>OX123199.2:54663614-57583583 GCA_944739405.2 Euclidia mi
CACAGATCAACCCGCGATTATCTCACGAAAGAGTAGTATAAAATCTTTGTTTAGTGAGAAGAGGCCCCTCTCCAGCAGTGGGATATTATCTATACCTATCTTTATAAATAAAAATGAATCACCAAAATGATTGTACGCGCATAACTTACAAACGACTACTCCAAATTGAATAAATCCCACTCAATTCTAATAATTAATCTTTTATCTGTTCCTTATTGCTAGGAGCAGGTTTGTGTGAAAAATAATGAGAGGAGTCCCGTGCACAGCTGTGGGACAGTTTATAAACAGGGCTGATGATGATAATGATGATGAAATATGGCTGCACGAAATACTTCTGGTGAGCTACTTTTATATACAGGGCTGAGACGAAGCGATATGAATTGTCTGCAAAACGCTTTCATTGTTCATAACTTTTGTTCGACGGTTACGCGCTCCAAGAACCGGTCAAGTTTGTATCAGATACTTATAAAACTTTTACTACAAGACCGAGGTTCTCTTAGCCGGCGTTTAATCGCTGTGTTCTTTGTAGTTTTTATTTCAGAAAATGAATAATTTGAAGTTGATTAGCATACGATTAAAGATAGTAAAACTTGAGTTATTTTCATGTGAACATCTTAACAACTTATTACGCTGTTTTTGTTCTGTTAGCTGAAATAGAACTGGCATCATAATATTAGATCTTATTAGATTCATCATCATATTAGATTCGTCAGACATAGGTACATACTTTGTAAAATTCAATATTAACATTTGGGTGGTAGAGTCCAGCTAATTTCGGCAAGTATTTTAGGCTTATCGGTTATTATGTTATTTTCTTTCGGTAAAGTATAGTGTTCCAGATGAATAGCTGTTTGATTGGTCTCAGCATCTATTACCTTATCCTCTTAAATATTTTCAGAGACATGGGTGTCCGAATTTCGCGAACCGGCCTAAACACTTTATGAACACCCCTAAACATTGTCTCAGTAAAACTTTATTTGCTGAAAGCAATCGATTATCTAGTTATACGAATAATGATTCAGATTATAGACAAACTAGAGGACGGGTAAATTAAAAAAAAATGCAGGCGTAGCTGCCTACGCCTGCATTTTTTTTTAATTTACCCGTTTTGGCCGATCCCGTGGGAATTTCGGGAAATCCCTTCTTAGTGCACCCCTACGGTCTCCAAGGAACATACATGCCAAATTTCAGCTTCCTGTGCCCAATAGTTTTGGCTGTAGCTTGTCTGTCAGTCAGTCAGTAACGCATGGATTTTATATATTAAGAAGATTAGCGTAACCTAATATGTATATTCTTTTTTGTTTTGCTAACTACGAATATAGATATGAAATTAATATTATCAAACAAAATTAAACTACTTACATATCTTTCTAGGCGTCATGTGCATGTCTATAAACGTTTTAATCAAAAGAGCCAGTACAAATATAATCTCCGGACAAAATGTGCCAACGTCACACTGAAAGTAACATATCCAACTATCCTTTACGGAGCCCAATCGTATTCAGAACAGATATGAAGTCACAGATTACTGTGGCGCAACATCTAACCCTACGGTGAGATGCGTCGCGTGCTCACCTCAAAGCGTTCAAGCCAACTATATTGAAATCCTACAAGTCAAAGGCACTATTTGTGTTGCCGCAGTCCATTTCAAACATCACCCGTGCACTGCACAGGAAATAAACTGAATGCATCGCGCAATATTACCATCACGGACAAATATTACATTTCTAGAGATGTTTATAAATGTTGCTTTAAATTGTGCATCTTCATGTATTCAATTTGTCTTTATATATATGTATACAACCCTTGCGTTACTGACTGAATGACTGACAAATCCCAAATTATTGAGCGCAGTAAGCTAAAATTTGGCATGTATGTTCTTGGGGTACCGAGGTGCACTAAGAAGGAATTTCTCGAAATTCCAATGGAATTGGGCTGAAACAGATAATTAAGTGAAAATTAAATGTGTGAGAGTAGCTGCGGGCATTATCTGGTATGACAAATTGACAATAAAGTTCTCAAGGATTTCTATACCTAGTCAACATTTTTGAAAATAATTATTTTACATACATACATAAACTCACGCCTGTTTCCCGAAGGGGTAGGCAGAGACTATGGAACGCCATTTGTAATGATCCTGACATACCTCTCTTGCTTCATACACTTCCATCAAGTTTCTCATGCAAGCTTTTCTGTTTAAGGCACTTCTGACTTCTAATAATTATTTTAGTAGCTTCACTGACTAATACAAAATACAAAATGTCACTGCTCTATTTCATCCCGTGGCATCATAAAAGACGACTATGGAAAATACATAAAGCAAATAGTAGTCAGCCGTCGTCCAATAGTGGACTGTGGAAGGCTTCACGAAGAATAGCAATTACGAACTATAAGCCACGTATCTAACAGATCACGAGAACTAAATACAATGATCTTTATTCGGAATCAAGCCTACGAACCGACTGGCTGTATAATAATTGAGATTCCAAGCTGCAATGTATTTGGAATGTTGGCAAAGCCATTTATCGGAATTATTGACCGCACGTACTGTACGCTGCGTTCGGTGTTTACTCTGCGGGCTTCGAGTAATAATTGTTTTAGGTAGCTATCCAGAAAGTGAAATTTGAATCCGGTTAAAATTTAAATATGAATACATTCAGCCGACTTACCTGACGTTCTCATAGCGCTGGATGTAGATCTTGTGGAATTGTTCCTGGCGGGGCTGTGAGGCGATGTCGGCCTTCATCTCCATGGCAACGTGGCGGGGCAGCACCGAGAGCAGCAGACGTTCCTGAGTAACAAAAGCAATCATTAGATATTTCAAGAGAAATATTGGTCAGACGGATGGGCCCAGAGTTCAGGTATGTGACTGCAAAACCATGATTTTTGATGACAGTAATCTAAAAATAATTGTTCAGGGTTTGATTCTGTTTTATATGTGGCTGTAATTTTGTGTTGTCGAGTACCGTGCGTGAATTTTTTACAGTGTGCGTTATCTAAGTTGCAACCCGTGGTCCGCTTACTAGTCTAAACGACTTTGACTGAATATTAGCTTTTGCAGAAGGCGACTGCCTGTCTGACCCCAGCAACCTAAAGGGATAGCGATATTCCATAGTGTAGTGTAATGGTAAACTAATGTCAGTTCTTCAGAGGTACTGACTACCTAAAACGGCTGTCAAAGATCTTCATGACAGCCGAGACCGACGGCTTAACGTGCTCTTCGAGGCACGGGACAAACGATAATTAGCAATGCAATACACACGTAGATCCGTAAAAAAATAAGTGGTGCGCGCCGTGGTTTCGATCCCGATACCTTCTGCATGGCAGTCTGTTTGTGTCACTACTAGGCTGTCGCTGCTGACATAATACGTATCTGATGACGATAAATAAATACGGCTGTCTACCTTTCACAACTGTTTGCGATAGTGGAAAAATAAAAAACAAACCGATATTGTATCAATACTCTTTGCGGTACAGTCGGCAAATGCAGCCAAAGCGCACACGAAATCAACTATGCGAGCGAGACGGAACAACGGATATTTACATATTATATAACCGAAAACAATAGTAGATTGTATGACAAGGGAGCAAAATTGTGAACGACGAAATGGAACCACGAGCGAAGCGAAGGATTCTAGAATAACTTAGAATCCTGAGCGCAGCGAGGGGTTCAAAATATATTGCCCGAGGGAAAAAGAATTTGCTTTCGAGTACCCAATATCGAATACTCTACTTTTTATCCCTTTTCTATGAGAAAATAAATAAGAGGGTGTTATGTAATTATTGAATATATTTAATAAAATTGCTGTATTTTCAATAACTGTCAAAGCATTGTCACTTTCATAACTCGACGTAGAACCTGCGTAGAACTCATTATTTCCGCAAAACTTTTCGCACTTTTTTTTTGTTAGCGCGGGTCACGCCCGTGCAGCCAACACGTACAGTCAGCATCAAAAGTTGATGACCACATTTAGATTTTCAATATCGCTGTACACCATAATACACCTAAATTGCACAACATGACAAGCGACAGAAATGAATGATTATCTTAAAAGGGCATAAGTAGGTGACCATGACTTTTTAAAAGTAGCTAAACAAAGTTATGGTAAAAAAAGCATAACACCACGTCACCAGTCATTCGGCCAGTACGGCCAGTGACGTCCGAGAACTAAATAAAGGAGGTCGTTACATTTGATAAACTAATGTGATTAAATAAATTATTATTAAAGTATTATGAAGTAAATAATTTTATATAATAATATAGTCTTTTAAGCTAATACAATATTTTATAGATGATAAATAATTGCAACCGCAATGGTCTACATTCGATACAAAGTGATAATTAAGTAGAAATATTATTTTACATTCAAGGGTAAACAGTTTTACAAAGAATCGAATTAAAACAGAATTTGTGTGAATTTTGAAAATGAGTCTTATATGTAGGTATATAGGGGGTCTACCAAGAGTTTGTTTTTCAAACAAACCACGAGTTTTGCACGCGATCGTCACGGAAGTTTCCTGCATGTGAAATAAATTATACAAGTATTTTTATCTAGTGAAACATTTGACATGTTTCACTAGATAATAATAGTAGTTTCATACATCAATTAATGTTAAAACTTAATTTAACATTTTTTTATCGTCAATTTATTGATAATAAGTATTCTACTTGATAGCAAAACACTATGACGTCACTATATCATATTTGATACAAAACCCTTGACAAAGGTCGTTTTTGACATTTAATTAAAAGTGCTTGATTTGACTAGTTGGAAACAACCCTATTTCCATAGATTTTCTAACAGCCCTTATTGGATAGTAGCGGTCGATAGAGGGCGCATTAAGGAAATGTATGAAAATTGTTCCCGTCAAAAGGCAGCGATAGCCGAGTGGAGATACCTACAGACTGCCATGCAGAGGGTTTCGGGTTCGAATCCACGGCGCGCACCAATAACTTTTCGGAGTTATGTGCGTATTGAATTGTTAATTATCGCTTGTCCCGTGCCTCGGAGAGCACGTTAAGCCGTCGGTCCCGGTTGTCATGAAGATCTTTGACAGCCGTTACAGGGCGTCAGTACCTTCTAAATAAACTGACACTGGTCTAAACCATGGAATATCGCTATCCTTCGGGTTGCGGAGGTCAGACAGGCAGTCGCTCTGTGGAAAAGCCAATATTCAGCCAAATCCGGTTAGACTAGTAAGCGGATCCCAGATTGAAACTGGGATAACGCTAAGAGAATGATGATGAAAATTGTTCCCGTCGACTAGCCTATCATCACCGTGTAAATTTCGTACTAGACCCTCGGATTAGGTTCTAATTCAATCGTAACTATAAAAATCATAAACTAAGTCGACGGTATGAATTTGAACGGAATCTGCGTGATTTTTGAAAATAAGTCTTAGTGCTTTACGAATAAGGTTACAATTCAATCGAACTAAAAAATCTATAATTACGTCGATGGTATAAATTCAAACTGATGATTCTAAATGTTTTCTGATATTATAACGATCAGCAATTTTTGACATAATGGTGTTCAGTGACCTTTGACAAGTAGTGTTCAGTTAATTTTGAACTTTAATGATGTTCATTCAATACTGGCGCCCTTTTTGTTGAGCGATTTATGGGTGATATTATGTTCATTGATTTTGAAAATCTGAATGTGGTCATCGACTATTGATGCTGACTGTACCAGCCAGTTATTCATACAATTTGCGTTCGATTTCTATGAATGATATACGTTCCAAATTCAAATCACTTTTCCACCCGCTAAAAAGTTCTTAAAAGAAAAGAGTTATTTTGCTCCCGCTAAAAGAGGAACAAAGCGACACTTTTCGCATAGAAGGGATGAAAATATATTTTCTGAACTACCGGAAGAAAACATTCAGTTTTATTGAATAAAACTGCAAGACTACGTCCAAGTTTAGTTGGATTTCAGTTTTGAAATATACAATATGGAAAGTACAATTTCATTTTGTAGTTATTTGGATTGTGTACCGGTGTCGTGAGTTCGATTCTTACAAGAAGAGGAATTTTGAATGATCTACATTATTTTGGCTTCCAACAGACTAACAGACGAACAACAAATTGATCCTATCGGTTCTTTTTCTTTGTAGGTACATACAAACATATACTTAAGTCTGTTTCCTAAAGGGATAGGCAGAGACTCGTGACGACATATCGTATAATATCCTATCCTATTATATGATGCGTCTGGACATATCTCCATTTAGGTACGGCACCCAAAAAGGAAAAAGTTATCAAGTCCGATATACTTTTTTGTTTTTTATCTCAGAACACTAACATTGATCCGAAACCAGGAGAAGCAATGAAAATCCGATAACCCACAGATAAACATGCAACTTGCAGTGGGAACTCGTACTATAAGATGTTTTTGAATTTTATAGGGTAATCGAATCCTAGGTCGCCGGCTCAGTAGTCAGTCACTAACCTGTAGGACAACAGGCCAGTCAAATAGTATCGATACTACAAATGCGAAAGTGTATTTGTTTCTCTGTCCTTCTTTCACATAGCAACGAAGCGATAAGTATTATGGTATGATTTTAGTTTTTTCACCACAGCAGCTCAAACATGCCGCTTTTGCTGTGAGACAACAGTGAACAAAACGCGATTTTGATTCGAGCGTGAGGCAAAGTAGCTTTTTAATTTTTCAATCTTCAGTGCCACGAATTGACATTGTTCAGCCATAAATTTGAAACATTCGAATTTTACTGTGCTCTGTCTCTTTCACATGCATATATAAAAAAGCGAGTGAAAAAAACAAACTCCTTCGAAATTTGATTTTGGAATTCAACCTCAAAGACAACACGTTCGGAAACGCGATATACCCTAAAATTTTAAGATATACTTAATATCATTATATATAAAGAAATTAAGTTGTTTTTTAAATGTTATTGTTTATGTTTAATATATTATTGGATTTTAATAAAAATAAGTCTAATTAATAGTATAAAATTGGTATTTAACCAATACATTTTTATTTGGAATTCCAACAATGATACATTTGAAAATAAACATCAGGGACGCGGTATCAAAACGCGATTTAAAAAAATAGCGGGAATAAATTAAACATTTCGCTGAAGCTGATACTGCTGATAGCGTATATAGCGTAACGTGTTGAATTATATTATATAAAGTACTTAATCTAAAAAGATGAGTGAAACTAGCGATGATGACTGTACTTTAACACCAGAAGAGTTAAAACAACAAGTGATTAATGCAGAATTTTGTTTTCAATTTATTCCTGTTAATTTTTATGTGTCTCCTAAGTAATAGGTATGTGTTCTCACTGCTGAGGTGAAAAGTTATGTGTGCTACACGAGAGCAAAGTTTTTTGCATCTTGTGCTGTTGAGTCCCTCACTACGCTCAGGATTCTAACTTTGATTCACTCGCTACACTCGTGAATCAATCATAGAATCCTTCGCTTGCTCGGGATTCAAAATCAGCACTCGAAACAAAAAACAACTTTGCTCTCTTGTTGCACAAATAACTATTTTTTAGCATAGAGATAGGAGGCTGGTGAGAGACTTTAGGTACTTTATACAACCATAACAGCACAGTCTAATAATCCATACAGTCGTTCGACGAACGCGTCTAGACGGGTCAATCGTGCGGGGGGCAAGAGGTGAGACGCGGGAAGAGCGGTACCTAGTTACGTACATCGCCTTAGTTCGTAACTAGGTACATGTTTTTGGGGGCTGGCACGTGCTTGTTTTTTGTTCGTTACTTATTTATTTGCTTATGAATATTAATTAAGATGGTGCATACGACTTGTGCTGTGAGACATTGAAATTCTTTATGCTGTTTAAAGATATAAATAAATAAGGATTAAAAAAATCTGCGATTTCATCAATTTACTTATACCAAAAAAGAAAATTTCATTAAGTATAATTATTTATATTATTTTGAAATGTATGTACCTATAACCACTTAAAATAATGTGCACGTTCCTACTAATCTACTAACTTTTTACAATATCTCATGTCTGGCCAAATCACAGAATAAATTAGTAATCAGTGTACGTAAACGACATGGCAGACGTAAGTAAATATGCATTGTAAGGTAATATTCGATTCAATTGTGATTTTAATTTCATGCAATGTGTACCTAGTACCTTCATATTAGTTAAGTACCTATCACATATTATTATGTATCTTGGTAACGCCGCATCCTAGCTCAAAAATAACCATATTTTTGGCCCGCTTTTATAAACTACACACATGTTCTTCTGAATCTCATAGCCCGGCTGATCCCATGGTTACCCGTCAATTAAACCACCGCTATGTTAATCGCTTTATTTTAACATGGTTTGTACGATAACGATATCTGAAAAATGCTTTATATTCTTAACCGCCTCCCACGAGACCTGCGGGATGAAATAGGTGCTGTCTGACACTTTGTATGCAAATCTATCACCGCACGATAAATAATTTATAATAATTATTTATCGTTAATTATTGTAATATAATAAACTAGCTGTTTCCCACGGTTTCACCCGCGTCCTGAGGGAACTACTTCGCGTACCCGGTTAATTTGTAGCCTAAGTTAATCCTTGGTACATCATACGCTATCCGCCAGTCAACGTCTCGTCAAAATCGGTCCAGCCGTTCCAGAGATTAGTGAAAACAAACAGACAGACAGACAGACAAAAATGGCAAATATGGCAAATATATGTACCGAGTATACATCCATTACATTTAGTAAAAAGCGGTTATTTTTTTAATTACAAACAGACACTCCAATTTTATTAATGTGTAAAGATGTATTTATATGTATAGATAAGTGATTTACACTATAATATTCATGTAGCGTAACAATTGTAATATTTTTCTGAAATAAATAGACAGTATACAGGCAAAGTATAGAATCTAATAATCATAATTTTTATTGTATGGTCTAATATAAAACAACTTCCAGTAAATACTAAAATGAATACAACACAATATTTTCAAAACGATGCCACCCCTAACTATACAAGTACAAAATTACACGTGTCTAAATAAAACCCAAAATATATGTATGTGCGATGAGCTTTATACTAAGTATATTGCGGTGCTCTCGAAACACGAGTACCAAACGTACAAGCTGCTATAGTTGCAGTAATCTCATCTTTTCCACTACGACGAGCTACTTTCAAGATTTCGTCTCCATTCCCGTCTAGTACAAAATATTCTTTCCCCTATTTAATATTAAAAAATATTTTGTATTTTATTTTCCCTCTGCTATTAAATTGCCTGGCATGTTGTAGAAAATAATTAGCGTTATCTTCAAGATACAATATAAACATGACTCTAATTAAATCGTTACTTTATTTCGTTTAAATATCTCTTGTGTTCAAAGTATTGCGCGTGTACAAAGAAATCTAATTAAGCCAACTATAAGGCTTTGAAGTTCTCCATATTTATAAACATTTTATGATTCAATAGCTATGTGAAAATAATAGCGTCGTAAGAGAAAATTCCAATACATTTTTGCACTTACAATTTAATATCGCTGAACAGACTCATATTTCCTAGGATTTCTATATTATTATGGCTCAATGTTTTAGTACCTACATATTTCCAATATTGAAGGCTGAATGTTTGCATGAAATGATACAACAGCCTTAGGTGCACCGTCGGAATAGAAAATACATTTTATTGAGACGGATATTTTGAAATACGTTTGGAGAGCTGATTTTCTTGAAATTGTAGAAATTACGTATTGCGGTGTTAAATATGTTTCGTTCTAAGTACACGTGTAGGTCCTATGTATATTTTCCAAGTAATGCTTCGTTCGAATAGAAAATATTATAACTATTCGTCAGCAACTAGGTTATCATGTGATATTGGAAATGTATTCAAACGTACAGTACATTTGCCGCGCTTGACTTCATTTATGATACGGTATTGCGTCTTTGGCCGTTTTATGTAAGGCCTAGCATAACTCCATCGTATTTTTACTAAAGTAATAAGTGTAGAGGAAGCGCGTGAGGTTTGTAAGGATAGGAGCAAGTGGCGTTCTGTTGTCTCTGCCTACCCCGACGGAAAAAAGGCGAGGGTATATGTTTGTATGTATGTATGTATTTTTACTTGTGTATGTAATTTTTAAAATGGAGTTTATGATAGTTCAGGTACTAGCTGTTCACAGCGCTCTATTTTATCTCGCCGACAGCGTATTCTTAGCTGAGTTTGTGTCTAAATTTCACTTTTATAGATCAGGGATTTGAAGTTTCGTGGTTTTAGTAAAAGTTTTTTCCCCTATTAATGTAGGTAGATAAAGATTAGACATCTGAGGAATTAACATATAAATACGCACATGACTTGGAAAGCGCCCTGGGTTTGTACCCGAAAATATATGGCAGTTGGTATCTCCACTAGGCTATCGCTGCCTCGACAGTTCTGAACATGGTCGCGAGTTGCCTACATTATAAGGCGTAAGTGGATGCTCCTGTTACACAATATTCACATTGGAAGGCTAACTAAAGCACTTAATTTAGTAACTGTATTAATTGCTTGAATATTATGTCTGTAATTATTTACTAGTAATTAAGTACAATGTGAAACAGTTACAGCTCCTTACAAAAATAAAATATATACTTACCATAATATTGGCGGTTTAAAAGAGTGGCCACGAGTTTTATTGCGCGTTCTTTATCGTGGTTCTACCTATTGTTTTGCGAACGAGGCAGAAAATATAAATTGAGAAGCATTAAGTAATTTTATTTAAAAAATTGACGTTCATAAGCGTCACCTTGTGACTTAGATGAATAAATGATTTTTACTTTGACTTTAACTAACAGAGTAATTACCAATAAGTACTTAACAAATACTTATACATTCTACAGCTTTAAATATTAAATGATCATCTCTCTTTACATAATATTATAAATAAGTAATACTTTGTCTGAGTATCTAAATTACCAGCGAAGAGCAAAATGAATTAATTTATTTTTCTCTTTGACTTGCTTCAAAGAAATCTATCTTAATATTAAATAAATATAACTTTGCCGTTAATGCGTTGCTGTATTTTTATACAGTGGCGGACGAGATATTCGGCTTATACTAATAGCTGCTTACCGTGAAGCAGGGAAAAAGGAAAGTATTTGGAAGAGACTCAAATAAAATATTCGAATCTCTTCTGTATTGAGGAGTGCGTACTGAATTATCCATGATATATCTCTTTAAGTTTATAGAACCTGATATAAGGTAGGCTTCGTTTGGCTATTCTGGGTATCACTTCGAATCGATAAGATCCAGATGCGGTCGTCAAACACCTACCGAATCACGCAAGTACAAACGTAAAGTTGTCGGTCCGATCTTTGTGTGGCATACTGTGGTACAAGTCGCCCTCCGGTTAGGTGGTGTGATGATATACACAAAGTACATAGTGGTATAAAGCGGCTGGACACGATAAGCCGAAAATAGGGCTCAGTGTCGTGCCATAGGAGAGGCCTATATCTAGCAGTGGACTACGGCCGGCTGATGACGATGGTGATGATGTCGGCGGCCTTCGGGTGGCTATTAATTACACTTGCAGCGCTGCGTAAACTCTGTCTCCACAAAATATACCGGTGACGAGGATCGTCGTGTTCTTACAAAACCTACTTATTTGTGTAAGCGTGTAAACGTGCACGAATACTCGCTGCGAGCTTTCGCTTACGCAGTTTCAAACCTAACTCTATATGATAATGCAATTACTGTCAGCCTTTGATCAGAATATGAATTCATAACTGCTGCCAAAACATACATCTACAGAATTCTACTAAAACTTTTTAGGTTAGCGAAAATTTCGCAGATATTTTCTCTAGTGCTTCGTAAGGTTCGCTTTAGCTCTTTCAAATGTTATCTTGTTTTAGTTTGAAATATTTTTAACTCAACCGTTGAATTTGAGTTCGTTCTTAAGAAGACGCATAAAATTTTCGTGTAATTTCAACGCCTCGCTTTTTGTTATGTAGGTACCCATTTATATTATATAATTGTATTCGAAATAATGCGTCGGATTTAGTCTCATTTTAAATTCAAATAGAAGTCGTCCTAGATAAACTACTTTGTTTTTAGGCTATACGTTAAGTTTTTATTTCCTTAGTTTCTAGTTAAATGATTTAAAATTATAACTTTTACTTTAAGACACTGTATATTCCAAGAAATCCATCAAAATGTTGTGGCAACTTATAAGTTACACGAATAAAATCAGCTGAAATTTCTATAAATAAAACAGTCAAGTAAGAGTCGAACTCGCGCACCGAGGGTTCCGTACAAACCTGTAGGTATATATAGGTGACCAGAGGGCTGGTTTATATCTCGCTGAGAGAATAAGCATTGCCATTCAACGTGGCAATGCTGCCAGCCTTCTGGGCACGCTACCGCTTGACAGCGTTGCGGAGGAATCTCTTGACGCGTCGTAGTTGGAAATTTTTATTTTATTTTATTTACTTTTCTTTTCATACTTATTATTTCCACTTTTGCTTTTTTATAGTTTAGGATAGTTTAGTTATTTAATTAGTTTTATTTTATTGTACATAATTATG
Organism: Euclidia mi; assembly: GCA_944739405.2. NCBI lineage: Eukaryota > Metazoa > Arthropoda > Insecta > Lepidoptera > Erebidae > Euclidia > Euclidia mi. Next base: position 54,676,143 of record OX123199.2, read on the forward strand.
TTACTCCTAAACTTATAAACTGAATAAAATTACTAGATAAATATTTATCAAAAAAAGAGTTTACTAAATTACTATAGTTCTATTTTATCCCATTGAAATGTATGTGATGTTTAAGATCAAATATATTATTTGTGATGTAGATAACAAAAAATTTAAGGTTTTCGAATGTTTTCCTATGTGCTATAAAATGTTGCTTTATGCCAAATTGCAAGATTCTAGATCAACTTCCCCCCTCTCGTGGGATCTCCACCTTGTCGTGGTGGGGGGGCTCAGTAACCGTGGCTTGGACACCCGCGGTGAAGCTAAGAGAGATCCCGGGAGTGGACGCTCCGCGTGGGCTTGGAGGGGCCTGCACAGGATGCGTCCAAAGGTGCAGGTGCGGGGGACAGTTCTGTCTGTCCCTCGCAATCTTGCGTTATCCATCGGACTCGACCAAATGGGTCCCCATTTGGCACCATTATTGCGTCGCGGTGGGGCCGCAGAGGAAGAGATGCGGTGTTGCGTTGCCGTCCTCCCGATCCTCTGCGGCCGCTGGGTGTTTTGGCGGCAGAGCCCAACACCTTTATCCGCCGCCAAGGAGGTTTTGTTCGGGGCCCTCCTGACCATCTGCCGGGCCAATACCCGTCGGGGGGTAGCGAGGAATGCTTCGGTGATACCCAACCCTCTGACATAGGGTACATGAGGAACACGGGTTGGTTTTTAGTCAGTAAGAGTTTCAGTCCCCTTCGCCCTTCCTCCAGGGCGGAGGAACTCCATGAGGATTTTCCAACCCGAAACAAAAAAGAAAACGTTTCTAGATCGACGGGATGTACCCTTTAGTTTTGACTTGAGCATTTGAAATGAATTTAAATTTTATACCTCTACGCGTTCATGCGGAAAGGGGTTTAAACCTTTAAAATTTTATTATTAAAAACTAGCTCACCCGGCGAACTTCGTACCGCCTAACAGTCGAATCTTTTATTATAATTTTTGATTTTTTTGTCTCTCCGTAAGAACAATCCTCGTACTTCAAGGAAAATAAAAAAAATCATTAGCGAAATCGGTTCATCTGCTCTCGAGATTTGCGCTTAGCAACACATTCAGTGATTCATTTTTATATTATAGATATTTTAATTATGATGTAACTAAAAATTTACGGTTTTCGTAATTTTTCCTTTATCTGTGCTATACGACTTTGCTTCGTGCCAAATTTCAAGATTCTGAGTTCACGAGAAGTACCCTGTAGGTTTTGATTCCCTTGCGAGTAGTTGCGACTTTGAAAATATGCTGAAATTGCTGTTTCTGTTGATTACGTTGACATAGAAATTTGATTTTATTATAGCCTAACGGTAACGGGTGTTATAGACCTGAGTATTTGATATGAATTTCAATTTAATAACTCTACGCGTTCATGAGGAAAGAGGCAGTAAATTAACTAAAATTTACGGTTTTCTCAATTTTTCCTTTACCTGTGCTATAAGACATTGCTTCGCACCAAATTTTAAGATTCTGAGTTCACGGGAAGTACCCTGTAGGTTTTGATTCCCTGGCGAGTTTCAAAAATTTGCGGAAATTTGCAGCATAAACGGCTGTATCTTTTGATTGCGTTGGCTAGAAGTTTGATTTTATCACAGCTTCAAGGGACCGTACCAGACTTGACTATTTGAAATAAATTTCAGTTTGATATCTCCACGCGTTTCTAAGAAAAAAGGCCTTGATAGACGGACGGACGCACAACAAAGTGATCCTATAAGGGTTCCGTTTTTCATTTCGAGATACGGAACCCTAAAAAAATATTTTCTTTCAATCAATTCTGGCTGAATATTGCTCACTACTATAAAAAGTTTATAGCCTCAATTTTTACACATAGTCAGAAACATGTAATATGTTTGGCAATCGCGGTGTATCGAGTAATACAGTAATGAAACGAAGTGTGTGTGCTCTAGTGTGGCTTACAGCGTGTGTATACGCGCTAAGGTTAAGCCGGCGAAACCGTGCTCTTCGGGTCTACAATGGTCTCAACGACACCTAAGGCAAATATCCCTATGTAGTCCTTATACTCACTTGGGGGCGAGTAGGCAGCGGCTCCCTCATAACACCAAAATGGGTACTAACAGCTGCACAATGCTGCATGAGAATGTACGCCGCCGACTACATCAACTATGGTAATATAGCAGACATAGCGATGGTAGGAGAAACCTGCAGCAAAATAGCCCTCAAGATTGTACATCCTCGGTTTGATGCGGCCCTGGTACTGGCTGCGAAGATGTCACAAGGGAACGACATCGGTTTGATGAAAGTGTTTCCAGAGGTGACTATCGAGACGTACGGCAAGCTATCTGCAGTGGATTACAAAACGCTTGTTGGAGTCAGCGTTGAGTTCGCCGGTTTTGGCGTCGATACAATCAAGGTCACGTATTGGGACCCTGACGTTGTTGACCATCGGCCATTGCAAGTCGGTGAAGGAGTCGTAAGACCGTGTAACTTGGTTTGGCGGCGCCACAGCACTTATAAAGGCTATGTGTGCATTTCACCAAGGTGTTCCAATGGGCAGATTCCTTTAAGAGGAGATTCTGGCGGACCTTTGTTCTATGACGGCAAGATTGTAGCCATAGTTTCACAAGGAGAACCGACTCGATTTGAAACTTTCTTCACGCCGATCAGCCCGTATCTGTCGTGGATCCTTCAAGTGGTTAGAACAAGATAATGAAATTATTTCCGTATTTATAACTGTATATGTACTCTCAGCTTAGGGCTAGCGCATACATACAATTTTTAATTGAACAACTATTTTGTTGTGTATCATATGTCTTAAATAATATATTGAAGCGCACATACTGTCAACTCGATAGTTGCTCGACAAAAAAGTCAAAAATGCTTATCGATTTGCTTTTGATTTAAAAGTTGGACAACTATCTATACTACTATCTATACTACTATGTATCGATGTGCGCAGAGCATCGACTAAACAGTCGATCCGCGACTGACCACGACTACCAATCTCGTATAAGGATTTGAAGCGTCGCCACGTCTCTATCTTTGTAAACACTCGAGCGTTGCTGAATAAAGACTGGTCGATTTTAGGAGATAACAAAATCGATTGTATGCGCACTTCCATCAACTAAACTGTTTGGTTGAGTAGAAATCACGAAAAGTACACAACTCGACGAAACAGTTTAGTCGATGTAACAATTGTATGTATGCGCTCGGACTTAGCCTTATTGCTATATATGTCATAAAATATGAATGTATGCGATTTGTCGAGACGGACGTTGCAGCAGAGAAAAATAGACCTGCCACTCTATATAATAGTCTCGCAGTGCACTCTCCAACATTGAAATAATGGACACAAAGAGCACTGAGGCGCTAAACTAATTTGTGTGAATTCTTTCTTTTCTTTTGATATCTGCTGAACTACATTACTTTATTATTGATATAGTTATTTAATTGAGAGACGACTTTATAAAAGACTGATTGTGTAACTGACAAACTGTTGTTCAAACTTTTAATTTGTTTTTCTTTATTTTTAAGAGGCTTGATCACACAGTGATCATGTCGCCTCACTTTCATTATCAGATGTCAGTCCAAGGTGAAAGAATTACGTTTACCCCGCAACACTTTCGGGCCTAGAGTTTTTTTTCTATCTATTGCTAAAAACTTAAAATAACGATCAGATTAATGTGTGATAAAGAACAATTTATTTCACAGCATTTGAAAATTTGCTATGTCGAAAGTTGAGCAGATGTGGTATAGTTACCGTTACGAAGTATGTACATTGCATTGACTAATTACACACAGACTGTGATGTTGAGTTTGATCTATAAGCTTACCCGTGACTTTTGTGCCTAGCGTCCATGATATGAGCACTTTTTTTTCGAGGGAAGACCTAAAGGCTGGCCGGTCTCTGGATTTTTACCGCACTAAAACCCCCTCGGTGTCCATCTTCTACACAATAGAGAGAGGGCTCCGGGAATGGTTTATGATATGTGCCTAGCTATCACCTAGTCGGGCAAGACAGAGATAGCATGATACTTACTTACTTCATGAAATCTCACCTAAAAGAGTAAGAAAGTATGATTTGCTTACCTGTTGTTGGTTCTCGCGCTGGGTGACAAGGCGAGCTTCAACGCAGTCGCGGGTCTCCAGAAACGCTCGGCGTTGGGCGAGCTCGCGAGGATGGTGGGTCATTACCCCGGCAACATTGCAAGCAATCAGAGTGGCAAGGCTGCAGAAGATCTGCAGGATGAACTGTCGAATTAATCAAATGTTAGGAACCATGCCGACGGTTATACGCTATGCTATTATCTCCAGGCGTAAGCGTAAGCGTCAGCGATTTTTGAGGCATGCATTGTAGCTGGTGCAGTTCTTGACTATTATTTGAATAATTATATTTTGTGTATTAGATGTTAATTCATGCAAATACAATGATGATAGGGAGGAAAATAAAAACGCTTAGGAAGTTCATGCAATACAGATGTGTGAAACTTATCTCACAAAATAATTATTGGTGCCACAGCCATAAATTAGTATGGAATAATTCTTAGTTGTAAACGTTATATGTCAATCCAGCCCGCTTTTTAGGGTTCCGTACCTAAAAGGTAAAAAACGGGACCCTATTACTAAGCTATCGCTGTCAGTCTATCTGTCTGTTACCAGGCTGTATCTCATAAACCATGATAGCTAGAAAGCTGAAATTTTCACAAATTATGCATTTCTATTGCCGCTATAAGAACAAATACGAAAAAAATATATTAAGGGGGAATCCCAAACAATAGACGTGCTTTTTTCGTATTTTTTGGTCAATATTACTAACGGTAACAGGTAGACGCTTAAAATTTTTACAGAATATGTAGTTGTATATTACCTTTCAAAATAAATTATTTATTTTATTAAATAAAAATAAAGTTAATATTAGAGACCTGATCTTTAGCTCCCATATAACAAAGGAATTTTCAAGCAATTTTTCTCGATCTTAAGAAACAGCTGATAGTAACTTAAAAAATATTTAGGTATAGATACAACAAACGTGATTTTCTTTTATAGATGGTACGGAACCCTTCTTGCGCGAGTCCGACTCGCACTTGGCCAATTTTTTTATTCTTATTGTTTATACTAAACTAGTTGTAACTAGTTCAAAATGATACTGTTAATTTTGAACTAGTGTTGAATTGTTTACTTATGTACATACTATTATTTGTATTTCTATCGTCAGTTTAAGTCTGTTTAATATTTTCACAAAAATTAGTCCACCAAATACTCCATTGTTTATCAAAAGCATAATATTACGTCATAACCGTTGATGACGTAACAGTTACGGCTCAGCTAATATTCAAGAAGTGCCATTAAAAAGTAACGGTCGTCAACTGTGACTGTTTCTAACGACCCACACCTTTATCTTGACGACAGATCACCATCTCTGTTACCACATTAAACTGTTTTAATTACGTTCTTAATAAATGTGAATCAGGCTTATTGTTGATGGGGAAAAGATACCGAGAAATTTTTCGAAAGACAGCAATGTAAAATCTAAACATCTCGTACAACACATAAATTTAATTAAAGTAATTGTGATTACAAAATAATTATGTTTTTCAAGTGTATGTAGTTAGTAACACAGTAACAAGTCATATTTTTTATTTAATTTGGTGATTACACAATAATTATGTTTTTCAAGTGCATGTAGTTAGTAACACGACAACAAGTCATATTTTTAATTTATTTTGGTCTTTCTGTTTGTTCAGCGTTATCTCTGTAATGGCTGAACCGAATTTGATGGGATTTTCACTGGCAGATAGAAGACTTAGCAAGCCTTAAAATATAGGTCATAAAATATATCTATTATGTACTGTATTCACTGTGTAGGCGGCGTTGTTGTCCAGATAAACTAAAATAAAGCGGATACAGCCGTGGGTAACACTAATAAATAATAGTTTTTAGCAAGTTTAGTATCACAAAACAGTATAAAAAAATATCTCAAATCTAGTTTACAAAAATATAAAAATTACATTAAGGTTCCTTACTTATAATCGGTTAAAATATTAGCCAGCTCAAGCTAAATAGGTTATTGCGACTACTTACTTGCCAATCAGTTGTCTTGTCCAAGATGATGTGAGCTCCGATATTGACGGCGGCTAGAGCCATGCCGCCAATGGTGGCCTCATGCAGGCGTACAGGCAGAGTAGCGTACGTGGCGTAGGTGAAGAGAGCGCACGCACCCGCGCTTACGCTCAGCGTGCTGTGGGAATATCACAATTATTATTATATAGCATAAGGGTTAGATGTGTTTGAAACTAAATAAGAATATGGTGATGTGCGAATACACATAATTATACAATATGTTTTGAACTATGGGAATAGTCATTGCGTTTTTCAGTGTAACCCTGTACATTTTTTATTGTAACATAATTTAACTTCACGCTTTTTATCCCCGAAGGGGTAGGCAGAGGTGTATTACACACCCACACTTCGCCAGTTATGTTTCGGTCCCAATGTAATAGGGGGCGAGCCTATGGCCATTGTAACTTGGATTAAAACTAATTAATAAGTCTTGTGTAGTTTTATAAGGTGAAGTATGATAAGATCTCTGTTTCAATTATGTCATTTGATTCAGTATTCTCTTTAATTAATACAAAAGCCTAATTTCGAGGCACATTAAGCCACACATTCTCTGTAATCTCATTACTGTGTACAACGCGTACTCACTTCATACATCCTATGTTATTGTCAAAGTTGAAATGTTAGGCAATGAAAGACAACTGCTAATGAAAATATAGTAGGTTGAAGGACGGTAGAGTCTACATCGGCGACACCTTCCGGCTCTTAGTCGGCATTAGCTTGAACGAGCACTTTCCGGCAGTCGTAAAGGTCCTCCCTTCTCTTACTACCACCCCTTCACCCAAACACCCTCACACCCAACCGTTAAAAATGAAACAATAACATCTTAACGACTGGCAAATTTGCCCGAATATTGGCCGCGTAATGCACTATCCGATAATACTGCCATAAAAATTTGCGGACAATAAAACGGGCGATAAAATGGCTATTCCACTTTGATCTAAACTTGGCACAAACATGTACTAACTTTCATTTGTAACGGAATCGCAAAGTTCTATTTCGTACTAACATTTGAAACAGTTTTCAAATTGTGTTGTAAACAAATGGGCCCTTGCTCTGTGGTTTTGTTTGAGTCGAGCTGCGGGTCGTGAACGAAGTTTTAATTTCAATTTAACATAAGTTGCGTGGCGTTGTCGGCTATTATGATGACTTCGCAGTTGAAATAATTTGTGATTGTTTGAGTAGTTCTCGACCACTAGAAATCCCTAACTCTGAATATTGAAAGAGATGTGAAGGCATACATTGGCAATGGTAATATACAATAGTATAACACGTTACGTATTAAAGTAATAATTGAATCGTAAAAGTGTTTTTATTACGTCATCAAATCCATAAAATAATATCGACAGAAGCAATATGAGCCAAGCTATTTCCGTAAATAATTAAGTGACTGTAAAGAAAATCTAGCGTGGAACGAACCAATAACAATCATCATCATCATCCTCTTAGCGTTATCCCAGTTTCAATCTGGGTCCGCTTACTAGTCTAACCGGCTTTGGCTCAATATTAGCTTTTCCACAGAGCGACTGCCTGTCTGACCGCCGCAACCCGAAGGGATATTCCATGTTTTAGACTAGTGTCAGTTTATTTAGAAGGTACTGACGCCCTGTAACGACTGTCAAAGATCTTCATGACAACCGGGACCGACGGCTTAACGTGCTCTCAGAGGCACGGGACAAGCGATATTTAACAATTCAATCATACCCTGCTTAAAACAACTAAAATTAGCATTAGATGAAAAAGTAACTGATGATGATGTTGAAGATAGTGCTTACCGCAACACAGCAGTGCCAGCAAGAGCCAGTTCTATGAGCAGAAATGTCACGAGAACTACGTATGATATAGTCAGCAGGTATATTTCGTTCATAGCCGGGCGGCTCAGGCAAGCCAAGAGACCTGAAACAAAAAAAGCACATTTACCGACTGTTTTAAATGATAGGTAATTAATGATTTTGGACATTCACTATATATTGCGTGAGCCTATTTATAAGTTCCTGTAATGAGCGTAACTAAATATTTATTCAAGATGTCAGCTGGTTTTACTGTTTGATATCTTAATCTCTCTCAAAACGTGTTATATGCACTTTATCATTTTAAATATTAGGTAAGTGGTTAATTATAGAATATTACTGCATTAATTAATATATTACTTTCGTAATCATTTGAGAAAGTGTGCGTAGTAATAAACAAAAAGACCGCAGCTTGATATATTGTTTTCATGAAGGAAAATTAACTTGGGAAAGCAGCGGTTGCCGAGCGATTGACAGCTCAATCGAGCCCGATTAACTGGCTTAATACGGTGAGCGCTCGCTACAACATTAATTAGCCCGTGTGGACTCCACTAAGTAGTATCCTGAGGCCTGTATGTCTATAATAGCTATGATTTTGGATACATCCTTTATTGATTTGTGTTCTTATATTTAAAAGCTATTTAGATAATTGTTTCTAAAATGGTTGGTATTTAAACTTAGATACGTGTAATAGTGTACATTCACTTAAAACTTTTTTCTCGGCCAAATGCCATTTTGATCAAAAATCCTTGAACAATATTTTGTTATTTACATAGGTACATACATAGACTCACGCCTGTTTCCCGAAGGAGCAGGCAGAGACTACGGAGCGCCATTTGCAACGATCCTGATATATCTCTCTTGCTTCATTCACTCTCATCAATCGCATTTCTCATGCATGCTCTTCGCTTTAGGGTACCTACTTCTAACAAGTCCTTTCTTTAGGATGCCTCCAATCTGGTCAGAGAACGTCTGCCTAGGTCTGCCCCCTCCTCCTGTCCCATTCACATTTGCCTTATATGTCTTCTTGGTCAGACTTTCGTCATCCTTTGACCTTTCTCGATGCTTGTCACTACATCCTCTTTTACCCCACAGCACTCTCTTATCACACAATTATTTACTCTGTCAGTAAAAGACCCATGCTTCTCAGTGCTCTCATTTCTACAGCATTTATTCTTCTTTCAAGTCAATTCTGAAGTTTCAATTTCTATTCAATTTCTCAAACTTTCACTGCCCTACATAAGTGTAGCCACTAGAGTATTTGTAATTTAAATTTACTTAAATGCGTGAGTCATAACTGATACGTAATAATAATTAGATAAAATAGAAATTAGAAAGAGGGATTTATTAATGTGGGTCGTGTTTTTCGTAATTTTTTTTTTTTAATTTCTTATTTTTGTATAATAATTTTAATTTAATTGAGTGGGTGAGTGAGACAGGTTCATAAAATTTATAGTAATTATAATTCTGTATTTATTCAGAGGTACATTAAAGAAGTACTCACAGGCGTAGACCAGAGCAGTAATTCCGAGGATGATGACGTTGACGATGTGTGCGACGCGCTCCTTCTCGTAGTAGGCGCGGCGCATCAGTGAAGTGGCGTTCAGTTCCGGCACTTCGTTCGAGATGGTGGGTGTCTTGTTGACGAAGTCGATGAATGGTGGCTCGAAACCATTGTCCCTGTTACAGAAGGAAAAGAAAATAATATTAACTGGTGATTCGTACTTTAAAAATCAAAATATTATGATTTTTTTTAATTTCATAAGGCTGCATCCTTGATCCAGTGGATAGCGTATACATCTGCTGATCCCAGTCCCAGTTCCGGGTTCGGTTCCGGGGTCGGGCAAAAGCGTTACTGTTTTCCGAAAGTGTTACTGCCCAGTAACGGCACTAGGCTCGCCCCCTGATGAATTTGTAGGTCCCACGTAATAATGTGGGACGTACTAATTCATAACATGACGCAATGTAGGTATAATATTACACCTCCACTTAACCCTTCGGGGATACAGGCGTGAATATATTGTGTCGAATTTATAATATGGCAGAGTGTAGTGCAGGCAAAAAAAAACATTCTGAAATTAGTCTATTTACATGTGAAGTAAAATGCAAAATTTGAAATGCATGAGTTACAACATTTTTAAATTCTTATAGTTTGTTAAATGTGATTTTATTTTGTACTGACCTTTTTTATAATCCACACTTAGAAAATACCTTATTTAATACTTAATGTTATGGATTGCCGTGTGGTTGATGGCATAGAATACAAGTGGCCCCACACCCTACCTTCCCGTGGGTGTCGTAAGAGGCGACTAAGGGATAACACGATGCAAATACCATCTTTGCGTAGCAACGGAAAACTCGACATCAAACCCTATACGACTGCCTCGTTGGTCTCGCGGCATAAATGTGTGCGTGTGATCGGGAGGTCCCGGGTTCGATTCCTGGGTCGGGCAGTGTTATTGGGTTTTTCTGTCACGAAATTCTCAGTAGCAGCACGGAGTCTGGAAATGTGCCCAGTACGGCAATAGGCTCGCCTCTTATTACGTGGGACTAAAGTATATCTCTCGAAAAGTGGGTGTAGAAATACACCTCTGCCTATCCCTTCGGGGATAAAAGGCGTGACGATATGTTTGTATGTACGATATGTATTATGGATTTTCCAGTGACTTTAGTACTATAATTGTAAGTATCCAAATCAGTTATTTATCATCAAGCATTATCATATCACGCACATTGATAACCGGTGGCTTTTGTGGTTGGTGTCAAAGATGGCTTATTCCAATGGCCAAAATATATACGAATAGAATAAATACTTACGTGAGTCTTGGGTCATAGTCCGATACGGCCGAATTGTTGGCCTCTTGAGTCATAAAGCTGCTGAGGAAGTTGTGGGCCATCAGCAGCGTCCGCAGTTGCACCACCATTAGGGTGACGGACACGGCCAGCAGTAGGCCGAGCAAATGAGTCATGTTTGTCTGGTTCATGCGCAAGAAGTAACGCTGGTATAGCATCTCAACCTGAGGACAAACATAGAATAGAATAGAATTTTATTAGTTTAAAATGTAGGTACATATAAAGATTTCACTTTGTCATATTGTGACATGCAAATATTGGTAGAGAGGGAAAACTCGACATCAAACCCTATACGACTGCCTCGTTGATCTCGCGGCATAAATGTGCGCGTGGGATCGGGAGGTCCCGGGTTCGATTCCTGGGTCGGGCAGTGTTATTGGGTTTTTCTGTCACGAAATTCTCAGTAGCCGCACGGAGTCTGGAAATGTGCCCGGTACGGCAATAGGCTCGCCCCTTATTACGTGGGACTAAAGTATACCTGGCGAAAAGTGGGTGTAGAAATACACCTCTGCCTACCCCTTCGGGGATAAAAGGCGTGACGTTATGTATGTATGTATGTATGTAAATATTGGTAGGTCTAATTTTATTAATACATAGAATCATCATAAATCATTTATGCGCAAATATTATTTGTATGTATAATCCATTATTTGTGTATATACAGTAATGTTCAGTTACATAAAATACTTTTTGTTATTCAGACTTCTTACTAGTGTAGTCGTAGATGGCTTTACTGCTCAGCCTTCGTTGTTCGAAATAATCCGAAGAATTGGTAAGCTGAAGTGGCAGTGGGCTGGTCATATGTTTAAATTTCAGAACCATAGCTTTGGCTAGTCACCCTTCGCCTATATACGGAGGTTACCATATAGATAGAGACCTAAAGCCAACCTTCGTGGCGAGTAGCTTGCCATAGGAGAGAACCTTCTCCAGTAGTTGACTCCAGTTGGCTGACGAAGACGATATGACAAGAAAAACAGCATGATTATTTGGTTAACTTAGTCCCAAATACTTATGACGGATCAACCACAAATTCTGCACTATAGGTTACATATTCAGTGATTCAAGCATCACATAATATTGTACGACTAAGAACGTTGCCCTCAACATACGTTCCTATCTACCAGACAAAGTATCCGTCCATTAGTAAATTCATACGACGCAAAGCTGAATTGTCCAAGCTCACTAGCCCGTGTCGCGATAGCCGTCTTAAGTTGAAACCAAATCGCTTGGAGGTAATCCCACTCGCAAGCACTATACGCAAACGCGATTATATCGTCTGTGATGTTTGTTTCCGTTTATTTTTAGTACAATCTATTTGAGATAGGTGTAATGGCCTTCTCTTTATACTAAAATTATAAAGTTAAGGAGTTTGCTTGCTTGTTTGGTTGGACACGCAAATCTCAGGCGCTACTGGTCCGATTTGATTAATTCCTTTTGTGTTTAATAGCGTATTTTTCGAGAAAAGCTATAACATTACGCTATGAACTACGGATGCAGAGCAGTAGCCCTAAATAACGCGGGTGTAATCGCTGACTTACTTGGTTGGTCATAAATGTAAAGTTACGTAATGTAATGAACTTGCCACCCACTGCCTACTCTTTATAAGCAGTTTTAAATGATTTTTCTAGCTACGTGAATAAATAAATGATTTTGATTTTAACTTTATATCCTGAAAAAACTTCGAAAATAGCTGACCGGCGTCTGGCGGCATTACAAGGGTTGTTGGAAACCTGCTGTTTATTTATCATAACGCCTTGGCTTTTACATAAAACAACCTGTGAAATTGTTTCCGACTTCATTACGAAGCCGATGTGGATTTTACAGCGGTCTAATGAAGCGTGGAATTGTGTGCTATATTGTTTTCTCATATATTGTGACATAGGCATTAGGCATTCATTATGGAAGGAAAGTAATATTAGCGCCGATGAAATGTACCTGATTGCTTTTCCGCTGGGCAACTCTAGCTTTTTCTTTACGTTAAAATCCCCTTGGTAGCATGAGTTGGTGTATTATTATCTATAACTTGTATTTAATTAGGTATATAATTGTACCATAACCGTAAATCAACAAATTGACCCGAGTTAAATACAAATAATTTTATGTAATACAAATTTGAATCTTCTGAAATAAAAGCAAAAAGGCTAGTTGATGAAAAAAAATTAATAAGTCCGTCCTTTAGATTATTCAAAAATAAGCGATACGTATTTTTTTATTTGTAAATTAAACCAAAAATTACCAAGATATAGCTCATTAAAGTTACGTATAACGTCACGCCGCGCCGTGCTGCATTTTTTCGCACAGGGTGACGTCACACGTAACTTTAATGGGCTATATCTTTGTTATTTTTTATTTAATCGAAAAAAGAAAAAATACGTGTACGTTTATCATCTAAAATACGGACTAAATAAAATGTAATTATTTTGACCCTGGAAACTACCCTATTATAAAAGTTAAAAAGTTATTGTAGCAATCTGCTTTTCCTTTCAAATGAAAAGTAAAAAAAGAGTTACAAACATATGTTTATACCTACATGTTTATTGTCAAATCTTGTGTGAACGCAGTGCTAACTAGCCACTTGGGTACAATAGGCCGGTTGGTCCCTTTGCTCTGCGACCGAGAACCATACTTAACCCTCTGGGGCGCTCGAGGCCACTTTTATCGCTACGTTTGATTGTAGACGGGAAATTTGGCGTTTTATTCCTTCGGTACTAATCTAAGTATCATTACAGAAAATTTTATTTACCTTTATGAATTAAACTAAGTGTTTTTATGGTTAATATATTTTATGTTTAATTTTTTTTTATTAGTTATTTTGCAAAACATGAGTAGGTATACAAAAAAAGATGTTACAGAGTAAGATAGTTTCAACATGTTTTGCTGTCACAGCAGCATGCAAAATGTATTTATGTATTAGTTGTACACATTCTTATCACTGATTTTAAAATTTAATAAATAATTAATAATCCAACTTATAATTCAGTTCGTTATACAAAACCATAACCAAATAGATAAAAATGACAATGATTATAACTTATACCATTAATAATATGTCTATAAATTTGTCACCTAAATAATCATTTACAATGCAATAAATAATTAATAATTTAGTTCACATTCAATCAACATTAATAATTCAATTAACATTGAATAAATAATTATTAATTCAATTCAAAATTCAATAAATAAAAATGTCAACATTGCTTTAATTTTATTCTTAAATAGTTGCATGGTATCAATTTCGCGTATTAGTTTAAACAGCCATACAAAATACGCTCTTATGGAGTAAAGCCGTTTTTTTTCCTGGCATACGTATATCTAGGCACCGTCTCCGGCTGTTCAGTTTTTGAACATATTAAAGTTTTTACGCACAAATAGTACAGTTTCTAAAATATACGTACATGGTAAAGTTAGAATTTTGAAATTAATAAAATATGGTTTACAGCTATCTCTAAGTTTGATATTAAACATTGTTCGTATACACCTCTTTTGCGCCCTAAATGCAGCGTCCCTGTCTGTAGAATTACCCCAGACATTTATTAGAGTACTTTACTAATACATGTCATGTACATTAGTTGACAGAAGTTATACCTGTTTTTGTACAAATAGCGCTTCAACCGGCATATATCCGTTGAGGTTACGAAAAGATGACAGGGAAATAAGTAAGTATTAACCCTGTAGGAAGTAGGTTAAGATTTCACATTTCCATAAAATGGACGCTCTCGTAATTATCAATTTTCTCACTCGTAACATTCATGCCGTAGCACATTTGATTCACCACATACCTTCTGATAACATCACCATCAGCCTTTAACAGTCTACTGCTGGACTAGGCCTCTCCTTTGAAAGGAGGAATTGGCCTACTATACCACGCTGGCGAAACAGGTTAGTATAGCGTTTGTCTCAAGTTTGCCTTCTCTTACAGTGCTGTTCTCTCCATGATATGATCCCTGTGTCGGATTTTACGACACCCATGGGATGATATGGGGTGGTGACAATCCGTATTCTTAATCCGTCACCACACGGACAATAATTATTGTGTCTGATAACATACATATCACGAAATTCAAATTCAAAATTAATGTAAATAATCACAAAACTTTATACAGAACAGAGAGGGTTGTATATATACAATTAATAAACTAATTTAATTAACTCCAGATAAAACTCATTCTGTTTAACTAAAAGAAACTTATCCATTTGTTACATAAATTAACAATTAGCCACGCATCCGCCGTACAACAATGTTTACTTATAAAACATTAATAATAAAACATTTTGGAACTCGAGTTGAAATTAACAAAACTTTTGCCCCTTCAACTGAGAAACAAAAATATTGACTTTAAGGGAAAAACATTCATAATAACACCATGGTTCACGGCGACCTGTGAGTGAGGGGGAAACAAAATTACACCAACTCTGAGGTGAGACTCTGGTTGGAGCGAGATGAGATGAGCGAGATAGCTTGCTGAGCGAGCTGTGTAAGGCGAATGATCACGGAAAACAATAATATTGTAGAACAGCTTTCCTAGGGTCATCTGATCTTAAGCAAAGTAGGAAGTGTACTGCCTTTGGTAGCTCAATGGCTAATACATTAAAGAAAAAGAGAAAACAGAAAATAGTCAAAGAAATATGACTGACCACAAGGGATCGTGGTGCTTTCAGTATTTATTTAATTAGAATGTACATGATTTTCTTTATTCTACCATAACTAAATACCTGCACCGAAAAGAAATTGTGTGATCTCGTTAGAGCCCTTATTCCTACTATACCGATGGCTATTACATTTTTTGTAAAGTGACCGGACAATTGTGCTTTTAATTGTTTATTTTATCCAGCGCTGTTTGTTATAAGAATACCGCTCATCTTGTCTCAAACATCTCAAATTAAAAAGCAACCTCACCCGCTTTGAGCTTTAAAACTTTTTATTCTATATACATTGCTCACTTATACTTAACATAAAGTGAGTTAAAAGTTGCTCTAACTGGGTGCGCAATGTAAGTAAAAGTTCTTCTCAGAGATTTAAAAGCGGTCTAAGTTGTACAGCTTTTAGGCCGACCTCACATTGGGTGACAGCGTTCCTCCAGCGTACGCCCGGCGGGCGCTCGTGCGGCGTTCACTTTGTACTACAGAGTGATCGCCGAGCGCACGCCGGACGTACGCTGGAGGAACGCTGTCATCCAATGTGAGGTCAGCCTTATAAGTTTCAAGTTATTGTGTGTGACAATATGCCCGATTGTTATTGTTGTGGTTATTGCATCTTCGTTGTACAGCGATTCTTTCATATCTTTTGTGTTATTGTTATTTTTATTATTCTGAGCACCTTATGGGTATTGTTGCATTAGCAATGCTTATGTATTTAATTTATAACAGAACGATTATTTGCGTTGTATACGGCAAAAGTATTTCTTATCTGATAAATCAAAACTGGAACTGGCAATGGGCAGGGTACTTACTGTAGCGCTCATTGCGACACTTGGCTTGTCGTTCGTAACAGATCGGCAAAGTTAAGCAACGCTTGCACAGTTCACCACTTGGATGGGTGACCGTGTGTGGCATTTACATCTGAGAGCTACCGAAAAGCAAACAGACATAGAAGAAACGATGGCCATGGTAGCAGAAAGGTTCTAGAGTGGCCGTCACGCAGCAGAGGTAAGCCTCCTGCTGGGTAGACCGGTCTTATTGAGATCCCGGAAAGCGGATAGATGCGGTTGGCACAAGATCGGTAAGTATATGTAGAAGGGGCTTAAGGAGAGACCTACATCCAAATCTATCCCTTCATTATTTTTTTGGACAGTTTATTCATAATAGTTACGCACCATCAGTAGATCTTACTTAAAAACTACAACAATATTCCTAAAATAAAATTGTAATTTTGAACATGTTCGATTATATTTATGTGGAAAATAAGGATTGTTTTTCAATACAAACTACATACTATCGCATTCAGCAAAGTACTAGCATTTATTGCAGCGACAAAATAAAATCCTTACGTTTAAAAGCAGCTTATTACTAAACAAAACATCCTCATAGCATTTAAGGTGGTTTGCGGCGTTCAAACCATTTTCTGAGAAATTTCTCAAGCGCAAGCTACGTAATATTATAAGCTGTTTAAGTGTTTACTGAGGGTTTTTAACCTTTTTCTATTACAATAGTTGGGGTGGTCACCGAGGGTGCGTGGTGGGTTCTTCTTTCTTTCTATTAGGTTACAATGGAGTTCCGCCAAGTAACGTCAGATTCAATCAACTATTTACAGAAAGCTAGCGGTCCACCAAAAAAGAAATAAATGTGTTGTCTAAGGTTTTGGCATTGCCTTGAGAGGATACTCGTGCGATTCTACAAGTGTTACAATGCGAGGAAAGAAGCAATGCAAAGATTATTCCTCACTGTATTAACAATTTAACATACACTACTCAAGCTAGAGACATGAATTTAGTATAGTGAGTGAGTAAGATAGACATCTATGAAGAGAGTAGAAGGAAAACAAAACTCTAAGATCGGCGGATGAAACCGTGGGTAGAACTATTAATCAATTGAGGTTCGCTTGAAATTGCCTGAAAAGCTAATGACTGTAAGGTGTCCATTTTTTTGCAAAGGAGTTTACAATTATCTATAAACCTCGCTTCAAGTAAAATTTAGCAAAACGCACACTGCGTCTATTCCACAGGCCGCATCCAAGGGTCTACGATTGCGTGCAGCAACAATACGTCATTGCCGAACCTTTGGTATTCGGGGTAAAAAAGCAAGAAGGGTGTCTATTATATTATAGTCTTCAGAGTGTGTCACTAAAATCCATACACCGACAACTGAGTGTCATTCAATTACACGACGATCATGCTTCAATCTGCGTCACTGGCTAAAAAACAGAGCTCATTAAGAACAAGAAAATGCTTTAAGAGAAAAGGGGCAAGTAACAGAGGGGTTAGGAGGTTTCAATTGATTTAACTTTAGTCCTGCAAAGTAGACGAACGATGAAAGAACCCAATTTGCGGAGCTAACTTCAATATTTTCTCGAAAACAAGGTCATTTTCGTTTTGCAGGAATAATTAAGTGTTAGGCAAGTCAAAACAACCGTCAATGCCCCGTGTTAACACCATGTTTACAGAGATTTGTAAAATAAAAGTAAGGATATTTTCATCCACAATATTTTTTAAATTAATGTTTGTTATGGTTTTAAAATTTATTGTGTGTACACGTGTGCACAGGATAATTAATCCTGGGCATACTAAATATTTTAAAAGGTTGGATTGGACCTGGTCGTTAATAGGTCCTTTTCTTGAAAAGAAATCGGAGTTTGTACATTTGGTGAAAAATAAAGGGTATTTAACTTAAGTTTCACTGTGTAGATATGCGTAGAAATCTTGGTGTATTCTGGTGATGAAATATAAAGTTACCAATTTTGAGTCTCACCGACTGGACACGCGTATGTCTAGTCTCGTATTTTGAGACGGCGATTAACATGATGCCTTTTAAACTGCTTTTCGAGGTACAGGACAAGTAATAATAAAAACAAAAAACTCATATATTTCTAAATAGAACCATAATTGTACTATAGACAAACGATACTATACTAAATTGTTATCATTTGATCTACATGATCACTGAGTAACATAATATCCAGAACAATAAAAACTAAATAGACTTAGTTTGTTAGTTCACAAACTAATAGCAAATCTAGCGGTAGTCATTTCAAAGGCAACTGTACAAAGTGAAAGCTACTCTCAAGCTAGTTGATGTAGTAACTTTATACAAATTAATTCAAACAAAATTACTTTGAAATGATAGCATAGCTCTGTGAGAATCTGGTCAGACCATCAGAATTTCAAAGTATTAGGTACTTCGTTCTCAGTAAGTGCAATCATCTTTATGTTTAGCATTAAATCTAGTGCTGAGTGAATAAATAAAGAAATGTCGAAAGTTTTAAGTTAACTTTTTTTGTATACTTATACGAATTGTCCGTGTGGTGAAGAATTAAGAATACGGATTCTCACCCACCCCATATCATCCCATGGGTGTCGTAAGAGCCGACAGAGGGAGCATATTATGCAGAGAACAGTACTGTAAGAGAAGGAAAACTTGATACAAACCCTATACCAACCCGTTTGGCCAGCGTGGTATAGTAGGCCAATTCCTCCTTTCAAAGGAGAGGCCTAGTCCAGCAGTGGACTGTTAAAGGCTGATGATGATACGAATGTATAATATGATGTTTGTGAGGAAATTATTAGTAAAATTACGTTTCTGAAATATGTTTTAGGATAAATGAAAATGTAAGGCTTTTTTCTTTCTTTTCTTTCTAGTTATTAAGATATATTGTTTTCGATAGTGTCTGTTTTCAACTTGCTACTATTATAAACGAAAATGTTTGAGTTTTGTGAGGGTGGATGAATAGATATTTGTTACTGTTTTACGTAAAATTATTGAACAGATTTGGATGATACTTTGCTGTAATATAGCTTATTATACAGTCAAGCATATTGGCTTCCTTTTGTCCCGATAACCAACAACCACGAAGCCAGAATGTTTAAGCTAATTTAGTAAAGAGTGCCTTCAAAGGTACCCATTTTAATAAAGACAGTAGCAACATTCACGTCAGTGACAACTATTCAAACCGTAGCAAGAATGGAAACCAGAACTTTATCAAAAGAAGCAGGTAGACAGTTAATCGTATCGCAATATCCGGTCGGAGCACTCTCATCTCCACTCAATCCAAGTCGCCAGTCGCCGAAAATCGCCGGCTTCACAGAAAATTGCCAAGTACACCGACAATTTGTCTGTCACCCCTCACCGAGATTCACCGATAAACGATCTCCCCTTGAGTGTTATTTACGCCAAATTGCGAGCGATTCGCTTTGCGACAACGTTCATTGTAAAGCGTTCATCGTACATATTATACTTATAAACAAATCTTGTACATTTTGCAATGGAACGGAGATAATGTAGTGTGAGCTGCACGTTCTTGTAATTTGTTTTTTAATTATGCATGTCAGAACTTGGTACTGCGCAGCACTTTTCATGTGAGTTTACTCTTTTTAATGCAACTTATTAGCCTGCAGCTTATGTAGTGTTTTGGTGTGAAGAATTTGTAACTCACTACTTAGAACCAACTTATATTTTTCTTATACACTAATAGCCCATTTAGGCCACACCCATATAAACGGTAAATCACGTTACGCAATGAGCGCTACGGACATAATAATTCGAATAAAAAATATGATTTATTTCACAGAGTTCTTTGCCATATTTTAAAAATTCATTACCAAACAAAATGCCTAAATTCAAATCCCAACCAAGGGTGAAAACCTCCACGCAAATATTGTACATCTTACCGCGTTTTAGAACAAAGATACCTTCAGATAAATTATAATGAGTACAAAATACGAAAGGATATTAAGTATAATTTTTGTTATGTCCACTCCGAACACGGGTCAGTGTAAATATGGAAAATATCACCTTACTTGAACAGTAATTAAATACAAATATTAAGCATCGTTTTGGGTACGAGCCCGCGGCTACGGCAATAGGGTGTCCACGCGTTTGAAAGCACACGTGTAGGTATAGTTATATACATTTACGGAAAACGATTTTTGTACGTAACGACTCAGTGGCGTAGCGGGAGTGTGAGTGTCTGCTACGTTGAGGGTCGCGGTTTCGATTCCCGCTCAAGTCATTTGTGTGCGCGAACATGGATGTTTGTCTTGGTCTACGTGTTTGTATGCATAATATGACTACGTATTTGCAAAAAAAAGATTTATATACTAAACGAAAAAATTAAGGATACAAAAAAATCATTCAAAATTTTTGGGCAATTTCAACAGGCCGTAACATCGAGAGAAATAGTCGTACAGGAAATTAAAAAAAAGAAAATTGTAGCTCCAAGTGTCTAGTTTTTGGATTAGGACTTTTAAATGTTGTAACCTCCGCGGTTTTGGAGTAGGTAATCGTAGAAAAACCAGCAACAAAAAAAAAATAAATTTTTATATTTGGTCTACGGGCGCGGAAATGTTTTTTTTAGCTTAACCCCTATAAGATTTTCCGCGCCCGTAGACCAAAAATAAAAACTTATCAAAATTGATTTTTTTTGTTGCTGGTTTATTTTTTTTGATTCCTTAATTTTTTCCAGTAGTGTATATGTTTATCCATTATCTACCCACGTTACCTATAGTACAAGCTCAGCTTAGTTGGGACTAGATGGTGTTGTGTGTATGTGGTAGAATATATACATTTTGCATATGTACTTCCATTATCATTGCTGTCGGAGGTTTGAGAAGAACTCAGCGTTACAGAAACATTCTTATCGTTTGTAGAAAATGTATCTAGTTTAGAATTGATATCAAATAAATTTTACGTAGGTGTTAGCAATAAAAGTTCAATGTATTTGATATTTAAAAATATATACATTTATTATGATTTTTAAAGCTTTCACAAGACTAAGCCAT
This sequence comes from Euclidia mi, assembly GCA_944739405.2. NCBI lineage: Eukaryota > Metazoa > Arthropoda > Insecta > Lepidoptera > Erebidae > Euclidia > Euclidia mi. Next base: position 54,697,312 of record OX123199.2, read on the forward strand.
GGCAAGCCAACTGGGCAATTACGAACATTTTTACGGAACGCTTGCCATAGTGACTTTTGTTTTGACCGTCGGAAGTCTTTTGTTAGGTCTATATCCTAAATTTAAACAAGACCATGTTTTGCTTACATGGTGACAAGAGCGTATGACTATTATTGAAAACGTAAGCTAGTAACGGGTACTCGAAGAAGTTAAGATTCTGCCAACGGACATTTTAAACGAAATATATCCCGATTTTAAGGCAGTGTAAAATGTACAATTAAACATTATTATATTCGTCAGGTATTAATGGGGTGGAGGCGGATCGAACAGTCATTAAAAGTTGGCAGTTGACGAGATCTCTGACATAATGAGCGTACCGGTGACGCTTCCAAGATACTTTAATTATTACGACTTTAATTATTATTTTCTATAAAAACGAAATAAATTTTATTTTTAGTGTACGGATTTAGAAATTCGTAACTTGCTTATTACTTTGTAAATTATATTTTTGTTGTGAAGTTTTATTTGCTGAGACTAGCGGGTCTCAGGTAGGAAGCTAACGACACGCAAAGTAAAGAGCCTTGCGTGGGTACAAACCAGTGACCGCACTATAGATATTTTTAATATCGTACTAAATTGTTTACCGGTTGCTAGAAACGAACGAAAATATCTTGAGGAACCTAGCAAATCTGAAAGTTCTCTATAATGTTTACGAAATATGTGTGAAGTCCGCCAACCCGCACTGAACTCGAATGATGGACTGTGCCCTAGAATTAATTTGTTAAGTGAAATAAGAAAGTACGACTATTTAACTGTATTTCACAAATAGAAGGTTTCCGTCCTTTAAAAGATCAATAGATTTGATTACGACTATAAGCGTAAAACATCAAGTATTTATCGAAAGGAAATCATTTTTCGGATACACAGAGTTGTTTAAATACTGTTTATTAAAATACTTGTCTCATCTAGTTAGAGTCTGGTGGTCATAGTGTAGTTCCCGGTGTAGAGTGGCGCGTCTGTCTAACCAAACTTATGCTTACTACGTTCCCACGTAATAACAAATAAAATATTATTCCTAGTTTTGTAATAAATGTTGGAAAGGGAAAGATGGTTATCAAGAAAAACCTTAACACGCTCCTTTTTTGGACACGGACTGAAAAGTTACATTGAAACGTGTATTGGAAAATTGCGAAATTATTTGCGTTCTTTTTATTGGCATAATTATCGCCGTGAATTTATTAACAATATAGAATAAGCTAAAATAAATATATTTTTATCTATCGTGGCAAGGGCAATCGGGTTAATATCAGTACCCATAATACAAGCTCTGCTTACTTATGGACTAGATAGTGTTGTGTGTATGTGGTAGAATATTATATTGTGTTATTTTGTTGTTGCCATCTTTGAAAACTTTCCGTTTGTTCATTACATACACAGACATACTCGTACATGTACAACTCATACTAGTATATGTCTGTACAGCGGAGCAAATTCTCAGAACCGATCTTATCAGAACGAACAACGTTGTGTAATTTCATCAGAAAATATTTTCGCAATCATCCATTTGTTCTCTACTCAACTCTACTCAATCTCATATTTCATCATAAATCATATTAAATAGTCGTAAGTCCAATTTTCTAAATGCTGCATTCATAATGTGAAACATTTGTTTAACTGGCGCGCAGCGAAATAAATGATAGCCCTTAGTCAAACTTGGCTCTTTTTCTCCCCAAATTCTCGAGAAGCCCCGAGGGCTATTTTTGCGCAAAGTTATTAAAATTTATTAGTTAATCAGTGAGGTAATTAAGAAAATGTCGGGACCCGTTTGTCAGGCACCTGAACAAGCCGAAACAGGACAGGCGTTCATTTGGCGACAATTTGTTTTAGCTAAGGGGAGTTGCACACTTGTCGACTAAGAGGCGATTGTCTTGATCTGTGTTTATTCAGACAAGCGCTATAGGTGTGGATGCACATGAGCTACATGCGATATCCTGGTATGGATTGCGGTCATGTTAGGGTCCGTTTTTTGTTTGCTATAAAAAGTGATCGTTTGCGTTATGTGATCATGTAGACCAAGTATGACCAGATATCATTCTTGGTCTAGGAGGAACGGGTGTCCGCTGTGTACTTTAACCTAGCGAGCGTAAGGTTGAGTGTGATACACCCAGACCTAGAAAAATCGATCTAGATTTTAATAGCGAATTGTTATTTCGACACGTGCGTCTGAGTAGCTGCGCGGATGGAGGTATGGAAGCATCGCCTGCCACTGATTTGGTCGACCACTGCCCGGTAAATGGTGTGGACGGGGTTGAAGCTGTCAGCGGGTGCGTCAAACTCACCTTCGCTGCTTGTGCCAAATTTGAACAACCACATTTTATGTTCTTTTCATTATTTTGTTTTATTTTCTGGGTAAAAATCTAGAATGTCGTACGAAGACAAACAAGACAGATTATTACGTCCCTTTGAAGAAGCTGAAACCAGTTGTTCTGACGTATCTAGTAGTGACCAAGATATTGATAATGTTAGTGAGAGAAGTTTTAAAAGTGAGACATAGCAGGAGTTGGATGAGGAAAAATAGCATGTAGGATAAGAAGAGAATGAAAGTGAAGATAATGGGAGCTACTTGTGATAAAAATGGAACGATACAAAAAATACCAGCCGTTATCTCTGTATGGAACATGCTTTTTTCGTTTGTAAAAAACAGCACAAGATAATATATTTTTTATTACTTTTATGATCCATATAAGTTTTATTTTATTTCTATGTTTAGTCTCTTAGAAGGAAAAATACTTCATATTGTTCTTATTTTCATATTTTTATCAAAAAGTGATAAACATGTGCCTTAGCTAATAATTACAAGTTTAAATGGTTAAATTTGTTTATTTTTTTCATAAATAAACAAGAATAATGACTTTTTTATTTTATTTTCCCCTTAAATCAGTTCGATATATAATTAAATATCAGTATTTAAAAAAATAAGTATATTGAATAATCGTGTATTGAAATCACACAATCGAGATCTGGGTGTTTCACACCCACCTAGCGCTCTGTTTTACATAATTATTCTAACCTTACGCTCATCGGGTTATATGGTCGTAAGATAAACGATACACGTTTCATTCCTAGTGAAGTAGTTGCCATTAAAAAAAAATTATGTGAACGTTTTAGTGTTTTATTGTTATCTAGATCTTTTATTAAATGGAAAAAAGCGAAGTTCTCTAAAAGATTTGTTGAAATTATCAACATGACAATGAATTGGTACAAAAAGTACCTCGGATATTTCAACGCGATTTCTGTAGCAGTCATTCTCGGTCATGCGTGACCAGGGTTCGAGGATATATATCAATGGATATATATCAAGATATATATCCGATATATATCAACCTCGATTCGACGATATATATCAAACGTTTTTTGTGATATATTGCAATACAAAAATGGTTTAAAAAGAATATTATTTTTGCGTTTGTAACTGTATTTCTACTTCCCAAATGTAGATGGCGTGGGAGTAGAGTTAAAACATACTCCCTAATGTTAAGTTCTAATCTAAAAATGGCAACACTTCTGCCGGTATTAATGGCGTCAGTCCGTCAGTGGTGTCAGAAAAAAATCGTTACAAAAAACTAAGTACTCAAATGAATAAAACATTAAAAACATTTCAGTTTCTTATTTTTTGATCATTTTAGTATGTTTATGAAACACATGCAAATAGTATTCATAAATAATACAATGAAATAATAATATGACTTTCATACAAAATTGATATATATCAAACTTGATATATATCCGATATATATCGTAAATATCCGATATTTTGATATTTATAATAAATATCGGATATTTTCGAACACTGTGCATGACACAGACTAATGAAGACAGCTGATGTTCCATTCATTTACATAACAATATAATGAACTCATTGGACGACGAAATTAGGGATTCAAAGCACTTAATAGCTATAGAGCAAATAATTTTGAGAGACCGACTTTTAATTGCTGAGTTTCGGCGAGCCTTAGTGCGGCGAACAAAAGAATACGTCACGGTGGGGTGTTATTTACATCAATGTGTTTCAAATAAATGTACCTTCTGTATTAGAAATGTAAATGAGGTACATTTCTACACTTAGCACTACTATCTTTATTTCTAAGGTTAATAGTATCGTACTGAAAGAAAGCACATGGTATAAAGTTAACTTGTACGCTGCAGGTGAAATTGCAAATATTTAAATAAATGATTCAATAATTCAATCGTGACCACAAAGCAGTAAATAATCATAAAAAGGATGATGTTATGAGTAGCTCCAGTACATATTATTTGACTTTAATAATTAAATACCTTTCAACAATAAGTGTAGGGCAATCATATCTTAAAATAATGCGAACGATTTTATCCAGAAAGAACGCCCGACAGCGATCTCATTCATCGGCACACTGTCAAAATTCGCATTAAGTTCACAATTGCCTCTTCATTAAATAGACATTTGAGAACGAAGTCAAAATGTTTTTTGCCGTCACGACATTAATAAAAAAAACTTTTTCATTTTATAATTTTTTGTTAAAATGTGTTTATTTTTTACGCTTGGGAACTTACTGAATTAAATTAATCATTAGTCTAATGAGATGGTGCTTTTTCATTCGGCTAGACTTCAGTGCTCAGAATTACGCGTTTTCAATAATATAGACTGATTTTCAAAAGGTAAAAGAGGTAATTTTATGACCTTTCTATGTCAGCCTTCTGTTTGTGTTTAATAAAAGCCTATGCTTCAATACGCGACAGGAGTCCGATTGAAAATTATGTGATGTTTCCTAGGCATGTCTTTTAAGTTCTGTCGTTTCCATATTTCCCGGCAATTTTGAATTTAGAACTGTTCTGTATTCGAATGTGTTTAAATTTTAAATATCAAAACTGCTAGGATTCATGCTATTGTTTAGTCACAGCGTTGATTAGAATCTGTCAGGTTACGTACGAAAATGTATCTTTCTAAGAAAAATGTTCCTGCAATAATTTTCTACAACTTTAGAAGAGGCCTGACACGGCCTCAGTGTTTTGAGGAGCATCTGTGTTCAGTGATGAAGCCTCATGTCTGCGGACTGTCGGACGCTGGTATTTAGAATTCCAGTGTGGACATACTAGTGTTAGTGACAAATCTAGCGAATAACGCCCAAAATCCGCGTTCACTGAAGATAACATCATGTGAGACAACTAATTCTCGAAGATCGTCATGTGACATATTGAGAGATAGAGGCTCTATTAGGCATCTCAAGGACAACCATTTAGAAGATCTTGCATCAAGCGCCTGGTGAGAAAAAGCTAGTTTGCCGTTGGATACCGCATCTGCTTTCCGACGATCACAAGGCGGCCCGCGTCAGATGGTGTAAGAAAACTCTGCAAAGGTTTAACCGAGGAGAGTCAAATCACGTCTACGACATCATCAGTGGTGACGAATATTGGATCTATGCCTACGATCCTGATTCCAAACAACAATCTACGATCTGGGTCTTTCAAGATGAGCCAAAGCCGACTGAATTTGTTCCTTCTCAAAGCAATTCAAAGAAGATGGTGACCACGTTCGTTGGAAAAACCTGGCATGTTGCGACTATTGCACTTGAAAATCGTGGAACGGTTAACGCAGAGTGGTATACCATAGTTTGTTTACCACAAGTCATCGACGAACTTCGAAAATCTAACTCAAAGCGACGCATCATCTCGCACCACGACAACGCAAGCTCACACAGCGCTCGTCAAACGATTGAGTAGGTACTTGAAGCAGGAAAAAGTAGAAATTCTTGACCATCCTCCATGGCGTCCTGACCTAAGCCTTAAACGATTTCTTTACATTTCCTTAAATTAAGAAAAGTCTTCGTGGTCAAAGGTTCCAATCCGGTGAAGAAGCAGTCGACGCTTTCAAGTCAGCCATTTTCGTCAAACGACAAAACTAACCAATAAAAGGCATGCCTCGTACATGTCCGGTCTTTTGGAATGGTAAAAATCAAGTTATGTATTGACGCAATAAATAGTATAAATACGTAAGCGGTAAATGTGTAATTTCAGCCCACGCATTTTATTAATCAAATCATTTATAGTTCTTTCTGTTGGCCTATATTCAGGACTTTTTGGCAAGAGAAATAGAACCTTCAATATTTTATTTTTTAGTCTCCTGTCTTCATTCATTATATCACGTCATCCTAAAGTAGGTACTTTAGCCTAGCCTTACCAAGTAGCTACAATGTTTGAAATTAATTCGTTGGTTGGTCCAAGGATCAACCTGCAGTTATGCGCGTGCCGGGAGAGCATCCAGGCGACTTAGTCCAACGTAACTTGTCGCATTTCGACAAAATTGTTCACGATAATGTCACTGTAACGAAAATAGTTTGTCGTGGACTTAAGCAGCTACACGGCTCGATTTCGTTAAGTTAAGCCTAGGAATATCGACAAAATTGCCGTCGGTCCGACATTCGTTTGTTTCATCCAAAGAAATATAAAATCTAACGGTCGATCCCAGTTTTTGATCTATCCATAAAAAGAGATACGTATTTGACATAAACTCAATACAAAATAGAGAAGAATGGAGGATTTGTGGAGGTTCGTCGTAAAAGTCATTTAAACGAAATTGGTTTGACTTCAAATAAGAAACTAGTTTCTAAGACAAAATTATTTACATGAGAAATTGCGTTATAATGATGATGATAATAACTCTGCTATAATAACATTTTACTCCATAAAACCACTCCAATTACCGAAATCAAAATAATATGACCTTTATCACTCGTGTACGATTTTTATTGCCACCGAAAATATGATACAATCAAAATAGCTGTCGATGCCATCTTGATTGGTTGCAGAAATAACAAGTTTTAAAAATCAAGTGCCGAGTTGATAGCGTGGAGTGTCGAGTTGTCACGTTAGTTCTTCGTCGATAACAATTCCGCTAGTTGGACAGTTTAATTTGGTAGCTGGGCTACAGATGAATGTTTTGTGCTAGGCTGCAGAGTTGCATCGGTAACATGTTGACAGACTTCATTTAGAAGGCAACGTGGCCTGTTGGGTGCAGACATTCGAAAAATCTCAAGCTATTCTTCCAGGTAATATTTCGTCTACGTCTTATAGGTTTCAAATTAGGGTATTTTTTGCGCGTATACGGTCGTTTCTGCATACGCACTTACACGCGCTCTACATTACGCGCTTCAAAAAACAGGACTAGCGTAAACGGGCATATTTCGGTGTGTCCGCTCGAAACGGTAGTGACATCGAGAGGTGTCCTTCGCGGCTCGCGCTTTACGAGTTTAGAAGCGCGTCAACGCTCTTACTCGTAGAGAAATATTATGGACCGTTTTATAAAATTTATAATCGGTCGAAAATAATGTAGGTAGATAAGTATAAAATTGTAATCAAATGTTATGTTCGTGAAACCTCAGGGGTACCAATGGGAAACAGGGAACCAACTCTTAGATGTCATAATAGAAGAAAATGGCCTATGGATAAAGAAGTCTAATTTTTTACACTAAGGCTTGACCCATCAGCGCGGACCGTCGGCGTGCGATCATCTTGACAGGAAAACCCGCCTTAGGGTGAAACCAAACGAGCGTAATTTTGTGAGCCGTGAGTCGCAGAATTTCGGTTGCAGAAATTCTGCTGCATTCGGTTTCATAGAAAAGACCTATTTGATTCACACAGCGTCACAAAATAAGTTTCTAACAACAATAGACTTTCTTTCTGCAACCGAAATTCTGCGACTTGCCCTTAGGATGTGTTTTTGGTAATGGTTCCTGCACTCGCGATATATTACCAAACATCGTAGTCAAGCGCTACGTGTAACCTTTTTTAGTGGCTAGTCTTGTAAATCCGACTCGTATAGACATAGTTCTGGATTGTCATAGCATTTAAGTATTGGAAGTGTATCTAAGCCAGAAAATTCAACCGCCATGGACCTCAGTATCATGTGCTGAATCACTGGTATCAGTTTTAGTTACGCCATTCCTTACATCCAGTATTACCAGTGGCATTTCATTTTATCTCTTCAAATAATAACGCGATTGAGACTCGGCACCACAAACAATAGTATTATGAAAGTACTTCGAAAAAAAGGCACTGCAATATCCACGTAGAACGCAATCAACATCGAAAAATACTGCAAAATAACCACAGTGTTTTACCAGTAAGCTTCCAACTTAACAGGAAATTGAAAAACTCCATGCACATAGCAATTATTAAAATCGGTTAGCCTTTGAGCCTTTGAGCCTTTGTACCGCATGGACGCATACGTACTGTGCATACATAGTTTATGACATAATCCTCTGTCTCTATGACACAGCTTAAAATATATTAAAGTGGACAGCGCTGCTGAATGGATATAATATCTAGTATTGGAATTATTCATGAATATTACTAGCAATTTATTTGGAAACATAACATCAAAGCTTTCAGTCTATTGATACACAGATTAATATTTTGGACGGGGAGTAAATGTATACATCTTTTATGCTGCGATGCTTTGACTTTGTGATGTGATTGGTAATATTTGTAATGGACTTTCATTTTATGCATAAATTGGACAGTATGAAAATTTGCTACTGCAGCCGATGACGAATTCTTGGAAATCGACACCTCACAGGTGAAATTATTATATAAAGATGTCTGTGCCAAACTCTAATATACTTTATTTATCTAGATATAAAGTTCATTTATTCTTTGGCATTATTCTTGGTGTATTTACAGAGCATTCGTTAACAAGTTTTATAGAGGCTGAGGAAACAAAACTTCATCTAAGTTTTAAGATATGTTTTCCTTGAAATTTTGCGACAAGAGGTTGTATGAACCGCGTGTCAATAATGACGCGATTCTTCAAAATTACGCGTGTTATACAAAATACATAAAGGATATTAGGCAAATCTTCTGTATCTTACGAGTCCCGATGACACACTTTATTAATTGACAAATGCAACTAATTCGAAAATATATATCCTTATATAGAATAATTGTTTAAGAATAAGGTAACGCAATGCTTTGCCGCCATAAACAGCAAAAGGCTGCTACCACTGTGCCCAGTCACTGTGGCACTGGAAAACCGTCTTGCGTGATCCTGTATTGATATGTTGTCCCGCACCTCTTCCATATATTATTTTTAAATCATGAGCATTATTAGTACTACATCCACGCCTAGGCGAGCACTGACGAACGGCCAACGAGCGATATAATGCCAACATTTTGACTATTTATTCTTGGAGAAAAATAATAACGAAATTACAAAATCTGTTTTTACCATTTATTTTCAAATAAAGAGCTGTTTCTATTGATACAACTTGCATATAAATTCATTATGGAATCTATAAGCATTACACGTTTAATATTGTGTTTTAGTGCCATGTTTGACATTTTTTTTATCGAGCCAATCATTCCAAATCGTATTTCTATCTTTACGATTTACTAGAAAATATGTTCAACTTTTATATAATATTTTTTTTTTTTAAATATATTTCATGACACTTTCAGACGTTCAAAAATCTTAAAAAGTACTGCAAGCTCGTCTTAAAATTTTCTTTTCTAGAAAGAGATAAGTACACTTAATTAATGAGCTGTTACCTTGCACCTGTTCCTGCAATCTTCTGATATTAAATAAAAATTATAAATTTAAATTTCTCAGTATCGCTTACATTTTAAACACGGGTCGAGGCAGCGAACATTAAAAGAATTAAAATAATATGTAAACTGAAACAAAATGTTGTATCAAACAAATTGAATATTGAATAAAATATTAAGAATGTATTTTTACAATGAATTCATCAATGAAGCTTAACTGCATGGAGATTGGCTGGGCACATACACTTTCATACGTATAATATTAGCCAGTGCCCGGCGCTTCGATTTATTCCATAAATTGCCAGCTTACACGGGGACATGGGTCCAACGTGCCGTGGCCCTTTGAGAATTTTAATCTAAAGGGGGATGGAACGCCTACCGTAGTGCATTCATAATTGAACTATCTGGTAAAGTATCTACTAGCCTCTGTTGGTGTAGGGTTGTCTACAGATATCGAACAAGTAAAATAATTGAAGGGTTATCAGATGGCTTATGATTGTGTGTTCAATGTATCGAAGTAAAAGGCTATGAGGGAAAAACGGCGTCTACCAGTAATTCTCTTATAGTACTTTGTTAGAATAATAGAGTAATGATAATTATTTGTATATTTGATTGATTACCACTACTCATAAATTCATTTTACATACTTGCTCGTGAATTATTTTCAAGTTTACGCGGCTCACCAGTGTCGGATGCTTGGACCAAGCCACACGCGTTTAGGTCTTCTGTCACAGAAAGAGGAATCTACTAATGATGAGCACCGTGGCAAATTCTCAATACAGCCTCCTGTATAAAGGATTCGCTGTCTCGCTCTAACGTCGTATGTAAGCTTTTTGAAGTGGTTGTAGAGGCACTAGGCGATACGACCATTATTTCATTTTTATTATTTACGTCTTCATTGTTGCAGAACGTTTTACTGACATAATTATGTAGTTTCCGAAATAAATCATACGTTTCCTAAAAAATCATTTATCCATTAAGTACATACGAAGTAGAATAAAATATCAAGATTCGTCCGCTTGGCGATTAGGTAATTCAATACAGTTTAAAGGACTCCTAATCTTTTAAAAATACAAAGCTTAAGTTTCGGTATACTGTGCCTATTTCGTTGTATGTACGTAATCGGTTTGGTCGTCGTGGAAACACGCGCCACACCTCGCAATTGATAAGATTAAGGCCGCTTATCTATCAAATATGTGCTAGGCGAAAGTTGCGCCAAGAAATACTACCAACAATAGGATTACTTAATTCGTTCAGGCTTTCAAACATGTGTTACACCGTTCAGTTGCTTCGCTCATTTTACTTACATACGCAACTTAGGTCGTTAGCGCCACGTTTTTTACAAAATGCATTCTGCTGAATGTCTTTGATTTTTTTATTACTGCAAAGTTGAACGAGTATAAGGCCTTGTAATGACGTGAATAATGAAGAAATGACTTGTATATCGAGGTCTTGAGAGCTAAGGCAAAATGATAAATGTCTTTTTATTTATGTAGCGCTCATATTATTATGACTTGACTTGCTGATCTTAATTGATCTGAAAAGTCAAGCAACGTCTATGCAGGTCACCAGTTGGATGGGTGACCGCTTGCTATAGCATTTAGTTAAGAGCGTTACCATGCTACAAAGGACACGTAAAGCCGTCCGTCCTGAGGGCCTGGCCAAATGGCATAAACGCTAGACGAATAGAATAGAATACGATAGCCAATATATGGGATGCGTCGTAAGCTTATGTCAATTCCATACATTGGTTATCATATTCTCTGGTTCTCGTCTCGTATAAGAATAAGGCCTTTAAATGCCAACGATAGGTTTGAGCACCCTCAAACCTACCGTCGGCATTGAAAGAATCACATCCTCACATAAATAATAAAATAAGTTTTATTTAATTCGATCACACTAAGGGCCTGTTCACGAGATCGGTCTAAGCGGCGCGCGTCGCGGCGGGCGGCGCGGCAGAGCGTCGTGCACGCCACGACCCTACAGCAGCGGTAAACGCAGCGGCAAATGTGGACGTATTTGGGCCGACGGAGTTACCCATAAATATGGCGATAACCAAAATATCTTTGTGTAACTATACGGTATACCTACAAAATTGTCGACATTGGATCTTCATTTCTTACAAGTATTTTATATCAAAGGAATAATACATATTCGCAATTAATGAGGCGTTGAATAGGTACCTACACAACGTAGATTACGTTAAGTAGGTAGGTAAATCACCTTTTAACTTTCATAGTAGCTGTATCTGTACCTAAATAGGTACATATGTACATTACTCAATGTTTTAATGTTTGCGATTTATATTAAAACCTACCATTACATTCTGTAAAACATTGTTTCATTACATCTCGCAACGTTTTATTAACATTTTTGTATTTATACAGCGGATGTGTTGCTATCCACACACGCGACCATTTAAAAATTTCGACTTTAAATGTCTCCGTATTCATTACCGCCACAAAATATTTAACAAATAGTTTAACCGCCTAGTTCGTCCCTCGCGTAACGCTGTCTGTGCCGCTCGGAGTCGTGGCGTCGGACTCGGTCGCAGTACATTTGTTCCCGCCGCTCGCCGCACCGCACGCCGCGCCGCTCGCCGCGCAGCCAATCGCGCCAAAAAAAACGCGCGCGTTATCGCTGTGCGCGGCGGCTCGTGGCGTGCTTCGAACGTCTTCATACATTTGATCTTGCCGCTAGCCGCCCCGCGCTAAGCCGCCGCTCAGAGCGGCAAGGTCGTGACAGGGCCGTAAGGGCGGTTTCAGATTTGCGTTTTATACCTACGCCCGTATAAGCTCCTTTTTTGAAGCGCATGTAGGCGCGTATAGGCGCGCCTTTTGGCACACGCGCAACTCGTACGAGCGTTGACTCGCTTCCAAGCTCATATTTAAACGCGAGCCGTCAGAATCTATGTTGACACTGACAAGATGTCACTATCGTTTCGAGCGAACACGCCGAAATATGCCCGTTTACGGGAGTCCGGTTTTTTGAAGCGTGTTATGTAACGCGCGTGTAAGCGCGTATGCTGAAAAGACCGTGTACGCGCAGGAAAATAGGCTAATCTGAAACCGCCTTTAGAGTGCAATAAATGTTTTAGTCCCTCGTAATACACACAGCAAATGTAAGGTCAGACTTCATAGGAACGTCATGTTCAAGACTCAACTCCAGAGAGGTATAGTTTCCCAGAGGGCACGCGGCAAAGTATGCAAACCGCGGTTCGTGTAGACCCGTCGTAGCTACAAAATGTCATTTCGCGCCTTCAAGGCTCAGCGCGCCGAATTAATACATGTTTAGTTTGTAACATGACAGGGTTATGTACTTGTTCTTTCTTAAATGTTGGCGTTTATGTTATGTTTTATTTGGGTGGTTACACATTTTCTAGTTCTTTAGGCACAAGGTCGCAGTATGGCATTCGTCTATTTTATCTTCTTTCGTCGCCTTCTTTTTCTTACATTTTTAAAGTGTATACTGGAAATTTCCATTACATTGACTAAATTACTCAGTCTCAGGAACGTTATTGATTCAAAAGTTTTCAACACGACACTTAATCGTTAAATACAGTCAGTCCGACAGTACTTTACTTACAATCAATCAACGGACATAAGGAACACCCATACTCCAAAAAACCAAATCAAATTTTTTTTCGTGTGGGGATCGATCCCACGATACTAATGTGTGTTAAACGCCCGATTAACTAATACACTCTATGCGCACTTTGCAGTAATTACAGAATTCTAAAAAAAATATACAACACTCTTTAAAACCTGACTCTCTTTGAGACTGAATTACACAACACGCCTCTTACAAAGCAAATCTCGTGCCATCTCATTTGTGCCTGTCTTGCGAGACAAAGACAACACGATACTGCCTTCAAGAAACTATCCTTATGTAAATGGACCGTTAGCTACAGGTCTTAAGCCTTCAGCGCTCGCTTTCATTTCGGGGGACAGAGCTGCTCTAGACTGGTGACAGAATTATACGTGCAACTAGGTGTACTGCAGGTGTATAAAGACGAAGATTTATTACAAGACTTGCTTACACTGCGACCTCATTTGTCTACGAGGATTACAACGCGCCATATGTCTTTTTCAAACATACATGTTTCTGAAAAGATACAGTAGGTACGATATTTCCAAGTGCTTGAAGAGATGTTCTCGTAGATTTAAGACACTCATACGACCGTTGCTAGAAATCTCAAGGAAGCTATTAATCTATCATGCGTATATATTGCTGTTCCCAATACTCTTTTGTTTTTCATTGAGAATTTTTGCACAGTGTTAAATACAGTCGCGTACGCAAATAATATTAATGACATCTAGTAGTTATTAACTTTATTCTTTGATGAACCATGATGCACCCCCGCACAGATAGGTAAAGCCCCTCGCAGGGGGATAGATACAAAAATAATCCTAGTTTCGGTAGTACGCTATTATCAGTAATTAATCAGTCAGTTTCCCTTCCTTCTTCTACCTTTACATACATGTACGAGACATTTCCAGTGGGATTATCGCGGTGAAAATAACACTATGTCACTCTTCAGTAAATTTTATTCATTTTCAAATGTATAATATTGGAACAAATAAATATTCTTAATCGACACGACTGATTGTAAATTTTTCAAAAACCTTTTTATGCAAGATATACATCATATTCCACGTCGCATACGAAACATATAGGTAAAATTAGTTCATTTCTCTCCGTAGCCGGTAGAAAGTGTGCACTGTTCAGGCACTTTTGCAATTTCAATATTTAAGTAAAAGAAGACCCACCGATACGCCAACTTAATTAAAGTCATTCTCAATAATATCGAAAGCTTTGATGAGTTGTACTCGTGTACATTTCCAACAATTTGTAGGTACCTACTGTTTCTTTTAAAAACAAACTGTACTGTTCTGTCGATTCAAAGCGTCTATTCTTCCTTTCGTGTTTTCCTCGAGGAAAATCTTAACACGTCATTAAATAGGTCGGTATGTACCTGATACGATGACCTATTTGATTGGACGCTTTGTTTTTTTTTCCTAATGTTGACAACACCAAACGATAGGACAACTTCTTCAAAATAATATTAGAGAGAAAATCGAAGAAGAGAATATCAAGGAGAGAAAGAAAAGAAAGAGGACGACCTCGTCGAAACTATGCGTCACGGTAGAAGGAAAATGTTGGGGTCGGGTTGCATCAAGAGGTTAAAGAACGAACAGAAAGCAATGGAAAGAAATATAAATGTGTACTGTGTGCTTTTAATGTAATGTTGTTTTTTTTGCTGTTTTTATTATTTGTATTTGTCGTGTATAGCATAGGTATACAAGACAAATAAAAATAATTAAAAACAGCAATAGCATTTTGTAATAGTATATATGAAATTCTACGTGTCTTATATGGGTTATGTGACCTGAATTATAGGTATTTTATTTTATTTATTTCATGGTAGATTGCTCCACCGACAAGAGTTAGACTCTTAGATGCAAGAATAAGAGGTGGCAATACAAATAACAGGCTCATATTCCACCTCTTTCGCTAGGCAGTGGATATGTGTGACTCTCCCATATATGTATGAGTCCTGCCCTATGACTTCTGCCAGAAGTCTCCTACTCCGACTCCAGCACCCCCAGGAAGTCCACCCATATCAAGGAGGAACAATTATGGTTTGGGCAGGAATTCGCCTTGGAGGACGGACGGACTTCGTTTGGGTGCGGGCAATATGACGGCAGAAAAATATCGCCAACAGGTGCTGCCCGTAATCTTGCCCCACAGAACACAAATGGGGCAAAATTTCTTGCTCATGCACGACAATGCCCGGGCACATACGGCGAGAACGGTAACAGCTTGGTTGCAGGATCATAATGTTAGGGCCTTAGAATGGTCTGCTCAATCACCAGACCAAATCCCATTGAGCACGCATGGGATATGCTTCAAAGAAAAGCTCTGAGGAAACCCCCGAAAATCTGGCCACAGAAGACCAACTTTTTTCAAACCTCAGAAGGACCTAGGACAATATTCCGCAGCAAGACATTGACAACCTTGTTCTGAGCATGCCAAATCGTTGACGATGCGTTATGAACGTTATGGGCGCTTTATCAGAATACTAACTTCAAGTTCATAAACGCTAAATAACTGATTTTCTTTTTTTTTAGTTTTTTGTCACAAAATAAAAATTTATCCAAATACGGTTTCGGTCTATGCTTCATTTTTTTTCATAAAACCCCGAAATTGTAATCTAAATAAACGTTAATTTAAAAAATTGTAGAGTATTAAATAACGTTTCTTTGAATATATAGATATCATATAAAATTATTAATATATAAATAGTAATTCGCATTTTTTTAAATATCCATAGACCGTGTTGATGTGTTTATTTCCACTATCCAACCTAAAGTAGGTTGGAAGGTGGAGCATAAAATTCTCAAACCTGGGTGGTGGATGGCTAGGTTTAAAGATAGGAATAAGTATATTTTGCCGCCCCTCAATTTTTGCCGCTCTGGGCAAATGCCCGGCTTGCCCCCCCTTAGATCGGGCCCTGACTTCTGGTCCAAATATTTGATCTTTCCATGGATTTGGATTAGAGACAATATTTGATTATGTATCCCACCATCATGCTCTTAGCGTCATCCCAGTTTCAATTTGGGGTCCGCTTACTAGTCTAACCGGATTTGGCTGATTATTTGCTTTTCCACAGAGCGACTGCCTGTCTGACCTCCGCAACCCGAAGGAATAGCGATATTCTATGGTTTAGACTAGTGTCAATTTATTTAAAAGGTACTGACGCCCTGTTACGACTGTCAAAGATCTTCATGACAGCCGGGACCGACGGCTAAACGTGCTCTCCGAGGCACGGGACGAGCGATAATTTATTAACAATTCAATACGCACATAACTCAAGTATGCATGGCAGTCCGTTGGTATCTCCACTCGGCTATCGCTGCCTTTATATTTGATTATGTATCTCTGGTAGCCAAATTCATCCATAGATCTACCGCAAAAACCGCTTTAGTGTCTGTCGAAGTTTTGTAGCGACAAGATCACTCGAATCGTGGTTTGCATAATTTGCCGCGTACGCGCCTGGAAACAATACCACAGAGTTAGAGTCTGACATGACATTCCAATTGTGACTGACCTTACACTTGCAGATTATATTATGAATGACGTAAAGTGTTGCAGTCAAAGTGTGATTGAATTAAAATATGTTAAAACTTTTGTACCTATGTGTAAGTGTGACCTCCCGCCATTTGGTGACAGGTGGAAGTTGGAAGGGGAGGTTTTGACCAGCAGTGGGACACAAATTAGGCTTGTAATAATAATAATGATAATAATGTGTAAGTGTGGCAAATCTCGCATCGGTGTTTAAGTGCTTTCGACATGGCCTTAGAATTCTTGTTTGAGGTAAGAACCACAATGAACAGTTTTACATGTCCTTGCGAATACGGTAAATACCACAACACGCTGGTCTAAAGGCTGGAATCCTGTTATACTTTGAACGTTTGCGGACCTGTCACCTTAGAATATAAACGGTCAAATTATTTAGGAAATCGCAAATGCTTGTGAACCAGACGATGTTAATTAAGGTAATGTGCTGCTGCAATAATATTAATTGAAATACCAACAGCGTTTCCATCTTGCTATTAGATATTATTGGTCGCGGCGGTTGTTAAGAGAGGGTCCATTTGAGAGTCGCCGTGTGCAAACAGATACTAAACTATGAAAATAGGGCAAGCGCTGTTTTTTATCCATTGAGCTTAACTTTACCAACTCGGTCAAGATCCATCGTAATAGCCTAGTATTACATACAAGTAGCAATAGCCATACATCTACTGCGGTTAAACATTGCCTGTAGTGTTATAGTAGCTGTTAATAGGCCTACTACTTTTCAATAAGTGTCTCGTTACAATCTAGGCAAAATCTTTCTGCACATCCAATCTATGTACATATGCCTCTGTGTATACCGCCAAATTGCTGTTTACGTTAAAGTAGGAAAATACAAGTTAAAACATAAAGTAAAACTACATCTGTCTTGCCATCAAATAACTACAAGAGTATAACTGGCAGATGCCGTTCTTCCCCCATAACACACATACTCATAGTCAATTAATTAATTGTTCTCCTTGTCCGATAATAGTCCTACACCTACAGCGGCTAGTAGATACTTTACCAGATAGTTCAATTATGAATGCAATACAGTAGACGTTCCAACCCGCTTTAGATTAAAATTCTCAAAGGGCCACTGCACGTTGGCAATTTATTGAATAAATCGTAGCGCCGGACACTGCCTGCTATAGGTAAAATGTATGTCCCCAACCAATCTCCATATTATTAAGCTTTATTAATTAATCTATACTAATATAATAAAGCGGAAGAGTTTGTTTGTTTGTTTGTTTGTTTGTTTGAACGCGCTAATCTCAGGAACTACCGGTCGGATCTGAAAAATTCTTTTTGTATACGATAGCCCAGTTATTCCGGCAGGCTATAGGCTATATAACATAACGCTTCGACCCTTTGGGGCCGGGCAAAAGGCTAAAAAGGCTAAAACATAATGTCGGCTAATCTCAGGAACTAGCAGTCGGATTTTAAAAATTGTTATTGCCTATGATAGCCCAATTATTACGAAAGGCTGTAGGCTATATAAAATTACGCCACAACTTTTAGGGGCCAAACAAAAATAATAAAATAGTCAAACGAGAAGAGGGAGGGTTGGGTCAAAGGCAAAAAAAGGTTTAACGAATAGGATACAATCTATATGGGTATCGTTTTCGAGATTTTCGGGACGCTGATTATTATTATGAAATTTATTTAGCGATCCATGATGGCGGACGGGAAATCAAAGATGGCGGATGAGAAAATTTTAAATATCAATATGGGTATCGCCTTCGATATTTTAAGGGGTGGAGAATCGAAAAACAACATCTATTTCGTGATCAAAGATGGCGGATGGGCAATCAAAGATGGCGGATGGGAAAAAAAAAAATATTGGTATCGTCTCCGATGTTTAAAGGGATAGGGAATCCAAATACAACATCTATTTCGTGATCAAAGATGGCGGATAGGAAATTAAAGATGGCGGACGGGATTTCTTTTTAAAGTCGATATGGGTATCGTCGTCGATATTTAAAGGGATGGGGAATCCAAATCCGACATCTATTTCGTGATCAAAGATGGCGGATGGGATTTTTTTTTTAAATCAATATGGGTATCGTCTCCGATGTTTGAAGGGCTAGGGAATCCAAATACAACATCTATTTCGTGATTCAAGATGGCGGATGGGAAATCAAAGATGGCGGATGGGAAAATTTTTAAAAATCAATATGGCTATCGTCTCTGATGATTTAAGAGATGGTGAATCCAAATACAACATCTATTTCGTGATCAAAGATGGCGGATAGGAAATCAAAGATGGCGGACGGGATTTTTTTTTAAAGTCGATATGGGTATCGTCCTCGATATTTAAAGGGATGGGGAATCCAAATCCGACATCTATTTCGTGATCAAAGATGGCAGATAGGATTTTTTTTTTAAATCAATATGGGTATCGTCTCCGATGTTTGAAGGGATGGGGAATCCAAATACAACATCTATTTCGTGATTCAAGATGGCGGATGGGAAATCAAAGATGGCGGATGGGAAAAATTTAAAAAAACAATATAGGTTTCGTCTCTGATGATTTAAGGGATGGTGAATCCAAATACAACATCCATTTCGTGATCAAAGATGGCGGATGGGATTTTTTCTTTAAATCAATATGGGTATCGTCTCCGATGTTTGAAGGGCTGGGGAATCCAAATACAACATCTATTTCGTGATCAAAGATGGTGGATAGGAAATCAAAAATGGTGGACGGGTTTTTTTTTTAAGTCGATATGGGTATCGTCTCCGATATTTTAAGGAATGGGGAATTCAATATTACATAAAATCTATGTTTGTTTTTGCATCATTTATAGACCCCGGAATGATAAGAGATTAAGCGCTAAATCAATGGTAACTTTGGAAAAGGTGCTTGGAAAAAAGGGATTTAAATAAAACTCTTAAAAGGCGATACGGAGTTCGCTGGGTCAGCTAGTTCATTATAAAAATAGATTCGTAATATTTTGTTAAATATTCAATTAGTTTGATAAAACATTTTGTTTCCGTTTACATATTATTTTAATTATTTTAATATGCGCTGCCTCCACCCGTGTTCAAAATGTTACATGTTACTTCCCATACAACAAAACGTAATTTTGAAGCATTTTTTTACTCGATCTTAATAAACAGGTAGAAACTTAAAAATATTTAAGTGTACATACAACAAACGTGATTTTCTTTTATAGATGATGGTACGGAACCCTTTGTGCGCGAGTCCGACTCGCACTTGTCCATTTTTAGGGTTCCGTACCTCAAGGTAAAAAAAGGAACCCTTATAAGATCACTTTCTTGTCCGTCTGTCTGTCTGTCTGTCTGTCTGTCTGTCTGTCTGTCCGTGTGTCACCACCGATTTTCTCAGGAACGGGTGGACCTAGCAAATTGAAATTTATACCAAATACTGAAGTCTATGGTTGCTATTAGGTGTATGAAAATCAGGGTCCAGGGTCAACCCAATAAAAAGATATGGTCAAAATTAGATTTTTGCGAAAACTTGTAAGTACCAAAATTAACCTTAATTTTCAACATTTTTCAATTTTTGGAATTTTTCCTTGACTTGTGCTGTAAGACCTTGGTTTTAACCAAAATTGACAATTCTAGGTCAACCGTAAGTACCCTATAGGTTTTGGGTCCAAAACCTATATGGTAGTTCCCGTTGAACTAGAATCACGAAATTTGGCCAAAAGCAGGGTCTTACAGCACAAATAAAGGAAAAATTACAAAAAATTAAAAAAGTGGAAAATTTAAGGGTGTCCCCATACATACATAGTACCTAGACTCCATTTAATATAGTCCTCTAAGTTGTATGGGCGCTCATACAGATTTAGAGGACTAGCGTAATTAGCACCAACCTCAAATAAGGTAAAATGCGTACGGAACCCTCGGTGCGCGGGTCAGACCCGCACTTGCCCGAATTTTTTTTATTTCAACAACGGTGTAATAAATGTTAAGACTACAATCAAACGTAACTCACTCGCCTGGCGACGAAGTAATCAAACAAAATATTTTACAGCAAGGTATGTCTCGTATTTTAGGAAAATGACAAGAACTTGGACAATAATCTCGAAAATGTTTGCTACTGTCTGACACATACTCTGAGTCGGTATAAATCATACTGGACCCGTTCATTGTAAAGAAGACGTCTTTAACAGTCCATATATGCTTTAACCTACAACTTTCCGATGAAGAAATTAACCCTTCTTGGGAGATGAGTACTGAAGTTTTGTTTTAAAGTTTCTAAAGGTCACGGCCGTTATTGGGTTATAAACGCCTGAAACCTTTTCTCTATCTGTGTGTATTTTTTAATGTGTGCCGACGAATGGCCGAAAGCAGTGGCTACTAATAAAAAGGTTCACATAAAAGGGGAAATTGTTTATCACTGGCAAGTGATGCTTATAGTTGATAATGTTGGGCATTGAACACGACATTGAGGTTTTGGTGTTGTATATTATTGTTGTTGTCTTGTTCTCTTTACTAACAATAGAAACGAAAGCAAATAAGATTTGTAAAACGGAATAGCCTGCGGCATTTTAGGTGATAACTCGAGGCGCGCATAAAACAACGTCGCTTAGCCACGAAATTTTTCTTGCATTAAGTATACGTTCGTAGAACACAGCAAGACTTGTTAAGTTAAAATGAGTCAACTTTAACAAGTCTTACAAAAACTAAGGTCATTGTATTTAATCTAAGTTAGGCTTTTAATTTATTTACAAACTATTTACTTTAGTAGCAAAAGGCACATTTTTATTGGTATATTAACATTTTCTTATGTTCTTTTTTTAACGACAACTCCCGCGCTAGGACTAAATCCTGCGTCGCGGGAGACTTTACAAACATACAACTAATGGACACAATGAACACCCAGACTCGAGACAACAATTTATGAATCATACAAAGTGTTGTCTCGTGTGGGGATCGAGCCCACAGCACTCGGCGCAGTGTCAAGCGGCGAGGCGGCCGCTTAAATCACTACGCCTACAGTGCAGTCAAAACAGTTTACATTTATTATGAAAAACCGTACAAAAAACCTTCATTTATAAAAAGGCACATCGTGTAAACGTCGTGAGTCTCTTCACACTTATATTCATCAAACGTCTACACTCGAAAAGCCCAATGTAAAGGGCTCAACACGCGAGTGTCAAGTCTCGAGACTATATTCCATACACGTCACGGCATGCGTGTTCGAGTTGCGTGACGTGTGACGTCACTTAAACGTGACGACGCTCAACTATTTTAGAGGCGTTTCACCCGAGCGTGATTTACGCGTGACAAAGTTGTATTCACTAGAGAAGAGACTGCGGTATAATGATAGTAAAATATTTTCTTTAAAAAGCCGAAGTTTTTTAAGGTTTGGTACCTAAGGAATATATAAAAATTTCTAGTTCTCCATTGTAATAACCAGTTTCACCACCTTTGGATTAGGCATTACCATCCAGATAGATTCAAATTAGAGTTAAAATAATATAAAAATAAAATATAACTATGCTTTTATCAGACCGTTAATTATTTATCTAGGACTTATTTGAGAGTGGTTAAACTAGTCCCAAAAGTCGGCAAAGATTGATATTTCTTATTGTCTGGTGAATATTGACCCTTACAGCTTAACCGGGGACGTGGGTTCGATCGTACTGCTCAAGACTAATCCTTATATAATCAATACGATTATTTATTTTTTTATACTTTTTTATAGTCTCACGCCTTTTATCCGCGAACGGGTAGGCAGAGGTGTAATATTACACCCACATTTCGCCATGAGTTTTTGGTCCTACGTAATAGGGGGCGAGCCTATTGCCGTTACCGGGCACCTTACCAGACTCCGTGCTGCTACTGAGAATTCGGAAAACCCAGTGACACTTTTGCACGACCCGGGAATCGAACCCGGGACCTGCGATCAGCAGTCGCATAGGCTATCCACTGGACCACGGAGGCAGTCGGAGGATTATTTATTCAGACTTATATAAATTTATTTATTAGTAGTCTGATTGGTAAAGTACAAGCTCAGCTGATTTTCAGATGTCCTAGAATATCAAAAACATTTCTTAGACCTTTACTAACTTTAAGTAATATCACCTGAATCACGAGTTTCAGGACACTATATTTCTCAAACGTCCAAGCACGCGTGTTCTCATCGCGTGACGTATGACGCTGGACGCGAGACGAAGCGTGCTTAATTATTTCAGAAGCATAAATCCAAGAGTGATTTACGTGCGTCATTCCTGATGTTACTGTAAAATCATAAATTACGGTAAATGATAGAGTTGCCTGGATTGCATTGGATGTCCGTGGTTGTACCATACGACTAACGGTCGGGAGCACATATTGTGAAGAGACGCAACGCAGAGCATGGTTCACTGGCAAATTATTATCGACAGTGTCCCCGCTTAAACAATATCCGAAATCAATTAACATAACAATTATTGTTTGTGTGCGTGTGTGCATATTGCCCACATTGTTATGTTATTAATTTTGGATATTATTCGAAACACAGACGTGTCGAAAATATTTTTAAAATAACCATGCTGTTGCGCTGCGCCATATGTCAGTCGGCCATATTGGCCGGCTCGCGTATGTCTAGCATTTGACAGCATCTATATTCCCACAGCCGTATGTGCGACTTTGTTCCGGCATTGATGCCTGTACGGGACAGTGATGCTTGCGATCTAGTTATTGTTTCGCGTCTTGGATACTTTGTGACTGCAATTTCTAAGTTCGTAAAGTCCTAGGTAATAGAGAATTCATACGAGATTAAAAATAAGGGCATTCTCAAGCATTATTTGGTTGACTTTTGACTCAACATTTTCAAATCAAGGTCAAATCTAGATTTGTTCAATTATGTTAATAATGCCTTTATTTAGTGCCTTAATACAAAAGCAGAAAGTTCAATAACTAAACATGACCACATTCTAACTAGATTCCTTCATTTGATACCGAATACGGCACATATTAATGATATCTTTATTTTAATACAAAACTTTGTGAATATATAATTTTGTGTGACACGTATTACACATTTTACGTTTATTATTTCTTATAGTCTAGAAGTTTCCAATGACATCTCATTTGTCAAATTATGATAGACAGATAGATAAGACGTAATATCAAACCTCCTAAGATTTGGTGAACAAAAAATCTTAGTGGTGAAAAGCAGAAATATACTGAGATAATTTTGAACTTCTGCTAATATAATTAATGTTTTCAAGGAAATATATATATTTTCCTTTTAGTAAATAAAGTCTAGATATTTGTAGCATTTTCTGTATCCAAAGTTAGACAGTAGCATAGATTTAGATTTATTTGAAGTTTACGTCTTTTCTTATAAAGTGTATTGATATCAGCGTTAAAATGCTTGCGGTTTCGCCATGATTTATAACACTATTTATTTTATCAGTTTGTGGTGAATCATCTTAGACTATACGGATTGTGAGATATTTTCAATTTAATTTTAGATTTCTTGATGGTTGAGATGCGAAAGCGTGAACACACGTCTTATTGTCAAACGCAGTTGAAGTGATTTTAAGGAAAAATCGAACCGTTTGGTCAGCCATGCCCTAAAATAAGTCGTAAGTTACTCGTAGTTTAGCCGATCGCTGCTATTTTTGAAGGCTGTTATACTCGTGTTTGATAGTAGAGTCGGTCTAGAGTTTATTAAAATTTCTGATAGGTCACCTCAGATTTGAGTCTGGTTTTTTGAATAGGAAACGGTCCGCTTCATTTGTATCGAAAATCGAACAAAAATTGTAGTTTATCGTACAAATTTGGTTCATAATTAATAACTCTGAAACTTAGTTACCAACAAAAAGTCATTATAACTTTTAATGAGAAACTAATTTGAGGTTACGTAATATACTGAAACTTGAGGTAGTTGATGACAATCATAATTATGTACCTGATTAATTCTGATTAATGTTATTGCACTTAATTGAATTTAGATTAGTTAGTCAAATAATAATATGATATTATTATGTAGAATGTTGTAGTTGTTCGGACAGATATACATATTGAATAATGATTATCTGTATATATAAAAATGTTTCGTTACTGATTGAGTAACAGACAAAGCACAGCCTAAACTATAAGGCGAAAGATGTTGAAATCTGGCATATTCATTCCGTAGGAACCGTAGGTGCACTAAGAAGGGATTTCTCGAAATTCCCTCGATGTAAAAAATATTCAGGTGTAGCTGCAGGCGTCCTTTAGATATCTATATTTAAATTGAGATGTTTGCCTTTAGTTCAATTGCCATCAAAGATGATTTACATTCATTTTCGCAGGCATGTCGATTCATGCGGCATAATACAAAAGATTCGTTTAATCATTCCTTCATACTAATCAATGTCAAAATCATAATAACTAATCGAATCACTAGTTTGCATTCGGCCCTTTACAAAACCGCGAGCGTTTTAAATAGACCCCACCGTACGAAAAAAGATCGAGTTATGCATATTACCTGTGACAGATAGGTACTACGTAATCTCCAGAGTCGAACTGCGTAACTTTGTACTTATAAAGCACTAGCTGACCCAGCGAACTCCGTATCGCTTTTTAAGAGTTTTTATTTAATTCCCTTTTATCCAAGCCCCTTTTCCAAAGTTGCCATTGACTTAGCGCTTAATCTCTTATCATTCCAGGGTCTATAAATGATGCAAAAACAAACAGATTTTTATATACTTAATGTTGAATTCCCCATTTCCTTAAAATATCGGAGACGATACCCATATCGACTTAAAAAAAATCTCGTTCGCCATCTTTGATTTCCTATCCGCCATCTTTGATCATGAAATAGATGTTGTATTTGGATTCACCGTCCCTTAAATCATCAGAGACGATACCCATATTGATTTTTAAAATTTTTCCCATCTGCCATCTTACATTTCCCATCCAGCATCTTGAATCACGAAATAGATGTTGTATTTGGATTCCTCATCCCTTCAAACATCGGAGACGATACCCATATTGATTTTAAAAAAAAATCCATCCGCCATCTTTAAAAAAAAAAAATTCCCCATTCCTTAAAATATCGGAGACGATACCCATATCGACTTTAAAAAATCCCCTCCGCCATCTTTGATTTCAATCCAATTCCATCTTTGATTCAATCTTTGATTCCTATCCGCCATCTTTGATCACGAAATAGATGTTGTATTTAGATTCGCCATCCCTAAAAACATCGGAGACGATAACCATATTGATTTTTTTAAACTTTCTCAGCCGCCATTTTTGATTTCCCATCCGCCATCTTTGAGCACGAAATAGATATCGGATTTGCATTCCCCATCCCTTCAAATATCGGCGACGATACCCATATCGACTTTAAAAAAAAATCCCGTCCGCCATCTTTGATTTCCTATCCGCCATCTTTGATCACGAAATAGATGTTGTATTTGGATTCACCATCCCTTAAATCATCAGAGACGATACCCATATTGATTTTAAAAAATTTTCCCATCCGCCATTTTTGATTGCCCATCCGCCATCCTGAATCACGAAATAGATGTCGTATTTGGATTCCCCATCCCTTTACACATCGGAGACGATAACAATATTGATTTTTTTAAATTTTCCCTTCCGCCATATTTGAATGCCCATCCGCCATCTTTGATCACGAAATAGATGTTGTATTTGGATTCCCCATCCCTTTAAACATCGGAGACGATACCCATATTGATATTAAAATTTTTCTCTTCCGCCATCTTTGATTTCCCGTCCGCCATCTGGGATCACTACATAAATTTCATATTATTAATCAGCGTCCTGAAAATCTCGAAAACGATACCCATATAGATTGTATCCTATTAGTTTAGTCTTTTTTTGCCTTTGACCCAACCCTCCCCTTTCTCGTTTGACCATTTTATTATTTTTGTCTGGCCCCTAAAAGTTGTGGCGTAATTTTATATAGCCTATAGCCTTTCGGAATAATTGGGCTATAATAGGCAATAACAATTTTTTAAATCCGACTGCTAGGACCTGCGATTAGCCGACATTATGTTTTAGCCTTTTTAGCCTTTTGCCCGGCCCCAAAGGGTCGAAGCGTTATGTTTTATAGCCTATAGCCTTCCGGAATAACTGGGCTATCATATACAAAAATAATTTTTCAGATCCGACCGGTAGTTCCTGAGATTAGCGCGTTCAAACAAACAAACAAACAAACAAACAAACAAACTCTTCCGCTTTATAATATTAGTATAGATATAGCTAATACTTTATCGGTTCTGAGAAGTTACACTAAGAATACACAACGGGAGCAGAAGTCAGAGAACATCAGTAATGATATCTGTACTTTACAGTTGCGATATAAATCATTGTCTAAAAATATATTATTTTAATGTCAGACAATGAAATCTTAATAAAATGTTACATGAAGAAGGCAAATTACACATGTGAGAGTACAAAAATGAACTAAGAACACGATTTATGCTAGTAGAACTCTTAGAACTACTATAAGTTCGTTGAAGGATTATAAAACATACGTTTTTATCAGTTGAGTCCTAAGTACGTTGAGTTTTATAGGGATCTTCCCTATATCGATGAAGTCGCTACGTATGAATACTCTGGCCATTAAATTATTGTGTACGTTCCTAATCCTAGGGTCTGTAACGGCTACAGATACCCAGCGAATGTGCGAATATGCGAGTGCACGCTCGGCGTGATTTTTTTGGAATAATTGATGCAAAATTTGCATGCTGGACATGTAGAATAAAGAGAACTGTTACTATTAAGCAACATTATGTAAAACACCTATGTACACATTTATTCAGCAAATAAAATGATTGATTGATTGATTGAAAATAATGCAGTGTTGCTGCTTAAATTTAGACTATAATGGTGTTGAACAGTCATGTCGAAGTAAACTTGATATATTATTACATCTTATTCTCCTCGTGCGACTGATGGATCTCCGCGACTGAACACCTTTGTAAGCAACGAACATTATTGTAAATAATTGAGAACCTCATCATTATTTCAAGTCGGTTTAGAAGCCATTTACTCTATCATCATCATCATAATATCAGCCGAAAGACGTCCACTGCTGGATATAGGCCTCCCACAAAGCTGCCCACACATACCGACCCTTTTTTTTTTTTTTTGTTCACTACGGTGGTAAACTCTCCTTATGAGTCGTCTCAACTCCGCCAACCCAGCCATTAAAACGGCTGGGCTTGGGACTGGCGGAGGAGGTATGTGGAGGCTCTCCCCTACAGGCGTTCGGGGCATACCCACTAAAAACCGCGGTGTCCCTACGGGTCCCGTGTGTTGGCGGGGTCACGCGATTCGCGATTAGCATACTTTCTCGCGACCCCGCCCGGGATTGGCCCGCCGTTGGTGTTGGCGGGCCCCGTCTCGTCATGATCTCGCAATCATCCATCAAATTTCTTGCATCCATCAAACTTCTCGCATCCATCACCTCACAAAGCTACTTGGGAGGCGGCGAGGGCACGCGCCGCCTCCCGCCTTTTGGCGGACAGGGAGCAGCCCCAGCGCTCACCGTCCGCAGGCACTGAATTCAGGGTGGTCGGAGGTCGTCTCTTGTTCGACGTCCCCGACGCCCGGACCTACGGTTGGGGAGAGGGCGATGTATTTCCCTCTCCCGCTCCGCCGCCTCCTTGCTCAGCATGACTGCTTCGCAGAAGGAGGCGACGGCGTTCCAAGACCTCTCACTCCGGACCATAGACAGAACTACGGCCGGGAGCGAGAGGACAACCGTATTCAGAGCCGCGACCAGATCACGGCGCTGCGATGCCCAAGCTGGGCATTCCGCCAAAGTATGCAACGCCGTGTCTTCGACAGGGTCGCGGCTGCTGCCACAATGGTGGCATCCGGGCGTTTCCTCCCGGCCTATCCTCCACAAATACCGGCCAAAACAACCATGGCCGGTAAGGATTTGAGTCAACCGGAAGGTGAGGACGCCGTGACGTCTCTCCAACCACTCATCAACCACGGGACTTACCGCCACTATCGTGGCGTGCCCGACACATACCGACCCTTGAGCCAACTGTATCCATCCCTGCCCGCGATCCCTACCTCTGCTACGATTTACTCCATAATTATTACAAAATTATAATTTTACTAGTCGACGCCAGCGGCTTCGCACGCACATGTTTTCGAATTGCCCGTTTTGCCCGATCCCGTGGGAATTTCGGGAAATCCCGTCTTAGTGCACCCCTACGGTGCCCAAGGAACAAACATGCTAAATTTCATCTTCTTACGACCAGTAGTTTCGGCTGTAGCGTGTCTGTCAGTCAGTCAGTAACGCAAGGATTTTATATATTAAGATTATGCCCACAATAATACTAACCGCAATTAACTGCGGAGCATTGTACCGCAAACTAATTACGATGATCGAACGATATGTCCGTCTGCATGCTGAGTGCGTTACGTGTTATGTTAATAGAGTAACAATAGGCCCTAGGCGCCGACGATCAGCACAATTAACTGTTGATTACACGCATGACTTCCCAGTGCAATTACGCACCGGGAAGGCATCGAAAGCACTGGGACTGGGACGCTTATGGCAAGAGAAAACTAAGTACGGTAGAATAATTTGAATATTACATGCATTGATCATCAATATTATCATCATCAGCCTTGTATTTATATACTGGCCAAGTGCTGCGCCTCTGCTTATATCCACCGCCATAGTCCACCACACTGACCAAGCGAGGGTTGGCAGACTTCAGACCAGAAGAATATGGTTTGGAGCATTAACGGACTGTACCTATTTATAAATAGCTTTTTTTGGTTAATCATATGTTTTTTTTATTATAAAATGTATTCAGTTGAGGAAAATTAATCGAAAAGAACACAGATATTTCATTTAAATTGTAAAAACCATTTTCAATTTGCTCCTGTTTCAATTTAATTTTAAAATATCTATATTTAAACATGTTATTTTATAGCTGTTGGAACATTGTATTATTTTAACGAACATCGGTAATGAAAGAGCTTTTGTAGAATATAATAACTGTGAGTAGAGGTGAAAACTTTATTAATATTCATTTCATATGTTGGTCTATAAAGCAAGTTTATAATAAATATTGAAATAAGTAGACTTAATTCAGATAATTATTGTTCGAGTGAAGTGCGTTAACATTTTTAGTTAAATATTTTGTTGCGTATGTCATCTTCACACAGACTGCCACTGGCAACTGTTGGACATAAGGCTCTATTACCAATGAATACAGACTTACATAGAAGCGCAGTTCTTAAGGATTTCGTTTTCGTTTTTCGATTCCAAGTGGGGACTCTCTCCAATTTAGTTCGTAGTTGGCGCCATTAGCGGCACTAGCGTCGTTCTCGGTCTCTCTTGCTCTCGCAGTTAAGATACACTCGTGGAACGTTCGTCTCTCTTGCTCGCGTAGAAACAGCTGTCACAGCGTGACTGCCACGTCGCCAAGCGGCAATTTGGGTCACAGAAAGTTTGTCTTCAGAGCGCCCATAGGAAATGCGCCTCTATCAACGGTTGGGAGCACATATTGTGAAGAGACGCAATGCAGAGCATGGTTCACTGACAAAATATTATCGACAGTGTCCTAGCTTAAACAATATCCGAAATCATTTAACACAACAATTATTGTGTGTGCGTGTGTGCATATTGCCCAAATTGTTATGTTTATTAATTTTGGATATTATTCGAAATACAGATGTGTTGAAAATATTTTGAAAATTAACCATGCTTTTGCGCTACACCATATGTCAGTCGGCCATATTGGCCGGCTCGCATATGTCTAGCATTTAACAGCATCTATATTCCCACAGCCTTTTGTGAGACTTTGTTCCGGCATGGATGCCTGTACGGGACAGTGATGCTTGCGATTTAATTACTGTGGGTCGTATCTTGGATACTTTGTGACTGCGATTTCTAAGTTCGTAAAGTCCTAGGTCACAGAGAATTCATACGAGATTAGAAAAAAGGGGATTCTCAGGCATTATTTGGTTGATTTCTGTCGCAACATTTTCAAATCAAGGTCAGGTCTAGATTCGTTCAATTATGTTAAAAATGCCTTTATTAGGTGCTTAAATACAAAAACAAAAAGTTCAATAACTAAACATGACCACATTCTAACTAGATTCCTTCATTTGATACCGAATACGGCACATATTAATGATGTCTTTATTTTAATACAAAACTTTGTGAATATATAATTTTGTGTGATACGTATTACACATTTTACGTTTATTTTTTCTTATAGTCTCGAAGTTTCCAATGACATCTCATTTGTCAAATTATGATAGACAGATAGAAACCTCCTAAGATTTGGTGAACAAAAAATCTTAGTGGTGAAAACCAGAAATATACTGAGATAATTTTGAACTTGTGCTAATATAATTAATGTTTTCAAGGAAATATATATATTTTCCTTTTAGTAAATAAAGTCTAGACATTTGTATCATTTTCTGTATCCAAAGTAAGACAGTAGCATAGATTTAGATTTATTTGAATTATACGTCTTTTCTTGTAAAGTGTATTGATATCAGCGTTAAAATTCTTGCGGTTTCGCCATGATTTATAACACTATTTATTTTATCAGTTTGCGGTGAATCAACTTAAGACTATACGGATTGTGAGATATTTTTCAATTTAATTTTAGCTTTCTTGATGATTGAGATGCAAATGCGTGGACATACGTCTTATTGTCAAACGCAGTTAAAGTGATTTTAAAGAAAATCGAACCGTTTGGTCAGCCATGCCCTAAAATAAGTCGTAAGTTATTCGTTGTTTATCCCATCGCTGCTATTTTTTAAGGCTGTTATACTGGTGTTTTATTGTCGAGTCGGTCTAGAGTTTATTACAATTTCAGGTAGGTCACCTCAGATTTGAGTAAGTTTTTTATGAGTAGAAAACGGTCTGCTTCGTTGTATCAAAAATCGAACGAAAATTGTAGTTTATCGTACAAATTTGGTTCATAATTAATAACTCTGAAACTTCGTTACCAACAAAAAGTCATTATAACTTTTAATGAGAAACTAATTTGAGGTTACGTAATATACTGAAACTTGAGGTAGTTGATGACAATCATAATTACGAGTATGTACCTGATTAATTCTAATGAATGTTATTGTAATTGAATTTAGATTAGTTAGTCAAATAATAATATGATATGTAGAATGTTATATTTGTTTGTACAGATATACATATAGAACAATGATTATCTGTATATATATAAATCTTTCGTTACTGACTGACTAACAGACCAAGTACAGCCTAAACTATAAGGCGCAAGATGTTGAAATCTGAGACCGTGGGTGCACTAAGAAAGAATTTCTCGAAATTCCCTCAGTTTTGGATGAAAACGTTAAACAAAGTAAAAAATAATCAGGCGTAGCTGCAGGCGTCCTTTAGATATCTATATTTAAATTGAGATGTTTGCCTTTAGTTCAATTGCCATCAAAGATGATTTACATTCATTTTCGCAGGCATGTCGATTCATGCGGCATTATACAAAAGATTTGTCTAATCATTCCTTCATAATTATACTAATAATAATCAATGTCAAAATCATAATAACTAATCGAATCACTAGTTTGCATTCGGCACATTACAAAACCGCCAGTGTTTTAAATAGACCCCGCTGGAAGGAAAAAAGTCTACTCATGCATACAATGATGTTACTTGTAAAGAAGTAGACACGTTATAGGCGTACCAAAATCAGGACGCTAAACATAAGCCAGTTGGCAAGTCTGACATGTGTGTGTGTGTGTGTGACGTCGCGAGCCGGCGTCAAAGTGAAACTGACATATCTTATCAACCAAAATTAAAATAAAATATAGAGTTATCGATGTGTGCGTTAGTGTTCCGTTTCTAAGGATTAATTACTACGTAGGTAACGTATCTACCTTTTTCTAATATCGTTGCATGCATATTACGTGTGTGACAGATAGGCAGGTACCTACGTAATCTCCAGAGTTAATCTGCTTAGCTTCGTACTTATAAAGCATATGACTAATACTTTATCGGTTCTGAGAAGTTACACTAAGAACTTACTACGGCAGCAGAAGTCAGAGAACATCAGTACATAATGAAATCTGTACTTTACAGTTTCCATATAAATCATCGTCGAAAAATATATTATTTTAGTGTCAGACTTCAAGCAATGAAATCTTAATAAAATGTTACATGATGAAGGCAAATTACACATGTGACAGTACAAAAATAAACTAAGAACACGATTTATGCTAGTAGAACTCTTAGAACTAGGTACTATAAGTTCGTTGAAGGATTATAAAACATACGTTTTTATCAGTTGAGTCCTAAGTACGTTGAGTTTTATAGGGATCTTCCCTATATTGATGAAGTCACTACGTATGAATACTCTGTCCATTAAATTATTGTGTACGTTCCTAATCCTAAGGTCTAAAACGGCTACAGATACCTAGCGAATGTGCGAATGTGCGAGTGCACGCTCGGCGTGATTTTTTGGGAATAATTGATTCAAAATTTGCATGCTGGACAGGTAGAATAAAGAGAACTGTTACTATTAAGTAAAAACATTATGTAAAACACCTATGTACACCTGTATTTATTCAGCAAATAAAATGATTAATTGATTGATTGAAAATAATGCAGTGTTGCTGCTTAAATTTAGACTTTAATGGTGTTGAACAGTCATGTCGAAGTAAACTTGATATATTATTACATCTTATTCTCCTCGTGCGACTGATGGATCTCCGCGACTGAACACCTTTGTAAGCAACGAACATTATTGTAAATAATTGAGAACCTCACCCTTATTTGAAGTCGGTTTAGAAGCCATTTACTCTATCATCATCATCATAATATCAGCCGAAAGACGTCCACTGTTGGACATAGGCCTCCCACAAAGCTGCCCACACAGACCGATCTTGAGCCAACCGCATACATCCGCTGCCCGCGATCCCAACAAGGTCGTCAGTCCACCTTGCGGGAGGCCTACCTCTGCTACGATTTACTCCATAATTATTACATAATTATAATTTTATTATGCCCACAATAATACTAACCGCAATTAACTGCGGAGCATTGTACCGCAAACTAATTACGATGATCGAACGATATGTCCGTCTGCATGCTGAGTGCGTTACGTGGTTATGTCAATAGAGTAACAATAGGCCCTAGGCGCCGACGATCAGCACAATTAACTGTTGATTACACGCATGCCTTCCCAGTGCAATTACGCACCGGGATGGCATCGAAACCACTGGGACTGGGACGCTTATGGCAAGAGAAAACTAAGTATGGTATAATAATTTGAATATTATATGCATTGATCATCAATATTATCATTATCAGCCTTGTATTTATATACTGGCCAAGTGCTGCGCCTCTGCTTATATCCACCGCCATAGTCCACCACACTGACCAAGCGAGGGTTGGCGGACTTCAGACCAGAAGAACATGGTTTGTTAAATAGCTTTTTTTGGTTAATCATATGTTTTTTTAGGGTTCTGTACCTCGAAAGGGAAAAACGGAACCCTTATACGATCACTTTGTTGTCCGTCCGTCTGTCAAGACCCTTTTTCTCCGGAATGCGTGGAGGTATCAAACTGAAATTTATACTAAATAGTCGAACCTACGGTTCCATAGAGCTGTAAAAAAATCAAACTTCTAATCCAACGCAATCAAAAGATACAGCCGTATATGCTGCTAATTGCAGCATATTTTCAAACGCGCATTGGAATCAAAACCTACAGGGTACTTCCCGTGAACTCAGAATCTTGAAATTTGGTACGAAGCAACGTCTTATATCACTCATAAAGGAAAAATTGCGAAAACCGTAAATTTTTAGTTACAGCATATAAAAAAATATTTTTAATAAATTTAAAGTTACTACCCCTTTCTCTTGAACGCGTGGAGGTATTTAATTGAAATTCATATCAAATAATCAAGTATATAACACTGTAAGGCTGCAACAAAATCAAGCTTCTATGTCAAGGCAATCAAAAAAAAATTGCAATATAAGCATATTTTCAAACTCGCGCCTAGTCGCAAGTGAATCAAAACCTACAGGCTACTTCCCGTGAACTCAGAATCTTGAAATTTGGTACGAAGTAACGTCTTATATCACATGTGAAGGAAAAATTGCGAAAACCGTTTTTTTTAGTTACAGCACATAAAAAAATATTTTTAATAAATTTAAATTTACTACCCCTTTCTCTTGAACGCGTAGAGGTATTTAATTGAAATTCATATCAAATAATCAGGTATATAACACCGTAAGGCTGCAACAAAATCAAGCTTCTATGTCAACGCAATCAAAAGAAAGAGCAATATAAGCACATTTTCAAACTCGCGCCTACTCGCAAGTGAATCAAAACCTACCGGTTACTTCCCGTGAACTCAGAATCTTGAAATTTGGTACGAAGTAACGTATTATATCACATATGAAGGAAAAATTGCGAAAGCCGTAATTTTTTAGTTACAGCATATAAAAAAATTATATTTAATAAATTTAAAGTTACTACCCCTTTCTCTTGAACGCGTAGAGGTATTAAATTGAAATTCATATGAAATACCCAAGTATATAACACCGTTAGGCTGTAACAAAATCAAACTTCTATGTCTACGCAATCAAAAGAAAGAGCAATATAACCATATTTTCAAACTCGCGACTACTCGCAAGGGAATCAAAACCTACAGGGTACTTTTCGAGAACTCAAAATCTTGAAATTTGGTACGAAGCAACGTCTTATATCACATATGAAGGAAAAATTGCGAAAACCGTAATTTTTAGTTACAGCATATAAAAAAATATTTTTAATAAATTTTAAGTTACTACCCCTTTCTCTTGAACGCGTAGAGGCTCTCACTACCCTTTTTTCCATTCTTATGTCTCCTTCATCCCCAAATTATTTAACTTGTCATTTTCAATATCTGTGTTCCAACCATGACCGCAGTTTGCGATCGTCTAATAATCTTCTTCTTACTATCCCTTCTCATAACACATCTGTTATTCACTCTTCCTTTCTCATTCAGTCCATTCTCCTCTGGAATGCCCTCCCTCTAGAAATCAGGACGTGCAAAACGAAGTACAAATTTAAGGCTAAGGTAAAGGAGCTTTTGTTGGCAAGACCAGCGGATGTGTCATAGGATCTGTATCTTCATTTCGTTTTGTATTTGTGTATGGCTTTACGTATTCTTCCTTTAGTTCTTATATGTATATATTATTTATTTCATATATATCGTATTTAGGTAGTATAATTATATGTTTATATATTTATGTAAGTATATATGTATGTATATTGTATGCATGTATATTTATTTAAGAATTATATTATATTATTATACCTATCTTGTAATATTATAGTAAGTATTTAATACACCTACTACGTTTCTCAGCACCGCTCAAAGGTAGACTGGCGGATAATGCCCAAGGCATTAAGTCAACCTGTACACAGTTTAGTGTATAAATTAAATAAATAAATAGAGGTATAAAATTGAAATTCATATCAAATACTCAGGTATATAACACCGTTAGGCTGTAACAAAATCAAACTTCTATGTCTACGCAATCAAAAGAAAGAGCATTATAATCATATTTTCAAACTCGCGACTACTCGCAAGGGAATCAAAACCTACCGTGAACTCAATATCTTGAAATTTGGTACGAAGCAACGTCTTATAGCCCAGATAAAGGATGCGAAAGGCTGAGGACCGTGTGCTGTGGTGCGTGTTGGGAGAGGCCTATGTCCAGCAGTGGACTGCGATAGGCTGATTGAGATTGAGATTTCAAATAATTACATAGTCTTCAAACCTTTTTGCTAATTATCCTGTACTTTATAAGTATTTTATAACAGATTTCTAATAGTCACTAAAAACTTTGTAAATCAATAACTTTGATAAAAAATCTTACCATCATTCATCAGCAGACTTTTGCAAGGCTGCTGCAAAGCTGGTATAGGTATTTAAGTTATATTATAAAATAAGCGATATATGTTAATATAAAATAAAGGATGACTGATTACAAACGACAAAGACCCCTTTTTCTTTAATTTAGCCAGCTTTCCATACTGTAATGTTATGGATTTCATTTAGCAATAAAAATACCATAACTATGACTGGTGAACTTTTACTTATATATCTACAGGTTTGTACGGAACCCTCGGTGCGCGAGTCCGACTCGCACTTGACCGGTTTTTTATTATAAAATGTTTTCAGTTGAGGAAAATTAATCGAAAATAACACAGATATTTCATTTAAATTGTAAAAACCATTTTCAATTTGCTCCTGTTTCAATTTAATTTTAAAATATCTATTTCAACATGATGTTCTTTTATAGCTGTTGAAACATTGTATTATTTTAACGAACATCGGTAATGAAAGAGCTTTTGTAGAATATAATAACTGTGAGTAGAGGTGAAAACTTTATTAATATTAATTTAATATGTCGGTCTATAAAGCAAGTTTAAAATAAATATTGTGTGGTTTTAAGACAAATAGACTTAATTCAGATAGTTATTGTCCGAATGAAGTGCGTTAACATTTTTAGTTAAATATTTTGTTGCGTATGTCATCTTCACACAGCCTGCCACTGGCCACTGTTGGACATAAGGCTTTATTACTTTGCGCAACAAAACGTTATTATTAGCAAAGTGCAACTTTTTCGCAGGTGGATAGGTATATTCGTAACTATAAACCTCTTTTCGAGGCCATAGCCAAGTTCGCGAATAAAAGTAAGCTAAACTGAACTTTTACCATTTTCTTATTCTTACTAAAAAGCCTTGTACCTCCTTGCTTAAATAAATATTATTTAAGCAAAGACATATTAAAAACAGTCATAAAAAAACTATCGTCGTTACTATTTGTATAGAAAACGATCGAGGAAGCCACAAAGTTATGCCGTATTAAGATAAACATTGCTATCGTGCACGCTTTAGTGATATTTATCGTATGTGACTTATTTTAATACAAATAAGAGCTATATTGGCATGGCGTATTGATAGTTTAAGTGCTAAAAGTAAACGAATTGTGGGAGAAATTATGGCTTGTTTGTCTGTGATGTATTGCTTTGTGAAGGTCATGGCACGTTTTGCAAGTAATGTAACCGCACCGCTCCAACACAGCAATGAAATAGCTATTAATTTTTCTCTTTAAGAGGTGGATATACGCCGTTGACCTTGCTCGTACTACTGGTTAGTTGTCCACGCGCGATTTGCGAGTATCGGTGACGTAAAAAATCCTTAGAAAATAATAAGTAAAGTTATTTGCAAAAATAAGCTGAAGGTTCCCTTGGTGTTTTAATATATAAGAGGCTGATTCAATTTAAACAATCTTATTGATTGATAGATTAGGAGATAAAAGGTAATAAATACAAAAACAGAGGTTATTTGCATATTTTATTCAGATAATACTTTTTTTAGGATTTGGTACCGAAGAGAAAATGCTTTATATGGTGTAGATTACGACATATTTTTTTGGATTTTTTTCTATGACAATTACGGAGAAAAACGGTTTTAATTTAACCCTAATGACGCCCAATTCACATATGTCCTCGCCTTAAATTGTGAGTCGCATGATATTTCTCATAACGTCTATATTACATGTTAAGAGCAGTTTTACACTCTCGAAATCACGCACCGTTTTCGACAAAAATTTGATGACAGATGCAGGTCGTAACATACCATAGAAATGGCTCTACGACTACACGGCGCTGTTCTTTGTAGTTCTCAAGTTTAGTTTTACCGTAGTGTGTAGTAGAAACTGATCTATCGGCACGGGTTGTCAGCGCACTTGCCGGTACTTAAAAACTTCAAGACAACACTGTGCAGCTGTGTTGTTATGGTGTCGGTATACTGGACAGTGTGCCATAGTGTTACGCTTGTTTGTATGAATCCAGACTGGATTTCTTAGAAGTATATTTTTTACTGGTGGCAGACCAGTTGGCGGAATACCTGACGGTGATCGGTTACAACTAAACTCGGTGCTAACTAAATGAACATCAAAATTAAAATTAAGTATTTTGCTTTATTATGTACAGTAAATATATACAAATGATATAGAAGGTGTAACGGTTGCAAAACCTGGCGATGAAAAAGAGTGACCGTTAGTTTTATTGCGCGTTCTTTCTCATGGTTCTACGCCCTTGTTTTGCGAACGTGGCAGTAAATATAAATGTAGAGTCTTTAAGTAATTATTTTATAAATTTACTATTTTGACGTTCATAAGCGTCACCCAAATGAATAAAGGATTTTACTTTGACTTTGACTTACACTAACATAATATCACATTATTTGCGTAACCAATAGGTAGAGAAGGTAGGGTTGTGGTTTGTATTGAAATACTATGCAGAAGGCAAATTAGTATCAGCTCAGGAGCCCAATTCTCCTAATTATATTTGTTCAAAATGCAGTTTCTGTTTAATGTCAGTGTCATCACTCATGTCACAATTGGTATTCTCCAAAATTAATTTAAATTTGAATGTGTTACTGGAATGTTATCGTGACTAGATCGTAAATTAAACAATCTGTCGAACTGTAGAAGTCAAATTAGACGATAATGACATTAAATTAAAAGTATACCTACTGATTCCGAGTCAATTCAAAATTGAATCTCATTTCGTTCAAAAAATAGTTTAAATATCATCTAATACCAATACATAAAGCTGAAGAGTTTATTTGTTTGATTGAACACGCTAATCACAGGAACTACTGGTCCGATTTGAAAAAATATTTTAGTGTTAGATAGCCTATTTATCGAGGAAGGCTATAGGCTTTATAACATCACGCTATGACCCACGGGAGCGGAGCAGTAGTCTTTAAATAACGCGGGTGTAACTGCGGGCTCATCTAGTATAAAATACGAGAATTGGCCTTCTGTATATAAATTGTTCCACTGCTGGACATGGGATGCTTCTCCCTATAAGAATGGTTCTGCTAGAGTTTTACACAATCATCACTTGAGAGTTGGCAGACTTCACACGTGTCATACAGCCTCTCGAGGTTTTCTGCTTGGCAAATGCATTGACTTATTGTATACAAATCAGTTTTGAACTCTATTTACGTTATTACAAAGGGTTGTTTGTTGAACAAAATCTATTAGCTTGTGTGCAAGGGATGGTGTTTATAGCAAACAAATTAAACAGTCGATAAGCGGTAATGGTCAAGGCACGATTTCGCCGCGTTAGCAACTATAGAAAATTATTAGTAGTAGAAAATTAGGTATAGGTAGTCTTTGGAGCATACAAGTATACTTTACCATTCCTCACATAATATAAATTATATTAGTTTCTTTTAAGTCCTGTATATTTCTTTGTATGTTCTGTATATCAATTTAAGACTTAGTTTGTGTGGTTTATATATAAACCACATTTTTTCTTACTCATATTGTAATAGGGAAGTTTACTGTAAGTGAAATAAATTATACAAGTATTTTTATCAAGTGAAACATGTCAAAATAATAGTAGTTTCGTTCATCAATTAATGTTAAAACTTTATTTAACATTTTTTATCGTCAATTTATTGATAATAAGTATTCTACTTGACAGCAAAACACTATGACGTCACTATGTCATATTTCATACAAAATCCTTAGCAAAGGTCGTTTTTGATATTTCATTAAAAGTGCTTCATTTGACTAGTTGGAAACAACCCTATTTATACCAATATTATAAAGCTAAATTGTTTGTCTGGTTGAATGGGCCAATCTCGGCCACTACTGGTTCGATATGAATAATTATTTGAGTTGGATAGTCCATTTATCAAGGATGGCCATAGGCTATAATAATATTTAGCTATGTGTCACGGTTGCGAAGCTGTAGCCTTAGCGGGCATAACTACGGGGTCAGCTAATCGTCGTCTATTTTTTACCGAACGTCTACGAAACGGCTTGACCGATTTGCATGATATTTTTGTGCTAATGTACAAAAATATGATCATAGACTTTTTTGATTTGTATAAGTTATTGCAACAAACTCATTGAATTAATTGAACCCCAAATTTAATGTCAAAACTAGTAAGAGAGAGATAGAGAGAGACAGATATAAGAAAAAAATAAGCCCGTATTATCTCCAACTAACCTGACTCCCATCACTCCTGACGCTTCAAAAATAAATCTGCGCACTCGCTTTATCATCTGTATAATAACTTACGATGAGACAGGCAAACTTACAACTGATATAAAAATAACACCAACGTTACGAATGAGTGAGCAAATGTTTATAATAAACATCGCAGATCGCTGTGGGTTTTATGTTTTATAAGAAACTAGCCGTAGACTA
Organism: Euclidia mi; assembly: GCA_944739405.2. Taxonomy (NCBI): domain Eukaryota; kingdom Metazoa; phylum Arthropoda; class Insecta; order Lepidoptera; family Erebidae; genus Euclidia; species Euclidia mi. The sequence goes on from OX123199.2 coordinate 54,738,159, forward strand.
CGGCTTCATCCATTTCAATCTACCTCGCATTGCATTAAATTTTTTTTTTATTTCTACAAAAATCCTTCTTGTAATCCTTTTTTTCCTTCAGCTCCTCAGGCTTTTCATTTTATTATTACCTAGACCAGTGCAGATACGTTAGAAAACGGTAAAAAGTAAAATAAAATTACAGTAGGATGAAACCCATTGAAGAAGGAAGAGAATATAGCAATCATTAAAGGAAAAATGAATTACGGGCGATCCGAGGTCGGGAAGTGGATGGGGTTGCGATTTTAAGGGTAAAAAGGGTTTATCTCGATTGCCAGCAAAACTACAAGTCCTACGGGAAAAACGTCAATGGCAAAGTTGTAGGTAATAAAAAGATCTACAACTTTTGTATTTACACTTTATTCATATAACGTCATAATTTATGTGAAAAATTCAAATAACCAAGATTTTGGTTTTTTATTTTTAACTTTTACAATAGTTTTTTCTTTTACACAAAATTTGGTGAAAACTTGTCTTTTTGTGTTTCAAACACACTGTAAATATTTTTTATTTAAAATATTTATTTTTACGCCTTATTTTGACTTAATATCGAAATAAAACCCTAATTTTCAATTGAAAATTCTCACGTCAAAATATCACCTTTTTTTTACATTGTTCGGCATTTTGTTCGTTGAAATCTCTACTTTCTGATGGTGTGAATAAAATATACATTACTAAGGTAAACGTTCTCAGAAAATGCAAAGAAATGTAACAAACTCGAGACCGATTTTTTTATTCATAATGTACAATTTTGAGATATTTATTAAAATTAATACTTTAATTACTCGAAAAACGTAAGATTCCATGCTACATTGATAAATAAGAACTTAAAAATCGATATATATAACTAAAATTAGCAACCAAATAAGTTAATATTTAATAAGACATCTAAATTATTTGGAGAAAGTTATATAATCTTCTTTAAATTTTGATTGACGCCGGCTACTCATACCACCTTAGCTCCTTCCAGAAAGCCATTAGTTGGCTGATGTCGTTCAAAGCCTCACACATGGTTCTGGGGTTGTTCAGCAGCTTTGCCCGTCGATCGCTCACGCTTGTGCAGTACAGAATGACGTGAGCGGGTGTTTCTTCGGTTTCCATGCAGCCCCTGCACAGTGGGCTGTCCGTAACGCCTATGTTGAATAGGTGCTTGTTGAGTGGACAGTGGCCGGTTATTATGCCTGTCAGATGCTTAAGAGTTTTTCTGTTAGAATGCAGCAGCTTGTGCGAGAGTCGCTTGTTCAAGCGGGGGATAGCATCTTTTGTTTGTCTGCATTCTTTTATGTCTGCCCACTGTTTTTCATGTTCATGTGCGGTTCTCTCGCGTAGCCATGTTTTGAGTTGGCTTGCCGGTATCGGTACAATCGGCTTGGGTCCCATTATCATTGTGTCCGATCCTTGCCGTGCCAGTTGGTCTGCGGCGTCATTGCCTGCTTGCGTTGAGTTGCTGTGGCCTTTAATCCATTGCAGCGTAACCCGATTCTTCTCTGCAATCTTTTGCAGCTCTAGGTGGCATTCCATGATGAGGCCGCTGTTAAAGCAGTTGCTGCCGAGAGCTTTTAGTACAGAGACACTGTCCGTGATAATGCGTACAGACAGGTCACTTACGTTCCTAGACGCGATTGCTGTTGTGGCTCTTGTTATCCCAACACACTCTGCTTGGAATATGGTGTTAAGAGTGCCAAGGGATGTTGAGATGTTGATATTTAGGTCATGGGAGAATACGCCCGCACCTGTCCCACGCTTCGTTTTTGAGCCGTCTGTGTATACTCTGACTTCGTGTATACCAGAGCTGTCTTTGTGTTCCTCCTGTAATTGGATGCGATATTTTTTGTCTAAGACAAAGGTTTTAGGGATGAGATCGCAAGCGGCCTCTAGCATCGGGATCTCTTTGGTTAAGGTCCCTTTTAGGCGTGCGTGGGTTATTCGATCATCCTTTCTCCACAGCCCGAGCTTGTCTAGACGGATTGCGACAGCACCAGCTTCCTGCTGGATCATTAGATGCAGCGGTCTTAGGTCCAGTAGTATCTCCAAGGCGGCTGTTGGGGTGGTTTTCATGCAGCCTGTTGTGGCCAAGCAGGCTAGGCGTTGAAGGCTCTGTAGCTTTTTTGTGATTGTGCTTAGTTGTGTGCGTGGCCACCACACTACTGCACCATATGTAAGCATGGGGCGTATAATGGCAGTGTAGATCCACAGGGTAATTGATGGTTTGAGACCCCATTTCTTACCTATGATTCTCCGACATTGCCAGAAGATTGTGCATGCTTTTGTTGTTTTAGTGCTGATGTGCTTACCCCAGTTTAGCTTATGGTCAAGTATTACGCCCAAGTACTTGACTTCATTCGATAGGGTAAGCTCCGTTCCAAAGAGTTTTGGTGTTTTGCACATATGGTCTCGATGTGTAAGAAACTATAACCACTTCAAAAATCATAGTCATTGGACACAATCAGACACCTTCATCTTATTCAAATGTATAGAATATAGTAGGTATAGCGAAGACTAGAAGGCAACCAATTAGTCAGCGTAGCCGTATATCTAGTAGATACGAACTGTAATACTCTACCTAGAGCCATTGCACGCCACACTGCAATATCACAACGGCCACCAGCTGAAGGGAATTTAATTTTTTTTAGCTGAAAGGGAATTTCGCATACCGCGTAGTTTAACACGATATGAGTGTACACGTTATATGTGGATGTTAAATCAGTATTAGCTTATTCATATTTAAAATAATGTAACAATACTCAGATGATGCATCAATATCTCATTTATATGTTTATAAACAATATAACATTTATAAACACGGTAAGATTATGTTGGAATCATTCCATAAGTTTTGGCAACAATTATGCGGATGGCGACTGGTCTGTTATGATCAACGACAACACAGCCTACTAGACACCTAATGTTTTCATTTCTACAAACAAACAATTCTGTCAAAGCGGTGAGGTATGCGGGGCAAGGGGGGGCTACAAAAATGCATTCTAATTGGCTGGTTCAAATTTGCGGAACGTCATAATTCAAATCTAGCGTTGGGATTAGTCCAAATTGGTCTTATATAAGACGTATAAGTCTACTGTGTTGTCCAAAAGTGTTCGCCTTTCGTGCGGCGTCTAGTAGGTTGGGTTGTCGTTGGTTATGATGTTGTGCTCTCCCATTCTAATATGACGTTAATCAATCGATCTTCCGTAAACCATGGACATCTATCATTCTGTAACGCAGAATCAAGGTGACGAATATGCTCTCTCCATGATAGATCAACAAGAACCAACACTTTATGTGATCTAGTTTTTTTTTATCTGAGTGTTTTTGTGTCAGTTGATTGAATGTTTGTAAACTCTACCGTAGGACGTATTTTAAGTGCCGAGATACATTTCAAAACTAAAATATTTTTTTGTAAATAATATATACAACGATATATTATGTTACTGTATGCTTTTTTCAAGGCTTAAACATGGCATCGATGTAAGGAAAAGTTAATTGAAATTTGCTTATAATAATTTAAATATGATACAAGTTACTAATTTAATACCGGCACAAATTAATAATCCGTAATAATCCACATCTAACAGAAAAGTAATTAAACACATAAAGTATATAAAATAAAACAATTAACATCAAACAAGTTCGAAGGAAGTAAAAATAGCAATCACAGTCGGCAATGTCTTTGGGGCACGTTAATTAAAACATTTCATGTCAGGGTTGGCAACTCGTTCAAAATGAGTATATCCTAATAATATGATTTCTTTAAGAAATTTTCAAGAGAGAAAATTTTCTGAATTGCATTTATAAAGGAAATTTATTATGCGGATATTTAATATAACAAATATAATATTTAGTTATTTCTCTAAATAAATTTCAACTTATTATTACAATGCTGAAAATGCATTTAAGCTGCGTTCTTAATAAATAAGGTTTGCCCGCGTCGTTATTCCTTTTTCATAAATCTGTATTTTTCTATTGAGTAAGTAATTAATTTTTCATTTGATTTCCTGTAACTTTTAAAAATCCCTGTTATTATGCATTCTCAAATAATAGGTTAATCAAAGTTAAATAATATATTTGATGTTAATTATTAGTACCTAAAATATTAAATTTGAATAATGTTTTGGTCGTTTTTATATTCAGTGGTAGGTAGCGATTTCAATTGTTACCTACTTCACTGAAATGTACTGATATTTAGCACAAAAATAGTAATATATATATATTAGTACACATAAGTAGATATAATTCTCCCAAAATCAATCCAAAACAATACATTCTCGTCAAATTTAAAGAAAATATAAGTTGACAACCCTATTCTAAGTTACTGTTGCCAACTCGTGTGCTCAAAGTTTCACAATCTTTCGTATCAGTTGTAACTCGAGGCGTAATACGCCCGCACAGCCTAATTGATATCTAATAAGATGTCGACGCAATTCGATCGTATCTCTTGGTGATAACTGTTTTAATGGTTTTGTGAAGAGATAAGTCTAGTACGTGTTTAAAACTGATAATAGAATAGTTGTAATACTAAAATCTATAGGCTTAGCTAGGTGGCGTGGTAGACACTAATGACTAGAAAGTTTTGGTGTATAGTAATTATCGCTATAGGGAGCGATAATCTTGTGTAGGGAAGAAAAGACTGCTACGCAAAAGCACTTATTTTGACTTTTGGCAGTTTTGTTACGGTGAAGAAAAACATCGTACGGAAACCTGCATGTCTGAGTATTCTCGAAACGGGAAATCAGACAACCCGCACTTGGTCAGTGCGGTGGACTATGGCCTGACCCTTCTCATTGAGAAAAGTGACCCGTGCCCAGTAGTGGCACAGTTTATAGGGCTGACGATGATGTCTTCAGCAAAAAGTACATGTTAGAGCATAATAAATAAATTAACTACAGAAACATGGCATGTTTGAGGTTTCATATGGCAATGATCAATTACCTAACCAACGAAAGAAGTTACATAAGCTCAGCTTAGGTATTGTTACGAGCTGGGGTTCAGCGATAAATTAAAATTACTATGCATCTAAACTCTTCTTTATTTTATAATAAGAAACTTAATTTTAAACACTATTAAAAATTCTATTTTCACACTAGAAAATACTTCCTACTCACTTCCCTTCAAATCCTTCGATCGATGTTTATCGCTCTGTTACTTGAACTGCCCCAGTGCGCGAATCCGAGCGCTTTTATATTGGCCGGAAAACATAACTCGTGCATAGTCTTTCCCAGAATATTCTCCTACGATCCAGACACAGCATTGATTGTTCCAGTATTCATCAGCAACGCCATCTAGTAGAAAATAGATGGCGCAATTTCAAACTATCAATCTATCCCTTCTCTTCTAATTCTCTCTGCTGCCGATAGATGGTGTTATTCTCAAAATATCGCCATTCGTAACAGTATTTAGATCTTTACGATTCCGACCTTCCTGAAGACTATCATTCCAAAATAGGCTAGCGACAGAACTGAGATCTTACTATCATGATTAAGTTTAGTCACTTCAGCTAAAAGTATAAAATAAATATATAAATAATTAATTTATTATATCCCTCTTTCTTTCACTTTCAGCCAGAATTTATTATTTGTGCCGAGTGAGAATCGAACCTATCCAGCTTCGCCGATTCACTAAATACCTAGCCAATAGACCAGTCATTGCCGTCATGCAATTATCCCAATAAAATACATAATTATTAATCACAGCTTTACATAGGTAGTCGTTTCACGGACACTGCGCTATATGTGTTGGCCTATCGACTAAGCTGTCATATTTAAGCGTCAATGTACACATAACAATAGGCCGACTGTTTGATTATTGTCTTATTGTCTGAAGTACGAACAGTAACGAGCGATGGAAATTATAGGCTGGTTGTTATTGAAAACGATGCAATTGAATGCGTCGTGTGTATATACATAGATTGCAATTTTACATCGGAACCGCTGAATCGAATTTGATGCATTTTAGCATGAATATAGATTAGATTTTGCGGACGGACCTAGGTCACCTTGCTTCGTATATAAATCTTGAAGTCGTTTCAATTTGTAGGATGAATGTAAAAAAGGGCAACGGTCAAATATGAGCTATTTAAATATGCATTTATTTAAGACTTATCTGTGGAAAATGATTCCTCAAACTTCAAAAGAACAAAAAAAATATACTTTGAATCAGATGTCATTTTTGAAATTGCTAAAATTTTAAAAATTTGAAATGAGAACCTGCTCCTTTTTGAAGTCGGTTAAATATATAGTCTGCCAATCGAAGAAAGAATTTGGCAACGACAATAACATTTACCTACTTCCTCGTTTCTGTTTCACTGAAACTCCTTAAATATTACTTAAAATCCGTTAGAAGGCCGCTGTAATCATTTTAGCTGATCAGTTTCAGGCGATCCGCTTCTTTCTGCCAAAAATAACTTAATAAGGTCACCGCGCCAAAAACTCGGTCATCTAAATATGTCTTTTAGAGAGACCGAACTCTTAAAGCTGATATTTATATTGGGCTAAATATTATGCGGTAATATAATTATGCTTCATCATATATTAAAATGATATTTAAACATTATAAAATATTACAGTAGTGTCGTGAAGATCTTTGACACTCGTCTTCGTCATCGGGTGTCACTAGTCTAAACCATGGAATATCGCTATTCCTTTAGCTTGCAGAAGTCAGACAGGCAGTCTCTCTGTGCAAAAGCCACTTCTGTCACCGTAACTGAAACCGTAAATGTAACTAGAAGCGTTGATCGATTAGACCGCATTTCACCCATGACTTGGCTACAAGCGTATTCAGTATTAGGCAAATAAAGGTGAACGAAAACCCGTTCTCTAAGGCTCCCCTCACATTGGGCGTCAGCGTCAACGATCGGTACCGCGGCGTCTACGCGGCGTCGACGCGGCTTCGACGCTGCGTCAGCCGAGCGTTCTTTGAGCGACCAGCTGCTCACCACTAGAGATGTTCGCTTTATCATATATAACTTGATAAGTAACATATTATTTTATAATAACTATCATCATCCTCTTAGCGTTATCCCAGTTTCAATTTGGGGTCCGCTTTCTAGTCTAACCGGATTTGGCTGAATATTAGCTTTTCCACGGAGCGACTGCCTGTCTGACCTCCGCAACCCGAAGGGATAGCAATATTCCATGGTTTAGACTAGTGTCAGTTTATTTAGAAGGTACTGACGTCCTGTAACGACTGTCAAGACCTTCATGGCAACCGGGACCGACGGCTTAACGTGCTCTCCGAGGCACGGGATAAGCGATAATTAACATTTCAATACGCACATAACTCCGAAAAGTCATTGGTGCGCGCCGTGGATTCGAACCCGATACCCTCTGCATGGCAGTCTATTGGAATATCCACTCGGCTACCGCTGCCTTCCTTTTTTTTATTATATTAACTATATAATCTGTTATTTATAAAGCCCAATAACATGCTATGTAATCTACTATATATTAAAAGAATTTGTGTTTTATAATACGAGTCGGCCAGCCCGTTCTACCTAACCGATTCGCATGATTTTTTTTTAATGAAAGCTCTCGCTGCATAGATTTGTCATCAAGCATTAGAAATTACCTAACTTGCACATTCATCAAGTTATATGCAAACACAGTTTTCTCCCATACATTTTTTACGTTTTCGTAGCAGTAGTCAATGACTTTCTGCTTCTATATATCTGGTTCTCATTGAGGTAGGCGTTTCGTTATAGGCCTATAACACGCGCTGAAAAGAGCTCTTTCATTTGATGGTATGTTCATTTAAATTGGGTAAGTTTGAAGGAAGATCGGTGTGGACATTGAACTTATTTTTCAATATTTTCCTATAAATTTCTTAAGATTCCATTACTTTCTCTCTACATGGACGGTTCTAAATTCAAAAATATTTTTATGGCATCTAATAAGTTCCTTGCGATAACTGCCAGGAAAAACCGTTATGCCTCCTTAAGGTGACCTTGCCTTACTTTCATACAGGTGTGAGTGTGGTCGTGTGTAAAATTTTACCCGATGTTGGTAAAATTATCACTATAGTGAATTATCGCTGATGGCAGGTAATATTCCCCGAATGTTACCAGTTAACCCTTAATGTTGGGTGAACTGATCGATGAGGAATTTTCCCCCTTTTTTTATTTCGCGATGAAATCCAGTTACGGACTGTTCCTTGCGGTAACTGCCAGGAAAAAAACCGTTAGGCCTCCTTAAGGTGACCTTGCCTTACTTTCATACGGGTGTGAGTGTAGTCGTGTGTAAAATTTTACCCGATGTTGGTAAAATTATCACTATAGTGAATTATCGCTGACGGCAGGTAATATTCTCCGAATGTTACCAGTTAACCCTTAATGTTGGGTGAACTGATCTCTGATGTTGAGGAATTTCCCCCCTTTTTTGTATCGCGATGAAATCCAGTTACGGACTGTCCCTCAAAGGAACCCCTCCGCCAACTCTGTAGCGAGTTTGGGGCAGGTGGAAGGGGGGTGTGTGGCTCGGCTCTCCCTCTAGATGTTCGGGGGACACCCACTAAAACACCGCGGTGTTCCTCTATCGACCCTCATGACGGGGTCGCGGTAATGACGTCAGTTTACCCGCGACCCGAGGAATTTTCTCCAAATGTAGTGAAATTGCCGCCTAATGTTGGAAAATCAACCCTACAGATGGGTAAATTACGTTTAATGTTAGGAAATTTTTTGTGTTTTTAAATTATGGACTTTCCTCGGGCCTCTCAATTTTTTTAATGTGGAACATATTACAGCGGTATATAGTACTATTGTCATATAATTATATTACAACAAACATATAATTATATAACAAGTGGTAGTTATGGTAGAAATTGTAGCTTTGGTAAGCATAGTAGTTTTGAGAGAATAGGTACTTTTGATAGCACCAGCGGTTTTGGTAGAAATGGAAAAGGTACTTTTGACAGCACCGGCGGTTTTGGTATAAATGGTAGTTGTAAAAAAAAGGTACATATGATAGTGTTAGTACGAATAGTAGTTTTGGTAAAAATAGTATTTTCGGTAGGAATAGGAGTCTTGGTAGAAATGGTATTTTTGGCATATGTGGTAGTTCTGGTAGCAATGTTACTTACGATTGCTACCAAAGATTTTCTTACCAAAACTAAACCCGCCGCATGATTAACAAAAAAAAATGACGTCTGAAACAACTCCACGGCAGAATCTATTCATGATATTCTTTCGTCCGAAATTAAGATTTTCATGGTAGTCCTCCTGATTTATTCACTATTCTCAAATAAATAAAAAGTAATTATTACTTTAAGATAACACGAAGCAACCTATACCAACCCGTTTGGCCAGCGTGGTATAGTTGGCCAAAACCTCCATACGGAGAGGCTTCAGTCCAGCAGTGGACTGAAGCCTCTCCGTATGGTGGCAAAAGGCTGTTGATGAGAAGCACACGAAATGAAAAAAGAAATAAATTATTGTTCATCATCAACAGCCTTTTGCAGTCCACTCTCCTTATGAAGGTTTTGGCATACTATACCACGCTGGCCAGACGGATTGGCATAGGGTTTTTCTTTCGAGTTTTCCCTCTCTTAATTAATTGTTAGCAGTAATGAAACCTTTTTTTCTAAACTTATTACTTTTTTCAATTTTTTTCTAATTTGTTCTTCTTCTTTCTTTTTTCTAATCTTTTTACCATTGACATATACCTACTCTAACGATAGATGGAGCATTCCCTATAAATATTTTGTTCAAATTTTCTAATGTATGACGTCTAATCGTACTAGCGCAACACGCAGGCGCAAGCAGCACCAATGCCTTACAGTGTCTAGTTATTATTATAGCCAATCAACAACAACAAGTCCAGGCATCTTACCAATGAGTATCCAATAGTTATCTAACGCTACTGGCTGCTTATTGCCATTTGCAAAGATTATTTACTTCACAGAAGAGATGTTTTCTGCCTACAATATTTCATCAACATAATAAGAACAGTTTATTTATGAAAATAAAAGGAATTAATTGCTGGGGGTCTATTTAAGTAAAAAAATAGAATCTATAAACATATACAGATGTTTTTATTACAACATAGAAAAATGTATTCGTGGGCGTAAGTTCAAGACTTGTCTTAGTTGCTTCACGAATAATTCTAATTTTTAAACTTTATATTTATCTTACTATGAGAATTGCTTAAGCATATTATATACCTAATATATAAGGCAGGATTGTTTGTCATTCTGTAAAGATGCCCTTGCTGATCACAGAGTTCTAAACCTACACATGTGGCAGATGGCACTATGTGCTACCATAAGGCAACCAACTATAAAAAAAAATCTATGACGAAGTGGCCTGAGTAGCTTAGTCGGTACGGTATCGACACGGTTCGTCGTGGTCGCGGGTTGAATTCCTGCCTAAAAGAAATATTTTGAATTGCAGTTAAATTTACTCTGGCAAGAAATGCTCAAAAATATATTTTAATAACTATTCAATTGCCACCAAACACAATTAATTTTGTGGTTTTTTGTCTATTGGTCGGATAATGGAAATCATGATTTGTTTTGATCTCATGGTTCAATATTATTTTTGCGTATTTTTCTATAACTGCAAATGTGTACCTGCTATGACGAAGTGTTGAAATATTCGTTAATACAGTCATTACGATCAACTTACCAAAAAATAAAAAGAACACAGAATTAGTGTTATACAACGTCAAATTGGTTTTATAACATTAATCAAACTGAAAAACTATTAAAACCAATACCTTCACGAAGTCCGGTCTTGGTCATATATTTTACCTACAATCACTTGCAATGTATTTCTGCATAGTAGTTAGTCTATGATCATAAATGACGTCACATAAAAATAAAGAAATACGTTTTAATGTGGTATTATGATACATTTAACTACATTTATTTACATAAATAATTAAAAATATTGACTAACGCTACTACAGATACAAGTTCTGATTCAAATTAATCGATATATCGTCGCCACACAGTCAATAAACGAAGCGGACCCACACCGCAGGGAAGTCAAAGTGACACTAGATTGCTTTGCCGGTATGTTCATGCAAAGCATTTGAACAAAGTAAATGTTCTGAATGCTACATCTAGTACTTTAGTACATATATATCTATGCTTTTTACTTATTAGATAAGGCTACAATGTACTCATCATACCTATATGTAAGAGCTTTTTTATAATATTAAAATATGCTGTGGAGCAGCACGGGTCCTCTAGTTTTGTTTGAATATAGGTAAAGTAATTATGTCCTAGGTATAACCTACGATTGTCACCTAGCAGAGCTTTTAGGCCGCCCTCATTTTGGGTATGCGTGTTCCTTGAGCGTGCGCTCGACTTTCACTTCGTACTACATTACTTGGTATTGCATCTCTGCCTACCACGTTAGGGATATAGGCGTGATATATAAAAAATATGAATATCTTATATTGTCATTGTATTTCTGGGATTGCATGCGCATGTCTGATAAAACAAACAAGTTTGTATTATGGCAAAATCAAAATTTATTAGTGGTAAAATTATGCAATCGATAAATATAATTAAAGAAACGTGGAGAATTATAAATAATGAAACCAGTAGAGCACGATAACGGGAAACCCAACTTGAAATCAAAGATTACTATTTGGGTTTCCCGTTTTTTTTATTTAGTCACTAGCCGTTTCCCGCGGTTTCACCTGCGTCCTTACGGACCCCTATTTTTTCTAAAATAAAATATAGCCTATGTTACTCGCAGATAATGTAGCTTTCTAATGGTGAAAGAATTTTTAAAACCGGTGCAGTAGTTTATGAGTCTATCCATTACAAACAAAAATACAAAATTTTCCTCTTTATAATATTACTAGCCGTTTCCCGCGGTTTCATCCGCGTCCTGAGGGAACTACTTCGCGTACCCGAAAAACCCTATAGCGTATGTTACTTGCAGATAATGTAGCTTTCTAAAAGTGAAATAATTTTTTAAATCGGTCCAGTAGTTTTTGAGTTTATCCATTACAAACAAAAATACAATTTTTTCCAAAATTTGTTGCTTAGCAATGTACCTGAATGCAAGAGCGTGTTTAGATTCGAGCACGTTACCCCGCGAGATATATTGATCGCATATAATTCAATTACTATTAAAAATACCGGCGACTTTTGGGGCATTTCAATTAAAATTTTAGGTGCTATAGTTGAGACTGTTACGCCTTACCTCTCTATAATTTTTAACCAATGTTTTGACCTAGGCGTATTTCCGATTTGATGGAATTAAGTAAAATCATACCTTTATTCAAATCTGGCAGTAAAAATTACATAAATAATTTTAGGCCCATCTCTATCTTGCCGGCATTTAGTAAAATATTTGAGAAAGCTACTAAGACACTTTAATATAAATAGTCTGCTTCACAAAGATCAATATGGATTTACTAAAGGTAGATCCACTACTGATGCGGGTGTTGCTCTCATAAAACACGTTTATAATGCTTGGGAGTCATCTAAAAATGCTATCGGAGTATTTTGTGACCTATCAAAAGCATTTGATTGCGTTCATCACGACACACTACTGAGTAAGCTTCGCCACTAAACTGCACTTAGTGTTGTCGAGTCGTACCTGCGGCAGAGATTTCTAGATCCTTTTCTATTCCTTGTATATATTAATGACTTACCTTTTTATTTAAAAAACATCTGTGATGTTGAACTTTTTGCAGATGATACATCACTTATTTTTAAAGCAGACAGGAATAGGAATGAATTTGATGATGTAAATAATGCACTTATACAAGTTACACAATGGTTTACAGCAAACCACCTAGTACTTAATTCTAAAAAAACTAAATGCGTTAAATTTACCTTACCTAACGTTAGACAACTGGGACCTAATATTATGCTAGATAGGGAGAAACTTGGGACAGTTGACTCTACAGTGTTTCTAGGTATTACATTAGATAATAAGTTACAATGGGGTGCACATATAGCATGTCTTGTAGGTAAGCTCAGCTCTGCTGCGTATGCTGTCAGTAGTGTACTTACTGATGTCGACACAGCTCGTCTAGTATATTTTAGCTAATTTCATAGTGTCATGTCCTACAGCATTTCGTTATGGGGCAAAGCTGCGGATATTCAGAATATCTTCGTTCTACAGAAACGGGCGGTACGAGCAATATACATGGTAGGTGCAAAAGATACTCTTAGGGAACGCTTTAAGTCTATAGGAATTCTAACAGTAGCCTCGCAGTTCTTATTTGCTAATATATTGTATATTAGGCAAAATATAGGTCTATAGTTCTTTTAAATTATCATTCGTTTATTATTAGGTCATTCCACTTACTACACTTACAATTGCATTGTTGTTCCACTAATATTAAAATTTTACTGTACTGTAAGATGAAGATAACTCGTGATCATGGGCTGCAAACTAACATTTTTGTAATTTTGTGTATTCATATACCGTCACTTCTGTAACATACATTTTCACCATAGTTCTGAACATGGTCACAAGTTGTCTACATTATAAGACGTAAGTGGATGCTCCTGTTACACAATATTCACATTGGAAGGCTAACTAAAGCACTTAATTTAGTTACTGCATTAATTGCTTAAGTATTATGTCTGTAACTAATTACTATGTACAAGTAATTAAGTACAATGTGAAAGAGTTGCAGCTTCTAACAAAAATATGTATCATAATATTGGTGATTTAAAAGAGTGGCCACGAGTTTTATTGCCCGTTCTTTCTCGTGGTTCTACCTATTGCTTTGCGAACGAGGCAGTAACTGTAAATGTAGAAGCATTAAATAGTTTAAAATTGACGTTCAAAAGCGTCACCTTGTGACCTAGATAAATAAATGATTTTGACTTTGACTTTGACAAAACTAACCTATCTATATCATACATACATACATTCATATACTTACGCCTTTTTCCCGTCGGGGTAGGCAGAGACAACAGAACGCCACTTGCTTCTATCGTTACAAACCTCACGCGCTTTCTCTACACTCATTAGTCTTTTCATACATGCTCGCTAGTTTCGGGTTCTTCGGACCTTGCCTTTTTTTAGGACGTCCCCAATTTGATCGAGGAATGTCCGACGAGGTCTGCAGCGACCGACTTGCCCACACACATTTGCCTTATAAATCTGATTCGTCATTATTTCTTCACTCATTCGCTCCACGTGTCCAAACCACTTTAGCATTCCTTTGTCAATCCTAGTCACGACATCTTCTTTCAGACCACTGTTCTCTCGTATAGTTACATTCGGAATTCTATCAATCAGTCTCACCCCACATATACCTACTACGCAGTGATCGCATCTCAACTGCGTTAATTCTACTTTCATGCCTTTTCTACCATACCCAACTCTCACTTCCATACATCAACGTAGGGACAAGCACTCCACTACTGCACTCTATCTATATCACTGGCCTAAAATTGTTTTTATTTAATTAATGTCGCCACGTAAGTCGCTAAATTGGCAATACTGCGAGTATCTCACAGCAACAATATGATAGAAGTCATTAATTGTAAATTCATTTACTACAGGACTTCTTTAGAGGCACCGACTATAGATAGAATATGGATAGACTACTAACAGTTGAATATATACTCATCCTCGTGCGATAGATGGCGATGTAATCAATTTTGTTGAGCAGTCTTCAAGATGGTGCTAGAGTGCTGGATGGTGCTAGCGTTTATAATATCATTAGTACCTGTTAACTTCATAGTAAATAAACAAGTAAATAATAAAAAAGAAATATTTTAAATGTGCTAAACTCTATTAAACCATTTTATTATTTACTAGCTGTCGCCCGCGTATCCGACCACGTGGATGTCGGTTTTCGCAATAAAAAAACTATCTTAGGTCCTTCCTCGGGTCTTTGATTGATCGAAGAATTAGTTATTGGTGTAAAAATCTACTTACTGAGACGTCATTTCTATATATTTTATAGAGTAACTGGGCTCATAGAGTTCCACATCAGATGTTCGAGATCTCCTTTTTTTATCACTTATAATTTAGCTGCGTTGTTGTGGTTCTGCAACAGGTGTACCACTTTCAATTACAGCCTACGTTGCTCTGACTTATTAGTAATATAACAAAAAGTTTCATTCAAATCCGTCCAGTAGCTTTGGAGATTAGCGTGAACAGACAGATATTTTTTTAGATTCTTACTCCATTACTGGTTCTTAGCCTAACTGAATATTTTATTTTGTAGATAAATATATTCAATGTATTTTTTTTGTTTTATTATAGGTATAGACTACCCTATCTTGTATTTAACCACTAAATGAAACATCACTATTAAGTAACTAAATTGATAAAAAAATAACAAATGGGTAACTTATGTATTTAATGTTTACTAAAACTATCAAATGCTTGTTTTTTACTACGTTCCTTTCAAAAGTGAAAATTTTACCATTTATATTTCTATTTAACCGAGCATTATTATCGCAATTTTTGCAAGATCCAGACCCAACGTAAACGGAATCATGGTGTGTAAACGTACTTTCTTACGTAAATAACCGCACCTAATATTCCTGTTTAAAATGGTACCTACTTTTATCTAAACATCATCCGTATTAACACTCCTGTTTTCTATTTTATTGAAAGTATATTATGGATATGCATAAACATATGGGACAAAATCAAAGATGTGAGCATTTTAGGTATTAAAATATGTGAAACATTTAGTTTCCTTCTGAAGAAATCTAACATGAGTAGTCTGTTGTGTAATTTATCATGAATCTTTTCTGTGAATAGGCACGCACAAAAATACATATTTTCGAAATTTTACCTGCTTATAAGAATATTGGCAGAGTCGTTAGTCATTTCGGGAACACATTAAAATATTTTTTTAAATCCCTCCACATTTTTGCAAGCTAATTAAAATTACCGTGTCTCATTGAAAAATGGGTTTGCGTCGAGAACATTTTCGCGCTATGATTTTTTACGAATTTTAAGTGTCGCCTGAAACCGGACTAATCGTACGATGGACTTCAAATGGCATTAATGGATAAAGGCCCTTCTAAGGCAATCGTGTATCGTTGGTATAATGAATTTAAGTGCGGTCGACTAACTTTGGGGGATGAAGAAAGAAGTGGTCACCCTTTGACGGCTGTTACGGAAGAAAACGTGCCAGCAGTGAAAAATTTGATCCAAGACAATAGACGAGTAACACACCAAGAGATTCAGCTTATACTGCAGATTGGATCAGGAAGCCTTCACGAGATTTCTACACGTGCATCTACGGGTGCGGAGGGTACTTTCACGCACGCTGGGTGCCACACAACCTCAAGGATGTTAAGAAGCAGCTCGTCTCGGCGTGTTTACGACATCGTTACAGGTGATGAATTCAGGATTTATCAATACGATCCAGAAACAAAGCTCCAGCCCACGGTTTGGGTGTTGCAAAGCGAATCAACGCCTACCAAAGTAAAGCGACCTAGAAGCGGGGGGAAGATTTTTGCATGCGAGCTTTTTCAATTTGACTGGCTACTTGGTGTCAATTCCTTTACGAAACCAAAAAAGCATTAACACCGAATGGTATCCTACCAAATGCTTGGCAGAAGTTTTCACTGTTGTGAGCAACAAGCGACCAAACACAGGCCTCCGCGAGCTACTGCTTCACCACGATAATGCGCCCGCCCACACCGCAATCAAAACGAGCGACTTCCTAGACAACACACCGGTCAAACTCCTGGGTCACCCTCCTTACAGGCCTAACCTAGCACCGTGTGACTTCTCCTTATTCCCAAAAATAAAAAATCTGCTCAAAGAGATACAGTTTTCGTCGCCGGATGATGCTCTCTCAGCTTTCGAGTAGGCTGTAAGCGAGGTGTCTGCGGTGGACTGGAAAAAGTGTTTCGAAAACTGGCTCAGACGCATGAGACTTTGTATAGAGGCTGGTGGAGAGTACTTTGAAAAGATGTAATAAAATATATATTTACTTATATAACATTTTTTTTGTGTCACAAAACTTTCTGATTGTCCCACGTATTTAATGATACAGAGAAAAAGTCAACCTCTGAAAACCTTTGGTTATACGACTTACACGCACGACGAATAAAAGTATTTGGCCCATAATTCATTCTAGCTGTCGCTGGTTGCAGAAAATTGTTCCTTCTGACGTTTAAACGTGGACATTTAAACAATATTTGATTCAATAAGTAGGTAGAATCGACCAGTTAATTAATTATTTAAAATTTTAAACAGAAATCTTTGATCCGTAACCAACCTACGATCGGATAGTGGCAAAAGCTGGCTGACTGGTTCACAAATATTTAAACAATTAGAGCGGTAACTTAGATGTTTTAAAAATTTGTTTTGTATCCATTCCAACCTATCAATATACAATTTATATTACAGATTACAAATAACTGAACAGTACTCTAATATAAGAAGAACTAAAGATCTGTATAAAAGAAGGAAAGTTCGAATCGTTTTGAAATCTCTACCAATTCGAAGAATAAAACCTAGAATACGACAGTCTGTCAATATCGCTTTGCATTAGTAAGCAGTCTTCAGATGAATTGATAATTTTAAATATTTTATTATCATCAGCATATAAAAGAAAATACGAATTTATGAAGACTGATGAGACGTCATTGATAAATATATTAAACAATAAGGGACCAAGATGTGAGCCCTGGGGAACACAGGGATAAACGTAGAGCAGAATCCTTTAACAGTTACCGTCTGAGACCGATCCCTCAAATACGACTCCAGCCACCGCAATAAATTACCATGAATACCGAATCTATAGAGCTTACCAAGAAGGATATCATGATTTATTTTATCGAAAGCCTTAGAATAATCTGTATAGATAACATCCTCTTGGCTGCCCCCTTCCATTGCATTAGTTAGCACGTCGATAAACTTACAAAGATTGCTCTCTGTCGATTTCCCTCTCAAAAAGCCATGCTGCTGTTCAATGATAAAGGGTGTCACTGCAGAGGCGAGAAAATCATATATCATATGTTCAAATAATTTTGGTATTAAGCTTAATTTCATGATAGGTCGATAATTAGCCACGTTGTGTTTATCTCCCCCTTTAAATATTGCTTTTTCCACACCAATGGCATCACTCCAGAAGATAATGACAACTTAAAAAGTAGATACAAGGGATATAATAGCCAGTCACTACACCTACGTATAAAAAGTGTGGGAATACCATCCGATCCAGCTCCCTTGGTAGTATCAAGCTGTTTGAG
Source organism: Euclidia mi (assembly GCA_944739405.2). NCBI lineage: Eukaryota > Metazoa > Arthropoda > Insecta > Lepidoptera > Erebidae > Euclidia > Euclidia mi. The sequence continues at coordinate 54,756,324 of OX123199.2, forward strand.
GTATTATAGGTTTGAGGTATACAGCATCTGCAGTGATGTTAAACTTAGAGAGGTTCACATTCAAACAGAAAGTATAATCGAATCGATTGCACGAAGAACTTTGACAAAAGGAAGAATTAAAGTGATCGTTTAACATTTCGCAAATAGTACCACCTTCCGAAGAAGACGTATCATTAAGATATAATCTATCAGGTAGATCACCAGTTTTCTTTTTGAATCTTATAAATGTCCAAAACTGCTTGCTGCTAATCGATATATTTTTTCTGCGCTCTCAAAATACGAATCGTAACAAGCCGATTCCATTTTCTTTTGCCTTTCGCGCAGCAAGGAAAAAGAACAATAATCCATATAGCGACCATAAAGTTTCCATTTCTTGTGATATTTTAGCTTTTCCTTTATAACTTTAATCAAAGTTAAAAACCAGAAAGGGTAATTGCGATCACTGCGCAGCAATTTGCTAGGCACATGGTGTAGAATTATGCCATCCAAAATCGTGATGACATTTAGACCATCAAAACAGTGAGTCCAGTTAATCTCAGATAGAGCACCACCAATATCGTCGTAACTCGCTTTTCTAAACAATCGAACCAAGCTTGGTGGTGCGTGTAAAAACATAGACACAACGCCAGACATTTTCATATTCAAGGATGAATGATGGTTGTCTTCATTTAGCAGGGACGAAATATTCTTGCAATTTGTAGTATATAAATAATATAAATAGCAAAGTTCAAATGTTATTTTATCTTATATAATTATGCAGGATTTAACTCTAACATTACTTATTATGTGATTTATTTGCTGTTTTTGTGCTGTTTCCGGAAATGATGTGAGTGTTCCTGATATTACAGCCAAGTTTCCTAACTGAAGATAACGTTTTATGAAAGCACATAATATCTGGTTTATATATAAACTACATAATATACATATAGAGTATTACATATACATTCAGGCACTGCCATCGTCCAATATAGGTACCATGTTCGACGATACGACCTTCCGCTTCGCTATTTGCCTCCGTTTAGGCGCGTTATGTGTCTCTCCGCTTCGCTGTCACTGTGGAGAGGCTGTCGATAACCTTGGTCACCATGGTCTGTCATGCAGCGCAGGTCATATTTCGCGACACGCCAACCTCAATGACATACTGCGCCGTTGTAACGTATGTCCAGTACCTACCGCGTCTGCGTCATAATACCGCCCATACGCTCAGCCAATCAGAGAAGGCCATCGTCCGTGCTCGCGAAGTCTGACCATATATGGTCACGTAGCGACTCCAACTCTGATGGAGAGCTCCAGTATATATAGGAGCCGACAGAGAGGCCGACAGAACGCTGACTGCATCGTGGGGGACTGCAGCCCTCAGTGTTCAGGCCAGTGTCGTGTTGTTGGTCGGTCATACTCGTGCAAGGGAAATGAGACAATACTCGGCAAATAAACGCATAGAGCCCTCTGCTGCGTTTCTTGAACCTCAGGGCTTGGCACACGACGAAGGCAAGAGACCGGACGGTATGTCTTTACTGCCGTGGACGCTGGGTAGGCCTTTAGCATGGGACGCGACGTGTTTCGATACCCTTGCGCCATCTCATCTTCCCAGCACAGCAGGTTGTGCGGGTGCTGCTGCTGCTTCAGCGACCATCAAACGGCGCAAATACGTAAATCTAGTAGGAGATTATGTATTTGAGCCGTTTGAGGTCGAAACCTTGGGGCCATGGGGTCCAAGTGCGACATCCCTTTTTAGAGATCTCGCAAAGAGACTGATGACACCTCGGGTGACCAGAGTGCTGGCACGTATTTAGCACAAGAGATAAGCATTGCTATACAACGAGGCAATGCTGCCAGGGCACGCTTCCAATTGACTGCGATGCGGATGACTTTCATGACACCTTCTAAATTTAATTTGTATAATTATATTATTATGCTTATTTTAAATTTTAAGACATAATAAAAATTTAAATATAGAGTATTATACCTTTCTTTTTTGTTTTCAAAATGTATACCCAACCAACTCCGTATATTCAGATTAAAGTAGGTACTTACATGTAAGTTGTCAAATCGGTTGGAGCCGCACAGGGTCTTGATGGGCGGGGGGCAGGCGTTGGCGCAGTTCTGCAGACACTCCGCCTCAACATCCTCGTTATCGTCGGCGCCTGCCCCCCCCTGTCCACCTTCGGCTTGTTCAGCTGTGGACAAAAACGTATATTAGATTTGACTGTCGAAACGTCGGAAACAGACAAACATACATAGAATCACGCCTGTTTCCCGAAGGGGTAGGCAGGGACTAAGAAACGCCATTTGACCGTCGAAACAAATAGGTATTTGTACCTTAACGTTGTTAGTCCACAAACGCAATCGCATGCGTCACCGAGACTAAGAAATATCTGTCAGTTGCTTGAAAACGTTTTGTATATGCTATGTCTCACTCTATTACACAGCAAGATTAATTAGTTGCATCCTTGTCACTACTGCTTCGCAGATAACTGCGAAATTGTCGTTACACAGACGCAGACGTTTTGACAGACGTCAACACGGACAAATATTCGCACAACGGAAGCCGGCAACATTGAATATATTGATGAATTTAATTCGCTATTATCGCGAAATTCACGATTGTACGCTTAGACAGTAAAATTGCGTAAAAAGATGTCTATACAGGCCAACAAAACTACAATGATAGTTCTGCACGTGTTTCGTCGCCGCAATAGTTCCGAAAAAGTTTCGCAGCCGCATCCGAACGCGTAGGTGTACTAACAGCGTAAATAAGATAATTTTACCCGATTTGCGGTAGATTATTTTGTACGATGGTCTTGGGTTCGATCCCCAGGCAACCCCAGGCACACACCTGTTACTTTTCGAAGTTATGTGTGCATTATAAATTAATTATCGCTCGCTTAATGATGTGTCCGGTAGATGGCAAAAGGCTCGCCCCCTATTACATTGCGACCGAAACATAACTGGCGAAGTGTGGGTGTGTAATACACCTCTGCCTACCCCTTCGGGGATAAAAGGCGTGAAGTTTTGTATTATGTATTTTGTATGATGTATTACTATATAAGTTGCGAAAGTTTAAAATCGATAAGACTTGACTGCCTTCGTGGTCCAGTGGATAGCGTATGCGTTAGCTGATCGGACAACAATTCTAGCAAATATACTTATATAAACTAATTCCATTTCATATTCATTCATTCTAGGAACATTGGCAACAAGTACTCAAAGTAATGCTAGCAACACATTCAATATTTACACACACATATATATATATATATATATATATATATATATATAATTCTTGTGTGCGTGTGTATGTCACTGAACTCCTCTTAAACGATTGCATCGATCCTGATGAAATTTTTTGTGTGTGTTCAAGGGGACTCGAGAATGGTTTTGATTTACAATTTAGTCCACTGGAAAATGTTTTTTTACTTAATTTTTAATTTGTAAGTAGTTGTGGATTTTGGAATGTTTCACATTGGAACCGACGAACTGCGCTGCTATCGCAGTGTCAAATCTTATATTAATAATTTCATCAAGGAGTACATAGAAACCTTACCTGAATAATAAAACATTAAATAATAAAGATTTCGAGTCGAGAACATATATCCACCAAATTCGGATTGTCGAGTATTTTGTTAAATTCTAATGGTTCTGACAGACAAATCCTTAGACTATAGACAAATTATAGTCGCCATATTGGCCACTCTAGCGAAAAGTCACAGATACCGAATAACATTTTGAGTAGGTACTATTAAGTCTTAGTTCAAGTAGTTTGTATGTGTGAATACTTTTGCAGTTATATTTCTTAAACAGTTAAAACGTCAATAAAATTATGGAAGTATCCGCCCAATAAAGGAGATTTCTGTTACCCCGAACATAAATGATATACTAGAGAACCCCGAATTTACGCGAGCGAAGCTGCGGGCAAAAGCTAGTTTACCTGTATAAAACGTATTTGTAATAGAAAGAAACAAAAGTATATTGTTATAACACTTGTCTACGTTACGGATTCGTAAAGGTTTTACTCCGGTTTGGCGAATCTGGCGCAAAGTTGTAAAAGACTTGTCTGCTTGTTGTTGTGACTTGCCTGCTCTACAAAAACCGGAATCATCACGTGAGGTGGTCATTTTTGACCTCCTTGTTTTATCCTGGCATAATCCCGGTCGCAATTAAATACCTTCGACTTAGAGGCTAAGGACCGCTTTCTCTCTTCGGTCGTTCTACGAAGCTTCCAGAGAAACTTTTAGTTGTTCTCTCCACTCGTTATCGCTGTTCATCACTTATAGACTTACTAGAGGACGCCAGCAGCTACGCCTGCATTTATTTTAAATTTACCCGTTTTGGCCGATCCCGTGGGAATTTCGGGAAATCCCTTCTTAGTGCACCTCTACGGTCCCCAAGGAACATACATGCCAAATTTTAGCTTCCTGCTCCCAATAGTTTCGGCTGTAGCGTGTCTGTCAGTCAGTCAGTAACGCAAGGATTTTATATATTAAGATAACAGAACTTTATGTCCTATTATTATAAGCAAAATCAGCGCTCGTAAGCCGATCCGGGTATCAGAAAACGTACTGTTCAATCAATCAATCAATCAGCCTGCCCAGCAGCAGTCCTCTGCTGCCCATAGGCCTCTCCCAAAATGCGCCACAATGACCGGTCTGCTGCCTTCCGCATCCATCCCGCCCCAGCAATCTTTTTTAGGTTGTCGGACCACCTAGTCGGGAGGCGTCCCACTCTTCGTTAATTCTTACGTAAATCACATAAATAAAGATACAGCGCCAGGAATTCAATATCTTTGCTGCGATTCTTCACGGCATATGAACAAGATCCCTTACTTTCAATATTATGATATAATCGAACATTCCAAGCTTGCAAACAAAGCGTGTAGCTGCGTATAACAAAACATATCGCTGTTAATATTATAGTAACTAACTATTAACTAGAATTCCTAAGTTTATTATAATATTTAATAGAAGCTAAACATGCTGTTTAATTGTAACTATTATCTGGAGCGAAAATAGAGTAAGACAGAGCAATATCGACATATACTAGAACGAAGTACCCTGAACAGAAGAACATGCATGAGGAATTTGATGGGAGTGAATGAAACAAGAGAAAAGCGTCGCGTAGTCTCTGCCTACCCCTTTGGGAAACAGGCGTGAGTCTATGTATGATTGCAATATCGACATGCAATTTATCAGATGACTTTTATTTTATATTAGGTACTTAACGTACCTACTCGCCTCGAGTACACGCGTGCGAGCGAGACGGCAATACGAAACGATTTACTGCTTAATTAGAAGCTCATAAATATGTCGGAGGCATGTATATATAGGAGCTGAAGACCCATTCACGTTAAACATTACGACGAAAATTAACGTAGCGTTCTCACTGCAGTACCGAAATACTAAGCAAATGTAAATAGTAGACGTGTTTGTCAATTTTCTGAACAAGAATGAACTACAGACAGATAAAATACGTCAGTTTGCTTCACAATAACATTGAAATCTTCGTGTATTGTTCGCAGAACATTCATAGAACAGGCATGAATGGACGCAACAATAGTCCGATGAACGAACGCTGTTGGATTGAATCGAATGATGGAGGACTTTTTAAATCAGAGCTAATATTTACGTGCTGCATTACGTGTGTCTAATTCTTTCCTTATTCCGGTATCGATTTGCTGTAAACTCTTAAGAGCGTTTACACCTTCCGCGCGATGTGAAGTTTAGGTAAATACAGTCCAAATTCCACTCACACAAAAACGCGCTTGACTGTGTGCGTAGAGTTGGCGTGTTGGTTCTCACTATAGTCGGACTAACTATCCTTGACCATTTGATGTTACTGGCTACTACTTTAAATTTGTTTGTTAGTGTATACCTACCTACGTACAACCAGGGCACTGTCATTGCGTGTCGGCATCTTTCTGTAGGTACTACCGCTCGCGAAATACCCTGGGTTTAAGGACTCACGCGCTCGTTCGCCGCGTAGATATTTTAATGTGAATTAAATTCTTATGCGCTAAATAATATTTTGTATATTTTTTCGAAACGTTATTTATTAGCATTATTATTTTGTAAAGGTATATATATCCTTTAATAGAATAATAATGTATTTACTAGGTATGTTATGTAGGTATATAAATAGGTTTTACAGGTTAATTTAAGAAACTCAAAACATATTTTATTTTGTTCGTTGATTGTGACATCAACGAACAAAATAAAAAAAAAATCACGTGTTTAGGTAGGTATTTATGAACGCCCGTAAGAAGTTATATATTTTTGTAAATACTACATACAATTAAAAATGCAATACGGTAGGTACCACAACAGGTTTTAATAAAAACAACTCTGGCACATAATAAAAGTGTTGTAGTATGATACTATGATAAAGTCAAAGTCAAAATCATTTATTCATCTGGGTCACAAGCTGACGCTTATGAACGTCAATTTTAGAATTAAATTACTTAATGCTTAATGCTTCTACATTTACATTTACTGCCTCGTTCACAAAGCAATAGGTAGAACCACGAAAAAGAATGGGCAATAAAACTCGTGGCCACTCTTTTCAATCGCCGATATTGAGGTACATATTTTTATTTTTGTAAGGAGCTGCAACTGTTTCACATTGTACTTACTTGTAAATAGTAATGAGTTAGATATAAAACTTAAGCAATTAATGCAGTTACTAAATTAAGTGCTTTAGTTAGCCTTCCAATGTGAATATTGTGTAACAGGAGCATCCACGTACGTCTTATAATGTAGACAACTCATGACCATGTTCAGGACTATGATGGAAATGTATGTTACAGAAGTGACGGTATATGAATACACAAAATTACAAAAACGTTAGTTCACAGCCCATGATCACGAGTTATCTTCATCTTACAGGACAGTAAATTTTAATAAAATTAGTGAAACAACAATACAAATGTAAATGTAGTAAGTGGAATGACCTAATAATAAACGAATAATAATTAACCTTTTAATAATTAACCATTTACCAATCTACTTTAAGTAGTAGATGTATTGTCGGTGTGCGAGCAACGTACAACTTTTCTTTACGCGCTAAAAGTGAAACCATAAACAAATGAAATAAAAAATTATGTATCAAAAATAAATTAGTAAAAAGTGTTTCTCAGTGGCATCGATCTGGATTTTCTTGGGTCGACAATTTCTGGCAACAAACACTTGTTATAATAGTTTATTAACCGAGGTTCCATTTCATTACGCCAGAAATCATCGTCTCGGGTGATCCTTTCAGTTTTTAAAGGAAAGTCTTTACCAGTCCAGACTGCAAATAAACATAAATTCTTTTTCGTTATATGCAATTGTCCTTGGACTTGATAAAACCAATCATTTCGACGGTTGATACTTCCATTGGAATTCCAAAATTTTATTTTATTTTCTTTAATAGCATCCTCGGCATTCATACCAAATACTGAAATTGGACATTTGATTTCAATGATGCCGTCATCAAAAACGCCATCGGGAGAAGCTCCCAAAAAAAAGAAATCCTCATCTATAAAGAGGCCACATTTACGAATACTTATATTTTCTTGATTTTGAAGTTGTTCAATAGCAATAGCTTCATTAGTTTTTCCATGTTTTATGCTTGCAATATTATTTAGTGAATAGGAATATAAATGGCTCTTTACTAGGGGCGCCGAGCTTATGGTTCTTCTCCTTTTGCATATTTTTCCAAACAGTGATGCTGTTACAAGACATCGTCGTAATTCAAGCCAAAGTGCGCTCTCTGCTTGAAGAATTGTGTCTCTTTCAACCTCTTCTCTATTGTTAACCTAAAAAAATACATTATTTGTTATTTCCTTGCACGATATTAAAAGTACATAGCCTCACTAATATTTTAAATGCAAATGTCACTCTGTCTGTGTTGAACTACTGAACCGATGACCCAAACGCAGGAGCGTATCAAATATCATCGGCCATAGGCTATTTAACTCTGTCGCGAGCGAGCTTAGTGAAATAAAATATTAAAAAATCAAGCATTACCTGTTCCTTAAGATTTTGCAGAAAAATGTTTTTTGCGATATCAAAATCATCCTCGGGCATATCTGGTCTTTGACATTCATCACCGTAATGTGTTTTATCATTTTCAAAATTTAGTCTTCTTCTGGAGTGGCAGGGTTTTTCTTTTTGTTGTCTTTTGAGACGAGCCATTTCAATACGTTTTAATGAGACACCTATGTGAGGGAAAAATCAATTCTTATAATTCATCTGAATAAAATACTGATAATATGACTTAAGAGTTATTTAACTACATTAATTAAAAGCGTACCTGGACTCCTATAAAGAAGTGATTTGTAAATAACGTACTGAGGTCTTGAAGAATTAAAAGAAACAACTGCGGCATGACATCGCGCCGCGTAAGAGTTTTTCAGTGAAAAATTTACTCGCTTGCCTCCAACTAATTTTGCTACAATACTATTAAATTGTTCAGCTCTGTTGTTAGTTAGATTATGAAGTAAGCTTTTAGAATGAAAAGCGATTTGTGCCGTATGAGCCATTAATTTATTTAATAAAACTTTTACTTTTGGCACCATATTCTCTTCAGCTTTCCTGTTTTCTGTACAGTAATAGCTTTCACAGGCGTTGTGGTCACCAAATATATGCATGGGACTGTTCAAAATATCTTTTTTCAAATTTATGACCTGTTCTGAAAAATTAGCACCTTGTGCCTTTCTAAACCGAATCGCATGTTTGACGGCTGTGCGTAGTCTTTTCTGCCGATCAGTCGTTAGCAATCTTCGTTCATTTAACGGGATTGATGTATCTCTTCCAAGATTTAAGATCTTACCGCAATAATTTCGAAGTAGATGATTAGTGCATTCGATCTTTTCAACTTGATGGTTAATATATGGTCGGCATTCTAATATTTTTTTAAATGTGCTTGCGTCCCCATCTGCTATCAACGTGCCGTATATGACATTTTGTCTTGCGATAGATGTTTTAAAACCTTCGACTATAACAGCCTGTTCCATGCTAGTTGAAGATCCAGAATGGTTTTTAAAGCATTTATGGTTTGCAGGTGGCACGTTTCTGATTGCTGCCCGGGCACAAATTATACAATATTTGTTTTTTACGTCCATATACAGGACTTTGCCACTTTTGTACCCAATAATAGCTGCGACCCCAGACGAAGCGGAATAGTTGGTTTTATATGATCTTTTCGACCAACAGCAGTCTGCTATGACAGTGAGGATGGGAATGCCGTCTTTGACATGACCACATGCGATAGCTTCTGCAGCTTCTTCCTTAGCAGCTTCTTGCATACTATCTTCTGCAGTCGACTTCCACCACTCTGCTATTTCATCATGACATTTAGAATATACATTTTGTGATAATATCGGTAAATCAATTGATGCTAACAGTTCATTTAAGTTTGATCTTCCAAAACCAGTCATAATTGCTCCAGTGACAGCGCTATGATTTACTTCCATACTCGATTTTGGTTGAGAGGTGAACAGCTTAAATACCATATTGCACATATTGCATTTCATAGAAAATGTTGATTGCAAGCCCACTTGACGCTCTTTCAAAATTTGCAAATTATCTATTGTACAGCCTGTTGCTTTGTTGTGGTTGTTGATTGTTTTAATTTGATCAAAAAAATACTGAAAATCTATTACTCGTCGGCCCTCAATAACTTTAGTTGCTTCAGATGGAATCTCTGCCTCGATAATCTGAAAATATTATTTTTATTATACTACGTAGTATAATATTACGTATTTTTATATACGTATGAAAACATTATTTTGCGAATACTACACATGTTTTAAGATAACCCTTGCTCTATTTACTTATTATTATTTGTGGCCACATATTTTTTATAAGGAGGATTCTGCACCGTTGATATCCTTGGCAACTGATGTTAATCATACTTTATTATAGCCCAAATAGAAATATAGTAACCCAAATATCATAGAATAGTAGGCTAGAATAATTTTGCAAGTTCAATTACCAAACTCGAAGACTCCACGGTTTCAGATGGTGAGGCCAATATCGGAAGCTGAAAGTAATTAACTAAAATTAAATTTAGATATACATATTTTATAGTACGTATGTCATATTTATATTAGGCAAATTTAAAGATTTATATCATACCTACATAGACACACGCCTATATCCCCGAAGGGGTAGGCTGAGGTATATGAAACGCAAACTTTTCGTGAAAGTTTTGATCCCATGTAATAGGTGGCGAGCCTATTGCCGAGATTTATATCAAGGCTTGACCTAATAATAAACGAAAAGAAGGGAAAAGATAAGAGAAAAGTTGCTAAAGAAATAAAATACACAAATAATATTATAATGTCTGATAGTAGAATACAATTACGAGACCGCATTTCATATCGAAGGTGTTGCAGGAGAAAGTTACAACTAAGGGAGAAAGTTAAGTCATGAACGTTCATGCAGGCAGGAGGAAAACTTGAAGCATAGGCGCGCCCCGTCTGGTTATCCTGATATAGTAGGCAGAAAAATCAACTCATGAGGTGGCTATTGCCAGCATTGGACTAATTTATTGTAAACGATAAATAACCATACCTTTTCTTCGTCAGGGATTTCTACTCTTCCTATTATACTCTTATCCGTCGAGATTTTTTTACATTGCCTGAAGATAAACCATATACCAAAAAGCTCATTAATTTCGTTATTTGCAAGCAAACGCCAGTGATATAAATTACAGGTTAGTAGAAAAATATGAAAACTAAACGTGGTTAGTAAATAGTGTAATATAAGCTTGATTTTTAATAAAATCGTTATTTTTTGCTCAGCTGCTTCATTAGTACAAGTTTGCTACTTAGCAGCAAGTGTTGCACTTGTATACTAATCAATAGAGTACGTTTGCATACATAGCATAGAGAAATAATGATGCTCTCACTGCTGGTAGTTATTGTGCAGGTGGAAAAACCCACCATGGGCATATTTTGTAGTGATAGTCACGTGATAGTGTACAAAATACCATTCAAAATATGAAGAAACTGGCTGTGCTGGCTATCAATAATCATTTATTGTAACAAAGTAAAAATGTAAACCAACCGATTAGCTCTTGCTTTCGCCATATTTTCTACATTATATCGTTTTCTTTTCCTTGCTAAAAATTGCTTGGTTTTATTTCCCATCACGTCTGAAATATAAAAATTTGATGTCACTTACAAACACAAAACATCATGAAAACAAAAAAAATGAGCCTATACCACTATATGAATGAGTTCGCAACCAACTGACTCCATTTCTAGACACTCTATCATGGTCATTCAAGTCCAAACTCGACTATTATGCAGTGTTCAGATGTATAATATAAAGTAATTATGACAAAAAGTAACTAGGCACAATTCCAATTTCCTACTATATGCCATTAGAAAATTCCATTCATGGGTTCCGGCTGCATCATTAGGTCGTGATACTATAATATTGCTTTATCATACGTCATAGTTCAACTCAATTAGGCAACTGGATAAAATATATTTTTTTAATTTCGCACCGGTCGTATGTATGCTACATACGAACACTACAACTTTAGAAAATAAGTAAAAACCAAAAAACACAATATGTTGTGAAATTATTAAGTAATCAAATCTTTCTTATAGATAACATAAATAATAATGACATATTTGCTTACCAAATCGCCAAGATTAGTTGGTCACACTATATAGTCACAGCAGGCTTGGTAAGGTCACAAGGTCACGGCGCAGCGCGAAGCGATACGTCCACCCTCTAAAAGGCCTCGCGGCGGACTGATTTGAATGTAATCGCGCGCGAAGATTTATAGTAGTTTTCAAATATTTGTAGAAAAATAATAATGCACGATAATTTAAAATTTTAAATTGCATGACTTAGATAACCCACTCTAGTATCACAATGAACTATTAATATTAAAAAAATAGTCTGATAAATTGGTTAAAATCGCTCTTTTAAAGGTAGCAATTTTATTAAAAAATCTCATTGTTTGGATGTCGATTTTCTATAGATAGGAAACAAAATCTAAAAATATTTCTAACTAACTATAATGCTACGGTATATTCATCTAATTATTATTTATGGTTTATTAGAAATTATCAGTGGTTTCCGATAATAAGGTCTTTGAAGTCAACACTAAATCGGAAATCATGAAATCCTTTTTGCAGTTATCTTGATATAATGGGCGAATAGCTTAAAAATCTTTAAATATTCCTAATTAACTATTTAGATCACAAAATTATCTAAACTTCTTTGTAACTAACATGTTTGTAAGATAAGTGCTTGATAGATATTAAGAGGTTGGAAATACTTGGAAAAGTGGAGGTTTTGCGCTAAATACCGCCTCAAAGGTGTAAACGCTCTTAATTAGTTGTTGTCTGTCGTTGTGTATATTTGTTCTGTGGTATTACCCATAATAATATTAAAAATGGAAGCATCCATCTTTCATGGCTAAGCCACTGAAATAATTGATTACATGAAAATTTGTATCGAGATAGTTGAAAATTTATTTTTCGAAATTCGATCCATATCGTTTGTCAGAAATTTTGCACACACCCATTTGTTTGTTTTACAAATACTATAAAAATTCTTTTCGATATACGATACGGATTAAACTGTTGGCAAAAATAAGTACTATTTACATTTTAAGATATTTTCTTAGCGCTATAACTACTGTGACTTAAAAATACACTGTAAAACACGATCGCACACTGACCCATTTTTCAAAACAGAGTATGATACTTTTTCTCGGTAACAAAAGCTTTAATACCAACATCATACACACATCGGCAACGCAAATAAAACCTCTTGTATTCTCTTCACGAGGTAATCTACATTGTAAAAGACTCGAGGAAATTGAGAACGATTCACAATTTAACTCGCAAAACATCAACAAATATTAGGCACCTGTTGAATACGATTCAAAGGAAAAATGAAGATAATCGTCCATCGCAAATCTAACCTATTGTCCTCTCGTTCTTCTGTTATTGACACAAATCATCGCCTCAAAAGGTTATTGTCCGATTTTCAATTGTGTATTTGTTTGAATAGTAGATCTTACTAAATGCTTTTTTTAGTACAGTCTTTGCGCGATTTATGCACATATATAATTCATGTATTGGATCCTAATCTCGTAATTATTTGAAAATAAATGCGAAACACCATCATAATCATTCCGATCAGGGCTTATTTATGCCGAAATATAGGGACATAAAAGGTTTTACATTTACTTACAAACTTTTACACAGGTAAGACCCAAGTCATGACATAATTATTATTTCGAGCTGCTTTAGTGCGTTTTTCAGACGACCTACGGCACATAGTTCGGTGAAATAAGAATTCTGGTGAGACTAGAAAACGGGGCTCGGACTATGATGACTAACACAATTGAGATTCATTGCGTAAATATTTATATAAGAACAGTTGTAATTAGGATTATGTACTAAAAACTTGGAGAACACAAGTTCATCCGTACACACTTTTGTAAAGTAATATCTCCTACGCAAGGAAAAATTTTGTACACGAATAATCAGACATTACGTTGACATTCATAAAAAATACACGCGAGAAAGCTTGTTACGAACAGTACTAGGATAAAATTGCCCGTTTTCCTCCCATTGTACAAATACGTTATGTTTATTTACACACATTTGGCCAACAACAAGACTCTTGATAACATTCTAAAAACGACCAAACTATCACATAGTTTTCAGTCTAAAGGACAATCGGACTAAATGGCGCTATCATTCCAAAATGATTGGGTCACGAGCCACGAGAGGGGCTTTGGGGTAATGGAAGGGGGAATGTGTCGAATAAAACGATGTCGCGACGTAATGGGTAACAAAACGCTTGTAAAATACGCCCAGTGTCGCTTTGATCTCACGCAATAAAAACGGAAAATCGTACGGCAGACACGAAAGTGCTGCACTCGGGTAAAAGAACTTTTATGTTGAACACCAATATTACATTTGCGTACTCGATATAGTGGGAAGCAATGATGAATACTACTCTTCAAGAAGCGGAGATTGAAAGTACGTACAATACTGTGTAATCAGAACACTGGTGGATACCGTTATGATGATCATTTGTGTCATATATTAATATACCTATTCTTTTACGATTAAGAATTATAGTACATGAATTAAGATTTTGTGGAGGTAGGTGTCTAAAGATAGCGCTTAGATACGGCATACTTAGTGTAAGGCAGTCAAGTTCCATCAAAAACATTTGAGGCTGCTCATGACAAATGTCTTTGGCTACTCTATAGTAAGGAAAAAGGGCAAAATATCTTTGTCCTCCTCTTATAGGCATGCCTTTCTTAGCGTCGGAACATATCTGACGGAATATGCGTCGAGGGTATCATCGGTCGCGTCTATTCCGTCAGATGGGTCGGTACATATCTGACGGAAAATACGTCGAGCGTATCTGCATCGGTTGCGTCTATTCCGTCAAATTAGACCTGCTACATTACGCGTCTAGTCAGTTTCTGCTTTCGGCAACTACATTACGGTTACTTTGTATGACATTTAATTTTAAAAGGTCGCCCAACGCATCAGTCAAAATACACGTGGTGAGTGGTGCGTGCGACGTCGACCGACGACACGTTGACGGAAACGGAAAAGACTACAGACGAAACGGAAAGCGTACAGACGCTCGACGCACTAACGCATCATCGGTTAGGTGTGAAAGGTTGAATGATTTATCATATATTTGGCTGTTTTGGCGTTACGCGACGGATGATACACGACGCATCTTCCGTCAGATATGTGCCGACCCGTATTCTTCTTTTACAAAAAACAGAGGGGATGTAATAGCCCCACGAATACGACGTTTACTGGATTATCAGTTCTTCTCCCTTCTTTTTTATAGGAGAAGGTGAGAAAATCTATTGTAGTATACAAAATGCAACAAAAGGCATACTGCTACTTTATATCAAACTTCTGTAGGAGACTCGATCAAACCAGCTCTTCAATTCAAATTCCTAATAGAAATCAATTTGGTTGAGAGTATGCCTTACAGCTATTCCTTCATTTTATAAGCGCCCAAGTTCCAAGCTACGTAATAATGTATAATTTTAAGTAAATACGTATTTCCGAATAGGAAACTACTAGCAAGGCAGGTGATATACATAGTGCATGTGTTCAGAACCATCCGTTAAATCCTGTTTGAAAAGATATATGTAAAGGAATAAAGATTGCATAAAATGGGTCTCGAGGTTTTAGATTAAGTCATAAATAGCGCAGCACAGTGATAATAAAGAGGTTTTATTTTATGTACCTTCTCGTGCCTTCTCGCGTAAGGAACTGTTTTATGTGTAGCTCTATAAAAGTGCAGTAATTTTTATTCTTTGAGCATAAATATACATGGTTTATTCGAGCAGTAAGTCCTTGAAACAGAAAGTAATGTAGAACTAAGAACGTAATAGTCTGTTATTGGATAAATTTAGAGTTATCTGCAGGTGTGTGTATGTGTATTACCAGTGGTTTAGATATGTTTTCCCAGAAGGTCAGTAGTGTTTCTGAATTCGCAGAATGTGTAGATGTATTTGACAACGGAAACACTTGCGCAACAGACTTAGTAAGAGATTTTATATATTCGGAGTCCGTTAAAAAATGTGGGAGATTGCTAAGGGATAGTTAGAAGACAGCTATACAATAAATATTCAACCAAGTTCATATTTGATACCATCATAAATTTAATGAATTACTTACATATTTAACTATACATTATTATTATGTACATAAAACTAGTAAAACAAGACTCTATTGTTTTGGCAGCTTAAGCTTTTTTAAGTAAGGAATGTATTCTCCTAATTGTCCTCATAAAATAATAATAATAATTTTTAATAGGAAGAATTTTCATACCTTAAAACAGTGATTTTGACAGACTTTTATCCAAAGACCATGAATCGAAGTTAGAGGAAAGCTCGCCACCTTTTACGAAAGAGGCACAAAATAAATATTTCTAAAGTGTAACTATGAACACGTGTATCGATGTTTTTCATTAACGTTAACTGGGTGGATAGGGGTTGAGAGTTTATGTTTATTTTCACGCAAGCCTCCGAGCTACAACCGCCACCACTACGCTACTATCACATGCGTATAATCAATTCAAAATTGTAAAACATATTCTCGAACTAGCGATCCCTAAAATAATGGCTGATATTGATGCCGTAGGGATACAGAAAAGATATAAAAATGTACCGTGCACCCGTTCGCAATATCCGCTTTGTTAATACTGTTTATATTATCCTGTATCTCCCCTCTCTCCCCTTTACACCCCGCTATCATATTGTGTGTACGCTGGACCGACGCTATTCTTCGTCCGTTTCAATGACTGATGTCGCGTTATAAAAGCACACAATTTTTGCATACTTTATGAATATCCGTTGCTAGGCAACTGATTCTTGGGATCGATGGGTTTGTGTAGCTACTTAATACTTTAAGAGATAATATTTTAGGAGTTTTACGTGAGCGTTATATACGAACTTTGGGCGAATTTTGATAGACATTAAGTAAATATGATGGAGTTTAAATGGGTTTTTATAAACATAATTATGTATTTACATAGAAATAAACATTTTGTTAGATTTTTTTACTGAAATACTAAATTCTCGGATTCAATCGCGAAGGAAGTTACAGAGCAATATAAGAAAAGCAAGGTAGTAACGTCTTAGCGCACGTCGAAACGCGTTATAGTTGACACGTCTAGCACAGCTAGCATCAGAACAATCAAAACATATATATTGACCAGGCTGCATAGAACACTAGAGTGCTTCGAGGCAGTTACTTGGCGGGTAAGTAAAACAAGCACTATTGGTATAACTTTTCTTTCTTCACCGTGCCCAGTATAATATATGGTGATAATATTTGAAGATTTTTCCTCAAACATTTCCTATTGCTACATAATTAGTGGTTGATCGCGTGACATAACTAGTAAGAAAAACAATACTATTTATATAAAATCTGCCTTCCATTATGAAAACGACCGTTTGTGAGGTATCTGGATGGTTCTTACTGATATACGCAAAAACAACTGAACGTTTTTCGATCAAACTTAACTGTAGTAATATAGCTTGTATATCAGAATAACACACATGTGTCCCGATAACTGGCTCGTAACCCCAGGTAGAAACTAGAAAAATATATAGAAACAAATCAAGAGAAATAGTATGATAAAATTGCCGAATTCCCTCTTTACTGCATATATTTGTAGTACACATACATACATAGTCTCACGCCTATATCCCCGAAGAGGTAGGCAGAGGTATATTGCTACACCTATTTTCGCCAGATTTATTTAGTCCCACGTAATAGGGGGCGAGCCTATTGCCGTAATTCCGTGCTGCTTCTGAGAATTTCCTAACGGAAAAACCCAATAACACTTTGCCCGACCGGGAAATCGAACCCGACCTCCCAATCTCAGGCGCACATTTATGCCGCGAGACTAACGAGGCATATTTATTTGCAGTAGTTGTTTACATTACGGGAAACGAACCCCACGTGTTCTAAAACTAGACGCGATCTACACCAGGAACTTATACTAACAACGACAACCCAACCTACTAGACGCCGCATGTAAGGCGAACACTTTCGGACAACACAGTAGACTTATACGTCTTATATAAGACCAATTTGGACCAATCCCAACACTAGATATGAATTATGACGGTCCGCATATTTGAACCGGCCAATTAGAATGCACTTTTGTGGCCCCCCCTTGCCCCGCATACCTCACCGCTTTGACAGATTTTTTTGTTTGTAGAAATGAAAACATTAGGTGTCTAGTAGGCTGTGTTGTCGTTGTATACTAACGAACTAACATCTAGACACAGCATGTCATTTTAGCTTCATCATCATCAGCCTTTAACAGTCCACTGCTGGACTAGGCCTCTCCTTTAAAAGGAGGAATTGGCCTACTATACCACGCTGGCCAAACGGGTTGGTATAGGGTTTGTATCAAGTTTTCCGTCTCTTACAGTGCTGTTTTCTGCATAATATGCTCCCTCTGTCGGCTCTTACGACACCTGGGATGATATGGGGTGGTGACATTCCGTATTCTTAAACCGTCACCACACGGATCAATTTTAGCTGACAATCTAAAAAAAAACAAAAAAAAAATCTAACGGCTGGTTTAAATATTCGATCTATCTATGAATTTCGAGGTTCGAGATACATGTTTGACGTACGTTGTACTCGTACGTATTGTATGGAGCTTAAGTCAAATACGTATCTAAAGTCTCAAGAAATGGTTAGATCGAATATCGGCAGTAAAGGTATTATTCTCTGGTAGGTTAGGTGGATTAGCGTTTGCATTGCGTTTTTTAGGACTCGTTTAGAAGGTGACCCCCGTAGATCCCCGTGTTATGAGTTTAAATTAGAACTAAATTGTCCGCGAACTAACTACTAAACTGACAGGCTAGGACGATTCATTTTATACTACAGAATGGCCGCAGCTACGCTCGTACATTTTATTTTCATTTATCTGTTTCTGTCCAATCCCGTGGACATAACATAACTTCACGCCTTTTATACCCAAAGGGGTAGGCAGAGGTGTATTCCACACTCACTTTTCGCCAGTTATGTTTCGGTCCCAATGTAATAGGGCGCGAAACATAACTGAATGAATCCCGTGGAAGTTTCAGCAAATCCCTTGTTAGTGCACTCCTACGAGCCCCGAGGAACAAACATGCCTAATTTAAGCTTCTTGCGTAGATTAGTTTAGGCTGTGCTTTGACAGTCGGCCAGTAACTCGAGGATTTTATATACTATACAGATTATGTACCTTCTGCAAATCTATTTGATTCGAATCTTTGAAAGCATCGTGTAAGCATATAATTCTAAGCTAAAAAGATATTTAGTTATATTAAATCCAGCTTATAGGTAATATTAATGTAGTAGAATACTAAATAACAATCTCATCACATCAACAACGCAACACCGTGTAGTTACAAACTAAACTAGATACATTAACTAAGGCAGAAAATCCAAGGTCACATTCGTCAATTTGCGAGCACATAACCACACATTCGCAGGATTCAAATAGTTTTGCACACATACTCATAGTTTAAGAAGTTTGTTTTGACTAGAGAAGTTCCCTTGTAATTACTCTGACGAGCAACCAACTGACCTCTTAACTTATGTAGAATCGCTCAACATCAGTCGTAAACCCCGAAGGCTAACACATGCTCAGTCAAATTATCATTAAACTTCGCGTTGTATAAGGCTTTGCTTAGATGATCGCGCGATTGCCGTGCGGTTCCTCACATTAGTAGGTTCGGATAAATGGCGGAGATTTCAACGGAGTGTTATGCCGACATTGTACTGGATTCAAGCAGCGGCGCATACTGACGTTACGAAACTATACTACCAAAAGTTTAATCAAAAGCCTTTTTGTGTTTAGCTGTGAATCGGTAGTAGAATAAACATACCATAACTTCACACCTTTTATCCCCGAAGGGGTAGGCAGAGGTGTAATACACACCCACACTTCGCCAGTTATGTTTCGGTCCCAATGGAATAGGGGGCGAGCCTATTGCCATCTACTGGGCACATTATTAAGCAAGCGATAATTAAGATTTTAATTTAATACACACATAACTTCGAAAAGTCAGAGGTGTATGCCCGGGGTACCTGGGGATCGAACTCGAGACTATCGTTTCGTTCCGTTACGTACACCACTGGGCTATCGCTAGTAGAATAAAAAACACAAATAGTTACAAACATTGGCATTTATAAATAGTAGTAGGAAAATATTTTAAAACGTGCTAGACTTCGCTTGCGGCTCCACTCGAGAGAATTATTCACCTAAACATTCCTCAGGAATCACCCTACGTCAATACATAGTGTGACTCCTGGAGAATGTTCAGGCAAAACTACCGAATGGATCTTTGTATGTTTTCACCAATGTGAAAACATACAAAGATCCATATAGTTCATTGAATCAGGCATTACTTGGCGAAACTCCATTGTAACATAATGGAAGGAAAGAGGAACCCACCACGCACCCTCGGATTGACCACCCCAACTATTGCAATAGAAAAAGGGCGATGGGCAACGACTGAGCATAGCTCAGCATAGCTCAGTCGTTGCCAATCGCTCCTGAGGAGGCCTCGTACAGATGCGAAACACCTGTCGAAGAATAGTCGGCGCTTACAGCGGGAGACTGCAAGTCAGGTATCTGCCTGAAACCCATATCATTCCTATATACCTTATACTTTTAGAGGAGTTTGGTATTGTCAAACTTTTTCTTTTGCAATAGTTGGGGTGGTCAATCTGAGGGTGCGTGGTGGGTTCCGCTTTCCTGCCATTAGGATACAAAGATCCATTCGGTAGTTTGTGGCTCTATTGCGTCTATGCAGACAGGCAAAACGATTGGGGGATATCACAATGTGTAAAAGATGAACACGCGTGAACCAAATCTGCGCACAAAACCGCGCCTTATGTCTAAACCATCTGAACATAGCTTTACAGTGAGTCTGAACTGAAGTCAGCAGGAGACTGGTCGTAATGCGTCAATCAAGTCTTTACGACTCCTCCCCAAATAAAATAAAATTAGGTAAACGACTTCTCCCCAAGTTTAAGGTACTATAAACGTGAGTGTGTTGTCTTCTTGACATGATTTTGAGAGTGGAACTAGTGAGTTCATAATTATCTATGAATTTTGAGTCTTTTCAAATACCAAGAACATCTAGACTCGAAAAAAAAATATTGTTTCGAGTCTAGATGTTCTTGGTATCCGTTCGTTGAATATTTTGAAAGTGTTTCGCGAAACAGGTTTCAAATCAATTCTTAGACTCGTTACCTTATTTTAACTCGATATAATACTGAAACTTAAAACTATAATATTGAAAGTTGAAACATACCTAAGTGATAAAATTTTTAAGTTCTTCCTAGGTTGTTATTATTTATCTGTACATACCTATTTTATGTCGCAACTAAACCTTTATCTGCTACCTGTTACGCCAGAAAAGCGATCGCAATAAAGACTGCACGTAAAACCTTTTATCTGACGCATAAAGTAGAAGACAATAACTGTGATATTATTGTAACTAGCGGGTACGAAATAAAAGGTATATGAATGGTTAGATTTCGCCCGTAGCTTTGCCTGAGTACAGTCGAACAACTTCCCGCTAGACCACCATAAAGGCGAAAATTGCTCAACAAGACGTCGACGCTTCCAGTGATACTTTACACACACATTGACACCCGTATACAAAACCAGTTTCTAATAAGCCTCGACTCTATAAGCGAGCCATAGGAATTTTGTCAAACTGGTCCAGCGCCGTCTTGTTTGATTGTACATGTGTCACCGCGGTAAATGGTAGCCACACTGCAGAGTTTCCGCTAAATTGGTTCAGTAGTTTTGCGTCCAAGAATAACAAATATTCATACACCTCCAAAAACTTTTGAGTTCATAATTGCTTGAAGATTTACTTTCCACACTACTGCATGAGTAGATAAACGGAACAGAGACACAGCTTCATACAACAGCGCGAATCGGTTGCACTACTACAAGCACGCGGCTTATGTGTGCGTGACCACTGGCCACTTGTCGTGTACGCGGCGAGACTGGAAAGAACCGGTTTACGTAGGCACAGGCAGTTGACAATCTTAGGGTTATTACGACGCACGTTGTTTGTTTTGTACGTTGCAAGTTTTAATATTTTAATGTAAAAAAGTGTTGTTTTATTATTAATAATGGTTGTTTATTGTACTGTGTGTATGAATAATACTAGATGAAATAATTAAATCATTATAACGATTTTAACAATGGTAACGTACAATTGGGTTTTTTAATTAGGTATAAACTCCTGATAATTTTGTCGCATTTGTTGAAACGCATTTGTTTCGCGAATATTTCGATCTTGAAATAAATATTGTCAATGTTGGCAACGAAATACTTAACAACTCATTAGTTGTGAAATTGTGTAAAAGCAATTAATGTTTACAAAACCAATGACTATCAGAAAGTGATCAGAATCAGCCATCGATAGGGATTACAAAAAACAGGTGCATGCGATTTTCGACCTAATTGACGTAACTCAGAATTTATAATTTTAATAACGTATCAATGTCAGAAAGCAAGAAATTACCAAAAAAAGTCTGTCATGAATTGTCCATAAGGTCGAAAATCGCATGCACCTGTTTTTGTAAGCCCTATCGATGGTTGATCATTTTATAGTCATTTGTTTTGTAGACGTTCATTTGTTTTACACAATTTCTTTTTAAACTTATTTTAGATACCTATCCCCGTGGTAAAACTAGTGGCCATAATAGCTAAAGGAGATTCCTATGTTTATTAGCAAAATAGATCATATTACCAGAAAATATTCAACACTATTAGTGGTATCGTTGGGAATGTCAAATAAATCACGTCGTCACGTCGTGTCCTTGGTAACAAATGTATATTTTTATTCCGTGCTTTTAAAAGTTTAAGGTGCATGCCTTTTTTGGTTCCACTCGCTATTTTATTTACAACTGTACTTCTGCCGTATAGCGAATCCGTCGAGTCCAAGAATCTGCCCAATCCACGAATCTGTCGAGTTGGGAATCTGTCAAATCACGAATCTGTCCAATCCAGAATCTGTCGTATACCGAACAAGCGATTTGTCTTAACCTATTGTGACAACCCTACCAAAATAGGTAACAAATTTACAAGCTCTTAAGAAGCTGTCTCTCTGTTAGGTTTATTTACTCATGTGATATAAACTGTCTAATTTCATAATCGTCCATCCATACAATATATATAATTTTTCTTCACGTATTAATATGATATAGACAATAAGGTTTATGGAACAAAATAAACGACGATAAACATACCGCGGTAATTTATTAACAAGGTAAATACACGCAATTTACCATTTACCACTATATTACCGCGGTATGCTTTACTGGTGCGGTAATATTTACCGTTATTTTTTACGAGTTACCACAGTGATTTGTGAACAAGTAATATTAAAAATAACTGCCTTTACGAAATAAGTTTCGCTATTTGTACAGTTTTATGGCGAACGCTGAATTATATGTTCGGTTATAAGTTCATATTTATGGCATACGCTCAATCTTTTTTGCTGCAATATTTTATTTCAGTTTACGAAATGATCTTCAGCGTACGTATTACGAGCAGAGTTTACAGACAATTTATCAAAACGAATAGCATCTTACGGGGCTTAGGAAAGAAACTGTTGGCGTCAAGCTGGAACCGGGCTACGTTTTAAGACTAGTTCTAAGGCCCCATAACTCCACTTCTTGTGTGGCCTGGCTTAGCAGCAATTTCCATCGAAGACACCAAGTTCTGCCACTTGAGAGGACCCAGGATCAAAACGCATTTAGAACCCGCAACGAACCATAGAAAGCACAGAGGGTAAAAATTGTGAAGTCTTAGGCAAAATGTATTTGACCAGAATATTGAAAGAGGAAAACCAGCCATCCAGGATTACTGCCTCAAAGATGCTGGTCGTTAAATAGACGGTTATGATTTTAATACAAAAAATCTGTGCACAATAGCGAATGACAGCAGTTTGGTTTTCGGACACTTTATTTACATGCGGCTATCAAAGTACATACACGCAGGCGAGTCCTTCCCAAGCAAGGACCAAAACAGTAAAATAATCATAAGAAAAGTTGTCATTTGCTTCCCATTACTTTTCGCACATTTATTAGCAGCATCTGTCAATTTGTTTTTTTTTTTCACCTGTCCTGCCCTCAACAGACTTTTCTGATTCTGTTAATGCCTTTGCTTGGCTACATAGACATACAGAGAACAAAAGTGTGGACATATCAAACTAAAACTATTTCTTAGAGTTTGCCACTAAACCCTAAGACGCGTGACTTAATAGGTTTAAACTAGAAATCAATAAAAAGACACTGACGTACACCATTGTCATCATCATCGTCACTGTGTTATGCGTTGCGTGAACGAGGATCCCCTTAGCATATAAGTCTAGCCAGATAAGATAGAATATCGGATTTTCCACAGAGCGAGTGCCGTCTGACCTCTGCAACTGTGCGATATTCCACGGCTTTGACTTATGAGAAGATACAGCCTTACATATATCATACGAGTGCTTTGAGTTGCAAGGGACCAGATTCAAAGACATCTCTAATTCAAAGGTGCATTTGCATGTTGTCTATGAGTTCTAATTAGACGGGTATTATGACTTTATTCACCGCATGTACACTTGTAAAGCGACCACAGATATGTGGTTTCGATTGACTGTGTAGTTTCATGTTATTGCAAGTCTCTTGGCAAACGACTGGCGTATATGTGTATGTATGACTGTATGCGAATACTATATCAAAAGCTGAGGTTAGATTGGGGATTGTGGTCGACAGTATTTACAGTGCTAGGAAATGTTTTGGAGAGGAATGGTACGTATTTCATGATAGTTTACATTATTTTTGATGAAATGTTCGGTAGTGTTACTGGGTTTTTCCGAATTCTCAGTAGCAGCACGGAGTCTGATGATGTGCCCGGTAACGGCAATAGGCTCACCCCCTATTACGTGGGACCTAATGGCGAAATGTGGGTGTAATATTATACCTTTGCCTACCCCTTCTTGCAATATAGGCGTGAGCCTATAAAAAAAAATGTTCGGTAGACAACCGGTTGAGGGACTGGGAAGTTAATTGTAATGTGGCAGAGGAGAGAAACAGAGTATTAGTAAGCGTCGAACAGCGTTATAATGAATCAGTCAAAAATGACATATACTCACACAAACCTTACGTATTGACAAATCGTATTTCGCAATTTTTGGGTACCGTAGCAAAAAAATGCTAAAAACGAAAGCCTAAAGATTCACCATGTCTATCTGTCCGTCCGTATTTTACAGCCGCTTTATTCCGAAACCATTGAGGTTACACAATTGGAAATTAGTAGGTGTGCAAAAAAGTTAATATATATAAAGTTAATAAAAGCGCTTCATGACTTTTATACAAAAATAGGAATAAAAAAGATGGACTCTTCATATTTTTCTACAATCAGCTGCTTCTAAATTAAGCATGAACCTTTAAGCGACTTTTCTAGACGCAATATCGATCTAATGTTATTTATTAACTATGTTTAGAAGATGACCTTTCTGCAAATACATATTGGATACGAATAAATGTCATTTGTGTGGCATATTTACAACTTAGGCTAACGATGAGGTTAATCACATCTCATGGTCTTTTCTCAAGAGTTTAAGTTATATTTGGTTTTAAAACCATAAATAATATTTTTTTACTTTATTAGCACATTTTTACAATTTTGCAGTATAAAGCTAGGTATTAAACTAACACTGATGGTTATAATCGATTTTAAACTTTCGCGATTTGTATACATCATACAAAATAAATTAGCGGGCCTTAATCGCGTACAATTAACTTATTTAAGGTATAAATACCTATTTGGTTCCGACGTTTCGCTCGTCTTGGACCGAGCGTGGTCGCGGAGAAACTGATTGTTACTACATATTAAAATTGTAAGAAAACACAAACGTTGTAACCACTGGCATGCAAGCTAAGATTAAACTTATATTATGGCTGCCAGGGCAGAGCATAAATTGAAGTACTATACTTCTTTCCCAGGTTCCTATACAAACAACAGTCATACTGTGATCTCGGCTAGTGTAACCAACATGATGAATTGTCGGGACAAATAGAATGTATTTTACTTTTCATTTGGTAAAATATTGTTTATCCTGTGTCCGTAGTTAGTGTAACCCATGCTGAAACATCGGTGTTAATAAAACAAATGTTACCTTTTATCTTTAACTACACAGTTACGCTATTGTAACCCGTTAAAAAATATTAGTAGGTATACAACACAGAAAGCTCTACAAAATACTACAAATCCCAACCAATTTACTGCGTTGATCACACGAACAATACCTTGTATACGCTTACATTCATCGCGTCTCGTTTTAATACTATTAAATTCTTTCAATGGCCTCGTATCGGACCGGTGGCAGTGGACGTCCATTGTTGCCGTGCCATTGTGTCAAACAAGCTACACGCGATACTGTATTGTAAGGATACGTTCACACTTCTGTGTGCAAAAAGGTTTAAGAGATTCACGTGTGCGTGGATCCTTGTTAGCGTTTTGTCAATGGTTATAGCCTTTAAGTTTTACGTAATAGAAATCTGCCAATGCAGCAGAGAATTTGCAAAGTGTTTATTCTTTAAAGATAGAGAGCTGAAATTTTCACAGTGTTTAACAACAAATCATAAATAGAACATACATAGGTACATAGACTCACGCCTGTTTCCCGGAGGGGTAGACACTGTAGACAGAGACTACGGAACACCATTTGCAACGATCCTGACATACCTCTCTTGCTTCATTCACTACCATCAAGTTTCTCATGCACCCAAGAGCAGAAGAGCAGAAGTACCCTAAACGGAAGGCTGTTTAGGGTACTTCTGAGCTGTCCTTTTTTAGGATGTCTCTAATCTGGTCAGAGAACGTTCGCCTACGTCTTCCCCTTCGTCCTGTCCCATTCACATTTGCCTTATATATCTTCTTTGTCAGTCTTTCGTCATCCGTCCTCTCCATGTGCCCAAACAATCTTAACATGCCTTTCTCGATGCTTGTCACTACATCTTCTTTTACCCATAGAACAAAGTGTAGAAACACTTTATACATATTGTTTCATGATGCGAATACCTCGGACTCACAGTTGATCAGTTTGCCCCTTTTGGGAATATAACACGTGAGAAAGATCTTGAAATATTAATCCCTTGCTCTGTGTCGTGGCTAGCATGAAGCCATCGGTCTCAGCTGTCATGAAGATATTAGACTGGCGTTATGGGTAATAGTCAGTGCGCTTAAATATACTGATACTGGACTAAGCAATGACATATCATTTGCCCTTTGAGTTGCGGAGATCAGAGCGTTATGTGAAATGTGATAGCCTGATTGTTGATGAAGAAGAGTAACATATAAATGATGTAGCCACACATCAGTGGCATTGTTTTTTTTAGTATTCTGCTGCTCTATAAATGTTAATACAAGGGTATAGTAAATAAATATTAATTTAAAGTTATGTTAGTAATTTTACTAAGCCAAACGTCGCCATATTAACCTTTATCCATCCAGTGCACTTTAGTAATATCTTGTCGTTCAGACTGCAGGCTCCTGGTTACCATTATCCAGACGCAGTTCGTAGACAAAGAGCAATGATTGTTATAATATACGAGAACAATTTGCGAGCTTCTGTATGAAGATAACCAACGAAGGAACTCATATGTCCCTTGTCTATTGTTTCTTTTGCACGGTTGGCTTACTGTTTTACGCAGCCGAAACATCTGATTACTATTGTGCCAAAAAGAGTTCAATCCTGAGTCTTCCAGTCTGGGTGTTCTTTTGTGAAAGTTGTAATCAATTTTAAATTGTACGATTTTGGCGATTTAAAAGAGTGGTTTGAGTTTTCTTCAAGTACTAGGTCCCTTCCAGGTCTTTCTCAAAGGCCTACTATCTATCCAAACACGGATCAAAATGTAAAACGTAAGTGAATAAATGAATTAGAATCAGTAAATTACGGCGTCGCGATACAGGACTTATCAATAGAGCGAATGGCACCTACTCAAAATACAGGAACAAAAGATGTACGTGTGTGTGTGTGTGTGTGTTTGTATAGCATTGGCTTACACATTCAGCTCTTGAAACAAGACGATTAAGCCCATTGAGCGTGGCTCTTAAGCCCTATTAACAGGTGACGGTGTGAAGACGTCCTCAGTTGGCTCGGAGAGCGTGTTTGATTGTGACACGAAATTGAATCTCTTGAGGCACCCTTCAAGGCGATGTTTGGGAGAGTGGGATTTCGTGTAAGTATTGATACAAATATACTCGAGTTCCATTCAAATTTTGAGGACAATAGGCAAACTTTTGGAATGTTTAATGTCGCTTATTGTTTTGCAAGGCTGTTTAGGCCTTTTTGCGATGTTGTCATTGAATTTCTTTTCAATACTCAGTTATGTCAATAAATATTTAGAGTTATAATATTTTTATTATAAATATTTCTTGAATATTATTTTTAAATACATATTTATATTCTGATTTTGAATTTACTGGATTTACTGTTTAGACAGATTTAAGCCTTGTATTCATTAGGCAACATTTGTTGATAAACTCTTTATGACGTTTTTATCACCAAGTTCACCGTAAACACTGTTTCTGAAACATGGCCGTCCACACGTGTCAGTTGTTGCTAGGATGTCGCCCGAAGAGGTAGTGATGCTCTGTGCTGCTTACATTTATAATTCATAAGAGTCTTCATCACTGCAGCCTTTCACTCCCTACTCACGTCCAGTGCTGGACATAGGCCTCTCGTAATTTGCGTCGCAATAGTACCTAGTAGCAGGCCAGACGGGTTGGTATAGGGTTTGATGTCGTGTTTTCCGTCTCTACATGCAAATATGATATTTGCATCGTAATTTCCCTTTATCGCCTCTTACGACACCCACGGGAAGATGGGGGTGGCGACATCTGTATTCCATGCCGTCAACCACTCGGTGAATGGCGAATTCATAAGAGTACTACTAGAAAAAAAAAGAAGAAAAGGTTGTGAATTCGGAATTATCTCTATGAGCATCGAATCTTGGTTGTTGGACCACACTACTTCCATGTCAATAAACCCGCGCAACACACATCCACACTTAAAAACAAGATGTTTCGGTTTGCTCTCCATTCGATTGGGGAGCACGGCAACATGTTTCAGAAACAATGTTGCATCACATCTGTTTATGAACTGTTTATAAACTGTATTCAGAGATGATGAAACACTGTTAATAAACTGTATATAAACAGTGTTTATCAACAAATGTTGCCTAATGAATACAAGGCTTTATAAAGAAAATGTTTAGAGTATAGTTGCCCAATAAAGCTCCAAGAGTTTCTAAATATGACTTTTTTTATATACTCACACCTGTATCCGTGAAGGGGTAGGCAGAGGTGTAATATTACACACAAATTTTGCCAAGAATTTTTAAGTCCCACGTAATAGGGGACGAGCCTATTGCCGTTACCGGGCACATCACCAGACTCCGAGCTGCTACTGAGAATTCGGAAAAAAACACTAAAACTTTTGCCCGACCCGGGAATCAAACCCGGGACCTCCGATCAGTAGTCGCATACGCTTTCCACTGGACCACGGAGGCAGTCAACCAAAATTTGCATAGGTAAATTAAAGGAAAAGGCCATGGTGTACCCTGTTTGCGTTAATTTAATCGAGACTGCCAGAGCTCACACCGAAACTGACAATATTAGTTTATATTTCATTAATACATTCAACAAACAAAAAACTATCCAAAAATATTCAAACACGACCACCGGCGACCGTTTCATAAACAAACCAGGATATTTAGGTGTACTATGAATATTGATGAGGCGATCCGAATGCTTCCATCGGGCTTTTTCTCTCCAAACTAAAATACTATACAAACACATGAGGGCATGGAGGCTCTATTGACAGTTCGGTAGTTATGCCTCCTCACGTACGCCACGTGCGAATGTAATGTTAACATGGAGTGCACGCGTCCTAACGTAAACGTATACGTTTTTGTGTAACGTAAATAATATCAGTTTTGTTTGCTCTTGTGGAATATATTGTTGTCCTACTCTGCTAGTGATTTTCATGAACGTGTTTGTGTGTTTTAAATTATTGCCTGAGAAACCAGTGTTAATAATGTGAACAATTTTATTTTTTTGATCGTATACCTAATAAAACACAAGTACGGTAGGTATGACCAAACTTGTTTCGTAGTCAAATTGTTATTTCGAGTCGGGTTCCGTTGACTGCATATTTGTAAATTTTTCTGCAGGACTGGCTTGTATAGAACGGTAGGACCCCGATGCTGAAATTGTACTTTAAAAGAGCTAAGATAAGACGTATTCCAAGTGCTTTAGATCTTCATCCATAAGATAGTTAGCAAGACTGGCAATAAAACCGAATCTTTGAAATAAAGTCACCACAGCCTTGACGGCCTACGTGGTTCAGTGGATAGCGTATGCGACTGCTGATCGGAGGTCCCTGGCTCGATACCCGGGTCGGGTAAAAGTGTTACTGGGTTTTTCCGAATACTCAGTAGCAGCCAGGAGTCTGGTGATGTGCCCGGTGACGCCAATAGGCTCGCCCCCTATTACGTGGGACCTAAAAATTCATGGCGAAATGTGGGTGTAATATTTACACCTCTGCCTACCCCTTCGAGGATACAAGCGTGAGACTATAAATAAAGTAAAAAGTAAAAGTCACCACAGCAAATCAACAGATACTCCAAATGAATTGACGCATCGACGCGGTCCACACGTATTCCCCAAAGTGTTTTGCCAGCTCTAATCTCAGTAACTTCACAAATTGCTAAATAAGGTGCAAGACCAAAGATTTAATTACGTTTCGGAATCTTCAGCCTTTGGTCCTCGGAGCCGCTAAGTCGCTATCATTGACACCCATTGGGTAAACGTAACGTGCTTTTCGGCGCCCTAATTGGGTGCCGATTAATCCGCTATTGGGGCGCCGTAGTTTCCGTTCAAGAGGCTTTTGGTGATTGTTTGGTTTACCGTTTATTTGTAGAGATTTGATTGCAGATACGACGTAGTGTTTTGAGTGGGATATTTGTAACTTTAGTGCGCATTTGTTGCCTAAACGAGGCTTTTTCACTATGATACTTTTTGAGATCTAAAAAATTTGTTACGGGTCTGCGTGTTCCATGTGTTAATTCAAGTAGAATGTTTTAAGGTTCATTTTGATACAAAAAGCATCCTCAAATGGATGTGCTCATTTATTTAAAGCAAAATGATTACAGATTGTGTGTGTGTGTGTGTGTGTGTGTGTGTGTGTGTGTGTGTGTGTGTGTGTGTGTGTGTGAGTGCGTGTGTGTGTGTGTGTTATTATAAAAGGCTAGTTTCAGTTTGTTGACGATAACAATATTTTTATTGAATACCACATGTAACATCAAGGAGTCTGCGGTGTATACCATGGTTGAATGGTAAACAAATCCTTTACGACATCACTGACTATAGTGGATGAATAATAAAATTATATAATAATTTACTTCATTTCCTGCACTCATTGACCACATTTGATATTAACGCATAATTTTAATTAATCATCATCATGTTATCGCAATGAATCAATTTTGGCATCAAAATTCACCCACCAAAAATAATTATAAGCTTTCAGATAAGCAAATGGTTTAAAATGTGCTTTATTTGACATAAAACGCTGCTATTAAAACACTTTACCGGGAAGTTTACATTAAGAGCTGTTAGCTGTTATTGCCCAGTGAGACCACTCTTATGCGAATATAATTAATTTCTGGCCAATGTGGTTGGACATAGGCCGTCACTTCAAATTGTTGGTACGATGTTTTAATTTATTTATAGTCAGAAATATAAAATATTTTTTGTTAATATTAGGGCGGTTTCAGATTACCGTATTTTTCTGCGCGTATACGGTCGTTTTAGCATACGCGCTTACACGCGCGCTACATTAGGCGTTTCAAAAAACCGGACTCGCGTAAACGGGCATATTTCGGCGTGTTCGCTCGAAACGGTAGTTACATCTTGTCAGTGTCAACATGAATTCTGTAGTGATTCTGACGCTAAGCGCGTCATCGCTGGTACGAGTTGCGCGTGTGTCAAAAGGCGCGGCTATACGCGCCGACATGCGCTTCCAAAAACGAGCTAATACGCGCGTATAAAACGCAATCTGAAACCGCTCTTATTCGCCGTGGCCTCTTGAATTGTACACCCAAACCTACCTCAGGAATCACTATAATTTTATGAAAATCTCACAAAAATCAGTCACGACGTCTCAAGAAACCAATGGAATGTTGTGGGGTAGTGATATTTTGTATTTTTGATCCGTTACACGAAGTAGTACATCTTATACTAATATATAAAGCTGAACAGTTTGTTTGTTTGGTTGAACGCGCTAATCTCTGGAACTACTGGTCAGATTTGAAAAATTCTTGCAGTGTTAGATAGCCCATTTATCGAGGAAGGCTATAAGGCTATATAACATCACGCTATGAGCCACATGAGTGGAGTAGTGGCCTTAAATAACGTGGGTGTAACCGCGGGCTCATCTAGTTAGTATTATAAAAGTAAAATTCCGAGAGTAAGTATTATTCAAAAATTACTTCTAATTACTTAAATCACTCGAAAATTAAGTACTTCTTAAATTAAGCTCTGAACAGATCGGTTTTGCTCAAAACCCGCAGCAGCTGAGTCATTAACTGAATTACATTCCTTAAAGCATGAGTTGAATATAAATTTGACCTGAATGAACATCGGATGAATTTAAATGTATTGCTTAAGTAAGTATATAGAGAGACTAGCTGTAGTATAATAACAAGGCTAGACAGCCTCCGGTTCAGGGACCAAAGCCTGTCCCTAATTATCTATGCTTTAATCTGTATCCCTACGGTCATTATCACCCAGTAAATGAAGTTAATAAGTGTTTAATATAGGATCTTTGCAAAATATTTCACAAAGCAGAACTTAAAAAATTGTCACATAACGACACAACGCGTCACAAATGTCACAGTTATGTAAATTACATAGATACAAGCCGCTTCAAATTTCGGAGAGACAAAGATATATAATTATTTCTTTAACGAATTGGTCACTATACATTTTGATCAACGTGAAAATCCTGTGACTGCGACTGTTCCATGTGCATACAAAATCAAATCATTATACAAAATATTAACGTTCACAATTTTTGTCGCACACAAAATATTTGACCGTAACCACAGATTACTAAATAGTTACCCGTAACGTACATGGCAGTTTACGTTGATTACTGCCTAAAGGTATCACGGAAAATAATTACAGAGTAATAGTCTTCATTAGAATTTCCTCCATCGGCTGTGTACAAACACTGCAGAGTATGCGTAGCTGCGTAATTATTTTAACTAATATTAACTGTGTAGTCGCTTAATGAACTCCCAAATATTGCGCATGACTGAAATGTTGTTTCTGTTTTATAATTCATAGTATGAACAAATTTTGTTTCCGTTTTGTATTAGCTCTTTAAAATATCACTTGTTAAAAGCCTACAAAAAACTAGGCTTTTGAATTAAATTTTCATTCTAGTTGTAGCCCATGTTCCATGGCAAATTAAAGACTCCATAGACAGATGGTTTGGTAGTCCAGGGAAAGGTAAGAGGAACCAGTCTCCGATTATACTGTGGTATACTAATACTTAAGCATAACGCAAAGGCAGGCATAACTGTCATTCGGTCTATGTTGTCTAATAATCGTAAGCCATTATTTGATTTGGCATAATATTAGGTACTAGGCATAACTATTTTTACATACATACACATACATACATAACGTCACACCTTTTATCCCCGAAGGGGTAGGCAGAGGTGTATTTCTACACCCACTTTTCGCCAGATATACTTTAGTCCCACGTAATAAGGGGCGAGCCTATTGCCGTACCGGGCACATTTCCAGACTCCATGCTGCTACTGAGAATTTCGTGACAGAAAAACCCAATAACACTGCCCGACCCGGGAATCGAACCCGGGACCTCCCGATCCCACGCGCACATTTATGCCGCGAAACCAACGAGGCAGTCGTATAGGGTTTGATGTCGAGTTTTCCGTCTCTACGCAAAGATGGTATTTGCATCGTGTTATCCCTTAGTCGCCTCTTACGACACCCACGGGTAAATAGGGGATGGTGACACTTGTATTCTATGCCGTCAACCACACGGCAAACTATTTTTATTAAGTAGAGAAAATATAAATAGGGCCAACCCTGTCACCCCTTAACCAACAGCTATATGCCATTATTTTTATACAATCTAAGATTCCAGCGTTACACTTCATTTCCAAAAAGTCCTACGCTCCCCTTTCAAACAGGCCATAAAATAAGCCACCCGTAAAACAGATTGTAACTTTTACCCACCGTACTACGAATATCAGTTTGTACCGTAAAGATTTTTAATAAAAAACATCTTACAAAAGGCGATATGGCGATATGTATTGGTAAACAAGCAAATAAGCGCTTAAGTTCGGCTACGTTTACACGAGAGCTAAGCGGGGCGGGCGTTGGTTGATAAGGATAATATTCATTCAAACAGTGAACGTGGTTAGTATCAATAGACATAAACATAACATAACTTGAAGCCTTTATCCTCGAAGGGGTAGCCAGAGGTGTATTACACACCCACACTTCTCCAGTGAAGATTCAGTCCCAATGTAATAGGGCGCGAGCCTATTGACATCTACCGGGCAGCTTATTTACAAAGGCTTATACTATTTGAGTCTCGAGTCAGACTCTAATAGAAGAGCTTTTGTTTATGAATATTACTCGACAATACCTAATCTATCTCAGTAAAAAAATTTATTCAAATAGATTAGCTTTTGGCCTTGATATTTTCAAACAAAATACACGTACAAAACCTAGTACTGTATAATTCATATTCACTCAAATAGATAAGCCTTTGTCGAGATATTTTCAAACATGGTTTTGGATTGTTAGGTGCGACTGTATGTAATTCAAGTAATTAAATAGGTTATGTTAGGTTCTCTTTCGATCCTTAACCCAAAAATAGAAGCCCTGCGAAGCAGGGCTCCTATTTAAAACTTAGTTTATATTATATTATATTATATTATATCACAAATATAATATGTAGGTAAGTAGACATTATGTCCAATTAAATAGTTTTAATAAACTAAGTTTGGGTTAAGGGTCAAAAGATAACCTATTTAGTTACTTGAATTACATACAGTCGCACCTAACCAACCAAAACTAGGCACTAGGCACATTGTGGTCCTAAACCTAGACCCAAATTGAATAGCATTTGTTGCTGCAATGTTAGAATGAATTTATCTTACAAAGTTTACGCGATTTCGTTTAATTTCTGTACTAGAATAGACTAGGGTTCCGTCAAGTTTTTGTCAAACAAAAGCTAAGCAAAGTCAGTTCGCACTTTCACTCTAATGGTATAGCCTTTGTAAATACGCTACCGGGCACATTGTTAAGCGAGCGATAATTCACATTTATAATACCTATCGATCGAACTTGAGACCATCGTCTCGGCAGTCCGTTAAGTACACCATTGGGCTATCGCCGCTGTTAAGTATCAATAGAACAAGAAAATATTTGAACAGGAAAGATCGCATTATCACAAAGGACCTTTCTCTGTCTGCAATTTATTGTGCGGAGTACGAATGACAGATAAAGTGAGAAACAGTGTTATTCGAGAAAGGTGTGGTTTGAAAGAAGATGTAGTGTCAAAGATTTAGAATGGTATGCTGCGATGGTTTGGACATTTGGAACGGATGGATGCAAGGAGATTTACGAAAGAAGTGTATCGAGTAAGAAAGAATGGAGATGTCGGTAGAGGACGACCAAGACGGACTTACGCCGACCAATTTGGTGATGTACTGCGGAAGGGCTAAATCAAAAGTACCCATAACCGACGACCATGCATGACGAGGTTAATGAATGTCGAGGAAGCGAAAGAGGTATGTTTGAACCGGAGCATTTGGCGTTCCATAGTCTCTGCCTACCCCAATGGGAGACAGGCGTGACGTTTAGATAGATTTTAAAGATTTGCTTATAGCTTTTCATATTTTAACTACTTGTATTAATTGTTGGTGATATAATAATATTGAAACTGTCCTTGTGACTGTTTATTTGATAACTAATTAGTTGCCATTAAATTTGTTTTTAATTGGATCATCATAATCCTCGCGTTATCCCGGTTGGGATCAAATACCTTTCTTGGAGCCCAGGCTCCGAGATTTTAATTAGATATTTTAATTATTTACAAATTCAACATGACATATAATAATTTATTATGTAGGTAAGTGTCGTCTATACAATTACAGCCCGCATTAGTAATAAATCCTGTGTCGCAGGGACTTTACAAACATACAACCAACGGACACAATGCACACCCAGACTCGAAACAACAATTTATGAATCTCACAAAGTGTTGTCTCGTGTGGGAATCGAACCCACAACACAGCGCGCAGTGTTAAGCGGCGAGGTGGCCGCTTAAACCACTACCAGTCAGTTTTATCTGTACTGAGTCTATGAATTGGTGATCGTTTTCGTTACGCACCAGTGAAATGCCTCGTACATCTCTCATGGGTACACAGCTTAAACTGGTGTGTGAATCAGGAAGCGTGATTCTGCATAACTATCTACTTGAGGTGAGATCATATTGTTTACTGAAGTTACGAACATTCGTAATCTACGATGTTAATAAACCTTTATATCTTTAGAAGCTTTGGCACGTGTAAAGTCATATTAAACGGTATGTCATAAATTTTCTTTAACGGATTTTAATCCTTGATTATTTTAAAGTATATATCGATTAAGTGTTTTCTTTATTTATGTTTATTGTGGTTGCGATAAAGTAGTTTTATTCTCAATATATAAAACCTTAATTTCTTCTGTGCCAACTTTTACCCAATTACATTGCAGTGAGCAAGTCGTACTGACTTTACTGATGAACAGAGTTAGTTAGCTACGCAGTTATAGTATTGATAGATATAACTTAAAGCTAGATTCAATTATATTCGGAGAACAGCTGTACTGCACAGGCAAACCTATGCTCAAAGCTTAACTGTTTAGAAAAACTAAGATCGGGCTCATACAGTCCGGTCCTCCTATCTGTCCTATCTGCCTCAAAACTCTTTGACCTAAGAGTCGACCTACCGCTGGCTTAAAAAGAGCAAGACATAGGGTTTATGTCACTTTCCGGCTAGTAAAATTATGCTTTATTAATTTCTGTGATACTTGCTCAAAGTAAGATCATATTTAATTATATTTAGTACTAGAGGATGCCAGCAGCTACGCCCACAAATTTCTTTTTTTTTTATAGACTCACTCACGCCCTTATCCCCGAAAGGGTAGGCAGAGGTGTACTATTACACCCACATTTCGCCATGAGTTTTTTAGGTCCCACGTAATGGAGGGTGAGCCTATTGCCATACCGGACACATTACCAAACTCCGTGCTACTTCTGAGAATTTCCTAACGGAAAAACCCAATAACACTTTGCCCGACCCGGGAATTGAACCCGAGACCTCCCAATCCCACTCGCATATTTATGCCGCGAGATCAACGAGGCAGACCACACATTAAAAAAACATAACTCTTTCTTTCCGATCCCAAGGGAATTTACGGGAAACATTTCTTAGTCCACCCCACGATCCCGAAAGAATATTCATGCAAAATATCAACTGCTGGGCCAAATGTCACCTGTCAGGCATATACAAATACGTTTATTTGTTCACATTAAAACTAATATGTGTCTTCTTTACTTACACAAGATGCAAAGATACCTCGCAATCACATCGAAAAATCAATTGGCATAACAATAAAAATTCGCAGTCGATCGCAGGAAAAGAAAGAGTTAAAAAAACAAACAAAACAAATTGCACCCTTTAAAACGTGCGGGATAATAAAATGCTGAAAGTAAAAAATATAGCGTGACAGAGATTCAATTAGGCGTGTTTATTAGAACAAACAATTTGTTTGTCCCGTCGCGTTGGCTATGAGTAACGCGATGGTTATAAATGTACTACGGCGAGATTTATGTACGGGGCATTAGAAGGTCCGTAACCGGGGTTTGGGACTGGGCTGTCTAATGTGACCCAAGTGTTTCGTTGCGATTCAACAGGTAGGTAATGTAATGTTGTTGGAATATGTTGGTGTAGCTCGCAAGTAATGTTCTCTTTAAAAAAAATATTTTTTTAATTGTTTTTATAGACTCACGCCTGTATCTCTGAAGGGTTAGGCAAAGGTGTAATACTACACCCACATTTCGCCATGAATTTTTAGGTCCCACATAATAGGGGCGAGCCTTTTGCCGTTACCGGGCACATCACCAGACGCCTTGCTGCTACTGAGAATTCGGAAAAACCCAGTAACACTTTTGCACGACCCGGAAATCGAACCCGGGACCTCTGATCAGCAGTCGCATACGCTATCCACTGGACCACGGCAGTCTTTAGAACTCTTTATTTTTGCATTTTGAATTGCTTGGATAAGATAGAAGCGAGTTAATTATTTTCCATCTGCTTTAGTATACTTTTGAATAAATTCGTTGTGGGTTCAGTACAGTTGTAACGTTCGTTGGGCGTTTACGATTATCAAAACACAGTGTCGTATATAGCTACGAGTGCTGAACTTAGTATAAAATACAGTAGTGATAATGAAGGCTGTACCACACCTTAGCCCAGTCAAGCTGACAACGACAAAACATTCCATCTTTTTGCTCGCTTCCAAAACAACTACATGAATGTACCAATATTGGAAAATTGTTGGAACAATATCACTTGAAGACACAGTGAAACTAAACAAAACAACAACAAAAATGTCTGTCTTATATATTGTTTAGTATGTTTGGTGTGAACTTATGTAATCAGTAAGGTGTAGGCGTGCCTACGTGCGTGTATACAAACTTCCCTCGCTATTAATGATCTCAGTGAAAATGAACTGAAATACGTCATGAATACAATAAATATGATAATTATGATGTACAATAAAGATAACGTAAGATACTAGTTTAGGTTCTCTCTTTTGTGTGAAGTTAATAGTGTCGGAGTCTGTAGAAACCATCAACTATCAGCACGATTCTATTCCTCTGAGAAAACCCTAAGTTGACAGGTTTACGCTTTTTTAGCTTAACCTTATTAAGCACAGTAGCGTTTTTATAAAAAGGCACAACAAGTAGTCAACCATCCAAGTGATAATTTCGACCTTTTTTAGTTTTCTCATATATTAAGACGGACAAGTATTCTCGGTATTCTCGGTGTTTACTGGCCCGAGAAAATGTGTAACGTAGAGCTATGGGAATGCTGCGGTGAGACTCCGACCGTCATCATCATCAGCCTTTAACAGTCCACTGCTGGACTAGGCCTCTCCCTTAAAAGGAGGAATTGGCCTACTATAACACGCTGGCCAAACGGGTTGGTATAGGGTTTGTATCAAGTTTTCCTTCTCTTACAATGCTATTCTCTGCATAATATGCTCTCTCTGTCGGCTCTTACGACACCTATGGGATGATATGGGGTGATGACATTCCGTATTCTTAATCCGTCACCACACGGACAAAATTCAACATTACAAATTCAACATGACATATAATAATATTATATAGGTAAGTGTCTTCTATACAATTACAGCCCGCATTAGTAATAAATCCTGTGTCGCAGGGGACTTTACAAACATACAACCAACGGACACAATGCACACCCAGACTCGAAACAACAATTCATGAATCTCACAAAGTGAAGAAATAAAGCGAGAAGCTCAAGACTGTGGATGCCCTCTGCTCCATCTAGGGGACATAGGATCTTAAGTCAAGTAAGTCAAGACGGACAAGTCAAGCCTAGATATAGCTTTAGTAAACTAGAGCTCGAATTCCTATGAAATATGACTATGTAATGAATTACAAATTCGTGACACAGTTCATCTATTAGAATTCATAGATACCGATTTCTCAGTCTGTTCATTGTCGTAACTACAAACTAAAGTTTGAAGCATCTTATTCAAAATATGTCATATCTGTTAATAATTTACGTACGACTAACCGCTGAATTCAATCTATCTATTTTTTTGTATTTTAGATTCGTTTTTGACATAAGCTCCATACTAAATATGTCAAACACGGATCTCGGATCTCAAAATCCATGGATAGGTCGAATATTGAAACAGGCCGCAAACAGATTTATGCATTGATTTTATGGTAAAAATTATAACATTGACTTCTAGCTGCAGTTTGTTCCAGCGGCTCCAGCACGGCTCCCTTAGGCACCCCTGCTTGCGTGTTACTTTTGGTACGAGTCTCCAAAATTCAATTATCTAATTACGTTTGCTCTAGACCTCACCTTTCAAAGTTTGGGGACCAACTATTTCTTCGTGTCTTAATTAGTGATCGCTTCCGGTTCGTGTAATCTTTGGTATTCCAGAAGGGCATTCTATAATGTGCTGTGTGTTTATGCCTACGGATGGAACCTACCTTTGAATGTGACAGGTTGGGTATAATTGGATCTGGAATACGAATTGAAGATTTTCTGATTGGTCTGGTATCTGAAGCTGCTTTGAAGACCTTTAAGGTGAGTTGTTATTACAGTAAGGCCACCCTCACATTGGGCGTCAGCGTCGATGCAGTGGCACCTCGGCGTAAACGGGGCGTCGGCACGGCGTCGGCACCGCGTAGACGCCGCATTGACTATATTAGCCTAGCCTAACTGCTTTGGCTATTAGACCGATTTGAAAGAAAGAAAGAAAGAAACTTTTAGAGTTTGTATTTAGGAGCTTATGTTATATAATTTCTACCTATCAAACTAAACACTACATCACAAATACCACCATCTATTGACATATAGAAACCATCCAGTTTTAAAAACTGAAACATCCTATATTTTTACTTTTTGTACTTATAATTCATTGTTGTTCTCGTTTTCAAAATATTTGTTTCTTTCATGTTCATTGAGAACAATGAAAACCCCGATTCTGAATAAATCTTAGTAACACCATCCAATGCTTTACGAAACCTCGACCGCTTAATTTACAACGAATAACTTTATCAACATACGAGAGTGTTTACGAACAGATGAAGCAAATCCTCTTCAAAGCAGCTTTATATGACGGCACGTTCAAGTTCCAGATATGTCCACAACATAAGGCAAAGTTAGTCTATTGAGTCGGTTTAGTAGTAGTTTGACTTATATTGTCGACGTCCAAGTCACCGTCAATGTTGTCAACTTATAGCCGTCTTGTATTGCAAACAGAATTAATAGTAGCTCAAGATTTGTGCAGCTTAATTCAGCGAATAAATTTACTAATTTACGTAGTATACGACTAGGAAGTTGCGGCAGAAATTAGGAGGAGCATTTTGATTACAAAGAGCCCCTTAAAGTCTATGCCAGTAAGATCGGCTAATGTTTATAGTGAGAGTTAATGTCAGTGAGACAAGACAAAGTCCACGACTATTCCACTATATTTTGATTGATTGATAAAATTCCTCTTAAATAATATTTTCAGGAAGTGTAATAAAATATGAATATGAATTTGATTCTGTAAGGATAGATTATGACGATACAAGTTAATCGCAAGCAGTTTGCCGATATACTACTCATTCCATAATGTCGACACTAATATACACTGCCATGAAACATCCAAACGTGTCACGACAGTAGACGAGGAAAACTTAAAACTATATCTACTTCTCAATAGAAAATAATTTCTGCAGAACTCAAAGTTATTATCTAGTGAATAATAAAGCCCGCCTACCCTCAACCGTGAACAACCGCTGAGTCGGTAAAACTTTCCAAACTTACTTCACCTTGAGCAACTGTAATTTCGCTAGTTTTACTTTTCTTTTACTCGCTTTCATAGAGTTCTACCAACTGATATTTTTCTTCACTTGGAAAAGAGTCTGCATTATTAAGTCCACTAAAACAATTACTTTCAAATCTAACTTGAGATTTCATCGAGATGATAATTAAGCTTTTTTAATAAATTAATGTCTGTAGACTTCAAAGTTCAAAAGTTGGTACAAATGTTTCTCTTAGTTTGTGTTTGCTCCCTGTGAAATAGTATCTCATTCAACTTATTAAAGACAAATTAGTTCGTCAGCTAGACTGGCTGGCTTGCATATAAAGTATAAGTTGCAAGAATATGAGATGAAAGTTCACAAGTTGAGTCTACGTTGTAATTTTACGGAGCAACCGTAGAAAGTCATTTTGAAGCGTGATGTTATAGCCAAAAGCAGATGTCAGAGCTATTTTAATTAGCTTAATGACGCAAAGTAGCAGATTTTTTTTGGAATCAAGGATCGATAAGGAACTGTTGCTTTTTGAGCGTACCAGGTGTAGGTCAAATCCTGAAAGGATTAAAACTTCTATGAAGTCATCATCCTCTTAGCGTTATCC
Organism: Euclidia mi; assembly: GCA_944739405.2. Classification (NCBI taxonomy): domain Eukaryota; kingdom Metazoa; phylum Arthropoda; class Insecta; order Lepidoptera; family Erebidae; genus Euclidia; species Euclidia mi. The sequence continues at coordinate 54,798,184 of OX123199.2, forward strand.
CAGTCTCAACCTGGGGTCCACTTTCTAGTCTAACCGGATTTGGCGGCATATTAGCTTGACCCCACGGAGCGACTGCCTGTCTGACCTCCGCAACCCGAAGGGATAGCGATATTTCATGGTTTAGACTAATGTCGGTTTATTTTAGAGGTACTGACGCCCTATAACGACTGTCAAAGATCTTCATGACAGCCGGGTCCGCCGGCTTAACGTGCTCTCTCGAGGCAAGAGACAAGCGATAATTAACAATTCAATACGCACATCACTCCGAAAAATCAGTGGTGCGCGCCGTGGATTCGAACCCAATACCCTCTGCATGGCTGTCCGTTGCGTTGGTATCTCCACTAGGCTATCGCTGCCTTTAAACTTCTATGAAGTAATTATATCAAATGAAGAGAACTTATTACTAGACAAGAAAGAGGTGTTATATTAAAAAAGAAACAATTTTTATAGTAAAAATATTCTCGAAAGCTTAAATGAGAAAAGCGTACTTTCTTAAACAAGAACACAAACCACAGCGGTTTTATCGCTCAAGCTTAACAAGTTATTCTATTTATACACCGGGACAGAACAAAGGATTAATGGAACTATTGTTCCTAATCCGGGGCAACACCACAAAGTCGGCAAGCAAAGATAGTTTGTGCTCAACACTGATGAACTGACACGACATGAAAGGGACGGGTGAATAGACGAAATTTGTTGTGAAACAGAGAAGGAAATACAAGCGACGGCTTAACTTGTTGTTCATGGTATAACCTGTTACTTGTCTTATTCTATGTTGTTGACGTTTTATTTAATTAGTGTACTTAGCAGTTTAGCAAACTGTGGGATTATCAGGATGTTTACTTAACTGGAGGTACTTTTAGATTACGTCGGGTTACGACGAATGAAGACAGATCAATTGAATTTTACTTAAGTTTTCATCTTGTACAACCTACTGCATTTTAATATAAGTTATTTTTTTATAGTCTCACTCCTGTAGGAGGAGGAGGAGTAAGAAGGGGTAGGCAGATGTGTGATTTTACACCCACATTTCGCCATAAATTTTTAGGTCCCACGTAATAGGGGGACCATAGACCTAACATAAAAAAATCATAGACCTAACAGGGTATATAGGCTATTGCCTATATACCCTGTTAGGTCTATGATTTTTTTATATTTCTGTATCAAGTTTCTGTTTAATAAAATTATCCGATGATAAGGATTAACTTATTTTTGACTACGACCTGAATTGATTCGACCATATTTATAACCAGCTGGCCAATTTCTTGCCAAGGCATACATGGATATCCACCCTATCAATTAATAATAATCAACTGAATAATTTATACTTAGTCTGGCGACTACTGTAAATAAATGATATATTGGTGCATAACTTTTTATTGAGCGACCTTACAACATTATGTAATAAAGAAGTCGCGGTATGTCCAAAGATTATTGTTAAAACTCTTTGATTGTTGCCAAATATTACCGTAGCTGCATCATAAGAATGGTGGATATATTGCATAAAAAAACCTTTTGAAACACACATTCCTATATCACGCAGTGAGCGAAAGCGTATGATGCGGTGCCAAAAACCAGCCTCATATTCTCTCATGAATACTACAAGACGAGGCAACCTGAACTGAGTGACGCTTACGAAGCGATGCGATGAGAATGATGTCAAACCACGATGGCGAATCTGTAGCACGCGTGCCAGTGGTGATACTTGCCAGAACAATATAACCAAGGCAATATTGACGAGTTGCCTTCTAAATAAACTGACACTGGTCTAAACCATGGAATATGGCTATCCCTTCGGGTTGCGGGGGTTAGACAGGCAGTCACTCTGTGGAAAAGCTAATATTCAGCCAAATCCGGTTAGACTAGTAAGCGGACCCCAGGTTGCAACTGGGATAACGCTAGGAGAATGATGAATAAATATTGACGAGTTGCCGAAAATCAATGGGGTGCCATTGGAGAAGTATAATATATACAGCAGTAGACTATGACAAGCTGATGATGATGGTTAATATTTACGAACTTATGTACCTTTCCACTCGATCTTAAAACTAAAGTTATGTGTATTATTGAATTAATTGAAATACAGTTAGCCAGTTTGTTCAAAAAAATGTACCTTTTCGGTCAAAAATGGTACGGTAAGGTATACCTACTTCCGAAGGAAGTAATAGGGTCATTTCGCCTGTTCGCGTCCATCCCCCTATTCGCGTCCATTTTGCGGACCGCCCTTTAAAAATGCTCGGAAATAAGTATAGTAACACACTAATAAAATGAAAAGTCAGTATCGCCAATACCTCGACGTATAAGAGACACGCTCAAATAGACAAAAGATCCGTGCGCCCAGCTTATCCTGTTTAAATAAAATAGTTAATCTCGGTTGTTCAACAAAAGAGTGCAGATGCGCGGGATATAAATAAAAAAATAGTGTGCAGTGGCGTGTTTGACGGTAAGTATTTTATTGTTTTATGTGAATTTTAGGATACAATAGCTGTTTCTAGACATTAATAATGAAAAGACGAATAGTATGAATTATGAATTAGCTTGTTTTTTTTATAGTTAACAATTAAAATAAGGTGGACGCGAATTACAACACCGAATTTATAAAACTTCTACTTTGCGTCCACAATGGACGCGAACTCGTCTATTTATGATTTCTTTAATTGTTTATTTTTATGTGATTAAAATATGAGAGAGAAATTGGGATTTTGTTTATTTTAACATTAATAGTATGCAATTGTAATGACCAATTTGCGTCCACATTATTATGATTGTAATAAAAGCTACAATCGATATAATAATCGATCACAAGTGGACGCAAACTAAGTATACCTGCAAGGGATAATATTATAGCAAATTGCGTCCATATTTTCATGAAATAGAAATGATCGCATAAATACATTCTATATATATATTTTATTATAATTTAAAATGCATTTTTACTAAAATTAAAAACTATATTAAAATTAAATTATTACATTTAATTTATTTTATGCCATGTTTTTTCTATTCAAGATGAGTTCTTAGGAGACAAGAAAGAAGAAGGAAAAGAAATACAAAAGATGATTAAATAAAGAAAGCGTTTTGTGATATTCGTGAGAAGAAGAAAACGATAAGACAAATATGTACATAATTATGTAAAAATTATGCTATTCCGAAGACCACAATATTGGACAACATGTATCGTTATTTTTTTATCTTTGATTTTAAGTCCCATCGATGTTGAGAACAATAAATAGTTATTTATAATTTCTATAAAGTGATTTAAGAATGATGATTTTTTATAACTTAAATCTTAAATGTAGAAATTGTTAAAAGCCAATCTTTCTTTAGATTGTCTTAACAATATCACCCTTATATAAAGGATTATAAGGCTGATATTGTTAAGACTAAGCTGGTGGACGCGAACTGGTCCACAGGTGGACGCAATTTGGATTTTTTGGACGCAAACTGGGTAAAATGCCATATTTTGAAGGTTGTCTATTTAAAAAAAAAACACAACAAGTTTCGAACAAAACTGAAAGTTATTATTAAAATAGACAATATAATGAACGCATTACATAAATTTTTCATTGAATCAATTTACTGGAACATTTTTATTTTCTCCTTCAAACTTGCCAACTGCACTAAATGGACGCGAACAGGATAAATGACCCTAATTTAAATTGCGTTTCTAATAAATATGATTTTATTTTGTTTTATAAAATTTTATTTGAAGTTATTTCTTTATGTTTCATCATGTAGGACAAAGCACTTACCAGATATAACCCGACTTGCTTTAACGCTATTCGAAGTCTACTCAATTGAATGAAGTCTGCAATAAAGGTAGGCATAGAAGGGTACGAAGAGAACCGCCGCGATGCCCCAGAGTTGACACCGGCACAGTTAGCGAACAATAAACTCAATTATTGTCCTATTAAAGACTCGTGTGTGGCCATAGAAACAGCGGCTGCAGCGCCTTTGATACTGGTATCACGGATATTGGATCACATGCGTTAGGACCGTAGCTAAAGTCGTTTCTATAAACCAATATTGCCCGTTACACTAAGCTGTTGCTAGCTGAAAGCATGTGAATACTCGTTTCACCGATAAATGGTTGAACCAAGTGTAACAAAACCAATGCGTAAGTGTAACTTTCTATACTAAAATTATTTTATAATATGATACAGATAATACGACAGTTTCTCTCCAAGGAGCCCTTATCATTGCATTTGCGGCTAAAATATTTATGGATAGACAATGTAATATACAATGGACCACTGAAGAAAGTAAGATTGATTACCATTTCCAGTCTTCGAGCGTAACTGAAATCTCACATTTAAATAGGTCTTTAGTCTTTGCAGGTAAATAAATAAAAACAGTTACTTTCACAGCACACGATATCTGTATTAATTAAAAGACAATCGAAGTAATACAAATATTTTATTCTATTACATCTAAATCAGCGATAAACCTCTAAAATATCCATGAAGCCAATAAATGACAACGGCGCTAAAACGTGCGCGATTTCAAAACTCGATTCATTTAATTATATCTGCCTATTGTACAATGATTGTGATTAATTCGTAAAACTGACGCCGGTCAAGTTGCCCACTAATTATCACAAGGTTGGCTGACGATACTTTAATTATTGCCGGTGATTTGGGCAATCAATGCTTTATTAGCCTCAGATTTTGTTATTGTGGTTTGTACTGAGTTTGAAAGTGCTGATGAATAACTTTCGGCTTGAATAAAATGTGTTCACTTACTTTTACTTGAGGTACTCGAGTACATAATATGTATCTTTTAAAATAGTGCGTGCTTGACTTTACATAGGCACTAAAGACCCCAAAAGGTCACTCTTTCGGGGTTTTTAAGATAGAGTAGAAAGAATAAATTCAGATACGTGTTTATGAGTTTACTCAAAACCAAAGCTTACGTTATCATACAGTTCTAGTTATCTATAAATTATTGTCTACCAAGTTTTATATTCTCGTATACCAACGACTTTTCTCCTCCTTTATTTCTCTCATCTCGTGAATTATGGCCAAAAAGGGTTGAGTAGTTATTTTACTTATATATTGAAACACAACTATAAAAATAAGTACCTACATGATAATTTAAACAAATATTGTAATAAAATTAACACGGTAGTCAATAAGAGATTGATTCAACATTCTGTTTGAGGTGTATTCAATATCGATGGCAACAATAATAAAATTAAATGCAAACAGAAACCGCGCGAACTTCTGTGAATATTCACTGATGCGTACAAAACAATGAATGAACGTAAAAATAATTGTTTCGAAAAACAACTTGCGTATTTGCTCAACATTCAACGAAACCAAATATTATTATTACATTGTTTACATATAATTTGCAGTTCGTTTTAATTGGACGAAAAATTGGCCATTCGATAGGTTCGAGTCAATTATCCAGCCATCGTCATCATCCTATAGCAACGAAAGCGAAACTTGAGCCGAGATTTTTGGTGGAGCAAAATTTATTTGCATGTTGGGTTGTATAAAACTGCGAATTACGTACACTGGACGATGCCCCTTGTAGATGTTTTTGCAGACTTTAAATTACTTTTTATGACTGCAGCTTGCTACGAAGCCAGCCCAGCCAGCTCCTTCCCTTCCATGAAAGAAATGTTATAGGATCTGTACCTTATCACAATTCTTTCATGGAAGGGGCACACTCACAGCAAAATCCTTTTCACGTGCTCTCTTTACATCTGTTTCGTGTAATGGTTCTACTCTCAATTCGGATCAGTTTATTCGTTATAAAATCAACAAGACTAAAGTATTAAAAATAACAATATACAAGAATAGTCATCTCTTAGGAATATTTCATCAGCAATGCTTTGATCGTCGTATCCATAGTGAGTCTATCTATACTTTGCTATTCATCCTATCCCTACCCTTCATACGTTGAGGATTGTCTATACTTTGCTGCTCATCCAATTCCTACTTTCCATTCATTAATATCGTGAATCTCGAGGCCATACACTTCGTCATTGAGGCAGCACACAACACGTAGCAGCGGCGGTGGCGCGCCATAGCCACGCCATTCGCGCTACAGCCCGCCATCCGCGCCATTTACCGATACACACGACCTTTACACAACATTGTCTCCTAATTGACATTCAACAGACTTGAGTACACCTGAATTTGACTTTAACAACTTGTGTTTATGCATTGGAAGTGGCACTTATGTGTGCTCGACTGAGTGGACTCGTGGAACATAGCGTAATAGATCGGCAAGGTTAAGCAACGTTTGCAAGGTCGCCACTTGGATGGGTGACCGCTTTCTGTTGCATTTATATCACAGCGTTATACAATTTTTATTTAGCGGGTCTTAGTCGCGATAATTTACTTATTTCAAGGCGTTAATACCGTTATTATTCTCCTACGTCAGTCCGCTAAATAATATTGTATGATGTATACAAATCGCGAAAGTTTAAAATCGATTATCACAGCGTTACCATAGGAAGGCACATAAATCTATTGAGATTTTCTAAATGCGATGGAGACTTGAATAAATGTGTCATGCTATGAACATAACATACATTTCTACGCCACTATAACGCTTTCTAAGAATTATTTTAAACTAGCTGCGCTCGTGACTATACCTGCCTTATATAGGGCTACTACTTCGCACCTGATAGCCTTCCTCGATAAATGGGCTTTTCAAATCGGAGCAGAGAGAGTAGTCCCTGAGATAAGCGCCAAACAAATAAACCCTTCAGTTTATTGCTTTAAGTGTACATAATGTACTACTGAATTTAACAAGAATAAAAACCGTTGAACTGGACTTGAAATACTCTACCCTACTGGAATTGAAATCCGATATTAATATCGGAATCAAATTCGAGCGCCAATCAACCCGGTTCTCAATTAATTGAAATTAAAATTTCCAATAAAATCTTCAGAATAGGTACTCTTTATTATCATCGGCACTCGTTACAAATTGACACTTGCCCCTCCATTCATCCTCTTAAAAATCTTTATTGTCACTTCAAAGTACTTTATGTCATGTAAAGAGACAGGTATTAAAGGAATTCTTTATAATGAAGTGCCATTTTTTCCGTGTTCAACGGTTTAATATTTTGAAGGTGAAATCCCTGATATCTTAAAGGGAAAGGAAAGATTAAGGTAACATGTGGACTGCCTACTGGAATGAAAACAAATGGCTTATAGGCGCGTAGAATTTGTTTTGGCTTTTGACTGTAAACTGCAAAACGCCTGAATGCAAAAAAAATAAGAACCATTGATCACGGCGTCGCTATGTAAGATATTCACCATTATGATGCTCGGCACCTTAGATTATCATTAAAGTAAAATAATTTTAACTGACTTCTCTTGTTGTTTAAAGCCCTAATGGCTGCACGTATGGCGTCATGGTTTTAGCAGTCCCCTTAGTGCTTAGGCTAGGCTGATAAGAGTTGTGAGTGGTCTATACAACTGACAGAGACAAAGTGATCCATACATTGTTGTTCCGAATCTGTGTTATTAGTGTCCACCACTTACATGAAGTAATTACTTATGCTAAGTGCGAGCAATTATTTTTAAATAATAAGGAATAATCATATGAATTTAGATTTTAATCCCTAAGACTGCCTCGTTGGTCTCGCGGTATAAATGTGCGCGTGGGATTGGGAGGTCTCGGGTTCGATTCCCGGGTCGGGCAAAGTGTTATCGGCCTTTTCCGTTAGGAAATTATCAGCAGCAGCAGCACGGAGTCTGGTAATGTGCCCGGTACGGCAATAGGCTCGCCCCCTATTACGTGGGACCAAAAATTCATGGCGAAATGTGGGTGTAATATTACACCTCTGCCTATCCCTTCGGGGATACAGGCGTGAGACTATAATAAAAAAAATATAATAATAATCTCTGGGAGAACTACGCCGCGGGTTTTATTAGACTAAATATTTCAATCCAAACATTCAATTTGCGTAAACTCTGTACAACTTAAAACTATTCGAAATATCTGAGGCTTGAAGTACTGGCACTTCTACTTCAATTACAGTTACTGTACTTTACAAGGTCGAAGACTCATCATGAATCAATAAACTGAGAGGCTTTCGGAGACAATGTTTTGATTTTCAAACAAAGTTCATCTGCCAGCTTTCTGCATGTTGACGATAGTCTCGTTAAAGCATGTCGGGCACATTCGACATCACTACGCATCGTGTGCCAGTGTTACTTAAGAAAAAAATACTCCACCTCTATCAGTCGACTGAATGTACTGTAAAAAATACGCTCGGAAATAAAAATTCAAGAGAATGAAGGTAGACTCGCGGCCAGTAGGCAAACCTGTTATGTTACTACCTGTTATTGTTAAAATATTCTCGTAAATGAAAATTCCGGGCAGTTACCTGAGCTTACAAAGAGAAATGTAAGCAAAATTAATGTGTATCACGTAGAGAAATAATAAATCACGAACTCATTTTATTTTGGTTTCAATAGAGACACCCAATTATTTCAAAAATAATCAAAACGTTTTTTTTTTAATTTATTTTTCTGATACGATTGGCTCGGAATTGGGAATGATTCTATTGGGGAATAACGTTTTATCTACCTTAAAACATTCAGCAGGACATGACAACACCCAGACTCGAAACGACAATTTGTGGACCAAAAGATTTGTGGTGCAACATTTGGCAGTCACATTTCACTCTTCAATATTCCAATCATCATGATATTTTTACTACATCTTCGTCAGCGACTCACAGACAGAAACGAGAAAATAAAACCGGAAAAATCAGTATACAATCGTATTTGGAAGATCAATTCTTGATATTTCCATCTGTACAACTCGCGATGTTCTTCCAATTAGCAATGCAAATAGTGCTCCGTCTCTTTCCTTCGCCCACCCTCAGCTGAGTGCCTTAATGCGTGTAAACTTCACAAATTTTTCCTCCTAGCGATTATACCTACTTGCGATTATTTCCGTGTTGAAAGAACAAAGGTATTTCAGAATATCATGTTGTTTGATACCAGGCCTCAAACTTCAATCACATGTACGGTCGCGGTCTAAAAATGTTTACCACTTTTCAAATTACATTCTTTGTCACGCTGGTTTCTAGGTCTAAAATGCTATATCTGAGTACTTATTACTTTTCAATCATTGGTAAGGCATCGATTCAAACCAAGGAGCATTCAAACAAAAAGAGTATGAATATTTTTAGGTCGATGAAATAATTTGACATAATGACAGAATTGCATTTATGCTATGCTGTGGCTGCTGAAGGAGGCTATATTCGTTATTAAAACTTTTATTAACAAAAAATATGTGTTGAATTTATTTTTGATGATTTCTGCCTATTTTTTTATAAAGCACGATTCGCCTGGTTAAGGGCACACACTATCTAAACAAAAGCTCACTTATGTGATCAGCATGCGCTTTAACGTGATTAGCTTACCATCCACTATCATTATAGCTCACAGTCTGACCGCGTCCTGATTTTCGCTAGACGATATCATCATCATCATCACACTAGCATTTTCTTAGTTGCATCCCAAGCTTGCACTTCGGAGCCCAGGGCCTGCTATTTCTGGTCTACCGAGATTTGACTGGATATCAGTTTTTACACGGAGCCACTGCCATCTAACATCATTCTAAGGTTAGACCAGTAGTCAGTAGGTATATTTGAGGGCATTGACTTCCCACTATTGACTGCCATAGATCGAGACAGCCGGGACTGCTTAACGTGCTTTCTGATGCACGGGGTTGAAACACCGTCAACATTGGGCTAATTATTAAGAATTTCTTGACAGAAATTCCTAATAAATTGTCACTAAGAAATTCTTAACAGAAAACCTTAGCAAAATTTTCCGAGCCTGACCCGCGAAATGAACCCGAGACCTCATGATCAGCTGTCGTACGCACTACCGCTAGACCAACGAGGCAGTCTTACGCTAGACGATATAAATAATATTGTATTTTTTTCAAAAAGGTTTTATATTCAGGATGTCGTATTTTTGCCATCCAAAGAGATTGGATAATATACATAGAGACCGTCCTAGTACTCCCAAATTGAACACAGTCAACTGACGTGTAAGATACAATTTAGACAATACGAGGGTCAAACTGAAAGTTCTTAGAACTGGCCACTTATAAACAATATAATAAAAAAAATATTCTAAAATTTGAAAATAGAACTCTTTGCCAATATTACTGAGTATATATTTCATTCATTTGTCATTTGTTTTACGATTTGGCGGCAAATTGAAAATTGTCTGTGTGACGTCAACATGAATTTAACACGAGAAAATTTTTGTGCAATGATTTTTTATGACTTTCGATGTCATTTAAGTCAACAAGAAAGTTATGATAGACTACGATTGGCCTTTCACGATGAAGCCCCATCTCGTGCGACTGTTTACAACTGGTTTAATGAGTTTAAACGTGGTCGCACTAATCTCACTGATGATGTACGTGAGGGACGGCCTTCTGCGGCGACGACTGAAAATAACATCTGTGTTGTGCGGCGTATGATAGAGACTGACAAAAGAGTGACCTATCAGCAGATTCGGACAAGCTTAGGCATCGGTATGAGTCAAGTGCACAAAATCCTCCACGAACATTTAGCGGTCAGGAAGCTTTGCGCCCGGTGGATACCTCATAATTTGACTAAGGCTCAAAAACTCCATCGTGTGGATTGGTGCCGTAAAATGATTGAAAGATTTAACGGAGGTGACTCAAATGCTGTGTTCGACATACTAACAGGTGACGAAAGCTGGATTTACTGTTATGATCCTGAAACCAAAAGACAATCTGCTCAGTGGGTGTTTCCTTTCGAGGAGTTGCCAACTAAAGTGAAGAGAGATCGAAGTGCGGGAAAAAAAATGGTGGCCTCGTTCTTTGGAAGGATAGGTCATTTCGCAACAATTGTGTTAGAGGATCAAAAAACAGTTTCTGCAGAATGGTACACTACCAATTGTTTGCCACTTGTCTTGGAAAAAGTTCGAGAGAAACGACCTCGCAGTAGGATCCTCCTTCACCACGACAACGCCTCGTCGCACACCGCCAAGCGAACGATCGACTATTTGGCGACATCAAACGTTGAATTACTGGGTCATCCGCCGTATAGCCCCGACCTCGCGCCTTGTGATTTTTATTTATTTCCAAAAATTAAAGAAAAACTTAAAGGAAAGCGGTTTATGAATGCTGAAGAAGCGGTGGCTGCGTATCGCGATGCCATTGAAGAGACCCCTAAGGACGAGTGGGCAAAGTGCTTTTCCCAGTGGTTCCATCGCATGCAGCGGTGTATTGACGTCAATGGACAATATTTTGAAAAGATATAATAAAACTAATAACTGGCTAATGTAATCCGTTTTTGATTTTCTAAGAACTTTCAGTTTGACCCTCGTATTATGCCATCAAATTATATAACCTTAGTGATTTTTTCTTTTAACAGTTCTATCATGATTTTGAATTTAGTCGTATAATATTTATATCGACTTTTCAAGTGTTGTAAAAAATCTTATCGATATGTCTATCCACCGTATATTTTTACCTCGTTATTTTTTAGATTATATGTGCACGTGATAAAGATTTATAAAATAAGTGGATTGCTGCAGTATGTCGTGGAGAAAATTGGGTGCCTAGAAAGCACCATAGAATTTGTTCCAAGCCTTTTACTGCGGAATGTTTTTATAGTAATGACAGATGGCTCGTCCCTTCTAAACATATCAGTGTGAGTGCTTAAATAATTACTTGCTATTATTTAAACTATCAGCAACAGTAATGAATTCCGAAGCTTGTTAGAATCCATCATATTACAAAAAAAATTAATGCACCTATAGAAAAAATCTGTTCTTTCTTTACAAAGACAGTAATATTTAAAGGACAGTAATTTGAAGGTTTGATAAGAATTGTCTGCTTTCATAGTCACGACTACTGAGTGGATATGCATCAAAATAAGGGAATCTTCATTTGAAAGAAATTTTGTTAAATGTCATCTACCCAGAGACCAAAACTTGGTTGTTCTTGTTCGACTAGTGGACTAATAATGTGCCGATCCCAAGATAAAATCGAAGGGCTAGTCTAGCCACAATTTTTTTCTCTCTAAATATTCTGTGTGTCACATGTATGATCGAAAAGTGTCCGGTCCCGCACATACATTTTTTACACATAGATTTGTATTACCTACACTATGTAATGAGAAAATTTCAATAAAGTTATTATTGTTAATAACAAACCTTTGGGCATTCAAGGTTTTGTCTGATTTATCTATTTTAAGTAAATTTTTATGATTTTTGCTTGATAAAATCCATGTCGACTATCTCCTATCCTTGTAAATAATTAATTTGGATATACCATTCTCAGTTATCATAATGCTTAAGCTATGAGTTTTGCTTTTATCTTAATTATTTGCTTTCTCTAATAAAAATATGTTATTGAGATTAGAGAGAGAGTAGAGGGTGATGATTTATTTATTTAATATTTATTAATCCCACTTACAGCTTTCATTACAGCTGAAAAACTAACTATAAATAAGTATAAATAAACATTTATGCCGAGGGTGTCGTATGAGGCGACTAAGAGAAACAAGAGAAGGAAATCTCGAAATAAAACCCTATACGAATACGTCTGGGCTAGTGTGGTATTATAGTAGGCCAAACCTCCACTACGGAAGGTTAAAGACCAGCAGTGGACTTGAATAGGCTGTTGATGCGTAAAGAAAAATACCATAAAAATTAGAAAATAACGCCTCGAAAGATTATGTGCTACTGAGTACCCATTTGAAAAAAAAAAATATAAGTTCAGTTTAAAAATGCAAGTTTGTGTAATAATTATTTAAAGACTGTCCATCAACTAGCGTTCTGACTGCTGTGGACATAAAGTTACGGAATTTAAAATGTATAACATATAAATAATATACTTCTTAAGTCCGTTTGATATTGAACCGTTTCAATATATGAAACTTTAATCGATATCGTTAGCGGATTTGCTCAGTCACTATTAAATTAAAAAGTTACGATATTTGTGTTCAAATTGTCTTTAGCCCTAACTGACAAACATAGTGCCATCTTCTTCTGGCAACTCTAATTTATCATATGAGTGAAGAGTGTAGCTATATTCAATTTGTTCTTAAAAATATCGTTCCTTCCATGCTTCAGTTATTCTTCTGTGTTGCCATCCATCGCCATCCCTTTCATTATAATCTGTCAATGTAAAAGTCATTTGATAAACTTATTCATTACAAATACCAAAATCGTAAATATCAAGTTTAAAATAACATTATTTGAAGACTACAAATATTTTAGTTTTATTGTAAATATCACGCTTGTAATAAAATGAACGTATATTATAAATGTGGAATAATAAATCGTTATTGACACCAGTTGCTACGCAACGCATGTTATCATAGATTGGTTGCCTAGTACAATATCGTCGTCCTTGTGTAATTGATGTGTTCATGCAATTATAAGCCTTAAGGTGGTAAACACTTTCAGACCGCGACTGTACGCATTATTATGTATATTATTATTTCTAGCTGTGGCCAGAATTTTCACAAAAGGAGTTTTGAAATCAGATAATTTTGTTTCTTTTTTAAGTTTAAATCCTGGTTTAAGGCGAGGTTGCAGTACTTTTTAAGATTTTTGAACGTCTGAAAGTCCCATGAACTATGATATTTTTAATGAATAAAAATTAAAGTATAAAAGTTGAACATATCTTCTAGTAAATCGTAAAGATAGAAACACGATTTGGAATGATTGGCTTGATAAAAAAAAATGTCAAACATGGCACTAAATCACAATTTTAAACGTGTACTGCTAAGAGATTCCATAATGAATTTATATGAAAGTATTATCAATAGAAACAGCTCTTTATTTTAAAATAAATGGTAAAAACAGATTTCGTAATTTCGTTATCATTTTTCTCCAAGAAAAAAAATAGTCAAAATGTTGGCATTATATCGCTCGCCGGCCGTTCATCAGTGCCTGTCTAGGCATGATTGAGGGCGGACGTACGTCGTTGCTCCGCAAAATCCCCCTCCAACCCCGCATGTACGTTTTCGCAAAAGTACAAAGTAATTCGTATTCCAAACTCAATCTTTCAAACCATAGACATACTAGTAAGAAACCGTAGACAGGTTACTGACAAGGTAACATGACGGAGCTTACGAGTGGCACGCATCGCAAAAAGCGTACGCACACTAATATAAATATGTCAAAACGACACACTAAGAATTAGATAAGATGTGTAAGTCAGATAGCACATCTAATCGCAAGCGCGAAATAGAGATAAACATATACTCTCTAGACCGAAGCGCATTGTGACGTCATGCTGACCGTTTCACAAACAATAATTTGACTCAGATGCGACATGATCACTTTGTCTGTCTTGAGTAAATTAAATTCGCCGCAAAGTAAATTTGATTAATTCATTTAATGTAGGGAAATAAAAAGTCGATGTGATTTATTTATAACATTTATTAAAAAAGTACATTTTATTCTTCTCATTTCATTCAATGGAAACCTAAAACAGTACGTTAATATAAAAACTCTGCGCTGCGGACCCACCGTAGCCCTGGCAATACCCTGGGGGTATGGTGGGTCTTGTAAAGCTTAACCGTACTCCTGGCTGAAATGCTCGTAGTGTTTTACCAACGTGCTACGTGGACATTAAACTGAACAGTGTTATCTCTCGTATGATAATGACTTACTACTTACGTTTTTGAATTTTTAGACAAGCGAGGACAAGCGCTAGTACGATGATATAGTGCAACAAGGAGATAAATTAGAGAATAAAACGTTTAGGTATTACTGCTAATGGTTATAATGCTTTGTATATTATAGGTATAATCTGTGGTACTGTTGAAGACCCGTCATCATCATCATCCTTGCGCTGTCGGATCATTCCCACTAGTTCTATTGAACAGTTCTATGATAGAACTAGTGATACTTTTTTCCCACTAGTTCTATTAGCACAACTTGATGAGAAGAATAGAACTAATGGAAAACAGTTATAGGAAATTTACCACTAGTTATATGTATGTTTTACAAGGGTAGTGTCACAACATCGCGCTTACATATCCGAATAAATATGTATGTATAAAAATGTGTTAAACGAATGAACATCTGCAAAACAATTGAACGTCTTCAAAACAAATGAACGTCTACAAAACAAATGAACGTCTACAAAACAAATGACTACCAGAAAGAGATCAGCTATCGATGGTGATTGCAAAAAACAGGTGCATGCGATTTTCGACCTTACTGACAATTCATGACAAACTTTCTTTTTTGTTTTTTCTCGCTTTCTGGCAATATTAGGGTAATAAAATTATAAATTCTAACTAATGTCAATTAGGTTGAAAATCTCATGCACCTGTTTTCTGCAATCACTATCGATAGCTGATCACTTTCTGTAAGTCATTTGTTTTGTAGACGTTCATTTGTTTCGTAGGCGTTCATTTGTTTTGTAGACGTTCATTTGTTTTACACATTAAACAAATGAGCGTCTACAAAACATATTCATTCGGATATATGAGCGCGATGTCGTGACAATACGGATCATTTCCAGTAGTTCTATTGAATACCCTTGTAAATACATACATAAAACTAGACTGGGACATTTCCTATTACTTATCCCATTAGTTCTTTTCTCCTCATCAAATTGTGCTGATAGAATTAGGACAGTTCTATCATAGAATTGTTTAATACTACTACTATACTGGGAATGATCCCACAAAATAGTAGAACTTGAAATTAACGAACTGAAATCAATAAACTAATTACACAACAATATTATCTGGGAGTAGGGTTAAGCTTTGAAAGACCCACCATACCCCCAGGGGTACGGTGGGTCGGCAGCGAAAACTGTGCAGTACAATCTACTTAGTTGTTTAATACTAAACGGAGAAAAACAAGAACAAGTGAATGGACTTTGATCATCCGTCAATGTTTGTAACTTACGTATGATTTTTTATTTCTATAATAATAATATATTGTGTTGATTCAGCTTTAAATCACTTTTATTACTTGACAAAACACACATCAGTATATTATTATTACGAATGTCCCATCTGGATACTTTGTTTTTTAGTCTTTGAACACGCACAATACTGCTTCTCTTTTACACTCGCTAAAAGCCAATTTTTTTATTCACTCTATTATTTGTGATACTGAATATATTAAAAATTGTAAAAAAAACTTTGTAATATTGTAATACCCATGAATAAGAAGTGATTCCATAAGTTTAAGTCATTTTCCTACTATAGTTTGTGCAAAATCTCATTACACACGACGGCATTTTCAAATGTAACGTACACACACGCGAGTAAAAGAGCGAGCGCTTCCGACCGCAGCGCGTACGCGACTAAAGCCAAATGAGACATTTAGCCTGTTTTTAATGTGCTACTTTTCATAGATATATTACTGTTCTGTGGCCACTTTTGAAGTTCGCATAACTCATCTACGGTTTTTTTTACGCTGCGCTGTGGCACACGCACACACGAAACCCTCCCCCCGCTCACTCGCTGACGCCACCGCCGTGTTTTTGTTTTTGCGGGGGGTGAGGTCGACCTACGCACTGTACTGCAACCTCGCCTTAACCTACCTGTGAAAACATCTGCATGTATATGCTCTTCATTGTGTTCTCAAAAACATACGAAGTCTGCTAACCCGCATTTGACTAGCTTGGTCGCTTTGGCCCTTGGTGGACTATGGCCCAAACCTCCTCATGATGAGAAGAGGCACGTGCCCTAGAGATATAGTATATACAAGCCTGATGTTTATGAAGTGAAGTCACACTTCGATTTAAAGTTATCAAAGTTACAGTGTTCAATATTTTTATAAACTTCGCGTCTAAACAAGTACTTACACTAAATAATTTAAAATTATTTTACCTATAAGAAATCTCCTGAGTACCCTAGGTTGTCGTTATTCACATTGTAAAATCAAACTATGTCAACACAAAACAATCCTTTTGTATAACAAGAACTTTTCTCGCAGTATTTCACCGAAAAAAAACTATTACCTATACTTTTATAACTTTGCAGTTTGTTTACACAGTGAACAATATAAGAAAGTCTTATTTCTTAAGTTTTTCAGCTCCTAGACTCTTTAATGCCTTTTCTTAGGGACGTTATTGTGTAATTCGGACGGTGTATCAATGGTGGAGGGCTATTTCAGCGCTCTAAGCGCCTTACGAGACTGGTTCATGTACGTTAGTAATAGTCTAACAGGCGACTGCTATTTCTGAAGTGCATTTTATTTTATGAAATATTTAGTTGTGCTTGTTGGGTAAATTGCAAACAGTGAGCCTAGCAATCTTCGATTTCGGAAAGTTATTTTTAGTATAACTGTAACTACTGACTTCAAGTTGCAGTTAATATAGCAATACTCAGCTATTACCGAAGCTAAAGAATCGCTGCATAGTTTTGCTAATATCATTCCTGTCATCTCAAGATTGCCTCGAAGAGATCGCCCTAAGCGATAAGGTCGCCGTTTGTACATTATCGTAGTTGCATGTCACTTTACAAGATATGTACTGTATAACGCTATGTTTATTTATTTATTTATTTGGGACAAACAAACAGTAACACATTATATCTGCGCATATAATGTAAATAAAGATATTATTATAAATGTGAAACCCACACCGTTAGCCACAGCATATACAATTCATATGACTATATTATACTATACTATACTATACTAATGAACAATCTATGCGAGTAAGACTACCAGAATGTTCAAATAACTATACATCGGAATCCTTAAGTTTATTTAACAAAGCAGAACGAAATCTATTTGCTGACACTGAGAATAAATCTAATTCTGTAGTTTCTGAACAAAAGTCGTTATAGTTTTTGCACAAGCGACGTAGAGGCGCCCGCAGACCAGCATTGGTGCGGCAATGGGACACAGCAAAAAGAGGACGTGCGCACATCTCTCGTCTAATAACAGTTCTTGGGACACAGTAGCATATTTTATTAGTAATCTCAGAACAGTTATACCTGTTATAGCATAAGTCGAAAAGAAACATAATTTCTAGATATAAACGTCTAGACTTCAGGCTCATTAGATTGTAATTATCAAGAAGATTTTTATAGGTTGGGAAATTGGTTGGGAAATTGTGGCAGCACCTATAGTGCATCGATCTAAGGAATTTGCATTGCACTCTTTCTAGCATCTCAACGTATTTATTATAAAAAGGGTTCCACACCACCACCGCATATTCGAGTTGAGGTCTAACTAGTGCTTTATAGAGATGACAATAAGTGCTTGCGTGTTTAAATTCCGTAGCTGATCTCATAACGAACCCGTACATACGATAAGCCTTTTTGATGATGTTGTCAATATGTTGATCAAGGTGAAGTTTGTTATCTAGCAGTACCCCTAGGTCTCGCACGGATAGAGCTTTCAATAGAGGTACATTGTTTAGATTATAATTATGATTTAAAACGTTTTTGTTCTTTGTAAATGATATAGTTAAACATTTAGAAATACTAAGGTAAAGTTTATTTTGAATACAGTATTCAGAGAGTCGATTTAAGTCTTCTTGTAACTGAAAACAATCTGCTGGTTTTCTTATAGCTTTAAAGATTTTTAGATCGTCAGCATAGAGCAAAAATTTTGAGTGTCTGAAACAATTTCCAATATCATTTATGAACAAAATGAATAAAAGAGGCCCTAAAATTGAGCCCTGGGGTACGCCAGTTAGTTATGTTAGTGTGTTATAAAGCGTATATCTTAAAATAAAAGAAAATTGCTTTAAATTCGACGAGCAAATTGCATGCCCTGATGTTTCTTTACTCAGACTTAGTGCAATTATTAAGACTCGTGTACCACGACTCAGTGTCGTAGAAGAGTTCTCTCGTTCCAATCTTAGCAGTTTTAATGATGTTCTAAACATAGTTTTCCTTGAGAATATAAATCGTTTAATACGGTGAAAACGATGCTGCGTATTTTCAGCATATTGCGTCGCTTTCATACTAATACTTTAAAATTGCATCATGTATTTGAAAATCTTATACGAAACGACAATTTAATAAACGAAGTGTGGTAGATCAATCCGCAGAGCACAACTTGTTAATAATACTATAGACATTGCCTAGCTCTACCCACCTGAATTATATATAAGTACCTAAACCAGGAATCCCATCATCTATTGGTGCATACATACATACATAGTCTCACGCCTATATCCCCGAAGAGGTAGGCAGAGGTATATTGCTACACCCACTTTTCGCCAGATTTATTTCAGTCCCACGTAATAGGGGGCGAGCTTATTGCCGTACCGGGCACATTGCCAGACTCCGTGCTGCTACGGAGAATTTCCTAAATGAAAAACCCAATAACACTTTGCCCGACCCGGGGATCGAGACCTCCCAATCCCACGCGCACATTTATGCCGTGAGACCAACGAGGCAAGCCGTATAAAAATCCGTTCGGTACTTTATGAGTTTATAGCGTTCGTACAAATAATAAGGACATGACGAAGACTTAATAAAATGTATAGACATTGAACGTTCTACTACTACCCTTCCGAAGAACAAAAGTAAAATAGACACACAGCCAAACAAACCTTATTGAATACAACGAGAACCTCGCTTCACCCCTTTCTCCGGGCGCTTCCGTTCACGTTATCCGTAAATGTCCACATAAGAAACGAGATGTGTTTAAAGTACAACGTTTTAATTTCCCGTGTACACGGCACAAGTCGGGTGTATCCGCTGTAGACGGTTGTGCGACGGCCGGCGACCGGAAAGATACCCGGACGAACTTTGACATTCTGTTGTACAGAAGGATAAGTGTACGCTGTGTATTGACAATGGCATTGAGAAACGATACTTGGTGTTGTAGATATCATTCATTTATTAGAGATGTTGGCCTATATCCAGCAGAGGACTATAGCAAGCTGATGATGATGATGATAAGTGCTATTGGTCATAATTTTTAGACAACCACGGATAAGAAGCAGATGCAGAACAATAGCTTGATGTAAACTGTTGCGTTTCGTTCGGTGAGTGAGAGTGCCGGAGGCCCTATCCCCTATTCCTTCTCCCTCATCCCGAGTGGGATGAGGGAGAAGGAATAGGATCTCTCATCCTATCCCCTTTCCCAACCCTAAGGGGCGGCAACGCACTTGTGACTACTGTGGTGTTGCTTGTGTCCATGGGTGTCGCTAATTGATTACCAACAGGCTATCCGCCTGCTCGTTTGCCGCCTATAAATATAAAAATAAATAAATTTAGGGCCCGTCTTTCACCCAGTCTGGCTGTGTTGCCGGTCCAGCGACAGAGGTGCCAGTGGCAGTACCTACAATTTGTATGACAGCCACTGTTCTCACATAGGGTAGGTAGATTTGCTTAGAATGTATAAGAAACGATAGTGTCACACCTTCTTAGTTATATCCCCTGATTTCGTTGCTAAGTTTAGTTACCACGTCTGTATTTATCCGGGATAGGATGTGGCGACTACCTGTCAGTAAAATGCAGTTAGTCTAGCTTGCTCGTCTGGATCATTACGCATAACTTAGCCTTGTGACATTAGCACGGCACTACAACTCGCTATGTATATAAAATACTAGCTTTTGCCCGCGGCTTCGCGCGCGTTAAATTCGGGGTAACACAAATCTACTTTCAGTCTCAAGTTGTGTTAAGGCACTCCTGATTATTCTAAAGACTAGAGAAACTCTATCGGGTACAAAGTAACTCGGTTAGTATCCATGACATTATCTACCGAAAGATACATAATAACATCACCTTGCATACAATCAAATGTCAAAGCCATTTCCAATACATGTCCAATATTATATCTATAAACATTTTCGCATTTATAATATTAGTAGAGAAAATCGCTTCAGCCGTTTAAGCGTTGTATATAATTTATTAGTTTATATATGCGAACAATTTAATCAGCGTGCACTATACGACATTATGTATGGTGTGACAGTACTGACAGGTATGCGATAGCACATGCGCAGCACTCAATTATTAGCGCATGCGTTCTTACTTCTAACGCTCGGGCCACACTACCTTACCGTCTACCGGGCTGTTACCGCCATAATTATGGCAATAAATTACCGTTAAATTACTGCGTGAAGTCGTGTGGTTACACTAGAGTTTACCGAGATATGCCAATGAACTAGGCGGTAAAAATATCATTTTTCAAGATGGCGGATGAAGCTGCAGCTGTTTGGTATTTTATGAGTGCCAATTATTTTAACATGAATCTTTTAAATTTTTAGCTTTCTGTCGGGTATCCTAGAGAGACGGTTCGGATTGCAATAACTCCAAAAATTCGAGCGCTTTTTCATTTGACCACTCCATATCGGTAGATAGTGTAGATACGTGCGTCGTCGTCGAACTCGTGTTGCACACTGAACAAACGGTAGTGTGGCCACAAACGCAATAATTACTGCGGTAATCTTCTTTGATGTGCGAAAAAGACCGCCGCCGGAGCTATTGCCTACCGGCATATGCCATATTGATTGGCATTGTAAAATTATGGCCATAAATCGCGGTTACACCTAGGCGTTGCTGAAATTATGGCAATAATTGTTGGCATATCCCGGTAGTGTAGCCCGAGCGTAAGAGGTAAATTTGTGCCGTACAAACTTCTACCCTCCCTACAATCCCTCCCAGTTTATTTTTTGCAACTTATGGTAGTCTATGTCCGTCTATGTCCGTCTCCATGGTCCAATATATCTATATATTAAAAGAATTTGTGTTTTATAATACGAGTCGGCCAGCCCGTTCTACCCAACCGATTCGCATGATTTCTTTTTTAAATGAAATCCCTCGCTGCATAGATTTGTCATCAAGCATTAGAAATTACCTAACTTGCACATTCATCAAGTTATATGCAAAAACAGTTTTCTCCCATACATTTTTACGTTTTCGTAGCCGTAGTCAATGATTTTCTGCTTCTATATTATCTGGTTTTCATTGAGGTAGGCGTTTCGTTATAGGCCTAAAACACGCGCTGAAAAAAGGTCTTTCATTTGATGGTATGCTCATTTAAATTGCGTAAGTTTGAAGGAAGATAGGTGTGGACATTGAACTTATTTTTCAATATTTTCCTTTAAATTTCTTAAGATTCCATTGCTTTCTCTCATGTAGAGAGACGACGGTTCTAAATTCAAAAATATTTTTATGGCATCTAATAAGCTCCTTGCGGTAACTGCCAGGAAAAAACGTTATGCCTCCTTATGGTGACCTTGCCTTACTTTCATACGGGTGTGAGTGTGGTGGTGTGTAAAATTATACCCGATGTTGGTAAAATTATCACTATAGTGAATTATCGCTGATGGCATATAATATTCCCCGAATGTTACCAGTTAACCCTTAATGTTGGGTGAACTGATCGTTGATGTTGAGGAATTTTCCTTACGTTTTATGATAGGAAAATTTTTGTGTTTTTAAATTACGGACTTGCTTCGGGCATCTTATTTTTTATGTGTAACATATTACAGCGGTTCATAGTACTATTGTCATCATCATCAGCCTATAAAAGTCCACTGCTGGACTAGGCGTCTCCTTTGAAAGGAGGAATTGGCCTACTATACCACGCTGGCCAAACAGGTTGGTATAGGGTTTGTATCAAGTTTTCCTTCTCTTACAGTGCTGTTCTCTGCATAATATGCTCCCTCTGTCGGCTCTTACGACACCCATGGGATGATATGGGGTGGTGACATTTCCTATACTTAATCTGTCACCACACGGACTATTGTCATATAATTATATTATTACAAGTGGTAGTTATGGTAGAAATTGTAGCTTTGGTAAGAATAGTAGTTTTGAGAGAAGGTACTTTTGACAGCACCGGCTGTTTTGGTAGAAATGGTAGTTTTGAAAAAAATATAGATATGATAGTGTTAGTACGAATAGTAGTTTTGGTACAATTAGTAGTTTTGATAGGAATAGTATTTCCGGTAGGAATAGAAGTTTTGGTAGAAATTGTATTTTTGGCATATATGGTAGTTTTGGTAGTAATGTTACTTACGATTGCTACCAAACATACAATTCCTACCAAAACTACCATTTCTACCAAAACTATAAACGTAATTATTACATTTTTAAATTATGATGGATAATGATGTGAATAATCACACCCATACACAAAACCAAATAAATCGTGCTTCTCACAGAAATATTTAGCAGGATAACAGAAATAAAACCTATTTTCTTACTAATAAAAAAAAGTTGTTTATCTATATTTTTAATTTTGGTAGTAAAATATTGACAGATAAAATAAAAAAGGGAAGTTAGCGTATTAGGTAGGTAAATAAGTTTCTGATTTAATAACGTATTTTTTTGTGAGTAGTTGTGTTTTCAATTATAATGATGGTTCTTGGAAGGAAATTGAAAAATGCTCAGAGAAAGTTTGAACAAAGAATCTTGGTCAATGACGGCCCTGTTGGAGATTTGGTACCGGATGGTCCTCCTACTGTTAAAAAAATACGGGTGGAAACGGGTTCAGATTTGATTAATTCTACCATCAACAATTTTCAAGTGATTTCCATTCTTGGTGACGGTAATTGCTTATTTCGCGCAATTTCTTATTGTTTATATAAGTAGAAGTGAGAATAAACATTATAAAATTCGTTTGGCCACTGTTGATAACATTGTCAATAAGTGTGATGTATTTGTATATAGTAACTTCATCATTGTTAGGGACGAAGCATATGGCCAGACCATTACAAATGCAACAGATTACAAACGTGTGGTGGGTGCCAATGGACAGTACGCAGGGTATGCTGAACTTCAGAGTATAAGTGAGCTATATCCTGAGTGTCAATTCGTTCACCTGGAAAACAGTAATACGATTACTGACTATGGTACTGGCGAAATTGTTCATAACTTGCTATTTTCTGGGCACCTGGACGAAGGCCATTACAGTGTCCTAATGGAAAGAATGCTAGGGCAGCACAGTCATATTGAAGAACTTTCTTTCGTCAATGTTCAGTTATACATATTATATATATCCCTATTGCGCGGTAAACCATTCAGTAATGCCAAGGTGGAAATTTCACGATACCTAAGGTGCAACGCAAAGCCAATCTTGTGACAAAAGAAGTTTTGTGATAGATATATTTTTGGTAAGAATATCATTTTTTTACTTTTTAGATAAGGCTGTGTACGATGTACTCATCATACCTATATGTAAGAGCTTTTTTATAATATTAAAATATGCTGTGAAGCAGCACGGGTCCTCTAGTCTATATATTAAATTTCAACAAAATCGGTTCAGCCGTTTTAGCGTGAAAACGGAACATACATACATACATACACACTTTCGAATTTATAATATTAGTAGGGATTGCGTTGTGCGCGTTATTTTTCGATGTGCAATTATCTCGGCCGTAACCAATACTTTTTATACCAATATTAAAATTTATGATTATTTCTGCCAGTATAATTTTTACAAAGCAGCAGCCTTTCACAAAAAAAAACAGTCCACAAAAAGTCCGTGCTGATTCACGGATTCACAAATATATTTCCAAATTAATCGTGAAATGCTGAACGCATTCAAATAGAAATAAGGCATTTTTTTAATAAACTTACATAACAAGTAGAAAATTTACGAAATATCACACGAAACGGGTCTAAAAATTCAAACAGATTCAGTAAATTAAATAATTAGTTTTCGTATAGTTAGTGCAAGTTTCTACGAATAAAATAATCGAATGCCATGTAGGTACCTACACCTCTCGTGTTTTCGTGATACAGCCAACGGTTAAAAATTAATTTTGAACTATTCCAAATTATTTGCACGCCCGCGAATGAATTTCATATACGATCAAACTAAGTTTCGCGTATGAATTTTTCCGTTAAATAATAATTTTGTTTATTCAACGGCAAAAATTCACGTGTTACTTCATTTTCAGTACAACTATCAGGAACTAAAATGCTATGCTCTTATTTATTTGAACAGAAAATGCACGTGTATTATATATATACTAAAATACTTTAAAATTCACAGATTTTTCAATATTATAGTGGCATTTTGACTGGCAAATATATTCCAGAAGCATTTGCTTTGGGACAGAAAGATTCTAGAGTAGTGGCTACATAGTAGGAAAGGCTCCAGAAAATGACCAGATTGTCTGAAGATCGGCTTAGCTACAGAAATTAGAGTGGCCCATAATAAGCAACGTGCACTCCTTTCGCCACAACTTCATACAGCCTTCTGCAGTCCTGGACATAGGCCTCCTTATTTTTGTCACAATAGCGTTGTGAAGCAGTGAGAGCATGGGGCCTACCGTACGACGCTGGTCAGACGGAATGGCATAAGGTTTAAGGCGCCGAGTACAGCTACTGAGTTCAGCTGTTGCTGTCACTGTCGGATTGTATACATAAGAAAGAGAAGCGCGACGACGACCGGACGTTCAGAACGAGTCATTTATCATTAAATACATTAATCCTTACAAATATCTTATTCCAATCGATAAATAAAAACAACAGTTCCCTTTATTATTATAAATAACATCACTGTTATTAATATTATCAAGATTTGTTTATAAATAATACAGTTACAATTGCTACAATTTCAATTTAAATGGTTATTTTATGGTTTTTTTTATCGAGAAATTTTACCGAAAACGTGTTTTGAACACAATGGTCCCCCCATAAATATGATCAAGATTAACATATATTTTTTTAGCTGCTCTAAAATGTATACATTTGGCTAAAAAACTGTTTTGTGAAGCCTATTTTGACTAAGTACAGCGCCTTAATGTCGAGCTCATCATCAACCGCAAGATACTACGTGCTTCGCGTATTTTCCTTGGTCACCTCTTAGGAAACTTACGGAATGAAATAGGATAGTGAAACCTTGTATTCCTAATCCGACACCACAAGAAAATTGCCTTAGTCAAATCAAATCCAAGTTGATTAAGGTGAGCGCTGATCTCATCATCATCAGCCCTTTACTGTCCCACTGCTGGGCACGGGCCTCTTCTCACTATGAGAAGGATAAGGCCATAGTCCACCACGCTGGCCAAGTGCGGGTTGGCAGACTTCACATGTCTTTCGAGAACATTATGGAGAACTCTCAGACATGCACGTTTCCTCACGATGTTTTCCCTCACCTATTAGCAAGCGATAATTAACAATTTAATACGCACTTAACTACGAAAAGTCATTGGTGCGTGCCGTGGATTCGAACCCGAGACCCTCTGCGTAGCAGTCTGTCGGTCTCTCCATTTAGCTATCGCTACTTATCTGGCTGATCTACAAAAGCATAAAGTAACCTTAGTCTAATAATATCGCAAATTTCTACCAAAATATTAACGAGCATGTCCCGGCTGTTTCTTTTTAATAAAATCCAGTCATTCATTTGATAGAAAATCTCACCCAACACCTGGTGACGGTGTGGTCAATGCTTTTCAATATCTCCGTAAATATGTTCAGAGGCCGCGACCGAAAATCAATATCAGATGAGTATTGTATTTGAATTTTGTCTGACACTACTATCACGTGAAATGTCAAGCTATCGACAAGATTGCTGAACTGATAGGCTTAAACCAAATAATACATTTTGCCCGCAAAGGATAGAAATCTTCTGTGATATTTCTGTTGCCAAATTACTTCGTTCTGAATATTAATGTTTGTGTACTGGTTCAGCCTTAATACTGGAATACGATACTCTTTAATAATAAATTCATTTATATTTGATAGCTCGGCTGTTGGTTTTGTGATCCCGACTCTACGTCGGGTATTGCGGTCGCGATTTCGGTAAGGACAAATCTTTGTGTGCTGAGCGCATTTATACTTCGTTTCTGTCTGAGTATAATTAATTTATAATTTGCATATATTTTAACGTATACTTATTGCTTATCTTGCTACCACAGATCAGGATTTGCATAGATTGGGATCTGATGAGCGTCACTGAGTTATCTCGGGAATTATTTTCTCAAAATTTCATCTAAAGGGCTTCGCATGTCCTAGTGTTTATGTAAAGATGATGAAATTTAAAAAAAATCGCAAGAAAGACTAAGTTGCATAATTGTTTAAAATTACAAGTGAAATCTTATGTTCCCTAAATAGTCTAGCACATGTATCCAGGGTAGGCAGCTGTAAGGCCAGGAAGGTTCTGGCGTGGCGGCCACAAGACGCAGTACCTATTCATAGGCCTCCAGCAAGGTGTACGAAGCAGCGATTTCAATGGGATCGTAGGCATAAGTTTATGCGAGTGGTAGATGAATGAACGGTGAAATTAATTCTGACACTGAAGTTTCTGCATAGATTAATACCGGCCGAAGTCACGAATTAAGTGATACTCTTTATCCTCAAGTAGTATTTAGATTGAGACCCACTACAAAAGAGAGACTGATTAGCGAGTGTAGGTACAAAGTTTGAATTTTGTGAAAAAAGAAGAAAATGCGTATAGACAGACAATACGCAGCTGAAAGTACTTCAGATATGTACCGACCCTTAAGCACATAAGGGTCGGTACATATCTGAAGGAAAAAGCGTCGGGCGTATCATCGGTCGCGTCTATTCCGTCAAATGGGTTGGCACATATTTGACGAAAAATGCATCGGTTAGGTGTGAAAGGTTGAATGTTTTATTACAGCGTTTCCCATTTGCTGGGTCGCGACCACCGGGTCGTACCGGGCAGTCAAAATAAAATACCGGGTCCCAACATTCCCGCATTGTTTTAAAAATAATACCTATTATCGATCGACGTATAGTTTAGTGACTAAATAGGCGATACTAAAATATTATAATTAAGTAGGTACCTTGTATTAATAAACAACATTTTTACTATTAATAAATGTATATTATTTAACCTTAATGGAACCAGCTTCTGTTTAAAAGTATTCAATGGGTCACGAAAGGACGATGTGAAAATTACCGGGCCATGGCAGAACAATGTTTGGGAAACACTGTTTTATTATATATTTGTCTGTTTTGGCGTTACGCGACCGATAATACGTGACGCATTTTCCGTCAGATATGTACGGACCCCAAAAAGCTGAATTTGAAAGCTGATAATGTATGTTCCCTGGGAAGTGTAAGTGAGCAATAAGAGAGGACTTTTTGTAATTCCCTAATGGGTAAAATGACCAATGCGGGGGGCGCCGCGGGTGAAGTTTCTCCATAATGATCAGATTATTAGAACGTAAGTCGAATTTGAGGTAATTGTAATAAAGCTTAAAATAATAGAGTTTCAAATAACATTAAATATTAATAGCTAAGTGCCGTTGTATAATCCTTTGCCCATTTGATGAAAATTTTGTATAATCCTTTGTCCATCTGATAAAAAAGTACTCATCTATCATTCAACTGAAAATAATGATATTTTATAAATAGTTTATTCGCTGGCCTTTAGAGTTAAACAAAAACAAAACTGTTAGCTATTAACTACTGGATGTTATTCTAAACTGGGAACGAAATATTTCATTTTATTTAACTGTATTTTTTGCAGATACCTTAATGAATTAATATCGATGCACTCTTCTCTGTTATCTTTTCATACCCGTAGCTGAAAAATACGAATGATAAAATGTGAATTCGTTCGGAATAATAATGTTGATCATGTTCACAAATGCAAACATTTGGCTGCAAGCGGCATGATTTCGAATATAAATTCATATTCAAAGTCATTCTGTAAACCAAACGTATAAATGATTTCAGCTTCTTAGGATCCGTACATATCACTTATGAACAAGTAAATGAAATTTATATCAAATATCGATTAGATAGAAGGACTATTAGAAGAACCTAGAAGAAACTCTTGCCACTGATGCTAATGTTACAATTTTAATAATAACAAGCAGCAGTATGCTTGACGTGGTCGCCTCTACCCTCCAAACTATTTTAACTAATCAGACCAACGCCGTCAATAAAAATATGTACCTACCACCAAAGTATTAAATACCAATACTGTTTCTGTTTAAGGCTAATAAAAACCAAGACATTAGCTAAAGGCCAAAAAAGCCTCTACGTTTCAGCTACCTGACCATACATCATGGCTTCTTAATATTCTGCGAGTGTGTGTGCGGAGGACATTAATTTAGCGCAGGATCAAGTGACAAATGAGGTGTCCGGCGGCAGGTGTGACGTGTCCATCATTTCACATCTGAGGTACTTTTATGGACCATAATATACGTTTTATCTAGTGGTTTTTGTGGTGAACAGTTTTTGTGTGTTTCTTTTTTATATTTATTTTGCTTTTAATTTGTGTAGATGGAGATAAAAGTATTTTCTTTTTCTTACTTCTTTCTTTATTTGTTCCTTAGTTTACTGAAGTTATTCTATTTAAAAACAGTTCGCTGACCATGGTGTTGGGATCGCGGTCAAAAGTTCTGTTGGATGTATTGTGTGTTCAAAATCAGTCGGTGTGGAGAGCCAATAAGGTTCAATATTAAGTGCAGTCATAAGTTTCGTATTGGCCACGTAACCCACTACGCCATTCGTACAACCTTATATCTATCTCCTTCATTGAAACAAAAGTCAAAGTATTTTTGGTGGGCGTAAACCGACACTTTTTGTCATGTCCAAATATGGACAACAAAGAATATAAAAATATTAAATAATACAAGCAAGATTAACAATAAAACACTCAGTGCCCACGTTCCCACTCGAGTTTCTTTCAAAAGAAAGTGCCAACATTTTTGTGAGTCGTATTTTTAGTACAAAGTTCAAATACGTCAAGACATTATGAGCGGTTTCAGATTAGCGTTTTATACGCGCGTATAAGCTCGTTTTTAGAAGCGCGTGTAGGCGCGTATAGGCGCGCCTTTTGGCACACGCGCAACTCGTACGAGCGTTGACGCGCTTCTAAGCTCGTATAACTACCAACCGTCAAAATCCATGTTGACACTGACAAGACGTCACTACCGTTTCGAGCGAACACGCCCGTTTACGTGAGTCTGGTTTTTTGAAGCGCGTAATATAGCGCGCGTGTAAGCGCGTATGCAGAAACGACCGTATACGCGCAGAAAAATACGCTAATCTGAAACCGCCCTAAGGGCGATTTCAGATTAGCGTTTTATACGCGCGTATAAGCTCGTTTTTGGAAGCGCATGTAGGCGCGTAAAGGCTCGTCTTTTGGCACACGCGCAACTCGTACGAGCGTTGACGCGCTTCTAAGCTCGTATAGCCGCAAGCCGACAGAATCCATGTTGACACTGACAAGATGTCACTACCGTTTCGAGCGAACACGCCGAAATATGCCCGTTCGATTTTTTGAAGCTCGTAATGTAGCGCGCGTGTAAGCGCGTATGCTGAAACGACCGTGTACGCGCAGAAAAATACGCTAATCTGAAACCGCTCTAATAAAAGTTCTCAAGATTTATATCCAAGGTTTATAGAATTAGAGCTAACACAGTAGAGTAAGATCCCAGAGCCGCCAGACCTACGTCATTTTATCAAAGCTGAAATTTTGAGGATTATTAGTATACAATCTTGTTAAAAGGTATGCCAACCCACTAACTTGAATGCTGGGCCATTTCACAGGTAGCGCGAAGTAAAGGTACCAAAAAAACATACTTACTTACGTTAAAGTATCAAAGCTGGTATTCAAATATGTGTTTAAAAATACTGTCTAAAA
This sequence comes from Euclidia mi, assembly GCA_944739405.2. Classification (NCBI taxonomy): domain Eukaryota; kingdom Metazoa; phylum Arthropoda; class Insecta; order Lepidoptera; family Erebidae; genus Euclidia; species Euclidia mi. The sequence goes on from OX123199.2 coordinate 54,828,684, forward strand.
TTGAAATTCATTATTGCCAGACACTTTCCGTGGGCCATTACTTCTGCCAGACGCCTTGAAAGTTCCTAAAAAATTATGTAAACTACGTCATTTTATCAAAGCTAAATTTGATATATGTTACTTTAGATACTATTTTAAGACCCTTCCTAAGCAGCCAGACCAATCCGAAGGGCCATTCGTCTAGCCAGACACCATGGAACTTTCCCTGTGAGTGCGAGCGTGTGGCCATTATTCATACGCATTCATACGCATGAATGCGTGTGAGTACACTACATTGTCCCAAAAGACTGTAGGAATATTATTTTGGGTATTATTACAAGAATAAAAGTGTAAAATATATTTTTTCACAAAAAATATATTTGTAGCAGCAAGCTACATAACGCATAGTAGTCTGTCTTAGTAGTTCCGTCGTTATTGGGTAGATGGCGCTGTGATATGTGTTATGTAGCTTGCCGCTACAAATATATTTTTTGTGAAAAAATATATTTTACACTTTGTGTTTTTCGGTGTTTATGAAGTTAGTTGCTTATAGCGATGAAATACATTTTCTATTGGGTCTGTTTGAGAAACTTTATCGAGTATTACACTTTAATATTATACTTCTATTACAAACAATAATAAGTAATAACTCACAACCGATTCATGAAAAATAGCTTCAATATTAACATCGTTAATTTTCTTGTTCCGATTGAGAGCAGCTACGAAAACCACCGTTATACAGTCGATCGTTTATCATCATAACAAATGGATATTTTGCAACAGAAGCATAATGCAAACTATTATGAGAAAACTTTTGATTGAACTCTTTAGTTCTGTGACACGATTGATACTAGATAATACCTAATTGTCTTTATGACAATCTGTAATATAAAATTCTTGCGTTACTGACAGAGCTGAATTTGCCTTTTATGTTCCTTGTGTAGTGTAGGGCAGTACCATGAGAGGATTGTGATATTTTTTCTTAAGGGGAATATAGAGATCCGTTGAGCCACGGATGAAAAACGCCAAAAGACGTCCACTGCTGGACATAGGCTTCCCCCAAGGCTCTCCACATAGACCGATCCCGAACCACCCGCATCCATCCGCTGCCTGCGATCCCAACAAGATCGTCAGTCCACCTTGCGGGCGGCCTACCTCTGCTACGACGTCCGGTGCGGGGCCACCACTCCAGAACCTTTCTGCTCCAACGGCCATCCGTTCTTCTAGCTATGTGCCCTGCCCCCTGCTACTTCAGCCTGACCATTCAAATTATTAGAATGAAATCCGAATTTGAACCAATTCTAATAGAGCTAAAATATTTTTTTTTATAGAATCAAGCCTGTATCACCGAAAGGGTAGGCGGTGTAATACTATACCCACATTTCGCCATGAATTTTAGGTCCCACTACATGGGGAGGCGAGCCTATTGCCGTTACCGGGCACACAAATTCACATTCTGAGTCATTTATTCGTTTGGTTTACAAAATTACTAACTCACCATAAACTTATGAACGTGTAAATCAAAATTATATTGAATATCGGTTAGGTAGAAGGACTATTAGAAGAACCTAGAAGAAACTCTTGCCACTGATGCTAATGTTACAATATAAATAATAAAAATCAGCAGTGTGCTTGACGTGGTCGCCCTTACCCTCCAAACTACTTTTACTAATCAGACCAACGCAGTCAACAGAAATATGTACCACCAAAGGTAATATTTCTTTTTATTTTATTTTTTTAGTAACCTGGTAATGTGTCCCACTGCTGTGCAAAGGTAATAATACCAATACTTTTTCCGTTTAGAGCGAATAAAGACATTCGGTGAAGGCCAATAAAGGCTCTACGTTTCAGCTACCTGACCATACATCATGCCTTCTTAATATTCTGCGAGTGTGTGTACGGAGGACATTAATTTAGCGCAGGATCAAGTGACAAATGAGGTGTCCGGCGGCAGGTGTGACGTGTCCATCATTTCACATCTGAGGTACATTTATGGACCATAATATACCTTTTACCTAGTGGTTTTTGTGCTGAACAGTTTTTGTGTGTTTCTTTTTGATATTTATTTTGCTTTTAATTTGTGTAGATGGAGATAAAAGTATTGTCTTTTTCTTACTTATTTCTTTATTTGTACCTTAGTTCAGTGAAGTTATTTTATTTAAAATCTGTTTGCTGACCATCGTGTTGGAATCGCGGTCAAAAGTTCTGTTGGATGTGTTATGTGTGTTCAAAATCAGTCGGTGTGGAGAGCCAATAAGGTTCAATATTCGGTGCAATAATAATTTTCGTATTGGCCACGTAACACACTACGCCATTCGTGCAACCTTATATCTATCTCCTCCATTGAAACAAAAGTCAAAGTATTTTTGGTGCGCGTAAACCGACACTTTTTGTCAAGTCTAAATATTGACAACAAAGAATATAAAAATATCAAATAATACAAGCAAGATTAACAATAAAATACTCAGTGCCCAAGTTCCAACTTGAGTTTCTTTCAAAAGAAAGTGCCAATATTTTTGTGAGTCGTATTTTTAACCGACTTCAAACAAAAAAAGAAGGAGGAGGTTCTCAATTCGGCCGGTATATTTTTTTTTTCGATGTATGTACACCGATTTCGCCGAGGTTTCTGAACCGATTTACGTAATTATTTTTTTGTTTGATGCCCAGTAGTTTCGAATTGGTCCCATAAAAATTTTATTCATGTAGGCCCAGTAGTTTTTATTTTATGAGAATTTTTTTCTTATTTTCACCAAAGAAATATAACCTTAAGTCATAGAAGTAACACTAAATAACAACAGCGGTTGCTATGTTTGATATCTTATTTCTAAGGGCACATGCAGTATGATAGAAAGAGCTGTCGATAGGTTTAGCAGCACGCTCTTATAGCAGCGTCGTGGTCGCCAAACAGTAGACAAAACATAGAGTTAGGAAACCGAGTGTTGTTCGTAACAGTGATGATTTATCGATAAATATTTTTGGTCAAATGTCTAACTTTAGTATGTGTCGATATATTTAAGCCGTAGAAGTAAACAACTAAAATATTGAAATTGTAGTTTTTGCTGTCGACGCCGGACAGTGCTTTGCAAAGACTTGCCAGACAGACAGTAAGTACTAAAAAAATTCACGTGTTTAAATTGTTCGTTTTAGCCATAAAATCTATTGACAAAGGTATTCATAACTAATGAGCGATGCGTTGCGATGAGGTGCTAAGAAACTGTCACTTGGATTATGTATTGTACGAATTATACCAGATTGGCTAATGCGGCAGGCTTTGGCAATTTGTGTGCGTCGCATCATATCACGTTGCTTGCTATCGCTTACGTTGGACACTGCTCGATTTTTTTAGAGTTGTAGGTAATCCGATTTGTGATCCGCCAGCACAAATGATTCGCCTTTATGTAAATATTAGTACAGCAGTGAACTACTTTGACTACTCAGTTGGCGTGAGTTCAACCGACTGCCACGCCGAAGCTTGCGGGTACGATTCAGTTTTACATTCATGTCCGATAGTTTGTTTCCGTATTTATCCCTCATTCAAAAAACATCGATATCTCCTTTCACTGTCAAATCCCATCACTCCTTAATTATGGGATTTACAGCACGGCTATTTAGAGAATGCAGTCAAAGATATGAGTCTGTAAGGAGTCTATGCCTCTTTAAATGAGACGCGTAATTTGACGTTATGATTAACCAACTAAGACCAACTGACATTACATGTTGCACGTTCGGTATAAGGAAATTTATAGGGCATGTTCTCTCTAGTCTAAACGTCCAACCTCTCTGATTTTCACCTATCCTTAAGGCTGAAATTCCTATGAATAATAATTGAGGCCATGAGAACCATAGTGGCCTAACTAATTTTTTTACAATATTGAGTTTATGACTTATTCCAGTTCAAATTGATCATTTTGATAGAACCAGAGTAGCCTAAAAGTGATAAAACGAATATTCACTAGATAGCAACTTAATCACTGTTACAGTTTTAGTCGGTGATCTAAATTTAAAGTACCATACTGGCCTAAATAAGATAGGATAATATTGTAAAAAAATTAGTTAGGCCAGTATGGTTCTCATGGCCTCAATTGTGACGGCTGGTGTCATGTCAAATTGTCATCACTACGGTTACTAAGGACTACTGACGTCTACATGTATTATATATCCAATCTCTTTGCGTCTACACTTTATGCGTCGACACGACAAACTGGCCGGTACTCAAACATAATAATTAGCAAAAAGGTTTGAAGACTATTTCATTATTTGGAAATGACAGTTAGATGACGTAAGCACTCTGTCAAGTATTCGCTGAATTCGCCACTAATTGATAACATGGCGATGGCCGTGCTGATAATACATCCGCTTTACGTTCTGAAGGCATGGGTTCAAATCCCAATCAAAACAGTTAGTCGATTTTGGTTTTTATGAAAGAGCTATGGCAGCTTCCCATACATAATTTTAGTTAATCACCAAAGTTAGCATCTTTAAATAAAATATACCGTGTTTGATAGAATATATATTGCTGATTCTAAGGGTAAAAAATTCGTAACTGATAGGAGGCCAGGTTTCTGAGTTATTATGCTTAGAAGTTTTATAGGTTATGTCATTATTAACCATCTATTTAGTATATTGCTGCATCGCATAATAATTTATTGGTAAATAAAACTGAAGGATCTCGATGGCCTACTACTACTTATGCCCAATAGTAAACAATATTAACGATAACGCAAGTTAAGCAACCCCAGGTGTGGACACTTCTTGGATTTGTGACCACAAAATATCATAAGCTCCTCTGTGCATAGAAAGACAAGTCTGTTATCATGACATACATAGATATGTCGTTAAAATCAGATGCTCTTATGCAGCTTTAAACATCTGCTATCAATATTGACTATTTATTTACATACTGAACGTTTTTCAAAGAAACATAAAACGCGACTGATTTCCTAAAAAATATATAGCCTATGTCAAGTGAGGATTCTAACAATAGCCCACTCATCGAAATCGGTTCAGCCATTTAGAAGTTATGGTGCCATAAAGAAACTCACATACATGAACTCTAAACCCACTTGATGAAGCATGTTGCTGATAATTCTCTGTGACATTTTGACGAAGCCTTTTGCGGATAACCGTATCTATTCTTTATTTTATGGTGCATGAATAAATGAAATATGATTTATGATTATACAATAAAAAATACGCTACCTTTTTGGGCAGTCGTGTAAAATAGTAGTAAATCATGAGCTGACGACGGTTTCTTAACGTGTTACTTACATAGTATTACCAAGGATAAAAATATGTTTCAGGTTCCCTAATGTGTATGGAAAAAAGGCAGGGCGGATAGTAAAAACACAAGATTTCATTTTACAATATTTAATTCTTCATCATTCTCTATAACTAGCACAAATCATCTAAAAAGGCAGCTTGTGCAAAGATATTTTCTTGGTGTCTAGCCCATCCCAAATACCAAACGATGGTCATTACATGAGCACAACATCCTAACGTACCCATGTTACAGTTAACACATAAAATCCGTGTGGTCATAAAGGATCTGCCGTGGCCACGACCACGACCACTCATTTTGGCTGTAGAAACCAGGTACACAACAATATCCAAGAAACAGGGCATTATCGGAATCCTTAAGCACGCACAAGTCACAAAGAGTATCAGAGTCCATAAACAGTCAGAGTCATATAACAAGAAGCGAAAACAGAGTCCTTGAGCAGTCCAGGTCAAAAAGTATACAGAAAACTGAGGAAAAGCAACGAAAACACTCAGAACACCACAAGACACAAACAAACAAGCGCGGCGGCGCTAGCGAGTTGGGAAAAAAATCGAAATGTCAAATGTCATGTTGTATTTTTTGATAGCTCTGAATGGCAGTCTTTTAGTTAGCGCCCAGTCCTACTTTAAAGGTGAACGCAGACTTGGCCGCACCGCAGTCGCCGCAGTTCCCGCAGTCATCGCTTTTTGTTAATGGCCTCGCACATCTATCCGCACCGCAGTCACTGCAGTCGTTCCTGTCGCCGCACGCATCGCACTTGATTTCTTTCAAATCTTTCATTCAGCGTCATCCGCCCCGCGCTAGCCGCAGCGTCCGCTGCGTGCGGGCCGGTGTTGGTGACGTCATCAGCTGCGGCTTGGGGAGTTCGGTCGTTTCAGCGACTGCGGCGACTGCGGCGCGGGTGGGTGTGCGAGGTTGCATAGAACTTTCATATAAATAATTCGAATGTGAATACTGCGGCGCGTGCGGTGCGGCCAAGTCGGCGTTCACCTTAAATGTCAAAAGGAGTTTTTAATAATGTACTTTATTTAAAATCCAGATAAAAATAGACGTAACAAGCAAAAAATAGTTTTATTCATATTAATGAACAATTTAAATCTCTTAATCTATAAAAAAACATTCATGATTCTATCTTGGAAAGGTAATTATTTACTCTGGCAACCTTGTGGCTTTCTGACAAACCAAAGAAATGGCCATTACTAAAATCCGGAAATCAATTAACATAATAGCTATTTTTAATTTTAATCTTTTTATCTAGCCTTATCTAAATTCGACAAAAATATGGAAAAGCGTATAAAAATATTTCATGAATTTTGGTTGTAATGAGTTTTTAAGACGCTTTTAGTGCACTAAACTAAAAATCTGCCATAGCTCTTTGGAAAATGTTTATGAATATTTGGCAAATATTTTTTTTTATCTTAGGTAGACTTTAAATAAACTAAAGTATAATTGGTCTATAAGTAGGATTTACATTATAATGTACAATAAAATAAAACTAATTATATAACTAAACTATCCTAAACTATAAAAAAGCAAAAGTATGAAAAGAAAAGTACATACATACATACATATCGTCACGCCTTTTATCCCCGAAGGGGTAGGCAGAGGTGTATTTCTACACCCACTTTTCGCCAGATATACTTTAGTCCCACGTAATAAGGGGCGAGCCTATTGCCGTACCGGGCACATTTCCAGACTCCGTGCTGCTACTGAGAATTTCGTGACAGAAAAACCCAATAACACTGCCCGACCCAGGAATCGAACCCGGGACCCGATCCCACACGCACATTTATGCCACGAGACCAACGAGGCAGTCGTATAGGGTTTGATGTCGAGTTTTCCGTCTCTACGCTAATATGGTATTTGCATCGTATTATCCCTTAGTCGCCTCTTACGACACCCACGGGAAGATAGGGGGTGGTGTCACTTGTATTCTATGCCGTCAACCACACGGCAAAAACGAAAAGAAAAGTGAATAAAATATAATAAAAAATTAAATTCCTCCGCAACGCCGTCGAGCGGTTGCGTGCCCAGAGGGCTGGCAGCATTGCCACGTTGAATGGCAATACTTATTCTCTCAGCGAGATTTAAACCAGCCCTCTGGTCACGGGAAGCATCGATCAGCCTTCTGGCGATTTCTTTCTTTGGGAAATGTGGGTGTATTATTACACCTCTGCCTACCCCTTCGGGGATACAGGCGTGAGTCTATAAAAAAAAATCAGACATCGGGAGTTGGGTTTTGTATACGTATTTAAATTGGATGACAATGAAAAGTTATTGTGACATAGAGCTGCTCTGATGATGGAATCGAAAGGTGGCCATAGGAATAATATAGGAACTCAGTAATTAATTGACAAAATTTTGTAGAGTTTGGACTCGTTCTCTTCCGATGAAGGAATCAGAAGGTGGTGATACGAACTCAGTAATTACAAAAATCTATTTGAATTGCACAATGATGATAATGGTGACTTCAAAGACGTAAATCATGCGGTAATGCCATGATTTGTCGATTATTAATGAGACCAAGTCTATTAGCTCTCTGCTCAAAAGGCTCATTCGCTAGACGCTCTTGGATCTTACCGAGTCTAGAATTATACTGTTTAAGAGTTTCTTGACGTCAACGTGATTTCATATATATGCGTTCCTGGCCAACAAACGTTTTTCAGGATCTTTAATAGTCTCACAAGAACGTAAAACTGTGTCCCGAAGAGCATTTTTACAGAGAAGACTACTTTTATCCGTTCCCGTTTCTTGAGATCTATATTTTAAGGCGCGCAGCACCTTTTGTAGGTCTTCCTATAACTAGTTGACAATACAACAATAGGTTCACTAAAAAGTATTAAATAAAAATTTAATAACTACGTTAAAAACAACCGACTTCAAAAACGAAAAAGTGAAAAATAATAAAGATTTAACATTAATTAAATACTACCTATTATTTATATGTGCTATTTACTAATTGGTTTGAAGTCGGTGCCAAATCAAATTTCAAAAGCCTTTAAATTGAAGAAGGCATTTCATAATTGACATGTATTCACATTCTGTTCAATACATTTTCGTATTATTTTTTTCATTATTCTTCGTATTAACTGAAGCTGCTTATAATATTAAGATCAAATTGCTCTTTATTAGGTTTATTTATGCATCTTTATCTTTATCGTAGTCATTCCTTTATATTAATGTGCTCGTATTCATTTAAGTGATTAAACTATTATTATTTGTTTTAAGGCTTGGCACCGACTTCAAACCTATTAGTAAATGGCACATATTATAAATAATAGGTAGTATTTATTTATGTTAAATCTTTATTATTTTTCACTTTTTCGTTTTTGAAGTCGGTTGTTTTTAACGTAGTTATTTTTATAAGTACAAAGTTCAAATACGTCAAGACATTAATAAAAGTTCTCAAGATTTATATCCAAGGTTTATAGAATTAGAGCTAACACAGTCTTTTAGCAAACTTTTATAAGGTACATTTAAATTAAGTGGTACCTGAACAAAGCCTGCTGGGGCTCATAATTAAGACAAAGTACTGCTTCTAAGATCAAAATGGAAGAATTAAAAATATTTGATTTATATTTTTCGGTGTTTATGAAGTTAGTTGCTTATAGCGATGAAATACATTCCCTATTGGGTCTATTTGAGAAACTTTATCGAGTATTATACTTTTCTTTTTTATTTATATTAGAAACAATAATAACTCACAACTGATTCATGAAAAATAGCATTAATATTAACATCGTTAATTTTTTAGTTCCGTTTTAGAGCAGGTATGAAAACCACCGTTATGTAGTCGATCGTTTATCATCATAACAAATGGATATTTTGCAACAGAAACTTGATGCATCCTATGATGAGAAAACTTTTAATTGAACTTTAGTTCTGTGACACGATTGATACTAGATAATAGTTGTCTTTATGACAATCTATAATATAAAATTCTTGCGTTACTGACAGAGCTGAATTTGCCTTTTATGTTCCTTGTGTAGTGTAGGGCAGTACTATGAGTGGATTTTTGATATTTTTTCCTAAGGGGATTATAGAGATCCGTTGAGCCACGGATGAATTCCCATCCTTATGGTCAAATTCATCATCATTATATCATAGCAGCCAAAAGACGTCCACTGCTGGACATAGGCCTCCCCCAAGGCTATCCACATAGACCGATCCTGAACCACCCGCATCCATCCGCTGCCTGCGATCCCAACAAGATCGTCAGTCCACCTTGCGAGAGGCCTACGTCTGCTACGACGTCCGGTGCGGGGCCGCCACTCCAGAACCTTTCTGCTCCAACGGCCATCGGTTCTTCTGGCTATGTGCCCTGCCCACTGCTACTTCAGCCTGACCATTCAAATTATTAGAATGAAATCCGAATTTGAACCAATTCTAATAGAGCTAAAAATATTTTTTTTATAGACTCACGCCTGTATCACCGAAAGGGTAGGCAGAGGTGTAATACTACACCCACATTTCGCCATGAATTTTAGGTGCCACTTCATGGGGAGGCGAGCCTATTGCCGTTAACGGGCATACAAATTCATATTCTAAGTCATTTATTCGTTTGGTTTACAAAATGACTAACTCACCATAAACTTATGAACGTGTAAATCAAAATTATATCGAAAATCGGTTAGATAGAAGGACTATTAGAAGAACCTAGAAGAAACTCTTGCCACTGATGCTAATGTTACAATATTAATAAAAAAATCAGCAGTGTGCTTGACGTGGTCGCCCCAACCCTCCAAACTACTTTAACTAATCAGACCAACGCAGTCAACAGAAATATGTACCACCAAAGGTAATATTTCTTTTTATTTTATTTTTTTATTAACCTGGTAATGTGTCCCACTGCTGGGCAAAGGTAATAATACCAATACTTTTTCCGTTTAGGGCGAATAAAAACATTCGTTGAAGGCCAATAAAGGCTCTACGTTTCAGCTACCTGACCAAACATCATGGCTTTTTAATATTCTGCGAGTGTGTGTGTGCGGAACTGCGGCGGACATTAATTTAGCGCGGGATCAAGTGACAAATGCGGTGTCCGGCGGCAGGTGTGCCGTGTCCATCATTTCACGTCTGAGGTACATTTATGGACCATAATATCCCTTCAATCTAGTGGTTTTTGTACTGAACTGTTTTTGTGTGTTTCTTTTTTTATATTTATTTTGCTTTTAATTTGTGTAGATGGAGATAAAAGTATTTTCTTTTTCTTACTTCTTTCTTTCTTTGTACCTTAGTACAGTGAAGTTATTTTAATTAAAATCAGTTTGCTGACCATCGTGTTGGAATCGCGGTCGAAAGTTCTGTTGGATGTGTTATGTGTGTTCAAATTCAGTCGGTGTGGAGAGCCAATAAGGTTCAATATTCGGTGCAGACATAAGTTTCGTATTGGCCACGTAACCACGGAATAAACAGTACTTACGTACAGAAGCACCACTTCTCAAACCAATTCATTGAAATTGCGACTCTTGCTACTAAGCAACTAAGTGCAATTCAGCTCGCATAAGCACTCAGTACCTAATGCGATATTCACCTAACCGTTCTCGCTCTTTTCTAACATATTATAACGCTGTCGCTGTCTGGCGCGGAGTGACGCGCTAGCTGTCGCGCTAAGGTTGTCGACTTGGCGCTGCTACTATAATATTTATTCATCGTCTATTTACCTACTTGACCACGTACCTAATAATAAATAATCATCTTATAAGTAGCCTATCCAACTATTTGAGCTCGTAGAACAAAAACCACAAAAAATCTGGTTGTTTACATTTTCACTACACTAATTCTTAGTTATTTCCTAAACGCGTGGACCGATTTACATGATTCAAACACATAAAATGGTTTTTGAACTAGATCTTTAATTTGACACCATAATCGTTGGGATATCTCAACAAACAAAAAATCTAATTTTCAAGTTGCTCTCGTAAAATAAATAAAATCAAATTTTCAAGTCGTCAACCCTTGCGCGACGCGTCGGACGCGGGCTTGGAAGCCGCGCCAAAGTGTAGGCACTTATCGCTGTAGTTACGGCCGAGTGAAGGAGGCCTGACGTAACCCACTACGCCATTCGTACAACCTTATATCTATCTCCTCCATTGAATCAAAAGTCAAAGTATTTTTGGCGGGCGTGAACCGACACTTTTTGTCAAGTCCAAATATTGACAGCAAAGAATATAAAAATATCAAATAATGCAAGCAATATTAACAATAAAATACTCAGTTGCCACGTTCCCACTCGAGTTTCTTTCAAAAGAAAGTGACAACATTTTTGTGAGTCGTATTTTTAGTACAAAGTTCTAATACGCCAAGACATTAATAAAAGTTCTCAAGATTTATATCCAAAGTTTATAGAATTAGAGCTAGTACAGTCTTTTAGCAAACTTTTATAAGGTACATTTAAATTATTTGGTACCTGAACAGAGCCTGCTGGGGCTCATAATTAAGACAAAGTACTGCTTTTAAGATCAAAATGGAAGAATTAAAAACTCTTGATTTATATTTTTCGGTGTTTATGAAGTAAGTTACTTATTGCGATGAAATACATTGCCTATTGGACTATTATACGAGTATTATACTTTACTTTTATATGTAGTACATATATATCTATGATTACAAACAATAGTAACTTACAACCGATTCATGAAAAATAGCATCAATATTAACATCATTAATTTTCTTGTTCCGATTGAGAGCAGCTATGAAAACCACCGTTATATTGTCGGTCGTTTATCATCATAACAAATGGATATTTTGCAACAGAAGCTTGATGCATCCTATGATGAGAAAACTTTTAATTGAACTGTTTAGTTCTGTGACACGATTTATACTAGATAATAATTATTGTCTTTATGACAATCTGTAATATAAAATTCTTGCGTTACTGACTGAGCTGAATTTGCCTTTTATGTTCCTTGTGTAGTGCAGGGCACTACTATGAGAGGATTTTTGATATTTTTTCTTAAGGGGATTATAGAGATCCATTGAGCCAGGGATGAATTCTCATACTAATGGTCAAATTCATCATCATTATCATCATCATAGTAGCCAAAAAACGTCCACTGATGGACATAGGCCTCCCCCAAGGCTCTCCACATAGACCGATCCTGAACCACCCGAATCCTTCCGCTGCCTGCGATCCCAACAAGATCGTCGGTCCACCTTGCGGGAGGCCTACCTCTGCTACCACGTCCGGTGCGGGGCCGCCACTCCAGAACGTTTCTGCTCCAACGGCCATCGGTTCTTCTGGCTATGTGCTCTGCCCACTGATACTTCAGCCTGACCATTCAAATTAGAATGAAATTCGAATTTGAACCAATTCTAATAGAGCTAAAAATATTTTTTTTATAGACTCACGCCTGTATCACCGAAAGGGTAGGCAGAGGTGTAATACTGCACCCACATTTCGCCATGAATTTTAGGTCCCACTTCATGGGGAGGCGAGCCTATTGCCGTTACCGGGCACACAAATTCACATTCTAAGTCATTTATTCGTTTGGTTTACAAAATGACTCACCATAAACTTATGAACGTGTAAATCAAAATTATATCGAATATCGGTTAGATAGAAGGACTATTAGAAGAACCTATAAGAAACTCTTGCCACTGATGCTAATGTTACAATATTAATAAAAAAATCAGCAGTGTGCTTGACGTGGTCGCCCCAACCCTCCAAACTACTTTAACTAATCAGACCAACGCAGTCAACAGAAATATGTACCACCAAAGATAATATTTCTTTTTATTTTATTTTTTTATTAACCTGGTAATGTGTCCCACTGCTGGGCAAAGGTAATAATACCAATACTTTTTCCGTTTAGGGCGAATAAAGACATTCGGTGAAGGCCAATAAAGCCTCTACGTTTCAGCTACCTGACCATACATCATGGCTTCTTAATATTCTGCGAGTGTGTGTGCGGAGGACATTAATTTAGCGCGGGATCAAGTGACAAATGAGGTGTCCGGCGGCAGGTGTGCCGTGTCCATCATTTCATGTATGAGGTACATTTATGGACCATAATGTACCTTCTAACTAATGGTTTTTGTGCTGAAAAGGTTTTATGTATTTCTTTTATATTTTTGCTTTTAATTTGTGTAGATGGAGTAAAAGTATTTTCTTTTTCTTACTTATTTCTTTATTTGTACCTTAGTTCAGTGAATTTATTCAAATCAGTTTGCTGAACGCTGACGTGTTGGAATCGCGGCCAAAAGTTCTGTTGGATGTGTTGTGTGTTCAAAATCAGTTGGTGTGGAGAGCCAATAAGGCACAATACTCTGTGCAGTCATAGGTTCCGTATTGGCCACTCAACTCACTACGATATTCGTGCGTACCTTATATCTATCTCCTCCATTGAAACAAAAGTCAAAGTATTTTTGGTGGGCGTAAACCGACACTTTTTGTCAAGTTCAAATATTGACAGCAAAGAATATAAAAATATCAAGTAATACAAGCAAGAGTAACAATAAAATACTCAGTGCCCACGTTCCCACTCGAGTTTCTTTCAAAAGAAAGTGCCAACATTTTTGTGAGTCTTATTTTTAGTACAAAGTTCAAATACGTCAAGACATTAATAAAAGTTCTCAAGATTTATATCCAAGGTTTATAGAATTAGAGCTAACACAGTCTTTTAGCAAACTTTTATAAGGTACATTTAAATTAAGTGGTACCTGAACAGAGCCTGCTGGGGCTCATAATTAAGACAAAGTACTGCTTTTAAGATCAAAACCGAAGAATTAAAAATACGAGATTTGTGTTTTTCGGTGTTTATGAAGTTTGTTACTTATTGCGATGAAATACATTGCCTATTGGGTCTATTTGAGAAATTTTATCGAGTAATAGAGCTTATTTTTATATTTTTTATTATAAATAATAATAACTCACAACCGATTCACGAAAAATAGCATCAATATTAACATCATTAATTTTTTAGTTCCGTTTTAGAGCAGGTATGGAAACCAACGTTATACAGTCGATCGTTTTTCATCATAATAAATGGATATTTTGCAACATAATGCATCATATTATGAGAAAACTTATAATTGAACTCTTCACTTCTGTGACACGATTTATACTAAATAATAATTGTCTTTATGACAATCTGTTTATACAGAGTGTAAAAAGACCCTGAACGAAAACTGAAACCCCATATTGTACCAATCATTACGAACATTTTTTGCTTCGGCATCATACCTGGAAAATTACTGGTTCAGGAGATATAGAGGCTCAAATTTTCGATGGATTTTTTTGTAATTAGGCACAAAATTGATGCATTTACCCCGCCAAACTGTTCTATAGATGTCCTTTGCACCCATGGATTAGTGGGTATTTTTAAATTTGCACGCGCGCTTTTTTATATCGGCTTGATAAAAGTGAATACTTAAAAAAAACGTCGTTTCCCAGGTTTTATTTTTGCATAGTATGACTTGGCATGATGTCCAAAACGAGCAGACTTTGGCTTGGTGATAGTATTTTGACATCCTGTATAAAATTCTTGCGTTACTGACTGACATCGCACACACAAAACTATTGGGTACAAGACTAAAATTTGGCACATACGTACCTTGGAAATCATATGGGCGCGACAAGAAGGAATTTCCCAAAATGCCCAAGCGATCTTAATACTTAGCGCCCTTTGCAAGCGTATTATAGGTATTGAGAAAGTAGGTAGTTATTAAAATGAGTCTAGTGCTCTTGCGCTGTAGTGTCATTGGTTTGCGCCACTGCACAACGCAAGTACGACCTCATTAAGAAGGCCATGTAAGAACTATCCAATCTGAGTGCATTGGTCACTTTCTTAGAACAATAATTTGAATGTCAGTTTTTGTATGCTTTGAATCGTATTGTTTTGCTTGTCGTCGGTCTGATACGGTACCTACTAAGCTAGGCGCTAGGATGTCTGAAGCGCATAGACGTCATTCTTTCGTCAAATCATACATAACGTTGCTAAAAATTGCAAATAACTTACCTATCACGATTTATCTAAAATGTTTATTTCAGTCAAAATGCCTCCTTTGTACTACGCGGATTGGAAAATACGCGGCAAACTATAAGTAGAGAATTACGTTTTAAGGAGAGCACGTAGCGAAACTTGGCTTGCAGTTTGTACAGTCAAACAACTTCCCGCTAGATCACCATAACTAGACTCTATGAGCGAGCCAAGGGATTTTTTTTCAAACTGGTCCACCGCCGACTTGTTTGATTGTAAGTCGACAAGGCAAAACGATGCTTGCACAGGTCACCACATTGGTGGGTGACCGCAAGTGGCATTTATATCAGACCGCTGTCGTGCTTTGGCGAACACGTAACATTACCAGTCTAGGTTAGACCACGTCGAAGGCCTTCTGGCAGTCTGAAGACTCCAACACCAGAGCTGGCCACACTAAAAAGAGAGATAACAGAGTAATTCACTTACCATCATTAAGCAGCGGCTGCACATCAGCGTCCGGACGACCGGACGGGCACAGCGGCAGTGCCGGCGACGAGGACGCTGCGCCACCCTCCGCTTCCACCTGCGCAATGAATAGGCACCTTTAGAGTCATCATCAGGTAAAAAAATTGGGCTAAAATGAGGAAGATAGTTTTATAAATATTAGTATGTCTAGCAGTCAGACTTTGTCTTACCACAGAAAAAGTTTAAATTCGATAAAGAACATTATGATTTTATTTCCTCAAATATAAGTATTCAGAGTCATTACACAGAATTCATCGTACACATCATAGATAATAATGGTACACTTCACCCAAAAAATGGCAATAATTCGACATCTTCCGTTTTGAAAGTCCTAACTCAAGATACCAGTCAAACTAGTAAAACATTAAGAAAAAGAAATACAACGCTCGCTTCCATTTTACAATGTTTCAAATAAACAAACAAACACCTCTATATTAATTAACACATTGTGTATATATATTATCTGACTTCAACTCTGCTTACATGCACATACGTCATCCATTTCCAATAGAAATCACAGCCTCAATAACTTGAAGGCCGACAAGGATGAGAGTACATAGTGCACATAATAGAGAGAGTACAATACCTTTCAGACACAACCGCCTGATTGGGTGTCCATGTCTCCGAACTGACACATCGCCTCCGTATGAAGAGCTGAGTTTATAGACAAGATTGTTCAATAAATACATACTGTATACAGTGTACATATTGACTGCTCGTACGCCGCCATGCCAGACATATTAAAGATATTCTCACTGCCTCCGTGAACCAGTGGATTGCGAATGATAGGGAATCGGTCAAGGGTTCGATTCCCGGTCGAACAAAAGTTTTACTGAGTTTGCCACATTCTCAGTAGCATGGCGTCTGGTAATGTGCCCGGAAACAGCAATAGGCTCACGAAGACCTAAAAATACACACTTCTGCCTAGTCCTTCATACAATAAGGCGTGAGTCAACAAAAAAAAAACTATTATGTACTTACGTACATAATAGTAGGAGTATATCAGATGGACTCTACTGACCTTTAGTAATCGCTACGGGTGCTCTTAGAAAATATATTGAAACATGTGCTGCGAATAGTTAATGATTTGAACTCGAGATTCTCTACGTGTCAGTCAGTTATGCTCTTCAATAGGCTAAATTTAAGTCTTCTGGTCACCGATTAGCCTGTTTTATTTTCTGGCATCCCATTTTCATCAAATTATTCAAAAAGACAGACTACAACATTTCAACGTATAATAAAAAAATATATTGCACGGAACATGTATTGCAGGGAACTCTAAAGGTTTTGCCGCGCCACTATTGCAATGACACTTTAGTGTTTTTGTAACCTATTTTAAGAGCACAGAATTAAAACTTGTATTTCAATCATTTCAAACTTGATCACTAGTTGTTCATTAATGAGAGTGCTGTAGAGACGTACAGATCGGAGGGCTCTAGAGTTTTTTCCTCACGAAGTATTTCGTGTAATTGTTTAGTATCTTGCTTTGATGCAATGATGTCTAGATGCGCTTTGGAAGTATGCTTGATGAGACTGTGTTAAGTGTGAAAGTACAAACTAAATACTTTTTATATAAAGCTGAAGCTACAAAACCTTCATTTATTTAAATATTTCAAATATTCAAAATGCCGTGTGGTTGACGGCATAGTATACAAGTGTCACCACCCCCTATCTTCCCGTGGGTGTCGTAAGAGGCGACTAAGGGATAACACGATGCAAATACCATCTTTGCGTAGAGACGGAAAACTCGACATCAAACCCTATACGACTGCCTCGTTGGTCTTGCGGCCTAAATGTGCGCGTGGGATCGGGAGGTCCCGGGTTCGATTCCTGGGTCGGGCAGTGTTATTGGGATTTTCTGTCACGAAATTCTCAGTAGCAGCACGGAGTCTGGAAATGTGCCTGGTACGGCAATAGGCTCGCCCCTTATTACGTGGGACTAAAGTATATCTGGCGAAAAGTGGGTGTAGAAATACACCTCTGCCTACCCCTTCGGGGATAAAAGGCGTGACGTTATAAAAAATAAAAAACAATGGATCCATGTATGTGAGGTACAATATAAAAAGTGTACTAACAAAAATGATACAGAAAACATTGAAAATTATGTATGGGTCGTGGCATGTTTATTTGAGCACTGACCGCGATACACGCCAGTAATATGAAAGCGTTTATACTAGACCAGTAAAAGCGAGAGGTTTTTAATAAACAGAGTAGTGAGACGTTAGAGTCTAATCTCAAACCGTGTTCTCTCAGATGAAAGAACCTTATTTGCACATAAAAATACAGTCCAGTTTTTTATACAATTTTATGTACAATGTTTTTTTTTTTAATATGGGTATAATAAACTACTTCGGTCAAATAAACATGGAAGCGTGTGAGTTGTCCGTGGATATTACATCCACGGTATACAACAGAGCGAGTTAAGATATTTTATATCCCTCTCATTGTTTTTTTTTAAATTTATTTGGGACTACAAACAATTACACTGATAGCTTACAAGTTAACTCAAATATAAGGCTTTTCTTGCAGTGCAACCAGCTTCGTTGTCCGCAAAATAATATAAATTAAATTACCTACCTACTTATTACAACATTTTACAATAGATATATTTTAATACAGTATATTGTATATCTACACAGACATTATAATTATCATTATCAGGACTAAGGAGACAAGAGCAATTTAGTGATTTGATTTTTGAACCTTATAGGAGAGCATGCGAATATATCTAATTCATTATTTTGAGCAGAAATATTGTATGAGTGCATTATTCTGCGTAAGGGGCATCGCTCACCTGCATTCGTTTTACAATTCTTTGGAGCAAACAAACATTGCTTAAGAGTGCTTCTTACTAAAGTCGAACGATAGGGTATATGAATATATATTTGATTAACAAGTGCATTACAATTAAACTTATTATGGACGATATTATATAAAAGCATCATATCCAACAGCGCTCTTCCCTGTTTTAATGTTGGCAAGGAGAATTTTTGCAAAAGATGATCATATGAGGACTTAGAGCGGTAACACCGGTAATTCATGGATCGTAAAAACTTACGTTGCACAGACTCAATCTGTTCAACATATTTGAAATAATAAGGATGCTAAATATATGTGGCATACTCCAGCTGTGATCGAACTAACGACTTGTACAATAGAAGATATGAAGAATGACGCTTAAAAGGTTTACAAGTTCGCATCACAAATCCGTAAAGCTGATACGCTTTATTAACAATATGATTAATATGAATGTCAAAATGGAGCTTGCTGTCTAAGTATACGCCCAGGTCTTTTATAACAGAAACTTTTTCCAGTTCGCTGTGGTTCGTTACAAATACACTGACAAACACAATAATATAACTGGCACAAACACATTACGCAAAAATTACCTGTACAAAATGTTATTCAAAAACGCCCGGTTATTCAAGTTTATAAAATAAACAAAACAGGCATCGGCTCCGACCATTTCGGTACTCATTTGTCACGGGGTCGCGCTTGGGACGATATGAAACACAATTTAACTTTAAGCCTACGGCTTAACTCGCGCTACGGTACTCCGGACAAAACGAAAGTCCCATGCGAATTTGGTATGAGGAATTTTAAACAAACAAACCAATTATTATTGTGAGATCTGTTACAATTTTGATACCTGAAGGCCAATTCTCGTATTTTATCTGACATTTACATTATATTTTGAACAAAATGAGATTAGATTTTGAAATGACTCATAATCGGTATTCTGCTTACTTGAATTTATCGCCTTATTTAGCGTAGATAGTCACGTCACGATATCATTCAAATATCAGTTAATTTAGGAGAATACCATTTGCGACTTAAGCATGACACTGACATGAAATCGAAACTGCATTTTGAACAAATATAATAACGTGAATTGGCTCACTGCTGGCTGTGTTATACGCCGTAGCCATAGAGTACAGACGGTGTATTAGTAGTGTAATTCAATATCATGTTGTAGTATTAGCTCGTAATATATACAACAATAGATAGGCTTACAAATTGAATGCATATTTTATTAAATTACTCACCGCTGTATATTAACAATATATTAAATGAATTTTACAGCGACGAGATAATAATTCAATAAAACGTACAACTATAATGTTCAATTATGAACTAAACAAAATTGCTAATTTCTGTTCATTTTTCACTATAATAGTTTATTAAGGCAACATTTTATTATAATTTATACAAATGCGAGCGCTAGCTTTAAACTGAAATTAATAAAGAGAGTTGTGATTTTGGATAAACACAATGTAACCATATATTTAATATCGCACAAATGAGATGCGCAATATTATAGTACCTACTTAAAATGTCACTTAATTTGTAACTAAAAGCCAATTATTGAAACAAATAACAATTTCAGTGAGCAGCCACCATCATTATTAATAATAAGGCACCAACGCTAAAATGTAATATAATTTGTAGCATATTTAAAGTTTAAATATACTACATAGAAAGCTTCGTTTAAATTTTAAACGAAGCTGTCTATCGCGTGAAAATGGTAATGTGTTGATAGTGCTGATTTAGAATGCAAATAACAACATTCAAATTGATAATAAATGTTAGTAATTCACCAACATTTCTCCAATAGTAAGATATTAATATATACGTACCTACCTACTACGATATTCTATATGTATATGAATGTAAAAAAGCGCGTGAGGTTTGTTGGGAAAGGCGTCTCCGCCTACCCCAACGGAAAACGGCGTATGTATATGTATATGTGTTTATGTGTATGGCATATGTATATGTGTTTACATACATGTATGTACTACGATATTCAATATTGTGGCAGACTATTGTCTAGTTTAGGCATTTCTTTAGTCACAAAGTTTCCACTTCGAGACACAATTTCTTTATTAAATACGTACTAAAAGTCATTCACCTAAAATTAAAACAAAGAAAAATCATAGACATATAAAGAAAAGAAATCCAAACCGCTGTTATAAAGAAGAATGTAAGACAAAAGAGCATAATTACTTACACCGCTGATTTATTTAAAAAGCCATTCCGAACATTAGCTCACCTCCAGCGAACTAAAGGAAAAATGTAGATTTTACAGTTGGAAAAGTGTTTTAAACGTCAAAGAGAGCTAAATAAACTTTAGTCACTAAGTAAGTCTGTTGGAAGAATATTTTTTCTTCTTCATATTTTTTCTTGGCGCTGTGATTGTAAAACTATTGAGAAAACTTCAATTATACTAGAGTTATATTTAAACAGACGATCAGATTCTTTATAAATACTTTGAGAGAAATTGTAGCTATTTTAAAACTGATGTAGCTTTTTAATGTTTTAAGAGTGAGTACCTACTTACTTAATTTGAGTAACTTTTTGGACAAAATATATAGTAAAGAATCTTCTGACTAGACTATACATTCTTACTACATATATAAAAACATAGTCTCACGCCTATATCCCCGAAGAGGTAGGCAGAGGTATATTGCTACACCCACTTTTCGCCAGATTTATTTTAGTCCCACGCAATAGGGGGCGAGCATATTGCCGATATACTACATATATTTTCCCTACTAAACTAGGACACAGGCTAGATTTCCATCAAATACAAAACTTTGTGTTGTAAGAAGGACGATTATAGGTACAGAATAACGAATTCTAGATATAAATCCTGTATCAAGGGGCCTTTGCTAACAGTCAAACAACCCAACCCAAATACGAAACATGAATTCATAATATAGGTATAAGAAATATATATATATATATATATAATAGGTATAAGAAATAAGAAATCTTGAAGGATTTTTGCTTCCACAAAATATGATCAAAATAAAGTAAGGTTTAAAGTCGACCTCACATTGGGTACAGAGAGCTGTATGTAGTTCAAAGTAAATGCCGGGCGCACGCCGAACGCTCAAAGGGCGCACGCCGAAAACCAGGGTGGCCTTATAAGCAGCGCCGCATGCTTAAAACATCACTAATGTACTCACTTTCTTACCTTGTCGGTCACAGTGACCCATTCGACCTCGTGATCGCCTTGACCAGCCAAAAGCATGCGGTCACCGACATCACATTGAACACCAGATTAATTGTGACCAACACACAAGCCACACACCAAATATAGTGCACAGCCACTTTCAGATTTAACATCACAGTTTCGGTCACACAGAACAAGGACACATGTAAAAATGACTCAAGTTTTCCAAGGACACATGTAAAACACACTCAAGCTTATGTTTAGAAGATTCTAGAATGGCTATTTGAAGAATCTATTAGCCGCGATTTTAAGATATTGGGTGATATTATTGCCACAATATTTGGGCGACATTTTAGTTGTATTTTTATGTCAATTGAAACGTCGTAGAGTACAAACTATTTTATTAACCGTACTCCATAGTCTGTGCCTCAGAATGTACTGCAATCAAGAAGTTTTTAAGTTAGAATGTTTCGATCGTGTTACTGTGGGTCATATTACAGTTGCGATTTGATAGTCTTATTTGTGTTACAGACTCTTTAGTTGCATCATAAATACTTTTTAATAATTTTATATTCTTTACTGTCATAGCTTACGTCATTTATTTCTTTCTGTATTCTAACTTACGTTCGGTGCAAATAAAATAAAAACAACATAATGTATGCAAAAAGCCTTTATTTTATTGGCGACGAGGCAAATTGTGTTGTTCAGTAAACACCATGAACGCTGAACAATTCGCGGCATTCCTTACCGCGCAACAAGAACAACAAAAGGCACTAACAGTCCTACTGCAGCAGCTCGTTCAACAGCAACAACACCAGGGAAGCCCCTCAACAGGCAACAACACCAAGAACAACGATGGTAACGAAGCACTCACGACATCTAAACAAAACATTGTAAAACACTTCAAGGGCGACAAGTTTAACCCAGATACAACGACTAACGAAACAGCCAGGAAGTTGCGACTAGATCAATGCCGACGATGCGGAAAGCGGGACAAACATAACTACGAGAACTGCTCAGCTAAACTTATTTTAAATTGTTTTTCGGGATATATACCACGTACCTTTGTTTGGAGTAACCGATATTTCGGCACTGTTGCAAGCGCCATGTTCACGGATGTACTGAGGGTATTGCGGGTGGGTGAATGTTACGAGCAAGTATAGCGGTCTACCCGCTTTCTTACTAATTTTTTTGCGTTCAACACCACTAGCACTGTTATCACTATCGCACTGTACCCGATCACGACATACTATACTAACTACGTCAGCTCGCGGTTTGACTTTGTTATTTTCACGGGTTTTACATAGACATACCACTGGATGCCAGATACTCGACAGTTGAAACCCATCCTCTCTATTGAAATTTTTGTACTTTTTAATTTCAATCGCCTCCCTAACCATTCGAGGTATGTAGTGGCGTTCTGTCGAAAGCACCTGAGGGTTATGTAACTCAATCCAGTGGTCGGTACCCTTTAAATTCCTATATTGCTCAGCTAAAGACCACCCTTGTACGGCGTGTGGGAGCACAGGACATTACGAGAGTGTATGCATCAAATCAGGTAGCGCATATTTGTCGACACAACCTAAACGCTCCCAACGTCCTAACAAGGCCGATAAAAACAGTAAAACACAGAGGATCAACAATCGAACAGAGACCTCATCAACGACGACGTCGCACTCCGACCCCTCGGCGGAAGAGAGTGATAGCGAGTACAACCCTGCTCACACTATTACTAAGAAGACCTCCCGGTGCAAGAAAATTGACGTGACCATTAATGGGGTAAAATGCACGATGGACTAGGACCCAGGATCGATCTTCTCTATAATTACCACGAAATTATGGAAAAAGATTGGAGCCCCGGCGTTAATGAAGGGACCGAAACTACAAGCTTATTGCAATTTCAAGCTCAAACCGAGAGGTATAACTGACGTAACAGTTGAAGTAGACAACGTACAAAAAATTTTACCGGTTGTAGTTATGGACAAGGCAGATCCTATGCTTTTCGGGTTACAATGGTGTGAAATGTACGACATGACCTTTCCCAAGCCTGTCTACTCCATCAAACGCACCAAAGAGACGTCACTGGACCTAGTGCTAGCTACCCACACCGACCTATTCGACAACAAATTAGGGAAGGTCAAGGATTACCAAGTTAGGATCCACATCAAACCTGGCAGCGAAGCAAAGCACCTACCGGCACGTCCCATCAAATTCAGCATGCGCAAAAATATAGAAATAGAACTAGAACGGCTTTTGCGCGAGGGGATAATAACAGAAGTGGACCCCAACATGAGTCCTATAGAATGGGCTACACCTACAGTCAATGTTTTAAAACCAACAGGCCAAGTACGTATATGTGGCGACTACCGAACAACGATAAACCCGGTGCTTATCAAACATACTCATCCCGTACCTCTATTTGACCAGTTACGACAACGTCTGGCTCACGGAGAGAAATATTCAAAAATCGACCTTAAAGATGCTTATCTACAGTTTGAAATAGCTCCGGAATCAAAAAAGTACTTAACAATATCAACCCACAAAGGATACTTTGTCTACAACAGAATGCCCTTTGGTATTGCAACAGCACCCTCAATTTTCCAACATTTTCTTGATAAACTACTTGATGGCATACCAAAAGTCGCTGTATTTTTTTGATGATATTGCCATTACGGGGAAAAATGACAAAGAACACATACAGACCCTTTCAATGGTTTGCAACAAATTGAAACAAGCCGGACTCAAAGTCAATCTCAAAAAATGCACTTTCCTACAGCCTGAAATCGAAAATTAGGGTCATATTATTGACAAAAATGGAGTACGACCAACAAAATCCAAAATTGAAGCAATTTCGAAAGCACCACCACCAACAAACACCAAAGAACTGAGGGCGTTCTTAGGACTCGTCAATTTTTACGAACGATTTATTCCACATTTACACAGTGAATGCGCTGACTTACATGAGTTAACGGGGGGCCGTCGAAAATTGCAATGGACTGATCACAAAAACGAATTATTTCATAAGACCGAGAAATTAATAACAAGATCCAAGTCAATTGTGGCGTTTGACGAACACCGGCCTCTTTTCCTATCCTGTGACGCCTCGGAGAAAGGCGTAGGCGCAGTCCTATACCACAAGGATAAGAACGACATCGAACAACCTATTGCGTTTGGCTCGCGGAAACTGAAACCGGCGGAAATCAAATACTCTGTTATCGACCGTGAGGCATTGGCGATATTCTATGGCATTCAAAAATTTGACCAGTATCTCAGAGGCACTAAATTCACACTGGTAACCGACCATAAACCACTTATTCACATATTGGGTCCTCAACGAAATCTGCCAAAAATTGCTAACAATAGACTTGTAAGATGGGCACTCGTCATTGGAAATTATGATTACGACATCATTTATAGAAAAGGTGAGCATAACATTATCGCTGACTACGTCTCCAGGATGCCAAATAGCAAGGAAGAGCCGAATATCTCTGAGCTATCAGTATGCAAAATCACCGAGAAGTTACAACATAATAAAATTGATGATTTGGCCTTAAGTGAAGAGCGTATCAGAGAAGAAACGAAGCACGATGCCACGCTGAAGCAAGTCTTACAATTGATCAAAACCGACTGGTATAACTTACTTCGGGGTCTTATGTAGTGAGAACTCCAGAAGGAGTCTTGAAGCGCAGACACGCCGTCCACATACGGCCACAGGGGAGTGTGGCTCAGTCACCAATCAACGACCGAGATAGTGAGATGGAACCATCGACACCTGCTGGATCATCGTTTTCAACACCACATGATCTACTACCGCGTGCCAGTTCAACTCCAATCAGTCAAGCAGCAATTGAAGCCGCTGCCGCCTCACCGCTAACACTCGAGCAGACACCGGTGTTGAGGCGTAGCAAGAGGACCGTACGTCCGCCACACCGCCTTATAGAGCAAATGACCTAAGGCCGGGAGGAATGTTACAGACTCTTTAGTTGCATCATAAATACTTTTTAATAATTTTATATTCTTTACTGTCATAGCTTACGTCATTTATTTCTTTCTGTATTCTAACTTACTTTCGGTGCAAATAAAATAAAAACAACATAATGTATGCAAAAAGCCTTTATTTTAATTTGTATGTTTGAGTTTGCTATATGTTTATCCTAATGTTGGTACTATCGTATTCTTATTATTGTTTAACATCGAAAATATTTTTCACAGTGGTTCGGAAGGAGATGTAATATATTGTGGCTATTTTGCATTCTTTGTAAAAGTCAAATGGGTCATTGAAACTAGTTTTTTGTTCATAGACACTATGTATTTACTTAATATATATAGTCTAAGATGTATCCTCATAAAAGTAATCACTCTCAATCACACTAATCGACTTAAAAATAATAATTAGCAAACGTAACTATCAACCCTAAAAAACAACAACAAGATATGGTTTCTTCATAATATGTATCATAAAACTTACAATATTCGGTATCGGCGTTGTTCCACATTTTATCATGTTTAGAAAGAACATAAATTTGCTTTGACAGTATTTTCTTTAGGCAATAACAGTCCATGGCAATACCCATCCATGGTATGCAAAATAAGAATATTGAAAGCCAGAGGGCAACTCAGTCCGTGTAACATAAGCGGTGCTCATATTTTAAATTAATTGGAAAATTGCGTATCGCCTTACATTAATTATATTTAGAGTCGTCAACATTGTTCTTGGGTCTCGGACGGTAATAGAATCTTACACGTGTAGAAAATATCTACATATTATACAATGGATGACCTAAATATTATGAGCTAAAGTAGTTAGTAAATTAATTCAGGAGCCACTTTTAATTATTATATTCTATATTAATATTAAAGTAATCTTGTCTGGCAGAAGTACCTACAAGGTATGAAAGTTAGTTAATTTATTAGGTAATTAGCTGAAACTCGCATGAATTTTACTGGTAGGTACGTAGTAGTCCCGGGTGAATATTTTTGTGGATCACAAAGAAAGCAGTGTGCGGATTAAACCGGCAAGACTCGGCGCAGTGCTGATCAGGAAGACGATAGTTTAAAGCACTCTGCTAGCGTGCAGGCTGTTCCTGCTGAGTTGTACGGCTACTTAACATTGTTTTCATCTTGACCTTATATATATAAAGTAATAAACAGTACTAGTAACTTTTAGACGTCAACATTTTCGTAGATACAGCCTATAAGCAGACGCTGTCTTCAACATATTTACTATAATATGTATGCTTTTAGAATTTGCCCACTTCAGCAAACTAATACGAGTAATCAAACGCCAGATACAAATCCAATTGCACGCCACATATCGTATCTGCCATGATGTCGACGTCATAATAATTATGTCCATACAAAATGCTATCAGCATTAATAATGAATGTTCATTTCGGAAACCATATTGTGTTCCCAATAATGAGACGCGGTGGAACATTTGTCCGTGAAAATAGACATCAATTGATCCTGTATATTGATTGCATAGATGAAAATATTTTGGCGAATAAATTGAGCTGAAAAGCGTTCATTTTTTTATTTGTAGGATATTTTTTTGAATATTTTTGTGCGATCCCATACCGCCAATTGCAATCGGTAAATAAAAATAAGCCTTTGTGTGTATGAATGAATAGAAATGTACGCCTATTCGCCATTTCAGAGAATGTTTGTAAAAATTCAAGCGCTGCGTCATGTAACAAAATCGATGTTGCCTTAAATTTGTAATATGATCTTGGATGTTTATTAAGATCGAAAGGATGGTTGACTAATTGCGTATACGCTATTCATTGACGGTATTCTCTACGGTTTAAATACATATTTTAAGTTCTTAAATGCTTCTGAAACGTTGCTGTCGTATAACGACTGATCCCGCGTACCTCACCCATAAGCTCTATACTAGTCATCTCTAATATACCGCTCTTGTTCAACACTATTGTATACCGTCCTGACATATCGCGCTAGTTAACCTTTCTTGTCTTTCTCTTATAAAATTTAACTACCACGCTCGGAATAAATCCTGTGTTGGATTTTAAATATTCCACCAAGGATACCAAGAGCACCCAGACCAGAAACAAATATGTGGATTACACAATTGTTGTTACATGTGGGCATCAAACATATGACACGCAGCAAAGTGCCATTTGTCGAGGCGTCCTTCCGCTTTCGCGCTTTTCCGCTTTACCAGTACGCCATCTATGTAGCCAAATCCCTCACATCTATCTCGTTTCTACATCTCTGTTGAATATCTCATACACCGCTCATCTCGCGTACATCTTTTATAAATACGCAGTCTTATAGAAGTATATACGTGCTTTGAATAGAATGCAATGCTTAAATTACGTCCGCAATCGTACCACCGAATGGTACTCAGTAATTGCCCTTATTTTACTTTGAAGTACCCTCCACTTTCTCCTTCATGTTTTATAAACGTCTACGTATTATAGAGATGTATATGGGATAAGCAGTGAATGAAATGTTGGTTGTGTTATTTATGCTTGCTGTTGAGTGGTCTGTGTGGAATGAAATGTAATTTGAGATCAGAATGCTTGGGATAGTAAGGCAAATAAGTTCTAAAATATTGAGAAAGAATTCATTCATTCATTCATTCATTCAATTTAAATATGAGGTTAATCTAGCCCTTAGTACCTACCAAGTATCAGAAATATTATTTATATCAACATATTTTCATGCGTAGAGTAAACGTAAACCTTAAGAGTTTCAATTGCGTAGTGTAGGTATTTAGAAATAATTGTAAAATAATAATTTGGATTTGCCTCGCCAGCATTTGTCACAGGATTAATGAGTTTTTTGTTGTTGTTGTGGTCGTAATTCCCACTTGTGGGTTCCCCTGTACCACCCACCTCAGATTGGTGTCAAAATATGGCAGAGTGGTGTCAAATTGTTGATAAGCGGTCGTAAATTTTTATTATTTACTTTTACACAATATTCTGTTTGACGCCATGAAAGGTTTACAAACGGCTCGTGGTTTTGTGTTAGTGGTTTTGTATACCACTGCCGCTCTGTTTGTGAACCTATTTACTCCTTGCTTGTACGAGAATATTCGCCATAATCGCTCATTGCGGTCGCAACCAGCACAGTTCAGCGAATAATTTCTCAAATGGTTGACTCATTATCATAATTATATTCTAATTACACCACAACAGACAAGTATCCGCTGACTAATTTGATTATAATATTCGTAACGAGGAAGGTTTGATAAATAAGTTAATATTATGTTTATTATATTGTTTTATTGACACATCTATACATAATTATTATAAAATGAAGTCTCGTTTTGATCCTGTCTGTCACTATGAACGAGTGAAACTCAAAAAATACTGACTGGCATTCTCTACGGTTTACACCAATAGTGTGATTGATTCCTGACCAAGGTTTATGTATATGATTTACGAAGTCTAGTCGTGTATATAATTGGTCTTTTGATCTAGTGGACTGTGCTCTTATTAACTAAATACGAAGTCAATGTAATACCTTATATATTCCTGAAGATTTGTCGTAGGCCTCACTTACACATGGGCGGTCCCAGTATTTTACTTTTATTTTCGAATAATTACGCGATTACGACCCATTGCATAAGAATCTGTGTATGTAAAAATTGCGAAGGAAAGGATTTATGACAAACTGGTTGATTTATTACAAGTTACTTGCTTAAATTTTCACCACGGACATTTCGTATACGTACTATAAACCAAGCAAATTACATTCAATATCTTTGTACATGAACACGCTCTCAACATTTGCAGCGAGAATTGAAACTGGCTGTAATGACATCGATCTGTCGCAGACCACATGTAATGTAGTACTTCGTTACAGTTGAGTTGCCCGAGCTCACCGCAAACGGTGCAGGTAATAGGTCAAACGATTCAAAACCACGTTATCGTGGTCTCTAGCTATTTGTTTTGGTAAGGCCTTTGAGAGATCTTCGTAGGCCAGTTCTGCGTTCTCGCGTTTGTGTTACCCGGAGGTAATAGTTTCGAGTGATGTTGAAGTTTTTGTTGGCATTTGGGGTTAAACGTGGTCTTACAGTACGCAAACTACGTAATATATTCTCTACTAGAGCCCGTGGCTACGCCTGCACATTTTTTTAATTTACCCGTTTTGCCCGATGCCTAGCGAATTTCGGTCGAAAATACCTTCTTATGCACCCTTACCCAAGGAATATACATGCCACATTTCAGCTTCTTGCGCCAAATCGTTTTGGCTTAGTTTGTCTGTCAGTCAGTCAGTAACGTAAGGATTTTATATATAAAGGGAAACTACGCTGTCAGTGGCTGGCTCTAGATGTTTATTTTCGTAAGGCTTTTGAGAGCAAATTCGTTGACGAGTTCTTGCGCATGTTACCGGGGGTAGTTGTTTCAAACAATGTTGAATTTTTTGTTGGCATTTGAGGATTGTATTGGGCTCAGTGGCATGCCGTGGATAGGCCTATATCCAGCAGTGGCTATGAAACGCCGATGATGATTTGAGGTTTTGTATACGTTCTTGTTTCTAGTTAAAGCAGATTATGTTTAATGTAAACAGGGCTATTTAGATTGAGTTCTCTAATGTATGAGAGGTTTTCAATGGAATATTAAGCATTTCTACAGACCTACTTATCCGACTTCTTAAAAACCTATACTAGTAGGTATTGAAGTTTAGAAACATAATTTTGCAAATATCTAAACGCCGACAAATCTGTTGGCGTAATATTGATAACCATTTGGATGAATGGAATTATTATAGATATAATTGTTTTAATAATAATATTATCAATATCTGCATGCCTAAAAAAATTCTTGCGTTACCGACTGACTGATAGACAACGCTATGTCAAAACTTCTGGGCGCAAGCAACTGAAAGGCATAAGTATAATATATTCCAAATACTCTCTAAGCGCCCCGCTAAGAGAGTATTTTAGGAATTTCAACCGCAAATGTGTTAAAAAAAAATTGGTTGCCTGTAAAGTCGGTATACGGGCGAAAGTTTTACGTGACAACGACTTTGAGTGGTAAAATAATTTTAATGTGAATATTCATTCGTATAGTAGGAAGAAGGATGAAAGACGCGTGCCTTTCACTTTTTATGTCTGTCTCTCTCGCTCTTAGGCGGGACGCGTGCCTCTCACTCGCTCTCATTGTGAGCGCATAACGTGAGCGGAGCGTAACGCAGTTTCTTGAAGTGTCACCCGGCAAACCAATTTATAAGACGTTGTCACGTCAAAAATGAGGTCCGAGCTTGTATGAAACTGGTTCTCTATGTGACATTCGCGCGAGCAAAGTAGTGGGTAATAACTAGTGTGATATAAAACTAAAGGTTCATTTAGATTGACTAAAAACAGAACCCTGTAATTGACGTGGGCGTTTCTCCGTATAGTCAACTTTTCGTTTGTGAAAATTAAATTTAATACCGCTCTACCAAAAGTTATTAAGTATGTGTTTTGATAAGTTGGTAAAAGTATGAAAACATCCATTTTATATTTGAGGAAATTTTGTTACTCAATTATTCAACAGGCCAATGGATTTACTTAATTAGATGAAATTTCGTGGAGGGAGTTTTGGTGAAACCGATTGACCGCTACACACCGCCATCCCGAAAAAAGACACAAAAATGTTGATTTCTTTCGGACATCAAATTCGTAATGTTTGAATGTGAAATCGTAATGTTCAGGTATTGCTTCGGGTTTAGGCGTTCGGATCACCGATTAACACTGCGGTGAATGATGTGTGTTCGATTCTCACACGAGACAACACTTTGTGTGAACCACGCTTTGTTTTTAGGTATGTTTTAGTGTGATTTCTTGGAGCATATGGTGAAAACTTTGACACTTGTGAATCGGTAGTTTAGTTTAGTTAGCCAATTTGAAAAGTGTAATAGAAAATATATCAAAAGCAAAGAGCTAAAAAACTACACAGCAAGAAAAATGAACAAACTCAGAGTTTGTTCCTAGTGTTCCTACTATTAGTTGCATAAAACCTTTAAACAACATGAATGTCTACTTCAAAGCTTTTAGTAGCATACAAGCTACTAACGCTTCCTTGATACGAATTCCTCTTTAAAATCTCGCCAGTAAAACAAAATCTTATCAAGGAGCCAGCTCGCTTCGCTCAACGTCAATGCTATTTACTCGAACAGAATACTTCCATCAATACTAAAGTTTGCTAGGAGCCATCGAAGTTGTTCTTTCAACAATTTCCCATTATCATAATAACCAGGTGACTTGGCTAGCAACTTGT
This sequence comes from Euclidia mi, assembly GCA_944739405.2. Taxonomy (NCBI): domain Eukaryota; kingdom Metazoa; phylum Arthropoda; class Insecta; order Lepidoptera; family Erebidae; genus Euclidia; species Euclidia mi. The sequence goes on from OX123199.2 coordinate 54,860,571, forward strand.
CGGCCTATGGTAATGCAGTACCAACTTTGAAAAGTTCTTGGATGACTTGTGAAAACTTGTAGAGGGCGTTCTTGAACGCGCCCGGTTTTCTGTATTCATTTGAAAATGAATACACAATATCGGGTGTCTGTCATACCACAATTATAGAGAATGTCATTGACAAAAAAGATTGTATTGTGTATTCTATTACGCATGTTAACGCTACAAATAAAACAGGACAATATTTTGGTAACAGAGGGGCATTTAAGAACTAACCAAAAACCTTCAGACTAACCAAAAGGCTTAAGACCTCTGTCATGCTAGCGCGTTTTAGTATATTTATTAAATAATTTGATCTGCATAAATAAGTGATGAGAATAGTTGAAACAACAATCACTGCCAGTTTATTTTATGTTCTATGATTTGACACAAAATCTAGAAAGAGAGATCAACAATAACTTTTAGGGCATCCCTTTTGAACCTATTGTCATGTCAGTTGACTGCCTTCAATTACTGCTCAATCGATGTCTTTTGCAGAGAGGTTGGACTAATATATAGTCTAAGGTCTTTTGCTCTATCTAGTTTCTAGAAACTATGAAAGTTCCCAAAATCCAAAAATAAATCAAACAAAATATTCGAAGAACCAATTGAGCTCAATGTTACGCAGATATCTATTTTTTTAAGGACATGAATTTGTAGACTACCAATTTATATCCAATTTCTAGTTATAGATCTGGGATAATTAACCAAAATAAAAAAAGTCCTTCATATTACTACATTTATGGCTCATTCAAATCACGTTCTCTGGGAATCGAACCCACAACTCGGGTCATCCCTAAACGTCGTAGCGACCGCTTAAACTACCGCACTATGCATGCAGCTTACGCTGACGTAAGCCAATCACTCTCAAATGCTCCTCACAGCAAAATAGACCAAAGTACTTTACTGTCTGGTTTCATGACAAAGTTGCTTGCACAGACGCAAACCTGCCACCATGACGGCAAAGCCTCAATTAGCATATTGAAGATACAAGTAGGTCATGAAATATGCAACGCACCAAAAGTTGCCTGTTGGCAGCTCCACGAGTTTAATCTGTGGCATTAGGGTTGTACCAAGGTTGTACAGAGCACGTGTTAAAGCCAGATTAAAGTTCTTAAACGTACATTTGTTCTATTGCGGAGCTTTAGAGTGAAGAGTTTATTTTGGACTTTAGTTTTGGACAGTCGCATGGCTTATTACGGGTAGTATTATACGGCCAAAAGGCAACATTAATGGTAAAAGGCTTTTATACAAATTGGGGAAACGTAAAAATATGTAACTTACATTTGTTGGCAATTTATGCTTGTCAAATGTGAGAATTCAATCGGTATGATTATTATATTTACAAAATAAAAATCCTGTATAATATTTCATATGACCTATTTATCGTATATTAATATTAGAATATACGATAAATAGCTCATATGAAATAAATAATAATTAAATAGACTGCCTCTGTGGTCCAGTGGATAGCATTTGCGACTGCTGATCGGAGGTCGCGGGTTCGATTCCCGGACCCGGCAAAAGTGTTACCGAATTCTCAGTAGCAGCACGGAGTCTGGTGATGCCCGGTAACAGCAATAGGCTCGCCCCCTATTACGTGGGACCTAAGAATTCATTGCAAAATGTGGACGTAATATTACACCTCTACTTATGCCGTCGGGGATACAGGCGTGAGCCTATAATTTTAAATATTGTTCATGTCTAAACATTTCTTGGCAGCCCTATAAATTTTATAGAAATGGGTTGCCATTAAATCACGTCTGAAAGTGTTTTGGCCCATTTTTTTTGTTTCCGCTATTCATAAAGGTGTAATTTCTCCGTAAGGTCTGGTCGATGCTGATATATTGTATTAGAAATATATTGGAACAAGCCTGCTGATTTAGGTGCATTTTGGTAAATGACCAGCATAAAATGAATTGAGGTGTTCCTTGTAGATGAAAGGTGGGGGATTTCATGTAACTCTGGACACCTTCCATTTAGAGCTGAGCCTTGTATAATATTGGAAGCAAATGGTGCGAGAGTTCAAGTCATTTCGGTGTATATAATCGGCTTACTTAAGCTGGGCTGGCGATGAGTTATATTTGAAAGGTGAAGGGGCTCATAGTAAATTTGCTGTTGGTTTAATTTTGGTGTTCACCGTAAACAGGGTAGGGATCTTCTATTTATAAGTAGATTGATTCCCAATTGGGAAAATTATACTCAAGGGTCCTGGTGACAAGTTTGAGTTGATTGTGGATTAATTGAGTGGTTTGATCTAAGTAAAGAAAGTCTCAAACGTGGCAGTGGTCAAGCTTAAAATAGTTCGTTACACCAAATCTTATATATAAGATCCTTGCGTTACTGACTGACTGATAGACACGCTACAGCCGAAACTATTGGGCGCAGGAAGCTGAAATTTGGCATGTATGTTCCTTGGAGACCGTAGGGGTGTACTAAGAAGGGATTTCCCGAAATTCCCACGGGACCGGCCAAAACCGGTAAATTAAAAAAAAAATGCAGGCGTAGCTGCTGGCGTCCTCTAGTAATATATAATTATTAACTTTAATAACTTAAGCATGGTCCGCTCATAATATCAAAAGTTACTCAAGGCCATCAAGGTGAGGGCCATCTAATCATAATGGCATGCTGGCTGCTGGAATGATGGCCATCACTATGGGACTTCCCTGACTGCTTAACATCAGGCAGCATGGATTCAATTTGTTCGGCAGAATTAGTAAAAAAAATTAGTTAAGTATCATCAATTTTACATACGGACTATTGGCGATGCAGAGATTATCCACGCGCCTCTAGCGGCGAAATTACAACTTGTCTAAGATCTAAGACCGACACTTTTGACAGCTTTCAATGCAACTTTGCTTCGAGATATGGTGGTAACCATGGTAACTGTATTGAGATCTGTTAAAAGTGTCAAAAGTAGTAGTGATGTGTGTACGTGACGAGCTAGGACAACTTCTAAATTTCGCCGTTCGAGTCGCTAGTTAAAATCTTAGCATCGCCAATATCGAGTGTTTGTAGTTATTTTAAATATTCCAGAACCCTGGAAACCTTCCATTACCATATTGTTTTAGACGATATTGGGACTTCAGCAGTGAACTAATTTTGATCATCGTCATCGTCCTAGAGTTATCCCGGTTGCATCCATGACTTCCGCTTTTGTATCCGAGATTTCTAAGTTCTTGATGGAATAGCTTCGGCTGTGACCTAATGAGCAAAAGTAGGTATCTCAAAATATCAGATTTTTCGCAAAACGATTTTCTTTCTATCTACGAACCTTTTATACCAGCATGTAAGAAATATACATATAAGGTGATTGTCCTTAAATACATTGAGTAAATTTCACTCAAAACATCTCATCAACTCTCTCAAACAACATAATTACCGCAAGCAGTCTAAGACACTTAGGTACATCTAATATTCAGAACTGCTTAACAATGCGAAACTAATGTAATTAACTAAGCAAGCTTATTAGATTAATCTAGACAGAGAAATTGTATTGTTGAAAGTATTATTAGACGTACTCTACACTCGGCAGACTCCACAGAGCAATAATATTATAACGTCCTTTACACCACAGCTGAGCTAAAGTTGGGGTCTTAGTGTAAGCAGAGCGAACACCGAAGCGAATAAATAATTTTCCAAGATAACGCAAACCGATCATCTGAACCCAATCTTAGCAGAGTTTGGTTATTCCAGCTAGGTGACTCAATAATATATTTAATACATGCGTATTAAAGACAATTTACACCCGGACACATTAAAAATAGTAGAGCACATCATACAAAGTTTGTCCTGGTAAGGAGCTTAATTCACGACATGTCTTAGTCACAGTTTGATTTATTCTTTAGTCTAAAATTGTTCAGAGTGTGAGAATGAATTTTGTTTAGAAAAGATGACCTTTTAGTACTAAGAGAAACATTACTGCTGAAAAACAAAACGGGCTAAGCCACAGCAATCAGAGAAGATATACTGTAGCCGTAAGAGCCTGAACGCACTAACTACTGACCGGAATTCCATATTTATATGAAAATACAAGATGTCATCGCACTGACTTCCGGCTAACGTATGTACTTCAGCCAGTTCCATGCGACGCGACGCATTGCGACCAGCGGCTAGTGCGTTGCTCTTAGATTTGCACTTACTATCAGCAACACCTACTCCCCATTCAGGCTTCATAAAATTGCTTAGCCTTAATCCCCTAATAATTAATCTTAATCTTGTCATATGCTACGGTTGACACTACTTGTGCTAAGCCCTCGCAGTAAAGGCATATTTATCTCTTAGTTTAACCTCTACCACTGAGGCCCCACCCTCACACATATATTAATAAACAATATTACATTTGTGTGTGAGTGCATGCGTGTGACAGGTGAGGTGACGATGAGACTATGACGTCACGCCTGTGACACACTGGCTGGGTATAAATAACAAAGTAGCTATATACAGACGCACGTGGGGTATATTTTTAAATGAAGTTACCTGCAGGTGATAAAATGGTGTGTCAGCATAAAAGGAAAAGAAAATATTTGCTTTATTATTTCTTTTCCCTCTTTTCCTTGTGATAGATACGACTGGGAAGACCATTTTACTTGAGCTCTCTAATGTATAAGATAGGTAGCCGTTCAACAAGAGGTCTAGCTGTATCTAAGATTCTATTTCTTCGACTGGTATGGTTTAAGTAACCATAGTCTCTGAATTCAAACCTGAATTGACGTCAAGGTGGATCACCAAGGTACGGCCCTAAGCACTTGCATAGTATTCATAAACTCGGCTGAAAGATTACCAAGTCCACTGCTGGCCATAAGCAATACCATATCGTATTACCCTCTCATAGTAGTCATGAGGCCCAAAATCCACCACCAACCATTCAATTTGAAAGCGCCTTAATACTAAACAAGGTAGCATACATTTCTATCACACCCATTTAAGGTATTCAGCAGGAATATCAAAATAATATAAAAATGTAAGCATCTAGTATTGAAGTAAAACAACTCCAGACTCGGCTTGCTAAAAAATACATTTTAAACTTTTATTATTACGTTTACCTCTGGTCAAAGGTTCTTCGATCAACATGACCCTTAATATCTTATTCACTGAGAGAAATAAAAATGGCTGACTGAAAGGAATGTACCCAGGCTATCTCGGTCTCCACAATCCAGATTTATTAGTACATTAGTGCAAGCTGCATTGTATTTAATCAAGTGCCGTTAGCGTTAGGTTTCATTTCATTGTGAAGTAGTTTAATTGCAGATGGAAACCTTTTATTTGTAACGTCTGACACAAACAAACTTGTGTAATAAGTTTAATGTGTCTATTGATGTGTTGGTCTGTCTGTAGATATGTAGCTCCTAAACAAATGGCTCGATATTTTATTAAAGCTGACGTGATCGACATAGTTCTTACCTATATTATACAAATATTTGAGTTGGGGGTAACTTAAATATGATTTTAACCGTCGACGCATTTATCCGCGTTAATCGAGGACTTTCTCCTTAGAACCAGAGGTCTGCTTTCTAGTGTATGACTGCACGGTTGGCGTAGTGGTTTAAGTGGTCGCCTCGCCGCTTGACACTGCGCCGAGTGTTGTGGGCTCGATCCCTACACGAGACAACACTTTGTGTGATTCGTAAATTGTTGTTTCGAGTCTGGGTGTTCATTGTGTCCGTTAGTTGTATGTTTGTAAAGTCCCCCGTGACACAGGATTTATTCCTAGTGCGGGAGTTGTCTTTTAAAAAAAAGAAACAAAAGTCTATTTAGCCTATCTTTTTGTACCTTGGTTTTGTTACGAGTAATGCTTAGCTTGCTGTTCGAACGTATCGTTACTAAACATAATAATTAATAAACATCTAAAACACAAGTTCCACCAAAATATAAAGCTACTATTGTCAAGTTGGCATATTGTTTGACAAGAGGAAATTGTTTGTACGGAAGCCTCAGTGACACTATCCAACTTCAAAACCCAAACAAAAGCGCAAACAACAAAATACAATTTAACGGAAAAGTACCTGAAAAGCCCATCTTCCCCGGCTTAAAAGTTTACGCCCGGATATTATTGCCAGAATACTTACTCCTTGTCCACTTTCTAGTTTTACCTCCAGTAATGAAAAAAATAGCAATAGCTCAGTGGTGTACGTAAAGGACTGCCGAGACGAAGGTCTCGGGTTCAATCCTTAGGTGCCCCGGGCACATACCTCTGACTTTTCGAAGTTATAAAAATGTTAATTATGGACCGCTTAACAATGTGGCCGGTAGATGGCAATAGTCTCGCCCCCTATTACATTGGGACCGAAACATAACTGGAGAAGTGTGGGTGTGTAATCCACCTCTGCCTACATCTTTGGGGATAAAGCCGTGAAGTTATGTTATGTAATGAAAATGTCCCAGGTTTCATATTCCAAAACTCTTAACCTGGTGACGTTCTGAGTTTCACACTTGGTGTACCAAGCAATCAGAATTTTAAAGCGTGCTCCTTTGGGCGACTTGTTAGTAGAGAAGTTACCGTTAGAAATATTTTAATGAGAAAGCAAGTTTTGCAAGCTGTTGCAACACTTTCGTAACATCCTTAGAGAGCTCGAGGCGTGTGGACTTTTTAGAAAAGGTATACTCGTAATTTTTCAACTACAACATGCCCTTAGATTTACTAAAGCAGGAATTTTCTCCCACGAATGTATGTATATAATATAGAGCGTTTTTTTCTCATCGCATGAGAGTGTGGCCAACTCTGGTGTCGGAGACCACCCGAAAGACGCCAATTTATTTTCTTTATTGTGTAACTTATGTATATAGGTTGGCACATGACATACCCTAAAGTTTTTTCGCCTAAGCCAAACATTAGAACTCAGTACTTTATGTGCCCTCCGAATGACAGTCATGTAAGTGTCATGTATAAGTGGTCAGCTATCCAGTGATGATTTCTGAATCTCCTGTACTTTTTCGAATCTAAAATTAGACTTAGAACGTTACCGTAGTATATAATATTATTTACTCAAGACGATTCAAGTTCTGGTGATGTCAAATAGAAGAAAGGGGCAATTTGCTGTCGAGGTATTCACATAATATATTATAAGCTTCCCCTGCGCAGTAGCCTCAAGAGAACCTGAATGATAAGTGATCGTAACTTACTGCTGACAGCTTTTTATTCAGTCTAGTTTCATATAAAGTTGTATATTGTTTAATATAATTATTCTTAAGGACACGAAAAGTGAGGTACTACCTATATTCTACAAATAAATGAAATGTAACAGAATGAATGAAGTGCCATCCGCGTAATTTGGTACTGATATTGAATTTGAAAATGAATGCGATGACATTTCCAGAAAAGAAAAATTGCATTTCTGACCTTTACCGTCGGCAAACAGTATTGTATTCAAATAAGCTTATTTGTGAAGATCGCGTGTTCAGTGATCCAATTGCGATCGGACGGTGTTTGAGAAGGACCATTTTAGTTATTTGCCGACCGTCCCATTCATATTAAACGGATCACGAATGAGCTTCATTTTGTATGCGGTGGAATGATTACCAAAATTACCAGTTCGGTGTATGGTAATATGAATATTTGTTTTGAATTGCATCATTATTATTTCACACAGAAATAATTTCTGTGTTAGTTCAGCCTGCCTTAGTCCAGCCCTGGATATAGGCTTCTATAGGCACGCCTCCGTCAACATTGTTACGTTCAACAGCAGTGTATATAACATTGAATGTATATTATAATAAAATTGAACTCAAATATTGTAATAGTAATATTATAATATTTGAGTTCAATTTAAGATCTATCTTAAATTAAACCGGATAAATATATGTACGTCCAACGTTTCTCACAACATCTCTCGTTTTAGAATTAAATCCTGTTTCGCTAGGGACTTTGCAGACACTCAACCAACGGAATAACAATGTGGTGGGAATTAAACCCACAATACTCGCCGCTGTGTTAAGCGACTACTTAAAACCACTAAAATATCCGTACATTCGAAATTATGAAACCACTATGATAAATCTAAAATTTATAATTTAAATCAAATATTTGTTGTTTAAGGTTTTATTTATTTTAGTGCTTATAACTTTTCATTGTAGCGGCCATAGTGAGACTTAGCTTATTGTTTGTAATATATCGGTAAAGTTAAGCCACGCTTGCAGAGATTGTTACTCTAATGCTTGACTTTGTGTGGCATCTACATCAGGGCGCTACCGTGCTTCAGAGGGCGAGGGCGGAGGAGAGGCGGAGGTTACGTAAAGCTGTCTGTCCCAGTTCTTGTCTAATGACAACAATCGTTAGACCACGATGGATGCCTTTGCGCGGTCTGAAAACTCCGACAGATAGAGGTGGCCACACTTTCTGGTCGTTCCCTCAATGCTGAGGATCATGACTGTATGTCAATCTTCTCCACTCGGTCCGGTTCTGCGCCATATGTACCGCTCCCTGTATCTGGCCTCCAGTCACCTCCTTGAGTTGGTCCACCCATCTAGCTGGCGGCCACACACTTACACGAAAATGAAAGAAATGGTTTGGGCTTTTGCTTTGCTATGTGACACGTGAAGTGTCGTGTCACTTTAAGGAAGATCATCTTAAGACAACTCCAGACTCGGCTTGCTAAAAAATACATTTTAAACTTCTAATATTACGTTTACTTCTGGTCAAAGGTTCTTCAATCAACATGACCTTAATATCTTATTCACTGAGAGAAATAAAAATGGCTGACTTGAAGGAATGTACCCAGGCTATCTCGGTCTCCACAATCCAGATTTATTAGTACATTAGTGCAAGCTGCATTGTATTTAATCAAGTGCCGCTAGCGTTAGGTTTCATTTCATTGTGAAGTAGTGTAATTGCAGATGGAAACCTTTTATTTGTAACGTCTGACACAAACAAACTTGTGTAATAAGTTTAATGTGTACGTCTGTCTGTGGATACATGTAGCTCCTAAACAAATGGCTCGATATTTTATTAAAGCTGACGTGATCGACATAGTTCTTACCTATATTATACAAATATTTGAGTTGGGGCTAACTTAAATATGATTTTAACCGTCCACGCGTTAATCCGGTTGCATCGAGGATTTTCTCCTTAGAACCAGAGGTCTGCTTTCTAGTCTATTTAGCCTATCTTTTTACACCTTGGTTTTGTTGCGAGTAATGCTTGCTGTTCGAACGTATCGTTACTAAACATAATAATTAATAAACATCTAAAACACAAGTTCCACCAAAATATAAAGCTACTATTGTCAAGTTGGCATATTGTTTGACAAGAGGAAATTGTTTGTACGGAAGCCTCAGTGACACTATCCAACTTCAAAACCCAAACAAAAGCGCAAACAACAAAATACAATTTAACGGAAAAGTACCTGAAAAGCCCACCTTCCCCGGCTTAAAAGTTTACGCCCGGATATTATTGCCAGAATACTTACTCCTTGTTCACTTTCTAGTTTTACCTCCAGTAATGAAAAAAATAGCAATAGCTCAGTGGTGTACGTAAAGGACTGCCGAGACGAAGGTCTCGGGTTCAATCCTTAGGTGCCCCGGGCACACACCTCTGACTTTTCGAAGTTATAAAAATGTTAATTATGGACCGCTTAACAATGTGGCCGGTAGATGGCAATAAGCTCGCTGCCTATTACATTGGGACCGAAACATAACTGGAGAAGTGTGGGTGTGTAATCCACCTCTGCCTACATCTTTGGGGATAAAGCCGTGAAGTTGTGTTATGTAATGAAAATGTCCCAGGTTTCATATTCCAAAACTCTTAACTTGGTGACGTTCTGAGTTTCACTCTTGGTGTACCAGGCAATCAGAATTTTAAAGCGTGCTCCTTTGGGCGACTTGTTAGTAGAGAAGTTACCGTTAGAAATATTTTATTGAGAAAGCAAGTTTTGCAAGCTGTTGCAACATTTTCGTAAGATCCTTAGAGAGCTCGAGGCGTGTGGACTTTTTAGGAAAGGTATACTCGTAATTTTTCAACTACAACATGCCCTTAGATTTACTTAAGCAGGATATTTCTCCCAAGAATTTATGTATATAATATAGAGCGTTTTTTTCTCATCGCATGAGAGTGTGGCCAACTCTGGTGTCGGAGACCACCCGAAAGACGCCAATTTATTTTCTTTATTGTGTAACTTATGTATATAGGTTGGCACCCTAAAGTTTTTTCGCCTAAGACAAGCATTAGAACCCAGTACTTTATGTGTCCTCCGAATTACAGTCATGTAAGTGTCATGTATAAGTGGTCAGCTATCCAGTGATGATCTCTGAATCTCCTGTACTTTTTCGAAACTAAAATTAGACTTAGGACGTTATCGTAGTATATAATATTATTTACCCAAGACGATTCAAGTTCTAGTGATATCAAATAGAAGGTAACAGCAATTTGCTGCTGAGGTGTTCCCATATTATAAGCTTCCCTTGCGCCTCGAGAAAACCTGAATGATAAGTGAACGTAACTAACTACTGACAGCTATTTATTCAGTCTAGTTATCATATAAAGTTGTATATTGTTTAATATATTCTTAAGGACAACGAAAAGTGAGCTAGATACTATATTCTACAAATAAATGAAACGTAACAAAATGAATGAAGTGCCATCCGCGTAATTTGTTACTTATATTGAAATTGAAAATGAATTCGATGACATTTCCAGAAAAGGAAAATTGCATTTCTGACCTTTACCGTCGGCAAACAGCATTTTATTCAAATAAGCTTATTTGTGAAGATCGCGTGTTCCAATTGCGATTGGACGGTGTTTGAGAAGGACCATTTTAGTTATTTGCCGACCGTCCCATTCATATAAAATGGATCACGAATGAGCGTCATTATGTATGCGGTGGAATGATTACCAAAATTACCAGTTCGGTGTATGGTTATATGAATATTTGTTTTGAATTGAATCATCATTATTTCAGCCTCATTGTTACGTTCATCAGCAGTGTATACCTATAGCATTAAATGTATATTATAATAAAATTGAACTCAAATATTATAATAATAGTGAATGAAGCGAGAGATATATGTCAGGATCGTTACAAATGGCGTTCCGTAGTCTCTGCCTACCCCTCCGGGAAACAGGTGTGAGTCTATGTATGTATGTATGTATAATATTTGGGTTCAATTTTAGATCTATCTTAAATTAAACCGTATAAATATACGTCCAACGATTCTCTCAACATCTCTCGTTTTAGATTTAAATCCTGTTTCGCTAGATAATTTACAGACTTTCGACCAACGGAATAACAATGTGGTGGGAATGAAACCCACAATAAAATATCCCTACAGTCAACATTTTGAAATAACTATCTTAAAACTAAAATTTACAATTTAAATCAAATATTTGCTGTGTAAGGCTATATTGTGCTTATAAATTTTCACTTTCGCGTTCGTAATATGTCGCTAACGTTCCTCTAAAGCTAAAGCCTGCTAAAGCCTCTGTGACCTCGTGTGGTATATACATCAGGGCGCTGCCGTGTTTCAGAGGGTACGTAAAGCTGCCAGTCATGGTTCTTATACCAGGAGAAAAAACGTTAAATTAGGGCGGAAGCCTTTGGGTGGTCTGAAAACCCTGCCACCAGAGTTGGTCACACACTCGCAATATAATCAAATAACCAACTTTTCATTAAGGACTTGCATTGAAGATTGAACCTACTATTCTTGAAAAGCTGTCTACAGCAAGATGACAGAAAACGACCGAAACGTCTCTTAAAAATTGCCCCTTAATGTAAATATAGCAAGGGTACTTTAATTTTTGTTGGCAACTTTTTCCATTTGAGTGTAATTCTTATGATGAGCTTAGCTAAACTTGTTCCAAATCCCTTTGATGCTGTTCCCAATACTGTTCGCGGGAGCAGCAATAATATAATGTTTTGATAATATTTTAAATGTTGGCAGAATATATTTACTTATTATACGCCTCTGGTTTGCAGGAAAATGATTGTGGTGGATTTGGTTTTCGGTTACAATGCTTTGATTTGCCAAAATATTATTTGGGCAACTGTGGTGAACGGCATAAGCTTTCTCGGTTTCTCCGTACATAATTATATTGACAATACTGGTGTACTTAGCTGAGTGTTGAAACTTCTATCCCCGCGGATTTAGACTCTCTATAAAATTGTTTCGCGTCAATGAAGCAAGTGGCTTACTAAAGTGGAAGAAATAGTGACTTCTTGCAAAGCGAAATACTTTAGTATGAAATGAATCACAGGTCAGCGAAGTCTTAAATAACATACATACCGCCGTATGGCGTAGTGGTTTAAGCGGTCGGTCGCCGTCCTTAGTACTGAGCCAAATGTTAAGGGTTCGATCCCCACACGGGACAATAATCTGCGTTATCTACAATTTGTTGTTCCGGGTCTCCGTGTACATTGTGTCCGAAATGGGTTGCTTGAATAATAATAATCATATTCTACCACATACACACATCACCATCTAGTTCCAAGGTAAGCAGAGCTTGTGTTATGGGTACTAGATAATGGATAAACATACATACATCCTTTTTTTTGTAAATACATACACATTATACATAGAAACACCCAGACCCAGACAAACATCCATGTTCTTGCACACAAATGTTTCACTTGAGCGGGAAACGAACCCGCGACCTGCGGCGTAGCAGTCGCTTACACTCCCGCTGCGCCGGTCGTCCGAATGTTGGTAAACTCCTCCGCGATACAAGATTTATTCTTAGTGCGGTAATTTTCTTTATAAAAGAAAGAAAATGCAGTCTGTACCACATCGTCTCGTTTCCATAAACATTCAGGTACATAATATCTAATCTTTAAATCTCCTGTCTAATGTGACTAAGCCCGATTTTATCCGTTCCACTTCGAAGATCGATGTGTCCATCTAGAGATAACCCAAGTAGAGCTACGCGAAATTTTGGACGCAAGCGAATTTTCGGCATAACTCGGCACCCTGCCAAGGACCTAGGGTTCTGTTGTTTTGTTCCATTCGCCCTATATTCTTGAGATAAATTACAGAATGCTTTATTGGGTCACAGTTTACGGCAACATAGCTTTTAATGTAGGTATCTTTCTGGATCTTTCTAAGGCTTTTGACACTGTGTGCTTCCCAATTTTGTTGCGTAAGCTCGAGAACATTGGTATAAGAGGTTAACAGTTAGAATTAATTAAAAGTTACTAAGAAGACCGCACGCAATGCGTAAGAATCAGTAATATAGTTAGCACTGATGAAATAAACACATTTTACGGAGTTCCCCAGGGAAGCATTTTAGCTTCTACGCTATTTCTTATTTACATAAACGACCTTTGTAATCTACATATAAATCACGGTACTATTATATCATACGCTGATGACACTGCGCTACTTTTTTCCGCTGAATCAGAAAAAGATGTTTACGAGCATGCGCAACATGGATTTAATTGTGTTAATAAATGGCTTCAGCACATTTTACTAACATTAAATGCAGAGAAAACCAACTATGTTAAGTTTACCATACGCAAATTACCAGCACAACAAACTAACACACCATTGTACGCCCATCACTGTAGTGCCTTTCCTGGAATTCCCTGTGCATGTCCGTGTATCAATGGCACAAATAAAATAAAATAAAATATCTGGGTATCATAATAGACCAAACACTTTCATTCAAAGAGCATATCGAGTGTTTGAACGGTAGAATACGTAAGTTAATATATGTATCTAAGAAAATGCGACATATTGCAGACCCAACATTAATAAGGCAAGTGTACTTTGCTCTATGCCAGTCAATATTAACATATTGTATTACGACATGGGGGGGCGTAGGAAAAACTTTGTTATTGTCTGTTGAAAGAGCTCAGCGAGCAATCCTTAAAGTATCAACTTCCAAACCGTTTCTATATCCAACTAACTATTTATTAAGAGTATAATATTAAAGCAACACACAGCCCTTCCCTACAGCACTATATCTACCAACAAAAGGCGATATAATTTTTCCGACTTAAGTACAAACATTCACATGCATTCACATCCAAATTTTATATATTCCTGGGACCCTTACTTTACAAAAGACTAAACGTATTAGCTAACCTAATTCCTTGCACCTACTTCAAATGTAACAAAATTGTCAACAATATCCTTCTGAATATGTCCTATGAAGATACAGAAAAATTATTAACTGTACACATACATACACACATACATAACATCACGCCTTTTATCCCCGAAGGGGTAGGCAGAGGTGTATTTCTACACCCACTTTTCGCTAGATATACTTCAGTCCCACGTAATAAGAGGCGAGCCTATTGCCGTACCGGGCACATTTCCAGACTCCGTGCTGCTACTGAGAATTTCGTGACAGAAAAACCCAATAACACTGCCCGACCCAGGAATCGAACCCGGGACCTCCTGATCCCACGCGCACATTTATGCCGCGAGACCAACGAGGCAGTCGTATAGGGTTTGATGTCGAATTTTCCGTCTCTACGCAAAGATGGTATTTGCATCGTGTTATCCCTTAGTCGCCTCTTACGACACCCACGGGAAGAGGGGGTGGTGACACTTGTATTCTATGCCGTCAACCACACGGCAAATACCATCTTGTGTTTGAAATTATTATTAATTGTGTTAAATAATTAGCACAAACAAAATATATGTTTATTTAAATTTATTAGTTGTAATTAATGATAAGATATTGTAGATCTAGTAATACTGTACTAAAACGTAACATACTAAAAATACTGTAGTAGGTGATTATATATTTGATTTTATCTAACTAGCCCTGATCGCTTGAAGCACAGGTTTATCCTAGTTCAGGCATACAATTTTAATAATAATTTTATATAAGGAACCTAAAACTAAGCTTTTGTGCTCGAAATAAGTAAACTGTACTATTTTAATTAACAGAATAAATTGAATTTGAATTTGAATGTATGACACAACATACGCAGATATAATTTAATAAAATGTGATATATTCATATTTATAAAGGCGTAAGTTATTTTTTTTATTGAAATTCACAAAACCGATGTTGAATCTTTCATGCAACAATTTAAAGTACGTGCAATAGGTAAAAGGTTTGATTGACATCTCGATGTGAATCTAACATGCGTTCAATGTAAGACGATTTACAAAAAATTAAATTTTAACAATAAGTATTAGAGTTATAGCTAATGACAGATAATATTATTTCTTCATGTAAACAAATCCTTAAGTTTGCACCTTACTGAGGCTACGGAACCAGCAAAAACATCTATATCATCACGAACAGAGTTGGCCAAAGAAATCATACGAGAAAGAGGTGAAAAATAACCCATGTTTGTTCGGCTGTGCGCAGTAAAAAAAGTTTTACGGTTTACTAAGCGGCTGTTATTACGCGGAATACAGATGTACACTTTCTGTAATAGTTCGGGTGAATTAATAAAACTGTTGATTAATTTATAAAGAATAATGACATCTAAGGTTTCTACGCGAGCTTAACGACTTCATTTTGTAGTGAGACAGTCTAGAGTTATACGAAGTCAAAATACGCCATTTGTTATCCTAGTAACATAAATTATATAAAAATCTCTTTTGAACTCGCTTTATCCTGTCGGAGTGCACCTGCTATGAGGGGCTCGAAACTGTTCTACCATATTCTAGATACTACGTATAATACTGTTGTATATAGAGATGGTTAGACATGGTTCTTTAAAAAGTTTCATTTCTCTTACCATGAAACCTGTTAATTTTGAAGCTTTCACAATCATTTGATCGTAGTGACTCCGAAAACTTAAGGTACTGTCTAATAGAATACCCAAGTCCCTAATGGTCTCCACCTCTTGCAATGGATGACTATTTTAAATAACAAGATTGGCATTTTGCTTTTCTCCTACTAAATTTGATACAATAGCATTTATTCCGATTTAGTGACATTATTTTGTTCACACCAATTGTACACGTTGTTTATATCCAACTGTAGTTGATTAATGTCGGATTCATCACATACAGTTCGATATATCTTTAGATTATCGGCAAAAAGTTTGTACTCTGATCGAATTGTGCTACCCAGGTCATTTATGAAAACTAGAAAAAATAAAGGGCCGATATTCGAGCCCTGAGGAACTCCTGAAGGTATGAAATGTTGCTTGGATTTAAATCCTTTCAAGTACAGCCTTGTGATCGATTTCTCAAGTAGGATTCACTCCAGCGCAACAAACACCCGTGTATACCCATACTCTCTAAATTGGCAATTAATAAGTCGTGATCTACCAAATCAAAGGCCTTTTTAAAAGTTACTGAGAATGTTAATTGTTACTGAATGATATTTGTTACTGCCTTACGAAAAATAATGATAAGTTCGTTCCATTTGAAGTGAGCTGTGTCGTCGACGTCCTAGTGGTTACTTGGTTGCGTGCAATACTTCGCCTTGGCTGAATCCTGTCGCGAGCTTCCTAGTTAAACCGATTTGACAGAAAATTTGTACTTTTCACAGAACGACTGCTTCTGACTTTCGCAGCATAGAAGGATAGAGATGTTCCATGACCAGTATTAGGATATTCATAGGTAACTTTGTCCCTATCTGTCAAAGATCTTTGAGACGCCCTAACATAAATTCCGAGGCGCGGCCAATCGATAATCAACTATTTAAACCACTACGTTTGAGCATAGACTTTTCTTATAATTCGGTGTGATATGATAAATTATACTGAACAAGACATATACTGTAGTATATAATGTATAGCAAAATCAAAATCTACAAAGGAATTAATAATAACGCCATTCTTATTGTCAGATGAACCGTGGCTACCTGAGGGCGAGTTAATAAACACAGTATTTTATTTATCAAAAAGCTACGAAGTCAGAATAACAACCAATATCAGGTTATACGAATTGCAGAACAAATTCTAAACAAAAATATATTTTAAGTTGATTCCAAACACGAGTATTTGTGCTGTAGGCGACGGACTTTTCCCACAAATACACCTTACAATAACAACATCGCATTTCAAACAACTGAATTGGTAAATAATATTCGCAAATAAATGTCAGCAATTTAATTAAAACATTAGTATCAAACTGCCTCGTTGGTCTCGCGGCATAAATGTGCGCGTGGGACTGGGAGGTCTCGGGTTCGATTCCCTGGTCGGGTAAAGTATTATTGGGCTTTTCTGTTAGGAAATTCTCAGTAGCAGCACGGAGTCTGTTAATGCGCCCGGTACGGCAATAGGCTCGCCCCCTTATTACGTGGGACCTAAAAATTCATGGTGAAATGTGGATGTAATATTACACCTCTGCCTATCCCTTCGGGGATACAGGCGGAAGTCTATAAAAAAAAATTTTATCAAACGGACAATAATTTAGTCTTGTGTATCATTTAATAGCAGTTGAATGGCCTTGTAGTGAATCTGATTGCTAAGCCGGAATATGTAGGTTCGATCCCAACCTAGGTTAAATCGTCTTGTGATGATCGTGTTTTGCTCTGAGTCTTTACGTAATTGTATTCATCTTTATTATGTAAAGAAGATGTAGTGACAACCATTGAGACATGTATGCTAAGATGGTTTTGACACATGGAGAGGATGGATGACGAAAGACTGACCAAGAAGTTATATTATAAGTCAAGTGTGAATGGGACAGGAGGAAGGGGAAGACCTAGACGGACGTTCTCTGACCAAAATTTGGTAGGAGTGAACGAAGCAAGAGAGATATGTCAGGATTGTTGCAAATGGCGTTCCGTAGTCTCTGCCTACCCTCCGGGAAACAGGCGTGAGTCTATGTATGTATCTATGTATGTATGTTATCCCTATCTAATATTATAAATGCAAAACTGTGTTTGTCTGTATACTTGTTCTACTTTCACGTAGCAAACGAGCTCTATCATGGTATGATTTTGGTTTAGTGTGAACAGACCTATTTAGGCGGCTGGATAGTGACTTCGTGTACTTTTACCGCAGTGACCGACTCAAAGCCCGCATACATTTTGGCTGTACTATGTTGAGTAGGTATAGAATCTAGCCTAAACTTTGTCTATATAAAGGTGAGCGGCTAAGTACCCTGCTATAACAGTACAGCCTCTTCCCCTTCGCACTCACGACATTATTTCTTGTCCAACACAGTTATAATATAATACAGAAGCACTAATTAAAATGTGAACAATTCTTTCTACCTTTTATAGTCTACCGGACTTATTTTTTTTTTTATTTACTCGTCTTAGAAATAATCCAAATTCCACGTCAGATTTTAACTGCTTTTACGAAGTAAGTACCTACTTATTATTTAGCGACTTAAGTACCAGGCATTGTTCATTAAGATTACGCAAATACAAAAATGTTTCCGGAAAATAAAAAATATCACGTCAGTTAGAATATTGTAAATCGTATAAAAGATTATTCCGCTAGACCACTAGAGTAAAATTTCATCTTTCTTGTAGTGTTCCCTTCCGCCTTTTTAAAGGATAACTTCGAAATGTTATTTTAGAGCAACAGATTTAGGCTACGTCTGCACAGGCAGGTGGCTTGCTTAGTGCCTGGAGCCTAGTGGCTTGCATTCTGGCTACTCGCTAGGATACACGGTGGCCGCAATGAGAGCTGGTTTGCGTGGTGGGTTGCTGGGTGCCTTGATCATTTGCTTGTCGGCACGTTGACGAGATGTCACTTTCAAAATTGCTTTAAATCTGCTTTTAAAATAAATCGTCCTTAACCATACAATTTCACGGCCTTATCCATCATTTTCGGCTCATGACATAAATAAGTCACGGTCAAGTAATTGGGAGTTTGATGTTGCAGGGGTGTAGTGCAGCCGGTCCCGAACATTTTCGAACGTTCGTTTTACTAAGCTAGTCGCTTGGTGACTGGCTAGGCTCTAGGGGCTTAGCAAGCCGCCTGCCTGTGCGGACGTAACCTTAAACTATCTCGACTAAACAAGGATTCTGGATATTGTCAAATACCTGTTCAGTAAAAAATATCCAATAAAGTATGAAAATAGCTACAAAAATGTATTACAACAAAAATATAAACTACTAAGACATTTTAGTAGTTCGGTCAGTTTAGAACTGTTCCGATTTTCAAATTAAACTGCTGCTATTGAACTCCATTTAAACATTGGGCATAAATGATAAGCTCACACCATTCGTCATCTAAACAAGGCACCCTGGACCGTATAATCGAAATTCGAAAATTACGAGCGGCGAGTGTAGATAATTCAGTACATTGTCCCACGATAAACAGACTTGAATAGGGAGCTAATATCTTCCATACGGGTTCACAGATTACGCTTGTATAGAAAACTGGCATATAAGCACAAAGACAATACAATATTGTTCAGTGTGGCTCGTGATAAGACTCAATGTGAAGAGATAAAGTGACTGGTCCAGCGGATTTAAGAGAATGGTCGGCAGAAGCGAATAGTTTATACATAAATGTTTTGCCTGATAGTTTTCTGATCAATAATTTCATGACCATGTCTGTCGTAATCTGCGCTGAAATGTTGGGATACTAAAAATTATTTCATATTTATTTTTTAATACGATTATGTAGAAGATATTGAAAGAAGAGTTAATGCAGGTAATAGAGTGAATGGAGCTCTGAAGGCGTTTACGAATAGCCAAAACGTGTCCAAAAAGGCACGTTTGGCTGTCCATAGAGGGGTGTTAGTACCTACTCTTATGTATGGTAGTGATAGTTGGGTATGGCAAAAGAGTCATGAAAGTAGAATAAATGCTGTAGAAATGAGAGCACTGCGAAGTATGTGTGGTGTTTCTTTGACTGACAGAGTAAAGAATTGTGTAATAAGAGAGTGCTGTGGGGTAAAAGAAGATGTAGTGACAAGCATCGAGAAAGGTATGCTAAGATGGTTTGGACACGTGGAGAGGATGGATGACGAAAGACTTACCAAGCAGATATATAAGGCAAGTGTGGAAGGGACAGGACGAAGGGGAAGACCTAGGCGGACGTTCTCTGACCAGATTGGAGACACCCTAAAAACAGGACAGGTTAGAAGCACCCTGAACAGAAGAGCATGCATGAGGAATCTGATGGGAGTGAATGAAGCAAGAGAGACATGTCAAGATCGTTGCAAATGGCGCTCCGTAGTCTCTGCCTACCCCTCCGGGAAACAGGCGTGAGTCTATGTATGTATGTATGTATAGATTTCTGATGAGGACTTCCTTAGGTAGTGGAAGAGTCTGGGAAATTTAGTATGTAGTCTTTACTCTGAAAATTTGGTAACTGACAAATTGTTGAGTCGATAGTAATTTAGTATATTTCAAATACAAGTTAATTTCTTACGCTTTTATCAGAGAGCAAATTTAAACAAAATTTATATTTTTGTATAGAATTTGCTTGAACACCAGAATAGACACATACTTTTTAAAACATCACTCGAAATATTATTCTTTTGAGATATAATTGAAATGAAATGAAATACTTCTTTATTTCGTGTAATCTTTGCAAGAGAAACGTCAATAAAAAAACAACATTTTATACAATTATTTTTGTGAACAGTCATCTTAATATTCAGATTTTTAATAAATAATATGCTTTTTGTCCGTGTGGTGACGGATTAAGAATACGGTATGTCACCACCCCATATCATTCCATGAGTGTCGTAAGAGCCGACAGAGGGAGCATATTATGCAGAGAACAACACTGTAAGAGAAGGAAAACTTGATACAAACCCTATACCAACCCGTTTGGCCAGCGTGGTATAGTAGGCCAATTCCTCCTTTCAGAGGAGAGGCCTAATCCAGCAGTGGACTGTTAAAGACTGATGATGAAATATGCTTTTGAACGCAATTTCGCTTTTACAATAATTTTAAACTTATTTATAGATAGGTTTCATATACTGTAAGGGAGCATGTTATTAAAGCGTATACATTGCCCCATAAAACATCTACTTATTTTGTGGAGACAAGTGTGATGAACTACGACATTGCTCCTGTGTCTTGAATTTACAGAAAGTATACCACATTTTTTACAAATTTTGTCAATTATCTTATGTACTTACATATAATAGATTTTTATAAATATATTGGGATACAACACGTAGACTTTGAATTTTTACAACGCCTAAACCTTGTAAATATTTTCAATTTTTTATTTCTTTTTACGGTTCTTTGTAAATATACCACTTAGACATTAAGATTAGATTAAGCTACATATAGATTATAAAATGATATTTATTTAAGGTATAATTATAAATAAATTCGATCTATTACTTAGAATGTTTATTTTTTTGAACTTTCCTCTTAGAGAAACTCTTGGACCAAGGTTATAAATACCCCTTACAGCTTTTTTGTGCAGAACGAATATTGTATTCAGGTCTGCAGCATTCCCCCAGAGAAGAATCCCATACGACATTAAGCTATGAAAGTAACTTAAATAAACCATTCTAGCTGTTTCTAAATCTGTGTGGCATCTAATCGTCTTAACTGCATAAGCTGCAGAACTGAGTTTCCCCGATAGCCTTTCCATATGTGTACCCCATTGTAGTTTGGTGTCGAGCATAATACCTAAAAACATGGTTGTCTCGACGGCAATCCTAGATCCATTAAGTTGTACATTGATTTCCATATGTTTAACATTGGGCATTGAAAAATTTAAAAGTTTGGTTTTCTTATTTACATTAAACCAATTAAAAACTTTAGAGAGTGCATTGTTTACTTCGTCAAAGTTACAATGTTTCCGCTTAATATTAAAAATCCTAGAGGTATCATCCGCAAACAACACAATCTAATGATTATTCTTTACGTAATAAGGTAAATCGTTAATATATATCAAGAATAGAAATGGTCCGAGAATTGAACTCTGCGGGACACCCATTTTTTAAAGCAGAATCTGGAGATCTCTTAGCATTAACCTCCACCTTCTGGATTCTGTTGCCCAAATAAGTAGTCAGGCGATCGAGAGCTTTGTTCATAATGCCGTAATGATATAATTGCCTGATAAGAATATCATAGTGAACACAAACAAAGGCTTTTGACAAGTCGCAAAATATACCTAACGCATCTTGCGACTTCTCCCAAACTGCAAAAATACTTTTATAATAATTGCCTCCAGTTCAGGTAGGCTTAACTTGTGTATCTGGCTAGACACATACCTGAACATATGTTCATATGTCCATATTATTCCATATTCACTAATATAATAGATACCCAAGACCCTTTACAACTAGCACTGCGGTACGGACGTCCGTACACCTCCATACAAAAGTACTCCCCACCCGTGTTACCTACGTTTCAGGGACTTTGACTCAGGTCGTAATAATACGTTATATTTGAACAAGTGGGCCTATGTAGAACTGTATCTTTTCGCGAATAATATCCTGACGAGGACTTACGGATCTCTAGAGAGATTAGTTGTTTGTCTATAGGCGTGGACTGACCTTTTGTAACAACTGTCGTCAGTAGCTACTGAAGGAGCTGAAGCGGTTAGATATGTACCCGCTTTCTTTAAAATTCAAATTCAAATTCGTTTATTCATTTGGGTCACAATGTGACGCTTATGAACGTCAAAATAGGTAAAAAAGATGAAATAACCTTTTAAAGGCCGCACCAATCTTGGTCATGGGCATATATGTAACACCGCTTATGGTCACTGAAGAATACGGCTGATTTGAATAAAGCCGAAATTTCCTGACAGTAAAAAGTACGACACCAGCTACTAAATGTATTAACTCGATATATGTACATACACCTGTTTAGTCTGCATGGTTGGTGTAGCCGTTTATATTAAGCGGGCATCTCACCCCTTTACTGTGCTCTCAGTATTGTGAGTTCGATCACAGGAGATAACAACATTTTGTGATTCTTAAATTACTGTTTCGCACTTCCAACCCTGGGTGCTCATTGTGTCCATTGGTTGTATGTTTGTAAAGTCCCTTGCGACACAGGTTCTATTCCTAATGTGGGAACTAAAGAAAAAGTATTTTAATCTATATCAAATATCCGAAATAATATTGTCGTTACTATCCGATAACCTCTATGACGGAAACATTTAACTTCTGAAGAATAGGGGCACCACCAAAGTAAGCCGAACACCCTAAGGCGAAATGGAAAGTGATATCGCCAAAGGGATCTCGAACCAGTTTATTTTAACTTGTAAGTTATACAAAGCTCAGTTTGCGTGAAATTTCTGTGTTGTTATACAAGAAAGTACGTATTGTATCTACAGTCAGATGGTAACAGAAGTTATTGAAGTGTGGGCACCTCTGACATTTCAACGCTATATTTTTATTTTCCTGTTGCTGTCTTTGGAGCTTCGTTGGATGAATTACATAGCATAAAGTATACATAAGTATTGTTTATATAAACTTTTGAACCCTTTTAATGAATATACGCCCTAATACACAATAATTTAGCGGGTCTTAATCGCGTTAACTTAACTTATTTAAGGTAGTTAACGCGAAGACCCGCTAAATTATTGTGTATAATGTATACAAATCGCGAAAGTTTAAAATCGATTATTACAAACCTGGACTGGAATATGTGATTAAAATTAAACAACTTGAGAGTCTCTCCGCAACCACGCTCGGTGCAAGACGAGCGAAACGTCGCAAAATAGGTATTAATACTTAAAATAAGTTAAGTTAACGCGATTAAAACCCGCTAAATTATTGTGTATGATGTAAACAAATCGCAAGAGTACGAAGCAAATAGAACCTTTGCTACAGGAAATCAGAAATATAATTTTAATAATAATAATAATCATTTTATTTCACGTGGCATAGACGCATAGATAAATACCTTACAGCCTAACATACATACAGTGGTTGTTAGTATAAATATACTTATACTTTTAATTTTGGTTAAGTTGTCTAAATTATAGCACAGGCGTTCAATAGCAGATCAAGCACACAGCTTTCACTTAACAAGGTACTAATCAGTAGATGTAAAAATATAATGACGATCGTATGTGTTACTCTATTACCTAAATGTAATAACTTGCTGAGTTTGAAGATTTAATGTCAAAGAATAAAATTGTTCTCATTTATAGACAAGAGGTATTATCGATATTGGTTTGTTTCGGCAGAGCGGAATAGCCGATTAATAGCATTCCTATCGTCAAACTATGTGACGTCAGAGCCGCCGGCTAAAGAATTTAATAAAAAATATATTAAACCGAGCCGACTAGGAAAACTACGTAGTCAAAGGGTAAGCCCTAAGCGAGTACTGTTTCCATACTAGCTGTGTACCGCAGTTTCACATGAGTTGAAACTTGTAGTACTACGCATACTAGTATCGTTGACCACATGAAAAGGTTAACGCATCCGTGTCCCTTATTCGGAGAGTGAAAAAAAAATGTAAAATTTCTCGCCCTCGGATGCACCGTCTTACATCCGTTAAAATTTGTCAATAATAAAAGAGTTAGCGAGTGCAAATCTTTATGTTATTATATAAAACTTGTCGACGCCAGCGGCTTCGCACGCACATATTTTCGAATTTCCCGTTTTGCCCGATCCCGTGGGAATTTCGGGCAATCCCGTCTTAGTGCACCCCTACGGTGCCCAAGGAACATACAAGCTAAATTTCATCATCTTACGACCAGTAGTTTCGGCTGTAGCTTGTCTATCAGTCAGTCAGTAACGCAAGGATTTTATATATTTAGATTATCGCGAAACTGACTGACTAACAGATAATGCACAGCCAAAACTACTATGCGTAAGCAGCTGAAATTTGGCACGTATGTATGTTCCTTGCGAAGCGTAAGGTGCACTCAGAAGGAATTTCCCGAAATTTCAACTAAATGGAGAACAAACGGTTATATTAAGAAAACATAGTGCGGGTGAAGTTGCGGGTCTCTATTCTTTCTAAAGATAGAACTAATATAATAATATGTTATCTATTCGATGTGGGCGAATATATTTTTCAACCCAGTAATATTGGTATTTACAGATAATTTTTACCGACGTCTCTATAATACCCACTATAACGTAAAATTATTAGAAGTTTACAAGGTGAATGAATATTACAAACATTAGCGTAAATTATACGCCTACGGTGTTCATATTTTATGTCTATCATCGGCTAATTAGAGTTTATAATAAATCAAAGATGAAAACAACAACGTGTGCAAAATCAATCATTAAGACGAATATGCGTATGTACATATTAGTTAGTGGTGCGAAATATTTTTATATGTTTTAGCGAATCATGTTCACGATGTTAAATGTTGACGCATAGTACGGTTGGAAAGTTTTAGCGTAGATAAATAGTTTTAAGAATAAGGAAAGATGGGTGCTTAAAATGTTGAAGAATTTTGACCACCGGTGACCATAAGTAGATGTAAGTAATTCCATTTCATTTGCCGTCATTCGCTCAAGCTTACTCATCTCCCCTTCTTAACCGACTTTTAAAAAGAGGAGGTTATCAATTCGACGACTATATTCTTTTGATATATATTAGATGTTTTCATGAAGTATTTATGTGTTTTAGAGTGCGTGTACATATTCAACTGGTGATATCCCTTTTTTGCTTCACTAGTACTCGTAATACAAAATGCGCGCCATCTATCCTTTTTACATGACCTGGTAGTGCAGCTTACATGGAATCTACTTATAAAGTTCGGTCTAAGCAATCAGCGTCTATTGTCTTGCACAATAGACTATGATTGCCTAGACCGAACAATGAAACAATTTTGATGAAATTTCGTACTTAGTAAGCCCGAACACTAATTAATCCTTCTTAATCCAGTCTGTTCTGTTATGAAATGCCCTCCCTTTCAAAATCACGATGCTAAATAATCGACTCGAATTTAAGCTGAAAATTGGCGAGCCTCTGCTGTGCAGAATGGCAGATTGATCTCAAATTTTAGTTATTTACTTCCCTAGATATACAAATATGTTTATAACTCTTAATTTAGCGCCAATATTTATCTTATACTTAATATATAAAGCTGAAGAGTTTGTTTGTTCGTTTGTTGGGTTGAACGCGCTAATCTTAGGAACTACCTACTAGTCCGACTTGAAAAATTTTTTCAGAGTTAGATAGCCCATTTATCGAGAAAGGCTACGGGCTATATAACATCACGCTATAAGCGACGGGAGCAAAGCAGTAGCCTAAAATAAATTATTTATCTCTGGACGGAAAAGAATCAGCTGTTGAACAAATCATCATTGAACCTCAACTTCGACCAATCGTCGGAAAATGTATGGCACAAAACGCATTAAATATGTGATCTTAGCGTGATTTCGTCAGACCCGTAACCGCCTCTAATGTGTGTATCGTATCTGTCTATTATATCGTAGTGTAACCGCCCTAGAAGGTCTGCACTATACTAAAAATAACGCACACCACAGTACCGATGAACAGCTAATTATAATAATGAGACTACGCAGTGACACGATCATTAGTATCAAGTTACAGTGGCCTACCAGTGGCAGTGACGTTTTAATATAACATTCAACTAATGACTCTCCTCGTACACATACGACCAGTATCTGCAAGTAATTAAACTGCAATACACAAAGACGTTATTATTAGGAACAATCCCCTGCCTATTGTTGTCCTGGCAACTTTATGCAATACCCGATTGGTTATTAAAGAGACGTCAATGTTATAATAGCCATTAATCTCCTGCTATAGATTAAACTAGACTGATCCCGGTCTCCGCCTGCGTGTATTTTACATATTACAAACCTTCCTGTTCTGTCTCCGTGGTCCAATGTATAGCGTATGCGACTGCTGATCGGATGTCCCGGGTTCGATTCCCGGGTCGGGCAAAAGTGTTACTGGGTTTACCCGAATTCTCAGTAGCAGCACGGAGTCTAGTGATGTACCCGGTAACGGCAATAGCCTCGCCCCCTATTACGTGGGACCTAAATATTCATGGCGAAATGTGGGTGTAATATTACACCGCTGCCTACCCCTTCGGGGATACAGGCGTGAGTCTATAAAAAAATAATAAACCTTCCTTGGAGATCACACTATCTAATAGTGAAAACCGTGCAATAATCCGTTCGGCAGTTTTTGAGATAATCGCGTTCGTACAGACAAACAGGAGAAAAAGCAGGCATCATTTTGAAATAAGTATAGATTCTTGTGCCATGTCACACCAGTCGTCACGGGGTTTTTTTCCTGCCTCTAGGAGGCAATTCTCCTTCTTCTTCATTCACCTGTTTCTCGTCTCTTCCATTTAAGCCTATCGTATCTAATTCATTAAATGTCGGGGTCACTAATATTTCAACAATTACGTGTCATTGTTTCCTTTGTGCAGTACACCAATATTTGGAGCAAGAGTGTGCTTTTTTCACATTACGAGTCGACTTGATAAACGACCAGTCGAGTTCTTCAGCTCTAAGATTTTCGATAGCCTTATTAAAACGGATATTATAGATAATATGTTTGGGTAGAGCGCGTACTGTAATCCCCTTAGAATCAAAGAGTAAGCCTAGATGATAAGTAAGATATAGCTAGGTGATTCGTTCCTTTCCGGAGACCGATTAAAAATACTCAATGTCCTAAAAATCCTATTACATTCCGTGATTGTAGTATAAGGCGACTAAGGAAAATACACTAAGAATATAGAAATTTTTTCAAAGCGACGGCAAATTCGACATCAAAACCTATACCAACACGTCCGGTCACCGAGATATAGTAGGCCAAATCTGTCTATCCACTCACGGTGCTACTGTGAGGCAAATTAGGATGGGATTAAGTCCAGCGGTGGACTGCGGAAGACTGCAAAGGATAGGACAAAAAGGAGGACAACTCAGAATTAATTTTGTGATAAGGTCAAGCTGACTTTATTGTAGGCATTTTAGAACAGCGATTCAAAACACCATACCGTCAGTATAATACACATGCCAATATTGTAAATTGCCACACTAATTGCTATTAAAAGCTCTCGGCATCCAATACGCAGAACCAATATCCATCAAGTACAATATTAAAATCAGAATTGAGAACACAAACCAAATGATAATGTCAATATTGAGTTAATAAATCTAATATACATTTCAAAGACAACTTTTTCCACTAGGAATATATTATTTCTTTCGACGGACTGTAAAATTGATTTTTAATTGCAAACTTAATATTATGATTCATTGTAAAGTTGAATATGTTTATTATTTTTTAAAATCGCATATTTGCAATATGTATGAGGGAGTTTAATTTATTTAATTATTCATTGTAAGTTTTGAATTAAAGGTAATAATACCATATTATTATATCAATGATGAAAATATTGTTCCCGAGATTGTGGGATATAAAGCAAGGGGGAGAACATAAAAATATATTAATAGTCCAGATGAGGAAGGGGAAGATGGAAAAGAGAGACATTCTTCGCCAACCTCTAGTAATATGGGAACAGAGCAGGCAGAAGAAGAAGATATAATTATATCAGTGATAATAATTAGCAATCTAATTCTATAAACTCGAAAGTCTGTCTGTTAAAAAAAGCTTTCACTACTAAATTGTTGACCCCATCTTGATGAAATTCGGCATACTATGTATTTTTGCCTGTCAAGTTATCCTAACTCCGCCTCATGGTAATCGCGCAGTTAAGTTTATCACCTAGTTGTTAAGACTATAAATGTGGAATATATTTCTTAGATAATTCATTATTTTGAAGTGAATTCTTTAAGCCTTACGTGTTCTTTAAAATACGTGACCGAGAAAGATTTGACAGGTCTCTGCCAAAATTGAATCAATACATTATCATTATACTTCTATTTTCTTTTTTAGTTATTACATAGGTAGTCTCAAACATTTGTATTTAAAACAGTGTGATGAAAATCTCAAAATGTTTCTTGTTTTATATATTGTTGTAACTCTTAATTTTGGTACAAAGTAAAAATAAACGAAACATGGGACAGGATATATCCTTTCCATTATAGTTTACTCCGCTGGCAGTAAATCAGCTTTAAAACATATTCAGCGCAACCCGATACTCCTTGTTCGTTCCTGTTCACGACAGATACGGTACTATAAACATGTCAGACTCAATACTCTAAAATATACCGGCCGTAACTTCGTCTAAAGTAATACTACCCATATATCGACCGTTTTTGGATTTATATGGATATGGTGCGAAATAGGCGTATCATAGTTTCTTTTTGTTTCACATTTTTTATGCTGGTTGGTATAGGATAAACTATGCATGGTGAATCATTTTACAAACATTCAACTATGGATACAATGAAAATACGACCTCATGTAGAAAATTGAAAATAATTATCACAAATTGTTATCGATCGCCGCCGAAACGACTTAACCGATTCTTATGATTTTTTTTGGTAAGTCTGCTAATAGATCGTAGGCTTTTTCTGCACAATAGTATCTACAACCCCACATATTTAGCAGAACTAGTCAGCTAGTCTTTATATATAAATAACTTTAAGATAGGTTACAATACAAAAACACCAGTAAAAGTTCAACGAGGGCTAAAATGAGCACAAATCACGACTAAATGTAATCATAACGTACCACGCTCTCCTCATAAAACCAGACCCTTCATATTGTGCGTATGTAAATACGTGAAACACGCTGTAACGCGGCACAAGCTTTGATAAGGGTCCTCTGATATGAATATAAACTGATCATTTGTTAATTTCATTTGGAATCGTCATATTGAATGCTGTTCATTAGCTTGAAGCAGTTGTTCTACCGCAGGCGGGGAGACGCCTGCTTTCTTACTCAAGAACCGTACGATAACTACGCATTCCGGGTAAACAAAAGAGATGCATGTGAAGCGGTTATTAGTAGTTGATGCGTTGGTATTCACACTTTATGTGAAGATTTGCTTCATTAGTATATATCGATGACTGATGATGATACACGCTATGAAGTACTCTCTCAGCGACGCTTGCTTGAAACATGTGTGTAACCAATGCAATGTTGCACGAATCGTTACGAACGAGAGGTACAAGTAACAGCCTATCGCATATAGACACTTACTGAAAACCAGCAATATAACTATCAGAACCACACACTAGCTGCTCGCTACACGCTAAATAGTTTTTAGTTTCTAGCTCTCCTCGCTAATCGCTTTTCTCCATCGGTCGCACAACTGCCTAAGCAGGTAAATATTTCTATTTAATGCAGATACAATTACACGCAGTGTAGGTAGAATTTAAGTCACTACGACATCAATGTTGTTATATACGCTCCTTCCTTAGCTATAGTCAGACTACTTAAAAGAGAATATCAAAAAAATTGGCTCCAACGACAGACTTTAAAGTTACGTTTTTGAATAGATACTTGCAAAAAAAGATCACCTCAAATGAATACTATTATTTTAAATTAAATCGCTACTGCAAGATCAAAAAAAATCTAAAAATAAAACATTAATGTATATTTCATTTCGAGTAAATATATGTATAACACTATATTGTTCTTGTAAGGGTACTATGTTGGGTAGATTTATTCAGAGTAAGCCCCAGGCACACTAAGCATGAATCTCGAATGACGCGTGGGTTTAAGGTCGCACAGACCTCAAACTCAAAAGAACAAATAGTCAGACGTGAACTCTCCAACCGTGAATACGAGACCCCTTTAGGATCATTCTCTTCGTATTCAAGCATATACTGACAATGATATTAGGGTTACTTTATTTTGTATTTAATACTATACAATGAATTATTACGAAGAGTTTTGGATATAGCTTAGAGCGTACAATAAGCAGCAAGCAGTTTGCTGTTTATTGTACGCTCTTCGTGCGTCTTACGTGACAACGCTGTTATAACAAGCCAGCGGAAGAAATATAAGAACAATTAGTCTTAATGTCGCTAAACTACATTTATTGCTGCTAATTCAATAAACTACGTTAGCACTAGAGAAAACAGCGACATGCCCGAACAGAACATTTGATATTTTCTGCCATTAGTCGTAGTGTCAGCCGTTGCTGATAAGACAACGCATCACTGAAAGTGAAGTTCGTATATTCCTGGTGGCTTGTTTATTTTATTATTTATTTTATTTTATTTTAAAACTTCATGTACAATATATTGGTACATTGGCGGACTTAATGCTAAAAGCATTCTCTTCCAGTCAACCATAGGGTGATGCAGAGATAAGTATGGTAGGCGTACAAAACAGTTTTGCTTTATTTGAAGACTTGAAAAGAGTGATAATTTTATTATAAATATCATGAATAACTACAAAGATATAACATCATATACATACTATATAATAAATGTATATACATAAATACATACACATATATACCTAAGCATATATAAATGTAAATTATAAATATATATGTATATATAATAAAATATGTAAATAATGATTAGGATGATTGTGCCAGTAGTCCCTTACGAATATATTCTCGCACCTTTGATTTAAACGTCCAGCGCAGCGGTTAGTAGCCGTCCTGATCTCCAGAGGAAGGGCATTCCAGAGTAGGACTGATTGGACTGTGAAAGAAGAGTGTACAAGTCCAGAAGTGTGTGATGGTGATATTTTGTATCGGTCTGGGTTATCGCCTAATGTTTGGTTAGCTTATTTTGTATTATATGAATGATTATTTAAGTGAAATTATGTTTCTAAAATTTGACGCTGATATTTAACGATATTTAGTACTTATACTGTAATAACTCATGTGTTAATGGCCATCACTTCTGAACAAAGATATTACTTAATTATTAACGTTTTATATGCACAAACAATCTGCCTACCGTGACCCTCCGCACTTCGAGTCAAACAAAAGCTTGTACATTCCGTTTGTAATAAGAGGTAGGTTCTACTAGCTAAAGGTATGGAGGCAGAGCGCCTTTGTCCAGCGGAATGTAATAGTTGGAAGGTTTTATACCCGGGGACTCAGAATCACGACCCTGCTCTCTCTGTAGACACAAGCAGAAGGGGAAAAGGGGACTAAAGGGAAAAGGGGCCGAAGGGGAAAAGGGGCGGAAGGGGACAGGGGTTGGTAAGTAATACTGTTGTGATGTAGGACAACATGTCAGTATGTTATACAATATTATCTTGTGACATAACATTTTGATGGTCTACAATATACAATACCTATGTTCGCGTTAATTCCCGTGTATTCCCGTATATATTCTTAAACGTGCAACGCGAGTGTTTAAAAGTTTCTATTATAAAATATTATATTATAGAGTATATTTTAGTGACTTGTATTTTAACAGAACCTCAACTACTGAAGTTAAATTTAGGCAGCGGGTTTCTTTTAGATAGTAGGCACTGACAGCTCCAAGTAGGGAGTGATCTTAGACTATATAACCTCTCTGGGAGTGATATAATGGTCGAAATTTTACGAATATTCTCTTATTTAAAGCTATTTTATCTCTGTGAAAAATGGGTAATAGTTACTCATTTTAATAGTATATTAAAACTAAGCCTAAACTGACAGTGTGTTCCAAAGTGTTTTTATAGATATTACCCTTTAAAGGTATCTTCTGAGGTGTCCTGTACACTGTGTCTTTAACATTTATACTTTGGTACAGTAAGTATCCCGGTATCTGCAAGACATTAGCTTCATAAATCACTCTACGGGACACTCGTAGATAACGTTGCTAAATAAAATATTCTGAGATGTCTCGCGTACTGACTGTTTTGTTATACGCCTTCGCGCGAAGGCAATGGTTTGAGAATGATAGGTGTTATATGGCTATTTCAAGTCATTGAATAAAAGTACATTTTCAAAAAGTTTCATACATAATTAAAGTAAAATCAAGTTGTTTTAACAACTAAACTCGCAATTGAGAAATCACTCTTCTGAACAATACAAGATTAGCATTTATTAAGTATTGATAGAATCCTGGCTAGATCGATTTTTCGCCGTGGAAACCCTCCAGCACGTCAATTCTGTAAAATTCAAACAACAACTCGCATTTTACGTTATTCGCTCTCACTTCGCATAAGGTTCAAAATGACCTTCATTTTGAGTGCGAAGTGAGCGTCGAACTGACGGGGGAATTACCTTATAGATTGCCACTTTTTAAGTCATCTCATACTTTACCTGTCAAAATCTCGAGATCAATTTAGTTCAACTCGCAAACACGCTCGCAAGAGTAGCGTTAGTGTAGATTCGAATTATCAACCGAGTTTTAGAATTCTAATCAAGAAACTCACAGCGGATTCAGATTCGAAGAATGAAGATTTACAGAATCACACGGCAGGATATTAAATTTCATGAAAATAGTTGCAGGCCTTTCCGCGATTAAGATTTACACATCCAGCAGTGGACTATGGCAGGCTGATAATGATGATAAATATTTACAAGAAATGCTCGTAGATACAAATATGAAATGTTATATTCTACCGAGTCAAAGAATATAACGCGCTTTAAAAGTCGCTTGATAAATAAAGATGTCCAATCGCAACGCAAATCTGTGGTGTTTGCGTAAGCTTGTTCGTTATAAGCCGGGTTGTATCCCTTTGACTGCAGACCGTCTGTTAAGCCATACTCAGTCCAGGATCAGTCTATGTCTTACAGGATGAACTGAGTTCGTTTTATGATACTTTTTTCAGCCTTGTCTGTTGAAAATGTTTTGAATGTCTTAATACATTAGAGAAATCTTGCCACGCTTTTTTGTACTCATCTTGCATGTGAAGGATTGTGAAATTAATCGTAGCTAAAGTTTGTGTACAGAAACAGTGATCGACGGTGTAATAAAGAACAAAATTATTTCAACCAAGTTTATTCTGTAAGTCTCTACTGACTGGAGAGCCTGGCTAGTGCAAATATTATATCATCTAAAAATTCTAGCCAATCGCAAATCCTTAGCTTATCTTTACTAATATAATGAAGAAGAAAGATTTGTATTTTCGTATGTTTGTAACGAAAAGACTAAAAAGTACTAGACTGATTTTAAAAATTCTTGCTGCTACTGATTTAAAAAATTTCATTATAATGCGACATTATCCCTGAGTGACATAGGCTATATTTATTTCTAGAAAATGTTAGGGATCACCCGTGCGAAGCTGGGCGTGCCGCTAGTAATTTATGATGCACTGATTTCACAAATTACCAGTCATACCTGCCCAACATGACTTGAAGGGCTTCTAATATAGCTAGCTAGCTAGTTATGAAGGCAAACGACACTTTGAAATCTGTCATATTCGACAGCCTGTTTGTGGCACATGATACCTCCTTTGTCTCGAACAGGACAGCATGATCAAAGAAGCAAGTTTAGCCGCAACATCTCGAGGAACAATGTTCATACACATAACTTTGTAGTGACTGCTTTGATTGGAATAATAACCTCGAAGTACAGACGCTGTTTCTGTGACTCGTGTAATTGGCGAACTGTCCTGGGAATATTATTTTTCTATGTATGTTCAACTATCAAACTGATTTTATTTCTATAATAATGTACACAGTTGGCGTGATAGTTTTAGCGGCCGTCTCGCCGCTTGACACTGCACCGAGTGTTGTAGGTTCGATCCCCACACGTGACTACACTTTGTGTGATCCACAAATTTGTTTCTTGTGTGGGTTTATGTTTATGAAGTCCCCGCGACACACGATTTATTCCTAGTGCAGGTCTTTTCTTGAAAGATTATTACAACTTACAAAACAACTTTCATTATAATTTGCACGGATGGCGTAGTATCAGCTTTTCGATCGTACACGAAACAATACTTTGTGTTATTTGCAAATTATTGGTTTCAGTCTATATATTCTTTCAGTTCTATGATTTAATGTTTGTAAAGTCCGTCGCAACACAGAAATATTATCACTGGGCCTCGTCCCCAATGATAATATTTCTGTGTTGTGTGTTTCACTTTAAAGTGAAATTATCATCATCATTTGTACAGTCGAACAACTTCCCGCTAGACCACCATAAGGGCGAGAATCGCTCAGCAAGACATCGTCGCTTCCAGTGCTACTTTACACGCACATTGACACTCGTATACAAAACATGTTTCTAGTGTACTTCGACTCTATGAGCGAGCCTAGGGATTTTTTTTCAAACTGCTCCACCGCCGACTTGTTTGATTGTACATAGTCTACTGCTGGATATAGGTCTCCCGGTAGCCTCTTTGCGTATATTGGCACATTGAAGCCTCAACACTTGAAGCCGTATGAGACATCTAAATAACCGCTTGAACCGCACCAAAAACCGTGAAAATTATGAAGAAAGAAATGGGCGCGAATTATGTGGGATCTTGTATCAATATTACATTGACTGATAAAATGTAACACAACAGCTGACCCCTCTCAGTAGGATTAGATGTCTGATCAAGATAAATCACCTTCACCAGATTGATAAACACAGACTGACAGCAAACAGCACGAAATCACGTACCATTTTCAACCATTTCGACCAACAGCAATATATACTTAAGTATAAGCAGAAGAAACTAAAATAATTTTCATTTACCGCACTTTAACTTTATTTATTTTTATTTTATTTTCAGCCTGTAGCGTTCCACTGCAGCGCAAAAGCCTCCTTCTACTTTTTCTCAGATCTCTACTTTGTGCCAGCACTTGTTAACTTTAGAACAATATCAACTATTTTCTTTGTTTACGATTTTTTGTCTCTTTATATAAGAATAACCATCAGTTTGACCAAGAATATTTTATAGTGAAAAATAAACCAGGAGGTTAAGATTTTGTTCTAGGAGACTTGAGCAATATAAGATCTGACGTTGTAGATCTTTTCTTTATAAGAATATTTTCTTGAAGAAAATGTTTAAAGTATGTACCTACGTGCACTTTAATAAAATTTTGATAGCATTTATGATAGGTAAAGAAGGTAATAAAGAATGGTAAAAATATCAAAGTAATTAGTACCTTTAATACGGTTTATAAAGAAGATACAAGCTTCGACAAACAGATTTTTTATTATAAGTTACTCGCTGGAAAGACTTCAGCTAAAGAAAGACTAGCATATTATAATAACTAATATACGGCTATCATCATAATTCATTATCATGCTAGCGCTGTCCCGTTTGTGATCCAATGCCCACGCCTTGGAGCCCGGGCTCCTCTTTCTGGCAGCTATAAGTAATGGTAAAAGCTAAGTCTAAGTAAAACCCTAGTGTAAAACTCTTCTTGTTGCCATCTCATTATTTCATTGTAATGTGTGCCATTCAAGATACCTACCAGAAGTCCCCCTGGTACCTGGGCAACAATATCTTTAGCTACCTCATTGAATAAAACTCTTCATATCTCATTTAATAGTACCGTTTAAAATGCCATTACATGCCGGGCATAAAAAGATCCTGCGCTGGCGAGCGCGACGTTTAAAAAGCTCGGCATTACGATATTTTACATAACAAAGGGCACAAGACATCGTTTCAAAGATATGACAAGAATTGTGCGGTCACTCACAGTCCCTCACTGCTTTTATGTTTTTAGAGTACACTGAGGTTTTAAGAGTTGGTGGGCCAGTTTTGGTAGATTTTGGGTTTATCTGCAAATTGCTAGTTAAGTATGTCACGTTCCGTGTGGTGACGGATTAAGAATACAAAATTAATAAATCACCAACAATAATACTTTTGCTTAGATACGAGAGTTCCACGTTCGCAATGCCAGGGCGTTGAACCATGATAAAAATGAGCAATAAAACTCACGACCAGTCTATTTCGTCGCTAGGTTTTGAATAATACCTACACATAAATGTGTAAGGAACTGCAACCGTTTTTACCTTTCTTATCCCAATTGCACCTAAAATAACAGACAAAAGCTTTATTTGATACCGTCACCTAAGCTGTCTCTCCACAGGTGAGAAGAAAATGGAGCTGTGCTCATAATATAATATCAATACAATTGCCTTCGAAATGCTAAGAAAATTGATTTTATTGACAAAGTGCCACTTTTTCGCTTATCTTTGCCCCCATGTATTTCTGCTTGCATCGGTGATAGCGTATTCGTTTTGGCACTTGTTGACAGCTGACAATGACGTTCAATATCGCCGCCGCAAACGCAGAGTGACGGGGCTCAACATTACACCGAAGTGACACACACAGCTACACATCATTTGAGCCGTTTTAACTCTTTTATATCAAATTATACGAATGTTGAATTGATTTTATTTTTCTTTCTGATGAAAATTCTCTTCCGTCTTTTCACTTGTCAGCTTAAGTAATTAAGAGCTGATCGTAAACCTACGCTCAAAGCATATTACATTAAAAAACTTTATCTAGTCCTAAACCCAGCCTAAATGCATGCACTCGTGTTATGGAGTACATTAAAAGAACTTTAAGCGTAGGTGAACATTTACAATTATTTCATAGCTGAACATAGAATTATTGGTTTACCTCTTTAGAATTCCATAACAGCTGAAATTTAAAGATAAATTGCCATCGACTTTTCCTAATTATGAGCCGAGAAAAGACCACAACCGCGAATTTCCCGCCACACCTAATGGTGTGGCGGGAAATGTGCGATAATTCGCAGTAGCGTTCAATACCGCAAGAATAGCCAGCAACTTAGACGCTTTTCTTAGGTTAATATAATATACGAAAAACACAGTCATATTAATAAGCCTTGGCTACTTGTAACCCTTGGATGCTAATACAACTGCCAATCATAGTAGAAAATAAACTGAGATATAAAATCTAGACACTCCTCTTCGGGAACAAAAGTCAGAGAGCATATTAATCTACAAGTTATATTCCTAAACAGTGACTGGTGTCGCGTCGTATGACGTCAGTTCACCGAACTGTCACGACTTTAGCCGATGTCGTCCGAAGCAGCTTGTTTTTACAAGAAAAGAAAGCAAGCGTTTCCCCCGTACGCTTCTGAACAGAACATACTGTTTGTTTAGGTCTCGTATGATAAACTTGAAAATACATTTATGTGAATAAAAGTGGATAGATTTTAATAATTCTGCGCACTATTTGCTGCTTAGGGACATGAAATAGAAGAATAAACCGATCTTTTTGTGTTTTTAGATCAGTGGGATTAATGGTAGACTTTTTATAGGAGAAAGCCAGCTCTAAAACATGTTGGGATTATGTTTATGTTGTTACTACATTAGAGTATATCATTTCAGCCGAAAGACGTCCACTGCTAGTCATAAGCATCTCTAGGGTATCATTGCATACGTCAAAATCTACCATTACGCAACGGTGTTAACGTAAGAATTTAAACAACCGTTTTCATGCTTGCAACAGTGCCATAATAACGTTAATTAAACCCAAAGATACGTGGTAAATAAGCAAAAGACAATGTAGAACCCTTCAATATTTCTTCGAAACCATTATAATTATCTATGTAAGCCACCAAATTTTGCCACATTTGAGACTTTCGTACATCTGTAGTCTAACATAACCTCAAAACCTCAAACCACCCCTTATTCTCAGGAGGGAACGCTATCAAATCCAAAAAATGTTAATCTGATTAGCACAAAAGGCTAAAAGGTTTCCCGTAAGAGTAATACACGCTCTAAATATTTCTATTACTAAGAAATTTATGTTCCATGTTTATCACGAAAGCAAATTTATAAAATGTGTATACAGAAAACAAATTAGCAAGTTTTGTAGAAAACATGCGTATACAAGTTTATATCAATCGGAGTGAATAGGGATGTGGCGTTGTATTGGAAAATATCGAAACTCGATGTTATTTATTTAGGGTGTCGATATTTCATAGAATTTTGCAGCGGTAGCCTAGTAAGTCTCTCTGACTTACACACTAGGATGTCAAGTTCAAACCCAATGCGAGCACCTCTGAGTTTTATGCGGAATGAGTTATTATGGCTTGCTAAATAATGAAGGAATGCATTATGATTATAATATATTTGCACAGCGTGGTCGACTATGGCTTATTCCTTCTCATAAATAACAGAAGCCTGGTTCAGCTGTGGGACGATTATAAACAAGGCTGATAACGATGACACAAGTTTACTTGACGCACCTTAAATGCGTTAGATACTAATATAAAATAATTTAATGCCGGGAAAAAAACTTCCTCTATTTTCCCGGAAGTGTAGTCGATATTGGAGATAAGTATCAACATTGGTTTATCACCAATGTTGATAATTTGATAAAAAAAATATTAGCCATTAAATACATTTATGTCATCTGATTCTAAACTAGTTAGAGATATGAAAAAGTATGTCGATATCTTTTATCGATATGATCATTTCACATCACTCTCTGTGAGTAGGTGTCGAAAGTAGCTCGGTACGGACGTACCGACAATGTTGTTGCGTATTTAACTTTGTTCAGTTAATCTAATTACATTTGACTTGACAGCAGTATATACTGAACAGTGATTAAGGGCTGACACCAGTTTTCTTAATACACTCACATTCGATTACAGTTGATAAGCGTTACTTATGATTGAGAGGCAGTTACTTGCAAGCCTGTGACATGCGCACTAACCCATGGCACATGCATGCCAGTAAATATACCTATTTAGAGGCAGTCTAAGCCATGGAGCCATACATCTTGTTTCTGCTATCAGCCGAAAATAAAAATAAAGTTTTGGTACAATCAATACAATCATTATTTTCAGCGGTCCCCGAACTCCAACGCAAGTGTATCTATCAAGCCTTACTATCCAAAGATAGTAAGGCTGGCATGGCGATGGTGATAGCTGGTATTATAATTATTTTCTCTGCTCGTCGTAGACACAGAATACATGACCCCAAACCCGAGACCCGCAAACTGATAGCCGAACTATGAGCTACATTGTGCGCTGTAATGCGGCGAACGGTGTGCAAAAAATACGGGAGTATTTTTATTCAGATCCGCCCTGCAGATCGAATCTGATCTTTATAGTTACATACATAAGCTTACTCTTATGAGTGTACTAAAATAAAATGGGCTTTATATGAAACAAAGAGATATGGACGTATCCATAATGATCTAAATCCCCATGCAAACAAGAATGACCGCAAAAGCACGGTAATATAATCTAACAGTATTGTAACTCGGCCGTCTTCGTGAGTTATATACCTACCAGACGCGCCGCATGCGAGCTGCGGCACGATCGCGGCTGAGGGTACTCTTGGCACAGTCCGCACAGTCTAATGGGTACTCTGCTCGAGGCGCGTAGGTGTAACTCGAGTTTCGTGCGTTTGTATGGAGTTACAATACTGTTAGATATTATTACCGTGGCTAAAGTGATCTAGGGGATGTCTATCTATACTTGTTCGTAATTACACATTTAAATCTCATATCAACTTAAAATGTTTATAAATTTTGACTAGATCTTTATACTATTCAATCCAAAATAAACCTTGTTCTAGTTGTTAAAACAGAATGAAAATTTGATTCGCGATATATTTCAATTAGGTACCTATGTCTCAAATTCGTAGGGTTGTCAAAATAATGGAGTGGCAATAATAGTAATCTTGATATATCTTTATGGCTTCCATTTTAGGTCAATTCGCACAAAATACCAAGAATGGTAGAGAGCTTTTAAGATTTGTTCCCAACGAATTTAGTAGCTTTAACGAGCTTAGGGAAACCTGATCAGATATAGACAATAAATGAACTAGCACTTGCCTCTAATAAGTATGAAGATGAAGTTCTACAGAGTGGTTTAGAAACGGCTGGTCTAAGTAGGCAGTAAATGAGTTATAGGCACAACTTCAGATAAGACGAACGTGACTAAAAAGAATATCATGTGTCGACAACGCTAATAATTTACTTTTAAATATCAATCGACGACCAAATTCACCTAATAATCCAAACACTAAAATGGCAAAAATAAATCAAGATTAACGCTAGAAGAATCCAATTTCACAAACGCTTTCAAAGAATTCCGGAACCACCGTGCACTACAGCTAGTCAATTAAAAGGCTTTCGAGCGATTACGAGCGTGTGCCAAGTGTCGAGAGAACGCTTCAAATACATTGTTACGAGTACTAAACTTACAATAACGATAACGGTTCAAATGTACTTACGCCTCAGGTTTTACAGCTTCTTTGCGGGTCAGAATCCTTTTGCAATTGTATTATTGTAGAGGGGATGAATTCATTCGACGAAATTTTGCTTATATACTCGAGTAGATGAGCCCGCGGTTACACCTGCGTTATTTAGGACTTGTTTCGTTTCTTAGCGTGATGTTATAATTATGTTCCTCGATAAATGGGCTATGCAACACAAGAAGGATATCCAAATCGGTAAAGTAGTTCCTGAGATTAGTGCGTTCAAAAAATTAAACAAGCTCTTCAGCTTTATTATATTAGTACAGCATATGTTAAAAACGTTACTGTAGTATCTGTGTAGGAGCTGTTGACGCAAAATATCAAAAACTCATCCCTATACTTTTTCGGATCTATCTAAGACTACAGTTTTAGATTGTTGTGTCCAAAAGTGTATTATAGATCAGAGTAAGTGTTGAGTTTAATTTACATTAAACAGACCCGCAACTAAGAGAAACCTATAATTCAATTTAATGAAGCTTATAAAGATCTTACTTGAAATTCCTGATGCAATCTGATACGTTGTAAGACTGAGCTCCAAGAAACGAGATAACTATTTTAAATTCCCTCTTAGACGGCGTAAAACGAATTCCATAGCTAGTAGCTTGTATAAAATTAAAACGGGATACAAAGAAAATATGCTTTATTTACTAGCGGTATTCCGATATAGAACACTAAAATAGTGGACATAGTGTCTGCACGTACTTCCTGGAAGCTTTCTAAAGGCGTGGGTGGATAAGGTTGGTTAGTTTCAAGATGAGTGCCGCATTGAAGCTTACAGAGCTTCAGCCGAGCGAGGCGCTTAAGTGCTTAGGTGACACAAAGTACGGAAAATGTAGGAGAGTGCAGGTTTTCCGTAAAGGCATAAATGTAAATTCGCAGGCATTTTTGTTGATTGCTAGCGCTTTTCTATAGTATCGTATTACATATATTGGATTATTAGGTATATTTTCCAGAAATCTAAAACAAAATATAAATGCCAGCGATTTAAAAAATGTGGATATTTGTTTGGTTTTCTGAATTGGATATGCATTTTGTTGATTTGCTAGCGCTTCTGTGTGGATTTGCTAGTATTAAATTACGTATATTGCGCATGTGTTGCATGGCACTCATTTGAGGTATGAAAGCAAAATGCATATGGAAATATTTATTCCAAAAATAAATAAAATATCTGATACCTGCACCGCTACTGCTTCAATTTTAGTGAGATCAAGTGAACCATCTACATAATGTTGATTATTATTTATTGGTAAATAGAGAGAAGTTTTAATGGAATCAATACCTCTGAATAAAGTGACAGTAATCTAAATCATGGAATATCACTTTCCATGATTTGGCCTGCGTAGGTCAGACAGGCAGTCGCGCGTGGAGAAGCTAATATTCAGTCAAATCTGCAAGAGCCGCAACTGGGATAACGCTAGTACGATGGTGTATAACGATAGTACATAGATAATAATAACCAAAACATGCACAATGGCTGGTACATTATTTTTTATTTATTTATAGACTTACGCCTGTATCCCCGAAGGGGTAGGTAATATTACACCCACATATTGCCAGGATTTTTTAGGTCCCACGTATAATACGGTAATAGGGGGCGCATTACCAGACTCTGTGCTGCTACTGAGAATTTCCTAACGGAAAAACCCAATAACACTTTGCTCGACCCGGGAATCGAACCCGAGAGCTCCCAATCCCACGCGCACATTTATGTCGCGAGACCAACGA
This sequence comes from Euclidia mi, assembly GCA_944739405.2. Taxonomy (NCBI): domain Eukaryota; kingdom Metazoa; phylum Arthropoda; class Insecta; order Lepidoptera; family Erebidae; genus Euclidia; species Euclidia mi. The sequence continues at coordinate 54,903,003 of OX123199.2, forward strand.
GGCAGTAAATAGTGGCTGGTAAATAATTTTGAAAATAAACGTTACATAACTTTATTAATATATTCTAGTTGAGAAGTCACGATCCAATTGTTAACTTTATAAATAGTTTTAATGACCAAAATTTGCTCTTCTTCGCACGGGATGCCGGAATAGCACATATTTTTTTTATAGAATCACGCCTGTACTCCCCTAAGAGGTAGGCAAGGGTGTAATTACACCTATATTTCGCCATGAATTTATAGATCCCACGTAATAGGGGGCGACCTTATTGGCGTTATCGGGCACATCACCAGACTCCGTGCTGCTACTGTGAATTCGGAAACACCCAGTAACACTTATGCCTAGCCCGGGAATCGAACCCAGGACCTCCGATCAGTAGTCGCATACGCTATCCACTGGCCCACGGAAAGTAACACCCAAGACATTATAATAAACTTTTTAAAATACCCGAGCCCTCTACGTCATCCCTTTCTCATTATTCAACCTAATATTGTCATCGTCTATATAGGAACTTAAACAAGACCAACACAACCTACATAATTATAGGGTAACTAAACATAGTCTGTACTAAGCAAATAATCCTATAAACATACAAAACCTTTGGCAAAATTTCGGTGATTGTTTATTTTTCTCATAAGTGACAACCCTACCGTGTTTTGCTGGTCGTGACAAATTTAGACAAAGAGGGCTAATATCGATTAACGTGATATCCATTACAGACATACTGTCGAGCTGTCTCTCATTGTTATTTGTGACATTCTAGATCAAACGTTTAATTTTGTACTTACTAAAATCAAAACCCTCAGACGCAATATTGAAGTCTTTGTTTGAAGATAGACATTAGCTAGTCAAAATTTAGTCTACTAATATTTATCTAATAGATCTTATTTGGGTGATTACATAAAATGAAAGATTAAATTCATGTCTATTTGCGCCAACTTATATTTTCATCGCATGACCATGAGAGGCGTAGGTAACATGAACCGAAATGAGATGGGTCAAATAAAAATAAGTGAATTTTTTATTTAATTATATTGAATAAACCAATTATCATTCAGAAGTTATTATAATGTACATATATAAATCTCCAAATGTTTGATCTAAAGACTATATTATTATTAGGTTGGGTTTTTTGTAACTCTGTAATAATCCTAAAAATAACGAATTTGCAATAAGCTAAGTTTTATATCCACGTTACAAAATCATATTATGAACATAATATACACGTAAATAATTTGATGGAAGTAAATCTCATCTAACTAAAAGTACGATATTTTCATCTATTTAATTGTTAGCATACATTGTACAAAGATGAAGGGTAGAGTATGTAAATTAACCCAAACTGAACAAAGGAACCCTTCAATATTTGTTTACTTTTGTGAGCGTATTTCTTCAAACGTGTAAGCCCAAATAATATAATATTCGAGAAACAGATTTCATATCAATCCAATAACGTACTATCGCAACAATCTATCAAATTACTTAGTTTAAGTTTTCTCCTTGTAATGTTATTATATACAGGGTAAGGGTGAGGCCAAATGGACTATTGTGAGTTGCGATATGAGTATTTTGAGTTACCCTTAGTCGGTTTTCCGTCAGATATGTACCGACCCTTAGTCTAAAAATACTCCACGTTGCGATGTTCTTGACTTAAATTAAAAAGAAAGGTGCCTTGAGGCACACCACATCACTTTAAACAATTATTTATATACTTTAAACCTTTTTACCTTTTTAAAACATGCATTCTTAGGTCGTAGAAGATATAGGTACATATTTTGCGGCATGTTTTAATATCATAGTACATAAGTTTAGTACAGAGGAGAAAGTATTGACTGAATCATTGATAGACTACGGCGCTTCTTGTTGTAAAATATTGTTCTGGTTGTGATCGTTATCCTGTTTTTAATAGTGCTTCTCCTCAAGTTTTCCAGTTTAAATCTGCCACTCAAACTTCAGTGACAGAATACATGTTTGGTATAACTACAAAATTGGGAGTATACAAAAATAATGCCCTCAAAGGCCTGTCAGTTATGTCAATGGCAGTGTGGTGGACTTTGAAGTCTGTGATTTAACCTTTTTCAGGTAGTATTGAGCTTGCTTTTTCTTTACATATAAACTATATTACCTCAAATATTTAAGCTCAAAGTATTTGATATCACGATAATCTGATACGGCCACTTAGTTGCATAGCAATGTAATGAATGGTTTTTGGGTCTGTTGCTTGAATTCTAAAGCTGCATAAAACTGCTCAGAGTGTTGTTATCTCGATGTCCTCGGGTGATAGCTCATAAATACGTGATCCACAATTTGATGTTTCTAAGCTGGGATCTGTTTGCGTCAATTGGTTGCATGTTTATAAAGTCACCCGCGGAATACGTCTTACAAAATAATTCGGAAAAGTTGCAGAATGCTTCTGCCTGTGGTAAGACGATGTCTGCATGCCGTACCCTGCTATACACTGTTAAGAACAATAGAAAAAGTACTCACAGCGGTAGGGCTCTTCTTGCTCCGGTTAGACGAGAAGTGCTCGATCACCTCCCAGTTGGACTTCTTGGGTGCGGGGGTGTCGGCGGGAGAGGGACTAGCGCGGTGCGGCGCCGACGGGGTGCTGCGGCCCGACTCGTCCGCGCGCACCGGCGGCGTCGCAGCCGAGCGGAGCGAAGCGCAGCGGCGACCGCGCAGCGCATCCTGACACAAAAGACAAAAACTTTATTAAAAAAAGGAAAGGCCTTTTATTTCTAAGACAGACGTAAGGACATGAAATTTTACAGCCTAAACTTTATTTGTCAGAGGCACATTTGAGATAATTGCATAATGACACGGCAAAACCCTGCGAGAAAAAGGAGTGAAAAATTAAAACTTAAAACCATATTTTTTTGTCAGCGCTCTTTGGTAGGTATGAATTGTCCAACATTGCAGATAGCCATATAATAACACCAAAAAAACAGCCCAACTCAACTGCATCGTCATTTCAGTTTTAGAACTATCCTAGTTGCTTTCAGTCGCGAGGCGAGCTTTGGAGTCCGGGCGGGGTCCGCTTACTAGTCGAACCAGACATGACAGAATATTCGCTTTTCCTCAGAGCGACTGCCGTCTGACCTCCTCAACCCAAAGAGATAGCGATATTCTATGGATTCATCTTCGTAAATTGTAGCTAGAGCTCATTAATTATTCCTAGGCGTAAGAAGCACAGTATGGTTAAAAGTTCGTTTGAAAATACGCCTGTTTTGAAGCTGGTATGAAATAAACAAATATTCCTTTTTCTTTGTGTATAAAAGGTGTATAAGAACATTTTCTGTGTGTAATTATCAGTTCGTTGTAATAATAACAGAGTTTGGAGCAATCAGTAATTAATACGTAGGATGCGCACCACAGACTGCGTATTCATTAATATAATGGACGCTCGGATTTATTTCGAGAACGGATTTACCGAGCTACCGACTTTGAGGGTTATTTGAAGTAGAACCTGCTTTTTACCTACGAGGTACATGAATCATGAAAATCACAACCACAAAAGATTTTAGTTCGAATATTGAAGCGCCATGCTACAGTTAAAATACTGAAAAAGGTATTGATTCCATCTTTTAATATTTTATTTAAAATATAAGGATTTATATACATAGGCAATTTAAAATAATCATTTATTAGCGTATGAATGAAATCGGCACGAACTACCGCATACACACATCACCATCTAGTCCCAAACTAAGCAGAGTTTGTACTATGGGTATATGTTGATCTATGTATGTACCTATTATAAGTTACTAATATAATGTGTGGTGACGGATTAAGAATACGGATTGTCACCACCCCACATCATCCCATGGGTGTCGTAAGAGCCGACAGAGGGAGCATATTATGCAGAAATCAGCACTGTAAGAGAAGGAAAACTTGATACAAACCCTATACCAACCCGTTTGGCCAGCGTGGTATAGTAGGCCAATTCCTCCTTTCAAAGGAGAGGCCCAGTCCAGCAGTGGACTGATAAAGGCTGATGATGATGAATATAATGCTGATTTTCCTATTTTATTATTGTACTGTGACTTGAATATTGGCATGCCTAAATGGCAAAATGTACAGGAATTCATTTATCTAATTTAAGATCTACTATGCATCACCTACACTTTTGGCAAATAAACTATTCTATTCTGTTCTATGTATGTTTACATAATTATGATACATATTTATTTACATATAAGTGATGATATATGCCTACCTAAATTACGATAATTCTCTCATTAAATGTCTATGTTAACGAGGTCTATATTTATAATCCCTTTCCGCTATCAATTAGAACCTTTTAATGTTTCCCAACTTGGATAAAAACTTTTTAATCAGAAAAACAATATTATTCGTAATTTTTACAAGACTTTTAAAAAAGAATGAATAGATACTACAGATTTTGCTTCATATCTAAAGATATTTTGTTACCAGTAAACAAATGCAGTATGTCTTTCATAATATATAAAATACGTTTTCAAAATCTTATTTTATATAAAATAATTATTTAAAAAGAGTCAGTTTATATCGCGTTACTCAAAGCTATCATCAAAAATCGCGGAACAAAATGATGAAAAACCAATTCTAATAAATCAATTACTGGTTTGAAGCTCGTGTGTCCGAGTTAGAAATAAAAAACTTGTAACGCGGAGATTAATGGGAGTGATGCTGTTACAGCAAATATTTTGTTACCCTGCTGAATTGCGGCCGAGCTTGTTAGTATATTAGTGAGATGGTACAGATTGGTATGTCTTGTTGTCTATATATGTATAACTGTATGATGAACTAGTACAATGCAAAGATACGCTAATAATATTTGAAATTAGCATTTGTAGGTCTTAAACACTTGAGTAATATTTCGACCTCGTATGTGTCATCATCATCAGCCTTTAGCAGTCCACTGTTGGACTTGGCCTCACCTTTGAAAGTAGGAATTGGCCTACTATACCACGCTGGCCAAACGGGTTGGTATAGGGTTTATTTCAAGTTTTCCTTCTCTTACAGTGCTGTTCTCTGCATAAAATGCTCTCTCTGTCGGCTCTTAAGACACCCATGGGATGATATGGGGTGGTGACATTCCGTATTCTTAATCCGTCACGTCTCGTGTGTGCGTAAGTAAAATAAATATACGAGATCATCCTCCTAGCGTTATCCCAGTTTCAGCGTGGTGTCCGCTTACTAGTCTAACCGGATTTGGCTGAATATTAGCTTTTCCATAGAGCGACTGCCTGTCTGACTTCCGCAACCCGAAGGGAGAGCGATATTCTATGGTTTAGACTAGTGTCAATTGTATTTTAGAGGTACTGACCTATAACGATTGTCAAAGATCTTCATGACAACCGGGACCAACAGCATAATGTGCTCTCCGAGGCACGGGACAAGCGATAATTAACAATTTAATACGCACATAACTCCGAAAAGTCATTGGTGCGCGCTGTGGATTCGAACCCGATACCCTCTGCATGGCAGTTTGTTGGTATCTCCACTAGGCTATTGCTGCCTAATAAATATAGAAAGAAAGAAAGAAAGAAAAATGCTTTTATTGTTTTACACACGCCGCATAGTCACAATAATACAGTTTTGCTTAATCTAAAATAAAAATAAACAATTTTATAAAAGTTAATTTGCTAATACAAATTGGCAAAGCACTAATAAAACGTATGACAGATACGTAACTGTCAACCTACATTGACAATTTGTTTGACATGACATATACGTGATACCAATGAATACAGATGATTTAAATAAATATCTATGCTCTATGGTGATACCTACCATTTTAATACATAATTTATAGCATAACATTATCTTAACCATGTTATTATTTTATGTTACTACCAAAGCTAGAGTCCACGCGGACAAAGACAGAGAAAAGAGCGAACTATTTAAAAGCATCAGAGAAATCGTAGTATATATATAAATCATCGCAAAACTGGTAACTTTGAACAAATTATCTATCTAATTAGGTACTAACACTTATATTGACACGTGAAAGTAATGATAAAATTAATGTAATACTTTTAAACTGATTACCTACACCAGAGACAATGATTCCTAGATAGCAGCAAATAAAAAGAAATACTCCAGAATTTCGACATTATTGGCGGGTCAACTATGTATAAATTAATACACTACTCGTGTTACTTGGTAAGGATAGGAGCAAGTGCCTATCTGTTGTCTCTGCCTACCCTGAGGGGAAAAAGGCGTGAGTTTATGTATGTATGTTACGTTTCAATAGCGTGTATGCTCGACATATAAGCTCATTGTGTTGTTCGTTGAATCGTTCCACCGGAAGACGAACAAATATCAGAGGGTATTATCATTATTAATGCTATTGTTTTCCTTATAAAATCAATACTCACCACCCTGAATATAATATGTACAATATGTATTGTCCAAGTAATTTGCCGCATTATTATTTCTGTTATCATATTTAGGTTAGTAGTTAACATTGACTGCACAGTTGGCGTAGTGGTTTAAGCAGCCGCCTTGCCGCCTGACACTGCGCCGAGTGTTGTGGGTTCGATTTTCACACGAGACAACACTTTGTGTGATTTATAAATTGTTGTTTCGAATCTGGGTGTTAATTGTGTCCGTTAGTTGTATGTTTGTAAAGTCCTCCGCTACACAGTAATTAGTTGTCAAAAAAATAAAACATGTTTATAAAATCGCCAGTGCTGAATGACTTATCATTACAGACAAACCACAGTTTTGTTGTTGGTTGGACAACCACGGTTGGTTCCTTATTTGACGCAGGCAGGCACGCACTAACCAAAGTCTTTGCGGTGCTCCACCCTCGGCGGGTTCAATAAGGGTCGCGAGATTTTTTTGAATACTGCCGGTAGAAAATAAGCTGCATAAAAGTACTGACAACAGCTAGCAATTAAACACATAAATTACAAGTTGCTGGCCGCATCTTAGTCTTTGTAAGTGCCTTTAAATTAACACAAGTTTGTGTGCTATTCCGATATATCCCTTTGTTTAGATTTGGATAAATAGAGCCCCTAAGACCTTGTATCATATACTCTGTCGCTCTATACCATACCCATTTTTCGCGGCAAGACGACTATTGCAGGCTGCTCACTCTGCCAGTTCTCGAAATGAAGATTCACATTTCAGATTAAGAGGTCATCTGAATTAGAATCTATATCGTACCGTACTTTATCCTGCCATCAGTGCGCCTAATCCCCAAATCCCTAACACAGTACGTACGTCAGTTCATTTATGGGTTCAATATTCAATCTATCCATTGATTCAGTACTTGAGATTCATATTTAACATAAGCTCCGATTTCCGTACTAGAGATTAATCTTATACTAATATATATAGCTGAAGAGTTTGTTTGGTTGAGCACGCTAATCTCAGTAACTACTGGTCCGATTTGAAACATACTTTCAGTGTTAGATAGCCCATTTATTGAGGAAGGCTATAGGCTATATAACATCGCGCTATGAGCGACGGGAGCGGAGCTGTAGCCTTAAATAACGCGGGTGTAACCGCGGGCATCCTCTCGTATTTTATATAAGCTCTGAGCTCTGTACAAACTTTTTCCAACATGTATGTCTGGTAGCCAAATTCATGGATTGATAACAAATAGGGACCGACCGTAAGGCATACAATATTCAGATTTTTGTGTGATAGATCACGCGATCGATCAACGTCAGCTCAATTAAACACAACGGTGTGTGCTCGCCTTGAGCCCCTGCTTCTGAGTGAAAGCTTTTGATTTCAAACAAGGAAGACATCCTTGTCTTTAACGGACTTTACTTTCATTTTACTTTAGGATTAAGGAAATTTTAGGAAATAAATTGTTAGGATGGGCAGAACAAAATAAATTAGACGTGGTAAACACAATATACATACATACATACATAGATTTACGCCTATTTCCCCGAAGGGGTAGGCAGAGGCATATTAAACGCCTACTTTTCGCCAGTGTTTTGATCCCACGTAATAGGTGGCGAGCCTATTACCGCTTATCGGGATATTTTGTTTGCCAGAGCCTCGTCCGCTGATCGACGGGTGCACCACTTGCAGGTGAGGTTGGTTTGGGACCCTAAGTTCTTGGTGGGAACCCTATGCACCCTTAAATACGCAATATACTCTTAGTAAAAAATATGAATTTTCATAACAATTCCTCTAGTGGGTTCTGTTAGCTTAGCGGAATGCAAAGTGAGAGTATCTACTCATCAATAGACCAGCAAGCTAGACGAAATACGTTTCGTCTTTTAAAATTGTATAGAATGTACAGTCCATCAAATTGGACATTCCAATATATCTGTATAATCTATCATTTCAATATTGCAATATCATTCTCTTAGCGTTATCCCAGCTTCAATCTGGGGTCCGCTTACTAGTTTAACTGGATTTGGCTAAATATTAGCTTTTCCACAGAGCGACTGCCTGTCTGACCTCCGCAACCCAAAGGGATAGCGATATGCCATGGTTTAGACCAGTGTCAGTTTATTTAGAAGGTACTGACGCCCTGTAACGACTGTCAAAGATCTTCATGACAACCGGGACCGACGGCTTAACGTGCTCTCCGAGGCACGGGACAAGCGATAATTAACAATTCAATACGCACATAACTCCGAAAAGTCCTTGGTGCGCGCCGTGGATTCGAACCCGATACCCTCTGCATGGCAGTCTGTTGGTATCTCCAATCGGCTATCGCTGCCTCCAATATTGCAATATATTGCAATAAAATAATTACACTGTTGCATCGACTATATGGATACCCACACTCGCAATCTTAGATAGATTTAAGCAGTAAATTTTTCAAAGGCGGTCACCGCTTTTCTCGTAAAAGAATATCTGATCCTTTATGCTAAATATTTTGCATTATTTATCTTTTAATGATTATGAGAACTAAAATTTTTTTTTTTAGTGATGGTTTTATGTCTTGGGAACGGCGTAAGTTGGGTGATCAGTAATACTTCATCTATTGACAGAAGATTTCAGCTTAGCTATCACTATACAAGCAATTTTGCTTCATTTTTTTATAGACTCACGCCTGTATACTCGAAGGGTGGGTGAGGTGTAATATTACACCCACATTTTTGCTTCAGTTTCCCAATAAATATCGTATCAAGTGATGCCGTGTCTAAGTAATTAAATTCCTATCCATCGGTGGTGCTCCTGTATAATGTAGAATATTCATAGGTGGCAACACTACAAGCGAATCAAATTACGTAGCTGACATGTTGGAGGAATCATAATTGAATTAGGTCCGGCCGAACCCCACGTATGGTTCACATCATTTATTTTGGCTTCACTTCGGCATTGCACCGAACTGCTTTGGCCTGGCTGGAATGTCGGCCAATTGCCTGAAAATGTTGCCATGAATTTTCATTATTGAATTCACCGAAAGGCTATACCTACAGGTTATATTCTGTAGTCTATAGTTATTATTAGGAGGCAACTATTTAGGAACCCTCTAGCTGGTGTTACTAGTATTGCTGGTGCCTTTTTGAAAATAGCCAATAGTATTTGTTGTGATTGGTATTGATTATTGCATTAGCAATCAAAAGACCCGCTATACTGTCTATTAATAACAACGGAGGCGGTACTATTGTGTTAATTAGAATTAGAATGTGACTGAAATAAATATGATCGCCAATAAGATCTATAAAATTCATATTCCTTTTTATTTAGATTTAGAAAACACGTTGTGAGAAATGAGACTAATACGCTACAAATCTATACTATACCACAATATACTGATGTAAGCGATTGAATATTGCTTTCCTTTATGGTTGGGCGATCAGATGATACTTATGTGGTATAATAATAGAGTCTTATATTTAGATTTATATTTAGCATAAAGACTGCCTCTGTGGTCCTGCGGTAGTGTTAGCGACTGCGGATCATGAGGTCTCGGGTTCGATTCCCGGGTCGAACAAAAAGTGATGTTGGGTTTTTCTGTTAGGAATTACCCAATAGAAGTTCGGAGTCAGGGAGTTGGCGGTGTTACACCCCCGTGCCTCGGAAAGCACGTTAAGCCGTTGGTCCTGCGCCCAATCTCTCTCCGGTCGTGTCGCATGTGGCGTCCCATCGGACTATGAGAGTGAGGGAATAGAGAGTGCACTTGTGTATGCGCACACACTTGTGCACTATAATATGTCCCGCGCAGTTGGCAAGTCTCATAAATAGACAAGCCGCCGTGGCCGAAATCGGTCGGGAGGACATTATTATTTAGCATAAAGTTTTACAATAGAGTATTAAGTTACCAACAGCCATGTCATGCAAAGGGTATCGGGTACGAATAAAGTTATTTGCGAATTAAATAGTTAATTATCGCTTGCCCCGTGTCTCGGAGAGCACGTTAAGCCGTCGGTCCCTGCTGTGACTTTGGCAGTCGTTATGTGGCGTCTGTACCTTTTAAGTAAATTGACACAAGTCTAAATCATGGAATATCTGACGACCGGTTGGCGCAGCGGGAGTGTAAGCGACTGCTACGCCGAAGGTCGCGGGTTCGATTCCCGCTCAAGTCAAACATTTGTGTGCATGAACATGGGTGTTTGTCTTGGTCTGGGTGTTTCTATGTATAATATGTATGTATTTACAAAAATAAAAGTATATATGTATGTTTATCCATTATCTAGTACCCATAGTACAAGCTTCTGCTTAGTTTGGGACTAGATGGTGTTGTGTGAATGTGGTAGAATGTTATTATTATTATTATTATCTATATACCTTCAGGTTGCGGAGATCAGATAGGCAGTCGCTCTGTGGAAGAGCTAATATTCACCCAAATCCGGTTAGACTAGCAAACGCTCTAGGCTTGTAAGTCTTGGTTGCAAACGGTATAAAGACATAAATACATATTTATTTCTGCATTTTTGTTGTTTACAACACTTATACAAGTCAAAACCCTATTCTAGATGATGCCGGCTTTTCCTAGCTAAATGTCTACAAACTCAGAGACATTGCTTTTTTTTTCACTTCAATTTCTTTCATCATTTCTTATTTTTTTTAAGTCCAGACATGAGATGGGTTTAGTATGCGAGTACAATACATAAAGCTAGGAGCATGAATAAAGTTTTACAAAAACTGACTTCAAAACACAATTGTTCAACTAAAAATAGCGTTACTGACGCACAGAATATCCATTGCGGGTTTATTTCTGGCTGGTTGTCTACTAAATCATGGCTCAAAGGCAACCGACATAAATCAGGGCCCGGTCACACAATTTTATTGATAGTTCAACATTCGAATGCGGGACTGATGTGAATGAGGTGGTGAGGCCAATCACATTGGGTTGAAAGATAGCTGAACAACACTTCTACATATATTATGTACAATAAGTAGAGACATGGGTAATCGGTTAATCCACGTGAAATTTGTTTGATTCCCGGGTCGGGCAAAGTGTTATTGGGTTTTCCGTTAGGAAATTCTCAGTAGCAGCACGGAGTCTGGTAATGTGCCCGATACGGCAATAGGCTCGCCCCTTTCTACGTGGGACCTAAAAATTCATGGCGAAATGTGGGTGTGTAATATTACACCTCTGCCTACCCCTTCGGGGTTACAGGCGTGAGTATATAAAATTTGTTTATATGAGCCTAATCAACCAATAAGAACAGTAGTGCCACAGGAAAGAGAAATCTCCCGTGACACTACTAGTAGTGCCACGGCGTAGTGCCAAGGGCAACAAACGCTTCAAAATAAGGTATTGGATTGAAATTATTCTTATGTCACGGATAAAATATAGACTAAACATTGTATCCTATCAAGAATCATTGTGGAAATTACTATTAAAATGAGTCAATTACAAGAGATTTGGTGGCTAGTATCTCGATTGTAACTGATGCGTCTTGTCCCTTATTAAATCATCATATAACGAGCAAGAAAACATAATATTTATAAAAAGGTTAAAGTCAACAGTTAAATTTACTCTTAATTACCCTTTCTTTCGTATATTTGTTTTAAGCGACATCTAATATTGAGAGTAGATATCCATAATTATTCAATATATCAATAAAGTCCCAAATAGGTAGAAGTTAAACTTAATGTCCATCAGGTTTAACATGATATATGATAACGCGAGTTTGAAATCTAATAATTTTCAAGCTGTCTGATCCAAGTTCTACTTAAGCCGTCAGCCCTATCATGAAAATATCATAAGTTTGGTTAGCTTGCGATGCTGTGGCTTATATCAACTGTCGAACAAGTTTATAACGGCTGTAACTTAGAGTATGCATTTGCTAATGTATACTCTAAGGGCTGTAACTAACGGCTTCTAGCTTACTCCTCATATTTAAATGTGTCGTGTCGGTTATTTTATTATGATCAACTAGGTGAGCCCGTGGTTAAATCCGCGCTTCTAAGGGCTACTGCGGTGTACTCATGGCTTACAGGATATACAACATACAATTATTATACAAATCGAGACAGTGATTCCTGAGATCAGCGCGTTTGACCCAACATTTCTTAAATTGATTATATTAGTATAGATTATATTAATGACATTCTGATATTTATAAAGGATACTTGATTTATAATAAGCAAAGTTATCAATAGAATAATTTCTGCTGTTATTGCGTCGGATGCTGTAAAACAAATAGGATGAATGGCGGGTTCGGTATCTGTCGAAGAACGACCTCAACCAAAATAATTATTCGTTCTATTGTCCGCTAAATTATTTTTAATTTATTTTATTATCACTGACTACCTTTTACTTTGACGCACGATGGAAACCAAACTATTTACGGGCTTACCCCTCACGCTGGGCTCCTAAAGGGGCTCAGCCTAGGGACAGTGGGTCTCCCGGACGAGAAGCGCCGGGACTACCCACTTAAACGACCATGGTATTCCTCCATCCAATCCCATTGAATGGCAGGTTCACGGGAACTACGTTAGCATTACTACCGCGACCCCGCCTGAGCTGACCCGCCGAGGCGAGCCCCGTCCCTCACATGCATCCATCTGCATCCATCATACTTGCCTTCATACATCCTCTTTTATACTACGAGCGGAAAAGAACGACGCAGTCTACTAACGCTACGAGAGGCGCACGCGGAACACGTGCAACGCCTCTCGTGGCGGTCCGATAGGCCCGCCGCCTGCTGGCGTGTACTCACGGTGGCCGGAGATCGTTGAGCGCCTTCCTGCGCCAACGCCCGGTGCTGCGGGTGGAGATAGGTCACGTGGGCTCCCTATCCCGCTCCGCCGCCTCCTTGACCCACATCACCATCTCACAAAAGGAGGCGGCGGCGACCCAACACATCTCGCTCCGGACCATGGAACGAATCAAGGTCCGAAGCGAGAGGTCGACCACTCCTACCGGCTAGGTCACGGCACTGCGATGCCCAAGCAGGGCATTCCGGCAAGGTGTGCAGTGCCGTGTCCTCTACTGGGTCACGGCGATCTCCGCAGTGGTGACATCCGGGCGTCCCCTCCCGGGCAATGCGGTGCAGGAACCGGTCGAAACAACCATGGCCATTACTGACTACCTACACTAATAGGGTTGTTTCCAACTAGTCAAATCAAGCACTTTTAATGAAATGTCAAAAACGACCTTTGCCAAGGGTTTTGTATGAAATATGACGTAGTGACGTCATAGTGTTTTGCTGTCAAGCAGAATACTTATTATCAATAAATTGACGATAGAAAAATTTAAATAAAGTTTTAACATTAATTGATGAATAAAACTACTATTATTTTGACATGTTTCAGTAAATAAAAATACTTGTATAATTTATTTCCCTTGCAGGAAACTTCCCTATTATGTAAATATTATCATTATACTTATTCTAGCCACGGGTCTTTTTTAGAGAAATGAATGAATAAGAGGAACAACTAATTTCTACTCTTTTTTACTCCGAGCTGCCGAGTTAAACTATGGATAAAAACATTTTCTACCGTGTCATAAAACACAGACTAATTAATATAAACGCTGAGTCCTGAATTTAAATTAAAACCTCTGTCTTTTCGAAGTTATGTGCACTAAAAATGTTAATTATAATTATCGCTCGCTTAATAATGTACCCGCTAGATGGCAATAGGCTCGCCCCCTATTACATTGGGACTGAAATATAACTGGCGAAGTGTGGGTGTGTAAATACACCTCTGACTACCCCTTCGGGAATAAAGGCGTGAAGTAGGTAATGTAGTTTGTAACATAGAACCCAAAAGAGTTCAATAAATTTGTTGATATTTGATTGGTTTATCAAAAACTGCTGTCATCGTCATCACAACAAACATTATGTATCAACGGTATCAAGTGTCAAAATCTTCCGAAACTTATTAATTAATAATTAATTACAGAGGTGCTTCAGAATTTCGGTTTTTGTTCGGATCGTTTTCGAACTCAGTTCAAATTAGAATCGTAATGTCATTGAGGAGAAGTTCAGCCGTTTGACTTCGCGGAAATATAAATATTTATCTAACTAACTTTGTATGATATTTGTCAGATAGGATTTGATTGTTTCCCAGTTGTTTAAATAGAGCAGCCTAATGAAGAGAATTTTGGTAATTAAATGGTTTTTCAGGATGCAGATGTCTAAAGAGGTGATGAAAATTACTTAACAAAATATAGTTGTGTGTTCTAAAGTTTCTTTTTTTAATTTATATAAGTTCGCGTTTGACCACTATCATGCCTGATGGTAAGCACTGATACTAATAATCAATTGTGATATTGATAATCACAAGCATTTTTTATAATAAAATTATTCACGAGTTTCGCCCGGCTTACATATGAGTTTATCACAGGAAAACAATCTCAATCTTCCGCTGAGAACTTTGTAACTTAAAATCAGTATCCTAAAGCCAATAGATTTGGCGAGCGCTGTAAGATTAAAATCATCAACCTACCATAGGCTGCAGACGTGAAATGACATATATTATGATAGAAATCTATTGTTTCCTTTATATGCCTGTGTCTCACGAGAACCTGTAAGCTCGGTTCTCAATGTAAACTACTGCCACCCTTGCGATTACGCCCTCAACCCTCAATATTTTCCCATACAACTACCCTAGTTATACTTTCATTGAACATGTGCCTTAAATAATACTATTTAAACTTGTTACTAGTACCTACCGTTTCAGAGCAACATCACGGCTTCGCATACCATACCATACTTGTCCCACATTTATTAAGTCTAGAGTTCTTAGAAATTACTTTTTAATGTGGCTGGCAATTTCCACCACATACATTATACGACCTAATTTTGTAAAATTGACCACCTATACATCATTTCATACACATTTTTCATTTCAAAAGTGGATTTTCTATTACAAAATTGCATATGATTACAGACTGATTGGCAGACAGTCCACATTTTTGCTTCAAAGAATCGCAAACCAAAACCGTCTACTGTGTAATAAATTCACAAGCCGACGTTGCACTAAACTGTCATATGCCACATTGATTTGACTCGCAAATCGCCCTATGGCATTCATTATTAAGTATCCCATTTCTGTCGTAATATGGGAAAATGGTATGTAATTGACAGGAAAAAGGAGCATTATTCTGTGATTTTAAAAAACAAGTTATGAATATATAATAGGTGGCGTGGGATTATATATACAGTAGATCAAGAGGCAAAAATATACCCGGAATCAATCATTTGCATTTAAATTAAAAGCTCAACCGGGTAATTCATCCTGCAGTTAGATATTTTTCTATTTTAGCGAGCGTCATATTCATAATTTTGAAAAGGCACTTTAAATTGATTCTTTGTCACCTCAGTCAAAGTATTTAATAGAAATAAGTATATATTCTACTAACGTCTTTGGTAGCAAAGATCAATAAAATAGTACGCTGCGTACAGATAAATCAGCAGCTAATATAATCATAGTTAACACAATATAATTCTTTAATAACACCCAACGTTCTAGGAACAATTCAAAAACTTTACTACTATAAAACAACAAACAAAAAAGTACAACGAGAATCAAAAAACTAGTCTACAAGAATACTCCGAGTGAAAATTGAAAGAGGGAAGACGATTTGACAAAGTTAACTATTCTTTCGACATAGTCGTCATATTAACAAAACTTATTTCCAACCTTCATAGAGAAATAAAAGAATGTTTCCAAAAGTAAATATTTTAGTAAAGATCTATACGTCACGAAGACTAACATCTAGAATAGACAGCAGAACAAATATTTGATGGAATACTCACAAACTGGAATTGAGGTTGACCTTGGGCCTATAAATAGTTGAGCTATAGTGGTTACGGCAGTAAATGTTTGATTGATAAGAAATTAACTTTTATCGCCAGCCGAAGGAACCTTTACTGCCGCACGAAATTGATTGTTTCGGATAGTAGTGATGTTTGAAATCCTGCGTTATTTGAGGAAGATTTAGGTAGTGCGGTTAACGAATTTTATTTATTCCGTAATTTTGTAAGAAGGGGCTTTATCACAGCAAATAAATAAAAGGAACAAATACATAATATTATGGTCGCGAGTGTGTAAGAAAGGTTCAGCTGGTGAAGAGGCAAAAACATGAAGTTTTCTGGTAAAATAATCTGTTACTACATACATACATAGACTCACGCCTGCTTCCCCGAAGGGGTAGGCAGGGGCATATTAAACGCCCACTTTTCGCCAGTGTTTTGATCCCACGTAATAGGGGGCGAGCCTATTGCCGCTTATCGGGATATTTTGTTTGCCAGAGCCTCGTCCGTTGATCGGCAGGTGCACCACTTGCAGGTGAGGTTGGCTTGGGACCCTAAGTTCTTGGTGGGAACCCTATGCACCCCAATCTGTTACTAATTGTGTAATTAGTTTATGAAAGTATAGGTTGTGTTGCATTTTGAACAAAAATAAGCACCAGAATTTTGCATTCCATTCACAATACTATGTGCTTGTAAAACATTGGCAGAATATTAGATTTAGCGTCGGCTAGGCGATGTCGTTGAATGTAATATGAAAGGGAACGATTACCGAATAGCGGGCAATGATTCAAGAAAATGTCTATGATGCATGAAGTGCGGCAGCGCACTTGACTATAATCGGCTCATTGACGCTACTGCAAGTGTCCAGACATTCAACATTTAGAGATGAGGAGTCTGAGGCAGCTTGAGCGCTTTATAAAATACTTGTTAATATAATCATCTGTCTAAGTAAAGATAATATTCTGTGAAATCTAGTTAGACTATAAAACAGACCCTAGGCTCTAAGGCGAGCATTTTAAATGCAATCGGTGTTAAACTTAGATGATGAAAATAATCATCTGCCTCTTTCTCTCGTGACAAGCATACAACCACATAACATATAATACAATATAATCAATTGAATATCAAACAACTTTTAACTTTGGCAATAAATTCAAAGCAACCCAGAGGCTACGCGATAGGTACGCGATAATTGATCTCACAAGCCCCCAAGCCATCTTTCTTTTACTGAAATCGAATTGAATCAACTAATTAAACAATTGAAACTACAATTTAACTTTACGTTTTATGTGAAAATACTTTTGGCGGTATTTATAAGTTGAATTGTTTTTATAATTCAATTTATGTTTTAAATGTTTGACGAAGGTTATATATAAATGTCAAAATATTTGTTTTATCTATAGACTCACGCCTGTGTCCGCGAAGGAGTAGGCAGAGGTGTAATATTATGTACACCCACATTTCGCCATGAATTTGTAGGTCCCACGTAATAGAGGGCGAGCCTATTGCCGTAAGTACCGGGCACATCACCAGACTCCGTGCTGCTACTGAGAATTCGTAAAAACCCAGTAACACTTTTGCCCGATCCGGGAATCGAACCCGGGACCTCCAATCATCAGTCGCATACGCTATCCGATGGACCACGGAGGCAGTCAGTATCAAAATAAACGTTTAATTATTAGTTTTAAGCCAGAGGGTATTCTGCCCAAGCCTACAATGTCTAATTTGGGATCAGATGACTGTTGAATTATCCTAGAATATTATTATTTTTACTGTAAAATTGGGACTTAAACTGATAAAAAGCAAACAAATCTATTTTGAAATGATTTATCTCCATATGGCTTTCTAATATTCCGTCTAATCCGGCTACTTTAGTCGGCTAGTCTAATATAATGGCTAACATGCAGTCAAATAGGGTTAGACTAGAAAGCTGACCGCGGATATTTACTGCCTACTGGGTGGATGGAACGAACTAAGAGGATGATGAATAGACAACTTTTAGCCATAAAAATTATAATTTAGATACTACACTTTTGTCTTCCAGGTTTTCTAAGCAATCTTATCTTTGTTTAAAGGCGACTCCCGCACTAGAAATAAACCCTGTGTCGCGGGGGACTTTACAAACATACAACCAACGGACACAAAGTTCATCCAGACTCGAAACAACAATTTATGGATCACACAAAGTGTTGTCTCGTGTGGGAATCGAACCCACGGCGACCCAACCTGGGATGGTCCAAGAGTTCCCATCGATTTTCTAATCAAGCTAGGCAAAGCGTGTTTGCGTAGCTGACCTAGTTGAGCCGTTGTGAGTCAGTTGAAGGAAATATATGACAGTTACGAGCGTTTTGGCACTTGGCCCAACTTTGGAATACGTGGAGGTCTTATGTAAGTTGGTAGAGGCTGATAAATTCTGAATTTATTACTTAGTTTTAAGAAACAATTCAAGCTGATTTGTACAGATATAGCATTTTTCATTATCATCTTCTTGGCGAAGGTTAGAAGTAACCTAAACAAAAGCGCATGTATGAGGAATTTGGTGGGAGTGAATGAAGCAAGAGAGATATGTCAGGATCTTTGCAAATGGCATTCCGTAGTCTCTGCCTACCCCTCCGGGAAACAGGCGTGAGTCTATGTATGTATGTATCTTCTTGGCGTTATTAATATTGTGAATTAAAGTCGTTTGTTTTTGTCGGGTTATGCGTCCTTTTTCTTTATATTTATTCAATTCTTTAACTCCTTGTCTTACTGAAACTATGCGCACAATCTTCCGTAACGACGAGGTCACGTGAATTAGCATGGTTTGCTGCGAAGCCGTCGATGTTCTGACTTATAGTTCGACTACTAGACCAATCTCACAGAAATTCATCATTATATCATCATCATCAGCCTGCCGTAGTCCACAGCTGGATATAGGCCTCTCCAATGACACGCCACTGAGCCCGATTTTCGGCTCTTCGTGTCCAGCAGCTGCCAGCCACTTTGCGTATATCGTCACTCCACCTAGCTGGACTACACTACATTTGCCAAAGCGCAGCAATTTGGTATGCAGTAAGTTTAAGCTCAGAAGCATGCGAGCTCCAACCAGTCCAATGTATTCGAATTATTTAACATTTTTACCTACAGTACCAAAATCTCTACATCATATCGATGAAAACTCCACACCAATGTTATTGGCCCAATTCATAGGTACATTAATATCTCTTGCTAGTAAATTTATTTTAATATACCTGACCTCACAAAAATGCTTACCGCATCCATAAACCATGGTTACACTCAAATAGTTATTACCTTCATAGTACGAAACTCGAGATCCCTTCATATGCGGTCTTGATCTTGAACTACAAAGCTATTAAGTTAGACATCACAAGCGAAAATGAACTTTATATTATAGCAATAATAACTATGACGACTGCAAACGGATTCTATGTTATCCTGAAAATTTCTTGAGGGTGTTCTTTGATTTTGAACTTTATTTTGAAGCCTAAAAATTCTGTTTTGCTTTGGCTGAAGCAGTTATCCTTTTGGTAGATGGTATTTTGAACGCTTCGGAAATGAGCGTAATGCGAACAAGACGAGATAAGAAGTGGTCGCTTAGCCGCGTGTCAATGAGGCTGGCGAATTGGTTGGTAAACATTTAAATATAAGTCCTTAAATTTATGAATAGAATAATTTAACACGTAAGACGTTCGTCGACCAAATTGACGACGCGACGTCTTGAAAAACGGAAAAGTCCGAAGCACCCTTAACCGGCGAGCATGTACGAAAAGATTAGTGAATGTAGAGGAAGCGCGTGAGGTTTATAAGGGTAGAACCAAGTGGCGTTCTGTTGTCTCTGCCTACCCCGACGGGAAGAAGGCGTGAGCATGTGTATGTATGTAATAATTTAACAACTGACACTACTTTGTCTAAGCCATGAAATATCGCTAGATCTGTTACGGTAAGTAAACGACATCTCCTCTGTGAAAAGGCTCTGAATGGAAAAGGTAATAATCTGATTATCCAACGCTAGACTCCAAGACCAAAAGCCTTGAATGGAATTGAAATTACGCAAGGACGATGATACAAAATGTTGGTCCATATGTCTCAAAATCATAATTATAAGAGCCTTGTACAATCTATATATACTGTCTCCATATTTCGATCTAGACTGATCCCGTGCTGTCATAACCAGATAACTAATAAACATTCGTATATATTGAAAACATGCATAATTATCTTATACTTAATATATACGGCTGAAGAGTTTGTTTGTTTGTTTGTTTGGTTGAACGTGCTAAACTCAGGAACTATTGGTCCGATTTCAAAAATTATTTCAGTGTTAGATAGTCCATTTATCGAGGAAGGCTATAGGCTATATAACATTGCGCTATGAGCGACGGGAGCGGAGCAGTAGCCTTAAATAACGCGGGTGTAACCGCCGGAATCCTCTAGTTTAAAATAAATCACACTTAGACACAGAAACAGTCGTCTAGTTCAGCACAGAAAAATAATCCTAGTGGAAATCGAACTCACTACCTTCGTCTTAGCATCCAGGATCACCAGTCACTAGACCAACATTCATTCGTTCATTTTCAGTTCTCAAATATTACTACTGTTTCAATATTGTATCCAACCATCTCTTGGCAGAAGCTTGACATCTTCGTTAGCGGGTAGTAGGAAATTTAAATGGGCGCATTTTGGATTGTTAGTAGCTTCGAAAATATTGATTTCTCCTGTTTGTTTACGAAAATAAATATTGACAACAAAGAAACAGATGAACATTAAGGGTTAATTAAAATACTTATGCATTTGTATTATAAACGGAATGTGGCGAAATTACAATGCAATCGATTCTGGCAGCATTGATTAACATTGCTATGTAGCGAGCGTTTCAATCAGTTTATCGAGAAAAATTAGTACGACTTTTATTATGCACATCTTGCTAAAAACAAAACCAAAATTTCACAAAGCCCGTGTTTTTTAATTTTTTCTCGAATAATTTACCTTTCGCTATCAGTGAAATAACTTTATTTACTACACAAGATAATTCACTTTTCTTTTACTTTATTAATTATATTTTAATACACAAAATATACGTAGGTGGAATCAATGTCGTAGGCATTTTCTACTAGTTTTACTTCCTTCCCATTTTGAAAATATGCAGTGCCTTATAACAGAAAGAACTGCATCAATGGATGCGAAGCTGCAGCTTAGCAATACACTCGACAATTGTATGAAGATAATACCGCAGTGACAAGCGCATTGTTAGTGTCTCGAAGTTAACAAGGGCCAATCATCGGCGGACGTGAGAAATGATGTTGGCTTTCGACACGGAAAATAATAAGACACGTCTCAGGTAGCTTTCTTCGGTAGTACAAAGGAATTCGTTGTCTTGTTTCAAAGGAGGTGGAGTATTACTTTTCAATGTCGAGTAAGGAGATTTTTTGATTATTTACAAATAAAGATTTTCTTTTCTCTAGTAGAAAGACCGCTACCGCACTGGGTCTACGTAGAGGCAGCTCCTTTTAACATTGCGCAATTTTGTTGCGATTTTCAACAGAATTTGTGATCTAAAAATTGACATCTATAAAGTTATTGCGTTTGAGTTCTTGTTTGATCGGCTGATGGTAAAGTCTTGAAGATGACAGTAAAATACTGCTCGGTAAGTTAAGCCGCTGCAAAGAGCAGATTTTCAGTCATAAAAATATAGCATATAATTATGGCATCTACACGAGAGATGCCTAAAATGAAGTGACTCTTCCATTTTAAACCAGAAAAGCTACTCGCAGTAGTAATGCAATAGTTTTACAACAAAAACAAATGTTTGCACTTGAATAAAAAATTGCTGGAAAATTTTACAGTAGGTTTAAATTAAAATATATGCGACGTTGAGGTCACGCCTCGCAAATAAGAACTGACCGCTGCACTAACCCCAGGAATAGTATGTTAATGTAATATTATTTGTTTCATTTTTGTATTAAAATTTTGTCGTAGTAGTCTGTATATTTTTCACGGATATTTTGGTTGCGTTTAAGTGTTGATTCTGATTAAATGATTGTTGGTCCAAGTCCTTCTTGCTCCAGTGGATAGCGTATGCGACTGCTGATCGGAAATGTGTTCGGTTCCCGGTCGGGTAAAAGTGTTACTGTGTTGTCCGAATTCTCAGTAGCAGCCCAAAGTCTGGCAAAGAGCCCCGTGATGGCAATAGGCTCGCTCTCAAATATGTGGGACCTATAAATTCACTAAATAGCGAAATGTGGGTCTGTGTATAAAGAAAAAGTCCTTCTTTCGTTTACTTCGTTTATATTTAAGATTTAACAGCAGAGGTACGAGCTACTCATAAATTTACCGTACAAGTGGAAAGTAATTTATAAACTGTTTTTTTTAAGCATATTCAGAACTATAACGTGTGCCTCTGTTTAGGTATGTATAATTGGATTTTAGCCTCTCGTAAGGAAATCGACTGAAGAGTAGCCACTTTGTAACATACAGCCTCTCAACCAACGCGTTGAAGTAAGGCAAGGTAATATCAATGTTACTCTTGCTTAAATAACGAAAATGGCTTCTGAAATATTCAGTGTACGAGTCATTTTTAAATTATGGGGAGACAAGGTTTGATGATCGGTGAAACCAACGGCAACATTTAGTTAAGAAAGTAGTTCCGTTTTCGGATAGCAGAGCTATGCTGGTTGCAGCCTCGATCGTGTGGTACGTCAATGAATTGTGTGATAATGTGACCTCGGTAGTATCATCATCATGATCCACAGCATGATTTTGTCCACTGTTGAACATAGGCCTCTCTTTATTCTTGCCATTTTCCTCGATTTGTGCTGATCAAGTCTACGTAGATTATCAGCTTATTGTAATAATAATAAACTTAAGTTAAGTTTACCGAAATGAAAGATAATTAGTTTCACTAAAAACAAAAGCATTATAGAATATCCTTATTCCCTTTGTGATCAATTATTAGTGAAGGAGTCTTGCATTAATAATCTTGGTGTTCTGTTAGACCATAAACTACACCTTAACCAGCATATAGACAAAATTACCACCAAATGCACAACCTAGTCATAAGAGCCTCTTCAGACTTTAAGCGATCTGCTACATTCCTCCAACTTTTTAATTCTTTAATCCGCTCACAGGTAGAATATGCTAGCGTGATATGCGATCCGCACTATGATAAATACAGCTATGCTATCGAAAGGGTTCAACGTAGATACATATGAAGCTTGCATTACAGGTGACGAATACAACATTCCTCTTTTGAATCGCTTCAAAAATTCAAATTACTCACTTTACAGTCTAGACGTTTATTTCTACAAGCCATGTTGCTATATGGACTCATTAATGACACGATTGACTGTCCGGAACTAATTTGTAGTTTATTTTATATAGTTTAATTAGGCGTCCGGCGCGTGCTTATCCCCTTTTTGCTACAAGAATTAGTCGTACGAACGCAGGTGAGCGGGCGCCTCTAAACATAATTATTAAAAGCCGCTGTACACATTGTGCCAAGGTGCTGGACCTGCATCTTCAATCGATAGCGAATCTCGAATGTGATAGGTAGCCATAGAGCTTAATAACATTGGTGGGTAAGACGTGCTGAGGGTTTTTGTGATTTTAATTAATATTGAAAATATGTATCGTGAACATCCTTACTTCTGAATAAAATGACTATAATTTGTTTAGCCGACGCTTGTAAAAGCCGAATGGAAGTTTGAAAAGAAAATTACCAAAAAATATCTTGCCATCGGTAAGTCTCAATTGGTAAATTTACAAATATCTGCCGTATTTACCCCACAATGTAATATGTAAAGCTGGTGGCCATTAGCTAAAATGAAAAAAATAAGAGATTAATAATTTCGATAAGAATTACGACAATAGTGTTGTATTATGTTTGTCAGTTCAGAAACCAATTTCTGAAAGTAAGTATTTACCTAATTGAAATATTCATTGTGGTTATTTTCTTTTGTAGCTCCTCTAAGCACGAAGATTTTAAAAGAATGGGTCCGAATTGTGAGAAGAGGAGAGCAAATATTTAAAATTTTTGGGACATTAGGTAGGTATATATACGAAGCAAATTTTCAAAACTTATTTTATTTGGAAGACAGAAAGTTTATTACATACGTACATATCGTCACGCCTTTTATCCCCGAAGGGGTAGGCAGAGGTGCATTTCTACACCCACTTTTCGCCAGATATACTTTAGTCCCACGTAATAATGGGCGAGCCTATTGCCGTACCGGGCACATTTCCAGACTCCGTGCTGCTACTGTGCTACTGAGAATTTCGTGACAGAAAAACCCAATAACACTGCCCGACCCAGGAATCGAACCCGGGACCTCCCAATCCCACGCGCACATTTATGCCGCGAGACCAACGAGGCAGTCGTAGGTATAGGTTTTGATGTCGAGTTTTCCGTCTCTACGCAAAGATGGTATTTGCATCGTGTTATCCCTTAGTCGCCTCTTACGACACCCACGGGAAGATAGGGGTTGGTGACACTTGTATTCTATGCCGTCAACCACACGGCCTATTACAGCTTATTACAGTTTATTACTCATACAGTACTAAATTAAAATGTAACAATAAATGATTATTACGAAAAATACATAACTGCAATTACATTAATACAAAACTTGCAAATCATCCGAATCTCACAAATGACAGGTAACTAGCAAAGATAAGACTTAATTTTATTTAATTAGATTCCTTTTGTTGTTTGAGGGGGTCGGTACGCGCTGGTCCCCTAATATTCGTCTCCCGGAATAAAAGTTGTAGATTGGTCCCCTATTTAGGTGCCCATTGGTACCTCGGTAGGGGACCAGATTATTTTAATTATTTTTTCAGGTACCCACTCGTGCCCTGGAATAAAATTACAGATTCGGCACCTACTCTGGTGCGTTTTGGGCCCCAAATAAAAACCATTTTTATTTTTATGTAAAAAGTATTGTCATCGTTGTACATTCGTGTACAATATTGTAACGATATTAATTATTAAGTAATATCAATCATTTAAAGTATGTACTATCTATACTTATAATAAAACTGTAGAGAGGTCAATTCTGTACATTGAATATATATTCAAAATTAATATTGGAGGATGAAAGGTGATCGATACTGATGCCAAAAATGCAATCAGTAAATTTTTTGTCTGTCTGTCTGTCTGTCTGTCTGTCTGTCTGTCTGTCTGTATGTGCACGCATGGGTCAAAAACTACTAAAAGGATTTTAACCAAACTTGGTACGATTGTAGTCCATACTCCTGGGCAGGTTATAGGCTATATTACATAACGCTAAGACACATAGGAGCTGAGCAGTGACGATAAATTTGAAGCAAGTCGGATGAAAATGCGCTTTAGAGCTGTTATTCTCGCATACGTTGATCATTCACCAAAAGTATGTATTACAAAGATGATGGTCTTCAAAAGATTTACAAAAAAGTTCTGAATAGTATCTATCTATCTTTTATAAATTAGCCACAATAACGGTTTTAATCGTTAGGCATTTCTTCAAAGTGTATTAAATACATCAGTACATTGTATTTCTCACAGATATATATTTATCAAACTCCTATATTCAAAAAGTACACTTTAATATGTATATTATATAAAAAATATATAGAAATCAGTTTATAAACACAAAAGATATAGATGAAATAAACCTTCCAAATCTCGCCACGCCAGTATGGGTACGGCTATGCGGTTGATTTTTGTTTAACGCACGAAACGGCCGTCTATACATATAATAAATCTGTAAGTGATCGATGTCCGTACATGGAAGATATTCAGAAGAAATCTATTTTAAGGGGTCTACATTAAAGAAGAGAAGCCAAAAATATAATAATTAAAATTTTTGTCTGTTTGTCTGTGCGTTTTCGCACCCTAATTTCAGAAACGGCTAATAGAATTGGAATGCGAATGGAATTCACTGATGTATTGTAGTAAGCCCCACTTAACATTTGATGTTTGTTTTATACAAATCGGTTCATAGATAAAAAAGTTGTGTCAAATTAAACATTTGTTCGGTTAAAATTTGTTCTATAAAAGTAACTCTTTAGTTGAATTGGTTGAAACTTAATAGGTATATTATGATCAGTCAAATGTAAAATTACGAGGTTGAAAGATTATAAATAGGATATTTTCGAACATTTGGATCTTCCAATTTAAATTGAGCTTAAATCTGTATGATTAATTTTATGTTAAATAGGGTTCAGCTTAGGCTGGACGTATTCGCACATGTATATGTAAACAGGTTGAAGAGTGGCGAGTCATTTTATTTTACTGGATGGGGATAAACACTGGGATGGCATTGTCTGAAGCAAGTATAAGTAAAAGTCCTCATCGATTACGCCATGGGTTTGAGATGCTGCATAGTTATGGCATAAATATGAAGACAAATTGGCCGAGGACATTTTTAGGTAACCACAACAATCTAATAAACCATTGCTTGACAGTAGATATAGTTATATCTATCCTATTACTGAATATGTACGACCACGACGACCGATACGAACCATCATTTGCTGGTGTAAAAATGATCTCTCGAGACTTACTGAAGAACAGCGTTTAATATAATATAATTATGATCGTGTGTGTCGTAGCGTGGATAGTGATTTGAGAAAAATACTATATGCTTCGGGTGGAACGGCAAGACTTTTCCTACCAAGGTGATTTCGGCAAAGGAACGAAGCTAAAGTAAGATTGTGCGAATACAAAATGACGAAACCATGGGCGGTATAACAGCACTTTTTCGTGGCGATTTTCGTTAGGCTCTGTCTGTTATACTACCATAGAATATGAGACAAGAGCTGAAAAAATTATAGCCTGTCTAAAGAAATCATAAATATGGGATGTATTATCACTATGTATTGACATTAAATATGCGAGCATGATTATGAGGCAACGAACATACACAGGAATTCTCTGATCTTTTACGGCCATTTTCAATATTCGATCCATACATGGATTTTGAGATTTGAGATTCGTGTTTGACATATTTTGTATGGAGCTTATGTCAAAAACGAATCTAAAATCTACAGATCTATAGTTCGAATATTGAATTCCGTAGTTACTCGCGATTGGTAACTTCGAGGTGTGGACTTGCTTGCACGTACAAGTGAAAGTCATTTGAGCAATTTTTAGGACATCTACACTATTCAATATCTTTGGTATTATATGCAACATAAAATATTTTGGGTACCTATCAATTCTGTAGCCTAATGAAAAGACAAAATCCGCGCGAACGGAGTCGCGGGCACAGCTAGTAAAATAATAAAATTATATTACGTCGTTCAAAAATAAAAGTCTAATACTCTGCAAGATACAGTATTTCTAAATGTTCATCATATTGAGCAGCGATAATAACAATAACAGAAACAGAATTTTATTTACAAAAAAAACCTAAGACTGACTTAATTGTTTATCTATTTTTAATTTTTATTTTATTGTTAGTGTGACTGTAAATGTACAGATGAACACGATGTTTAATTTGTTAAAAATATCTGTGAGTATGTATAAAAAGTACAAAAAAATACGATTTTTTTGATATCTAAAAGACAGATTGTCATTAACACTTATTAATAAATGTGATATCTACTTATTTAATTTTTTGTTTAGTTTTTACCTTTAGTACGTGACTGTACCACAACCACAGGTACTGAAAATAAATATCTTATTAGTAGAGTAAATGGGAAATATGAATTATTTTAAATTAAAAATGGAGCAGGGTACGAGTGGGACTACAAAAAATTGAGGGTACTAGTGGGCACAGGGTCCGAATTTCAGGGGACCAGTGGGTACCGACCCGTTTGAGGAGACCGACTGGCATTTCGAAGGTTTCCAACCTTCGAAATGCCAGTCCATCTCCTATGGGCAAAAGCCAGGGCGTGAGGGATTTTCAATTACCTACTTCAGTAATTTTTTTATAACATTACTTTAAATCATTGTTTTAGTTGATATATTTATTATAATTTGCCCACCAGTTCGTAACTACCTACTTATTAGTTTTACGCTATAAACGATTTATACGCCCTATGTCAGATACGCAAAATACCAGACACGCGTATTGTCAGATCGACAGACTTCATCGCAAAATGTCAAATTCACAAAACGTCAGAAACTCCTAATGACAAATACGCAAGATGCCATACACGCAGAATGACAGATACTCAAAATGTCAAATACGCATAGTGTAATGATTTTTTCTTTTTCACCTGAAAACATGAAAGACATTTAAGAGTATGTCAATAAAAACCCCATCTCTGATTTCGTCAGTTTAATAGATATAGCAATTTCAAGTAAGCTAACTTTATGGCGCCCTGCTTCGCAGGGCTCCTATTTTTGGATAAAGGGTCACAAGGAAACCTAACATAACTTATTAAGTTTCTCGAGTTAACGAGACTTTTTCATAAATAAATAGATCGTGATTTTCGAAATTAAGGTTTTGTCAACTTAGTAATTTAACATCTGATCCATTTCTGACTTTCTGCGTATTTGACATTCAACGTATCTGGCATTCTGTTCCTGACATTTTACGTATCTGACATAGGGCGTATAACGCCTATAAACATCGAAGTCAACTCCTGTTTTCATATATTGCATATCATGTTAGTTGCATCATCATTTTAGCCAAAATCCATCCATTGCTGAACACAAGCCCCCGCAAGGTGGGAACATTTTGCCGTAATCGGTACGCTTGACAGCCGAACCGCAAATTGGTGAATGTAATGGGAAGTTTCATACTGTTGATAATTATACTACATACCAATATGTGCACTTCCGACTGAGTTGCATCCAAATTCTTCAAGGAACGTTTTATTATAAGACTAGTCTAGTGCGGGAGTTGTCATTTTTAAGGAAAGAAAGGACAGTCTTAGATTCTGTTAGTGTTATAAAAAAGGTTCTTTAAGCTAAAAATCATCTTATTTGTCGGATTATCCCATGACAATTCGACAAATAAGATGAAAAATACGATGAAAAGAATAACACTCATCTTATTTGTCGGATTATCCTATGATTATTCGACAAATAAGATTTTATGATATTTCTATGAGTAATTATATAGTAATAATATGATATTCGAAGTTAGGATGCTATTCGGATAGGGATATATAGGATACTAGGAGGACTAATCCTTAGGAGCTGCAAATACCCTCAGTCTCATCATCTGTCTGTCCATCTGTGCGGTTTTATGCAGAAATTTTATGTAGGTATTATGGAGCAGAAATTTGACATGGGTAGTTTTTCATCTCTCGTCGACTATGTCGTCATAATGTTTTATAAATCGTCTTCGAAATTACATTGTGTTTGGCCTCGCCTCTGACTCGTTTTTCGAATTTTATTGTAGGTACCATACTTACTGTTATACCGTAAATAATATACTTACTGTTATAAAACTTTATTGAAAGCTTATTTTGTTTCAAAATACCGTATAATATAGCAATACCAATCAAAGATTAATACATAAGTACAGCACTATTGACAGTCATTTCTTCTTTAAAAGAAATTGCGACATGCGTATTTCAAGAGGTAATAGATACCATTCTACTGTCTCGGTCATACATATGACATTTTAGATGCGTAAAAAGAAATGACTATATGTTTTTGGTTTATGCTTAAAGCTATCTCTCCATATAATTATTGCCTCTTGGTTTGAAATAAACAGTTCGTCGTTGACACATACTTTGACGCTTGTTTCAATTACGATATTGTTACTATTTCATTCAAATATCAGATAATTTAGAAGAATACGCTTTTTGTGACGTAAGTATGACACTAACATTATATCGAAACTGTATTTATTTAGGAGAATTGGGACCCAGATTCTGCCCGCGATTGCTATGGCCCATCTTGCTAAGAAACGGCCGACAATTCTTTTCCCCATCCGAAGCCACCAAGGTTACGGCCCTTCTTCACCTGTTGTCACCACGTCTAGCCAGATGTCCTGCCCGAACCCATTTGGATATCATTATTCGGCAGTATCACTTCCTCACAAATTATCTACGTAAAGTAGCCTACCTAGGTTGTCTTTGCAGGTGAGGCTCCACACTAGCACATGATACTAAATTACGTAGATGTAACTTTTCATCGAAGTTTCTTGTAAGGGTTTTAGTCACAGTGACTACAATCGTTACAAATCGGTCGAAATTTCAGAGAAAACAGAGTTATTTTTATACTTGAATTAGTTCATTTGCGTAATAAATGCATTGCATGCAACCTAAAAATTCATGGCGAAATGTTTTTTTTTATGTTATCAGGCGGCAAACGAGCAGACGGATCGCCTGATGGGAAGCAGTTACTGCCGCCCATGGACACAAGCAATACCACAGGAGTCAGAAGTGCGTTGCCGCCCCTTGATGTTGGGAAAAGGGATAGGATGAGGCATGAGGGAGAAGGAATAGGGGATAGGGCCTCCGGCACTCTCACTCACCGAACGAAACGCAACAGTTTAGGTACTGCTACTTTACGTCGATTTTCTGTGAGAGGGTAGTACTTCCCCGGTCGAGCCGGCCCATTCATGCTGAAATCAGCAAGGCTCTACTACCTTAAAAAAATGTGTGTAATATTACACCTCTGCCTATCCCTTCGGGGATACAGGCGTGAGTCTATTAATAAATAAATAAGTAATAAATGCCCGTTAAAGAAACTCGTACGGCGTCTATTTTTCTTTTATCACAGGTTTCATATTCACTTAGTAATACATACGGCTACTCTTCAAGCAAGATACTTTGGTCTTTGTACGGTACTTATGGCGTAGAAAATAAGTGTTAGAATTGTACTGAAACTGTATAGCTTGACATGACTGCGTGCACTTTGACCTAACTTTCGTAATTTTTAAATATCATCTGGATTGTAGCATCCACCGCTACCCTTAGCTCTCAAATCCATTGTTTTATATAAGGCTGCAAACCGTCTTCATTTCTTTAGTGAATAATTGCGGTTCACCGCACTGAGGCGCCAAAGGGAGGAGAGAGGCCACCAAAATACTTCATCCGCATTTTATTTTAAGTAGTGCTGCAAAATTTTATGTTTTATATATTTTTGTGCGTTTACATGAGTATCTGCTTTCTATTCGGTTTTACCAGTATATTTTGTCAATGTTTCGAATAAAATATTTAAATATTTGATGTAGTGGCGGTAATTTAAATAGGAAGAAACCCAATTCCTGAATATGGGCAGTGGTATTTCACCCATTTTTATATATAGATTAAACCTCATAACGCCGCAGTTTTTAGATTTTCAGCTTACATTAAAATCATTTTAATTACATAACGAAGGCCTATGATAAAATTTTCATTTTATAAAAAAGAAACGATTTCTATTCCATCCAGTCTTCTTAAAATTTATTTAAAATGTCCATTGGTAGAACGCCTTAAAAACAAAAATTATTGAGATTATAACTAAAAGCACCAACAATATTTATTTTAAATTAAAACATCACGCTTGGTGCCATTCAATAAAGGTTAAGTGCATACTTGTTAAACAATTTAGTTCGCGTAAAAACTACGTATTCGCACCCCCTAGTCGACGACCCGGCTCCGTGAGATAAAAGGTCTGTAATGAACACAAATTGAAACTTAAGAAGCACAAGAGCCCTCCACGTTAACTTGCTTATTTATTTTGAGACACTCTGTGCGAAGTACGCAGAAATATTTGTGTTATTATATTTAAATAAGAGTTTATTTAAAAATGGGTGACTAAATTTCGGAATGAAAGTAATGTGCTGCTAAACTTTGCTGAGAATTTTCCAGAGTATTTTTATGAAGTGTGCAATTATGCCTAACATATAGGTAAATGTTCTGGTAAGCAAGCGTAAAGCAAAATAAGTGCTATTTTCAAGAAGGACGGGATAGGTGCATAGTGTTCCCACCAAGAACTTAGGGTCCCAAGCCCACCTCACCTGCAAGTGGTGCACCTGCCCATCAACGGACGAGGCTCTGGCAAACAAAATCTCCCGATAAGCGGCAATAGGCTCGCCACCTATTACGTGGGATCAAAACACTGGCGAAAAGTGGGCGTTTAATATACCTCTGCCTACCCCTTCGGGGAAACAGGCGTGAGTCTATGTATGTATGTATGTACGGGTCAGATTTTTCATTCTCGTCACACATTTGGTGGTCGAGATAATACGGCAGTGGTTAAGAAGATAAAAGCAGGGGCTACAATCCAATCAACATCCACAGTGTCTTGCATTACATGCGTACTATTATGACATACGATAGCAGCTCAGCCAAAAATTAACCTTACCTTTAATAGATAGTCTTTTACAAAGCCGAAAAGCAGTTCTATCAGTAGACTATCTAATACAAGATTTTGTTCAATATTATTATATATATTCTCTATCATTTGCTTTTTTATGTTTTACTAGAGGACCCGTGCTGCTCCACAGCATATTTTAATATTATAAAAAAGCTCTTAGGTACATATAGGTATGGTGAGTACATTGTAGTGGCCAAACGAATTTCATAATGTTTATTCTCACTTCCATATAAACAATGAGAAATTGCGCGGAATAAGCAATTACCGTCACAAAGAATGGAAATCACTTGAAAATTGTTGATGGTAGAATTAATCAAATCTGAACCCGTTTCCACCCGTATTTTTTAGCAGTAGGAGGACCATGCGGTACCAAATCTCCAACAGGCACGTCATTGACCAAGATTCTTTGTTCAAACTTTCTCTAAGCATTTTTCAGTTTCCTTCAAAGAACCATAATTATAATTGAAAACACAACTACTCACAAAAAATACGTTATTAAATCAAAAACTTAACTTACTAACTTACGCTAACTTTACTTTTTTCTTAATCTGTCAATACTTTACCTACTATCAAAATCATCAAAATTAAAAATATAGATAAACAACTTTTTTATAAGTAAGAAAATAGGTTTTATTTGTTATCCAGCTAAATATTTCTGTGAGAAGCACTATTTATTTCGTTTTGTGTATGGGTGTGATTAATCCATCATATTTTAGAAATATAATAATGACGTTTATTATTTTCGAAATTGTAGTTTTGGTCGGAATGGCTGATTTGGTAGCAATCGTAAGTAACCTTGCTACCAAAACTACAATACATATATGCCAAAAATACAATTTCTACCAAAACTACTATTCCTAACGAAAATACTATTCCTATCAAAACTACCTACTATTTGTACCAAAACTACTATTCGTACTAACACTATCATATCTACCATTTTTTTAAAACTACCATTTCTACCAAAATCGCTGGTGCTGTCAAAAGTACTACCTTTTCTCTTAAAACTACTATTCTTACCAAAGCTACAATTTCTACCATAACTACCACTTGTAATAATTTAATTATGTGACAATAGTACTATGAACCGCTGTGATATGTTCCACATAAAAAATAAATTTGGATGCCCGAAGAAAGTCCGTAATTTAAATACACAAAAATTTTCCTAACATAAAACGTAAGGAAAATTACTCAATATCAGAAATCAGTTCACCCAACATTAAGGGTTAACTGGTAACATTCGGGGAATATTACCTGCCATCAGCGATAATTCACTATAGTGATAATTTGACCAACATCGGGTATAATTTTACACACCACCCCACTCACACCCGTATGAAAGTAAGGCAAGGTCAGCTTAAGGAGGCATAACGTTTCTTCCTGGCAGTTACCGCAAGGAACTTATTAGATGCCATAAAAATATTTTTGAATTTAGTGAATTTAGTAGCCGTCCATGTAGAGAGAAAGCAATGGAATCTTAAGAAATTTATAGGAAAATATTGAAAAATAAGTTCAATGTCCACACCTATCTTCCTTCAAACTTACCCAATTTAAATGAACATACCATCAAATGAAAGAGCTCTTTTCAGCGCGTGTTTTAGGCCTATAACGAAACGCCTACCTCAATGAGAACCAGATATATAGAAGCAGAAAGTCATTGAATGCGGCTACGAAAACTTAAAAAATATATGGGAGAAAACTGTTTTTGCATATAACTTCATGAATGTGCAAGTTAGGTAATTTCTAATGCTTGATGACAAATCTATGCAGCGAGAGCTTTCATTTAAAAAAAAATCATGCGAATCGGTTGCGTAGAACGGGCTGGCCGACTCGTATTATAAAACACAAATTCTTTTAATATATAGATATTTCTTTAATTACTTAGTTAAATAAAATAAACATAAGCCAACGATAAAGTAAGCTCTGCAAATGAATTAGCCTTGAACAGAAATTACAGAGCTAAGGAAAACTCCCTTAAGTCAATCATATTATATTCTACCACGTTCACACAACACCATCTAGTCCCAAACTAAGCAGAGCATGTACTATGGGTACTAGATAATGGATAAACATACATAAGTATATACATTTTTTTGTAAATACATACATATTATAAAATACATAGAAACACCCAGACCAAGACAAACATTCATGTTCATGCACACAAATGTTTGTCGTGAGCGGAAATCGAACCCGTGACCTTCGGCGTAGCAGTCGATTACACTCCCGCTGCGCCAACCGGTCGCCATTTTGGCTTTCAATACTAAAAAATGGTCGTGGACTACTTAAAAGAATGCATGTTTGTCTCTCTTACAGGACAAAATCCTATACATTTTAATTATCTACGCCTACAGAGAAATAAATACGATCAATGTAACATGTCCTTTGATCGACATTATGCCTTATGGCTTGAACTTTACATCAGCACTGCATTATACTTCAATGTGGCACTGAACACAAATATCGGACAAAATTAACCTTTACAATGTATCCTTAACCGTTTTACAAGTCTATGTGTCTGGTTCGCAGGAAAATGGGGATTCACTTTAAAATATTATGTTCATTTTCATATCTTTATATTCAGAACGTTCGATTGTCGCATTGTGTTTGATGCAAAGGTAATATGGTACCAGATTTATTTTTATTTAATAGCCTGCGATTACAGACGAGGACGATTGTTTAGGGCTACTGCGCTGCACCCGTGGGTCATAGCGTAATGTTACAAAGCTTATAGCGTCTTTCGATAAATAGTATAGGTACCAAAAAAAAAAAGAATTTTCCAAAACGGGTCAGCGGTTCCTCAGATAAGTGCGTTCAACCTAACAAACAAAGAAATTCTTAAGCTTTATGATATGATTATAGATTACAAATGCTAAGACGCAATTAGAACGGTTTTGAGTGCCAAGAAGAGATTTTTAGTACCGTACTCTAACCACAGAATAACGGCCATTTTCAAAATTCGAACTATAGATAGATCTGTAGGTTTTAGATTCGTGTTTGACATATTTTGTATGGGGCTTATGTCAAAAACTGTCAAAAACTAATCTAAAATCTACAGATCTATCTATAGTTCGAATATTGAATTTCGTAGTTAGGACAACAGATACCTGAAACAAGGATTTTCTCTAGCCGTAGAGACTTTTGAAGCTTATCACAAAAACAAGTGAACTGTTCATGTTAAATAAGTAGACTAAGGCACAGTTTCACCGCCTCCAAGTAATTTGAAATTGGAACATAATGAGTTATCTAACAAATTAATTAAACAGGAACTTATCAGTGGTAAAACTGACTGTTAGTGTCACGGTCCTTTGGTTCTGCAAAAAACCAACATTTTACGTCATGACAATAAAATTTGATTAAATTTATTTATAAACAGTTTGCTCCAAATGTTATTAGATCGTACCAATAAACATCACTGGCATAATTGCCAGTTTACCAAACATCCAGTTGGCAATAGGTCAGAGCAAGTGGCACAACGTTCTGGCTTGTTTTCGTATGGCGGTAAAACGGTAATTACCGAACGGTAACTGTAAAATGGACGATTGCGTCGTAAATCAGCCGATAGAGGTATAAAGCGAGTTACATCGCTGTTAGGACCACGGATGGAAAGTAATGTAAGTCGGAAGTTGCTGCTTTTCATTGTGTGATAATTACGTAAATTAATGTCATAAAATCAATGTATTTATATATCTATACATATAATGAAAGTTGGGTGCATAGGGTTCCCACCAAGAACTTAGGGTCGCAAGCCAACCTCACCTGCAAGTGGTGCACCTGCCGATCAACGGACGAGGCTCTGGCAAACAAAATATCCCGATAAGCGGCAATAGGCTCGTCACCTATTACGTGGGATCAAAACACTGGCGAAAAGCTGGCGTTTTATATGCCTCTGCCTACCCCTTCGGGAAAACAGGCGTGAGTCTATGTGTAAATAATGAAATGAAGTCCCTCAGATAGTATATCTTTCTATACAAACGCGATAAATCGAAAAAACTACTCAACGGATATTTGTACGGGTTTTACTTATAGAAAGTGCGATTTCTGAGTCTTTCATAGTCCACTGCTGGATAGTGAAGAAGGCAGCGATGAAATGCTGAAAGCAGCGATAGCCGAGTGGAGAGACCGACAGACTGCTACGCAGAGGGTCTTGGGTTCGAATCCATGGCACGCACCAATGACTTTTCGAAGATAAGTGCGTATTACTTTGTTAATTATAGCTTGCTTACCGGTGAAGGAAAACATCGTGAGGAAACCTGCATGTCTGCGAATTCTCCATAATGTTCTCGAAAGACATGTGAAAACTGCCAACCCGTACTTGGCCAGCGTGGTGGAGTATGGCCTTACCCTTCTTATAGAGAGAAGAGGCCCGTGCCCAGCAGTGGGACAGTATATACAGGGCTGATGATGCTGGATATATGATTCTCTAATGGCTCATCACTGAGTTCAATTTACGGCTCTTTGTGTCCAATCGCTGCCAGCCACTTTGCATAATATCATCACTATACTACCCAGGGGCGTCAAGCTAAAACGTCTATCATCGTCATACTAGCATTATCCCAGTTGCAACCCAGGGTCCGCTTTCTAGTCTAGCTAACCGGTTTGACTGAATATAAGCTTTGCCTCTGAGCTACTGCCTGCTTGACCTCCACAACCCAAAGCGATAGCTATATTCCATGATTTAGACTGGCGTCAATCTATTAAGAGGTATTGACTGACCACTGTCAAAGGCCTTCATGACAACCGGGGCCGAGGTCCTAACGCGCTCTCCGAGGCATGGGCGATAATTAAAATTCACATACCTTCGAATGGTCAGTGGTTCTCGCTGTGGATTCAAACCTGATACGGGCATGTCAGTCTGTTGGTATCTCCAGTAGGCTATCGCTGCCAGCTAGAACGTCTATATAAACGAAACTAACAAACTAAATTTTGTGACGTATGTCACTTCGTGTAGCAGGTCGTCAGACACAATAGTACGCTACTGAAATAGATCGATGTATTTTGTTCAGGCCTCAGTAGGGCGGAACGGATGCGCGTCGGTCGCTACGTGTCAAATTGAATCAAACTGACAATACGAAGACATGCACTTATGTTGCATTTTTTTTTAAAGACACCTCCCTCATTATGAGTCAATCCTGTTTCGCGGGCGACTTTACAAACGTATAACTAACGGACACAACGAACACCCATTTCTCTAAACATTTCGCATTTCTCTTTATTAAATAGTAGTAGTCTTTTTAAACTACATTTTTGTTTCTATATTGAATATAAAGAAAAGATCGCTAGAAAACCATATTGAATATAAGGAAAACTGGTCATTTGAGAAGCTATAACAATAATATGAACATCGGCTTTAAATTAAGATCCATGTTAATTCTCATTTACGTGTGTATATCACTGAACTTCTCTTACGAGGAATCGATTTTGAAAGTGTGCTTCGCATAGAAAGACCGATAATGTTTGCATTGTTATATTGTTGCGCGTCTCATATTGCGGTTTTTTAGGTAACGAAATTTAAAAAAATCAAAAGAATGGCCAATGTATTGCACAGTGGTGATGAGTTGTTATAAATGAGTATCGTCACTTCGATTATTTAAGCAAAAGTAATTCTATATAACTGGTTGCTTTTTTAGAACGCCTTCCGGCTATCATACAATATTATTTAGCGGGTCTTAGTCGCGATAATTTATTTATTTCAAGGCATAAATACCTCTGTTATTCTCCTACGTTTCTACCGGCTTGCAACGGTTGTGGTCGCGGAGGGACTGATGTCAGCTCAGCGCCGTCCTTGTGAAGCGCGGGTTTCGGCAGCTACCCTCACTTGTTTTGTATTTTTGATATTTTGAGTTCTATCCGCACTGTCGGTACTTCGACACACTACACTTATGACGTCTACACACTGATGAGTTGTGTTACTGCGGCGTTGTTTGCATTTGTTGATAACTGGGTTCCAAGTGGTCGATAGTCTGTATCCGTCCTCCCGGTTGAAATTTCTATGTTTTTTGATTTCCACCGCTTCACGTACTATCCTGGAGTAATAGTGGCGATCGGTGGATAAGACTTGTGGTTGATGTAATTCTATCCAGTGGTTTGGTCCAGATTCCAGCAAATGCTCAGCTATGGCAGATTTATTAATTTGTCGATTTTTTGACAGCTGTGATATGTTCTTTGTTTTTCTTCCGGCTAGGTGGAGTGACGATTTACACAAAGTGGCTGGCAGCTGCTGGACACGAAGAGCCGAAAATCGGGCTCAGTGGCGTACCATTGGCGAGGTCTATATCCAGGCGTGGACTATGGCAGGCTGAAGGTCGCTTTTGACGCCTTAACTATAAAATTACTGAACTATTTTATGAAGATAGCTTGGACTGAGGAAGATAAAATTTAACTCAAAAAGATAATGTTTTTATCATCTTGGCTTGTATATTTTTGAAGCAGTAAACCTATTTTCATATAGGTACCTAGTTCACCCTTATTTAGAACATCATATTTTAATTTTATTTTTATATTGTGTGGTGATAAATAACCACATGGATTCTGTTTACCAAATAATGCCATGTTAATGTGTTAACAACGATCTGTGGTCGCAACCACTTTTCTACAGAATTTGTCATATTGTGGTCAATCACCACATGACTATTATGTGGTCGGGAATGTCGGCGACCATGCATTTTACCCGCCACAATTTGCATTTGCAATTTGATTGGTGAATGGATTAAATAAAAATGCATACTTATTATTTTAATTTTTTATTTACTCCATCCAATCAAATTGCATGCAACCAAAGGATTGGAATGAAAACGTTTTTCGAATTGTTATCGGTGTCTGAGATGCGACAGTTTGCAGTTTTCCTTAAAGAGAGGATAAAGAGTCCCCCGAACACTTGAAATTGCATATTAAAACCCTTTTCTATCTCCACTGATACAAGAAAATGAATTAAGCGGAATACAATAATTATAATTAAGACTACACAAATAAAAATATAGAGTACTAAAAATATTCGATTTTATTGCATCACATAAATACAAAATCGCGAAACCCTTCGACAAAATAAGCCCGACACATTTATTGAGACTAATCAATTCAAAAATATGGCGACCTGATCACTGACGCCATTTGATCCTTTGTCCTTGACCCGTCCCAACCCAAAAGTCACCACGAACGCTCATCGCAATTCAATATTGCAAGGGTGCATAAACAATTATTATTGGGGACAGACAGGCTTGGCACCCATTCCATATGTAACGCGATAAATATTCCATCGAATAAAGTCATAAATGCTAAATATTTCCATCTTAAGTATCCAAAGAATAAGATAACAATGTCTGTATACAAACAACAATCGAAATAAAAGTTAAAGCTGTTGCATAAAATGAATAATTCAAATCGAAAAAGGAACAAGGTAACATTTTTATTTTTAAAAGTCTGCGAAGTTCACTGTCTTAAAATACGACTCATTTTTTAATATTTTAAAATTGGAGCTGTTCCCGGTGATGTAAAAATTATCGCGAAAACCGTTGCGATGGTCTTTTGAAAAAAGTACAGGCAAAGGTAGTGATGTATGGTTATTTTTAATAAAAAAATATAATTAAACCCATAATTTTGAATATAATTTACAAATAAAGTGACTTTGTTTTTGCTCAGTTGGTTTGCGACAGTTTGAATGTTTTTGTACATCAGCTTTCCTTGCAACCATATTTTGTTGGAAAAGAGATGGGTTTTATCGCCGTTATTTTGACAACACCAAATGCATCGACGAGATATTGTTGCAAAATAAATGCTTTGTAAAATTGGACACGGAGGGGTGAGAATTATACTTGGTCATTGAGTTGTTTACGGTCTCAAGATTAAGTATTAAGTTCACTTGTAGTACGGCGCATAAACCAGTAGCAGTAACCCATTTATTGTAACGTTATATTACTGCCTGAATATACCCTATATCTAATATATAAAATTCTCGTGTCACAGTTTTCGTTGCCATACTACTCCGAAACGGCTTGACCGATTTTGATGAAATTTTTTGTGCTTATCCGGTATCTATGAGAATCGGCCAACATCTATTTTTCAAAAAAAAAAAAAAAAAATTTTGCAAAACTACGTTTGCCCTGTCAGCTAGTTCTAATATATAAAATTCTCGTGTCACAGTTTTCGTTCCCATACTCCTCCGAAACGGCTTGACCGATTTTGATGAAATTTTTTGTGCTTATCCGGTATCTATGAGAATCGGCCAACATCTATTTTTCAAAAAAAAAAAAAAAACTATTTGCAAAACAACGTTTGCCGGGTCAGCTAGTATATATATACCCTAAGCGACGTTTTTATTAAGTTCGCCTCTAAAAAATAAAATAAATCTGTGGATAACGGTGTGGGTGCACAATTGTACAAATATCATATAGGTACATTTTTAGTTTATAAGTATTGTGTAACCGTTTGTTATTCCAAATGAATAAATAAATAAATAAATAAAAACTTTGCTATAACAGAAATAACATTTTTCAAAGCAAATGAAACAAAGATTAAAAAATCTTCCTGAAAGCGATGCACGTAGACATTAAAGTTAAAGCTGTTATAACAGTTCGTTTATTTTCTGACGACAACCAAGTGGGCACAAAGGAAAAGTGAATTATAGTTTCAGAGTGGTTAGTATTGTCATAAAAGGCTGGCAAGTGACTTGCAATATTGCCACAGTATTGTCTTTGCAATAGAAATATATTTTTAACTTATAACAGTTTTATAATGTTTGAGTTTATTGTCAGATATTATAGACAAAGAGGAAAGTTATTGCTTCAAGATATTCATAGGCAGTCGTGCTATAGATTTCATTTTTTTTTGCAGTTAAAAAGATTGGTGCCGAGATTAGCACACTACTAGCTAGAGGGTCTCGTTTTCAAACCAATTCAAGTAATAAATAATATCATTTAAAAACCGGCGCATGAAAACATTATGTTATTATATCGGAGCATTCCTGTAGATTCTATTAATACCTTGTTAGGTTATATTTGGGCAAAATATTCCAAATATAGAGCGTTTAATTTTATAGTTCTTATAGCGTCATGTTGGCTGCCCTGTCTGTCGAGTTACCGACATTACAGGAAAATGAAAAAGGGTTACCAGGCTCAGTTTGAGAAGACCCTTCCATTTTCTATTG
Organism: Euclidia mi; assembly: GCA_944739405.2. NCBI lineage: Eukaryota > Metazoa > Arthropoda > Insecta > Lepidoptera > Erebidae > Euclidia > Euclidia mi. Next base: position 54,944,506 of record OX123199.2, read on the forward strand.
ACGATATAAATTCTTATAGAATTTTATAGTGATGCATTTTTTTGGTTTCTTTTTTGTAAATCTTTTACTAATATTAAGAGGAACTAATTAATTATCGCTTGTAAGGAATATATTTAAATGCGGCACCCGAAGTAACTTTTTTCACTTAACGTAATAATAGTGAATCTTTATTTCTCCTAGCGTTTTCCCAGTTTCAACCCGGGGTTTGCTTTCTAGTCTAACCGGAGGAGCGACTGCCTATCTGATCTCTGCAACCCAAAGGGATAGCGATATTCCATGGTTTAGACTAGTGTCAGTTTATTTAGAGATAGATACTGACTCCCTATAACGACTGTCAAAGATCTTCATGACAACCGGGGCCGACGGCTTAACGTGCTCTCCGAGGCACGGGGCAAGCGATAATTAATAATCCAATACGCACATAACCTCGAAAAGTCAATAGTGCGCGCCGTGGATTAGAACCCGATACCCTCTGCATGGCAGTCTGTTGTTTTCTCCACTAGGCTATCGCTGCCTAAGCCTAACGTAATAATAATAGTGAATAGTGATGAATAAATTTATTTATATCTAAAAAAAAATGTTTCGAAAGTCACCAAGGAAAGGTGAAAACGCCACTTTGGAGCCGAAAAATGTTTCAACACTTTTCGGCTCAAAAATTACTGTCTTAAATATAATTATCTTTTGCTATCACTCAAGATACTTAGTGTCTTTCTTAATTGGTCATATTTTTATTTATTTAAAACTTGCACAAAACGAAAGAAATGTACAAATGTGGACTTAATGGTACTTCATAACTTAAAGCTATTTACAGTCGCAATTTCGTTCTCATTCGTAAGGAACGTTTACATTCCTTAGTGGATTATCTTTCTTTGATTACTAAATAATAAAATCTCCCTGACTTCAAGGCAGCACATTCAGGATAATAAGGCAACATTTATTTTGCACTGTTGCCAAAATGACGGCATAGGAACTTTAACATGAAACGCACTAACCTACCATTTATTCGTCAATAATTATGTACAGATGGTTGGTTTAGTTAATTGCTTTTATAATTTTGTTCCACCCATTACTGGCCGTCAACAAAAAGAAAAACAAACACCAAAACTTTTTATCCATGAATGTTTGACCTACTTGGACCTATTTTGATAGTAGAACATTCCTTTACACGCACACCTATGTGTGCAAGGATCACTTTATATATGAGATACAAACGCTGAGTCAGTACCGTGACGTGTACTGTCAGCAGACAACAGCTCGCGCGTGAATCGGAGCGTGACGAAGCGTCTCACGGCTCGTCGCTACTACGTTGGTGACACTGCTCGCCAGATGGTCGACCTTAAACACTTATGCTTTATTATTGTTGTATTGTGTGTATCGTGGTTGACAGTTATCCTTATTTTTTAAATAGATACAGCAGTAAACCGCGTAGTCTATGCGCTGTACCTACTATTCAGATGTGTAAACTACATGACTGCAAAGTTTAAGTAAAAACCGTCAAGTAGTTTTTACTTGAAAGAGTAGCGGTATTACATAACCTTTCGCGTTTGTTTTAGTTGAAGGATTCGAACACAGCTCATATCTGTAGACATGTCTTTCATCATCATCATCAGCCCTTTATACTGTCCCACTGCTGGGCACGGAACTCTTCCCATTATGAGAAGGGTAAAACCATAGACCACCAAGCTGGCCAAGTGCGGGTTGGCAGACTTCACATGTCTTTCGAGAACATTATGGAGAACTCTCAGACTTCCTCACGACGTTTTCCTTCACCGTTTAGCAAGCGATAATTAACAATTTAATACGCACATAACTCCGAAAAGTCATCGGTGCGCGCCGTGGATTCGAACCCGGGCCCTCTGCGTAGCAGTCTATCGGTCTCTCCACTAGGCTATCGCTGCTTCTGATAACATGTCTTTACTGATAGGTAAATTTAGTACCTACCACTTTATATATTTTGAATAGACAAAAGATTGCCCTGTTCTACTAGAAATTGGTGAACTGGCTGCAAAGCGAGATTTCATGGTCATCAGCCCATTCGCGACCACAGCCGGTGCAAGACAAAATGTCGAAAAACATAGGTGTTTAAATATTTATTTTGTTAATTTTACTCGATTAAGACCTGTTAAATAATTTTCTATAAGATTTTATGGATACATTTTTGTGTGGTACCTAAGCACGATTAATAATTCTACGTTTGTTTATCAGTTACGCCGTCTGAACTCCGTAGCTTAAAGCGATAAGTAGCAATATTCCTGAAGGTGATCTATAGATATTCCACTTGAATAACCCGTAGCTCGTGTAAATACTACTTCAACTATAATAATATCGTATTTGCGAAAACATTCTGAAGAAATTACGGTAGCACTCACTCTTATCTATATTTACTTTATTCCTTCCTGTAGGTAATCCGCTTAGTAGATAAACAAAAACACAATTACATAGATATTAAGCCGATATTTCCAAGAAAATGTTGCTCTCAGCCGTTAGTAATTATTATTTATCTCACTTAGAAGTCTTATCGAGGTTAATAAGCACGTGTAATCCAAAGCCAATCCCACAATTTCAAATCTTTACGATATTGTGTTTAAGTGAAATATAAAAGTAGAACTAATAGTAGAGTATTGTATACTCTGTGGTAGTACCTACGTTTATTAAAAAAAAACGCACTAGTAATAAAACATACATACATAGACTCACGCCTGTTTCCCCGAAGGGGTAGGCAGAGGCATGTTAAACGCCCACTTTTCGCCAGTGTTTTGAGTAATAAAACCAGTGCCGTGGAAGATCTTATAAATCTATATAAATAAAATTGGATCACCGAAATGTATGTACGCGTATAACTTACAAACGACTGCACCAAATTCGATAAATCTTTCTTTGATGTGTTCGTTATTGTCAGGAGAAGGTTTGTTTAAAAAATCACATTAAAAAATTAACAAATTTAAAACAAATTATGGCGGTACGAAGTTCACCGGGTTAGCTAGTTAGAAATAATAATGTATATATCATAAAAAGTTTTCCACAATGTGGATCATCATTCTGCGTAGTGTTAAACGGCGAGGCGGCTTTAACGTGGTGGTTAAAGCTTTCTTCTTCAACCCGAAAGAAATTATTCTAGCAAAAACCGCAAAAAATCTTAACTAAGTCTGGATGTACAAAATTCTTGCTTTACTGACTAGTCAGTCAAGTCAGGCGACTTACAGAAAAAGCACAGTCAAAACTATTCGACGTAAGAAGCTGAAATTTCGTACGTGCGTTTTTTGGGGACCGTAGGGGTGCACTAAGAAGGACTTGTCCGAATTTTCCACAGGGGAACAGGTAGAAACGGACACTAAATAATAGCCGAAGACATTCTCTAGTCAATGATAAAAGGATTGCAAGCTACACAATACCTAGTACTATCACCAAGAATATCGCGAAAACAAACTTCCTATACCTACAGCGGAACGCCATTTCTGCCCACCATCTAAGTATAGTATCCAATCACGACGGGAATGTAGTAAGTGTCAACAAGGGCTAACAACCGGGTTCGTTAAACACTCATATCGATTTATTGACTAAACAAGTGCTAGACTAATTTGTACCTAAGCCTGATACAGGAGGATTATGAGCAATCAGGCAGTAGGCAGTAAAGACGCGTAGTTACGTAATGACTAAAAGACGAGTCATCATCAGCTCTTTGTATTGTCCCACTGCTGGGCACGGGCCTCTTCCCATTATGAGAAGGGTAAGGCTATAGTCCACCACGCTGTCCAAGTGCGGGTTGGCAGACTTCATATGTCTTTCGAGAACATTATGGAGAACTCTCAGACATGCAGGTTTCTTCACGATGTTTTCCTTCACCGTTTAGCAAGCGATAATTAACAATTAAATAGATACGCACATAACTCCGAAAAGTAATTGGTGAACGCCGTGGATTCGAACCCGGACCCTCTGCGTAGCACTCTGTCGGTCTCTCCACTAAGGCTGTCGCTGCTTTAGAAAAAAGACGAGTAATGATTGTTAATTCTACCACATTCACACAACAACAAAACTAAATTCCCAATAGGTATAAGCAGAACTTGTACTATTAGTACTGAACCATGGGTAAACATACATTATTACGTACAGTGTACGACATAGCTAATAACCTATAGCTTATTAGCTAAAGTCAAACATAGTAGAACAAAGCATAGGATGAAATTTCGATCAGATAGTCACTAACTAATTCGGCTGATTCTTCTCCTGCGGGAAACGAAGAGATACAATGGCCAAATTTTCATTTTCAGGTCTATCTGGGCACGTACGGTGTGAACATTTTCGTCAGCGATGACATAACCAAATTTCTTGGTGTTAAGCTGTTTGCGTCAAGGCCTAAGAGGTAATAATACCTCCATGTAATCATATTTCTAGAGTTGAGAAAACAGTCATTTAATTTTTTATTGATAAACTTTATAGAATGAAACTTCGTAAATTAATTCAATTCAGTTTCAATACCGATGTGTAAACAACGTGAATCATTTCAGAGTGGATTGGGTTTATATTGAAATGCAAGATTGAAATAAGACTGCAGCATATTTGTAGATTGCTCACATGAAAGTGGCGATCTGGAGGAGAATGTTCACTGCGGGGAGGTAAAATCTTTCCTTAGAGACTAAAGATAAGGGCCTCTGGATATTCATAATGATATTTTTGCCCAGCATTAGGACATAGGCTATACATATAGAGATAGGCATATTGGTGAACAAAATCAGAGGCCTATACGCATCTGTGGACTATGGCAGCACGATTTCTTGAAAATCTTGAAAAAGGATAAACTAGTTTAGAGTTTACACCTTTAATTAGTTCATTTACGTATGGTATGTATTTTTCTTTTGACGGAGGATTTTTCAATAAGACCTCTCCTGTCCTAAGAATAAATCCTGTGCCACGGGAGACTTTACAAACATACAATTTACAGATACGACTCAGACTCGAAATAACAATTTATGTTTGACACAAAGTGTTGTCTCGTGTGAGGATCGAGCCCACAACACTCGGTGCAATGTCAGACGGCAAGGCGACGGCTCAAACCACTACGCCAACCGTGCAGTCAGATGGTGAACAACAGTGCTGATAGTGCTGATGATGATGATGAACAAAACCAACCAACAAAGTCTTCAAATTAATCAAATAGTTGGAAGGTAGTCACCAGATTATAATCAACAAAACGATGCCCGAAGCTTCGTCCGCACATTTTTTTTATTTAACTGTTTCTGCCCGACCCCTTGGTAATTTCAGAAAACCCCTTCTTATTGCACGTCTACGATCTCCAAGTAACATGCCACACAACACAGTTTAAGCTGTAGCTTGTCTGCCAGTCAGTCAGTAACGCAAGGATTTTATATATACAGAAGATATAAACTATAGCCTCTCTCTACAGAAGGTCTCGTCGCAACCGTTTTTCAACATTACCCTTCATTAAAATAAATAATTACACGTCTTCATTACGTCATTGAAAGGGTTGTATGCTTATACTTCATATAGTGTATTTTCGCTTAGTAAGATTATATGAATTCTACCCTTGTCGAGTCAGGCTGGGAATATTGTGTCGGTATAAGTTATGAACGTATTTTATCATAACAATATTGTTACAGCTATTGTCCATACTTTCATGGTGCTGACTACGAAGTCAGCGGATTTACAAATTAGTTTACATCTTAGACCTATCCTCTATTTTAGCCTTATACGTCATAATGCCCCTAGTACAATTGCATACTACCTACAGCCCGGGATCCGTTTACTAGCCTAACCGGACCTATCTGACCTCGGCAACTCGAAGCAATATTCCATGGTATAGACCAGCGTCAGTTCATTCAGAGGTACTGAGTCATCAAAACGACTGTCAAAGATCTTCATGACAACCGGGACTGAGGCTTAACGTGATCACCAGCCTAGGCAAGCGATAATTAACAATTCAACACCCAATTAACTTCGAACAGTCAGTGGTGCGTTCGGTGTATTCCTGTATTCCATGGTGTATTCGAACCATATAAGTACCCTCTGCATAGCAGTCTGTTGGGATCTCGACTGGACTATCACTTTCTTTTAAAGTAACTCAAATTCACCCAAAGCAACCATATCACCAATAAAACCAAAATAATTAGGTTCAGGCAAGTAATTACATCGTAACTAGCTAAATGAAAATTAATATATTTTTATGATTAAACGCGGCCTTACATAATCTCAAATAATTTGTTTCCCAAAAGAAATATGGCGAAAGCATCTGCCTTAGCCTCGGCCTAATTGGAGCATTATATATTTGAATTTCTCCACGATTACTTACACTGAATTAATTTTTTCCCACTTATTCCTTTGAAATTTACGTGTAAACGAAATAAGGCAAATATTTTCCTTATGGTAAGTTAAACGAGAGTGAAGGGCCCACCTGACATTCTCCAGAACTTGGGATAAAATCAAGATATTAAAAATTTAAATACTGTTCTTACTTTTTGATTTTTTCGTCGTTCCCTTGAATTTTATTTATTATAAGCCGATAATACGGATGGCAGCGATGTTTTGTTTGAATAAATGATAAAATAATATAATACTGTACGATCGCCATTGACATATATATTACTGCGTAATCAATGACGATCGCACACTTTATGTTAACTTCACCGTTTCTATCCCATTCCGTGGTACATCGGAAACCCTTTCCTAGACATTTCAGGTTCTTGCACCCAAAAATGTGTGTGGCTATGCATTGTCAGTAACGCTCAGCCAGTCAGTAACGCGAGAATTTTATAAAATAATACCGATAAATAACACGTGGCTGAGTATGAAATCCACTGTTTATAGTTTAACCTCTATAACGACTATTTTCTTTTTTTTTTTATTTATAGACTCACTCACGCCTGTGAAGGGGTAGGTAGAGGTGTAATATTACACCCACATTTCGCCACGAATTTTTAAGTCCCACGTAATAGGGGGCGATCCTATTGCCGTTACCGGGCACATCACCAGACTCCGAGCTGCTACTGAGAATTCGGAAAAACCCAGTAACACTTTTGCCCGACCCGGGAATCGAACCCGGGACCTTCGATCAGTAGTCGCTTACGCTATTCACTGGACCACGGAGGCAGTCTTATAACGACTAACTTTAATTTACCTACCTAAGTTAAAATTAATGAATACACTTAGATAGTGTACGTAATTTTATTCCCAAGTAAGGACATCGAGTTGTATAGCCCTCTAAGGTGGTAGAAAATGCATGTTTAATAAGACAAGCAAAAAATCTTCTAAGCTGGCTGCAATATTACTGCTACTAGTAGTTATAACAGTACTAAAGATACTAACACTTATATCATCATCATCCTCTTAGCGTTATCCCAGTTTCAATCTGGGGTCCGCTTACTAGTCTAACCGGATTTGGCTGAATATTAGCTTTTCCACGGAGCGACTGCCTGTCTGACCTCCGCATCCCGAAGGGATAGCGATATTCCATGGTTTAGACTAGTGTCAGTTTATTGAGAAGGTACTGACGCCTTGTAACGACTGTCAAAGATCTTCATGACAACCGGGACCGACGGCTTAACGTGCTCTCCGAGGCACGGGACAAGAGATAATTAATAATTCAATACGCACATAACTCCGAAAAGTCATTGGTGCGCGCCGTGGATTCGAACCCGATACCCTCTGCATGGCAGTCTGTTGGTATATCCACTAGGCTATCGCTGCCTATTAACACTTATATGTATTGCTTAAATATTTAATTGTTTTCAAACATTTCGTACAAACAGCACTTAAAACGGCTCCAATGATTAAAAACACAATTGAAAGTAAAATGCTTCATTTAGTAATAACATTTTATCGAAACTAATAACAATACGTTACAAAATAATTGCGGGAGAGCCGCAGGCTGCAGACATTCAAACTAAAAGCAACAATAACTTTAATTGAAACTTAAGTAAATAAGTTTTAAATGTAATGGTTGATAGTCTATTTTCTCTGATATTGCTTAGTAAACTCAGAAAATAGACAATTTGAAATTGAAATTACAAGATTTGGTTTTAGTAACATGACCGAAAAAGCTTATTAAGGCATCTTATTTAATGAGGTAGGTATATCTTTTAACTCGATACCTATTGGTATGGTGTAATGAAATAAAATAAATTACACAATAAAGAAATTTGATAGCTGTTATGAGCGACGATACCTTTGAATTTACTTAAACTGGTCTCAGCCATGAAATATCGCTATCCTTTTGAGTCGCGGTGATCTGGTCGCAGTCGTTCTGTGGAAAACTAGATATGCCGTTGATTGTAGTTCCACGTTTACCCGCGCTGGAGCTGTACTTTGCCAAACCTTTCCCATCAGCCATATAAATCACTACACGGTTGGCGTAGTGATTTAAGCGGCTACCTCGCTCCTTGAAACTGCGTCGAGTATTATGGGTTCGGTCCCCGCACGAGATATAACTTTATGTGATCCATTCATTGTGGTTACAAGTGTGGTTGTTCCTTGTGGTTATATGTTTGTAAAGGTCCCTGCGACTTAGGATTTAATTCTAGAGCAGGAGTTGCTTTTAAAAAGAAAGTTCCAACTATATTTGTATTGTGCATAAATGAATTATTATATATACCATGAAGATCTTTGACAATGTTTTAGGGAGTCAGTACCTTGAAATATACTGACACTGTTCGATGTCATTGAATATCACTGTCACTCTTTGTGCGCGGTAGTCGCTACGCAGGAGTTTTATGGAAAGGAATAATCTAAATAGGAAAATAATGATGACTCACCACGCTGTGGCCGCTGCGGCTGCGCAGACTGAGCCGCATCTTCCAGTCGCGCTTCGAGGACGCGCCGCCCTCTGAGCTGAACGATCTCTTCATGGGCAAAGACATCGTTGTAGCTTTTTATCTTTCTACCCACCACATAATATATTGCGTCTCTATAAATCGCATAATCTTTGCACTACACAATTCAAAATCCGCGTCCACGATTGGTCAACGCATCTCTAAACGTCACTATCGTCAAAGAATACATCGCAGATGCGACACTTCTAAGTCACTAAACTATAGTCAAATGTTTCTAACATTATAATTAAACACGAAACTACTGGCTAACACTGATAAGTTCAAACACTACGGGGACACTACACAGGAACAATCTGAAACAAAAAAACATTCATTAGTTTGTTGCGCAGAGTACGTAAATTAATCGGTGGAATTTTGTCTCATAGTAACCCTTTCTGGCGAGCAAAGTTTCATTTGAAACTTTCTATTTCAATGCATATAGATAAACATATATGTAATTATTTTATAAGGAAGACATGTTACCTATTTATATTGCCCGTGATACGACTATAATTAGGTAAATATATCAGTTCTACTAAATAAATATAGGACTACTTTTGCTTTGAATAGCATGTTTATTATATTAATAAATCAAATGGTCAATATTTTAAAATTAGTACCTAACTTATTTATCGAATCGTGATTAATTTGTTGACCGTCCTCAAGTCAAAGCGGTAATGCTGACGCAAAACCGCTAAACAAATGCTCATATTAAATACTAGATGAGCCCATGGTTACATCCGCATTATTTAAGGCTACTGCTCTGATGTGGCTCCTGTGGCTTATAGCGTGATGATTTATAGCCTTCTTCAGTAAAGGGGCTAGATAACACTAAAAGATTTTTCAAATCAAACAAACTGTTCAGCTTTATATATTAGTATTACCGTATTAGATTACGCAGCAAAATGACGAACAGCAAATCAAGCGAGGATAAATACAAACATATTAAGATAAAGTTCTTTGTTAGATCAGTTAGTTAGCATATTATTCCCCTGGTAGTCTGGTGGTTTAAAAGTCACGCCGCAACTATTGCACTTTCGCCACTATAGATTCGCCAGAATCGTGCGTATATGGTATCGTTATATGTAGATACCTATAAAGCTTTATTCGCACGTTCCCCGCAGCACCATGTTATCACATATATATTATTGTATACCAACATTTTACGATATAAATGATGAAGGCTCACAAACAACAACTTCAATTATTTGCACAATATGTCCTTTGTTTCGAAACAGCACAATGAAATAAAACATTAACGATGTTTTATACATAACATCGTTTATGTTTACTCCATAAAATTATGGTTTACTTCTCCTACAGACAGTGAATTTTTACACACTGCGCCACATTGCGACACAGAATAAAAACATAAAATCTGTTACCAAATTCGTCTGTCACAGAATCAGGCAAGCGAAAGAGAAAGTAACGAATGTACGAAGCCTATAATCTTTCTCCAATCCCGTCTTGGTTTTACACAGACATTGCTTTGAAAATCTTCAATATTTAATACATTATTCTCTCTATTGATGTGTGGAGTTAGCAATGTAGATTGCTACACAAATAGGGGTGACTGTATAAACGTAATTTTATGAAAACAGGTCTCGAGTTTTGTGCCTCGTTGCGAAAATTAAAATCAAATAAGAACTACATTTTTGTTGCATTCCGAGTACCAATTGACATCGTAGTAGTACACTAGCCTTTAAAACAAATAAAATGCTATATAAAAAACTGAAAATAAAGGACTGTTTTTTGCTTGTGACCATATTTGCATAGTCTGCTTAGCTTTGTATTATCATTTATAAAAAAAATTGGCTATAACATAATCTTGGTGCGCTCTTGCAAATGTCAGTTCATTCTGTTGTTAAATAAATAGCGCGAGCCTCGCACTTTGCTGTCACCACAGAACTTTGTAGTATTATATCATATTTGACCCATAGCTTCTAATAGACTTCAGGTATAACTCGAGAATAGTCCCTTGAAGTAACTTTATAACACTCAATTAGTACAATACCGAGGTGTTATGCAACTTGCTTTGCTATAGTAGCCTCTAGAAAGTTGGCTTAAAGTCTAACTTTGTTTGATGGCATTATGAAAGAGATTTGCAACAAACTTTGCGTATAATACTAGAACAGACCGAGATTTAATCCCGCTGGTAAAACTAGCAATATTGTGTGCTACACTCGGTCTGGATTGGACTGAATAAGTTATAGGGGCGGGTTAAAATATTTTATATTTGCAGCAATCCAATAATTAAAGGATGACTTTTAATGTATTTTAACCGACTTTAATGATAAAGATAGAGGTTCTCAAATATTAGCAGTATTTTTTGTGGTTATTACTGCTCAGAGTGCCTTGGATGTAACCGCGATAACGCAAGGCCGAAAATGATGAAGTACAATGTAGGTAAATATAGAAAAATATCCTCAATTCTTAAAATTATAAAATAATTGAAATATATAATTTTTATTTGTTATTTCTTTAGTATCACTCGATATTTAGTTCGTAGCTTAGAAGAATGGGTGTTTGAGATGAGATTTTCTTAAGATGTACGAGCCTTTCCATTGATAGATCTCTGTTTGTGTCCTCAACTGCCTTTGATGACGTGGTCACGCGAATCTACCACGGTGTGGCATTATTTCTGAACAATAAATTAATATCGAATTTCATTTGAAATACAACCTCCACAACTAACCCTTAACAAGACTCATGAGTTCGTAGTTGACCCAGAATTCCAGGTACTTTGATAAAAATAACGATCCAGTTAAAGGTTTAAGTTTTGTTTAACCATTTGGTGTTATTTGCTATTTGCAGAGTTGATTTCAATTGCTTCTAAGTACTCAATATCGCAGCATGTTGGGAAACTACTAATATCAGTACGTTTGATATTAATAGAGTTTCTCACATTCGGAGTTTGTCTTACGAACTGCTTGCCCAGTTTGTATTTGAATACGTTAGGCTCTGCGACTGACTGCTTATATTAGATAGGGAATGTTAAGGATCGTTTGCTCAGGCCATGATTTTGAGTGGCCATTTGATGTGGAATTTAATTCGGAGTGCTGCCATCCTGCACGGTAACGTCGATCTTTGTCTCAGGGAATACGGAAACATAGTGCAGCATTTGTAAGGCACGACCATTCGCCCGAAGAAGAATACGGCCACATAAATAAGGGTTAATGTTTGGTAATCGCTGAAAATGGATGTAGTTTGAACTTTATTGGTTTATATAATCATATTATATCTTACATATCTTCACGCCTTTTATCCCCGAAGGGGTAGGCAGAGGTGTATTACACACCCACACTTCGCCAGTCATCATATTATATATCTTATGCATTATACTTATCTTATTTTCTAGTGGATTTAACAATATAGCTAATGGTTAAATTCGTTAGATAAAACGGCTGTCTAAATTCAGCAACTTCAAAGAAACATAATAATATGTTATCAACCTCTAATCCTTATCCAGTATGTTTGTAAATAATAATATTTAAGTAAAATATTATTAAGCCCACATACAATAGGAACACATGAAAATACGCTCACTGACAAATTATTATCGAGAAAAAGATACAAAGTAAAAGAAATTCATAAATTGAAAAGAGGAGCTCAGTAAATCCACAACATATTCACCGAGTTTCGCAAACGAGCCATTAAGCTCACTTAATCAAACCGAACATAAACCTTAATAACGGCTCGACAGGGGCATGTCACCACAGAGGAATAATATGAAAAACATGGCATGAAAGGATGGCAACACCAATTGAATAAAAAAATACAAAAACACAAATTTGAAGCGTTCGATGTTCCAAATACCTTACACATTCAAATTTGAAATAGAGCGTATTCCGTATCACGCAGAATGTATGCCCGCAGATCGGGTGTCCCATAAAGCGATGTGTTTTATTTAAAACGTTATCGATTTCGGGCCGCCTGCGAGGGTTAGATAAGCCCACACAATTATAGATTTGACATCACGTCTGTGTTCTTAAGAATCCGGGGTTTGAAGGTTAATTAATTTTTGATTTGGTGTTTTAGGATTGGTTGGTGGTAGAATTGATTTGTTTTCCTCTATGTCCATTAGATTTAATATATCGAAATGTTTGGAGTACGAAAATGTAGAATAGGAGTTCGAAAACTACAGTCTTAACTTTGAATTGGCCAATTAGTATTTACTAGAGGACGCCCGCAGCTTCGCCCACATATTATTTTATTTTACCCGTTTTGCCCGATACCGTGGGAATTTCACAAAATCCCTTCTTAGTGCACCCCTGCGGTCCCCAAGGAACATACATGTCAAATTTCAGCTTCCTGCGTCTATCAGTTTAGGCTATAGCTTGTCTGTCAGTCAGTCAGTAACGCAAGGATTTTATATATACAGATTAGTCTCGCTTGAATGAATGAAGGCAAACATTGTGAGGTAAAGCACATGTCTGTATTCTCCATTTTTTAGTAGTATGTGTTTTTAAATAGGAGTGGCATAATATTTTATTTTAAAGGAGTATTCAAGGATGCTCATATGGCAATCCTAAGAACCGACTTGCAATAGATTGAAGAGCCTGCAATACGTTTTACCGAAAGTCTATGAATATTTTATTCATGTCTCCCATTTCTTAAAGAGTTCTTTCTAACTTCCCAAGTCACGAACACGAAAATACTTACGTAAAAGCTATTTAAATGAAAACGTTTTTAAATTCCTATTTTCTAATGCAAAAATTTCATGGCCTTTAACATTTAAAAAGTTGGTAACGCTTTTAAAAATAAAATTTCCAGCAAGTTTCCCCTCAAAGTGAAACTGTCAAGGAGGCTTCGAGGAACACAAACTAAATAGAAAACTAATTACTTTTTAGCCAGTTAATTGATAAACAAAGTTTCAAAGCCACCGTGATTAATATCGTACTGCTTAATGATTTTATAAGAATAAGAAATTTTTCTGTTAAAGCGTTGCATTCTACTTAGTATAAAGTATCAGGAATGTTCTAGATATTACGCAGTTTCACTAGAACCGGTTATCATCTGCGAAATTTAACGTGAAAGGGATTTCAGGATTATTAATGTATCTGGTACTCTCTTTCATATTCTAATACTTTAATGTAACTTATGGAGTGCAATAAAGTATTCTACCACTACCATTTTCTATCACATTCTACCACATTCATACAACACCATCTAGTCCCAAACTAGGCAGAGCTTATACCATGGGTATGGTAGTATGACAATGGATAAACATACTTATAGATATACTTTTCTTTTTTTTAAATACATATATATTATACATAGAAACACCCAGACCAAGACAAACATCCATGTTCATGCACACAAATGGTTAACTTGAGCGGGAATCGAACCGGCGACCTTCGGCGTACCAGTCGCTTACACTCCCGCGGCGCCAACCGGTCGTCAAAGTATTGAGTGTTTGGTCCATTCTAGATAGAATTTCATGAATTTGGTGCTATTAATTGTTGAAGAGTAGCGCTCATAGCATAACTTGACTTTTGATAATACATTGGGAAAGTTAAGCATCTTTTACAGAGGTTACCACCGTTTATGTTTAACCGCTTGTGTGGCATTTAGACCTTGCCTTAACGACCTTAGGAGGCCACGTTAAGCTGACACATCAGTCTCAGTTCTTGTCTCAGGACAAATTCATAAGATTGAATGTGTTATCGGCCCTCAATTGGCTTAGAAACTCGACACAACACGAAGCTAACAACGTATCATCGCTTAACATCAGGCGAGATCGCGGTCAAACGTTAGCCTATCATATCAAAAGTTAAAAAGAAACCGAGTTTAGTCATACAATCAAACAAAAATAAAGAAAGAATTGTTAAAGACACGAGATTTAAACTTGCTCTTAAATATTTTAGCACGTGAAAATGTTCATCGATGAAAGACTTAAAACCCCAATATTCGTGCATTGCTGTCGTTGACACGTTTTCACTTTTTCATCTACGTTTTAACTAATAATACTCCCAGTAAAGTTTGCCACAAACCCGTAGCACCCGCAGGCACCCGAACTTCTTTCAAAATGTGGTTTTGACGTCTTTTGCTGAGTGAAAATTACCTTTTAACTACATTTAGATTTTAGATTAGTAAATGTTAGCGTATTTAATTTCTTAATTTTGTGGTAAATTTGGTGGTGGCTGAACCAAAAACTTAAAAAAATTGGAAATTTTGCTTTAATACTACATGTGCATAAAATAGCAGTTTTGTTTTTGTCAATTTCAGTGTAACTAATTACATTGTTTTGAGATTTTAATAAGACTTTTGCTATGGAGCTTATGGACCACTAAAACTTACTCATAAGCTCATAAAACAAGATTCTGCGTAAACAAGAGTCATTTGTAACTCAGAATATCATGAAATATTTCTACAGCAGAAAACGAATATTAAAGTCTTTTGGCATGTTGTAATAATTCATGCATTATTCCCGGATCTGAACTCCTTTTCCCCGCCAACAGCTATATGCCAAAATATTACAGTACTCCTTTCACCATATTCGGTTATATTTCGCATGAAGCACCTAACCAGATTCGTTCATTAATTACATCGTTACACGACAAAATTAACATCGCAAGGTCCCATCTTGTATCTCATTCACTCGCTTTACGAAGACAGAGAGGGAAAATAAAGTAGGGTGTCATCAGAATGCAAAATAGGAGGCACCTTTACCTTTTTACGAGTACGAGAAAATGCCTTTACTGAGAAGTGGAAAGGTTTTAGTACGAATCTAATGGAGGTTATTTAGGCAGGCTTCAAGCAAAAATATATAATGTATCAAATGGTTAATGGATTGAGAAGGACCTTGGCGAAGAACCGGCGGCCTGCGGATTCCATTTTGTTTCTGTATCTCTATTCTTTATTGTGATTAATTGAGAGTTTTGTATTTTGATCAACTTAGGATGGTTATTAATTATGCTTGCTGATGTTTGGAAATATTCTACGTACATTTTGACATCGTTGCTCACTAAAATGCTTTGATTTCTTGGCGTTGGTTTCACACCAGAATATTGTATAGAGTTATAATACCTATACTAAGTGTAAGCTGGGATGGAAATCTGTTACAGTTTCACAGAAAAACACTGACTGGATTCTGTGGAATCACTGCATTTGCTATTTCTACAGTATAATATATAGGCTAATTTGCTGTCGAGATAACCAACGTTGAGTGTAGTTACGGGCAACATCTAGTTCTGCCTAAAACGTACAAACATAATATTTGCCATGTACCTATATCTTATGGCGCTGATACACCTGAGCATTCTCTTGTAACAGAACAGCGAGCATACGCCACTTTCTGTTTTGTCGAACCAATGTCGAACCGAACAACGAACAGAGCCGAACATTGCTACGAACATTTTCACGATCTTTCTAGCGAACACTCTAATCCTTGGAATATAGAAAAAATATAGAAAGCGCACTACAACAGCATTTTTACCCAATATATTTACTTCAGCTTGACTTATTCATTCTTTAGAGTAAGAGTAAGATACCTACATAAACAAATAACGTTTCTAAATAATAAAATGCAGATCTTAATTTAACGTAGGTTTTATAAATTACACAAATGTCTGTTCCTACATTCAAATTTGTTTATCGAAATCGAGTATTTATCAACATTCTATTGAAATGATTTTTGACTTTGACTTTGAAATTAATTCTGAGTAAAGCAAATCTAAGGATTTATTGTAAACATAATAGATATTTTATAGATATTCATTCTGAGTAACCCCATCACTAGTCAAGTTAAAATTAGTGACAAACTACGAAGATTTTAAACGTCATTTGTATATTTGTCTTTCTCTTACATTATATAAAAATCATAAGTCAAAGTGAAGTAAATATATTGAGTTCAACCGCTATTGTAGCGTGGTTGCTATGTTTTTCTATATTCTAAGGCTCGCTAGGCTCGCTAAAACACACTCTTTTGTTTTTCTGTTTTGTAACATTCGCGCGAATGCTCAGTACAGATGAATGCTCAAGTGTATCAGCGCCACTAGACACATTTGAAAATAAATCTCTTTTAACCCGAGGCGTACAACGAAAATGAAAACTAATTTCCAGATTTAAAAAATTGGTTGCCTGTAAAGTCGGTATACGGGCGAAAGTTTTACGTGACAACGACTTTGAGTGGTAAAATAATTTTAATGTGAATATTCATTCGTATAGTAGGAAGAAGGATGAAAGACGCGTGCCTTTCACTTTTTATGTCTGTCTCTCTCGCTCTTAGGCGGGACGCGTGCCTCTCACTCGCTCTCATTGTGAGCGCATAACGTGAGCGGAGCGTAACGCAGTTTCTTGAAGTGTCACCCGGCAAACCAATTTATAAGACGTTGTCACGTCAATAAATTACATGTTAGTTTCAAAAGTAACATTTGCGTAACCTTACTGACCTATTAATATAGATATGCTAAGTAAATATCGGTAAAATGATAAGCTTATGAATGAATATATTACAAACACACGGTCTGGTTAAAAGTGTTTGTGTTAGATAATAAGCCCCGGTCCGCCACGGGGATTTAAATTTAAATAATAATATTACTTGCGGACTATATAGAATATATGGTATCAGGCACAGCTGATAACGTAGAGGATATATTGTTTAAATAGTTTCAAAGTTTCGCAATTTGCACACGTCATTATTTTAAAATATTGATGATTCCATTGTCTCGACGTTTGGACAATGTCACGTTAGGGTGTCATAAAAGGTAACTTCGGGGTACATAAGAGATATCTTATTGATCTTAATATGCATATTTTATTAGCATGATGAATTTAATGTGTAAATTATACAAAAGAAAAATATGGTTATGATTAAATTGTCCTCAGTACAACCTTTTCTACCGCTGTGTTTTATACGTCAAAAGCACTTCTTATTTAACATTAAAGTAGATAAAATATTCGTTGGTATCATAGTACTGAAGTAGAAATTTAAATTTCCGGGATGATTTTTTTAATCTGACATCATTCTGTTAAACTAGACCTTTAGAGTGTCTACCCCCAAGAGGCACTTCCTAAGAGTAAAGCCCTGAAAGTTTTAAACAAAGCTTTTTACTCAACTGGATATATCCTTGAAATGGCTAAAGCGTATAAACGTCTCCAAACTGAAATGAAACCATGAATTAAGGACTTATATAGTGCAACTAAACTTCCTTCGCATGTCAGTATTTTACATGACATGCGCTTACAATTTCTTGTTTTATGGCAGCCTGCTTTATCATCATACTCATTATCCTCCTAGCGTTATCCCAGTTTCAACCTGGGGTCCGCTCACTAGTCTAACCGGATTTGGCTGAATATTAGCTTTTCCACGGAGCGACTGCCTGTCTGACCTCCGCAACCCGAAGGGATAGCGATATTCCATGGTTTAGACTAGTGTCAGTTTATTTAGAATGTACTGACACCCTATAATGACTGTGAAAGATCTTCATGACAATCGGGACCGATGGCTTAACGTGCTCACCGAGGCACGGGCTAGCGATAATTTTCAATTCAATACGCACATAACTCTGAAAAGTCAGTGGTGCGCGCCGTGGATTTGAACCCGATACCCTCTGCATGGCAGTCTGTTGGTATCTCCACTAGGCTATCGCTGCCTGCTTTATGCGGGTAATAAAAGTCTACAATATTGAGAAAAGTCGTCCTATTGCACCTGGGTAAATCAATTCCAAGGAAAACCTAGTCCTCAGCTAATGTCAAAATATTTCATCTGGGTGAAATCATTCCAAGTTGAAATGAAACACGAAGTTGACACTTTGTTAACACTAAGAAATCCACTTTGTTGGAATGAACCACAAATAAACAGTATTTTTTATCAGAGAACTGGCTATTATAGTAACAGATTACCATATATGAGTAGTTCTTGTCCTCTTTCTACACACGTTGTAGAGACGCAAATAGAAGACATATTGGAAACACTTTAAAGTATTTTAGTACATTCAAACTTTTAAACCGTAGACAGAAAACGGAGCGCGGCAGTCAGTGATGCGTTGCCGACATCGTCGAGAGAAATTCACGACGGAGTAGTTTCTTATCAAGCGTACAATCGACAGCTCTATCGAAAGTGCCGCCGCGCTTAGAGGCCTCCCATCTTTTGCAACTTTTAAATTATTTGAAATTTCTCAGACTCTTGTGACTACGCGGTGAAAACCGTGGGGAGCGTCGGGATAAATATAAGGTTTTATGCGATTGAGACCATTTGGGTACATAAATTTACCGAAATTTACATAAATTAGTATACCGAGCATCTACACAAATGTAACAGGTACATAAAGGATTAGTACATTGTGGTATATATGTATATATCCAGGTACTGTAAAACATTGAAAATGAAAATGAAATTCTAATCATACACGAACATTACCGGTCTATTTACCATTTGACGAAATACATCAAATTTTACCAATGAATCTGGTTTCCGCTAGAATTTAATTTTATGGAGACATGTTCTTGATATAAATAGGCTATATTATCTTCTTCAGATATCAAGAGTGCTCTATATTAATTTTAATTAAACTTCACTTAATCATGAAATGTAATTAGGACTGTAATTCAACTTGACTTACTTGAGGAATTAATTTGGAATAAAATGGATAAAATTTTAGTTTATATTATTTTTTATTAGTGGTCATGCGGTGCCTTGGTCTGAGAGGAGTACCTACTAGAGAGCTTAGATATAAGCATACACGGTCTCCAAAGAGTATCCGATTTATAAAAATGAACTGTCGAAATATATCGGCACTTCTTGCTTCTGCTTGAAGATTCTTCAGATTATAACTGTCAATAAACTGATTCCACTCATGGACTCCTAATTAGAGTCTAAGTCACAACGAAAGCTGATTCCAATATTGGTACCGCCTGAATAATTTAGGTATGCCATTACTATGGCATACCTAAATTATTCAGGCGGTACCAATATTTAAATATATCTATACCTAGTTGTCTTGCATTACCGATGTTTAAAACTTATGTAACCTTTTACTTGAGCCTCATTTTGCTCTAGAAAATACTCTGACAGTTCGATTTTATACTTTTCAGTTGCTCCAAAGATAACTAACTACCCCTTTCTAAGAAGTGAATCTTTCTATCTGATCTATAACTTTCAGGGAGTAATGTTATGTTTGCAAACACATGAACAGAAATGAGCTAAAGAGACAACTTGATAGACATTTCCTTAATCTACAGCCGTCTTAAAATAACTGCAAATCTTCTACAATCTATCTATCTATCTATCGTTACGCATGTCTCCCATTAGGGTAGGCAGAGACTATGGAACGCCAAATGCTCCGGTTCAAACACATCTCTTTCGCTTCCTCAACATTCATTAACCTCATCATGCATGCTCGCCGGTTATGGGTACTTTTAATTTGGCCCTTTTTTAGTACGGTAACTATTTGGTCGGCGTACTTCAGCCTTAGGAGTCCCCTACCGACATCTCCATTCATTCTTTCGTATTTCTTCTTTCATCCATCCGTTCCAAATGTCAAAATTATTGCAACATTCCTTTTTCAATCTTTGTCACTACATCTTCTTTTAGACCACACTTCTCTTGTATGACACTGTTATTCACTTTATCTGTCAGCCTTATTCCGCACTTCTAGAACTGCAAACAAATATCAAAATTATGATTTCCGTACTTTCTAGAATTCTGTTTGATTCGATGTACGTTTATGTCGATTGGCATTTGAAAATGCTACGCAAGCGAAGCCTGGGCCGGTCGTACAACGGATAATCCGAGATTGTTTTCCTTACCTAACTTTCTTGCTCTTATATAATACAAGACGTCAAATTGTACATGAAAGGCCTCTTTCGTATAAAAAATTAAAAACCAATTGGTTTGGGTAACCGAAAAAGCGTATCGAAAATGTCGTTCAAATTTCGTAAATGTGAACGATTAAATACCGTGCCAATTCTACTGTAACGTCGGTTTCAATGGTTTTATTATTAAAAGTGTTTATTATTAATTCATATGGACTGCCTCCATGGTCCTGGATTCGATTCCTGGATCGGGCAAAGTTTTACTGCGTTTATCCGAATTCTCAGTAGCAGCACGGTGTCTGGCAATGTGCCTGGTAACGGCAATAGGAACCCCCCATTACTTGGGAACTACAATTTATAAGGCGAAATGTGGCTATAATATGACACCTCTGCCTACCCCTTCAGGCTACAGGCGTGTGTTCATTGTACGTTAAACATTGTATTTTATTGTAATCTGTGAATAACGCCGTGAGTAGTATATTTATTACTTTTATACTGTACTGCAATGTGTCTAATATTTAATATACTGCTGTTTTTTATTCCTAATAAATAAAATAAAACATCATATATCCCGATTTCACTCCGGCATAATACGTATTCTTATAATCGAACTCATCTCTGTCATTACTAAGAATTTTCGACAGACAGACAGTCACGTGATTTGAATCCATCTTTGCTACAGGCGAGATTTGAACCAAAATTGTATGAAAACAACGTAACGTAATGGAATACTCTTGTTTCTGCGGTGCGGGGGGAGTGAATATAAATATTGGTTCTCGAACGTTTTCGCAGGATGCCGTATCACATATAGTTCACGTGTGTGGTAAAAATAAACGGCGATTATTGGATACATACGATGAAAGGGATAAGCAATATATAAATTATAATGTGTGGAGTGGGCGCTAATAATAGATTTGTTCCCATCGACACCCGTTTACGTATAAGATGTATAGTTTCGTCATAAAATATTCACAATAGGGTCGCTTTAAATTACACGAATTGCGGTATTATACCCTTAACCTGATTGACGATTGTTCGAATACCAATAGTAGTTCTGTTTGTTAGATTATACATGTATTCTGTGACTCGGAGTGCAGGTTAGTCGTCGTAGTATGAAGATCTATGACAGTAATTATTAAGACGACTTGCAGATGCAGGCTCAAATATCCTGACAATGGTATAACCATAGAATATAGAACCCGTATGAGTAGTGGAGGTGATTCAGCAGTATATAAGTATTTGTTTCTCAAAATCTTCCTACTCTAATAGGCTTGTGTCCACTACCAATAAACTGGTTTTATTGTAGTATCTATAGATTCATTATTATTTGTAGATGCCAATAAAGTATATTATTTATTATAAAAAGGTAAGATTAATGTTATTCTTAGGATTCTAAAACTAAAAATAATATACTTATTCTTGTGACAGTGAACACCAATCAGAGAGCATTACGCCAAACAATGTGTCCGCCATTGATGTTGTTGACTTTTTGGTAGTAAATACAACTAAAACGTAAAACTTTGTACCTGCCAAAGCGAATATAACAAAATAAAAGTGGGTACATCAGACCAGGCTTCATTCACAGTTTGTTTTGTTTTGCACTTTGTGACATCAATCAACCGCCATGACGGTTTTCGGGTCAAATTCAAATACGTTTTTAAAAAGTCGTAATTAGTAATGTTGCTGATCGATTTTTGAAGAAAATTTCAGTTATTTCGGTTTAACATCTAATAAAGGTACGAATCAATCACTAATTACATTTTAGGACACAAGCCTATTGTGGTAGTTGGTGGGGCTATATGAATCTATCAACATTTGCTACTCTTTCACGTAAAAACGACTGAATGGAGTTAATGAATCTTTGGAGTAACATAGCTGCTACATCAGATTATCACATGCGCTACTTTTTGTTTTGATAATCGACCCACAGGGGCAAAAGCAGTGGCAAATTACAACTATAGATAAAAACATCTTTCAATTTTCTGCATGAAATTTTATAAGTATACTAGAGGACGCCAGCAGCTACGCCAGCATTTTTTCTAAATTTACCCGTTTTGGCCGATCCCGTGGGAATTTCGAGAAATCCCTTCTTAGTGCACCCCTACGGTCCTCAAGGAACATACATGCCAAATTTCAGCTTCCTGCGCCCAATAGTTTCGGCTGTAGCGTGTCTGTCAGTCAGTCAGTAACGCAAGGATTTTATATATTAAGATTCTAACTTCTTTGCATCAAAGTTTTTATTCCATTTACCACGCTTGACGTATTATGCAGCAGTTATAATAGTTATTAATTGAGAAGATCAGTAGCTCCTTTATAGTTTACGATCACTTAGATTGTTTAACTGCTCTACGATCATGGTTTATGGTTGCTCTACTACTTCCCGCTTGTTCTCGTATTATAAAGGATGTAGGAGTGCTAGTTAGCGGAATTTATCACTTGGTTATAAATTACGAAGTGCAGTAAATGCTGGTGCGCGTTGCAAGTTTTTCATTGTTGGCAGTAATTTTTATTTCACTTGTAGTAAACTTTATTGTACAAAAGTGTTTTGTTTTTCAAAGATGAAATAATTTTATGTCATAGTTTCAACTGTCTTTCGGGATAGATAGCACGTACTTTTATTTCGAATAACCCATATTTCGGAACCATTGCAAGAGCCATCTTCACGGATGTTATTCGTTACAAAGTTACGTGGTAAGTATAATATATCCCGATAGACAATTTAAAATAAAATTTTATGAAATTATAAAAGATCACTATAATTTATTTATTTTGTAAAATTTGCATAATAACATTACAGATGATTAATTATAACTATATACATTAATATCTTAAATAATCATAATTTCTAAGAATATATTATTATGTACCTACATAACTATCAAAATAAAAAGTGAAAATATATATGTACAGGTGGGCTTAGGCGTCGTAGAATGCCTCCGCATCGATATCATCGGGTAACGTGCCCAGAAGGCTGGCAGCATTGCCACGCTGGATGGCAATGCTGATTCTTTGAGCAAAGAATAAACCAGCCTTCTGGTCACCTGAGACGTCTATTAACCGTTTAAATATTTCTCGGTAAAGAACGAGCGCTCGGACCCCATGAGCCTAGCGTTTCCACCCCAAACGGCTCAAATAGGTAATTAGCTACTAGATTACTGTATTTACGCCGTTTGAGGGTTTCCGCAGATGCAGCAGCAGCGCCAGCATGGCCTCCCGAGCTTAGAACATAGGATGGCGCGAGGGTGTCTACGCAGGTTGCGTCCCACACCAAAGGCCTACCCATTTTGCATGGCAACAATGACATACCGTCAGGTCTCTTCCCGTCGTCGCGTACCAAACCATTTGGTTCAAGTACGGCTGGTAGGTACACCAGACGCGACAATAGCACGATGGATTATGTCATTTAGGTGAGCATGACGAGGAATTCTACCAGCGCTTCTGCTGCAGGATAGCCTCTGCTGTCCGAGGCTATCGACGTCTTCTCCACAATGACATCGATGCGGAGAAACACACGGAGCACCTAAACGGAGACAAGTGGCGATACGGAACGTCTCATCGTCCAACATGGTTCCTGTGTTGGACGATGGTAGTGCCTGAAGCCATAGACCGGATTCCCATTCCCCCACAGCCAGCAAGCGAGCACGCTCTGTAACATTAAAAGATGTATCCAAAAGATTTTTCCTCACAATGTTACAAAGCGGCGCGTCCCACTGTACTTGGGAGAATAGGTTGATGGGCAAATCAGTGTTTGGACAAGCCATTTTCCAGGCGTTTATAGCTTCGGTTTTGCACAGCACTTCTGAGTTAACTAGTGTAAGTGATAATATTTTCCTAGTTAACTCTTCCGTGCTGTGAACCGAACACAGGAACGCCGGTAAACTGACACTGGAAATTTTGCGAACGCCGAGCCCACCCCAACGTATGGGTAAAGATGATTGTGGCGAGGCTCGGTCGTCCAAGTCCACATTTAACTTGTATAATTTGGTCGATTTGTCCTAATAATGTTATATTTTTCCAACGTTGCGATGATCTTAAGGCATGAGTAAATTTTGGGACGAAAAGGCAATATCGAATAATAGTTGAAGCCGAATGTATATTAATTTTGAATAGGCGATCTGAAATTTCACAAAAATGTTGTATATTTTCTTCTAAGAAAGAATCAAAAGCTTCTTCAAATACGGGCGAACCTAGGAGGCGAAATGAACTCTTTTCAATAATTTTGATGTTTGGTGCCAAATGATTAAATTTAGATACTATCGAAAGTTTTTTTGTAGGACTGTTGTATTTATAAACAACTCACACTTACTAGAATTTAGTTCCAATCCAAAAGATGCGATTTTATTTTCAATAAAATCTTGTAATACTATGTCACTCTACATCTCCTCCTAGGGTTCCATCGTCTAAATACCATACATAAAATTTAGAATTTATTTGCCGTATAATGGGTTGTATAGCTAAGCTAAAATGACTGGTCCAAGACTGGTCACCTTGTCATCCAACTGCAGATTCCAAAAGATTGTCCTGATATAGTAATTTTGTGGGATACCTGTAACATTGCCAAAGATATTTGTAAATTTTAGAGGTTTCTAATTTTGCCTGTGCCAACAAAGTGTCCCTATTCACTGAATTGAAGGCGTTCTTCAAGTCAACCTTCAGAATGTTCTCCCCATCACCACTTCCAAGATACGTCGAAAGGGCATGTATAGCAGCCTCACAACCTGCCTTGGAACCAAAACCTAGTTGGAGAGGTTGGAATTTATCAGATAGCTTCCTGCTGTAAAATTTACAGCATATCTTAGCTGCTATACGCCGATAAGTGCAACCCACGGCAATGGGACGAATGCCACCATCTCTCTTGTTAAAAGCGCACAGGTTCGCCCCATACATGATATCAATGATAGCATCGTCCACATTACCGGAGAGCATACTATTTACTAGCGCAGTAAACTCCTTCAGAAGTGTATCGCCAGCCACCCCAACACTTGCACACACAAGATCTTTTAGATGCTGTGGTGTCAAGGCATCGAGGCCACCTGCCGAGCCACTTGTCTGGACTTGACATATTATTATCACCGAGCCTCAAACACACCGTCACAAACCCCTAATTAATATAGCCAAAAACATAAACGGTTTGGGGTTATATTATGACGAAACCGCCCACTGAGCAAGTACATTTAATAGGGATATTAAACGGAACGAGAGGAGAATCCTAAGAGGTTAAAAAGGTGAAAAACTTCTTAAAAAGGAGACGCAGAAAACCACGAGGCCCAGCTAATTAGAACAGCACTTAGACTGCCTATTGTATCGATAACCGATTTCCACACAGACAAAGCCAAGTACAGAAGCTACAGAGACATAAGAATATGAACAACGAACTGTCAATTCATTGTTCACTCAACAGGAAATTGCATACGTAAGTTTTATAATCTTTAATATCGATCGTCTTTAGTCTTTTACTATCTGTAGTTCGTTTTCAGTAATAACTCTAGCCCGCATTCGACAGGAACAGAAATAGCAATCTCCTATCTATAGTTAAATTAGAAATTCATGTACAATGCATATTTATCTTAATATATATATTTCTTGTGTGCGTGTGTATGTCACTGAACTCCTCCTAAACGACTGGACGGATCTTGATGAAATTTTTTGAGTGTGTTCAAGGGGACTTGAGAATGGTTTAGATTTACAATTTAGTCCACTGGAAAATGTTTTTTTACTTAATTTTTAATTTGTAAGTAGTTTTGGATTTTGGAATGTTTCACATTGGAACCGACGGACTGCGCTGCTATCGCAGTGTCAAATCTTATTTAATAATTTCGTCAAGGAGTACATCGAAACCTTACCTGAATAATAAAGTATTAAAAAATAAAGATTTCGAGTCGACAACATATATCCGCAAAATTCGGATTGTCGAGTATTTTGTAAAATTCTAATGTTTCTGACAGACAAATCACAGTCGCCATATTGGCCAGTCTAGCGAAAAGTCACAGATACTGGATAACATTTTGAGTACTATTAAGTCTTAGTACTAAGTAGTTTGTATATGTATGTGTAAATACTTTTTGCAGATATATCGACAATTATGGAAGTATCCGCCCAATAAAGGAGATTTGTGTTACCCTGAAATTAGATGATATACTATAACTAAAGATCCCCGAATTTACGCGAGCGATGCCGCGGGTAAAAG
This sequence comes from Euclidia mi, assembly GCA_944739405.2. NCBI lineage: Eukaryota > Metazoa > Arthropoda > Insecta > Lepidoptera > Erebidae > Euclidia > Euclidia mi. Next base: position 54,971,269 of record OX123199.2, read on the forward strand.
CTAGTATTATTATAAAATCGTTTACTTTACTTTAGACAGTGCGCTGTGTGTTGTGAGTTGTCGAATAAGACAACACTTTGTGTGATTTATGAATTGTTGTGACGTCTCTGAGTATATTTCGCTTTCAACTAGATATTGATGAAATTTTTAATGAGATTTTTTTATACTGCTAATCTATAATTAGGGAAGATCGACGTTCACAATTTTTTAAATCTGCTCTTTAGAGGTTGTAACAGGGTATGTTAATTTAAAGAGACTAAAGGATGCTTACGCTACTTTTGCTGCAGCTACGCCCACTCATTTTTGTTTTTTTCAAAAGACTACACCAGCACTAGGAATAAATCATTTGTCGCTGGGGACTTTACAAACATACCTACAACCAACGGACACAATGAACACCCAGACTCGAAACAAAAATTTATGGATCACACGCAGTGTTGTCTAGTGTGGGAATCGAACCCGCAACACTCGGCGCAGTGTCAAGCGGCGAGGCGGCCGCTTAAACCACTACGCCAACCGTGCAGTCAAATTTATTTTTATGTAACCAATTTTCCCGATCCCTGGGGAATTTTGGCTCAAACCATTCGTAGGGCATCCCTACGGAACATACACGCCAAATTTCAGGTTCCTGCGCCCAATAGTCTTGCCTGTGCGTTGTCTGACATTCAGTCAGCAACGCATTACTTCATAAATACAGGTTGATTCAAATTTGTAGTAAACTTTCTCTCAACTTTCGGGCGTACAAGCAAAAGTTTCTAATAAATCTATCAATATCAAAACAGTTTTCTAAGTGGGCCATGTGCTATACAAACCGTTTAAATATGTATAGTATGTATGTATGTTTATATGTATGTATGTACAGCAACGTTCATACCGTCAGCTCGTAAACGTGTATCATGAATCAATTGAAAAGCACTTAAAGAAACACTTATTTCACAATAAAATCCTTTTCTGAACATCAACATTGTATTTTAAAATCACTTAGAAAGAGTAGCTTTATTTTTAAGAATGCTTTTAGACGGAACAAGACTGATTTGAATTGAAGGTATTCTTGCATTCACGTACGTTTTCTTAATGTCTTTAGGATGACAATTAAGAACCTTGAAAGAACATTGGGTCTTTAAAGCGTTCAGTAGTGTCGTTGTGAACTTAGGTCCCATGAATGTTTTAACTGTGACTTGAAAATTGGCAATAATTATTTACTTACTTACTTACTTATCGTCACGCCTTTTATCCCCGAAGGGGTAGGCAGAGGTGTATTTCTACACCCACTTTTCGCCAGATATACTTTAGTCCCACGTAATAAGGGGCGAGCCTATTGCCGTACCGGGCACATTTCCAGACTCCGTGCTGCTACTGAGAATTTCGTGACAGAAAAACCCAATAACACTGCCGGACCCAGGAATCGAACCCGGGACCTCACGATGCCACGCGCACATTTATTATGCCGCGAGACCAACGAGGCAGTCGTATAGGGTTTGATGTCGAGTTTTCCGTCTATACGCAAAGATGGTATTTGCATCGTGTTATCCCTTAGTCGCCTCTTACGACACCCACGGTAAGATTATTTATTATACTGCAATAATAATTTGATTGAAGTGCCAAACTCATACAAATCACTCAATTGAAATCAATTTAAACGTGCCTTAAAAGCCCTTTTAGTATCAAAATGCTATTATACAGTAAGTGAATATCTGGATGATAAACAAATTTAATTATGTAATTGTATTATTTTTGCATTGTGTTATTATTATTATTTAAATTGACATTCTTACTATAAAGTAATTTAATTTTTAACATAATTTTAACTCTGACATGATTTTCTATCCGTTGACATAAACATACAGAACCTAAATGTTATTATTACTACATTATTATTATATTCATTGACTTTAGAAATCATGATAAATTAAAAATAAGATTGTAATGTTGTTGATAATGAATATTTTCTTTATTAATTGTTTTACTTTTTTTATTATTTACGATCAATTAAAAATCATGTTTGAATTAATATTATAAAATGAATGCTGTTATTAACTATTGTTAACATTTTCATGTCTTAAAATGGACAGAACATGTTGAGACTGTAATATTTTGTAACACCATAATGTACACATGTTATAGCAAATAATTGATGTATATCTTGATTAATTACTTTTATTTGACACATGGTATTTGCATTGCTGTGCATTTAGTGTCAGAACCAAATTAACTTTTTTATGTTAATTGTTTGTTTAACAAGAGAGCTTTTGTGTGAGAAAGGATAATGGGCAAATTTGTATGAAGCTTGGGCGGTCCGCGGCCAAGAATGATTTTGTTATTAATTAGTGTGCTTTAGTCCTACAATTACTGTGGACAAGTTTTATCACTGTGGTGTACTTCTAAAACGGATAAAAGACATTTTTGTTTTTTAATCTTTTTATCGTTTTTCTTACTATATCCAATGCAAAAATATAAAAAGAAAATGAAACAACTAATCTAGATAGTCATTATATAATAAGTCACGTATTATTGCATCTTTCGTAAGCACAGTTACCATACTATGTATTATAAACATAACACTTTTATTTGGTTATAGATAACTAACATATCATCAATATATAATAAACTATTATAGGTAATACATAATTATTGTAAGTATGTAGGTAAAGGTATGAAATGACTTAATGATTTAAAAAAGGAATTAAGTATGATTTTAAGGCGTATGTAACCTAGTTCCGCCTATTCATGCTCTAAAATCCCACTTAATTCTGCTGCTGGTAATCGTATCTCTTTGGGTTGATCAGCACATAATATCTCACGATATGAGCGTAGCATCCGACTTGTAGGTCCGATGCTGCGCTCATATTGTGCGCCTACATGTCGGTAAATAATAATATATGAATAATAAGTCCTAGATCTTCTCTCTGAGATCGGTCGGTCCCGTCTTTAATGAAGATCTTTGAATTGTAGCGGGGAGTTCCCTCAAATGAACTGATTCTGGTCTAAACCATGGAATATCGCTATCCCTTTGGGTTACGGAGGTCAAACGGCAGTCGTTCTGTGGAAAAGCTGATATTATGTAATGTCTGGTTGGACTAGTAAGCAGACATCGAACTTCGAGGCGTAAGCCTCGGATGCAACCGGGATAGCGCTAGTTTGATGATAAATAAGTCCTAGATCTTACGTGTCTTGACTGTATTCGAACTCGTAACACCCAAACGTCTTCCTCTTCGGTGCATTTCAATATTTTACAATCACTGTCAGCCTAATAACGCCGGGCTACCTTGATTTGGTTCGTGCTGAGAGCAAACAAAATAAGATCGCGTGCGATAGTTTATTATACATTGATGATGTGTTACCGTGTCATAAAACGTTTATCTATGCAATTAGGTTACATTGACGTTCAAATATTTCTTTTCCTAAATGGAATACAGTGAAACGCCTATAGTAAAAAATGTTCCTAATTACCAGTACTTTCATCTGACATTAAATTCATTGATGGCCGCCGACCGCCCAAAACCGCCCAAAACCGCCCATTGTCCTTTTATGTGTTAAGAAGTACCTTTTGCACACACGGTTTACGAGCAACCGTATTTTAAATAAATATTGTTTATAAAATAGTTTAGTAATTTGAATTTACAGTATAATAGTAATCTTATACTAATTCTACTATAATTCGTTAAGCTCGAGGTGCAACTCCGACTAAGTACTATCGGATTTCTTTTAAGCAATTCGCAATAAAATACCTAAAGAGCTATGAACTCTCAATTAGGCGGACATAACGTTTCATAGACTTTACTTATAAACTCGCTCTCTTTTAAACCGAAGTTTTCCCAAGCTTACAATAGGAAAACAGAAGTACCTCATGAAATCGGCCATTAGGGGACTTGTAAGCTCCTGCAACCCGCACGTTGTTGAGCAAAAAGGTACAGAACAATATATCGAATTGCGAATGCACTGTGCCTTTTATCCCGAATGCATGCCTTAGAGAACATAGTAAAACATTAAAAACTGGACCTTATTCTTTTGATACTAAGGTTGGTTTTTGAAGAAGAGATTTTCTATAATGCAATGTTATTTTTTGGTAATAAAAAGCTTTTTTATGATGTTATGCTCCCGTAGGTTTGCTATGCACTACTCTTAATAATATATTCCCCATGTTGCCCTTGCTATTTATACTGTTATAATGACTATGCATTTTTTAGAATAATAAACAATATTTAATTAAAAGCGTCGCTTTGTAATTAAGGGTATGTTAGAGCGAGCACTTTTAATTTTGTTTGCCAATTAAATTCCTCATGTGTCGCAATGCTTTTTACAGTCAAAGGGAGTCTTTTAATATACTTATTATTATTATTATTTGCGTCCGCTGTTTGAATGTTTGTAAAGCATTTTTGCGATATCCTTACATACATTATTATTATTAAATAAACATGAAACATAGTCTCTCGACACGTCTGTCTGTTTGCGATAAGCTCAAAAACTACTGACCCGTTTTTCATGTGGTTTTCATTAGTGAATAGAGAGTGAGAAAGCCAGAAAGGTTTATGTGTATAGGTATAGTGTATTTATCGCGACCCTATTTAATATGCAAGTAAGCTGCTAGTATAAGCTAGTAGCATATACACCTAGTGCACAAAAGGCCATAAAATACATAGGACTATAATTATTTTATTTAATAAACCAGTCTATCAAACATCCGTCACATGACTACATTATATAAACTACTATTTTCATAAATAACCAATGTACTTAAATACATACATAAACTCACACCTATTTCCCGGAGGAGTAGGCAGACACTACAGAACGCCATTTGCAACGATCCTGACATACCTACCTCTCTTACTTCATTCACTCCCATCAAGTTTCTCATGCATGCTCTTCTGTTTAGGGTACTTCTGACCTGTCCTTTTTTTAGGATGTTTCCCATCTGGTCAGAGAACGTCCGCCTAGGTGAAGACAGGACGAAGGGGAAGCCCTTCGTCCTTTCCCATTCACACTTGCCTTATACATATTTCTTTATGTGAGTCTTTCGTCATCCATCCTCTCCATGTACCCAAACCATCTTAACATGTCTTAAAAATATTCACGTTTGAAAATATACGGGTATCAGCCGAGATTATAGAATTTCATTCAGATTACATAGTCTTACATCCATTATCTCAAGCTTTTAAAAATCTAATGGATCCCAGTGATCTGCCCAAAATTCAATTTTATCCTTATTAACGTAGCTCAAAAGCTGTTATTGAATCAATATTAATATTTTGTAACGTTAAAATAAAAGTGTTTGGTAATGACGACCGGTTGGCGCAGCGGGAGTGTTAGCGACTACTTCGCCGAAGGTCGCGGGATTGATTCCCGCTCAAGTCAAACATTGGTGTGCATGAACATGGATGTTTGTCTTGGTCTGGGTGTTTTTATGTATAACTAGAGAACGCCAGCAGCTACGCCTGCTTTTTTTTTAATTTACCAGTTTTGGCCGATCCTGTATTTTCCCCTACGGTCCCCAAGGAACAGACATGCCAAATTTCAGCTTCCTGCGCCCAATAGTTTCGGCTGTAGCGTGTCTGTCAGTCAGTCAGTAACGCAAGGATTTTATATATTAAGATATGTATTTACAAAACAACGTATATATGTATGTTTATCCATTAGTACCTACCCATAATACAAGCTCTGCTTAGTTTGGGACTAGATGGTGATGTTTGTATGTGGTAAAATATTATAATTATAATATTTTAAAGTAAAGTAAATGAGTCGTGGTTCTCAAGAGACTGAGGTTAAATTGAGATTCTAGTCTTTCATGTATAGATTTCGTCCGTTACTGAAAGGCAAACAACGAAAGATCGAAGCATTAAGTAATTCTATTTAAAAAATTGACGTTCATAAGCGTCACCTTGTGACCTAGATGAATAAACGATTTTGACTTTGACTTCGAATGTTCAGCCGAAACTATTAGGTGCAATAAACTGATATTTGGCATGCATGCTCCTAACCTAATTGAAGAAAAGAGGAACCCACCACGCACCTTCGGATTGTCCACCCCAACCTTTGAAATAGAAAAAGTTGACAATACCGAACTCCTCTACGAGGCTTCTCAAAGGTTGACAGTACCGAACTCCTCTACGACTGACTCAGTCGTTGCCCATCGCTGCTGAGGATGCCCCGTGCAGAGGCGAAACACGTGTCGAAGAATAGTCGGCGCATACAGCGGGATACTGCAAGTCAGGTATGGAACCCATACCATTCCTATATCCCTTATCCTTTTAGAGGAGTTCGGTATTGTCAACCTTTTTTTATTGCAATAGTTGGAGAAGTCAATCTGATGGTGCGTGGTGGGTTCCTCTTTTCTTCCATAAGGTTACAATGGTGTTCCACCAAGTAACGCCTGATTCAATCAACTATGTATGTTCCTGCAGGACAGTAAGTAGAGGTGCACTATAAAGGGCCTTGCCCCAAATTCTCTAGGAAAAAGAAGAAATGCCGAAATTAGAGAAAACATTGCGGGCGGAGCTGCAGCCATTCTCTAGTAAATAATATTTCTTGGCCTTTTCAAAGCAATACTTAGCACAAAGTAGGAAAAACATTATTTCTCTAGTTGACCCGAAGGCTGGCAGTAGTATGACATAGGAAAACGTAATTTAAAAACAATAAGTCCCCGCCCGGTCACGTTACATTTGCTGTTGGAGAGAACAATATTTGCTAAATAATAACACGCTATGTACTTACATTGCGATATTAATTTAATTACATTTGTTTGTTCAGAAAATGGCGGGGGCAAGGAATTACTTTCGGTTCCCTGGAGATTGTTTTAGCTACAGAGGTATGTTATAAGAAACAGTATTTGCTTCTAAAAGCAAAATAGAAAACAACGCCTTTTAGATGTTAGTAAATGTAACATTAAGGACCGGTTTCAGTGCTGTCTTATAAATTCTTGTTAAATATATTTATATAATAAATATTTATATAATATTGTACAATAATATGGGTATAGGTACAACATAGGCAATTTATAATCAAAAGTATAACTTGAATCTTTTGTCCAAAATAGCAGATTGATGAAACCCATTTCAAACCACATCAAATCTATTTCAACAGCTCAAAGGGTCTTGTGATTAGTAACTCTAAATGCTAATCCGGCCGATTCCAGCCGTCGACGGTTGTGGGTTTTCCCTACGAGCAATTCCGTATGTGAAGCGCAACAATTTGTAAAGGTTTCCAATGTAATTTATCAATTACTACACTGTGCCCGCTTCTAACGTGAATTATACACCTATACCTTTCTCGAGAATAGCGCAATCTGTTGCTGAAAACCGTACCGTAAGGTGACTTCATTTTTTTAATGTGTATGTACAGTCGAACAACTTCCCTCTAGACCACCATAAGGGGAGAATCACTCAGCAAGACATCGTCGCTTCCAGTGCTACTTTACACGCACATTGACACTTGTATACTAAACCAGTTTCTAGTGTGCCTCGACTCTATGAGCGAACCAAGGGAATTTTTTTCAAACTGGGTCCAGCGCCGACTTGTTTAATTGTACCTATAGATACGCACATGTATATTATTAGGCAATAGGTTCATCAGATATCTGATAACCATATGATAGTACCGGTATAAAACGAAGTCTGGTAACCCACACAACTTGGCCAACCTAACCAGAAAAATCGTGGTGAACCTAACTAGAAGACTCCCGTCCCAGCGGTGGGACACATTACAAACAGGCCGAAATGTATACAACCACTCAATGTTACCCTGACATTCAAAGTTACCCCGATAGGCTGTAGAAGTTTAGTAAAGCAAGTATAAAATATAACCTACACAATATTCCCCGCTCTCCTAATCTAATGCTTCCGATCATATCACTTGCCGCTTGCCACTCATAAACGCATTTAACAACCGTTCTGACGACGATTACAAATTAGCCACCCGCCAACGAAAAATTAACCTTAATCTTATCGTAGTAAACTACATATTCTCATGTCCAAATTTACATCACTTTTATAAAAGTTCTGACTACCGTCACTGGATTTTTTACGTTAGCTGTATATAGATAAGGTTAGTTTTTGTCAAATTTGGGATGGTGTTGACAATGTGTGATAACATGTGGTTTACAACTATCGGATAACCATCGACTATCCTGCGATAATTGATATCGGGTGATAGTGGTGATATCTTAATATCGTAAATACACGAATTAGATAACTTGTAGTAGCGTGTCCCGGTGTTGAGGTGATATCTCACTTGTTATATGGATAAACACGTGTTTGGCTACTTTATCGAACGATAAGAAAACGTTTTTGAAACGATTTTATTTAGATAAGTACATCAAATTAATGTGAATAAAATTCTGCCGTTGCTGACTGATTAACAGACAAGGTACTTACCCCTAAATCTACTGGGCGCATGAAGCTGAATTTTGGCATGTATGTTTCTGGGAAACCGCAGAGCGGGTGTACCTACTAAGAAAGAATTTTGTAAAATTGCTACGGAATCGAGCAGAAACGGTAAATTAACCGCTGAATTAAATATTCGATGTATCCATTTTTTTGAGATTTTACATTCGTTTTTGACAAACGCTCCATACAAAATATGTCAAACACGAATCTCGAATCTTAAAATCCATGTATGGATCGAGTATTGAAACCGGCCGTAAGAAACATATTATGTCCGGGCGTAGTTGCGGGCATTCTTTAGTACTTTATACGATATTTCGTTGATTAGAATACTAAGGATAAATGCTACACCGGGAGGTATTTTCAACGGGCAACATGTATAGACAGACTCGAGACAACACCTTGTGGATCACATACAGTATTAGTTCGAATCAATTGGGAATGTGAACGGATCCGTCGTCATACGGGAGGTTGTGTTTAGAGTGGCAATAGAACCCACGATACTCGGGGCTGTGTCAAACCGCGAAGCAGTTTTAACCACTATTTTGTTTACCCCGCGGCTCAGTCCGCATGGTGCCGTTTTACACCTCTACATTTCCAAAAAATCATCTACACTTCATAATGTATACATACATGCCAATTTCAGCCTCTTGTGCCTAATAGTTTTGGTTATGTGTGGTGTCTGACCGTCGGTCACGAGAGTGTAAGGTGTAAATAAAACATATTGATGATGTTAACAAACAGCAGCAGTGTATCAAAATGTTACAGTGAATACATTAATGACGACCAGTTGGCGTAGCAGGAGTGTAAGCGACTGCTACGCCGAAGGTTGCGGGTTCGATCGCGTCGTTCGATCGTTCGTCTCGCTCAAGTCAAGCATTTGTGTGCATGAACATGGATGTTTGTCTTGGTCTCGGTGTTTCTATGTATAATATGTAGATATGTATTTACAAAAAAAATATGTATGTTTATCCATTATCTAGTACCGATAGTAAAAGCTGTGCTTAGTTTGGTTTGGGACTAGATGGTGTTGTGTGAATGTGGTAGAATATTATATTATATTAATATATAAAATCCTTGCGGTAGTTACTGACTGACAGACATGCTACAGCCGAAACTATTGGGCGCCGGAAGCTGAAATTTGGCATGTAGGTTTGTTCCTTAAGGGACCGTAGGGGTGCACTAAGAAGGGATTTCTCGAAATTCCCACAGGATCGGCCACAACGAATAAATTTAAAAAAAATGCATGCGTAGCTGCTGGCGTCCTCTAGTTATCAATATACCTATCAAATAAAGACGTTATGTCATCCGTGTAGGAACTCAAATTATCTTGTTACCAACAACAACAAATTTATTTTGAAGTAATAAGCATTCTTCGAATAGATTAATAACAAATCATAATAAATAATTACATCTACGGCGCCGAAGTTTATCTTTTCTTCTAAAATCAAACAAACAACATTCACGATATAAAGATAATGAATAGTCTTTGCGAAAACTAATAGACAAAGATTAGATACGAAAGTAATAAAAGAGTTGAAAATGTATGCAAATAAGTTTTTAAGACTCGATAACTAAGAAGGGTTAGAGAGTAATCCGTGTGGTGTCGTATTAAGAATACGGAATGTCACCACCCTATATCATACCATGGGTGTCGTAAGAGCCGACACCAGGAGCATATTATGCAGAGAACAGCACTGCAAGAGAAGGAAAACTTGATACAAACCCTATACCAGCCCGCTTGGTCAGCGTAGTATAGTAGGCCAATTCCTCCTTTCAAAAGAGAGGCCTAGTCTAGCAGTGGACTGTTAAACGCTGATGATGATGAACTAAGAAGAGCAAGTAGAAGGAGTTTTCCCAGTTTTGTCACGGATAGACTCGTATAGAATCATTTTTGTCCTATCATTATCCCGACCGCCTCCAAGACTGTTGCCTTACGTGGTCCACTTTCTAGTCTAGTCTACCAGATATTAATAGATTTACCACCGAGCGACTGACCTCTGACCTCCGCAACCCAAATCATCATCAGCCCTTTATACTGTCCCACTGCTGGGCACGGGCCTCTACTCACTATGAGAAGGGTAAGGCCATAGTCCACCACGCTGGCCAACTGCGGGTTGGCAAACTTCACATGTCTTTCGAGAACATCATGGAGAACTCTCAGACATGCAGGTTTCCTCACGACGTTTTCCTTCACCGATAAGCAAGCGATAATTACCTAACAATTTAATACGCACTTAACTGCGAAAAGTTATTGGAGCGTGCCGTGGATTCGAACCCGAGACCCTCTGCGTAGCAGTCAGTCGGTCTCACCACTCGGCTATCGCTGGTTATCTTGTCTCCGCAACTCAAAGAGATAGCGATATTCTATGGCTGAAGCCAGTGTCAGTATAATTATTCAAGAATGCTGACTACCTAGAAGTTTGCTAGAAGGCTGGTTGTGGAGATATCCATCCCGTCAGAACAGGTTGGAACAGTAAGCGGACTAAAGTCCAAAGTCCTAGAAGCACCCGAGATAACGCTAGGACGACATGATACTACAATACAAATCACATTTTGCAAATTAGTGGCCCACTCGTATAACGCCGGATTAGATTGACATTATCTTTTAATTTCTTATCGCATTTTTTTACATGTCACTTGTTTATTTAATTGATTGGTTGTTTCATTATAATTATCTATATAAATAAAATTTAATAACCTAAATGTTTGTACGCGCATAACTTCTAAACTTCTGCACCAAATTGGATAAATCTGTCGTTTATGTATTCGTTATTGTCAGGAGAAGGTTTATATGAAAGAAAGATTAAAGAAAATGATATGAAATATTCAAAAAATCTCAAAAGTAATGGAAAATATGGCGGTACAAAGTTCGCCGGGTCGGCTAGTATATTTAAATCATCATCGTCCTTGCGTTTCTAGTTATGTTCGCGGACTTTGACCTGTCAAACAAAAGAGATTGCGATATTCTAAATTTGGTGGCAGGCTATTTATCGCTGGTTCAATATGCGATATATATATATATATATATAGATTTGGAGATTTAACATACATGTTTATCATAATTATTTGGTACGGAGCTTATGTCATAAATGCAATGATGTTACAAAAGTAAGAAGAAGTAGATATGTTATAGGCGTACCAAAAGCAGGACGCTAAACATAAGCTAGTTGGCAAGTCTGACATATGTGTGTGTCTAGGGTAGACACAGTCTCTTGTAATATCATTGCTTAAATGCTCCTTTTTACTTGTAACATCGTTGCATAAATGTATCCTAAATCTTAAAATCCATGGATGGGTTGAAAACTGAATTTAGCGGCTAGACGTATTAACTCTTTCAAGACGGGAATGACAGTCGGTACTGGTGACGTAACATGCTGGCCAAACCATCAGGCGGACCATAGCCAAGAGCTTAGATATTTCCATAGAGGCGCATTTCCTATAGGCGCTCTGAAGACAAACTTACTGTGACCCAAATTGCAGCTTGGCGGCGTGGCAGTCGCGCTGTGACAGCTGTCTCTACGAGAGCAAGAAAGACGAACGTTCCTCCAGTGTATCTTAACTACGAGAGCAAGAGAGACAGAGAACGACGCCAGCGCCGCCAACGGCGCCAACTACGAACTAAACTGGAGACAGTTTCCACTTGGAATCGGCACACGAAATCCTTAAGAACTGCGCCTCTATGTAAATCTGTATTCATTGACCAAAGGCAAAGACCTCAGATATTTACATAGAGGCGCATTTCCTATAGGCGCTCTGAAGACAAACTTTCTGTGACCCAAATTGCCGCTTGGCGACGTGGCAGTCCCGCTGTGACAGCTGTCTCTACGAGAGCAAGAAAGACGAACGTTCCTCCAGTGTATCTTAACTACGAGAGCAAGAGAGACAGAGAACGACGCCAGCGCCGCCATCGGCGCCAACTACGAACTACACCAGCGACAGTCGCCACTTGAAATCGGCACACGAAATCCTTAAGAACTGCGCTTCTATGTAAATCTGTATTCAGTGCCATAGGTAGACGACAACTCGGTTTAATATGCATAAATGCCTTTGTAAAGCTTGTGGATCGCCCGCTGCGTGTGAACGCTTTGTGTGGCCTATTGGTGGTTTCGATCCATTTGAATGGCGGTCTATTGTTATCTGAAATGGACATTACTGACTGATATGTTTTCCGTCACATGCGGCTGAAAGGAGATATTATATTAAAGATCTTTATATAATCTGTATATATAAAATCCTTGCGTTACTGACTGACTGACAGACAAGCTACAGCCAAAACTATTAGGAGTAGTAAGCTGAAATTTGGCATGTACGTTCGTTGGGGACCGGACGGGTGCATTAAGAAGGGATTTTCCGAAATTCCCACGGTATCGGGCAAAACGGGTAAATTAAAAAAAAAAGCAGGCCTATCTGCTGGCGTCCTCTAATAATCTTTATAAAAACAGCTGTATCAAATTATCAATACATTTATTTAAGACTTTTCGGTAGATTAAAAGTACCCATAACCGACGAGCATGCATGATGAGGTTAATGAATGTCGAGGAAGTGAAAGAGGTGTTTTTAAACCGGAGCATTTGGCGTTCCATAGTCTCTGCCTACCCCAATGGGAGACAGGCGTGACGATAGATATATAGAGAGTGGTAAAATGCATCATCATGCCAGCATAAAATTATGTTTGTAATTGTACGTATATTTAAGTTACACTATAGTAGCTTTTAGTATCTATTTAACTCATTCCAGATTATTTTTCGATGTCTGTCTCCAAAGTCTGATCTATTTGTCTACTACATACAACAAATTTGGTTCAGTCGTTTTGAAGTGAAAACTCAAAACTACTGAACCAAATTTGTTGTATGTAGTACACAAACGTTTTGAAGTAAATAATAATATAATAATATTAATATTCTAGCACATTCACACAACACCATCTAGTCCCAAACTAAGCAGAAGCTTGTACTATGGGTACTAGATAATGGATAAACATACATACATGTAGTTTTTTTGTAAATACATACATATAGAAACACCCAGACCAAGACAAACATCCATGTTCATGCACACAAATGTTTAACTTGAGCGGGAATCCAACCCGCGACCTTCGGCGTAGCAGTCGCTTACACTCCCGCGGCGCCAACCGGTCGTCAAAGTAAAATCGATTTACATTAGATATATTTTTATCTATCACTGTGTTTTTAAACCAAAATATTAAAAGATAAGACTCGAAATATATCCGAACATGCTCAGTAGTTATTTCATCCATTATTGATGTACCTTTTTGATAGCTTGTAGAGTAAGAGCGGACATTTTATATAACTTCCGAGACACCCAATAAATCAAAGTAAAATTGTTTTGACGAAGCAATAATAGTATCTATTTTGATATCTCTCTATCGTGGTACTATAAAAAGGTGACCTTTCTATACCGACATACGCAGACAATAAGTCAGAGTGTTTGTCTGTGGTTTTAGAATAGATGTTTATAAACAAATGTATACATTAGACTGGATACTAAAGACGTCTACTGTTAAAATGATCTTTTTATTTCTTCGGACAGAGTTGAAAGTGCGTTACGTTGAAGTTATTTTTGTATAGCAATATTTAGAAACAGTACGGTGGTTAGTAATTTGGTGCATGCTTATTGGAGTTATTTTTGTAGAACAACACTTAGAAACACGACAGAATTTTGTAACTTTCAAAAGCTGTTATGTGCATGCATTATCAAACGTCAATATATTAAACCAGAAGGCCAATACTCGTATTTTATGTGACACCGACGCTATATTTTGAGCGAAATGTGATTATATTTTGAATTGACTTAAAATTGGCATTCTGCTTACTTTATGTCATTATCGCCTCATTTGACATATATGGTACGCCGTCGACACATAGCATGACGCTTTGTTCAATTTACGATTTAGTACAGTAATAGTCAATTTTAGAGAAAACTTATACCAATTAATTTATAACATAAGTATAACACTGACATTAGGTCGAAACTGCGTTTTGAACAAATCTTCACAGATCACCTAGGTGGTCTGTGAAGATACTCCACTTCCCAGGAATATTTCATTAATTAAAATGCAATTTTTTTTCGGAACTGGATTAGTACCACAAATAAGTACCTAAGCCGAAACTTGATGATGAATAAAAAATAGAAAATGGGCATTCATAAATAATACAAATTTCAATATTTGGCTAAATTAAAAATCTTAAATGAAGTGTTTCGTATAAGTAAATAAGACGCTTCAGTCTTTTAAGCCAAGTTGACGGAGCCCTGCTTCGCAGAGCTCCTATTTTTGGGTACAGGGTCACAAGAAAACCTAACATAACCTACCTACCTAACCTACTACTAACATTATTAGTCGCCAAGTCATTATTTATAGCTCCTCGGCTAATATTTTAATTGACTTGTATAGTTTATTTGCTACCTAAACGCAGCTGCTAGTTTTTAGTTTTTATAACACCCTTAGTTTTGAATCTCATTTAATATAATAGTCGCGAAAATATTTAATCGCTAGCAAGTTATTTTATTAGTTGCAAACATTTAGTCATCTTTTAAGTTATTAGTCACTTGGAAAATAATAAGCTTATTAATAATTGTGAGCCCAATAACATAACTAATGGGACAACATTAAATTAACCTGTTCTCAGTATTATTTTATAGAAATGGGTACGAACAAAATAGGTATGAAACATTTGCAGAAAATTCATACTGACATCATTCCATTTAGGTAAATTATATAAAGATATTTCTGTATTACATGGTCCTAGAATCAAAATCGACGGCTTTTATACAAGTATGTCCTATTTTTTTTTTTATTGAATAGGGGGCAAACGAGCAGACGGATCGCCTAATGTTAAGCGATTACCGCCGCCCATGGACACCCGCAACGCCAGAGGAGTCACAAGTGCGTTGCCGGCCTTTTAAAAAGGAATTCGCTCTTTTTTTGAAGGTTTGAAGGTCGTATTGGTTCGGAAAAACCGCAGGTGACAGATCATTCCACAGTTTAGAGGTGCGAGGCAGAAAGTTTCTAGAGAAACGCACCGTTGTGGATTGCCAACCATCTAAATGATGGGGATGGAAATGCTGTCGCGTAGAACGATGGCGGAAAGAGGCGGCAGGGATTAATCCGGACAATTCCTCGGAGCACTCCCCATAGTAGAATCGATAAAAGATGCATAGCGAGGCTACATCTCTACGCTATTTCATCTCCGACAAGATTTTTTTATCGGTCGTGGTAGGTAATTAAAGGCATTTACACTATTCAGTTAGCTTCAGTATTCAGTAGTTTACGCTCTGTACGTGTTTTTTACCCTCGTTACGTAGTCATCTAAAACTTTTCTATGCATAATTCCTTAATCCCGTGCATGATAAGTTTTTAAATTATATGCTTTGTCTGAGACTGGCTAGAGCACGATGCATACAACAACAGTATGAAAACTAGTAGGTAATTAAAATAGAGTTTGTTTAGAAATTGTCTACGGCGCGTACCGACTATCAACAAATCCTATCGAGCATACATTAAAAACTGTAAATACATTGTCTATGGATTGATTTTTTTGAAAACGCTTTTAGTTTTAATTAATTTTGTTTTTATTTTCTAAAGCAAGCTTTTAGTTATAAATTATTTTATCGTCAGTAGTTCAGGATATTATACAAAAATTACAACCAGAAGCAATTATTTATAGCAATATTTGACAGCAATTTGCCGACGTTTCGTCTGGGTTTCATCAGTCATAGTCACAGAGAAACATACTGTTTGTAGCTTTTAATACTTCGTGTGATTATAGCCCCGACTGATATTATATTTTCATCTGTGTGATACAATTTCCCTTTGAAGGGTTACATAATTGTCTTTCTTTCTGAAATTGACGCAAAGTAGACAGGTTCTCCACAATGTTATGTGTTTATAAAATTTTATTACAAATACAGTATTCGGCCGGCGATGTAGCCGTTTATTGCTTTCGGTATATTTTGAAAGGGCAACACCGTTCAATACGAAGATGCGTGAGGCAAGAGAATTGTTTATACATATTAATGATGGAAACCAGGTGCGCCGATGTAAAGCTATGAGAATTTGAGAAATACCGGTGTTGGGTGAAAAATTAAAGAAATAATAACATTTAAAATAACTCGATCAATCATATAATATTGTACTGCGGATAATGACTGCATGAATATAATAATTTTATTTTTCGTGTGAGTGGCCTTCTCTAGCCTAACGATTCTTAGCTACTATAGCTTGGGCGGTCGCGTAACGATTCTGGGCATAGCATTTTCAACAGTCGTGGTTGTTTAACTGAATTGTTGTCAAGACCTTCGTAGCATTTTAAATGTATTGAATGTAAAAATTATCAGTGAATTAAACGTAGCTATGTGTTGTTAAATTGTTTCTCCGACTGGTACGGGTTTGACATTGGATAATATATGTTACATTTTCGTATCAAACAAGTATAACATCTGGTCAAATGAATGAATACTGTAGTGTTAGGTTGTTAGGTTAACCCATGAGTAATACATTTTCTTTAAGAATTAAACATATTTTCTCGTGCACTAGTAAATTTTTTCGTCTATATTATACTTATACATAACAAAGTCTTTGTTTATGTTTGGCTGTATCGTTCGCACAAAGGAACGGGATATAAGAAGTTTAGAAATTGTGACCACGCGGCATCACTAGTAAAAATATAAGTTACTAGAGGACGCCAGCAGCTACGCCTGCATTTTTTTTAATTTACCCGTTTTGGCGGATCCCGTGGGAATTTCGGGAAATCCCATCTTAGTGCACCCCTACGGTCCCCAAGGGATTTTAACCATTTTCTAACTGCACTTCTACATATTAATATTGACGTAATAGACGTTAGTTATCAGTCATTCCGTGACCACTACTGGTAACCCATATCGAAACGTCGCGACAAAATATAACTCGGCGGTGGAGCGGGAGTCTAAACGATTGCCACGCCGAAGGTCGCGAAATTTGTGTGCGTGAAGACGTATGTTTGTCTTGGTTAGGGGATTGATATGTATAATGAGTATGTTTAAAAAAAAATTGTAAGTATATCCAATATCTAGTACCCATAGTACAAGCTCTGCTTAGTTTGGGACTATGCAGATGGGGTTGTATGTCGTAAAATGTTATAATTAAACAGAAGGTGACTCACTTTTATTTTCAAATGTGCACGCGATTTCAATGGTATATTATTATGCATAACTTAAACAAAGTCAATGTAGAATCGCGAAAATAAATACAAAATACTTACCATTGTCATACGAAAATGTTTGCCAAAGCATTTATCGATGAACTGCTGAACTAAATGTCAACTAGAATTGGATGCTTGACAAATTCTGCACCACAGTTTGTATCACTCGGTGAAATGTTTGTCAGTCACTGACGTACCACTGTGTTACTGGTGCAGAATAGGGTTTGACAGGTGTTTTGTGTTCAATAAAGGTGGTTTTATAACAATGATATTGCAGTTTTCTTTATTAGTATTAGCATAATAGGTTAATGTGAATATAAGAAGGGAAAATCGGGCTCAGTGGCGTGCCATTGTACAGGCCTATAGCAGTGGACTATGGCAGGCTGATGGCGATGATGCAATATGAGTAGTTGCTAAAAAACTAAATGAGCCGGAATTATGTATCTGATATTTTTGAACCCAAATCTCTAACAAACAATGTCAAAAAAGTAAATGAGCGCCAAGGGTTAAGTTTATTTTCATTTGTGTTTATTATGCCAAACAAAATTATATACGACAGAAAAATAGAAAAATTATTTCCGAATGGGGACGCCTTAATCACCTAACGTCCAAACGGTATGAAATGTAATTTATGATCTGTTCTCATACCGACCAAATAGACAAAAAATATAAAAAGCTAGCTTTTGCCCGCGGCTTCGCTCACGTTAAATTCGGGGTAACACAAAACTCCTTCATCAATCGATTGTAAATAAGAAATATAACCGCAAGAAGTATTTAAAACATTTCTGTAAACAGTATTTTTAGAGTTCCGTAGGCAAAAATGGCTAAACACGGAATCCTTATAGACACACTATGTCTGTCAGTCTATCCGTATGTCACAGCCACTTTATGCCGAAACTATTCAGTTTACACATTTGAAAATTGGTAGGTACATGTATTCTGTGAACTGCTTTACGACGTTATAGAAAATAAAAAAATATTGAATATTACGGAGGGCTCTTCATACATGGAACTGATGTGGAAAATGGGTCGTTAAAAATTACTTTGAGGTTCCTAAAACCATTGTTTCTTAAAGTCAATCGTTTGAAAGATATACGGTTCCAAAGTGGTAAGATGGGTGTGTGTGTCCCTCTAAGTTTCAAAGTAAGAGAGTGACAAATCTATAAAAAATATATGCTGTAAATCGTTATTAAAACTTCCAACGAAAATTGGTTTGAACGATATGTAGTCAGCAGTTTTTTAAATAAAGCACATCTTCAAAACCGCAAATATAGCTTTGTCGTTTATACAAATCCTATTAATAGTTAGTCGAAGATAATGGCTATGGTAAGTTGATACCTCCACTACGGAACCCTTAATCGCGAAAAGCTTTTATAATGTTTTGTCCTAGGTGTTACTTGTAGCCGTTTGCCATTACAAAGCTTTGGTGCATTAAGATTCCGCATTAACAGGACTGGAACTGGAACACCAGCGTTCAGCTTCAAGTAGCGTGAAGGTACTCCTGATAATTGTAAGAAGTTCAGAAACTGTATAGGCTACGAAGTAACTTGGTCAGTATTCATGACATAATCTACCGAAAGGTGCTCAACAACATCACTGCATACAGTCAAATATCAAAGCCATGGTCTGATGTATCTCTATACACACTTTCGCATTTATAAGTAGAGAATATTGGTTCAGCCGGTTTAGCGAGAAATCGGTACATACATACATATTTTCGCATTTATACCTAATATTAGTAGGGATTAGCCAAGACTGTTACAATAATTATTAGTTTTCTGTACACCATATGACACTGTATAATGTGACAGTACTGACAGATATAAGATAGTACATGCGCAGCACTCAAGTTTTACAGCGCATGCGTTCGTACTGTCAATAGGTAGTAGGTTTGTCCCTACAAACTTCGACCCTCTCTAAAATCCCTCCCAGATTATTTTTTGCAACTAATTTCAATATCCTATGTGTTTTTCCTGGTTCTGAGCTACCTTCACACCAATTTTCAGCCAAATCGGTTCAGCCGTTCTTGAGTTATAAATAGTGTAACTAACACGACTTTTCTTTTATATATTTAAGGATATACCAAAATGTTTCGGAGGATTGCGATCACAATCACTCTGACACATTTAGTTTATTTTTCCCCCGTTGTGATATTGTTACAAGCTATAGCTTACTTCTTAGAGGTGGAATATTAAAAAAACATTCCTTAGTGGTTGACGCAGTTGGTTATGTTATAAAAGGATAACGATTATGAATACAAAGTATCGCTGTCCTATTTTATTTCGTGGTGTTATTAGGAAGTGAATAAGGAAAATACAAGTAGCAATAATATCTTTGCGAAGAGACGACCAACTCGACATCAAACGCAAAGAATGTAGGTCAAATCTGACTTGACTGCATGGTTGGCGTAGTGGTTTAAGCGGCTGCCTCGCCGCTTGACACTGAGTGTATTGGGTTCGATCCAGTGGCGTAGCGTGGGTTACTGCCGCCCGGGGCCGTTCGGCAATTCGCCGCCCCCTTTTTACCTCTATGTTTCTGCAAGAGTATAACGTTTTCGGGTTTTGGTATGTTTGTATGTTCATCAATATGTCCTTTAGTTTGGCTTTGCACGCTGAACGGCTTAAAAGATTAAAAAAGAAATGTTGTCATTTGATTCGTCTCACTTGCTCGAATATCATAGAGATAGAGCATACGGTATAATAAGTTTACGGCAAAACGTGGCAGCTTTCAGCGGTGTTAATGGGTCGCGCACGGCAGCGGCCGTTTCTCTGTTGCAATATATGTATAGCTTAGTCTAGACCTAGACGGCTTAAAGGATTTTAATAAGTAAAATGTCGATGAATTTCCGTCATCACTAGATGCTTTGTTGTTCTTAAGTGCCGACCACACCTCACTCTGTTCGACATTCGGGACGGCTTCGGTGTAGTGGTGTGTCAGTAGGGCACTGTGGTCGTCGGTCTGCCAGCGAGGTAGCTGGCAGACCAAGTGTCGATAAAACCTTTCAACGTCTTCGAGAATCTCGACCTTTGAGTTCACGATGCGGCCATCCGCGATTGTAGTGTCGTTTGATTGTGTCGCCTCAACTGCAGAGCGAAAACTTATGATCCCCGGGGTTTTCTCGATCGCAGCCTCGATGGCCCGAGTGTTAATGCGTCGTAAGTCTCGTTGCGTAAGATTTCGTATCTATATGTCGTTTTACGGCCTGTCCTTCCGGCGAAGACAGCCGACAGGATGGCATCTCGCGTCTTTTCCAAATCAGTTCGAGAGTCTCGGCTGGTAGTTTGGACTACTTGTTTTTTACTCTATGCGGAGCAGATCTTTCGAGACGAATCTCCTAATATCATGACCACTGTGGCCGTCCTCTGCTTAGTGTCGTGTCGGTGGGGGTAGCAATGTAAGTTTGAGAGAAGGCTTCATTGAATGGGCTCTTTCAAATCTGAGGTTTATATTAAGAGAGCCTCGTACTCGTCGGTGATCGCTTCAGGTGTTGATCCGTCGTATGTTTACCGTCTTTAAATATGTGGTTTTGGTCCGTCTTGATATAGTCTTTCACCTTGCTTGTCACATTATCGCGGTTTGGCCTCCACAGGCGTCTTGGCGTCCACTGCCTGTGAGGCTTCTTCTTACAAAAAGAGTTCATTAAGAAAAGGCCCTCTACTACGAGGTAGTTAACTAGCATTCGGCCATATGATTCCCGTGCCCCACGCCGCGCCGTGGCCTCCGATTTTCGTTTCGCCGCGTTCTTGTTCTTCCACTTTCGCGTTGAACTACTGAGCTTTGGTCTTACGAGGTATTGCCTTAATTGTGTTCTGGTACATGGCCTCAGCCATCTCGTAAGGGTGAGTTGAGTTGCGCGCATATACTTGAATCATCACCTTTAGACCGCCCCTATTGGTGAGTTTAAACTCACCAATAGGGGCGCACCTCGTACTTAAGTACGAGGTGCGTACCTCGTACTTAAACTCACCCGGGTCGACACACTACCGACTTCCACAAACTGTTCCTCCTGACCAGGAAACCGACGCCACCCCAAGAGTAGGTCGCCTTTGCGATGGTAGCAAAAGTCACCTGACTCTAGAGTTACCATGTCCTCCCCCTGTCAGCGGACTTCTGATAACCGCAGTCACATAGCGTAGCACATCCACGCTATGTGACTTAATTCTACCTTGAGCTCGGTGAGGTGTTCTTTTCCCGTAGATTACCTATGTTTGCTATAAGAAGCAAGGTATAGTGTATAATTGATTTTGGTAGCCTGCCGTAGCCCGATAGTCTTACAGAACATGTGTTCTGTAAGACTATCGGGCTACGGCAGGTAAGGCGGTACATGTGTACCGCCGTACCTGCTACCACGTCCTTGGCCGGGAATAACGAAGTTGCCGGGAATTGGGGCTGTTGCGTCCAAAAATTAGCAGAAGGCGTTTGTAGTATGTCAAATAATCGGCTTTGATTTTAACGCAAATATCATAAATACTGGAGTGAAAGTTCAAATAGCGTAGTTAATAAACCTGTGGTGTGACTATTGCCTTAGGGGACCTTTACCTACTTTCTTCCCTATTCAACTATAAAGATTATGTAGTATTATTTTATCTGGCACCCGTCACCCCTATTGCCCTGGCGCCTGAGTGCGCCAGTTGCGCCATAGCAATAGGGGCGGCACACATCGCACACAGGGGCGTCTCGGCCCTGATATATGGATTTATTAATTACTCATAATATTGCAACCTATTCAAGAATTAATAAACGGACACAAGCAAATCTTCACGTAATGAAAACATGATGATTTTGTTTTCGATTGTTGTTCTTTCTACTGCGCCCGCGCCACCGCACGGTCCTGCTGGAATCGTGTCAGTGCGCGCGCCAAGTATTTAAAAAAATGTTTTTTTCCGCGGACTCATTTGCCGCCCCCTTAAATGTGCCGCCCGGGGCCATGGCCTCCCCGGCCCCCCCCACGCTACGCCACTGGTTCGATCCCCACACGTGGCAAAACTTTGTCTGATTCATAAATTGTTGTTTCTAGTCTGAGTGTTTATTGTATCCGTTATGAGTCCTGCGCGACACAGGATTAAAAAATATTGATCAATCCTTCTTTTGAGTCACGGTCACTATTCGTACTTGTTTCTACAACAATTTAGGGTCTGCGATCCCCCTTGTGGGACCTTGTCGTGGTGGAGGGGCTCAGTAACCGTGGCTTGGACCCCCGCGGTGAAGCTAAGAGAGATCCTGAGAGTGGACGCTCCGCGTGGGCTTGGAGGGGCCTGCGCAGGATGCGTCCAAAGGTGCGGGTGCGGGGGACAGTTCTGTCTGTCGCGGGAGGAGAGACGTGTCGGTGTAGCGTTGTCGCGCGCCCTATCTCTCGCGACCAAATGGAGGCGCACCATTGTTGCGTCGCGGTGGGGCCGCAGAGGAAGAGGAGATGCGGTGTTGCCAGTTTGCCGTCCTCCCTGTCCTCTGCGGCGTTTGGCGGCGGAGCCCAACTCCTTCATCCGCCGCCAAGGGGGTTTTGTTCGGGGCCCGCCTGACCATCTGGCGGGCCAATACCCGTCAGGGGGTAGCGACGTATGCTTCGGCGATACCTGACCCTCCGACACACGGGTACATGAGGAACACGGGTTGGTTTTTAGTCAGTAAGAGTCTGCCAGTCCCCTTCGCCCTTTCCCCAGGGCGGAGGGACTCCATGAGGATTTTCAAGTGATGTTATGTACAGATGATAGTTTATATGGACGTAGATTGTGATGACAGCTGGGACAGACGATAATTCGAGCTATCAAACGTGTCAATGTTTACAAGGGTCGGTTTCAACTCGCCGTTCTGTGGGGTTTTGGATATCAAAAGTATGTTTTGTGATGAAAACTTTAGTTTGTGGCGTGCGGTGATCAATCGTTGTGTCTGGGAAAGTACAACGTTTGGAAAGTGAGTGGGGTTTATTATGTTTTTAATTCTTTTATATTTAGTTAATCTATATTTTTGGGGATTTAATTACGGTCAGGTTTGGTAACTCAATTATTTTTTATAAATGTTAATTTAGTGCTTGTGTTACGATAGCGATGATTATGATTTGCTTATACGGTACTATTTAATATTTGGTTAGACCAATATAACTACAGGCTTATCCAATGATGTTACATAATACTCGTACTTGATTATAAAAGTTCGAGAAATGTAAGAAATATACTCGAAATACTTATGATTGATCGACAAGAACAGGCTTCACAATTATTTATGCTAACTCACGCAACTAAACTGTCCCTTAGATAGCTTAAAAGAAAAGAGAGCAGAAAAACTGGTCGTACCAATACACTGACAAGCAGTCAGCCTTATATTTTGGTATATAGGAGACACGGAATATCGCTTATAAAAACCGCTGTAGGACTTAAGATCATTATGAAAATAATTGTAGTAAAAAAAAATTGAAGGGATGTTGATTTTTACGGTATATATTTTAATCATTGTTATGTTCGTAATGACGACTAATCATTGAAATCGTGGAGTGGCCTACAGACTGTTACCTACGCACAGTTTTTCACTGAAGGAAAACATTGTGAAGAGAATTGCACGACTTTATATATACAACTAGCCAACCCGGCAAACTTCGTACCGCCATATATTTTTTATATTTTCTATAAATTTTTAAACATTTTTTTTTCATACGAACCTTCTCCTGACAATAACGTACACATAAAAGAAAGATTTATCCAATTTGGTGCAGTCGTTTGTAAGTTATGCGCGTACAAACATTTTGGTGAGAGTTTGTCATAATGTTCCAAGAAGAATGTATAGTCTGCCAACAAGTTGGCCAGCGTGGTGGCCTTCTCATAATACAAAAAACATAAGCCTAGCAATGGTACAAATCATTCAGAATACTGATCAAAATGCGTCTACACAAAAACTATTCTAGTAACCGTATGTTTTAGGCTGAAGAATTAAATTAAGCACAGTGCTTAATTTAATTCTTCAGCCTAAAACGTACAACACACAAATGTAGAAAATACCGAAACATTATATGAAACTCCTACAATGTTTAGCAGACTCCACTCCATAGTTAGACTAATAGATCAATGGTTAGACTAGTCAGCTACAGTAATATCTGCGATAGCCGGTAGGCAATATCAATTAGTCGTTGTTCGAAAATAGGCTTTGTCAAAGTTAATGGACGAACGAACAGACACCTTAACGAAGTCAGCA
Organism: Euclidia mi; assembly: GCA_944739405.2. Taxonomy (NCBI): domain Eukaryota; kingdom Metazoa; phylum Arthropoda; class Insecta; order Lepidoptera; family Erebidae; genus Euclidia; species Euclidia mi. The sequence goes on from OX123199.2 coordinate 54,996,029, forward strand.
GTTAGCGGGAATAGATTCATGCGGTATTTCTGCTGCATTCCATTTATCGCATATGGCCATTGAGTTCTATAATAAGAAGTGTTTTGACTGTGCAAGGTAATATTGATTTGAACAGACAACGAAAAATGGCTGGTCATTTAATAAACGTTTATAACAGGTTAGATTTTATAACATGTAGGTAACTTAACTTATATACATACATAGACTCACGCCTGTTTCCCGGAGGGGTACGCAGAGATTACGGAACGCCATTTGCAACGATCCTGACATACTTCTCTTGCTTCATTCACTCCCATCAAGTCTCTCATGCATGCTCTTCTGTTAAGGGTAGGTCTGACCTGTCCTTTTTTTAGGATGTCTCCAATCTGGTCAGAAAACGTCCGCCTAAGTCTTCCCCTTTGTGCTGTCCCATTCACACTTGCCTCATACATCTTCTTTGACATTCTATCATCCATCCTCTCCATCTGCCCAAACCATCTTAACATGCCTTTCTCCATGCCTGTCACTACATCTTCTTTTACCCCACAACACTCTCTTATCACACAATTCTTTACTCTGTCGGTCAAAGATACACCACACATACTTCTCAGTGCTTAACTTATGTGGATTATAAATGTACTATATTAATTCACACACGGTCATTGCATCGCAAACTAAGCAGAATCTATACTATGGCAACACGATAACTGATAAACATACTTATACAGGGTGTCACAAGACCCATCACCAAGCCGAAGTCTACTCGTTATGGACATCATGCCAAGTCATAATAAGCAAAAATAATAAATGGGAAACGAACTTTTCTTTAAGGAAACACGTTTTTTTTAATCCGAAATTAAAAGCGCGCGTGTGCAATGCTCGAAATACCTATTTATTCATGGGGTCATAGCACATCTGTAGAACATATTGGCGGGGTAACTGCATCGAATTTTTGCCTAATTAGAAAAATTCTTTAGTAACTTTGAAACACAATATCTCCTGAAGCAGTATTTTCCCAGGTATGGTGCCGAAGTAAAAATGTTCGTAGTATTGGTATAACATGGGATTTCAGTTTTCGTTAAGGGTCTTTTTACATCCTGTATATTACTTATTTGTAAATACATGTATTAGTATTTATTATTTGCAGCCGTACCATTGCACAGAAGAGGTCTCCACTCTCCCACCTCTCCTTATCGAGAGCTGTTGTCACCCACTCTTCATTTTATACTTGTAAATTATTTTGACACCTAGTCTTAGGTCCGTCGCGAGGCCTATATACTGCACATAAACATTACATAGACAAAAAATCATGTTTTTCCCATACAGCTATGTACCGCGGTGGTAAAATCCAGAACCGACATCCTAACAAATATGGTCAAACTTAAATTATTGTAAGCAGGTTAGGTTTCAAGTGTATTATTATCCATTCCATCTTGTTTGTATTAATGAATAAAGTAATTGGTTATTCTTGACCGTTTAATAAATACTAATACATGTATTTACAAATAAGTAATAGACGGGATTTAAAAATACCCTTATCAAAAACTGAAATCCCATGTTATACCAATACTACGAACATTTTTACTTCGGCACCATACCTGGGAAATTACCGGTTCAGGAGATATTGTGGTTAGAAGTTACTTTAGATTTTTTCTAATTAGGCAACACTTCCATGCTATCACCCCGCCAATATGTTCTACAGATGTCATATGACACCATGAATAAATAGGTATTTCGAACATTGCGCGCGCGCTTTTAATAAAATTGCGGATTAAAAGTCCGTGTTTCCTTAAAAAAGTTCGTTTCACAGTTATAATTTTTGCTTAGTATGACTTGGCATGATGTCCATAACGAGTAGACTTCGGCTTGGTGATGGATCTTGTGACATCCTGTATAAGTATGTTTATCAGTTATCGTGTTGCCATAGTACAGATTCTGCTTAGTTTGCGATGCAATGACCGTGTGTGAATTAATATAGTACATTTATAATCCATATAAGTTAAGCACTGAGAAGTATGTGTGGTGTATCTTGGACCGACAGAGTAAAGAATTTGGTGATACGAGAGTGTTGTGGGGTAATAGAATATGTAGTGACAGGCGTTGAGAAAGGCATGTTAAGATGGTTTGGGCACATGGAGAGGATGGATGACGATAGACTGACAAAGAAGATATAAAAGGCAAGTGTCAATGGGACAGAACAAAGGGGAAAACCTAGGCTGACGTTCTCTGACCAGATTGGGAGAATCTAAAGTCAGAAGTATAGTACCTATGTGGCCTTTTGGATGCATTTTGGGTACCGCAAATGATAATAGTCATATCAACACATTTTATGCTTGTACCAACCTATTTGTGATACTCATTATGAAACCAATAAATGTATTTTCTTTCTTTCTTTTCTCTCTTTCTTTCAAAGTACCCTTAACAGAAAAGCCTGCATGAGAAACTTGATGGGAGTGAATTAAGCAAGAGAGATATGTCAGGATCGTTGCAAATGGCGTTCCGTCTATGCCTACCCCTCCGGGAAACAGGCGTGAGTCTATCTATGTATGTAAGTTAAGTTACCTACATGTTATAAAATCTAACCTGTTATAAACGTATATTAAATCACCAGCCATTTTTCGTTGTCTGTTCAAATCAATATTACCTTGCACAGTCAAAACACTTCTTATTATAGACCTCAATGGCCATCTGCGATAAATTGAATGCAGCAGAAATACCGCATGAATCTATTCCCGCTGCTAACTTCGTTAAGGTGTCTGTTCGTTTGTCCATTAACTTGGACAAAGCCTATTTTCGAACAACGACTAATCGATATTGCCTACCGGCTATCGCAGATATTACTGCAGCTGACTAGTCTAACCATTGATCTATTAGTCTAACTTTGGAGTGGAGTCTGCTAAATATTGTAGGAGTTTCATATAATGTTTCGGTATTTTCTACATTTGTGTGTTGTACGTTTAGGCTGAAGAGTTAAATTAAGCACTGTGCTTAATTTAATTCTTCAGTCTAAAACGTACAGACTTACTAGAATAGTTTTTGTGTAGACGCATTTTGATCAGTCTTCTGAATGATTTGTACCATTGCTAGGCTTATGTTTTTTGTATTATGAGAAGGCCACCACGCTGGCCAACTTGTTGGCAGACTATACATTCTTCTTGGAACATTATGGCAAACTCTCACCAAAATGTTTGTACGCACATAACTTACAAACGACTGCACCAAATTGGATAAATTTTTCTTTTATGTGTTCGTTATTGTCAGGAGAAGGTTCGTATGAAAAAAAATGTTTAAAAATTTATAGAAAATATAAAAAATATATGGCGGTACGAAGTTTGCTGGGTTGGCTAGTTGTATATATAAAGTCGTGAAAGTCTGTTCACAATGCTTTCCTTCACTGAAATACTGTGTACACAACAATGATTAATATATACCGTAAAAATATTTTACCTAAATATAACTGGCGAATGTGGGTACCTAGTTACTTACCCATTACCTATCCCCTACCCGGGGATAAAAGGCGTGAAGTTATGTTATGTTATAAAGAAATGGTCTTTAATATATATATATATATATACGAGTATACCAGTCTTAACTGAAAAAGAACACAATTGCCCTATTGCAATTTAGTAGGTACATAAATCGGTCTATTTCTCTTTCCACAGTCTGTATTTGAACCTTTTTTATGAAGGACCCGTCCAAGCTTTGACGTGCAAATTTACATTAGAAATAACCTTAAAAGATAATGGAGTGATTCAAATATGTATTTAAGAACAAGCAGAGGTCTCGAGTCCGCCGTCCTTAGGGATTGTACGCAAATATTGTATTACTATTATAATTCCAGAATAAAATATAAGAGGCTCAATTTCAAAATGATTGCAACTTGACCTGAATAAATAATTTCATTGTATAAGAGGTTTGTTAAATGGATGTGTATTTGCTGAGGGTGATATTAAGTTATTTTTTAGTTTTAATTTAGGTGGGTGTGTTATACCAACGTATTATTATAAATGCCAAATAGTATGTTTATGTATGTCCGTGTGGTGACGGATTAAGAATACGGATTGTCACCACCCATATCATCCCATGGGTGTCGTAAGAGCCGACAGAGGGAGCATATTATGCAGAGAACAGCACTGTAAGAGAAGGAAAACTTGATACAAACCCTATACCAACCCGTTTGGCCAGCGTGGTATAGTAGGCCAATTCCTCCTTTCAAAGGAGAGGCCTAGTCCAGCAGTGGACTGTTAAAGGCTGATGATGATGATGTATTAATGTTTAATTTAATGTGAATAAGAATCCACTGGAATAGATGATTTTCAGCAGAGATATTAAAATTTATGTTTCTGTGCTCTTTCTTATACGTATTGTACTAACTACCGGCTGTTTGATTTCGGTTTGTAGATCTCATTAAATGTTGTCTCATATGGTATGTGCATGTATGGGCACCCACAACATTAGCGCTGTTCTACACAGCGAAAAAAATTTTACTACAGCTGTACGTGCAAAAGAACAGTTTTAGACGTACGATAGCATGCCGGCATCGACCGTCTAGAGCGGTTTCAGATTAGCGTATTTTTCTCCGCGTATACGGTCGTTTTAGCATACGCGCTTACACGCGCGCTACATTACGCGCTTCGAAAAACCGGAGTCGCGTAAACGGGCATATTTCGGCGTGTTCGCTTGAAACGGTAGTGACATCTCGTCAGTGTCAACATGGATTCTGACGGCTAAGCGCGTCATCGTTCGTACGAGTTGGTACGAGTTGAGCGTGTGCCTATACGCGCCTATACCTATGCGCTTCCAAAAACGACCTTATACGAGCGTATAAAACGCTAGTCTGAAACCACCCTTCAGCATGTGGCGCAAGAAACTAAAGACGCGTAATACCATAGATTATATAACCCTATAATGTGTTATACGATTAATCAATAATGATTGATGTAGCTCTTTCTACTAACCATAACGATTATGTATGTTTTTTTTATATGTAACTAATACATGTTTGTAATGTGAATGTATCTTTAGATTTATAATATTTGTATTATTTCAAATTCATTTTCGGTATATTACACCTACTGCTTTTCTCTTTGCACCACTCTAAAGTAGACTGCCCATGGCATTAAGTCCGCCTGTATACGTTGTAAATAAAGCTTTAATAAAAAAAATAACTATTTAATTTTGTCGAATAATGTCTAATACTATCTGGTGTTTTGCTAACTATCAATAAAGTGTCTTATTCAGCACATTTGTAAGTCTGCGTTCAGTTGCTCTTTGATAAATATACCTAATCAAGAGCTGAAGCAAAGCGCGCGAGTCGTTATCGTTGCACGACTATAATATAAATGACAGACAAACTACTGCCAAAACTAGTAAGACTTGACGTATTGACGTATGTGCCTTGAGGACCGTAGAGGTGCACTAAGAAGGGATTTCCTGATATTCCTACGGGATCAGGCAAAAACAGTTAAATAAAAAAAAATGCGGGCATAGCTGCGGGCATCCGGTAAGTTAGAAAAATTGTAATAGACTGCCTCCGTGGTCCAGTGGATAGCGTATGCGACTGCTGATCGGAGGTGCCGGGTTCGATTCCCAGGTCGGGCAAAAGTGTTACTGGGTTTTTCTGGATTCTCAATAGCAGCACGGAGTCTGGTGATGTGCCCGGTAACGGCAATAGGCTCGCCCCCCTATTACGTGGGACCTAAAATTTCATGGCGAAATGTGGCTGTAATATTACACCTTTGCCTACCCTTTCAAGGATACAGGCGCGAGTCTATAAAAAGAAGTAATAGACTGTAGTTTTAGGTTCCGTGGTAACAAAAAAGCTTTTGTCGTTTACCGCGTATGTGAGTATGTCGGTGATTTTAATTCGGAAACGTTTTTATTAACACTATTACGCTCAAATTTTAGCTATATACTCGTATGATCTGCACAGTTGTAAAACAAAAAGTCTTTTTAAAATGACTTTATAGATAACTAGAGGACGCCAGCAGCTACGCCTGCATTTTTTTAAAATTTACCCGTTTTGACCGATCTCGTGGGAATTTCGGGAAATCCCTTCTTAGTACACTCCTACGGTCCCCAAGGAACATACATGCCAAATTTCAGCTTCCTGCGCCCTATAGTTTTGGCTGTAGCGTGTCTGTCAGTCAGTCAGTAACGCAAGGATTTTATATCTTCATCTTCATCAGCCTTTAACAGTCCACTGCTGAACTAGGCCTCTCCTTTGAAAGGAGGAATTGGCCTACTATACCACGCTGGCCAAACGGGTTGGTATAGGGTTTGTATCAAGTTTTCCTTCTCTCACAGTGATGTTCTCTGCATAATATAATGCTCCCTTTGCCGGCTCTTACGACACCCATGGGATGATATGGGGTGGTGACATTTCGTATTCTTAATCCACCACACGGACGAGGATTTTATATATTGAGATAATAATGTTCACAGCTGGATTTTAACCGTAAATTTTATACGATGAGGTCGTCAGTTGCATACGTCACCCTTGGTACAACCGACCATCTCCTTATTACCTCTTTATATCAGCGCTGTAGCAACTATTCATTATTTTGCGACCGGTTGGCGGAGTCAGAGTGTAAGTGACTGCTACACCGAAGGTCCTAGGTTCGATTTCAGCTCAAGTCAAACATTTGTGTGCATGAACATGGTTGTCTTCGTCTGGGTGTTTCTATGTGTAATATGTATGTATTTACAAAAACAAAAAGTATATTTATGTATGTCTATCCATTATCTAGTACCCATAGTACAAACTCTGCTTAGTTTGGATCTAGATGGTGTTGTGTATGTAGGCATATAGAGCGGAATATTTTACAAACACACTCCAAACATTCGTCATACACAGCCTAAAACGTTTTGTCCATTACTTAGTACATCTCGGAGTTCATTAAAATCTTAGTAAATATATTAAAACAACGAGGATGTCGTGTTGGGTCGAGCACTCAGAGTAATTCATACACCTCAGGGCCTGTCGTCCCTCGTCAGAGCCTCTTCCAAGGCACGCACAGATTAGCAAACTGCCACAAGGCTTGGCTTTCATCTAGCTTGTACAATAGCCCATATCCTTTGCCACATTCCACCCGCGGCGACGCCCGTGTGGACGGGTATCGGATCAAAGGTAGCCTATGTTATTATGATGTATAAGCTACTCACATTACTGTAAATTTTATCAAAATCTGTTCAGTGTTTTTTTTAACTAAAAGGGTAATAAATACTATCACAGTCAAAAACTTCTACGTTTATAATATTAACTAGAGGACGCCAGCAGCTACGTCTGCATTTTTTTTTTAAATTTACCCGTTTTGACAAATCCCGTGGGAATTTCGGAAAATCCCTTCTTAGTGCACCCCTACGTTCCCCTAGGAACATACATGCCAAATTTCAGCTTCCTGCGCCCAATAGTTTCGGCTGCAGCGTGTCTGTCAGTCAGTCAGTAACGCAAGGATTTTATATATTAAGAAGATAAGCAGTAAAATCTAATTACATGACAAATTTTCATTTATGCAATTATTCTATGAAGTGGAAAAGTAACGAGAATCTGAACTTTGACAAAAAAATTCAAATAATATGATTGACAAAGAGCTAATACAATATTTTTAGCTTTGATGTCAATGTTCTAATAACCAGCTGTGCTAGCTATTTCATAGAAGCTAGTGACACCTTTTTTTATTTATACTTAGTCTCACGCCTCTGTACACCGAAGGGGTAGGCAGAGGTGTAAATGTTACACCCACATTTCGCCATGAATTTTTAGGTCCCACGTACTTGATACTTGATTGCACGGGCTGTTTCCGCAACTCCACGTCTTGGCGCGTTTTTTGCGTGCGGGTGGGAATGGTGTCGTCATTCGAGCCACCCCAGGTCCCACTAGGTCCTACGTAATAGGGGGCGAGCCTGTTGCCGTTACCGGGCACGTCATTAGACTCCGGGCTGCTACTCGGCAAACCCAGTAACACTTTTGCCCGAACCGGGAATCGACCCCGGGACCTCCGATCAGCAGTCGCATACGCTATCCACTGGGCCACGGAGCCAGTCAGCTAGTGACATCTAAAACATGATATTTAGGTATAGGGTTACATTAAGTCTCAACCACATCCTAAGACAGGATTTTAAATATCTGCCACAGCCACTGTAGGGCTTTTAATATTCTTTGCTTTAAAATCTTGTTATAAATAAAAAAAAATTAGCAAATGAAAGGTAAAGTTATTCATTTACAAATATAAAATGTAGAGAAGAGCTTAGCAAATTTAGAATCTAATCAAATTACTACATTTTTATTTTATTAAGTATTTATTAAATTATCTATATTATTTAGATTTAAGTAGATCAACTTAATTAGAACTCCGTGCCCCTAAGACTAGCTGAATAGAATAGCTTTAGGCAAAAGTCTTCTCGTGGGACTTAAACGTGATATTATTTTTAAGAACACTGGATACATGTTAAGTAAATGTATTTAATGAGAGCCGCAGGCTGAATAATTACTAGGCAGAATTAGATATTTCACTAATTGGTTAAAGTACAATATTATAGATAGCCTAGTAGATATACCAACAGACTGTCATGCAGATAGTACCGGATTCAAAACCCACGGCACGGCGTGGACTACTGTCATTTTATACGCGTATTTAATTGTTCGTCCGTGTGGTGACGGATTAAGAATACGGAATGTCACCTCCCCATATCATCCCATGGGTGTCGTAAGAGCCGACAGAGGGAGCATATTATGCAGAGAACACAACTGTAAGAGAAGGAAAACTTGATACAAACCCTATGCCAACACGTTTGGCCAGCGTGGTATAGTAGGCTAATTTCTCGTTTCAAAGGAGAGGCCTAAGTCCAGCAGTGGAAAGTTAAAGGCTGATGATGATTTCATTGTTAATTGTCGCTTTCCCTGTATAAGCCGTCTCTAGGAAAAGCAAGCCGTCCGTGCCGGCTGTCATGAACATCTTTGGTAGTAATTAAGGTCACTCACTAACCCGGAATGTACTGACACTGGTTTAAGCCATATAATATCGCTATCCCTTGAGTTGCGGAGGTTATACGGCAATTTCCCGAAAAGCTTAGACTAGAAAGTAGCCCTACAATGCAATAGTCTTGGATGTAACCTGAAGAAAGCTATATTGATAAAAATAATGTTGGTCTGTTACGCAAAACAAATGTCTTCAAGCCTCTAATTCAACACATTCAGTGACTGTTTGCTTCTAAAATACTTAATTCCATTTCCAGTGCCTCCGTTCTTGTGCCTATTAACATTAATTTCTACTTGACACATAGTACCATTTCTCATTAGGAAACATACATCAAAGGCCTCTCAAATTGAATTTTATCAAAGCCTTTCCCTTCAAACATGCATGGTACATGAATTATATTTACTTTTTCATTTACATTTTCTCAAAGGAATAAGAAAACAAACTAAGAAATAATATTAAAACTAATAGGAATTTTCTCAGAATGTGTACATTGCTTGTTGTTCTCAGAAATTAGTTGGGAAGTTCAAAGGAGTGCGCAACGGAATGCGCTTATTAACTGCGCGTTGCAAGCTTACTTCTAGTAACAGCGAAAATTTAATGATGGTATATCTAAATTTAATCAGTTTTGTTTCATGGGAAACATTTTTAATGAGAACATTTTACTCTCATTTAGAAAATGTATTAGATATAATGTTTATTTTTGTTGAGTTTATCAATATTATTATTTTATTATTTATTTATAGACTTACGCCTGTATCCCCGAAGGGGTAGGCAGAAGTGTAATATTACACCCACATTTCGCCATGAATTTTTTTAGGTCCCACGTAATAGGGGGCGAGCCTATTGCCGTACCGGGCACATTACCAGACTCCGTGCTGTTACTGAGAATTTATTGACAGAAAAACCCAATAACAATTTGCCCGACCCGGGAATCGAACCCGAGACTCCCAATCACACGCGCACATTTATGCCGCGAGACCAATGAGGCAGTATTATTCTTTAGTTCATTAATTAAGTAAAGTTAAGGTCTTTGTGTAGTTATGTGTGTATTAAAAATGTTAATTATCGCTTGCTTAACAATGTGCCCGGTAGATGGCAATTGGCTCGCCCCCTATTACATTGGGACCGAAACATAACTGGCGAAGTGTGGGTGTAATAGGTACACCTCTGCCTACCCCTTCGAGTATAAAGGCTTGAAGTTATGTTATGCTGTTTACGTTATTTGTGACACAAGAATTTACATTTCTAACTATGCCTTGCGGAGATCAGAAGGCTGTCGTTCCGTGAAAAACCTTATATTTTGTTCATCAATTCATCATCAATCTGGTTAGGCCAGAAAGCTAAAACCAAAAAGAGACAATCTAGAATGCAACCGGGATGACGCTGGGACGACGCAATGACGAGTAAGAAAAAATATCATCCATCTTCACAATCATGTGCATTAATAACAGTAGTGTGTAGAAATAAATCACCTTAAACAATGTGAAATAAATTTGATTTAGATGACCTAAAAAGTTTCTAACTATTTTGATCCCTTATATAATATTATAGACCAGCAAACCAGGTACCAAACACATACAAAATTTCCATAGTTCACACATTTATTGTAAAAGCCAAAACAGTATGTGACAATTCCCGTTATCCCTTCAGCAATATCATCGGATACCGAATAAACATGGTTGCAGTTGGCCTGCATTGCGTCGCATCGATTCCGCAGGGCACACTGAGCCAACTGCGTGCCAAGGACACTTGGCACTCGCACTGGAAACCTGATACACTATATGGCCATTTGTTTTGACTATCTATCTCTTTATTTATTTTTTTCGTGTGAGTGTGTGGCCAACTCTGGTGTCGGAGTTTTCTGACCGCCTGAAGATCTCCGACATGGTCTCCTTATCCTTAGACAAGAACCGGGACCGACAGCTTTACGTGCCATCCGAAGCACGGTAGCGCTCAGATGAAAATGCCACACACGGTCACCCATCCAAGTAGTAAACTGTGCAAGCGTTGCTTAACTTTGCCGATCTGTTACGAACGGCAAGCCAAGTCTCGCTATGAGCGCTACAAATCAATACATCACAATATAATCAATACAATATATCTCTAATGATAAAGAAATGGAGTTCAAAAAACCTTTTATTTATTTAGTAAATATCTAAAAAGATTCTGTGTCGCTGTAGACTTTACAAACATCCAACCAGAGTGCCGGAAGCCCCATCCCTTTCCTTCTCCCTTATCCCACTAATCCTCCTATCCCTTTTCCCAACCCCAAAGGGAGGCAACGCACTTGTGACTCATCTGTTGTTGCTTGTGTCCATGGGCGACGGTAATTGCTTACCATCAGGCGATCCGTCTGTTCATTTGCCGCCTTTTAACATAAAAAAAACAAAAAAGCAACGGACCTAAAGTACACCTAAACAAGAAACGGCAAATTGTTGATCAAACAAGGTGCTGTCTCGTATGGACATCGAACCCACAACACTTATCGCAGTTTTAAACAGCGGGGCTTTTGAACCACTACGCTTTATATAAGCATTTCTTTCATCTTCTTACAAAGCGATTTTGCATCGATTTTCGGACCAGCGCTCTGATTAACAATTCAATTGCTTATAAAATGTTAGTACCATATCTAAATCTTTACTCCCTTTCTCATCCTAATTCCAGAGGTCATGTCGATGGTTTGCGCACTTCACCATGATTGGTTATCATTGAATAGAAACGTCACATACTCAGTTTACTTTTTACTTTTTCTTGTCTGGACAGGATTTATTTGGCCAACACATTCACGATATATTTTGAACATGCAAAATTTGATATAAAATACTCTTCATCTATTTACCAGATCGGTGGAGGTCGCTCTTCTACGAATCTCTTACTAGTAATTTCAATGTGTAATATTCGCATAAACTCAAGAAACTACGTATGCCTTACATAGAACATGAATTAAATAGAGTTAAAGGTTTAATTTTGGCCTAATCTGTGGAAAATTTATACGTAGACTACATTTATAAATCTTCACTCTCTAAAATTAGTAGGCACAAATGTCGAATTATAATAAATATCTGATATTTCTTTAGACATTTCTAAGTCTAGATCTAAATCTCGTATTATATTTCGTTTTTGTTTTGCGCTGGTTTAAATATAGATATGTATCAAATGATAGATACTTTGTAATTTTAATTCGTCTATTTGATTTAGATACAAATGACTAAAAATATTTTCTTTTCGGTTGTATACTTTATATAGATAAAGCTCTGAAAGTAGTCTGAAAGTGGCGCCTATAGACGAGAAAGTGAAAGGAAGTCGTTTGGCTTGGTATGGACATATTATGCGAAGAGATGATATGTATGTAGGTAAGCAAGTGATGAATATGAAGGTAGAGGGATGGAAAGGGAGAGGGAGGCCAAGGAAAAGATGGATGGACTGTGTGAGGATGGATATGAAAGAGATAGGGGTAAATGATCAGATGACGGGCGACAGAAAATAATGGAAGCGAAGGACGTACTGCGCCGACCCCAAATAGATTGGGACCAGGGCAAGAAGATGATGACTTTATATAGATAAAGCTAGGACTAAGTTTCGAACTAAAACACTCCAATTTTATAACAAAGCCGAGTTTTTCGATTCCTTACTTTGCCAATATCATTACTTGAGTCGTGATTTCACTAATTTCTGTACCGTGTGAGCAGGACAAAATATATACTTAACAATTTCGTAATTTAGACTAAAATCTAGTACTATCTAGTATTTATCTAGAACTCCTAATGCCATAGTAGAGCTCTAAAATTCTTAGAGCTTATCATAGCGACCATTTAGCAAATAATTTAAACATTTTAGGCCTCTTCATCAGTTAGTAGACTTTATAATTGAAGATATCGCGAAATGTCTTATACAATTGCTTTTAGTTATGCTAATAGTTTTGTCTTTTATTTCACATAATTATTTACAAAGCAACGTCGAAATATTGGTAATGTAATATATATTTTACATATCATTGTATATCTATATTGAAATAAAAAAATCACGCAATATGACGACTGATTATGTACTTCAACTGATTTCAAAGAAAGGAGTACCCATAACGATAGTGACACCTTTGTAAGTGGACGTCAGAAATTCATATAGAACACAAAATCCAAAAAAGTTAAGTGCCCAGATAAATGTATTACAAAACTTGCCATTATTACATCGAATTCAGTAATCTAGTTACCTACAGTCGGTTGCCGGATCACTTAAAGTAATGATGTCATACGGGTGATCGGGATAGCCTAACGTGATTGAATCTTATTTTTGGCGGTAAGATGGCCACTTGTAATTTCAATTTTTGCTGTAGATTTATTCAATTTGTACACGGGTTTTGAGAGGTACCTTTTAATTCATTTTCAAACGTTGTCTTATACGTTAAATTTAATGTGTACCTAATTTCTAATATCAACAAATTAGCTCTAAAGGGTAATAAAGAGACGAAGAATTTTTAACTTGTACAGAAATCCCTTACGTTTCTAAGGCATGACGTGCATCTAAAAAGGTAGAAATGATTAAATAATAAATAACTAAGTACATATATACTATATTCTCCAAAAGTACATTCAAATAGAAAAAAATCGAAAACTATCTACGCTATATGAATGTAGACGACAAATTTCGAAAGGACGCCTACATAGGTTCTGCTACGACTGCTACGCGACATGTGCTACAGGACTGTGTAGCAGTTATGGTTACACATGCTACATACACCAAATGATGATAAATGTTATAGTCGACTGGACTATAACATTTATCATCATTAATATAAATAGACAAAAATAAGTCACAACCTAGACAAAATTCGCATAGAGCTGAAAATTGGTAGAGACGTTAAATACATCACTATGAATACAATGTCAAAAGTCCCCATTAATCATACTTCTGCCTTTTTTTATCTAAGGTCAAACAGGTATGTACAAAATGAAGGTTTTTTAATTTTTCTCCAAAACAGTGAATTTTATTATGAATATAGGTCAGACAAAGTTGTAGATCATACAATTTTGTATAAGAATGGTTTAGACACTTTTTCTCGTACGACTCACCATTCGTGAGATATCGAGGTTTTAAAAATTACAAAATTCATATTTTACATAATATGCACACATTGCTGCTATTGATTGAAAGAATGGTTAATACTGCTATTGATTAAAGCGAAATAGGTAGCGATATCCTAGGCGCGCACCACTGACTGAAAAATCCGTCAAAACAACACTTTGAACTTTCGATCGTATGTCAGTCACCTAACCGTTCACAACGACACCCGAGGCTATTTAAAGCAATCGTTCCCCTTTTACCACCCTATTATTAGACCCCGTGATAAAAAATAAAAAGGCCCGCATAATTTATAATTTTTACCCTTAAACAAAGATCTGTTAATTAAAAAAGGAGATTTTTTTGTAAATAAATAACCTTTTGACTATACCTCTCGCCTTTGTTTAAAAGCATGTTGACTATATTTTGATTACGAATCTGTCAGATAATAAATATAATTATAATTTTCTGTTTGAATAGAATTAACAAGTTTGACCTTTTTTTGGGAGATAGTCTTGTTTGCTTACAGGGATGAAAAAATAATAGATGAGGTTGAACATTATATACTTTTCTCTTTGTTTTATATACAGCTGCCGTACTAGGTATAAACTCAGTTTGATTTTAGGAATCTTTGTAATAAAGATTCCTAAAAAGTAGTAGTATAGTTTTCATTTCACGTATGTAGTTCTGTTATCTATACATACTAAACGAAAACTTGATACAAACCCTATACCAACCCGTTTGGCCAGCGTGGTATAGAAGGCGTCTCCTTTCAAAGAAGAGGCCTAGTCCATCAGTGGACTGTTAAAGGCTGATGATGATGATCCGCTATATAATTAGGCAGTGTCATATAATATCCAGACACTGCATTAGATGCAATAAGCAGAAAAATAATCATATTATTATGCGAAATTGCCAGACTCACTGACTTACTAACAGGGTTGTCACCAAGTACAACTTGACCGACAAATACAAAGTCACTACATGCGAAGGGACGCAGTGTGTCGCGACGGTGTTTTTTACAGTTTGCGAAAATGTCACTTGGAAGTGGTCCCTTCACTTACCGTACGTTGCGAAAAACAATTTGACAGTTTGTTTTACATTTTCAGCCTCGACGCTTGTCGCCACTTTTGAAAGTACTTAGAACATGTCGTTGCAATTCTGAAAGTTCATCTAATGTAACCAGTAAGAATAGAGCCCCGTAAACACTCTAACACCAAAGATCTGTTTTTACTCTACGACTTATGTCTCTTACCACTAACGAAATACATACATTATTATACGCCAAATTTGAACTTCATAGATTCAAAGATTGTATACATTTTCGCAATTTGTGTACGTTATAAGATACAAGATGAACGGTTTTTATTTCAGTTATCAATAAGCCTATTATGCCCGAAGTGTCAACCGGTTTCAGGTTTGATGAATCTTGGTTATTTTTAACTCTTTTCATAACTCTCAAGCAGGTCCAATGTAAGCTACGTAGTAAACTAAAATAAGCGGGTTAAAAATATATAATATATCATAATTATTATACGTACAAGACTATCAGCTACTCTCCGTAGACGAGAAACAAAATGTACATAATATATGTGTTTTAATTCTATTTTACAACACCATCCATAGTACATTTATTGCAAATTACGACTAAATTGCCTATCGAGTGTGGCAACTAATCTCGCCAAGAAAATAGAACTCGGAATGCTTCCCTTGGGACATGTCTACGTCTAGGCAGTGCGCTCGTGCACAATGTAAGACCAAGTTGTAGTATAGAGTACCTATAGACTATAGTTACTAGCTTTTTGGATGTACAGCTGGCTAAGAGCAATTTTTATCAAATAGTATGACTATTCTATAGATAAAGAGTTAATGTATATCAAGTAGTCTATCTCGTGATTGATAGATTAAAAATACTAAGTGGCACTATCTTATTACATAGCCGGCCGGTTGACGTAGCGGTAGTGTGACTGGTACGCCGAAGGTCGCGGGTTCGATTCCCGCTCAAATCAAACATTTGTGTGCATGAACAAGGATGTTTGTCTAGGTCTGGTGTTTCTATGTATAATATGTATGTATTTACAAAAAGTATATATGTATGTTTATCCATTATCTAGTACCCATAGTACAAGCTCTGCTTAGTTTGGGTGCTCACAATAATTCTATAATGCCGCAAGTTAGGAGTGGCTTGCGTCCAGCAGCGGATAGTGAAAGGCTGTAAAGAATGGCAAGGGACAATAGTGCTAATGCAATCTTCTCACGAAGATTTTATGTCCTTCAGATCGAGATTTCTACTTATGCTTTCCACGTCGAACTATTCTTTTCAACCTGGCAGTAGCAATAGTTTCACCGAAATGTTGCTATTTGATTACACAGTATACAACTTAATAATTTCGAAAAGGATGCCATCATATTCGCAGATATTGAACAAAATAGGTTTATCATGGTCTCAGCGACCGTAAGCAGAGTTCCAAATTGATTGTGACGGAAGGTCTCGGTATGCAAATAAATGTTTCTGTTTACATGTTAAGATCCCTTTGCGCCTTAGGGAGCGTTACCCTTCAGAGCCGGTTGTCATGACAACGCCAACGTCTTCATAAGTCATAAGTATTTTGGTTATATTGGATCTTTGAACGTTAATAGATAGTAGATATTTCTCAAGGAATTATGACACGGAATTTTTATCATATAGTTGACGCGATCGAAAACAATTTCAGCTACAATTTATGAAGAGCTGTATAGCAGGTTACTTATTTTTTTAATATTATTAAATTGTTATTTGCAATTAGGATAGAGTCAATCACAACCATTTAGGCATTCATTCAAATACACATAAAATTTAATCAAAACTAGTCCAGTCAATTAGTAGAATTTCATAACTAAAATGCCATTATATTGTCATTAGTATAGAAGATAAGAAATGCTTTACCATAGATATCGCAAAGATGTCCCTTCCGCTTTCCAATATATTGATATTACACATAAAGGTTTTAGTTGCTAGGTAAAAAGCAATGTCGTATAGGGGCAAAATATATTTGCCTTAGAATGTCCGTTTTGATATCAGACAAGATCGACGAGGCAAAACTCTTAATATAAGTAAGAATTATTTACTTGTTCATCATTTAATCCAATAATTTAGTGCTTTTAAGAATCCCAACTATATGTCGATTTTCTGTGAAAGGGTAGTACTTCCCCGGTCGAGCCGTTCATCAGCGAGCGGAAATCAGCAAGGCTCTACTACCTACCAAATTCAATTCGCACATAAGTTCAAATGGTCAGTAGTACGTGTCGTAGATATGAACCCGAGTCCTTCTGCGTAGCATGCTGTTAGTCTCTTTATTAAGCTATCGTTGGCAGTCGAATTGTAACTAATAAATAAACCCATAAATAAAACCTAAGTTTGCTTTACATAATTATGTTCATACCTACTAATTTTAATAAGGTTTCAAGTAGAATATTGTTATGAATATTCGATCGAATTGGTTATTTTTGAAATAACCTTCGCTGCACAACTTTTGAAATAAAAATAATATTTATTTTACGTGACAGCCCTGTATAGTCAGGGAGCTAGTAAATAATTTGAGGAAATTATAAAGAATAAGGGAGTCAATCCCGAGTTTGGTTCACATTGTACTCTAAGGTTTACAACATATTAATTTAGGAGAAAATACAGCCTTATAAAAATCTCGCTAAGTCACGGTATTTGCTGGCGGATTCTAATATTGGAAGATAAATATAATATTAGTATTTTTCTTCTTGAGTAATATTTGGGATAAGTTCGATAGAGTTTCTCGGTATCGTCTTATCCTCGTATATTTTGTATACGATTGAAGTATACCTATTGCTTGTTATTTAAGTCAAATTGCTACATCTAAAGGTCTTTATAAGGAAAATAAGATTCTGTTTGTACTTAAAATTGAGGTTAGTACGTAGGAGTATTGCTTTCGATTTTCGCTAGACTACACAAGCTTTTGAATTTCCAATTTTATTTCGTATGTATGGGTGGCAAACTCGGGTGCCACGGATTAAAGACCTTTCGAAAGCCTGCCATACAGCCCAATGATTCTTCGCCGGCACCGACGGCATTACGTGTACTCTGAAACAGGGCAGAGCTCCGATGGCCTGTGTAAATGTTGCATTACGCTATAACGTACGGTAAGTCAAGTCATACAAGACCGCTCCAACACAGGTTTGAGATAACAAAGGAACATTCGGATAAATGTTCAAAAGTCGTCCTATCAAATTTATAGCAATTTTTATATTTAAAATTCATGTCTTATTTCCACGTCATTTTTAAAAGCGCCTTTGGATGAATATATGAATAAAAAGTACAATATCTATTACATACACGTTACACACATATTACATACACACGAGAGGTGCATAGGGTTCACACTAAGAACTTAGGGTCCCAAGTCAACCTCACCTGCAAGTGGTGCACCTGCCGATCAACCGACGAGGCTCTGGCAAACAAAGTATCCCGATAAGCGGCAATAGGCTCGCCACCTATTACGTGGGATCAAAACACTGGCAAAACGTGGGCGTTTAATATGCCTCTGCCTACCCCTTCGGGGAAACAGGCATGAGTCTATGTATGTATGTATGTATATATATTACAGCATTACAGACGGACGCATTCAATCTGCATTTTTGATCGTAGCTTGTGCGTCAGAAAAGCGTAACTATACTAACATTACTCGTGATAAGCTATACCAACACCAGCGAAAACAAGTGCTAGAACTAGTATTCAATATACCAACATCACTGAAAAACAAAACCACGTTAAAGAAAATTTTATCAAGCGTTGGCGTGTCTTCAAAGGAACGCGCACTTATCGACGCTAGTTAGATCGAACCTTAATCTATACTAATTTTATAAAGCTCATCTAATCTCAGGAACTACTGGTCCGATATGAATCATTCTTTTAGTGTGAGAAAGCTCATTTATTGAGGAAGGCTATAACATCACGCTATGAGCTACGAATGCAGAGCGGGTGTTACCGCGGGGACATCTAGTTATAAAATATGAAAGTCTTATAAAAAATGAATTGAAATTAAAAGCCTATATTCCTAGAATATATTAAGTCCGCGAGCAGGCTGTATTGATCAGAGGCGTTTTAATCTATGCAGTCACAAAAGAGCTACTTCATAAGGCTTCTGGACTAGACCTTTTAATATGAAGGCTTAGATGTGCTCTTCAATGCATTTACACTTGGTATTGCCGATTTATTACGAGCCTTTATGTAATAAGTACGTTAATATGCACTTTTATATCTAATTTATACGACCATTTTGTGCAAAAGTACAGTCAGTGACACAGATTTGGATTTAATTTTGGATGATTCAAATGAGATAAGTGATAAGTGCCATCGGAGAGTACATATCTGTAGCAGTGAACTATTGATGACTTTTTTATTTAGCAGACCGATGATGAAGTATAATGTTGTTTACTTTTCCTTACATTTGTTTCTTCTTTGTCATATTGGTAATCAAAGGACTAATTCATGGAAAAGTCCACGCTTGTGCCGTGAAATAGTGATTTAATGAGCTTCCTAACAGCCACAGTCTCATTCTAATAATAATTATAGTGAAGGGTGCAAGTGAGAAACCAAATAGCACCATCAACACCAGGTCATTTTTTAATATACGAAATTATTTTCTAAAAAAGGGCAGTACTTGCAGAGCTTTTTGAATCACTTAAGTCCATAACCAAATCTAAAATACCACTTGGAGAAGAAAGAAAATTAGTTGAAATTTTGATAACCATCAAAATAATGAATCAACTTCTAATAGTTTTGAAGCTGAGCGAAATTTTTGATGGAATATTATCAAAATTCATGAAATAATAAGTAAAGGTATTCACGACAGACACACACTAATTTCATAAAATATATATTTTATATAATTATATCATACAGCACCACCGTCGCCGGAAATATTCTCATAAAAATAACGTCATTTTATTTTATTCATGAAACTTTTATCTGGAGAGGCGCGTTAATCAAATGAACATTTTTAATGGCTCGGTCGACCGGTAAGCGCCTCAGTATGGATGTTAATTATATTTTAACTTGCCGACCGAGACAAGATTCAATTGAAAATAATCATTTTGCTGTCGAATTTTATTTCAGGAAGTAATTGAAAGTGATACCGCGTATCACTTTCAATTACTTCCTCGAATAAAATGTTTGAAGTTGTATTTCATTTTTTTTAAGTGGCATAATTATTATTTTAAGGTACTCGTACTTATGAATCAATTTTGTACGACCGCTAGTATTTCTCATGCTTAGGTAGGCAGAGGTGAGATATCACACCCACATTTCACCATGGTATGGATTTTGGGTCCCACGTAATAGGAGCGAGCCTATGGCGTTACCAGACACATTGCCAGACTTCGTCCTGCTACTCAGAATTTTATAGACTCACGCCTGTATCCCCGAAGGGGTAGGCAGAGGTGTAATATTACACACCCACATTTCGCCATGAATTTTTAGGTCCCACGTAATAGGGGGCGAGCGTAT
This sequence comes from Euclidia mi, assembly GCA_944739405.2. Classification (NCBI taxonomy): domain Eukaryota; kingdom Metazoa; phylum Arthropoda; class Insecta; order Lepidoptera; family Erebidae; genus Euclidia; species Euclidia mi. The sequence goes on from OX123199.2 coordinate 55,016,564, forward strand.
TACCGTACCGGGCACATTACCAGACTCCGTGCTGCTACTGAGAATTTCCTAACGGAAAATCCCAATAACACTTTGTCCGGCCCGGGAATCGAACCCGAGACCTCCCAATCCCACGCGCATATTTATGCCGCGAGAACAACGAGCAACCAACCCTTTATTAGTTGCTTTTAATCGAATCTACTTATTTGAATAAAAGTAAAGGACCGTCTGTGTATGCCCTCGAAATGGAAAATGCGTATACACAGTTCTTTACCGACCACCACTGTTTCTAACTATCTTACTTAATTCAATTAACATTAATTGTATTATATTCTAATACATTCTAAACTGCTGCATTTTTAAACATACAATAGCTATCTACAATAATTGTATATACATACATACATAGACTCACGCCTGTTTCCCCGAAGGGGTAGGCAGAGGCATATTAAACGCCCACTTTTCGCCAGTAATTGTTCTCTATTATAATTGTATACGATTGACTATTTCAATATACAATACCCTCAACAAATTCTCTACTCTCCATCAAAACTAAAAACGCCATACAGAACACATCCAGCTAATTTGATATTACCACCTCATTACCGTTAATACGACTGTCTAAGCCGTCTAAACCAACGTAGTGTTGTAAGCGCTCCGTAATTACTTAACAAGGGTCCACGACGAGACGTAAGGACGCGTAATTGTGTGGTATCAAGTGGATCTTACTCGTACAACGACACTAACATGTACTGAACTTTATAAAAGCTTTGGAAAAGAAATAAAATGTATTATCTTGCAATCCGCTTGGTACATGACGCAGGCATATCAATAGCTGTATCCCTACTTAATATTATAAATTCGAAAGTGTGTATGTATGTATGTATGTTCCGTTTTCACGCTATAACGGCTGAACCGATTTTGTTGAAATTGAATATAGATATATATTGGTCCATGGAGACGGACGTAGGCTACTATTAGTTGCAAAAAATAAACTGGGAGGAATTGTAGGGAGGATTAAAGTTCGTAGGTCACAAATATAACTGTTAGAAGTTAGAACGCATGCGCTTTTAAAGTGCTGCGCATGTGCTATCGTATATCTGTCAGTACTGTCGCGTCATACATCTGTATATATAAAATCCTTGCGTTACTGACTGACTGACAGACAAGCTACGGCCAAAACTATTGGGCGCACGAAGCTGAAATTTGGCATGTATGTTCCTTGGGGATCATAGGGGTGCACTAAGAAGGGATTTCCCGAAATTCCCACGGGTTCGGGCAAAACGGGTAAATTAAAATAAATTGTGCAGGCGTAGCTGCGAGCATCCTCTAGTATTGCCATATTAAAGTAAAATGTATCCGTACAATACAGGATTTGTGTAACCCTGAATATAAAGCGCGCGAAGTCGCGGGCAAAAGCTAGTATAATACACAAATCTTATGTTATCTCACAACTCTAAAACAACTGCTACGTGGTCTGCAAAGGTGGAATCCTTTCAATTTACTTAATTTGCCTTCTGAATTTTGAATACCTGTAAAACGGGCGACGTCGTTTGTAAAAAGCAGAATCTCAATAATTGCCTCCGACTTGCTATTCTGCATACCTGCTCATAGTTATGTCGTAAAGATTAATGAATTTTATTTACTTACCCTGTCCCGCTTTCAGAATTGAAATCTAACAACATAAAGTATAGCAGTAGTAAGCAGTCTAGCATATGCATTATATAAACTTGCTCCAACAATAAATACTGATGCCCTACTTTCGGCATATTATGGCCTAGTAGGATCTGTTCTCAGGTATGGCATCATTTATTGGGCTAACTCAACTAATAAAGATATGGTCTTCAAAATGCAAAAGCGATGCATACGCGCAATGTTCGGTATACCAATTACAGAGAGCTGTAGGCCATTTTTTAATAAACACAAAATTCTCACGCTACCATCTCTGTACATAATGCAAGTGGCCCTATTTGTTAGAATTAACCATCACTTATTTCCACGGTTATCCCAAAATGGAAGGATAAATCGGCGTGACAGAAGTAGACCTTGCGTTCATCCAGCTAAAACAGCATTACTACACAAAAGTGTTGTGTGCAAAGCTCCTTTAATCTATAATAAGATTCCTGAACACATTAAAACATTAAACACTGACTGTTTTAAAAAAACACTGAAAAGGTTTCTGTCTGACAAATGTTATTATAGTGTAGATGATTTCCTTAATGACAACCTACAATGTGGTATAAAATCTTGACATTTACTTATATAACTTTTTTATTTTTTTAAATATATTTTCGCTTAGCTTTCTTATATTCTTTTCTTATATTCAACTGTATCATTTTTGTTTGTTTCCTTTTATTCCTGTGTTATAATTGCAATTTTTATTAATTTAATTTATATATTTTTGTTTCATCTTTACTATAGACATTTTATGAATTTATGTAATTAGTAAAATTTAATTTAATAACATTGATTTGGTTTAAGAGATAAAATATTTGTACACCTGTTTTGGTAGAACATGTTGATTCTTATGCAAATACTTTACCACCTAAGATATGCACCAACCATGTATATTGTATTTACACATGTTTTCACAAATAAAACCATCTTTATCTTTATAAATTTGACTCACTTCCCGGTTTTCTATTGAGCAGAAATGTTGCATGTATGTGTATATCGAGTAGCAGCGCAGTGTTATGATATCATGGAGCTAATCTGATGGTACAGCTGGAAGGTGGCTATAAGAACACCATAATAAAACGTCATAACCCCATCGAGTCTGGGCTTGTTTGATTTGTATAGTAAGCTAGTATTGTTTTAAAAATAAATTTCTAATTTGTATTTATTAAACCATAACGAAATAGCAATTACAAAATTAAGAAATCGTGATGTGTGGAACTATACGATACATAATTTATCCTGAAGTTGCGCATCTACAGAAAGGTCTTTATATCTCAAAATAGACAGTACATCGTTTGACATTTTGCTTTAATACACCCACGTCAAATATATTTACTACAGCTACGCATAGCCTGCTTCATAAAGTATTAAATATAGGGTTATTTTTAGTGATACATAATATTATAATACCTACATTCATAGAAATATACAATACATGGTATATTAATTTAGAGAAAGAAAGAAAATAAAATAAAAATATTTTATTTGTATCTCCATAACCCTTAAAACTAAACACGTATTATGTCAATATTATAACAATTCGTTGGTGTAAACAATTAGGTAGTAGTACGTTTCGACAAACGGATTGGAATACAAATTGGAACCTGCGTCAGGTATTATTGCAGATGAACTGCAACGCTGGTATTCTCACAGGACCAGATGATATATAATAATTATATGTATATACTTAAATAATAATTATTATGAATAAAATGCTATTTAAAATATATATGATAATATAATATATACATATACATTTTTATATAATTTATGTAAATAAATAAATATAAATACTAAAAACACCTAGTTGTTTTAAATCAGACAGGCAATCTTTAACACATTTATAGCGCGTTTCCGAACGTTTTCGGCCTATTGTCACTACTTGAATGATTGTTCTTGAATTTATATTAGATGCGCTTACTAAAAAACAAATATAAATTTGTTCAAAACCTACGCCTTCGTGGTTAATAGCATAAAATTGTATTGCAATAGCGCCTAAATATCTCAAGTCATAAATTAACGTACGTATAATTGTACACTTTTTTTTTTCACATTGTCTTTTTTTCATGTCTCTTATTTCGTATTTCGTGTATTTATTTTTTATTTATAGACTCACGCCTGTTTTCCCCGAGGGGGTAAGCAGAGGTGTAATATTACACGCACATTTCGCCAGGAATTTTTTAGGTCCCACTTAATAGGGGGCGAGCCTATTGCCGTACCGAGCACATTACCAGACTCCGTGCTGCTACTTAGAATTTCCTAACGATAAAACCCAATAACACTTTGCCGACCCGGGAATCGAACCCTCCCAATAAGACCTCCCAATCTCACGCGCACTTTTATGCCGCTAGACTAACGAGGCATGTCTCTGTGTTAGAAATAAACGCTTTTTCTTTCTTTCTTTCTTTAGAATGTTGACTGCACATATGGTGTAGTTTATGCTTTTTTAACACTGCGCCGAATGTTGTGAATCTATCCCAGACAGGGCAACACGTGGTGTGAACCACAAATTGTTTCGACCCCAGGTTTGTAAAGGCCCCCGCGTCACGGGCTTTAAACCGAGTTGGAGTTGTCTTTAAAAAACTTACCAAAGATTTTTTATACAAATAAAATTTGTGGTAACTGCTAATAAATGTAAAAAACCTTTTTCAAAAGCTGTAAGTGAATGAGCAAACGCTCTCCCTAGTTGTTTAAAATCCATTACAATATTTTACGGGAGTTTGTTTATACAAAAATCTCTAAGATATGTTGTCACTCCGTTAACCTCTTGCTCAATATTACTTGCTCAGGGGATTATCAATGTCGCACGCTGGATTAACCTCTTTAGAGATATAATCTAAATTGTCTTCCTTCAACGTTAGTGTAATCCAATTTGCCAGTATTTCTACTCATTACGGTACCTAGAAAAACTAATTTACAGATATATACAACTTGGCAAACGTAGTGTAGGACGCCCTCCAGCTACCACCTAGCCGGAGGGCGTCCTACAGTGACGATATACGCAAAGTGGCTGGCAGCGGCTGGACACGAAGAGCCGAAAATGGGGCTCAGTGGCGAGCCATTGGAGAGGCCTAAATCCAGCCGTGGAGTATGGCAGGGTGATGATGATGATGATGATGAATTTACAGATATGCTACTTGGTAGATATTATTGAAAACCCGAACGCTTTAGAGGATGGATGGATACTTAGAGTAACAAAGATCTATACGTTTGTTAATATTTCACGCAAAACACGTCGTGTTGAACAGATTTTTATAAAATTGCCCAGTACATCAGAAAATCATAAGGCAACCATTCAACATGGCATCTGACATACACTCGCTCGGCAAAAGTAAGTTTTATTCAGTTCTCCTAATAAAACCTCCAAATTAAAGGAATAGCAAAAGACTTAGACACACGCTAGTCTGTACCCGCGGCTTATCTCGCTAGAATGTTTATCGCGTCAAAAAGTAGTACTTAGTACAGTTATGTAAAAGCAGTTGCATCAAAACCCATTTATTACGTGAAATACTACGAAAACTCCATGCGTCCATTCTCAAAAACATTCGCTATTGTAACAGTATTATAGTAAGATCATCCATCCATCTTTAGAAACTTTCATGTCTGTAATAGTAGTAAGATAAGCTATGCCAAATTCAAACATCTTCATTTCTTGGACAAATCGGCGTCTTAAATACGCGTCGTCTGTACGAAAATGTTTGATACACCGAAACAACGCTAGATACTAATTATGCAGTCAACCTTGAACAGAATACGCTTGCGCTTTAGATCAAAACATTACAACTCAAACATCACGTCGAGCTTACAAACCAACATACTGTTATATGAATATACATTCTAATAAAAATATGAAAGGAAAGTACTGCCTGCGTGGTCCAGTGGATAGCGTATGCGACTGCTGATCGGAGGTCCCGGATTCGATTCCCGGGTCGGGCAAAAGTGTTACTGGGTTTTTCCGAATACTCAGTAGCAGCCCAGAGTCTGATGATGTGCCCGGTAACGGCAATAGGCTCGCCCCCTATTACGTGGGACCTAAAAATTCATGGCGAAATGTGGGTGTAATATTTACACCTCTGCCTACCTCTTCACATGCAGAGGGTTCAACACTATGATAACTTTTCGAAGTTGTGTACGAATCAGATTCCTTATTATCCCTAGCCCCGTGCCTCGGAGTAATTTATGCCGTCAGTCTCGGCTGCCATGAAAATCTTTGGCTTTCGGTATAGGGAGTCAGTAGCTTTGAATACTGACACTGCTATAAGCAATGGAATATTTATTTCTTTTTGGGGAGCAAAGGTCATATTGCTATTGCTCTGAGGAAAAGCTTATTTTGTTAAATCTGATTGTACTAACATGCGGACCCCGAGTTCAAAAACAAAAGTCCGGATGCAACCGGGATGACGCTGGGACGTTGAATAAAAACTTTTATTTCAGAAACTGTTATCCTCCAGTGATTGAAACAAAGAGTATTTTGGAAGCTTACAAAAATATGGCTGAAATGCACTTCAAAAAATAAACTAGAGTGTTCAAAGGAACACTCTAGTTTATTTTTTTTAGCAAAGGCTCGTAACATTCTACAAACGCTAGAGTCAAATCTATTGTGTCAAAAAATCCTGTGACGAATTCCATTACATTTTTTTAGGATGCCATCTGTAAGGTTTTTTACGTTTTGTTGATGCGAATATTGTTTTAAAACTGTATACACAGCGTGATTCGAAAAGAGTAAATTACGACTAAGGTTCAGAATATACTGTATAACTGTGATGTAGTTGCTTTAATAATGAGTGTTTGTAATTTTTTTGGGTTAGTGGAAATTATCTTGTATCTTCTATTATTTTTATAGGGGAGTGAACGCTGTTGGTATACACATTTGGTCCAAGACGTATGTACAATATATTGTAATTCTTCTTCTTATTAGTTTATGTGTGTGGTCAATTCTGGTGTCGGCGTTTTCATAGCACTTGATGGTCCGACGTGGCCTTACGGTTCCTATCTTTAAACAAGAACCAGATCCAACTGTTTTATGATATCGCTGAAGAACTGATGCGCTCAAGTATAAATGCTTATATAAACGGTCACCCATCCAAGTGGCGACCTCTACAGACAGTGCTAGACTTTGCCGATTTATACAGCAATTCAAGACACAATTTTAGCGCTACTAGTGAAATGATATATAACAGGTTACTTGCTAATCAACTTTATGAGGTGTCGGCTAGTAGGTGCGATTATCAAATTACAAATATGCACAATTTCGGCGGCATATTCAACGATACCTAACCGTAGTTGAGTTATCTAAAAATACGCAGCTAAATTGATTTTACGAGAAAATTTTGTCGGAGAATGTGAAAGATTTTTCTTTAATATTTGAAACAAACCTTGTAGAATTTTACAGACACAATTTGTTCGAGAAATATGTACGATTTCTTCGAAGATTGAAATACATATAATTTGAACAAACACAAATTCCTTTACTGAATATGGAGTGCCATATTTTTATTTGAAACTTTATTTGTGTTGTGAATACGGCTTTTATCGATTTTATGATTAATAAGATTTCTTGTAAGTTTAAAAGTTATGTTTTTACTTTAAATACTAATGCTTACTCTTTATCTATACCACCTGCTTCTTTCTTTATTAATTGATCGAGTTATTTGATTTTAATTTCTTTATACTAATACTAAACTGACCTCGGAGCTACGGCTGCTCATTCTTTTTTTTGAGTTAGTATGATTAATTTATTTTCAATAACTAATTTAAAATAAAAATATTGAAATTAAAATATATTTTTTATTTTAGTGTTTCTGCCCAAACTTGTAAGAATGTCGGGCAACACCTTCTCATTGCACCCAATTTTATGTAATTATTTTACACGAATAAAAAATTAAGTATGTTTTTAAAAAAGCACGACATCAGAAATGTTAAGTAAGCTACGTGAATTTCCATTTCTATAAAGAATACGTGTACGTTTAACACTCAGTGTCCCATTTTCATGAAATGCACACATTTCATCACTTACATTTTGCATATTCTACCGACGTGGAGAAGTAAACATAAACTCAACAGCGCTCGTATTTTTATGGTCAATTTGGAAAGTAGCCAGTATGTCAAGGTCTCTAGGTCAGGAACGAGGGAAGTCGAGGGTTATCGCCAGATAGTTAGGGGGAGGTGGGGTGACACGGTATGATGGTATCTTTAGGAAGTTGATTCATTTCTGTTGCTAGTCCAGTCAAAACTAGCATATTGTTAGTATGTATATTTACTAACAGTCTTTTGTATAAGTGTTTCGTTTATCATATTGCTTCTTTCTTTTTTTTTGTGTGTTTTAAGACCGCCTGTAGGTCTCCAACATGGTGTAACGATTTTTGTTATTCTTTTGTACTGCTGATACCAACATTACGACTTAATCGTTCAACGAGCCGTTTAGTAGACGCTAAGAAGTAATATACATGCTTTCATATGATGTGTGAAAATTAACTTAATAACTCGATAGGTCTCTCATTCTCCAGTTATCCACTTGAATTATAATTGGGCAGTATTCACTTAGAAATTATAGATAACAATGTAATTCTATTAACATGGTCACAAAATTTTGATAAGAAAGGGATCCTTATGGCTGTCAGTAGGAAGATACGCTAAAATAAGTTAAACAAGGAGTAATTCAGTCATTTCACGATAATGTAATTTGCAACGTATAAATAGCCATCTTGTTTCCTTTATAAGCACGGTATCAAATAGCAATTAACTGTGCCAATAGCAATTCGAAACGAAGAACTGATCAAATAAAAAATAGAAGCAGGCGCTAAGGAAAATAATTATATATTTGTGGAAAGGATTCGGAATAAAATATTATTATGAATCTATATGAACTGTTTGAGAACGATAATAATCCAGGAGGTGTGACTGTTGTAGCCCCTTATAACATGAAATAATTTCTAATCAAACACAACGTTAAAATGTCGATTAAAAATAATAAAATGGCTCCAAGTTCTACAACTCATACTTCTCATGTTTTCGTCTTTCATAGCAAAGGTGGCGCTAAATTTAAATGTAAAATAATTATTTAATTATTTAGTAAAGCTTAAATGTTCATTATCAACATTGTAGGCCAAGGTACACTTCGGGTCGATGAGCCATTGGAGTAAGTAAATGTTCATTAGCGTCAACTTGTTACCTAATAAATAAATAAGAGAATAAATCTTTTGGTTTTAATTCCAAGGCAAGTAGTTTTGAAAACGAATTGAATTGTCCAATTAGTCAGTAAGCGACGCATCGGTTTTTAAATGTTTTATTCGCTCCGCCCTCTAACGATGTTCAATAGACGTTCCAATAAACTAAATTGGCTCATAGTGCTGGGTAACTAGAAAAAAATCGGGAAAATATTATTTTAACAAGCAAAATTGTCAGTTGTATTAGTACTCGTATTTCTCTCGTAAAAGCATTCAACAACATTTGTTATGAAACTTGACGTGATTAAGGCGCTTAGTTGACTTGTCACGCCTATAACCAGCACAAAAATTTGACACGCCAAACTTGTTTCCATCTCTTTTTAGTTTCATAAACGTAAAACGAATAAATGATTCTGATTCTGAAGAAAGAAGAACACACACACGCACCGTCCAGTGCCAAACTAAGCAAAACTTGTACTATGAATGCTATACAATGGATAAACATACGTACATATCCTTTTTTTGCAATAAATTAATAAAGACAAAGACATAGAAACACACAGACGAGGACAAATATCAATGTTAACGCACACAACTTGAGTGAAAATCGAATCCGAGACCGTCGGCGATGCAGTTAATTACACTTTCGCTACGCCACCGGGTTATCGAGTACGTTGCATACCTTTACTACCGAAAAAGCTTGTTTAACCAATTCGTACGACATGGCAACCCCAAAAGAACGAGTAGCATACATCTATTTGCCCAACTTCCCCTGTTGGTATTAAGCCAAACTTTGATATTGCTGAACTTGTATTACCGTGCGTTTTTATTTACTCTCAAGATTAATTAATGTTACTACAGCTTTTTACGACAAAAGTATTATTTTAAAAATATTTTTATGATATTTTAATTATTATAATTTATTACTGTAGAAAGAAAACATTTTGTTAACGATAAACAGTGAAACTGTGCACCGGACTTTGATTGCTTTCACATTGAGCAAGCAAGTTTAGGTACCTATACAAGGGTAACATGACCTATATTTTAATTCAGTTATTTGCTCATGGTGAAAATATATTTCACTCAAGTTGATCTTTCTGAAAAAAAAATGACTACTGAGGATGTCAACTGAATAACTACATAAAATAAACTGAAATTTTCCATTGTTTTTATGTAAAATCCACCGTAAAGAAAATATATTTCACTCAATATGATATTTCTGAAATCAGCGCTATAAAAATAATGACAACTGAGGGTGTCAACTGAATAACTACATAAAAGAAACTTAAATTCTTCCGTTGTTTTTTATGTAAAATCCACTGTCACGCAGTTGATATGAATTTTACAAATAAGTATATTACAATATGGATCGAGCACTCAGCCTTCACCCTGTGAAGACCCACTAACCATTTTTGGATCACACACGGCATCAAGAGTGCGAATTGAAACCAGTGACAAAGCGACCAATCAAACCACTACATACTGTCAATACAACAATGAATAGAACACAGATGGTCAGTACATACACACAAACATATTCAAATGACCGTTCACGGATGTGCCAATATAGCACATCCTCGAATAATAATATCAATTTGCCTCAATAAAAACGAACAGACAGAGACATCTGACCGCTGTCACAACAAACCTTCTAGTGCTGATTCATTTGAGCATTCACCTGTAATGTGCATTCTTGCGAATGTTACAAAACGTTGAACAAACTAGCTTGTTTGTTTTTCGTGTGAGTGTGTGGCCAACTCTGGTGTCGGAGTTTTTAGACCGCCCGAAGGCCTCCGAGATGGCCTAACGATCCTTATCCTTAGACAAGAACCGGGACCGACAGCTTTACGTGCCCTCCGAAGCACGGTAGCGCTCAGATGAAAATGCCACACACGGTCACCCATACAAATGGTAACCTGTGCAAGAGTTGCTTATCTTTGCCGATCTGTTACGAACGGCAAGCCAAGTCTCGTTATGAGAGCTACGAACAAACTAGTGTGTCTTAATGAGTATTACGAACTTTCTGGCGAGCATTCTAGCGAATTGACAGAAAAATTCCTTTGATGTTTTTGCTGATTAGAGCGCTCGAAAGATTGTGGAAATGTTCCGGTTCTGTTCGTTGTTCAGTTCGACTAATCAAAGAACGGCGAATGCTCGCTGTTCTCTTACAGGGGAATGCTCAGATGTATAAGCACGATTACAAGGAGAATGTTTAAAATCTTCATCATACTATCAAAACGCTAAGGGTGACAAGCAAGATAAACTCGTTATTCCATATAGCTCTTTTTCATTTGCAAATATCCCAACACACCTTCAAGTATTTGAATTATTTACTGTCCAAAATATTGAACGACGCATAAGGTCTATGAAATATCTTTATAAGGACCTTTTTACCGAAAGTGATCCTTGGGCTGACGAAAAGATATATCATTTGAAAGGGTAAATTTTATAGAGGTTGAAGAATTCATATTTTACACCAGTATTTTGTAAATAAAATGACGCTACATTTTGTGGACGTTAAACTGATTGGAAGGAGGAAGTAATCCGATTATTTAACCATATTCATGGACATAGATATAGGTATGTTTTTCGCCATTGACTATTTTATAGAAAGAGACAAAGCGAATAAAGCTCTTTTTTATAAATGTGAGGAATCTTTGAAGAGAATACCCACTTATGACTGTGTCTCTTTCACACGTAACTGTTTGATCATAATAAATTATTTGACTGCTTTCAAGGCTATTAAACATGCCACATTGCATTGAAATGTAAATTGCTTTAGGCGACACCATTTCATTTATACCCTATTGTATCATCATCCACAGTGTATCCTAGTACCATTAAAGGCCTTTACTCCTTATAGTACCCTATCTTGCTTTGACTCGAAAGCGGGTCACCTTATTGGTTTTTAACACTCTCTTCTAGAAATATAGGTATTAAAATTCCATACAAGCTAATAAAAAATACGGGCCAGTTAACCATACTAAAACCAACATTTAAAATCTACTATCGATTTCTGTCTAATGTAAAAAGGTTCTACATATAGTAGGCTGTATAGGCGTTATCGGTGCCAAATAAAAAATGAAATGCTCCATAGAGTCGGGGGACGTTTGGGTGGGAGGCTCGTGGCCTCGTGTAATTGAATTAATTAAATTATTCGCATCCGTTTCCGTTACTCGAGTGGGGCTTCAGAAAGTCTTTAAGAGTTTTTTTTTTCAATTGTACACTTTGCCGCACGAATTTATTAAATTTCTTGTTTATGGGCTATTAATTGGAAAAATATTGCTGGTAAAAATTTGAAAATAATTTTATAAAACTTAAAAGAAAAGATAATGAAACATATTTATTGTATAATCTTTAAAGTCCTATATCCTTTTAGGCTTTTAAACGTGTACCATTTTGATAAGTTATGTCAGGGACCTATTTGAATTAAAATCTACTTTTAATGAGTTGTAGTAGATCATTATTTCAAAACGGAGTCTACTAGCCTTTTATTATCTCTTTACTTTGCTTAATATTTCTGTAATTTCATACATATATTATTATATTTTTATTGATTTATACAACTAAAACAATCGATGAAGCACTTTAATATAATTAATCTAAACACACTATACACATTAACACTCGTAAGTGGACACTTAACCCTCAAACGCGATAGGTATAAAATACACTACAATTGACACAAACGCTTGACCGCAACGATAAGCTGAGCAACGAGCGATTTGAAACGCAATGGGCGATATTATGATGTCACAGGCATGAAGTAAAGTATTTCAGAATATAATTATTAATTATTTTTCCAATCTTGGTGGTTTTTGAAGTTTCGGCTAAAGCGCGCTCTGGCTGTTTCGTCGCTTAGTAGTAGGCGAGATGAATGCCAAACATCAGCCAATCAAAATTAAAAAGAAAAGGTGTAGTAGTTGCAACTGTATTTCAGATCGCTCAGCAAGTTCTTTTTGTTACGTCACTTCCCTACCCTTCACAGTTGCGCCCGCATATTCTATTTTAATTTCACGGTTTCTCAGTGCACCTTTACGGTCCCCAAAGAAGATACATGCCAAATCAGCTTCCTACAGACAATAATTTTGGCTGTGCGTCATGCAATTATTCAGTAACGCAAGAATTTTATTTATACAGAATACGAGTTTAATTTACGTCGTCCATCGCTCGTCTCATCCCTTGTCGCTACGTCCAAACCATGGCCGAGCCGTAACGTTACGATACGAGAGGCTTTTAAGGTTTTATCAGAGGACCCTCGGCCGATTGACACTACTTAAACTGTCCCAAGAGGAGCTATTGTCTCCGATAACGCATTAAGTACAGAATGTATTTATGTTATTTTCGATATTGCTGTTTACTTATGGTATTTTTTATGTGTTCATTATTTTATTGGCTGCTATTTTGGTTGAAGCATAATGTTTAAAGGACTTAGGTATACATTAAATGGTAATTGTTTGAATCTCCCTAGCGCGTTTGGGGCTTATCGACAAAAACTATCGTGGTTTCTATTGTTTAACTGACTAGGATGTTTTACTGCGAATCCACAGACTTGCTGTAATACAAATATCTCGATTACCGTTCGTTTGACTATAACTTAATTCAGTATAAATTTTGTATACCCTTACATATTTTAGACAGCAATATACAATTTAATTACTCAATTTAATTGTTTTCGGGTACGACCACTATAATATTCTAGACATTACAATACAAGATATAAACGAGTATCCGCCTCTCAAAGTACATGAGTTGGCGGATATAATTTGAATCCGACTGCGGTTGAGGGTTAAACGCTTTTGACTTACATGACGTTGTTATTACGGAACAAGACGGCTTTAAACTGTTTGGAACATAGATCAATAGTTGAGTTACTTTGACGGCGGTTGAACGACATGCCGAGTGCTGATTTCGATTGCCTACTAAGTTGAAACTGTATGAATAACTACCCAGATTCTTTAAGAAAATAGATCTCTTATTATTTCTACTGATATTATACATTTTCAATCAATTGAATAGGTATGTTTTAAGACCTTAAATGCCTTTATACCTAACTAGCTTTTGGCCGCGGCTTTAATCGCGTTAAATTTCAATTTTTAAGGGTTTAAAACTAATTTCTAAAAACATAATTTATTATGAATTAAAATAATTGCTATTGATTCGCTTGAAGCTTCTTTCAAAGTTAATCATTACGTCGTCAAAAACATTGTTTTTCAAAAACATTTATTTATTTACTGTAGCTTAAACCATTGACTACCTACCATAAACTATCAAATAATGTCAAAACTAAATAAAAAAGCCACCTCATATATAACATTACCTTTACTCTGTGCCCTTCCATCTAAACGAGATACTAATAGAAATATCGTCGGGTATAAGCGTGTACGGGTTAATCTTGGTCGACCCTGACATGGCGCAGTGATGTGTGAGACCGGAGTGCCGGTTGTACCGCCAATACGTGTTTAGGGACCTTTAGGGTGGGTGTACACCGAAAATGAGAGATGAAAAACACACATTGAAAGTAGCGGTTCTTTTTATTCATACTGCTTACATACTTTTTATTCAACTCGCGAGCTCGACACTGATTTAAGCAACTCATAAATACATAAAATTGATTTGTTTATTTTACTCCTCTCGTGTTATTGTTATTGTGCTCGATAAAAAAATAAAACCTTCTTGCACTGTATAACTTTGTACATTGGATTATTTATTGCTATTGGTATTGTTACGGACGGGGTAACGGGATTGGAAGGAAACACCGAGTAGCACTGATGACACTTTATTCAACTTCACACACGACGCGCCGTTTAATTTCGACGCGGACAGCACCAACACAAGCGTCTTTTGCACTGCACTTTTCAATGCACTTCACTGCACTTCTTCACTGCACTTTACTGCACTATACTTTCACTTTCACTTTATTTTACTACTTCTTCTTTCTTCCTTTTCTTCTTCACTTTACCACTTTTCAACTTAAACTGCCGCTTAGCGCGTCTACACCGCCTTATATACCCCTAGGAATGTTCTAGATCTACTAATTTCGATTGTCTTTTCGTTATTCAATTGTTTTTCAATCTCTTGTCTCTTTTTAACCTTTCCATTCCTTCTTGAAGTTTCTAGAATTTTCTAATCTTTATTCGAAATATTTAAATTTGTGTTTCCATCTCCTGTCTCTTTTTAACCTTTCCATTCCTTCCTGAGATTTCTAGAATTTTCTAATTTTTACTCGAAATATTTAAATAATCTTTTAAATATTTGCCAAATATTCATAAACATTTTCCAAATTTCATAAAAACCATAATCCACATAACTGTTATGACTGGGATTTGAACCCACGCCTGAGAACGTGAACGGAATGTGTTATCCGCACGGCTATCGCCTTGTTGTCATTGACTGGTGAATTTGGCGAACACTTGACAGAGTGTATACGTCATCGAACTAAAAACTCATTTCCAAATAATAAAATAGTCTTCAAACCTCTTTGCTAATAAATTATTGTGTTTGATGACCGGCTAGTTTGTCGTGTAGACGTCAGAAGTCCTTGGCAACGGTAGTGATGACAGCTTGGTATGACACCGGCCGTCACACTACCCCCTCTCTAAGACATGCTCGTCCCGAGCATTGTTGGATCCATGATATACCGCTATCCTATCCACATGAACAATCTTCAGTGGACTTCTAGGTGTCTTCCGAATTCTGTAAGTTACGTCGTTAATTTTCTTTATTACAGTATATGGTCCTTCCCAACTTGGCTGTAATTTGGGAGATTTTCCCTTACATCGGACCGGATTATGAAGCCACACCAAAGTTCCCTCTTCGAATGCTCTTGCATTTGCGCGTCTGTCATATCGGGTCTTCATTCTTACTCCCGCTTGTAAATTCTCTTGTCTAACGTGTTCATGAATTTCTTCGAGCTTTCTTCTTAATTCACATGCATAATCGGTAACACAGCTAGGCGTTCCCGGAGGACATCCAGCAAGAAGGTCTACTGGAAGTCGTAGCTCCCTTCCTAAATTTGTTCGTGCCGGGGTTGTTGCCGTACTTTCATGTACTGCGGCTCTATAAGCCAGAAGAAATAGTGGGATATATTCGTCCCAGTTTCTCTGATGGCTATCGACCACCTTAGCAAGATGGCGTTCCAATGTCTGGTTAAATCTCTCCACCATTCCATCCGATTGAGGGTGATACGGAGTTGTCCTAGTTTTGTGGATCCCCATCATCTTGCAGATTTCTTGAAAGAGTTGCGATTCAAAGTTTCTCCCTTGGTCGCTATGGATTTCTAACGGTAAACCAAATCGGCAAAATACTTCATTTACTAATTTTGTCGCAACTGTAATTGCTTCCTGATTGGGGACTGCAAAAGCTTCTGGCCATCTCGTGAAATAATCCATCACCACCAGAATGTAGCGATTACCACTTTCTGTCAAAGGAAATGGTCCAGCTACATCCACAGCAATCCGTTCCCAAGGAGCTCCTACAGTGTATAGTTTTAATGCTCCGCGGCTCCGAGTTTGTGGCCCTTTAACTGAAGAACATTTAACGCATCTCCTGCACCAGTCTTCAACGTCTTCCCTACAGTGCAGCCAATAAAAACGTTGACGAATCTTCAGTAAGGTTCTTCGTACTCCAAGATGTCCGCCAGATGGGCCATCATGACAAACTCGCAAAACTTCAGGAATCATTGATTTTGCCACTATTGTTTGAAGATAACTGTCTCTTCCAGAAGCACTTTCCCATTTTCGACAAAGTAGTCCATCTTGTATTATTAGGCTGTTCCATTGCGCCCAATAACTTTTCGTCACGGTACTAGTATCAGCCACCTCACTCCATTCTGGTCGAAGACAGTTATTCTTTAGCCGCTCCAGTATCGGTTTTAAATCTTTATCTTCTTCCTGCGATTTAATAACGAACTCCTTGTTCCATCGCCCGTCGATTGTATCCGTTCTAATTACCTTGACGGCAGCTTCTTCTTTTCCTTCCTGTCGCACGCAATGCTTGCAGCTCTTATCACAGGGACGTCTTGATAAGGCATCAGCATTGCCGTGAGATTTCCCGCCACGATGCTCAACTTCGAAATCGTACTCTTGAAGTTGTTCTATCCATCGAGCTACCTGACCCTCACAATTTTTAAACTGCAAAAGCCACTTAAGCGCTGCGTGGTCCGTCCGGATCCGGAATTTTCTTCCGATCAAGTACTTTTTAAAATGCTGGAGAGTTTTCACTACCGCTAGAAGCTCTTTTCGTGTGGTACAGTAGTTCCTTTCAGGTTTAGACAGCGATTTGCTAAAGTAGGCAATAACAGCCTCCTGATCTCCTTGTCTCTGGGAAAGAGTTCCACCAATACCCACGTTGCTTGCGTCTGTGTCAACAATGAATTCTCCATTGACGTCGGGATATGCAAGAATTGGCGCTTCACATAAACGTGTCTTCAACTCCTCGAAAGCAGTTTGACATTTGTCATCCCAATTAAATGGTCGTTTTTGCTCCGTCAGCTCATGTAAGGGTTTTGCGATGCTCGAGAAATTCTTCACAAAACGTCTGTAATAAGAGCAAAGTCCCATAAATGAGCGCACCTGCGTTTTGTCCTTAGGCACGGGCCAATCTTTAACCGCCGAAATCTTGGCAGGATCCTTCTCAATGCCTTTTTCAGAGACGACATGACCCAAGTAGTTAACTTGTCGCTTGAAAAATGAACATTTTTTAAGACTGAGCTTCAGATTTGCATTTCTCAATCTATTGAGTACACTTTCTAGCTTCGTGAGATGA
The DNA here is from genome assembly GCA_944739405.2 of Euclidia mi. NCBI lineage: Eukaryota > Metazoa > Arthropoda > Insecta > Lepidoptera > Erebidae > Euclidia > Euclidia mi. The sequence goes on from OX123199.2 coordinate 55,034,152, forward strand.
TCATCGAAGTCTCGGCCCATTACAATTATGTCATCGAGATACACCAGACAAGCTTCCCCTAAAAGCCCGGCAAGGACGTGTTCCATTAACCTTTCAAAAGTAGCTGGTGCGTTACACAATCCGAAAGGCATAACATTGAAATGCCAAAGCCCTCTGCCCATTGAAAAAGCTGTCTTCTCCTTGTCTTTTGGGTCCATTTCCACTTGCCAGTAACCACTTTTTAGGTCTATTGTTGTGAACCATTTCATTCCGCATAAAGTGTCTAACGTATCGTCTATTCTAGGCAAAGGATAACTGTCTTTCTTGGTTACATCATTCAATCTTCGATAGTCAATACAGAATCTAGTCGATCCATCCTTTTTCTTTACCAATACCACCGGCGAGCACCACGGGCTAGTCGATGGCTCAATAACCCCGTTTTTCCTCATATCTTCAATCATATCCTCTACTTCCTTTTCCCTGGCAAAAGGCACACGTCGCGGGCGTTGACGGATCGGTTGTTCATTCCCTGTATTGATGGTGTGTTTTACTACTCCTGTTTTTCCGATGTCGCCGTCGTCCTTTGAGAAAATGTTGACGTATTGTATTAGCAATTTCTTTGCTTTCTCTGATTCGATTTCTGTTAGATCGTCTTTGCAACCTCTCAAAACACTTTCCACGTTAAAATTAGTCTCAGCCTGACTCTTGGTTTCCTGGCAGTTTCGTAACCAAGCGACTTCCACAGTCTCTCCTATCTCAGAACCCTTCTTCAAAACTTTTTCTTCATCACTTAAATTTAGGACTGGTATAACTGCCATTTGTGAAGAAGCAATAACTACACACGCCGGCAACCATGGATCGTGATCTCCATTGTCTTCTATCATTATGCAACGTCTCTGACTCGAAATGGCAGGTAATGTGACAGGAACAAAGGTCTGTGACCTAGGTGCGAGCTTGCTCTCTTTGAGGCACAAAACCTTTCCCGTGCCTCCACCATTCATTGGAATCTCCACGTCTCCACACTTTAATATACCACACTTAATATCCAATCTACATTGGTGATCTCTGAAGAAGTCTAGCCCCACAATGCAGTCGTCGACGATGTCTGCAATCAGTGCTTTTTGCCAATATACTTTGTCACCTACTTTGAAGGCCACCATTTGTTCTCCCCTGACTGGGATGTGCTGGCCGGTAGCCGTTGTCAGTCGAGGTCGAATTGACTGCTTTAGAATCTTCCCATTCTTCCTTATCAGATGAGTCCCTATAACAGTTCGTGACGCACCGGTGTCCAAGGTCAGCAAACAGGTAACGCCATTGACCACTCCATCAATGGTTAAGCTGTTCCCATCCGTGCTTTGTCGGATACAAATTTTAGGGGCTTTTCGTCTACCGGCCAGCGCTTGCCCCGCAGCCCTGGCTGGAATTAGTTTTCCTGGTCGTGCTCTGTCGTTTGAACAGTAGCGTCAGTTTTACGTTTACGTTTCGGACAGCTACTGCTGAAATGGCCTGGTTCCCTGCAGCTATAACATCTTGAAACAAATCTTCGGTCTGTTCGCTGCATTTCTGCGGCCACAATTCGGACTCGTCCACCCTTAATGTCTCGACGGACAGCCTCCACTTCTAGAGCATGCGCTAACGCGTCCTTAACGTTGTCGTGGTGCTTCAAACGAACGGCAGACCTGACCTCATCGTCATAAATGCCATCAATGAACGCCTGGAGACGCATGCTTTGGACTTGTGCCGGGGGTGCCGACTGGTAAGCCTTTCCTACCATCTTCTCTACTTCTATAGACCACTGCTGCAATGACTCGTTAGGGCGCTGACAGCGGTTACGCAACTGAGCCCGGAATACAAATTCTAAATGCGCGTCTCCATACCTGGACTCTAGAGCCTCGATGAGCTGTTCATATGTGGCGTCTTTCCCCGCGGACTGAAGCACTGATAGTGCACCATCGCGTAACGCCAGAGTGAGTGCATTCTTGGCCTGCTCTCTGTCCCAACCGTTGCTAGAGGAAGCAGCTTCAAACTGCATCCTGTACGACTCCCAGCATGAGGTGCCATCGAAAGAAGGCACTTTAAAATTACCAGCACTCGATGAGGCGACTGCGACTGAAGGGATGTTGGTCTTAATCCTCCTGCACTCCTCCTCTACGGTAGCTATGCGGGTGTGAATCTCTTCTGATACTGACGCCATGCGGGACTGCACCTCTTCCTCTATAGTAGCCACGCGAGATTGCACTTCACCGATACACATCTCCATCTCGGCGATTTTACGGGCGTTCTCCGATATATAACGGCGAATCTCAACCTGGCTCTCCATTATCTCGCCAAGTTGCTGCGAGTTTCGCTCGAGTCGAGATTCAAGCTGCTGCGAGTTTCGCTCGAGTCGAGATTCAAGCTGCTGCGAGTTTTGCTGGAGTTCGGATTTAAGCTGCTGCGAGTTTTCCTTAAGTGACTGTTGGAATAGTGCAGCGAGGTCTGCGAGAGATAGCGGGTTAGCTGCGCTTGCGGACGTAAATACCCCTCCTTCGGAGCCACCTTCTTGCGAAGGAGCTTCCCTGCCCACGACTTCTGGGTTAGAGTCGCCTTGTTCTTGAGCGGCAGCCCTCGCACGTGTCGTAGGCCCTTCCCTCGGCATGACTGGCATCTTTAATCCTTCCAATCCCACTTCTGACACCAATTGTTACGGACGGGGTAACGGGATTGGAAGGAAACACCGAGTAGCACTGATGACACTTTATTCAACTTCACACACGACGCGCCGTTTAATTTCGACGCGGACAGCACCAACACAAGCGTCTTTTGCACTGCACTTTTCAATGCACTTCACTGCACTTCTTCACTGCACTTTACTGCACTATACTTTCACTTTCACTTTATTTTACTACTTCTTCTTTCTTCCTTTTCTTCTTCACTTTACCACTTTTCAACTTAAACTGCCGCTTAGCGCGTCTACACCGCCTTATATACCCCTAGGAATGTTCTAGATCTACTAATTTCGATTGTCTTTTCGTTATTCAATTGTTTTTCAATCTCTTGTCTCTTTTTAACCTTTCCATTCCTTCTTGAAGTTTCTAGAATTTTCTAATCTTTATTCGAAATATTTAAATTTGTGTTTCCATCTCCTGTCTCTTTTTAACCTTTCCATTCCTTCCTGAGATTTCTAGAATTTTCTAATTTTTACTCGAAATATTTAAATAATCTTTTAAATATTTGCCAAATATTCATAAACATTTTCCAAATTTCATAAAAACCATAATCCACATAACTGTTATGACTGGGATTTGAACCCACGCCTGAGAACGTGAACGGAATGTGTTATCCGCACGGCTATCGCCTTGTTGTCATTGACTGGTGAATTTGGCGAACACTTGACAGAGTGTATACGTCATCGAACTAAAAACTCATTTCCAAATAATAAAATAGTCTTCAAACCTCTTTGCTAATAAATTATTGTGTTTGATGACCGGCTAGTTTGTCGTGTAGACGTCAGAAGTCCTTGGCAACGGTAGTGATGACAGCTTGGTATGACACCGGCCGTCACAGTATTCTCTAACATTTTGCTTATCTCTCCCAGTGTAGATACGGTAAAATAATATCAGCTATGATTTGAGACAGTCCCACTACTGAGAACATCCTTATTTTCACTATTAGAATGATTAGGCCATAACGCATCGTGTTACGTAACTTACAAGTGTTTAGAAAATATTTATATTAAGCTAAGCTTAATTGGTGGAATATCTTCGAACGTACCACTCAACCACCCAGCATATATTTGGTGGGTTGCTTTAGGATATACTCCTTGAATTTAGCGTTGCCTTGTTACTTGGTTCACTTATTTTATAAAATCCTCTCTTAATGCTCCTCTACCTCCCCAAGGAACATGCATACCACATTTCAGCTTCTTGCACCCGGTATTTTCGGCTATGCGATGTCTGTCCATCAGTTGATAATGGAATAATCTAATATAATATTGATACATCATCTACATAGATTTGATTGACATTATCAAAGTTCAAACAAAGCTGTAATTAAGTATATTGACAATTAATCAACTTTTATCCTGTTTGGAGATTGAACTTACAACTCTGCGTTCGAAATGTCTTAACTAATAACAGTACCCATAGTACAAGCTCTGCTTAGATTGGGACTAGATGGTGATGTGTGTATATGGTAGAATATTATATTATTATTATATTAATCCTCTCTTTGATCTTCAATTTAAAATATATTTCATTTCACATTATGCCAATTTCAACCGAGCTATGTGCGGTACATGTTTTATCGGATATAGATAGAATAATCTTTCAAAACTATACCGATACATAGTATTTAGTTGTAATGTTGGAAAGCAATTACTTATATAAATGCACAATACACGATATCGATACCTGTTATTATATAAAATAATTGTTGGAAATGAACAGTTTGAATATAGATGACATTGTGCGTTCATCGATCAATGACTATAAAATTATATGAAGGCAAAGTTAGGAACGTACGATATCCAAGGACTTTCATCGCAACTAAGACAGAGTACGAGTGATGATGCCTCATAGCATTTTCATCAGAATTTTCTTAGAATTGATAATGCTAGCAATTACAAGTTCGAAACTACTGGCATCTAAGACAAAAGTCTTGCATCTCAAGCTCGACAGCGGCAGAGTAAACAAGAGCAGGGAGATGAGAATGTTAAAATTGCTTAAAATTGATGATGCGGGCAATCATAAGTTAGATATCATTGGGTCCGACCCATAAGTCTTCCATCGTAACAAAGACACAGTACTACTAGAGTACTATGACAATTTATGGCATTTGATATTAGAGGTATGTTGTTTTAATATGAATGAATTGGCTCTTTTGAAATTCATATTACCATAATAATTTTGGATATAAATTTAACCCACGGTATTTTGGCTACTACTGCGTTTCAATTGTGGGATGAGAGTAGTAGGATCCTAAATCTATCTTACTTCTCTTCCTCGTTGTAGTATTTTCTTAGCTTCGCCTCTGTAGGCCAGAAAAGAAGAGCGTAGATTCTACCTGTCTAACCCAAACCATTGTCATCTCCATCACAGTTCGCTTAGAATCGATAGTACCCACGAGCAAAGTCAAGTTTAGAAAAACCTGGAATGGATAGAACTTACACCTTAAATAAAACATGATGATGATGTAGAAATCAGAGCAAGATTCGAGCGAGAAGAACTATATTGAAATTTTGAATACATTCTTTTGAGATACAGTTTTTTTTTGCGCCAATAACCTCACGTCGTCACTTACTCACTACCGAAGCTTATCTTCTTTAAGAATACCTCCAAATATTTTATAAGCACAATAATTTTACCCTCAGCTTCTTATTAGTAAAATGCTTTTTACTTTGTACTACGAATAAGAGCTAGTAAATTACTTTTGTTTTAACCTCAGTGGTGAACATTTAAGAGGTCTAAAGTATTATCGTATTATTAAGTATTGAAGCTAAGACTTGTTAAGATACTCCAGACTGTTTAATCCTTTTGCACTGAGGCTTAGCGCACTGAGGGGTGAACAAGCTAGATTTAAAATAAAATTAATCATAACTTTACTCCAATCACCCATTAAGATGTTAACAGAGGTGTATGACTTTTATTTGTTTAGAGAGGTCGCAATGATAAATAATGGATATTCAAAACAATATTGTAAGAGAAACAGATATTTTGTCATATCAGGTAAACTAATAAGCGGACCATGGGTTTCATAGCGTCTCGACAATGAAATGAACTGCAACTGCGATTGAAACGCAACCGAGATGACGCTAGGTCGATAATGATTATTGTACGAGATACTCAAATGGCTGTACTGATTCCAGTATCTCTTTATGTAAAATATCCTAACCTTTATAAATCTTGAATCTACGCCATGTTTGCTAGCGATGTCAAAACTATTATATTTGTGCTGACGAACCATTTTCTATTTCATATTGCTGCTAATATTACCACACACAAACATAGGCGTCACTATGATTACCCAGACTAAGAGGTAGAATCTACGCTCTTCTCTTCTGACCTACAGAGGCGAAGCTTGCAAAATACTACAACGAGAAAGAGAGGTAAGATAGATTTGGGTTCCTACTACTCTCATCCCACAAGTAAAACGCAGTAGTAGCCAAAATACCGTGGGTTAAATTTATATCCAAAATTATTATTGTACTATTAATTCCAAAAGGGCCAAATAATTCAAAATAAAACAGGATATCTCTTATATCAAATGTCATAAATTGTCAGATAATACTAAACATAATTGTAACTACTTCAATGGACATTCAAACGGCGATTTCTGCCAAAATTGATAAGATACCAAAAAGATACAAATCTATTATACAACTAATATCGACATGCTCTTGAATATTATCTTATCTCGCGATAATAGCAATGTAAACATCGTCATTGATAGAAATACACTAAACAGGTCATTTCTGATATTTGTTTGAAAGACATGTTCTTTCTGACATACTCGTAATGTTATCCCACAACCTAAACTACAGAAGAAAAAAATATTTTGGAGAGCGGTTTATTGCGTAGGCACCTACTAAAGCAGGTTTTTATTGTGCTTCTGTAGGAATTGAATTATATAGTCAACTGATTGTCTACGTAAGAATAAAATAACAGGGTGGTCCCATGACAAATTTCCACAATATTCAGTTGGCCACGATTACCCAGTGTAGAGACCACAGGAGAGAATAAGAGACTGTTACGCAGAGGCTATCATATTCAAATAATATTATTATATCTATTTTTTATAATATTCTACCCCATACATACATCACCATCTAGTCCCAAACTAAACAGAGCTTGTACTATGGGTACTAGATAATGGATAAACATACATATATACTTCTTTTTTGTAAATACATACATATTATACATAGAAACACCCAGACCAAGACAAACATCCATGTTCATGCACACAAATGTTTGACTTGAGCGGGAATCAAACCCGCAACCTTCGGCGTAGCAGTCGCTTACACTCCTACTGCGCCAACCGGTCGTCATCAAATCCACGGTGAACACCCCTACTGACTGATAGTGGTAAAATGGCTGAATGTTGAAGCCACTCTTAATTTGCTTCACAGTAGAGGAGGGAAGAGTTTTAAGTCCAGCAGTGGACTGCAAAATTGTTAAGGTAAGGGAAAACATCGACACGAATATTGTAGAGTTCTCCACAATGTTCTCAAACGATTCGTGTACTCTACCAAGCCGCATTTGACCAGCGTGGTGGCCTATGAGGTGACCATTCTCATAGTTAGAAGAGGCTATGCTCAGCTGGGAAACAGTTTATATGCAGGACGGTTCAAAAGCATTTTTTTTTCAAATCTGTGTCTTCACATTCGCATTTTATTTCACTATGAAACATACCATCATGTTTGAAAAGTTGGCAACACATCGGTGCCATAGGTGTCTATGCATTTAATTAGTTAATATACGCCATAAACATTCGTTATATAAACTTCGCACATTTATTAATGACAGAATGATTGAGTGGCAATCATTACAAGCTGGTTAATTATCGAAATATTATAAGACTACAAAGTAATCTAAGTCACGGTAATATAATCTAACAGTATTGTAACTCGGCCGTCTTCGTGAGTTATATACCTACCAGACGCGCCGCATGCGAGCTGCGGCACGATAGCGGCTGCGGGTACTGTAGGTACAGTCCGCCCAGTCTAATGGGTACTCTGCTCGAGGCGCGTAGGTATAACTCGAGTTTCGTGCGTTTGTATGGAGTTACAATACTGTTAGATATTATTACCGTGTCTAAGTCTAACTAAATAAAAGCAGACTTTCTTCTTAATAGATTACTGTAAATATTTAGTCTGCCTTTCGTCTTTGAAATGCCTTAGAAGTTCATAATTAAATACAAAGTCTTAAGCCTTTAACCACTATGGACATTCTAGAATGTTATTTATTGATAGTAAAATGAATTATTGTAAATTTATTGCCCGTGGTTGTTTTAAATTGTTCTAAGTTCGTAAAGTGGAGGCTATTTTATAACCATTATTACTAGTTGCATACACACACACACATACACAACCTCACGCCTTTTATCCCCGAAGGGGTAGGCAGAGGTGTATTTCTACACCCACTTTTCGCCAGATACACTTTAGTCCCACGTAATAAGGGGCGAGCCTATTGCCGTACCGGGCACATTTCCAGACTCCGTGCTGCTATTGAGAATTTCGTGACAGAAAAACACAATAACACTGCCCGACCCAGGTATCGAACCCGGAACCTCCCGATCCCACGCGCACATTTCTGCCGCGAGACCAACGAGGCAGTCGTATAGGGTTTGATGTCGAGTTTTACGTCTCTACGCAAAGATGGTATTTGCACCGTGTTATCCCTTAGTCGCCTCTTACGACACCCACGGGAAGATAGGGGGTGGTGACACTTGTATTCTATGCCGTCAACCACACGGTTTGTGTTTTTTTTTTTAGTTGCATTCGTATTTTATTTTCTCATCATAATCCTCAATATCCCTTTGTAGCTTGGGGATCCGCTTACTACTCTAACCGGATCTGACTGAATGTTAGCTTTTCCACAGAGCGACCGCCTGTCTGATCTCCGCGACCTGAAGGGATAGCGATATACCAATTCAATGCGCACAGTCATAGTTCTAGAAAGTGAGTAGTACGCGCTTACTTTTGGTATATCCACTACGCTGTTATGCTGTTATGATGATATAATATTATTATGTAAACCTACTACGATAGCCTCTATATCAACATAACAGTGTTTGACTGGTAAAGAATCCTTTAGCAGTCAGTTCGCTATTGTAAATTTTAATGCAAAAACAGCGATAGCCTAGTGGAGAGACTGACTGACTGCTACGCAGAGGGTCCGGGTTCGAATCCACGGCACGCACCAATGACTTTTCAGAGTCATGTGCGTATTAAATTGTTAATTGTCGCTTGCTAAACGGTGAAGGAAAACATCGTGGGGAAACTACATGTCTGAGAGTTCTCCATAATGTTCTACTGGTATACGCGCAAAATTATAACTTATACCTATTGCTTAAACGTATTTCATTTATTAATATGACCACAGTATAACTAGAATAAAAAATATATCTTTGCATGCTATGATCTATGGCTAAATGGGCTTGTTCGTAATATTTATTATTATTTGAATGCAAACATCTTATGTAACACTATTTACAGTGAATAAATGATTTGAATTTGAATTTGATTTGAATTTGAGAGACATGTGAAGTCTGCCAACCAACACTAGGCCAGCGTGGTGGACTATGGCCTTACCCTTCTCAAAGTGAGAAGAGGCCCGTGCCTAGCAGTGGGACAGTTTATATATAGGGCTGATGATGAATGCAAAATTAATATTGTAGTTTAAAGCGGAAATTAAATCTTCTTCTTTATTATTTCCTTAACTTCATCCGCAACTTAACCCACTTGAATTAAGAATAGAAAGACTAGCTGCTTCAAAATCAGCATTTTCAAGTTAACTTCCATTTAACCCTTTGAAATACCTATTAAAATTATTGCCTTTGTAGGTTCTTACGTTATAATAGGAACTCAAAGTTTAAACTTATTTCGTCTATAAGCCCGTGCCACGAGAACATAGACTTTTTGTAAACAAATAATTTTTACTAAGTTACTTAGCGATAGTTCTGTCAAAAACAAATAATGTCAAATCCAATGAGCGCAACGGTACATAGATACGTGTCATTGGAAACTAATATGTCAATGGATCGGGTTTTTATCGATATTATGCGCTGTCAACAGGATCTCTTAATGTTTTGAGGTACTGACGCCTAGAATGTCAACATTTGGCGTTAGTTCATTGAAATGTTACATTCTTGGGCTTAACATGCATTTATCAGAGGACATAATTAAATTTTTAGTTATCAAGACGGGGTAAATTTAAAGTTAAATACAAGTTTATAGGATCGCAACGCTCTTCCCGCTGCCAGTATCTCGAAAAAGCGGGTGCAGAATAGCAGTTGACAGAAAATTATTTATACCTAAAAAGAAATTGCGTTTTTAGACTACCGTAACTTTTAATGGATTTTGTTTAAGTTCATTCTGACGATTTGCCCATGAATTGCTCCATGCCCAGAAAATTTTATGCAATGTACTAGCCAGTTATCTGTAATATTATTGATTGTTGGCCAATAATTTAATATTTTAGGATAGGTATGCTACTTTGAGCAAATGATTTATTGTCTATGATTTAAAAAAATCGTGTCAATAATAGAGTAACATGTATGTACTCTATCATTAACCTACATAGTACTGTATTTTTCCTTAATTTACAGAATAAATTACGTGTACGTAAACGACAAAAAAGTCGGCAAATTTATGAACATTCGATCATTCAAACACAAAATCAAATATTTTTATTTCTAAAAAATTCAACAATATAAATTTAAAAACATAGTGGCATAATTAGGCATTGAAAAAGAAATACTGATCAAAAAGTATAAAATCCAAAACTCAACTGTTTGAAAAAAGGTTGTGAAGCCCTGAATGTTTGTTTACAAAAAGTCTATCTTCTCGTGGCACCAACTATAGCTTAAGAGCGTATACGCCTCGAGCGGCGGCTCGAGTTTAGGTTTTTGTAGTACCGTGGTCGCCCGCGCACCGCGCATGCGAGACCTGGCGCACTGTGACGGTATCGCGTGGAATAATAATCTTGATCCTTCTTGCCATACATGAACAGTATTCGTCTATGTAATACGTCGATTATGATATGATAGTATTCAAATTAATTATTTTTAATGCACATGAATTTAAAGGTATCAAAATAAAGCTAGATATTATTTATTTAGTAGGATGAAGTTTCTCAGGATAACATCGACTCTTTATAATAATTTGGCGCAGTTTTATTATATGAGAGAAATAATTTATAATAAAATTCTATATTACTTAATATATAAAATCCTTGCGTTACTGACTGACTGACAGACACGCTACAGCCGAAACTATTGGACGCAGGAAGCTGAAATTTCGCATGTATGTTCCTTGGGGACCGTAGGGGTGCACTAAGAAGGGATTTCCCGAAATTCCCACGGGATCGGCCAAAACCGGTAAATTCTAAAATAAATTGCAGGCGTAGCTGCTGGCGTCGTCTAGTTATATATATAATTTAAAATAAACATCATCTACATAATTGTCACATTTCAAATATACATCTATTGCGTTATTGATGCATGAAAACCCACGAATAACACTAAATACAAAACCAACAGAGTTAGGTAAAAGAAAATACTATATTAATTAAAAGTATGAAAAAGATATACAATATGTTAATTTCCATTTGCAATATATTTTAATTATACAATATATATTCAGTGTGCGATGATATAAATCCCTCTTTTTATTAAATGTTACTTAGATAGTAAATAAGAAGACTAATTCTTCGTATTTTATATGACATTGAAATTATATTTTGAACGAAATGAGATTAAATTTTCAAATTGACTCAGAATTGGTATTCTTCTAATTTAAATGTAATTATCATCTAATTTGACTTCTATTGTTCGACGTTGACACATTGTTTAATTAACAACAGGCAGCGATAGCTTACTGGAGCTACCAACGGACTGCTATGCATAGGGAATCGGGTTCGAATCTTTGAAATGCTAGAACGATGATGATGATGATGACATTGTTCAATTAACGATCTAGTCACGATAACATTCCAATATCTGTTTATTTAGGAGAATACCATTTGTGACATGAGTATGTATGACACTGACATTAGATCGAAACTGCATTTTGAACAAATATAATTAGAAGAATTGGGTCTCAAAATAAACTGTTAACTGGTGCAGAATAAGACTGTATGGTAGGTGCGTGTGCTTGTGTGTGTTAGGTACCTGCAATACGAGCTCGTGGTTTTATTTGTTGTTCTAAAACCAACTTCACGTTATAGCCTTTTTAATGAAATACTTCGGTTGGATGGTATCAAATATATACAGATATAATATGTAGGACTTTTTTGTGTTTTATGCTTATACTAGCTGTCGCCCGCGGCTCCGCCCGCGTGGATGTCGGTAATCGCGACAAAAACTATTCTATGTCTTTCCTCGGATCTTTGATTGATCGAAGAATTTGTTATAATAATTGATCTCCTAACAGAAAACCTTATCATACTGGACCACTACTGCTTAACCGCCAAGTATGTATATTTTATAGTGCAAATGGGCTCTTATAGTTCCTCATCAGATATTTCAGATCTTCGATTTTTATAAGACAACAGAAAACGCTTATCAGACTGAACAACTTTTGCTAAAACCGTCAAGTCTGTACATGTGATAGTTATAGCACAGAATATATAATTAGTACCTACGGTACAGTTTCACTTCCAAGTTTTGGTATGATAAACGCAAGCGTCCGGTCACCGGACTAGTCTCAATAGGCTGGTACTCGCTCGACTTGTCGCACACGCAGCGCACGCATCCGCGAAACAAAAGTAAACAAAAAATCTCGCCGCCCGGCCCCCGCCGACAGCCCTACCAGATTGAAGCGAGACGGCAGACAGTTATTGTACTATGAACGGTATACGCAATGCAAAAGGTTGAAATTAGGTTGTTTTCCATAATAGTAGGTAAATATCTCGGGGATTTTGCGTCTTTTGTATGGAAGTAAGACAGGCCTGGTTGGCCTGGCCTATATGTTGCCTAGACCACAGATAAGACAATACCATCCTAGACCTAATAGCAATATAACAAAAAAGTTTATTTTAAATACGTCCAGGAACTTCGGAGATTAGCGTGTACAAACAGACAAACTATATAGATATACATAAAGACAGTTTTGTTTTTATTCTTGCTCCATAACTGTTTCTTAGTCTCCCTGAATTTATTTTTTGTAAATATATTCAATGTACCTACCGAAATATTTTTTTTACTGTTTTATTAAATGTTTCAAGGCACCATATTAGGTAAATTATGAAGTGGTCCGTTTCCGTCAGTCTCGCCCAGCCCCTGTTTGACCGCGATAGGTACTATACTATTCAGTAACCACTAGATTCCAGATGTATTGACCAACACGTTAGTTTAATACGTAATTCATAAATAAAGTTACATCAACTTTACATATTTATAAAAAAACTAGCTTTCGCCCGCGGCTTCGCCAGCATGATATTTTAATAAAGAGTGGCCTAAGTACTTCCCCAGGTTTCAGACTATTTATGTCAAATTTCATCACAAACGGTTCTGTAGATTAGTCATGTAGCATACATATAAACAGATAATACTGAAAAATTACTTTTGTTTTCATAATCGTTGAACTTCAGGTAAAGATTAGTATGTAAGTATATTATTGAAGTTATGAAGAGCTTATATACCTACTGAATATAACAGCAGCAAAAATAAAATCTGAAAGCATTAGGTACCACAAAGTACATATCAGACAATCAGACCGTCCCTCCGCCGCTTAGGTCAGATATATCGTGATAACTTTTAACTATTCGTCCAAACTACTTACTGTAAAAGACAAAGTTAGTGTTAGTCTACATTATATACCGAAGGCAATAAATCTATCAATTTTGAAAACAATTTGATAACTACTCTAGAATGAGCATTTAAAAATACATTTTTTTGATGTGATACTGTTTTATTTCAATAAAAAATGATGTAGTTAGATTATGTACTAAAAAGTAAAAAGTAATTTGGTAAGTTCTACTTGTAGCTCCCAGATCGCACCAATCTTCTCATCAATCTGGAGTATTGATCAGACAAATATAAAATCGTAGGGCAAGTGAAATTTCTATCATAATGTTTACTCTGGATACGCTACACTCAAAATTATTTTTTTAGGTAATTTTATTTTCTTCCGTGTGGTGACGGATTAAGAATACGGAATGTCACCACCCTATATCATCCCATGGGTGTCGTAAGAACCGGCAGAGGGAGCATACTATGCAGACAACAGCACTGTAAGAGAAGGAAAACTTGATACAAACACTGGCCAGCGTGGTATAGTAGGCTAATTCCTCCTTTCAAAGGAGAGGCCTAGTTCAGCAGTGGACTGTTAAAGGCTGATGATGATGAATTTTATTTTCAAGTTTTTAGTTTTGTTGTTAGTTTATACTTCTCATTCTATTTTCATAGTGAGCCCTTTTCTACCAATCAAGCCCTGTCATTCGATACCCATATTGAGTATTTGTGGAAAATATGTAATCCGCCACTTTGCGGCGACAGCCATCTTGGGTTTTTCAAAGTGAGCTTTTTTCTACGAATCAAGCCCTTTTATTTGATACCCATATTGAGGTATTTGTGGAAAATAAGTAATCCGCCATTTTTTTGTGGCAGCTATCTTAGATTTTTCATAGTGAGCCTTATTCTACCAATCAAGCTCTTTCATTTTATACCCATATTGAGGTATTTGTGGAAAATAGGTAATCCGCCATTTTGTGGCGGCGGCCATCTTGAATTTTTCATAGTGAGCTCTATTCTACCAATCAAGCCCTTTCATTTGATACCCATATTAAGGTATTTGTGGAAAATATGTCATCCGCCATTTTATGGCGGCAGCCATTTTGAATTTTACTCAGTGAACCCTATTCTACCAATCAAGCCCTTTCATTCGATACCTATATTGAGGTATTTGTGGAAAATATGTAATCCGCCATTTTGCGGCGACAGCCATCTTGGATTTTTCATAGTGAGCTCTATTCTACGAATCAAGCCCTTTCATTTGATACCCATATTGAGGTTGTTGTGAAGTAATATAATATGATCCGCCATTTTGTATCGGCGGCCATCTTGATATTACAATCATTTAAATATTATCTTTAATTCTTGATGACAATATGAGTGTATACCAAATATCAGATCAATCTGTCATCAGGAAGGGGTAAAATTCCAATCAATAGCTTTCAGAGCTCAGGTTTTTTGCCGACTTAGTTGATACTTTTCCTTATATTATGGCAACATTATACAAAATCTTTATAAATTGTAGCCTATGTGTTATTCTGATGTATAAACTATATTATTGTAAAGTTTCATCCAAATCCGTTCAGTAGTTTTTGCGTGAAAGAGTAACAAACATCCATCTATCTTCACAAACTTTCACATTTATAATATTAGTAGGATACGTTGAGAAAAAAAAATACGGATCAAGAGGCTTTAGCCGCGCTATAAACGTTTTGGAATGCAATATTTACGTAAAATGGCGGACGCGGACGCGAGCGACAGGTCCGTCCTCTGAGAGCGCTCAGCGCTGAATGGCGGACATAGCATCGTGCTTCGAGATTTATAGGTCTTTTTAAAAAAATCATATTAATTACAAACGAAAAGTTTAGATTCTAATTTTTTTATATGACTTAAAATGAACCTTAAGGTTTCTAAATATGTATGTATCTTTTTAATAATCACAGTAGTTTTTTAGATATAAATGCAAAATTGCGGGCTAAAATTAAGCAAAATGAACTGTTTTGATCTCCGATTTTCTTGAAAATTATGAATGAAAGTACAATTTCTTTTTTAAGCACTCGCTTGTATAACTTTGGCTTGTACAGTTGACATTTACAGAATTATAAAACGATAAGTTTTCATAGCACTAGTGACCATTAATGTTGGCCTAAGCTACAGAAATGACGAAAATGAGTTTTTTAAATTCATCCGTTTTAAAATATTTACTATAGTAACCCATATATTTTTCTTCAGCACTCTCTTGATAAAGAACTGAACTTTCATAATTTCTGCATCTTTTACATTAATTGTTATTTATCCGTAACATAATAGAACAATAAAAAGCCGCAAAATCGCCTCCGACGGAATAAACGCTCTTAAGGAATAGATTTTGAGATGATATATCAATCATGTATGGATATGTAACGTAATGTTTTTAAGTGTAAAGATTTAATCTACATTTATTTATTTATTTTATGCACAAACAATGTAAAATGTTGCACATAATGCCATAAGGCATTCTCTACCTGTCAACTTTAAGGTGGTGCAGAGATAAAAGTGGTAGGTGCAATTGAACTGTGAACTTGAGCAGTAAGTAAGTAGTTATAACTGAATACTAATAATTATAGTGTTACTTTTATATTTACCTAATCTGATAAAAAATTACAAACCGCACAAAAATATGTTTTTCAGAATAAAATTGTCTTGTGTTTACGTGAATATAATATAACGGATGCCCTTAGCAAGGCAAATCTTTTTTCTAGCTATCTGCAATAGCAGTGAGAACTAATATTCAGAAAATCCATTAACGTTATGTCCAACACAGACATTGCATCTGAGATCTGAAGTTCTGATCGACTATTAGAGAATGCGGAACGATCAGAATTAAACGACCGTCTTTTATAATCCCTTTTTAATTTACATAACTACCTCACAACAAAGAAGCTTTTCTAATTGCTTTTAAATCATACTATTAGGTCTTATAAAATAAATTAAAGACATGTAGGAGGCATGCGTCGTCCAGCAACTACATATATAATAGGTTGATATGATTAAATGTATATTTTCCTATAAATTGTTCATTCTGTGTTAATTTCAAGTATAATTGAACTTATATTGATTGACTCATCATCATCAGCCATTATACTGTCCCACTGCTGGGCATGGGTCTCTTCTCACTATGAGAATGGTAAGAACATAGTCCACCACTGGCCAAATGCGCGTTGGCAGACTTCACTCACACTTTCGAGAACATTATAGAGAACTCTTAATGTCTAAACACACTATGCTGAACTTACGCGACTGAAGTTCGGCATGATTACGCCTGCAGTGCTATTTGAATTACTGACATTTACTGAGTGTGTTTAGACACTTTCATATGCAGGTTTCCTCACAATGTCTTCCTTCCCCGATAGCAAGCGATAATTCCCAATTCGAAAAGTCATTGGTGCATGCCGTGGATTCGAACCCGAAACCCTCTGCGTAGCAGTCTGTCGGTCTCTCCACTTGGCTATCGCTGCGACTGATTGACTAAGATCGCGATAAATGCTTGAATCAAGGACTCATCGAAAATTTACCTTAGCGCGCCAATTGTCCTTTAAAAAGCGAAAACCTAATTCTTATTCGACGATAAAACTAATATTATCAAATTCGAAATACAGATAATCTTGCTTACGTAAAAGTACATTAGAAAACACAGTTCGAACGAGCTTTCTACTTGAATACAAATGTTTAATTATTCCTTTAATTTGGAGCATTTCACCAAATAACGTTTCAATTTTGACTGACCAAATCGAACACCGTCTTGCATCATTAATTGAATTCTTAATCGTGCAACATTTTGGTAAATCTCAAATGTTGTAATCAAATTGAGTTGATGACAACCCTTTACATTTTGACGTAATTTAATTTCTATTTTATTGCTCATCTTAATATAATTACTATATTTAAAAAAGGACAATAGATTAGGTTTTATTGGTTTTTTATTAACCTGGTACTGGACAAATTGGTGGTAAATATTTTAAGAACACATTTTTAAAGCACGCTTAAAATCTTTTAACTCGGTGAAGGCGATAAAAAGCTAGCGGCTACTGAAACTTATGTCTTATGATTTTCTTTTCACAACCTCTCATATAATCAGGTTTGCTGAGAGCCTTACGATTTTATAGGAAGATCTGATGAAGGCCTACTCCGCCCGAATCTTTGAGTACATGGTGTCAATTCTAGAACCTTTCTGCCTACACCTAATTATTCTGCGAGCTAATACAAGTGTACTGCCCACGTCAATCATACTATTCAGGTTTCACAAAAATACATATTATTAATAAATTTTCTATAATCTCAAAGAATATCCAAATTACATTTATTAACCTAACACAAAGACATATTCCGTCATTGTAAATTTACATCTAAAAATATCTCAAGGAAAATGTAAGCTTCATTCTTTGACAAGAAAATCGTAGGAATATTATAATTTTCCGGGACGAGCATAATCTAATAGATAGATATACGTATTCAAATCCAGATCTGAGCGTTGAATAAAATATACAAGTATATAGATAATATGACACGCGATACGAAGATCAGTATTATGAACGTTCGTATTCTTAAGCACCTGAATAAGCGCGGTATAACAGCCTTCGTTTTGTTATTTATTCATTGTTAAATGAGAATAAATCGTCTTTACGAGACCTCTAGCAGTTGCCTGTGACTTTACCCGCCTCGTATGTATTTTTTTGGTGCCATTAAATTTTGTCGCGTATTATTCATACCCCTTTGGGATGGAATGTTAAAAATATTTTCTTACCGTCTGCTGCTAGCAAAATTTCAAATTACTTGCTTCAGTTTCTGTATTAAATATAATAAAAATATGATGATAATGATGATCAAAATTATATCACATATATTTAAATGTTACCCTTAAAGGCGCAATTTATCGAAAATTGTATGAATATTTATAATTGTATCTTGTCAAAAAAGGCATTTATATTGTTCTTATTTTACTCTTTTAACATAAGCGTACCTACTGATTGCATATTGTATCTAACTAATTATGTAGTAGTTTATATATAATTCATCTATTCACCGCAACCATAAGAAAATAATTTAATCCTCATATATAAATTTTATATGCAATGCACTTCGGATTACGCGGGGCTTATACCTCACTCGGTCCGTGCAGCTCCGTTATATCATTAGCCGATTAAAAGCTACCATAGTATGTACTAGACGTCATTTTTATTATTACCTGGTACTAGAATGCCCAAGACGGACTTACGCCGACCACATTGGTGACGTACTGCGTAAGGGCCAAATCAAAAGAACCAACGTAACCGAAGATCATGCTTGATGAGGTAAATTAATGTGAAGGTAGCTAAAGAGATATGTTTGAACCGGAGCATTTGGCTGTCCATAGTCTCTGCCTACCCCAAGGGCGACAGGCGTGTCGATAAGTTTTATTTTAGATAGGTACGTGAAAATATGAAAATAAAGCGCAAGTAAGTAAGATTGAAAGCTGCCACAATCCTCAAGAGAAACCACAGTGATGAGCTTTCAACGTTCATCAGTTTTAAAACATCGATATTAAAATAATACGAAGGATCCAATTTCAATCAGATACGAATTTCGTCTGCAATCATGTTTTTTCGTTCGGGTGCATGGAATTTAATTAAATCGAGTTATAATATTTTTCCGTTGTAAACTGAAACGAATATTTTTGTTAACAATGTAAAGTTTTGAGAAAGATACTGCCGCTTGCTTTCAAAAACCTCTTCAAATGTATTTATATTGGACTCTTTGTGCTCTGTCAACGGTGAAAAATAATTTAGGCAAGTTTTAAAAGTATTCTTGGACATCGAAATTGCCGAAGATGATATTGAAAATAACATTCGTGAATAATTAAATTGTGAAACGGTTTTATTTATTAAACATTACTTATTGAAAAGATAAAATACTCTGACATTACTCGGTCGCCTTTAATCAAAAAATACAATTATAACTTTCGTTATTAAATTGAGAAGGGGAAGATATTTTCGGAGGCTTTGTAGGAAAATCGAAACACAGAATCTTTGAGAAGATACAAACATTAAACCTCTTGTTTGCAAGAAATAGATTTTTAAATAAACAAGATACAAAACTAAAATATAATACAATGTAACGTTAAAATAATTTTCCGTTAAGAAAATTAATGTAGCTTCAAGAAAATAATCTTCCGTCGGAAATTTTCCTTATTTCGAATTTCTTGGGTTTATAATAAGGTTTGATAGCATTTAAGCTCTGTTGGGTTATAAAGCAAATACTAGGCAAAGAGGCGTTATTGACTGGCCTATTCATTACGAAACTTGTTATTAGACTAATGACTGTTTCAACTTATTGAATGACAGCTTTGACTGCTGTCTCAATGGGTACTTTCATAATTTCTCTTTCCCGAGACTCCCAGCGTGATAATGAGTTGAAAATATTCTCAAGTTACCCGTTTGATATTTTTGATACTTATACATTTTTTAACAATTTAAATATTAATGTGTTTAATTAAATGACTAACTGAATGTTTTGCGAAATCTAGCAAAAAAACATTTTTTTGACACAATAATAATATGACAATTTTGTCGAGAGTAAAATTGTTGTTAGTCTATTTAAAGATATTTTTTTCTGAGTTAAAATTTTTGTTTTCGCACAAGAAAATGATGCAATAATTTCTTAAATGCAAATTACAATTGAAATATTAGTCTCGAAATAAACGCAATATTTTAAAACAGTTGATAAAAATGTGTCTTAGACGTATAATAATAAAAAAGCGCATTTTCCGAAATCATGACGTATAGAACCGTTATAAGATTAATATTCACTAAACACGGAATCGATTAACACGCTTGTTTTCGTGAAAGGATAACACGAGGTAAGGTGAACTTCGCCTCAAACTAACCGCAGAATCTTAAATTCAAATCAACGATGCGAACATCTGAAACATCAAAACGGTCGACCCGCCAGAATAATCAGCAACAAGCAGCAAAATCTGAAAAAAAAGTCATTAAGAATTAGAAAAAAAATATACGTACCTAAAAACGGGAAGATGAAGCGAAGTGGAGTTGAGAATATCGAGATATCGCGCGAAAGGTGTTGGGAAGTTTGTCGCGAATAGCGGAGGCCGGGACGTCCGCACAGCTCGACGGCGAGCGCGCGATAAGGGAGTTCGCTCGGAGTAGCACCCACCCCTCGTATCTCCCCCTCGTATCTGTTGCGCCGCGCATGCGCCCGGCGACCGCTCGGCGCGGGATCCTCACACACCTGCCGAGAACACACAAGTTTTATTGTCTTAATGTGGACCCCGCCCATTTGTTAAATGTCGGGTTTATGATAATACGGTGTGAGATTTCAGCAGCTATCTTACACCCCACTGAGTAGTTTAGTGTTGCTTTACGACGCCAAATGTTGTTCAAAACTATTTCACTACACAATGATGTGGGTAATCCAATTTGGCTTTTAGCAGTTTGAATATTTTCTTCTGAGTTTTATTTGGTCTTTTTATACATTCCTTGGAGCAGAATTTAAGCTGGATAAAGTATGTAACATTTTCGAAAGTCTCTCGACGGTAAGCTGTTATCGTCTCGCTGTTGCAACGATTGCAAAGATAATGCTGATATCTTAGACTTATATAGATCTGTATGACTTTGGAATGTGCTCAGACTTTACTTACATAGATTTTAGGTAAGAAGAAACTCAGACTAAACTTACAATTGGAATTAATACTCATGTTACGCTGAGATAAAACTATAAGGTTAAGACATAAGATAAGGTTAGACAGACGAAACGGTGTTTTACCTTTGACGAACTTTTCCTCTATATAAACCCGTCTCACTAGCGTGTTATTATATAGTTAGTAGGAGAGCTGGCATCTATTTTGGGTAGGTATTTGAGGCAAGCTGAAAACTTGTCTCAGACCTCTCTTTGCTCGTTTCGACATAGATTACTCCAGAATTAGTCGGAGATTGGCTAAGTACAGTATGACAAATATATTATTATGTGATTTTCTTTTAATAATTCTTAAGAGAAATAACAATGATCGATATAATCTTCTTATATTCGTGCGGAGTACTGTTCATATTAACAATTAAAATTATTGAGATACTTTAAGTACCTGTTTTTTATTTTAATATTTAATATAAAATACATTTTTTTTCGATTGTTTTCATTGATAATCGAGAGATCTAGAACGAACAAAAAATATTTCAAATGCTGCTTTACTTTTTATAGCTCTGTAGTAAGCTACACGATACCCTTATAAGAATTTTAGTGATTTCCGTACGTCCGTCTGTCCATCCGCTGTTTTACACGCAAACTTTAACCTACTTAAAAATTGTGGAAATTAATATCAATAATACCTACCACAATTTTAGTAAAATGTTATTATGAAATGGTAAAATGGAAAATGGTATTCAGAAAGGACTATTCCAGCTTAATCAGTCCATTACGAGACTTAAATTATTTGTTTTTTTTTTAGAAGGCCAAAATGGCATGTTTTGTAGAAAAGCTTACAACAAAATTAATATACGTTCAGTATTCTTTTATATTTCTACGACTACCGGCTGATCCCTTTATCTGATCTATCGATGGATTAGGCTACTATACATACTTAACATTATGCCTGACATATTTATTTAACACTAGATGAGCCCGCGGTTACACCCGCGTTATTTAAGGCTACTGCTCCGCTCCCGTGGCTCATAGCGTGATGTTATAAAGCCTTCCTCGATAAATGAGCTATATACTTAACACTGAAAAAAATTTTGAAATCGGTCTATTTCCTGAGATTAGCGCGTTCAACCAAACAAAGAAAGAAACTCTTCAGCTTTATATATTTGTACTAGATGAGCGCGTGGTTAGTGGTTACACCCGCGTTATTTAAGGCTACTGCTCCGCTCCCGTGGCTCATAGCGTGATGTTATATAGCCTATGGCCTTCCTCGATAAATGGGCTATCTAACACTGAAATAATTTTTCAAATCGGTTTAGTAGTTCCTGAGATTAGCGCGTTCAACCAAACAAACTCTGCAGCTTTATATATTAGTTTAAGAGTATAAGATAACCTCCATTCAAAATGAGTCAAATATAATATATCTGTAGTAGTCAAAGGCATCGATAGATAGAAAAAAGATATTGGGACTGGTCGTAAGTTGCTAGTTAGTTGTAAACTAAATAAAACTGTCTAGCGTATTAGCAATGAATACAGATTTACATAGAAGCGCAGTTCTTAAGGATTTCGTGTGCCGATTCCAAGTGGAGACTGTCTCCAGTTTAGTTCGTAGTTGGCGCCGTTGGCGGCGCTGGCGTCTTTCTCCGTCTCTCTTGCTCTAGCAGTTAAGATACACTCGAGGAATGTTCGTCTCTCTTGCTCTCATAGAGACAGCTGTCACAGCGTGACTGCCTTGCCGCCGAGCGGCAATTTGGGTCACAGAAAGCTTGTCTTTAGAGCGCCCATAGGAAATGTGCCTCTATGTAAATATCTGAGCTCTTTGGTATTAGCCCAATATCTGCTAAAAAAGGCTTATACTTGTACATCAAAATAAGAAATGGGCTACCGATTGTCACAATAACCTCCACCGCGACAAGCTACAGCGAAGCCGTTAGCACGCGGGTATCTATCTTTTGTCCCGATAGCTATCCTCCAAGTAAATAAAGCTGAAATTTTACCACAGGCATTCGAAACCATAAGCCAAAGCTAGTAAGTTATAGAAAGGCACGTGTAAAGTATCTTGAAAGAATTGTGTTTTTATAACTGTCGTTGTAAACCACGAAAGCTTTAATTTTTTTTATAGTCTCTATCCCCTAAGGGGTAGGCAGAGGTGTAAATATTACACCCACATTTCACTATGAATTTTAGGTCCCACGTAATAGGTGCGGGCGAGCCTATTGCCGTTACCGGGCACAACACCAGACTCCGGGCTGCTGAGTATTCGGAAAAACCGGGATTTCCGATCAGCAGTCGCATACGCTATCCACTGGACCACGGAGGCAGTTCATCAAATTTATATTACGTTGTAAGGCTGCATTACACGCTATTTAAACCGTATGACACAACACAGACGTAGCCCTGACCAACTTCATTAAATCACTACACGTTGTGATGATTTATCACAACGTGTAGTGATTTAATGAAGTTGGTCAGGTCGGTACCGTCGACAGCCCGCGATCCATTCAGTGGCAAATTTTACCACAGACAGGCAAAGCCATTAGCCAAAGCTAGTAAGTTATAGGTAGAAACAAAGGTTCGTGTAATGTATCTTGAAAGAATTGTTGAATTGTTGTAAAGCCTGCGAATACACGCTATTTAGTCCGTGTGTCAGAACACGGATGTAGAAATCATCACAACGTGTAGTGATTTAATGAAGTAGGTCGGGTCCCGTCGGAAGCCCAGTCCATTCAGTGGTCGTCCAATATAGTGACACTTCCGTTCAGGTCAACACTCGAAATATACAGCCGACTCAACTTAAACAGACAGGTCAGATAGCTGCTTTCAAACTGTATTGAAATAGAATGTTTTCTTTTCTTGAAATGTTTGAAATTTTTAAATATTTTCTCGTAAATGATATTCGACAGTTAGTAATTATATATAGTTTATTAACGAAACGTATTTTTTGTATAATTACTTATTAAAGCACACGGCAGCGAAAGCCTAGTGGAGAGACCAACGAACTGCTATGCAGAGGGTCACGGGTTCGAATCCACGGCGCGCACCAATGACTTTTTGAAGTTATGTGCGTATTTAACTGTTAATTATCGCTTGCTAAACGTTGAAGGAAAACATCGTGAGGAAACCCTCATGTCTGAGAGTTCTCCATAATGTTCTCGAAAGACATGTGAAGTCTACCAACCCGCTCATGGCCAGCGTGGTGAACTATGGCCATACCCTTCTCATAGTGAGAAGAGGCCCGTGCCCAGCAGTGGGATAGTTTATATATAGGGCTGATGAAGTACTTATTGAAGAAAATATAAACCAAAGGTCTCTTAAGTCATATTAAGCACATTTTCAAGGAGTTCCTAGCTAAACTCTGCTCCACACACATTAGTTCCATGTTCCACTTCTTTTAACTGCCTGCCTGATTCTGTTAACATATTGCACACTGAAATCAATTTTTTTTGTAATTATGAGTTCGTTCGTTCTTCGTTTACCTATAGTCTTGTAGCAAAAAACAATTCATACCTAAGTAACAGTACTTTCAGACTAATCCTCTGAAAATACTAAATAAATATATTAAATACAAACTAAAAAAATATCAGGTAATGGGTAAAGTAAATATCACACAGATGTTAATGAAATAAAGTCCGGAGAGTTATACAGATATTCTATTGCCATTTGCTAGTGCGTCATAAATGTCATAGTGCACTTAGTGTGCATTACGATGATATAAAAGACCTAAGCTTATTCTAAGGGTAGACAGTGACAAGCATTGTGGTATTATTTACGTGGAGTATAGGCTAGCTTCTGCCTACGTGAGGGTTGATAATAATGTGATAGGAAACTCACATATGTTCATCTGATCTTAAACTAAGCAGACCTTAAACTATGGTAACCAAATCTGTAAGTACAATCGAACAACTTCCTGCTAGACCACTATAAGGGCGAGAATCGCTCAGCAAGACATCGTCGCTTCCAGCGCTATTTTACACACATTGACACTCGTATAAAAAACAGTTTCTAGTGTGCCTTGACTCTATGAGCGAGCCAAGAATTTTTTTTCAAACTGGTCCACCGCCGACTTGTTTGACTGTACATATTACAAATTATGTCCGCGCTGTGTCTTGTCTGTCTGTGTGAACGCGATAAACTCAAAAACTACTTAACAAATTTTAGTGCGGTTTTCACCAATAAGTAGTGTGGTGCCTAAGGAAGGTTCAGGTGTGTGAGCTGTGTGCGAAGTCTAGTAAAATAATTATATAACTGGGTAACAACTTGGATTGTGTATTTTTTTAGACAACTTCCGCATTAGGACTAAATCCTGTGTCGCAGAGGACTTTACAAATATACAACTAACGGACACAATGAACACCCAGACTCGAAACAACAATTTATAATCACACAAAGTGTTGTCTCGTGTGGGGATCGAACCCACAACACTTCGGCACAGTGTCAAGCGGTGAGGCGGCCGCTTAAGCCACTACGCCAACCGTGCAGTCAAAAAGTCTTTTATAAAACGTTAATTACGACTGTGTTTACTGTAATGGTTTATCATACATCTGTTTGTTATCATATAGATAAAAATAACAATCGCTACATCCAAAAGAAATCAAATAAAAACGAAGCAGTTAAAAGGTTTTGTTTCACAAGATTAGCTGACAAAGAAATGTACAAAGGTACGAGTTTTATCCGAATTCTCAACAAGAGATTAAAACATTTTCTGGACCGAAGTTTTAACTTTTATAAGGCATCAGGGACTGCCACTGACAGGCAGGTATGATAAAAGAAAACCTGCCGAAACACGTTACTTGTATTACTTTATAACACTTTGAAATTCGCTTCTTCAGTCATTCACTATACCAGATTTGTTTTAGATACATATAAATTACTATGTAAAGAATAGCGGGCTTGAATCTACAACGCCCAACACCGACTTTTGGAAATTAAGAGCTTATTATCGCTTGCCCCGTGGCTCGAAGAGCATGAAAGCTGCTGTAATGAAGTCTTTGACATTCTAAATGACTGTTAAAGATCATAGGAGGCAGTATCCTCCAATAAACTGATACTGGTCTAAGCCAGAAGTATCGTTATATCCTTTTGGCCTGCGGAGGTCAGACGACAGTCGTTCTGCGAAGATTGATCTTCTGTCATATCTGGTTAGAATAGTAGGCGGACGTCTGGCTCCAAAGCGATATGTTACGCAGATTTATAGAAGCCCTGTGTCTGCTAGCAGTGGACTACAATTATGTGACGATAATGATGATGATTAAACTATATAAAAAACTGGTAAGAGACTGGTTGACGCCTCGTGTCACCAGAAGGCTGGCCTGTATTTGGCGCAAAAGATCAGCATTGCCATACAACGTGGCAATGCTGCCAGCATTCTGGGTACGCTCCCAATTGACGGCGATGTGGAGGATTTCCATGACGCCCTCTAAACTTTCTTTTTCTTTCTTTTTTTTAATGTATTTTTTAGTTATTTAAGTATAGAAATCATTGTTTTATTTTATGTATAAATAGTCATTTAGCTATGTTAGTTTTAATTTGATTGCAAATAAAATCATTGTAGTTATAAAAAACAATGTTTTAAATAACTTAATCATAATATAATAAAGACCTCAAGACCGAATTTCGGCCACGGCAGTCAGCCTCATATGAGACTAGCCAACTGCGCGCTTGTTTACCTACTATATTAATTATGTCCATATTATTGTGCACAAGTGTCTACGCAAACAGAAATGGACTCTCTATTCCCTCACTCCCATAGTCCGATGGGACGCTACATGCGACACAACCGGAGCGCAATAGGACGCAGAACCAACGGCTTAATTAACAAACTTTCTGAGGCACTGGGGTGTAATACCGCCAAGTTCCTGACTACGAACTTCCATTAGATAATTCTTAACAGAAAAAGCCAATATCACTCTTTTGCTCCAGCTGAGAATCGAACCCGACATCATCATGGCTCTAACGTTTTACAGGTTGCATCCAAGATTTACACGCCTTGTAGCCCGAGGTCCGCTTACTGGTCCAACCAGATATGACAGAATATCAAGTTTGCCACAGAGTGACTGCCGCCTGAACTCCGCAACCTAAAGGGCTAGCGATATTCCAAGGTTTAGACCAGTATGAGTTTATTTGAGGGTATTGAGTCCCCGTAACGACTGTCAAAGATATTCATGACAGCCGGGACCGACTTTTTAACGCGCACTTAACTTCGAAAAGCCAAAAGAAAAAAGAAAAGGATGTGGGTATATCATATACCTATAACTTAAAAACAAAATCCCAAGGGACTGAAAGTTGGCTATCTAATTTATACAATATTGAGTACCGGACTCTCAACAGGGTTATTGGACCCATTCTGTTTACTAAAGAGGTAATTTTCTCATGATTTGAACGCATTGCCTTCGGGATTCTATTAAAAATACTGACGTAATGTTGCCGGGTATTCAGACAGATATTAACAATATTATTTAAGTTTAAATGACATCATTTTATATTCAGCCTTCTGGGATTTCTGGTTTTAAATAGGTGGTAGAGTTTAGGACCTTTCCGTCTACGTTTGTTTAAGTTGTCTTCTATGTTTTAGTCGTCTATGTTTTACGACTTAGAAGCTTTACTCAATATATGAAACACATGGACTTATTTATTTAAACACATGGACATGGGATGTAGACAGTTTTATAAATCAGCCACTTTATATTTATAAATAAAACTCTTGAGATACTGACAGACCGACAACAAGGCACAGCCGAAATTACTGGGTGCAAAAGATTGAAATATATTAAACCCTACGTCTCTACTAATACTAATATTTAATATTATAAAAGCGAAATCGTGTACATTTTCACGCTGAAAAGGCTGAACCGATTGCGATGAAATTTTACATAAAGCCATATGTGTGTTGTAAAAATTAATTTGGAAGAGGTTGTAGGGGACCAACAAGTTTGTATGAGACTTTGTTCAGTATTTATCGTAGGGAAACAAGATTTGGTAAACTCACATTATAGCACAAAGAAAATAACGTACCTACATATTGAATTTTTAGGTGATCAAACCCCAACCCGCCTAAAATTGAAGGAGACTTGTGCTCACCCAAATCAGTCGCGAAGCCGTGGGCAAAAGCTAGTAATATAATATATTTCAACCTCTTCCACCCATTTCATATTTATTTTTAACCAAAAAACATCCATTATAAGTAGTAGATAGGTATATAATATTCTACATAAAATGGTTTCACTTAAATCAAAATCAAATAAGGAACAGTTTCTCCAATAAAGACGATAGCATAAAGGCTACGCTACTGGAAACTCTAAACCAGCCTGATATAAATTTAATATTTTCCACAAAGCAACTCTTAAGATTTTCGCTGAGAATCTCACACAGTCTTTCATTTCCTCGCAATTTTTCCTTGGAAAAGGTAATTTGTTGTACGAAGCTAGAGGCTGTCTTACCATACTTTCACGTAGATATTTACTACATAATATTATATGGATATTACAACCTATATAATGATTGACTGCCTCCGTGGTCCAGTGACTACTGGTTCGATTCCCGGGTTGGGCAAAAGTGTTACTGGGTTTTTCCGAATACTCTGTAGCAGCCCGGAGTCTGGTGATGTGCTCGGTAACGGCAATGGGCTCGTCCCCTATTACGTGGGACCTAAAAAATCATGGTGAAATGTGGGTGTAATATTTACAGCTCTGCCTACCCCTTCTGGGATACAGGCGTGAGACGATATAAATAAAATAATATAATAATATTATAAAGCAGAAGATTTATTTTGTAAATTTAGTTATCGCAGTAATCCTACGTTTGGTTCGATTTGACAAATTATTTTTGTACTGCATAGCCCATTTATCGAGATTACTGGCTTCATAAACTCACGCTATGAGCCAAATGTAGTCAGCCAGCAGTAGTCCTCGACAAAGTGGGTGTAACCAAGAGCGTGTACTGTTGCGCATGTACATCGATTTGGCGATATGCTATTCAATTAGTCAGTACTGCAATGCCGGAAGGCATGCTTAACTTTGCTTCCGTAGGAATACCAAAAAGTCTTCATATTGTACTCCGTAAAATACTATAAAAATACTATTTTCACCACAGCAGCTCAAACATGCCGCCTTTGCTGCGAGACAACAGTGAACAAAACGTGATTTTGATTCGAGCGTGAGGCAAAGTAGCTTTTTAATTTTTCAATCTTCAGTGTCACGAATTGACATTGTTCAGCCATAAATTTGAAACATTCGAATTTTACTGTGCTCTGTCTCTTTCACATGCATATAAAAAAATTGGGCAAGTGCGAGTCGGACTCGCGCACAAAGGGTTCCGTACCATCATCTATAAAAGAAAATCACGTTCGTTGTATGTATACTTAAATACTTTATAAGTTTCCACCTGTTTATTAAGATCGAGTAACAAATTGCTTAAAAATTACGTTTGTTGTATGGGAGCCCCCCTTTATTATTTACTTTTTTTAAATTTAATTATTTATTTTGAAAGGTAATATACAACTACATATTCTGTAAAAATTTAAAGCGTCTACCTGTAACAGTTAGTAATTTTGAGCAAAATATACGAAAAAAAACACGTTTTTTGTATGGGACCCCCCCTTAATTTTTTTATTTTTTTTATTTTTAGTATTTGTTGTTATAGCGGCAACCGAAATACATAATTTGTGAAAATTTCAGCTATCTAGCTATCATGGTTTATGAGATACAGCCTGGTGACAGACAGACAGACAGACAGACAGACAGACAGACAGACAGACAGACAACGGAGGCTTAGTAATAGGGTTCCGTTTTTTACCTTTTAGGTACGGAACCCTAAAAAGTGAGTGAAAAAACAAACCTCTTCGAATTTGAAATTCGATTTTGGAATTCGACCTCAAAGACAACACCTTCGGAAACGCAAATAAAAAAAAGATATTTGTAATAAAGAAATTACTTTTTTTATATGTGATTGTTTATATGTTTAATTTATTATTGAATTTTAATAAAAATAAGTCTAATTAATAGTATAAAATTGGTATTTAACCAATACATTTTTATTTGGAATTACAACAATGATACATTTGAAAAATAAACATCAGGGACGCGGTATTAAAACGCGATTTAAAAAAGTAGCGGGAATAATAATTTCGCTGATGCTGGTACAGTATAGCGTAACTTGTTAAATTATATTAATATATAATCTAAAAATATGAGTGAAACTAGCAATGATGACTGTACTTTAACACCAGAAGAGTTAAATCAACAAATGATTAATGCAGAATTCAATCTATTCCTGTTCATTTCTCTCTCCTGAGTAATATGTGTTCTCACTGCTGTGGTGAAAAGTTATGTGTGCTACTCGAGAGCAAAGTTTTTTGTATCTCGTGCTGTTGAGTCTCTCACAACGCTCAGGACTCAAAATCAGCACTCGAAACAAAAAACAACTTTGCTCTCTTGTTGCACAAATAACTATTGGTTGTATTTAAAACTTTCTTTCATGTTTTCATTTTAATGTGCTATCCATTTGATTTAGGTATGTATTTATAATGTTAGGTACCTAGACAACGTATTTTATTACTTTCAAAACAAATTTCGATTCCTCCACTCTATTTTTACCCGAGTGTTTCCTTTTATTTTTCATCATCATCATCATCAGCCTTTACCAGTCCACTACTGGACTAGGCCTTTCATTCGAAAGGAGGAATTGGCCTACTATACCACGCTGGCCAAACGGGTTGGTGTAGGGTTTGTATCAAGTTTTCCTTCTCTTACAGTGCTGTTCTCTGCATAATATGCTCCCTTTGTCGGCTCTTACGACACCCATGGGATGATATAGGGTGGTGAGATTCCGTATTTTTAATCCGTCACCACGCCGACAATTTTTAATGTTATTATAATATAAGAACACCGTTTAATCCTAGCTGAGAAATCTCCGGGGCTGTCAACAATGGCAGTTTAGCCTCGCAAAACTTTTATACGTCGCTTGTAGTCTTAAATAAAATAAAAATAGCAAGATTAAAGCCTTCTTAGCGTAGGCACCGTTTCAAACTACCTCAAGATATAAGACCACCAATAAGATTGTAATTTAAAAACCGTAAATTGAAAACAGAAAAGCAGCGAGAGCCCAGTGGAAAGGATAACGGACCAGCACGTACATGGGTTCTGATGCAACCCCACCTTACTTTGCAATGTTAAGTGCGTCTTCAATTCTTTTTTAGGGTTCCGTACCTAAAAGGTAAAAAACGGAACCCTATTACTAAGCCTCCGCTGTCTGTCTGTCTGTCCGTCTGTCCGTCTGTCTGTCACCAGGCTGTATCTCATAAACCATGATAGCTAGAAAGCTGAAATTTTCACAAATTATGTATTTTGGTTGCCGCTATAACAACAAATACTAAAAATAAAAAAATAAAAAAATATTAAGGGGAGTCCCATACAAAAAACGTGTTTCTATTCGTATTTTTTGCTCAGAATTACTATCTGTAACAGGTAGACGCTTTAAATTTTCACAGAATATGTAGTTGTATATTACATTTCAAAATAAATAATTAAATTTTAAAAAAGTAAATAATAAAGGGGGCTCCCATACAACAAATACAACAAAGCAATTTGTTACTCGATCTTAATAAACAGGTAGAAACTTATAAAGTATTTAAGTATACATAAAACGAACGTGATTTTCTTTTATAGATGATGCTACGGAACCCTTCGTGCGCGAGTCCGACTCGCACTTGGCCAAATTTTTATGTCATCTCCCATTAGCAAAAGATGATAACACCTAACTTAAACGCAAGCATAGGCACATCTAGAATGACTGATGTTCTTCATAATCTTTTCGGCAAACATGTGAAATTTATCAAACCGCACTTGGCCAGCGTGATGGACTATGGCCCTTATCATAATGAGAAGAATACCGTGCCCACCTGTGGTACACTTATACAGGTGTACATGAAGATTTTGTTTTTAAATCGAGCATGTTATACTTTTGCGATGAGACCGCTATTGTCATGCCGGCCTTATCTGGCTTTAAAAAATAAAGTTGTTTAACTTTTTTTTAATTTTAAGTGTTTTCTTTCAAACCTATGACCAGAATGACTTGTACTAGTAGTTTTTTTATTCCTGTCATTCGGTATTTCTACTAATGTCATAAGGAACTATGTACCTATCCATTCCAAAGCTCAATATCCTAAATACCTACTGAACCTTTGAAAGCAATGCAATATAAAACACGTAAACCTTCCGTACGCCATTATTAAATGTCAGCAGCTAGCTCCAGGTGTGGATATTATGTGAAATCTAATAAATCTAAGATGTGAGGACGGATGCTTAATGACCTAGTTTTATGGAAACTGCAAAACGTCTTTCCAATATTATTCGAAGTGGCAGATACTGACTTGTGCTCCGTAGAAAACTACTAGGAACATGGGGAAAATTCATAGTTTTTATTGCGTCCGTCCGTATGTCCGCCCATTAACTATAAGCACTAATGGGCTGAAATTTAACAGGGGTATACATTGAGATTACGCGGACAAAACTATACATACAGCAAAGCTGTACAGTAGCTTGAATATGCGTGAATACAAAAGTATTATTTTTCTATTATGTCGAGTAGGGTATTATTTATTAGATAGGTCTTTTAATACACTAAGGATTTGATTTACCCGCTTTTTATACATGGAACTAAGTTCTATCACCTTGTCCTTCCCCCTCAGACGGTCATACCATCTCCTGCTCCAAATAGTTTCTCGTAATTATAACGTCAGCTGTACAAAATACATCCATTCCCAAAATAGGTATATCTCTATAGACTGACCGAAGATACACATCACTGTTCCAAGTACCAATATCTGGTGAAGTCCTGAACTAATTGCATCAATCAATTGTTTAATAGCAACTTCCGTAGCTGAAGTGCTTCCTCAATATTAAGCAAGCTATGTACACTCGAAAATAGCCCTTGTTTTAATGTAGTAAGTGCTATTGTCCTATGATAACGTTTTGTGGTAGGTATACACTTGTTACGTATTGAACGGAATGCTTGCTTGTAATTGAAATGGATTTTTATTTTTATAAGTATTGTTTTAAAATAAGGGGTGATTTTGTTATTAGTTGTAGTCTGGTTGCCTTTTTGGGGGTATTCCTGAAAGTGCAACTATTTTTGAGCGCAACTAAAAAAGCGCAACTATTTTATTCCACAAAGCGCAACTAAATATCAAGATGCAATAGAGCTGGTTAATAACAAACGGAAAATATCGATAGTTGATAAGACAGGACATTTTAGAATACTTTAGCTGTTGCCGTGCGCCTGAGTTTTACCTATACCATCCAGTGCTTTATTTCTGATTCATGACCCTAAAACCAGGTTTTTATTAGGCTACTAACTTCTATTCATTTATTTTACCCTGGTACTTTTCAAAACATTTTACTGATTGATAATAAACACTTCCAACCTCTGTTCATTTCTGTTATCCTGGTACTTTTAAAAATGGTCACCATAATAGAATAAATAAAAAGTAGGCAGACGATTTACAAATCCTATCGATAGTAAATAGTCCTTTAAGAATCTGTTATGCCCCTTCACTATTTTTCCACGTGGTTGCGCTTTGTGGAATAAAGTAGTTGCGCTTTTTTAGTTGCGCTCAAAAATAGTTGCGCTTTCAGGAATACCCCCCTTTTTGTAGTTGAGTGTATTTTTTATAATTGGTTATCATTATATTTCTTTGATATAAGTTTTAAGCTAGGTTTAGTGATTTTAGCTTTCATATTGCATGAAATGCCTCTCCTTGGACACAAGCTGCTTCCGTTGAGAATTATCAAGTTTCTAAATTAGTCAAATATAAATATCTATCAGCCTTTTCTACTTTTTGCTAGGAGTATTATAACGTGCCAATTGTATGCCTATTGAAAATGTGACGTGTAATAGGTAAATCGATATCCAGGAATTCCTGGGTAGGGTGCAAAACTGTATGTTTTTAACAAAAACTAATTATTTTTGTATTTACTTTAATAAACGTTCCTTGGAGGAGTTCAAGCCAAAACGAAACTTACAGATTAGTGACATATTGTTAATAATTTTCATTTAGTGCCACGTTCGCAATAAAAGGGTGTATGTAGTAGAATGAAACTAAAATAAACTAAAGACCACTCCTTACACCGTCAAATTAAAAATAATCGACCAATAATTTAATTATTGTAGGCCACTCCAACTACTAAATTACTTTCTCTCCTAACTTAAATAAAGATTTACTCTGGTTAGAAATAGAAGCTACCGGCTTAGTAGACAGAGTCATTTAACTAACAAGGTAGTCAGTGCAACAAGCAGTATACTTCCTGGCAGTCTATCTATCTCGAAGTCTAATTAATGCACAATAAAGTCTATAATCTGAGGCATAAACAACGATCCCCTCTCGTCTATGGTGCGTTCATTAACGAGGAAGTGCTCAGATTACATAAAATGTTTTATAGCTTTTGCAAGTGAGCTGCAGTAAAGAACTTGTAAAGGAATTAGTATTTTGTTCCTCTGGAAGCCGATGGCTTTAAAACATATACAGAGGAGAATCGTGTGGGTATCGTCTCATACGTACCTAATAAAAGGATATTTTTCTTACCCTGATATCATAAACTTTTCAGAATTATGTTTAAACTATTGTTATTATTTTAAATAGTAAGTAGTTGTGATGGTTTCAAATTGCTATCTTCGGTATTTTTTTTTATAGTAGTAGGCGGCAAACGAGCAGACGAATTGCCTGATGGTAAGCAATTACCGCCGCCCATGAACACAAGCAACACCACAAGAGTCACAAGTGCGTTGCCGCCCCTTGGGGTTGGGAAAAGGGATAGTATAAGGAGTGGGATGAGGGAGAAGGAATAGGGGATAGGGCCTCCGGCACTCTCACTCACCGAACGAAACGCAACAGTTTAGGTACTGTTACTGTACGTCGATTTTCTGTGAGAGGGTAGTGCTTCCCCGGTCGAGCCGGCCCATTCATGCTTAAATCAGCAAGGCTCTACTACCGTGAGCAGTTAATTCGATCTTTCTAATGTAATCAAATAAGACAGCGCTGCATCGCAGCTTTTTGACGACTTTAGCGACGCGCTATATACGCAGTCATGTAAATACATCTTTATGTACTTTCATACAGTGCTTTCAATTATATAGTGAAGACACGACGATCTATATCATCTAATAATTACATTTGGCCATAGTTACCGAATATCGAAACGTTATTATGAAAGTCTCAAAAAAATTAAATAAAGAATCATTAAAAGGTACAAGTCATATCATATTGTACATGAAATGAAAACAAAATATTTCTGAAATAAGTTTATATTATAAAAGTTGCGCCATTTTTTATTCATGGACTCAATACCTATTGTTTCTTTTCTTGAGGAGTCGCGATTCATTTGTCCATAGGAGTCCACTGAGAGTGTTGCCTGATCAGCATTGCTATCTTTTATGGACTAAAAAATAATCACTGTCCTGGTTTCTACTCAGGCATATTTTTCTGTTGATCGTTTTAGTTAAAAACTGGTAAAAACTCCTTCAAGAGGCGGGTGGAAACAAGAATGGGGTAACAGGAAAAGTACTCGGTGCTCACAAATATAATATAAATATCAAATAACAATACAGTCCTACGATGGACGACTGTATTCTTATCCGATATTTTTAGGATAAGGTAGTGTCTCTTACACCACCTTACCCTAAAACCCTCTTACCTCTTACCCTCACACCTTGCGCGGTCGGTAAGAGTACGCATTGAACCTCACGCTGAATCTGTGCAAGATTTTTGACTACCTTCAGTTGTGTTTAGGTACAACAGTGATAACGGTTACGCAGCCACAAAAAACTGGAATTTGATTAAAAAACGGAGACACCAGCTAGGTCAATAGATTTTTGCTCACTTTGATCTAATTTTCTTGTTTCTTGCACGGATTTCGGCTCCTATACTATTATTTGGATAAGAATATTCATTAATATTATCCAAGTAACGTATTTACTTGGCTAACCGTTTCGTTCGAAAAAAGTCGCACATCTTTCAATAGATGGGGCAGGGGGTTCAATATATTTGTGAAGGGCGAGGTGCATAAGAGTGCGCACGAGTGTGTGTGTATAAGATTGCGCGCGCACTCTTATACGACATTTATTTTCGCATGTAGATAGTGAGTAAAATAAAGTGTAAGTTTACAAACTAAGTATTTTTCATGTATTTACAGAATGCTAGTCATAAAATGCAGCCCCTTGACTGTGACTTTCACACTGCCCTAAAAAAATACTATGCCAATGAGTGTGAAAAATGGTTGCGTATCCATCCTGGCAGACCAGTCACTATGTTCCAAATGGTAGGCATTTTTACACTAGCATACTTAAAAGCAGCAAAATTATCATGTACAGCACTATGTTTCAAAGTTACTGGCATTGAGCCTTACCAATCCAATGTTTTTACCGAAGCTGGCTTTTAGCAAGTTCAGTAATAGACAGAGATCAAGTGTCGTCTGCGCCTGTGGTTTCAGAGCTGGACCCAGAGCCACAACCACCAACGAGTGGCTCAGTTGAAGTAAAATTGCCATTTATTGATTATTCATACAAGATAAACCTATTGATGATGCGCGCACTCTTGTACAACCCGCCGCGCACTCTTGTACATCTGGGTGTATAAGAGTGCGCGATTTTCATTATTTTTATTTCTTCAGTTCATACTTTAATGAATGTCGTTACTGGAATT
Source organism: Euclidia mi (assembly GCA_944739405.2). Taxonomy (NCBI): domain Eukaryota; kingdom Metazoa; phylum Arthropoda; class Insecta; order Lepidoptera; family Erebidae; genus Euclidia; species Euclidia mi. Next base: position 55,070,924 of record OX123199.2, read on the forward strand.
CGTTGTTCTATAATTTGCTAACAAATAACGAGAGATTATAAATAAATAATGCAGATTTTTCTAAATATGATATTTTATTTTTCACGAGGCCTCAAAGTTAAAATGCGCACTCCTACACCACCTTACATATTTATTTATGTTGCGTCATATCACACCGTTTGACGTCGCATGCATAAGACACTTATAAACAAAGCTGGCAAAGAAAGCTTTATACCCTCCTGACACATTGCGGCTTGATTGTTTGGCACTCACGCCTGTATCCCCGATGGGGTAGGCAGGGGTATAATGTTACACCCACATTTCGCCATGAATTTTTGGTCGCACGTAATAGGGGGCGAGCAAATTGCCGTTACCGGGCACACCACCAGACTCCGTGTTGCTACTGAGAATTTGGAAAAACTCAGTAACACTTTTGCAGCACAGTCACATAATACGCTATCCACTGGACCACGGAGGCAGTGTTTGATAGATAACATCATTAAATGCCGGTCGATTCTTGGCATTATCTTAAAGATAATACCTATCCATTGGTGGTGCAACTAGGCCACAGCGCTTTCACTAGTCGCAACTTCGTAAGCTAAAGATCCGATTTGCATTATATAAAAATACCGTTGATTTCATCACATTTTCTCCAACGTTAGTTCCAAGTACCTAATTAATTTTATTAGCAATCGCAATCGATGCAACCGCGGTACTCTCAGAAATATTCATATTATATGATACAACCTGTACAGTGGCTAGGGTTGCCAACCGTACTCTAAAATAGAGTATTGTACTCTATATCATGTAACCGTACTCTATAATCTAGAACACTAATAGTACTCTATTAGTGTTCTAGATTTTAGTTCGGTAAAAATTGTGTTAAAAAGAGTATTTTAGCGTACTCGCTAAAATACTCTTTTTAACATAATTTTTACTGAACTAGTGCCAGTCATATAATATTATGCAAAAACCCATAATCAAAACCAAAAAAGTCGACTATTTACTGTTAATATGTTGGTATCCCCAATTCCTCAAACCACATTCGGACATTCGTGATCGCAGCCACTAATGTCATTTCATTATGTCAAAGGTGTCAATGTCATGTACTCATGTCAGATGTCACAAGTTGTTTCGAGAAGTTTCGGATAGGTCAGTCTTTTCGGACATGAATGTGAAGTGGCGAGAAGAGAGAAACAGAGCTTCATTGAAATTAATTAAGAATGAGCTCTTGATCTACATAAATTTAGAGTTAGAATGTTTGGACTCATACAATTGTTCTAAAAACAATTAAAATTGTTATGTGCTGCAAAAAGTACAAAAAAATACCTTTTTAAAAATATAAAATACATGATACTCTTTTTTAAGTCCATACTCTTTATTTACCTCCTTTGAAATCAGATATACTGTATTTCTTCTAAAAAAAGTTGGCAACCCTAACAGTGGCACAACTTTAAAATATCAGTAGTTGAGTGCACCAACATAATAATGAATGTTGTGATCAATGGGCGTGAAAATATCATTGGTCGTGTTGAAAAGTGCACAAACGCATAACGTTTTGATTGGCTAATTAGTTGTAGTTCTATTTACAAAAACTGAATATCAGATACTAATCAATTCTTTTTTCAAATACTTACTATAGAATGTTGCTTTATAATTTTATACGTCTTACCTACATAATTATGTTTTTACTATCATAGATATTGTAGCCATTACTGAAAGCTTTTTTATGTGTTCGATATAGATCTATCACAGTCTATTTTAATGTTCACTAATTCACTTTATTTTTATTAAACAGCAGTTTGTAGCAGAGATAGCGTTCTACAATTATATATCATTAATTTTAATAAAAATATTCGTAGTTGTTTTATAATAAGCAATATCTACCTCTAGAATGAGATTTAACTTATACATATAAAAATATTCAACATCAACGTCACCCTATGGACAGAAATCACCAATCGTGACTAAATCATAATATTTTTCACAAAACAAGAATGTTCAGTATGCAGTCACAGATTAAATATAAGACCTGTTCAGTATAAGATTTAACCTCCAGATAATGGATATTTGAAACGAAATTGATATTAGTTACTTACTTGAAAAATAGATTTTTGTTCTTTTTTTCATGTGAGTATGTGGCCAACTCTGGTGTCGGAGTTTTCAGACCGCCCGAAGGCTTCCGACTAGGCCTAACGACCCTTTCCTTAGACAAGAACCGGGACCGACAGCTTTACGTGCCCTCCGAGGCACAGTAGCGCTCAGGGGCCCAATTCTCCTAAATAAATATAGTTTCGATATAGTGTTGTGTGAGTTTAGTGTCATACTTACGTCACAAAAAGCGTATTCTTCTAAATTATCTGATAATTGAACGAAGTTGTAACGAGATCGTAAATTGAAACAAGTGTCAATATATGTATCAACGACGAACTGTTTATTTCAAATTATACGATAATGACATTAGGTTATCAGAATACCGCTTCTGAGTCAATCCAAAATATAATATAAATGTCATATTATAAAAATAGGAGAATTGGCCCCCTGATGTAAATGCCACACACGGTCACCCATCCAAGTGGTTACCTGTGCAAGCGTTGATTAACTTTAGACACGTACATATCAGACAGCGATGAAACTCAACATTAATCTCTTATAGCAAGCTCATAGACCGTTTGCTTTAGGGAGCTTGTACACGGTAAGAAAATACGCCAGAGCTATGCAAAAATTCGTGTCGTTTCCACACTACTTTGGCTCTGAATAAGAAACATATTTTTGTTTGTTTGTGCCTGCACCTGAAATAATTTTTGCCGTCTACATTATGATTCGGGTGTTGTAATGGTGCAGACAAGGCAGAGTTTCTTAACGTATACAAGCGCCCTTAGATTCAAAACCATACTAATATTATAAAACTTAAGAGTCTATTTTTCTGTTGAACGCGCTAATCTCAGGAAAAACAGGTCCGATATGAATAATAATTTTTGTGTTTCATAGCCAACGGGCTATTAAACACAAACATTCAGGAGATACGATAAACGTATCGTGAAAGGATATATTATAACATCACGCATTGTACCACGAGTAAGTAACAGTACCTAAACTGTTGCGTTTCGTTCGGTGAGTGAGAGTGCCGGTGGCCCTATCCCCTATTCCTTCTCCCTCATCCCACACCTTATCCTATCCCTTTTCCCAACCCCAAGGGGCGGCAACGCACTTGTGACTCTTGTGGTGTTGCTTGTGTCCATGGGCGGCGGTAAATGCTTACCATCAGGCAATCCGTCTGCTCGTTTGCCGCCTTTAAAAAATCTATAAAAAAAATGCGAAGCAGTAGCCCTCAATAACGGGAGTGTAACCGCGGCCTCAGGTAGTACAGAAGTAAAATAAAAACAGCAGGAAAAGCTGTTCAAACATTATCTTGACGTTAACTGTAATATAATATTATATATTCTCAGAAATTATCCTTAAAGCACTACTGAGAAATAAGATAACTCAACTTCAAAAGATATCCTCTTAGAATAGAATGTCAAGTTCGAAATATATTTATTACGAAACGAATAATTTAATGCCAACTGGATAGTCTTTGAATACAAATAGGTTCTTATACTACTAGATTATGGAGTCAATAAGCTTTTAATGTTGTAAGTGCGTAGATTTGATTATACTTGGAAATAATGAGATTTCGATATTTATAGAACTGAAATACATCAAACTAATTAAATAAAATAGCGTAGTAAATGAGGTAGTCTGAAAGTGGCGCCTATAGACGAGAAAGTGAAAGGAAGTCGTTTGGCTTGGTATGGACATATTATGCGAAGAGATGATATGTATGTACATAGGTAAGCAAGTGATGTAAATGAAGGTAGAGGGATGGAAAGGGAGAGGGAGGCCAAGGAAAAGTTGGATGGACTGTGTGAGGATGGATATGAAAGAGAAAGGGGTAAATGATCAGATGACGGGTGACAGAAAATAATGGAAGCAAAGGACGTACTGCGCCGACCCCAAATAGATTGGGACCAGGGCAAGAAGCGTTGTAAATTCACTAAATCTTTGGAGAGCACTTCTATTTTTATCTAATTCTATCGGAGTGACAATACAGCAATAGATTATATTAAGCTAAGTCGTATACAAGATAATCATAGGCATTGACGTGTAAATCTCTAAGCAGCCACTAGTGCACTATGGTATGAGTCACTGCGCTGTACATAATTCCTACAATCCTATTTCAATTAATTGACGAAGCAAGCGTAAGATTCTCGCCAACTTTCAATAGAACTCACTCTACTAGCATAAAAAGGCTCTTACTTGAAATACTCGCTTGCCCAACTTCGAGTTTGACGAAGCAAGCGATCCCTTTCCATCTTCCAATAGTACTCACTCGCCTTGTATAAAAACGCTCTTACTAAAACTCACTTGCAACCGGCAAACACAGCTACTACGAATAGTTAAATACGCAAAGAGCGTGATCTGCACGAGTTTGTCGTTCTTTTGTGAGCTGACGCGTGAAATTCGTGGGCTGAATGTCGCAGTGAGCGGTATTTTGAATGCGGCTAGGCATTCTGTTGCAAGCCATGCGACAATCGAGCCGTTGATAGCTGAGTGTTCCTTTTTGAAATGTTCGGCACAAAGGCACAGATTACTAAATAGTTACTACGTACACAGGTAGCACAAGTAAATTGTTTTATCGAGTTGTGATACGCGTATTTTTGTAGCTGTTGTAACCAGTTTTATGGTGCCAACTTCAAAATTAGGTGGCTGATTTACGTTAACATTTCCAAGAATCCACTTAGAATATTTTTCTACAATTAACCAAATTTACGAAAAACCGTCCTTACATGGTAAAAATCCTATAAGGAACAAAATTTGTATTTTTCTAGCCCGTGCAGTTTTAGTGCTGTGCTATATTTCTTTTGACGGTCAAACATTTTCTGTAACCTAAGTGGAAAATAATGTGAATATAATGTAATTAATTGATAATATAAAAACATCTGAGGAGAAAGAAAAGCTTTTCAGAAAAACTGAATAATATATTTAAGGCTTTGATTCTCAAAAGGCATAACAATGAAGCTAAATGAAATATGAATCCTATAAAGAGCCTAAACCCTATGTAATTACTTTTTGTTCGCTCATTCCCCTGTCTGTCTGAAAAGATCTCGATTCTTAGTAATATGTGAAAGTATCTAATTAATAAGTCTTGGCTCCCTTTGTGCTTAGTATCAAACATCTTTCAATCTTAATAATGGCATTTTTAAGGCATTGATCGAAATAAAAACATAAAGATAATCAAGGGATTTTTTTCAAATTGCTTACAAACTTAGAAATATTAGTAAATCTTCACTCAAACTAATAAATTTGCCATCTATTAACTTAGGTATACTGCCAGTCAGAGAATTGACCGCGACAAACACCAATGTATACAGGAAAACGATTCGCTTGTCCAATTTTTGATTACTTATGAGTCTTATGACTGTTCTATCTTTGTATTAAACTTATGTCACCAGCGCCGCAACACCTTTAAGATTTTCATAGCCGCTCCGCTTATAGTAACCTAGCAGACTACACGTTTCTTGCGATACCTACACATGCGTATATTATATATGTGCTTTTTATAAGCAGCTTAAACGCACCCACAGAAACTTACGAACCCACCCAAGCACACAAACATACACACATACATACATAACGCCTGAAATCATAACTTTCCAGATGAACAATTACGCCCCATTGCAAAGCGCATCGATGCCAAAAATGCTCATTAAATTCGTATGCCACCATGTAAGGTCATATGTTATACAACTAATAATTGACAGTGAGAACAGGGGCGTCCATGCACAATGTGTTTATTTTTCTGTCTGACGTTTGAAACAGGCAGTGGCGTCTGTTGACCGACAAATAACATGCATCACCGCGTTAATTTCCTTTTCAATTCATTTTAAGCTCATTGTTTTGGCGAGTTTTGAACAATTTCCCTTGTAGTTCTTTAAGAACAACTGGTAGATGATTAAAGACTCGTATAGCAGTGATATAAGACTAAGTGCTGTTGTAATACACTGTATTTATAATGTTTGGTAGGTTAATGTTATAGGTATTTATATATGCTACGAATGTTTGTTTTGGTGTTACACTCGAAATCAAAGTATTGCATATTATTTCTTACAAACAGACACAATTCCAATAAATATATAGCATATAAGATGAGATTTTTTCTCTATAAATACATATCTTAAGGAATCGGTACTACTCATGTTGTATATGGTTCTTATGCATTTTTTTTTGTAAAAGGAATGTAGACTGAACATCTGTCGAGTTTCCCCAGAAGATAACACTATACGTCAAAAATGGGAATACATTAGCAAAGTAAGCATTTCTGACAATACTAACATTAGTTGTTTCGGTTAAGATAGACAGCGCATAACACGCACTTGAGATATTTTTATTAATTTTCCTATGTGAGCTTTCCAATTGAAGTGTTGATCAATAGTTACACCTAAAAAAAATTGTTGCGTTTATTTCTTCGATCAATGTGTTGGACAAGGATATCCTAAGTTGAGTCGGCTTAGTTTGATAGTTTTGAAATTGCACAAATTTTGTTGCCTCTAAATTAACACTTAAATTTATATTCTTTAACCACTCTGTTACTGTTGCTAGTGTCGTGTCTATATTATTTTCATAGTTCTAAAGAGTCTTGTAGTCATTAGATATGAAAATTGTTGCATCATCTGCATACATGACACATAGATGGTCAATAATGTTAGGAAGCTCATTAATGCATGTAAATAAGAAACATCAGGGGTCCTAATATACTACCCAGTGGAACACCTAATAGTACGGGTGCGAATTCAGATCTGACTGTTTCCATCATTTTATTTGTTTGATTATATACCTCGATCACAGTCGCCTGCTCTCTATTGTTTAGTAATCTTTAATTAATCATTAAAACCTCGAATGCCTATTCTTTCCCGTTGATTTAGGAGGATATCGCATTTTACACAGTCAAATGCCTTTGACATGTCAATGTATAAAGCAGCACATTGCCTTTTTTGTTCATAGTATCCCATATGGAATCAAATAGTTTATAAATCGCTAATGACGTCGTCTTTGCTTTTTGAAATCCAAACTGATTGTTGTTTAAAATATTATTAACCTCCAAAACTGTTGCCAATCTGTTATTCAATTACTGTATAACTCTTTCGAAAAATTTTGAGAATTATAAATAATTGTTAATGTCATATTTCGAACCTTTTTTTTGGATTGGCTTAACAAGTGCTTTTTTAAGTTTTCAGGAAATTTACCAGTTTCTAACATTAAATTCAATATATATACAAGCGGGCTAAAAATATACTCAATGCTGGATTTAATAATTTTGGTTGGTATTTTATCATGACCACAACTGGCTTTATTTTTTAACATATTAACTATTTTTTTCCTTCGTCTACGGGGCTTAGAAAAATACTGTTTGAATTATTTGCAGGTAATTTTATGGACGTACTACTAGCTGATGGCTTTATATTTTGAGTGACATAGGCATGATTAAAAATACTAACAATTTTTTTAGGCGACCTTACAACAACATCTTTTTGTTTTATATAATCTATGCTCGGTTCGATATGGTTCATTGATTTGGTCTATTGCTTAATTAGTGCCCAAGTCGCCTTTGTTTTATTGTCACTTCTTGAGACAAAATTTATATTGGCTATTTGTTTCGTTTTTTTTTAAGTGCTGCGATAGCCGTGTGGATATACCAACAGACTGCCATGCAGAGGTTATCGGGTTCGAATCCACGGCGCGCACCAATGACTTTTCGGAGTTAAATGCGTATCGAATTGTTAATTATCGCGTTGATAATTGTCCCGTGCCTCGGAGAGCACGTTAAGCCGTCGGTCCCGGTTGTCACGAAGATCTTTGACAGTCGTTACAGGACGTCAGTACCTTCTAAATAAACTGACACTAGTCTAAACCATGGAATATTGCTATCCTTTCGGGTTGCGGAGGTCAGACAGGCAGTCGCTCCGTGGAAAAGCTAATATTCAGCCAAATCCGGTGAGACTAGAAAGCGGACCCCAGATTAAAACTGGGATAACGCTAAGAGGATGATGATTTGTTTCGATTTTTTTATTACTCGCTTCATGATTTTAGAGTACTGACAATATTTTAATTTGAAAGCCTGACATTTATTTTTAGATTGTGAGTACATATTCCTTTTATTTTTGCTAGACACGATAATTCCTTTTGTTTTCCATGGCTGGTGTTTCTTATGTTGTACCTAATTTTATTTTCTTTATGGGTACACACAAATTGAAAATTAAATTAAGGTAGTCTATAAATTTATCATTAGCTGCGTTTACATCCGATTCTAAATAAATGTCATGGAAATTGATTTGTGCAATGTATTTGATAAATACATCAATATGATCGTTTATTTGTCGTCGCATTTTGTACCGGAATCTCTCATGAAAGCTCAAGCTGCATGGTAATTTTATAACTTGTGCAGTCTGGTCTGAAATGCCTATATCCCATATTTCAGCTTTATAATTTTTATGGTTTGTTATTATGTTGTCAATACACGTAGGTGAGTGTGATGTAATTCTTGTGGGCTGTTTGAAAGCTAAATGTATGTAGATTATATGTATTTAGAGTGTTGATAAAAAAGATACCTTTTTTGTCTACCTGCATTGTATTGATATTATAATCTCCCAAATTAAAGATCTTTCTGTTCATCGCTCTTGACCTAATCGTAAGCTTAAATAACAACAACTCTAATTTATCGAAGAATAACTTTATATTACAGTTAGGTGATCTATAGACACACAAAATGTACCAATTCAATTCCGGAATGACTATGCCACAACACTCAAAATGCAGTTCGACGGAGATATCAGCGAGCCAATTAATCGGTTTAAAGTTTATTGATTTTTAACATATATGCACACTCCACCTCTAGATTTATTCTTTCAAGAAAATTAAGTTGCTGTTTTAAAATTTGATAATTGCAATATTTCTGAATAATCATTTTTCAAGAAAGTTTCACTTCAACCTAGAATAACTAATAGTACCTACGTCGGTTAAAGGGAGTCAGTGCATTCAGAGTCTAAACCGTACAATACTAATGATTTTTAGGAACAAGTCGCTTACAAAAATGTTACAAAATTAAATACTACTATTAATATTTATTATAAACTGTGCAGTATGTGCAATTTTACATATCCGCGGAGACCTTTAATTGGCTAACTGTGGCTATCTTTTCAACATTGTATTTTGTTACTTTTGCTGTTGGTCTTCTTGTTAATAAATAAATAAATAAATAAATACAAAACAAAATAGTTACAAAACTAGATTTAGTTTTTGCTTGTGGGTACATTTCCATAAAACCGTGCAAATTATTGCTGCAGCATTATTCTATTTATATGGAGGTATAAAAAAATAAAAGATATAACGTAGAAATATGGGTGGAATTTTTAGAAGTAGGATATCCTCCTTTCAAAGAAGAGGCCTAGTCCAGCAGTGGACTGTTAAAGGCTGATGATGATGATAATGGGTTACAGGAAATTTCCTTTAACCCGTAGGTTGTTTACAAAAGCAAGCTAAGAACATACATTGTGCCTTCTTCTAAAGGTCAGATACCTGTAAGGCACCCACACATTGACTGTCTAGCTCCCACATATACAGCGCCGTCGTGGCGTCATATCGATACGAGTGTCAACATGTTAGTGAGAATAATGTACTGATAATAAAGGTATTGTCACTTCTAATGGTCGTATTCATCTCACTTTAATACCTAAATTCTTAAAATGAATGGAACTTTGTATGTGATGCTTTTGTTGTCAAACTAAGCAAATGGTTTTGATGCGATGTGGTATGGAGTGGAGATGAGCAAAATGCTTATTGTTTAAATTCGCAGCCGTAAAGTACTTATAATACTGGTTATCGATAAGCTAAACTGATTTTACTAACACCCAACATATTTTTACCATGTACTTACTACGTCTACTAAAGGAATAAACCCAACTGTTCATTTGATTCTGGGATTCATGTTAGGGCATCAGATTGGACATTGTAAAACATTTTCAGCAGCCGTACTAATTAATAATAAATGAATAAATAAATTTAAGACTGCCTCGTTGGTTTCTCGGGATAAATGTGCGCGTGGGATTGGGAGGTCTCGGGTTCGATTCCCGGGTCGGGCAAAGTGTTATTGGGTTTTTCCGTTAGGAAATTCTCAGTAACAGCGCGGAGTCTGGTAATGTGCCCGGTATGTTTACGTGGGACCTAAAAATTCATGGCGAAATGTGGATGTAATATTACACCTCTGCCTACGCCTTCGGTTCTTCGGCTTCTTTGTCCGTGTGGTGACGGATTAAGAATACGGAATGTCACCACCCCATATCATCCCATGGGTGTCGTAAGAGCCTACAGAGGGACATCTTATGCAGAGAACAGCACTGTAAGAGAAGGAAAACTTGATACAAACCCTATACCAACCCGTTTGGCCAGCGTGGTATGGTAGGCCAATTCCTCCTTACAAAGGAGAGGCCTAGTCCAGCAGTGGACTGTTAAAGGCTGATGATGAGATACCCCTTCGGGGATACAGGCGTGAGTCTATGAGTCTAAAAAAATAAATTTTACCTTAACGTTTTGTAGTCAGTGACACTCAAGTTAAAGCAAACATTCAAAATAGAAAGCTAACTAAACATGTAGTTAATTTATTCTAAGCTAAGACAAAAATACACCTCAGTAAAATATAGTATCAAGATGCCATCAAAAATCATGGATATCCCAGAAACCAAAAACATGTGAAATCAACTTCTGACTCCGATTCATAACATTTAGATATGCCAAAAAGAGCAACAGCAAAATTTCAGCAGTTCATCGTATCTAAAACAACTACAACTACTTCAAACAACTCCATTCCTTGAAAAGACAAATTATAAAATATTTCAATAAACTCATACCACGATGCGACGCTGTGTCGAGGCATCTCGATGAACTACAAACTACACAGCTCCTTCTCATACGGAATTAGTTTCAGAACTGGTATCCTTACTAACGGAAATAAGGCTATTTAGGTACAATAGGTACAACTTTGAATATACGTTTCTGTTTCTTTGCTTTATGGGTGCTTCAAATCGTGCATCGCGGCTGACGCTTGAGATGGATTAGGGGCAGTTTTGCTTCAGTCGCAATATTAATAGGTTACGATTCATTTATTTTATTAGGCAGGTCACATCATACACATTTCGTTCTGATTTTGAATTTATCTGGAAGTTAATGACTATCTAGTGATAGCGAAGCTATATGTGCCTATATAGTGAATTATACACAATGATATTTCGTAACAGTCTTTGCGTTTCAGAACAATATCTTCTTTTAACCTGTAAACCTATAAGATTAGAAGAATAGCCAAAATTATAAATCAGTACTTTTTAAACGCATCTTCCACACTAAAAATGTATCCTGTGTCGCAGAGGACTTTACTAAAATAGAATACAAACGGGCACAACAAACACCCAGACTCAAAACAACAGTTTATAGATCACACAGCGTTCTCGCATTTGGAATCGGACCCACAACACTCGGCGCCTAACCTTTATATCAAAATACTGCGGCAACCGTGCAGTTCACAATATTCCAATAAAACTAGACGTAACAATCAATTAACATATCTATGTTCATCATCGTTCACGTCGATATCGGGTTTCAACTGATAACAATATCTTAATAGCCCGTATCGAATGCATATTGCATGGCAAAATGCAATTTTGTCGCCAGCAATTCAATACCTTGTATCAAAAATGGCCAGTATCCTATTTCAGTTTACAACTGCTTTGTTTCGGCAGCAATTCTAGAAGTACCTTATATCAAAAAAGCTTTTGTTTTGTAATTAAGGCGAGGTTGCAGTACTTTTTAAGATTTTTGAACGTCTGAAAGTCCTATGAACTATGATATTTTTAATGAATAAAAATTAAAGCATAAAAGTTGAACATATCTTCTATTCTAAATCGTAAAGATAGAAACACGATTTGGAATGATTGGTTCGATAAAAAAAATTGTCAAACATGGCACTAAATCACAATTTTAAACGTGTACTGCATAGAGATTCCATAATGAATTTATATGAAAGTATTATCAATAGAAACAGCTCTTTATTTTAAAATAAATGGTAAAAACAGATTTCGTTATTTCGTTATCATTTTTCTCCAAGAAAAAAAATAGTCAAAATGTTGGCATTATATCGCTCGCCGGCCGTTCATCAGTGCCTGTCTAGGCGTGATTGAGGACGGACGTACGTCGTTGCTCCGCAAAATCCCTCTCCACCCCCGCATGTACGTTTTCGCAAAAGTACAAAGTAATTCGTATTCCAAACTCAATCGTTCAAACCATAGACATTCTAGTAAGAAACCGTAGACAGGTTACTGACAAGGTAACATGACGGAGCTTACGAGTGGCACGCATCGCGAAAAGCGTACGCACACTAATATAAATATGTCAAAACGACACACTAAGAATTAGATAAGAAGTGTAAGTGAGATAGCACATCTAATCGCAAGCGCGAAATAGAGATAAACATATACTCTCTGGACCGAAGCGCATTGTGACATCATGCTGACCGTTTCACAAACAATAATTTGACTCAGATGCGACATGATCACTTTGTCTGTCTTGAGTAAATTCAATTCGCCTCAAAGTAAATTTGATTAATTCATTTAAGGTAGGGAAATAAAAAGTCGATGTGATTTATTTATAACATTTATTAAAAAAGTACATTTCATTCTATGGAAACCTAAAACAGTACTTTAATATAAAAACTGTGCGCTGCGGACCCACCGTAGCCCTGGCAATACCCCTGGGGGTATGGTGGGTCTTTTAAAGCTTAACCGTACTCCTGGCTGAAATTATCGTAGTGTTATACCAACGTGCTAGGTGGACATTAAACTGAACAGTATTATCTCTCGTATGATAATGACTTACTACTTACGTTTTTGTATTTTTAGACAAGCGAAGACAAGCGCTAGTACGATGATATAGTGCAACAAGGAGATAAATTAGAGAATAAAACGTTTAGGTATTACTGCTAATGGTTATAATGCTTTGTATACTATAGGTATAATCTGTGGTACTGTTGAAGACCCGTCATCATCATCATCCTTGCGCTGTCGAATCATTCCCACTAGTTCTATTGAACAGTTCTATGATAGAACTAGTGATACTATTTTCCCACTAGTTCTATTAGCACAACTTGATGAGAAGAATAGAACTAATGGGAAACAGTTATAGGAAATTTACCACTAGTTCTATGTATGTTTTACAAGGGTAGTGTCACAACATCGCGCTCACAAATCCGAATAAATATGTATTTATAAAAATGTGTTAAACGAATGAACGTCTACAAAACAAATGACTACCAGAAAGTGATCAGTTATCGATAGTGATTGCAAAAAACAGGTGCATGCGATTTTTGACCTTATTGACAATTCATGACAAACTTTTTTTTTTTTTTCTCGCTTTCTGGCAATACTAGGGTAATAAAATTATAAATTCTGACTAATGTCAAAAAGGTTGAAAATCGCATGCACCTGTTTTCTGCAATCACTATCGATAGCTGATCACTTTCTGTAAGTCATTTGTTTTGTAGACGTTCATTTGTTTTGTAGGCGTTCATTTGTTTTGTAGAATTTCATTTGTTTTACACATTAAACAAATGAACGTCTACAAAACATATTTATTCGGATATATGAGCGCGATGTCGTGACACTACGGATCATTTCCAGTAGTTCTATTGAATACCCTTGTAAAAACATACATAGAACTAGACTGCGACATTTCCTATTACTTATCCCATTAGTTCTGTTCTCCTCATCAAGTTGTGCTAATAGAATTAGGACAGTTCTATCATAGAATTGTTCAATACTGCTACTATACTGGGAATGATAACACAAAATAGTACAACTTGAAATTAACGAACTGAAATTAATAAACTAATTACACAACAATATTATCTGGGAGTACGGTTAAGCTTTGAAAGACCCACCATACCCCCAGGGGTACTGCCAGGGGTACGGTGGGTCGGCAGCGAAAACTGTGCAGTACAATCTACTTAGTTGTTTAATACTAAAAGGAGAAAAACAAGAATAAGTGAATGGACTTTGATCATCCGTCAATGTTTGTAACTTACGTAACTATGATTTTGTATTTCGATAATAATAATATATTGTTTTGATTCAGCCTCAAATCACTTTTATTACTTGACAAAAACACACATCAGTATTTTATTATTACGAATGTCCCATCTGGATACTTTGTTTTTTAGTCTTTGAACACGCACAATACTGCTTCTCTTTTACACTCGCTAAATGCCAGTTTTTTATTCACTCTATTATTTGTTGTGAATTTATTATAAATTGAAAATAAAACGTAATATTGTAATACTCATGAATGAGAAGTGATTCCATAACTTTTAGTCATGTTCCTACTATAGTTTAACTACTTTAGCAAAATCTCATTACACACGACGGCATTTTCAAACGTAACGTACACACACGCGAGTAAAAGAGCGAGTGCTTCCGACCGCAGCGCGTACGCGACTAAAGCCAAATGAGACATTTAGAAAAAAAAAGTTTGTCATGAATTTGTCACTTTTGAAGTTCGCATAACTCATCTACGGTTTTTTTACGCTGCGCTGTGGCACACGCACACACGAAACCCCCCCTCCCCTCCCCCCGCTCACTCGCTGACGCCACCGCCGTGTTTTAGTTTTTGCGGGGGGTGAGGTCGAGCTACGCACTGTACTGCAACCTCGCCTTAAGTCTTCTAGAATTACCTAGAAACCTGCTAGGTACGTCTATAAATTAGCACGCATACCATCAAATATTTGTACAGGATGCTTTTAGAATTTTAAAATTATTTTCAAACTATAAAAGACAACAGCTACCCATTGTTTTAGTTACACTTACACGTTCCTCCCTATCGAAATTTCGAAAAAATCTTTTCTTAGTGGACCTCTACTACTCCTAAAAGAACATACAAGCCAGATTTCAGCTTCTCGTACCCAGTAGTTACGGCTGAGCATTGTCTGTCAGTCAGTAACGCAAAGAATTTTATAAATACAGATAAAGGAAAACGAAAAAACAATGAAACGAAACAAAATATACAGTATTTATATATGTCTTTAAATTGCTCACTTACACGGAGTATTTGAGATGCACTTGAATGCAAGCGCAGTATTGCAGCCGCTTTCAGGAACAGAGACAATAACAAAAGCTCATTCTAAAGAACTCATGCGATGCTACGGTCTATTTCAAACAATTGAGGCACAGCGGCAGTCGTTTCCACTACCACAATAATACAATTTCGAAATAAACTAAGTTGATATTCAATAATACCTATGGAATAGCGGCATTATGTTTTGAGAGAATACATTTTATATTTTATCTCACGGTCGTGACGTAAACATTTTTGTCTTGATAAGGTTTTGTTATACTGTAGGTCAGGGATGACAAACCTTTGGTACATATTATGGCAGAAGTGGGACGCGACAAAATATTTTGGACTTACTTTATTGAATAAATAAAATTATTGATGTGAACAAGTCTTGTCATGAAATGGTCAAAACATTAAGGAAAGCGTAGAAATGAAATTAATTAAAAACCTGTAGTAACTATTTCTATTTTCTGATTATACTGTAAGTACCAAAAAGAAATAAGTATTATTTATAGTAATAATATGTAAAGATTTTTGTCTTGAGACCAAACCGAGACCGACAGCTTGAATGGCTTTAGGTATTCTCCGAAGCACGTTATCGCTCTGATCCTACAACTAACGATTACCCATTCAAGTGGCAATCTCTGAAACTCTTTGGTCAGGCCTACATGATTTATGAAGAACAGCATATCATTTTAGTTTTTCCAATCTCATCGATAAGTCAAAATTCTTACATGTTGCGTCATAATACTTTTTTTTTTAATATAAATATTAGCACTTTCCTCTACAATGGTTGGCTATCCCTGGCGCAGGTTATTTATCGTCATTGGATCAAAGGTCGGTATGGCACGCAGTTCTTATTAAGTATAGTTTCCTATGAAATACAATCCTTCTAGCCTGTGTTTGCAGTCCCACGGGATTGCACTGGTTTGCTCAGATGTTGAACTTGTTCGAGCTTGTTTACACTCTGCGGCGTAATTGCGCTCGACATACTATCCGAGCCTGTTAGGTTGTGTTGTAATTAGTATTGTTTTATGGATGAATCAGCTCATATCTTGCTACTGCTAATTTAAACTATAGAAGGAGGTTGGGAATGTATATGTAGCCAGTTTAAGTATAAAAAACAGCTTCTTTTTGCTACTGATGTCGCAAACTATAGAAGAAAGTGATTAGAGTGTAACTAAGACTATATATATGTGTAACGGATCTCAATCTAAAAAAATAAGGTGATACCTTCGATTTGAATCAAAGTTTAAGGATGGGTTATTCCAGTTTATGGGATGACTAGACTTTCAGTGTGTACTGTAGAACAAAATCTCTATGTAACGAGTACCTATTATTCAGATACGTTCAAAATAGAACTTGTATTTTTTTGTCTGGACCTTAAATTATCGTAGGATGATGACACTGCAACATAATAATAAAATTGAGCTTGCGTAGCTATAAAAAACCATCAAGTCCTATGCCATTGTTTAAAATGCAGTAATTGCTGTTGTCACCTGCCATAATGTTTATGCCGAGACATAAAGAAAGCTTAATTAAAAAGATTCCCCACGCGTTACAAATTATAATATAAAACATAAATCTCAAGACTTTTCTGACTCTTTTTTACTAAAATATTATGAAGAAAAGCAGACCCAAAATCAAAGGTTATTTTTAAATTTTTCTACAAAAGAGTAAGATATTCTCTTTTGTAGAAAAATTTCATTTGTTCAGTGGATGTTTAATAGCCTGCAAGCAGTATACGAGTTGCTTTAATATTTCACGGATTAAGTTAATGTTAATTTCTGTATTTTTTGCAAGAAAAACATTGCAGTAAGCAATAAGTTTCGAGATATTTGAGTTGTAAAGAATTTCGTTTGCTTCAAAAGATCACTTGAATATATATTTTTACGATTTGTTTAAGTTTCTATTTAATATTGATGAATCATTTGAATTTGTTTAATTATTTTAATATAAGAATGAGACTATCATGCCATTTTCTAGAAATTTGTGATTGTCTGTACAGAAAGGTTTTTTTAACTAATTATGTATGTCTGTCTGTGTCCGATTACGGTATAACAAAAGAAGAGATTTCGAGACCGAACCTTGGACGACTTTGTTTTGATAGAATTTATCGTTTTTTATAGTGGCAGTAAGATTCAAGGAAGAATAAGCTCATTATTTCTGGGAAATCTTTTAGCGTTTCATAGATTCATTTTCTGTCACCAATACCACGAGCAAGTTAATTGCGAATAGCCTAGGGGTCTTTTATGTACGTCAACCTACCCCTAGGGGACGCAACATAGTATTTATATGAACTTTTTCAGTGCATTGATATCACACGCAGTGGAGTTGCGAGTAGTCTGCGGACACTCTTTGCACTTCTACAGGGTTGTGCAACTCGCATGCATGCAAAAACCACACACTGTTTGTTTGTACAAAACGGTGAATTTAAGTTAGTGACCTAAACATAGGATTTGTTTTTCGATGACTTTAAATTCATTTGTGAAAGGTTACATTTCTGTAACCTTTTACGAATGAAGCTGTTCTGTATACGTTGTTACACAAGTTGTTTGATGTTTTGTTATATAAATACTATTTTAATTACAGCTGGCATCTACCAATACATGCGGCTGATTGGATGACTGGCTTGAGGGTTGGCAACCCGTTACTAGCGAAGGGAGCTCAAAGGAGGCCAGTTACTACATTGCAGTAGTAAATCCAAGGAGAATATAATGAACAAATTACAGTCCTATCAGTCTCAATAATACGTAATTATAACAAATAATATAGTTTATACATCATTCAGTTTGAATATTATCTCAGTCAAACCAATATATCGCGATAAATTGTGTAAATTTTATTTTAAATTCAAATATTTAATTATTTTTTTACTTTTTTAAATATTGTACCACGCTCAAACGTTTTGTTGTACCACACTGAATTTAAGCTGTATTGCCTAGGCCGTATCTTTCGTACGAATGCTGTCTCCAATTTTCTTTCTTTCTAATCTTTCATAAGATTTTTTTTGGGTAATATAAAAATAGCTTTATACCTCACTCAAGTTCGTCTTTGTAGAAATAGTGTCACTATCTTTATAAGCAACTGCATTTTTGCACTGTTCACTTATCAGCATTGAAACAGCTGATAGTTTTCTGTGTTAGAAAGTTTGACTGCAAGCTTGCTAATTCCAAGCGGCTTGTCGTTGTTTATGTCTAGTCGTTCGCTTGGAGGCAAAATGCTAACCATGAAGACAAAGAAAAATGCATTGAGTACACAATGATAAGCTCAGCGCTAGCGATGTGAGAACAGAACATAGTCGTACGCCGCACAGTAGCCGTCGGAACGTATCGATACTGAATAGCTTCGCATTCCGTCAGGTTGACATCCATTGACGGGTCGCGGCGAAAAGCGAGGCGGTGCCAAACTGTTTCCGTGGTTCGTTGCAAAGAAACACCCATTATTACGACATGAATTGTGAGGATTTTACTGAAGACCATTGCCGCTATATATTACGACTATACGAAATAAAAGGTTGTCAAAAGACAATATGCCAATTTTTCGAAGATACAGCAACGATCGGTACGCAATTGTAATAAGTTGTCTTGTATTACCAGTATTCAGAATAAGCAGATTTATATCAGTCAAAAATAAGATGGCTACTATACCCATACACTAAGACTACTTCGAAAGAAATTTTACTTCCCACTTAATTTTAAAATACTATTCTCTGATTCTAACGGTTTCTACATTAACCATTTTTGATACGCATAGATCCAACCGCTTTCCCAAACCTTTACAAACTTGCCCTAACATAATATACTTTAGGTTCCATATTACTTATCGTGTAACACATCAAACAAAATGTAAGTAAAGGCAACAACATGTACATTTCTGTTGAATGTTTTAAACAAACTAACAGATTCAAGTCATCGGTCAAAGCAAATTGAGCATTATGAAAACTATAGTTAGATGAATATTTGAAGGGTCCGTTTGTTAGCTGACCTCAGAACCACAGAATGAGGCTATTATACTCCTACACTAGTGCCAATATTGTACTTAGTGGAACATATGTTTTGTGTGAAGTCAATTGTTTTGTGAATGGGCGCGCTCTACCCAAAACACATTATTATATTATTACGAGTATATGATGCGCGGTGTCGTTTTAAGGGACGTTGTTTTACAATGGGTCGACTATCGACAAGACTAAAGGCTAGATTTACAGGCAAAATATTGTGATGATGAATACATAATAATATGATGGTTATGAGTTATGACGGACCGATTGAGTCATATTATGACTAAGACAAAGAAATACTTTGTCTTTTTGTTATTTGTTTAAAACGACATCTCCTAAGGTCATCCGCCCGCCCTACGCCACTGCACAGGCGCTTCATAGATTTCGCACACAGGCGCTGCATTGGGTCGGAACGGCCCTGGCGGGGGACTTTACAGATATGCTACTAAGAGACACAATGAACACTCTACAATCCTATGGCAATGGACACCGTATCCCTCGGCACAGTGTCAAGCCGCGAGGCGGCCACTTAAACCTCTACGTCAACCGTCTGTCCTTGGTGTTTACTTTACGGCGATATACAACCTTCACAAGCGAGCATCCGTCTTTGATAAGTAAAATAACTATACAGGGTGTCACAAGACCCATCACCAAGACGAAGTCTACTCGTGGTGGATATCATGCCAAACCAATTTTTTTTTAACTTTTCTAATTTTTTAAACCGCAATTCAAAGCGCGCGCGTGCAATGCTCGAAATACCTACTTATCCATGGGGTCATAGGGCATCTAAAGAACATATTGGCGAGGTAAATTCCATACTAACTTTGAGCCTCATTATCTCCAGAACCAGTAATTTCCCAGGTATGGTGCCGTAGTAAAAAATGTTCGTAGTGATTGGTACAACATGGATTTTGAGTTTTTTACATCCTATATACTATAGTCTACTACCTACAAATCGTCTCTACGAACTGAAACTGAGTGTCTAGTTGCACAAAGCGGAGAAATTGGCGCTTCTATTTCATTGAGCTGCACGGTAATATAAATTGAGTATTAGGTACAAGCGACGCTGAATGTAGTAGTGTTGTGTATTGATACTCCGTGAGTTGGCTTCGATACCCCGATGTTAAGTGTATTATAAATATAGTATACCTATCTATCTGTATGTATGAAATTCTACACGCCAACGCACTGCCGAAACTACTGGGCACAGGAAGCTAAATTTTAGCATGTTTGTTCCTTGGTGAGTATAGGGCTGCAATATGAAGGGATTTCCCAAAATGCCCACGGCATCGTCAAGAAAAGGTAAAATTTAAAAAATTGTGTAGGAGTAGCTGCCAGCTCTCTCTAGTCTCTAATATTTTCGTAGCTTTATAGAGTCTGATTTTTTATAAGCTTTATCTTATTATTATTCTATCGGTCTGTTATTATAACAATGGCAAATAAGAACGCCCACACTTATAGTCCTAATCCTGTAGTTACAGTCGCGGGGGCTTTTGGAAATAGAAAATCACAAAGACAACCACTTGAAAAAAGAATTCGTCTATCACACAAAGTATTGCCTTGAGAGAATCGAGCTTGTAGAGTGCCAAAGTTGCATAAGTAGCGCTAGACAGTAAAATTATATTATTAGCTATTAATTGTCTTTTAGTTCCAGTAGGTACCTTTGTTTCGAGAATCTGTTATATCGCCACAGTTGCAGTCGCCATGTTCACGAATAAATTCACTATTAATAGGACAAATAGAGAACCTTTTCCATTCATCATATAAAATAATATGGATATACTCACATTATAACCTTAGATTACGTGCACAAGCAAAACACCCGTCCTGACAAAAGATTTCTTAGCTCACCTAACACCGAACGTTTTGTCTAAAGCCCCTTGTAATATTATATTCTAGAAACGACTCTGTTATACTCTCAATGGATTTCAATTTTCACCCCTTTCGCCTGAAGAGCCTTATAAAATACCGCTTGCATTCAAATAATAAACGTGGAGTGAGGTTTATTTTATATTTAAACTAATTAAATGCGTTTCACGGGCAGTTTAGTACCTCACCGAACAAAGGTTCTGCTCCTTTCGGATTAATCTAGATAAGCTGGCTGCTTTAGTTTTAGGGTATGATGTCTCTGTTGTTTAAAATACTGTTGTCGTTTTTGTCTTAGGTAAGATTCTAAGAGATGATATAGGATGCGATGCGATCCAAACCTTCTTTAGCTTATTAAGAAATGTTTCGCATGATCGACAAAGGCAGTTGTCAAATTTTACGCTGGATCTCGTTTGACCGACAACTTGACTATTGAAATATGCTATGTGATACATCACCCGAAATTACGGCGGCGGTGCTAACTCTTTCGCGCCATACCGTGCGGAATGGAACGGAACAAAAGAAGGAAACGTAACACGTCCGAAATTTGGGCGCCGCCGTCACAACATAATGCTGACAGATCGGCGCAGATCTTTCAGCAGGTGTGTTGCTTTGCTAAGTTTGGCGTATGCAACAAATGTGGTAGTCAGATCGGACGCTGTCTTACGTAGGTAGGTGATGCGATACTTATGAGAAATTTGTCAATTCTGATTCGTTTTGATCGGATCGCATCGTAAAGCGTCGTATGCCGTCATAAGCGTTGGATAGAAGGTAACAGTATCTTGGTGTGGTATTCCACAGAGTCGCTATCTTTGTAATAAGCTGTGGATAACGGTGTGGGTTGCATTCTTCAATTAGAATGCATATTAGTTATAAGAACATAATGTGTAACTATTTATTTATTTATAGACTCACGCCTGTATCTCCGAAGGAGTAGGCAGAGGTGTAATGTTACACCCACATTTCGCCATGAATTTTTAGGTGCCACGTAATAGAGGGCGAGCCTATTGCCGTACCGGGCACATTACCAGACTCCGTGCTGCTACTGAGAATGTGTAACTGTTTGTTATTATATATTTAACTTAAGAGCTGGGCTCTTTTTGGTGGTACCTCTGTTTGTTTGTTATTCCCAATAAAATAAATAAAATAAAATAAGATAAACTATGTGATAGCTGAGCTACCATGATGTACTTTTCTTTACATAATGTCACTAATGCTGTCGCAATAACGATAGTTGAATTAGATTTACTTCTCTTTTTAACAGGATTGTATTAATTTTCATTGTTCTTAAACAATAATTAATTAACTTACTGACCTGACAAATATTATTTTGCCATATTCTTTCATTTTAAGTCATATATGTTGCCCGAATTTGCAAAGGCACAAATTGTTCAATTGGCCGTTTCGGCAGAGTTAGATAATAAACATCGTAATTCTTTGATTTTAAATATGAGACAAAGAAATAAAAAGACTGACGATCTCAATTGCTTAAGTGGTTTTGGGTGAATACAAAAAAAAAAGAACAATATTTTCTCAGAATCAAAACGTGGGTTGTAGAGAGGGTCATATCTTATGAATTCTGTTGATTTTTAGAGTTAATAAATGCCTAGGGGTCTAGCGAAATAATTATAACTTATAGGTTCAAAATAAAAATTGGCTAACATCTTTTTTAAGAGCCTTTCTCGTAATGCACCTCGAACATTTTACGTAAATATATGTGTGTTATTGTTTGTCTTCCCCTGTGGTCTTCCCGTTCCACCTAAATTTTAAGAAAATCATACAGCGTCCTTCTCTTTAGATCAATCGGGAAAACAGCCGGTCTCTCTAGGTGGAAACGGGCTCTTAAGAAAGAATTTTCTTATGACGTAGGTACCCCTTGCCAAGAACAATATCTTCTAATCAACCTTAAAAAAACTCATTTGCCCAAAAAACGGACTTCAAAATCACCCCAAATGAATAAATAAAAATTGAATTATTAAGGATAGCTGGTAAACTCAGAAACATAAGAATTACAATAAAAAATAAACTCAAAATCGGTTCACCTAGTTAGTAATAGCTCTAAGGTAACAGATATAAAAAGACAGTTGAAATTGAGAACCGCTTACTGTTTATAAGTAGTTGAAAAAGGTATAACTATTTTATTAAAAGTGTTTTATGCTCACACGCTACGACAACCAAACATGATGCACTTAAAATGTTATAAAATAAAAAGGCTGTTAGACATAGCATCTGTCGAATTATCTTTAAAGGCAGACGCTGCTACGAAGAAACTTTATCTTATTTCTAGTCATAACATTTAAAGTACCATATTAAACTATCACTCGATGACCAAAGTTTTAAAGGCTAATGTACACCGCATGCTTTCTCCGCGGTTTTACTCCGGTCGGACGTAACAAATAATTGTAATAAATATGGTGTTGAACTCGTCTTACACTCATACTCTACTCTACTACTCATACTGTGTCAGTTTCTTTCTAAATACAGTGACGGTGAAAATAGAAAACATTGAGTTGCGGCACTCGCAAATGTTTTGAATACTCTACGAATTTAAACAGAAGTATATCGGAGAACAACTCTATGTCAACTTGTACGGCCAGTATGGTATAGTAGACAAAAAAAAATTACTCACCATGCTATTGTCACGAAAACGAGAAGAGGCCTTCGTGAAGTCCCGTCCAGCATTGGACTTCAAAAAGCTGTATTATGATGATATTGGAGCAGTTTATATTATTGGTGAATATACATACGTTGGTATATTCACCGATATTCTCAGCGGCAGCTCGCCGTGTGTGTTGACACATGGCGAACTGCCGGCTAAAATAAAATACGTTAGGCTCTTGGAGTGCTTTTTGGCCCGTCATAAATATTGACATAGGTATCGTAATCAATAATTTGTTGCTCGTGTGATTTATCACGACGGGTGGACAAGGCCCTTAATGTAAGCATGACGTGTCACATTGCGAAAAGAGACGGGGGCAGTGCCAGTCACAAATATTGCTAGGCCGGAAATCGTGGGTTCCATTCCTACTAAGTAAAATATGTACCAGTTCCTACTAAGTAATATACTTATTTATTTAGGGCATATTTACAGGGTAAACATTTATGCCTACTGGTAAATAAATTTAAAACAAACAAAATGCAGATGCTACTCTTGTTACAAAATATGCACAACATTCACATAAAAAATAGGACAAATAATAATAATGAAATTAAGTTTTATTAGAACTTATAACATTAAAATTGGAATAGATGTTTTTTCAATAATTTTGCTTAAAATGTCTGGGGTCGTCATAAGCAAGATGATTTTTATCTGTGACTAGATGTAATTGATCTATACATTTAAGAATATTTAATTTAAGCCAGCTCATAATAGTAAAATAAAGAAACTGCACTTTCTTTTATTACTTTTTTATGTATTTATTAAAACTCTCTGTCAAATAAATAACAAAAGGTCATCTTTATATTAAAGCCATTTTCCACTGTCAACTTTTGAGTAGCGCACAGATAATCATAGCATTTTATTTCTCCTCTAAGCATTGTTTAAAACACTCAGCATTTTTGTGTACAGCTTCTCATTTCTCCGCTTTAGAAATAACCGGCCGTATTGTTCTTCAAACCTCGCTTTGCACTTTTAATTTCAGACCTCGCTATAGACACCCATCGACTTGGTACTTCGCTCATGTCTTCACTACACTATTTGCGAAGTTGCTTCGACATCCGAAGTACATGTCTAGTCACTAGTGAGGTCTTGTGGTCATTATCCAAACCCCACTTTGTACTTTCAATTCCAGACCATGCTCAGCACACACCACTCGACTATTTCGCTTCTTAAGCCACCACTACACGCGAAGTTGCTTCGAAGTAGTCTAAAGTACATGTCTATACCCCAGTAAGGCCTTGAGAGGAACTTAGCCGCTTCGAGCTCACACAACGCTTCGACTCTTCGAATCCTTTGACTCGTTCGCAGAAACCGACAACGAGTGAAAATCGTCCAAGGCGATACGACATTACACAAACAAAGGCGAAGAACCTGTCCACAATTATTCGAACTCGAAACTCCAACAACTTAGCAAGTAGATTAATGGAAGCTTTATTGGCAAATGCACAGTGTCTTCTTTTAAGCTCAATCTCAGTGAGAAAGACATTAATTGGTACAGTGCCTCTCAAGTGAAATGTTAATCCAGTTAGAGTCCGTGCAACGCCGACTACGCCGAGCCTGAGTGTACCCGGACCAAAGTACAAGCTAATTACTTTATACAATTATATATTTGTTTCATTCGAAGTTCTGGGCAGCAGCCAGTTTTTGTCTCGTTTGTGTCACATTTTGTGTGTCAGACTGCGTGACTATAACTGCATGTTATATTATATGACAAAGTTGATTATAAGACCCTACTCTTCTATGATAATGATTCGTATAAAATGGTCTTTTCTTTGGTGATGTCAACCTTGATACCGACGTATTTACGACCAGCTTATGGCACCAGTTGCAATCAACACGTAGTGGCGACCCGTCAAATGTTTTCGGGAGGCTACTTATTTTTATTTTTGTATTGACGTTGGGACCCAAGTTAGGGGCTCCTTTTTCGCCTCTTGTGGCAGTTAGAAGGAGTATGAGTGCCTACTGAGAACCTCTACAGGCTTTCGAAGCCCTACTAAAACCACCACGGTGTACGTTGACTTCTTTGAACGCGCGGAGCCCCACGAATTGCTGTTAGCAGATGTATGTACTTTACCGGGATCCCGCTATGTCGTTTAATCATAATTATACAAAGTAAGTCCAGACCCCGACGCAAATCTTAATAGAACTTTTTAACTTAAAATATTTTCGTTTAATATCAAATTGCATTTTGCTAAGCCTAAATGAGTTCACCTTTACTTATGACTCGTTTTTAAATATACATAATATACATGTCATCTTAATAATGTCAAATTAAAGCCAGGTTAAAATTTCGTGCCACGAGTGCAGTAAAGTGGAGGCAACTCTACAAATGAAAATTTTATATTTGAGAGTTTAGGATTTACACAACTCTGTTTCTGCACTTTTCTGCGATTTGCATAAACATATTGAAATCTTATACTAATATATAAAGCTGAAGAGAATGTTTGTTTGTTTGGTTGAACGCGCTAATCTTAGGAACTACCGGTCCGTTTTGAAAAATGATTAGATAGCCCATTTATCGAGGAAGGCTATAGGCTATTTGACATCGTGCTATGAGCGACGGGAGCGAAGCAGTAGCCTTAAATAACGCGGGTGTAACCGCGGGCATCCTCTAGTATCTTTATAAACCAATTTTTTTTTTAATTTTAATACAAATTCAGTCCACCTGATATTTTAAATACTTAATAAATTTCAGAAACTGATTCATAAATAAATTGTTAATTTTAAACCTAATGTAATATTTTTCTCGTCACAAAAATCATATATGTGTATATATGAGCGACATGATTTAGTTACTTGTTAAGTAACGTTAAGGTCAGGGGTGAGTTGTGCAGCTAATTACACGAGTCATCGCACGTATTTACATTTAATTTGTATGTAATAGTAAATATGTATGTATAATTAATTAATGTTTCAGTTTATTTATTAGGGGATAATAATAATTGTCTTAATACTTATTTCGCTATAATACCATATTGGGTGTTAAACTTTGAAGGTAGGTTTCATTTGAATGTAAACAAAAGCAATTATAATTAGAAAAGGATTGGTGTTTAAAATATTGTTAATTGTATGTGTGATCGTGTATATATGTTTAAGAAAGATAGTTAAATTGTGTAACTAATATGGAATATAACAGCGTTAACTTTATAAAAAAACTGTGAAAAAACTTAAAAAAACGACTAATATGATAAAACGCTTTGGTTATGTGGTTGCGAAAATGCGAAGGAAGTAAGAAGCGGTTTAGTTTTCCAGGTAGGTACTTATTTTGTTTAGTGGCGCCGGAGTTGATACCTACTGCGTGGACGGTTCGGGTAGGTACCTATCGATGATTTAGCTCATCTTACTATTAATTGTAAAAACATTCACAAAATAAATTGTAAGCAGTTTCATCTTCTTTTTTAGTGAACACCCAATATAATCTTTCACGAGCCGCCTCTGGTTGAAGGTCGCCAACATGGCCTAAAGAATCTTGACTTAAGACAAGAGCCGGGACCAACAGCTATATCCTCCGTAACACACACGCGGTGTACCATCCAAATGGCGACCTGCGTAAGCTTAGGTTAACTAGGCTCAGGCTTTCAGTCTCGATAAGTTTCCGAATCCCGGGAATAAAATTCGGGACACAGCCCGGTCTCGAAATTCCCGGGAAAAACGAGACTTTCGAGACTCTTTAAAAAAAGGGTTTTAAACTAATAGGTTAGGCATTTAGGCAGTTCATACAATGAGTTTAAATAATGTACTTTATTAATCAAGATGCTGTTAAATAATTGTATACATGCAAGTATTTTTTGGGGGTTAAATATAATGCCACCATAAAATGCATGGATACCCTTAGTTTTTTAACCAAAAATATATACTTAATACCAGAAAAATAATGTCTAAAATTACAATAGTACTAGCTGTTTTTGTAAGAGAACGAAAACTTGATACAAAGCCTATACCAACCTGTTTGGCCAGCGTGGTATAGTAGGCAAATTCCTCCTTTCAAAGGAGAGGCCTAGTCCAGCAGTGGACTGTTAAAGGCTGATGATGATGACTAGCTGTTTTAGTCACGACTGCGCTTCAAATTGTATTCGAACACCAAATGTAGTAAATGATCACCAAATAAATAGGTTATGTTAGGTTCTCTTGTGACCCTTAATTAAAAAATAGGAGCCCTCTGAAGCAGGGCTCCGTCAACTTAGTTTATTATAATTGGGAGAAAATAAAATATTGACAATTCATAACTATTAGTTTCTACAAATAGCATACTTTTATCGAAATACCACGTAGCGAAGTCGAATACAAAAGCTCTTCAAAATAAATGAAATATATTTTTTAAACCGCAGTAAGAACCTATTCTTTAACCTAAGCATACAACAATTTTAAAAACATTTTCACCAAAAATGTTGCTTAACCAAAAAATATTTTAGACTTAAAGTTATCCAGATGATATTTAACAGACGCAAATATCGCAGGCCTGCATCAAGTTTAGTATAAAGCAGAATACATTTATTAAGGGCGCAAAGAACGACTGTGAAAGGCCTTCGTGATATTATTTAAATAACGAATTCATTTATGCAATAGCTAAAGTTCTTAATTCTAGTTGTATTCAGATATAAATTTGAAGTACGCATTTATGTTTTAAATAGCGCTCAGGATAGGTACCATCACAGAAATAAATAGTAATTACTATTTATTTCTGTGGGTACTATAATAATTTAAGACGTCATCGCCAACTAGATGAGAGCATTTAGGTACTGTAGCTTCGATACACATTCGTAAATTTTATAGCCAAATATCACCCAGTGATGCGTGTGGATTAAGAAGAGAAAGTGTCACAACCCAACATTATGCCGTGGGTTCGTAAAACGCGAAGCAAATAATACTCTGGCAAAAAGACGGAAAACTCGACGTCAAACACTGTACGAACGCGTGTGGTCAGTGGTCAGCGTGATACAGTGGACAAATTCTCCTATTGGCATACGATAGTCACTACGCTATTGGGACGCAGATTAGGTGAAGGCTGCAAAAGGCTGTTATACCTAATCTTGATAATGATCCACAGGGTTCTTCTACCTTTTAAAGCAGAACTTTTGTCGTCATAATATTATTTTGCATAACAACGCATAGCATAAATCTTCATTTCGCAGAAAGTTGTTTGACATACACTCACTTATCATAAATTCGAAACTCATAATTTTGTTAGTCCGAATCATGTTTAGGCATAAATTTCATGTCCATAATAATTTAAAAGCAGGCATGCAGCATGCAGCAAGCATCGTTCTGTCACGGCTCCGGCGCTACGGGGTTTGGGTGGCCCCACGCGAGCTTATCGTCGCAGATGGTTTCAACGCTCACCGCCGCGCCGCCGCGACAGCCTCAGGGCCTGGTCACGAGATCGGTCTAAGGCTGGTTTCAGAGTGATGCGCGCGGCACGCGCCGTCGGCCAGCGCGTCTCAACAGCGCGTTTGGCGCGTGGACCACTGTGAAACGAGTTCGCGTTTCTCATTGCAATGTATGAAGCTTCGGAAGCGCGGTCGGCGCGCGCGTCTCACACGCGGCGCGTTTGAACTGCGTGACTATGAAACGCTACTACTAATCTAGTGTAATAGTAAGCGCGCGCGTGTGGCCGGCGCCGGTCAAACGCGTGACTCTGAAACCAGCCTAAGCGGCGAGCGGCGCGGCAGGGGCGATGTACATGGTGTGTTTACTTTGAGGCGCCCGCGCGCCGCGTCACAGTAAACGCGCCATGTACATCGAAAACGCTTGCCGCTGCCGCTCGCCGCTGTAGGCCGTGACCGGGCCGTCAGCCGCGGCGGCGGGTCTTCAAACCACCTGTTCCACAGCTCGCGGGCCGCCCTACCCCTCCGCACCTACGCGATTTTAAATAACACTCTAGGGGTAGGGCAGACAAGACTACGTAAAGTCGGTTTTGCGGCGATTCGTTTCTGTCAAAAGTTATGCCATGTTAAAAGTATGCCGTTGCAAATTCGAACATGTAAACATTCTGCCAATCAATAGTTATGCTAAATAATTTTTATGCCTTAAAAATATTCGATCAAAGAAGATTAGGTATGGCAAGTGTGTTATGCCAAATAAAATTCGGAGTATCAAGATTCTGCCCAACAGAAAAGAACAAGCTAAACACTCGCTTTTTTCTTTGTCATAACGATTCTTGGTAGAAAAATTTGAGCAGGCAGAAAGGTGTTTCAATCTTCCCTAAAAGCATTCGGAACCTACCTACTAAAACTGTCTGATAGAAATCGCAGTCAGCGATAAGGCCGTTTGTACTTACTTTTTTATAAAAGTACCTACTTCAAATATATGTAGTATTGTACAATAAAGTATTAAATTAATAAATACATTTATGGCTTTATATATTCTGATAAAAAAATCGTCACTCGAGCATAGTTTTTGTAGATTTGTGAGCAACAAATCCAAAATATCGGATATTCGAACAACGGAACGCGGTACAAAATTTAAAAGTATCAAATATCGAAAAAAGGCTCGCTAGTCTATAAATAACTAAATTCGGCGCCCGTTGATATTTAACAGCTAGAATAACTAATACCGGTTTTGTATTTCACACGACCTAAATCTAGCACGGCCTGCGAGTTATTTTTAGCGGCCATTTTGTAATGACAGGTCTGTGTAGCCATGGTTTGTTATATGACATGCATATTGCATATACGTGTTTCTATGTCTGCAGTCCCTGTCATCGGAAGCTATTTACACACATACCCAGGTATTCGCAACCTGTGGTTAAAATTAAGATTTTGGAATGACTTTAATTTTAAAAATATAATAGGAATACTACTTAAATTGAACTTGCTTCATTATGACATCCCAAATGTTTCAGTGCCGGTGATTTCACGCATTACACACAAAATATTATAAGACAGATTCAAATTGATGAATTATGACTCTATGAAATTGCTTGTTAGTTACCTTTTACACATACATAATTATATTACCTTGGCTTGATTGGATTTGATTTTTTTTGTTAATTAAGTTATCACTATGTCACTTAGTAGAAATTCTGTATTTACTAGGGACTGTACCCGATTTCCCCTGAAATTTGTAGATCGTTTGATACACTCAATGAGTAGCATCCATATAATTTGCTAGATTTGTTGACAATTGTGTCTAACTTTCTACTCCTATGTTTCGCTGCGAAATGCCTTGAAACTATAAGGGCGCTTTAAAATTAGACGGGTTATGAAGGACTGCTCGCCTGTATTCAGAAGTACCCTGTGAATCCAAAACACTATAACTGTACAAAGTTATACAGTTACAGTATCTAGAATTTGAAACACCGTATTTTCCGCGAAATTAAAACTGACTTGGAAATCTCGATTATTATGAGCAGAACTATATTAAGAAGTTGGTCAATAATGAATCCACTTCCCTCCTTCGCAATGCAGACAACAAAAATCCACCTCCTTGCTCTGATTTTATTATTAAAACCGCTACAAATACAATTATATTTTGTCGTGGCAATCTATAAAGTAACTTGAACGTACTTGATCAGTTGATACGACCTTTCATAGCATCATTATTGTTTTATCTTCATTGTCACGACCGTGGGAAGTCTCAATAATCTTTGTCGTAACAATTATCTGTTTAATAACACTATTACTGTATGACTAACTAAGTTAAAGGAGGGACAATGTCAAGCCGTCTGTACACTTAAACTCGAGCCATTGAATAAAGTTTTTATTTGTAATTGATATTAGATTGAAATATATAAATATACTGTTTCAACATACATACATACATACATACATATCGTCACGCCTTTTATCCCCGAAGGGGTAGGCAGAGGTGTATTTCTACACCCACTTTTCGCCAGAAATACTTTAGTCCCACGTAATAAGGGGCGAGCTTATTGCCGTACCGGGCACATTTCCAGACTCCGTGCTGCTACTGAGAACTTCGTGACAGAAAAACCCAGTAACACTGCCCGACCCAGGAATCGAACCCGGGACCTCCCGATCCCACGCGCACATTTATGCCGCGAGACCAACGAGGCAGTCGTATAGGGTTTGATATCGAGTTTTCCGTCTCTACGCAAAGATGGTATTTGCATCGTGTTATCCCTTAGTCGCCTCTTACGACACCCACGGGAAGATAAGGGGTGGTGACACTTGTATTCTATGCCGTCAACCACACGGCTACTGTTTCAAATTGGTCCAAATCTAGTGTCCAAATTAAAGTAAGTTGGCATTAAGTTTATCGCGAAATAAAAATTATCAGGGTCGCTCAGTCGGATGTGTTCAGCTGTTAATTTATTCTGAAACTTTGACTAAAAGTCTATACTTTTAGTCAAGCAAGTTTCAGTAGCATTATTCACTGAGAACAAATGACGCTGTTCTTTAAGACCGTCATATAATTTTGTTACAGACCTCTGGCTTCGCAAACGGGATCGCTTGCCACTAGACCAATCATCTATGAGCGTAATTGTTAACCGTTAAAAACAATTTGAAAATGTTTGAAAACTTGCTAAACGGTGAATAAAAATATCGTGAGGAAAACTGCATGCCTGAGATATCTCAGTAATGTTTTCTACAGCCTGCATTTGGTCAGTGTCGGGGACTAGAAATCGACGTAAAGTCTGTTATTTTACGTCGATTTTCTACCTAAACTGTTGCGTTTCGTTCGGTGAGTGAGAGTGCCGCAGGCCCAATCCCTTATTCCTTCTCCCTCATCCCACTCCTCATCCTATGCCTTTTCCCAAACCCAAGGGGCGGCAACGCACTTGTGACTCCTGTGGTGATGCGGGTGTCCATGGGCGGCGGTAATTGCTTACCATCAGGCGATCCGTCTGCTCGTTTGCCGCCTATTATTACATAAAAAAATAAAAAAACTATAGCCTAACCCTCCTCATTGTGAGAAGAGGCCCGTGTTCAGCAGTGAGACAGTTTATAAACAGGACCGATCAAAGTAAAACGTGATTCTCGTCGTTATTATGGTCTGAGCAAAGCAGATTAAATTGTTAGTATGTAATTTAGACTTTATGTGCACTCCGAAGCACCGTGACTAAAATCAGTCACCCATCCAAGTAGCGACCTGTGCCAACCTTGCTTTTCTTATCAATCTCTTACAAATGGCTCGTCAAACACGTCATGAGCGCCACCCGCCATCAAAATTAAATGAACCGCACCATACTTTATGAAACTAACACCTACGCTTTCAAATTATGTTAATATAAATTTAATATTTTGTAATGTGGTTCTCTAAAATGGAATCCTAATTAAAAACATACATTGGGTAGCTCGGTCTACGTAGAAACGTGACCCGGCAATTATTACATTTCATGCTAACAGAATGTGTATTTGATATTTTATGCATTTTAGTGTAGCAGAGAATAATTGCATTAAACAAATGCATTCACAAAAGAGGTTGGTGAGTGTGTTTTGTGTAATCTATGGCTGCTACAAAAGGTTTTTAATCTCTGAGATAGCTAATTGTCACCTTTTAAAAAAAGATATATATTTTCTGGCTGATATTATTATAAACTAAAGCTATAAACCGTATCAAAACGTTCATCATCATCAGCCTTTAACAGTCCACTGCTGGACAGGCCTCTCGTTTGAAAGGAGGAATTGGCCTACTATACCACGCTGGCCAAATGGGTTGATGTAGGGTTTGTATCAAGTTTTCCTTCCCTTACAGTGCTGTTCTCTAAATAATATGCTCCCTCTGTCGGCTTTTACGACACCTATGGGATGATATGGGGTGATGACATTCCGTATTCTTAATCCGTCACCACACGGAATATCAAAACGTTAAAGAGACATAGGTATTATATTTAAAACGAGTTGTCCTAACTGACTTGTCATTGCAGTGTCCAAACTACTGAAGCTGGAAACATGACTTTTGAACAGCGGACTCCTTTTAAGGCATAGGCACCCATGAAGAAAGGATGTTTTAACATGCCATCCCTATGGGGGCAAAGGTTGAAAATAAGGGCAGGCAAAGCCACGAGTGTCAAATAGTGTTAGAATATAAAATAACATAACTTCACGCCTTTTATCCCCGAAGGGGTAGCTAGAGGTGTATTACACACCCACACTTCGCCAGTTATGTTTCGGTCCCAATGAAATAGAATATAGTGTTAGAATATAGAGCTTGTTTTATTTTCTAGTATTAGGTATATGGATACAATCTACACGGCTAATATTTGAATGGTACAGTTAGATGACATTTCTTGTGGGGATGGTACCTGCACTTCTTCTCTTACAATCTACACGCAAGGCTA
The DNA here is from genome assembly GCA_944739405.2 of Euclidia mi. Taxonomy (NCBI): domain Eukaryota; kingdom Metazoa; phylum Arthropoda; class Insecta; order Lepidoptera; family Erebidae; genus Euclidia; species Euclidia mi. The sequence continues at coordinate 55,104,860 of OX123199.2, forward strand.
ATATTTGAATGGAACAGTTAGATGACATTTCTTGTGGGGATGGCACCTGCACTTCTTCTCTTACCAGCAGTAGACAGCATTAGTAAGAACCTTTTGAAAACCTACAGGCGCTCCCTCCAACACAGAAATGAAAATCACTAAAAACCTTTTCCGTTTCGTTTCGATCTACAAAATCCAACAATTCTCTACGACGCTCGAGTAAAGCCCGATTTAGCATCATGGCCCTTCCTACTAAATTATATGTACTTGTACAAGTAATAAGACACAAGTTTATAGGAAAACTTTATACAAAAGGTTAGTGACTTCATGCAAGCGGGAAAAAGTGGATGTGCCGCAATCACGTATCCTCACGACGTCGGAATTATCACAATTTCGTAACTTTTATGACGGGGTGTCAAACACGTAAGGATTACGATTATAATTAAAATCAGGAAATGAGAGTATAAATATCAAGACTGTGCTAAGCGACGAAACAGTAATAATTATATATCGCAACCAGGACCAATGGGGCTGAAAATCCAATATTCGATATATAAATTGAGATTTTAGATTCGTTTTTGGCTCCATACAAATTATGTCAAATACGAATTTCGAATGTCAAAATCCATGGATAGATCGAATATAGAAATCGGACGTTAATCTTTCGACTCGTACATGTATGAATGACAACGACAGTGCTGCTCAAAACCAAAAAAAGAACCAAAAAAAGAACTAAATTATGTCAATAATACTGTCTTAGTTTTTTTTACGTGACATCAATTCACACAAACCTTACAGTCAGGTAGTCAAATTTAACTTTTGTCTCGCATGTCAAATCGCAACTACCTCTAGTCGGAAGCCGCGGCGACCTCAACGCAACAACCCTGACCTACGGTCACCGACTCCCATTTACAGAATTATCTTTTATCACATTCGAAACATCACCTTACCTACTACAAAATAAGATGTACTTTCAATAAACGCCTATTGGCCGTTGTGATGTTTTGGAATCAGTGTCTAGGGTTGTACCTCTCACTCTAGCGCGTAGATTTGTTTAAGTGTTTCTGATAAATGAGATACGAAACAAACTGATAAGTAGTTTCCTCGTGGTGATATTAGAAACGTTTTCATGAAATCACTCGTCGTTTTGAGGTTAGTTGATATTTGTTGAGCGATATTGTGCATTGAAATTCTTTAGAAGAAATTAAGGTACCTAATATTGAAGGATTTTTCTGTCTGAGGGCATTAATTGCAGTTATTGTGTAGCTGATAGCGTGTCTTGGCTTGCCGTTTTTAACAGGTCGGCAAAGCTAATCACTACTTGCGCAGTACACTGCTCGGATAGATGACCGCGTGTGGCATTGCTATTAGAGTGCTACCTCGCCCTGGAGAACACGGAAAGCTGTCAGTCCCGGTTCTTGTCTCAAGACAAGTATTGGCAGGCCATGACGGAGGCCTTAGGACGGTCTTAAAACACCGGCACCAGAGTTAGACACACATTCACAGGAAAAATAAAGAAATTTCAAAGATTTGTACTTCACATACAATACAAGTAACTAAACTATTGCACGCTTTGAATATCTTCAAGACAGAATCTTAGACTGAAAGTTCCTGCACACTCTACGGTTTTTTACGACAAATCTTTTACTGTCCAGACTGTCCGATTGTGGAATTCGTTGCCTGACAATAAGACAGGCTCAATCCTTGTCTGTATTTAAGAAACTTGTCACCAAACACTACCTACTTAGGAGATATTCCATGACTGCTCTTTTAAACTTGCGCTGATAATGTATTTATTTATGCTATCTATTTATATATTTTATCAAGTATATATTTATGTATGTTGTAATATTAGTATGTAACTAGGTACATAGTATTATTATTAGTTTTATTGAGCTCATCAAAATACACTATTCTTTGAAGTACACCAACCTACCCATTCTCTCAGTCACTAATTCATGTATTCCATTCTGGGTTGTCTGGAAGAAATCGCATTTTGCGATAAGACCGCGCTTGTACCACTAGTTTTAAGTTGTTTAAAATTTGACCACTGTACTCTTGTATCTTTTTTCTTTTTCTGGTGTACAATAAAGAGTTTTAATCTAAATATATTCTAATCTATTGCCAAACCCTTCTTCTACGGATCTAGCCTATTATAATATGCTTTATTTTTCATATAAATATCGCCGTATTTGCAATAAAAGTTTCCATATTACATCCAAATCGTATTAAACACGGCGTAGAGACGAGGCGGACGGTCCACGTAACGTAGTTAGTATCTATTCTACCAGCGTATCGCCGTCAGCCTCTAATCGGGTTTGCTCCATACTTAATAAAAGACATGTGCTCCTGAGAAGCGATGTAAAGCTGTGTGTCCAACGGACGACGCAATACCTATTATAAATGTATTAAATTAGCCTTTCTACTGAGTACCTAGTGCTAGGTTATTATCTGTATATATAAAATCCTTGCGTTACTGACTGACTGACAGACACGCTACAGCCGAAACTATTGGGCGCAGGAAGCTGAAATTTGGCATGTATGTTCCTTGGGGACCGTAGGGGTGCACTAAGAAGGGATTTTCCGAAATACCCACGGGATCGGACAAAACGGGTAAATTTAAAAAAATGCAGGCGTAGCTGCTGGCGTCCTCTAGTGTTTAAATTAAATTGAAGTAGGTACTTATCTATCTGTGATTTCAGGATTATTTTGTTTAGACATCAACATACATACTATAATTTGACTTGTATTTAGATCAACATTTATACGGATACAAGGAAAACTATACGTAAGAAAATATTTGATACACTCATTATAAAGAAAGTCAGTGCTGCGTGCCCTTGTTTTAAACCTGGAACTCTCTGAATGGCAGTATGTAATAATCTTCACTAGGCTACTCCTTTCTGTATATGGCTTAAGTATCTACGCCTATATTCTATGAGTCCTTCCTCCCTCAAGTCTTCATGCAATTCGAATCCAACAAGATTATTCAAAATAACTTAAAGTTTCTGTCATGTCTCTTTCCAGACAGTTCTCTTACGTCGTGGAAACCCAGCCTAATAGCTTGCAATCATGCTAATGTGAAGGACCATATTCGAAGCTGAGTGGATTAAAAACTCTTTAAACATATTTATACCACTCGTGGCATTTTTACGACGTAATGCAATGCATCATAGTAATTTAATATTAGAAATATATATTTTAAGTTATTGCCAATTAGAAGTCTGTAGTTTTATTGTAAGTGGGTGTGTAATACACCTCTGCCTATCCCTTCGGGGATAAAAGGCGTGAAGTTATGTTATGTTTTATGCGTATTTTGGATCTGCAGCAATAGGCTAGTGGAGTGGAGACTGCTACGCAAAGGGTTACGTATTTTGGTATTTGGCTACTGCTCTCTAAATATAGGTACATACATACATACATACATAGACTCACGCCTGTTTCCCCGAAGGGGTGGGCAGAGGCATATTAAACGCCCACTTTTCGCCAGTGTTTTGATCCCACGTAATAGGTGGCGAGCCTATTGCCGCTTATCGGGATATTTTGTTTGCCAGAGCCTCGTCCGTTGATCGGCAGGTGCAACACTTGCAGGTGAGGTTGGCTTGGGACCCTAAGTTCTTGGTGGGAACCCTATGCAATATAGGTACAAAAAAATATAATTATACGAGTCAGTGAAATGTTGCATTTTTAGAGCTAGCATCAGTTGCGTAGGCTGAATGAATTGGTTTGAGCCAAGTAGTACGCACAACTCCTAAATTGCCTAGAAAATCATCATAAAGCAGTGGAATTCACAGTGTGTAATTTCATATAAATATATCAATTTTGTAAGGATAAAGCTTTTGACTGTAGTTGTCCGCTATGTTAAAACGCGTCCTTTAAGAAAATAGTAAGAAAAGCTGGACCAACAATAAATACATAACATTCTGCTCATATAATTTCTCTCTCTAAATTAATTCACTTAGACCATAATAATTTTATCTCATTTATTTAAGCCCTGGGAAATATCTGACAACAATACGCGGTATAAATAATGTTTACGTGGCGTAAGATGATAGATAGCGCGAATATAATTCAACTTAATATATCATTTCCTTATGGCCTTCAAGCGTTGAGGTACTGTAAGCGTCAAAGGAAGAATTTTATTTGGTTTTCTAGTAATGTTTTTTTTATGATACATTTCCTTTTTCATATTAAATTTGAATTAGAAGTTATTTTATCGTCTGTCTGTCTGACTGCTTCGTTTTTATCGCTAAAACATTGAATCTATCTTTGTGAAATTTGTTACATTAAAAATGTGTAAACAGAAAGCCTCATGCGATGTCATCAAACTATGGCAATTTTAATTTCAAGCAATTATTGGTAAACTTTTTATTTACTCCATAGTCTAGTGAGAAGACAATTATGGCTGACCCACTGAAAGTTACTCAATAGTCTTACAAATCACTGAAACCACTGAGATAATTAAAAACACATCTATAGACTATACATATAAATAAAATTGGAGTGTCTGTTTGTATATTAAAATAACCGATTTTTACTAAATGCATATGGATGTCGTTACCGAAATGACAGTTTTTACTATTCTTGTCTGTCTGTCTGTCTGTCTGTCTGTTTATTCTCGCTAATCTCTGGAACGGCTAGACCGATTTTGACGGGACGTTCACTGGCGGATAGCTGACGTACCAAGGAGTAACTTCGGCAAAATTAACCGGGTACGCGAAGTAGTTCCGTCAGGACGCGTGTGAAACCGCGGGAAACAGCTAGTTATTAAAATAAATTACATCACGATTTTCATACATTTTGACATCACTACGTAGGTATGACAGGCGGTCTCGATTGCGACGGATTATGTTAAAATTTTAAGCGACATTTTATAATTATAATACTGTTTTCGATAGTAAATTACAGTTTTATTTAACTTCAACCTACTGGGTGACATGCTCGGAAATATGTTTTCTATCAATCATTTATTTCACTAGTACTTAAGTCTAGTTGTTTAAGTAGGCGCTTCATCGTTTAACACTGCTTTGAATGTAGTTGGTTCGATTAAGACACGGCGAAATATTACACACGGCGCAATAGTATTTTTTATCATCTGAGGGTAAGCGATTACCGCTGCCAATGGATACAAGCAACACGGAGTTACACGTACGTTGCGATAGGAGGAAAGAATAGATGAGGCCGAAAAAAATAATTTGTGATGGAGCCTCCGCTAACTCACTAAGCGAAACGCAACAGTAACGGCCAGGCCACAACCTACAGCGGCGGCGGCAACGGCGAGCATTTTCGATGTACAATCAAACAAGTCGGCGCTGGACCAATTTGAAATAAAATTCCTTGGCTCGCTCATAGAGTCGAGGCACACTAGAAACTGGTTTTGTATATAAGTATCAATGTGCATGTAAAGTAGCACTGGAAGCGACGATGTCTCACTGAGCGATTTTCGCTCTTATGGTGGTCTAGCGGGCAGTTGTTCGACTGTACACGGCGCGTATTGCTACGCCGCGCGCCGCGGCGACCCATGTCACCTCAAACGCGCAATGTACTTACATCGAAATCACTCGCCACTGCAGCCGCCGCTGCAGGCTGTGGCCGGGCCGTACTACTTCCCCGGTCGAGCCGGTAGCATGAATGATGCTGAAATCAGCTAGGCTCTATGCTACATCGGGTGTTTCTTGTGTCCGTTATTATGAACTTTTGTAAAGACCTCACTATACACAATTTATTCCAGACGTTCGAGTTGACGTTGTATATAAGTATTTATGTACCAGAAATATACATATAATTCTAATTTTCTTGGCAAAATTATTGTAAGTAGGTACTTACTTACTATAATATAACTACGCGTAATTTATGTACCTACATATGATTGAACAGTAACTATTATAATGTAAAAATTTTAAATGATGAAGTTAACGTTCAAATACATTAACGAACCGACCAAATCACAGCGTATTAAATTCGGTGATTAATCTAAGTTAAATTATTATCATCGCATTGTCTTGCAAATTCTGTGTTTTACAGTGTAAGCGAGTTAATAATTATTACACTGTAAAAGATCAACTTAGAATGATTATTAACCATACGTACCTACTTACTTAACTCTGTATATGAATTCTCCCACTACAAACTCGGACCCTCTGCGTGGTAGTCTGTCGGTCTCTCCACTAGGCTATAGCTGCATAATCCCAAAAATATTTCATGGAATAAATAGATTATAAGAGAGTATCTCACCATTAAGCGAATGAGCTTGTCGAGTAAAAACAATATATTTAAATATGTACAATACCATTATACTTATATACAAAACCAATACCATTTTATATTATAAATAAAAAGAAAAAAAACATAACTTAATTTCTTTATAAAGCTCTCAAACACCTTTGGGAATAATCGGAACCATCCTGTTTTTCCGTCCACATCAGACGATTGACACATTAGTGTCTATTTTTAGAAAGCACGCCATTCCATTCTGTTAAGACATTTACTGACAAGCGCCACGACCTTCGGGGAATGAAAATTAATGAGAGAGAATGAAATAAATACAAGCGCAGGGACTTTAAGACTCATCCTAGACTCAATTTGTTTAGTTATTTATTTATATTACTGGAGTAAATCTTTGACAAGACAATACAAAATTCTTTATTAACAGTGGTGTAGTGAGAACTCGTGAGAGCGGTATTCAGGCTTTGATTATTAGGAATCTTACTTACTTAGAACTATAGATGGATGGATGGCAATAACTATGGAACGGATTTTGAAGAAACTGCTGTAATATAGCTAATCAAAATTGAGCATGAGCTTTCATGCAATAACCGAACCCCCGGGGGCAAAACACACGTGCTTATCAGCTCTGTTCAAGATTAATAAGATAGACGACTCACTGTTAATAAAATTAAATCTTTTTTTATAATTAGTTTACGAGAATAAAGTGTTGGCATGTCGGCACGTGTCTTTATTTTTGTGTTTTATAAGGCGTGCTATGCCAACACGGTAAGTAAGATATTTTTTATAAAATTAAAAAATTACATACTTACCTGCCTTTCCATCAACACACTCAAGTAAGTAATTAAAATGACAATAAGAAAGTAAACAGGAGGCAGATTTGATACATACCATTAACAAGAGAAGAAAAATCCAAACAATTTTATACACAGCACTCATTTATAACAGTAGCCTTAAACCATTTACCATCCAACGTGAGACCCAGTAGAAAACCAACTGTCATGAATCGTATACGATACACAGAACTGGGAAACTGTTAATATAATTTGTATTGGCAATCACTAAGTAAAACCGAATTGTCCCTGCCACGGCATGTAGAGAAATAGTTTCAGAGTCCAATTATTTTTCACTTATATTTCCAACCCATGTAAGAATGCCCTAGAGATTTCCAGATAAAATATAAATCTATTATATTGAAGCACGCTTACAAAATGTACAAGTCGTGACCCCATTCCAGTAACAGCCACAATTGCTGCTTTTCATATTCATAAAGAAAAAATATACAATAGAATTGAATTCTAGCAATTTTCATATTGCAATGTAAAAGCATTATGTTGCATTTTAAGTTCTAAGATTGCAGGAAAGATTTTATTTATTGTATATCATGCAGATAAGTTCTGAGTTGTTTGTCACCGAAAATAGTAGTGATAACGATCTAACAAGGGATAACAAACTATTGGGATAGGTCGGGGATTATCATGACAATAGCTACTTCCTCTGTGTGGACGCAATACAAGCTTAGTATAGACTGCCTATACATATTACAAAATGCAGTTCCCGCCGATGTTGGGTTATGTAGTTTCCGCCGCGTACTGACTTTGGGAGTTTTTCCATTAGGCTTTAGGCCTTTTCCATTAGGTATTTATGAAGGCGATAAAGTAAAAAGCTGCAAAACAATATTTTTATTTTTACGTGGGTCGAATGGTCGGCGAACACTAGTATTAAAAAGTGGTTCACTGGATGATTTACTCATTATAGGAGTGATATAAAATAGTGTGTTTTGTATGCATGGATGTTAACACGACGTAGGGATAATGTTTTTAGGGTTCCGTACCTAAAAGGTAAAAAACGGGACCCTATTACGAAGCCTCCGCTGTCTGTCTGTCTGTCTGACACCAGGCTGTATCTCATAAACCGTGATAGCTAGAAAGCTGAAACTTTCACAAATTATGTATTTCGGCGGCCGCTATAACAACAAATACTAAAAACGTAATTTTTAACCATACACCAAACGTAATTTTTAAGCAATTTGTTACTCGATCTTAATAAACAGGTAGAAACTTAAAAATATTTAAGTATACATACAACAAACGTGTTTTTCTTTTATAGATGATGGTACGGAACCCTTCGTGCGGAAGACCGACTCGCACTTGCCCAATTTTTTGACAAACTGCTCACCACAGACTCAACGACCTCCAGAAAGAGTGTAAGAGTGGCTAATTGTGCATAAGAAGTAGTGATGTTTCAAATATCCGTATCCGTATCCGTTACTTTTCACGCGGATTTGTAACGGATCTTTTACGTTATTAATTTTCAATTGATATGATGGAATGCTATAGGTGGTTAGGTAGAATTAAAAAACTATTAAAAATAAATCTTAGTGCAAAATGAGATTCGAAGAAATTTTTTGCTTGTTGCTTCGGAAATATTTTGCGTCTGGACGTTTTATGCTCCAAGTGTTTCTTATGTATATTTTAATCAGTAACTAGAGGACCCGTGCTGCTCCACAGCATATTTTAATATTGTAGAAAAGCTCTTAGGTACATATAGTTATGGTGAGTACATTGTAGTGGCCAAACGAATTTCATAATGTTTATTCTCACTTCCATATAAATAATGAGAAATTGCGCGGAATAAGCAATTACCGTCACAAAGAATGGAAATCACTTGAAAATTGTTGATGGTAGCATTAATCAAATCTGAACCCGTTTCCACCCGTATTTTTTAGCAGTAGGAGGACCATCCGGTACCAAATCTCCAACAGGCACGTCATTGACCAAGATTCTTTGTTCAAACTTTCTCTGAGCATTTTTCAATTTCCTTCCAAGAACCATAATTATAATTGAAAACACAACTACTCACAAAAAATACGTTATTAAATCAGAAACTTAAGTTACTAACTTACGCTAACTTCACTTTTTTCTTTATCTGTCAATATTTTACTATCAAAATCATCAAAATTAAAAATATAGATAAACAACTTTTTTATAAGTAAGAAAATAGGTTTTATTTGTTATCCAGCTAAGTAAATATTTCTGTGAGAAGCACTATTTATTTCGTTTTGTGTATGGGTGTGATTAATCCATCATAATTTAGAAATGTAATAATGACGTTTATAATTTTGGTCAAAATTGTAGTTTTGGTAGGAATGGCTGATTTGGTAGCAATCGAAAGTAACCTTACTACCAAAACTACAATACATATATACCAAAAATACAATTTCTACCAAAACGACTATTCCTAACGAAAATACTATTCCTATCAAAACTACTATTTGTACCAAAACTACTATTCGTACTAACACTATCATATCTACCATTTTTTCAAAACTACAATTTCTACCAAAACCGCCGGTGCTGTCAAAAGTACTACCTTTTCTCTTAAAACTACTATTCTTACCAAAGCTACAATTTCTACCATAACTACCACTTGTAATATATAATTATGTGACAATAGTACTATGAACCGCTGTAATATGTTCCACATAAAAAAAAATTGGATGCCCGAAGAAAGTCCGTAATTCAAAAACACAAAAATTTTCCTAACATAAAACGTAAGGAAAATTACTCAACATCAGAGATCAGTTCACCCAACATTAAGGGTTAACTGGTAACATTCGGGGAATATTACTTGCCATCAGCGATAATTCACTATTATATATATATAATTTTACACACCACGTATGAAAGTAAGGCAAGGTCAGTTTAAGGAGGCATTACGTTTCTTCCTGGCAGTTACCGCAAGAAACTTATTAGATGCCATAAAATATTTTTGAATTTAGAACCGTCCATATAGAGAGAAAGCAATGGAATCTTAAGAAATTTATAGGAAAATATTGAAAAATAAGTTCAATGTCCACACCTATCTTCCTTCAAACTTACCCAATTTAAATGAGCATACCATCAAATGAAAGAGCTCTTTTCAGCGCGTGTTTTAGGCCTATAACGAAACGCCTACCTCAATGAGAACCAGATATATAGAAGCAGAAAGTCATTGACTACGGCTACGAAAACGTAAAAAATGTATGGGAGAAAACTGTTTTTGCATATAACTTCATGAATGTGCAAGTTAGGTAATTTCTAATTCTTGATGACAAATCCATGCAGCGAGAGCTTTCATTTAAAAAAAAATCATGCGAATCGGTTGCGTAGAACGGGCTGGCCGACTCATAAAACACAAATTCTTTAAATATATAGATGTGTATAACCGACCACTTTTGTCCCACAGTTACCTTAAACTCAATACCAAGTACTACGCATAAGTGGATTTGCTACGGATAATCAACGTACGTAATGGTAGGTAGTAGTGCCACAGATTACTATAGTCTGTTCAAGATACGAAAAAATAAAATGTAAACAAAGCATAAAATGGTTCTTTTAATGTCGCCTTCGCAACATTTAGACTCAGTTAGTTTTTTTAAAATACGCCTTTCCCTTCAATTATAAATGGTACAGCATATTTATTATTTTTCCTGTATTGTTCATAATAATTATAACGAATTTTTTTAATGTATTAGTTATGCTAATAAACTATTTTACATGATAAAGAACCTAAAAAGCCAATGATTCTAAAATGTCAATGTATTTGTTATCCTGTCAACTTATGCATTACACCCAAAGTAACCATTTCGCATGACAGGGGGACATTTTTAATTAGGTCGGGTTATTCCGATCGGTTATCGTGCTAACTTAAAAAGTTTGAAAATCATTGGTTTCTTTGTTTACCTTTTATTTTTTCGTATCTTGAACAGACTATAACTACATATCGGCGTAGCGCTCGCCTATCATACAATTTGTTTCCATTCACGCAATGTTAGATACCTATATAAAAACATACATATAAATATAATTGAAGTGTCTCTCTGTGATTTCTAAATAACTATGATTTATCAAGTGCATCTAGTTACACGAGGTAAAGTGAAAAAAAAGGATTTTCAGTTTGTCCAAGGTAATCTCTGGAATAGCTGAACTGATTTTAATGAGACTTTAACGGCAGTTAAAAGACTTTGACGCTATTGTCGTGATACTGATCGAAGCAATGTGAGTGAAACCGCGTCGAACAGTTAGACTGTAATAAATAATCATCATGTTAAATCTTCTTATTATTGATCAAAGCCGAGAGTGACTATGGCTGAGGTGGGGTTACCCATGCCAATGTAGGGGCAAATGCAAGGTATTGAACCTTTAGTTTTGAATTAGACTTTACCTGCGGCTCCGCCCGCGTTAATTATATACCTAAACGTGTCTCAGGAATCAGACAATCAGTTAGTGAAAACAGAACAGAAAACCGTTCGAAAGTAGGTATCTGAGTTTATAAAGACATACAGTATAACAGTACGCGGCGGTGACTTCGTGTTGTAATACAGTATAGACAAATACGCGACTACGACCTGTTACATTAATATAAACATAACATAAACATTTCAGACGACCGGTTGGCGCAGGTTTGGATTCCCGCTCAAGTCAAACATTTGTGTGCATGAACATGGATGTTTGTCTTGGTCTGGGTGTTTCTATGTATAATAATATGTATGTATTTACAAAAAAGAAAGTATATAAATGTATATCCATTGTCTAGTACCCATAGTACAAGTTCTGCTTAGTTTGCTACTAGATGGTGTTGTGTGAATGTGGTAGAATATTATATTATATTATTATTATTATAATAAGAAACACTACCGGAAAATAGCCACAATTTATTCGAAAAGCGTTTGATATTTCAAATTACAGTAAAGATATCATAAACCATGCGTTTTAATATCAATAGGATTGTTTCCAACTAGTCAAATCAAACACTTATTTGTTACCGACGTTTCGCTCGTCTTGCACCGAGCGTGGTCGCGGAGAGTCAGTCTCTCCGCGACCACGCTCGGTGCAAAACGAGCGAAACGTCGGTAACAAATAGGTATTTATACCTTAAATAAGTCAAGTTACCGCGATTAAGACCCGCTCAATTAATTTTTATGATGTATACAAATCGCGAAAGTTTAAAATCGATTAAATCAAACACTTTTAATGAAATCTCAAAAACAAGATTGCAACGGCTTTTCTATGAAAAATGACATAGTGACTTGATAGCTTTTTGCTGTCAAGTTCAGTAATTATTATCAATAAATTGACAATAAAAATGGAATATAACTTTTTGACATTAATTAATTAATGAAACTATCATTATTTTGACAAGTTTTACGTACTTGATAAAAGAAGTTGTATAATTTATTTTACTTGCAGGAAACTTCCCTGTTCTGAAAGGCCTTGACCTCCACTTTCCCATATTCAAATCGTGTCATTAAAATCATACCGAACTTGTTGAAGAATTTTTCAAAGTCGAAACAATTAGAAACAATATGAACTACAATTATTTGTCCGTGTAGTGACGGATTAAGAATACGGAATGTCACCACCCCATATCATCCCAGGGGTGTCGTAAGAGCGGTCGACAGAGGGAGCATATTATGCAGAGAACAGCACTGTAAGCGAAGGAAAACTTGATACAAACCCTAAACCAACCCGTTTGGCCAGTGTGGTATGGTATAGTTGGCCAAATCCTCCTTCCAAAGGAGAGGTCTAGTCCAGCAGTGGACTGTTGAGGGCTGAAAATATTTTTTCGAAGAGGTTTGTTGTTGTGTTAATGTTGCTGATGGTGTTATATAAAATAGAATAATACGCATTAAAATCACTACCTAGTATAGTATTATATTATTTGTGTCTCTACTATTAAAAATTGCGAAAATGGCTGTCTGTATACCAAAGACTAGATCTCACCCGCTGCTCTATCAGCGTGAAAATCACTATCTGTCGGTAAAAATCTGTACAAAAACCGTTTGGTATTTTTTCCCGTGCGTATGTACGGAAAAAACTAAAAAAAAAAACGACAGATAGGACGCGGCGGGGACCTTCATTTTATAATGTATAAATCTATGTGCTATGTATGACTGCCTCCGTGGTCTAGTGGATAGCGTATTCGACTGCTGATCGGAGGTGCCGGGTTCGATTCCTGGGTCGGGCAAAAGTGTTACTGGGTTTTTCCGAATTGTCAGTAGCAGCCCGTGCTATTGTCGTACTGGGCACATCACCAACCTCCGTAGTCTGGTGATGTGCCCAGTACGACAATAGGCTCGCCCCCTAACGTGGGACCTAAAACTTCGTGGCGAAATGTGGGTGTAATATGTATATACACCTCTGCCTACCTCTTCGGGGATACAGGCGTGAATCTATAAATAAAAAAATAAATCTATGTAGTTAAAAAATCACATTTAATTCTTAAAACGAGATATTTACTTGATTGCACGATGGTGCATTGGCTTAAAAAGTCGCCTCGCCATATAACACTGCGCTGAGTACCGTGGGTTCTTTGTGTACGTTGTTTAAATTTTTGAAATGCCATAGTGACACAGAATGTATTCAGAGGGCGTCCGTTCTTTCTGACAACGAGATATTTATTTATTAGTTTATTTCAGGATTTTTTATTTGAATATCAGTCTGTGTATTAATCACGTTAATATCAGCGAATTATGTTCAAAACGAAACGGCTTCAGTTTTGAAGAAAGTATACCAACTTCAATACTAATAATATGTTCACAAGAGTCGGAGTTCAACTAAACCGTGAAGAGCTTAACTATACCTACACATTAAAGTCCTAATCAGAATAGGCGTTTTGACAATAACGGAATTATAAAATTACCCACACGGGATTTCTGTTGTTTGGCAAAACTTCACCTCTGAGGTCTCGTGGTAATAGTGCATTTGATAACTAAATCTACCTTAACTACTACAATATTCTTGTAATATAATTTCACATGAGGTACATTAGTTTAAGTGTCAAAGTTTTATCACGAAAACTTTAACTCATTTAATAGTCAGCTTATAAGTTGGTAACTAAATCACCTTCTATAAATATAATAGAAAATCTCTCATTTCAACTCCGAAGCGAACAGTTTCTCATGTGCATAACATAAAAAAATTACAAAACAACAAAAACCCTACCATCCTATAATAAAGTTTAAAAACAATAACCCGGCCAAGTAAATAACTAAAGATAATATATAAAATTTATATTTGACTCAAGCAATATAATTTAATACATACATATAATTTATAACGTGCTCACCAATACCTTTCTTTTGATACAAAACACATAATAGTTTTGTCAGATTAATTTTCTTCGAGGTTGGAATCACAGGTATTAATTCCGTAATAGAAAATTTAAATAAAATTTATATAGCCTATACCACTTGGGCCATTATTACGAGTCTATTGACACCCTATTTATCAAAATCAGTTCAGTTGTTTAGGCGCTACGGTGGCCCCCCCGTGAGATCTCCACCTTGTCGTGGTGGGGGGGCTCAGTAACCGTGGATTGGTCACCCGCGGTGAAGCTAAGAGGGATCCAGGAGGGGGCGCTCCGCGTGGGCTTGGAGGGGCCTGCGCAGGATGCGTCCAACGGTGCGGGTGCGGGGGACAGTTCTGTCTGTCCCTCGCAGTCGGGTGCGGTCGCGGGAGGAGAGGCGTGTCGGTGTTGCGTTGCCGCGCGCCCTATCTCCCGCGACCAAATGGGGGCGCACCATTCGATGCGTCGCGGTGGGGCCGCAGAGGAAGAGGAGATGCGGTGTTGCGTTGCCGTCCTCCCTATCCTCTGCGGCCGCTGGGCGTTTTGGCGGCGGAGTCCAACACCTTAATCCGTCGCCAAGGGGGTTTTGTTCGGGGCTCGCCTGACCATCTGGCGGGCCAATACCCGTCGGAGGGTGGCGACGAGTGCTTTGGTGATGCCCCACCCTCCGACACACGGGTACATGGCGGAAGTCGAGGTGGTTTTTAGTGGAAACACCACATACTCCGGCTCTTATTTCCCTCAAGAGTCGGAGATCCGAAGGGATTTTCCACCTCGTAAAACAAAAAAAAAAAAAAAAAAAAAAAAAGGCGCTACGGTGGAACATACATACAAACATACGTATATAGACTGCCCAAAACATTATCCTTCCTTTTGGCTTTGCCGTATTCGGGTAAAAAAGCAACAAATAAGCAATCATCCGAAAGTACCTGCAGCTCCATTGAGTTCGAAAATAACTTCGCACAAAAGCACACAAACCGCACGAATCAAACGAGAACCGAAGTTAAAAGAGTATACGCGGTCGGCACCATCAATATTCCAAGAGAAATCAATTCACAGCCATTAAATATTTTACACTCAGCTTTTTACCCTGTACGTGTGTTGGTATTGATTTATTAATTAAGCCTGCTACCCGTCTCCTGTATCCCTGTTAATAAGTAGCCTCGGTGTCATACATTGCAGTTAATTTCATTTAAGCGGTCGGTTTCTGTACTTAATTGGTTTGGGATATTATTGGTTCAGGCTATTCATTTTAAATGGTGGTCATCGTATTAGTAGTACCTTTCGGCGTCTACTGCTGGCCTCAGCTCTCCCTTTATTAGCGTCGCAATATTATAGTTGTGGGTGATTTTGTCTACTTTATCGCGGTGGTCATATGGGCTGGTATAGAGTATAACGTCAAAGCGGATTTTAGGCTTCAAGGCAAATCTTCGTCTTTGGATGACATTTTTTTTTCCGTTAGAGTGTGTGGCCAACTCTGGTGGATGCAATTGAGATAATGCGATGATGACGATTTGTTTATGTATGTTATGATTTGTTTATGTATTATACACGAATTATTTTAATAAATATGAATGTATTAGTGTATATTACATAAACAATTAATGGATTATTCACCAACTCGACACAAGAGACTGGACACACGTGTGTCTAGTTGGTGAAATTCAAAATTAGTACTACTAATTATTTCGTCATGTGGACACGTCATGATTTTTACGCGTGTCCGCATGGTGAAACTTAAATTAAATCACTTTAATGTTTTCGTCAACTGGACACACGGTCGTATTTTAACCGAATTCTTGACAAAGTACAGTCAAACGGCTACTAAACGTCCCGCAGCTGGGAACAAATAATTTGTATGTCATTTTAAAAATTATTTACGCACCATTTATGCTCAGCTGCCCAATAGCACAGAAGAAACGTACAAAGCCTTAATTATTTTCTTTAATTAAAAGTCAAATACCGGAGTGGCACCCAAAAACTATGACATGTGATTTTGAAAAGCCACTTATACAAGCTTTACAACATGAATTTCCGGATGTGAAAATTTTGGGGTTTTATACTCATTTCAAGAGATATCTGTGGTGAAAAGCAGAAACGTTACACCTAACAAAGTTGAAATTGAGCAAAGATCACATAAAGAGATGTTGTTCATTGCCACTTTTACCGATGGATGCGCAATCAGACGCCTGGTTATATATCATGGCTGAATGCTTAAGGCGCTGTGTACAGTACACTGAGTTCAGCTGTTGCTGTCACTGTCAGATTGTATACATAAGAAAGAGAAGCGCGATGACGACGGGACGTTCAGAACGAGTTATTTATCATTAAATACATTAATCCTTACAAATATCTTATTCCAATCGATAAATAGAAACAACAGTTCCCTTTATTATTATATATTACATCACTGTTATTAATATTATCAAGATTTGTTTATAAATAATACAGTTACAATTGCTACAATTTCAATTTTAATGGTTATTTTATGGTTTTTTTTATCGAGAAAATTTACCGAAAACGTGTTTTGAACACAATGGTCCCCCCATAAATATGATCAAGACTAACATATATTTTTTTAGCTGCTCTAAAATGTATACATTTGGCTAAAAAACTGTTTTATGAAGCCTATTTTGACTAGGTACAGCGCCTTAAACACTGAAGATATAACAACATCTAACGACTATTTGATTAAAAATTGGTCCATGACAATTCCTGTTATACAAAGACTTTATTTGCTATTGCTATAAAGAACATCATCGAACTAACAATTCCGTAGAGGCATGGAATGCCGGTATAGCTAAAAAATTTAAACGAAAACCAAATATGGTACCTACAGCTTCTTACCGCAATAAAAAGGGACATGAACGATTTTTGGCGCTGAGTTACACTGTATCGAAAAAATTAAGTAAGTTAAAATATTTTTTTATATTTATATTTTATGTTTTCTTGTATTGTTTAGCTGTTGATTTTCTTGATATTAACTTAATCGTAGTAAAATCATTGTGATACTTATTATTAATTTTATTAAGGGTTATTACTATATATTTCCAAAGAGTCAAATATTGTTTATCTTATACTGATGTTCTCTTGTAATGTTTAGCTGTTGATTTTTTGATCTCTATTTGTAGTAAAATGATTGTGATAAGTACTTATTACTAGGCTTGTTGATTATTATAATAAGGGTATTTACTATATTTCCAAAGAGTCAAATATTGTTGTTACAGAGCTACGTAGATTGATAATTGTTTGTAAAATTTCCAATTTAAGTATTGTTATGGTTGTCCAATAAGGATTTTTTATGTATTTAATTTTATGGCGAATATAGCAACTCGAGGTTGAACGGTGCAAGTCGTTGCATTTAAGTTAGAAAAAATCAAAAATATATTTTTAATGGTGAATAATCCAAGTCTTTATTTAATTTTTCTGTGATTTTTAAAGTGATTATTGTAAATTATTAGGATATATTTAGATTAAGTATTTTGAATGCTGTTGTAATATTATAAGCATCTAAAGATACTCAGAAGTATGATTATTTTTCTTCATATTAATAAATCAATATATTATTTATTTGTTATGTAAGTATTTGTATTATTTTAAAATTCAAAATCTTAAATAAAAGTTTATGAGGTTATTTAATAAAAAAGTAAAGCAACTTTTTCATGACATAATTATGTAAGTACATCCTCCTGCATTATTTTTTTAAATTACATTGAACTTTCTAACTCGGCTTTGCAGTCTAACCAGATTTGCCTATTATTTTTTTCACAAAGCGGAATTCGAGATTCTAAGGTTAACTAGATGTCAGATTATTTGAGGGTAATGACAATAGGTTGTCATTACCAACTGTGATAGATGATAATGACAATCGAGACCGATGGCTTAACGTGCACTCCGAGGCACGAACCTTTTTTGTTATATATGGTCACCCATCTATTATTCATACAGTGATGGAGTCGCTTGACTTTAAAAATCGATCGAGCTACGCGCTTACCCCTGTGTCGCGACCTTTATTATGAAATCGCCACGTTTAATAATTTAATGAACGAGGCGATTATGAACTTAACTGTACCTTTCATTGCAAAAAAACTGAGTGTGTCCAGTTGACGAAAACATGAAAATGAACAACCCATTAATTGGGTTATTCACCAACTCGACACAAGAGATTGGACACACGTGTGTCCAGTTGGTGAAATTCAAAATTAATACTACTAATTATTTCGTCATGTGGACACGTCATGATTTCTACGCGTGTCCGCATGGTGAAACTTAAATTTAATCATTTTAATGTTTTCGTCAACTGGACACACGGTCGTATTTTAACCGAATTCTTGACAAAGTACAGTCACGCAGATAAATGTTTTTGACACATTTATGAACGGCTACTAAACGTCCCGCAACTGGGAACAAGTAATTTGTATGTCATTTTAAAAATTATTTACGCACCATTTATGCTCAGCTGCCCAATAGCACAGAATAGTACGACCCCTTTTTTGTTTGAATATGTCTGGCAAGATCAATCAATAAATAATTTATTTTAATGATGATATTGTGTTATTCTTAAGCAGGTACTAAATTGATCACTAAGTTTGCCAACTAGCGGCATACAAAAATACAAGAGCTTCAAATCATATAAAATTTTGCATAAGGTACAATAATATACATTTGTAAATTTTAATGAAATTGAATATAACTAAATTTAATACACTATTTTTACGTCACGTAGGTACAGTTTTAATGCAGTTTTTATAAGGATTCCACGAAAAAGAGAACAGCTCTATTTTGTGTAATCGTGAAAGACTTTACGGAAATACGTCCAAGGGACGAATGACACCTAGAGTCGGAACAGGATTTGTGCAAAGTAAAGTGTTTTACGTGTGGTAATCGAGAGGTGCAGTGTCAATGAGGGACTTTTGAAATGACGCTCATTATGCGGCAGTTGTAACGCATCAGGTCCAAAAACCTGTCAAAACTGCCAAAGTCCCTATATTTTCGTACGTATGTGTTTGTTTGTATTATGTGTGTGTACGCGTTTGGACCTGACGCATACTAAGCGCCGTCTGATGGTAGAAGAAATATCAAACACACTCATTAGTGAAGCAGCTGCCTAAACGAATACGCCATCAGTTAGACACAGAGTTCTGTCATTATCATCATCCTCAAAACGTTATTCCAGTCGGCGACCAGGGTCCGCTTACTAGTCTAATCGGATTTGACTAAAATATTAGATTTTCCGCAAAGCGACTGCCTGTCTGACCTTCCCAATGCAAAAGGATAGCGATGTTCCATAGAGATCTTTGTGGTCTGTATTGTGAATTATCCTAGGTCATAACATCTTCGTACACATGCATAGCTGCTGCAGATATCTCTGTTATTACCAAGGCTTCTAAAATAAAATAAAAACCATAAAAATTGCGTTGAATTTAATAGTGTCGTGGATAACGTAACGTTAGTGACTACGTCCGTGTGGTGACGGATTAAGAATACGGAATGTCACCCATGGCTGTCGTAAGAGCCGACAGAGGGATCATATTATGCAGAGAACAACACTGTAAGAGAAGGAAAACTTGATACAAACCCTATACCAACCCGTTTGGCCAGCGAATACTTAGTAGGCCAATTCTTCCTTTCAAAGGATAGGCCTAGTCCAGCAGTGGACTGTTAAAGGCTGGATGATGAGTGACTACCTCATCATTATGTCTCTTTGAGTATTATAATGAAATATAATATACCTAATATTCTACCACATTCACACAACACCATCTACTCCCAAACTAAGCAGAAGCTTGTACTATGGGTACTAGACAATGGATAAACATACTTATATACTTTTCTTTTTTGTAAATACATAATATATACATATTATACATAGAAACACCCAGACCAAGACAAACATCCATGTTCATGCACACAAATGTTTGACTTGAACGGGAATCGAACTCGCGACGTTTGGCGTGGCAGCCGTTTACACTCCCGCTACGCCACCGGGTCATCATAATGATCGGATCTGTCACTTGTAGGGACAAGTGACAGTAAATGCCACAGGCGGTAAAATAATTTTAATTGGGTCCCCGTGCTCTTACCGCCGCGCCGCATTTAATATCTGATCTATCCATCGATTTCGATATTCGAGCTACATGTTTAACATATTTTGTATGGAGCTTAAGTCAAATATGTATCTCAAATTGCCGGATCCATGGATAGATCGAATAAAGTAAGCAGCCGTTGAAAGTCTTAATCATTCTAAGATTATAAGTAAGAAGACCTTTCAGTTCAATATCTATATGCTTCTAAAATGCATCTTGGTGCACAAACTACAAGCGATAAACTATCTTTTCAAACTTGAACACTTTCACAAATTCATCACAGCCGCCTGTTTTGCCCCGATTTTGTTAGAAGCTATTTTGGCGCAGAAATTTCCATTAACGTAATGGGTTTTGCCAGTCGATCGAGTTCAAAAGAGTCGGTGCATGTTTAGTTCTTTATTTTTTCATAATATGATTATACGCGGGGATCTACTCGCTTTGTGTCCAAATTGGTATTAAAAACAAAGTGCTCTGCCTGGCCAGTAACAAGAAATGAATATAGATAAGTAGGTGTATCTCCGAAATATAAACTATTGATTACTAAATTGCACTCGGCTGGGCTGGTGGACTAGCCTAATACTCCTAATGGTGAGAAAAGTGCTCTGCCTAGTGCGTGACTTGGGGTTCCGAAACGGCCAGGTTAAGTAATGCAAACGTTGTTGATATCATTAAAGGGATGGTGACTGCTTAAGGTGACATTTACATCGGTTCGCTACAGCTATGCTTAGACCTTGGCTGAGGGCAATACATGCTCCCGGTTCCTTTCCCAAGACTAGAATCGTTAAGCCATGTCAATTATATAGGAATACTAGCTGTTTCCCGCGGTTTCACCCGCGTCCTGAGTGGACTACTTTGCGTACCCGGTTAATTTATAGCCTAAGTTACTCCTTGGTACATCGGCTGTCCGCCAGAGAAAGTCTCGTCAAAATAGGCCCAGCCGTTCCAGAGATTAGCGAGAACAAACAGATAGACAGACAGACAATAATCGTAAAAATTGTCATTTCGGTATATGTACCGTGTATACGTGTACATCCATAGGCATTTAGTAAAAAGCCGTTATTTTAATATTAAAAACAGACACTTCAATTTTATTTATGTGTATAGATTTATAGGTGTATTTAGTTGGATGAGTATCAGAGTTGGTCATACTCTCACTCACACGAAAAAGAGCGAATGTACGTGGACGTCAACTTATTTTAGCTAACCTAACTTATTAATTATAATAAATTTAATTATTTGCGTAAAGCTTTGTATAAAAATATGTTAATTTTAAACCAATCGTTGGTCAGCATATTATGCCTACACGCAGGGTTAAAATTACTATAATATATTTAATTTTATTTTGATTTTACTTTATCGGGAACACTATTACGTATATAAATACATATATTAAACCAAATTACACGGCTCTAGAACAAAGTTATTGGTGGTCCTAACTAGGACTACCACGTCCAGGGAGAGATACCGCCAAAAAGTCGCCGAAGGCAGCAGAAACACCTAGAGCTTATTATTAGTACCTCAGATCAGACTGATCTGAGATTAGTACTTATACAGAAGAAGGTTAATTTGAACTTCCTGTATTAAAAGGTAGAGCGAAACATTACAATATCAATGTGAAACTGATTCTGCATCTTCTCTTTATCTCCTCTAAGAAGCCATTTTAGAAAAGATCTCACTCACACACACATATACACGTGAACATAAAAACAAAAACCTCCTTGGTCCAGTAGATAGTGTATGCGACTTGTTAGGAGGCCGGGTCCGTTTGTCTTTTTAAAAAAAACTCGCAAGTAGAAAACCCAAAGTTTATTTGCACTTTACAATATCACACCGTAAAAATGGAAAATTTAATGGTTCCTAAACCGTACCGTACACTGTCGCGTCTCAGATCTAACTGATTGAATAAAATTAATAATTAAAGTATATCGAATAATGCTTATTGTACAATTTACGCTAAAGGAAAATTACGACGGAATAGTAATTGCTGACTAGGCTTTATTTACATGGAATTAAGGGATATAACAGCCCCCCCCTTTAGACGAAGCATTATCTGAATTAAGATAAAGCGAAGTCAGATTTAGAAAAATAAATACATTTGGAAAACAAATTTAGAAACCATTGAATATAGTACAAAAATCATAAGATTAGATTAGAGTTAAAGTTATAAAGAAATAGTACAGAAATAGTAGTAGATAAAAAATGTAAAAGTTATTAAAATAAGAACATAATAATTATAAAGAATAACTAAACGGAGTACATGACATAACAGCATCTTTAATAGTTTTTCAAGTTTCTATTTGAATGATATTCGACTTTGTGTACAGTAGCATAAGGCTTATAATTTGTTACAGGATTTGGCAATGATTTTATAGATCTGTCATCATCAGATGTTGACATTTCAGTCATTTCAATAGAACTAGAAAAGACAATGGGCAAAAATGTATGGGACCTGGGACCACCCTCCAATAGTAATAAGGTGTATGTCATTGGATAGGTCTTTTTAATAGAAACAAGTTTTATTATGACGGCTTTGTTGTCACAGTTGTCCGTTCCAAGATATATGACATACAAGTTTCGATAAAAGTATGTTGAAAAAAGCGTTTATTATAGTGCTTAGTACTATATAATGTTTTATTTTGCAAACTGACTCGTTCTCGCGCCTGCCCAAGCGCTTAGGAACAGTGCGGGTCCCCTTCAAACCGGTTACTTGGAGCTAGGCCGGTGGTAGTTATAGAATCGGGACATAAGTATATATTTTAGTATTATGACGTTCGAAAAGAGCTTAGATTTATATCTTTAATATTTTTATCTTTATCTTATCTTAATCTTTCAACTAACTACTCACAAAACATAATTACATAATATTCCTTTGTTGCGACGTGAAGGGCGGACAAACAAACAGACTTTCGCATTTATAATATTAGTATTGATAACCCTTTAGTTTCCTAAAAGTTGCACTCCGCACCGTACCAACCGCTTGGGCAGACGCGAAGATAAGTGAGTTTGCTAAATAAAGCATAATAATAAAATAAAAGTACTCATCATCATCAGCCTTTAAAAGTCCACTGCTGGACTAAGCCTCTCCTGTGAAAGGAGGAATTGGTCTACTATACCACGCTGGCCAAACGGGTTGGTATAGGGTTTGTATCAAGTTTTCCTTCTCTTACAGTGTTGTTCTCTGCATAATATGCTCCCTCTGTCGGCTCTTACGACACCCATGGGATGATATGGGGTGGTGACATTCCGTATTCTTAATCCGTCACCACGCGGATGGTAATAAAAGTACTAAGCACCATGAAAAGAATGCTTTTTTCAACATATTTTTATCGAAACTTGTATGTCATATATCTTGGAACGGACAACTGTGACAACAAAGCCGTCATAATAAAAGTTGTTTCTATTAAAAAGACCTATCCAATGACATAAATCTTATTGCTATTGGAAGGTAGTCCCAATCTGCCCATCCTCCTTTTAGAATTATTTTTAACTGATTTCTTAGTATTACATTGGTTATATATCTGGATACAAAATTGAGAGTTGTTACGGTTTCTAAAACACTTATATAATTTATAAGTTAAGTATAAAAATAAGGATACAATCAGGATGTAAGTAAATGTAGAATAGTAATGGGCATATTTAATAAAATGAGATTCGCTTTGGATTTTATTTATCTCGCTTTCCAAGTTGTTTAGCTGGTGATCTTGATATTTTAATGATTCTAAGTTTATCTTACTCAATGTGAGTGGCGTTAAATGAGGCAAAGTTTTATTAAATATGTCCTTTTTACAACAATCGTCATTTGTGATATCGAAACTTATGTCTATAGGAGATTTAATTGAAAAAGAATAAGTGTGAGTTGGTAATAGTTGAATGGTTTTCGAAAAACCTATACAATTTTCTGTTAATTTTACTATACCTGTGCCGACAATAGGATAATCACTAATATTATCATCACATTTAATTGTTAATTTGCTCATGTTTGATTGTACAAATATCCATTTATTATTTTTCAGCTTTTGCCAAATGTCAATAAGACCAAATAACAATTTAGAGTTACACTCTTTAGGTAATGTTAAAGTTACTTCGGTTAATAGTTTTGATTCACAATTTGGGTTATTTATACATGAGAATATAGAAATCAATTTACAAATAGAATAGTTGCTGCTAATAGGTTTACAATCATCAAGGTTACTTAACATAGTATAATGCATTCTATCATCACTTAAGGCTATATACGAGTTGGAAGGTTGTATCAAAGCGAAGGTCTGAATATGTGAATCTGTCTCTTCATGAGGAGTCGGTAAAGGTATTATTTTATGAACAATATATTTGACTGGCATAATCAAGGGGATTTGCAAAACAAAAACAATCTTATTATTATAATAATAACAATTAAGTTCTGATACATCAATTATTGAATGAATATTATGAATGCTCAATTCAACTGGAAAATCTAGCTTTTTATTTATATGGTTGATATTCTCAGATAAATCTTTAAAAAGGTTTGTGGGACTTATAACACTAGGATGTAAAACATTTACTTTAGAGAATAAAATTGCATTTAAGGTTGTGTCTAATAAATTAGAAATTGACAGTAAAGAACCTTCAATAATGTTAAGTAAATTATTAATTCTAGAAATATAAAAATGTAGATTGTCAGTTTTAGTAACTTGTGAAAATATTTCATTCATAGCATTTATTTGTGAATTTAATTTGATTTCATTCTGGTTCAATTTAGAAATGGTCGAGTTAAAATTATTTATGGTTGATTTAATTATGTGAATATTGTCTTTGAATAAATGAAATAATTCTTTATCGCTTTTGCGACAGGATTCAATTGCTGCGTCGTATTTACGAGCATCATCGGCGTCTAATGTACCAAAGAAGAATTTAAGGATCTCGCCACCAAATTCTAAAGATCTTTTGACCTTGGTTGTCGGTTGGTTGCTAATAATGTGAGACAAAGATTGTAATTTAACATAGTTGGTTTCTATTAAGATTTCTATTGGATTAGAAAAATCTTTACAATCAATTAAATGTTCTGACTGAATTCTAGTACAAAGATTAATAGATTTTTGTAATAAGGTTTCAATTTTATTGAGATACGGATCCAAAGTCATTATGTCGATGTGTGTCACTACTTTCCAGTAATCATTATAAAAATTTATGTTAGTTATATGTTCAAAGTATATTCCGGGACTATGAAATATAGGTATAATACTGGAATCTGCTTGGCATCCATAGCAGAGGGTTCTGAAAATAATTAAAGAATATATGTATAATGAAAGATTTAAAGTGAAAGATTATGAGGAAACAGCTGGTTTAATTTCATTGGTGTGATATTTAATATGCTTACGACCTACTTGCAATGTAACATTATGATTATTGTGTACTTTTATGATTTTATAAGGGCCTTTCCAGATTGGAGATAAGGCTTTCCTAAGTCGGTGGTGATGTCTTAAGTAGACTAAATCACCAACTTTATAAGTCACTTGGCGGGAATTTGTATCATAATATTGTTTAGATTTTTCCTTACTGTTATTAATGTTTTGGATAGCTTTTTCACGACTAAAACGCATCCGATATTGTAAAGCGCGTATGTACTCATTATATGTAGTGTTGTTATTAGTCTCGTACAAAGTAGAAGGAATAGTTGGCTTATAACCATACAGTAACTCATAAGGAGTGAAATTAGTAGAAGAGTGAGGAGTAGTGTTGTAAGCTAATATTGCGGTAAATAAATAACAGTGCCAATCATTTTGGTTTTCATTTACAAAGGATTTAAGGTACTCTTTTAGAGTAGCATGAGAGCGCTCTAAAGCACCATTAGTTTGAGGATGATATGGAGTGGTGTAAAGGTTTTTAATTTTTAATATTTCCGTTAATTGTTTGAATAAGTCAGAGGTAAAACAAGTACCTAAGTCAGTTAATATAGATTTGGGAAAACCGAATAGCGACATAAAATGTACAAGGTTTCTAGCTATTTCTTCACTCGTGGAGGATATCATAGGATAGGCACTAGAAAACTTTGTGAGATCATCCTGTAGGGTTAGAATAAATTTAAACTTTTGAAAACCCGCCTCGGGTAGAGGTCCAACGATATCGAGAGCTAGTCGCTCAAATGGCCTCGTGGAGGTAGTAGTTATTTCCATGGGGGATTTGTTAGATAGTCTAAGTGGCTTGTTAACTTGACATAATTGACATTTTTTGACATATTCTACAATATCTGCACGCATACCTTTCCAGTAATAAGCGGCTTTAATTCTCTTATACATCCGGTTCGATCCGGGATGACCCGCAATAGGGGAATCGTGATTTTCTTTTAAAATTTTTGGAACTTCGACTGGGGTAGGATAAATTAATAGATTTTTGTAAATGTATATGTTTAAATTGGTATTGTGAAATATGTAAGTGATCATATTATAAATTTTAGTATAGGCTAATTTAGAAAAGGGGTCAGAGAAGTCTGAAATTGCTAAATCAGTGATAGTAGGGTTTTCGATAATAATTTTATCTCTAAGTTTTATAAGTAAGTTATATATATATCTTTGAATTTTGTTTCTTCGTAATGATGAGTTTTAGTAAAAAGAAAGTAATATGTTTTATTTTTGTCGAGTGTCGTTTGGATAGTAAAAGGTTCGCGTTCGGTGTTAAGTAACTCATCAGGTTTCTCTAATTGTGATAAGATTTCTTCGCAGTGGGGAATAGAATAATCGAAGTCTAAGGAAACAGGACATGCAATGGTATTTAATTTTGTTAAATGTAGACCTTGAGTACATTCGTGAACAATAGTATTAGAAGTTGGGAGTTTATTAGTGAACTGAAGTTTGAAGTATTGTTCATAGGATAAATTATTTAAATTGTTAATATCTATTACATTAATTGGGCAACGAGAAAGTGCATCAGCATTAGAATTGAGACGACCTTGTTTGTAAATTATTTCATAGTCGTACTCCTCGAGTTTAAGGCGCCAGCGTATAAGTTTACTGCCTGGGTCTTTGACATTGAATAACCACACAAGGGGTCTATGATCCGTCACGATTTTAAATTTAGTGCCATATAGGTAAGGTCGAAAAGTTTTAACGGCAAACAAAATAGCTAGTAACTCCGTAACTCCTTCTCAGTTGTAGAGTAGTTACCTTCGGCGCGATTCAGAGTACGGGAAGCGTATGCTATTGGCCTATCTTTGCCTATAGGTCCTTGAGAAAGGATTGCTCCTACAGCGTAATTACTTGCATCGGTGGTGACTATAAATGGCTGCGAGAAATCTGGGTATTGGAGAATCGGTGCGGTAATTAACATATCTTTCAGCGTATCGAAAGCGGTTTGTTGCTCAGGGGACCAGTGGAATGTGACGTCTTTCTTTAATAAAGAGGTAAGGGGTTTAGTTAATTTGGAGAAATTGTTTATGAATCGGCGATAATAGCCTATTAGGCCTAGAAATGATTTGACGTCTTTAGGATTTTTGGGCGTTGGAAACTGCGAAACGGCTTTAACTTTTTCTGGATTGGGAGAGACACCTTTATCGGTGATGATATGGCCTAGGTAAGTCACTTCGCGTCTTAGAAACTCGCACTTATCAGGTTGGAGTTTTAAATTATATTCTCTTAGTTTGTCAAATACTAGTCTTAATTTCTGTATATGGGAGTCCAAGGTCGAGCTGTACAGGATACAGTCATCCAAGTAAACATAACAATGTAGACCTTGCAGACCTGATAAGACGGTGTTCATAAGTCGTTGGAAGGTAACAGGGGCATTTTTCAACCCAAATGGCATTCTGGTGAACTCATAATGTCCAGACATGCTTGAATTCGTGCTTATGGTAAAACCCGTTTTTGGGGCGTCCTTGGGGGCCATTCGTAATTGATGAAAACCACTGGCAAGGTCAAGGGTACTAAAATATTTTGAGTGTCCTAATTGGTCGAGGATATCTGTGATAAGAGGCAGAGGATAGCTTTCAGAAACAGTGACGTCATTGAGACGGCGATAATCTATCACTATTCGCCATTTTTTCTTGCCAGAGGCGTCCATTTTTTTCGGAACTACCCATACAGGGGCACTCCAGGGTGAAACAGAGGGACGAATAATATTTTGTTCGAGCATCTTACGAATTTGGGTGTCGACTTCTTCCTTGTGACACTCGGGGAAGCGATACGATTTTACATGAATAGGAGGTGCATTGCCCGTATTTATAGAATGTTCGACGGCGTTTGTAAAAGACAGAGGCTCGCCCTCGACATGAAAAATATCTGTGTATTCTGAGCAACAACCGAGGAGAGCTTTTTTCTCCTCGTCATTAAGGTGTGAACAACGAATTAAGCTTAGAACGTGATTTGCTCGATTAGACTTAGAACAAGAAATAGAATTTATGTTATGAAAAGATTCAGAGTGCTTTAATTGATTGAAAGGTGACAGTTCCACTACATAGTCCTTGACCTCTATGTCAATGTCAGTGGTATTTAAAATTGTAACGTTGACCTTTCTGTTTGGTTTGATAGAGACTATACAATTTGCAACATAAACACCATCGCGTAAAGTGTGGTCTAATACGAGAGCTTCATTGTTATGATATAGCTTGGCGGAGTAATTTGATACAGCGCACTCGATAACGGCTTCAGAACGTGCCGGGACGATATAAATAGGTTGATGAAATAGGATCGGTACCTTATGATTATTTAAAAGCATTGTATTTGAACTATAATCTATTTTAGCATTAAAATTTCGGAGGAAATCCGTACCTAAAATACCATTGTAGTTTTTTAGATTTATACTATCGCTTATGACGTAGAATTTATGCTCGTGAGACTTTATCGATATTAAAAATGATAAATAAATAGAGCCTAATGATTCGCTATAAGTATCGGTATCGTTTATACCTCGTATTTTTATAGTGTCAGGGAGAAGTTCGTGTTTGTTAGTTAAGCTAGATTGTTTAACGACGCTAATGCTCGCGCCGGTATCGATAAGAAAGCTAAGACACTTATGTGATTGTTTTGTAAACAATGTTGTATATGGTAGACACACTTTACATGATAAGTTCGTTTCAAAAATGGGAATTGGATCAAGTTCACGACCACAGGAATTAGAAGGTTTGCCAAATAGTAACCCTTTTGATTTATTATAAGCATTATTATTAGTATAAGAATTGGTACAAGAGTTAGAATAATGTTTAGAAAGATTTGACTCAGACACTTCAGTTGAGCTCGACTTAGTAGGACTCAGTTCCTCCTTGGATAGCTGAGATGTGGAAATATTAATTGAATTAGTATGACTCAGTTCCCTTTTGGATAGCTGAGATGTAGAGATAATAATTGGATTAGTATAACTCAGCTCCGTTTTGGGTAGCTGAGATGTAGAAATAGTAGTTGAATTAGTATGACTCAGCTCCTTTTTGGGTAACTGAGATGTAGAAATAGTAGTTAAATTAGTAAAATTATTCGCATAAGATTTAGCATAAGAATTAGGGTACGAATTATTATAAAATTTAGGATTAGAATTGGTATAAGATTTATGATAAGAAATTAGTAGACGATTTAGTATAAGAATTAGTACATGATTTAGTAAAAGGCTTAGTATTCGACTTAGGATAAGAATTAGTATAAGTATCGACATTCGATTTAGGATAAGAAATAGTATACGAATTTGTGCCGTTATGATTTATCGACTTCGGCAGGCACGTATCCGAAATCTTTGCTAGTTTAAAGGTTCATCATGGACCACTTCGTCACCTTGTTGTAAAACATGCACAGCACTAGATGAACCGGGTTTAGGATTAGAAGAGTTAGAATTAGCATTTTGACGCTGCATGTTATACTGTCGCTTACGACATTGTTCTATACTGTGCCCTATGTTTTTACAGTAACTACAAATTTTTGGATATGAATTAGAATTATTTTTTGAGTTGGAATGAAAAGAGTTTGAATTAGGATTATAATTGGACCTGTTGTTAAAATTATTAGAATTAGAACTATAATTAGATTTGTTAAAAGTATTAGAATTAAATTTTGGTTTAAAATTTGATTTATTTTGAAATCTAGAGTTATTTTGTAAACCAGAATTACTTTTGAATTTTAATGAACTAAAACGAAGATTGATAAGTTTTTCCTCCTCAATAGCGTGTTGTACAGCCTCATTGAGGGTTGAGGGATTTCTACACCTTACAATAGTTGAAATAGAAGTATTTAGACCTAGTATAAAGGTGTTGAGCGCTAGATCTTCCATGGCGGCTAACCTACCGGGAAGCGATTGGGATCTTTAATATTATATTGAACATCAGACAAAATCCTAGTAAGGATCTGTTCTATTCGCATAGAATATTTAGTTACATCTTCGGATGGTTCTTGCTTGCAATTCTGCAAGTCGACTAAGAGGTGAGTGGCATGTTTCTTTTCACCAAACGTAGTTCGTAAAAAGGATTTTAAGTCGAGCCATTCGTCAAATGTTTTTAAACTGACTGCAACCTGGGCTTTGCCCTCAAGTTGAGATATTATAAATTTACATAAGATTGACTGCTGATCTTCGCTAGCTAATGACATGGCATTGTCACAGTTAGTGAGAAATGCCGGAAGGGACTCTTTGTCACCATTGTAAGGTTTAATAAATTTGGTTAAAAATGTTAACGTAATTTTGTCAGACATTTCAACTTTTTCTGTTTTAAAAGACATAGAATAATTGTCTAATAAAAATATACAATAATTTAAAACTATTTACGAAAGATATTTGTACACAGTTTGACGCAAAATCACACAAAAAATAGGAAAATTCACTGAAAAAATCACTTATTGGCCATAGATTCACAAAAAACACTCACAAAATTATGCACGCGGTGAAACACGAAGCTGCTGACATTGCTAGAATCCGGTGAGCGCGTGGCGATGTAACGTGGCGCGGCTGCGCGCTGAGTGTCGGATAACTGCGCCTTCGCAGTTATTTCTCCTTCAATACTTGGAAAATACGCAAAAATGGAAAAAGAAATTTGAAAAAATGTTAGAGATGGTAGGTGAGTTAGACCTGGTAGGTTCTGGCTCGAGCTGCGGCTGAGGCTTACAAGTTACCTGACGGAGAGTACGGCGGCGGCGGTGTGCTGGAGCGGGCTCACGCTTCAGAGCGGAGGCTTATCGTCGTCCAAGGGTCTTCACACAATCTTCTGGCGCAGGCTTAGCCACGGCAAAGTCTTACTGTCGACCAGTGGCGATAACGGAAGCTCCGAAAAAAAAAACGAATGTGCCAGTACCGTATGAAGGCTATCAATCTGACACATCCCACACTTCTGACACCAATTTTGTTAGGAGGCCGGGTCCGTTTGTCTTTTTAAAAAAAACTCGCAAGTAGAAAACCCAAAGTTTATTTGCACTTTACAATATCACACCGTAAAAATGGAAAATTTAATGGTTCCTAAACCGTACCGTACACTGTCGCGTCTCAGATCTAACTGATTGAATAAAATTAATAATTAAAGTATATCGAATAATGCTTATTGTACAATTTACGCTAAAGGAAAATTACGACGGAATAGTAATTGCTGACTAGGCTTTATTTACATGGAATTAAGGGATATAACAGACTGCTGATCGGAGGTCCCGGGTTCGATTCCCGGGTCGGGCAAAGTGTTACTGGGTTTTCCCAAATTCTCAGCAGCAGCACGGAGTCTCGTGATGTGCCCGGTAACGGCAATAGGCTCACCCCCTATTACGTAGGACCTACAAATTCATGGCAAAATGTGGGTGTAATATTACACCTCTGCCTGCCCCTTCGGGGATACAGGCGTGAGTCTATAAATAAAATAAATAAATAAAAACAAACAAATACATTCCAAAACCGTCAACAACCAATTCAAATCTGCCGCCACAATCCCATCCTCTGATTGGTCGATCATTCGACCTGTGATTGGTCGCTATCCAACCGCATCGCGCATCATTTCATTGTCAAGTTTCTTATGCACTTGTATAATTCGAGCTAACTCATCATGCTAATACGAACGATTACACTGAACGTTGTTTCTTGAGTCTTAGTTTGTATTTATATTATACAACTG
The DNA here is from genome assembly GCA_944739405.2 of Euclidia mi. Lineage (NCBI taxonomy): Eukaryota > Metazoa > Arthropoda > Insecta > Lepidoptera > Erebidae > Euclidia > Euclidia mi. The sequence continues at coordinate 55,137,293 of OX123199.2, forward strand.
TATTTAATAGACTTGTATGTAATGAATGTGTACTAAGGCCTTGGTATGTATATTCCTTTAGTAAAGTCGTTCAGAGCTACTTTTTAAAGACATGGGTTTGTTGGCTGCAATACTGGCGTTTAAAAGGACTTTATGCAGTAGACGAGGCTCACGCAAACGGGAAGACCTAGGCGGACGTTCTCTGACCAGACTGGAGACGTCCTAAAAATAGGACAGGTTAAAAGTACCCTGAACAGAAGAGCATGCATGAGGAATCTGATGGGACTGAATGAAGCAAGAGAGATATATGTCGGGATCGTTGCAAATGGCGTTCCGTAGTCTCTGCGGGAAACAGGCATGAGTCTATGTATGTTATGTATGTACGAGGGTCATTTAGCACAATATTTTTTGGAAAAGTAATTTCTCGGTCTGATTAGTGACCCTGACTTATAAGCGAAAGGTCATCGGTTCAATTTCCAACCTAAAGAAATCTTGGTGTGGTGAGGACGACGATTTGTTCTGTGTCTGGGTGTGTAATTTATCTAGGTAAAGTAATTGAGTTTTTCAAATTATAATAATCACTAGAGGACGCCAGCAGCTACGCCTGCATTTTATTTTAAATTTACCCGTTTTGGCCGATCCCGTGGGAATTTCGAGAAATCCCACCTTAGCGCACCCCTACGGTCCCCGAGGAAAATACATGCCAAATTTCAGCTTCCTGCGCCCAATAGTTTCGGCTGTAGCGTGTCTGTCAGTCAGTCAGTAACGCAAAGATTTTGTATATTAAGATGATAATATAATAATATTCTACCACATTCACACAACACCATTTAGTCCCAAACTAAGCAGAGCTTGTACTATGGGTACTAGACAATAGATAAACATTCATATATACTTTTTTTTTTGTAAATACATACATATTACACATAGAAACATCCAGAGACAAACGTCCATGTTCACGCACAAAAATGTTTGACTTGAGCGGGAATCGAACCCGCGACCTTAGACGCGGCGGTCGTTAACACCGGTCGTCTTAATTATGGTTTCAGTAATCTGGTTATCATAGTATAGTCGTCGCCAAGTTTGGGATAAAAAGGCCGTAGTAAGCTTGATATCTAATTGGTTTTTTTCATAGCCCTACGCCTGTACTGTAAATAATACACCCACATTATTTTTATTATTTTTTATATAGACTCACGCCTGTATCCCCGAAGGGGTAGGCAGAGGTGTATTATTAAACCTACATTTCGCCATGAATTTTAGATCCCACGTAATAGGGGGCGAGCCTATTGCCGTTACCGAGCACATCACCAGACTCCGGGCTGCTACTAGGAATTCGGAAAAACCCAATAACACTTTTGCACGACCCGGGAATCGAACCCGGGACCTCCGTTCAGCAGTCGCATACGCTATCCACTGGACCACGGAGGCAGTCTAATAGTAGCAGTCACTTATCTAGTATCCTAGTAATTGAGTATTTCAAATTATGGTTTCAGTAATCTTTTTGCCGTAGTAAGCTTGATATTTAATTGTTATTTTTTTATAGCCTGTATTGTAAATAATACACCCATATTATTATATGTAAATAATAAAGCCACATTAATCTTAATATATAAAATCCTTGCGTTACTGACTGACAGACACGCTACAGCCGAAACTATTGGGCACAGGAAGCTGAAATTTGGCATGTATGTTCCTTGGGGACCGTAGGGGTGCACTAAGAAGGGATTTCCCGAAATTCCCACGGGATCGGCCAAAACGGGTAAATTTAAAATAAATGCAGGCGTAGCTGCTGGCGTCCTCTAGTTTTTATATAAATACTAGCTGTTTCCCGCGGTTTCACCCGCGTCCTGAGGGAACTACTTCGCGTGCCCGGTTAATTTATAGCCTAAGCTACTCCTTGGTACATCAGCTATCCGCCAGTGAACGTCCCGTCAAAATCGGTCCAGCCGTTCCAGAGCAGACAGACAGACAAAAATGGTAAAAAATGACATTTCGGTATATGTACCGTGTATAGATACATCCATATGCTTTAAGTAAAAAGCGGTTATTTTAATATTACAAACAGACACTCCAATTTTATTTAAGTATATGTATAGATTGCACCCCATTATTATATGTTAATATAACACCCACATGATATGAATTTGTAGGTCCCACGTAATAGAGAGCTAGGCTATTGCTTGTTATCGAGTAGGTTTTTTGGCAGACTCCGTACTGCTACTGAGAACTCGGCATCCGACCCAGGACCTCCTAAACAGTGGACGGATATGCTATCCAATGGACTAATTTGGTAGTCAATTATTCATCATCATCAGCCCTTTATACTGTCCCACTGCTGGGCACGAGCCTCTTCTCATTATGAGAAGGGTAGGGCTATAGTCCTCCACGCTGGCCTAGTGCGGGTTGGCAGACTTTACATGTCTTTCGAGAACATTATGGAGAACTCTCAGACATGTAGTTCCTCACGATATTTTCCTTCACCGTTCAGTAAGCGATAATTAACAATTTAATACGCACATTACTTAGAAAAGTCATTGGTGCGCGCCGTGGATTCGAACCCGAGACCCTCTACGTGGCAGTCCGTCGGTCACTCCACTCAGCTATCGCTTGCATTTTTATTATTATTAATAGAATAATAATACATTTGGCCTTTTTTTATGATTTTTTCATTCGAGCCATCTCCACTCAAAGAAAAGTTCGGTGACATCACAACTTACAAACCAGTTAGGTTGTTCAAAAAGTAAAGACAGTGAGTTCAACTTGGAAGTTCACAAGAATTAGTAAAGTAAAACTCGGTGCACGAACATACGGATGAGAAAGTCAGTACTCAAGTTTTAGTTCGTATTTGACGTCACTGCGAGGAATTCTTGTACAAAACTCAAAGTTTAAAAAGTTTTGTATGTGCCTTCTGGTTAGAGAGGAACTGGTGGCAAAGAGCTCAGAATTGATGGTGGTAATGTAAATTTCTAATTAATTTAAAGTCAGTTAGTTAAGTCTGGTGAAGACCAACAATCTATTTCGCAAAGGGTTTAGGGTTTAAATTCACGGCACGCACCACTAAGTTTTCAGAATTATGCGGGACCGATGTCAGTATACTCTGGTTTTTTGTTTTATAGGCTCACGCCTGTATCCCCGACATTTTGCCATGAATTTTTAGGTCCCACGAAATAGGCGGCAAGCCTATTGCCATTACCGGGCACATCACCAGACTCCGTGCTGCTACTGAGAATTCGGAAAAACCCAGTAACACTTTTGCTCGACCTGAGAATCGAAACCGGGACCTCCGATCAGCAGTCGCATACGCTATCCACTGGACCACGGAGGCAGTCAATAAAATAGGCCATTAAATATCGCTATCAACTCATAAGAGTTGCGGTCCTCAGGCGGGAGTTGCTCTGTGGAAATGCAAACATTCAGTCATTCTTTTATACTAGAAAGTGGACCCCGAGCTCCAAGTCAAAAGTCTAGAATAAAGAACGCATATAACTTCAAAACCAAGCTTCCAAGATAGTAGAGCCTTGCTGATTTCAGCATGAATGAGGTGGCTCGACAGGGGAAGTAGGTACTACCCTCTCACAGAAAATCGACGTAAAGTAACAATACCTAAACTGTTGCTTTTCATTCGGTGAGTGAGAGTGACGGAGGCTCTATCCCCTATTCCTTCTCCCTCATTCCACTCCTCATCCTATCCCTTTTCCCAACCCAAGGGGCGGCAACGCATGTGGTGTTGCTTGTGTCCATGGGCGGCGGTAATTGCTTACCATCAGCGATCCATCTGCTCGTTTGCCGCCTATTACCATAAAAAAACAAACAAAAAAAAGAAACTTCAATGATACGCGCCGTCGAGTTGAACTCAAGCCATAGGCATAGCAGTCTGTATCTCTCCACTAGGCTATAGCTTCTCCTTCAGGGGTCAAGGAGGACCCTCCAGAATTCATTAATCAATCAATCTAAAAATAAAATATACATATTTAGAAGCAACCACTTTAGAAGGCAGCGATAGCCTAGTGGAGATACCAACGGACTGCCATGCAGAGGGTATCTGGTTCGAATCCACGGCGCGTACCACTGACTTTTCGGAGTTATGTGGGTATTGAATTGTTAATTATCGCTTGTCTCGTGCCTCGGAGAGCACGTTAACCCGTCGGTCCCGGCTGTCATGAAGATCTTTGACAGTCGTTATAGGGCGTCAGTACCTCTAATATAAACTGACACTAGTCAAAACCATGGATTATCGCTATCCCTTCGAGTTGCTCCGTGGCAAAGCTAATATTCCGCCAAATCCGGTTAGACTATAAAGCGGACCCCAGGTTGAGACTGGGATAATGCTAGGAGGATGATGATTTAGAAGCAACCATCAAAATAATGATTTGAATGTCTTAATCCGAGGCGTTTATTACCCTGATGACGTAAGTATTTACTTATGCTACACTTGATTTACGAGTTAACTTTTTCAATCAGTTAATGTTACCGGTGTTGATATAATTGAACAAAAAATCGTACGGTACATGAGGTGAATATTAATATACTATAAAAGATATACCGTCTCCGCAAAAACTTCTTGTGAGGAGAGGTAGAATTAATAAACTCCCGGGTCGAGTATGTAACACTGTCGTAGATTTGTAGGCTACCGTAACTAATACATATATTTAACATAACATAACATAGCTTTACTCCTTTTATCCCCGCAGGAGTAGGCAGAGGTGCATTACACACCCACATTTCGCCAGATATGTTTAGGTCCCTATGTAATAGGGGGCGAGAGTATTGTCATCTACCGGGCACATTATTAAGCGAGCGATATTTTTTTTGAATACACACATAACTTCATACCTTAATACATACATACCTACACATATACTTTAATACATACATATATTTGTGTGGATATTATGCATGAATGACAGATGTATTTCAGCTGCGAATGTATAACATCTCAACGTTATCCCGATTGCATCCACGGCTTTTGCTGCGTTTAAAGATAAATATGTCTGCCTCCGTGGTCCAGAGAATAGCGTATGCGACTGCTGATCGGAGGATCGTATCGGAGGTCCCGGGTTCGATTCCCGGCTCGGGCAAAAAGCGCAGGAGTCTGGTGATATGCCCGGTAGCGGCAATAGGCTCGCCCCCTATTACGTGGGACCTAAAAATTCATGGCGAAATGTGGGTGTAATATTTACACCTCTGCCTACCCCTTCGGAGATAGAGGCGTGATTCTATAAAAAAAAGAATATATAAATATAACCAGAGCCTTTGTACATAAGTAAGGAATTCACCAGTATTTAGGCGGTGAATGTGATGATCATGTCAAATGTGTTATTTCGGTTGCATCCGAGATTTTCGACGTTACAATTTCTTGTACTGTTTTAAGATTATTGATGGGCTGATTCAGAATTTTTTTTTATTTGGGTCACAATGTGACGCTTATGAACGTCAAAATAATAAATTCATAAAATAATTACTTAAAGACATTTACATTTACTGCCATGTTCGCAAAGCCTAAAATAATTACTTAAAGACTCTACATTTACATTTACTGCCAAGTTCATTAACCATATTTTTAATATGCCATATTTTATTTGTGCACAGTACAATGTATGAATATAAGGCTTTCACATCAACCGTGCGGTTGAGCCCTTAGATGCGGATTTGTTGACTTGTCCTTATTTCGCGTGGATACAGCGATGTGCGATGTTATGACATAATTTTTGTGTGAAGAGATAGCTATATAATTAGACTGAAGAGTGTCATAGGCTACTTTTAATCGTGATCACCGATAATACGCGAGTGGAGGGTTGCGTCTAATGTTCAAATAAAAGTTAAAGGTTTTGGATCAGAGAAAATCGCTGATCAGCCTAGAAATTATAGCCATGGTTTTAAAAGCGAATCTTAGATTCAACTGCCATAACTTTAGCGTAAAGATCTTGACAAATTTTCCAAATCAACGCTAAAATCCGTCCACATGTCCAAATTCCATGCACCGATATAAAAGGCCTTTAACTGTCTATTTATACCAAAATCCGCAACTTATCGATTGTCTATTTCGAGTCAATGTCACCGCCAGTAATAGGCTTACCGGCGTTTCGTAACAACCCGAGTTGCGGTTGAACCGTGAAATTTTGTGTTACGATCAACTGCATGCCGGACGGTACTCAAGTAACGAAATGACCAAACGCTACAGCTTGAATGCATTTTAAATAAGTTGAATGCGGAGTAAGATAAATATTTAAAAACGTTGTAGCCCTTTTGATATCGCAGTCGGTTTTGTATTATCTACCATCATCATCGACCTTTAACAGTCCACTGCTGGACTTGGCCTCTCCTTTAAAAGGAGGAATTGGCCTACTATACCACGCTGGCCAAACGGGTTGGTATAGGGTTAGTATCAAGTTATCCTTCTCTTACAGTGCTGATCTATGCATAATATGCTCCCTCTGTCGGCCCTTACGACACCCATGGGATAATATGGGGCGGTGACAATCCGTATTCTTAATCCGTCACCACACGGACGGCGTCACCATACTAAAATAATAAAGTTGAAAAGTTTGTTTGTTTGGTTAAACACGTGAATGTCAGACACAACAATTAAAATTTGAGTAATAACTTTTGTTTAACAATTATTTTAATTGACTATATGTATACTAGCCTATAGCTTTCCGGCATAATTGGGCTATACAGTATTATATTACCCGTAATTAGAGGATTCGGTCCCGGGATCCCGAAGACCGAGATCCCGGTATCCCGATCATATTTTAGTCCCGAAATTTTCGGGATTAAATTCCATGAATCCCGGGATTTTCGGGACTAATATATTAACCAACTTCCATCGAGCCTGAACGCGCGTTTTCCGCTGCTTCATATTTGTGCAACAAATGAAGAAGTATGCTTTCGGATGAGACGTTGGATGCGTTGTTATTTCTTAGATTTTATTTTCGTGGCTTAAATAAGTAAATAATAGGTTCTGGTCCATTTGATATAAAATATGAGTCCTATAAACATTGATCTCTTTTGACAAATTTTAAGAACTTGATTTTTTTAAGTTTATTGAAAAATAAAATAAACAAACTTAGCAATCATTTATTATATTTGTTAATTTTATTAGAAGAAATTATAATTTTGTTTTGTTTTTGAAGATTTAAGTGAAGATTTAAAATAAAAGGTTGACTTTGATATGTTTTACTTTCTTTTTGCTACCACTTTCTATTACCAATACAATCCCGGGACTATCCCGGGATCCCGGTATTAACTGTTGATAATACCGAAATCCCGGGACTTGAAAAATCAACCGGGATCGAATCCTCTACCCGTAATGTGCTGAATGGGTTCATTGTAGTCGTAATAGGGAAGTTTCCTGCAAGTGAAATAAATTATACAAGTATTTTTATATAGTGAAACATGTCGAAATAATAGTAGTTTCATTTATCAATTAATGTTAAAACTTTATTTAACATTTTTTATCGTCAATTTATTGATGACGTCACTACGTCATATTTCATACAAAACCCTTGGCAAAGGTCGTTTTTGACATTTCATTAAAAGTGCTTGATTTGACTAGTTGGACACAACCCTATTATGTACAACTTTTGTTTCCAGACTACCGTGATCGTGAAAAATATCAGCTGTAACGTGCATTTTGTATTGGCAAAGTGTTCAGTATAGTATATTACCGCTAATATAATACTTACACTGCCTCCGTGGTCCAGAGGATAGTGTATGCGACTGCTGATCGGAGGTCCCGGGTTCGATTCCCGGGTCGGGCAAAAGTGTTACTGGGGTTTTCCGAATTCTCAGTAGCAGCACGGAGTCTGGTGATGTGCCCGGTAACGGCAATAGGCTCGCCCCCTATTACGTGGGACCTAAAAATTCATGGCGAAATGTGGGTGTAATATTACACCTCTGCCTACACATTCGGGGGTATGCAGGCGTGAGTCTATATATAATACTTACATACATCACCATCTGGTCCAAAACTAAGCAGAGCTAAAGTACCAACTATATAATGGATAAATATATACATATATACTATTTTTTGGTAAGTCATACATAATATACATAGAAACACCCACACCAAGGTAAACATCCATGTTCATGCACACAAATGTTTGAGTTGAGCGGGAATCGAACCTGTGACCTTCGACGTAGCAGTCGCTTACACTCCCGCTGCGCGTACAAGTAGTCAATATATAGCTGACTAGCTTTGGCCCGCGGCTTCGCCAGCATGATATTTTAATAAAGAGTGGCCTATGTACTTCCCCGGGTTTCAGATTATCCAGTATCCATGTCAAATTTCATCACAAACGGCTCTGTAGATTAGCCGTATAGCATACATATAAACAGATAATACTGAAAAATTACTTTTGTTTTCTTAATCGTTGAACTTCAGGTAAAGATTAGTATGTAAGTATATTTTTGAAGTTATGAAGAGTTTATATACCTACTAAATATAACAGCAGCAAAAATAAAATCTGAAAGCATTAGGTACCACAAAGTACATATCAGACAATCAGACCGTCCCTCCGCCTCGCTGTGCTTAAGCGCACTAACAGTCAGTCAGATATATCGTGATAACTCAAAATAAATCTATCAATTTTGAAAACAATTTGATAACTACTCTAGAATGAGCATTGTAAAAAACATATATATATTTTTTTGATGTTATACTGTTTTATTACAATAAAAAATGATGCAAGTAGTTAGAATATGTACTAAAAGTTAAAAAGTAATTCGGTAAGTTCTAGTTACCAGATCGCACCAATGTTCTCATCAATCTGGGGTATTGATCAGACAAATATAAAATCGTTGGGCAAGTGAAATTTCTATCATAATGTTTACTCTGGATACACTACGCCCAAAATTTTTTTTTTAGTTAATTTTATTTTCAAGATTTTAGTTTTGTTGTTAGTTTATACTTCTCATTCTATTTTCATAGTGAGCCCTTTTCTACCAATCAAGCCCTGTCATTCGATACCCATATTGAGTATTTGTGGAAAATAGGTAATCCGCCATCTTGTGGCGGCGGCCATCTTGGATTTTTCATAGTGAGCTCTATTCTACCAATCAAGCCCTTTCATTGGATACCCATATTGAGGTATTTGTGGAAAATAAGTAATCCGCCATTTTGCGGCGACAGCCATCTTGGATTTTTCATAGTGAGCTCTATTCTACGAATCAAGCCCTTTCATTTGATACCCATATTGAAGTATATGTGGCAAATAGGTAATCCGCCATTTTGAGGCGGCGGCCATCTTGGATTTTTCATAGTGAGCTCTATTCTACCAATCAAGCCCTTTCATTTGATACCCATATTGAGGTATTTGTGGAAAATAAGTAATCCGCCATTTTGTGGCGGCAGCCATCTTGGATTTTTCATAGTGAGCCCTATTCTACCAATCAAGCCCTTTCATTCAATACCCATATTGAGGTATTTGTGGCAAATAGGTAATCCGCCATTTTGAGGCGGCGGCCATCTTGGATTTTTCATAGTGAGCTCTATTCTACCAATCAAGCCCTTTCATTTGATACCCGTATTGAGGTATTTGTGGAAAATAAGTAATCCGCCATTTTGTGGCGGCAGCCATCTTGGTTTTTTCATAGTGAGCCCTATTCTAGCAATCAAGCCCTTTCATTCAATACCCATATTGAGGTATTTGTGGAAAATATGTAATCCGCCATTTTACGGCGACAGCCATCTTGGATTTAACATAGTAAGCTCTATTCTACCAATCAGGCCCTTTCAATTGATACCCATATTGAGGTATTTTTGGAAAATAGGTAATCCGCCATTTTGTGGCGGCGGCCATCTTGGATTTTTCATAGTAAGCTCTATTCTACCAATCAGGCCCTTTCATTTGATACCCATATTGAGGTATTTGTGGCAAATATGTAATCCGCCATTTTGTGGCGGCAGCCATCTTGGATTTTTCATAGTGAACCCTATTCTACCAATCAAGCCTTTTTATTCGATACCCATATTGAGGTATTTGTGGAAAATATGTAATCCGCCATTTTACGGCGACAGCCATCTTGGATTTTTCATAGTGAGCTCTATTCTACGAATCAAGCACTTTCATTTAATACCCATATTGAGGTAATTGTTGAAAATAAGTAATCCGCCATTTTGTGGCGGCGGCCATCTTGGATTTTTCATAGTGAGCTCTATTCTACCAATCAAGCCTTTTCATTTGATACCCATATTGAGGTTGTTGTGAAGTAATATAATATGATCCGCCATTTTGTATCGGCGGCCATCTTGAAATTACAATCATTTAAATATTATCTTTTATCTTGATGAAAATATGAGTGTATACCAAATATCAGATCAATCTGTCATCAGGAACGGGGTAAAATTCCAATAAATAGCTTTCAGAGCTATGGATTTTTGCCGACTTAGTTTATACTTTTCCTTATATTATGGCAACATTATACAAAATCTTCATAAATTGTAGCCTATGTGTTATTCTGATGTACGAACTATATTATTGTAAAGTTTCATCCAAATCCGTTCAGTAGTTTTTGCGTGAAAGAGTAACAAACATCCATCCATCCATCCATCCATCCATCCATCCATCTTCACAAACTTTCACATTTATAATATTAGTAGGATTAATTATTTGCGATTTCAAAAATGTCTTAAGGTGCTGGAGCATTTACTTGTCAGAACAGCGAGCATTCGCCGTTTTTAGGGTTCCGTACCTAAAAGGTAAAAAACGGGACCCTATTACTAAGCCTCCGCTGTCTGTCTGTCTGTCTGTCCGTCTGTCCGTCTGTCCGTCTGTCTGTCTGTCACCAGGCTGTATCTCATAAACCGTGATAGCTACAAATCTCAAATATTCACAAATTATGTATTTTGGTTGCCGCTATAACAACAAATACAAAAAACGTGTTATTTTTCGTATTTTTTGCTCAAAATTACTAACTGTAACAGGTAGACGCTTTAAATTTTCACAGAATATGTAGTTTTATATTACCTTTCAAAATAAATAATTAAATTAAAAAAAAGTAAATAATAAAGGGGGCTCCCATACAACAAACGTAATTTTTAAGCAATTCGTTACTCAATCTTAATAAACAGGTAGAAACTTCAAAAGTATTTAAGTATACATACAACGAACGTGATTTCCTTTTATAGATGATGGTACGGAACCCTTCGTGCGCGAGTCCGACTCGCACTTGTCCAATGTTTTTGTTTTGTCGAACCGAACATTTTCACTGTCATTCTAGCGAACACTATAATTCGTAGAATATAAAAAAATATAGAAATCGCACTACAACAGCAGTTTTACCCAATATATTTACCTACTTCAGTTTCACTTTAAAAAAATAATTGGTAAAATTTTGAGTAAGAGATGGGTTATCAAGATTCTATTGAAAATAGTTCTGAGTAAACCAAATCTAAGGATTTATTGTAAACATTATCGATATTTATTCTGAGTAAGCCCATCACTAGTCAAGTTAAAATTAGTGACAAACTACGAAGATTCTTACCTAGATTAAAATCATAAATTAAATTTTAAGTAAATATTGGGTTTAACCGACATTGTAGCGCGAATTCTTAGCACAGATGAGACAAGTATCAGATATAGCGTATTCGTCCAACTAAGCGTGGCACGTTGACAGCTATGTGTGCATGACCTTTGGCGACTGGCACTGTACGGACACGCGCGTCTATGTGTGTGTAAAGTTGCCAGATTATGAATAATCTCCCAGTATTTTGCATATAGTTATGTAATATTCTTATATTCATTTGCGGTTTTGAAGAATTTACCATGGATTTAATTAATGCTTTTATAAATACATTTCTTAAATGTAGGTACCGAGTTAAGTTTTAACTACTTCGTAAATCTGTATATATAAAATCCTTGCGTTACTGACTGACTGACAGACAAGCTACAGCTGAAACTACTCGGCGCATGAAGCTGAAATTTAGCATGTATGTTTCTTGGGAACCGTAGAGGTGCACTAAGACGGGATTTCTCGAAATTCCCACGGGATCGGGCAAAACGAGAAATACGAAAATATGTGCGTGCGAAGCCGCTGGCGTCGATTAGTTGAGAACTAAATAGTATGTATGTATACACGGCACCAAGTCAAGCTAAACAGTTTCTGTACCATTTTGATACTTATTCCCTACGCCATAAGTATGTATGTACACACGGCGCCAAGTCAAGCTAAACAGTTGCTGTACGATTTTGATACTTATTCCCTACGCCATAAGCATGTATGTGCCACACGGCGCCAAGTCAAGCTAAACAGTTGCTGTACGATTTTGATACTTATTCCCTACGCCATAAGTATGTATGTACACACGGCGCCAAGTCAAGCTAAACAGTTGCTGTACGATTTTGATACTTATTCCCTACGCCATAAGTATGTATGTACACACGGCACCAAGTCAAGCTAAACAGTTGCTGTACGATTTTGATACTTATTCCCTACGCCATAAGTATGTATGTACACACGGCACCAAGTCAAGCTAAACAGTTGCTGTACGATTTTGATACTTATTCCCTACGCCATAAGTATGTATGTACACACGGCACCAAGTCAAGCTAAACATTTGCTGTACGATTTTGATACTTATTCTTTACGCAATAAAAACGGTGCAAAGGTCAAAGTGTATAAGCTTGATGAGTAGCAGGGTGTACACGAATATTTGGATCGTTTGGGGATCGAACTCAAAACAATATTATGTAAGGTATATACTTATGGAAATTGAAATTCTATTACTATATTTATGAGAAAGAAGATATATCTACAATATACTTTTATAATACGTTAATGTATTTTTCATTAACATGACAATCATTATCACATAATCAATTGACAAGTGCATTTTCCCTAATTCAGGCAGAACGGCGTCGACAAAAACTGGCAACACTTACATATTTCTTGCACAAATACGAATTTTATCGAAATTAAATTAGGAAACAGTCAAATTATCAGTAGTTACCTGTGAAAAGATATTCCATTTTCCTGTTTTTGTTTTTAGGAACAACTTTTACGGTGTTTAAGAACACAAGACGGCATTTTGAGAATTTAAAAGTTGAAGTGATCGTGACGCGTGAACTGTACGATGCTTCGTAGCGCACTGAGACGAGTTTGTATTCGCTTTTCAATTTTGTATTTGCTTTAGTGGCCGCACGCAACAGTGCCGCGCGTTCCATCTGATAATTCTCTCATCTGTGATTCTTAGTATTTTCAAAATTTAAAGGCTCACCCAAATGTTCATGACTTGAGTGCTGATGAGTTCATGAATGCTCGCTAAAACGTACTCATTTGTTTTGTAACATTCGTATAAAACTTATAGACTGAAATAAGTAGGTACAATTTTATCACTCACAAAGTTTGCGCTATAGGTACTTTACTTCGTTTCTAGTCTGGATGTTCTTTGTGACCGTTGGTTGTATGTTTGTAAAGGCCTCCAACAGACATGGAGATTATAAAGCATTCCGATCAGATACATTTTACCGCACCGTATTCATGGTCCTAGATGAGTTGAATTCATTTTTTCTTATAACTTTATGCACTAAGTAAATAAGTACCTACAAAGGCGGACTTAATGCCAAAGGCATTATCTACCAGTCAGCCTTTGGGTGATGCAGAGAAACATGTAATAGGTGCAGTTCTTAAATTAAAATTCTTCTTAAGAGCGTTTACGCCTCGAGCGGCGGCTCGAGTTTAGGTTTTTATAGTACCACGGTCGCCCGCGCACCGCGCATGCGAGACCCGGCGCACTAAAGGCGGTATCGCGTGGAATAATAATCTTGATCCTTCTTGCCATATGTAGATGAACAGTATTCGTCTAGGTAATACGTCGATTATGATATGATAAAATTCAAATTCATTATTTTCAATGCACATGCATTTAAAGGTATCAAATAAAGCTAGATATTATTTGTTTAGTAGGATGATGTTTCTCAGGATAACATCGTATTGTATCATCAGTGTCGTTATTACTAATTGAACTTAGCGAAGTGGTAGGTGGAGGTGTGCCAAAAGGTTGATCGACCAGATGATTTTTTGAAAAATCAGAAGTACATGTTCCTACTAATGCATGCATCTATAAAATATAATACAATATTGTAAGAATCACAAAGTATATGAAGGAAAAAACAAATTTATTATAAAATTACTTGGTTTTGCATAATTGCATCTGTGTTATCTAGTGCCTTTGTGTTAGCTTCATTAGAGAGTATTTTTCTGTAATAAGTACAAGAAATTTTGTAACCGTGTTATATCTTTATAACACGGTTACAAAATTTCTAAAAGATTGATTCTAACAAAAAATATTAACATATTTTACTACTTTTTAGCCTCTCTTGCCCTTTTCAAATTTTCAATATTCCTTTTTCTTTTAACTTTCCCATAGTATTGGGTTTTGTACTTTTTACCCATATTTCTTGTTATCTGAAAATAATACATAACTACGTCTTAGGTACCTATATACATCTGCGTGTAAAGTCTAATTGTATAGAACCATAATCCATACACATCATTTAATGACGGAAATCAAATCATAGATATATGCATGATTTAGCAGTCTGGTTATACTTATCGTTAGACTAAACCAACAGGTCAGTCAAGTTACATAATAATAACATGAACAGAACATGAAGTATTTATAGGTATGAGTAAAAAAATCTTACGGATCAAGAAGGTTTGGCCGTTCTATAAATGTAGTGAAATATTATATTTACGTAATATGGCGTGCGCGGCGACGAGCGATACGTCCACCCCTTGAGAGCGCTTCGCGCGGAGTGGCTGAGACGGCGTTGCGTTTCAAGATTTATAGGTCATTTTAAAAAAATCATATAAATTCCAAATCAAAGGTTTAGATTCCATTTTTTTTATATAATGTAATATGCAACCGAAACTTCAGATATGTGTTTGTATTTATATGATTATCACAGTGGTTTATTAGAAATAATAGCAGGATTGAGCGCCAAAATTTAGCTATAACTCTGTTTTGAACGTCTGTTTTCTTTAAAAAATTGAATGAAAGTACACAATTTTGTTAATACATATTCAGGAACGTTTTATGATTAGAAAGATAGCATTTACAAGATTAAAAAACAACTTGTATTTTTTGCACAATCCACCAATGAATCCACCTTGATGTACAGATTTTACGGAAACATGCAAATTAAATTAGTCAGCTTTCAAATATTTATTATGAAAGGTCATATAGTTTTCTAATACACTTTCTAAGTTAAAGAGTGATCTTTCAGATTTTCAAGTTGTTATTATTCAGTGTTATTTATCTTCACCGTAATCTCACAATGAAAACCCATGAAATCAGTGCGGCCGGAATTAACGCTCTTAAAAAAATTAAGTGCGCTCGATGCTCTTTTGTAAAGAAATAATAATATCGTAAATTTCACACAATCGCTGTCACGCAAAAACAAATATTAATATTTACCACTGCGCCCAAAATTACCCAGTATTATATCCTATACTAAGTTACGAAATTCTTCTGCAAATCCTATTTGCATTATACCGCCTTTTTGTCCTGTCCCCAAACCTGTAGGCAGTAAAGTCTCGCATGCCAATATTCTCCAGGGGCAGCTCTACCCAAGTTAATCATGATAAAAACGTCTAGTAGCCAGCAAGAAGGTCGTGTAGTTCTTAGTGTTCTTACCCTTGGGAGACACGGTATACTAAACTAATATGATACTGTGTATGATAATCCAACATAAACGGTTAGCGTTTGATGATTTACTTATTTTGTAATGGAAATAGACTTTGTGGCGTTCTGTTGTCTCTGCCTACCTCGACGGGGAAAAGGCGTAAGCATATGTATGTATGTATGTATGAAATAGACTTACACATTTTTATAATAAGTCGACTTTAAAGCTATAATATTCGAACTCTATATTTATACTTACTACTATTATAAAGCAAGTATGTTTGGTTGGACGCTCTTATCTCATTTATGGTCCGATTTGAATAATGTATTTTTTTATAGACCACTAGAGGATGCCCGCGGTTATACCCGCGTTATTTAAGGCTACTGCTCTGCTCCCATCGCTTATAGCGTGATGTTATATAATTATCCTATAGTCTTTCTCGGTAAATGGGCTATCTAACACTGAAAGAATTTTCAAATCGGACTCTTTATATCGGTTCGGATCTTTATATATTAGTAAAAGGTTTCCTTAATTCTTTATTGTACACAAAAATAAAACTAAAAATAAACAAATAAATAAACTAATTAATTTTGTATACAAAGGCGAGCTTAACTCAACACTGAGTTGTCTACCAGCAAACCTTTGAGACTAGAGATTTGATTTGAGAGCTAAGGGTAATCTTAGTGTACAACAAAAAAATAATAATAAAAAATATGTCATATATATAAACTAAATGTATATATATACTTATATAAATATATATTATTCATAAAATACTTATAATCCAATTATGTGTTATTTATATCGATAGATGGTGCCTTCTAACATTCACCTTAAACACTGCTAACGACGGGCTAGCCCGAATGTGATAAGGTTTATCTAGGAAGGCTACAACATCTTGCTTAGAGCCACAGATTCGGTTTAGCAGCCTTAAATACCGTAGGTGTAACCGCGGACTCATCTAGAAGAATATATAAACATTTGTTGAGCAAATTTTAAAGTAGGCATCCCAGGGTGTAGTTATCCGAAGAGGGACGCGAACGTTATTCCACAAAACCACGCGCTGCTACCACATGAGTAGGGCTGCTACTGGGGACATTGCGGCACGTGCATTGTAAATTAGGTAGTCGCGGTACATACCGTCTAGTGATAAAAACATGGCTAGGAAAAAAATCTTCTTACGGGCGACAATCGGTTAGTTACACCAATTAATTGTTACTGTCAAAACTGGGCTTTGGGCGCACATAATAAAGAAACTGTTTTGGCAAGCGCCATCAAATGTATGCAATTTAAAACTCAAAAATATCAGTGTTGTTTGACGTCTCTAACTGTAGCATTGTAGCTCCTAATCGAATGTAACATATACGATTAAAACATCTATATTGAAACCGGACGTGAACGATTGTGATAGTTATTAATCTTAGGCAGACAACATTATACAGAGTGTAAAAAGACCCTTAACGAAAACTGAAACCCCATATTGTACCAATAATTACGAACATTTTGTGCTTCGGCATCATACCTGGGAAATTACTGGTTCAGGAGGTATTGAGGCTCAAAGTTACTATGGATTTTTTGTAATTAGGTACAAAATCGATGCATTTACCCCGCCAACCTGTTCTATAGATGTCCTATGCACTCATGGATTAGTAGGTATTTCGAAAATTGCACGCGCGTGTTTTTTATAGCGGCTTGTAAAAAGTGAATACTTAAAAAAAAGTCGTTTCCCAGGTTTTATTTTTGCTTAGTGTGACTTGGCATGACGTCCAAAACGAGTAGACTTCGGCTTGGTGATGGGTCTTGTAACACCCTGTATATACACGTTTTATATAATGTAATTTGATTTAATTCTCAGTAGCATTAAGAAATCTGGTAATGTCTATGGTAAAGACAATAGGCTCGCCCTCTATTACGCTGGACCTAAAACATGGCAAAATATGGGTGTAACATTTCTCCTTGCTCCTTTCGGGGATAGAGGCATAAGTCTATAAAAATAACAAAAAGCACATAGCCTATTTGCGATCATGTTGTATTTTGTTGTAACTCTGCAGTAATATCTCCTCATCTATTATAAAGCCTCATGGTTTGGATATTCTTATCAGATACCGGCAGTCGATAATCAGCCGACCGAGACGGTTGTGCATCAGAGAGCCCCCAAATTAATAAGTGGCTTGCCATCGAAGAGAACAACGCGCAACGTGTTTCAGGTATTATTCGTCATAATTACAGCCTTTCCAGACTACTGCTGGCGGGACATCCAGGCGACCGCTAGTTGTAATCGCGTGGACTGCTGGTTGCCTGCTAGCTATCAGTGCGTGGCCAGCAGGTTGTGGCCTCCCGTTTAGCTTAAGGCCATTATTCACTACACCTGTTAAGCGCGAGTTGACAGACTCACCCTATAGACATGTAACGTCATCATCATCAGCCTTTAACAGTCCACTGCTAGACTAGGCCTCTCCTTTGAAAGGAGGAATTGGCCTACTATACCACGCTGGCCAAACGGGTTGCTATAGGGTTCGTATCAAGTTTTCCTTCTCTTACATTGCTGTTCTCTGCATAATATGCACCCTCTGTCGGCTCTTACGGCACCCATGGGATGATATGGGCTGGTGACGATCCGTATTCTTAATCCGTCACCACACGGACATGTAACCTACTTACATGTCTATCTGGTGAGTCTGTCATCAGAATGTTTACCTTCACCGTTTGGCAAGCGATAGGTCAGGTGCGCAGTAACTGTGCTCTGTGGTTTGACCCCGAAAATATCTCCGTAGCAGTCTATTCACTAGGCTAGGTAATAATGGAAAGTTCATTAAATTCGATTATAATCACTATCTACCAAAGTTGTATTGAAAGCTGTCAAAAGTGTCGTACCCGGACAACTTTCAAATTCGCCGCTAGAGTCGCTAGTTAGAATCTTAGCCAATAAGCTAATAAGCAGCAGTGGGTCAGTTAATATGCAGGGCCGATGATGATGAAAAACGGTACAAAGAACAAATTGTCTAGTACGAGTAGCCGTGTCTACTAATTAAGTACTAAAAGTTGTGCGAAGGATAACACATAATAAGGGTCTTATGAAATTACGGTCACTATGCGGCAGCACTGAGGCATCAGGTCCAGAAACCTGTCAAAACTGTCAAAGCCCCTATATTTTCGTACGTCTGTGTTTGTTTGTTGGTTTGTATTATGTGTGTGTAAACGTCTGTACTCTTTGGCCCGGCGCTCATTATCGGCATCGGCACGGCTGAGGATTTTAGGTGATAAAAAGCATTGTACATTAACTTATAGGCAATAAAGTAGAAATTTCCATGATATATGATCGTAGTAACAAAAATACCGCTTCGGTATGCTTGAGGCTACTGCATCGGCAGCTTTAAGGATGCTTTGTGATACTTCGGGATCCTTCGGTACGCCGTCGCCCGCCGCGCCGCACTGTGGGCTGAAATCAGCGTTTCATAGACATTCAAATTTTTTTTTAAGGTGACTTTTTTTCACATGGAATGCTGGAGGAATCTAATTACATGCCTAAAAATATACTCTTTATGAAATGGGTACGTAAACGGAAGTTTGAGAATTTTTTCTTTAAAAATTTGTATGGAGACAACATAAAAAAATACGATAACTCTGCTATCGCACAATTGGCCCTAATTCCCTTCTAGGGGATTAATCCTTGAATTATTTATGATTTTTTGACATACTCGGTATCACAGCCTCAGGTGCGCTTTTTTTTTTTTTTAAAAATGAGCATTTTTTTTTATATGAGGCAATTTCTTTGGACCAATTTGACTTAACATAATATATATGAATATGACCCGGATATTTGGATCATATTCATATATCTTAGCCAAAGAAATTGCCTCATATAAAAAAAATGCTCATTTTTTTAAAAAAAAAAAGCGCACCTGAGGCCGTGATACCGAGTATGTCAAAAAATCATAAATAATTCAAGGATTAATCCCCTAGAAGGGAATTAGGACCAATTGTGCGATAGCAGAGTTATCGTATTTTTTTATGTTGTCTCCATACAAATTTTTAAAGAAAAAATTCTCAAACTTCCGTTTACGTACCCATTTCATAAAGAGTATATTTTTAGGCATGTAATTAGATTCCTGCAGCATTCCATGTGAAAAAAATGTCACTTTAAAAAAAAAAATTGAATGTCTATGAAACGTTGATCTCAGCCCACAGTGCGCCGCCGCCGCTGGCGCCGAGGCAACACTCGGGGCGGCATGCTTAAGGACGCCTCGTCATCCTTAAGAACGTTGCAGCATGCCGAGGCATAGTTTCCGACTGTGTGCGCTTGCATGTAGGGATGAAGGATCCCTTTCCTTGCCGATGCCGATAATGGGCGCCGGGCCTTTGTCTGTACTGTACATATCTGACGTCAGTTTGGATCTGACGCATTCTAAGCGCCGTCTGGTGGTAGAATTTTTACTTCGGCATCATACCTGGGAAATTACTGGTTCAGGAGATATTGAGGCTCAAAGTTAGTATGGATTTTTTCTAATTAGGTACGAAATCGATGCATTTACCCCGCCAATATGTTCTTTAGATAGCCCTATGACCCCATGGATAAGTAGGTATTTCGAGCATAGCACGCACGCGCTTTTGATTGCGGTTTAAAAAATGTGAAATATTAAAAAAAATCGTTTCTCAGGTATTATTTTTGGTTAGTATGACTTGACATTATGTCCACAACGAGTAGACTTCGGCTTGGTGATGGGTCTTGTGACACCCTGTCGGTACATGGTTGATAACGAGATATAAAATTGTGACAGTTATGATTACCTAATTAAATCACAATCACACATTTCTGACACCGCTGCTAGGTAAATCAAATTAACCTTCAGCACTCTCTATCCTCCTTACTATCTCAACCCTACAAAAATTGTTACGCTACGGAGCAATGTTATGTACTCCGTAGCGATGTGTAAAAAGAACAAACAGTCAAACACCTTCGCATTTATAGTATTAGAATATTGATATTTCATTCATGCCGACAAATCAAAATCGTTTATTCATTTAAATCACAAGGTGAAGCTTACGAAAGACAAATTTAAAAAAAGTCCATTAAACTGCCTTCGTGCTCCAGTGGATAGCGTATGCGACTGCTGATCGGAGGTCCCGGGTTCGATTCACGGGTCGGGCGAAAGTGTTACTGGGTTTTTCCGAATTCTTAGTAGCAGCACGGAGTCTGGTGATGTGCCCGGTAACGGCAATGGGCTCGCCCTCTATTACGTCTGGGGCCTAAAAATTCATGGCGAAATGTGTGTGTAATATAACACCTCTGCCTACCATTTCAGGGATTACAGGCTTGAGTGTATAAAAAAAACAAGTTAATTTTTGTCATAAAAGACGCATGTTTTATCCCTTGTATCATTCATGTTTTATCCTATAGGGCAGCCGCAGATTAATATGTAGATTAAAGCCGGTGATGTCACGAGCCTCATACCTCGCTCTGACTAATTAGCTATATTGAAATACTTGTAACCAAGGTATCTAACTAATTTCTAAATTGTTTTCGTGATTTGATTTAGAATCAGACGTGTTCTGGCTTTATTAATTATTTAGTGATTTCAATTAAATTAAATTATTCGGTCAAATGTTTATGAAATGACAGCATAGTGGAGATGCCAACAGACTGCTATGCCGAAGGTAGGTATCGTGTTCGAATCCACGGCGCGCAACTCTGACTTTTCGATGTTATCATCATCATCATGTCAGCCTAGAGACGTCCACTGCTGGACATAGGCCTCCCCCAAGGTTCTCCACACAGACCGATCCTGAGCCACCCGCATCCAACCGCTTCCCGCGATCTTAACCAGATCGTCGGTCCACCTTGCGGGAGACCTACTGCTGCTGCGTAGTCCGGTACGTGGTCGCCACCCCAGAACCCGCCTGCCCCAGCGGCCATCGGTTCTTCGCGCTATGTGCACTGTCCATTGCCACTTCAACCTGGCTATTCGGAGAGCTATGTCGGTTACTTTCGATGTTAAGTGCGTATTAAATGGTTAATTATCGCTTGCTTCAGGCCAGGTTATTTTGTCGGTACCAGTTATCATCATAAGATCTTATATAGAGAATATATAAGGAATATTGCTATCACTTTGGGTTTTGGAGCATGTGTTTTCAATATACCTATTGGTCACCGGCGACAAACATATCAAGTAGCGAATGCATGTCTTTCAGATAGCAATGGATGCCATTACTAGACCGACATAGACTAACATCCTACTTGAACCAACCCAACCAAATCAATCAAATTGTTCGAATGTAGAAAAGTAAGAATGAAAGAAAAGGAGTGTCAGTGACTGCTACGCCGAAGGTCGCGGGTTCGATTCCCGCTCAAGTCAAACATTTGTGTGCATGAACATGGATGTTTGTCATGGTCTGGGTGTTTCTGTGTATAATATGTATGTATTTACAAAAAAGTATATTTTTTATATATTAACTTTTTTATAGACTCACGCCTGTATCCCCGAAGGGGTAGGCAGAGGTGTAATATTACTCCCACATTTCGCCATTATTTTTTAGGTCCCACGTAATAGGGAGCGAGCCTATTGCCGTACCGGTCACATTACCGAACTCCGTGCTGCTACTGAGAATTTCCTAACGGAAAACCCAATAACACTTTGCCCGACCCGGGAATCGAACCCGAGACCTCCCAATATATGTATGTTTATCCATTATCTAGTATCCATAGTATAAGCTCTGCTTAGTTTGGGACTAGATGGTGATGTGTGTATGTGGTAGAATATTAAATAAAAAACCGGTCAAGTGCGAGTCGGACTCGCGCACCGAGGGTTCCGTACAAACCTGTAGGTATATAAGTAAAAGTTCACCAGTCATAGTTATGGTATTTTTATTGCAAAATGAAATCCATAACATTACAGTATTGAAAGCTGGAGGAGCATTCATTAAAGAAAAAGGTGTCTTTGTCGTTTGCAATCAGTCATCCTTTATTTTATATTAACAGTATCGCTTATTTTATAATATAACTTAAATACCTGTACCAGCCTTGCAGCACCCTTGCAAAAGTCTGCTAATGAATTATGGTAAGATTTTTTATCAAAGTTATTGAGGTACAAAGTTTTAGTGACCATTAGAATTCGAATTAAGTAATCTAACTAATCTAAAAGTATTTTTAATAATTATAGTATTTATTTGCGATGAAAATTAAACTAGGGTGACTATTTACACATAAAATAAAACAATAATCAATATTCTTAAATAAATAACAAAAGTAAGTAAGGGGCGAGAGCCCAGTGGTGTAGGTAACGGACTGCCGAGACGATGTTCTCGGTTTCGATCCCCAGGTACCCCAGGCACAAATCGCTGTCTTTTCGGAGTTACATAAGTGTGTATTTAAAATGTTTATTATCGCTCGCTTAGTAATGTGCTCGGTAGGGACCGAAACATAACTGGCAAAGTGTGGGTGTGTAATACACCTCTGTCTAACCCATCAGGGATAAAAAGGCGTGAAGTTATGTTACGTTATGTAAATTAAAAAAAAACATATAAAGGAAATGAAAATTTTAAAGTAAGGAATTAAGTATCAAATTTGAACCAGATCTGTAAATGGAGACTGAAAAAGGTATGAAAGTACCACATTGAACATTGACGTTCGAAAAAACTTTACCTATAAATGTACTACTTCGTGTTGTGCTCGTGTTAGTTAACGGAAACATGTTTATAGATAAAAAATATGTGAAAATGCCATTTTGGGGATTCATTCTTAAATCAATATTGAAGTCTCCCACGACAATCATTCGACGAGAACATGAATTATACCTATTGAGGTTGCTGCCGTATATTGTTGTATTTATGCATTTTATTGCAACATTAATTGGTCATTGTGGTGACCTATATACAGTTATCACTCTGACATTAAACATTTCGAAATGCAAGCATTCACAATGGCCGTTTACAGCGTCTGGGTTATTTAAAATCTCAATCACCCTATCACAGTCCACGGCTGGACATAGGCCTCTCCCAACACGCACCACAGTACACGGTCCTCAGGATGTCTGTGGTCCTCAGCCTCCCGCAACTTTTAGCTGGGCTATAAGACGTTGCTTCGTACCAAATTTCAAGATTTTGAGTTCACGGGAAGTACCTTGTAGGTTTTGATTCCCTTGCGAGTAGACGCCAGTTTGAAAATATGATTATATTGCTCTTTCTTTTGATTGCGTAGACATAGAAGTTTGATTTTGTTACAGCCTAATGGTGTTATATACCTGAGTATTTGATATGAATTTCAATTTAATACCTCCACGCGTTCAAGAGAAAGGGGTAATAACTTTAAATTTATTAAAAATATTTCTTTTTATGCTGTAATTCCTTTATAAGTGGGTCCAATTGTTTCTTTATAAGTAATATAAGACGTTGCTTCGTACCAAATTTCAAGGTTTTGAGTTCACGGAAAGTACCCTGTAGGTTTTGATTCCCTTGCGAGTTAGTCGCGAGTTTCAAAATATGCTTATATTGCTCTTTCTTTTTTTACAGCTCTATGGAACCGTAGATTCGAGTATTTAGTATAAATTTCAGTTTGATATCTCCACGCATTCCTGAGAAAAAGGGTCTTGACAGACGGACGGACAACAAAGTGATCCTATAAGGGTTCCGTTTTTTTCCTTTCGAGGTACGGAACCCTAAAAAGAAAAAAAACAGTCGTGGGAACGGCTGGATGCGACAGCTCAAAGATCGGTCTCGGTCTCTCAGCTCAAAGGTATATGTAGAGAGAGTAGGTGGAGGCCTATGTCCAACAGTGGACATCTATCGACTGAGGTGATGATGGTCAAAATATTCTTATATTGATTATTTTAGTTGCTTGTAGCAATGTAATTCAATTAATACATTACAAATTATTGTATTGACACATCAAAGTGAAATTATATCTATAATCTTCAGCTATCAACTGAAAGATTACAAGCATTGTTATGCCTAGTACACTGATATTTTATCGTGACATAATACAAAATGTATTAAATAAGTGTTCTTCTGAGTTAACATGGATTACATGGACAGCAACAGCAATTTATTTAGGTATATTATATTCTACCACATTCACACAACACCATCTAGTCCCAAACTAAGCAGAAGCTTGTACTATGGGTTCTAGATAATGGATACCCAGACCAAGACAAACATCCATTTCATGCACACAAAGGACAATGGCAGATCTCCATACATCGAAATGTCTGAAATTAAATTGAAGCGCACAGTAATAAAAAATATTTCAAAAAAATCGGCGTAAGTAACAGAGTCTATAAATGATTCTATTTTCACTCGGGAAAGCCGGAAAAACAAGATATCGGTGTTTTAGTTTTTAATTAAGAATGAACAATGTAGGTACGTTTGTTTTATCAAATGAAATTATGTCAGATTGACATCAAAACGCAGAAGTATTCTGTAGCATCTAACTGTGACAGCCAAAGACAAAAGCAGAGCTGCACATTTTAAATCGATTCTATGTGAAATCGACACAACATTAAAACGATGCTGTGAGTTTTTATTTGATTTAAAAGTTGTTTTGCTTCAAAAATTATTAGCTTATTGATATAATGTTAATCAAAGAATAAATAACTGCATTTTAATAATTATATTTTAATAATCGATACGGATCAACAGCACTCACGTCTATTCCTGTCAAACCATTGTCTATAGCAACAATCAAATATTAAAGTAGGTCCCTAGTTCGTAATCAATTGGAATGCTTTTTATCATCATTAAATACTCCAGCTTTAACGAGACAAAGTGAAAATATAAAAAATCGTAGAAAAAAAAAACAATTTGTTTTGTTCATATGAAGTTTAAGGTCGCCACAACAAACCCAAACCGAATTCTGCCATTGTTCTTTTTTACTTGAGCGGGAATCGAACCCGCGACCGCGTAGCAGTCGCTTACACGCCCGCGCCCGCCGCGCCCGGTCGTCTATTTATATTAATATTTATCTTCTTTTACAACTAAAGTACTAATTCTACTCTAGCAATAAACCATGGTTTGCGGCCATTGCGGGATTTTTCAAAAGCGCAAGCTACGGACGCTATCTAAACCGGCATTTCGACAATATCCCAGAAGCAAATTTTAGGCGAGGAATGGAGTCTGTATTGCAATATTTCTTTCCCATATCTTTTCTTTTGAGATTTGTTCTGTGTTTTCTTGGTATCCGGTGATTATCTGTAAAATCCCATGCTATAAACAGGATTATAGTTTTCACACGCATTTCTTTATCATCTTCTTCCTAGCGTTATCACAGTCTCAACCTGGAGTCCGCTTTCAAGTCTAACCGGATTTGGCGGAATATTAGCTTTTCCACAGAGCGACTGCCTGTCTGACCTCCGCAACCCGAAGGGATAGCGATATACCATGGTTTAAACTAGTGAATGGAGCTCTGAAGGCGTTTATGAACGGTCAAAACGTGTCCAAAAAGGCGCGTTTGGCTGTGCATAGAGGGTTTTAGTGCCTACCCTTATGTATGGTAGTGAAAGTTGGGTATGGCAGAAGAGACTTGAAAGTAGAATAAATGCTGTAGAAATGAGAGAACTGAGAAGTATGTGTGGTGTGTCTTTGACCAACAGAGTAAAGAATTGTGTGATACAAGAGTGGTGTGGGGTAAAAGAAGATGTAGTGACAAGCATCGAGAAAGGCATGTTAAGATGGTTTGGGCACATGTAGAGGATGGATGGCGAAAGACTGACAAAGAAGATATTTAAGGCAAGTGTGAATGGGACAGGACGAAGGGGAAGACCTAGGCGGACGTTCTCTGACCAGATTGGAAACATCCTAAAAAAAGGACAGGTCAGAAGTACGCTAAACAGAAGAGCATGCATGAGAAACTTGATGGGAGTGAATGAAGCAAGAGAGGTATGTCAGGGTCGTTGCAAATGGCATTCCGTAGTCTCTGCCTACCCCTCCGGGAAACAGGCGTGAGAGTATGTATGTTAAACTAGTGTCAGTTTATTTTAGAGGTACTGACACCCTATAACGACTGTCAAAGATTTTAATGACAGCCGGGACCGACGGCTTAACGTGCTCTCCGAGGCACGAGACAAGCGATAATTTAACAATTCAATACGCACATAACTCCGAAAAGTCAGTGTGCGCGCCGTGGATTCGAACCCGACACCCTCTGCATGGCAGTCCGTTGGTATCTGCCCTAGGCTATCGCTGTTTTGTTTCTCACACGCATTTCTTTATGCATGAGAGAAAATGTGTATAGTGCTTTAGAAAATACAGATTCTTGACTTCTATTATGAGTCCTTTGTTGTACTAGGAAGTGTAGGTGAGAAACAATAGCTTTTCAATGCAAGTTAAGAAGCAAACACACACATACAAGATAAATACGCGTTGTAAGCAAACGGGGTGCATAGGGTTCCCACCAAGAACTTGGGGTCCCAAGCCAACCTCACCTGCAAGTGGTGCACCTGCCGATCAACGGACGAGGCTCTGGCAAACAAAATGTTCCAATAAGCGGCAATAGGCTCGCCACCTATTACGTGGGATCAAAACACTGGCGAAAGGTGGGCGTTTAATATGCCTCTGCCTACCCCTTCGGGGAAACAGGCGTGAGTCTATGTATGTATGTATGTAAGCAAACGATCTGTATCTAAGTTATTTGTAGTG
The DNA here is from genome assembly GCA_944739405.2 of Euclidia mi. NCBI lineage: Eukaryota > Metazoa > Arthropoda > Insecta > Lepidoptera > Erebidae > Euclidia > Euclidia mi. Next base: position 55,164,526 of record OX123199.2, read on the forward strand.
TCTCTGTTATAATATGATAATACTAAAAGTAGTTAATTGTGTTGCTATGGCGATTAGTAATGGCTATATTTAGAAATCAAGTGAAATAGTATTGCGGGAAGAATTCAGGAGGTAAACGAATAAGATTTAATAAACATTAAAGATTTAAATTAATGACCACCGATTTGAGGAGATTTTTTTTTGTAAAGCAAGGTAGTAGAGCCTTGCTGATTTCAGCATGAATGGATCGGTTCGACCGGCGAAGTACTACCCTCACACAGAAGATCGACGTAAAGTAACAGTACCTAAACTATTGCGTTTCGTTCGGTGAGTGGGAGTGCCGGAGGCCCTATCCCCTATTCTTTCTCCCTCATCCCACTCCTCATCCTATCCCTTTTACTAAGCCCAAGGGGCGACAACGCACTTGTGACTCCTGTGGTGTTGCTTGTGTCCATGGGCGGCGGTAATTGCTTACCATCAGGCGATCCATCAATTAAAATTTACCGAGTAGATCGTGATCGTGCCCTTTCCATAAACTAAACCACCGACGTCTTACTTCCATTCGAAGTGTTCTAATTTGAAATAATATTATTGAGTTCTTCGATATAATGACTATAAACTCAGAGATTTGTACCATATTAAAAATGACCTTGTATAGAGGTGATCGGTCAGAAAAAGAAACACTTCTCTGTGCATCGGAAGGAACGTAATTCGACCTAAGATATCATAGGATTGGAGACAGCTGTAATCGTGTGTACTTGAATTATGTTGAAACCATAGAAAATGTGTCTGGTGACGGATTAACAATACGAAATGTCACCACCCAATGTCATCCCATGGGTGTCGTAAGAGCCGGCAGAGGGAGCATATTATGCAGAGAACAGCACTGTAAGAGAAGGAAAACTAGAAACAAACCCTATACCAACCCGTTTGGCCAGCGTGGTATATTAGGCCAATTCCTCCTTTCAAAGGAGAGGCCTAATCCAGCAGTGGACTTTAAGGCGCTGATGCTGCATAGAATATGTCCCTTTGAGTAATGATCAGGCGCACTGCGGGAAAACTATTATTTATCGTCTTAGCGTAATCCCAGTTGCATCCAAAAAGGTGGCCTTAGTGCCCTGAGTCCTTTACCTAGTCAGAATATTATTAGCTTTGGAAAACTGATAAGCCTTATCTGGTAAGACTAAAAGCGTACCCACGGCTGCAAGGGCTACGGCAAGTTCTTGGATACAATCGGGATAGTGCTTTAATTGTAAAAACAATAATGGACCAGGAAGTATCTTTTTAAAGTTGTTTACTTTCAATGTGTGTAATTAACTTTAACGTGTTTTAAACGATATAAAATCTTTACTTTTAAGGGTTTATTTTATCGAATTTATTTATCTATCTATATCATCACGCCTGTCTCCCATTGGGGTAGGCAGAGACTATGGAACGCCACATGCTTCGGTTCAAACATACCTCTTTCGCTTCCTCGATATAAATTGACCTCATAATGCATGCGCGTCGGTTAAGGGCACTTTTAATTTGGCCCTTTTTCAGTACGTCGTTATTGAATTTAATGAATGCTTTTATCGAATTTAAACGGATGGCATCCATCCACTTAAATTCGATGGTGGCTCAAAATCGATCTGTTTAGAGAGCCTTGGGGGAGGCCTATGTCCAATAGTGGACGTCTATCGGCTGATATGATGAATTAATGCATATACATGCATAGCCTCACGCCTGTTTCCCGCAGGGGCAGGCAGAGACTACGAAACGCCATTTGCAACGATCCTGACATATCTCCCTTGCTTCATTCACTCCCATCAGATTCCGATTTCTTATCTCAGAAACTACTGGCCCGATTTGAAAAATTCTTCAGTGTTAGATAGCCCTATAAATGGGCTATCCATTTGCCGAGGAAGGCTATAGGCTATATAACATCACGCTATGAGCCACAGGAGCGGAGCAGTAGGCTTAAATAACGCGGGTGTAACCGCGGGCTCATCTAGTTATCATATAAATTTACAACAAAGATGGCCTTTGATTTATTAAGGCAACTCTACTAGTAATAAATCCTGTGTCGCGGGGGACTTTACAAACACACAACTAAAGGATACAATGAGCACCGAGACTCGATACAATAATTTAAGTATCACATAAAATCATTCTCTTAGCGTTATCGCAGTTTCAATCTGGGGTCCGCTTACTAGTCTAATCGGATTTGGCTGAATATTAGCTTTTCCACAGAGTGACTGCCTGTCTGACCTCAGCAACCCAAAGGGATAGCGATATTCCATGGTTAAGACCAGTGTCAGTCTATTTAGAACCGTCGGTCCCGGTTGTCAAAGATCTTCATGACAACCGAGACCGACGGCTTAACGTGCTCTCCGAGGCACGGGACAAGCGATAATTAACAATTCAATACGCACATAACTCCGAAAAGTCATTGGTGCGTGCCGTGGATTCAAACCCGATACCCTCTGCATGGCAGTCTGTTGGTATCTCCACTCGGCTATCGCTGGCTTAAGTATCATACAAAGTATGAATCATAAATTGTATCGAGTAGGTATGGTTATCGAACCCACAACAGTAGGCGCAATGTCAAACCACCACTACGCCAATGTGCAGAGAAAACCTCATCTACTTCTATCTATATTGTCACGCCTGTCTCCCACTGGGGTAGGCAGAGACTATGGACATGCTTCGGTTCAAACATACCTCTTTCGCTTCCTCGACATTCATTAACCTCATCATGCATGCGCGTCGGTTATGGGTACTTTTCTACTTCTATGCTAAAATTCATTAAATTTGGTTCAGTCAGTGTAACATACTTATATACACACTAGCATTCATTAATAACATTAATAGGAATAATTTACCTATTAAATGCCCGGTGGATACACGTGTGTCAAATACGATTTCAACTTATGAAAGTGACATAATATTTGTATAGATGTTTTATGTAGATTTGTTGACACTGACAGCAATGAATACAGATTTACATAGAAGCGCAGTTTCCAAGTGGGGACTGTCTCCAGTTTAGTTCGTAGTTGGCGGCGCTGGCGTTGTTCTCCGTCTCTCTTGCTCTCGTAGCTAAGATACACAGAAAGAACGTTCGTCTCTCTTGCTCTCGTAGAGACAGTTATCACCGCGCGACTGCCACGCCGCCAAGCGGCAATTTGGGTCACAGAAAGTTTGTCTTCAGAGCGTCCATAGGAAATGCGCATCCATGTAAATATCTGAGCTCTTTGCTGATAGTCAGTGCTGCTCCTCCTGTTATATAGCTGTTAAAAAAGGAAAAGCCTACCTCAACAGTTGGTTCTAAATACATACGATATTCTTATAACCTAGCGAAAGTATATCCGAATTTTATTATAGATCTAATCTAATACTAATATATAAAGCTGAAGAGTTTGTTTGTTTGTTTGCTTTAACGCGCTAATCTCAGGAACAACTGGTACGATATGAAATTGTTCACTGTGTTAGATAGGTCATTTATCGAGGGAGGCTATAGTCTATATAACATCACGCTATGAGCCACGGGAGCGGAGCAGTAGCCTTAAATAACGCGGGTGTAACCGCAGGCTCATCTAGTGGGTTATGAAAACATACTTCTTCGCTAAGATACGACGTGGCGCTGTCGATCATGACTGTCATGAAGATTTATATAAGACTAGTTGTTTCCCGCGGTGTCACCCGTGTCCTGAGGGAACTCCTTGGTACATCAGCTATCCGCCAGTGAAAGTCCCGTGAAAATCGATGCAGCCGTTCCAGAGACTATCGAGAACAAACAGACAGACAGACAGACTGACAGACAGACAAAAATAGAAAAAATTGTCATTTCGGTATATGTACCATATGCATTTAGTAAAAAGCAGTTATTTTAATATTACAAACAGACACTCCAATTTTATTTATGTATGTGTATATATGATACACACGCATCAAAGTATGTTAGTTTAAACCTGGAGTTAAACTGATTTGACACAATATTAGCTTCCACAAAGCGATTGACTTTTGACCTCGGCATCCCAAACGGATATCGATGTCCCATGGTTAAGACCAGTCAGTGTTAGTTTACTCAAGGACTCTCTATACTTGTATAGATGCTGTCAAAGATCTTCATAACAGTCGGGAGCGACAGCATGTCGTGCTCTTCATGGTACTGGGCAAGAGATGTATTTATATATTTTTATTTATTTTATTTATAATCTCACGCTTGTATCCCCGAAGGGGTAGGCAGAGGTGTAAATATTACACCCACATTTAGCCATGATTTTTTAGGTCCCACGTAATAAGGGGCGAGCCTATTGCTATTACTGGGCACATCACCAGACTCCGGGCTGCTACTGAGAATTCGGAAAAACCCAGTAACACTTATGCCCTACCCGGAAATCGAACCCGGGACCGCCGATCAGCAGATGCATACGCTATCCACTGGACCACGGAGGCAGTCAAGGGCAAGAGATAATTAACGATTTTATTCAAATCAGTGAAGCAGTGGGTTTGTACCCGAAACTCTCTGCTTGGAAGCCTGTTAGTATCTTGAATAGACTATCTCTGTTTCTTATTTACTTAGAGTCAGCATCCTCACATATTCGAACTCTGATCTTCACCACAGGATATGGATGTAAAGTAGTAAGGCTGTAAGGTAGTAAAAGAGGTGAGACGGCAGTCACTCCGTCGTGAAATTCAATATTCTGTCAAATCTGCAATTGAAATAACGCTAGAATGATGATTGATGACTGAAATAGCCATCTATCATCATACAAAGGATAATTTTCATTCAAATCAGACAAAGACATTTCATCCTTCTTTACAAAGACGCAAACAGATCCGAAGTTAAAAGGAAAACTCTTGGATACAACCGGAATAACGCTAGGATGAATGTACATTTCCTTTGCCTGATTAAAAATATATTCTTCAAACTCTGTGCTGTACTATATTCTGATACAAAACTGAAATGTTTACTTTATAGTTATAATTTTAGCTACAGTTATGCCTAATATACAAACAATCTATCAAATACAAAAACAGTTTTAGATCAGTCCGGCATTTGTCGAGGTTAGCGTACTCAACTGAGCAAATAAACTCTACAGTTTACGATACAACTACGTAAAGACATACTTGGTCTATAATTTCTATGCAATGACAGTGTATCTTCAATATCATGACACACTTTGAGTAGGTACTTATTATGGAAGAATACATTTCCCGTAGAACATAATATAATAATGTGCATTATGCCTGCTGTTCTGTTAATTATAACTTCTTGCGAGTTACTCTGTGACAACTAGCCTAATGAGTTTCCCCCTCTACCCCTCCAAACTGTTTGTTTATTTACGAAGATAAAAATCACATATTCGTAATGACCTAAATAATAATAAATAACAATATTACGTAGGTATTAAAATTGTTTGAATGCATTGACAAATCCAAATCCTTAGTCCATTAATTTTCAATATTAATTTGACATTCGTGCTCGAAATTTGAATATAATGTCACTGTAATAATCATAAGAATTGTGTTTTGCATAATACGTCTTATTGTTGATTGTTAAGGACTATAATTGCATAATATTGTATCAGTGTAATTATCAATTTAAAGTCTTCTTTTTTTAAATTATCCAATGCACTAAAACTTCAGTGTTGCCAAAAGCAGATAGCATCAAACAGTTGCGGTTTTAGAACGAGACTTTTACTCTTAAATTACCGTTATATTGGTTATTTAGTTATCAACTTTGTAATGGTACTAAACGACGCCAATAGACCGTTACTGTTGCTTAGTACCTCTAATAATACACAACAATAACAAAATAAAATGCGGCGTGGTTATTGCGACACGATCAAAAATAACATTGAAAATAGTCCATCAACATAAACTTAGTAGTAATAATAACGTTATACAAAATAAACAATACGATTTCCGTGACAAAAACGTGAGAAACCTCCGAGTTTAAGGTAGCAAGTGGACAGGCAAACATAGCTGTTTGCTCACTTCATTCGTATCGTGAAAAATCTAGTATGAACACACCTTAAGCATTTTTCATGTGTAATAGTGACATTACGTCATCAAAATAAACAGAATGCACAACATTAACTGTTGCATTGTACTACATATAATTGTCATGACTTTTAGCATTGGCTGGATTTTAAGGCATCGTTCCCAACATCTAGAGATAAGAATATCCATGCTGATACACTAAGATCGACAAATTTGCTTTAGGATGATGCGGCCTTGGCGTTCACATTGCGTTAGCATGAAAAAAATGATTTTCACCGAAAAAAAGTTTGAACTATAACCTATAAAGGAAAATTCGCGGTTTCAAGTTTGGAATGTTGTGTGTGACGGTTTTGTGTTGGTAATAATAGTTATGTTATTATGTTTGTACTTACGGAGTGGTTGTGTGATGGTTGTCGGTGTGAGTGGTGCGTGACGGACGCGTGCGCTCGCAACGAGCGAAGCCGCGCGACTGAGAGCGCGAGGCTCGTAGGGTGATAACGCGCTGATAAGCTACGTCACAGCGCCGGTAAAATGACGCTGCGCCGTCGCCGTGATTCTACTGATCTATTACACCTGTAACTCACATGTGTGCGTAGCCAACACATACACAACATATTATATTCCTCGTCAATACGTTATTACCATACTGTATGGATTGTTACCTTTTTTGTTGCTGCTTGTTTGTATTTAGAACGTCAATGATTGCTTTTTTTTTAATCTTGGTGTGGCAACATTATCTAATGCTAATGTCAAAAGGTTGGATAACAGCGGATTTAATCTTCGATATCTTGTTATCTATATCTATCTACTCTATTTTTATAGTTATTACCCATAGGTAACTAATTGGAAGGAATCCGTGTATGACGGGGCTTATACATATTACATAGTACCTATGTACATATTCAATAGGCACAATATTATTATCTTTGGGTGAATTTAATTTGTTTTTATAGTCTCTCGCCTGTATCCCCAAAGGTGTAGGCAGAGGAGTAATACTACACCAACATTGCGCCATATCATGAATTTGTAGGTCCTACGTAATAAGGGGTGAGCCTATTGCCGTTACCGGACACTTTGCCAGACTCCGTGTCTCTATTGAGAATTCGAAATCCAGTAACACTTTTGCCCGTCCCGGGTATCGAACCAGGGACCTCTTGATCCGCAGACGCATACCTACGCGTGAATTTAATGTAGTGATGTAACGAATTTTTGGATATTCGCGAATGCGAATGCGAATATCTGTTGCCAACATTCGCGAATGCGAATGCGAATATTTAGTTTTGCTCAAAATTGACGCCATTTATCTATTGCTTGGTGACCTTCGTGGCGGTCCCGTTCGAACGAAGTGCGTTCCGTTCGTTTTTTGTTCCGAGAATAGCCGAATTGATACGAACGCATCTGACTGAAGTGTCATTGTTGCCACATGAGGATATTTAGCGCCATTGGGACTCTCACTTGCCGGGCGGCAACAATATATTATCCGTAAGGTACAAGCATAGTAAAAACAGGTACAAGTTAGGCTATCTCGGGGCTACACGCGCGCCCCAGCCAGGCAATTCGAGAAAAGTATCCTGGCAACACTGATTCCGCTCGCGCCGACTGGGTCGTTTCGGCTTTTTCGAGAAACGTAACGAGACGGTTTTTAAGTACGCAAAACAGTTTCTAAAGAATCGTTTTTAGGGTTCCGTACCTAAAAGGTAAAAAACGGAACCCTATTACTAAGCCTCCGCTGTCTGTCTGTCTGTCTGTCTGTCTGTCTGTCTGTCACCAGGCTGTATCTCATAAACCATGATAGCTAGAAAGCTGAAATTTTCACAAATTATGTATTTCGGTTGCCGCTATAACAACAAATATTAAAAATAAAAAAAATGAAAATATTGAGGGGGGGTCCCATACAAAAAACGTGTTTTATTTTCGTATTTTTTGCTCAAAATTACTAACTGTAACAGGTAGACGCTTTAAATTTTCACAGAATATGTAGTTGTATATTACCTTTCAAAATAAATAATTAAATTTAAAAAAGTAAATAATAAAGGGGGGCTCCCATACAACAAACGTAATTTTTAAGCAATTTGTTACTCGATCTTAATAAATAGGTAGAAACTTATAAAGTATTTAAGTATACATACAACGAACGCGAATTTCTTTTATAGATGATGGTACGGAACCCTTCGTGCGCGATTCCGACTCGCACTTGCCCAATTTTTTCTCCTACATACACGCTAAATGTCCCAAAATGATATAGGTGCAATTTTACTGTCAATTTATATACCTACATAAATTATTCACACATTTCACACATCTAAAATTGGAAGGCGAATATTGATCGTGTGAGTAATCGTGAATCTTCTACTAAACACACCACACCCAATGACTCTCTATGCAGATGATAGCACAGTTGCAATAAAATGCTGTAATAGTAATACTTACGAGCAAGAAGTAAACAACACATTACAAGATGTCATAACATGGTTAGATGCAAATAATTTACGTATCAATATTGATAAAACCACGTTTATGTCCTTTAGTCAACGGGCTGGCCCACTGAGTAATCTAAATATTCACCATGGAAGTCAACCGGTACGTGAAACCCAAAAAACAAAATTCCTTGGGCTAACTATTGACAGCAAACTCACATGGAAGCCACATATTGATGCGCTCTGTAAAAGAGTCAGTAGGTCCGTTTACGCCCTACATGAAATGGTACAAATAACTGATGTAAATTCCGTTATAACTGCTTACCATGGTCTAGTCGTTTCTGTACTAAGATATGGAATAATTTTCTGGGGAAACTCAACGAATAGGGATATAGTTTTCAAAATGCAGAAGAGATGTGTTAGAGCCATGTTTGCATTAAAATGTACAGATAGCTGTCGTCCATACTTTATTAAGCATAAATTGTTAACTTTGCCATGCTTATATATATTTGAAGTTGCTGTATTAGTTAAACGCAATCCTGATTTATTCATGTTGGCTTCAGATCTATATAATAGACGACAACGAGACGTACATAGACTTTGTGTGCGTAAAACTAATACTGCACTGATGCATAAAAGCATTTTTCATATGGCATCTGTGATATATAATAAATTGCCCAGAACAGTCAAAGAAGCAGAGTTTAATATTTTTAAGAAAAAGCTTAACGAATTGTTAATAAGTAAATGTTACTACACTCTGGCAGATTATTTAAATGACAATTTACATAATTACACAGTAGCTATTTAATTTATCTATTTTATTGTGTCTATTTTCTAGCTTTTTTTTTTTTTTTTTTTTGTTTTACGAGGTGGAAAATCTCTTCGGATCTCCGACTCTTGGGGGAAATAAGAGCCGGAGTATGTGGTGTTTCCACTAAAAACCACCTCGACTTCCGCCATGTACCCGTGTGTCGGAGGGTGGGGCATCACCAAAGCACTCGTCGCCACCCTCCGACGGGTATTGGCCCGCCAGATGGTCAGGCGGGCCCCGAACGAAACCCCCTTGGCGGCGGATGAAGGTGTTGGGCTCCGCCGCCAAAACACCCAGCGGCCGCAGAGGATAGGGAGGACGGCAACGCAACACCGCATCTCCTCTTCCTCTGCGGCCCCACCGCGACGCAACGATGGTGCGCCCCCATTTGGTCGCGGGAGATAGGGCGCGCGGCAACGCAACACCGACACGCCTCTCCTCCCGCGACCGCACCCGACTGCGTGGGACAGACAGAACTGTCCCCCGCACCCGCACCGTTGGACGCATCCTGCGCAGGCCCCTCCAAGCCCACGCGGAGCGTCCCCACCTGGATCCCTCCTAGCTTCACCGCGGGTGACCAATCCACGGTTACTGAGCCCCCCCACCACGACAAGGTGGAGATCCCACGGGGGGGGTGTCTATTTTCTAGCTGTAAGTGACATTTTTAACTTGTATAAATATTTTTGTGATGTAATTAATTCAATTTAATTTAATTAGATCTTAATTTTCTTTTTTCTTAATTTATTCTATTTTACTGACATCCAATCTAGTTATTTATTTATATTGATTTACTTAATTTTGTTTAATTTTATTTGACATAATTGTAAATTTACATTTTATTCAATTAATATTGGCATGCCGCTATATTGTGGTCAAAATTCTTGTATCTTATATGTATTTCTGTTTAACACCAATTGTCACAGTTTTTTTTGCCAATAAAGATTCTGATTCTGATTCTAAAATAAATTAAAATATTGAAGATTTTCAAACTAAATAAACGGGCACATGAACCTAGCAGGCCAGATTAATAAAACCAGTTCTTTTTTAAGTACCAAGTAGTACCACTCATAATCATGTATCAAAAATCGACTTTATCGTAATACACAATTTAATTTCTCAGCATTGTTGGCAAATTGTATGCAAAGGTACTGATTGAAAGGGGTCCATATTGGCTCACCTAAAGTTATTTACCCGAAATTGTTCTTCCTAATCATTTGTAATCCGAATGATCACTCTTCCTAAAAATTTTCATCCTAAAGTTTTCATTCATACTATTTGTAGTGCAACCGGTGATGTTCATAACACTCATGTTTCCGAAAATAGTAATTAATAATATCATAATTGTAAATAATTATGAACAGTCAAAACGTGTCCAAAAAGGCACGTTTGGCTGTGCATAGAGGGGTGTTAGTGCCTACCCTTATGTATGGTAGTGAGAGTTGGGTATGGCAGAAGAGACTTGAAAGTAGAATAAATGCTGTAGAAATGAGAGCACTGAGAAGTATGTGTGAGACATCCTAAAAAAAGGACAGGTCTGAAGTACCCTAAACAGAAGAGCATGCATGAGAAACGTGATGGGAGTGAATGAAGCAAGAGAGGTATGTCAGGATCGTTGCAAATGGCGCTCCGTAGTCTCTACCTACCCCTCCGGGAAACAGGCGGGAGTCTATGTATGTTTGTATGTATGTAATTGTAAATATATTTAAACTCCTACTGTTTTTTATCATAACGTTTTATTTTCCTAAACATAATTACCATAATATTTTCAGTCATACCTACTCAGAAAGAAACATTTGCCAAGTGGATCAGAGTGTCGTCTTGGGGCACTATGAAAAAAATACTTACAAAATTTCGCGACCAATTTCGAGGTAGCGTGCGTAGAAAATATAGTAAAACAAAATAAAAGTAGAATAGATGTTTATTGCTACTGACATTATGAAGTTGAATGCTTTGGAATTATGAACATTAGAGACAGAGTAGTTAGGAATTGTGATTGTTAGGATGAAAAATGTTAGGAAGAACATTTTCGGCTTTCCAATTATCGGAGTTAACAAATTTAGGTGAACTTTGGCGCACCTGATTGAAAGAGTTATGAAAGTAACCGACAAGAAAATATGGGATGTACAAGCGGGATTCCCAAAGGGTATGGAATGTACGGATCAGGTTTTTTCCTTGCGAAGCATAGCCGAAAAGTTTTTGGCTAAAGGTCAAAATGTCTATAGCGCATTCGTAAATTTGGAAAAGGCTTACGATAAAATAGTGAGGAATTAAATGTGGTCGGTGCTGTCAATGAATGGGGTAGACAGCAGCCTTTATGGATTATAGAGCTTGTGTGAGGATAAACGGGACATACACTGACTGGTTTACCATCGAGAAAGAGGTTAGACAAAAATGTGTAGTTTCGCCGTGGCTGTTTAACCTCTTCATGAACAGTTGTTTGCAAGATTTAAATCAGAGTGACTGTGGATTAAGGATGAATGGGTTACTCGTCAAATGCCTCCTTTATGCTGATGATCAGGTAATACTTGCATTTTCAGCGGAGGAGGTGCAGGAGATGGTAACAATCATGCATGGTGCGTTAGAGAGGAAAGGAATGAAAGTGAATGTAAGTAAAACGAAAGTTATGGGTTTTGAAAACGAGGAATGCGTTACGGCTTGTAATGTTTTGATCGATGCACAGCGAGTGGAACAAGTATAAAAGTTTGTTTACTTAGGTACGTTGTTTACAAGGGATGGTAAGAATGAAGAAGATATTGAAAGAAGAGTTAATGCAGGAGAGTGAATGGAGCTCTGAAGGCGTTTATGAACAGTCAAAACGTGTCCAAAAAGGTACGTTTGGCTGTGTGCATATAGGGGTGTTAGTGCCTACCCTTACTGTATGGTAGTGAAAGTTGGGTGTGGCAGAAGGGACTTGAAAGTAGAATAAATGCTGTAGAAATGAGAGCACTGAGAAGCATGTGTGGTGTCTTTGACCGACAGAGTAAAGAATTGTGTGATAAGATAGTGGTGTGTGGTAAAAGAAGATGTAGTGACAAGCATCGAGAATGGCATGTTAAGATGGTTTGGGCACATGGAGAGTATGGATGACGAAAGACTGACAAAGAAGACTGATGTGATTACAAGATTTAGTTACTTTTTCTTACATTAAAAAAAAACATAAGAAATTAATGAATTTTGTTTTAATAACCAACTAAGTATTACCCTCAAAAATCAATTATTTTATATTCACAAAATATTCGCAGTAATTTCGCGAATGCGAAAGCGAATATCCAAAAATATGCGAATATTCGCGTATGCGAATGCGAATATTCGTTACATCACTAATTTAATGCCATCCATACATTTTAACTTTCAACGCATTTTCGAAATTCGCACCATAACTGATAGCTACAATCAGTCGAAAAGACTAGAGAGCGCATTTAGAAAATGTATGCGAGTTCGTCGAGAAATGACTTGTAACTCGATCAAAACTAGGACTACACCCCCTATTGCATGAGTTATCAAATTATAAATCTGCTTCATCATCATCGGCCCTGTATACACCACTATTTTTTAATTAGTACAAAAAATTTTACAGGGCACTAAGTATCTTTAACTGATCATATTTATGTAGTTGAAAAATAAAAACACTAAGTCCCAAAACTGTCTCAAAACGGTCCACAAAAATACGTGATAATTGGTAAATGCAATACTAATACTATGACCGACCCGTGTACTATCATAGTAAAATCAACCATTGATAAATTTCTCCCCCCCCCCGCCCCTCTGCGCCTGCGCCACGCCCCGACGATGCGACAAACAGTACTAAATTGTTAGCTAAAGTGAGCGTATCTAATTTCGTTGCAAAAGTTAATTGTTTGTCTACGTTTGCCCGACGCAATGGCCTATCATATCAGTTCATATCACGGGAGTATGTAGCTATGCTTCGTGCGTACTTTTTGAGTGGAAAATCGCGAATGCAGCTGTGTACCCATGGACATCGTATTGTGAGTGTACAAAAGTGACCGGGTCAGTGTCAAACAATTAAAACACTGCATATTGGATGCTTTTGAAAACGGTGGTGGACATTTCGAAGGACAATGGAAATACTTGTAAGTTTAGTAAATAATACGAACTTAAGTAAATAATAATTAGATGCGGGCGGCTCAAAATCGGTCTGTGTTCTCCACACACCTTGAGAAAGGCCTATGTCCAACAGTGGACGTCTCTAGGCTGACATGATGATGATAAAATAATTTGTAAATAGCAGATGATTCTAACTTCATAAATACGCCAAAATTACTCTTTTCTTTTAGTCCAGAACACCATCTTTTATTTTGATATTTGTTTGCTTTCTAATTACATACCTCCGTATTTAATTACTTGTTAAACGATAAATTTTACCGGTCCTAAGCCCGAATGAAGTATGAAGGAGAGGGTAGAATTAACAAAATTAAAAAATAACTACCCACATTTATTATTTTCCTTCATTTTATTTTCTATGGCTACCTACATCATAAGTGCGACAGAGAGAATGCGAATGAGCAGGATGGAATATTATCAATGAATTAGTGAATGGATTGTAAAATATGATTATGATTTAAGTGAGATTTTCTACAATAAACAAATGATAATAACTTTGCTCTTTATTGATATTATGAAATTCTTACGTCACATATTATATGATAATAATATCTTCGCTAATCTGTCCTTAAAGTTTTTGTACTAATTAAAAAATAGTGGTGTATAAACTGTCCCACTGCTGGGCACAGGCCTCTTCTTACTATGAGAAGGGTAAGGCCATAGTCCACCACGCTGGCCTAGTGCGGGTTGGCAGACTTCACATGTCTTTCGAGAACATTATGGAGAACTCTCAGATATGCAGGTTGCCTCACGATGACGATGTTTTCCTTCACCGTTTAGCAAGCGATAATTAACAATTTAATACGCACATAACTCCGAAAAGTCATTGGTGCGCGCCGTGGATTCGAACTCGGACGCTCTGCGTACCAGTCTGTCGGTCTCTGCCCTAGGCTATCGCTGCCATTATAAATAGACTTAGGAATTAAATACGCAGAGCGAAATGGAGAATTTTTAATGCTCATAAGAGTTCAAGTATATTTGAGCCTAACCACCCAACAAACATATTTATGACGTTGAGTAAACGTTTTGGTGGCAACTTAATGTTATTTAGTATAATCGTATAAACGTCATGAGGACGTTTACTCGACGGCAAAAGGGCCCACTTTATTCTACTTAAGGCGCTAAGAGTTTCGTGTAACTGTCATATAAATCCCTAATTAGTCGCATAGAAGTCATAAACAAGTCGGCGATTTCACTGCATGTCTTGTAATAATAGCTGTCACGGCGTGTATTCGACTTTATTTCGTACAATATGACTTTTATATAATGAAATTGTTGTGTTATTGTCATGAGAGAGATGATGCAACTTATATTGAACTAATATAATGACACATTATATATCACTGCCTCGTTGATCTCGCGGCATAAATGTGCGCGTGGGATCGGGAGGTCCCGGGTTCGATTCCTGGGTCGGGCAGTGTTATTGGGTTTTTCTGTCACGAAATTCTCAGTAGCAGCACGGAGTCTGGAAATGTGCCCGGTACGGCAATAGGCTCGCCCCTTATTACGTGGGACCGAAGTATATCTGGCGAAAAGTGGGTGTAGAAATACACCTCTGCCTACCTCTTCGGGGTTATAGGCGTGAGACTATGTATGTATGTATGTATTATATATCACATTAATTTAATATGGCAGAGTTTTTGGCAACTGCGTTAATATTTTAATTTGTAGTTTGAAGTGATAAAACTCTTTCCTCAGTTGTAAATCATTGTGCCATCAAGTTTACTGATAAATGTTAGGAAAGTACAGAACAAAATTTTTATGCGCTTTTAAAATTCTAATGTTTTCTCATATTTTATGAATAAATTTATTAAATAACTGCGTTATATGACAGCTATATGACTTCCCGACCTATAAACTGCCTGTTCATTGTAAATGTGTACGCCATGACAGTTGATTTAGGCATCAATAATTAAACAAACGACTAGCTAACTTAGTTCAATGAATTTATAATTTAGGAGCAATTTTAATACTTTACTAATGTTTTCGATCCATGTTGTACCAAACAGTCAATAAATAAATACCTATGATAAATTTGATTTCAAGTGGTAGAAGTTGTATACAAGGTTATTATAAACTTTAATATGATTATTAATTAAATAGCGGTCGTATTATCATGTTTGTGATACTTGAAGTTGTATACAGGTTGCACTCGTAATACTTATTCGACTTATATATTATAATGGTTACAAATACAACGTATAAACGATTAGTATCCGTGTAGCAGATGTTTAAAAGGTAATTATATGACAAAATTGACAGTATTATGATGTTTATACTACGAAAACGTTTACACGATGAAAAGTTATATAAGTAAGTTTTATGGTGTCCGATCATTTGACAAAAAACAAATGAAAAATTTTCATTTGACGAATAACATTTGACAAAATTATACTTGACAAATTTACTATTTTACAAACTATTGTTTATTAAACTACTCATTAGACAATATATTTACTATAAAAAAATTATTATGCTAAAACATTAAAAACAAAATACAAATTGATTATTTTTTTAAACATGTTATTTGGCAAAACAACGTAAAGCATAAATAACATTTGACAAAATGCCTTGCTTGGTAAATATTTTACTAACCAAAATCAACGATAATACAACAATCTTTGTGTAGGGTCAACTGAAACAATGGCTGGTCAATGGCTGGGGAGCCGAGCGAGCGAAGCGAGAGTGCCGCGGCAACGACCGGCGACTCGCCTAGTAGTGCTAGAACCGAATTCTACTTATTTCGCTTAATTCAGGCAGTGTGTATTTTATTAAAGACTTAAGTTTCTATGACTTAATATTCTATATTAATACAAAATTATTACTTGCCTATAAATAATCTGTCCAAGATGAAAATTGCAACCACTCAATTAAATATTTTCAAAATTTCGCGTAAGTATTGGTTAGAATTTGTTATTTTTTAAAACTAATAATAAAATTTATCTTCTAACTTTTTGTACAATCACCATTTTGGCTAACGAATTATTTAGTCAAATGATTATTTTAAAAAAAATAATTTAACATTTTAATTATTTTCTAAGTAAAACATTTGCGAAACCTGTATTATGTCAAATGATTGTTTTTAAAGTAATATGTTTGCGAAATGAAAGTTTGTTAAATGATTAGTTTTTCAAACGTTGTTTGTAAAATGATCTTTTGTCATTCGTTTTTTGTCAAACAATAGTAAAGCAAGTTTTATAGACGTCGTCTTAGATGCTATTATATGACGGTTGTAAAAAAAGTCAAAAGAACGATTATATTACATTATTATACGTCTAAAAATGTAAATGACTATTCGGACACATAATGCACCAGTACATTACGAAGAGTTAAAAAGATTACTGTAAGACATATAACTTTAATAAGACCCAAGGTCATAAAAAGGTTTGATTACCTATATGACAAATATGTTTGTTGGGCAACTTACGGCCGGAAATTTTAAAGAAAAATAGGTACTACTCACCACATAATAATGCCACATTGGTAGTGACCTATACGTTTCAATACATAGCAATGATATCTTATGACTGATAGTATTATTTTAAGCTCATATGTAGGTATACTGCGAAGTTTGACTAGAAGTAAGCGGACCTTAGCCTCCAAGACGGAATTTTAACGGTAGTAGACCCTTGCTGATTTCAGCATGAATGGGCCGGCTCGACCGGGGAAGTACTACCCTCTCACAGAAAATCGACGTAAAGTAACAGTATCTAAACTGTTGCGTTTCGTTCGGTGAGTGAGAGTACCAGAGGCCCTATCCCCTATTCCTTCTCCCTAATCCCACTCCTCATCCTAACCCCTTTCCCAACCCCAAAGGGCGGCAACGCACTTGTGACTCCTGTGGTGTTGCTTGTGTCCATGGGCGGCGGTAATTGTTTACCATCAGGCGATCCGACTGCTAGTTTGCCGCCTTTTACTATAAAAAAAAGACGAAAAGTCTTGAATCCAACTGTGCGATAACGCTAAAACGATGATGATGATTTCATTAATAGGTAACTGATCTCGCAACCAAGGGACCCCATAGAACCCCATAATTATCTAGGGATTAATTCAGCTTGTATGTTTGTAAAGTCCCCTGCGATACAAGATTTCTTCCTAGTGTGGGTGTCGTCTTTTAAATTGAATTAATTAATTAAAAAGCTTATGAATATTTTTGAGGTCGTACCAACGTATTTGACTTAGGCTAATTGTTGTTCGTGTGGTGACGGATTAAGAATACGGATTGTCACCACCCCATATCATCTCATGGGTGTCGTAAGAGCCGACAGAGGGAGCATATTATGCAGAGAACAGCACTGTAAGAGAAGGAAAACTTGATGCAAACCCTATACCAACCCGTTTGGCCAGCGTGGTATAGTAGGCCAATTCCTCCTTTCAAAGGAGATGCCTAGTCCAGTAGTGGACTGTTAAAGGCTGATGATGAGAGATGATGAGAATTGTTAACTTCCTGTGTGACGATGACAATAATATTACGATCCAGAAAGTAAACATCCTATCTCTATCTTGTTATAAAAGACAACGCGCGCACCAGTTGTTAATCCGGTATCATTGAGCCTTCTCAAACGTCAAACCGCGTCGGGGGCTTTTGTACAAGTTACAAAGTGTTACCCCGTGTGGGGACCGAAGCCTCAACACCTACGCAGTATCAAGCGGCGAGCTCACTGCATAAATCACTACGCTGCCTGTGCATGTGCAACTTGCCTGTACCTATGTAAGAAGTTATTAAAAGAAGCAAGTTTCAGCCACGCACCGATTAATCTTGATATATATATTTCTTGTGTGCATGTGTATGTCACTGAACTTCTCCTAAACGACTGGACCGATCTTGATGATTTTGTTTGTGTGTGTTCAAGGGGCCTTGAGAATGGTTTAGATTCATAATTTAGTCCACTGGAAAATGTTTTTTTACTTAATTTTTAATTTACAAGTAGTTGTGGATTTTAGCATGTTTCACATTGGAACCGACGGACTGCGCTGCTATCGCAGTGTCAAATCATTTAATAACAATTTCGTCAAGGAGTACATCGAAATCTTACCTGAATAATAAAACATTAAAAAATAAAGATTTCGAGTCGACAACATATATCCGCAAAATGCCGATTGTCGAGTATTTTGTTAAATTCTAATAATCACAGTCGCCATATTGGCCACTCTAGCGAAACGTCACATATACCGAATAACATTTTGAGTACTACTAAGGAAGTCTTAGTACCTACTAAGTAGTTTGTATGTGTAAAAACATTTTTCAGTTATATTTCAAAAACAGTTAAAACGACAATTATAGAAGTATCCGCCCAACGAAGGAGATTTGTGTTATCTCGAACATAGAAGATATACTATAACTAGAGAAACCCAAATTTACGCGAGCGAAGCCGCGGGCAAAAGCTAGTGTGCCTATAGATATGTACTAGCTTGTGATTTTGTGTAGATTAATATGACATATTATTATGATATTACATTTTTTTACCCAAATAAATTTAGTCAATAGCAGCGATAGCCCAGTGGAGAGACCGACAGACTGCTACGCAGAGGGACTCGGGTTCGAATCCACGGCACACACCAATGACTTTTCAAAGTTAAGTGCGTATTAATTTGCTTCCGTGATCCAGTGGATAGCGTATGCGACTGCTGTCGGGGGTCCCGGGTGCGATTCCCGGGTAGGCAGATTAGCCATGTTGGGTATAGTAATGTCACTATACAAACATTTTATCAGAATTAAACTATCTTAAAACTAATGTAAACATAATTAGTTTTAACTTAAAACTCCTCCACATCGCTGTCAACTGCAAGCGTCCCCAGAAGACTGACAGCATTGCGTTGCGTGGTATGGCTAATCCAATGAATACAGATTTACATAGAAGCGCAGTTCTGATCGATTACGTGTGCCGATTCCAAGTGGAGAATGTCTCTAGTTTAGTTCGTAGTTGGCGCCGTTGGCGGCGCTGGCGTCGTTCTCCGTCTCTCTTGCTCTCGTAGTTAAGATACACAGGAGGAACGTTCGTCTCTCTTGCTCTCGTAGAGACAGCTGTCACAGCGCGACTGCCACGCCGCCATGTGGCAATTTGGGTCACAGAAAGTTTGTCTTCAGAGCGCCCCGCCCTTATGAAATGCGCCTCTATGTAAATATCTGAGCTCTTTGGCTATACCAAGCTGTTGCGCCAAGTACCAGTGCCAGCCTTCTGATCGAGAGATGCGAGGCGTTGACAAGACTCTTTGCGATATTCCTAAAAAGATACCTCAATCAGTAGACTATTAGATAAAATCTAAGACTACGTTTAAACGTCCACGGCTTTGTCGAAGGTTGGGTTGCGATTGAGATACCTAACGCTAAACGAAAAACAAATCAAGTGTAAAAATACTTCGTATTTAATATTTATTATTTATTTATTTTTTAATAATATTCTACCACATACACACATCACCATCTAGTCCCAAACTAAGCAGAGCTTGTACAATGGGTACTAGATAATGGATAAACATACATATATAATTTATTTTTTGTAAATACATACATATTATACATAGAAACACCCAGACCAAGACAAACATCCATGTTCATGCACACAAATGTTTGACTTGTGCGGGAATCGAACCCGCGACCTTCGGCGTAGCAGTCGCTTACACTCCCGCTGCGCCAACCGGTCGTCACAATACAAAATCTGACATCCTGACTAGGAAGGAATTAAAATAAGGGCTTTTAAATCAATTATCTAACCAAACAACGTATTGTACAGATATTCAATAGGTACACCTAACACGTAAATGGCCACAATAGCTCAATAACATAAAGTCATCATCATCCTCCTAGCCTTTATCCCAGTTAGAACCCGGGGTTCGCTTTCTAGTCTAACCAGATTTCACTGAATATCAGCTTTTCCACAGAGCGACTGCCTATCTGATCTCCGCAACCCAAAGCGCTAGATATATTCCATGGTTATTGTCGAAAAGTGGGTGTGAGAAATACACCTCTGCCTACCTCTTCGGGGTTATAGGCGTGAGACTATGTATGTATGTATGTATTTCAGTTTGTGACTAGGTATTGACTCCCAATAACGACTGTCAAAGATCTTCATGACAGCCGGGACCGACGGCTTAACGTCTCCGAGGCACGGGACAAGCGATAATTGACAATCCAATAAGCACATAAGTCCGAAAAGTCATTGGTGCCCGCCGTGGAGTCGAAACCGATACCCTCTGCATGGCAGTCCGTTGGTACTATCTCCTCTACGCTATCCCTGTCTTCAATTCAATAATATAAAGTCAGATGCAGTAAATTCAATTAGGTACATGACGAGATTGACAAGCTTACTCAACCTGTGGTGTTCATGTGGTAGGTATTCGTATACACGATAGGCTTCTTAAACAACTTTACCTACTTGCTTATAGATAAAACTGTTTGCCCAGAGATCAAAAGCTTGTGCCCATTTTGAGTCCTTTTGTCAGAGCTTGTATTTAGCTATTTTAAAAAAGTTAAGGAATATCGTTTGATTATAAGAAGAGAAAATTGTTTGTAAACGTAAGCATCTAAATATTATGTTTCTAATTTATACATAAATAATCTTCATTATCCAAGTTGCATTCAAGAATTACTTACGCAGAGTTTGCTTTTTATCCTAGCCAGATTTGGCAGAATATTTCTAAGCTTTTCCACAGAACGACTCCCGTATGACTTACATAACCTTAAGGAATATCGATATTCCATAGCTGTGAACAGTTTCAGTTTATTTAAAGGCATATTTTATTTTTCGACGTTATGTACCTATTGTAAGTATACCAACTCCCCTTATCATGTGTTCAAAATCGTTGTTTTCTGTGGTAATATCAGTGAGTGAAAGGAATATACATAATAAACCTTAAGGAATATCGATATTCCATAGCTGTGAACAGTTTCAGTTTATTTAAAGGCATGTTTTATTTTTCGACGTTATGTACCTATTGTAAGTATACCAACTCCCCTTATCATGTGTTCAAAATCGTTGTTTTCTGTGGTAATATCAGTGAGTGAATAATACATAATTATATACTTTACCGGTAACAGATTTTTTTTTAATTTATTTATTACACACATTCCAACACAATTATTACAGGTTACCCAATGCAATTGCGAGGTTAAAAATAAAAACAAATTTTAGCAAATTAAAGAAACAAAACAAATGAATACACACAAACTACACGATAGTACACATTATACAAACAGCTAATCATATAATAATAATAATAATAATAACCTAGCAACAAGTCAACAAGACGACATACAATTTTTCTCGAATATTTATATCTGTATAATTTAACATAGTTTTGGATTCAGATATATATTTTATTACTACAAGAAGGACTTTTTTACCGCATAAACATTTAATTATATCAAGAAACCATTAAATTAATTATGAAAAGTAAATACAAAAACATTATTCAAGATGACGTCTTACGTCAATGACAAATCCCCTACGAGAATGTAAATAAACAAAGATAAACATACAAATACAACGAGAAAATGATATCATAATGAGATGTTGACAAGAGCTAGGGCAGCTGCTGCACGAATTACACCCCCGGACTCGTCGCTCAGCTCCGCCTCGCAGCCGCCGGCACCTACAACAGAGTTGTCGGCAATTGCAGAGGCGTCGAGCTCGTCGAGCGACGAGTACTTCTCGCCACCGACGTCGCCACCACCTGTACGTCGGCGAGGGAGAGGCCGGCCACCGACACGCTTGGGACCCCGAGACCCACCGGTCTCGAACAGGGCCCCCGCTACCGGTGGTGATGTGCACCGCATGAGATGGACGAGTTCGATGAATGAAAACGTCATGCGGGCATATTTTGTGGCCACAGAGGGAGGAACTAACCTCAGTGCGTACCGTGTTCGAATGCTGCCTTTGTTTCAGGCGCTTGAGCCAGCTGTCGACGTGTCAACACAACGGCTATCGGATCAAGTGCGGGCCATCCAACGGTGTCGCCTGTTGAATGATTCCGTACTTGAGAGACTTCGCTCTGACGTGCAGAGAAGTCTCCCCATCACTTTTGCAACGCAGCCTGGCACAGTGGTTGCGCAACAGCAACTGGTACATCCAGTTGATGAAGAGGTAGATGACGAGACTTCTCATGTAAGTACCCAGTGCAACGATCAGTTAAGGAGTGCTTTGGAATGTGCTATTGCGGAATACCGATCCATGGACCCAAATATTCGGCCTCGTTTGCCTCGTTTGCCCATGCATAAAAGAAACATAGCGCTGGTGAGTGCCCTAGACACATTACTGTCAACTCACTTTGATATTAGTGAAAATCTCAGCGATACACATTCAATCCTGTATTGTGCGGCGGTTGCGGCGTGTCGAGTAGCAGGGGTTAAATTGCCTGTAAATAATACCGCTACTCGACAGACCACTACTGTGCCAGCTTGGCAACGCAGGATTGAGTGTCGTATTGCTGAGACTAGGGCACTCATTGGCAAGCTCTCCTCTTTCAAGATGGGCAATACCCGACCAAAAGTGATGCGCTTTGTAACTCGAGCCTTTGCGGGAACTGGTATCAGTTCCCAAGATTATTTATCTCGGGTTACAGAGCGCATCGACACCCTAAAACAAAAGCTTTATGCATGGGCAAACCGTATTAGGCGATACAAAAAAAGAGTGGATCGGTATTGCCTGAATCGCACATTCCAGAGAGACGAGAGGTGGGTGTACAGAAGATGGGAGCGACCCGAGTCCACGGCCGGTGACGTTGATGGGGGTCGACCGGATGATGATGCTACTAATACATTCTGGCGCAGCATCTGGTCGACGCCTGTCAACCACACGGAGAGTGACTGGATTGAGACTGTTGAGCGAGTATGCGAACAAATACCAACAATGGAGCCAATATCAATTACAAACGATGATATAGCCAGTGCAGTCCGTTCGTTACCGAACTGGAAATCAGCGGGACCGGACGGGCTGCACAATTTTTGGCTCAAATGGCTCCGTAGTTCGCATACTTGCTTAGCATCTCAATTCCAGTCATCACTGGAATCGGGGTCGCTACCAGATTTTTTAACATCCGGTGTCACTCACCTACTCCATAAGTCTGGTAGTGCCACGGACCCCAAAAATTATAGGCCGATAACCTGTTTGCCAACAATATATAAACTCCTTACATCCATTTTGAGAACGAAATTAACAAAACATATATTTGATAATTCTATTTTATCTGTTTCTCAAAATGGATGTAGGAGTGGGGCCCGTGGTACTAAAGAACTTCTTCTGATAGACATGGCCATTAGCCAACAGGTGCGCCGTAACCGAAATAATCTATCGACATGCTGGATAGATTACAAGAAGGCTTACGACTCCGTGCCACATACATGGCTTTTGAGGGTGCTGGAGTTGTATAAAGTAGATGCAACTCTATGCACCTTTTTAAGGTCATGTATGGGGCAGTGGAGGACCGTATTGCGCTATCCAGGATGTCGATCGAGTTTGGGTTGCGGTGCTCCAATAAGGATTGAGCGAGGTATTTTCCAGGGCGATAGTCTGAGTCCTTTGTGGTTTTGTCTGGCCCTGAACCCTCTAAGTACCTTATTAGAGGCTTCAGGGCTAGGCTATCGGTTGAGGAGAGGAGGTCATGTTACATCTCACCTCCTTTTCATGGATGACCTTAAATTATTTGCCCCCAACAAATTCCAACTGACAGAATTACTTAAGGTAACCGAAACCTTTAGTAATTCTATCAGGATGGAATTTGGTGTGGATAAATGTGCGGTCATGCATGTAAAGAGAGGCAGGATTATGGAATCTGCAGGGATTCAACTCTCAGATTCCATACAACTTAGATCCCTCTCCCCAACTGAGACCTACAAATACCTGGGTATGTCGCAGTCTTTGAATATTTCTGAGACTGACATGAAACAGACGTTGCAGGCTCGGTTCTTTGGCCGCCTGAGAAAAGTACTTAACAGTCTTTTATCAGGTGGCAACAAGGTGCGAGCCTGCAACGGGTGGGCCATGCCAGTCCTAATGTATTCCTTCGGCATACTCAGGTGGACCCAGACTGAACTAGATGCCCTGGATAGAAAAGTCCGTTCAATGCTGACTGCATATCGAATGCATCATCCACGCTCATCGGTAATGAGGCTGTACATCCCGCGGAAATGTGGGGGTCGAGGCTTTTTATGTGCTAAGACCCTCCACAACCGCGAGGTGTGCAACCTCAGAGATTATTTTCTGCAGATGAGTGTGGATGTGCATCGCGATGTAGTCATAATTGATACCGGACTTACCCCGCTCGCTCTGGCTAAAGAGAACTGGCACAAACCTGCAGTACTTAGTACGGAGGACCGACGGGAAGTATGGAGGGGCAAGGAGCTGCATGGACGATTCTACCGGGCCTTACATGGGCCCGATGTAAATTTTACAGCTTCTATATCCTGGCTGCGATTCGGCGATCTCTTTGGAGAAACCGAAGGTTTTGTCTTTGCAATTATGGACGAAGTTGTCATGACAAACAACTACCGGAAATATATTCTGAGGGATGGGACAATTGACATATGTCGGGCATGTCACCAACCCGGGGAATCTCTCAGGCATATAGTGTCCGGTTGTTCGAGTCTTGCCAACGGTCAGTATTTGCACAGACACAACCAAGTGGCCAGGATAATCCATCAGCAACTAGCCCTTAAATACAATCTCGTTGGTTCAGAGGTACCGTACTACAGATATGTGCCCGACCCAGTTCTCGAGAATGGTCGTGCATTGTTGTACTGGGATCGGTCTATCATTACAGACAGGACTATTGTAGCCAATAAGCCTGATATTGTAGTGATAGACCGAGCAGAGCGACTCGCAATGATAATCGATATCACCATACCGCATGACGGCAATCTCGTGAAGGCAGAAAAAGAGAAGGAGATTAAATATTTGGACCTAGCTCACGAGATTGTTGACATGTGGGATGTGGATTCGGCGATCATTGTGCCGATAGTCGTGTCGGTAAATGGGCTAATCGCCAAGAGCCTCGATCAACACCTAAAGAGGCTCGCACTAGGCAGCTGGATCAAGTCTTTGATTCAGAAGGCAGTTCTTCTCGACACGGCACGCATCGTGAGGAAGTTCCTGTCTCTGAGGCCCTAACCACCGGTGGCTTGGTCCCTGTACCCGACACCGGTGGGTCTCCGTGGTCCCTTTTATATTTTTAAACGTTTTTTTATTTTTTAAATGTAGTTTATTAATATAAAATGAACTATGAGAAATAAGATAAATAAAGAGAATAATAATAATAATTAAAGAAAAGAAATCACAAAAATATTATTGAAGATGACATTAAATGTCAAAGACAAATCAAATAAACCAAAAAATAAACATAAACTGAACGTAAACAACTACGACGAGGAAATGATATGATGTTGACGAGAGCTAAGGCAGCTGCTGCACGCCTGAGACCCCCGGACTCGTCGTTCAGCTCCGCCTCACAGCCGCCGGCACCAGCACCAGCATCGCCGACGAGTGTTGAGGCGTCGAGCTCATCGAGCGACGAATATTTCTCTCCGCCGACGTCGCCACCACCTGTCCGCCGGCGAGGGAGAGACCGGCCACCGACACGCTTGGGACCCCGAGACCCACCGGTCTCGAACAGGGCCCCCGCTGCCGGTGGTAATGTGCACCGCATGCGATGGACGACTTCTATGAATGAGAACGTCATGCGGGCATATTTTGTGGCCACAGAGGGTGGAACCAATCTCAGTGCGTACCGTGATCGAATGCTGCCTTTGTTTCAGGCGCTTGAACCAGCTGTCAACGTGTCAACGCAACGGCTATCGGATCAAGTGCGGGCCATCCAGCGGTGTCGGCTGTTGGATGATACCGTGCTTGAGAGGCTACGCTCTGACGTGCAGGGAAGTCTCCCCATCACTTCTTCATCGCAAACTGGCACGGTAGATACACAATATCAACAGTTGAATCTCCCTGATGAAGAGGTAGATGATGAGACTTCTCACGTAAGTACCCAGTGCAATGATCAGTTAAGGAGTGCTTTGGAATGTGCTATTGGGGAATACCGATGCATGGACCCAAATGTTCGGCCTCGTTTGCCTCGTTTGCCCATGCATAAGAGAAACATAGCGCTAATGAGTGCCCTGGATTCGTTATTATCAAACTATTTTGATAATAGCGAAAATCTTGGTGATACACATTCAATCCTGTATTGTGCGCCTGTAGCTGTATGTCGGGTAGCGGGAGTTAAGCTGTCTGAAAATAATACCGCTCCTCGACGAACCACTACTGTGCCAGCTTGGCAGTGCAGGATTGAGCGTCGTATCGCTGAGACTAGGGCACTCATTGGAAAGCTATCCTGTTTCAGGATGGGCAATACGCGACCGAGAGTGATGCGCTTTGTGACTCGAGCCTTCACGGGAACTGGTATCAGTTCCCAGGATTATCAGGCACGAGTTACAGAGCGCATCGACTCTCTGAAGCAAAAAGTTTATGCATGGGCAAACCGTATCAGGCGATATAAAAAAAGAGTGCTTCGATATTGCCTGAATCGCACATTCCAAAGAGACGAGAGGTGGGTGTACAGAGGATGGGAGCAACCTGCTTCCAGGGCCGGTGAGAGTGATGGGTGTCGACCGGACGATGATGCCACTAATTCATTTTGGCGCAACATTTGGTCGACACCAGTCAGCCATGCGGAGGGTGATTGGATCCGGGATGTTGAGCGAGTATGTGAACGAATCCCAACTATGGAACCAATTTACATAACACAAGACGATATAGCAAGTGCAGTCCGTCCGTTACAAAACTGGAAAGCAGCAGGACCGGACGGACTGCACAATTGTTGGCTTAAATGGTTCCGTAGTTCACATGCTTGCTTAGCGTCTCAGTTCCTATCATCATTGGAATCGGGTTTGCTACCAGACTTTTTAACATCCGGCCACACTCACCTGCTCTATAAATCTGGTGGTACCACGGACCCCAAGAATTATAGGCCGATTACTTGTCTGCCAACAATTTATAAACTTCTTACATCCATTTTGAGAATAAAATTATCAAAACATATATTTGATAATTCAATTTTATCAGTTTCTCAAAATGGATGTAGGAGTGGGGCGCGTGGTACTAAAGAACTCCTTCTGATTGACATGGCCATTAGCCAACAGGTACGCCGTAATCGAAAAAATCTATCGACATGCTGGATAGATTACAAAAAGGCTTACGACTCCGTGCCACATACCTGGCTTTTGAGGGTGCTGGAGTTGTATAAAGTAGATACAACTCTATGCACCTTCTTAAGGTCATGTATGGGGCAATGGAGGACCGTGTTGCGCTATCCAGGATGTCGATCGAGTTTGGATTGCGGTGTTCCAATAAAGATCGAGCGAGGTATATTCCAGGGCGACAGTCTGAGCCCTTTGTGGTTTTGCCTAGCACTGAACCCTCTAAGTACTTTATTAGAGGGTTCAGGGTTAGGCTATCGGTTAAGGAGAGGTGGTCATGTTATATCTCACCTCCTTTTCATGGATGACCTGAAATTATTTGCCCTCAACAATCTCCAACTGACTGCATTACTTAAGGTAACTGAAACCTTTAGTAATTCTATCAGGATGGAATTTGGTGTGGACAAATGTGCGGTCATGCATGTTAAGAAAGGTGAGATTATGGAATCTGCAGGGATACAACTCTCAGATTCCATACAACTTCGGTCCCTCTCTCTAACGGAAACTTACAAATACCTGGGTATGTCGCAGTCTTTGAATATCTCTGAGGCTGACATGAAGCAGTCGCTGCAGGCTCGTTTCTTTGGTCGCCTGAAAAAAGTACTGAATAGTCTTTTATCAGGTGGTAACAAGGTGCGAGCCTGCAACGGATGGGCCATGCCAGTCCTTATGTATTCCTTCGGCATACTCAGGTGGACTCAGACTGAACTTGACGCCCTGGACAGAAAAGTCCGTTCAATGCTGACTGCATCTCGGATGCATCATCCACGCTCGTCGGTAATGAGGCTATACATCCCGCGGAAATGTGGTGGTCGAGGATTTTTACGTCTTAAGACCCTCCATAACCGCGAGCTGTATAACCTCAGAGAATATTTTCTGCAAATGAGTGTGGATATGCATCGGGATGTAGTTGCAGTGGATACTGGACTTACCCCGCTCGCTTTGGCTAAAGAGAACTGGCATAAACCTGCAGTACTTAGCATTGAGGACCGGAGAGAAGTATGGAAGGGCAAGGAGCTACATGGACGTTTCTATAAGGCCTTACACGGGTCTGATATAGATTTTAAGGCATCCGTTTCCTGGCTGCGCTTCGGTGATCTTTTCGGAGAAACCAAAGGTTTTGTCTGTGCAATTATGGATGAAGTTGTCATGACAAATAACTACCGCAAGTATATCCTGAGGGACGGTACTGTTGACATATGTCGGGCGTGTCACCAGCCCGGGGAATCTCTCAGGCATCTTGTGTCCGGTTGTTCGAGTCTTGCCAATGGTCAGTATTTGCACAGACATAACCAAGTGGCTAGGATTGTCCATCAGCTACTAGCCCTTAAATATGAACTCATTGGTTCTGAGGTACCGTACTACAGATATGTGCCCGACCCAGTTCTCGAAAATGGTCGTGCACTGTTGTACTGGGATCGGTCTATCATTACAGACAGGACTATTGTAGCCAATAAGCCTGATATTGTAGTGATAGACCGAGCAGAGCGTCTCGCAATGATTGTTGATATCACCATACCGCATGACGCTAATCTCGTGAAGGCGGAAAATGATAAAAAGATTAAATATTTAGATGTAGCTCACGAGATTGTCGACATGTGGGATGTAGATTCAGCAATCATTGTTCCGATTGTCGTTTCAGTGAATGGATTGATCCCTAAGAGCCTCGACCAACATCTTAAGAGGCTCACACTGGGCAGCTGGATCAAGGCCTTGATTCAGAAGGCGGTTCTTCTCGATACGGCACGCATTGTGAGGAAGTTCCTTTCTCTGAGGCCCTAACCACCGGTGGCTTGGTCCCTGTACCCGACACCGGTGGGTTTCCGTGGTCCCATTTTATATAGTTAAATTTATTGATATATTTAAGGTTTAATTATGTAAAATTCGATTATGTGAATACTGAATAATAAATAGAAATGTTTGAAATAGAATTGGTTTTTATTATAAGTCAAATCGATTAGATCGATTGAGTAACATTTTGTTTAGTCTATTGAAAATTTCTGACAATGGTCACACTGAACTGTCACTTCCGTTCGCTTCCCCTTGAAAAATTACCACGTTGTCGACTCGTGCGTAAAAGAATTGGTCGCCTTTTGAAAAGCACATCCTTGTAGCTACGCGAATAGTTGTGCAATCTATTAAGGACGCGTTTACGCTTGTATCAAAAAACCACATATTTCCGGTACATTTTACGACAATTTTAGATAATAACTAATAAAACTAATGATTACGATAAATTGATTACCTACTTTTTTATCTATAAATCAATTTGAAAATAAATAAAAAATATTTAATTAATATTAATGTAAAATCGATTCGAAACGGCCTCTTAAGTCAAAAATAGGCATATACTGCTATTTTTGGGTACAATTTTCTCTCTATTTTTACATTTATTTAGATTTTCAAAGATAGAATAGGGTAGTAAATATAGTCAACTCAAAAACAATTTGATTATTTTTTTTCAAAATATTGTAAATTGACTCAAAAAAAGCAAAAAATCATCTTACATTTTTCTTCTATTTTGCTCGCATAAGTGTGTCTTAAAATGTGGCAATAAGGTTCGTTTTATTTAGCCACTTTCTTGATTTATATATCCGAATTCTGCAATGAGATCTCAGTCTGCGCTTGAGCGCCGTCGGGAGTGGACTCTATGTCGCTTGTCGCTGCAGCCCGAAGACGAAAAAAGCAATATACGAATACAAAATATTCGCTAAAATCAATTTGATACTTCTCGTATTCTGTGCGAATTACGTACAAGCAGAGACGAGCTAGAATATTATTACTTTATTTTCTCCGTTATGTTGAGTCAGGATATATTTCGGTATTTAGATATTATTTTGTTTCTTGCGTTGAAATCTGGTAAGATTATCTGGACTGATGGTATACCATCCCGTTCAAGTGTTGCGACTGGAACTCATAAAAGAGTAGACCTAGTTATGCCAGGTTGGGGCTCATTTTATTTGTTTTGGTGAGACCCTATCACTGGTACTAGTGAAGTAACCTTCCAAGGTTATTCGATAAGTCGTGCTGGTACTCATATGTGAGTAGAGCTAGGCATGCCGAGTTTGGGCTTATTTTGTTTGTACATAAGAGACCCTACCACTGGAACTTATGAAGTAACCTTCCAGGGTTATTCAATGACTCTTGCTGGTACTCATGTGTGAGTAGAGCTAGGCATGCCGAGTTTGGGCTCATTTTGTTTGTACATAAGAGACCCTACCACTGCATTTTATGAAGTAACCTTCCAGGGTTATTCAATGACTCTTACTGGTACTCATATGTCAGTACAGCTAGGCATGCCGAGTTTGGGTTCATTTTGTTTGTACATAAGAGACCCTACCACTGGAACTTATGAGGTAACCTTCCAGGGTTATTCAATGACTCTTGCTGGTACTCATGTGTGAGTAGAGCTAGGCATGCCGAGTTTGGGCTAATTTTGTTTGTACATAAGAGACCCTACCACTGGAACTTATGAAGTAACCTTCCAGGGTTATTCAATGACTCTTGCTGGTACTCATGTGTGAGTAGAGCTAGGCATGCCGAGTTTGGGCTAATTTTGTTTGTACATAAGAGACCCTACCACTGGAACTTATGAAGTAACCTTCCAGGGTTATTAGATGACACTTGCTGGTACTCATATGTGAGTAGAGCTAGGCATGCCGAGTTTGGGCTCATTTTGTTTGTACATAAGAGACCCTACCACTGGAACTTATGAAGTAACCTTCCAGGGTTATTCAATGACTCTTGCTGGTACTCATGTGTGAGTAGAGCTAGGCATGCCGAGTTTGGGCTCATTTTGTTTGTACATAAGAGACCCTACCACTGGAACTTATGAGGTAACCTTCCAGGGTTATTCAATGACTCTTGCTGGTACTCATGTGTGAGTAGAGCTAGGCATGCCGAGTTTGGGCTCATTTTGTTTGTACATAAGAGACCCTGCCACTGCATTTTATGATGTAACCTTCCAGGGTTATTCAATGACTCTTACTGGTACTCATATGTCAGTAGAGCTAGGCATGCCGAGTTTGGGTTCATTTTGTTTGTACATAAGTGACCCTACCACTGGAACTTATGAAGTAACGTTCCAGGGTTATTCAATGACTCTTGCTGGTACTCATGTGTGAGTAGAGCTAGGCATGCCGAGTTTAGGCTCATTTTGTTTGTACATAAGAGACCCTACCACTGCATTTTATGATGTAACCTTCCAGGGTTATTCAATGACTCTTACTGGTACTCATATGTCAGTAGAGCTAGGCATGCCGAGTTTGGGTTCATTTTGTTTGTACATAAGTGACCCTACCACTGGAACTTATGAAGTAACGTTCCAGGGTTATTCAATGACTCTTGCTGGTACTCATGTGTGAGTAGAGCTAGGCATGCCGAGTTTGGGCTCATTTTGTTTGTACATAAGAGACCCTACCACTGCATTTTATGAAGTAACCTTCCAGGGTTATTCAATGACTCTTACTGGTACTCATATGTCAGTACAGCTAGGCATGCCGAGTTTGGGTTCATTTTGTTTGTACATAAGAGACCCTACCACTGGAACTTATGAGGTAACCTTCCAGGGTTATTCAATGACTCTTGCTGGTACTCATGTGTGAGTAGAGCTAGGCATGCCGAGTTTGGGCTAATTTTGTTTGTACATAAGAGACCCTACCACTGGAACTTATGAAGTAACCTTCCATGGTCATTCAATGACTCTTGCTGGTACTCATGTGTGAGTAGAGCTAGGCATACCGAGTTTGGGCTCATTTTGTTTGTACATAAGAGACCCTACCACTGCATTTTATGATGTAACCTTCCAGGGTTATTCAATGACTCTTACTGGTACTCATATGTCAGTAGAGCTAGGCATGCCGAGTTTGGGTTCATTTTGTTTGTACATAAGTGACCCTACCACTGGAACTTATGAAGTAACCTTCCAGGGTTATTCGATGACTCTTGCTGGTACTCATATGTGAGTAGAGCTAGGCGTTCCGAGTTTGCGCTCATTTTGTTTGTACATAAGAGACCTTACCACTGGAACTTATGAAGTAACCTTTCAGGTTTGTCAGGTTTATTCGAAGACTCTTAGGGGTACTCATATGTGAGTAGAGCTAGGTATGTTCCAGTGGTAGGGTCTCTGATGTTCATACAAAATGAGCCCAAACTCGGTATGCCTAGCTCTACTCACATCTCACATGTGAGTACCAGCAAGAGTGATCGAATAACCCTGGAAGGTTACTTCATAAGTTCCAGTGGTAGGGTCTCTTATGTACAAACAAAATGAGCCCAAACTCGGAACGCCTAGCTTTACTTCCATATGAGTACCAGCAAGAGTCATTGAATAACCCTGGAAGGTTACCTCATAAGTTCCAGTGGTAGGGTCTCTTATGTACAAACAAAATGAACCCAAACTCGGCATGCCTAGCTGTACTGACATATGAGTACCAGTAAGAGTCATTGAATAACCCTGGAAGGTTACTTCATAAAATGCAGTGGTAGGGTCTCTTATGTACAAACAAAATGAGCCCAAACTCGGCATGCCTAGCTCTACTCACATATGAGTACCAGCAAGAGTCATTGAATAACTCTGGAAGGTTACTTCATAAGTTCCAGTGGTAGGGTCTCTTATGTACAAACAAAATGAGCCCAAACTCGGCATGCCTAGCTCTACTCACACATGAGTACCAGCAAGAGTCATTGAATAACCCTGGAAGGTTACTTCATAAGTTCCAGTGGTAGGGTCTCTTATGTACAAACAAAATGAGCCCAAACTCGGCATGCCTAGCTCTACTCACATATGAGTACCAGCAAGTGTCATCTAATAACCCTGGAAGGTTACTTCATAAGTTCCAGTGGTAGGGTCTCTTATGTACAAACAAAATTAGCCCAAACTCGGCATGCCTAGCTCTACTCACACATGAGTACCAGCAAGAGTCATTGAATAACCCTGGAAGGTTACTTCATAAGTTCCAGTGGTAGGGTCTCTTATGTACAAACAAAATTAGCCCAAACTCGGCATGCCTAGCTCTACTCACACATGAGTACCAGCAAGAGTCATTGAATAACCCTGGAAGGTTACTTCATAAGTTCCAGTGGTAGGGTCTCTTATGTACAAACAAAATTAGCCCAAACTCGGCATGCCTAGCTCTACTCACACATGAGTACCAGCAAGAGTCATTGAATAAGCCTGGAAGGTTACCTCATAAGTTCCAGTGGTAGGGTCTCTTATGTACAAACAAAATGAACCCAAACTCGGCATGCCTAGCTGTACTGACATATGAGTACCAGTAAGAGTCATTGAATAACCCTGGAAGGTTACTTCATAAAATGCAGTGGTAGGGTCCTTATGTACAAACAAAATGAGCCCAAACTCGGCATGCCTAGCTCTACTCACACATGAGTACCAGCAAGAGTCATTGAATAACCCTGGAAGGTTACTTCACTAGTACCAGTGGTAGGGTCTCACTAAAACAAATAAAATGAGCCCCAACCTGGCATAACTAGGTCTACTCTTTTATGAGTTCCAGTCGCAACACTTGAATGGGATGGTATACCATCAGTCCACATAATCTTACCAGATTTCAACGCAAGAAGCAAAATAATATCTAAATACCGAAATATATCCTGAATCAACATAATGGAAAAAATAAAGTAATAATGTCCATTTAGGTATATAAAATTAAGAAACTTATTTGTACGTAATTTGCACAGCCAGGCCTATAACACATAGATACATATCACAAAAATTCTAAGTCTCAAAGTTATTTAGTTGAACTACATTTCCGCAAATTACCGTACGTAGTACGTACTGTTGCCGCCGTGTCGCTGTAGTGACGCGATTTTGTACCTACTAATTTTGTAAACGCGTCCTTAAATTGCCGCTTTTTTGACTCCCGGCACGGTTTGTGACATATTGAACATTTGTGAAAAATCTTGTGAACTTGCATCGTGCATTGAAGACGCCGCGTGGAGTCTGGTAAAATTAAGATAATTCACTTGCTAATATTGGCCAATTTTAGTCTTGTGTGTATCTAGCTTGCCTCCAGGACTCCACTCAAGAACATCACCAGGATATATAAGGTAAAATCTTCTTATAACTACTTTATAATTTGTCATCGCTGAGAATCTCAGCAAATATGTCAGACATTTGATTACTTTAGGACAACTGGATGAATATAAATTAGCTTCCACTGTGCTTACAACCAATTCCCAGTAAGCCTACGGTAATTCTAGACATAATTTCTGGTAGCAGAGCGTGGTTAACTGCCTATATTGTAACTTTGTATCTTAGCCGTTGATTGTATCTGAACTCAGATTGGTATGAGCTTGTATCTTATCACCTTGTAGACAGTATTGTAGTGTTTGTCAGGTCAGTTATTGTCTAAAATACATAATATTTAATTGTATAAGTTGACCTAGATAATTTGAAACACATTGTCACATAACCTCAATCAGTAATTGTTGATTTACAATTGTTGAAAAATCTAAATTAAATTTGTTGTTGCATTAATAAGTCAGTTTGTTTGGATACATAACAGCTGTATGTATCAATAAATTTAGTAAATTTACTTTATTGCATATATTCATAAACATTAGAACAACCAACTTGACCTTGCCACTTGGGCGGGTCACATTAATAAACTTTGTTTTGTTATAATATACTATCTACACATTGTTTTCATCAGTTCTAGTTTTATATATTTTTTATTTTATATATCTAATATTATATATATTTTGTATGTATTTATGGGGTATATGTGTAGTATATGTAATATGTATTATTATGTATGTATATAGTAATATATTCATAATTATATTTATACTACAATAAATTTATAATTTCATTTATAGTATAATATCCCATTTATTAATATTACACTCTATCTAATTGTTATGATTATCTCTATATATAATGCACCTACCTTGCTTGTCTCTGCACCACCAAAAGGTCCGACTGGTAGATAATGCCTAACGGCATTAAGTCCACCTTATGTACATATGTATATTGTGCATGAAGAAATAAATAAATAAAAAAATAAATATAGATAATTTTGCTAGGTAACACATATTCCGTGCTTACTTACTATTGTATATCTCAAATAACACAGCCAGTCTGTCTGTTGCAAATAATTAATTAATTAATTTGAAGTTTCAACTTTTAATTTGTTATAAGTTATAACTTTGATAACCTTGATAACTTTGACTTTGTTTTGTGTCAATATATATTGAAACTATTAATTTTGTTGGACAGTACTTGCCTGCACTTGCAGTAAACAGGCTAATACTTTGTTGGTTTCAAAGAATTGAGAAAAATTAAGTTTTGATTGTTAATATTGTTTAACGCTTGTCCGGGCTCTTTTGAAATTTTGATTATGTCAGCTATCAAGGACTTGCGTGCGGCTGCTGGTGCTATTGCGTCAGATTTGCGCTGGTTTGCCTCAGCCAGTGCTTTAGTGAACCGGCCTGATCGCCAGCAGGCCCTACTTCAAAGGTACGAGCGGATTGACGATCGCCTGGCAAGTGTGGAACAGCAATTCCGCACTTTCAGCACTTGCTGTCTTGAAGTGTCAATCAATGATTTCACCGCTGACCAGCAAAATAAGGTCTGCGAAGACTATGCCCAGGTCTTGGACCTGTATGATGCTGTCTCCAATACTGCGAGACAACTAGTTGCCGATAGGGAAGGGCAACCCGGCCTGAAGCAGGAGCTTCCTAGGTCAGCACCGGGGCTGGTGAGTAGGCTCCCTACTTTGGACCTCCCCCATTTTGATGGCTGCCTAGGAAGCTACCTGGGCTTCATTAACTTGTTTGACAGCCTGGTCAATGACAGGGCTGACCTTCGGCCAGCACAAAAATTGGCCTATCTAATGTCGGTTCTGGATGGGGAGGCTAAGGGCCTCATCCAGCATCTGCCCGTGTCTGACGAGGCGTACCAGACGGCTCGGGACCTAATTACCCATAGGTACCATAATAAGCGTGGCCCACGCACATCGAGCAGATTTTGGGTTTGCCGACGCTCACCCGGGTCTCTGGGTTGCGCACCCAACTGTTGAACCCGCTTTTGGTGGCCATCAACGCACTTAAGTGCCTTGACCTGCCTGTGGACCAATGGTCCTATCTATTGGTGCACATTGTGCTGAAGAAGCTGCCTGCCGACCTGAGGTCGCGTTTTGAACAGCGCTTTGGTGGGGATAGCGCGACCCATCTGCCCCCCTTTGCTGACCTGGAGAGGTTCCTGGAGGATGAGTGCCGGGTCTTGGACAACTCCGGTGGTGACACGCCGGCTAAGACGCAGCCGCCCAAGGTCAAGGAGCAGGCTCGCGGTCACACCCGAGCCAATGTTGACCGGCGCCCTCCTCGCTTTGCGGTCACGCAGAGCCCAACGGAGTGCTCCTACTGCAAGGTCACGGGGCACAGAACGGCCAGTTGTAGGGCATTCTTGGACCTACATGTAGCCTCTCGTAGGCGCATCGCGAATGCCCGCCGCCTTTGCTTCTCTTGTTTGGGGTCCCACTACCAGCGAGACTGCCCAAATTCTCGCCCCTGTCCTCACTGTGGAGGACAGCATTTGGACATTCTCTGTATGAATGCCAGAGAGGTTGGCCGCTTGTCCAACCAGCCGACGCCGCGCACGGGCGGGTGTTTTGAAGGTGGCAGCCGAGGCTCACCGGCGCGTAGCCGAGAGTCGCCTCGCTCAATTGATCGCCACTCGCCCCATGTGGAGAACCGTAGCGTGCGCACGCCTCCTCTCTCTCGCGCACCTGAATGTGCTGTTCAGCGTCACCAGCACCATGACTGCTGCCCCAGGTATTCCCCTCCTTTGGCGGAGCGTCCCCGCCTTGACTCGCGCCCACCTCGTTTTGGGCGGGTGCGTCACTATGACCCCCCACAGATGGCGCGCGGATCGAGTCATCGCGCTTTTGAGGACTTCAAGCCGCACCCTCGTTTTGACTTGCCTGGTCCTGGCCAACGGTCGCCGCCCAGGCAACAATAGGTCATTGACCCCTGCCCTATCACTCCAACCTCCCCCATTGAGACCGTTATCCTACCAACGGTTGCTGTTAGGGTCTGGGGACCCACGGGGACCTCTGTTGTTGTCCGTGCTATATTGGACACAGGTTCACAAGGTTGCATTGTTTCCACTTATTTGGTAGGGCAGGTTAAATTAAATATGGGTTCTTTTCCAAATTGTATACGGGGCATAGGGGACGTAGCCTCTAATGTTGAAGGGCAAGTCAAGGTTTTGTTTGGCCCTGTTGAATCTTCACACCCGAGGATTAGGACCTCGGCTATTGTGCTGAAGAATATTTTGGGCATGCACCCACAGAAACAGCTACCCGCTGCTGTGGTGAATTTGA
This sequence comes from Euclidia mi, assembly GCA_944739405.2. Taxonomy (NCBI): domain Eukaryota; kingdom Metazoa; phylum Arthropoda; class Insecta; order Lepidoptera; family Erebidae; genus Euclidia; species Euclidia mi. The sequence continues at coordinate 55,202,374 of OX123199.2, forward strand.
CATCGGGATTGGAACTGGCAGACCCCAAATTTGACACACCGGGACAAATCGACTTGTTGATTGGCTCTGATGTCCTCGGTGGAATTTTGATTGGTGGGAAACGGGTCTTGGTGCCAAATGGTTTGACTGCCATCCCGACCATATTTGGATTTGCTTTGATGGGACCTGTACCTAGGGACCCCCCTCCACCCGAACTTGATAATTTGTTGGCTGTAGGCTCTGCTCTCTCTGATGCGGTTCAGAGGTTTTGGGAGATAGAGGAGCCCCCTCAAGCTGCCCGTTTGAATCCAGAACATGAGGAGTGCGAGCTGTTCTTCCAGAACAACACTGGTCGACTCCGTTCTGGTCGGATTATTACGAGGCTACCCTTCCTGTCTGTTCGGCCTCCGCTTGGTGAGTCACGACCTTTAGCCGAAAAGAGGTTGTTGGCCATGGAGCGCCGCATGGGTCGTGATCCGGAGCTCAGACAGAAGTACATTGAGTTCATGAGGGAATATGAACAGTTGGGACACATGTCTGTGTCAAATTTGGATTGGCGTTCGGTGGAGCATTACTTTCTCCCGCATCATGCGGTATTGAAGCCATCGACTGGCAAGCTGCGCACAGTGTTTGATGGTTCTGCGCAGACTTCAACAGGCGTATCCTTGAACCAGTGCTTGCATTCTGGTCCCAAGTTGGTCAAGGACCTTTGTGACGTCATCACCAGCTTCCGACGACATCAGGTTGTCTTTGTGGCCGACATAAAAATTATGTTCAGGCAGACGATTATCCACCCTGATGACCGTCGCTTCCAGCTGATCCTTTGGAGAGAGTCTCCTTGCGATCCCATGGTCGTCTACGAGCTCAATACAAATACGTACGGGTTAAGGTCAAGCCCCTACTTGGCAATACGTTCTCTTTGGGAGCTCGCAGACCGCGAAGGCCTACGTTTCCCAAGAGCCTCCGCCATCTTGAAGGACGATATTTACGTCGATGACATTTGCTCGGGCGCCTCCACAGCGGACGAGGCGATCCTCCTGCGGGACGAATTGATAGGTATTTTGGCCTCCGCTGGTTATGAGTTGCGTAAATGGATTTCCAACTCACCAGCGCTTTTGGAAGGCTTGCCAGAGGATCATCAGCAAGATCCACATCTATTTGAGATTGTTGACAACCCCGCCATGATGGCTGTTCTCGGCGTTCAGTACAGACCAGTCCAAGACATCTTTACGTATAACGTAGACTTGAAACTGCCTTGTTCTTGGACTAAACGTCTCGTGTTGTCTACTGTCGCCAGAACCTTTGATCCGAACGGTTGGATTTGTCCTATCATATTTTGGGCAAAATGCTTCTTGCAGAAGCTTTGGACAGCAGGATTGACCTGGGACGAACCTCTGCACGGCACTCTTGTTGAGGAATGGACCTCTTTTGTATCCTCACTTCCTGCCGTCAACGAGATCTCCTTGCCTCGTCCCATCCTTCCTCCCGGGAAGTACAAGGCCACCCTTCACGGGTTTTGTGACGCCTCGGAACGTGGTCACGCCGCCGTGGTGTACTTGCGCACAGTTAGTGCCTCAGGTCAGGTGAGGGTTTCCCTGATCATGGCAAAGAGCAAGGTGGCACCCCTTCGGACATCTCTGACCATTCCAAAATTGGAGCTCTCGGGAGCAGCCCTTCTTGTACGCTTGTTGAACCACGTGTCCAGTACTTTGGGTAAAAGCATTTGCATTAATGGGACCTACGCCTGGACAGACAGCCAAATTGTTCTTTGTTGGTTGAAGGCTTCTGTCCACACTTTGGAGGTATTTGTCGCTAATCGCGTTTCCCAAATCCAGAAATCCGAAGTCAAACTTGTTTGGAGACACGTGCCAGGTGAGCTCAACCCCGCTGATTGTGCCTCACGCGGATGCTTGACGCCTAGTTTGATAGGTCATTCGCTGTGGTGGGGTCCGGAATGGTTGAGTCGACCAGAAATTGATTGGCCTCGAACGCCAGTTTTGAATACTTCTAATTTGCCGGGTCTACGAACACTCGCTCTTGAGAAGGTGGAATGCGCCTTCGACCCCGATTTTTTGTTGAATCGTTACAGCTCCCTCGACAAGTTGTTAGGTGTCACTGCTTGGATAAAGCGTTTTGTTTTTAATTTTAGGCACCCACAACAGAAACGACTGACACCGTTTCTCTCACCACAGGAACGACAGGAGTCCCTCACCTTTTGGGTTCGTTCTGTGCAATTAGCGCATTTTGAAAGGGAGATTGCTATCCTCAAGTCGGGGAAATCGAAATTGTCGGGAGCTGTATCTAAATTGAACCCCTTTTTGGACGAAACGGGTCTCTTGCGCGTTGGAGGGCGTCTCAAGAACGCCAACCTCCCTTACGGGGCTCGTCACCCCCTTTTGTTACCTAAGGACGGTCATTTGGTACGCTTGTTGGTAACTGACCGTCACCTTAAAAATTCGCATGCTGGTTGTAATGCCTTGTTGGCCATTTTGCAACGCGAGTTTTGGATTTTGTCTGCCCGAAGAATTATTCGGAGTGTAGTCTTTCGCTGCATCCCTTGCTATAAGCTCAAGGCTTCTACCATGCAGCCCTTGATGGGGGACTTACCGGCAGATCGCGTAACTGAAAGCAGGACGTTTGACGGTGTTGGCACGGACTTCGCTGGTCCTTTTTTGGTGAAAACGTCGACACTTCGAAACAGCAAGACTGTCAAGGCCTACTTGTGTGTTTTTGTTTGTCTTTCCACAAAGGCCGTACACTTAGAACTGGTCTCCTCGCTTACGACCGAGGCGTTTGTAGCCACATTTGACAGATTTGTATCCCGCAGAGGGCTGCCTTCCTTGATCCGTTCTGACTGCGGCACTAACTTCAAGGGCACTTATAATTATCTGAATGATGTTGTTAATTTTCTTGAAACCAACAAAGCTGATATAGGTGATAGGCTTGCCCGACGTGGGATAAATTGGTTGTTTTCCCCACCAAATTGTCCACACTGGGGTGGTATATTTGAGGCCGCCGTAAAATCGGCCAAAACACACTTGCGCAGGACAATCGGTGAATCTGTCCTTACATTTGAGGAACTCGCAACTGTGTTTTGTAAGATTGAGGCCGTTTTGAACTCTCGGCCATTGTGCCCGATCTCCTCAGATCCGAATGATTTGGAGGCCCTTACGCCGGGCCATTTTTTGATTGGTCGCCCACTTGTCGCCTTGCCTGAGTACCCCTATATTGATACGAGACCTGGTCGTCTCTCGCGTTTTGAATTGGTACGCCAGATTACTCAGAGCTTTTGGAAACGCTGGAACTTGGAATATTTGCACATACTCCAGCAACGCGTTAAGTGGACCGACAAGACCGATCCACCCAAGATTGGTGACCTCGTTTTGATCAAGGAGGCTAACCTTCCGCCACTCAGATGGCGCAGGGGGCGCATCCTTCATTTGGTAACTGGGGCTGATGGAGTTCCCCGATTTGCTGAGGTCTTGGTGGACGGTTCGATTCTGAGGAGAGCGGTTGCAACATTGTCGCGTCTACCAACCGATTAGCGGACCGGTAGGCCGGTCCGGGGCGGGTGGATGTTTGAAATAGAATTGGTTTTTATTATAAGTCAAATCGATTAGATCGATTGAGTAACATTTTGTTTAGTCTATTGAAAATTTCTGACAATGGTCACACTGAACTGTCACTTCCGTTCGCTTCCCCTTGAAAAATTACCACGTTGTCGACTCGTACGTAAAAGAATTGGTCGCCTTTTGAAAAGCACATCCTTGTAGCTACGCGAATAGTTGTGCAATCTATTAAATTGCCGCTTTTTTTACTCCCGGCACGGTTTGTGACATATTGAACATTTGTGAAAAATCTTGTGAACTTGCATCGTGCATTGAAGACGCCGCGTGGAGTCTGGTAAAGTAAAGATAATTCACTTGCTAATATTGGCCAATTTTAGTCTTGTGTGTATCTAGCTTGCCTCCAGGACTCCACTCAAGAACATCACCAGGATATATAAGGTAAAATCTTCTTATAACTACTTTATAATTTGTCATCGCTGAGAATCTCAGCAAATATGTCAGACATTTGATTACTTTAGGACAACTGGATGAATATAAATTAGCTTCCACTGTGCTTACAACCAATTCCCAGTAAGCCTACGGTAATTCTAGACAAGAAATAATAATTAAAATTAAAAAGCAATGAAAAACACAATCTTTACTATAATAAAATTGAAGAGGTGAAAAAGTCTGTACATTCAAGATATTTTGTCGAAAATTAGCTAAAAAGTCTAGGAAAATGCTAAAAAGCAATACTTGATAATTTTTAGAATTTATGTCTGTCTGTCTGTCCGACGTCTTTCCCTATGTTGCTAAAGATCTCTAAAATGGCGAAATTGATTTCAATAAAAATTACACTCAGGTACAAAGGATACTCAAACCTATAAAATAGTATATGTTACATCACAATCGGTTGAGTGGTTTTCAGTGTACAGCTTGACCTCTCCTTTGTACGTAGTCCCAAACAAAACAGGGATCATCCAAAACTGGTTATATATGTGATGCCATCTATGATCATTATAAGTTTGTTAGTAAAAGTATAGTTAGTCTAAAAAGGTACCTTCGAAGTGTTTTATGGCTATTTACCCGACTTTAAAAAAGGAGGTGATTCTTAATTTCGTCAGTATATTTTTACGTATTTTCGATAAATACATTACTGGAACCGAGGATATTTATAGTTATCCTTCCCACCGACAGATGTCACTATTTTCAAATAATTTTCTAGCAAAATAAATGTTTCTTGCAAAAAGGACAATAATTATGTGTCGAGTATCTTTCTTTTATTAAAAAAATGACAGAGTATTACATTCGGCACTTTCATAAACAAAAAGTCTCTGTGTCAAAATTTATCACAATGTCCACTTAATTTAAACGGTCAATCTCATTTATTTAAAATTATTATGTTTATATAATAGTTATATAATCATTTCATTTTATTTTAAATGATAAAAACAATTACTATAGATCCTTTTTTTCAATAAATTGTCGATTAGTCGGTTTGTATATGTAAACATAGATGGCGTTTTCTGAATGGCGGTGTTAAGGTTCGCCGTGCATTGATGAGGTTCTCGGTTAATTATCTTTCGTTTTCGTCGGATTGGTGTCTTAGTCGTTTCTTTTGAATAATAAATGTGGATGTGTTTCTTTGTTTTCTTTCGTTCGTTCGTGTTCTGTACTTATACAGGTGTCTCATTATTCCCAAATTCCCACACCTCACGTACGTGGGATCCGTGGGTGGGAGACTGAGGCCTGAATTCAGATAACTCTTGAGTAACTCAACGGGGCTATCTTACTTTCGGCAGGGCTGAATATGCTTAGCCCTGACTGTATTTTCTAAATAAATCACAGGGACAGACTTTAACAGCTGGAATCGACCCCCGAACATGTTGTTTTTCACATGGTCAGTTATATGTGGCATGTTTACGAGTAAGCGGTAAAAATAATTTACATGTTCTATATGAAGGTGGTAAAACAGTTAGATAATGTTGTGTATAAAGAAAGTCTGTAATGATATCCCTACTATCCCTACTTCGCTTCTAATATTATAAATTCGAAAGTGTGTATGTATGTATGTTCCGTTTTCACGCTAAAACGGCTGAACTGATTTTGTTGAAATTTAATCCTACTAATATTATAAATGTGAGAGTTTGTGAAGATGTATGTATAGATGGATATATGGATGGATGGACGGATGGATGTATGGATGGATGTTTGTTACTCTTTCACGCAAAAACTACTGAACGGATTTGGATGAAACTTTAGAGTAATATAGTTTATACATTAGCTACAATTTACAAAGATTTTGTATAATGTTGCCATAATATAAGGAAAAGTATCAACTAAGTCGGCAAAAATCCTCTTAAACTCGGAAAGCTGTCTTCGCGTGCGTTGCTTAAACCATAAAAGTTACTTGAAGATAATGTACGGTGAAATTGTTTATCACAGGGGCTCACTATGGAAAATTCATGATGGCTGCCGTCACTAAATGGCGGATTACTTATTTTCCACAAAATACCTCAATACGGATATCAAATAAAAGGGCTTTATTCGTAGAATAGAGCTCACTATAAAAAATCCAAGATGGCTGTCGTCGCAAAATGGCGGATTACATATTTGCCACAAATACCTTTATATGGGTATCGAATGAAAGGGCTTGATTGGTAGAATAGGCTCACTATGAAAAATCCAATATGGCTGCCGCCACAAAATGGCTGATAACATATTTTCCACAAATACCTCAATATGGGAATCAAATGAAAGGGCTTGATTGGTAGAATAGACCTTACTATTAAAAATCCAAGATGGCCGCCGCCACAAAATGGCGGATAACTTATTTTTCACAAATACCTCAATATGGGTATCGAATGAAAGGGCTGGATTGGTAGAATAGACCTCACTATGAAAACAGAATGAAAAGTATTAACAAACAAAACCAAAAACTTGCAAATAAAATAAACTAAAAAAAACATTTATTTTAATTTTGGGCGTAGCGTATCCAGAATAAACATTATGATAGAAATTTCACTTGCCCAACGATTTTATATTTGTCTGATCAATACCCTAGATTGATGAGAAGTTTGGTGCGATCTGGCAGCTAGGACTTACCGAATTACTTTTTAGCTTTTGGTACATAACCTAACTAGATCATTTTTATTGTAATAAAACAGTGTAACACAAAAAAAAAAGTTTTTACAATGCTCATTCTAGAGTAGTGTAGTTATCAAATTGTTTTCAAAATTGATAGATTTATTGCCTTTAGTATTTAATGTAGATGAACTTTGTCTTTACAGTAAGTAGTTTGGACGAATAGTTTAAAAGTTATCACGATATAATTGATATAAGCGCAGCGTCATTCAAAGCGCTTTCTATGAGTTGGCGCTCTTAAGCGCAGCGGGGCAGAGGGGCGGTCTGATTATGTACTTTGTGGTAATGCTTTCAGTTTTTATTTTTGCTGCTATTCTATTCAGTAGATACATATGCTCTTCAATAACTTTAATAATATACCTACATACAAATCTTTACCTAAAGTTTGACGACTATGAAAACAAAAGTAATTTTAAGTAGGTATTATTTGTTTATATGTATGCTACACGGCTAATGTGCAGATCCGCTTGTGATGAAATTTGATATGGATAGTCTGAAACCTGGGGAAGTAGGTACAAAGGCTACTCCTTATTATTTCATGCGGGCGAAAGCTAGTTACTACATAAACATAACCTAAGACCTAAGCATAGTAATACCTAATTAGGTGTCTCGTAAAAAGAACGCTAAGTGAAAAATATTGTAACCGCGGCGACACAGATATACCCAGTAGTTTCATAAAGCCGTAGTAAAATCATTTTCATTTGATAAATATCTCACCTCATCATCTCCGCTTCACTATGAAATCCCTCGTTATACCTACCTACCTCTGCAAAATCTATTAAGGGATGCCTTTAAAATTTCAGCTTCAATATTGCATTTTTGCTTTGTAGCTATCCGCGGCCACGAACCTAATTTAGTGAAATACTCGAAGCCATTTTTATTTAACACCGTTGATCCGCTCATCTCTCTGCCGTTGGGTGCAGAGCTGAGATGAATAGAGATTATTTGTTAGCGCAAGATATTTTCTCTCCGCCTGGTGACTGGTTGTGGTCTGGTGGTTGTCGTAAGAGGCGTCAAGAAAAACACACGCAGGAAATAGCAATATAGGTAATGATATAGTTAATTATGTAGCTGTACTGTCTTGAAAACCACAACTCTTATTATTCTTTATTTTTTCTATATACGAGATCTTCCCTACTAGGAATATTATCTTGTGTCGCAGGAGGACCATAAAAGCATTCAGTAAGATTTTAGCAGCAAATCTTTGAGACAAAACCTTCCTTCGATTCAGACCGTGTTTAAATCGCTTTTAGTTGAACTAAGTAGAAAGAGTTAAGCAGTATTTTCATAAAGAAAGCCACATTATGGCTACCCGTGTGACTTAGCTAGTTGGACAATTGATTTCCGCACTTAGCAACTAAATTGGGCCATTGTGCCTGAGCAGCGACACGGCTGTCGCTTGCTACTCATACCAAGAAAGCTCCTTCCAGAATGCCATGAGTTGACCAGTGTTGCGTATGGCTTCGTTCATGGTTCTGGGATTGTTCAGGAACCTCGTCCGTTGGTCGCTCACGCTGGTACAATTTAGAATCACATGAGCGGGTGTTTCTTCGGTCTCCATGCAGCCCCTGCATAGTGGGCTGTCCGTGACGCCAATATTGTAGAAGTGCTTATTTAGTGGACAGTGGCCGGTTATTATGCCAGTCAGATGCTTGAGTGTTTTACCCGTGTGACTTACTTAACTACTCACTCTATCACCTCACCACAACGGGTCATGAGCGGTCGTCCAACCCTAGATGAAACATACCTATGTTTCACATTCGATAAGTCTTCTAGTCTGTATTTATTATATATATACCTACCTGTAGATTTTCAATGAATCCGTTTCTACATGTCAGATAACTTACTAAACATCTTCTTCTTCTTTTCGTGTCGATGGCAACACTTTTCAAACGGTTTTAGCCCAGTACCTACTCGGCAACGCGTATCGCATTTGGCTTTGATTGATACATGTCGTCAAGTGTGCACGAGTTTGGGGTTGTGGTGCACGTCAGCATATGGCTCATTGTCTGTGGTGATACGCCGCAGTCGAACTTATTTTCGTTTGGATGGATATAACCCCACCTTGACAGATTATCTTTAGATCTGCCGACCTGGGTGCGCAGCCTGTTGGGTGCCTTCCAACTACAAAACATAAAAACAAAATACGTATCACAAAAAAATATTTTCGTCCCATGGATATATTCTGTCCGATCTCCTTAAACCCGCACCAACATTCCTTTGCAAGTTACAAGTCTTTCAAACAAGTCTATTGCAATGTTCTAATTAATTAACAGTTCTGAGAAACTGCTTGCGTAGGATTTCATTATTTTTTGTTCCTTTTGAATTGATTAGTCTAAACTATTAATTATAAGGAATTGGCTGAACCAGATTACTTTATATAGCTGCATGCATCAGACTACAACAGTCACAGATCTATATGATTAGAGCCACTTTTTTAATAAGTTAACTCTAGCACCTTTTATATGACAACTTCCGCACTACTGTGTGGTGGCGTGACTTGATATTCATACAATCAACGGATACAAGGTACACCCAGGCTCGAAACAAGTATTACTAGTGTATCACAATTATCTACATAATATGTTGACTGTGCGGTTGGCACAGAGCAGCCATTCTCAAAGCGTGCTCCGTGGAGCCCCAGGGCTTCAAGAAGCATCTCTAGGGGTTCCACGTAAATGTATGTCAGTAAAATAAATGGTTTTAAAGTGCACTAGGATCCGGCTTTGTGATTCCCACACGGTACAACATTGTGTGACTCAGCCATTGTTGTTTCGATTCCGGGTGTCCGTTAGTTGCATGTTTATAAAGTCCTCCGCGACACAGGATTCATTCCCAGAGCGGTAGTTGTCTCTCTAAAGAAAATAATAGCCGTAACACACGCTCGAACTTGTCCGGCGGACAAAACCCGTTGGTCCGGCGGACCAAATCCGCTCTCGCTACAGACGACCGGATCGGACAGTAGCTTCACGTAAGCCATATCCGATCCGACCGATCTGCAAACTAGCGGACCGAGGCGGACTCAATTAATAATAATTATGTTCGCCGGACTACTCTACAGACGGGCAGATTTGGTCGGGAGGCGGAGCAAATCCGTGGTCTGTCCGGACCAAGTTCGAGCGTGTGTTACGGCCATAAGATGTGACACATTTGGGATCGATGCCACAACACTCGGTGCAGTTCTAAACGGCGAGGCGACCTCTTAAACTCTATAGTCTATACGAGCAGTCAGTCACTTTGAAGTAAGTCCAACTACCTAAACCTAATATTTTAAATAGGTAATGTTCTTTAAAACTGGTTTAGGTTTGAGCTAGGTTATTTTAGGGTATTTATTACGCCTCCTGTAGGTACCTACCTAACTAGTTTAAAAAAATATCTTCTGAAGGGCTTAAAGCCACTTTGCATCGGAATCAGCAAGTCGCTGGGTCGTAGGTATCTGTTTGTATATGTGCGTACGCTTAGGTATGTAGCTCCAAGACTGAAAATATGAAATGGAAAAAAAATTAAAGAAAATTAGCAGGTATAGATACCTACTTAGATAGTAGGGACTTTAATAAGTAGGTACCTACCCGTTTGGATTTGTGAAATTTATTAAGTACATAATAATATTAATGTCATCACTCTTTTAACCAGTAATAATAAAGCAGCCCCGTCTATAATAAAACGTTACATGTCATGTAACATGACTAACATGTAGTAGTGGCAGAGTCCAATTAGGTTGCTTTGGAAACTGTGCCGTAACGACTAACGCCATCTTTGCAATAAAAACAACACCATTGCAGTTATAAGTGCTAGAGAGGGCGCTTTTACACATTTACTTAGCACCTTGCTCCTTGCGTAGCTTAGCACTGATTTTGGACTGGTTTGTTTGGCAAATTGCAGAATGATATTTTATTTTAAAGAAAATGTATTGAGCTAAAACCTAAAACCCTTTAGCAAATAGCGCTAAGCCACAATACTTATGTATTTACAAAACGGATCCGGCGCGACCATTTGATGTTTGACTTTCTTATAAAATATATTATTTATAGTTTTCGTATTAAGGACGCGTTTACGCTTGTATCAAAAAACCACATATTTTCGGTACATTTTACGACAATTTTAGATAATAACTAATAAAACTAATGATTACGATAAATCGATTACTTTTTTATCTATAAATCAATTTGAAAATAAATAAAAAATATTTAACTAATATTAATGTAAAATCGATTCGAAACGGCCTCTTAAAACAAAAATAGGCATTTACTGCTATTTTTGGGTACAATTTTCTCGCTATTTTAACATTTATTTAGATTTTCAAAGATATAATAGGGTAGTAAATATAGTCAACTCAAAAACAATTTGATTTTGTTTTTCCCCATCCAACTGGTAACCTGTGCAAGCGTTGCTTAACTTTGCTGATCTGTTACGAACGGCAAGCCAAGTCTCGCTATGAGCGCTACATCGAATAACCCTGGAAGGTTACTTCATAAGTTGCAGTGGTTGGGTCTCGTATGTACAAACAAAATGAGCCCAAACTCGGCATGCCTAGCTCTACTCACATATGAGTACCAGCAAGAGTCATCTAATAACCCTGGAAGGTTACTTCATAAGTTTCAGTGGTAGGGTCTCTCATGTACAAACAAAATGAGCCCAAACTCGGCATGCCTAGCTCTACTCACATATGAGTACCAGCAAGTGTCATTGAATAACCCTGGAAGGTTACTTCATAAGTTCCAGTGGTAGGGTCTCTTATGTACAAACAAAATGAGCCCAAACTCGGCATGCCTAGCTCTACTCACACATGAGTACTAGCAAGAGTCATTGAATAACCCTGGAAGGTTACTTCATAAGTTCCAGTGGTAGGGTCTCTTATGTACAAACAAAATGAGCCCAAACTCGGCATGCCTAGCTCTACTCACATATGAGTACCAGTAAGAGTCATCGAATAACCCTGGAAGGTTACTTCATAAGTTCCAGTGGTAGGGTCTCTTATGTACAAACAAAATGAGCCCAAACTCGGCATGCCTAGCTCTACTCACACATGAGTACCAGCAAGAGTCATTGAATAACCCTGGTAGGTTACTTCATAAGTTCCTGTGGTAGGGTCTCTTATGTACAAACAAAATGAGCCCAAACTCGGCATGCCTAGCTCTACTCACATATGAGTACCAGCAAGTGTCATCTAATAACCCTGGAAGGTTACTTCATAAGTTCCAGTGGTAAGGTCTCTTATGTACAAACAAAGTGAGCCCAAACTCGGCATGCCTAGCTCTACTCACATAAGAGTACCAGTAAGACTCATCGAATAATCTTGGAAGGTTACTTCACTAGTACCAGTGGTAGGGTCTCACTAAAACAAATAAAATGAGCCCCAACCTGGCATAACTAGGTCTACTCTTTTATGAGTTCCAGTCGCAACACTTGAATGGGATGGTATACCATCAGTCCTCATAATCTTACCAGATTTCAACGCAAGAAACAAAATAATATCTAAATACCGAAATATATCGTGAATCAACATAATGGAAAAAATAAAGTAATAATGTCCATTTAGGTATATAAAAATAAGAAACTTATTTGTACGTAATTCGCACAGCCAGGCCTATAACACATAGATACTTATCACAAAAAATTCTCAGTCTCAAAGTTATTTAGTTGAACTACATTTCCGCAAGTTACCGTACGTAGTAGGTACGTACTGTTGCCGCCGTGTCGCTGTAGTGACGCGATTTTGTACCTACTAATTTTGTAAACGCGTCCTTAATGGATGAACGATGCTGTAACAAGAAAATAATTTTGATCTGAGTAGTTAGCTAGATATATTATGCAGGCTACATAATAAACTATTTAATAAACAATAAAAAAACGCGTTATCATTTAGCAGTCCAATATAATATATTTATATCAAGCATCTGATCCAATTTACGGATAAATGTATATAAACGCTTCAGAACGAATCATATAAATTAAGTACTAAACGAAGAAAATCTGTCAAATTTGACAATGACATTATAAGTTGCGAAAGTACGCTACCTATTGAAAATTGAAAGACTTGAAAGTTTTGTACTTTGAAAATCCGGTAAACAAATCAAGATAAACCTATTCCTGCATCGTCAAAATCATTATGCAGAAGCTCTAGAAGAAAACCTTAAAAATATTTTCATGTTGGAACGCATACAACCCTAAAAACGGGCGAAAACTACAAAATAGAGACAACCAAGAGATAGCGCTCAATTTCGTTTGTGTTTTCGATTGCTTATAGTGTATTTATACTACTTGCGGTTATTCCAGTGACAGAAAATGTATCAGCGCTTGCTTTAAAACGTGTCTTGCAGTAAACAAAACTCGTTAATAGTTGTTTTAAGACCAATTACCATCGTCAGCCCAGCCAACATCACCCTTATTTAAAATGAAACCGAACATTTTATTGAAACGAAATTGTCTCTGCTGCAAGTTATTTGACGCATAATGATAAAAAATCGCAATGTAGCTACAAAAATGTAATTTATGAAAAGTTATTGCAGTGAGTCGCTTAGATGAAACTTTTAGACGTCAAATGCAGATTGAAGCAAAGTAGCACAATAAAATGAAAAGAAATAGAGATAGCTGCTATAGCTATTAGTAAATTGTTGAAACTGTTAGCTTATTTCAATTCAGATGTCATGATTTGACTCATCAAGAAGAGTAGCGAGTCTCTACTGTGCAAGTGTACCTGGAGTTCAGTCAAATTCATTCTGAAGTCAATAATGACATTTGCAATAATGCACTGTGCAGGTAAAGTATTGAAATTACATAACCAGTTACTTAACATAATTGTCATGGGTACATAGACACTAAATATTGAAGTAATTTCAATGTCAAGGAAAGTGACTCCTACGCTGCAGGTCATGGGTTTGATTCCTGCTCAAGTCAAACATTTGTATATGTGCATGGATATATATCGCGGTCTGGGTGTTTTTATGTATAATATGTATGATAATCCATTGTCTAGTACCAAAAGTACAAGCATTGCTTAGTTTGAGACTAGATAGTATTATGTGTATGTGGTAGAATTTTAATATTATTTATTTGAGTATGATAGCCCTATGCTTCACAGAGCATGTTAAGCTTTGGTGTCCCGGCTGTCATGAAATTTTTTGATGGTCATTATAGGGAGTCAGTACCTCGGAATAAACTGACAATAGTCTTAGGGTTCTATCAGAATATAGTATAATAATAATAAGAACGCAAAACTGACCGCTTGAATGCTCGACCGACCGCTCTCTGGCTGATAGAACCCTTAACCATAAAATACTGCTACCCCTTTGAGTAGCGAAGGTAAGGCAGGCAGTTGCTCTGAGCAAAATGTGCCGTCAAATTAGGTTAAGACTAGTAAAACACTAGGAGGATGATGGTGAATCTGTGTGACAGATAAACAATACAAAATGTCACTACCCCATTTCATTCTGTGATTGCCATAAGAGACTGCTTAGAAAAATTGACAAAGCATATAAAATCTTTGTGAAGAGAAGGACACTCAACATCAGATCCAACCCCTCTGGCCAGCTAGACGAATACCTATTGTTCCACCATCCACAGCTGTGAAACAACTTAGGAGAGGCTTAATACCAGCAGGGGACTGTGAAAGCATAGTACAAAAATAATAGTAGGATAGCTTCATACAAATCGGCCGCCGCCGGTTTGAATGTACGCATGAGTCGCCGGCGCCGCACACAATCTCATAGACGAGCGCGGCCCGGCGCGGCCTCAGTACAGATTGCGCCGCGCGTCGAAGGATGCAAGAGTAGGTAATTAACTCGCCGATCGGCCTTAGCTAGCCTACTATTCTTTTTTTACTATGGTGAAAGGCGGTAAACTTTCTACAATGTACTTAATATGAAATTACACAAACAATATTTTATTCTTTTTCAGATTACTTCATAGCATCAAACAATCATTATGCAAGAGTTGGTAGAATTTAAGAGTATGAAACATGTGACACAACACAGCTTTATTCTTAAAATGGCAGTACATAAAAATATCTTTGATAGTGAACCATCAGTTGCTCACTCAAAGAAGAAGACTGTTATATAGAGGATGGCGAGAAGATTCAGCTGCCAGCCAGCGTTCTACTCATGGAGAAATATCTCTCACTGCTACTTACCCAACAGAAACCATTTCTGCTATCAGAAAGTACTGAAGTAGTGCCATTGGTTCAAAGCAATGAAGACCATACCAAACTCTAAAATATGGTATATTATTTTGTTTCTTTTGTGAGTTTAAAGTAAATACTATTAAAGTAAGAGCAATAAACATAGAGGAAGCATGTGAGGTTTGTAAGGACAGAGACAAATGACATTCTGTTGACCCTGCCTACCCCAACGTGAAAAAGGCGTGAGTATAGGTATGTATGTGTATTAAAGTAGTTACAAAGACAGTAGTAGATGTAATGTGACTTGTTGTTATTGTAATTAGCTGTTTAATTATTTGTACTTAAAATACATACCTACTTTATTTATATAAATAAGTATTTGTAGTCTTAATAACATGTTGCAAAGTATATTATTATTGTGATATTAAATAAATTATTCTAAATAATATTGTATTTATTTCAGTATATTTTTGATTCTATAACTAGATAAAGTATTAAAAGTTGATTTCTATTTAAGCTAGTAGTATAATAGTAGAGTAGGTACTTACTTGATACTTGATGGCACGGGCTGTTTCCGCAACTCCACGTCTTGGCGTGTATTTTGCGTGTGGGTGGGAATGGTGTCATTCGAGCCACCCCAGCTCTTCGAGGAAGGCCAGCAGACTCTTGATGTGGCCCACGGCTTCCCTCAGGGTGCTGTATCTGGTCACGTACTGTTGCCTGTACTGTGCGACCTCAGGGCAGTCGAGGAGCAGGTGGGCTGCCGTCTCGTCTGCTGCCATACAGGCCCTGCACAGCAGGCTGACGGTGATACCTATAGTAAATAGGTGTTTATTAAAGAATCCGTGTCCTGTGTAGGCGGCCGTGACTGTCCGTAGTTGTTGTTTGGACAGCCGGAGGATTTGTTTAGCTATCTTACCGTCTACTGCGGGAAGAGCCTCCTTGGCCTGCCTACATGTTTCAATACCAATCCAGGACTGGTTGTGTTTGGTCCTGGTCCTATTTCTTACCAGGTTGCGATAAAAACCAGAAGGGAGGGGAATAATGGGCTCGGGTCCCACCACCTCTAAAGTGGCCCCTCTTCTGGCAAGTACGTCGGCTGCGTCATTCCCTCTTGAGCCACTGTGGCCCTTAATCCATTGCAGTGTTAATTTGTTTAGTTTACCTACCTCTGTTAGTTTCTGGTGGCATTCAAGCGTGAGTGCCGAGGTGATAGTATGACTTTTGAGGGCTGAGAGGACAGCCTTACTATCTGAGAGGATCCTAATGGATCGTTCCCTTACCTCACGTGCCATGATTGCTGTGGCAGCTAGGATTATGTCAAAACATTCGGCCTGGTAGACCGTGTTGTAGGCTCCCAGCGGTGCTGCGATGTTGATGTTTAGGTCCTCGGAGAATACTCCTGAACCCGTACCTGTATCTGTTTAAGACCCATCTGTGAAGATCGTGAGCTCGTTGTGGTTAACTGCTCCTTCGTGTATGTCCTCGTACAGTTGGATTTTGTATTTCTTGTCGAAAACAAATTGTTTCGGTATACGGTCGCCAATGGCTTGTGTGATAGGAACTTCTTTAAAGAGTGTATTTAAGTTGTTAGTGTGCGGTGTGTTAGTGTCTTTCCAGAGCTTCAGAGCTCTTAGCCGGAATGCCGACATCGTTGCTTCCTGTTGTATGAACAGGTGCAATGGAGGCAGGTCCAGCAACACTTCAAGTGCCGCTGTTGGCGTTGTTTTCATACAGCCCGTGGCCGCTAGGCATGCAAGTCTTTGAAGCTTCTGAAGCTTGTTGGCGGCCGTTATTAGGTTGGTCCGAGGCCACCACACTACTGCGCCGTAGCTTACCATCGGACGTATTATTGTCTTATAGAGCCATAAGACAATTTTGGGGGATAGGCCCCAGCGTTTACCTATCATCTTCTTGCACTGCCAGAAGATGATGCTGGCTTTATTGAGCTTATTTTCCATGTGACTGTTCCATGTCAATTTGCTGTCGAGAGTGACGCCCAGGTACTTGACCTCGGTAGACAGCTTAAGCTCTGTATCAAATAATCTGGGCAATCGGTAAGTACCCAGCGCGCGTTTGTGTGTGAACATAACTAGTTCGGTCTTGGTCGGGTTTACAGATAATTCGTACTCATTACACCACCACTCTACTATGCGTAGGGCTTGTTGGGTTAGGTCGTACACTGTACTGGTTACCTTACCTGAGGTGAGTATGGTTAGATCATCTGCATAACCTATTGTAAACCGTTGAGTTTGTCTATGAGTTCATTGATGACTAAGTTCCACAATAGCGGGGAGAGTACACCTCCCTGCGGGCACCCTTTAGTTATCAAGGCTGTCTGAGTGTCGCCTTGCAGGCGCACTACCCTTTTGCTGAGCATGTTTTGGATCCACTGTATGAGCATCTGGTCCACACCATGCCTGGCTAGGGCGTTGCTTATGCTGGAAAAGTTTGTCTTGACGAAGGCTCCTTCTATGTCGATGAAGGTGCCCAGGCAGATGCTTTTTTGTTTTATAGCAGCTTCTATCTGGTTCACGACCTGATGTAAGGCCGATTCCGTCGATTTCCCTGAGCTGTATGCATGTTGGTTGGCATGTAAGGGTAGGTGCTTAAGAGCCCCACTTCTTAGTTCCCTCTCGCAAAGCCTTGCCAAGGCTTTAAGCATGAAGGAGGTGAGGCTTATTGGTCTAAAGGACTTTGCATGGGTATAGTCTGTTTTGCCTGGTTTTGGTATGAAGATTAGTTTGACTTCCCTCCACCTCTTCGGTACATATCTGAGGGCCAGGCTAGCCCTCATAATTGCCAGGAGTCTTTTAAGGACAGGTTCTCCTCCCCATTGTAATTACCCTGGGAAGATGCCATCCAGTCCGGCTGCTTTGAAGGGGTGGAAGCTATCGATGGCCCATCGCAGTTTTTCTTCTGTGACCACGTTGTTTGCGTGTCTCCATTCGTGTTCGGTCGCCACTGTTGGTGTATCGTGCCACGTTATTACCGGGGTGAGGACGCAGCCTGGGAAGTGTGTTTCGAGTAGGACGCGTCTTGTCTCCTCCTCCGATGTGGTGTATGTGTTATCCGGTTTACGGAGAGTACCTGGTGCAACCGTTGGCTGCTGGGCCAGTAGTTTCCTTACCCGGTTTGCTTGTTGGCAAGATTCAATGCTCCCACAGAATTTTCTCCATCCCAGGGTGTGTCTGAATCTGAGGCATTTCTTGTAGTCTGATTTGGCCGCTTTATAAGCGTCCCAATCAGCATCCGCGCTTGTGTTCATTGCCCTATTTAGAGACTTTCTTACCTTCTTGCGCTTACGTTCAAGTTCAGCGCCCCACCAGGGTTGTTTCCCCGGGGTTGAAGGCGGAGTAGTTTCCGGGCAAGCTGCATAATAGCTGTCAAGCATCGACTGCGTCAGTATACATACCTGATCGTCGATCTGTACAGTGTCACCCAGTACCGGCGGCGTGGCCGTAAGGGTAAGTTTCTCTTTAAGTAGTAGGACATACTTTGCTTTGTCAGTGTTGTGTGGTTTCCTGCGGGGCTGTGTGGGCTGTATATCGACTTTTATGGAGAAGCTGATCCATCTGTGGTCTGAGCATGATGCCTCTTTCGAGACGTGCCATCCCTTGATGCGTTCAGCCGCTCCTTCTGTTGCGAGAGTTAAGTCGATAATTGTCCGACTACGTTTAGTGACGAAGGTGGGCTCCGTACCTGTGTTTAATAGGGTAAATTAGTGGTGAATAACTATTCAACCAATGACATACCTCTGTTATTGTTGCAGTCCATGCCCCACATTTGGTGGTGGGCATTGGAGACCGTTCCTATTACGACCTCCGTATTGGTTCTCTCGCACTGGTTAACCAGACGCGTGAGGTCGAACGGAGGCGGGTCTTCGGCCTCGGGCATGTAGACCGATGCGAAAACGACCGCTATACTCCTTGGCTGCTGTATTATTTCGATTTGTATTGCTGTGATGTCTCTGGAACAGAACTCCATTAAAGCTTGGGCTCTGATGTTTTTAGTTGTAAGTATGCAGGTTCTTGGATGTGTGTGGTCAGTAGAAGAGTAAATCTTACCTCCCAGGCTGGAGAGACCTCTAATGAGGCCACCCCTTATCCAAGGTTCCTGGATGAGCACGATGGCTGAATGTTGGACCTCCATCCATTTGCGCAGTTGCGCAGTGGCTGTTTGGCTATGATGGAGGTTGATTTGTAGGCAGCTGACGTCACTAGGCAGAGGGTTCATCTGTGGGTGATGTCCCCTCCTCCCCGACCTTCAGCTGCGTTAGGCCAGCCAGGATGTCGCCAGCCTCCACCCCGTCGTCCCGCCGCACCGGACACATGAGCAGGCTCTCATCTTCCGAGTTACCCTCGGCTGACGGGCCAGCCCCCGAGCCAGACGCGGCCGCCTCTGACGGGCCGGATTCCGCGGAGCACCCTGACTGGGTGTTTGAGACTTGCTGTGTGGAGTTGTCGCATCCCGGAGGATGGTCGACATACTTGCCTGTAGAGTCCCGGAACCGGACGTAGACTGCACCCAGCCCCAACGCGAGGCGGCGCTCGTTCTGCACCAGGACTGGGACTTGTTCCTCCGGGACGCCCACGACCAGGAACCACCCACCTGATTCTTAAATACGTCCTTTGCGGGTCTCAAATGAGTATTACTTTAGAAAAAAATTGGAGATGGTTCCAAAAAGGTATTATTTAAAAATTTACAATTTCCAAACATTCTTTTTTAAATACATTGCCTTTTGCAACCAGGAAAGTGGACCCCGAAATCAACTGGGATTACGCTTTCATGGTAGCAAAGACGCAAGGACGATGATGATGAAATTTATTCAGTTAGCTTCTGAATGGCTAGTTGAAAGCTATGACAAGCAGATCTGAAAGTAGGTATATTAATATGTTTTTGACCAGCTATTCTAACGTCAGAGGGTCTGCCACGAGTTTTGCGCAGTGACGATAGACTAGTCGACGGGAACAATTTTCATACATTTCCTAAATGCGCTCCCTAGCGGACTCTATCGATCGCTGTCTCCAGGGCGCTTTTAGAAAAGTATGGAAATTGTTGCCGTCGACTAGTCTATCGTCACCGTGACGATCGTGTGTGACTCGTGGTAGACCCTCTGAATGGATAGTGGCCTTTCTGTTCATTATGAAGCACACAGAATTTTTAAAATTTTGTTGTAAGTATCAATAATTACCTACTACATTTACAAAAAGCTCGACCTTTAATACATAAGTAGGTACATTGAATGAAAAAATATAGCTTTTATATTGCAATTAAGTATTACAAAATCATTACCCTACCTTTTGGCTTCGCTGTAGGTATATGAGTATATGAGTAATAAAAAAGTGCCTGATGATTCGGAAAGGCAACAGTTTTTATTACTGCATGTTGACTGTTTTTCAAGTCTTACCTTTTGTAACAAAATCATAATATGCGTTTTGTGGCATAAAGGCAGTAAGTACATCTTATTTCACCTTAGTAGAATTTCAATGTCGTAACAATTAGTGTATTAAACACACCTACTTACTTACTACGTACTTGCAAATAATTCATTTCGTCCTACACACAATATTATAGTGACTTTAGGATTAGGACGCGTTGTGGTGGAGTATCTAAAAAGCCATCACGGCGTTCTCTCTTTTTGATTGACCCAAGAGCTGTTGCTTTGGCCGGTTCGTTTTCTAAATTATTCTGGACTCCTAGGTGTCGTCATTGCGACGACTGCGGCGAAGTTTCTGAAGACACCGTATACCTTAGCGTACAGCTAGGTCCACCACTATTGGTTGCGACTGTTGGTCCGGATGCGCTCTCGCGTCGGACATTGGTACCTACAAGGTACGATCTGGGGCAAGAGAGCCACCTTCTTCTGTAGGCAGTAACGTAGAACATGGAGGTTGTGGAGCGGGAGAGACTCTACACCGCTCTTTATGCAGTTTCTTTTTTTCTTTTCTTTTTTAAAAGTCAACTCTAAGCACTAGTCAATTCTGTGTTGCAGGAGACTTTACAAACATACAACTAACGGACAAAATTGACACACCCAGATTCGAAGCAATAACTTATAAGTGGCGATTCTTGTGTGGGGATCGAACCAACAAAAGTTGGCGCAGCGCAGTGTCAAACGGCTAAGCGGGCACTTAAACTACTTAACTACCTACGCCAATCGTGCAGTCAGAAAATCAGACGAAAAATTCTCGGTGCGACATGATGTTGGACGGCCCAAGCTTAGGCTCAGCTTACCTGCAATTCGGTGCACGGTGCATCTGCAGAATAGACGAGGCTTCTTCTCGGGGTTGGGAGTTCAGATGGTAGCCACTTCCGTGCCGTCATAATTATCATGTATGGAGCGCAATAGGCACATAAATTGAGTATAATATTGTATGTGATGAGGTAGATTATAGTTTATATGGTTCATGACTTGATGTGTATCCTGTTTGTAAAGTTAATAGTATTACTCGCTATGTGGGCCATGAATAAGTCTCTAATTCCTTGTATCAATGTGTACAATTCGTGTATGGCTTCCTTGACGATAGGCTTTTATATCAGTTATTTGATACCTTTGGTTTGTACCCATTTTTGTCATACTACAACTCATGTATTTCAGAAAATGTCTACTCATGGTGTAAGCATACTTACCCGAGATTGTGTTTACTGGTAGAAGACACGTGGAAGATCGACGTTCACCCATCAGATAACTTGATGAGACATAATTTTTATCAAATATAACTTATTTACAAACATGCCTATGATAACTTGCCTATCGAAAAGTGCTCAAAGCTATTTTAAATTAAATTAATTTTAATCAACTGCAAATATAACTTTGTCGTTAATACAAACTCTATGGAAAACAAAGTTATTTTTGGTGATGAAAAAGTGATAGTGATATTTGGTTAAGTGAAGATAAAGAATATACCGGCTCAGATGAAGATCTTTGACAGTCGTTTTGGGGAGACACTACCATCAAATAAACTGATATTAGTGCAACAACCTTTACATTTCGCTGTCCCTTTGGGTTGCAGAGGTCAAACCGCAGGGGTTCTATGGAAAAGCTGATATTCTGACATATCTGGTTAAACCAGTAAGTGGACCTCGGGCTTCGAGGTAATTTTTTTATGCAACCGGGATAACGCTGAGACGATGATGATCCTAAGTTTAGGTAGTGCAGTAATTCTACGGTTGATTGTAATTGTTTAATAATACTCTTTTAAACCTATAGCCTGCCCATGAATACAGACCAATAAGTACTAAGTGGTCTGTGTACGTGAAACTTCATAGTTTTGTAGTAAAAAACTTCTTCAATAAAGATGGCTTATATACCCAGCTTATCAGAGCGTCATCGACGAACCTAATTCCAAAGACTTACAATACTTGCTTGTAATCTTTGTTGTAGACTTCGTATTGCTACGCACAGGACCTACGTCGTGGAACGTTCGGTTTAATACGTGTTTTAGGGCGGTTCCAGATTACCGTATTTTTCTTCGCTATAAACATAGGTACCTAGTAAGTTTGCTATCAGTCTCCATTAAGTATTTTATTATCTGTATATGTAAAATCCTTACGTTACTGACTGACTGACAGACAAGCTACAGCCGAAACTACTCGGCGCAAGAAGCTAAAATTTAGCATGTATGTTCCTAGGGGACCGTAGGGGTGGACTAAGACGACATTTCCCGAAATTCCTACGGGAACGGGCAAAACGGGAAATTCGAAAATATGTGCGGGTGAAGCCGCTGGCGTCGACTATTATCCATAAAAAGAGGCTGTTTATCAGTCGGTACTTCCCATGTGACCTGTGTTCAAGTGTATATGTATCTTACTTACTCAATAGTAGGATTCGACTTTCTTTTTTTAGGGTTCCGTAGTCCACAAGGAACCCTTATAGTTTCGTCATGTCCGTCCGTCTGTCCGTCCGCAGCCTAGCTTAAAGACGCCTGGTGCTAGAAAGCTGATATTTGACGTGAATATAGACATAAGATATTGCAATAAAACTGTAGAATAAAATTTAGGAAAATATTTTTTTTAAGGGTATCTCCCCTACATATATAGTGGGGTTGAATTTTTTTTTGGTTGAGTACCCCATCATGTGGGGTATCATTGGATTGGTTTCAAAAAAACATTATTAGTTTGCTCAAATCATTTTTCGATCAAGTGATAGGTTTGTCAAATATCAAGCTTTGAAGTGAAAAAAATTGTTAGACTCAAGTGCCCCCCCCCCTCTGCCCATATGTATAGTAGTAGTACATATATCTTGGAAACCACATTTTATGTTTACAATACATAACTGGATACATACCTAGTATTTTTCTAAACAAAACTTAGGTTCTTATAATAGTGTTATTAAAATTATTTTTTCAGCAAAATAAACAGTCGGATTTGTTATACATTAATACCCTTTGCAGCAAATCATTATGGGCAACTACGGAACCCTACATTGCGCGTGGCCCGACACGCACTTGGCCGGTTTTTCTATGGATTCGACCTACTATACTGCGGTGCGTTGGTCAGACGGGTTAGTTTAGGGGTTAATGTAGAGTTTTCCGTCTCCAAAGATTCTGTGCGCCTTGTCGCCCCACGGGTTAAAATGGGGCTGTGAGACTTTATTTTATAATCTCTCATTACACGGTAGGTACCTACTTGGTATCTTTCTACGTATCTCTTTATAAATGTAATTTTTCACCAAATTCATAATTTTAATCTAAGATCATTCCCAAATACGCAGTGGATATGTATTTTGTAAAATGTATTTATGTGTACATACACATGATACCAAATTCATTATCATATTCGGCCTAGCGTCATCGCTATTGCACCCGCGACTTTAGCCTTGGACCTCGGTGTTCTCTTTCGAGTCTAACTAGTAGGTAACTAGATTTACCTAACTGAATAATTGATGCTTCAAAAAGCGACTACCGTTCTGTGTGACTGCCGCAACCCAGAGAGATAGCGATATTCAATGGCTTAGAGTGTCAGTATATTCAAGAGTAGGCACTCCCCATGACAATTGTCAAAAGTCTTCATGACAGCAGCGGCGCCCGACGGCTATCCATGCTCCTAGAAATCAGTGAGCGCACCGTGGACTCTAGGCTATCGGTGCCCTCATTGTAAATGGTATTCACAATTTGTTAAGTCCGTAGTGCCCGTCGGGGGTTTGAACCTCACGCATCTCAGTTGTATTGGTAAACATATAGGCACTCACGGTACCAACTTCTCTAGTAAATTCCATGTTCTTTGTTCTGCTATTACCATAAAACCAGATGCCTCCGATCTTAAACTCAGCTGCAACCGAACAATGTGTGCAATTACAGATATTTTTTTACCAACAATTACGATGTTTTATTCGTATTTTACGACATGCCTTGATAGGTGGCGTTGTGGAGCGCACATCTAAAATAGATCTCACTCGGTAATGTTACCACTGAGTGTAAAATTAGCCATCGTTCTCGCGGACCGTACGTTCGCGCCGGCACACGCGTGCAATCCTACCTTATAAACAACTAAGGTATGGTAACCTTTTACTATTTTATTAATTACTAGTAATCCATTACTAAAAGTGCTCAAGATTCCATTGAAAAGTGGGTGCAGACTTCTCTCGGAGATAATAGGTTCGTATGAATAGATTGCTACCAATTTGAAACTTATGGCGCGTACCTACGTAATTAAAATATTTGAGATGTTTTCTTTTAGATAATGTATTACTTTTTACGAAGATTCTTTTAGATAGGTAATGTATTAGTTTGTAGGAAGAATTTACTATAAATATTTTAGTTACGTGTATAAATACTTCGCATAATGAGATTCTAATATTTATTGAATAAGTAGTAGTTATAATGTAAAAGTGGTAAAATATTTTGTTTCGTAAGATGAGATAAACCGATTGCTCTGTTTTTGACATTTCTTGTGATTAGTGAGTGATGATTAGTGCGCTTTGGTCACAATCTTGTAGGTAATCTTCGAGGTGCCTACCGAACTTGTCTCAGCACCTGCCTTTTTTTTATATAGCGCTAGAGGACGCCAGCAGCTACGCCTGCCACTTTTTTTAATTAACCCGTTTTGGTCGATCCCGTGGGAATTTCGGGAAATCCCTTCTTAGGTCCCCAAGGAACATACAAGCCAAATTTCAGCTTCCTGCGCCCAATAGTTTCGGCTGTAGCGTGTCTGTCAGTCAGTAACGATAATTTTTACTGAAGGTTTGTCATTGATAAAGGTTTGTTATTTTGATTTAAATAGGAAAGCAAATTGGTGATTATGAAAGATCTTATGTTTTTGAAAGATAATTTTAATCCCTAGGATATGCTATTTATCAAAATATTGTAATCACTAGTCACTGAAAACATCAAAACTATATACCCATGCTTTAATCGTGTTTTGTGATATCTAAACTTGAAGTGATTGTCATTTTTATGGTTTCGCACCTCAAGTTCTGTAACTGGGCTTATATTAATTTGTAAACGTTATGCATCTCATGAACCGTAATACTAATTAGATTTTTTCAAAGGGTACCTATTCTTCAATGGCCGCTGTATCAATAAACAGTAAATAAATAATAAGTTGATACATTTTAACCTACCCGAGAATGTCAGCTATTTTCATTCAAAAAAATCTTAATTAGAGTTCTCGCTTATTATACATAATATTGAAAATTACTCTGCTATTCTTTTTACCTGTCTGCCAAAAAGAGTTACTTATGAAGACAGTTTCTCATTGCTAGCAATACCAAGTTCAGTTAAAATTATAGCCTTATCTCTCTGCCATACAATATTCAATTAATGTAAGAATTGTGTAGATCTGTAGCACTTTCAGTGATGATGTACAAAATTCTATCGATAGAAATATTCTTTGGAAACTCACACACTGTCTGGTCCAAACCGCTCAGAGCCTGTCCTATTCTAACCGAATACCTAACTATAACCTAAATATAATATATATTATTAAATACTATCATTTGTAGACAAATATTACCTAAACACAGACACAAAAAACATCGACCGACAACTCTTTAACGCCGCTCACTACTATATAGGCTAGTCATAAAATAATATGTATATTACGCATGTTCCAAAGCGAATGTAGGTTTGAAGTTAATTAATCCGTTTTGTAGCAACATCTGTCTAATTAATGGCATATATACCTACATATCTAGTAGCCAAGTAGGTACGGAGATGGATAATATTGGCAACGGCTGTTAAACATAAACTATTTACCTATTACTTTTTTAAATCCTAAAAAATATGTAATAAATAGTAAATAATATTAGCCTCGGCGAACTGTTGACTTGTGTTTGCAATGGCGAAATTGATTGAGCTGTTGCGGTAACTTAATTTTTAATCTGTGGATATAAAATTCTTGCGTTACTTACGGACTGGCAGACAAAACACAGCCGAAACTATTGGATGCAAGAAACTGAAATTTGGGGATCGTAGGGAGGCACACTTTTTTTATTTCCCGAAATTGTCACGTGATCGGGCAGAAACGGATAAATCAAAATTACAGGACATTCCCTCCACCACCTCATGGTCCCACCACCCGTATGGGTATATGGACCGAATCATGGGAGAGACGCGCGGTACTTGCTGTATGCTCTTTCCCGCGCGCCCGTTGTAGACTCACTACAAATTTCGTCCCTTTGCCACTCTCCCCATTCAGGGGCGGCTCTACTATGCTAGTAGGCTAGGCGCTGTTATTACAGCTGTCCACACATTGACGGCTCCGTCGTCAGCCTGGGTCCTTTCATTCTCCTCGAGGCTTCTCCGCGTCCTGTGCCAGTTATGCGCGAAGTCTCTCAACCGCCGGCAGTTCGCTTCGGAGTTCACAAGCTCGACGTAGAACGGAGGGCCCTCAAGACTGATAATCCCATCCATCATCTTTCTTCTACTGTCCTCATAAAGGGGGCATCGCCACAATATGTGGTCCAAGCATTCGTCCTCTTCGCCGCAATAGCACACGCTTTCTTCACTCGGCAGCTTCATATCATACAATCTCTTTCTAAAACATCCGTGACCAGTCAGAATTTGCGAGACTTGATAGTCCGGCTCGACCCAAGTGTACTTGAGTCAGGCCGCCATGTCCGGGAAGAACCGATAGAGCTCCCTACCCTTCTTCTCACCTTCCCATCTCTGTTGCCATGAGGCAACAGCCTCCTGCGAAATTTGTCTGCTTTCGGCCCTAAATTCGTCCCTGGCTAGGTGTCGGCAATCGTCGATCCTATCTGCCCGGCTATCCTGACCTGTAGGCCTTTGTTAGTAGTAATAACGCAGGCCATTGCGTCCTCAACAACACGCTTCTGACCATGAACGAGGTCGTTCGTCTCCACCAACACCCCGCGGCGTACGTCAGTATCGCAGCATAGGTGCCGCGATATAGGATCTCAGGAACTACTGGTCCGATTTGAAAAATTCTTACACTGTTAGATAGCCCATTTATCGAGGAAGGCTATAGGCTATATAACATCACGCCATGAGCCACGGGAGCAGAGCAGTAGTCATAAATAACGCGGGTGTAGCCGCGGGCTCATCTAGTTGCATAGATAAACACGGTAACACATCATCAATGTAATAATAAAGTATCGCGCGCGATCTTATTTGGTTTGCTCTCGGTACGAATCAAATCAAAGTAGCCCGGAGTTATTAGGCTCAGCACCCAGGGCCAGCTGCCCATTGTCCTCTGCGGACGTAGCTGTGGGTATCATCTAGTAGGAAGTAAGTCATCATTGCTTATGATAGTGAATGCCAAAAGACAATAGTAAAAAGATGAATGATTAGAGAAATTAAAAAATCAGCTTCGTGTTCTCAAGGCAGCGATAGCCTAGTGGAGAACAGACTATCATGCAGAGGGTATCGAGTTCGAATCCACGGCGCGCACCAATGACTTTTCGGAGTTATGTGTGTATTGAATTGCTAATTATCGCTTCTCCCGTGCCTCGGAGAGCACGGTAAGCCGTCGGTCCCGGCTGTCATGAAGATCTTTGACAGTCGTTATAGGGCGTCAGTACCTTCTAAATAATTGACACTAGTCTAAACCATGGAATATCGCTATCCCTTTCGGTTGCGGAGGTCAGACAGGCAGTCGCTCTGTGGAAAAGCTAATATTCAGCCAACTCCGGTTAGACTAGTAAGCGGACCCCTGGTTGAAACTCGGATGGTGTTCTCAAGGTGGATAAAACGAGAAGTGCAGAAATGCGAATTCTGGATTGCAACTTCGACTTCTTGACTAAGGGCATTATTTCTAAACTGCTTGATATGGATGTACACCCACACTAGATACCTATTGTGTGTACCTACAACAAATACCTACCTAAGACCCACACCATAAACTCAACAAATATTTTTATCTCGAATTAGGCTGCATTTTGTCTCCAGTGTTCTTCTAGTTCCTTTCCCTGATTCAAAATCGCTGAAAGCACGGCAATTTCTCTTCAATGCATTGGAAAGCACGCGTTAGAAAACCCGCGTGTGCTTTAAATACCGAAAAAAGTATACTTTGAGCGGGGTGTGAAAAAGCTTTTCTCTAGGCCATTACAGTAGGGATGGGCCATCATCATATCTTATCTTATACTAATATATAAAGCTGAAGTGTTTGTTTTGTTTGTTTGGTTGAACGCGCTAATCTCAGGAAAGAATTTTGCAAATCAGACCATTAGGATCCGATTTGAAAAAATCTAGGAAATGGGCTAATTTATCGAGGAAGACTATAGGCTATATGACATTACTCTATGAGCGACGTGAGCAGAACAGTAGCCTTAAATAACGCGGGTGTAACCGCAGGCATCCTCTAGTTATTAATATTATAATGGCATGATTACTTTTGCTGTGGGACCCTATGTAGGCTTACGATCAGGCGGCATGGATTCATTTTGACAGGCATCAATAAAAAAGGACTATTACCACAGGGCTAATTTTCAACCTAGTTAATGACTTTTTCACTGTTGGGCAAAGAACTCGGCTTTAACATTGCCCTATTTTTTTGCCTTTATTTTCACACTGCCGTATTTTGCGAATTGTTACTAATCCCTTTTTGTACTGCTCTAACCATATCTCCATAGATCTTAAGTTTATGTTCTTAAACCAGTTCGGTAATTAACGATACAGTTATCGATAGCCAAAGCATTTGTCAATCTTTGGGCGTTTTCTGAAATATTCGTCGAAGAGGTCGCTGATCTGTAGTTGGAAGGCGTCCAAAATATTATGAAAGAAATGATAATTGTTCCCGTTCTAGCATCGCTTTGTATTGTGTCTTCGAAAACAAACAAAAATACGGAGTCATTTAGGTCACAAAATGAAGCTTATGGATCTAAAAGTATAAAAATATATTATACTAATACTCTATGTTTCTCAAAAATTATTCAAAATTGATGGTAGTCATACCACCATAGACAATCATCAGCCCGGTATATATTCTGTCCCATTGCTGGGCACAGGTCTCACCTCACTATGAGAAGGATAAGTCACATAGTCCAGCAGCACCACGCTAGCCAAGTGCGGCTCGGCAGACTCCACATGTCTTTCGAGAACATTATGAAGAACTCTCAGACCTGCTGTTTCCACGCGATTTTTCCTTCACCTTTTAGTTAGTATCTAATAACAATTTATTACGCACATAACTTTGAAGCACGCGCCTATCGCTGCTGGCATATATATATACAACAGTCGTAACGCAATCGAAACATAGGGCAAAATGTATAAACAGTTGATTAACTTAAAATGTAACAGGTACTAGAAAATGCTTTAGAATCCGAATTACTTAAGTAGATAAATTTTAATTGATTTGCAAAGCGGCCCAAAAGTTAGAAACTGGACCTTATGAAAACAGTCTGAAAAATACAGTGTATTTTCATTTGCTAATTAGTGATCTTTAACTATCTACTCACGGCTTCGCTTTAATTTGCAATGGGTCTGGTCCAAGTTTGCACACGAATAGATCGTATGCGAGTCGTTTGGCGATGGAAATATTCCTTTATATTTTCTAAAAACGCCTTGGTGTTTGGAGACTCTGACTAGACCCCATCTCCTTTTTGCTTTTGCTCCCCTTTTGCAATATTGTGCTGTAAACTAACTCTGATCCATCTTGACTCCGCCTCACGCTCGTAAGACTGGGCTTGGCTTTTGGGGCTGGCGGAGTAGGCGTGTTAGCCTCTCCCCTAGAGGCGTTCAGCACCTAACTCTCTAAAATCACCGCGGTGTTCTCAGCGTCCCGCTAGTAGCATGGTCACCGATATCGCGATCGCATACTTTACCACGACCTCGCACGATAAAAAGCCATGACTCCAGGCTTTTTATTTAATACATATCTCACCAAAATATTTTTAGATTACGCGAAATAAATATCTAGAAACCATTTTTCTCCTTCAGTTCATATAATTATAATGTCCCTAATAATGTTTATAAACCAATACCATTTTTTGATAAAGTTACTCTCTTGTTTTTAATTTTTAGTCCGCAGATACCTAATGTCCATCCTAATAATGTTTATAAAGCAATGTCTTTTTTTTTTTTTGATAAAAGAACTATATTTGCTATGACTTAAATTTTTTATGATGTGTGCATCAATTAGTTGACAACAGATGTTTTTGGTACCGTAGTCAAAACCCCTTAATGTTAAGAGTGCGGTACTTTTAGCAGTGAGTTGAACAGTTAACTCAAACAGTTCAGAAATTTTGATCTGGACTCCTAGAACAATAGGACTCATTTTTCGATGATCCATAGCATTAAACAGTAGAGTTTGATAGCTGACATTCAACATGTATACGGGCCAGCAGCTAATATTAGCAGCGCGTATCGATTGTTTTATTGGTACAAATGTATGCTCTTCCTGGATGAGTAACCGACTATAATGCGATCAACTGTTAACAGAAACATTTCATCAATATTAGTCTTAATCTAAAATGCACCTAAAGTTCTAAACGATTAAACTCAATTCACGTGTTTTTAGGTATTGTTAGAGTAGTTTTGAAGTCAATTGGACGTATCCTGACCTGATGAGCCAAATAATTCGCTGCAATAATTAACGAAAGTAATATTTGCCTTTAAAACTAAAAACTGCAAAGGAAATCTGCCTCTGCTTCTGAAAAAGTCATATTATTTTTAAGTATCTAGCTACTAAAGTAACAATCGATACCTACCTAAACAAGTTACACAAACAAGCACTAAGTCGCATGCACTAACAAAATAAGTAAAACAGCACCAATAAACCGAATTCGAGAAGTTGAGGCGTCAATACAGAAGCATTTCCTTGAAAGCATTCAGCTTGAAGAACTAGTCACATCGGCGCATGACCGATGCAGTAATCCAGCTATCCCAAAAATATTTGGTTTTTGACATGTTTTTGACAATTTCTTTATTAGACTGTACTCTTTTAAGTGTTTAGGCCTCCAAGCTTAAGTATCTGGAAAAACAACGGAGCAACAAATATCTAAAGGCAGAATACAGAGAAATTGCAAGACAAAGTAGCACAGATGCTGAAAAATATTTTTTTAAATATCTACTAAAACTAATAGATAAAAGATAAATAAATTAAATTTGTCTCACAAGTCGTATGCAATAACAAGCAAAACATCATCAATAATCCGAATCCTAGAAGTCGAGACATCAATTATCCGGAAACATTTCCTCGCAAGCATTCAGTTAGAAGTGGCACCAGTCACAGCAGTGCAGGACACGTAGCATCCAGCTATCCCCAATAGAGATCGGTACAATCTCTGTTTAATTGAATCGTTGTGGAACGCTTATGCACCTCCCTACTATGAAGCTGTGTGAGTTTCCAATGTGATTTTTAATTGGAATGTTGATCTCAGCTTAGCCTGTGACTGAATTGGAATGTTGTTTTTTTTTATTTGTTATGACACGATTTTGGTCCAATTAACCGATCTAATAAGAGGAGGACGCTTGAATTTGACCTATTTAACTTCAAAATAACATAAATAATTCTTCTACGTTTGACAATATTTTTATTATGTTTTTGAGGTTTTCTTCTTTCCTTGTGAATAGTTCAGGAAAGCATAGACCCTCCGAAGGCCTCCAACATCGATTGTTGTTCTGAAGCAAGGACAGGATGGATAAGGCTTTTCGTATCTCGCAAGAACATCACCGCCCTTATATAAATGCCACCAAAATTATAAAAACTCTAATAATTGCTTAACTTGTTAGATCTAAAGCGAACAGCAAGCCAGCATAAACCTACGCTTTTGTGATTTATTGATTTCGGCATTGTACTGATCTGTATTCCAAGGCGAGAATGTACAATTCAATTCTGTTGTGAATAATGCGACCGCTGGGATATAATTTCATCTTCAAATTGCAAAACTTTATTTAAATGGAGCACCGTACCTATAGAGTTAGTTGTGCTGTATTTTATTAAGTCTCTAGCAAAAGTTTTTGGCCAAAGGTCAAAAGGTCTATTGCGCATTCGTGGATTTGGAAAAGGCTTACGATAAAGTGGTGAGGAATGAAATGTGGTCGGTGCTGTCAATGAATGGGGTGGACAGTAGCCTCATTCGAGCTCTGAAATCCCTTTATGAGGATTCTAGAGCTTGTGTGAGGATAAACGGGGCATACACTGACTGGTTTACCATCGAGAAAAGTGTTAGACAGGGATGTGTAGCGTCGCCGTGGCTGTTTAACCTCTTCATGGACAGTTCTTTGCAAGATTTAAAACATAGTGACTGCGGATTAAGGATGAATGGGTTACTCGTCAAATGCCTTCTTTATGCTGATGATCAGGTAATACTTGCATCTTCAGCGGAGGAGTTGCAGGAGATGGTAGCAATCATTCATGGTGCGTTAGAGAGGAAAGGAATGAAAGTGAATGTAAGAAAAACGAAAGTTATGGTTTTTGAAAAGGAGGAATGCTTAAGTACGTTAAATACTTAGATACGTTGTTTACAAGAGATGGTAAGAATGAAGAAGATATTGAAAGGAGAGTTAATGCAGGTAATAGTGTGAATGGAGCTCTGAAAGCGTTTATGAACAGTCAAAACGTGTCCAAAAAGGCGCGTTTGGCTGTACATAGAGGTGTGTTAGTGCCTACCCTTATGTATGGTAGTGAAAGTTGGGTATGGCAGAAGAGATTTGAAAGTAAAATAAATTCTGTAGAAATGAGAGCACTGAGAAGTATGTGTGGTGTGTCTTTGACCGACAGATTAAAGAATTGTGTGATACGAGAGTGGTGTGGGGTAAAAGAAGATGTAGTGACAAGCATTGAGAAAGGCATGTTAAGATGGTTTGGGCACATGGAGAGGATGGATGCCGATAGACTGACAAAGAAGATATATAAGGCAAGTGTGAATGGAACAGGACAAAGGGGAAGACCTAGGCGAACGTTCTCTGACCAGATTGGAGACATCCTGAAAAAAGGACAAGTCAGAAGTACCCTTAACAGAAGAGCATGCATGAGAAACTTGATGGGAGTGAGTGAAGCAAGTGAGGTATGTCAGGATCGTTGCAAATGGCGTTCCGTAGTCTCTGCCTACCCCTCCGGGAAACAGGCGTGAGTCTATGTATGTATGTATGTATGTCTAGCAAAATACTTCTTTCATATTGGGGTGTTTCAAATATAAGTTGTTAATGTACCTTCATATGATAAGTTTCATAATTAATAATTAATCAGTCGAACCTATTACCTACCTAAAATACTGTTTGAAAATATCCTATACTATCCTTTTTACTTAAAGCGCACCTAGAAACGCGCATGTTGACTGCACCGTTGGCGTACCTAATGGTTTAAGCGGCCGCCTCGCCGCTTGACACTGCGCCTAGTGTCGTGGGTTCGATTCCCACATGGGACAACACTGTGTGATCCACAAATTGTTGTTTCGAGTCCGGGTGTACTTTGAGTCCGTTGGTTGTATGTTTGTTAAGTCCCACGCGACACAGGATTTATTCCTAGTGCGGGAGTTGTCTACACTAATATTATAAAGAGGAAAAATTTGTATTTTTGTTTGTTTGTTTGTTTGTACCTAATGGATAAACTCAAAAACTACTGGACCGATTTTGAAAATTCTTTCACCATTAGAAAGCTACATTATCTGCGAGTAACATAGGCTATATTTTATTTTAGAAAAAATAGGAGTCCGTAAGATATTTGGGTTTTTCGGGTACGCGAAGCAGTTCCCTCAGCACGCGGGTGAAACCGCGGGAAACGGCTAGTCTTTTGTAAAAGAAAAGAAAAAAGATAGGAACAAATTAAAAACATCATGAGGACAGACTTCTGTGATAAAAAAACAACTAGGTACTCCTGTTTCCATATTATTTAATTGAATGTGCAATATGATACATCTAGGCCTAGAATTACATTGGCATCACCCTTTTACATTGGGGCCATGTACATCAATGATTGGGACCGAAAAACAAAACTGGCGAAGTGTGGTGTGTAATACATTTTTGCCTACCCCTTCGGGGATAAAAAGGCGTGAAATTGTTATATTATGCTAGAATTAAGTAAAGCGGCTATCTTCGCCGTTGCATACAAGTTTGTTCCTCAAAGGGCAGCATCGGGTCCACGCAGCCCACTCACTTCATCATCATCATCATCATCATCATGCCTTCGCAAGTAGAAACATGATAGGTGTCCGTCGCGGTTTCTGTTTATCCTTTCACAATTTTAAGCCAAGTTAGTTAGACACTTTATCAAATTCGCTTGACATGTTTGGCATAAAATGTTTTAAAAGCACCTTACACCCGTCACTGGGTAGTTGTATATAATTGTGTGCGTCAAGCATTCGCATGCGTCATCGAACTGTCGAAACTGTAAATCACTGGTAAACACATAATAAAACTCACTTCTAAATCACTCGCTATAAAATCGACTTCCAATAGTATTGTTCAGAGGCCACTGATTAAAAATGTATCAAGTTTTTGAAACAGAGCAGACGTCTCTGTACGAGTAACTGTGAGTAATATCTAAGTTATTTTTGTTTATACTTGATTGATACAGTACCGCTTGCGTCGGTGTCCTTAGGTGCAGAATAATTGCTTTAGCAGGGACAGTATTTGAACGACTTTTAGCTTTAAGCTGAAAAGGTTTAATCATTGATTAGGGTCGATTTAGCAAGTGGAACGGATTGAAAAACATGCTTATACATTATATGTTCAGTTACTCTGCCTCTATAACGTCATTGAAATGCGTATTTTACCTGTATGGTAGATAGTTTCTACTTCCTAGGTAGGTAGGGAAGGTAGTTGTGAATTTTATTCTATGATATTGTTCAGGCGTAGACCTCTCTGCACAGTGATCAATTTACCTGCTATTTTGCCTTGTTTTAGGTGCTCGTCGTCGCTAGGCAACCATGACTTTTAAACTATGGTTAATTATAGGTTATTTTTTTATCAGACATTAACCTGTAGGTATTCTTATATGGGATCTCGTTTGATCCTTTCGAAAATATTTACTTGATTGAAAGTACCTACATGCTTTCCCGTTTGAAAGCATTATACTTTCAATCAAGTAAAGATTTTCGAAATCGGTTAATAACTGACGGAGTTCTGATGTGTCAAAGAGAAAAAATATCAACCGTGTTGAGAACACCTCATCTGTGGAAGTGTATTCAAAAGCCGATTAAAATGTCTGAACAATAATTTTGCTATCATTCCAGGGTCCAAAATGCCGCGTATATTCGAGCAGTTTGACGCCACGTTCGCGGCGACATGCAGCGATGTGACTCTCTGCTCCAACCCCAAGGGTTTCTTCAAGAGTTTGGGCGAGGAGGTCGTGGCACTCGCAGACAATGATGGATGGCTGGACACCTTCGAGAAGGTTGAAGATGGGAAGAAAGTTGCTGCTGTCATGGAAAATAAAGTGGTGAGTACTTGGGAACTATACGTAATAAAGATATTTGGCTATGAGCAACTCATTTTGTGAACTAGAAAATTCTGTGGTACATGGCCTATCGTGTGCAACTAACCGTTGAGCAGGAAAACGCTCTACTTTCGTGGCTGATATTCTAAATTAGGTACCTGTGCTTCGTATCGTGTTGTGTTCGGTGTCCTGTTGCTTACCATAGAGAGACAACGACCTAGTAATTTTTAGCATTCAGCCTTTCGCAGTCCACTGCTGGACATGGGTTACTATATGTCACAATAGCATTGTCAGTCAATAGGACGATACTACAATCATCATCATCATCCTAGGCCTCGCCCAAGATTCTTCACACAGACTGATTTTGAGCCGCCCGATACTACTATACTATGCTATAAATCTAAAGATTTGCCAGTAAATCCTAAGATTTACCAGCATGAGTTAGTAAATGTCCGATTTTTTTAATAAAAACAAACCTTAGTTGACAGAGCTCTGCTTCGCAGGGCTTCTATTTTTGGTTTAGGTATATATCAAGATTACCGTAGCTTCACAAATTAATATTTGCTTCGTCTCTATTTCTATGTCACCTCTTACGACACGTAAGAAATGAAATGAGATAGTGACACTGTATTATTTTAAAAGACCGTATCAGTCCGCGCTTCAAATAAGACGTGTTTTGCTTTAGAGTAATTTCGTTAAACCCGCGAGATCTCGGCCTTTTTTCGTCCGAGATCAATCTCGCTAAAAAAGGCCGACATCTCGCGAGAACGAGATTGCATTCCCTAGCTGTGGGTGTGTATTACACCTCTGCCTACCCCTACGGGGATAAAAGGCGTGAAGTTATATTACGTTATCTACAATGTATTTATTTATGTTGAAATTGTGACTGCCTCGTTGGTCTCGCGGCATAAATGTGCGCGTGGGATTGGGAGGTCTCGGGTTCGATTCCCGGGTCGGGCAAAGTGTTATTGGGTTTTTCCTTTAGAAAATTCTCAGTAGCGGCTCGGAGTCTGGTAATGTGCCCGGTACGGCAATAGGCTCGCCCCCTATTACGTGGGACCTGAAAATTCGTGGCGAAATGTGGGTGTTATACCTATTACACCTCTGCCTACCCCTTCGGGGATACAGGCGTGAGTCTATAATAATAATTGTAACCGGTTCGCACCCCCTTACCTTTATGATGTTTTGCTTACACTAAGCACAGCTTGTACTATAGGTAGGTACTAGACAATGGGTAAACATACATTATACTTATTTTTGTATATACGTACATACTATACATAGAAACACTCAGAATAAAAAAAATCTCATGTTCACGCACACAAATGTTTCAATTGAGCGGCAATCGAATCCGCGACCTCGACGCAGCAGTCGTTTACACGCCCGATCCCGCTACGCCAGCGGATTATCTAAATTATTGTATATTAAATTTGCATTAGTAGAGTGTGTAGCTCACTAGATTCTACAATTTTATTATAAATCACAATCTTAAGGCGAGGTTGCAGTACTTTTTAAGATTTTTAAACGTCTGAAAGTCCCATGAACTATGATATTTTTAATGAATAAAAATTAAAGTATAAAAGTTGAACATATATCTTCTAGTAAATCGTAAAGATAGAAACACGATTTGGAATGATTGGCTCGATAAAAAAAATGTCAAACATGGCACTAAATCACAATTTTAAACGTGTACTGCTTAGAGATTCCATAATGAATTTATATGAAAGTATTATCAATAGAAACAGCTCTTTATTTTAAAATAAATGGTAAAAACAGATTTCGTAATTTCGTTATCATTTTTCTCCAAGAAAATAAATAGTCAAAATGTTGGCAATATATCGCTCGCCGGCCGTTCATCAGTGCCTGTCTAGGCGTGGTTGAGGGCAGACGTACGTCGTTGCTCCGCAATATCCCCTTCCAACCCCGCATTTACGTTTTCGCAAAAGTACAAAGCAATTCGTATTCCAAACTCAATCGTTCAAACCATAGACATACTAGTAAGAAACCGTAGACAGGTTACTGACAAGGTAACATGACGGAGCTTACGAGTGGCACGCATCGCGAAAAGCGTACGCACACTAATATAAATATGTCAAAACGACACACTAAGAATTAGATAAGAAGATTAAGTGAGGTAGCACATCTAATCGCAAGCGCAAAAAAGAGATAAACATATACTCTCTGTACCGACGCGCAATGTGACATCATACTGACCGTTTCACAAACAATAATTTGACTCAGATGCGACATGATTACTTTGTCTGTCTTGAGTAAATTCAATTCGCTTCAAAGTAAATTTGATTAATCCATTTAAGGTAGGGAAATAAAAAGCCGATGTGATTTATTTATAACATTTATTAAAAAAGTACATTTTATTCTTCTCATTTCATTCAATGGAAAATGGAAACCTAAAACAGTACGTTAATATAAAAACTGTGCGCTGCGGACCCACCGTAGCCCTGGCAATACCTCTGGGGGTATGGTGGGTCTTTTAAAGCCTAACCGTACTCCTGGCTGAAATGCTCGTAGTGTTGTACCAACGTGCTACGTGGACATTAAACTGAACAGTGTTATCTCTCGTATGATAATGACTTACTACTTACGTTTTTGTATGTTTAGACAAGCGAAGACAAGCGCTAGTACGATGATATAGTGCAACAATGAGATAAATTAGAGAATAAAACGTTTAGGTATTACTGCTAATGGTTATAATGCTTTGTATATTATAGGTATAATCTGTGGTACTGTTGAAGACCCGTCATCATCAACATCCTAGCGCTGTCGGATCATTCCCACTAGTTCTATTGAACAGTTCTATGATAGAACTAGTGATACTTTTTTCCCACTAGTTCTATTAGCACAACTTGATGAGAAGAATAGAACTAATGGGAAACAGTTATAGGAAATTTGCCACCAGTTCTATGTATGTTTTACAAGGGTAGTGTCACAACGTCGCGCTCACATATCCGAATAAATATGTATGTATAAAAATGTGTAAAACGAATGAACGTCTACAAAACAATTGAACGTCTACAAAACAAATGAACGTCTACGAAACAAATGAACGTCTACAAACCAAATGAACGTCTACAAAACAAATGACTACCAGAAAGTGATCAGCTATCGATAGTGATTGCAAAAAACAGGTGCATGCGATTTTCGACCTTATTGACAATTCATGACAAACTTCTTTTTTTGTTTTTTCTCGCTTTCTGGCATTATTACGGTGGTAAAATTATAAATTCTGACTGATGTCAATTAGGTTGAAAATCGCATGCACCTGTTATCTGCAATCACTATCGATAGCTGATCACTATCTGTAAGTCATTTGTTTTGTAGACGTTCATTTGTTTTGTAGGCGTTCATTTGTTTTGTAGACGTTCATTTGTTTTACACCTTAAACAAATGAACGTCTACAAAACATATTCATTCGGATATATAACATAACTTCACGACTTTTATCCCTGAAGGGGTAGGCAGAGGTGTATTACACACCCACTCTTCGCCAGCTATGTTTTGGTCCCAATGTAATAGGGTGCGAGCCTATTGCCATCTACCGGGCACATTATTAAGCGAGCGTTAATTAACATTATTAATACACACATAACTCCGAAATGTCAGAGGTGTGTGCCCGGGGTACCTGGGGATCGAACCCGAAACATCGTCTCGGGAGTCCGTTACGTACACCACTGGTTTATCGAATAGTGCCATATCTTCAATTATTTCAAATTATAGCTGAGTATAACCGGTATTAATAAAGCATATGACAGCTAAACTTCAAACTTCAAACTTCAAACTCATTTATTGCGAAAATGGGTACAGTTGTGGTGACAAAAATACATAATATAGAAATGGTCTCTCCATAATCGGCCCGAAAGCATGCAATGTAAAAATACAATATTCAAATTAAATAATTATCTTGATACAAACATTCGATTTAAAACGGGTTTCGTGCAACGTATTAACGTAAATTACTTCGATGACAATGATTAAATAATAAAGCCAGTGCCTTATCAAAAAATAATTGCATGCACATAGGTATGTGTATGTATCAGAACTATAAGTTGCACTATAATAATAAAATTACCGCGACCTTATATACTTGCGGCGGTAACGAAACCATAGCTCGAATTTAAATCGAACGGAGCCATCTATCGAAAGTCAAACGAATTAAAATTACTACTGCCGGCGCGCGGCGTACTCTTTTATGGCTGTATTTAATACTTTAATTTAAAGTAACAGTAATAATGTCATATTTAGTTAATTTATACTCGTGCTTTCAATTTAATTTAAATATTTAACACAGTTTGCCTCACAAGCAGTAAACATAAATCCATCACGATTCTATAAAACCCAAGCACCTAAGAAACACCCGCTGTCAACGTTCTATAAAATATAACACATATTGCATCGATGCATATTGCCTACAAATTAATAAGGACTGTTTCTGCAAATAAAAACAGCAAACCATCCACGATGGATACTTTGTCAGGTCCACTGTCGCAGATGGCTGAGTGCGATTTGGCTCCGGTACCGACCGAAGTGAGAACATAGCAGGCAATCCGGGTTAAAACTACAAAGAAGTTGTTGGACAAATTATTATTGTTTATAGGACTTTTAAAAGAAATTTCAGTGACATTGACAGTTTGTACATATAATTTATGATATAATGTTTGTGTATATTTTTATGGCGTTATTTTTGTAAATATTGTGTGTATGCAAGATTTCAATGACACTGGCGATGCGGCAATTGGTGTCAGTCAACCTACCACATCGCTGACTGGTCTGGTGCGCTGTCCAGACTGTTCCCAGGACCGCTTTTTCAAAGGTAATCGGGGCCTGAAGGTACATTTTGGAAAAGTACATAAATCTCAAAATGTACTTTCTGGCCCTTCAATATCTTCACCTCCAATAGTCAGGAGACTACAACCAAATTCCTTTTTGGCAAACTCTATCTAAATTAAAACATTCGGTTCCGATAGTTAAAAGAGTTCCCCGTGGGCAAGACCATCTGTGTCAAAAAAAATTGGCTGAATGCATTGGTCTTGTCGTAAGGGAGAACTCAAAAGCGGCCTGGGAGCAATTATTGACTTTCCCTTATAGGATTCTACATGTTGATAAAAATCAGGCAGGTAAAAATTCTTTAACAAATCAAATTAAATATAATTGTCAAATTTGGGTCTACACTTTAGACCCTAAATTCAGTTCAAATAAACGTAATTCTCTGTATCAATATGTAGAATCCAAATTAAGGGAAGGCGACATACGGGGCGCGTCTAGACTTTTATTTAGCAGTGATGTGGTGGCGCCTTGCTCTCCAGATACGCTTGCGGGTCTGAACAGCAAGCATCCAGCGCCAATTAATGATCTCTCCTTTCCTGAAGCTCCCGACAGTGAATCAGAATATCTGATCACCACGGCCAAGGACGTGTTAGCAGCAGTTTGCTCCTTCCGAAGTGGCTCGGCAGGCGGTCTCGATGCCTTGACACCACAACATCTAAAAGATCTTGTGTGAGCAAGTGCTGGGGTGGCTGGCGATACACTTCTGAAGGAGTTGACTGCGCTAGTAAATATGATGCTCTCCGGTAATGTGGACGGTGCTATCATTGATATCTTGTATGGGGCGAACCTGTGCGCCCTTAACAAGAGAGATGGTGGCATTCGTCCCATTGCCGTGGGTTGCACATATCGGCGTATAGCAGCTAAGATATGCTGTAAATTTTGCAGCAGGGAGCTATCTGATAAATTCCAACCTCTCCAACTAGGTTTTGGTTCCAAGGGCGGTTGTGAGGCTGCTATACATGCTCTTTCGACGTATTGGAAGTGGTGATGGCGAGGTCATTCTGAAGGTTGACTTAAAGAACGCCTTCAATTCAGTGAATAGAGACACTTTGTTGGCACAGGCAAAATTAGAAACTCCTAAAATTTTCCAATTTCTTTGGCAATGTTACAGGTATCCCACAAAATTACTATATCAGGACAACCTTTTGGAATCTGCAGTTGGATGCCAACAAGGTGACCCTCTTGGACCAGTCATTTTTAGCTTAGCTGTACAACCCATTATTCGGCAAATAAATTCTAAATTTAACGTATGGTTTTTGGACGACGGGACCCTGGGAGGAGAAACAGACATAGTATTGCAAGATTTGACCTTTCTTAAAAATAAATTCGCATCTATTGATTTGGAACTAAATTATAGTAAACTAGCTGACCCAGCGAACTCCGTTTCGCCTTTTTAAGACTTTTTATTTAATTCCCTCTTTTTCAAGCGCCATTTCCAAAGTTACCATTGACTTAGCGCTTAATCTCTTATCATTTCAGAGTCTATAAATGCTGAACAAACAAACATAGATTTTTATATAATACTAGCTGACCCAGCGAACTCCGTTTCGCCTTTTTAAGACTTTTTATTTAATTCCCTCTTTTTCAAGCGCCATTTCCAAAGTTACCATTGACTTAGCGCTTAATCTCTTATCATTTCAGAGTCTATAAATGCTGAACAAACAAACATAGATTTTTATATAATACTAGCTGACCCAGCGAACTCCGTTTCGCCTTTTTAAGACTTTTTATTTAATTCCCTCTTTTTCAAGCGCCATTTCCAAAGTTACCATTGACTTAGCGCTTAATCTCTTATCATTTCAGAGTCTATAAATGCTGAACAAACAAACATACCTAGATTTTTATATAATATTGAATTCCCCATTCCTTAAAATATCGGAGACGATACCCATATCGACTTTAAAAAAAAAACCCGTCCGCCATCTTTGATCACGAAATAGATGTTGTATTTGGATTCACCATCCCTTAAATCATCAGAGACGATACCCATATTGATTTTTTAATTTTTCCATCCACCATCTTTGATTTCCCATCCACCATCTTGAATCACGAAATAGATGTTTTATTTGGATTTCCCATCCCTTTATACATCGGAGACGATACCCATATTGTTTTTTTTTTTAATTTCCCATCCGCCATCTTTGATCACGAAATAGATGGTGTTTTTGAATTCCCCGTTCCTTAAACTATCGGAGACGATACCCATATCGACTTCAAAAAAAATCCCGTCCGCCATCTTTGATTTCCTATCCGCCATCTTTGATCACGAAATAGATGTTGTATTTGGATTCTCCATCCCTTAAATCATCAGAGACGATACCCATATTGATTTTATAAATTTTCCCATCCGCCATCTTTGATTTCCCATCCACCATCTTGAATCACGAAACAGATGTTGTATTTGGATTCCCCATCCCTTTTAACATCGCAGACGATACCAATGACTTTTTTAAAAAAATTCCATCCGCCATCTTTGATTTCCTTCCGCCATCTTTGATCACGAAATAGATGTTGTATTTCGATTCCCCACCCCTTAAAATATCGAAGGCGATACCCATATACTTAGATTGTATCCTATTCGTTTAGCCTTTTTTTGCCTTTTACCCAACCCTCCGCCTTCTCGTTTGACCATTTTATTATTTTTGTCTGGCCCCGCCTATAGCCTATAGCCTTTCGGAATAATTGGGCTATCATAGGCAATAACAATTTTTAAAATCCGACTGCTAGTTCCTGAGATTAGCCGATATTATCTTTTAGCCTTTTTAGCCTTTTGCCCGGCCCCAAAGGGTTGAAGAGTTATGTTATACAGCCTATAGCCTTCCGGAATAACTGGGCTATCGTATACAAAAAGATTTTTTCAGATCCGACTGTAGTTTCTGAGATTAGCGCGTTCAAACAAACAAACAAACAAAAAACAAACAAACAAATTCTTCCGCTTTATTATATTAGTAAAGATAAAGATATTTTAATTTTTTTTATATTTGATACAAATCTCCTTTATTGGGCGGATACTTCCATAGTTGTCGTTTTACCTGTTTAAGAAATATAACTGCAAAAAGTATTTACACATACAAACTACTTAGTAAAGACTGTGTTGTCCGGTATCTGTGACGTTTCGCTAGATCGGCCAATATGGCGACTGTGATTTGTCTGTCAGAACCATTACAATTTAACAAAATACTCGACAATCCAAATTTTGCGGATATATGTTGTCGACTCGATATCTTTATTTTTTAATGTTTTATTATTCAGGTAAGTTTTCGATGTACTCCTTGACGAAATAATTATTATAAGATTTGACACTGCGATAGCAGCGCAGTCCGTCGGTTCCAATGTGAAACATTCCAAAATCCACAACTACTTACAAATTAAATTAATAATTTGCAATAAAATAAAATTGCGGCTATAATTAAAGATCTAAGCTATCCTATCTCTCAAGTTGGACCAGACTGCTCACGGTGTGCCAATTTAATTTAAAATCGGTTAAGTAGTTTAGGAATCCATCGCGAACAAACATCGTGACAGGAGATTTATATATATTAAGACTAGCTGACCCAGCGAACTCCGTTTCGCCTTTTTAAGACTTTTTATTTAATTCCCTCTTTTTCAAGCGCCATTTCCAAAGTTACCATTGACTTAGCGCTTAATCTCTTATCATTTCAGAGTCTATAAATGCTGAACAAACAAACATACCTAGATTTTTATATAATATTGAATTCCCCATTCCTTAAAATATCGGAGACGATACCCATATCGACTTTAAAAAAAAAACCCGTCCGCCATCTTTGATCACGAAATAGATGTTGTATTTGGATTCACCATCCCTTAAATCATCAGAGACGATACCCATATTGATTTTTTAATTTTTCCATCCACCATCTTTGATTTCCCATCCACCATCTTGAATCACGAAATAGATGTTTTATTTGGATTTCCCATCCCTTTATACATCGGAGACGATACCCATATTGTTTTTTTTTTTAATTTCCCATCCGCCATCTTTGATCACGAAATAGATGGTGTT
Source organism: Euclidia mi (assembly GCA_944739405.2). Taxonomy (NCBI): domain Eukaryota; kingdom Metazoa; phylum Arthropoda; class Insecta; order Lepidoptera; family Erebidae; genus Euclidia; species Euclidia mi. The sequence continues at coordinate 55,246,808 of OX123199.2, forward strand.
TTTGAATTCCCCGTTCCTTAAACTATCGGAGACGATACCCATATCGACTTCAAAAAAAATCCCGTCCGCCATCTTTGATTTCCTATCCGCCATCTTTGATCACGAAATAGATGTTGTATTTGGATTCTCCATCCCTTAAATCATCAGAGACGATACCCATATTGATTTTATAAATTTTCCCATCCGCCATCTTTGATTTCCCATCCACCATCTTGAATCACGAAACAGATGTTGTATTTGGATTCCCCATCCCTTTTAACATCGCAGACGATACCAATGACTTTTTTAAAAAAATTCCATCCGCCATCTTTGATTTCCTTCCGCCATCTTTGATCACGAAATAGATGTTGTATTTCGATTCCCCACCCCTTAAAATATCGAAGGCGATACCCATATACTTAGATTGTATCCTATTCGTTTAGCCTTTTTTTGCCTTTTACCCAACCCTCCGCCTTCTCGTTTGACCATTTTATTATTTTTGTCTGGCCCCGCCTATAGCCTATAGCCTTTCGGAATAATTGGGCTATCATAGGCAATAACAATTTTTAAAATCCGACTGCTAGTTCCTGAGATTAGCCGATATTATCTTTTAGCCTTTTTAGCCTTTTGCCCGGCCCCAAAGGGTTGAAGAGTTATGTTATACAGCCTATAGCCTTCCGGAATAACTGGGCTATCGTATACAAAAAGATTTTTTCAGATCCGACTGTAGTTTCTGAGATTAGCGCGTTCAAACAAACAAACAAACAAAAAACAAACAAACAAATTCTTCCGCTTTATTATATTAGTAAAGATAAAGATATTTTAATTTTTTTTATATTTGATACAAATCTCCTTTATTGGGCGGATACTTCCATAGTTGTCGTTTTACCTGTTTAAGAAATATAACTGCAAAAAGTATTTACACATACAAACTACTTAGTAAAGACTGTGTTGTCCGGTATCTGTGACGTTTCGCTAGATCGGCCAATATGGCGACTGTGATTTGTCTGTCAGAACCATTACAATTTAACAAAATACTCGACAATCCAAATTTTGCGGATATATGTTGTCGACTCGATATCTTTATTTTTTAATGTTTTATTATTCAGGTAAGTTTTCGATGTACTCCTTGACGAAATAATTATTATAAGATTTGACACTGCGATAGCAGCGCAGTCCGTCGGTTCCAATGTGAAACATTCCAAAATCCACAACTACTTACAAATTAAATTAATAATTTGCAATAAAATAAAATTGCGGCTATAATTAAAGATCTAAGCTATCCTATCTCTCAAGTTGGACCAGACTGCTCACGGTGTGCCAATTTAATTTAAAATCGGTTAAGTAGTTTAGGAATCCATCGCGAACAAACATCGTGACAGGAGATTTATATATATTAAGATGTGAGCTGTTTATAAATACAACAGACTCTTCAAAAAAGCATTCGATAATATCTAAATTTAATAATTTGGCTTCAGACATCAAAATTGTTGATAAGAGTTCTCTTCGCCTCCTAGGTTCTCCAGTATTTGAAGAATCTTTCGATTCTTTCGTAGAGGAAAAATTTCAAAATTTTTTGTGATATTTCAGATCGCCTATTCAAAATTAATGTACATTCGGCCTATACTATTATTCGATATTGTCTTTTCGTCCCAAAATTTACTCATGCCTTAAGATCATCGCAGCTTTGGAAAAAAATAACACTATTAGAAAAAAATGATCAAATTATACTAATAACTTTAAAAAAAATATTAAATGTGGACTTGGACGACCGAGCCTGGCTACAAGCATCTTTACCCATACGTCTGGGTGGGCTCGGCGTTCGCAAAATTTCCAGTGTCAGTTTACCGGCGTTCCTATCTTCGGTTCACAGCACGGAAGAGTTAACTAGGAAAATATTACTACCTAACTCAGAAATGCTGTGCAAAACCGAAGTTATAAACGCCTGGAAAATGGCTTGTCCAAACACTGATTTGCCCACCAACCTATTCTCCCAAAGACAGTGGGACGCGCCGCTTTGTAACATTGTGAGAAAAAATCTTTTGGATACATCTTTTGATGTTACAGAGCGAGTTCGCTTGTCTATGTGTCTATGGCTTCAGGCACTACCATCGTCCAACACAGGAACCATGTTGGACGATGAGACGTTCCGCATCGCCACTTGTCTTCGTTTAGGTGTTCCGTGTGTCTCTCCGCATCGATGTCATTGTGGAGAAGACGTCGATAGCCTCGGACACCATGGGCTGTCTTGCAGCAGAAGCGCTGGTAGAATTCCTCGTCATGCTAACCTAAATGACATAATCCGTCGTGCTCTTGTCACGTCTGGCGTACCAGCTGTACTTGAACCAAATGGTTTGGTACGCGACGATGGGAAGAAACCTGACGGTATGTCATTATTGCCATGGAAAATGGGTAGGCCTTTGGTGTGGGACGCAACCTGCGTAGACACCCTCGCGCCATCCCATGTTCCAAGCACGGGAGGGCATGCTGGCGCTGCTGCTGCATCTGCGGAAACCCTCATACGGCGCAAATACAGTAATCTAGTAGCTAATTATGTATTTGAGCCGTTTGGGGTGGAAACGCTAGGCTCATGGGGTCCGAGCGCTCGCTCTTTTTTCCGAGATATATCTAAACGGTTAATCGACGTCTCACGTGACCAGAGGGCTGGTTTATTCTTTGCTCAAAGAATCAGCATTGCCATCCAGCGTGGCAATGCTGCCAGCCTTCTGGGCACGTTACCCGATGATATTGATGCGGAGGCATTCTACGACGCCAAAACACACCTGTACATATTTTCACTTTTTATTTTTAGATTCATGTACCTATATATATTTATATATATGTTTAGATATTATGATTATGTAAGTTAGCAATGTATATAGTTAAAATTAATAACCTGGTATAATGTTACTGTGAAAATTATTCAAATAAAAATTTGTATCATATTAATTATTAATGTTAATTTATTAATGTGTTTAATATTTTTAGTACAATATTTCAACGATAATTATTTTCGTAGATGGTATTTTCGAAGATGTTATAAATCATTTATTTTCAGGAAGATTTGTATGTAGTTTCTGTTAGTTTCTTACACTTACTGATAAAATTGCCGATTACTTTCTCATCATTTTTATTTTGGTTCCATTTTTATTTTCCCAAATTTACAACGGACGAAAAAGCAGAAGATGTTCTCAAGTCGACGCGTATTTTTTTAACGCTACGATGTTTTTCTTTTTAGGGAGGAAAATCGATCATAAATTCATAATAAAGTTTTATCTTTGTGGCTCCCATAAATTTATTTAAAACATCATGTTGCCAATGATAATATAAACATACATAAAATTATATACTTCTGGTTGTAAATAAATACAAACTAGACATAGAAATACTCAGACCTAAACAAACATCTGACTGACTGCCTCCGTGGTCCAGTGGTTAGCGTATGCGACTGCTGATCGTAGGTCCCGGGTTCGATTCCCGGGTCGAGCAAAAGTGTTACTGGGTTTTTTCGAATAATCAGTAGCAGCCCGGAGTCTGGTGATGTGCCCGGTAACGGCAATAGGCTCGTCCCCTATTACGTTGGACCTAAAAATTCATGGCGAAATGTGGGTGTAATATTCACACCTCTGCCTACCCCTTCGGGGATACAGGCATGAGACTATAAAAAAAAAACAAACATCCGTGTTCGCGCACACAAACGTTTAACTTGAGCGGGAACGAACCCCCGGCCCACGGAATTGCAGTCGTTTGCACACCCGTTTCACCTCCGGATCGTCTAATCATGAATCTTGTATACAATGTACGACTTACGAGTATGTAGTAGTCCGGTCAAAGGACGATGGGCGGTTTTGGGTGGTCGGCGGCCATCAATGGATTTAATGTCAAATGAAAGTACTGGTAATAAGGAACACCTTTTACTATGGGCGTTACGCTGTATTGTATTTAGGAAAATAAACATGGGAAATGATTCAAGGGCCATAATACAGTATTTTTACCCTCTACATATTGAGGTCTAAAATGCACCACTTTAGAATAAAAATGCCTCGTTGGTCTCGCAGCATAAATATGTGTGCGTGGGTTTGGGAGGTCTTGGGTTGGATCCCCAGGTCGGGCAAAGTGTTATTGAGGTTTTCGTGTAAGGATATTTTCAGTAGCAGCACGGAGTCTAGTAATCTGCCCGGCACGGCAATGGGCTTGCCCCCTATTACGAGGCACTAAAATAAATCTGGAAAAAAGTGGGTGTAGCAATATACCTCTGCCTACCTTTTCGGGGATACAGGCGTGAGACTATTAATGTTTGGAATAAAACGGTACTTATTCTAACATTTTCTGTGCTTTTTGCCTCGTTACGTTTTCGAATTTATGGCTCATTTAGTAGCTTTGTTTTATTTAAAAAGATCGAGCATTTCATTTTCAAATAAGTCAATAATATCTAAAAAAAAAATAGAAGCTGTTACAAACATTTGGAATTTTCTGCAAAATCTTATTTTTTATTCCAAAATGGTGCATTATGGATCCCTATATGTAGGAAGGTAAAACACCTGCCGAAGGGAATACGAGCATTTACAAATTAGCCTGTATATGTCAATGTCAGAGTTTTTATTACAGCTATTATTCATCTATGTTTGTAATTAACTTATGCGTCCCCATCGATATATATGTACTAAAGTAGTATGTCAATGTGCGTCCCTAATTTTAAAGCCCTGAGAATTTGGGTGGATGTTAGGAATGATTTATTTTCATGGTTATTTATATGATGTTTAAAAGTTTTATTAATTTACTTTGGGCTCTCCACTATGGCAAAGTGTGGGTGTAATATTATTATTACACCGCTGCCTATCCCTTCGGGGATACAGGCGTTAGTATAAAAATAAAGCGATGATATTATGTAAGACTGCATTGTGTGACACGAGGAAATCATCTTTCCATTATTTCACTTTGTTTTCCTATAAATATGAATATACATACGTATCGACCTCAAAGGTAACTTTGAGAATTCTGCGTAAATCTGTAGCACAGTCAAATAATCCATACAGTCGTTCGACGAACGCGTCTAGACGGGTCAATCGTGCGGGGGCCAAGAGGTGAGACGCGGTAAGAGCGGTACCTAGTTACGTATATCGCCTTAGTTCGTAACTAGGTACATGTTTTTGGGGGCTGGCACGTGCTAGTTTTTTGTTCGTTACTTATTTATTTGCTTATAAATATTAATTAAGATGGTGCATACGACTTGTGCTCTGAGACATTGAAATTCTTTATGCTGTTTAAAGATTAAATTTTTTTTTTACAGCAATTTAATATATTACTATTATTTTAAACGTAACTAAGTCTTAAAATACTATACAATGAAATATATACAGAACATACAAAAAATATATACAGAAAAAGAAAAAAAAATTTAGAGCGCGTCATGAAATTCATCCACATCGCCGTCAACTGGCAGCGTGCCCAGAACGCTGGCAGCGTTGCCACGTTGTATGGCGATACTTACCTTCTGGGCCAAATACAACCCAGCCTTCTGGTCACGCGAGGCGTCGACAAGTCTCTTTGCGATGTCTCTAAAAAGAGATCTCGCACTTGGACCCCATGGCCCCAACGTTTCGACCCCAAACGGCTCAAATACGTAATCCCCTACTAGGTTTACGTATTTATGATGTCAATGTCAACTGTCAAAGTAGGACGTGTTTTTTTTCTCTTATATTTTAATAATTTATATTTTTCCTTGTAAATAGTTATTTGTGCTCATTATATCAACACCAACTTATAATATTAACTTGCTATGAATAATTCTGTTTGCGAGAACGTGACTCAGCGCGGTAAGTCAATTAAATCATCGATGCGCCTATCTGCTGCATCACAGGCAGAGGACTCTACAAATATGTCGTCTGATTTGCATACACCGCCAAATAATATATCGACATCCCGATCAAACAACAAAGCAAGCAAAGTTACCATGGAAAATATTGGTATGTTATTAGACGCAAAGCTCGAAACTTCGCTCAGTCAGCTAATGACCAAACTGCGAGCTATCGTCTTGGAGGATGTCCATAAGCTCGTCCAAGCCGAAGTTGCATCTGCCTTTCAATCTTTAAAAGACGACTTCACCAAGACTACGGATCATATTTGCGGCGATCAGCGAGATTTAAGGTCAGAAATAAACATCAAGACTAATTCCATTACTGAATTCGAAAACGAGAACCGTATCCTGCGCAAAGAAATAAATGCGCTAACTAGCCGCATCTCTGGTCTAGAAAAACTATCACGCAGTCAAAACCTTGAACTACAAGCAGTACCAGAGAATAGAAACGAAAACATACAAGCATTATTTAAGAATCTTTGCAAAACTATTGGTATTGAAATGATAGATAATAACATTATATATTGTAGAAGAGTGGCCAAGGCGAATCAAGCTTCTGAACGGCCCCGCAATATTTTGATCTCGGTTTCTAATTCTTCTCTACGGGATCATGTTCTTTCTGCCTGTCACCGATTTAGAAAAACCATAAATAATGAATCCTTAAACAGCAGCCACCTGGGACTGCCTGGTAACGCAACAAAAATTTTCATATCTGAACATTTGTCGCCAGATTGTAAAGCGCTCCATGCTGCGACAAGGCAGAGGGCTAAGGAGCTTAATTATAAGTTTGTTTGGGTAAAGTATGGCCGTATTTATGTACGTAAAGCGGAAAGGGCGGATCATATTTATATAAAAAACCTAGACACGTTAAATAAGTTAAAATAATTATAAAGCGAACTTTGTTCTTGGCAATATTTAGTTAACATATTTAGTTTTGTTTTCGCTAATTTATGTTAATTTACTATCAAAATGTGAACCGTATTAGATCCAAGATTATTGATTTTTATTTAGATGTTCTTAACTGTAATTATGACATAATATGTTTAACAGAAACCAATTCGAATCCAAGTGTTTTTAACTCGGAACTTTTTGACAGCAGATACAATGTATTTCGCAGAGATAGATGTGACACATCTATTAAAAAGTCTGAGGGCGGTGGTGTGTTAGTAGCTGTGAAAAATCATATTAACGTATTTCGCCAGCACTCATGGGAGTCGATAGTCGAAGATCTTTGGTTATCCTTTGTTCCATCTGACGCTACCGTAAGTAAAATAATCAATCTTTGCATTTGTTACCTCCCGCCAGATCTCCCTATACATCTCGTCAACACGTTTCACAACAATTGTCAAAAAGTTATCATGACAAATTCTAATCATGGTGAGTTTCTAATGATTGGTGACTTTAACACTCCTGGCATTAATTGGGCCCCTGAACCTCACTCGTATTGGCTTAATCCAGGACAACCATTAGACCAGAAATCCAGTCTACTTGTTGAGACTCTGAATTTATGTGGATTGAGTCAGTTTTATAACATTCCCAATAAAAGCAATGGCTATTTGGATCTAGTTTTATCTAATATTAGTACCATACGGATATATGGAGCCGAACCCCTAAGCCGCCTGGATGATCACCATCCCTCTCTTATAATAGACTGTTCTGATTTAAATAAACCTGGGTCCTTAAAATCATGTAGACGTATACGACTTAATTTCCGTAAATGTAATTATGAAAGCATCAAGGAACAGCATAAAGCTGTAGATTGGCAAGTAGTTTTAAAAGACCAGGACGTTAATGCCGCAGTTAAGACTTTTTATGAAATACTCAATAAAATAATTATACAGCATACTCCCATAATAAAGGACGACACACATATTTATCCGCTGTGGTTTTCACCGGCTTTAAAACAATGCTTAAGAGAAAAACATAAACATCACAAACTTTATCGTAGATACAAAAATCCACGCGAGTATGATACTTTCAGCATGCTTCGTACAAGATGTAAACGACTCATGAATGAGGACTACAAATCATTTGTTGCGTGCACAGAAACAGCTTTGAAATATGATATCAAATCTTTTTGGCGATATGTCAACACCAAGAAGTGCACAAATGATATTCCATTAACCATGAAGTACGGTAACCAAACTTCTTCAAGTCTAGTAGGCACATGCAATTTATTTTCTGATTATTTTAGTTCGGTTTATGACCCACCAGTCGCTGCAGATTAGTCGCCAATTCACAAAACTGGTGACAAATCTTCCTGTGAAAATTACAGGCCCATTAGTATTTTGTCCTGCATGGCTAAACTCTTTGAATCAGCTGTGTATGACTCACTGTACTATCATCTTAGGTCATCAATCTCGCCTAATCAGCACGGTTTCATGAAAAATAGATCAACCCTTTCTAACCTTTTGCTTTATAAAAATTATTTATGCTGTGCTTTCGGAAAAAGGCAGCAAGTCGATACTATCTACACTGACTTCTCCAAAGCATTCGATAAGGTAAACCATTCGCTGCTTTGCGCCAAGCTCTCACACTACGGCATACATGGTAATTTGCTTCGTTGGGTTGAGTCCTACTTAAGTAGAAGAAGTCAGTTGGTATCGGTCAAAGGTAATGTTTCATCACCAGTCACTGCCACTTCGGGGGTGCCTCAAGGTTCCCATTTAGGTCCATTGTTCTTCATAGTATTTATAAATGACTTAATAGCGAGATTGAGAAACCCATGTCTGTTATACGCTGACGATCTGAAAATATATTGCGTGGTTAATAGTACTAATGACGCCTTAAGTCTTCAGCAGGATCTTCAAATTGTTCATCAGTGGTGTCAGCTCACCTACATGCATCTAAACTTAAATAAATGTTGTGTGATATCTTTTGCTTGTAAAGTACAAAAATACTTTTTAATTATAATTTAGATGGCTTCTACCTCGATAGGAAGCATGTTGTTAAGGATCTTGGGGTTATGTTTGACGAAAAGTTAACATTTCACGCACATTATGACTACATTATTAATAAAAGCATCAGTTTACTTGGATTTATACTTAGATTTACGAAGGACTTTAAACATCCTTGTAGTCTCGTTTACCTTTTTATTACTTTGGTTCGCTCTATCCTGGAGTACAACTCACCTATTTGGTCGCCTTTTTACGCTGTTTACATTAACAGAATTGAGCAAGTTCAAAAGAAATGTCTCAGGATATTATGCTACAGATATGAGCGTCACCAAGATTTACACTGCTATAGAGATAGGTTAAATAATTATAAGATACTTTCCCTCGAGTCTCGCCGCAAAAGTACTGATCTTTTGTGTCTTCACAAAATTATACACGGTGCGATAGACTGTCCAACTTTAGTGTCTCTTATTAACTTTAATACTAAGTTTAGGTCGCGACATCCTCATTTAAAAAGTTTCATTTTAAATGTGCACCTGAATAATACGTCATTTTATAACCCCATTGTAAGGATGTGTCGACTATATAATGACTTGCTACCTAAACACAGTTCCAAATTGGATATATTTAATAATAAATTCTTAACTTTTAAGAACGATGTTCAACATACGAGGGTCAAACTGAAAGTTCTTAGAACTGGCCACTTATAAACAATATAATAAAAAAAATATTCTAAAATTTGAAAATAGAACTCTTTGCCAATATTACTGAGTATATATTTCATTCATTTGTCATTTGTTTTACGATTTGGCGGCAAATTGAAAATTGTCTGTGTCACGTCAACATGAATTTAACACGAGAAAATTTTCGTGCAATGATTTTTTATGACTTTCGATGTCATTTAAGTCAACAAGAAAGTTATGATAGACTACGATTGGCCTTTCACGATGAAGCCCCATCTCGTGCGACTGTTTACAACTGGTTTAATGAGTTTAAACGTGGTCGCACTAATCTCACTGATGATGTACGTGAGGGACGGCCTTCTACGGCGACGACTGAAAATAACATCTGTGTTGTGCGGCGTATGATAGAGACTGACAAAAGAGTGACCTATCAGCAGATTCGGACAAGCTTAGGCATCGGTATGAGTCAAGTGCACAAAATCCTCCACGAACATTTAGCGGTCAGGAAGCTTTGCGCCCGGTGGATACCTCATAATTTGACTAAGGCTCAAAAACTCCATCGTGTGGATTGGTGCCGTAAAATGATTGAAAGATTTAACGGAGGTGACTCAAATGCTGTGTTTGACATACTAACAGGTGACGAAAGCTGGATTTACTGTTATGATCCTGAAACCAAAAGACAATCTGCTCAGTGGGTGTTTCCTTTCGAGGAGTTGCCAACTAAAGTGAAGAGAGATCGAAGTGCGGGAAAAAAAATGGTGGCCTCGTTCTTTGGAAGGATAGGTCATTTCGCAACAATTGTGTTAGAGGATCAAAAAACAGTTTCTGCAGAATGGTACACTACCAATTGTTTGCCACTTGTCTTGGAAAAAGTTCGAGAGAAACGACCTCGCAGTAGGATCCTCCTTCACCACGACAACGCCTCGTCGCACACCGCCAAGCGAACGATCGACTATTTGGCGACATCAAACGTTGAATTACTGGGTCACCCGCCGTACAGCCCCGACCTCGCGCCTTGTGATTTTTATTTATTTCCAAAAATTAAAGAAAAACTTAAAGGAAAGCGGTTTATGAATGCTGAAGAAGCGGTGGCTGCGTATCGCGATGCCATTGAAGAGACCCCTAAGGACGAGTGGGCAAAGTGCTTTTCCCAGTGGTTCCATCGCATGCAGCGGTGTATTGACGTCAATGGACAATATTTTGAAAAGATATAATAAAACTAATAACTGGCTAATGTAATCAGTTTTTGATTTTCTAAGAACTTTCAGTTTGACCCTCGTATTATGTCTGAATGACTACTAACACTTGTCACATAAACGTAACGTATGTTACACAATAAGTTTATTTCTTTCTTTTTAATATTATAATTTTTCACTCTCCTATTTTTACAGATCATGATGTATACGCATATTTAGGAATCTAGTTAAGTTTATAATACTATTGCTTATATATGTTTGCCACAAATGTACTAGATTCTGTCATGTGTGATTAAATAAATAAATTTGCGCCGTTTGAGGGTCTCTGCTGTAGCAGCAGCAGCGCCCGCACAACCGGCTGTGCTAGGAAGATGTGATGGCGCGAGGGTATCGACACACGTTGCGTCCCATACCAAAGGCCTACCCAGCTTCTATGGCAGTAAAGACATACCGTCTGGTCTTTTGCCGTCGTTGCGTACCAGGCCCTGAGGTTCAAGGTGGGCTGGAACGCCAGCGGAGACAAGAGCCCGACGGAGAATGTCATTAAGGTTGCCGTGTCGTGAAATACGACCTGCGCTCCTGCTGCATGAAAGGCCATGGTGACCAAGGCTGTCGACAGCCTCTCCACAGTGACAGCGATGTGGAGTAACACATGGCGCGCCTAAACGGAGGCAAGACGCGATGCGTAAGGTCGTATCGTCCAGCATGGTACCGATGTTGGACGATGGTAGTGCTTGAAGCCAGAGGCCCGACTCCCACTCTCCCACAGCCAGTAGGCGAGCACGCTCTGCAGCATTAGACGATGTGCTAAGAAGGTTTTCTCGTATTCTGCTGCAAAGCGGCCCATCCCACTGCCTCTGAGAGGATAGGTTTCGGGGTAACTCAGTGCTTGGACAAGCTCTTCTCCAAGCATTCGTGGCATCGGTCTTACACGGCACCTCAGAATCGACCAGTGTTGGTGCTAAGATTTTCGTGGTCAATTCTGCAGTGCTGTGGACCGAGGACAGGAATGCTGGTAGGCTAACATCAGAAATTTTTCGAATACCGAGGCCGCCAAAACGTACAGGTAAGGACGCCTGTAGCCACAATCGGTCATTCAGTGCTATATTCAAAATTTTACTAAGAGTAGTTTGTATAATTTTGTCCATTTCAATGAGTAGGCTCGAATTTTTCCAAAAAGGCGAAGCTCGAATAGCGTGAGTAAATTTAGGCACGAAAAGACAATACCGAATTATAGTGAAAGCCGAATGAATGTTAATTTTGAGGAGCCTGTCCGAAATTTCACTAAAATTTTGAATTTTTTCATGAATAAATGTATCGAAACCTTCGTCTAAAATCGGGGACCCAAGGAGGCGAAGAGAACTTTTTTCAATGTGGGTTATATTGGGAGTCAGAAATTGAAATTTGGAAAGTATAGACGATTTATTTAAATTGTCGTTTATGAAAATTTCACATTTAGTTGGATTTAGGTCTAAGCCTATGGATGAAAATTAAATATATAAGGATTTAAAAAATCTGCTTTTCATCAATTTACTTACACCGAAAAAGAAAATTTCATCTATACTATAAAAATTAATCGCTAAATGTGTTACTAAGCGCAAATCTCGAGAGCAGCTGAACCGATTTCACTAATTCTTTTTTTATAATATCCCTGGAAGTACGAGGATGGTTCATATGGAGAGAAAAAAAAAAAGAATTAAAGAATCGATTGTAAGGCGGTACGAAGTTCGCCGGGTCAGCTAGTTAATTATAATTATTTATATTATTTTGAAATGTATGTACCTATAACCACTTAAAATAATGTGCACATTCCTACTAATCTACTAACTTTTTACAATATCTCATGTCTGGCCAAATCACAATAAAGTAGCAATTATTGTACGTAAACAACATGGCAGACGTAAGAAAATATGCGTTGTAAGGTAATATTCGATTCTGGTGTGATTTTAATTTCATTCAATAAGTACCTAGTACCTTCGCATTAGGTAAGTACCTATCACGTCATATTATTATGTATCTTGGTAACGGCGCATCCTAGCTCAAAAATAACCATATTTTTGGGCCCCTTTTATAAACCCCACACATGTTCTCCGTAATCTCATAGCCCGGTCACCCATCCATAAAATGACCGTGATGTGTATTGCTTTACCTAAAACGTAGTTTGCACGAAAAAAATCTGCAAAATACTTCATATCGATAACATAGGCTCTGCAAGCTGATCCCAAGGTTACCCATCCATTAAACCACCGCTATGTCAATCGCTTTATTTTAACTTGGTTTGTACGAAAAATGCTTTATATTCTTAACCGCCTCCCACGACACCTGCGGGATGAAATAGGTGCTGACTGACATTTTGTATGCAAATCTGTCACCGCACGAAAAATGCAACGTGTTTTATAATAATTATTTATCGTTAATTATTGTTATATCCTCCTTCTCGAAGTTGGACCTACCTAATTGGACTAGTTGTCCAGGTACTTGTCGACAACTTCGAGCGTAGAGTTCCCAACCTGAATAGGAGCAGGTACAACATGGACGTTCGACATGATTTTCGTCTTGTCCATGTTCATCTTAAGACCTACTTGTTGAGAGACTCTACAGAGGCCATCGAGCATTGTGCCTAGGTCTTCCATGAGGTCAATCGTCGAATCCAACTCGGTTGGGCAGCGTTCGGGAAGCTACGACATATCTTCTCGTCCGATATCCCGCAGTGTCTCAAGACGAAAGTCTTTGACCAGTGTGTGTTGCCAGTGATGACTTACGGATCAGAGACGTGGTCGCTCACTATGGGCCTTATCAGAAGGCTCAAGATCACTCAGAGGGCGATGGAGAGAGCTATGCTTGGAGTTTCCCTGCGAGATCGAATCAGAAATGAGGAGATCCGCAGTAGAACCAAAGTCGCCGACATAGCTCTCCGGATAGCCAAGCTGAAGTGGCAGTGGGCAGGGCACATAGCTCGAAGAACCGATGGCCGTTGGGGCAGAAAGGTTCTGGAGTGGCGGCCACGCACCGGACGACGCAGCAGAGGTAGGCCCCCCGCAAGGTGGACCGACGACCTCGTCAAGATCGCGGGAGGCGGTTGGATGCGGGCGGCTCAAGACCGGTCTGTGTGGAGAACCTTGGGGGAGGCCTATGTCCAGCAGTGGACGTCGTTTGGCTGATATGATGATGATGATGATGATTGTTATATAATAAACTAGCTGTTTCCCACGGTTTCACCCGCGTCCTGAGGGAACTTCTTCGCGAACCCGATAAATTTTTAGCCTAAGTTACTCCTTGGTACATCAGGCCAGTGAGGGTCCCGTCAAAATAGGTCCAGCCGTTCCAGAGATTAGCGAGAACAAACAGAGAGACAGACAAAAATTGTAAAAATGTCATTTCGGTGTATGTACCGTGTAAACACCCATATGCATTTAGTAAAAAGCGGTTATTTTAATATTACAAACAGACACTCTTATTATATTTATAGGTATAGATAAGTGATTTATTCTATATTATTCATGTAGCGTAGCAAGCAAATAAAATAAATAGACGGTGTTTGAATAAGTTGGTACTTATTGTTTAAATGTGGCAGCCCTAGCCTACTTACCCTTGTCTAGACGTTGTCGTGTCCGTATACGCAGCAGGACCCTGCGTTTAATTCGATTGAAAGTTAACTTTTTGCGTGCGTGGTATTTAGTACCTTTCGAATTGTATAAGTAAAAAAATAGTACCTTCATTGCTACAGCGAAATCTTGAATTATTACCCAGCAGGACCCTCCGCTGTTTGAAGGTTTTCAGACTAATAGTATATGTTACCGTTTAGCGATGTATTAGTACCTTTAAAATACCTTGGTTTCATTTTAATATAATTATTAGTTTATGAGGAAAGCGCCTGCAAAACTTTTATCATGCCAGCAGGACCCTTTTTTGTTTTAACGCTTTCGGCCCCGACAGTCATATTTCTTAATAGCATTTTAATAGTACTTTTCAAATAACCTTACGTTCAAATCAAATACTTTGTAGTTTAACAAGCAATTTGATTTAAAACTTTTTTCACGATGACCTTAAGATTATACCATTCCAATGATGCTATTATTTTTATGGCACTTAAATATTATTAAAATTGAGGGTAAATGCAAAATAAATAATAATCATATCATAACGGATTTTTATTAAATTGTGTTCATAAAAATTAAATATATAAGTTCATCTAAAAACACCGGTTTGAATTAATAAAAATCTCTTTGATTAACGCCACCATGCTAAAAGTTATGAAAGCTCATACTTTTTTTTTTTTTTTTACGAGGTGGAAAATCCCTTCGGATCTCCGACTCTTGGGGGAAATAAGAGCCGGAGTATGTGGTGTTTCCACTAAAAACCACCTCGACTTCCGCCATGTACCCGTGTGTCGGAGGGTTTTGCTGAGGCCCAGGTCTTACAAAGGTGTTAGCACAATAGGGTATATAATACGCTTCCGTTACGCGTTAACAACAAAGGGGGACTGATAACAGACAGCAGGCGCCACTACTATTAACTCTTGATCAAGCTTTATAATAGGTATTCAATTCAGTAGTTGTCTACATAGTTTTCTAGAGAAAATTGATTTTAAACTTTGCTACTTATTATTGTGTCTGCTAAGATTTCAAGATTTTCAACACTGAACCCGTATTTAGCCTATTTACTTTATAATAATACTAGCTAAGCTCGCGGTTACACCCGCGTTTTTTTATTTATTAGTCTCACGCCTACGGGGCTACGAGCCTACGGGCAACCCCTACGGGGGGATCCTCGTAGGGGTTGCCCGTAGGCCCGTAGCCAGAGGTAGGCAGAGGTGTAATATTACACCCACATTTCGCCATGAATTTTTAGGTCCCACGTAATAGTGGGCGAGCCTATTGCCGTACCGGGCACATTACCAGACTCCGCGCTGCTACTGGGAATTTCCTAACGGAAAAACCCAATAACACATTGCCCGACCCGGGCATCGAACCCGAGACAATCACCTGAGACAGACCAACGAGGCAATCACCCGCGTTATTAAGGACTATGTTATAGCCTACACCTAACATTCCTCAATAACTGGGCTATCCAAAACATACGAGTTATTACGAATTATTTTAATATTCAAATAGGCCAGTAGTTCCTGAGATTAGTGCGTAAAACAAAACAAACTCTTCGGTTTTTAATATTAGTATTTGTTCAAAAAGGGCGACAAAATCCTTTTGAACAACTACAGACCCATCTCACTTCTGAGTCACGTCTATAAGTTGTTTTCTACGGTCATCACGAATCGTCTCGAGAGCAAGCTAGACGACTTCCAGCCTCCCGAACAAGCCGGATTCCGTAAAGGATATAGTACCATGGAGAACATACATACGCTGCGGCAGGTTATACAGAAGTCCGAGGAGTATAACTAGCCTCTATGCTTGGCGTTTGTGGACTATGAGAAAGCCATTGGTTCGATCGAAACCTGGGCAGTGCTGCAGTCTCTCCAACGGTGCCAAATTGACTATCGATATGTCGAAGTGCTGAAGTGTTTGTACGAAAACGCCACCATGTCAGTCCGCCTACACGACCAGAGCTCAAAACCTATTCGGCTACATCGAGGGCTAAGGCAGGGAGATGTTATAACTCCGAAACTCGTCACTGCTGCGCTGGAAGACGTTTTCAAGCTTCTGGAGTACATC
This sequence comes from Euclidia mi, assembly GCA_944739405.2. Taxonomy (NCBI): domain Eukaryota; kingdom Metazoa; phylum Arthropoda; class Insecta; order Lepidoptera; family Erebidae; genus Euclidia; species Euclidia mi. Next base: position 55,263,086 of record OX123199.2, read on the forward strand.
ACTCACCTTCGATTTGCTGAACCTAAATATTCTACATACTCGTGACTTGAAAGTACCTTTACAAATATTATCAAACATACAATCAACGTACACAACAAACGCTCACACTCGAAAAACAATTAAGAATCACGCAAAGTGTTGTCTCGTGTAGGAATCGAACCCACATCTCCCGGCACAGAGTCAACCGCTGCCGGCCGCTTAGAACCACATCGTCAGCTGTGCAGTCGAGTAAATTCAATTTAATATTACAATATAATGTAACTTTTTTAATCCACCTCGTAGTACTAGTTATTCGATATACCATTTCCCTTGTTTATATTTCTATGCCAGTTCCCATAAACATGCGAAAACAGCAGTCGCAGTGGTACGAACAATACTTCGTTCGCGCTTTTCATGCGAGCATGAATAAGATGGGGTTATAAGCTCTCTTGACCCCCTTGAGCTCTGCACCTTACTGCACTCGGCTTTTGTGTGACACGGTTTTTGTGTGTATTATTTATAAAATAAATATAAAGCTGCCGTTTATTCGTATTTTATTTTATTTATAGACTCACGCCTGTATCCCCGAAAGGGTAGGCAAAGGTATAATATTACACCCACATTTCGCCAGGAATTTTTAAGTCCCACGTAATAGGGGGCGAGCCTATTGCCGTACCGGGCACATTACCAGACTCCGTGCTGCTACTGAGAATTTCCTAACGGAAAAACCAAATAACACATTGCACGACCCGGGAATCAAACCCGAGAGCTCCAAATCCCACGCGCACATTTATGCCGCGAGACCAACGAGGCAGTCGAATTAATCGTATTTGTACAGACCTACATGTATACTTTAGATATTTTAATTCTAATATCTTTGTCAACACGGTATAAATAGTTCTATTCATGGACTTCAGTTCGAAGTCGCAGGTCAAATCGCGGTAGGATCTTTAATAGTTGATTAGTAGCCAAGGGCTGTAAGGCATCAATTGCAGCCCGAGATATTTAGGCGCACGAGCGCAGCGAGGCCGCCTATAGCTCGAGCGTGCAATTGATGCTTACACCCGAGCTAACTATTCTGCTTTACATCTCGATTGTGAGGTAAGTAGAAAAAACCGGCATTACAAGAATAAAACATTTTATTTGTTGAAATTTATAAAGTTTTCTATTCCCGCCTTTTTTCATTAAAAAGAATTACATAAGTATGTAAAGAACATATTTTTTTAAGAACTTTATTTAAAATTGATGACTATTATACTCACATGAAGACAAGGCTAAATAGCAAAGCGACCTCTTTGGTCGTTGGGCTGAATGCATGATGTCTATTGCCAGTATGATGGTTAGATGTGACGCGAACTTTTTGAAAGAAGTGTTTTTTTTTATTACTTACCGCCCTAGAGCTTTTCTAGCTACATTATTACCCTAGGGCGCTAATTAGTCACATACAAGCCCCATTTCGAGGTCATAAGAACCTACTTACCGAACATGAGAGATGTAAAAATTATTGCATTACACCGTAGCTTTATAAGCTGTAGTGTAATGCAGTTTTGATTCAAGGCTTCTTACAAAGTATTAGGACGTGATGGAGGCCCTTGGGCGGTCTGAAAACCCTGACATCAAAGTTGGCCTACTCACCTACCTACACACACTATCACAAAAGAAGAAATAAAGGTATACAAATTATTTGCTATATACTTCTTATCAAGTACATCTGTGAAACAAGTTGACATTTTGATGTTCGCATAAAGATAATGATGTTCAATTATCGTTGGTCTGCACACCCCTCCTCAAAAAATAATCTCTTAGATGATGTGGGATACTTTTAATCCACCCCTGTACACCTGGCATACACGGCGTCTCAAATTATCCGCTCTATTTGTATTAATTAACATACGTATTAGGGTTCCATAGTAAAATACAAGGAACCCTTAGGTATAGTTTTGCCATGTCCGTCCGTATGTTCGTCCGCGATTTTACGAGGCAACAGAGCTGCAATTTGGCAGGGTTATAAATTGTTACTACTCGGACAAAACTGTACCTACAATCAAGTTTCGTGAATCCAAAACGCGACCTGGTTAAGATTGCGGGAAGCGGTTGGATGCGGGCGGCTCAAAATCGATCTATGTGGAGAACCTTGGGGGAGGCCTATATCCAGCAGTGGACGTCCCTAGGCGGACATGATGAAAGCGCAGTATTATCGTATGTCACTTCTTAGTGTTTCTTGTTGTAGCTCATGGAAGCATTAACCGAGGTGCTGTCCAGGATTCAACCGCTACACCGAGGTAAAGACGCGCTGGTGTCCCGAGAGCGAAGGCTGGCGGCTCAGCAATCTCTTGCCGACGGTGACTTGGACAAAGCTCTAGCACTCGCTAGCCAGGCTGTTCTTAGAGCCCCAGCGACAGGTAAGCTTCCTGTAAACACGAGTATCATACAAAATTTATTTGACGGGTATCAATTGCGTAAAATTGACTTATTTCTTTAAAGCCATATTTTCATAAAGGGATAGTTTTTAGTGGAGATATTGAATGTATATATTTGACTGCAATGCCGCTTTTGTTGTATTGGCAGCAGAGATCATGACTTGACTACAAAAATAGAATTGAGAATAGTTAGAGAAGTCTGTGAGGCAAGATATTTAAAGCTTTACAATAAAAACTGGTATCATAACAAAAGTAGGTACTTTGACCAAAATTGGTAATCAACATTTGTTTACTTCCAAGCGCGCGAGGGCATGCCTATCTTTCACACTGAAATTACGGGATACTTTATATACCTTCACTAAATTAATGAAAATAGGTACACAGTTACTCTTTTGTAAATAACATAAATAGAATAATTTTAAATGACGCGATGAAAATCTGCCACCCAGCACAAAAGAGCACAAAATCCAACATATGTGTCTAGTTAAAGGCAATACAATAAAAACAACACGCCAGCACAAAATGCTCGCTGCATTTTACACCTGGTTAACACATTCACAAAGAGTGACATCACTAAAAAAGAAAAATAAACGCAGCCAGTGCTGTTCTCTTGGAGGGTACCTAATTAAGGCTTGTTCCTCACAAAGGCATTTAAACGTAATACAGTACAGTAAATAGAGCGATGTGCTTAGACACTGCCCTGTAATTATCCACGGAATTAGAGAAGGATTTTTCTGTTTTTATATGACTTTTGGCTTCGTTTGCCTTTTGGCAAGATCGGGCTCGAATGGCAATTTGTTAATACGATTCAGTGCCAAAGTACATAAAAAAATTACTGTTTTTTACGTCCTGGACTCTTGGTTCTCTATTTTGCTTTCGTAATAGGCTTGTGTCCACTAAGAATAAATTGGTTTCATTGTAGTATCTATAGATTCATTACGATTTTAAGATGTCAATAAAGTTATTTATTCATTATTAAAAGGTATGATTAATGTTATTTTTAAAATTCAAAAACTAAATGTAATGTATTTATTCTTGTGACAGTGAACACCAATCAGAGAGCATTACGTCAAAAAGTACGCTCGCCATTCATGTTGTTGACGTTTTAGTAGTAAATACAACTAAAACGTAAAACTTTCTACCTGACAAATCGAATAAAACAAAAAAGAAAAGTGGGTACATCAGACCCGACTTCATTCACGGTTTGTTTTGTTTTGTACTTTGTGATATCACTCGTCCGCCATGATGGATTACAGCGTTTTCGTGTCAAATTCAAAAAGGTGTATAAAAAGCCATAATAAGCAAGGTTGCTGATCGATTTTCGAAGAAAAAATCAGGTATTTCAGTTTAACATCTAATAAAGAAACGAATCAATCACTAATTGCATTTTAGGACACAAGCCTAACTGTATAAGACGAGCCGCTGGCGTAGCGTGAGTGTAAGTGCATGCTACGCCGAAGGTCGCGAGTTCGATTCCCGCTCAAGTCAATCATTTGTGTGCGTTTGGATGGATGTTCTTCGGTGTACAATAAATATTTACAAAAAAATATATATGTATGTTTATTAATTGTTTAATTAGTACCCATAGACTCTGCCTAACTTAGGGCTAGATGGTGTTTTAGAATGAAAAAGAACTAATGGACACTGTCAACTATTAAAAATATTGAGAGGCACTTTTATTCTATCTCAGATGATTGCAAAATGCGTTGATAGAGTAGTATCAAAATATGATGGTTACTGTGCTCTATTTTGAGAACAATGAATGATTTAAGATTTGTGTATGTCTCGTTCCAGGCAGTGACGATGCCATTTGCGATGGAGGCATCTCCTTAGCCCTCGCGCTATGGCTCAGGTCCGAGATCCTGCTGAAATCTGACAAGCCCCGAGCTGCTTTAGAAGACTTGAAGCTAGCGCTGAAGGAACGGCTGCCTGCTAAGATGAGATCGCAATACTATTGGCGAATGGGTCACTGTTACAAAGGTAAGGAAAATAGCAGATTCAGCACCTGTTTTGGCTTACAGGCAATGCCCACTCTACTTTCGTGTACTTCTGTCGGGTTCCCACTTCTTGACTCCTTACTAATTTTCGTATGTGTGTGTAGCGTGAATGTATGCTTCTCAGTGGCGTAGATAGCATAGGTGGCACCCGGGGCGGTAGTTGGCGGATGACCTTTTTTTTTTTAGTCGACACCTAACAATTCCGTGCTAACTCTCGTAGTGCTGAGCTAGTGCCTAATATGTTTTTGTACATTGTTCTTAAGTTTGAGTTTTGGGTGTCACCCCTTTTTTTGGATGGGTGGCACCCCAAAAAGGGTGGCACCCGGGGCGGACCGCCCCCGCCGCCCCCCCTTTTCCTACGCCACTGATGCTTCTATTCAATGCCCAATTTTAGTGGAGTGCAATGACACCAAAGGCTTTGACATCGCTTGTCTTCAGAGATGCCAAACAGTGGAATACTACATGAATGAGCCGACATCAGATCTCCTGAGACGATGAATGGGACAGGACCTACTATCGCATGACATATCTGGGACCCCGCCCGCATAGCGCCTCACCTGGCGAGCTATGATACTTTACAGGCCTTCAACAATTATTTTCACCAAGATCCGTGCCTTCGGTTTGACGTGATACAAGATACGTTTGAAGAACTTATAAACACGCTTTTGCATTTATAATATTAGTAGCGACACTATTTGCATCTAACCAGTGTCGTTACTAATAATTTTATTATGACATACCATTATCATGATTTTATTAAATCACTTTTAACTGAAACTTCATATTCGTTCAAGATTCATCAGCATGTTTTGCCATTCGTCGTTAGTAGTTAAGTTGAAATAGCGTTACTCCATTTGATCCGTGGAAAACACTCGCTCATTGCATTCACCATTTCTCTCTGTCACAACAAAGGAGAGCCCAAAACCTTTAGCAACTTTAATATATTATTTATTCAGCTGACACCGTACCTCTTACCAATCTAGTGTAAGTGAATACGGACTTACCTACTCACATACGTATATGGTTGTGGAGATATTAATAACATTATTTTTTATATCGTTACGCCTGTATCCCCGAAAGGGTAGACAGAGGTGTAATATTACACCCACATTTCGCCTTATATGAATTTTAGGTCCCACGTAATAGGGGACGAGCCTATTGCCGCTACCGGGCACATTGCCAGACTCCGTGCTGCTACTGAGAATTCTGAAAAACTCCGTAACGCTTTTGCCCGACATATACCTACCTATTATATTTATTCTTATACATATTTGCGATTTTGTTAAAAGATGTTCTCAGATTGTTTTGAGATTTAATAGTAACTAGAATTCGCAAAGGGATCCCACGCAGGCGTGTGTGGCTTTATTACCGTCTTAAAGTGAGCACCATGTGGGAACTTCGAAAAACCTCTCTTAGCGCTCCCCAAGTAACATATATGCTAAATTTCAATAAATTTCCTGTGGCCACTAGTTCCGACTGTGCGTTGTCTTTTTGTCAGTTAACGCTAGGATTTTATATACCTACACAGATTTACCTAACCTACCAACCTAGTTTCTAAATATATATTGCTACGCTTGCAAAGGGCGCGTAGTCTTAAGCACTTATTACTGTACATGATCATGTACCTACACTTAGTTCTGCAATAAATTATTGGAATTTGAATATATTATGTTTATACGGATATACTGAAGTGAGTCTATACTGTTTATGATTGAATCTTATATTTCAATAAACGGTTCATAGTGAGGCTGCTTCAGCCAAGACTGCACAAAGGCGGGTCAAGAGTGCTAGGGTGAACGCTGGCCTTATTTCGATCCATCGCTCGAGTATAGCTCGCTTGATTTGTTAAATTGATGCATCGCTGCATCTGGCTTGGGAGAGTATTGTGCAGTTTAGCTTGTTGACTATTTTATTCCAAAGAGATGTTATATATAAACAAAGATGAATCACCATTGGCATGTGTTTTCCTTGGGACCGTAGGGGTGCACTAAGAAGGGATTTTCCGTTGACACGGGATCGGGCATAAACGGTTAAATTAAAATAGAAAAGGCGTGCACTGCTGCGGGCATCCTCTAATAATGTGTAATAATGTATTCTTCCATATTCACTCCACATTCCTCGTTGGTCTTGCGGCATAAATGTGCGCGTGGGATTGTGAGGTCTCGGGTTCGATCCCCGGGTCGGGCAAAGTGTTATTGGGTTTTTCCGATAGGAAATTCTCAGTAGCAGCACGGATTCTGGTAATGTGCTCGGTAAGGCAATAGGGTCGCCCCCTATTACGTGGGGCTAAAATAAATCTAGCGAAAAGTGGGTGTAGCAATATACCTCTGCCTACCTCTTCGGTTATATAGACTTGAGACTATGTATGTATATTCACACAACACCATCTTGTCCCAAACTATAAATAACTAAGCTTGTACTATGGGTAGGTAATGGAAATGATGATGAATAAACATTGAAATATATATATGTTACGGTAAGAGTGAATAATTGAAGATTATTAATAATTATCTATTATTATTAATAATTACCGAAAGTCGAGGTTAAAGTGATAAATTAATCACATTTGTCGGTTTTTATTAATAATTTAACCCTAGCAGTGATGAATGTAATAAGTGGCCAATTTTAATAAGCTGAGTTGACGGAGCCCTGCTTCGCAGGGCTCCTATTTTGGGTGCAGGGTCACAAGAGAACCTAACATAACCTATTAAGCTTTCTGAGTGGATAAGTTTCCTAAGCGGACGAGACTTTTAAATGATATTTTGTAAAACGATCGGCATAATATTATTTGTTGTGCAATTAGTATTTTAGTGAACGAATAAAGTATTTTGCGTAACGCACTTCAGTGTGTCGCTAAATAAATACCTGCTGGTCAAAAAACATTGGGTTTTTATTTATTTTATAACTTTTACCAATATGTGTCGTGAATTATTAATAATTACTACTAAAAGTAATAAATTTCGGTCGTTTATTCACATTTACCAAAACATGTGGTTATTATTAATAATTTTGTAAAAATATTAATAATTTTCAATTAATCAGATTTACCGTGACATATACATAGAAACACTCAGATCAAGACGATTATCCGTGTTCAAGCACAAAAATGTTTGACTTGAGCGGGAATCGAACCCGTGACCTTCGGGCCTGGCAGTCGTTTGCACTCCGGCTACGCCACCGGGTCGCCAAATAATATATATTGTGCAGCAGATTTCAACATTTATATTTATGTCGATGACATGTTTGACTTTATGAGAAAATTATGCTTATATAAGTACCTACGCGGTAAATTGATACCAAACTAGGTAGGGGCTTCTACCCCTATCCCATCTACCGAGACCCATAATATACAGGGTGGCGCTACCATAGGGGCACTTTTTGAACAGAGGCATAGCGTACAACATTCTGAAGCCTTGCACCAAAAATCAATTAAATCGGTGCAGTAGTTTAGCCACAATATCGATTTTAAGTTCCGCAATTTTTGCACATGCTTTGAATTCCACACAGCTGATACAAAACGGTCAACGACCCTACATTGCACGCCTCTCGCTCCGACGCGACGCCTCGACGTCATCAGAAGTTAGGCTCAGCGCAGATAAAACGGAGCGCAGTGGAGAGGATTTTATTAACGCACTTGAAAATAAACTATATTTTTTTTTACAATAAAGTGCATAAATGCTTGAACCTGACAAAAATCATTTGCGCGTTCTCGAAGATATGCGGGAATCCTCGCGCGGCGTCGAGTCGGCGCCCGCATCGTAGTGAGTCGCGGCGCGCAATGTAGGGTCGTTGACCGTTTTGTATCAGCTGTGTGGAATTCAAAGCATGTGCAAAAATTGCGGAACTTAAAATCGATATTGTGGCTAAACTACTGCACCGATTTAATTGATTTTTGGTACAAGGCTTCAGAATGTTGTACGCTATGCCTCTGTTCAAAAAGTGCCCCTATGGTAGCGCCACCCTGTATATTAGGTATAGCTCCAAATATTGGGGAGTGAGTCAAGCTTTCGCCACGACACGAAATAAAAGGGTAAAACTGCCAACTACGTCAATTAAGCTATATAATCAAGTTATTTTATGTAAATAAAATACATTTGATATGAAATTTAGTTTATTAATACCTTTTCGTTCTGCTCTAAAATTTTACTCACATTTGCAAATCTTGGGATGAATGTTCTTGTATGAACATTTGCTACGTGGTATCGCTTTCACCCAACTACAGTTTAAATCTCTTTGAGTGCTTCTTGAAATACCAGAATCGAGTTATGGCCGTGTGGTTGACGGCATAGAATACAATTGTCACCACCCCATATCTTCCCGTGGGTGTCGTAAGAGGCGACTAAGGGATAACACGATGCAAATACCATCTTTGCGTAGAGACGGAAAACTCGACATCAAACCCTTAGATACAACTGCCTCGTTGATCTCGCGGCATAAATGTGCGCGTGAGATCGGCAGGTACCGGGTTCGATTCCCGGGTCGGGCAGTGTTATTGGGTTTTCCCTGTCACGAAATTCGCAGTAGCAGCACTGAGTCTGGAAATGTGCCCGGTACGGCAATAGGCTCGCCTTTTATTACGTGGGACTAAAGTATATCTGGCGAAAAGTGGGTGTAGAAATACACCTCTGCCTACCTGTTCGGGGTTATAGGCGTGAGACTATGTATGTATGTATGTATGAGTTATACTCAGTGTATTATCTACAAGTATTCTAATAAACCATATAAAAAATAAAATGAATTTAACAGACGCCATTTACGAAAATTCGCGCCTTTTACATTTAATTCTGTTTTCCACCACCCGCAGCGCCCCTAGTCAAAACAAAAACAACATTTTTGACTATTGTGTATCTCCGGAAAACTAATGAAAATCATTGTTTAACGCAAGTTGAACGTGTGACTAGAAATACATGTATTATTAAAAGAATTATGGAATACCAGCATCAAGTTATACGCAGTGCTTCATTATTTTGCTAAACCATAAAAGATCGTAGATTTTAAGAGACGCTATTTATGAAAATTCGCGCCTTTTGTAATTCTATTTTCCACCACCGCTAGCGCCACAAGCTAGTCAAAACAAAAACAACCTTTTTAATTATTGTGTATCTCCGGAAAACTAATGAGAATCATTGTATAACGTAAAGCCGTGTGTCTAGAAAGACATGTTTTATTAAAAAAATAAAATGCAATTTGTTACTTTATCATGCAGACTGAAAACCGATGGGATGAGAAATTATTTTGAGTTTAATATAAGTGAAAAACAATACACGTGGCCATGAAAACTGTCATTCATCGGCTTTAAATAGTAGGTTAGTACAGAAACTGCTCCAATAAAGATATTTTTAGTGGGCATTAGAATAGTTTTAAAAACACGGCTTGTATTGATTATATATTATTGTTTTAGTGTGATTATTGATTTATTTCCCAACTTCATGTGTCTATAATAATTATTGTCAAGTGTACGGAACCGCACAATATTTTCTTTTTTTTTTTTCGTTTTCAATTATCCACTCCCGCTAAGCTCTATAAATTGTGATTTTCATACCAAGTAATATTCCTAAAACGAGCTATACCAATTAATTACCTACCAAAAATTATTCAGCTTCGCTTCGCCGTTGTGACGGTTCTCAAAAAAACTGAATATTTTTTATAAATAAACATAATACAAAAATAAATGGCAAACTGATTAAGTATATAAATATTAAAAAAATGCGTTGTCTGCAACGCCACTGTTTTATTGTTCCGACTTCATTGACACCCCGACACATGAAGGCATAAAAAACCTGTAAAATATTATGACTTCTACCAAGATGAATACAGGTGTTTATGGATCGGCACATCGTTTTCTACAATACACAAATCAAAGATAGTTTAAACTCACTAGAAACAACTATTTGCCCATCTCAAGAGTCGTTTGTCGATGGGAACGTTTTTTATAAAAGATATTAAAAGCACCCCCCTCACCTTGAAGTGCGCCATCAATAGAGTTATCTTTATATTGAATACAATTAAGTTTTGAAGTGCCCATATAATTATCCATAGCCCCGTTGACCCTATTGTGTAACGCCTATTCATTGATGACTCTTAATTTTTTTTTCGAAACGACCCACTACAAATTGTAACTGCTTTTTAAACGCACCCTAAATAAACTCAACATATAGGTACATTAATAATTATGTACTTATATTATTAAGCTGTCTATCATTTAGGGTGAATTGAAAGGGATGGTTAGGGGAGTTTATAATTGGGCTCCCCTACCCTTCCCATTCAATACACCCCTCAATTCGTCTCATTGTTCGCCACTCAGTAACACGCGAATATTATTCATTTCGCTACAAGTATTTATACGCTTCGGTCGCACAAAATGTAGTCATTATATTTCAAAATCACCACTACTAGTACGGGCACGGTATTTTAAAATACTGTGCCCTGTATAGTTAATTTTATGGACGCGGGTTCAAAAACCTTCAAAGAAAACTCCAGACTGAGAACAATTTGTTAATCATCCAAATGGCACCTACATGAAGCAAAATTTAGGTATGTATGTCCACCATTTTCTATTCGCTGTGCTTAAAATTCATTTATTTATTTCACGTTTTACATCGATACTTTAGCATAATGCGAAGATACGCGTAACGTAACTATAAATTAGTACTATTTGTTTTGGCATTGCATTTTTATTCCTCTAATAATTAGGTATTCGCATAATGGTACTAGGCATCATTATTTGTTCGGGGTGTAACAATAAATTATTAAGCGACAGGGGTCACCTTTGGGCCACCCCAACCCGCCAATTTATTTTACTAATGTGTAGCGACACTTATATTTTAATGAATTGTGTTTTAATATTATTTATTAGTATCACTAGATTATTTCTTAGTTGACGTATTTTACTTAAATGCCTTTGCCAAATATCAGCTTCAAATAGCAAGTAGGTAAGTAGTTTCCGAAATTCGTTTTTATTCAGTGTGCGAGCGACCTTTCCCATTTACGTATAAAGATATCCATTTAGATTTGAATCCTAATCCTACATGTTTTTAATTCCTTAATCGGTTTTACCTTTTATACCGGTGCATGGCTCTCGAGTAATTTGTTTAGTAGGCGCTTTGTAAACAAGGTACCGGGGCTTTATATAAAGACAGCCTTTGAACCAAAGAGTATTTGATATCCACGCTTGCTAAGACATCTCTCGTCAAGGCTAAAGGCTGTTTTATATGAGACGATGCGATATCGACACGATTTTGTGAAAATTACTGAAATCTAGAAAATAAATTCTGTGTGCTCGTCAGCCATTAAAATCGATAATTGAGCCACCATTAGAAAGAGAGAGTTTACTTTCCCGTAATTTGCGTAGCACCGCGCGCGCATGTGACGCGCATCAGATTGACTTGAAATGTAGACAGTTTAGCGCAGGGCACAATATACATATATTGTGCCCTGCGCTAAACTGTCTACTTGGTAGCCCTTTCCATACTTGGCCACGAAAGCGTGCCATCGTTGGGAAGGTGAGCTCTCCCTTCTCTTTGTAATAGCTTGCGTATTTAGCATTGCGATCAGTATCTAGTACTTGTAAAATAATCTGCATACTAAATAGTTGTAAAGTAGCCTACAGCCATCGCAATTTCGTTTGATACAACGTCCCTTAACTTGGTAACTGCTGTGTGCCATAGTTGGTACCTACCTTTCATCCATAAGTGTGTGATATCTGTGAGTAAATATTCATTTTTGTAGCAACGCTTTGTTCTACTAGTTAGTCTAGCAAAAAGCTAGAGTTCAGCATAAAGCAAATTCCTCTATCACTGGTTATTTGGATTTTATCTTTGCCGCGTTGGCATGCATAACGCATGCGCTATAATGGCGCGGGTGACGGTTAGTTCGAAGCTTAGAGTAGGTACAGCAGTACTACGGCAAGTAACTGCCGTGAGCTATTAGTATCATCTGTAAGTCTCTTTCGTCTTTTCTTTTGTGCATTCTCACTGTTTGCGAATTAATTTGTAAGCTGAGCTTGTCTATCAAATTTGGTTTGACCAGTAAGCGGATCTCGGACTCCAACGCGTGTAATTCTCGGATGCCACTGGGATGACGCCATGACGATGTTGAACTGTTTGCAAATTAATATTGAAAATAAAAATCGTATAGCCTAAAGACATCTCCGATGTGATATCATATTACACAGAAATCAGTTTTCAATTCTTCGCTTTCTGTTGGATACGGGCGTGTATAAAAGATATGGTCTTGAATAAACCACCGCTCAGTCCATTCAACACGTTTCAAATAATTTATTCATGTAACTTAGAAAATCCGTATCCACTTAAAAAGTTCTTACTATATTAAGGCAAGCATTGTATCTTTTTACTTTGTATGTGTATGATTGATCCCACAACTCCATTCACAGTACTCAATGTGGTGACGACCGCTTGAATTACTACGTTAACCGTGCAGTCAAATCATCGACTACCGAAGTACTTCTTTTTTTAGGGTTCCGTACCTAAAAGGTAAAAAACGGAACCCTATTACTAAGCCTCCGCTGTCTGTCTGTCTGTCTGTCCGTCTGTCACCAGGCTGTATCTCATAAACCATGATAGCTGGAAAGCTGAAATTTTCACAAATTATGTATTTCGGTTGCCGCTATAACAACAAATACTAAAAACAAAAAAAAATATTAAGGGGGGGTCCCATACAAAAAACGTGTTTTTTTTTTCGTACTTTTTGCTCTAAATTACTAACTGTAACAGGTAGACGCTTTAAATTTTCACAGAATATGTAGTTGTATATTACATTTAAAAAAAAAAAATTAAAAAAAGTAAATAATAAAGGGGGGGCTCCCCCCTTTATAAGCAATTTGTTACTCGATCTTAATAAACAGGTAGAAACTTATAAAGTATTTAAGTAAACATACAACGAACGTGATTTTCTTTTATAGATGATGGTACGGAACCCTTCGTGCGCGAGTCCGACTCGCACTTGTCCAATTTTATTTAAAGTTGTATTCAATGAAACCGCATTAATCTTTCAAGGGGCTGGTGAGGCAACGCGTGCCAAGGTGTCGTACGAGCTCGCTGGGAGACTCTTAGGAAATGATGAGGAAGCAAAGACAAAACTTGCAGAGGATATTCAGGCCTTGGACTACGATGCACCATCCAAGCCGACAGGTGATAAACCAGGTAAGGTATTGATATGTTTTTACCTGTGGGTCTAGTCCGAGGTTTAAAGTTTTGGCCCAAAACTCGGACCTTCCAGTCCGGATCGGACCTACCGATCTTCTACTTCATCGGCAATCGTCATATAACTTTATGGATTATTATTATACTTGAGGATGCCCAGAGCTACGGCCATGGGTCGCACCTTTTTGTACAGTTTCTTCCTGTGGGAATTTTAGTATCTAGTCCATTGGCCAAGCAATCCGAAATTCCGGAATTACGGACGTTTTTTGCGATATCATAATATCGGAAGTGAGGCTTCGTAACGTACGTCAAATATTGTAATTCCGATATTTATAAATAATACAAAGTGATATTTCTAGATAAAATTTTTATGTGAACGCGCAAAGTCAAGTCACCATTCCTTCCTCCGCGACTTCGCGTTAGGTTTCGTTCGGTTTACAAAATGGCGCCGGGGACGCGTCCCACGCGCCATTTTGTAAACCCCGTGGACGCGGACGGCCAGACACCCTTGCTGACAATGAAGAAATTTATTAATGTTATCGTGGAAGCAGATCCAATGCAAAATAAGATAGAGAGAGCGGTAGGCTTCGGTGTGAGTGATGAAAATTATCTTGAAATAAATGAGAAAAGTGAATTAAGCGAATCGTGTGTGTGACTTTACTGAACCGATACAATAAAGAGGGAATTTTGAATGGTATAGTTTCTTGTGATGAAAGATCCGGTACGACATTAGAAAGCTCTCATCATAGTGTTGGAACCAAGGAGAACTCGCCAAATCTTGCACAAGCGAAAGTTGACTTAGAAAAAAGTAGGGGTTGGTATGACACTAGTACTGGTCCACCAGACGGACCAGTGCTGAAGTCATAAGATTCACCTTTCCAAGTTCTGAACGGGAGATTACGGCAGATCTGTATTGCCAACAATTGCAAATTACCTGCACCGCCACTTTTGCATATGCCTAATAATTTATTAATTGAATCAGTGTATGTTCAGCAAGAGTTGCGTGGGCTCATATCAATACTTTTCATTTGTTATAAGTTCATAGTGTAATTTAATGAATATAAACATAAAAAATTAAGTCAGCCTCCATGGTCCAGTGGATAATCTATGCGTCTACTGATCGATGGTCAAGGGGTTCGATTCCCGCGTCGGGCAAAAGTGTTAGGTATTGAGTTTTCCGAAGAATTCGGAAAACTCGACGGCACGGTAACGGTTAACGGCAATAGGCTCGCCCCCTATTACGTGAAACCTAAAAAATCATGGCGAAATGTGGGTGTAATATTACACCTCTGCCTACCTCTCTGGGGATATGGGCGTGAGTCTTTAAACAAAAAAAAATCTATCATTTTTCTATCAAAATAATGTAGGTACGATATCCGAAAATAGTTAAAATCGATCTAGTAGTTTCTGAGATTAGCGCGTTTAATCAAACGGCCCAACAAACTCTTTAGCTTCATAAGATTAGCATAGACCACTTGCGGTGATTAATACCCATAGTATTAATAACCACATACACATTGGGTTTGCTACCCGTGATATTTTTCGGTCATATTGTATGCTAGCGGTCTGCTTACATTGCCACAGATAAACCAATACAAGTAGTGTAACAATTTTAAGGAATCCTCAAGATTATAGTACTCAAGATTTTTACCCAAATAAAACAAAACTTGCCCTTTATTGTTTAATTTGTACCGTTTTCTTCACTCTATCGAGCAAGCGGGTGTGAAATGTTTGTATTCATGGAAGGTCCGCTTGCTCACCCGAAATTATAATGCATATTCCAGGTGTATCTCTAACAGGCGGAGCAAAACAAAACATGCCATCTCTGTCTAAACTACTGAAAATATCGGAAGAAGAGAATAAGGTAAGAATCATTTTAGTTTGCTTCTTAGTTATGACTTAAATTAAGTGCATATTTTTGGTAATTTATTATATTATATTTATTAAGTTTGCAAAATTAGTCGAGTAGGTAATTTATAGTCTGTTGTAAATATTGATTTCCTTTTCTGTATCTCTTACCCAATTGGCAATGTCCCTACCTGATTTAGCGGCATGATTGATGAGTTTCGATTTTTATTGGAGGATCTGCAAAGCGTCAATCGTTTTGCAGTTTTCCGTTGTGTTTCTAATCACCAATCGCTAGCGTTTAAAATGAAGTCTTTCAGATATAGAAACCTGGCGAAACAACATTTTCCTAAATTCCAAATTATTTACCTATTTTACCTGCAAGCTTAATCGTGGTCACATTGCAAAAATTCTCATATCATGAAATGAGCGAGTATGGTCAGTAAAATTAATCATATAAGGCCATACCGTGATGAATACCATGACATCATATACATTGACTAGAACGCCTTAGAAGTCATTGGCACATCCAAACTCTATTTCCCGTACATGCACCCTATAGCCTGATGGCTGTGACGCTTATACCTTCTCCAGGGTCGCTTCGCAGTTGCCAACGCGCCGATCAGAACTGGTGATGTTTTGTTAGTAGACACCCCATACGCTGCCTGCCTTCTCGGAGACTTCTACGGTAGTCACTGCTTACATTGCTTCAAAAGGTAAGACCTTTTAGATGAACATGCATTGTTACTACTTTTCCCTGATGAAAATAGTTTCTTGGCTTAGAATATTCATTTTAGTTTCTTTCTTATTATCAATAAACCATATCAAAGTAAATATTGAACAAGAGCCTGGATACACCAAAACTAGAGGTAACATCAGCTCGGTATATTTTGGAGCCAGTAATTTGAACCATAGACGACAAGACATGTCCAATGCTCGGTACATGGCTTGGTACTTTTCTATTGTTCATTTATTTTAAAAAGGGCAAATTGGTGATTTATGACTAACCAAGAAAAGCATCATGAATAGACATCATAACATAACTACGCAAATAAAAGAAACATGAATACATTTCTAATTTAGTTTGTTTCTATTCATTCGATATTAATATTCGATTACAATTCAAAAAATGCTACAGGATTTTGCTATAGTATTTTTTTCATAAAATTGCCATACACAGATGCTTTTGAGCATACTTTTTCCAAAAAAATCTTAAAGGACGTGGCTGACGTTTTCAGGTTAGAAGATTGCGAAAACGAAGCACCTATTTGGTGTCCGAAATGCTCCGGAGTAGCATTTTGTTCAGTACAATGCAGAGATACCGCAGTTTCAACCTATCATACCTACGAGTGCCCATTTCTTGACTTATTCACAGGTAGTTTACTTTCTGTCCTTCGTAACGTAGATAACAAAAAAGCAGGTCGTGATATCACGTATATTTTTCAGGATCTGGTATGTCAGTACTAAGTCACATAGCCTTAAGGATTGTGACCCAAGCTGGACTCAGCACAAGCTTATCCATTCACTCAAAATATATCATCAACGAAATCAAAACTGTAGAAGGAGCTGTTCTGAACGATATCGAAGGTGTCGCAAAGAAGTCTAAAATAAAAAGCAGAAAAGAAAGACTGAATAGATCTAAAAAGGGGATCAAGAGTTTCACAGAAAAGAACTTTAAGGAAGATGAAGACGAAAGGAAAGTCGAAGATAAAATGACTTTTGAAGAAAAGTTGGAACTGAAGGCGGCTCAGATATATTCCTTATGTACACACTGTGAACAAAGGAAAGGTGACGATTACTTGAAGAGAATCGTGATGGCCATGTTCCTGACTGAGTGTTTGAAGAAGGGAGGATTTTTCAGTAAATGTAATGAGAATGTAGAAAAAGGTTAGTAATTTGCGTAACGAAATTATTTTGTCTTTATGAATGTCGAGTAAGAGTATACATAATGATTTTATAATAGACACGTGTAGATAGACACGTTCATATAATACGTAGTATATGGCTCCTTTGGTAAGTATTGGTAGTGTGTAGTAATAGCTGATGCTTTTCCACAAATATCAAACTTAGAGTTTGTAGACACTGATCCCACACCACAACAAACCACCATTTTAGTGCGTATTAATCGAAGATTTATTTTTTCAAAAATCTTCAGCACAACAATCCATCACGGAGCTAATAGTGCGCAACCTACAGCTGCTACAGTTCAACGCTCACGAGATATACGAGACTATCAGAGGACAACATATGTTCACCGGCTCTAAGCCTATATATGTAGCTGTAGGAATCTATCCCGTCGGCGCTTTGTTCAACCATGAATGTTATCCAGCGGTCTCAAGGTGAGATTTATAAAATTTTATCTTTCACGATAATAGTTTGGCTTACGAAAGTGTAGAGTAAGAGTAGGCATCATCTACTCTAACCAACATACATACATACATAGACTCACGCCTGTTTCCCGGAGGGGTAGACAGAGACTACGGAGCGCCATTTGCAACGATCTTGACATATCTCTCTTGCTTCATTCACTCCCATCAGATTCCTCATGCATGCTCTTCTGTTCAGGGTGCTTCTAACCTGTCCTGTTTTTAGGATGTCTCCGATCTGGTCAGAGAACGTCCGCCTAGGTCTTCCCCTTCGTCCTGTCCCTTCCACACTTGCCTTATATATCTGCTTGGTCAGTCTTTCGTCATCCATCCTCTCCACGTGTCCAAACCATCTTAGCATACCTTTCTCGATGCTTGTCACTACATTTTCTTTTACCCCACAACACTCTCTTATCACACAATTCTTTACTCTGTCAGTCAAAGAAACACCACACATACTTCGCAGTGCTCTCATTTCTACAGCATTTATTCTACTTTCATGACTCTTCTGCCATACCCAACTATCACTACCATACATAAGAGTAGGTACTAACACCCCTCTATGGACAGCCAAACGTGCCTTTTTGGACACGTTTTGGCTATTCATAAACGCCTTCAGAGCTCCATTCACTCTATTACCTGCATTAACTCTTCTTTCAATATTTTCTACATTCTTACCATCTCTTGTAAACAGCGTACCTAAATATACAAACTCATTCACTTGCTCCACTCGCTGTCCATCGATCATAACATTACAAGCCGTAACGCATTCCTCCTTTTCAAAAACCATAACTTTCGTTTTACTTACATTTACTTTCATTCCCTTCCTCTCTAACGCACCATGCATGATTGTTACCATCTCCTGCAACTCCTCCGCTGAAGACGCAAGTATAACCTGATCATCAGCATAAAGAAGGCATTTGACAAGTAACTCATTCATCCTTAATCCACAATCACTATTTTTCAAATCTTGCAAACAACTGTCCATGAAGAGGTTGAACAGCCACGGCGACGCTACACATCCCTGTCTAACACCTGTTTCGATGGTAAACCAATCCGTGTACGACCCATTTATCCTCACACAAGCTCTAGAATCTTCATAAAGGGATTTCAAAGCTCGTATGAGGCTGCTGTTCACCCCATACATCGACAGTACCGACTACATTTCATTCCTCACCACTTTATCGTAAGCCTTTTCCAAATCCACGAATGCGCAATAGACCTTTTGACCTTTGGCCAAAAACTTTTCGGCTATGCTTCGCAAGGAAAAAACCTGATCAGTACATCCCATACCCTTTCGGAATCCCGCTTGTACATCCCATATTTTCTTGTCGATTACTTCCATAACTCTTTCAGTCAGTACCTTCGCATACAATTTGCCAACAATGCTGAGAAGGCTAATGCCTCTATAGTTCTTGCAGTCTTGTTGCGAGCCTTTTCCCTTATAAAGAGGCACAACCACCGCTGTGGTCCAGTCATCAGGTACTCGGCCGGTGCTCCAGCACAAGTTAAATAAGCGCTGCAGCTGACCAACTATGATGCCCTGTCCAGCCTTCAGCATTTCAACTGTAATCCTATCATATCCTGCAGCCTTACCTAATTTCATACTTCCCAACGCCTTCACAATCTCATCCACACCAATATCGCTTTCATCATTGCTATTATTACCATTAATTTTGTCGATCGATGTCTCAATCGCCGTTCTTTCATATAGACCTTCAAAATACTCCTTCCATCTCTTCAGCACGCATGATTCACCATTCAGTATCTTTCCATTCTTGTCTCTGATTGACGTGTATTCTGAGGATTGAGTTCTTCCTCGAACTGAACGAACGGATTTCCAGGAAAACTTTGTTTCTCCGGAAATCTTCAGATAGTCTGCTATCAAACTCATCTTTCTTTTCCTCTTTTTTCCTTTTAACAATTTCTTTCACAATTCTTTTTGACCTAACAAACTCCTTTCTTGCTTCATCTATGTCATCACTCGTTGCCTTTCCCATTCTTTCATTTGCTCTGGCAGCCAACCAATCTAACCAAGCTTTCTTCTTCTCTGACACTGCTGATTGTACATCCTTGTCCCACCATGTATTCTTAACCTTTCGTACTTTCCGTCTCTTGATCACACCACATACTTCAGACGCTACACATACTATCTCTTCTTTAAAATATTGCCATAATTCTTCCATATCATTTATGCCATCGAAACTCTCAAATCTTGCTATCAATCTTCGCTTATGAGTATAAGCGAAGATTGATAGCAAGATTTGATTAGAGAAAATCTGCAAGAAAAAGATGTGAAAGATGAGTATCTTTCACATCTTTTTCTTGCAGATTTTCTACTTTTATTCTTTCTAGGACCCTATTTTCATAATGTTCTCGGTGTCGCCATCCTTTAAAGAGTTCACTTATCCGGCTCATCACCAAGAAGTGGTCTGTGTGGATGCCGATCCCTCGATACACCCTTGTATCTAACACATTCTTTCTCAAACGTTCATCTACAATTACAAAATCAATCATACTTCTTCTAACATTCTTAGCCTCACGCGTATACATGTGTATCCTATTGTGATCAAACATGGTGTTTGTCACACAAAGGCTCCACTCTAAACAAACCTCAAGCAAAACTTTTCCATTTTCATTCACACTCTCATCACCAAATCCACCTAAAACCCTTTCAAATCCATCTCGTTTTACTCCCACCCATCCATTGAAATCACCTAACAAGATCAATCTTTCGTTATCCTTACATTTCCTCAAAATCGCTCTTAAGTTCTCCCAAAATTCCTGCCTTTCGCCTTGTTCTTGCTGTGACATATCCGCTACTATATTGACCGGGGCGTAAATCCCTACAATAAAGAAACGAGTAAGTCCTACTTTCATTCTCATCCACAATAGTCTAGCATTTACACATTCATATTCCTTAACGCACTCATTCATTCGCGCAGACAGTATTAAACCAACTCCCTTGCAGGCTCTGGTGGTACTGTCTACCCCGGACCAATAAGCCGTGTAGCTGTCATGCTTGGTGGGTCCACAACCTTTCCTTTTTGTCTCATTCACACATAGAACATCAATCTTTCTATCATCCATCATCTGGCATACTTCATTCAATTTACCATCCATTCCTCCTCCAACATTTAATGTTGCAAACCGGCTTTCCGTAGGCCGCTTTTCGCCCCCGCGGGAAACGAGACGTGATGGGTTGCGAACCGCGTCTGGAGAAATATTATTTTCAGTTCTCATAGCGTTCCCACGAGTAATAGGGATTTAGAATGTCCATCCCCGCAGAGCCCTGTACGGGGGTAAGATGGAATACTAGCTGTGCCCTGTGACCACCAACACATGCACCCTCCGTTAGCGACTAGCTTGCCCTCTGGCCATGAATCCCTCGGCACGGGTCGGTTGACACCTTGGATTGGGGTTTGTTTTCGGGTATGCTCCCTGAATGTTGGTTTTATTTCGGAGTTTTCCTTCTCCTAGACGGGTTGCCATCCAAAGCTGACGAGGCCCATCCCCCCAAAGAGAGTGGTTTAATTTCGGAGTTTTCCTTCTCCTAGACGTACTTCTCTAACCAACAATGTAAATTATATATACGTACACGGTGTCAAAAGACTAATCACCAAGCTAAAGTCTACTCGTTTTGCACATCATGCCAAGTTATCCTAAGCAAAAATATATCGCTGGGGCCATGGGGCCCTAGTGCACGCGCATTACATGAAGAAATCGCCAGAAGGCTGATCGATGCTTCCCGTGACCAGAGGGCTGGTTTATATCTCGCTGAGAGAATAAGCACTGCCATTCAACGTGGCAATGCTGCCAGCCTTCTGGACACGCTACCGCTCGATAGCGTTGCTGAGGAATTGTTTGACGCGTCGTAGTCGGCATTTTTTTAAATTTTCTTTTCTTTTCATACTTATTATTTCCTCTTTTGTTTTTTTATAGTTTAGGATAGTTTAGTTACATAATTAGCTTTATTTTATTGTACATAATTATGTTACCAGTTGTCGACAGCCTTGGCCACCATGGCCTATCATGCAGCAGAAGTGCAGGGCGTATTTCCAGACACGCCCATATTAATGACATAATCCGTCGTGCTCTTTCCACCGCTGGTGTACCAGCTCATCTTGAACCTAATGGTCTGGTACGTGACGATGGGAAGAGACCAGACGGTATGTCATTATTACCTTGGAAGATGGGTAGGCCTCTGGTGTGGGACGCAACCTGCGTCGATACCCTTGCGCCATCATATCTTCTAAGTACAGCTGGGTCAGCTGGCGCTGCTGCTGCATCGGCGGAGACCCTCAAACGGCGCAAATATCAAAATCTAATTGGGAATTACGTTTTTGAGCCGTTTGGGGTCGAAACGCTTGGGCCATGGGGCCCGAGTGCTCGTGCACTATACAGAGCAATAGCAAAAAGGCTGATCGATGCTTCCCATAACCAGAAGGCTGGCCTATTTTTCGCAGAGAGAATAAGCATTGCCATCCAGCGTGGCAATGCTGCCAGTCTTCTGGGAACGCTACCAGTAGACAGAGTTGCGGAAGAATTCTTGGACGCAGTATAGCATATACATATATTATTATATATATTTTTTCGTTTTCGTTGTTTTCCTTTTGTTCTTTTTTTTCTTAATTTTAGATTAGTTTTAGGTTTAGCTTTAAATTTAATTATAATAATGTATACCTATGTTCAGTAACATAAATAAAATCTTTTATTATGTTACCTACTCCTAATACAATGGTTATTTCTTAAAACCAAAAAAAGAAAATAAAAAAATCACAGCAATAATAATAACTGTGAATCGAAAAATCTTTTGGTTTAAGAAAGTTTATAAGCAGCATTGTAAACCTGCCTATCCACGGATGCATAGGACATGACATGACAAATTGGTGCGAGAAAGACATCGATTTTGTAATTATTAGAAAAAAAATATCGTGACTTTAAGCCCCGATATCTCCTAAAGCTGTCATCATGTCAGCCTAGAGACGTCCACTGCTAGACATAGGTCTCACCCAAGGTTCTCCACACAGACCGATTTTGAGCCGCGCCGGCATCCAACCGCTTCCCGCGATCTTAACCAGATCGTCGGGCCACCTTGCGGAAGACCTGCCTCTAAAGCAGTAATTTCTCTGAAATGGAACCGAGGTAATTAAAATGCCAAATACGTACCAGCCCTCTGGTCACCCGAGGTGTCGATCAGTCTCTTTGCGAGATCTCTCAAAAGGGATATCGCACTTGGACTCCATGGTCCCAAGGTTTCAGCCCCAAACGGCTCAAATACGTAATCTCCTACTAGATTTACGTATTCGCGCCGTTTGAGGGTCTCTGCTGAAGCAGCAGCAGCGTCCGCACAATCTGCTGTACTGGGAAGATGAGATGGCGCAAGGGTATCGACACACGTCGCGTCCCATACCAAAGGGCTACCCAGCTTTCACGGCAGCAAAGACATCCCGTCCGGTCTACACATTGTATATCAACATTTAATTACAAATTAAAAAAATTGAGATTGACGGAATGAATCTTAACATGCTTTAAAAGAAAATAATATTGTGACTAAAAACAACATTTAATTTTCTTGTTTGTTTTATGAAATAATAAATCTAGAACTCCGTGACTTGCGGATAGCTCTTGTGCATCAATAGGCGAGATGTAAAGTGTTCTTCTGTAACTTACAAGATACGACGACATAATATGAGATCGTAATTTTAAACTTTTGAAATCATTTTTGTATAATCTGTATATATAAAATCCTTGCGTTACTGACTGACTGACAGACAAGCTACAGCCAAAACTATTAGGCGTAGGAAGATGAAATTTGGCGTGTATGTTCCTTGGGGCCCGTGGGGGTGCACTAAGATGATGGATTTCCCGAAATTCCCACGGGAACGGGCAGTAACGGTTAAATTTAAAAAATGTGCGGGGGTAGCTGCAGTCGGCATCTAGTTATTTATAAAAGGCGACGTATCTTGGAAACTATTTACTTTATACATACATACATACATACATACATATGTATGTATAGTCTACATACTGTTTCCCCGAAGGGGTAGGCAGAGGCACATTAAAAGCCCACTTTTCGCCAGTGTTTTGATCCCACGTAATAGGTGGCGAACCTATTGCCGCTTATCGGGATATTTTGTTTGCCAGAGCCTCGTCCGTTGATCGGCAGGTGCACCACTTGCAGGTGAGGTTGGCTTGGGACCCTAAGTTCTTGGGAGGAACCCTATGCACCCATATTTATTTATACCCATATTTACTTTATTTCTGCAAGTAAGGCAGAAATAAACTAAAAATATGCGTAAACTAGACATTTTGGATCGTTTACACAGTGGATAAATATCTATTTATTTATTTTACACTTTATTGTACACATTAAAAAACATTATTAGAGATCTTATGACTAACTATAGTACAAAGGGCGGCCTTATCGCTGAAAGCGATTTCTGCCAGGCAACCTTTGGGTGGAAATATTATTGGTAGGAGAAAATCGGTAGTTGCATGTGTAAACAAAGTAAACAAAGCTTTATAATATATACATACTTAATATACCTATATTCATTCCTGTAATATGATAATAAATGATAGACATATATACATATACATAAACATACATACATACTTATACATACATACATACTTATACATACATACATACACATATTTAATACTTACATGTATTTTGTAGAACTAGAAGAAGTTATAGTGATAGATAGTGAGCCTTTACTGAAGCTTTAAATTTAGTTATCGTTTGAGCCTGTCTTAAATGTAATGGTAAAGCATTCCAAAGGCGAACAGCGGTAGCGGTAACACAAAAAGATTTGTCATACAGTGCTGTGGAATGTACCGGCATTTTTAGTTTCAAATTTTCTGATGACCTTAAATAACGGTTATGCGTATCATGAAGGAACTCGAATCGTCCTTTAAGATAGGAAGGAGTTGAAGGGTTAAACAATATGTTGTACAGCAAAGAGAGAATATGAGCATTCCGGCGATGTCGTATAGGTAACCACTTGAGCTGTGCTCGAAATTGTGAAACATGATCATATTTGCGTAGTCCAAATATGAATCGTATACAGAGATTTTGTAGGCGCTCAAGTTTATCTAGCTGGTTTTCGGCGAGATCTGAATAGCTGACATCTGCATAATCGATAATGGGCAAAAGGAGGGAGTTTGCTAGTGCAATTTTGGTGGCAGTAGGAAGTAAATTCCTAAGCCTTCTCAGTGACCCTGCTGAAGCAAATAACTTTCGACTCACCTCTTGGATCTCTGCGATCGCCAATTGAGATTAGAGTCCATAATGAGACCCAAGTTCTTAACTTTGTCTTGTATGGAAATAAAGGTACCATCAAATATGACGCGAGGGAGTTGAGACCAGTCAATTTTTGATGTCATTCTTGAAGTACCAATAACAATGGCCTGAGTTTTTGAGGGATTAACTTTTAGTCCAAAGGATTTGCTCCAGTTGCTAATCAGTGCCAGATCACTGTTAATGGTACTTACAGTAAGTGACATATCTGCTAGTGACGACTGCGTATAAATTTGAAGATCATCTGCATGAAGGTGATAGGAACAGCGAAGATTATTTGATATAGAATTTATAAAAATTGCGAAGAGTAAAGGAGATAGCACGCCACCCTGGGGCACACCAACAGTTGTGTTACACCAAGAAGAAAGTGAGTTTTCAATGCGTATACGCTGTCGGCGGCCACACAGGTAAGTACGAAACCAATCAATCACCGTAGGAGATATGTTAAGAGTACAAAGACGACTGAGTAGAATATCAAAATCGACTGTATTGAAGGCGTTACTAAAATCTAGTATAGGTAGCGAGAATTGTGAGTTTTCCGCCTTCCATACCAGCCCTGATGTCATCCATAATATTGGCCAGGGATGAAACGGTACTATGTCCCGAACGGAATCCGGACTGAAATGGGTTAGGGAGACAATTTTTGCAGAGGAAAGAGTTTATTTGGTTATAAACGAGGCGTTCAAAGACTTTTGAAAGGAATGGCAGGATGGAAATGGGCCGCTAATCAGAGAAGGGTGAAAGATGAGAGGTTTTTGGAATTGGTGTAATAAAAGCGTCTTGCCACATCGATGGGAATACACCACTAGACAGAGAAGAATTGAGGATATGGAAAATTATGGGTAGGATTATATCGAGGATAGGAAGGATCATATTACGGCTGACACAGTCACTACCTACTGCGTTGGACGTGATTGACCTTATGCACTTCTTAACATCACTATGCGTGAAGTGATTAAAGACAAAGGGTGAATAACTAGGGGTTGGCAGACATGAAAGATAATTTATAGTACTTGCTTTAGTAGTCCCATCAATATTGGACGAAGCAGAGAAATGTTGATTGAGCAAGTCAAGGGTTTTAAGAAATTTTCAGACCTTCTTCGCTGG
This sequence comes from Euclidia mi, assembly GCA_944739405.2. Taxonomy (NCBI): domain Eukaryota; kingdom Metazoa; phylum Arthropoda; class Insecta; order Lepidoptera; family Erebidae; genus Euclidia; species Euclidia mi. Next base: position 55,289,267 of record OX123199.2, read on the forward strand.
ATCTCCGTTTTTCACAGAACTATGAATATGTTGGCGTTGTGCATCCCTACACACCCTATTGCAGTGATTTATTATCGCGACTTATTTTTGTAGGTTAGAGGCATCGGGCTTAATTTTATATCTAAACTTAGCTGCCGCTTTTTTGTGTATCAGTTGTTTAATGTTTTCAGTGAGCCAAGGTGAGGGACGGTGTTTTAGTTTTACAGGTCGCATTGGTGCATGCTTGTCATAGAGCAGTATAATTCGGTTTGTGAAAATGTCGACCTTTTCATCTACAGATTCTGAGTTGATCAGATGAGACCAGTCGATATCTCTGGTATCTTTACAAAGCTCATCGGTGTTAATGCCACCAAAATTGCGCTGCAATAGAACTTTAGACTTAATCTTAGGAGTACGGATTTTGTAGGAGATGAAAAGCAAGTCATGGTAAGAGAACATGTCTGCAGGGTATTGCCCGTGCATGGCGACATGTTCTCTTGAAGAAACCATGATTAAATCAAGAAGAGAAGGCGAATAATTAGGGAAATGATAAGTCGCACCTGTAGGAAGAATTGACATATTACAAGCTATAGAAGTGGAAAGAAGAGAAGAAGAGCGGGAATGATTTTTAAGGAGACCGGTATTAAAATCGCCCATTATGATTGTGTGACTGTAAGAGGGCACAAGATTAACCAGTAGGGTTTCGAAACTAGAAAAATAATCTATACATAATAAAGGACAGTAATAAACGCCGAGTAGGACTTTGGTGTGGTTTAATAATTCTTCTAGAAATAGATGTTCGCCGGCATTAGGAGGCGGTGGCTGTGCAGACATGCCTACAATAGTGTAAGGGATATATGAGCGTAGATATATGGTAACACCCCCACCACCCCCAACGGCACGATAATGTCTGATAAGTTGGAAACCAGGTAGGGTTATAGTTAACTTTGCCTTGCTAACAGCTTTAAAATTGGCGTTACAGACGCCTATTACTATGGCCTTATCCTTCTCAGGGAGATAGTATGTTATTATTATGTATTATTATATATTAATATAATCAGACAGGCAGTTGAGACAACTGATGTCTGTATATATGCTGACTTGTATAATTAGGTATGCAGGGTATACTGCTTGCTGTTAATATTTTAACCAATCCATTCAATCAGTGTTTTTAAGACGCAATAGCTAAGTAAAGTTTCTAGTTTTAGTAAGAAATCAATAGTGCTTAGGGATAATTAATATCAAATTTAACAAATTGGTTGTATGTGGTCTGTTGCTATGCAGCAAATCAGTATTTTTTCATGGCGGGTACTGGGTGTCGGCCCAATAAATAGGAAACAATAGCCGAGTGGATATACCAACAGACTGCCATGCAGAGGGTATCGGGTTCGGATCCACGGCGCGCACCAATGACTTTTCGGAGCTATGTGCGTATTGAATTGTTAATTATCGCTTGTCCCGTGCCTCGGAGAGCACGTTAAGCCGTCGGTCCTGGTTGTCATGAAGATCTTTGACAGTCGTTACAGGGCGTCAGTACCTTCTAAATAAACTAACACTAGTCTAAACCATGGAATATCGCTATCCCTTCGGGTTGCGGAGGTCAGACAGGCAGTCGCTCCGTGGAAAAGCTAATATTCAGCCAAATCCGGTTAGACTAGAAAGCGGACCCCAGATTGAAACTGGGATAACGCTAAGAGAAAGAAGAAGAAGTGTAGAGAATTATAATTGATTTGCTAGCAAGTCTCTTAGCTGCTGCATCTCCTGGCTGAGACAGATGTCATCATCTGTGAATTTGCGCAGGCAATCTCCTTTTTCTCATCATCATCATCATATCATTCAAACGACGTCCACTGCTGGACACAGACCGGTCTTGAGCCGCCCACATCCAACCGCCTCCCGCGATCTTAACGAGATCGTCGGTCCACCTTGCGATGGGCCTACCTCTGCTGCATTGTCCGGTACGTGGCCGCCACTCCAGAACCTTTCTGCCCCAACGGCCATCGGTTCTTCGAGCTATGTGCCCTACCCACTGCCACTTCAGCTTGGCTATTCTTTTTCTCACAATATCTAAAAATATATTGTGTATCTTATATTATATGAGTATATATCTGAACCTTCTAAAGCATAAGTCAATAAGTCATTACTTTCATCTTCACATCAGCAGTTGGTTTATATGCCATAAAAACCAGGACATCTAAATCGAGTTTAGTTCCATTTGCAAGTCATTTCTAGATGGAAATAATCTCCATAAATTTGTTCCTAGCGGTCTCCATCAACCATTACCATCGGCTATGGTTGCTTTTAAAAATGTATAGAAGTTTATAATAATTGTTATAGTAATTTAATTATTAATGCATACAAACTAAAATAAAAATTGTAAATGCATACAAATTATAATTCTACCCGTCTTCTTGTAAATAGATCACAACTAATGTACAATGTTTATACATTTACAGATACTTTGAGGGACGTAACATTGTTTTCCGAGCAACTCGTCCATTGTCGCCCGGCGATGTAGTCTCCGAGAACTACGGACCGCATTTCATGATGCGAGGCCTCAAAGAGAGACAAAGGGCACTCGCAAGCAGATATTGGTTCAAGTGCGAGTGTATTGCTTGCAAAGAAGACTGGCCGACACTTAAAATGATGAGTGGAGACACCCCTCCATATATAAGGTGTGTAAACATTGTCCTAGAGTTAACCCAATTGCAGCCCGACTATTTCATACAAAATCTGTAGAGGGTCCTTTGGGAGGCTTACACGGAGACAAAGGTCCAACGCGCAGAGGCCCGTAGAGAGTTTGAATCTAAATTGTGATGGGACACATGCAGCGGGGCCTCCACAACTGCACTATTAAGTACAGTTATGGATTAGCCGCAGCATATGCAGGACTATTGCTTAAATGTGGAATCTACTAGAATTAGGTTATGGGGATGGGTGTTTACTGGACCGGTATGAAAAATTCTATGGATTACAGACGGCACCTGCCTAATACTCCTATAGTATCCGTCAGCGAGGCAGGTGGTGACTCGCCAACTCACTAGATGGGCCCTCTCTTAATAGCCACCAAGGCAAGCAAAGTCTGCCCTAAAGGCAGCCAGAGGGCAACACCGGTGCGAGTGGCTAGGGGTGTCGAGCGGTGCGGCACCGGTTTCGCCACCACGGGACTCGTGACAAGCCGAAGCGGGTATCCACGTAATAACGCCCTTGACAATGACACTTCCACCCCCGAGCTAATAGCTCTTGCGGCTTCCCTCTGGCTGGCCGTCCAAGGCAAGCCAGAGCTGCGGGCGCCTTTGGGCATCAACTCCAACCAGCCAATAAAGGCAAGCCGGAGACGAGGCCCTGATCGACTCTCTGAATCATTCGGGACCGCAGTGTCGCCACACACATTCAGCTCGCCTCAGAGCTGTCCTGCGGTTTGTAAGATTTCTATTAATCTTGATGAAGGTGATGTTTGAAAGCTGTTACTCTGCCCTCGGAGATTGCGTTAGTCTCATGGTAAGATAACGACTGTCCCAGAGAATATATCCCATATTTATTCTGCTTTACAAATGAAAAAGAAAATTAAGTACCCGCTTTGAAATTTCATGTTTTTTTATTTATTCCTATCGGTTAGTAAGAATACACACATATTTTATTTCCATCACGTCTAATTTTTTTCCGTGGGGACATCCCCAAAATTGATATTAAGTACTATCTGGCACATGCACACAGATATTACAAAAAGAATTAAGAATAAAACGTAATCTAAAGAAATTGAATAAAATGTACCAGATATTTTTACATGAATCGAGTTTCATAAGAAATACAAGAAAAATCTATCTTTACAATTTAAACCCAGAATACCTTTAAATTTTAAATTTGTATTTTGTGTTTTGAAGGGTTTGCTCGTTTTAGACGCCTACATTAATCGCTTAGCATAGTTGTGTCCCAACAGCCTTGAAATCGTTTTTCAAGCTCTTTTACATCTTGGTGGAACCTCCCACCCTGCTTATCACTGACAGCACCAAGATTAGATGGAAAGTGAGAATGAAGAGTCATTTTTTAACGAAATTCTACAACCAACTTTTCGTATGCTTTTAACATGTTGTTAACTAGCTGTGTCGGATTTTCGGGTCTATGGTTTCCAAAATATCCCTTTACAACTGCTTTCAGTGATAACCAGGCATAGAGTTGGTTGTCAGTAAGCGTTTTGTCAAAATGCCGGTCTTTCTTCTATGAGCGTATTTGTGGTCCCACGAATATCCTTTCTCTAAGTTTTGCGTCACATAACTTTGAAAATACTGTCTTCAAACAAAAAAAGTCATCTCCCTCCTTATTCATAGACTTAAGAAAATTTTTCATCAGTCCGAGTTTTTTGTGGAGTCATAGTAAAATTATATTTTAGGGTCTACTAATGGTGCATGTTCCACATTAGCTTTTCCGCTAACAAACTCTGACTATACTTTTATAGTAGGCATCCATGGTTTATTTTGATTAATAGCATGTCCAGAATAAAGTAAATATGCACTTCTCACTTTTTCGGAAACAAATTTTGTTCGTGATTTCACAATGTTCTGTCCACAAACCAAACAAAACTTATTTAGTGCAGTTTTGCAGTTGCGACAGCCACTTAGTTCAGAACTCATGGTGGATTTTCAAATAAATATGTTCAGAGATTCGAGGTTATCGAATAGAAACAATTTATATATAAAACAAAACAATAAAAACATTAAATATATCGAAAACCTCAACTATTCCATAAACGCCTAAAGTGAGTGTAGTTAAAATAATGATTGACATGTACCTCGAAAACTAGACGTGATGGATACCACATATGTTTGGAACTTTTTATCTATGACTCATTACCTATTCATTCCAGCTATCAGTTTAACGGGTACCAAAATCGTGTAACGCTGTGAATTATTAGCCCTCACTGGCTTTGCTAGAGTATATATTTTCGATGGTTATGACATGATTGTGTGGTTTATCTGTTGTCCAGATGTTATTCTATACTTGAAATCTGCTAGTTATGTTTCGGTCCCTATGTTATAGGGGGCGAGCCTATTGCCATCTACCGGGCACATTATTAAGCGAGCGATAATTAACATTTTTAATACACACATAACTTCGAAAAGTTAGGTGTGTGCCCGAGGTACCTGGGGATCGAACCCGAGACCATCGTCTCGGCAGTCCATTACGTACACCACTAAGCTTTGTGTATGTGGTAGAATATTATATAATTATTCAAAAACATATGTTATATTCAGGCGCTTATTATTGTCATGACACTCATGTTATAACTTCTTTGTTTATAGAGCTCTCAGCCACAGGTCTATTTTCCTTATCAAGTTGTTAATGTTACGGAATGGATGATTGTATTACCATTTTGTTACATAATATTCTTTTAACTGGACCTATGCCACTGCTAGAATCATTAATAAACTTCTTACCCTTTTCATCACATTTACATATAAAAATATGATAGAATGTAAAAAAATAAATATAATAGAACTGCTTTTTCAGGTGTCCAAATATAGCATGCTCTGGCAAATTCAGAGCAAACTTACAGAATCTGCCAAACAGGTGTACAAAGTGCTCAACGCCGATCAACAGGGACCTCGTCAAGATTAATATGGAGACTGTCAACAGATGCGTCAGACAATATCAGGTACTTATTCATCGCCATTATTAGAGTAAGATCCTAGGCCCGACGGAGCTTTGGGCTCATTCAGACAGAGAGCGGTCACGCGGTCAAGCCGTCAAGCGGTACGTTACATAGACCGCGTGACCGCTCTCTGTCTGATCGGCCCTATGTAACGTAATATAACACAAAGAACGCAAAACTGACCGCTTGAATGACCGCTCTCTGTCTGAATGAGCCCTTACTTATTTTCTCAGAAACGAAACATAGAATAATGTAGTGTTAGTACAGTAGGCTCTTGGTAATCCGGCAGGCATATTTTTTCGCCGATGCCGGATTATCGCAAATACCGGATTATAGAATTTAGATGGGAAGTAAAAGCTTTATACATAAAATGTAAAATAAATCCTACATATAATAAATAGGTATCCACAATAAAAGACTATTTATGGTAAGTTCAAAACAAAACAAAGACGTGGCTTCAACGTCAAGAATAAGCTCGGGCTGCCGAGCGACAGCTACATTAAATAAACAATTCAACTGCTTTGTAATCCGGCATTCGGCTGTATAAAATGCCGGTTTATCAAGCGGGTTACCTGAGTCGCTGGGTGCCGGACTACTGAGCGTGCCGGATTGTCGAGCACCGGATTACCAAGCGCCTACTGTTGTCCGTGTGGCGACGGATTAAGAATACGGATTGTCACCACCCCATATCATCCCATGGGTGTCGTAAGAGCCGACAGAGGGAGCAGAGAACAGCACTGTAACAGAAGGAAAACTTGATAAAAACCCTATACCCACCCGTTTAGCCAGCGTGGTATAGTAGGCCAATTCATCATTTCAAAGGAGAGGCCTAGTCCAGCAGTGGACTGTTAAAGGCTGATGATGACTGTATGTGCTTTGAGTTTACGCATACTTGCTAGCTTGGATCGTGGGCCATTTTTTATGTAGGAGGTGCTTAAGGTAGGTAAAATAGTACTTACTAACTTTTCTTAATTCTCAGTGCTGATTTTTATGTATGTTTTAGAAAATATAAAAAAATCATAAATAATACTGCCAGAATCATTCCGGCGGCTTACCAGACGCTTTAAAGGTTCCAAAAGATTTGAGGTCATTTGCAAAAAATTGTTGGGGTCCGAAATTAACGGTTTCTGAGGTATCGAGACATAAACATTTTTTTAAATTTGCCCCTGTCTCATCAAAATAACCGAAATTAAAACATCTTTTTAACTTTTTGGCTCCATATCTCAGAAACCGTTAATTTTGGACCCCTAGTAGAAGGGGGGTCAATTATTTGCAAATGACCTCAAATATAACCTCCTTCAAGGAATTGGTCGAATTATTAAACAACCTGTATATTAAAATCAAGACATATGGTCTATAGTCCGTACGAGAACATAGACTTTTTGTAAACAAAGAATTTCTACTAAGTGACTTAGCGATAGTTCTGTCAAAAACAAATAATGGAAAATCCAATGAGTGCAACGCTACACATAGATACGTGTCATTGGAAACTAATATGATATATTAGATCAACACGTTAGAATCCCCCTCTTCGGGTTCCTATTGCATCTACAAATTATAGGCAAAATAGTTTCATGGTGCGTGCAAGCAGAGCTTTTACCAATTTGTGTAAACAACATGATATCGATCCTTATACCTGCAATGTGTCTTCGGTAAGAAGGTGTCTGTTATAAATTTTTCAAGCAATAATTGAAATGTGTTTGATATGTATAATGTGAACATGTAAAATATGTCGGGAATTCTGTTTTGCTCACTTGAATACGCACTCTATGGCTATAAGTGAAAACTTATAATTGGCTTACAAATGTAATATAGATGATAAACACAATATTTTTAGCTGTAAGATTCCCATTTACGAAATAAATAAATAGATTGTTACGGTGACGATAGACGAGTAACATCACACTCCGTGTCGGTCCCCCATATCGCGGCCCTGATGGCGTTCATACACGAGCACGCCCGTCATCAAGAGAAGCAGATTCGCCGTCAAGAGGAGCTGACTCGCCGTCAAGAGGAGCAGGCTTGCCGTCAAGAGGATCAGGTTCGCCGTCAAGAAGAGCAGGCTCGCCGTCAAAAAGAGCAGCCTCGCCGTCAAAAAGAGCAAACGCGGCGCCTAAAGGAACAGCTTCAGCGGGACAAGAACGAGCACGCCCGCTGTCTGTAAGAACAGCTAGTGGTATAAAGGTCCTCAGCGCCGCTGTTGGGAAGGACCTGAAAACGGTCAAGGAAGCACTTCAGCAGCATGAGCACCACCTCGACACCCGTATTGCCAAAGTGGAGAAGAAATTGCGTGAGCTTGGGTCCAACGACGTTACACCTGCAATTGTGGCGCCCTCGCTTCGTGGGTTTAAAAATCCCTCGTTTGATGGCTCGTCGTCGTGATCAGCATACAAGACCCAGTTTGACGCTGTGATGCGATCGAATGGGTTAACTAAAGAACAGGGGTTTACCGCCCTAACCTTGGACCTCGGGCAAGACGTCTCCTACGTAAAGCTTCTGGAGGCGCTGGAGGCGAGATATATGTGACGCGCACCTGGAACACGTGTATAGTGCTCAGCTGAGAGACAGGTCACAACGTACTGGAGAAACCCTGCTGCAGTGGGCTCTGGAGGTGGAAAAACTGGCCAGGAAGGCATAACAGTCCTCGCCAGCGCTGATTGACGGGCACCTCGTAAGAGCAGCGGTAAGACTTGGGCACGTCAAAAACCTTAAGGACGCCTTAGCCCACGCTCTGGAGGTGGAAGCAGTGCGGCGCAACGATCGAGGTAACCGAACCAGAGAAGTTGTGTCTTCACCTCTGTGTTACAACTGCGGGTAAAGAGGCCATATCCGCTAGCACTGCCCAAAGCGTAAGCAGCGTGGTGGGACCCTGTCTCCACCAAAGGGGTCGACTTATGTCCCTGCCAGGCAGCGAGAGCAGGGAAACGAGTAGAAGTCAGGACTACAGGGCGGGTGCTGGCTGGTAATGGAAGAGCCCCAAGTATGTGACGAGCAATGCAGGCAGCCTGATCATTGAAGGCAACAGAACACCATGCAAACTGACTTTGGACACGGGTGCTTCTCGGACAATCATCGGTATCCATCTCGCAAAACTGGTTCTTAGGAGCTGCGTCAGGAACAATGAATGTGTGAAACTGAGAACAGCTACCGGTCAGCACTTAACCGTCCGAGGTGAGAAAGAGGTGGTCATCGTAGTCGACATCAGGAGACAAGAAAACAGGCGAAAGCATTGCTGCGACATTGATGTTAACCAGGGAGTGTTGAAGTGTGGCTCAGAAGAGGTCTTCATGGAAGGTGCAACTTCAGGCAAAGTGTACTACCTAAAGAATATCATTCTTCACCTGCGGTTGCAAACAGTAGTATAGGTCGGTTCACGAAAGATGACCACTGCGCAGAAATCATTTTTTAGGTCCCCGTGGAGGTGCGGGGTGAGGCGCGGGTGGAGTGCCAATGGCGTGGCTCCGTTCTTGACGCATTCCCTAAATGCATCAAGAATGGAGCAACGCCATTGGTGCACGAATGTACATATGCGCGACGGCCGCCATTTGTGGTCAACTTTCGTGAATTTACCTATACCAGTTTGTCTACAAAGGAATTGTGGTCAGAGGAACCGGTGAGTACTTATTGTAGGTGAGGCTTAGACAAACATGGTCCATGAATGATAGCACAAACCTTGGTAAGAGGTACCAATGTTTCATCAGTACACGCGCTAAATGTTTGTGACAAGGAACTGAACCTCAAGAAAGGGACGGCATGCTTAGATGCCACGAGCAACCTACTAGTTCTAAGGTGCAAGGTGCACGATTCGACGTGTCTTCACTTTTATTCGACGTGTCTGCAACGCTGAGAAGACGTTGAACAGATTCGCCGATATTTTCTCGACCAATAATGCAAACATCGGGAAGACAGCACTAGGCCAGCACACAATAAACACGGGTAGTGAAGGACCGATTCGCCAGCGGCCAAGACATGTGCCAGTGGCACAAGAACGTGAAGTGGAAGCTATGATCGACGGTATAGTGAAGGAAGGCGTAATCAAGCCCTCGTCCAGTCCGTGGTGCTCTCCGGTGGTGTTGGTTAAGAAGAAAGATATATAGCATGCGCTTCTGTGTAGACTACCGCCGATTAAATGACCTCACGAAGAAGGACAGCTACCCACTGCCAAGGGTCGATGACACAATGGATTAGCTGACGGGATGAAGTAGTTTTCTACCTTAGATCTAAAAAGTGGTTGCTGGCAGGTCCAGATAGATCCTCGAGACAAGGAGAAGACAGCATTCTTCACAGGGAAAGGATTATAGCATTTTAATATCATGCCTTTTGGATTGTGCTCCGGCTACTTTTAAGAGACTGATGGAGCGAGTACTTGTAGGATTGATGAAATACGCCTGCTTGGTCTACTTGGATGACAGTATTATCGTGGAGCGCACCTTCCAGGATCACCTTCAGAAACTTGGAGCAAGTGCTGTCAATTCAATTCAATACATTTATTTATAAAAATATAAGCTTACAGCATTACACCAATTCGTTTACCTCTATGCTAAATATACAAAATAGGTTACACATTAGAATATTATCAATTATTATGATTACAAAAACAAAATAACAAAATAAGATAACATAATTATATTTTAACAAAAAACAAAATAAAATAAATTTAACCATATTATAACACATAACATAACATAATTATTTATCTTTTCATAATATTTAAATAATTAGAAACATTATTTATAGTTTTCGCTAGTGTGTCAAGTAGTAAGAATTTATTAATTAAAGTGGGACTATTAGACTCTAGCAGTGGGACTATTAGATGCTTGGGGAGTGCGCCAGGTAGGCGGGTAGGAGAAGAGCCTATGTTTCCTTCTTTCATTACCACACATATAGTGATCGGGTACATAGAAATATATACATTCCCGCACGCTTGGATTGTCTATCTTACTAACTAGAAGCAAACAGTAATGAAATATATGCGTGTACTCTTGCCTGAGTTGGAGAGTTTATAGTCCAACCATGCCTGATACAAACAACAGTCAAAGATACGAGAAGCTAATTTAAAGCTGTGTACGAAAAAATGCGCGTTATTCAGACGGCAAGTGAACTTTTTTAGACATGTAGTCTCGGAGAAAGGTAGGTATTCATATTTCAAACCGACCCGAATAAGATCATTGTCATGCATGCATAAGAAACTTGATGCAAGTGAATGAAGCAAGCGAGCTGATGATGTCAGGATCGTTGCAAATGGCGTTCCGTAGTCTCTGCCTACCCCTCCGGGAAACAGGCACTCAGCTGGAATAAGAGCTGTGGCGTTGCTTTCCAGAAACTAAAGGGACATCTGTGTACTGCACCTATCCTAGGCTACCCTGACAATGAGCATGAGTTCATAGTTGACACAGATCAGTAACACTGGAATTGGCGGAGTGCTGTCACAAAGGAAAGGTGATCAAGAAATTGTTATAGCATACTTCAGCAAGGATTTAAACTAAAACTACAGCGTCACCTGTAGGGAACTTTTGGCTGTAGTAAGCATTGCAGAATTTCAGCAAATATTTGTTGGGGTGTAAATTTCGCCTACGAACCAACCACGCTGCACTGCTGAACCCAGAAGGACAAGTAACCAGATGGATTGAACTGCTGCAAGAGTTTGATTTTGTAGTACAACTTTACAGCAGCAAGTCCTATGTTAACGCAGATGCTCTATCGCGTAGGCTGTCCCGACCAAAGCAAACACTGTGCCCGACACGAAGCGAAGCAGGATGAGGAGGATGTTGAGGACAGATCGAAGCGAGGAATAGAAATAAGCTTTGCAGAGTGCAGCCGATTCTCAAATGGAAGAAATCAGGTGCTCCTAGGCCCAAGTGGAGTGATATCGTAGGAACGAGCCCTATCACCAAGAGTTATTGGGCACAGCGGGAAAGCTTGGTTATCCAGGATAAAGCCATATACCGCAAATGGCAAAATACTCGCGGTGACCAGCGCCATCTGCAAATGGTAGTGCCCAAAACTAAGGTGGGTGGTAAGGATTAAGCCCATACTAAGATCGGAGGACGATTTTATTGGATCCACTGACGTCGAGGATTCTTGCCGCAAATGCTCAAGACGATGGAGGCCTAAGTTACAAGCCAAATGGGCCGGGCCGTAACGCATAGTCACCAAGATGAAAGACGTCACCTATCGAACCCATAAGGAACCGCGAGGTGCACCAAAGATAGTTCATATGGACGGCTTGGTTACTATGGGTCTAACAATGTTTTTTTTTTATGATAATAGGCGGCAAACGAGCAGACGGATTGCCTGATGGTAAGCAATTACCGTCGCCCATGGACACAAGCAACACCACAGGAGTCACAAGTACGTTGCCGCCCCTAGGGATTGAGAATGGGGATAGGATGACGAGTGGGATGAGGGAGAAGGAATAGGGGATAGGGCCTCCGGCACTCTCACTCACCGAACAAAACGCAACAGTTTAGGTACCGTAATTGACGTCGATTTTCTGTGAGAGTGTATTACTTCCCCGGTCGACACGGCCCATTCATGCTGAAATCAGCAAGGCTCTCATACCTATACAACTTTACAGCAGCAAGGTCCATGTTCGGGACGAACACGTCTTGAGAGGAGGGAGGCAGTGTTACGAATGGCGACACTTATCGACGCCTAAAGACGGACGCATCAGACTTTATTTGTTGGTAATAACGCCATCTATCGGCATCTGGAAGAGATTACTCGATGGGTTTAAGAAAATAACGCCATCTAATAGCAGGTATAGGAAGTTATCTATTCCCTACTAGATGGCGTTACTGTTCGACTGGAATGTGCCATTCTGTTTGTGAATGATGTCAGAATATTTCGAAAATGACTGGAATATACTGGAAATCTTATCCGGCCGATATACATACATATATAAGTACTCGAATGTGCGGACTGGGACAGATAAATGCAAGAAACAGAGCGATCAAGATCAACAAAGGAATAGTGAGTGGAAAGTTATCTAAAAGTACGAAATTAAGTTTTTATTATGAAATATAGTACAGTATCACGAAGAAAAGTGCATTCAATTTATCACCGAACCCCAGCTCGTAACAATAGTAATGACAAATATTTATTGGCTGTACCGGCTGTACGTACGCAGTAGTTGATTAAGTCCCGGGACCCGAGACAACTAAATCTACAAAAAGGCCCCGGGACTTCGAGAGGCGAGACAACCCGATACTCAGGTATAACAAAATTAAATGTACAATGAAATTGTTTTTCTCATATTTTTTTTTAGAAATCTAAATCCTATGTCGCGGGAGACTTTACAAACATACAACTAACGGACACAATGAACACCCAGTGAAAGTGTTGGCTCGTGTGGGAATCGAATCCACAACACTCGGCTCAGTGTCAAGCGGTGAGGCAACCGTTTAAACCACTACGCCAACCAACTACGTTCAGTGAATACGCAATAGAATTGAATTTTATTTTGATCTTTTTTTATTTGAAATGATATTTTTTATTGTAATTGTTATTTCTAATTTCCACTTCGTTTCTTTTCCTTAACGAAAATTACCTAACTGTCAAGTATTCCTCTATTCTATGTAATTTTAATTGTGTCACCTTATCCAAATAAACTTCTTTTCTTTCTTTCTTTCTTTCTTTCAATAGCTCATTCCTGAAGTCTAGTGCGATATTTGATCCACGGAAACAATTCCCATACATATTACATATACCTAGACCCCAAGCTAAATAAGTATAAAACCACCAGCTCCATTTACTATTTAAACACATGCACAAAACCAAACATGGCCGTATATCTTTCCAGGAAGGAGCCAAATTAATGGATGAAGAACGTTCCGAAGAAGCGCTAGCAGCTATGTGTGAAGCGGTAGACCTGTACCACGAGATCGCACGGCCGCCGCATCGCGACACACATCTTGCACAAGAAGCTTTAAGATCATGCTTCGCCGCTAACGGCAATGTTCACCTAGTAAGAGGTGACGTTGAGAAAGAGCCGGTAAAAGAGAGAGAGTTTTAATAAAGAAATAAGGTAATCAGTAAATCCCACAGTTTAAGAAATTCGATTTTTTCTGACGATACTAAATGCAATCAAGTGGGGCAAAATGCGATGGGAAGTCGGGTATACTTGTCAGCAGAGCGACCTTCGATCTGAAACGGTTTTCATTGGCAAAAGCATCACACAGGTGCAGCGCTCGTCTCTGATGGACAAATTAGATTCTGTTTGGCAGGGCCACTTCTATAGGAGCAGGAATCTTTTGAACAATATTCACGGTTTAAGAATTGTCAATCATCTGAGGTGTACAAAATCCACCTGGGGGTCGATAGCTGACTTAAGTCATTAAATTATTTATATTTTATGACGTTTGCTGTCTGTTATTAACTGGCTATTAATAGCTGGACTGATAACATGTTGTCTAAATGCGTCTGATATTAGTCAGTTCATCCTTTCCCTCAAGTCTTCGTTGGCCTGACGTCGCGGTGGTTTCTCATTTGCTGCGATAAATAATCAATGGGGCTGCCTGTAATAGAATGTTGGCTATTTTTTGTCATCTATTCGCGGCTGCTGTTCATCGGCTGATCCAGTCTCTCAAGTCTGCTTTCTCGTTTGCAATAACGGTGGCTTGGCATTTGCGACCATAATGTATGGTGTTGTCGGTTGAAATAGTTGACAGTTTTGTCTTGACTAATGTCTTGACTCGTCTTCTGTTCGTCCGCTGATCCTTTCTTTCACGTGTGTTTTCACCGTTTTTGTTTTGTTTGTGTTTCTGCATCTGTTGTTGATAAGATGTCTATTTTAGCCTAGACTGATATCCAAACTGGGCTGCTGCTAGCCAGCTGGTTTTGGAAGATGAGGTAATCTTGACAGTTTATTTAAAACCTTTTACGTCACAAACTTCGAAGACTTTGGTCATGATTGCAGTCCAAGAGTCCTGTTTTCCCTGTTATTGCGATGATTCCGCACTTGCTGACATAATCAATAGGGTTTTGTTTGAATAGTGTAAATTTTTTGGGACCCCGGCACTCTCACCCACCTAACGTAACATTGATTTTCTGTGAGAAAGTTACTTCCCCGGTCGAGCCGGACCATTCATGATTAAATTAGTAAGGCCTTTAGTCCTTCTTTCAAGTGCAATTTCAGGTATGATGTTCTAGTGACTATGATTAGCTGGCATAGTTAATGGGCCCTTCTGGTCGAATAGTGGCTATTCAATGTCGTTTATAGTCGGCTGCTGTTCGTAGGCTGGTCCAGTCTCTCAAGTCTCTCTTCGCTTCGTTTCTAATAACGGTGGCTTGTCATTTGCAACCGAAATATTTGGGGTTGTCGGTTAGAATAGTTGACATTTTTGTCTTGACTGTGTCTTGACTCGCCTTCTGTCCGTCGGCTGATCCCTTCTTTCACGTGTGTTTTCACCTTTGGCGTTTCAGCATCGGTTAGAGCCGATAGGTCTATTTTTGCCTAGACTGATATCCACACTGGGGTGCTGCTGGGCAACTGGTTATGGAACATTAGGTAATCCTGACAATTTATTTAACCTTTTTTCGTCACAAATTTTACGAAGACTTTGGCCCTGATTGCAGTCCACGAATTAAGTAACTTGTATAAGCTTCGACGCATGTACTTGTTGCTTGTCGGGTTTTGTTCTGTTGGTGCTTGTGGCGTTTCCTCTTGGCTGTTCCTTCAATAGGGTTGTTGGTTCGAATAGTGACAATTTTTTGGGAGCCCGGACCCTCACCCACCGAACGTAACATCGATTTTCTGTGAGACAGTTACTTGCCCGGTCGAGTCGGACCATTCATGCTTAAATTAGTAAGGCCTTTAGTCCTTCTTTGAAGTGCCATTTCAGGTATGATGTTCTAGTGACTATGATTAGCTGCCATAGTTAATGGAGCGTTCTGGTCGAATATGGCTTTTTTTGTCGTTTAATACTCGACTGCTGTTCGTCGCCAGATCCTTTCTTTCTTGTGTGTTTTCACCTTTGGTGTTTTTTGGTGCCTGCCTTTCTATTTTCTGCCTGGACTGATATCCACCCTGGGCTGCTGCTGCATTTGGAAGATTGGGTAATCTCGACAGTTTATTTTACCTTTTCTCGGCACAAACTTTAGGAAAACATTGATCTCTAAAGTCTCTCTTCGTCTGTTGCTGCGGTAGTTTCGCATTTGCTGACATTATCAAAAGGGTTGTTTGTTCGAATAGTGGCTATTTTTTGTCATCTATACTCGGCTGCTGGCAGTAATTTTTCTAAATGTTATAGGTGGCAAACGAGCAGACGGGTCCCCTGATGGTAAGCGATTACCGACGCCCATGGACACAAGGGAATCCTTCTCTGAAGGATCGAATTCGTAATGAAGTGATCCGACAGAGAACCAAGCTAATCGACATAGCTCAGTGAATTAGCACGTTGAAGTGGCAGTGGGCTGGTCACATCTGTCGCAGAACCGATAACCGATGGAGTAGCAAGTTCTAGAGTGGAGACCGCGCCTTGGCAAACGTAGTGTAGGACGCCCTCCGGCTAGGTGGAGTGACGATATACGCAAAGTGGCTGGCAGCGGCTGGACACGAAGAGCCGAAAATCGGGCTCAGTGGCGTGCCATTGGAGAGGCCTATATCCAGCAGTGGACTACGGCAGGCTGATGATGATGATGATGGACACAAGCATCACCAGAGGAGTCTCAGGCGCACTCTTACTCACAGAACATAGTTTCCCCGGTCTAGCCGGCCCATTCGTGCTCAAAATCAGTAGGGCTTCTAGTCCCTTTTTTACAAGTGTAATTTCAGGTATGATGTTCTAGCGACTATCATTAGCTGGCATAGTTAGGGGGCCTTTTGGTCGAATAGTGGCCATTATGGTCATTTCTACTTTCCCTCAAGTCGAGTATTACTTGCCCGGTCAAGCCGGCCCATTCATGCTTAAAATCAGTAAAGCCTTTAGTCCTTTGTGCCATTTTAGGTATGACTAGCTTTTGCCCGCGGCTTCGCTCGCGTTAAGAAGTATTATTATTAATTAGGTATATTTTTTGCGACTTTCATTTTGTTTAGCGTGTGTAAAAAAATAGGGCCTACAAAACTTCTTTGTATACAATATTCTTAACTTATCTGTCATAAGGCGCTAAAACTATCAAGCTATTGGGTGAATAGTCGTTAGATCTAGATTCCTTATATATGAGACCGTTTCTATAAACTTCAAACTTAAATGGGAATATTAATCCTGCTGCTATTAACTCACAAAGTCCGCCATAAGTAGCATTTTTCATCATATCAGCAAAATATTCGTCAGGTGTTAAGTAGTTATTACCTTTCCTGTCGTGGGTCATAATTGAAAACTTGCTCCAGTCATTAACCACATATCTGACAATGTCTGAACGCACATCCATCGTTCTATCTTGTGTTCCGTACATTAAATAAGAGAGAGCACGAAACAAACATGCACCGTCACCAACAATAGTGACGACAGTACATTCTTCAACTTTTCCATTAACGTTCAGATTTTCTTTAGCCATTTAAAAAAAGTCGAACCGACAAAAGCTATGCTTAAACCAAACGAAAATAAAATAAATGCCAAATACAAAGCCGAGTCTATAACACTACAACAAAACTACTTAACCGAAACAAAGCAAACGCAATCCAAAATATACCAAGAAAAGAACAGCCAAAATCGTCATATATAATCCGCTAGCAATATTTAGGTATAGTATGTACTTACTATACAGCAACCAACACAATTTAACGACCACCAACATCCAACCAACTGCGTACAACTAACCTACCTGACGACGAAAGTTAGATAATAACTGGAGAGGGTCATTAATCCGCGGAAAATATTAACACCGCTATTCATAAAAAATACTTAATTGCACAACGCCATCTATTGTTAACATTTAGAACTAAAATTATTTTGTTCGTCTTAATTTATTCGTTCCATAAGGTAATGATAGTTCAAACTAATACATTTACATCCTCCATCATCCATTATTTTATCCCCATGGGGATTGAATTTATCATAATCCTATTTAAGCGGATGTCTTCATCATAGTAGCTCCAATCTTTAATTTCAGTTCAATCAGTCGAAAATCTAAGAAGATTTATACAAACTTTCATCCCCTATTTTATCCCCTTAGGGGTAGAATTTATCAAAATCCTTTCTTAGGGGATGCCTACGTCATATTAGCTATATGCATGGAAAGTCTCAGCCCGATCGGTTTAAAATTGACAAAGTTTCATACAAACTTTCATCCCCTATTTTATCCCTTTGGGGGTAGAATTTATCAAAATCCTTTCTTAGCGGATGCCTACGTCATAACATCTACCTGCATGCAAAATTTCAACCCGATCCCTCTAGTGAGTTCCGCAATTTTTGCACATGCTTTGAATTCCACACAGCTGATACAAAACGGTCAATGACCCTACATTGCGCGCCGCGACTCACTACGATGCGGGCGCCGACTCGACGCCGCGCGAGGATTCCCGCATATCTTTGAGGACGCGCGAATGTTTTTTGTTAGGTTCAAGCATTTATGCACTTTATTGTAAAAAAAATATAGTTTATTTTCAAGTGCGTTAGTAAAATCCTCTCCGCTGCGCTCCGTTTTATCTGCGCTGAGCCTAATTTCGGATGACGTCGAGGCGTCGCGTCGGAGCGAGTCGGGGCGTGCAATGTAGGGTCGTTGACCGTTTTGTATCAGCTGTGTGGAATTCAAAGCATGTGCAAAAATTGCGGAACTTAAAATCGATATTGTGGCTAAACTACTGCACCGATTTAATTGATTTTTGGTACAAGGCTTCAGAATGTTGTACGCTATGCCTCTGTTCAAAAAGTGCCCCTATGGTAGCGCCACCCTGTATACCTATTTAGATAATACATATCATTAGAGAATTTCTTTATACACTACATTATCTAACTGTTTTACCACCTTCACATAGAACATGTAAATTATTTTTACCGCTTACTTGTGAACATGCCATATATAACTGACCATATGAAAAACAACATGTTCGGGGGTCGATTCCGGCTGTTTCAAGTCTGTCCCTGCGATTTATTTAGGAAATACACACAGGACTACGAATATCCAGCCCTGCCGAAAGTAAGATAGCCCCGTTGAGCTACTCAAGAGGTATCTGGATTCAGGCCTCAGTCTCTCACCCACGGATTCCTACGTACGTGAGGTGTGGGAATTTGGGAATAATGAGACGCCTGTATAAGTACAGAACACGAACGAACGAAAGAAATCAAAGAAACACATCCACATTCATTATTCAAAAGCAACCACAAAGACACCAATCCGACGAAAACGAAAGAAAATTTACCGAGAACCTCATCAATCTTCGGAGAATCTTAACACCGCCATTCAGAAAATGACGTCATTTGCTCAACAACTTTGTTTACATAAATACAAACCGACCGAGATAGAAAATAATATGGACTAATCGACAATTTATTGAAAAAGAGGATCTATAGTCATTGGTTTTATCATTTTAAATAAAATGAAATGACTATATAACTATTATATAAACATAATTATTTGATATAAATGAGATTGATCGTTTAAATTAAGTGGACATTGTAATAAATTTTGACACAGAGACTTTTTGTTTATGAAAGCTGCCGAATATTATACTCTATTATTTTTTTAATAACAGAAAGATACCATAATTATTGTCTTTTTTGTAAGAAACATTTATTTTGCTAGAAAATTATTTTAAAATAGTGACATCTATTAGTCGGAAGGATAACTATAAATATGCTCGGTTCCAGTAATTTATTTACCGAAAATACATAAAAATATACTGACGAAATTAAGAATCGCCTGCTTTTTTAAAGTCGGGTAAATAGCCATAGAACACTTTGAAGATACCTATTTAGACTACCTATACATTTACTAACAAACTTATAATGATCATATACAGCACCACATACATAACCAGTTTTGATGATCCCTGTTTTGTTTGGGACTACCTACAAAGGAGAGGTCAAGCTGTACACTGAAAACCACTCAACCGATTGTGATGTAATATATACTATTTTATAGGTTTGAGTATTCTTTGTACATGAGTGTAAGTTTGATTGAAATCAATTCCGCCATTTTAGAGATCTTTAGCAATATAGGGAAAGACGTCGGACAGACAGACAGACATAAATTCAAAAAATTATCAAGTATTGCTTTTTAGCATTTTCCTAGATTTTTTAGCTAACTTTCGTCAAAATATCTTTAATGTACAGACTTTTTCACCCCTACAGTTTTATTATAGTATAGATGTTCAAGTAACTGTAATTAACTGGCATAATTAAACCTTCTGGTCGAATGTTGGCTGTTTTATGTCGTTTATACTCGGCTGCTGTTCGTCGGCTGATCCCTTCTTTCGAGTTCCATTTCAGATATGTTCAGCGACCTCGAATTGCTGGGATGAATAAAGAGGCCCTTTTGGTCGAATAGTGGCTATTTAATGTCGTTAATACTCGGTTGCTGTTCGTCGACTGATCCAGTCCCTCAAGTCTTCGTTGGCCTGACGTCGCGGTGGTTTCTCATTTGCTGCCATAATCAATAGGGCTCTCTGTAATAGAATGTTGGCTAATTTTTGGTATCTATACGCGGCTGCTGTTCATCCGCTGATCCAGTCTCTAAGTCTCCTGTCGCGTTTGCAATAACTGTGGCATTTACGACCATAATGTATGGGGTTGTTAGTTAGAATGGTTGACAGATTTGTCTTGACTAATGTCTTGACTCGTCTTCTGTTCGTCAGCTGATCCTTTCTTTCACGTGTGTTTCCACCGTTTTTGTTTACTTGGCGTTTCTGCATCTGTTGTTGATAATTGGTGTATTTTTGCCTAGACTGATATCCACGCTGGGCTACTGCTGGGGAACTGGTTTTGGAAGATTAGGTAATCTTGACAGTTTATCTAACCTTTTTTTGTCACAAACTTTACGAAGACTGTGGTCATGATTGCAGTCCACGAATTAAGTAACCTGTATAAGCTTCGACGCATGTACAGATCGGTTCTCGAAAGTTGACCACAAATGGCAGCCTTCGCGCATATGTACATTCGTGCACCAATGGCGTGGCTCGGTTCTTAACTCATTCCCTAAGCATTCCACCCGCGCACACCCCGACTTTGGTTCCTCAAGTTTCTCTTCGCCTGTTGCTGCGGTAGTTTCGCATTTGCAGACATCATCAAAAGGGTCGTTGGTCGAATAGTGGCTATTTTTTGTCATCTATACTCGGCTGCTGGCAGTAATTTTTCTAAATGTTATAGGTGGCAAACGAGCAGACGGGTCCCCTGATGGTAAGCTATTACCGACGCCCATGGATACAAGCAACGCCAGAGGAGTCACAGGCGCACTCTCACTTTCTGAACGTATCATCGATTATTTTTGAGAGGGTATTTCCCCGGTCGAGCCGGCCCATTCATGCTCAAAATCAGTAAGGCTTTTAGTCCTTTTTTACAAGTGCCATTTCAGGTATGATGTTCTAGCGACTATAATTAGCTGGCATACTTAGTGGGCCTTTTGGTCGAATAGTGGCCATTTCAGTCATCTGTATTTTCTCTCAAGTCGAGTAGTACTTCCCCGGTCGAGCCGGCCCATTCGTGCTTAAAATCAGTAAAGCCTTTAGTTCTTTGTTCCATTTTAGGTATGATGTTCAAGTAACTGTAATTAACTGCCATGGTTAATAGGGCCTTCTGGTCGAATATTGGCTGTTTTATACTCGGCTGCTGTTCGTCGGCTGATCCCTTCTTTCGAGTTCCATTTCAGATATATTCAGCGACCTCGAATTGCTGGGATGAAGAAAGGGGCCCTTCTGGTCGAATAGTGGCTATTTAATGTCATTAATACTTGGTTGCTGTTCGTCGGCTGAACAAGTCTTTTAAGTCTTCGTTGGCCTGAAGTTGCGGTGGTTTATTGTTTGCTGCCATAATCAATGGGGCTCTCTGTAATAGAATGTTGGCTAATTTTTGGTATCTATACGCGGCTGCTGTTCATCCGCTGATCCAGTCTCTAAGTCTCCTGTCGCGTTTGCAATAACGGTGGCATTTACGACCATAATGAATGGGGTTGTTAGTTAGAATATTGACAGTTTTTTCTTGACTAATGTCGTGACTCGTCTTCTGTTCGTCAGCTGATCCCTTCTTTCACGTGTATTTTCACCGTTTTTGTTTACTTGGCGTTTCTGCATCTGTTGTTGATAATTGGTGTATTTTTACCTAGACTGATATCCACGCTGGGCTACTGCTGGGCAGCTGGTTTTGGAAGAGTAGGTAATCTTGACAGTTTATTTAACCTTTTTTCGTCACAAACTTTACGAAGACTGGTCATGATTGCAGTCCACGAATTAAGTAACCTGTATAAGCTTCGACGCATGTACAGATCGGTTCTCGAAAGTTGACCACAAATGGCGGCCGTCGCGCATATGTACATTCGTGCACCAATGGCGTGGCTCGGTTCTTAACTCATTCCCTAAGCATTCCACCCGCGCACACCCCGACTTTGGTCCCTCAAGTCTCTCTTCGCCTGTTGCTACGGTAGTTTCGCATTTGCAGACATAATCAAAAGGGTCGTTGGTCGAATAGTGGCTATGTTTTGTCATCTATACTCGGCTGCTGGCAGTAATTTTTCTAAATGTTATAGGTGGCAAACGAGCAGACGGGTCCCCTGATGGTAAGCTATTACCGACGCCCATGGATACGAGAACGCTAGAGGAGTCACAGGCGCACTCTCACTTTCTGAACGTATCATCGATTTTTTGTGAGAGGGTTATTTTCCCGGTCGAGCCGGACTATTTATGCTCAAAATCAGTAAGGCTTTTAGTCCTTTTTTACAAGTGCCATTTCAGATATGATGTTCTAGCGACGATCATTAGCTGGCATAGCTAGTGGGGCCTTTTGGTCGAATAGTGGCTATTATGGTCGTCTGTACTTTCCCTCAAGTCAAGTAGTACTTCCCCGGTCGAGCCGACCCATTCATGCTTAAAACCAGTAAAGCCTTTAGTCTTTTGTGCCATTTTAGGTATGATGTTCAAGTAACTGTTATTAACTGCCATGGTTAATAGGGCCTTCTGGTCGAATATTGGCTGTTTTATACTCGGCTGCTGTTCGTCGGCTGATCCCTTCTTTCGAGTTCCATTTCAGATATATTCAGCGACCTCGAATTGCTGGAATGAATATAGCGGCCCTTCTAGTCGAATTCATCATCAGCCTTTAACAGTCCACCGCTGGACTAGGCTTTTCCTTTGAAAGTAGGAATAGTGAAAAGTCGAATAGTGGCTATTTAATGTCGTTAATACTCGGTTGCTGTTTGTCGGCTGATCCAGTCTCTCAAGTCTCTTTTCGCGTTAGTAATAAAGGTGCCTTGGCATTTACGACCATAATGTTTGGTGTTGTCGGTTAGAATAGTTGACAGTTTTGTCTTGACTGATGTCTTTACTCGTCTTCTGTTCGTCAGCTGATCCTTTCTTTCACGTGTGTTTTCGACTTTGAACACCAAAGTGTGTTCCTGTTCTCAGTGTGTGGTTGTGTTTTGCCTGGACTGATATCCACTCTGGGCTGCTGCTGCTTTTGGAGGATTGGGTAATCGTGACAGTTTATTTTACCTTTTTTTGACATAAACTTTAGTAAGACATTGGTCCCTCAAGTCTTTCTTTGCCTGTTGCTACGGTAGTTTCGCATTTGCTGACATAATCAATAGGGCTGTTTGTTCGAATAGTGGCTATTTTTGTCATCTATACTCGGCTGCTGGCAGTCATTTTTTTAAATGTTATAGGTGGCAAACGAGCAGACGGCTCCCCTGATGGTAAGCTATTGCCGACGCCCATGTACACAAGCAACACCAGAGGAGTCACAGGCGCACTCTCACTTTCTGAACGTATCATCGTTTTTTTGAGTATATCCCCGGTCGAGCCGGCCCATTCATGCTCAAAATCAGTAAGGCTTTTAGTTCTTTTTTACAAGTGCCATTTCAGGTATGATGTTCTACCGACTATAATTAGCTGGCATACTTAGTGGGGCCTTTTGGTCGAATAGTGGCCATTTTAGTCATCTGTATTTTCCCTCAAGTCGACTAGTACTTCCCCGGTCGAGCCGGCCCATTCGTGCTAAAAATCAGTAAAACCTATAGTTCTTTGTTCCATTTTAGGTATGATGTTCAAGTAACTGTAATTAACTGGCATAGTTAATGGGGCCTTCTGGTCGAATATTGGCTGTTTTATGTCGTTTATACTCTGCTGCTGTTCGTCGGCTGATCCCTTCTTTCGAGTTCCATTTCAGATATATTCAGCGACCTCGAATTGCTGGGATGAATAAAGGGGCCCTTTTGGTCGAATAGTGGCTATTTAATGTCGTTTATACTCGGTTGCTGTTCGTCGGCTGATCCAGTCCCTCAAGTCTTCGTTGGCCTGAAGTCGCGGTGGTTTCTCATTTGCTGCCATAATCAATGGGGCTCTCTATAATAGAATGTTGGCTAATTTTTGGTATCTATACGCGGCTGCTGTTCATCCGCTGATCCAGTCTCTAAGTCTCCTCTCGCGTTTGCAATAACGGTAGCATTTACGACCATAATGTTTGGGGTTGTTAGTTAGAATGGTTGACAGTTTTGTCTTGACTAATGTCTTGACTCGTCTTCTGTTCGTCATATGATCCTTTCTTTCACGTGTGTTTCCACCGTTTTTGTTAAGTTGGCGTTTCTGCATCTGTTGTTGATAATTGGTGTATTTTTGCCTAGACTGATATCCACGCTGGGCTACTGCTGGGGAGCTGGTTTTGGAAGATTAGGTAATCTTGACAGTTTATTTAACCTTTTTTTGTCACAAACTTTACGAAGACTGTGGTCATGATTGCAGTCCACGAATTAAGTAACCTGTATAAGCTTCGACGCATGTACAGATCGGTACTCGAAAGTTGACCACAAATGGCGGCCGTCGCGCATATGTACATTCGTGCACCAATGGCGTGGCTCGGTTCTTAACTCATTCCCTAAGCATTCCACCCGCGCACACCCCGACTTTGGTCCCTCAAGTCTCTCTTCGCCTGTTGCTGCGGTAGTTTCGCATTTGGAGACATAATCAAAAGGGTCGTTGGTCGAATAGTGGCTATTTTTTGTCATCTATACTCGGCTGCTGGCAGTAATTTTTCTAAATGTTATAGGTGGCAAACGAGCAGACGGGTCCCCTGATGGTAAGCTATTACCGACGCCCATGGATACAAGCAACGCCAGAGGAGTCACAGGCGCACTCTCACTTTCTAAACGTATCATCGATTATTTGTGAGAGGGTTATTTCTCCGGTCGAGCCGGCCCATTCATGCTCAAAATTAGTAAGGCTTTTAGACCTTTTTTACATGTGCCATTTCAGGTATGATGTTCTAGCGACTATAATTAGCTGGCATACTTAGTGGGGCCTTTTGGTCGAATAGTGGCCATTATGATCATGTCTGCTTTCCCTCAAGTCGAGTAGTACTTCCCCGGTCGAGCCGGCCCATTCGTGCTTGAAATCAGTTAAGCCTTGAGTTCTTTGTTCCATTTTAGGTATGATGTTCAAGTAATTGTAATTAACTGGCATAATTAATGGTGCCTTCTGGTCGAATATTGGCTGTTTTATGTCGTTTATACTCGGCTGCTGTTCGTCGGCTGATCCCTTCTTTCGAGTTCCATTTCAGATATATTCAGCGACGAAGAAGACTTGAGAAGTCTTCTTTGGGCTGACGTCGCGGTAGTATGTCATTTGCTGCCATAATCATAGGGGCTGACTGACTGACGGCTGACTTAGCCAAAGTCAAAGTCAAAATCATTTATTCATCTAGGCCACAAATTGACGCTTATGGACGTCAAAATTTAAGTTAATTACTTAATGATTCTACATTTACCTTTACTGCCACGTTCGCAATACAATAGGTAGAACCACGAGAAACAACGGGCAATAAAACTCATGGCCACTCTTTTTAATCAAATTATAATGGTTGAACATTTTGTTTTTGTAAGGTGCTGCTAAAAATTACTAGTAGATGTCTTATAATGTGAAACAGTTGTTTCACATTGTAAAAATTTACATTGTTCATTTATTAGTTATAATCTACGCTGAATGTGCTCGATGTATTTTGGTGACTGTCCTTCATGGGTTTGTTTAGTCTGATAATAGGGTTCCAAGCTGAAGAAACATTCCAACCATTCAAATTAGGGTGATTTTTAGTTTCAATAGCTTCCTCGAAACAGTCTTGGAATAAAACGTAGTTCTTTTGCTAGTATCTGTAGTTCATCAGCCCAACAGTCCTGGAATAGGCCTCTCCCTTGAAAGGAGTATTTGGCCTTCTGTACTACGCTGGCCAAACGAGTTGGTACATGGTTTGTATCAAGTTTACCTTATTTTACATTGCTGTTCTATTGCATAATATGTTCCCTCTGTCGGCTCTTACGACACCCATGGGATGATATAGGGGTGGTGACATTCTGTATTCCTAATCCGTATCCACACGGACTTGGTAATGGTTTATATCACGCTGGCCAAACGGGTTGGTATAGGGTTTGTATCAAGTTTTCCTTTTTTTTACAGTGCTGTTCTCTGCATATTAGGGTCCCTCTGTCAGTTTTTACGACACCCATGGGTTGATATAGGGGTGGTGACATTCTGTATTCTTAATTATAAATTAATATTTTTTTCGTATATGGTAATGGTTAATGGCTGGTTAAAAAAATGTAGTTTCTAGATCATTCGGTTTTAATGTAATATCTCTAAAACCAATATTCCTATGGTGATAGAATATGTAAACCGTAGTTTCATTTCAAATAAACTATTATATTCTTATTTCTGAATACCAAAATGAAGGTGATAAGAACAAACTATTTTTCTTTTCTTTTTATATTTGATAGCCTGATAGAGATCTGAGAGCATTTTAATCTCATGACGAGTTAACGGCTGCCGTGTAAGGATTAATTATGGTACCCCAGATACACAGTCAGTGTTTGAAGTGTAAAAAGAAAATACATGCATTATGCATGTTTTTTTTTCAAATATTACTGTATCGTTGGTCGCACAGCGCAGACGCTAAATGCCAAAATGTTCCGACGAAAATACAACTTTAATACAAGTATGTATGGTTGAATTTACAAAATAATATTATCATTATCATAACTTTAACAAGTTTTTGGACGGTTTTGAACGTTACTTTAGTTCGAGACTGTGCATCTTGGGGTTTTAATATATGAATGTGCTCATTGATTATTATTATATGAAAGAGCCGTTTAGGCTTGCTCTGTATTTGGTGTGTAAATTTTTGTGACCTTTATTATACCGCTGTTTCATATAATTTGCGTTTAGTACACATTTTGATTTGTAATTCAAGCAATAAAATGGTAGGACTGTGGGATTTACCTTTGAAGTTGGTGTTAATGTTTGCACTGGTAATTATGTAAATAGGTTCTTATGGTGAAGCGACGTTCGATTTTAAAAGTATGTTCTGTATTGGCGATGCTAATACAATACAATACAATTACCACTATAACCTCGAAGCAAAGTTGTATTGAATGCTGTCAAAAGTGTCGTACCCGGACAAGTTCCAAATTCGCCGCTAGACGCGCGGATAATCTTTGCGTCACCAATAGCAATAGTTGAATGAATAAAATTATTTGTTATGCATATTATTTCTATTCCATTCAAATCAGCTGTCTCTCAATCTTTATTGACGTAAATAACAGTCAACTAACAGCAGGGGGCCAATTCTGCTATTTTTATATGACATTGATATTATATTTTGAATGGATTTAAAAGCGGTATTCTGATAACCGAATGTCATTATCGTATAATGTAAAATAAACAGTTCGTCGTTGACACATACGATCTCGTTACAATTTCAATCAAATATCAGATAATTTAGAAGAATACGCTTTTTGTGACGTAAGTATGACAGTGACATGATATCGAGACTATACCTATTTATTTAGCAGAATTGGGCCCCGGTTTCAGTACTCGATTTAACCTTAGATTTGGAGATTTGTAATACATGTCTGTAAGATTACGTATAATACCTTCCTACATAAGGAGTTATATTTATATTAACTTATTTATTTATTATGTACCTTAATTGTACGTGACAATTAATGAATAACTTACTTACATAGGTAGATCGAATATTGAAATCGGCCGTAGGTAAGAGGTTTTCGAAGTAACATAATTATTGTATTCTAGTCAAGTGAAATTGTTATGTATACAATCTGAGTGCATTTGTTGTTTGCTAGCCTCAAATTATATTAAATACAATCATGTAATGAATAATGATAGATGGTTATACCTACTTGTTTTATACGAATAAAGTTGTGGTTGAATGTTACGGTATTTTTTTATTATAATCGATCTATACCGTTACCCTATAACTTGGAGTCTGAGTTTTGATCGAGTTGCGAGCTGTTACTCGATGGCAACAATTTACATAAATCTTCTAGATGCGCCCTCTAGCGATCACTACAGACCGCTACTTTCCGCTAGAGGCGCTTTAATGTATGGAAATTATTCCCGTCGACAAGTCACTAGACAATGTGACAATTCAGTGCAAAACTCTGCTTAGATCGTTCTTAATTTATTGGTGTGTAGCATAGAACCTTACTGGACGCACACAATGAAGAACCCCGTCCCCTGAGCGAACGAGCCTCGTGTCTATAAATGGACTGCCCCTTAAAAAAATGGCGACCAGGACCGGCCACTATTGGCGGCTACTGACCAACGCCCGTCAGCGCGAAGCCTTAAGGCCCCTACGCACTATGCAGTTAGCTGGGACGCGGTTGCGCTTACGGTTAGCCAGGTGGCGGATACCCGAAATCCCGGCCGGAGTTTGCACACTTGCACTATCCGTGTGTATGGCAACCGTTGCTCAGAACGACCGCAGCGGTCGGCCAGCAGCCGCATCGCATTGCGAATAAAAACTTTTTTCTCATTCAAATTTTTTATTACGTTTAACCGCATGCCGGCTGACCGCATAGTGCGTAGGTGCCCTAACAGTCAATTTTTGGAGAATACCATTTATGACATAAGTATGACTCTGTCATTACATCAAAACTGCAGTTTGACCCACAGTTTTGAACAAATATAATAACGAGAAATGGTCATCCTGGTCTAAAATCGTAAACTGTCCTATGTCTGCCAATGCGTATTCGATAAATACCTATTATGGTGTTTCGCCTTTCTTACAAAAAGGGTACTTTATTCGATGTAGTTTCTGTTAATGGGTTAGTGTCTACAGGGTTTTAACACTTACTTTTCGAATGGTAGGTACAAGAAAATTCGTCTCACCGCCTCCACTTTTAAAACTTTTAATAATGCTTCGGTAATGAATGGCCTTTCAAAAACCCACATTCTGAACATTTTACGTCTAAAAACGTCAGCGATTTGAGCTCCAATTTCGGCAACACAATTATGAAGTATGCACAACGTCTAGAAAGAAACCAAGTTTTCGCCTCTACTGAGACAAACTTCAGTGGGTTGAGTTAAGATAAATATTTGTCAATCGTCTAAGCCACCAGAGATATCTATAGTATGGTTAAAAAGCTGAAGTACATATTAGTATACAGTGAGTACATCCGTAAACACGGCCCTTGCAACAGTGCCCTAATATCGGTTACTCGAAACAAAGGAACGTGGTATATATCCCGTAGGAACAGTAAAAAGTAATGAAAGTGACCACGAAAGTTTAAATTCCTATAATAAATACAGTAAATTCAAGGTTTTGTGAACGCGTGCACATCGTGTCAAAATTAATTAAATTTGCAGTTACTAGCCCTGTTTGCTAGTTTGCACAGTTACCAAACGATTGCACAGTTCATAATTTACGTAACACTGAACCATAGACTAATATATATTATAACTGGAGATAGACTGGCAACTGTCAATTTGATCGGATCTTAGCGTTGAGCGCCACCTGAATGCCACTCAAGGAACTAAACGAAATATTTTTTTTTGCTATTGCTACGCAACATACGTAATTGTATTAAAAGTCAAATGTTCGTGATATTTCCCATGTAACGTTTTCCCAAAAGAAAAACGTTATTACATGGGAAATATCACGAACATTTGACTTTTAATACAATTTCAAAGTTCACGAAATATCATTTCGACTGATTTACATTAAGAAATTAAACACTTTACTAGAGAAAATAAAGATGTTAATTCCTAATCTGAATCGGCCAAATCAGTTACAATGGGTTCGGATTAGAGGTCCTGCTGTATAGGTATATTTAGTTAGGAATAAATAATGCAAAAATATAATATCAAATGTATTTATTTAGCTATACATTAATTTTTACACCAGTTTGTGTTTCTCTTTTTCTGCTCTTTCCTTTAATATATTGATTTCGAGCCTGTTGTATAATAGGATCCATTTGATCGTGGTCTGCTGTACCATAATTATAAAAGCTCTTGCCAGTAAAATGAGCAGAACACTATACTGAGATATATGGTCCAAACTCCTTTAGGAGGGCCTATCTTAAGTATGTCACAAACACTTACACAAACAACACAGGTAATGCTGAAATAGGTATTCCTAAATATTATACGTAGGAACTGAAGCTCAACTCTACATAAATACCAATAAAATACCAAGAATCACAAGAAAAAAGCATGTAACAGCCGGCAAATTTAATTTTCTTGTGACAATGACATTGACATTACTGACATTTAGTTTAATTTATTGTTTGTTTTTAATTTATGTAACGGTTTCCATTGTTTGCCAACAAAAAATATTTGTGGTCATGCAAAATTGTTTCAAACTAGTAAAATAATATAATAATATTGGTAATAAAAGTAAGTTTTTTGTATAAATAAATTCTTATTAAACTTTGGATTTATCGAAGAAAATATCAATTTTGACAATTTGTGTAGAGTACCATGGCAACACTGACAAAAAAGTTCCCTCGATTGGCAATTAGATGGCATTATTCACAAAAAAAAAGTTGTTCGTCAGTTACCAGGGCATGCACTGAACCTTAGGAGATAGCTAACGTTGTCCCTTCGTTAGTTCGCGTTATGTCCAAAAGATGTCACTGTTATACATTTGTGTACCTACTATATAGCAGTTAGCTTCTACCGCCGGATGTCTTACTTATCAATTTACGTAAACATAAAATGGGTTTCTTTCTAGGAAACATTTTAGGGCCACTATCGCAAAAATCAGGCGACAGGTCGGGCGCTAGGCCGATGTAGGTATGTTCGTGGGTTCCTTGTTGACGACACCCCCAAAACGACACCCCTGGGTAGTCGTTAACAAAAAGCATTCGTTGACGACACCACCGTAATCTTGGGATAACATATCGCTTAAGATTATCGAGCTAGTAAGTATATGGCTGGAATACTCTCAATGGTTGATATACATATGCAAACATCTTTCTAAGTTCTTTGTATTTTATTTTATATTTTGGTATCCTACTAAGTTTAACTTTCTAACGATTAAGTTTAAAGAATCTATAAAAAAATATTTAGATCAGGGTAACAACACTATTTGTTAGTGGTGTCGTCAACAAATGCTTGTTAACGACACCCTAGGGGTCGTTTGGCGTTAACAATGAACGTGTTCGTGCCATGTAGTACCTACCTAGAGTTCAGTTCATAAAAGTAATGTACCTAACTTAATTAAAGCTATAAATAAATATTGGCGATGTTAAGACTAACTAACTACCTAGTTATGGATGACGCATCCCACACCAAAGTACAGAGACAACCATTATTTTAATACCCCTTTGTTTTGTTAATAAACTTAATCGATGTAGATCAGTTACTTATGAGTTTAGAGAAATGAATCATGGCGTGAGCCCACCTACGGTGAGCTGCACACCGCTTTGTCTTTGATTTAGTATAAGAACTGTTGTACTGAATAAAGTTAGTTAGTATTGAGTAGTCTTGAGTAATCTTTCGTCAGTCTTGTGTCTTACACAGTCTTGTACAGTCTTGTGACAATCTTGTAAGCGACTTAACATAAATATTGTAAAATTATATTAAAAATAAATATAGTTGTTTGTTAAAAAGTCTTTTTAAAAGATATAACAGCTCCCGCAAAGTTTGACTGGCGCAGCCGGTAGGATTTCCGAGTCGTAAATTAACTTAAAATCAGTGAAACACGTCGATCGCTTTCTTGCGGTATTACGGAAATTCACGAACCAAACAAATAAGTCAACGAAGCAGCGGCGGAGACGAAGATCAAGACCCAAGACTCAACTCCGTGGAGCATGCATAGTCTGTGAGTAGACCCAAATCGCTATTCCTTTCTATTGTAGGTACCTTATTCCACTGTTATTTTGTAAGTGTCTAAAAGGTTTGAGCAGCGTTATTTCCAAACATCGAAATATACTGTAGAATTTTTATAAGACGTTAGTGTAAGTTTAGCTTAAATAAAATGGATAAAATTTGTAAGATTCCTAAGGAATTAACTTCAGTGATCCCAAAGTTCTATGGGGATTCACAATTACTTAACTTGTTTATCACGAAATGTGAATATGTTATAGAGTGTTGTAGAATTAAAGAAAATCCAGAACAAGATTTATACTTATTTCATGTAATTACTTCAAAGCTGATATGTAAAGCAGCATCGTTGATAAGTGAACGTAGGGACTTAGATAACTGGCACATTTTGAAACGTACCTTAGAACAGCATTTCGGTGATCCAAGGTCAGAGGAATGTATTGCTATTGAGTTAGAAACAATGAAAATTAATAATGGCGAATCATATTTAGATTTCTGTAATAGAATTCAACACGTGAGGAGTATTTTAATCGCTAAAGTCAACTTAACTTTAGACGAAACTCTCCGTGCAAGTAAAGTTATAATTTATAATAAGATGTCAATGAATGTATTTTTATATAACTTAACGGAAGACTTGTTAAGAATTGTTAGATTAAAAGCATGTAATACTTTAGAAGAGGCGTTAAGTGTAGTTTTCGAAGAAGTTAATTTTTACTACCAATATAATGCGCAAAATAAAATGAAGATTTCACAATATAAACCTCAGAATTATTTTAATAATAACAATTTAGCAAATAAATTCGGTACGAAACCAGTGTTTGCTCAAAATACATTTAATAATAATAATCAACAATTTAAATTTGGTATTCCACAAATACCACAAAACAAATTTAATATGCAGAACCCGGCTTCTAAGCAATCAGGTAGATTTAATTTACACGGTCAAAACCAAGTAAATCCTAATTATAATAATAATCAGTTTGGATATAAACCTAATTATAACAACAATCAGTTCGGATATAAACCTAATTATAATAATAATCAGTTCGGATATAAACCCAATTTTAATAACCAGCAATTCGGTTATAAACCAAATCTTGATGCAAATCAGTTTGTTAATAACCTAATTGTAACAATCATCAATTTAATGCTAAACCTCAGCCAAATAAATCGGATGATGTGACAATGCGCACAGCTCCGCAGCCGAAAGTGCAACAAGCACGTGTAAATGAATTATACGATGAAAATGGAAATTTTCAGATGGATACTTTAG
Organism: Euclidia mi; assembly: GCA_944739405.2. Classification (NCBI taxonomy): domain Eukaryota; kingdom Metazoa; phylum Arthropoda; class Insecta; order Lepidoptera; family Erebidae; genus Euclidia; species Euclidia mi. The sequence continues at coordinate 55,322,363 of OX123199.2, forward strand.
TCGAAAGTATGAGATAATAAATATTAATTGCTTTCCAAAGTTAAGATTGCCACATATAAAAATACCAGAAATAAATGCTACATTTATGATAGATACGGGAAGTTCTAGATCATTTATTAGCCCTAAAAAGGTGGAACAGTATTTTAAGAATTATGTTTGCTATGAACCATTTGAAGTTATTAGTACTCATGCTTCGAGTCAACATAACAGTGTTATTTATATTCCTTTATTTCCAACTTTTAATCGTTCGGATATACACCACTATTTTTAATTAGTAGAAACAATTTAACAGGGCACTAAGTATCTTTAACTGATCATATTTATGTAGTTGAAAAATAAAAACACTAAGTCCCAAAACTGTCTCAAAACTGTCCACAAAAATACGTGATAATTGGTAAATGCAATACTAATACTATGACCGACCCGTGTAGTATCATAGTAAAATTAACCATTGATAAATTCCCCCACCCCCCGCCCCTCTGCGCCTGCGCCACGCCCCGACGATGCGACAAACAGTACTAAATTGTTAGCTAAAGTGAGCGTATCTAATTTCGTTACAAAAGTTAATTGTTTGTCTACGTTTGCCCGACGCGATGGCCTATCATATCAGTTCATATCACGGGAGTATGAAGCTATGCTTCGTGCGTACTTTTTGAGTGGAAAAATCGCGAATGCAGCTGTGTACCCATGGACATCGTATTGTGAGTGTACAAAAGTGACCGGGTCAGTGTCAAACAATTAAAACAGTGCATATTGGATGCTTTTGACAACGGTGGTGGACATTTCGAAGGACAATGGAAGTACTTGTAAGTTTAGTAAATAATACGTACTTAAGTAAATAATAATTTGATGCGGGCGGCTCAAAATCGGTCTGTGTTCTCCACACACCTTGAGGAAGGCCTATGTCCAACAGTGGACGTCTCTAGGCTGACATGATGATGATAAAATAATTTGTAAATAGCAGATGATTCTAACTTCATAAATACGCCAAAATTACTCTTTTCTTTTAGTCAAGAACACCATCTTTTATTTTGATATTTGTTTGCTTTCTAATTACATACCTCCGTATTAAATTACTTGTTAAACGATAAATTTTACCGGTCCTAAGCCCGAATGAAGTATGAAGGAGAGGGTAGAATTAACAAAATTAAAAAATAACTACCGACATTTATTATTTTCCTTCATTTTATTTTCTATGGCTACCTACATCATAAGTGCGACAGAGAGAATGCGAATGAGCAGGATGGAATATTATCAATGAATTAGTGAATGGATTGTAAAATATGACTATGATTTAAGTGAGATTTTCTACAATAAACAAATGATAATAACTTTGCTCTTTATTGATATTCTTACGTCACATATATGATAATAATATCTTCGCTAATCTGTCCTTAAAGTTTTTGTACTAATTAAAAAATAGTGGTGTACATAAGTTTTACGTATACGATGTAGACAGTCGTTACGATGGATTGATAGGAAGTGATTTATTAAAATATTTAAATGCAAAAATAGATATGCAAAATAATATAATATATACACAACATAGTAAGATACCTTTAATATATAGTCCAACATGCCAAATAAATATTGCACCGCGATGTGAACAGCGTGTAAAATTGCCAACAAATATACAAAATGGAAATGCTATAATAAATCATGTTTGTTTTATGAAAGGTGTTAGGATACCTAGTGCATTAGTTAAGTGTGAGAATGGTTATGCTACCACGATAATTCAAAACACCTTAGACAAAAAATTAAGACTAACAGTTACGAAACCATTTATTGTAACAGAATATAAAAATTCTCAAATCGAATTAAATTTAAATTATAATATAAATAAGGTAGAAATAGATCAAATATTAACCGAAAATTTAAATAAATTAAGATTAGATCATATGAACGACGAGGAACGTGATAAGATTAAAACATTATGTACAGAGTATAAGGATATATTATTACCCACTACCTCGTAATATAACAAAAATAAAAAGTTTCCTAGGATTGATAGGATATTATAGAAAGTTTATCAAAGATTTTGCTAAAATAACACAGCCAATGACGGCTAGATTAAAGAAGAAATGCACAATGCAATTTACTGACCAAAGATATATAGAATCATTCCGAAAATGTAAAGAATTATTAACTAATTCACCTATTCTTCAATATCCAGATTACACTAAACCATTTATTTTAACAACGGATGCATCTGAGTTTGCTTTAGGCGCTGTCCTATCTCAAGGAATAATAGGCAATGATAAACCAATAGCATATGCAAGCAGAACATTAAATGATGCAGAGTCACGTTATAGTGTTACGGAGAAAGAACTTTTAGCTATTGTGTGGGCCGTAAAACATTTTCGCCCATATCTTTACGGTAAAAGATTTGTTATAGTTACTGATCACAAGCCTCTTGCTTGGCTTAATTCCCTTAAGGAAACAAATAGTAGATTAACAAGATCGCGTTTACGGTTAGCTGAATATAATTTTGAGATAATACGTAAAAGTGGTAAGTTAATAGTAACGCAGATGCGTTATCACGTATAAAAATAAATGCTACTGAAGAAGACACTTTGTCAACTCAAGCGAATAAAGATAAGGATGAAAATTTAAAGAAATATGTTAAACAATTAACGAGAGATATTAAAACTTTAAGTAAACCAGAAAAGAACGAAACAGATTCAGATAAACCAATAAGTATTCATGACTCAGATTCAGATAGAACTTATAAATCAGTCAGCATAGGTAGTTCAACTTTAACTGCCTCAGAAACTGAAAATATTGCAACTACTCATTCAGCCGAAGATACTGAATCTCAAGGCATACCTATATTACAAGAAGCGGTAGATACAAAGCCTAACCAAATATTAGTATATACTTGGTTGATAGATAAATTATTAGTTAAAGTATTACCCGTGAAAAAACAACGAGTATTAGAGGTTCATTTACCTACTAACAGACCAGATTTAGTTAAACAATTTTTGAAAGAATATGTCAGAAATAAAACTACATACTTTATTTATTTTGAAGATGACGTACATCACACACAATTTACAGAAGCAATTATATTTTTATTTAAGAAAGAACTTGTTAAATTTTATGAATGTACTAAGCGTGTAGGTATACTACACGCTTAGTACATTCATAAAATTTATTATATTGTAGAAGATGAAAATGAGCAATTAGAATTTGGCACATATTAAGAGAACGTATTTTTGTTATAATATGCCACAAACTATTTTAAGCCTTATAAATTCTTGTAAAACATGTAAAATAATGAAATATGATAAGAAACCAATAGAGCCAAAACTTCAGTTAACCCAAACACAAAATAAACCCTTACAAGAGACTTTTATTGATTTATTTAATATAGAAAGTAAGTATTATTTAACCATTATAGATGCTTTTAGTAAAATGGGACAAGCTATTGAAATCCCTAATAGATCTACACCTGAAGTGGTGAGAGCTTTAATCAAATACTTTTCATTGTACGGCGTACCACTAAAAATTAGTGCTGATGCTGGTACAGAATTTAATAACATATTAATGAAAGAACTTATGTCTTTATATAAAATAGAAATACACATAGGAACTCCGAATAATCCAAACTCAATGGGACTTATTGAAAGATTCCACTCTACTATTATAGAAATATATCGTTTAGCTAAATATGAACATAAGTATACTGATGCAGCGTCTGTAATGACTTATTCAATTATGGCATATAATCATAGTGTTCATTCCACTACAGGAATGACACCTTTTGAAGTTTTGTTAGGACATACAGATTCAAGACACGTATTTGATAATGATTTCGAAATACAATATATGCAACAATTAATTAAAGAACATGCCCAAAGAACAAAATATCTTTATAAACATTTAACGGAAAAAACTATACAAACGAAAGAGAAAATTATAGAAAAGAAAGGTGGAGAAACAAATATTAAATTAAATATTGGTGATAAAGTTTACGCTAAAGATATAAACAAAAGAAGTAGTAAAGATAAACCCAGATTTGTTGAAGCGGAAGTAATAGGCGAAACAAATAGAAATGTAGTTCCAATAAAAGTTAAAAATCGCGAAACCAAAGCACCATTAAAAATATTAAACGACCTTCGCTGATACATCCTAATCTCACTGGCGGTCAACACGATGACGCGACTCCAGGCGCTTCAACTTCAGGCGTTACCTGATAATCCAGGTATACTACCGGTGAAAAAAGGATTAGCAATGATAAATGGATAATAGTTAAGATATTAGATTTTAAACCTATCGTGGAAGATATAGAGAGTAACATTGTAAGATTTAAAATAAATTAGTTAATCATTATGATAAAGATTTTACTTCAAATTTTATAAACGTTGTTATACAAATAGATTATATGAAAAATTTAACGACTAATAAATTACAACAAATTAAACCATATATTAGAATAAAACGTGGTTTAGTAAATCCATTAGGATCTTTAATTAAGTTAATAACTGGAAATCTTGATAATGATGATGCTATTGAGTGTGATAAAATTATTAATAAAATAAAATTAAACCAAAACACTGCAAACAAAAGACTCACTTTGATCACTGCAATGGTACAAACATTAACAAATTCCACATTCGAAATAAATGATAACCTCATCCAAATAAATACTGATATAAGTAATTTTACAAATCAATTAAATAATCTTTCTAGAAGTGAAATGTTAAACCACATTGAAGCTCACATTTTAAAGACATACAATTTATTAATGAATAATTTTCAGACCATCCATATTAAATTGTATGAGATAGAAACTAGCATAGCTTTAAGTAAGTTAGGTGTATTACATCAGTCAATTGTAGACAAAGATAGTTTATTATATTTATTACAAAACATAAGTAAAACTGAAAAGTTAATATATTCACCTAATTTAGATAACTTAATTAAATTAGAAAGAAGTATTATATTAAAAGCTTATTTTAAAGAAAATTGTATTCACTATGTACTGGAAATACCGTTGGTTAAGCAAGATACTTACATATACACCACTATTTTTTAATTAGTACAAAAAATTTAACGGGGCACTAAGTATCTTTAACTGATCATATTTATGTAGTTAAAAAATAAAAACACTAAGTCCCAAAACTGTCTCAAAACTGTCCACAAAAATACGTAATAATTGGTTAATGCATAACTAGTAACAGTTGTAAATTATTCCATTGATAAATTCCCCCCTGTCCCTCTGCGCGCGCGTCGCGCTTCGATGCTACAAACAGTACTAAATTGCTAGCGGTCGTGAGCGTATCGATTGTTTTCGCTGCAACAGTTAATAATTGTTTGTCTACGTTTTCCCGACGCGAAGGCTTATCTGTTCGTAATATCACGGGAGTATGTAGCTATGCTTCGTGCGTACTTTTTGAGTGGAGGAATCGCGAGTGCAGCTGTGTACTCATGGACATCATTTTGTGAGTGTACAAAAGTAAGCCGGTTAGTGTAAGTCGGTGTAGTGAAAAGACTGTGATCTGTGTATTGATAATGAAAACAGGACAACGGAAATACTTGTAAGTTTAGTAAATAATACCTACAAGTAAATAATAATTTTCACCACAGCAGCTCAAACTTGCCGCTTTTGCTGCGAGACAACAGTGAACAAAACGTGATTTTGATTCGAGCGTGAGACAAAGTAGCTTTTTAATTTTTCAATCTTCAGTGCCACGAATTGACATTGTTCAGCCATAAATTTGAAACATTCGAATTTTACTGTGCTCTGTCTCTTTCACATGCATATAAAAAGTGAGTGAAAAGACAAACCCCTTCGAATTCGAAATTTGATTTTGGAATTCGACCTCAAAGAAAACACCTACGGCAACGCAAAAAAAAAGATATGTGTAATAAAGAAATTACTTTTTTTATATGTTATTGTTTACATGTTTAATTTATTATTGGATTTTAATAAAAATAAGTCTAATTAATAGTATAAAATTAGTATTTAACCAATACATTTTTATTTAGAATTACAACAATGATACATTTGAAAAATAAACATCAGGGACGCGGTATTAAAACGCGATTTAAAAAAGTAGCGGGAATAAAAATTTCGCTGATGCTGATACAGTAGGTATAGCGTAACGTGTTAAATTATATTAATATATAAAATAATCTAAAAAGATAAGTGAAACTAGCGATGATGACTGTACTTTAACACCAGAAGAGTTAAGGCGCTGTGCTAAGCGACTGTTTTGGTAAATGAGGGGGTGAAGCAGGGGAGGTGAAGGGAGCTTAGCTCCGTCTACTGCGGGGCGCCCCCCTTCATTCTCGTCGTGTGCGGCCGTATTCTGGCGACATCCGTATTCCAATATTTCAAAATCGCAAGCAAAACGTTTTAGCATATTGAATTGAGATACTGATATTAAAATTTATATTACATACATCAATCTGTTTGTACAATATAGGCACAGCGCAATTTTTGTTCTCAGTGCAGCCATGAGCAAAACTGGCTTACATTAGACGTTATAGGTATTAATAGTTGACGAAAGTAGGTAAATACCTACGTGCCGTAAGATATTCAAAATAATTAAGTCAGTTCCATGTATGGAGAGGCCATTATTATGTTTGTTTTGTTTTTGTATAAAAATAGTGAAGCAGTTCATAGAATACCTACATCTAATGCCATTCCTGCCAGTTTTCAAATCTGTTTTGCAATAAATTGGCTGTGACATACGGGCGGACAGACAGACAGACATTGCGAATCTATAAGGGTTCCGTTTTTACAATTTTTGGCTACGGTACCCTAAAAAACACAATACTGCTCTACTAAGCGCAAAAGCCGTATCTCAACTAAAGCAAGTTACGAGATAATTGAAATTTAGTAAAAGTTGATTTCTTTTATTTATTTATGGATGTTTATTGTTATTATAGGTATAATTATTATGGTAAAGGTTTCGAAATACGTCGCCGTTTTTAGGGGTTGTGAGTGATTGGAGAGAGAGGAGGGGAGGTCTTGAAACCCCCCTCACCATTTTCACTTGCCGGAAATACTTGGTTTCCTCTGAAAAAAATATCTCCAAACATCGGTGTCATGGCACTGCCAACTTCCACATTCATCACACTAGTTTAATAAACTAAGGTTGACGGAGCCCTGCGAAGGGCTCCTATTTTCGGATTAAGGGTCAAAAGAGAACCTAACATAACCTATTTTGTTACTTATTACAGCCGCACCTAACCCTAGGCACTCGAAAGCAATGACGCACAAATTTGACATTAGCTGTCAATATGATCATTCCAAGATGGCAGTTTTGCGTTTCGTTTCACGTTTTTCACATAAAACCTAAAAATGACATTTGTAAAACTGTACTAAAGTATAAAAAATACGTTCCGTTTTGCTGAAATTTTGGAAATTGTTTAAAAATATTTAGACGCAACTCCGGCAGCCAAAATTACTTTTAGGGGATTAAAACGAACTACCTTAAACCCCCTACACTACCAATACCCTCAAATTCAGGCGACTCGTTTCGAAACCCAACCCATAATTATTGTTCAAAATAGATGAAACATCAAAAATAATTATGTGGATATACCTTATTCATGAGATACTGCTATGTCGCTTAGAAAATTATAGAATTAGAATTTGAGTTACTGCTTTTTCGTTAGATCTCCTCATACATGTTTGTAAGGAAAAATATAAAAAATTTCTTTCGCTTTAATTATGTGTTGTTTCAAAGAAAATAAATATTAAAAGATATTTATTTATATTCATTTATCATTTATTAACGAAATACAGAGTTTACAGCGCATCAAAAGTTAGCCGTCTGCTACAACTCGGCAGGTTTTCTTTATTCTCATCGAATGTTAAAGGCAGTGTGTGAGCTGATAAGGCTTCAGTACTTATTATTGTTCACGAGGCACAGTTTCATTTACTTTCCTTTTACGGCTTGGTATTGTAGAAATTTCAAGCACTGATGAAACATTTTCCTCTCCGTGATCTCGCAATGCCATTCCTTGAGCTTGACGAGAATCAACAATTTCAAGCAACTGCCAATTCATATAAAACGCCACAAGCTTTTCTTCTCCCAGAAAACATCATCTCCCTATAATTTCTATTTTTAGTGGTATAGTTTCGCCACTCCACACAGCAAATAAACACTTTTGTTTGCGTGTAACGTGGCGTTGCCCCTGAATTTGGTAATAACAATTACAATATTTGTTTAGACTAGTCAGTTCACTTTTTTATCATGTTTCCATATTTGTATTTTATTTGCTCTTATACTAAGAATAGTATAAGAACAACGAAAGAATGGCCTGGAGAATCCAGGCCATTCTTATATGCAACTTTAGAACATTAAATTTCCACAATCGTGTTTGGACCTAATAATCCATCTGGCGTGGCACCAATAATCGAATAATCCACAAGGCTCGATTGTTACATTTTCTTGCTTCACCAGTTGTTGCAAAGCCAGTTGTTCATTTAAGATTCCATGCGCAACTGATTTTACATTGCAAATATTTTATTTGTACAAAATATTTTTTACTAAATTGGCTTTACTGCTGTTATCTCTTCTTTTTACCACTATACAAAAATTTCAATCTGCCAACATATTCTTACGCAATTCGAACCAGTCACTGCTATCCCTTTTGTAATTTTTGCTTATCACTACGGAATTTGAGTCAAATTTGTTAAAAAAATTGTTTGGCATTTCTTGGCTAGCTCTTGAACAGATCGTGTTAGGAATGACTGAAGTCAAATGTGTGTAAGACGTTGCAGAACTGTTATCTTTAACTTCACTGTAATTACAATAATGATAATTAGTTACGTACTTTATTATTAAAAAAATACTATATCTTGTGTTATAGCAAACAGAGAAGTCACCTTCTTACTTAGAAATGATTGATTTAAGAAATTAAAAAGATATTAGATGTACTGAGACATACCTAATAGTTTACGAATAATCAAAGTTTTACCCGATGTACCTAACTAGGTTTATGTTCAAAACACAATAATACAACATTCGTTACCGCTTGTGTGCGGATTGCGGAGCGTTATATTAGCGCTGTCATCATTATTGTTCGCCGTGGCGGCATCTTAGCGCTCCAGGCGCTCTGACAAGCTAATGAATTTGAAATATAGGTACATAAAATGATTCGATTTTATGTTATTACTCTTTCAAAAATTGAAAACTGTGGCAGCTATGTATTGTGAGAATAATTTATATAATTATATTATGCATAATCGATAATATATAAGTAACATAGTTAGTCATAAAAGACTCTTATAAAAATAATTAATGTGTAAAAATGTTACATATTTCATAATCACTTGGCCATGGATGAATTTCTATTTTATTACGACGCTTTCTTGTACAAATCCTTCGTAGAACTTCGTTTCTCTAGTTGTCCATATTTTATTCTTCTAAGTATATATTTATAAGCACAGAAACAATAACACATTAAACGCAACAAGAGTATAAACTTAGGTCCTAATTATATGTGCCCATAGTTACATGAAAAGCCTATTTGATTCAAAGTATTCATTCTATAACATAAAACATGAAATTACGAACTCAAATCGGCGTATTATAATAACAAACAGGTTTACGTAAAATTTCGTGCAGCGGAGACGCAAGCGACATGACCTATCTCTCACAGGGCTCATAGCCGAATGATGAGGTCTGGGCGGGGCGTAAACTAGCAACTGACACTCAGTACACCGTTTATGCTATTAAGGTTTAAATTGCTGAAGCGTTTGATATTGATGGGATCTACCGAGCGTCAAAATCATAGACGTTTGGCAGATTTTATTTAATTTTACAAAATATACAGGTATAATATGAAAATAAATAGGGTAATTCTTTAGTTCATTAGATTTCCTACAATATTATCAAAAAAAATACGACAGCTTACGATCAAAATATTGCAAACAGTGAGACGAAAGATTATTTTCTGCCTCGATTTTGTGATTTTTTTACCGTGATTCTATTTTACGTACATGAAAAATTCTTTCAAAAGTCTTTTGTTCAGACTTTTGACTTTAAGCTCTAATTTTTGCTAGTTTGTAATATGTACCGTTATGGCTAGATGCGCGACGAAAAATTAGGAGTTTCACGGCTTCTGAGGTATAACAGCGCCTTAAATCAACAAGTGATTATGCAGAATTCAATCTATTCCTGTTCATTTCTATGTCTCCTAAGTAATATGTGTTCTCACTGCTGTGGTGAAAAATTATGTGTGCTACACGAGAGCAAAGTTTTTTGTATCTCGTGCAGTTGAGTCCCTCACCACGCTCAGGATTCTAACTTTGATTCACTCGCTACGCTCGTGAATCAATCATAGAATCCTTCGCTTGCTCGGGACTCAAAATCAGCACTCGAAACAAAAAAGAACTTTGCTCTCTTGTTGCACAAATAACTATTGAGGCGGGCGGCTCAAAATCGGTCTGTCTGGAGGACCTTGAGGCCTATGTCCAGCAGTGGCCGTCTCTAGGCTGACATGATGATGATAAAATAATTTGTAAATCGCAGATGATTCTAACTTCATAAATACGCCAAAATTACTCTTTTCTTTTATTACAGAATACCTTCTTTTATTTTGATATGTGTTTGCTTTTTTACTTTACGTACCTTCGTATTTAATTACTTGTAAAACGGTAAACTTTTCCGTTCCTAAGCCCGGATAAGCTATGAAGGAGAGGGTGGAATTAAGAAAACTAAAAAGTAACTACCTACACTGATTATTTTATTGTCTAAGGCTACCTACATTAATAAGTGCGACGGAAAGAATGCGTAAGAGTAGGACGGAAAGTATAGTATGATAGTACTTATCAATGAAGTAGTGAATGGATTGTAAAATATGTCTATGATTTAGGTGAGATTTTCTACAAAAAACAAATGATTATAACTTGGCTATTTATAGATATTATGAAATTCTTACGTCACATATATGATAACAATGTCTTCGCTAATATCTCCTTAAAGGTTTTGTACTAATTAAAAAATAGTGGTGTATTATAGATTATATCCCTTACCTGTCTTATCCAACAACCAAACAGTGGTTATATTACCTAAATATCCTTACCTGTTAGCGAAAGGGTTGAACATAACACTTCTTGCCCAAGCATGCCAAGAAATAGATGAAGCCAGCTTCCTGTGCGTAGATGACTACAATCATTACTTCAATGAAGATAGTTGTCACAGAATTGATGACATATGCTGAGAACGTGAAATCATGTATTCAACTCCCTATCGATGTCGAGCCAGTAAATTCAAATTCAAATTAAAAATCGTTTATTCATTTGGGTCACAATGTGACGCTTATGAACGTCAAAATAACAAATTTATAAAATAATTACTTAAAGACTCTACATTTACATTTACTGCCACGTTCGCAAAGCAATAGGTAGAACCATGAGAAAGAACGGGCAATAAAACTCACGGTCACTCTTTTTCATCGCCAGGTTTTGCATAATACACATAATTTACATTTTGTAAGGTGCTGCAACTGTTACACCTTCTATATCACTTGTATATATTTTCTGTACATAATAATACTCAAGCATAATACTTTTGATGTTCATTTGGTTAGTCTTCTCAGACATGGTGAAACAGGAGCATCCACTTACATTATATATACCTAATAATGCAGGCAATCCGCGAAAGTGATGGAAATGATGCAGTTAAATATTAAAATTTAATACCAGCCCGCAAGACCGTCATCGACCAGTCATCGCAAGTAGCACCCGTTCACGAGTATGACACATGTGCCAGCCATCATCCCTCTCGCCATATTAGAGGGACAGGGATGACCCGACACACGACGCCACCACAAGAAATGTCAGTTTAGTGAGCATGACGATAACGGTATACGAACCGGCAGTAAGAAACAATCTATTGGTATACTGACCATGACCGCCAATTACCTCCATTTTTCAGATCGTTATCATTAACATAAATTAGTGGACCGCGTGAAGGAATGCAAATGTAGAAAGAATTTTGTGAAGGTGACAAGTGAACAACGATATGATCAGGGATAAATAATGTTAAACTACATTCAACAAATCATAATAATATCCTAATCCTGCAAAAATCATGTGTTCACGAGGCACCTCCTCTTAACATGTTACTAATTAAGAAGAGAGTATTTTATACAGTCATAAAAATAACAATAAGGGTGAATTTAAAAAAAGCAACTAGACCCATGATGTCTTGTCATCTAGAAATTCTCTAATAGTGTAATAACCTCTTTTTAAAAGAAATTTCCTAGTAGTGGTTTGAAATTTGTGCAGACGTAAATTCATTATTTCCAGAGGTAATTTGTTGAAGAATTGAATACCGAGTCCCGCAAATGAGTTATAAACTTTATGTAGACGGTAGTTAGTGCCCACTAGTTTATGCTTATTCCTTGTGTTCACTTTGTGCAAGTCACTATTTTTACGGTAAAGAGTTAAGTTTTTCTTAACGTACATTAAATTAGCAAATATATACTGCGATGCAACTGTAAATATTTCTACTTCTTTAAATTTATCTCGTAAAGAATCTCTAGCACCTAACTTATATATAGCACGTATGGCCCTCTTTTGAATAACAAAAATTGTCTGAATATCGGCCGCCGTACCCCATAATAGTATCCCGTAAGACATTACACTGTGAAAGTAACTAAAGTAAACTAGTCTAGCAGTATCTACGTCTGTGAATTGGCGAACTTTCCTAACTGCAAATGAACTAAGTTTGACTGCCAGACAGGATATTTGGGCGCCCCACTGAAGCTTACAATCTAAAGTTAAACCTAAAAATACAGTTGAATCAACTATAGTCCGTGCCACGAGAACATAGACTTTTTGTAAACAAAGAATTTCTACTACAGTCCGTTCACAGTTATTTTACCTCTGACAGATGTCGGTGTTTATTTTCTTTATGTTGGAATTGTACTCTGTGATGACAGGAATGTAAAATAGGGTTACCCGTGCATAACATTTTACCCAACATTAGTGGAAATGCTTCAAAAATTCAAATGCTTGAAGCTCATGGCCGCAAAGTGGTTAGAGTACCGCCATACCACTGCGAGCTAAACGCAATTGAACTTATGTGGAGTCTCATTAAAAGGCGAGTCACAAGCAAAAATTTAGGACAAGAGGCAACCAACATGACAGCAGTTACGAATCATCATAACATTGACAGTCCATATGGATCATTCTTATAGACTCACGCCTGTTTCCATGCAGGGGTAGGCAGAGGTGTAATATTACACCCACATCATTCTTATTCAAAATAAATATGAAAATTAAATTTGCAGTTTTTGTATTTGATAATTAGAACCTCACGTTGGCGTAATTATGATGCGTTTACCTTTATTATATTAAATAGACAACATTTTTATTATAACTACTTATCTTCATAGGAAATTAGTTATTTCGTAAGAAAATAAATGTACATGCATATAGCCATGCCAATATCAAGAGGTTTTGTTACAAACATTACTTCCAAATATTTAATACGATCGCTTAGGCAATAAAAAAATAAGTACATTTTTAGCAATAATGTATATTTAAAATGGGAGTATTATATACCGAATATAGCAACACAACGCCCAGGTTGGCCAATCTAACAGCTAGAGGTAAAATAACTGTGAATGGACTGTAAGTGACTTAGCGATAGTTCTGTCAAAAACAAATAATGTCAAATCCAATGAGCGCAACAGTACATAGATACGTGTCATTGGAAACTCATATGTCAATGGATCGGGTTTTTATCGATATTATGCGCTGTCAACAGGATTTTTTGATGTTTTGAGGTACTGACGCCTAGAATGTAAACATTTGGCGTTAGTCCATTGAAACTTTACTTTCTTGGGCTTAACATGCATTTATCAGAGGACAAAATTATTTTTTCTTTAGGTATCAAGAAGGGGTAAATTTAAAGTCAAATATAAGTTTATAGGATCGCAACGCTCTTTCCACTGGCGGCATCTCGAAAACGCGGGTGCAGAATAGCAGATGGCAAACTATTAGGTAGTCGCGCAGAAAATGACTCATACCTAAAAAAAATTGCGTTTTTAGACTACTGTAACTTTTAATGGATTTTGTTTAAATTATTTCTGACGATTTCATTCACAGACAACGTAAAATCTCCATGCCTAGAATTTTTTATGCAATGCACTAGCTAGTTATCTGTAATATTATTCATTGTTGGTCAAAAATTTAATATTTTAGGATAGGTACTTTGCAAATGATTTATTGTCTATGATTTGAAAAAAATCATGTCAATAATAGCGTAACATGTACTCTATCATTGACATACATGGTACTATATTTTTTCCTTAATTTACTTAATAAATTAGGTGTAAAACGACCAAAAAAAATCGGCAATCTTATGAACATTCGACCATTCAAACACAAAATCAAATATATTTACCTATTTCAGTAAAATTTAACAATATAAATTTAAAAACATAGTGAAATGATTAGGCATTGAAAAAAAAGACTGTCCAAAAAGTATAAAAACTAAAACACAACTGTTTGAAAAAAGGTTTGGAAGCCCTGAATGTTTGTTTACAAAAAGTCTATCTTCTCGTGGCACCAACTATAGGTTAATTGTTTCGTTATTTAAAATTATATTAGTAAGAACATTTTTGACATTCGGCAAAGTGAATTTCACACATTTTGTTTTGCCAGAGTTGAGTAGCAAATTATTTGTCGTGAACCAATGTAGTACTTGCGCAAGAGAATTATTTACGCTGTTAATGTTACTTGTATTACGATCAACTTTAAAAATAAATGAAGTATCGTCAGCAAAAAGAACAATATCACAAAGAGATAAAGATCCAGTTAATACAACCAAATAGATGGATGTTGTATAGCAAGGAAGTAACATTGCTATCTAAGAACTGTTACGATGAAATATCTTATCAGAAGATTCAAGGCACATAATTATATAGTAACGTTAGACGACAACTGTGATGTGAAGATCAAGAATATGCACCTGAAAATGCATCAAATTAATGAAGAAAGATTTTTTTACTTCAAGTTGCTAATTATAAACCTACCAATAGTGAATTCAACAAATAGTACAAATATTAAATCAGTGAATTTAGAAGGAATAGATCTTACTGACTTAAAACTCCTGTCATTTGCATTAAAGAAAAGTGTTCAAATAAGTGAATGTGAAAAGCCAATAATAACAGTGAAAAGTGTCAGCATATGGACATTAGTACTTTATGTATTAATATTAGTTATTCTGTGTACCTTAGCTCATAAGTATTATACTGTGCTTATCAAATGTTGTAAACGTAGTTCACTAAGGGTGAACTCCGATCTTAAGGAGGGAGGAGTTATGGATGACGCATCCCACACCAAAGTACAGAGACAACCATTATTTTAATACCCCTTTGTTTTGTTAAATCGATGTAGATCAGTTACTAATGAGTTTAGAGAAATGAATCATGGCGTGAGCCCACCTACGGTGGCCTGCACACCTCTTTGTCTTTGATTTAGTATAAGAACTGTTGTACTAAATAAAGTTAGTTAGTCTTGAGTAGTCTTGAGTAATCTTTCGTCAGTCTTGTGTCTTACACAGTCTTGTACAGTCTTGTACAGTCTTGTGGCAATCTTGTAAGCGACTTAACATAAATATTGTAAAATTATATTAAAAATAAATATAGTTGTTTGTTAAAAAGTCTTTTAAAAAAGATATAACAGCTCCCGCAAAGTTTGACTACCTAGTGACTCTAGCCACATGATTAGTTTATTTACTCATGTGCTCTAGCGGTGAATTTGGAAGTTCTTCGGGGTACGATACTTTTGACAGCTCAATACAATTACGTGATAATTAGTACCTAGTACCAATGAATACAGATTTACATAGAAGCGCAGTTCTTAAGGATTTCGTGTGCCGATTCCAAGTGGAGACTGTCTCCAGTTTAGTTTGTAGTTGGCGCCGTTGGTGGCGCTGGCGTCGTTCTCCGTCTCTCTTGCTCTCGTAGTTAAGATACACAGGAGGAACGTTCGTCTCTCTTGCTGTCGTAGAGACAGCTGTCACAGCGCGACTGCCACGCCGCCAAGCGGCAATTTGGGTCACAGAAAGTTTGTCTTCAGAGTACCCATAAGAAATGCGCCTCTATCTAAATATCTGAGCTCTTTGCTGGTACTATAACCTCGAAGCAAAATTGTATTGAAAGCTGTCAAAAGTGTCGTACCCGGACATCTACCAAATTCGCCGCTAGAGGCGCGCGGATAATCTTTGCATCGCCAATAGGCTTGTGGATGTAGGTAAGTACCTACCTAGGTACTATTCTTTGATGGTGGTACATTATGCATAGGTACCTAACGTATTCGGCGCACTACATTTAAACAATAAATGTGTCAAATTTCTTAATAGGTACTCCGTTCGGGCATTTGTTGTAAAAAGGGTCTTAACTGCTTCCCGTACCTATAGATTTCTAATGCTAAGCGTCCACTGATCGGCATCGTACGCATCGGACGCATCGCACCAATCGCATTATTTTTTTAATACTGCGTCCACTGTATCGGCAGCGATCGGATTTCCGACGCAAGTACGTACCAGTGATCGTACGTGTATTTGGGAGAATGCAAGAAAGCGAAGAAGAGCAATTTGTCGTTATTGCACGTTTGTTAGTAGAAGAGGAAGAAAATGCAAAAACATCAAGAAAACAATGTCTGGATACCTACACGATATTCCGTATGACGTCATCGGCACGCATCGCAAAAGTTGCCTCTCGGAGCATCCGTGTCGGCATTGCCGATGTGCGATCCGTACGATGCGGATCAGTGGACGCACTTGTATGACTTTCTATACAAAGAATACTACGATCCGTAAAATGCGATGCGTCCGATGCGTACGATGCCGATCAGTGGACGCCTAACATTAATAAATAATGTTTTTGTTAGGTACTAATACACCACTAAAGGGGTCCATGTTGGTCTGAAGCCTTTCAACAGCAGTGGGTCCTGCTGAAAAATAATCATCATCACCATCAGCCTGCCATAGCCCACTGCTGGATATAGGCCTCTCCAATGGCATGCCACTGAGCCCCATTTTCGGCATTTCGTGTCCAGCCGCTGCCAGCCACTTTACGTAGGTATATCGTTACTCCACCTAGCCGAGGGCGCCCTACACTACGTTTGCCAAATAATTTAATATTAACTATTACGATACTATTTTGCTTATAAGTAAGGTCTGGCGGCCCTGGGATCTTGGACTATTGGGTCCTATTGCGTATACAGACGCCGAATTGAGGGTTATACAGACGCCGAATTGAGGGTTTGCGCTCCGATCGGTCGCAGTTTGGGAAAATATAAAAAACAAAGTACTGTAATTTATTTATTGAAATTCAAATCACTTTCAAATTTATGCAGAACAGAGCCATCAACAATATCATTTATACGACAATTGGGTCCACTTGCACAACATTCTTATACTTTTAGCGAATAGTAAAATATTATTTTTGGTTTTTCGTATGAACTATGAGGATCTGTGGTCTAGTCAGTGTTTGGACTCGATTGTCACAGTGACGATAGACTAGTCAACGAGATCAATAATTTGCATACAATTTCTGAATGTCCCTGGCGGAGTCTACTGATATACTCCGCTTGGGGCGCCTCTAATAATGTATGGAAATTGTCCACGATTCTATTTAATCAAAAAACCAATCTAGGTCGAAAGTATACAGAACATGTCTAACGACCGATTCAATATTTGATCTATCCATACATTTGGCTACTAGAGACACATATTTGACATAATGTCCTCCTGACCGATTTCGGCCACGGCGGCGGCTTGTCTATATATGACTTGCCATCTGCGCGGGACCTATTATAGGGCACAAGTGTGTGCGCGTACACAAGTGCACTCTCTAGTCCCTCACTCTCATTGTCCGCTTTACACTACACTTACATTGCTTACACTACCGCAGGACCACAGAGGCAGTAGCTCCATACAAAAAATGTCCAATATGTATCTCTAGTAGCCAAATCCATGGATAGATCAATATTGAAAACGCTTGTATATTGTATTAAGAAAGTTGTGGATTCAGCTACTACTTAGAGCAATGATGTTACAAAAGTAAAAAGAAGTAGATATGTTTTAGTTGTACCAAAAGCAGGACGCTAAACATAAGCCAGTTGGCAAGTCTGACATATGTGTGTGTGAAGTCGCGAGCCAGCGTCAAAGTCAAACTGACACATCTTGTCAGCCGAAAATAAAATTGAAGTTATCGATGTGTGCGTTAGTGTACCGTTTCTACGGATTGGTTACTATGTAGGTAACGTATCTACCTCTTTCTTGTAATAGCATTGACTTAGAGATAGATATTTAACAAAAACTCCATACAAAATATGTCAAATTTGTATCTCTAGTAGGCTAAACTAAGATAGATCGTTGAAACCGGCTGTGAATAGTATTAAGAACGTTGTACAAGGTGTCAGATACAAATCTAGGTGGATGTAACTGCTGACTAACCCTTGTCAAATATCCATGAAGATGCAACAGAGAACGCAAAGACAATCATATCATAAAGTATAACAAATAAAAACTCCGATTTATAGGATAAAAATGTGAATTACCACCGTACAAAATATAAGACGTATTTTTATAGTTGAATATGTGTTGAGAAGAATTTATTGAGTATAATATTGCTTGCTGTTCTTTTAAAAGGGAAACATAACCGTATGATTTATGTAGTGATATACAAATTACCTAAGATACACAGTCAGCGTCTCAAAACCATCCGGAAAAAGATCTGCACATGCATATATTTTCAAATAGTACCGTATCGTTCGTCACACAGCGCAGACGTTAAACCCCAAAAAGTTACGACATAAATACAACTTTAAGCTCAGCGAGTAAGGTTGAATTTAATAAATAATATGATCATAACTATAACTAGTTTCGCACAACGTGGACGGTTTTGGACGTCATTTTAGATCGAGACTGTGTATCTTGAGATTTTTGTTTATCAAAGGATTGATTTGAATTGCGTAATCTCTAAGTTCCAATCGGTATATTGCTAGTTTCCACAATGACAGTAAGTTGCCTTGAATATTTTCATTTAAATTTAAGTACCTATGCCAAATTTAACCCTCTGCGAAAGTATTCCTATATAAATTTTGATTATTTTCTTATAAGTAGATGCCCGTTGTTTGGCCCTGCCAACCTGCAGCTACGTAGGTATATATGAAAAGTTACTACTCGAATAACATTGTAAAACCAATATGAAAAGCAGTGAATTGAAAAATCTAAATAGGTAACACAATTCTGGTCGAAATTTGAATATAATTTTAGCTCTGTAGACTTCTTCTACAAATAAACTTTAACTAGGCTAGATTTTAGCCTTGTCTGTGTGCACAATGCGCAAAAAACCCATACAAGAAAAACATTTTTCTCTTCCCGCAAGTAACGTATAAGTATATCACAAAAAATCTTTACAGGCGAAACTGATTGGTTAGCTGACTGACTGACTGCAAAAGACTAAGTTTTGCAAAAAGGTTTTTAGGTAGTATAAAATCAATGATTTTCTAAATTACTTATTGAATGATTAAGGTTTTAAAGCTCGTATGTACACATTCTAAAATATCGAATATTGCATGTATAGGGACACGTTTTAAAACGTTACTGTGGCAATAATAATGACTACTTTATAACTTTATTATGCATGTGGCAATATGAAACAATTACGGAAAAAGGCATTCTGGCAAATTTAAAACCCTTTCTTTTCAAATTTTAAACTGTTCTGACCAAAACACTTAAAGAATTTAGTGTCAAGGGCATCTTACATTTTTCTATTATATTTATGAAAAGTGTCAGCATATTTAAGCCTAATCCGTTTTAATTTTATTTCACATGCATATACTTTTGATATACTCAGTAGCAGCCCGGAGTCTGGTGATATGCCCGGTAACGGCAATAGGCTCGCCCCGTATTACGTGGGACCTAAAAATTCATGGCGAAATGTGGGTGTAATATTTACACCTCTACGTACCCCTTCGGGGATACAGGCGTGAGACTATAAATAAATAAAATTCTTTTGATGTAATTTAAATGGCAGTAAGTTAAACTGACTCGCGCACGAAGGGTTCCGTACCATCATCTATAAACGAAAATCATGTTTGTTGTATGTATACTTAAATAGTTAAAGTTACTGTTTATTAAGATCGAGACAAAAATTGCTTAAAAATCACGTTTGTTGTATGGGAGCCCCCTTTAATATTTACTTTATTTTTATTTAATTATTTATTTTGATAGATAATATACAACTACATATTCTGTGAAAATTTTAATCGTCTACCTGTTACCGTTAGTAATATTGAGCAAAAATACGAAAAAAACACGTTTATTGTATGGGATCCCCCCCCCTTAATATTATCATAATTCTTTATTTTAGTATTTGTTGTTATAGCGGCCACGGCAATACATAATTTGTGAAAATTTCTGCTTTCTAGCTATCACGGTTTATGTGATACAGCCTGGTGACAGACAGACAGCGGAGGCTTAGTAATAGGGTCCCGTTTTTTACCTTTTAGGTAGGGAACCCTAACAACTACGCAACGGATTTTAATGCGGTTTTTTTAATACATGAAATGATCCCAGAGGAAGGTTTTTATATCTAAATGACGCGGGCGATGCCGCTGGCGACTGACGTCTAGTACATTCATAAGTGAAGAAAAAGCGTTTTTGGCACAATATGTGCGTAGAAAAGAGACTAAAACTCGTCAAATTAAAGTTGATATGCAGAAATAGTAATCTATTCTGAGCTAAAGCTATGTTTGGATTTCGACCACTATTATATCATTCAATCATTTGAATCTATTAGGCTGTGCCTTCACGGCGCGCGGCGGTGTGCAAAGCGGGGTGATAATTCAGTATGTTTCAGCTTAAATTGCGACATAAGAGACAACAAGGTAGAGACGGCGGCGGCGCTGCAATTCGCGCTGCGGCAAACAAAAACTCGTGCTCACCTTGCCGCTATCGCTCCTGTTTCGCTTACCGCTTTCATTAAGACCGTGGCTTTTCATGATTGATTCTGACAAACGTATAAAGAAGAAATTTGGCACGCAGGTTACACATAGTAAGCGTTAAAAACGGATTTTTCGAAAGTTCGTATGTATAGTAAAGTTAAGATATAGGTAATGTAATTTTTATCCGCGGGCAAGGCCGCAGGCAACCGCTAGTACAAATAAAAAAAGGAATTACATTACCAACTGAATCTATTAAACTTTAAATAAATTCCTCTCAACATTTGACTTAATTCCCAACTCGATAAACTATGCCAATCTCTTGGTTATAAACTGACTATCCGCTAAGCATTCCCCATAGCGCAATATTAATGGGACTTCTTCATGCATTATCGAAGAAGCTCTTGCAAGCGCACTCCTGGTTGTCCATATCACCTTCTCCAGTGCTCGAGACAGTCTTCCTGAGCGTTGACACTTGTGCCTGTAGGCCCATGATGCGCAGTTGCGCTTGCTCGAAATTGTCGTTTAGACGACTTATCTGGCACTGCATGCGGCATTGGAGCTGTACAAAGCACGATATATATTTTATGATAAAGTAATAAGAAAAAGAAAGAGACTAGAATACTGATTTAAATCTAGGATGATGAAATTAAGATAGATATATGGCTCAAAACCCTAAGGCAGCGATAGCCTAGTGTCGATACCAACAGCTTGCCATGCAGAGGGTATCGGGTTCGAATATACGGCGCACACCGGAGTAGCAGCGGACCCCGAGTTGCATATGGGATGACGTTAGAAGGATGACCATGATAATGATAGCTCAAAACCATATTTTGAGATGTAAAGTTAAAAGGTTAAGTACTTACTTCTTCACGATCTTTCTCCGATGTCTTGACTTGAGCCCTGCACGCCGCGAGCTGCCTCTCAAGCTCAGCTACTGTAGTCTGCATGCACCTGGGGAACAAACAAAAATAAAATGGTTCAGACAGAAATAATTTAAACATCTAAATTGGTACTCTCCTAATTTTGCCAAGAGCCAATTTTAATATGGCTCTATAAAAGTGGCTCAGTTAGTAATAAAATTAAAGGCGTGTCTTCAAAATAAGCATAGTAAGGAGACTAGAACAATCCTACGCATTTGTCAGCTGAGTTTTTTATCTAGATGTCAAGATGAGGTATGTATCAGAGAGGTTGGACGTTTAGACTAGAGAGAACATGCTCGCCATATTTCCATATACCGAACGTGCAACATGTAATGTCAGTTGGTCTTAGTTGGTTAATCATAACGTCAAATTACTTAGTGTTACGCGCCTCATTTAAAGAGGCATAGACTCCTTACAGACACATATCTTTGACTGCATTCTCTAAATAGCCGTGCTGTCAAATCCCATCATTAAGGAGTGATGGGATTCGACAGTAAAAGAAGATATCTATATTTTTTGAATGAGGGAGAAATACAGAAACAAACTATCGAACAAGAATGTAAAACTGAATCGTACCCGCAAGCTTCGACGTGGCAGTCGGTTGCACTCACACCAACTGGGTTGTCAAAGTACCTATAGCACTTCAGCAGTTCACTGCTGTACTAATAAGTACATAAATGCGAATCATTTGTGCTGGCGGATCACAAATCGGATTACCTACCACTCTAAAAAAATCGAGCAGTGTCCAACGTAAGCGATAGCAAGCAACGTGATATGATGCGACGCAAACAAATTGCCAAAGCCTGCCGCATTAGCCAATCTGGTATAATTCGTACAATACATAATCTAAGTGTCAGTTTCTTAGTACTGTCTGTCTGGCAACATACATACATACATAGACTCACGCCTGTTTCCCGGAGGGGTAGGCAGAGACTACGGAACGCCATTTGCAACGATTCTGATCGAATCAGATTCCTCATGCATGCTCTTCTGTTCAGGGTACTTCTCACCTGTCCTGTTTTTAGGATGTCTCCAATCTGATCAGAAAACGTCCGCCTAGGTCTTCCCCTTCGTCCTGTTTCTTCCACACTTGCCTTATATATCTGCTTGGTCAGTCTTTCGTCATCCATCCTCTCCACGTGCCCAAACCATCTTAGCATACCTTTCTCGATGCTTGTCACTACATGATTGATTGATTGATTGATTAACACTTTATTGTACACCAGTAAACATGAGGACATACAATATTAACTTAAATAACTTAAAACTAGTAGCACAATAGGGCGGTCTTATCGCAAAATGCGATCTCTTCCAGACAACCTAGTTTGGAATACAATGAATAAAAGTATAATAGTGTGGGTTAAGGTGTACAATGAAGAACAGTGTCATAATAGGTAAAATAATAAAACATAGTATTATGTCAAAACAATGTTATATAAGTAAAAACATATAATACGTATAAATTGTACGTACAATACATATAATAATACTAATACTAAATTACTGAATGGCAAAACAATACTTATATACAGTAGATAAATAAACTACACATATACCTACTAAACATTATACTTAATATACATAATATAAGCTATATTTACAAATGTATATAATTATATATATCTAAATATATTTATTAATATATACCTACAACTGTCATGATAATTGTGACAAATAAAGATTTGTTACAAGTTTTTTAAATACAGGGAGAGATTGAGCCCGTCTGATTGTTTCGGGTAACCCATTCCACAAACGTACAGCTTGCACTGTGAAGGATTTTTGAAAGAAAACTGTGGAGTGAGTAGGGACCTTCAATTTGAGATTCTCTGATGATCTCAAGCACTTCGAATGAGTGTCATGTAGATATTCGAATCGTCGTTTAAGATAAGGAGGGAATGAAGGATTAAAAAGTATATTATATAGAAGGCAAAGGATATGAATATTCCGTCGAAGGCGGATTGGCAGCCACTTGAGCTTGTTACGAAATTCAGTGATGTGGTCATATTTACGTAAACCATATATGAACCTTATGCAGAAGTTTTGGAGGCGCTCAAGTTTATCTAGCTGGTCCTCATTGAGATCTAGATAGCTGGCATCGGCATAGTCCAGAATGGGAAGAAGAATAGATTGCACAAGTGCAATTTTAGTAGGTATGGGAAGGAAATTGCGTAACCTTTTCAGTGATGCAGCGGCAGCAAAATGTGGTCGACTTATATTTTGTAATTGGACAGTCCAAGATAACGTTTTGTCAATGTATATCCCCAGATTCTTCACTTCTTTACTAATAGGAATTGAGACGCCACCAAAAGATACCTGGGGAAGCAACGACCAAGACACCTTAGACATCAGTCTAGAACTGCCGACAATTGTGATCTGGGTCTTCTTATGATTAATCATAAGTCCGTACATTTTGGTCCAATTTGATATACTAGCCAGATCGTTATTTACTGTGGAAATAGCCGACGACAAATTTTCATAGTCTGCTTGAAAGTAAATTTGCATATCATCAGCATAAAGATGGTAGGGAGAAGAAATATTATAGAATATAGAATTAATAAAAATTGAGAAGAGCAAAGGAGATAAAACGCCGCCCTGTGGTACACCCGCAGAATTATCGCACCAGGAAGAAAAAGTTTCATCCAGATGGACACGCTGCCGGCGGCCAAACAGGTAACTACGAAACCAGTCGATTACTGATGGAGATATGTTAAGAGAGCTTAGAATGGCAAGGAGAACATCAAAGTCGACGGTATTAAACGCATTGCTAAAATCTAGCAAACAGAGAATAGTAAACTTGCCATTCTCCATACCAGATCTGATATCATCCGTTATATTAATTAGCGACAGCTACATCTTTTACCCCACAACACTCTCTTATCACACAATTCTTTACTCTGTCAGTCAGAGAGACACCACACATACTTCTCAGTGCTCTCATTTCTACAGCATTTATTCTACTTTCATGACTCTTCTGCCATACCCAACTATCACTACCATACATAAGAGTAGGTATTAACACCCCTCTATGCACAGCCAAACGTGCCTTTTTGGACACGTTTTGGCTATTCATAAACGCCTTCAGAGCTCCATTCACTCTATTACCTGCATTAACTCTTCTTGCAGTATCTTCTACATTCTTACCAACCCTTTGTAAACAGCGTACCTAAATATACAAACTCATTCACTTGCTCCACTCGCTCTCCATCGATCATAACATTACAAGCCGTAACGCATTCCTCCTTTTCAAAAACCATAACTTTCGTTTTACTTACATTCACTTTCATTCCTTTCCTCTCTAACGCACCATGCATGATTGTTACCATCTCCTGCAACTCCTCCGCTGAAGACGCAAGTATAACTTGATCATCAGCATAAAGGAGGCATTTGACAAGTAACTCATTCATCCTTAATCCACAATCACTATGTTTCAAATCTTGCAAACAACTGTCCATAAAGAGGTTGAACAGCCACGGCGACGCTACACATCCCTGTCTATCACCTGTGTTGATGGTAAACCAGTCAGTGTATGCCTCGTTTATCCTCACACAAGCTCTAGAATCCTCATAAAGGGATTTCAGAGCTCGAATGAGGCTGCTGTCCTCCCCATACATCGACAGTACCAACCACATTTCATTCCTCACCACTTTATCGTAAGCCTTTTCCAAATCCACGAATGCGCAGTAGACCTTTCGACCTTTGGCCAAAAAAGCTGTCTGGCAAGTCTTTGCAAAGCACTGTCAGGCGTCGACAGCAAAAACTACAATTTCAATATTTTTGTTGTTTACTTCTACGGCTTAAATATATCGACACATACTAAAGTTAGACATTTGACCAAAAATATTTATCGATAAATCATCACTGTTACGAACAACACTCGGTTTCCTAACTCTATGTTTTGTCTACTGTTTGCCTACCATGAGGCTGCTATAAGAGCGTGCTGCTAAACCTATCGACAGCTCTTTCTATCATACTGCATGTGCCATTAGAAAGAAGATATCAATCATAGCAACCGCTGTTGTTATTTAGTGTTACTTCTATGCCTTATGGTTATATTTATTTGGTATGTATGGTCGGACGTCTATGGTTTGACAAGCGAAGTATAAATAATGAATATAAAATAAATAAAATATATTGTAAATTAGTCCATCGCTTGGCAATTTTAATAACTAACAATAGTATTTTCCATCTATTGCGAAAATAACTTGGAAAATTGTATATAATTTTCACCATTATTGATGAAAAGAAAAAGTGTCATCGGTGTGACAACTTCTTTACGTACAAGATAAATTTTACTGCTCATACAAAACAAGAAATAAGGAAATTTTTCTTGCTGGCTGGCGAGAGCAGCGGCGTGTAGCCTCCGCTCCGCTAGCAGGGCTGATGTGACGCTATGCCGGCCTCCGTCAGCGTACTGGCCGGCGGCCGAAAGCCGCCACCACGGACAATAAAAACTTACCTATCGACAGTGACAAAGTCAAGCGTTTGTGTTGTTGTTTTGATATTTTTGTTGTTATTTAGATAGTCTTTATTTTTAGTGAGTGATTTTTAAGTTTTATGGCTTATAACGGTGGCAAGGGTGATGATGAAATAGGTGCGGATCAACCTTGCACTTCGTCTACTCTGGTGCGCTGCCCAATTGTTCCCAGGCGCGTTACTTTAAAGGTGAGCGGGGCCTAAAAGTACATTTTGGTAAAATCCATAAAAACCAGAATGTACTTTCTGGCCCCAATACATTTACACATACACACAACAACACAATAGTCTCCCCCAAAATTCCCTTTTGGCAATATTTAAGTCAATTAAAAAATTCAATTCCGGTTTTAAAGCGAATTCCTCGTGGTGCAAGACCTTCAGTGGCCCAAAATCTAGCGCAGTGCATAGGTCTTGTCACCCGGGAAAATTCTATAACAGCTTGGGAACAGTTAATCACCTTTCCTTATAGAATTTTGCATGCACAGACAGACCGTATAACAAAAAAAACACTTACATCAAAAATTAAAGAAAACTGTAATAATTCGGCATCCCATTTAAACCCCCATCCTCCTAAACCATACCGTAATAGGGCCATTTACCATTATGTAGAATCAAAACTAAGGGAAGGTGATATCAGGGGAGCCTCCAGGCTCTTGTTTAGTAGCGATGTGGTGGCGCCTTGCTCTGCCGACACACTCGCGAGTCTGCAAAGCAAGCATCCAGCGCCAGGGGATAACCTCTCCTTTCCTGACCCACCTGACACTAACTCAGATTGTCTCAACGTTACAGCCAAGGACGTGGTTGCTGCCGTTTGCTCTTTCCAAAGCGGGTTTGCCGGTGGTCTCGACGGCTTAACACCACAGCACCTTAAGGATCTCGTGTGTGTGAGCGCCGGGGCTGCTGGGGACGCGCTTTTGAGGGAGCTAACGGCCCTAATCAACCTTATGCTCTCCAGCAATGTGAACGATGACATCGTCCCTATTTTGTACGGCGCCAATCTCTGTGCCTTGCGAAAGAAGGACGGTGGCATTCGTCCCATTGCCGTGGGGTGTACGTACAGGCGCATGGCAGCCAAGATATGCTGTCGCTATTATTATACAAACTTAGGTAATAAATTCCAACCCCTGCAGCTCGGATTTGGATCCAAGGGGGGTTGCGAGGCTGCCATACATGCCCTGTCAACGTACCTTGGCTGTAATGGGGGCGAGGTTATCTTGAAGGTTGATTTAAAGAACGCCTTTAACTCAGTGAACCGGGACACCTTGTTGACACAAGTTAAAATTGAAACACCCAAAATTTACAACTTTCTTTGGCAGTGTTACAGAAACCCTTCAAAATTGATCTTCAAGGAAAATCTTCTGGAATCCGCCGTTGGCTGTCAACAAGGTGACCCTCTTGGACCACTCATTTTTAGCCTAGCTATTCACCCAATCATCAGCCAGTTAAATTCAAAATTCAATATCTGGTACCTAGATGACGGAACCCTGGCAGGCGACGTACAGACTGTTTATCAAGATCTGGCTTTCTTGAAATCTAAATTTTCATCCATAGGCTTAGACCTAAATCCAACTAAATGCGAAATTTTCATAAACGACAATTTAAATAAACCCTCTATACTTTCCAAATTTCAATTTCTGACTCCCAATATAACCCACATTGAAAAAAGTTCTCTTCGCCTCCTTGGGTCCCCGATTTTAGACGAAGGTTTCGATACATTTATTCATGAAAAAATTCAAAATTTTAGTGAAATTTCGGACAGGCTCCTCAAAATTAACATTCATTCGGCTTTCACTATAATTCGGTATTGTCTTTTCGTGCCTAAATTTACTCACGCTATTCGAGCTTCGCCTTTTTGGAAAAATTCGAGCCTACTCATTGAAATGGACAAAATTATACAAACTACTCTTAGGAAAATTTTGAATATAGCACTGAATGACCGATTGTGGCTACAGGCGTCCTTACCTGTACGTTTTGGCGGCCTCGGTATTCGAAAAATTTCTGATGTTAGCCTACCAGCATTCCTGTCCTCGGTCCACAGCACTGCAGAATTGACCAGGAAAATCTTAACACCAACACTGGTCGAATCTGAGGTGCCGTGTAAGACCGATGCCACGAATGCTTGGAGAAAAGCTTGTCCAAGCACTGAGTTACCCCGAAACCTATCTTCTCAGAGGCAGTGGGATGGGCCGCTTTGCAGCAGAATACGAGAAAACCTTCTTAGCACATCGTCTAATGCTGCAGAGCGTGCTCGCCTACTGGCTGTGGGAGAGTGGGAGTCGGGCCTCTGGCTTCAAGCACTGCCATCGTCCAACATCGGTACCATGCTAGACGATACGACCTTCCGCATCGCGTCTTGCCTCCGTTTAGGCGCGCCATGTGTTACTCCACATCGCTGTCACAGTGGAGAGGCTGTCGACAGCCTTGGTCACCATGGCCTATCATGCAGCAGGAGCGCAGGTCGTATTTCACGACACGGCAACCTTAATGATATTCTCCGTCGGGCTCTTGTCTCCGCTGGCGTTCCAGCCCACCTTGAACCTCAGGGCCTGGTACGCAACGACGGCAAAAGACCAGACGGTATGTCTTTACTGCCATGGAAGTTGGGTAGGCCTTTGGTATGGGACGCAACGTGTGTCGATACCCTCGCGCCATCACATCTTCCTAGCACAGCCGGTTGTGCGGGCGCTGCTGCTGCTACAGCGGAGACCCTCAAACGGCGCAAATACGTAAACCTAGTAGGGGATTACGTATTTGAGCCGTTTGGGGTTGAAACGTTGGGGCCATGGGGTCCAAGTGCGAGATCTCTTTTTAGAGACATCGCAAAGAGACTTGTCGACGCCTCGCGTGACCAGAAGGCTGGGTTGTATTTGGCCCAGAAGGTAAGTATCGCCATACAACGTGGCAACGCTGCCAGCGTTCTGGGCACGCTGCCAGTTGACGGCGATGTGGATGAATTTCATGACGCGCTCAAAATTTTTTTTTTTCTTTTTCTGTATATATTTTTTGTATGTTCTGTATATATTTCTTTGTATAGTATTTTAAGACTTAGATGAGGTTCGTGTAAAGTTAAACCCATGTTTGTGGGGTCGCAGTCCTTGTCATGCGGTCGTCATCTTGAAAAGGGTTGTACAAATTGGTTTTCTGGTTTATCTTAGCTACATAGAAAATGTCTAAATATGTGCATTTACAAATTAATTCTCTACGACTTTGGTCCCGTAGCATTTAGAAGTAGAACAGACCAAAGTTGTTTGTAGGTAAGCAACTTTATTATTGAACTAGAGGACGCCAGCAGCTACGCCTGCATTGTTTTTTAAATTTACCCGTTTTGGCCGATCCCGTGGAAATTTCGGGAAATCCCTTCTTAGTGCACCCCTACAATCCCCAAGGAACATACATGCCAAATTTCAGCTTCCTGCGTCCAATAGTTTCGGCTGTAGCGTGTCTGTCAGTCAGTAACGCAAGGATTTTTTATATTAAGATAATAAAGTTGCTTACCTACAAACAAATATCTACGGAATTTTTCGAGAATTAAATTTGCAACAAAAAATCGTTCGCATCTAAAGTGTTTCCAAGATGGCGGCCGAAGGAGAAAAGTCACAATCCCACAAATTTGGAATAAGCTTTATGGTGGCCCTCCCTAGACATGAATAAAATCGCGTCCCGAGACAAATGTAAAGCCAAATTTAATTTTTCAATGGACAAGTTAAATGCGGGTGGCTTAAAATTGGCCTGTATTAAGAATCCTGGTGGAGATCTATGCTGCCGCAGCATTTATAAAAAGGGAAAACCATGTGAACGGTATCGAGAAAATCGCGGTGATAGTTGAAATTTTGTTCGAGGTTGCCTAGAATTAGTTATGCAAATATTAGTAGAAAAGTTCTTCTTATAGAGATAGAAAAACGGGTTTTTGTTTCTTGTAGATCGTAACATCAACCACTCAAATTTGTAAAACAACCAGTAAGTTAAAGTGGCGTTCTGTCGAAAGCACCAGGCCCTAGCCAAACGGCATACGCTCAGATATCTAATTTCGCTAACGCTTGGTTGCCCTGGCAACATAAGGAATTCCTTCTTCATTGACCACGTGATATAACGGAGGCTTATGTCAGTTACATACATTTTTTGCACTTAGCGATTTGCGATATCGTTAATCGAATGCCATTTGGCTAAGGGGGCAGGACAGTCAAAAATATAGTCAGTCATAGCTCAACACCTCTTAGACTCGGGTACCGACCATTGGATTGAGTTACACAACCCTCAGGTGTTTTCGACAGAACGCCACTACATACCTCGAATGATTAGGGAAGCTATTGCAAATAAAAAGTTCAGAAATAATAGAGAGGATGGGTTTCAACTGTAGAGTATTTGGCATCCAGTGGTCCGTGTCTATGTAAAGCCCGTGAAATAAAAAGACTCAAACCGCGAGCTGACGTACTAAGTGTAGTATGTCGGGATCGGGTACAGTGCTATAGTGACAGTGATAGTGGTGTTGTAAGCAAAAAACGAGTAAGAAAGCGGGTAGACCGTTATACTTGCTCGTAACATTCATCCACCCGCAATACCCGCAGTACATCCGTGAATATGGCGCTTGCAACAGTGCCGAAATATCGGTTACTCTAAACAAAGGTACGTGTTATATATACCGAAAGAAAATTTAAAATATCTATATCCAGCAGTACACTATGACACGCTGATGCTGCTGACGTGTACGTACTTGCGTATAGTCTCGGTGCGTTCGTTGGCTCGCTGCAGCGCGCGCGCCGCCTCATCTCGCGCGCGGTCCAGCTCGCCGCCAATCTGCGCGCACTCGTGCATCTTCTCCTGGAGACGCTTCTCGTTAGCCAATACTGCTTCCTCCATGCGGATCACGTTGGACCTGGAAAATGTTAAAGATATACTTTAAGCAAGGTAAGTTTTATCACAAGAATTAATGGAACAATACATACATACATACATATCGTCACGCCTTTTATCCCCGAAGGGGTAGGTAGAGGTGTATTTCTACACCCACTTTTCGCCAGATATACTTTAGTCCTACGTAACAAGGGGCAAGCCTATTGCCGTATCGGGCACATTTTCAGACTCCGTGCTGCTACTGGGAATTTCGTGACAGAAAAACCCAATAACACTGCCCGACCCAGGAATCGAACCCGGGACCGCCCGATCCCACGCGCACATTTATGCCGCGAGACCAACGAGGCAGTCGTATAGGGTTTGATGTCGAGTTTTCCGTCTCTACGCAAAGATGGTATTTGCATCGTGTTATCCCTTAGTCGCCTCTTACGACACCCACGGGAAGATAGGGGGTGGTGACACTTGTATTCTATGCCGTCAACCACACGGTAATGGAACAATGTTTTCAAATTATTACGGACCAGATCATGTGCAACATAAAAAAATTGATATACACATAAATATATACATGAAACATGCACGAAACATTTATATAACGGACATTTTACCATCGTAGGTACCAAAACTAAATTAGCGCGGATAGATATATATATATTGAAAAAATAACTAATATGTATATGTATCTAAAATATTGAATTCGGGTCAGTTATCTATCGGCCCATTTACGACCAGCAGCAGCTAGCGGTGACGGCAGCGATAACGATGTACATGTCGCCCTGTAAGTACTCTGCCGCGGCCATGTCGCGGCCGGTAGGGCGTAATGGAAATAATCATTTTGTGTTGCAGATCACTTTACTATAACATGCACCTTCATACACAAAGAACACTCACTATTCGAAACAATTATCTGTGTGCCGGACCATTTATTTTAAAGATCTAGTCCACAAATAAAAAAATGTTCCTAGTAAATAACACACCGACACGAACACAACTGAGATTATGGTACTGTCTATTGCATTGGCTTAGTTAAATTATGGGTTAAGGTTATAATGTTTTAGGATAGCAGGTTTAGTTAATCCACAGGATAATCATAGGCGTATTAGTAGGGAAGCCATGAAGGGATTTCGGGATTAACTCGAGCGCGTCAGATATTGATAACATCCATGTCCTACGTATTTTTAATAAAGTAGGAATGTTAATCTGATCGTTTGTATAGTGGAGGTTGTGTTACGAAATATTTTAAAATGTAAAAAAAGAAAATTAATCGAGCGTACCAGATTTTCTAGAGGGTTGTTAAGTGAACCTAAAAAAAGACTTTCATTGGATAACCTGACAATTTGTGTGTGACGCAAACTCGTGGTCACTATTAGAACGTGCAAAAAGAATTCGCTATTTTGAGATACTGAAACGCGTCAGATTAATATGTATATGCTTTCATCCTAACGTCCAAGACGTACTTTCTCATAATCTGAAGATTATCTGGAAGGATTCGTGCAACTTTTTTTTTTAAGTTTTGGAAGTCAGTGGCCGCTTCCCCCACCGATGAAAAGGTATAAACATTATTTACATTTTTATCATTTCATCATCTAAGCTTTGCAATCCAATAGGTCTCAATGGCGCTCGAGTAAATCCCAATTTAGCATCGTGGGTTCCCCTATTATATATAGCAGAGGGGCTGGGTGGTTCATGCCCACCTCAGTATGTCCCAGTGCCCATACCAGTATATCCTAGTACGCATCCTAGTATATCCTAGTATGTCCTAGTGTCGACCCTAGTATATCCTAGTACCCACCCCAGTATATCCTAGTACCCACCAAAGTATATCCTACTGTCGACCCTAGTATATCCTAGTGCCCACCCCAGTATATCCTAGTGCCCACCCCAGTATATCCTGGTGCCCAGCCCAGTATATCCTAGTGCCCACCCCAGTATATCCTAGTGCCCACCACCCCAGTATATCTTAGTGCCCACCACCCCAGTATATCCTAGTGCCCACCCCAGTATATCGTAGTGCCCACCACCCCAGTATATCCTAGTGTCCACCCCAGTATATCCTAGTGCCCACCCCAGTATATCGTAGTGCCCACCCCAGTATATCCTAGTGCCCACCACCCCAGTATATCTTAGTGCCCACCACCCCAGTATATCCTAGTGCCCACCCCAGTATATCGTAGTGCCCACCACCCCAGTATATCCTAGTGTCCACCCCAGTATATCCTAGTGCCCACCCCAGTATATCCTAGTGTCCACCCCAGTATATCCTAGTGCACACCCCAGTATATCCTAGTGCACACCCGTGTCCGTCAGAATGAACGGTCACTAAGCGTATTTAACGTTGAATTTATACCTAACAATTGCTTCCCTATTGCTTCTATTTGCTTCCTATTCTCAAACAATTGCTTCCATCGTATTGTAGAAGAAAAAAACATTTTAAGAGTGACCGTTCATTCTGATGTCAGGACGGCCTGTCACCGAGTCGTAGTGTCGTTGTTAAATAGAATTATTGAAATTCACGGTGGCCATTAATTACTTCCAGTTTGCTTCTCTCTATGTTTTACAACGACAATACTGTTACTATCGCGGCAATAAAGATATCGACAAAAGTGTTGTATAACAATATTTTAAGTGCCTGACAAAAAATAAAGGCAAAACTCTTTTTGGACATTGCAGTTACGCTTGATTAGGCGATAAATCTATGGTATTGTACCGGTGGCCTACAGCTAAGTTTTATGTTATTAAAAATTAAAAGAAGTGCCTATCGTATTTAGTGACAAATATTCATACAAATATAAAAAACAGCTTTAAAGATAATATTTCAATTCTTAACTTCCTAGGGAGTGTTCTTATAGGCGCTAGGCACTGTTTGCTAACCCCCAAATTTTAAAATCTTACACTGCTAATAATAATAATAATAATCAAGCGTAACTGTAATGTTCAAAAAGGATTTTGCCTTTATTTTTTTGTCAGGCACTGAAAATATTGATAAACAACACTTTTGTCGATATCTTTATTGCCGCGATAGTAACAGTATTATCGTTGTAAAACATAGAGAGAAGCAAACTGGAAGTAATTAATGGCCACCGTGAATTTCAATAATTCTATTTCACAACGACACTACGACTCGGTGACAGGCCGTCCTGACATCAGAATGAACGGTCACTCTTAAAATGTTTTTTTCTTCTATAATACCATGGAAGCAATTGTTTGAGAATAGGAAGCAAATAGAAGCAATAGGGAAGCAATTGTTAGGCATAATTTCAACGTTAAATACGCTTAGTGACCGTTCATTCTGACGGACACGCACACCCCAGTATATCCTAGTGCTCACCCCAGTACATCCTAGTGCCCACCTCAGTATATCCTAGTGCCCACCCCAGTATATCCTAGTGCCCACCCCAGTATATCCTAGTGCCCACCCCAGTATATCCTAGTGCCCACCCCAGTATATCCTAATGTCCACCCCAGTATAGCCTAATCCAAACTCCAGTATGTCCTAGTGTCCACCTCAGTATGGCCTGTGCCCACCCCCTTATGGCCTAGGGCCCACCCCAGACTGGCCTAGTGCCAACTGGAGTTGGCACTAGGCTATACCGGGCGGGGGCTATAGTGACATACGGGATTATGTCCAAGTGCCCACCTCAGTATGGTCTAGTAGCCACCCCATCATGGCCTAGTGCATATCGCAGAAGTTTGGTTCCATACGAAATTTTAGGCTGGCTACTTCAGTTACCAATTTCACATTACTGCTTATAACTGGCCCATCCCAGGTCCAACCTAGGCCCATCCTGAAAAATAATCCCATATACGTCAATAGGGTACTGGAACAGGATGTTAGAAACAGAACTTACTTGAGCCGGTCTATCTCAGTCTTGAGCGCCATATTAGCCTCTGTTAACTGCGTGATCCTTGACTGTAGCATCTGCATCTGTTTGTCGTCCGTCACCACCGGCTGCTTCTCCACGGTCTTGGTGGCGCTGTGCAGTAGTATATGCACCTGGAACAGATAAACATTCAGATACACATGTTCCTGGAACAGATAGACATCATAGTTGTCTGTAATACCTAAAAGATAATACCTAGGAAACGAAAATATTCTATATCTATATTATACTGTTTTTAAGGAACGGCGTACTGAAAACTGATACCAGTGATTCAGTACATGATACTGAGGCCCTTGGCGGTCGAATTTCCCGAAAAATAAAAAGTGCATTCCGCGTAGACCCCTTCAATAAGTATCGACTGTTTGTTGTTTACGCGTCGCACTGCGCCGCTTCGCTTTCGTATCCAGACCACTCTCGTAGGTTGCCGCGTTAGCTTCCCAGTAGCACAGTTGAGGAACATCACGCTATGAGCCACGGGTGCATATTCGGAGCATAGCCCCGAATAAGGCTAAGCTGGTAAGTAATCTACCTATATAAAAATTCGTGAAGGGAAATTCTGTGATCCCTTTTTAACAGACTTCAAAAAAAGGAGGTTCTCAGTTTGACCTGTATGTATGTATGTTTGTCCACGATTATCTCACGTGTGGCTGAACCGATTTTGATGCGGTTTTCAGAAAAGTATTTGTAACACTTAGGAAAAGGTTTTAAGCCCATAACCGACTTCAAAAAAAGAATATTCTGAGTTTGAACCGTATATATGTAAGTTTGCCCACGATTAACTCGAGTTTGGCTGAACCAATTTTTTTTCATGCGCTTTTCAGAAAAAAAGTATTTGTTACACTTAGGAGAAAGTTTTAGTGTTTTAACCGACTTAAAAAAAAAAAGGTTCTCAGTTTGACCCGTATACATATATTGGTTCTTAGTATGTTTGTATGTATTATGTGTGTGTGTTTGTACGTGTGTACGTGTTTGCGCGCGCGCGTGTGTGTATTTGTATGTGTATGTGTGTGTACGAGTGTGTGTGTGTGTGTACCTGTGTACGTGTCTATGTCTCTGCGATTAACAAAAAACAAAGAAAGTCAGAGAAAAATTTAATGCGAGAGCATATTTCTCATTCTTGTCATTTCAGATAAGGTTCTGTTGTCGTGGGGATGGTTGAATGATTTGTTCGAGTCAATATCACTTAAAGCCATGCCTTTTAGGGATTTCACCCGCCTCAAGGCAACATAGCATTGGCCTATAGCAAAGATTTTAGGCCCTAGGTCCGCGGAACTAAGTGCACATCCTTGCAACTTGTGTACCGTCACAGCCCAAGTCAATATGACTTGCAACATCCGCCTCTCGATATCACCATAACCGCAATTGCCTTGATAGGTCGCTGGCACTGGAGCTTTGGAAATGTATCCATCATCATCTTTAAGACGCAATGCTTTTGATGGATCATCAAATAATATCAAAATGGCATCAGGCAGTTCACCTGGCTCAAGTTGATCTCTTCTTAGTGCCGGCCATTTAAATCCTTTAGGAACACCCATTGCCCCGTTCGCTAAGCCATCCGTTATTGGCATATTTTTCCGGAGCATAAAACGAGAGCTCACAGCCAATTCAATAGTATGTACAAGTCCACCGCATTTGTTTGGATCGTACTTCCGTATGTGGCTGATGCCCTAGACTCATCTCTCTCTTCCAGTATGAAGCCTAAGCCCATAGGCACACAGAATAAAGGTAGGTACCTATGTCAAAGTCATGATAACAAACTGATACTAGCAAATAACTTATCAGTAAAATAATTGAATCTTACTATAAACAAACTATTAGTTAGCCCAAAAGTCAAAGTAAATGGAGTACCTACCTATCACTAAAAAGTATGAGATAAATAAAAGAGTAGTGAACACAAAACCTGAAGTAAACGAACGAAGTACCTAACACTAAAAAGTATGAAATAAAAATAATAAGAAAAAAACAAAACGAAAATGAAAACTTAAAAATCGCACCAAAAATGTTTACTAGGTATTTAGTTTCTTTTTTTAAAAAAGAGAACCGCCTTCAAAAAGTCGACCCACTGAAAAGTACGAAATAATTTTTACATACGCTAATACATAGTATATAACTTATACAAAATACTTATAGTCGTATTTTTAATTAGACGAAGCCAACTGACAGTAGCTAATGTCACTTTGTAAAATAATGTTGTCATATTTAAAGTAATAGTGATGCGTTTAGTTCTCGTTCAATCAGATGAACGAACATTGAGTGTGAATAGTTAATCATTTCAAACTATAAAAGAATATTATTTCTACATTACAATAAAAGTGCTCTGATATGTAAGTAGTATAAATTGTTATATTTTATACATCTACAGGAAGTAAAAGGAACCTTAACGAAAACTGAAATCCCATGTTGTACCAATCACTACGAACAATTTTTACTTCGGCACCATACCTGGGAAATTACTGGTTCAGGAGATATTGAGGCTCAAAGTTAGTATGGAATTTTTCTAATTAAGTACAAAATCGATGCATTTACCCCGCCAAGAAGTTCGCTAGATGCCCTATGACCCCATGGATAGGTAGATATTTCGAGCATTGCACGCGCGCGCTTTAAATTGCGGTTTAAAAAATGTGAAAACTTAAAAAAATCCGTTTCCCAGGTATTATTTTTGGTTAGTATGACTTGGCATGATGTCCACAACGAGTAAACTTCGGCTTGGTGATAGGCCCTGTGACACCCTGCATAGTTTCAACTACATGATGTATTGAAAATAGAACAGTCTTACAAGTTTCCTCGCAATGTTTTCCTTAATGTTTAAAACACTCGGTAAATAATAGGTAAATACTATAGGAACATAGTCTTCGAAAACTCGAACACCGTACCCGATATCGGCCGTTTGGCACACTAACTATTCACTAGACAATCGATGCAATTTCATTCATTCAAGAGTTTTTTCAATCATTCACTTTGTCACAACACTATTTTTATTTCATCATAAACTGACAACACAGTAAACGTCAGTTGACTTCGTCTAATAAAAAATATGACTATAGTTTTTGAAGTCGGTGCCAAACCATCAAAAACAAAAAAGAATACTGACAAACAGAGAAAATAATACGACGAATATATCAAATCAATAAAGCCTCAAAAAATATAAAAAAATAAAATTTTAAATAATCTACCTATATACTCTAAAAAGCAATATAATTATATATAAAATATATAAAAAGTATGAAATAAATGCTTAATTATAAAATAATTATACTTCTTAGCTATTTTGGGCTGTAAGTACTATGTAGATTGAATGCGCTGGTTTGGAAAGGATGACGCCAAACAATAGGCTTTTAGAGGGATTTGGTTTGGCACCGACTTCAAAAACTAAGTATTTTGTATAAGTTATATACTATGTATTAGCGTATGTAAAAATTATTTCGTACTTTTCAGTGGGTCGATTTTTTGAAGGCGGTTCTCTTTTTAAAAAAAAGAAACTAAATACCTAGTAAACATTTTTGGTGCGATTTTTAAGTTTTCATTTTCGTTTTGTTTTTTTTCTTATTATTTTTACGAGAAATGCGTGAACGGAGGATTATGAAATTTGGCACACATAGTTTACATGTAGGACGTGTGCAAAGTGCATCATTTTTATAAAATACTAGCTTTTGCCCGCGGCTTCGCTCACGTTAAATTCGGGGTAACACAAAACTCCTTCATCGTTCGATAGTAATTTTCGTTTTAGTTCTGTTCATAATGACTAATAAGAAATATAACCGCGAGAAGTATTTAAAACATTTCTGTAAACAGTATTTTTACAGTTCTGTAGTGAAAAATGACTAAACACGGCATCCTTATAGACGCGCTATGTCTGTCAGTCTATCCGTATGTCCCAGCCACTTTATGCCGAAACTATTCAGTTAACATATTTGAAAATTGGTAGATAGATGTATTCTGTGAACCGCTTTACGACGTTAGAGAAAAGAAAAAAAATAATATTAAGGGGGGCTCTTCATACATGGAACTGATGTGGAAAATAGGTCGTTAAAATTACTTTTAAACCATTCTTTATATAGTCTTTATACGTTTCCATAGAATATTGATACAGTACGGTAGAATATTGGTTCAGCCGGTTTAGCGTGAAATCGGTACATACATCCATACACATTTTCGCATTTTATACCTAACTAGAGGGCGCCAGCAGCTACGCCTGCAAT
The DNA here is from genome assembly GCA_944739405.2 of Euclidia mi. Lineage (NCBI taxonomy): Eukaryota > Metazoa > Arthropoda > Insecta > Lepidoptera > Erebidae > Euclidia > Euclidia mi. The sequence goes on from OX123199.2 coordinate 55,361,622, forward strand.
TTTTTTTAAATTTACCCGTTTTGGTGGATCCCGTGGGAATTTCGGGAAATCTCTTCTTAGTGCACCCCTACGGCCCCCAAGGAACATACATGCTAAATTTCAGCTTCCTGCGCCCAATAGTTTCGCCTGTAGCGTGTCTATCAGTCAGTCAGTAACGCAAGGATTTTATATATAAAGATATTAGTAGGGATTAGCCAAGGCTGTTACAATAATTATTAGTTTATTTATGTAAGCGAACGAAGTAATGACAGAGCACCATATGACAATGTATAATGTGACAGTACTGATAGATAGCACATGCGCAGCACTCAATTATTACAGCGCATGCGTTCTTACTGTCAATAGGTAGGAGCCCTACCAACTTCGACCCTCTCTAAAATCTCTCCCAGATTATTTTTTGCAACTAATTGTATCCTATGTGTTTTTCCTGTTTCTGAGCTACGTCCCCACCAATTTTCAGCCAAATCGGTTCAGACGTTCTTAAGTTATAAATAGTGTAACTGACACGACTTTCTTTTATATAATTATATAGATTAGAAAAATGTATTAGTGGGCGTAAGTTCAAGACTTGTCTCAGGAACGAATAATTCTAAATTTTTAAAGTTTAAATTTATCTTAGCATGAGAATTGCTCAGAAATATCTTATTGTACATATATGACAGCATTGTTTGACAATCTGTAATGATTTCCTATCTGACCACACACACACATTGGCACTATGCGCTAACATGTGCCAACAATTAGGAAAAATCATTCTATGATGAAGTGGCCCGAATAGCTTAGTCTATACAGTATCGATACGGTTTGTCGTGGTCGCGGGTTCAAGTCTTGCGCTAGGATTTTATTTATATAGCTTTAAATACATTGCAGTTCAATAGGCTTGTGTCCTAAAATGTAATTAGCGATTGATTCGTTCCTTTATTAGATGTTAATCTGAAATACCTGAATTTTCTTCAGAAATCGATCAGCAACATTACTAATTACGGCTTTTTAAAAACCTTTTTGAATTTGACTCGAAAACGCTGTAAACCATAATGGCGGTTGAGGGATATCACAAAGTGCAAAACAAAACAAACCGTGAATGAAGTCTGGTCTGTTTGTTATATTCGATTTAGCAGGTACAAAGTTTGACGTTTTAGTTGTATTTAATACCAAAACGTCAACAACATGAATGGCGGACGTACTGATTGACGTAATGCTCTCTGATTGGTGTTCACTGTCACAAGAATAAATACATTATTTTTAGTTTTAGATTCCTAAAAATAACATTAATCTTACCTTTTTATAATAAATAATAAACTTTATTGACATCTTAAAATCATAATGAATCTATAGATACTACAATCAAACCGATTTATTCTTAGTGGACACAAGCCTTTTTACCCTAGCTTAAGAAATACTCAACATTATATTTTAATAGCTATTCCATTACCATCAAACACAATTAATTTTGTGGGTTTTTGTCTCTCGGTCAGATAATGAAAATCAGGATTTGTTGTGGCCTCATGGCTCATATCAATATATAAATGTTTGCGTATTTTTCTATAACTGCAAATTTATGTGTACTATGACGACTATTTTTAAAGTACCTATGTGTCACAATTGTTGTATTTGAAAAATATTCGTTAATATAGTATTAACGATCAATATACTAAAAATAAATTAGTGTTATACAAAATCAAGTTGGTTTTAGAAAATAATTAATCAAACTAAAACACTTTTAAAACCAATGCCTTCATCAAGTCTGGTCTTAGTCATACATATATTTTTACCTACTTGCAATCGTTGTCTGCATAGTAGTTAGTCTATGATCGTAAATGACGTCACATGAAAATAAAGAAATACATTTTTATGTGGTATTATGATATAATTAACACTTTTATTTATTTAAATAATAAATAATATTAACTAGCGCTACTACAGATACAAGTTCTGATTTGAAATAGCCGATATATCGTCGCCACACTGTCAATAAACGAAGAGAACCCACACCGTAGGAAAGTCAAAGTGACACTAGCTTGCTTTGCATGGATATCCGTGCAAAGCATTTGAACAAAGTCAATGTTCTGAATGCTACATCAAGTACGTTAGTATGTATATATGGATGGTAAAGCTATGGAAGATGTATGTCGACTATGTATTCTGTATCATGAAGGGCGATAAGCAAGACGTAGAACAGTTCGCAGATAACTTAAACTCCCTACACCCTAATATTAGATTTACATTTGAAATGGAGGCAGACGGGTCGTTACCCTTTTCGACGTAAAATTTACAGTGAGGGAAAACGGTACCTTGGGATACACTGTTTATAGAAAACCTACACACACAGATAGGTATCTCAACTCATACTCGCATCATCACTCGCGACACTTGGAATCCGTAGTGACTTCACTAGTAAACAGAGCGTATGACCTCTGTGACCCTGAACATTCGAACAGTGAGCTGTCACATGTTCAGGAGGTACTTAGGTGCAACGGATTCAACAAGAAGATACAACGTCTGAAGAGGAAGGACCGTAAACCGGAAATAAGCAGAGTACCGGCTTACAGCGTTACATAAAGAGAGCGACGGACAAAGTTGGAACAGTACTACAGAAATACTCCATACATACATAGTCTCACGCCTATATCCCCGAAGAGGTAGGCATAGGTATATTGCTACACCCACTATTCGCCAGATTTATTTTAGTCCCACGTAATAGGGAGCGAGGCTATTGCCGTACCGGGAACAAATACAAATACTCCATAAAGACTGTATATAGTCCGCTCTCCAAGGTAGCACACAATCTGCGCACCCCGAAGGATGTCATTATTCCTCTACAAACACCTGGCGTCTACAAGGTCGACTGCAGTTGTGGTAGTTCCTATAATATCGGACAGACCAAACGAACCATCGCTAACAAGTGAGGGTAGCTGCCGAAACCCGCGCTTCACAAGGACGACGCTGAGATGACATCAGTCCTGCCGCGACTATGGCTGTTGTAAGACCGAAACGTTGGTAAAATAAAGGTATTTATACCTTAAATTAAGAAGAGCCGTTTTAATAAAATTTTATGATGTATACAAATCGCGAAAGTTTAAAATCGATTATAGAACGTTTGTTTAAGAGCTTTTTAACTAAATAAAGTATTTAATAGCCGTTCCAGTATTTCATCATACAAGATTTTACTAATTTTCATTATGCGGCGAGGTCTGTGATAGAGTCTTAATAAACTAGAAACTTAACATTTAAATAAATTATGGTCGAATTTTGACCACTAAGCGACCTCTAGTATGTATAATGTTACCTTCTCCCTAGCGCAGTTGAGTTCCCTGGCGAGTTGCTCGGCGTTATGCTCGGCGAGGGCCTGCGATTGCTGCGCGTCCTTCAGCCGCGTCTGCGTCGCCTTTAGCAGCTCGGGGAGGGGCGCTAGCTCTTGTAGCTTCTCTTGGAATTTGAGCTAGAAAAAGACAACAATCAATTATTCAGAGATATATTTTTAACTTTACTTTCTTTATTGAATAGTAAAGATCCTTACTCGAAGAGCTGGGGTGGCTCGAGTGATAGCATTATTCCCAACTATACGCAAAATACACTATTACATAGAGTTGCGGCAACAGAACATGCTTCCCATGGTAAATATCCTGGCTAGCTTCAATATGAATGGACCAGAGGGCCTACACAAATGGCATTTGCTTCTGTTCACTATTTACTTTTTTCACTATTTCTACTATCGCTATCGTTTGGTTTGCAATGGTGGCATAAGTAATTCGTCCTTCGTTAACCACGTGACATCCCATGAATATCGAGAATCCCATGAATATCGGTGCAAAATTAAAATATTGCGTTAATTTTGGGACACCTATTATAACAAAGTTAATTGTTTAGTTCAAATGAGGTTTTTCCCTTAAACATGATCTACTTTACAAACATACTATAACTAATTAATTTCTAGCATACAAATTGGAGAGAACCAGTCTATCCTGAGGAAAGACTGTTTTGTTGGCGTCATGCACTGTATTGGTGCATACTATGTACCAAGCGGCGAGAGCAAACGACGTCAGACCGACGTCGCTTCTCTTGAGCGACGTGCCGCTACCACATTGCTTCAGTTATAATTTACGTCGTTATACATTATGTATGTAGTTTCCGTATATTTTGTATGAAAACATTTTTAAGCGGCGCGCAACCGATGCCGGACTAACGTCGCGTCGCTTCTGTATTATTGAAGCCTAAGAATACTGGTAACAAACACGTTGGAATAGAATAGAATAGTTTATTTGCCAAAAATGTAGGTGATACATAGTAGGTTTTAAATATAGAGAAATGAATCCTTGTACATTTTGCCATTTAGGCATGCAAATATTAAAGTCACAGTACAATAATAAAATAGAGAAATGAGCATTATATTAGTAGTTTCTCATAAGCGACGGTTACTAAAATCTAATCAGTGAAACTATCAAAAAGAACCTTCATTTAGAAATTCTGTTATTGAGTAATAACATTTTCACCACAGCAGCTCAAACAAGCCGTTTTTGCTGCGAGATAACAGTTAACAAAATGCAATTTTGATTCGAGCGTGAGTAAAAGTAGCTTTTTAATTTTTCAATCTTCAGTGTCACGAATTGACACTGTTCAGCCATAAATTTGAAACATTCGATTTTTTCTGTGCTCTGTCTCTTTCACATACATATAAAAAGTGAGTGAAAAAACAAACCCAAACTTTTTTTATATGTTATTGTATAACTGTTTAATTTATTATTGGATTTTAATAAAAATAAGTCTAATTAATAGTATAAATTAGTATTTAACCAATACTTTTTTTATTTGGAATTACAACAATTATACATTTGAAAAATAAACATCAGGGACGCGGTATTAAACCGTGATTTAAAAAAGTAGCGGGCATAAAAATTTCGCTGATGCTGATACAGTATAGCGTAACGGGTTAAATTATATTAATATATAAAATAATCTAAAAAGATAAGTGAAACTAGCGATGATGACTGTACTTTAACACCAGAAGAGTTAAATCAACAAGTGATTAATGCATAATTCAATCTATTCCTGTTCATTTCTATGTCTCTTAACTAATATGTGTTCTCACTGCTGTGGTGAAAAGTTATGTGTGCTACACGAGAGCAAAGATTTTTGTATCTCGTGCTGTTGAGTCCCTCACTACGCTCAGGATTCTAACTTTGATTCACTCGCTACGCTCGTGAATACATCAGAGAATCCTTCGCTTGCTCGGGACTCAAAATCAGCACTCGAAACAAAAAACAACTTTGCTCTCTTGTTGCACAAATAACTATTATCCATTAAAAGATATGTAAGATGTTTTTTAAACATATAAAATGGGAGGAAGGAAGGAACTACCTTCATACTATTAGGTATCTTATTATATACAGTAGGTGCCATGACAATAACACTTTTCCTCAACAATGTAGTTTTATATGCTCCAGTTAACAATAAGTTTTGATATTGGGATCTCATGCTAGTAGTCCCTTTTCGAACATCATGTAACGATGGAAACAAGTGTTTGTTTTTTTTTTACAAATAATGATATTTCTAATATATATAAACAAGGCAGAGTTACTAGCTTGTGAAGCTTAAATATAGGCACACAGCTGTCAGATGTTTTCAAGTTAAACATTGCTCTTATGCAACGTTTTTAAGATTTAAAAATGGTTTTCCTTTTCACTACAATGGCCCCAAAAAATTACGCCAAATCTTAAAACTGACACAACCAAACCATGGTAAGCAACAAGAGTTGCTTTAGTATTAACTTTTTTAGGAAGATTGTATAATGCATAAGCAGATGTACTTATCTTGTTGCATAAATCATTTGCTCGTGCTTTTCAATTTAAATGGTTGTTTTTAGTCTTGCACTTATAGGACAAGCGGTCTATAAGTGCAAGATTCCTCTTTTCCTCTAATCAATCTGCATAACGGCGTAGTTGAGCGGTCGTCCCGCCGCGCCGCTTGACACTGAGTCGACTTTTGTGGGTTAGATTCCGACATGATAAAACAATTTGTGCGATCCGTTAATTGTTGTGTCGAGTCTAGGGTATTCATTGTGTCTGTTGTTTGCAGATTTGTAAAGTGCCCCCCGACACAGAATTTACACCTTTTGAGTAAATTGTCAGAAAAAAAAACGAATTTTACTGGTTTCCTAAAAATTCTACAGTAATCTAATAGAATGTACCTTGACTTTCTGTATCTCCAGATTGATCTGTTCACTGATCCTGGTGTTGTCCATATCCATCATATCCATCTGGCGTTTCTGTTCCTCCACTAGTTGTTGCGCTTGCAGGTACTGAAAATACATCAATAATATTATTATAAACTATTTTCCAAAAATAACTTTATGCTCTATCTTATACTAATACTACAGGATGCCCGCGGTTACAACCGCGTTATTTAAGGCTACTGCTCCGCTCCCGTCGTTCATAGCGCGATGTTATATAGCCTTCCTCGATAAATGGGCTACCTAACACTGAAATAATTTTTCAAATCGGACCAGTAGTTCCCACGGGATCGGGCAGAAACGGTGGGCGTAGCTGCGGACGTTCTCTCGTTTTATTATAAAACTAGTTGTAACCTGCGGTTTCACCCGCGTCCTGAGGGAACTACTTCGCGTACCCGGTTAATTTATCGCCTAAATTACCCCTTGGTGCATCAGCTATCCGCCAGTGAACGTCCCGTCAAAATCGGTCCAGTTCCAGAGATCAGCGAGAACAAACAGACAGACAAAAATTTAAAAAATATCATTTCAGTATAATATGTATCGTGTATACATCCATATGCATTTAGTAAAAAGCGGTTATTTTAATATTACAGACACTCCCATTTTATTTATATGTATAGATGAGAATAAAGATAATAGTTTGACAGAGAAAACGACGCGTGCGCCGGCCTTACGACAGCTGGTGCTGAAGAACTGTCTATCTTATTTAGACAGCCATATGAATGATTTTAGCATGTCATTTTATTTACCTTCACTCTATAATCCTGTAGCTGGTCATTCTGTTCTTTACCCAAGATCCTTAGTTCATCAATTTCCTCCTTGGCCTCTCTATAGCACTGCTTCAGAGCCCTGACACTGACTTCCTGCTCCATAGCCTCTTCTTTAGTACCTAACAGCATGTTAGTATGTGCTCTGAGCCCTTCGTATCTCATCTCTAATTCTCGCGTCTTGTTTTGAAGTTCGCGGTGCAGACATCTCTCTTTCTCCAATTCCTCTTTCTTTTTTAGTAAATCAGCTCGGAGGAGGGCGCACTGAAATCAAATACATTTTAGGACAAATTAAATTAATGTAAAAAATTAAGCTGTATTGACCAAGCATCGAGAAAGGTATGCTAAGATGATTAGGGCCCATGGAGAAGATGGGTGATGAAAGACTCATCAAATATAAGGCAAATCTGAATGGGACCGGAGGCAGGGGAAGACTTAGATGGACATTCTCTGACCTGATTGGAGACATCCTAAGAAACAAAAGGTTAGAAGTATCCTTAATTGAAGAGCATGGATGAAATATGTCAGGATTGTTGTAAATGGGGACCTGTAGTCTCTGCCTACCTCTTCAGACAACAACCGATAACTCTTATTGTACATATTATGTACCTATGTTATTATAAAGATCAATAACAATTTGCCTCCGTTATTTTCTATGGTTCGTTTTTGGATATAGGAGTTGTTACAAGATTCCATGAATTATAATTTCATCACAAATACTTGTTATTTTTGAAAGATGCTTGTGTTAATAAAATTTGTAAAATCATATTGGAAATCTGTCCAATTCAACATAATTATTGTGGAACAATTACCTACAGGGTTTACAGGGAAACCATATTTTATTTAAATACTTGGGCGCAAGGACTGAAATTTGACATGTATGCGAACGTAGGAGTTTACTAAGAAAGCATTTTTAAGGGATAGGGCAGAAACGGTAAAATAATAAAAAATGTACGGGCGTAGGTACCTGCCTTCTTAAGATGTAGAAGATACTGCATATATCACAAAGGTTTAATGCCATAGCTGCCATGTTCATATTATTATTTATTACAATAGGGTATTTGACTAAAAAAATCGAATTAGTCCGTCAGATAGATTTCCAAAAAATATTGGACACGTATATTTTCTTTAGTCACGTAAACAAAAAATGAAGACGACAAACTTCGCTGAAAACTCGTGTGACGTCACTTGCCAGTACACTTTTTACTGGCGAGTGACGTTACAAGCCCCCACTCTTAGGCGTTTCTCCATCTTTGATGCGTTTTATCTTCGTAATTATTTACTGATTTGATAAAACAAAAAATACGTATCCAATATTTTTCGATAATCTAACTGACGGACTAATTCGATTGTTTTAGTCAAATACCCTCCTATCTCACTGCAGGCAACCTCAGCCTCTATCCATCTCTTTCTATCAAAGCCTCTAGTTACCCACTTGCCAGGTTCATAAAATAGGAAAAATGGTAAATACCTCTGCGACTTTGGTCTTGAAATTCTCTTCAGTCTGTCGCAGTTGGATGTTTAATTTATGAACTTCCCTCTCAGCAGGTGTCTGAAGAAGATTGTAACATACAAGTTAGTTTGAAAAATAAAATAACATTAACAATAAAATAACATTCGCACTGCTGGCCAAAGTAGTCAAGTGCGAATTGACAGTCTGTGTCTTCCAAGGACATTATAGTGAACTTTCAGACATGGTAATTATCATGTATGAGAGTTGCATGTGGATGTGAATTTATGTGCATGATAAAAGTCTAAAATAAAATAAAATTGTCACTTTTGTACATCTGGGTGAGTCAATCTATGTAGCAGTATGTTAATCTCCCTTCTAGGCCGCTGCTGTTATTGAATAGGTTACCTAGTATAATAAATTTATTGAAAATACTTACGGGTGGTGCATATGGGTTGCATGGCGCTGGACAGGGAGGGCAAATGCCACACTGTAACGAAAATATATGAATGAGATTAAAATTGAGTTATGTATCAATATAATAATTGAGAATTTCTTATAGAATGGATAATATACTATACTAGAACACATACACGACCCTTTTAGAAAAATCGATGATGTACGAAATTTAATGTAAGAATTAATCTTCTGCTTTTGTTAAGAAATCGGCCCGTATTTTTTTTCATTGGTATAAAAGTGGACTATAATCGTACTAATATCAAAAAGTAACAAACCCTTGAAGTTTTTTAAATAGTTTCGACGTCAAGCGTAGATATTTTTTGTTTTAATAAATTCATTTTAATTTTCAGAAAATCATCCAAACGTATAAAGATTCGTCACTTTGGACCCTTTATTTCTAAAACCTTGATATATTTTAACCAAAATCTTTATTTAAAACAATTGCTAGTTAACAAGATTTACGAATAGTAAAAATTTAGAACTGAAAAGGGAATAGTTTTCTTTAAAATTTCGATTATTTTGATGACAAGGTAAACATTTCAGCTCGATATCTCAAAAACCGTTAATTTTGGACCCCTCGTTGACGGGGTAGAATTGTTGCAAATGACCTCAAATATAACCTTCTTCAAGGAATTGGTCGAATTACCAAACATTCTGTATAAAACATTGTCTTAATGATTCCCATTGGCTAATTAATTTACTTGCAACTACCCAGATCAATAAAATTGTAAGAATTATTTGTGTTATGTAAATTAAATAAATCTTTTTGTAAGAACTCTTTTACCTCAAGAATAATGTTTTTTCTACACTTAACACTACTGGCAGGTTTAGTATTTTTAGTTGTTTAATGTTTTTTGTTTATTTATATAATTTAATAATAATATCTGTACTGGCTATTTTTAAGTGACATTTTTGCACCTTTGCCTGATAGCTCATCATTGTCTTGCCCTGGTCCCAATTTATTTGGGGTCGGCGCAGTATGTCCTTCGCTTCCATACTTCTCTGTCACCAGTCATCCAATCGCTTACCCCTTTCTCTTTCATATCCATCCTCACACAGTCCATCCATCTCTTCCTTGGCCGTCCTCTCCCTTTTCGTCCTTCTACATGCATATCCATCACTTTTTTACCTACATACATCTCATCTCTCCGCATAACATGTCCATACCAGGCCAATCGACTCCCTTTCACCTTTTCAGCTATGGGCGCCACTTTCATACTACCTCTAACGTAATCATTCCTAATTCTGTCCATTCTTGTCACTCCACACATCCAACGTAACATTCTCATCTCTGCCACATGCAATCGTTTCTCATCCATCTTCTTTGTAGCCCAACACTCAGCTCCATACAGTACGACAGGCCTTATAACCGATTTATACATACGGCCCTTTAATTTCACTGGCATTTTGTGGTCGCATATTGTGCCTGAGACCTGTCGCCATTTCATCCATCCTGCGTTGATTCTACCGCAAACAAATAACAGCTATTAAAAAATTGGACATGAATACAAAAACAGAATTAACCTACACATCAAATGAGCGCTTAATTAAGTTTGGTGTCCCACAGGGGAGTGTGTTAGGACCTCTTTTATTTATTTTATATATTAATGACATGCCAAATTCGACATCTCAACCTATGACTCTTTTTGCTGACGACAGCACCCTGACAATCGCGTGTAAAAATTCTAATCTTAATTCTTATAAAAATGACATAAATAATTCTTTGACTGCTTTAATATCCTGGCTAGAAAATAATAATTTGAAAATAAATCTGACTAAAACAAATATCATGCATTTTAGTCAACGAATTGAAACCCCCTCACAAATTGACATTGTATATAGTAACAAATTAATAGAACAAGTAGATAATACGAAATTTCTCGGTATCTATATTGACAAAAAACTTAATTGGAAAAGCCATATAGATTATGTTTGTAAAAAACTTAGCAGACACTCCTACGCTCTTTATAAGCTTGCACCAACGATCGATACTCATACTTTACTTACTGCGTATCATGGATTAGTAGCATCTACCTTGAGATACGGCATAATCTTCTGGGGCAATGCAAGTGATAAAGAGATTGTGTTCAAATTGCAAAAACGCTGTATACGTGCTATGTTTGGACTGAAAGTTACAGATAGTTGCCGGCCATTTTTCATCAAATATAAAATTTTAACGTTACCATGTTTATATATCATGGAAGTTTGTAATTTCGTGAGAATGAATCCTCAATTTTTTCCTCGCCTTTCTGATACTGTTAAGCGTAACAGGCGAGATAATGATAGACTCTGTATGCATAGCGCCAAGACTGCTCATATGGGTAATAGCATATTTTGTATGGCACCAAAACTTTATAACAAAATTCCAAGAGAATGGAAAAGGTTAAATACAAGCCAATTTAAACTGAAACTTAAGGAAATATTATATAATAAAGCATACTATAGTATAAAGGATTTTTTGAATGACACTTAAACTTGAAATTTATGTTTTGACATCTATCCTTAATTTTGTAACAATTTGACATTTTAGTTTTATTATTATTAATGTACACTTATTATTTAATTTTATTTTGACTGACCAAATTCAATTATGTTACTAGCAATACGTTGACATGCATGAATTTATTTAATTATTTTGAATCCTGTACGTATACTTTGATAATAACATGTTTTTAAATTTTGTACACCAGACTCTGGTCGAATATGACGGAAATATTATTTTGTAACATTACCATCTGTATTTTGTACTCATATTCTTACAAAATAAATTATTCTTATTCTTATTCTTATTCTTATTCTTTGCCTAACATCCCGATCAATTTCGCCGTCATCTTGCAGGAGTGAACCTAGGTAGCGGAAATCGGAGCATACTGGTAGAGGTGTACCGCCGAGTGTAACCGGTATAGGACTGGAGAGACCGCCAAAGTCACAGAACATATACTCCGTTTTGGTTCTGCTTATTCTCAAGCCTACATTCTCCAGTCTCTGCCGCCACTCCTCCAGCTTGCTCTGCACCTTCTGTCCACTCTCTGCTACCAGAACGATGTCGTCGGCAAACAACATGCACCAGGGTGCCTCTTCCTGTATGTCCGATGATATAGCATCCATTATTAACAGGAAGAGGTAGGGGCTAAGGGCCGACCCTTGGTGCAAGCCTACGGCCACATCGAATCTGGCTGTGATACCAGCTGCGGATCGGACCTGCGTTCGGCATTCAGCGTACATGGCTTGAATCAATGTCAGGTATTTCCCAGGCACTCCTTTCTTCTTCAGGGCCCACCACAAGACTTCACGGGGCACTCGATCATATGCCTTTTCAAGGTCGACGAACACCATGTGCAAATTTTTATGTGCCTCCCTGTATTTTTCGCATATTTGGCGAAGAGCGAAAATGGCATCCACCGTACCTCGACCAGGCATAAAACCGAATTGGTTTCGTGAAATCTCACTCTCGTCACGCAGGCGTCGCTCAATTACTCTCTCCCATACTTTCATAGTATGTGGCATTAACTTTATTCCCCGATAATTGTTGCACTCTTGGATATCACCCTTATTTTTAAAAATGGGCACCAGGTAACTGTTGCACCATTCCTCGGGTATGGTCTCCTCGTGCAACAGCTTATTGAAGAATAAAGTCAGCCACGCCCATCCATCATCTCCTAATGCTTTCCATGCTTCTACTGGTATTCCATCTGGTCCTAACGATTTTCCATTCTTCATTCCACTAACAGCCTTTTTTACCTCGTCCTTATTTATTTCCTTCACTAACCCAATATTCATCACCTCATTCTCAAGTTTTCCGCTCCAATCGTTCTCCTCATTCATTAACTTTTTAAAGTATGTCCTCCATCGTTCTTTTATTCTATCTTCGTCCATAAGAATCTCTCCTGTTTCGTCTTTCATGCACTTAATATGGGATACATCCTTCGCCTTTCTCTCTCTAGCTTTAGCCATGCTGTATAAGTATTTATGACCCTCGGGTTTTTCAAGTAACCCGTACAACTTGTCTAGGGCATTGGATCTAGCAATGGCTACGGCCTTTTTGGCTCTCTTTTTACATTCGTCATATTCCTTCTTCTTACTTTCTTCTAAAGATTCATTTCCTCCTTTCGTCAGCTGCCATTCTTTAAACCTTGCTTTCTTTTCCTTAAGTGCATTCTGTACCTCTTTTGTCCACCACCACGTGTCCTTATCTTTCATACGCTTCCCTTTCGACTCTCCTAAAACATCCTTTGCTACACCCTTAATACATTCACTCATCTCTTCCCAACACTCATTGACACTAATATCATTCATATCGCCCATTCCTAACATTTTACCTACCACTCTATCTCTGAATTTTTCTACACATTCATTCTTCTCTAACATATGCCATCTTATTTTTGGAGTCAGTTGCTGCTTGGTTCTTTTAAAGCTTATTTGAATCTTTAGTTCGACCATCAGGAGCCTGTGCTGCGAGACTAAATCTTCTCCTGGTACCACTTTACAGTTTTTGACCCAGTTGAGTCGATTACGTCTTATTAAGAAATAATCGATCTGGGTCATATGGTGGCCGCTGTTATACGTGATCAGATGTTGCTCTTTTTTTTCGAACCAAGTATTTGCAACTGCTAGGTCAAAAGCGGCAGCAGCTTGAAGAATTGCTTCTCCCTCACAATTTCGGCTGCCGAGTCCCCAACCTCCATGTACTCTTTCATACTCTTCATTTGTTCGTCCCACATGTCCATTAAAATCACCTCCCACAATAATCTCTTCATTCTCCGGTATATTCGTCATCATGCTATCGAAATCCATCCAAAACTTCTCTTTCTCACAATCATCACAGCCTATCTGAGGGGCATACACACTTATCACATTCAGAATAATACCTTGCCACATCACTTTCACAGCAATCAATCTGTCATTAACTCTATTTACACTTGTCACGCTATCTTTCAGATTTTCGTCTAACACAATCCCCACACCATTTCTTTTGCCATCACTTCCACAATAATAAAACTTGTATCCTTCACCGATCTCCCTAGCTTTCGTACCTTTCCATCTTGTTTCCTGCAAACATGCCACATTTATTCGTCTTCTGTTCAAAACACTAGCTAACTCTCTAGCTCTTCCAGTCATCGTACCTACGTTCCAACTTGCATACCTCACCTTTACGTCACAGGCTTGCTTCTTATGTTGCACTCGCCCGGAGTAGTGCAACAACCCTTGCATATTTCTCGCAGGTGCCGGGTGCTGCCCCTGCGCGTCGCCTGCGGGGAACGCCCTAATCCTATCGCACTCATGTACATACTTGGCCATACTGCAAAAGGTTTTGGCATGAATTTTACCAGCCGGCCGCCTGCCTGACGCCAACCCTCCTTGGGAATGTTGTCGTTATAGAGGAAGGTGATAGGAGATACGGGGTAAATGGATAGGATGGATTGACAAGGAAGAAGGGGGTTGTAGGTTGGGGTACTGTAATCACTGGACGGATATAGGGTAGTGACTACAGTAGCTCGGAGAGCCGGGAGCGCGTACCCGAAGCCCTGTCTAATGGTCGGACAGACCAACAGACAGAAGCACCCCCTGACCTTTGCCTGATAGCTGAAGTATAAAAATCCAGAAAAATATCACTAAATAGACACTGCATACCATACCTGCGTATCTAATGAAATAATTTTATAATGCAGTATATAATATAATTATAATGAACAATATAGCAGCCATATTTTATGAAAGAAATGTAATTTCATGCATATCGTCGTTGAATATTTTTCATAAGAATTCAAATAAATATTTTCCAGAACTATGCAAATAAATCTCCGTATGATCGATATTTAGATGACGCAAATATGATCTTGTTCCACAATTTCGAACAAGTGCTAAACCAAGTGCTTTACTATGCGTAATAATACTTAATATTCGACTTACAGCTCTAGACATCGGCGGTACCGGTGGACCTCCGCCCTGAAAAAAGATATCGTCTTATAGAAATTAGCAAAATAAATGTTCAACGTTCATAAGGGACTGATTTTTTTTACCAAATTCTTTAGTAACCATGAGAAGCTTCAGACAATAGGCCTAAAATTTGTGCTTCATTTTAACTGACACCCTCTTATATTTTACAATAAATTAATAGTTTAAAAAAACCTAGAAAAACACGCTTTTATTAATGCACGTAAAAACCAAAAATAAATTATGGATCCTCCAAGTTGTCTCTATTTCTGGGCTGAAGTGTAAACTATGTGCTTTTAATTATAATATTTGATTGTAAAAGCGTGGGGCGCTGGAACAGGAAAGACGTTGAATGAGCGAATGAGCCCGCATCCTCTCCATCTCCGCCTGTGCGTCTGTATTAGATGGTGTTTTATCTGTCAGCTTATAACAATCTAGCTCTTCAATCAGGAGACCACTAAGTGATTTTACTCTACTCAGGGCCACATACGCCTATCCAGGCGCAAAAGTACGAACCCTAACTACACCACTGCGTGGTCTACAATATATAATTGGTTTGTTACAACCTTGAAACCTGATCGTGTTCAAAGTCCATTGCATGGCCTGTCTCACAAGTGCAAACTCGACTATGATACGATATTCCATCACGGGATGCCAGTGCCTATCTTCCAGCTTCATCATCAGACCTTGAAAGCTAATCGTGTCCAAAGTTCATTACAAGACTTATCTAAGAAATCCAAAACAGCTATGATACAATTTCCATAATGAAGTTCAGTTCATGCCTTCCAGCTCCATCATCAGATCAGTTTGACAGTACCATATTATTGTATTGTCATCAGAATTACATACAACTGCCAATTTTCACTACGCTACGACCCTTGGAAGATGGTTAAATTAGTTACCTTAAATTCCATTACATAGTTACATACATGTCGAGTTCCAGTTCATATCTTTGGACTTCATCATCAGATCAGTTTGACAGTACCATATTATTGTATTGTCATCAGAACTACATACAGCTGCTAATCTTCACTACGCTACGACCCTTGGAAGATGGTTAAATTAGGTAGCTTAGATTCCATTACATAGTTACATACACGACGACCCGCGACCTAATAAAAGCGTGTTAAAAACATCATTTATTACTAACACACACAGCACTGAGGTCTAGTCCTAGTTTGCACTGGATTGTCTAGTCGACTGGAACAATTCCCATACATTTTTAAAAGCGCCTTAGTAGATAGTATTGATCAGTAGAGACTGCCGGCGGTCGCATGTACTTACTTGTTCAAAGCAGGTGTTCGGTCCTCCTGCAATACCGCCACGGCAGTACGTGCCCGGTGGAGCTGCTTTCGAGTTCTCCATCTCTGTCTTGATGTGCCGGACTTCTACTTCTAAACTGACCAATTGTTTCTCCTGAAACACATAATTTGAAAAATATTAGGTATTTTAACAGCAATATGGTGGCATAAGCGTTACATCATTTCATGTCTTTCAACGAGTGGGAGTCATTATAACAACGACAACCCAGCCTACTAGACACCTAATGTTTTCATTTCTACAAACAAACAATTCTGTCAAAGCAGTGAGGTATGCGGCGCACGTCATAATTCATAATTAGTGTTGAGATTGGTCTTATGTTAGCTAACGTGTTGTCAGAAAGTATTCGCCTTACGTCTGCCGTCTAGTAGGCTGGGTTGTCGTTGCATTATAATAAACGTCCAACATTACAACTCTATTATACCGTTACTTTCAAGAACTTTGCCTTAGAGCTCGAGGTCCTAATTTAGTTAAATTATATTATATTTGACTGAATATTTTATCTTTTCCACAGATTGACTTGCTGGTTGACCTCCGTATCTAATAGTATATTTAAGGTAGGGATACCTACTTCATTGATTCCTACTATCGACTGTTAAAGATCGACAACGGGAATACCAACCAAATCTAATGAAGAACTTTTGTAATTTTCTAGTTTGTTGATAAGTTCGGTTTGTGTTTTGTCTTCGTTCTGGAAAGAAAAATAACATCAAACGAGATATTGAGTAATCCAACAACACAAGACGAACTTACAGCCAGGTGCAGTATCTGTCTTACCTGGTCACTATCTTCTGTGACTTGACATGGGGTATCCTGGTTCAGCGAAGTTGCATCGCCCTGCGTACGAATTTATGGTTTGTCTTGTTATATAAAATTTAATAAAAATAATGACCTGGGAGCATCCATAAACTGTCATCTGGTCCTAAACAAGACAGATTTTGTAATATGACTTTTAAATGCACACAGATTAAAACATAAGCTACGTTTAGACAACTATCTATTCGTCTTATTTTCAATGGTTTAACAGTCAGGGTCCCTGACTATTTGATCAACAGATCACTAAGTTTTCTGTACTACTTCACTTTCCCTCCCGTTTATCACTGTAGCGTCTTTAACCTTGTCTCTCTTTTGCCTTCACCTATCATGAGTATGCCCGTAGTCTGCTCCGCCGTCTGCTCGAAAACGATGTTACACCAGTCTTACGATAATATATTTATACATGTCGAACATCACCTCTGGATTATTTTTACTCAGTCTCTCATTGAGCAAAGTATTTTCTTTGTTCATAAGCTTCAATTCTCCTTGCAAACGTTTGATCTGCGCCCGACAAGTTTCCAGATTTTGGTCTTTCGTCATCAACTCCTTGTACAATATATACCTGAAATACGTACCTAGATATATCCATGGTTCCGTTTTGGTGTTTACGAAAAGTGCATTTTTTTATTTATTTGCTAATTTATTGATTTAGAAAACTATATTTTTCAATCTTTTCACGTCATTTACATCTCGACTGATGTTTCTTTATTTGAAATGTGACATGTGTCATTGATCAAATTTTATTGTGAAAAAAGTATATTGCTTTGAGGTTGACTTCCATTTTGCACCATGCTAGGACAAGAAGTAAATAATCAAAAATGCTAAAGTGTGAAATGTGTTTACGACCGTAGTTTCCATTAAATATGATATATAAGGATTTCTTGCAACTAAATAATCGAGTTATGGAATAACTAAAAGTTATAAACTGCAGACATACCTACCTTAATTAATTACATATTTTAACAGAATGTACTTTGAAAATATTAGCAATAGCATCATCATCATCATCAGCCTGTCACAGTCCACTGCTGGATTTAAGAACTTTCCAATAACTCCGGGCTCCAAGACTTACACGCCTTGGAGCCCGGGGTCCGCTATTCTGTACTATTTGCTGAGTTGCTAGCTATGATTAACGTGCATCGTAGAATAATCTAATACTTACTATAAGAAATTATTAATCCTTAGGCAGTCAGTAAGTATATACATAGATAATAGGTATAGGGATTTAATCAGTCAGTGGTACAATTGTAATGCATTATGTGCATTGACGAAATGCTTACAAGCTATGTGTTGTCTTTATTATATTTCTTAAAAAAATTCTCTTGGCTATTAAGAAAAAAAAATAACCTTTTGACTTCAAGGTCGGCGTTATCAGCAGCGAGCTTCTCCTGCATGTCGTAGCTCTCGCTCAACTTTCGGGTGAGGTCAATCTCCTTGAAATAAAAACTATTTCGTTACAAGTCTGTATATTTGGTATAAGTGTTGTACAGTGCTATGTTCTGGTACATTGACAGGGACGTACGGATTTGCTGCGCATTGGTGGCTCGCAGGAGTTTGGGGCTTGAGGGTGGCGGGGGCCGGCGAGCAGGACTGATGGATGACTCATTCTCATTTCGTGGTGCATTGGTGGTTCTGGAAGAGACGCAAAAGAAAATAAATAAGGTCTGGCGGCCCTGGGATCTTGCACTATTATAGTTTTTTTTAAAACAGTGTGTAATTTGAAAATGCATTTATCATAAAGACTAGATCGATGTGGATTACCATTTATTTATCTATTTTAATTTTTGAAGTGGGCTGCTAAGGTATTCATGTAAAAAACATTTTATTTTGCTTTCTAAATGCTGCCCGGTCATAAGTTGGAAAGCTAAACATTCTGAGAGGACAATTGATAAAGCTGATCGACAAAATGAGGATAAAGTAGGACAGTGAAAATGAAATACCTAGTTCATTGAGATACGTTGTAGACGAATATTTATTAACCACTCTACGCTTTAACGATATGTTAAATATGCATACCGTAAATACTGCCAGGAAGATACTCCATGCATTTTATATCTTCCTTCTTTTTGTACACCTCGCCTCCCACTAGCTTTTGAATGTTCCTCGTCATCCTATCAAAACGTTCCATTTCTCTGAGAAGCAACTCGTTGCGTTCACCAAGCTCCTTTATGTCAGCTTCAGTTATGTTTGCTTTCTAGAAGAAAATTTTTATTTACGTAATATTCAATAACTTTTCCCTCAGAGTATCACATCCCAACTCAATGTATGATAGATTGAAATTAAACTACAGTTTACGGATTTTATCGCGTTATATTACTTTCACTGGTTATTTTTTATTACATTGTAAATGTAGTTTCTAGATCTTTCGGTTTAAATGTAATAACAAATAACCAGTGAAAGTAATATAACGCGATAAAATCCGTAAACTGTAGTTTAATTTCAATGTGTAACATTCGCGTAAACCCAAGAAAATATTATCAATGTATGATATTTAATGCAGAAAGCATTTAGTTAGAAATTTTAACTTTGTTTGAAATACTGGCCTTTTTGAGAATAATAAGTTTTAATAATATCCTGGAATTATGGTCATCATGATCTGATCCCAAGCTAGGTAAAAGAAGTACAATGGCAACCAGACAACACATAAACATTTATATCCGCACCCCCTGCTCATAGGGTTATGTCATAGTAGCCTATATTCTTCCTTGTCTTGATAGATGGCCTAGCCAACACTAAAACAATTATTCAAATTGAACCGGTACTTAGTTGCTAAAGAACCAAACTCCTCATCATCATCAGCCTTTAACAGGCCACTGCTGGACTAGGCTCTCCTTCGAAAAGAGGAATTGGACTACTATACCACGCTGGCCAAACAGGTTGGTATAGGGTTTGTATCAAGTTTTCCTTCTCTTCAGCTTTATAATATTATAGTATAGATTCGCATAATGTAATTAATTACTACTCAAAGGTTTTTCCTGTTTCAGAATCAAACCCATTAATGACTATACCAACCTACCTTTTGTATTTCCAGTAGCCTCGCCCTAGAGTCCCTAATGATCCTGGTGCTCTTCCTCGCGTCGCTGTGAATATCACGAATCTGACGCGTCAGAGGATCGTCTACATCCATGTACAGAGGTGAACCTGATGAATTTGATGTAAAGTCAAACCAGATGCTAAGAGTCTGAAGATAATGATATGTTCTGTTGGAATGTACGTACCTGCGCGGGATTTCTGGAAAATAAAGTTACCATTAGATCGTTCAACGAATGTGGAGAAATGGAAAACTGAACAATAAAGAATGCGTAATAACAGACAGAATGTAGTTTTATTACAAAGAGTATATAAGATAAACTGAAACAACCTCAAGCACTAGAATCACAAGTTCGCCCTATTTGTGGAGTATTAGTGGTATAACGATGATGATTTAGTGTAATAATAAACTATCACGCTTTGAAGACTGCACGAATGGCGAAGTTGACTATTTGGTCGACTAGGCACTTAAAACTGCACTAAAGGTTCAATCCTCACACAAAGCAATACTTTGTATGAGCCACCAATGTATGGTTCAAGTATTGTACTCTTATGTCCAGACACAGGGTAGTTTAAAATTAGTGAGGGCCTATTATCTTAGAAAAAAACAAAACATAATCCTACCTTAGGTATATTTTGTCTCAAGCAGCACTTGATCTTTTCTTTAAAACCCTTCTGCACTTCACCGTATTCTAATTTATGTTTAGTAGACACGTCGGGATCATGGACGGGGCTCACGTGGTCCATAACATCAGACTTGGATACATTGACGCACTGGTCGCCTAAGGCCTTCGTCTGGTTTACCAAGCGGGGTGATTTCGCGTCATCGTTGAAAGTTGTAACATGCTGAGAAATAGAGTAACATGCCTATATTTTAATGCACAAGATCAGTTATATCAATTCAATACAATAAATAAAAAAATGCGTTTTCGATAAAACAAACTATAGGCCCTAAAATTTGAGTGAATTGATGATGCAAATAATAAAAAAACACAACTAGATTTAGCGTATATTATAATGAGACCAATGTCGCCAACGCAAGCTCACGTATAATCCACCTGAGGTGGCAATGGGCAGGGCACATAGCTCGAAGAACCGATTGGCCGATGAAGAAGGAAGGCAAGATCTAGTTGGATGTGAGTCGCTCAAGATGAACCTGTGTGTAGGGCTTTAGAAGATGCCTATGTCATGCAATAGACGTCTTTAGACTGACAAGCTGGTGACAATTGTCATAAGAACGGTTCGCTATTTCAATCTGTTTCTATGTTACAGCCAAAGTAATAAGTCCCGATATTATCTGTACTATCTAGCCATTATTTATAATATCAACTCAAGTTGGACAAAGTAATAATTCATCATCATCGGCCCTGTATATAATTTGTCCCACTGCTGGGCACGGGCCACTTCTCACAAAAGTAATAATTGATACCGAATTAATCACATTAACTTGTTATTTAATATAACATCTTGGTACTCTTGGATGAAGTAATATAATGAGTGAAGTGAAGCTTGTAAAGTTATATTTTAGTCAGTTCTGTACTGTACATCGATATGCTAACTAGCCGATTAACCAGGCAAACCATTTTAATAGGTTATGTGGTTTTCTTGTGACCCTGCACCTAAAAATAATATATAATCCACATTTCATTATGGCGTGCTTTGGTGATAACGCCACGCTATTTCAGAATGGTAAGGCAATTAATTGGTATCGTATTTATATTATTTACTTTGACTTGTCGGCCTGGCTCTATGAATAACATCCAGATGAAGTGATTAATAAGTAATAATATAATAAGTTATTATAATTGAACAGTCATTATGTATAATTTTATATTAATCACTTTGGCTTTAACATATACAAAATGATTGTGTTACTGACTGAAAGACATAGCACAGCCAAAACTATTGGACGCAAGAAGCTGGAATATGGCATGTATGTTCCATGGGACTGTAGGGGTGAACTAAGTATGAATTTTACGAATATCCTCTTGTAAGTACCTATTATTATCAAGGTAATATAAACTGCCTCGTTGGTCTCGCGGCATAAATGTGCGCGTGGGATTGGGAGGTCTCGGGTTTGATTCCCGGGTCGGGCAAAGTGTTATTGGGTTTTTCCGTTAGGTAGTTTCAGTAGCAGCACGGAGTCTGGTAATGTGCCCGGTACGGCAATAGGCTCGCCCCCTATTACGTAGGACCTAAAAATTCATGGCGAAATGTGGGTGTAATATTACACCTCTGCCTACTCCTTCGGGGATACAGATGGAGTCTATAAAAAAAAATATAAACGCTGTACCTTGTATTGGCGTACTCACTAGTTTCGACTCTGAAGCAGACTGCACATCGATTGTATTACCAAATTGTTCCCTTTTCCTCGCGACTTGCCTTTCAGGTATTTCTGGAGTACTGATGGTGTGATCTATCCCAGGTCTGGACGGCGGGCTGTCCGCCCGTGTGACTCGATGTTTTGCAAAAAGCTTTGAAGGCTGGGAAAAAATATGGAATATTTTATCACCTGTTTCAAATTGGGCAAGTCTTTTTTGTTTAGCACGTTGAGTTTGGAAAATTTTGAGTGTTACTTAGAAGATCGTCATCGTCATCAGCCTTGTATACACTGTCCCACTGCTGGGCAAGGGCCTCTCCTCACTATGCGAAGGGTAAAGCCATCACGCAGGCCAAGTGCGGGTTGGCAGACTTACATGTCTTTTGAGAACATTATGGTATGCATGCAGTAACTACTTAGTAGGTACTTACAAATTATTGCAATAAATATTTTATAAATAATTGACCAACGTCACTGTGTAAAAAAAACTGTAGATTATGTCATATTAATTTATGATATTTGTGAGACCAACTTGATTTTAGATAAAAGTATGGTTAGGGCGACTTTGGTAGTGCTACGTTTAGTCAAATATTAAAGAGCTTTTTTTATTTGGGAATGTTGGCATACATGCATAAGCACCCGTTCACGGTAAGAAGGTACCATTCCATAATATAAACATACATTATGTTATGATTATGATCTAAATAGGAACTTAAGAAAATGAACAATACATATTTTATACTAGCTGTGCCCACGACTCCGTTCGCGTGGACTTTGTTTTTTCATTTTTTATCTAATAATCTTTATTAAAGCTTCTTTGTAGGTACACTATATAAGGAGAGGCTTCGAGGATACAAACATAAAGGTGCCTAAGCTCGCAACACGTGACAGAGCTACATTAAGCTGACCGTGCGAAAACAGCTGTTACTTAGATCCACACCCGCAACTTCAGCGTTTGGCCTTTGAAACTAAACGAAAAATTGTTTCGAATTAGAGAAATACATCCGGGGTACCTATATATAAACATTATCCCCTGCTCCCCACCCTATTAAAATCTCTGCTTCAATCACGTTTCGTTGTAAATTAGTCATTTTTCTAGTGCAATCATAAAGCTTTAGTGGGGTTACTTTTTAAATTTATCTTTTGAGATAGCCCAGTGGTGTACGCTCCTCTGTCGAGACTATAGTCTCGGGTACGATCCCCAAGTACCCCCGGCCATCACCCCCGGCACACACCTCTTTTCAAAGTTATGTCTACATAAAAAATGTTAAATATCGCTCGCTTAATAATGTGCCCGGTAGATGGTATGGTAATAGGCTCGGCGTGTGTAGTACACCTCTGCCTACTCCTTCGGAGATGACGGTGTGAAGTTATGTTATGTTATGTCTTTTGAAATGGCAATCCAGGAGCATTGATGGACTCCAAAATTTCCACTGGAATTTCAATAGTTGATTGATTCTTTGTCTTTATTGTATAAGATCTGTATCTCCGTATCTGTACGGTACAGATCTACAGAGATAAATATTTTTCATGGGATATTGTAGAGATACCAATAATAATAAAATAACATACCTTCATAATAAGTGCTGTACTCAAATTAACATTTAATAATTAAATGCGATCACTTCACAAAACTTGGTTGGTAAATAATATTTGACTTTATATAAAAAGGTACTCTATGTATTTGACGTTTAACAGAACTGCCCAATACTTTTTTTTTGTTTTCGGCCAGTATTAGATTTGTTCAAATAGGTGGAGGTTAAATATTTATGTAAAAGCTTGGCCTCGCTGTGGGCTTACATAATAAATAAAAAACAGCCAGATGCATGTCGAGCCACGTACAATGGGTTCCGTAATAGCCCTTACAATATTTATTTTATCGCTTGCAAATTTAAAATTAAGTTAATCGAGTATTACTCGTTAATTAGTATATATTTTCGTTTAAAGGTCACACGATCATATATAATAATAATTCTGGCTTGCCTTGGTCGGCCGGCCAGAAAGAAGCCGCAAAAGCTACCAGCTCGGGTGTGGAAGTGTCATTGTCAAGGGCGTAACTACGGGAAAACCCGCGCCGGGTCTCCGTTGTCACGAGACCCGCGATGGCAAAACCGGTGCCGCACTGCTCGTCACCCCTAGCCTCTCGCACCGGAGTTGCCCTCAGGCTGCCTTTAAAGCAGACTTTGCTTGCCTTAGCAGCTAATAAGAGGTGAGGTGAGAGAGACCATCTGGTGAGTTGGCGAGTCATCACCTGCCTCGCAGACGTATGCTATTAGAGTATCAGGCAGGTGCCGCCGTTTGTGTTTATAGTTTTTATAACCAGTCCATTAAACACCCATCCTCATAGCCTAATCTATTAGATTCTACATTAAGACAATAGTCCAACACGTATTGCGGCTAGTCAACAGCTGTACTTAATAGAGCAGTTGAGGAGGCCCCGCTGCACGTTTCTCATCACATTTTAGATTAAAACTGTCTACAGGCCTCTGCACGTTGGATCCATATCCCCGTGTAAGCCTTGCAAAGGTCCGGTTATTCTTTTAACACCAAATGTTATAAGAATAACCGTGTAAAAGTGAAACATAATAATAATAATATTCTTACACATTCACAGCGGTCATAGCGAGACTTGGCTTGCGGTTCGTAACAGATCGGCAAAGTTAAGCAACGCTTGCACCGGTCGCCATTTGGATGGGTGACCGTGTGTGGCATTTACATCTGAGCGCTACTGTGCTTCGGAGGGCACGTAAAGCTGTCGGTCCCAGTTCTTGTCCAAGGATAAGGATCGTTAGGCCATGTCGGAGGCCTTCGGGCGGTCTGAAAACTCTGACACCAGAGTTGGCCACACTCACACGAAAAAACAAATACAAAAACCACATTCACACAACACCATCCAGTCCCAAACTAAGCAGAGCTTGTATTATGGTTACTAAATAATGGATAAACATACAAAATATATTCTTTTTTTTGTAAATACATACATATTATACATAGAAACACCCAGACTAAGACAAACATCCATGTTCACGCACACAAATGTTTGACTTGAGCGGGAATCGAACTCGCAACCTTCGGCGTGACGGTCGCTTACACTCCCGCTACGCCAACCGGTCATCAACTAAAAAGCATAGTTTACATATACCCAAATAATACTGTTGAGAAGAAAGAGGGGCGAGGAGAGGACGCATACTTTGGAATTGACGGATTTTTTCAAATATTTCGCCTACGGATTCCTGTATAAAAACAAAAATAATGAAATACTTAATTATACAATTATTATTAAATTAAAAGTTTTGATCAAAGGCCAGCTCCCTTACACGTAGTAAGGGAGCTAGCCTTTGATCAAAACTTTATCATACAGTTTTGATCGAGTGGTTACAATGTATAAGCATGGTAATGATTATATGTAGTATTTACACTTCATGGAAACGGGTGGAGCGTGACTTAGGTACCTATACCTACAAGGTGCCTAGTGCATATCAAACTGGTAGCTCCCATAGGTACATCTAAACGAGAAAACGTTTATTTTTCAATTTCTACCACATGGCATGGGGTTTCATTAGACATGTATTTCAACCGTGACCGTGATGGCCGTGTGGTTGACGGCATAGAATACAAGTGTCACCACCCCTTATCTTCCCGTGGGTGTCGTAAGAGGCGACTGAGGGATAACACGATGCAAATACCATCTTTGCGTAGAGACGGAAAACTCGACATCAAACCCTATACGACTGCCTCGTTGGTCTCGCGGCATAAATGTGCGCGTGGGTTCGATTCCTGGGTCGGGTAGTGTTATTGGGTTTTTCTGTC
The DNA here is from genome assembly GCA_944739405.2 of Euclidia mi. Lineage (NCBI taxonomy): Eukaryota > Metazoa > Arthropoda > Insecta > Lepidoptera > Erebidae > Euclidia > Euclidia mi. Next base: position 55,387,754 of record OX123199.2, read on the forward strand.
ACGAAATTCTCAGTAGCAGCACGGAGTCTGGAAATGTGCCCGGTACGGCAATAGGCTCGCCCCTTATTACGTGGGACCAAAGTATGTCTGGCGAAAAGTGGGTGTAATACACCTCTGCCTACCCCTTCGGGGATAAAAGGCGTGACGTTGTGTATGTGTATGTATGTATTTAAAAAATTTGAGTCTAGTGTAGGAAAATGTGAAGTAATATTTAAATTTCATAGTATTAGTTCTACCGATATTATAAGTACTTTTAAGTCTTTAGAGTCTAAAAATACAGGTGATCTCTGGGGCATTTCTGTTAAGGTTTTGACAAGTATAATTGATGTAGTGGCTCCTTATTTAAGCAACTACTAGACTAAACATAAATTCTTATAAAATGAATAGTGACAGACACAATATCAATACTAGAAATAGACATAAATTATGTGTTCCGTATTTTCGTTTGCACAAAACGCATAGCTCTTTTATTGGGCTCAGTATTCGCATATACAATAAATTACCAACTTATATTTTAGACTTGCCATTAAGTTTGTTTCAGGCAGAAGTTAAAAAGAATCTTATAAATAAGGCATATTACAGTTTGAAGGATTATTTTGATGACAGGAGCGCTTGGAAGTAGTTGTTCGCTTTTGACTAGGTCAATAATTAGTAGTTTTATTTTATAGTGTAGTTAATTACGATATTCTCATTTCATACTATATTTTGCATTCATGTTCCACACTTTTATTATAACTTTGCGGATTTGTAAAATGTGGGTAACTCGTGGTCATGGGCTAACTAATAGGTTGTCGATTGCTTTGGTTTCATAATACCGTTACTTTCCTGCTTCATTCACTTCTACCATAGTTCTGACCATGTTCGCGAGTTGCCTACATTAAAAAGACGTAAGTGGATGCTCCTGTTTCACCATATTTACTTTGGGAGGCTTACCATATGAACATCATTTACTGCTTGAGTATGATATCAATAGCTACCAAAAATTTTACTAGTAGATGTCTACAATGTGAAACAGTTGCAGCTCCTTACAAAAATAAAATGTACCACCATTATATTTGTTTGAAAAGAGTGGCCATGAGTTTTATTGCCCGTTCTTTCTCGTGGTTCTACCTATTGCATTGCGAACGTGGCAGTAAATGTAAATGTAGAATCATTAAGTAATTAACTTTAATTTTGACGTTCATAAGCGTCACTTTGTGGCCTAGATGAATAAATGATTTTTGTTTTCTTTTTTTTTATAAACAGCAGGGCCTTACTATTACTGTTTTTTTATTTAGGGTTCTATTTGAGAAATATTTAAGAAAACCATCAATTGCAAAGTGTCCAACCCTTTTATCTCCTAAACCGTAGCATTTAGTTATTAATGTTTGGTTATTTGACCTATTCCTTGAAGGAATTTTGGTTATTTCATCTATTATTTGAGGTCATTTGCAACAAATTGACCCAACGACAAGAAATTGGTCGAATTACCATACACCGTATATGTAAGCTAAGCTTAGTAATATATATAATTAAATTTTAATGAAAATAATTACGGCTAATTAACGAGTAAAAGACTATTAACTTAACACTTTGAATGCCGAAGTAAACCACTGGACTGTAATTGGTGGCCACAATACGTAATATTTCATAGTTGGCATAACAGATAATTGTTTATAGCAGGATGCCCGAGTGCGTAATATTACGTATAATAAAAAGTATGAAAAGATATTACCTATTTGTAAGTGGAGAGACAATCGTGATGTATTAGCACTTTCACAGTTCTACATAAAAATACGTAGTTAGCTTTTGCTATTATTGCCGCCTACGTAATACGTAAAACTGCGTACTTGGCAGTTACTGGGTTAAATTTCTACTTGCAAGTGATAAAATAGCTTTTGTGCCTGAGTCCTGCTATCCTGAGGTTTTCGGATTCCGTAGACAAAAAAGGTCATTCGCACTAACGTTTTTTGGGTGTAGGCGTTCGATGACCACAATATGCGCTAGGCCCTCTGTGCAATTAATCGAACGCTATGCTACATTAAAATTGTATGTCGCATTTGTGTGAAGTTTGCCTCATATAATTTTAGTTATTATTATTTTATTTTATGCATACGCGCATCGGACGCACAGTGTTCGACAAACGCTAGTTTAAAGGGGCTGCAAAGTAACAAATAGCCTTACTAACAGTATATTAACGTTTAAACGACCATACATGTTAATTTCTTTTAAAGCCCAGAAAGGCGCGTGTTATTGTAAATATAATGTGACCCGTTCCTTTCAAACTCATTCACGCACGCAACCCTAACTGTGTTACCCTGTTTTATTGTATTCTCATAAATTCTCCCGAAAATTGTATTTGTTTGGTCCCCTTTTGTACTTAGGCCTCATTATGCCCGCACGCAGCTGCTCTTAGCTTTTGTATTTGCCAGATTCGCCAGTAGTCATGGAAGCGTCGAGACATACACTAGTGATTTTGTGTAGTTACAATTAAGTCATTGAATGTAGCTGAAGATGAGCGCTAAAAAGAAGAAAATAAGGCATTTAAAGGTGAGAATTTTAAAATACTCGCGTCTTTTAATGTTAGTTCCATTTACTGTTTTTTTTTGGCTGTGATAGCCTAGTGGAGATACCAACAGACTGCCATGCAGAGGGTATCAGGTTTGAATCCACGGCGCGCAACACTGACCGTTTATTGAATTGTTAGTTATCGCTAGTCCTGTGCCTCGTAAAGTACGTTAAGCCGTTGTTCCCGGCTGTGATCAAGATCATTGACAGCCGTTATAGAGAGTCAGTACTACTAAATAAACTGAAACTAGTTAAGTTGCGGGGCCGTCGCTCAATGGTAAAGCTAATATTTAGTCAAATCCGGTTAGACTAATAAGCCGACCCCGGGTTGTTAGTGTTGTTTTTTGAATAATGAAGAAAAGGCGTCTTAATTATCATTTCATTTCTTTTCTATTGCGACTTTCAATTATTTAACGATTTTGTCTGAAAAGTTTTAGGAGCGTTACCTAAGTTTTGTGGATGTGCATCACACACAGTTTAACTTAACGTAACATGTACAAAGCTATGCAAACGATATCATAACGCTGTGCGAATATCGTTTATAGTCGAATACATTTTCAAACAAAATTGGGCAAGTGCGAGTCGGACTCGCGCACGAAGGGTTCCGTTTCATCAACTATAAAAAAATCACGTTTGTTGTATGTATACTTAAATATTTTTTAAGTTTCTACCTGTTTATTAGGATCGAGTAACAAATTACTTTAAAATTACGTTTGTATTATGGGAGCCCCGCTTTATTATTTACTTTTTTTTAATTTAATTATTTATTTTGAATCGTAATGAACAACTACATATTCTGTGAAAATTTTAAGCGTCACCTGTTATCGTTAGTAATTTTGAGCAAAAAATACGAAAAAAACACGTTTATTTTATGGGACCCCCTTTAATATTTTTATATTTTTTGTTTTTAGTTTTTGTTGTAATAGCGGCAACCGAAATACATAATCTGTGAAAATTTCAGCTTTCTAGCTATCACAGTTTCTGAGAGGCAGCCTGGTGACAGACAGACAGACAGAAAGCGGAGGCTTAGTAATAGGGTCCCGTATTTTACCTTTTAGGTACGGAACCCTAAAAATTTGCCGGGGCCTGAAACTTGGACTAATTATGAAATGTTTACATGTATTTATTTAACTATTAGCACTAGCCAGCTGTTTCGCACCGTTATATTATTGTGACCTCCCGTATAAAACTGTACAATGACATAAAAATAATTATTTAAATATATGTACCGTAGATCGTTATGAAAACTTACAATGAAATCGGTCTGAGAGAGGTACAGAGGGTCAGCAGTTTTCGAGATATAGCCATGTTATAGCGCATTATAATAAATCGCAAATATAGCTTCTTTGTTAATAGAAACGCTATAAAAACAGTATTTTTTAATGGTAAAAAATATAGTAGTAAATACCACTATAATTTATAATACGAGTATCTATAGATTAGGTGAAGACAATGAGTTTGTTGAGTGGATAATTATTGCGGAAACCTTCATGAGCGAGTCCGACTCGCACTTGATTTAATTATTATCATTATACAGTCTCATTGTGGATCACATTAATGTGGTCTCGTATAAACATGGAATTCATGACACTCGGCAGTGCGTAACTTGGAAGTGACTAAAAATACTACGCTTGCGCGCAGTCTAATTTTAAAGAATACATACATACATAGTCTCACGCCTATAACCCCGAAGAGGTAGGCAGAGGTGTATTTCTACACTACTTTTCGCCAGATATACTTTAGTCCCACGTAATAAGGGGCGAGCCTATTGCCGTACCGGGCACATTTCCAGACTCCGTGCTGCTACTGAGAAGTTCGTGACAGAAAAACCTAATAACACTGGCCGGCCCAGGAATCGAACCCGGGACCTCCCGATCCCACGCGCACATTTATACCGCGAGACCAACGAGGCAGTCGTATAGGGTTTGATGTCGAGTTTTCCGTCTCTACGCAAAGATGGTATTTGCATCGTGTTATCCCTTAGTCGCCTCTTACGACACCCACGGGAAGATGGTAGTGGCACTTGTATTCTATGCCGTCAACCACACGGCTATTTTAAAGAATAATTACTTATTTTGTAAAATGGCGAGCCAGGTGCCCCTTTTTGCATATGTTCACCTATACACATATTGTGAGAGGGGAGCAGTATTGATACATAGTGCGCAGGTTGCAGATGCGCTAAAGCTGGCGTCAGACAGAGACAAACATTTGAACAAAAATGTTGAAGACTTTGTACACACATTTTTGAAGAATGTTTGAACATTTGTTTGTTTCACCTGCCAGACATGCTTTGCAAACACATTTAGTCCAAATTTATTTAAAACATGACAAACAAGATGGACGTAGGAAATATTGTCGTAAGAGAATCATACATATGGCCCTTATGTAATTGTGAATGACATCGAATGCAAACCATGATGGTCGGTAAATTTCTTTTAAGTGCAACACATTGTTCAAATGTTTTAACAATTACTCAAATACCCGTGCTTCATATGTGTACAAATGTTTATGCTCTGTGTGGCGCCAGCTTAAAACTGTGTATACAAACACAGGGGGTGCAGAACGACCACCAAGTAGAATACCTATGTTTAACGACGAGCCTGACACCCCTCTCTGCTTTATACAGAGCACAGACCACTTACAATACAGAGAGATCAAACGGTCACTAGGGAAGTTTCCTGCGTGTGAAATAAATTATACAAGTATTTTTATGTAGTGAAACATGTCAAAATAATAGAAGTTTCATTCATCAATTAATAATAAAACTTTATTTAACATCTTTTATCGTCAATTTATTGATAATAAGTATTCTATTTGATAGCAAAACATTATGGCGTCACTACATCATATTTCATACAAAACCCTTCGCATAGGTCGTTTTTCAAAAGTGCTTGATTTGACTAGTTGGAAACAACCCTATTAATGCACATACCACGAAGTACCGCTGGGATCCAGAGGTCTGTAGTTTAATACATCTTATTTCAAAAGCTTACCAGCTGAACAACTACTGATATTTATGAAAGTAATTAATACACTCATTTATATACAGATAAGCTCTTCATGGGCTACGCAATACTAGCATTGACTTGTAAAATTATGTAATGTTATAATAGATTAAACAATAGCATTAAAAGGCAGCTCTAAACTTTGTAATTGAAAAACAACTAAACGTTGGCACTATTTTCAATATTATTAAAACAAAAATAGTCAAATAGTTATTAATAGTCAAAAATATACAATAACCAGGCCCCTAAAATACTATTTGGGAATCCCACGTTTCCATTCCATCTTACTCTGTTTGGTGGTTAATCTGTGGCTGAGAGTCACACTGCGCATGTGCAGCTGAACCCCCTCCCTGCAATTTATTGACTTTCTCGTCTCTCTATGTGACCAGTACTAGACGCTCTTTAGACGATCACAGTCGCACACCACCAAGTATTCATTTTTCAATCGTATTATCAAAAAAGCATTATATGTTAACGTTTCGTAATTCGTAATAATATACCTAATTAAAAAGAAATGAACAATGAGGCAGGAAAAAGACACACCAACAATGTGAGTATTAATAGGAAAATATTGTGTAATAGGTTTTCTTTTTTTTCTTTGCAAAGCGAGCCTATTATATTGATTGCGATTTATAATTAATAGTGTTATTGTTGGCTGTGCAAATACGATTTTAGGTACTGAGACTGATCTTTTGATACTATATTTATTTTATATGTCATCGATTTAAAATAAATAGACGAGACATGCGCAGAATGCCCGTCACGGTTTCGATACACCCAACATAATGAACAATTATTTCGCCATTGTACTTTAAGGTTTACCTTATGTTTCTTTATTTTATTTTTCAATTATGTCTGATCATTTGACACAATAATGTTAGCGACTGTCAATGATCTTCATAACTGCTCAGAACGATTTCTTAATGTGCTCGCTGAGGCACGGGACAAGCAACAATTAACAATTTAATAAGCCATGAATTCGAACCCGATACCCTTCGCCTAGCAGTTTGTTGCCATCTTCAATTGGCTATCGCTACATTTAATTTGAAGCAACCTAGCATATTCATGGTTAAAATCTTTGCCTGTATATTATACTCTCATATTTTGCACAGAACTCATAAGCTATATTTATTATTTTCAGATTGGACCGACTGGCGTCTATTACCGCTATCGTTCTTCAGCCTAGACGAGCAACACAGGTAATTACAAAAGTGTTTTTTATTACAGCCAGTAGATCTTTGGGCTGCTTTATTTTAATTTGAAATATTTATAAAATTATAGTATGCGAGACATTATTACAAACGTGATTCAAAATAATATTAATTAAATTCTCGCTGCGCACTTAAAGGCTAAAATAAGAACCCACTGTTTAAATTTCCTGTTTCTAGCTTCAGCACTACCGTAATACATAATATAATTTTTCATTTTCGCATAAGTTTGAAAGATAATTTTACCTATACACCTTAAATTAGGTGTATGATCATTTTTGAAGTCGAGGGAAACAGATAGTAAATAAATAAAACGAAACGCTAGATAATGACAATTTATATTTATATAACAAAACACACTTACAGCGGTATCTCACATAGAATTTATTTTTGTTCACAGATAGCATCTGTTTTACATGAAGAGGGCGACTGATATGGATGTTTCAACACTTGGGGGAGAAAAGGTTCTGCGAAAATTGCACTGAACGATAATTTGCGCCTGACCAGCTGCACTGAAGATGATACTCGCCAGCGGACTTTGGACTCGTCATGTCATACAACCACCACGTTTTGAATAAACCTTAAATAAAGGTTTGCAGCGATAGCTACATACAACTGAGGACATCTATCGTACAAGAGCCAAGTCAATCAACGCGGTGACGTCTAACTATCATGGCGGCACTAAAGTCCTGAACCGCGCAACCTGTTTATTTCTTGAAGTACTACGGTTGGACTGCAGTCTATCAGGCCCAATCACCTAGCCTGTTAAGATCATCCATCGTCTAGTTGGAATCACACCCAGAACTTTTCTCCGCATTGGTGACCCCGACGCGATCTGAAGCAGCACCACCACCACCTTCCTTACAACGCACTTCACAAGATTGGCGGTAATCAAGTCGACTGCAGCCACTCCAGTGTCTCGGCACACTGCACAGGGTCCTCGTAAGAAGAGCACATCTCTTATGTCTACGCGGTAGTCCCACTATGCAGCTACTACTTAATTCCAACGCAGCCACTACGCTGCTACCTCGTAGCATTTCCCCGACTCACGGAGGAACACATGCGATGCAACTACGGAACCTTACTCCGTGCCACCATGAGACCATTGTGAAGCAAATATCCCCTCTCACTGGGATTTCACACCGCGCACCGCACTTAGAACAGACTCACTGGGCTTACTAGTGGCATACAGTTCCAATCCACTGAAACTAGTGGTACCTACTTTCTACTGGCACTGGCACCGCTCCTCAAAAGCATTGATAGCAGACCCATCGCCTTCAAGATCAACATACAACTGAGGCCATCTATTGTATGACGGCGAAGTCAATCAACAAGGCGACATCAAACTATCACGACGGAACTGAAATCTTGAATCGCGCAAGCGGTGTTCTCATACGCGATTAGTACCAGTTTTATAAACAAGTTCTCAAGTCTTCCTTCGGACTATAGTCCATCATGCATGGTCACATAGCCTAATGAGAGAATCAACATCTTATTCCTCTACAAGTTCTCTGTTTTGTTACAATCATATTTTGTGTAAATGATGAACGCATGATTTGACATGTTTTTGTCTTATTATTGTTATTCAATTTTGAGGTATTTTTTTTTTAGTTTGGATGTTCGAGATAAAGCACCCAAATGAAAGAATATTCAGGATCGGTTCAACTGATCCGATCCTGAATATTCTTTCATTTTGAAAAGGTCTTTTATTCATTACTGCTTCAGGCTATAAATCATTTGAATTTCATTGTTTTAAATCATAAATATTTTAAAAACATCTTGCACTGAACAAATGATGTCTATAAAGTTCATTACTTGACTAGCAGCGCTGATAAAACATAAAAGTTACGTAATACAAAAATGATTATAAACCGACTTCAGATATCATTCTTAAAACAAAAAAAATTGCTGAAATCGTTAAATAAATATCTTCATGCTGCGAAAAAAACATAAATAATAATCTCATTGGGAACCTCCTCCTGTTTTTTAAAGCCCGCCTGGGCATCTCAGCGCCTTGATCTGGTCGCGGCCCTAAATAAGGTTGTTCTCTCGCTCTCGACCCTAGTTCTGTCTATGGCCCGGAGCGAGAGGTCTTGGAACGCCGTCGCCTCCTTCTGCGAGGCAGTAAAGCTGAGCAAGGAGGCGGCGGAGTGGGAGAGTGAAATCCATCGCCCTCTCCCCAACCGTACGTTCGGGCGTCGAGGACGTCGAAAAAGGGACCACCTCCGACCACCCAAAATTTTATTGACTGCCTGCGGACGGTGATTCCAGGGTCCGCCAAAACGCGAGGATGTAAGTGTGATGCATGAAGGTTTTTGACGGATGATTGCGTGATCATAACAAGACGGGGCCCGCCAACACCAACGGCAGGTCAATCTTGGGCGAATACATACAAGAAAATATTCTGCAACAATAACACATTATAATTCAACTAAAAATAAATTTATATATTGACACTAACTAATATTATGAATGAAAATCAAAGTAAAAATTCGTTAATACACATTTACAAATGTTTGGTCTCGCCACAGCGAAGTATTCATCCCAAAAAGGTATTCATAATTTTCTGAGTTCCTTTACCATTTATAAGTCCAAAATAAGTGCACACATTTTTATCTTATTTCTAGTATTTTTAAGGAATAATATTATAATACATATCGTTTTTACTCACGTAAAAATATATATTAACAATAATGTGCAAAAATTATTCTATATACGCATATTCTTTTAAATATTTAAATTAAAATTAAGAATTGAGGAAACTGAATTTCATTTATGAAAAGAATCATAACTTGCATCAGTTTCGTGTCCGTCATGTTGTCATCTTCTGTTGGGATTTCAACTCCACTTGATATTAACATTTCCTAAGCCGCTTCACAATATGGTTTCGAGTTCCTTTGTGGTTTTGGCCTCATGCTATTTCTTGATCTGACATGAGAAGCAACCTATTCAAAATATCTTAGTTACATTACTTTCGAGCAGAATTGAATTGCACGGTATTGGCTTTTCCTGAGAGAAATATTAATTTTATTCTTTAACATCAAATCCAGTATTTTTTCTGAGGACACTTGCGGTTTCTCAAACAGTTTTCGATTTGAATTTTCTTGGTCTCTCCTGACTGCTGTAGATGGTGTATCTTGCTTTGAAAACGTCAACAATAAGACAAAGCTGTGATCTTGACTTTTTCTGTTGTGTCAATTAATTTTAGTATGTGGTATTATTTGTCTTTTCTGGTTATTTTGAAAAAAAAAAGAAATCTCTTGGTTTCGTTCAAAAAGTAAAGCTTATTCGCTTTCTGTTTGTGTTTTTCTTCACAAAAGCCAGCTATTTTACAAATTCTACATCTGAAATATTGTGGACCTTAATTCCAGAAGTAACGATTGCTTTCATTTGGTGAGCATAGTGATGTTTTGTAAATTGGTATTGAGTTAAAAAGCTGCAAAAACAAAAAAGAAATAGACTTGAGGCACATAAATTCCTATGGCCCTAATTAAACGATAGTTACATAAATCTATGAAAAAAAAAAATATACCGGCAAATGCTTGGGAAACAAAATATAAAATACCTGTTAAAATGTTCGTTAGAATTTACTATTGCATTTTAATACGGTTTAAAAATTGAGAAATATTCACGCTGTACTTAATCTTTAGGTACTCTTTACATATAAATAAAATTGAAGTGTCTGTCTGTAATTTGAAAATAACTATGTTTTTTTCAAGTGGTTAGACTTAGTTATACGATTCTACGTCTTAAACAACCCTGTTTTAACATGATTGTCTGTCTGACAGTCTGTCTGTCGCTCTGTTGGTCTGTCTGTCTGCCTGTCAAAAATATCATAAAAATAAATGTCATCAAAAATATCATACATAATATCATTTTAACTCACAAACAAATATTAACAATAATGTGCAAAAATGATTCTATAGACCCATCTTTTTTTAAATATTTAAAATAACCTTAAGAATTGAGGAAACTGAATCTCTTTAATGAAAAGAATTATAACTTGCATCAGTTTCGTATCCGTCATGTTGTCATCTTCTGTTGGGATTTCAACTCCACTTGGTATTAACATTTCCTTAGCCGCTTCACTAAATGGTTTCCAGTTCCTTTGTGGTTTTGGCCTCATGCTGTTTCTTGATCTGACGTGAGAAGCAACATATTCAAAATATCTTAGTTACTTTACTTTCGAGGAGATTTTCGAGCAGAATTGAATTGCACGGTATTGGCTTTTTCTGAGAGAGTCTTGATAGGCAAGTAAGGTGTGTTGAACGACAAGGCATCCATGTTATTAAAGTATTTTGTGAATCATCGGTGAAAGCTCTGTTATCTCATTACAAAAATATGTTCATCGATCAACATTGACTTTGAAGGTACTTTATATTTCCTAATTTAAATATTACAAAAAATCCTTCAATTGTTAATTCCAGTATTTTTTCTGAAGACACCTGCGGTTTCTCAAACATTTATCGACTTGAATTTTCATGGTCTCTCCTGACTGCTGCAGATGGAGTATCTTACTTTGAGAATGTCAACAATAAGACAAAGCTGTGATCTTGACTTTTCTGTTGTGTCAATTTATTGTTAGTTTGTGGTCTTATTCGCCATTTCTGGTTATTTTGAAAAAAATGAGAAAAATATCGGTTTTGTTCAAAAGGTAAACTTTATTTGCCTTCTGTTTGTATCTTACTTCTCAAAATCCAGCAGGTTTACAAATTCTACATTTGAAATATTTCGGACTTTTCGAAATAAACATTACCGCATAATAACCTTAATTCCAGAAGTAACGATTGCTTATAGTGATGTTATTCAATTGGTGACCATAGTGATGTTTTCTAAATTGGTATAAACGAAAAACACTGAAAAAATTAGTGGATAAATTTAGGCACATGAATTCATACGGAACTAATTAAACGATAGTTATATTAGGTAATGTATGAAACAGCCTAGAATACAAAATATAAAACACCTGTTAATAGGTTCGTTGGGATTTATTATTGCATTTTAATACGGTTTAAAAAATTAGAAATATTCACATAATACCTGCCGTACTTAATCTATATTCTTTACATATCAATAAAATTGAACTGACGTCTGTGATTACAAAATAATTATGTTTTTTCAAGTGCTTGTAGTTAGTAACCCGATTCTAATCTCTAAAGAACCCTTTTTAACATTTTTGTCTGTCTGTCTGTTTTTCTGTTGGTCCGTGGTTAACTCAGGAATGGCTGAAGTGATTCAAATGCGACTTTCACTGGAAGGTAGATGAATTTATAGAGCTACGTATAGGCTATAATTTGACCCGGTAGGTGGCGCTGTGTTCGCAATAACGAGTCTTTACTTTTTCTACTCATGGATGTACCTATTCTATAGGTACCTACATAAAAATAAAATTTAAGTCTCTGTCTGTGATTTCAAAATTCTTATGTTTTTTAAGTGCTTATAATTAGTTACAGGATTCTAAGTCCTAGACAATGCTTTTTAACTTTTTTGTCCGTCTGTCGGTCTGTCTGTCGCTATGTTGGCTTCACTAAATGGTTTCCAGTTCCTTTGTGGTTTTGGCCTCATGCTGTTTCTTGATCTGACGTGAGAAGCAACATTTTCAAAATATCTTAGTTACATTACTTTCGAGAAGATTTTCGAGCAGAATTGAATTACACGGTACTTATTGGCTTTTTCTGAGAGAGTCTCGATAGGCAAGTAAGGTGTGTTGAACGACAAGGCATCCACGCAATTAAAGTATTTTGTGAATCATAGGTGAAAGCTTTGCTATCTCATTATTTATATAGGTATATCAATCAACATTGGCTTTAAAGTTTCTTTATATTTCCTTGTTCAAACATTATAAAATGCCTTCAATTATTAATTTTATATCAATTCCAGTATTTTTTCTGAAGACATTTGCGGTTTCTCAAACAGTTATCGACTTGAATTTTCTTGGTCCTCCTGACTGCTGCAGATGATGTATCTTACTTTGAAAACGTCAACAATATGACAAAGCTGTGATCTTGACTTTTTCTGTTGTTATTAGTTTGTGGTCTTATTTGCCTTTTCTGGTTATTTTGAAAAGAAATCTCTTGGTTTCGTTCAAAAGGTAAAGTTTATTCGCCTTCTGTTTGTATCTTTCTTCACAAAATCCAGTTTTTTTACAAATTCTACATCTGAAATGTTGTGGACTATTTAAAACATACATTACCGTTCAATAACCTTAATTCCAGAAGTTACGATTACTTATAGTGATCTTTTCTGGTTATTCTGAAAAAAAAAAGAAATCTCTTGGTTTCGTTCAAAAGGTAAAGTTTATTCGCCTTCTGTTTGTATTTTTCTTCACAAAGTCCAGCTTTTTTACAAATTCTATATCTGAAATGTTGTGGACTATTTAAAATATACATTACCGGTTAATAACCTTAATTCCAGAAGTTACGATTACTTATAGTGATCTTTTCTGGTTATTTTGAAAAAAAGAAAGCTCTTGGTTTCGTTCAAAAAGTAAAGCTTATTCGCCTTCTGTTTGTGTCTTTCTTCAGAAAAGCCAGCTATTTTACAAATTCTACATCTGAAATATTGTGGACCTTAATTCCAGGAGTAACGATTGCTTTCATTTGGTGATCATAGTGATGTTTTGTAAATTGGTATTGAGTTAAAAAGCTGCAAAAACAAAAAAGAAATAGACTTGAGGCACATAAATTCCTATGGTCCTAATTAAACGATAGTTACATAAATCTATCAAAAAAATAAATATACCGGCAAAAGCTTGGAAAAATAAAATAAAACACCTGTTAAAATGTTCGTTAGAATTTACTATTGCATTTTAATACAGTTTAAAAATTGAGAAATATTCACGCTGTACTTAATCTTTAGGTACTCTTTACATATAAATAAAATTGAAATGTCTGTCTGTAATTTCAAAATAATTATGTTTTGCAAGTGGTTAGACTTAGTTATACGATTCTAAGTCTTAAACAACCCTTTTAACATGATTGTCTGTCTGACAGTCTGTCTGTCGCTCTGTTGGTCTGTCTGTCTGCCTGTCGAAAATATCATACATAATATCATTTTAACTCACATACAAATATTAACAATAATGTGCAAAAAATATTCTATAGACCCATATTTTTTAAATATTTAAAGTAACCTTAAGAATTGAGGAAACTGAATCTTTTTAATGAAAATAATTATAACTTGCATCAGTTTCGTAACCGTCATGTTGTCATCTTCTGTTGGGGTTTCAACTCCACTTGGTATTAACATTTCCTTAGCCGCTTCACTAAATGGTTTCCAGTTCCTTTGTGGTTTTGGCCCTATGCTGTTTCTTGATCTGACGTGAGAAGCAACATGTTCAAAATATCTTAGTTACGTTACTTTCGAGGAGATTTTCGAGCAGAATAAAATTGAATTGCACGGTATTGGCTTTTCCTGAGAGAGTCTTGATAGGCAAGTAAGGTGTGTTGAACGACAAGGCATCCATGTTATTAAAGTATTGTAATACTTTTAACTTAATTCCAGAAGTAATATAGTATAGTGATGTTTTGTGAATTGGTATTTACGAAACAAACTGCAAAAATGAAATAGACTTTAGGCAAATAAATCCCTATGGGCCTAATTAAACGTTAGTTTATTGTTTGTTGCCGCACTACAATCTATATTCTTTACATATTGATAAAATTGAACTGACGTCTGTGATTACAAAATAATTATGTTTTATTCAAGTGCTTATAATTAGTTAGGTACACGATTATTATCACTAAACAACCCTTTTTAACATTTTAGTCTGTCTGTCTTTCGATTTGTCCGTGGTTAACTCAGGGATGGCTGAACTGATTCAAACTTCCGCTGGAATGTAGAGGACTTTTTACACATATAAGCTACAATTTGACCCGGTAGGTAGCGTTGTTGTCGCATTACCGAATCTTTACTTTTTCTACTCATCTATACATATAAATAAAATTAAAGTATTTGTCTGTGATTTCAAAATAATTAGGTACATATATTTTTTCAAGTGCTTATAGTACCTAAGTTACACGATTCTAAGTCCTAAACACCTTTATTTAACATTTTTCTGCATCTCTGTCTGTCTTTCTGTCCGTTCGGGGTAATCGTTAGAATGGCACCACTCCTTAGAAGCATCGACAGCTGACCCATCGCCTTCAAGATTGACGTCCATGCCTTGAGGGGCGCGATGTAGTGGTAGGTACATACAGAGACGGCGAAGTCAAACAACACGGCGACGGGTGCAAGCGTTGTTCTCACACGCAATAACTACAAATTCATATATGAAGAAGTTCTCGAGTCTGCCGTCGGACTATTGTCCATCAGGCACGATCAAATAGTCTGGTTAGAGGAATAGAGTTCAAAACATGTTATTGCTCCACAAGTTCTCTGTTATTTTACCATCCTATTTGTAACGTGCATGTCTTATTTTGCATAATAGGTATCAAAAAAGGGAACCTTGTGCAAGCTGTTGTAGCAACCAGATATCAGGACTGACAAAAGTTAGTCTTATTTAAACCAAGCAAAAGTTACCTTGTTTTCATAGTTTTTTGTAAAAATGATAAAGTTACATTTGCTGTCTACAAACACCCCGCACGCATAATTTGACGTTAGGTTCATGTTTTATTATTGTTATTTATATTGCTATTTAATGAAGAGGTAAATATGTTACTTTGGATGTTCGAGATAAACTCCAGTTCAACTGATCCGATACTGAAAATTCTTTCATTGTGAAAAGGTACTTTATTCCTGACTGCTTCAGTCTATAAATCATTTGAATTTAAGCATTATAAATCATAAATATTTTAAAAACATCGCGCACATAACAATTTGTAATACATAAAAGTTACGTAATATAAAAAAAACATTTAAAATATTAACAAATGTTGACTTCAGATATCATTCTTTTAAACAAAAAATACTTACGAAAGTCGTTAAATAAATATCTGCTAATAGTGCTGCGAAAACAAACATAAAGAAAAACCTCATTGGGAACATCTTCTTGTTTTTTAAAACCCACCTGGGCATCGCAGCGCCGTGATCCAATTGCGGCTCTAAATACGGTTGTTTTCTCACCGCCGACCCTAGTTCTGTCTATGGAGCGTGACGTCTTGGAAGGCCGTCCCCTCCTTCTGCGAGTCAGTCATGCTAAGCATGGAGGCGGTGGCGCGTGAGAGGGAAATCCAGCGCCCTCTACCCAACCGCAGGTCCGGACGTCGAGGACGTCGAATAAGGGACGACCTCCGACCACCCTAAATTTTATTGACTGCTTGCGGACGGTGAGCCCAGGGTGCTCTCCTCGTCCGCCTAAAGGCGAGGAGGTGGGGTAGTGCAGAAACAAAAAAATTTCGAAAAAAAAAAATCAGGCACTCAATGTATGTGAGTGTGTTTTTGTGTTCTTCCCAATATCTCAAACACATTAGTATTTGAGTCAAATTTATTTTACCCTAATTATATAATTAATGTATCCCAGTATTCTGTTGTTTCACCTAATGTGGCTAATGCGCTGAGGTTTTTCTGAACTGTGTCAAGTAATTGTCTCAAACACACCGAGGATTCTTTCTCAATATTCTTTAAGTTGTATGTATAGTGCATGAATGTGATTTGAAATTTCCTGACAGCTGTCGTTTGTTATCATATCTTTCACACAACAATATCCACGCTACCACAAAGTTGTCACCTGTAATGTCTACTGATTTTATAACTAATAATTCACTGCCCGATAGTGATTCAATTGAATAAGCCGGGAAGCCTGTACCACCAACAGCTGGTAATCATTTTCAAATTGTTCACTTTCTGGGTCTGGTCCATCGGTGAACTCTGAGATGTCAGCGTTCAATTCAATGAGTGTCTGAACGTCCTGGAAAGTTTTATGCATTGTTTTAAACTCCAAAAGTCTTTTTTATAATTCAATGACTTGGATATCTGTTAATTTTTAATGGGCAGAATGAGGTTAATATATTTTTTAAATAATGTGACTTTCTTTTTATCAATGCCACGTTGTTTGATTAATTCTGTATCATCAGGTTTATTACCTTTGATGTCTATTGCTGTGAATTAAGGACACACAATGTTGCAAAAGAAATAAGAAAATAAATGAATGTCAAGTCATTATGTCATAAATAAGTTAAACCTGAACCTGGATTACAAAACACTATCATAAGTTTTTTGCCATCTAACAGAAAGCTCAGAATATGAGCTTGATGCAGATTTTGGTGCCAATTCGAACGGTGACGATGATTCATTGAAAAAAGTAACATTACAAACGAGTAACGAGAAATTTCCTACAATCACAATATGAAAATGCATATCAATGTATCCACTCGAAAGATGTCTTGCATTGACCATATTCTGAGTAACATCTCACATGCTGTCGGCACTGTCTTACCTCTCTATCTGTCTGACCATGAAACTGCAGAAATGCTTAGTTTCCATATAAAGCCTAGATTCCAAAAACCATTAATTTACCACATGTATAGGAGAGACCATAGCTTGGATAATATTCGTAAATTTAAAGAATGTTTACTACAATTATCTTGGGCAGATATATACATGGAAAGCAATCCAAATACAGCATTTAATATTTTTCATTTCTTTTTTTGTCTAATGTATAATCTTTGTTTTCCCTAAATTAGAATAAAAGTAAATTTAGACAGACAGAAACAAACTTGGATAAGCAAAGGTCTTAAAAAAAATTGTAAGACTAAGAGATCCTTAAGATACAAATTGTATAAACATAAAACTGAACACAATAAAACATTTATACTGTATATTCCAAGTTACTAAGAAAATGTATTTATTATTCTAAAAAAATAGAAAACATAAATTTTATTAATAAATACGATAATAAGTTCAGAGCTACCTGGTCGATTATCAAAAAGGAAATCCAGATTACTAATCCCAAAGATCATATTGATCATATTAAAATTAATGGCATCTCTCTCACAAACCCGGTTGACATTGCATCGGCTTTCAATGACCACTTCATAATTTCTACACATCAACCGACACATTGTGAAAATGAAAGTACAAATATAAAATAATATGCGTCTAGTGCAAAAATTCCATTACGGCGGAATGTTACTTTATTCACATCTATGCTTTATTCCTACTGAATCGTTTTAAAGTTCTTAAAAATTTTTGCAATACTGCAAATAATAATAATAACTATGGCAAAAAAAATCACACGATTACGACGATTGTGTGCTTCTATTGGGCTGTTCCTTGTTAGGTATTTCATTAAAAGGGCGAACATGTCTTGTCTGCGCCACAATCAAATTATATAAATATAATTTAATATGCACTTGGAACTTGTTTCCGATCTTAGTTCTGACTTATTTCTCGCAAAAATGCACTTACGAAGAATTTTGTACTGTGCTTGTTCAAACCGAAAATATATTCAATAGTCGACCTCTAAGTGTTTTGAGCTCGGAACCTTCCGATATTACCACATTAACGCCTAATCACTTTTTAAATATAGCTCCGCTCAAATTCTTACCCGCTGAAGATGTAACTGATATCACTGATAATCGTTTATCACGCTATCAATTAATCAATAAAATCACGCACTCATTTTGGCAACGTTGGACCAAAGCATATCTCACTTTTTTACAAGAAGGAGAAAAATGGAACTCGCCCTCAAAACCTATCGAATTAGGTACTATCGTCGTAATTAAATATAATAACTCTCCTCAATTATTCGAACAGTTAAAGTAAATACCGCGACTGGTTCTTAGTAGTTCGCCAGTAGTTCGGGTTTGCCCGTTATCTTTTCAATAAAATTCTCTAACTCTTATTTTATAATTATCTGCTATTTAATTATTAGTTGAGAGGAAACCTCTTAGCCGGGGGAGCTGTCTATGCCACAATCAAATAAGATAAATATGTAATTTAATTTAATATATTTATGAAAAGATAGCCTTTCACTCAAGCACGCACAAAAATAAATTAATATTATTAATCTAGCAACATTCATAATCAGCCCACTCAACAATTCACTCAAATTCATTATTTTCTAACACGCAAGGGCCAATCAAAATCCCGTATTACTCTCTCCTTACACCCGCGCATACCCCTTTCGCTCCCCCTGTCCCGGTCCAATTAGTGTCGTTCCAAATTCGCACCCTAAAGCACGTGTCCGCGCCCACCACTCCGCCAAAAAAGTACTCAAAAACTCAAGTACTCAAAAGTGTTGTGTGTGTGAAAATTGACTTTGTTGGTGACTTACCAGCTTCTAAGACCTAGGAATACAGCACTGCTCCGCTTCAAGCTATCGAAAAAAAACACTCTAAACAAACTCCATTCCTGCTTTTCCGTAAGTTCCTAAATTCCTAGCCTTTTCCGCTGCGCCCACGACATGTCTAGAAGAAGATAATTTCTTGTCTTTTATCCGAACTCAGCCGTCGTTCTTTGGCTGATGCTAATTCTCTGGTCTTATCTTGGTATGCATGTTGTAGCCCACAATTCTATTAAATATTTGTGATGATCGCTAGAATTTCTCACCAAGCTGCATTACTATGGCTATGATTTTTATACGATTACCACGTTTAATCACAAAGATTTTATATTAGCACGTTTGAGGGTATTATTTTGAGCTGTTTAACCCAGATACTCCTGAAACTATTATTGCATCTCAGATCATTGTGTTTTTTGATATGTTGATATACGTATCATCAATTAATGTGGAAAAATACAAAAAAAAATCCTGACCATCTGGAAAAGTCGGTAAACCATGGGCGTTATAACGGCCGGTAGGAGAATGTCCGACTATGGCTAATTTGTACGGAAAGGTTACTAAATAAAGATAAATTAAATAAAAGTAATATTTATGAAGTTATATATATATATTTAATCTTATACATACTATAGCTATTATTTATTTAGTATGTACCTATGATAGGCAAAGTAATAATTTCATACTCAGTGCCTACTAAAAATTAGGCCCTAAGTTTGAATTTAGTATTTTCTCAGTTTGTATGGTAAGTAACAAAACAAGTTTTAGGATGTAAATGAACGTCACATTTTTTACAGAAAACATTAGCCTTTTTTTTACAAAGTATGCACCTGAGCAGATTTTTTTGTATTCAATTAAATGATCGATTTCGTCGTATCGGGATGTGTCTCCATAAGAAGCCGGAGTACAAGATGGCCCACTCCTTCCATTACTCTTATAAGTTTCTAATACGCTTTTATCTATTTCTCTTCGAAAAGAAGGATGATAATAGTCTCCTTTATCTTGCTTGTACAATTGCCAGGCATTGTGCACTGACATATCTAAACAGTGAGCAATCAAGGGAAAGTGCCATTTTTTTCCTCGTATAGAAGTTCAACAAAGGCTAATGATATGAGAACGCTCTAAGCCTCCCATATTTTCATTATACTTTTTATGATGTCAGGTTGATTGATTTGTACATATTTCTCCGCTTCTTGAGAAAAACGTTTAGCCTTATGCAATGGTTCCACTGTTTCCACGTTTGAAGCAACTGCAACTACACTATTGTCGTTACACTTGCAAACAAGAATATTACCAGGATTGAGAACTGTACCATCACTTGCCGATGATGTACTTGCTATGGGAGAAAGACTTGATATGTTTCTCAGGAAATGATCAGGGCTATCATTTTGTGTAGGATATTCTACAGTACACCTTCTTTTAGCGAGGCGAGATAGGGGAATGTCGTATTCTTCGTCTTCAGACGATGACTCATCGTAATGGATTTCGGCTTGCGCTCTTAGTTGTGCACCTGTAAGAGCAATCATAAAATACTGTTACCTATAGCTAAACCTATTGTATGCAGTGTTTGACGGTAATATTTACATTCTGAGAACCCACCTGGCAGATTTTGTATATTTACAAAATCTTCGTCACCCGAATTCTCATCAGTGACGTCTGCATTTACATTTTCTGAGGGTAAAATTGAGACAGCCTTGGGCAAAGTAATATCGTCATCAGCCGCCCCCAATATATCTAATATTTCGTTTAATTTTTATAACGTTTGTCTTTGCTACAATCTGAAATGCAAAAGTAAAATATAATAGACGTACATTATCCTACCGGGCGTTATAACGCCCATGATATATTGAGATGAATAAAAGTCAGAAATTGCACAATAGTATATACGAACACTAGCTTTAGCCCGCGGCTTCGCTCGCGTGTAACTATAAAAATAAAGGATACATTTTCACACAAGTATGTAATTTTTTCCCTGGTTACGAAAAGCATAACACAGCGTTTTTTAAGTTTAAGATTGATTATTATTAAAAGGAACTTAGTGAATAACTGTTGTTTGTCAACAGAATTCCTCCAGCACTTCTTTGTAAACGACGTTTACAGTGGTTCTTTTTGGGGCTAAAATAACTAAGCTACTCGCAGAGCTCTCTCTGGAGCAAGCTACATAAAACTGTCAATGTGAGAAAAAGTCTTCACTTAAATCAATGCTGGCCATTTTTAATGACTGGCCTCGGGACTGGATACTGGGAGGCAACTGTATTCATTTAAATTCGAAAGGATATTCTGATGGAATCAATGGTATCCTTGGTATGAAAACTACTTCTCCTCGAGCGTATCCCGTAATAACTGTTGCTTCTATGATGTTTTTGTGTAGAGCTTTAATTTGTTATCTGGTGCCATTGCACAATTTAGGCAGATTGAGATTTCTCAATAGCATCACTGGAGCGCCGATTTTAAGGCTAAGTTTATGGGATAGCAAACCAGAAGGATTTAGACTGTTGAGAAATTCTATAGGGTAATGGACGGCATCATCTGTTTCAATCACAGAACCAAAGGACTTGTTTTCAACTTCTTGTTCTTTAAATGCTTTTATCAAACGGTCGTTCATTAAAGCTGTTCTATCATTTTCAGGTGTTAGGATAGCACGCTCGCATAACAATTCAAAAGGCTTTTCCTTTATGCTACTGATGTCGGGATATATTTTAGCTGTTAAATCGGATATGGAGGTAACTACTGTGGCCAAATTTGAAGGGATTGTAATTTGGCCTTCGAGTAATGGATCATTTCCATCACCTATTTTGAGTAGTATCTAAGCATAAAGCCGAGCGGATGCATCACCTCTTAAATAGACCCGCATGTTTTTTGTAAGTGCTAGTTTACGAATATGTGGCCACAAATAAGAAGTTCTTAAGCACGATTTTACTTCATCTGCCCGTGTACCTCTAGGTACGACAGGTAAGGTTTGTCGAAAATCTCCAGCTAACAGCACGGTGACGCCACCCAT
The DNA here is from genome assembly GCA_944739405.2 of Euclidia mi. Lineage (NCBI taxonomy): Eukaryota > Metazoa > Arthropoda > Insecta > Lepidoptera > Erebidae > Euclidia > Euclidia mi. Next base: position 55,409,735 of record OX123199.2, read on the forward strand.
TATGTTATTATTTCCTCTGATGTCCTTTGTAATGTTCTATTTAACGCCTCAAATCCACCCTTAGCGCCATTGTGCATTAATCACAAACTATTAACTTACATTATTTTAAAACTTGCGCCATATTACTTTGTTTTGAAATATTACAAATAGGCGTTTCTATTCGTGTCAAATTAAAAGGCAGTTTGAAGGCAGAATGAGCTGTTTTACCACCTTGCAGTGTCGCAGCAATGCCCGAGGAAGCAACTGCCAAAGCTATACCACGCTGTTTTCGTTTTCTACATAGCAAAAGGTTTATTAAAAATGTATTCCCTGTACCCCCAGGAGCGTCTAAGAAAAATATTTGACCAGTGCTTTTTCCGATGCCTTTTAAGATTTGGTGATAAACCTTGAACTGTTCGTCATTTAGTGATTTTTCATTAGTAATGATGACTTGCTCTAAAATATTGGACCGTAACTGATTTCCCGAAGATAGTCTCTATTTTGTAAGACAGCTTCATACCTGCGTGGCTGAGGTAAGCCATACTGTTGTAGACATTGGCTTCCTAATTATAGTACTGTGTCTTCAATACAAACTAAACATTTGTTGTATACTTCATTTAATATTAAATTACTCTACGGGCCAACGACCGTACATTTGCCGCGGTCAGCATTTTACGCCAAACGTGACAATTTGTAACATGCATAAAATCAGTTCACTTTCAGCAAGCGTATCGTGTACTCATAAGCATTTTAACATATCAATCATTTAATCATAATTTAGCATAGTTTATCAAGTTTGTATTTTCCGGTAACCAATAAATAAGTGTTCAAGTTAAACAATCTATCATTTCTATCGATCAATTATCAAGAAGTGTACGTTGCCCGTTCCATAAAACGTGCAACGGCACGGTACCGGAGCCGGATATGAACCAGCGACCTATGGATCCGGCTCGAAGGACCACGTCAATAATATGTTGCAGAATCTGAAAAACATACAAGACATGTTATCAGACACTATAATCGACGTATATCATGGTCGATTTAACCCGAATTTACTGTCACCGGAACAACTAAACGAACTAAGCAGAATCGCAAGTCAGCTGCCCAAGGAGTTCTCTCTGCCGATTGATGATGTGTAGAACGATATGCAAAGTATCTATCAATTGCTGATAGTTAAAACAAGAGCATCGGCAAAATACTGTCTTTTTGATATCAAGGTACTTTTCATCACCATGTTGTAACTCTATTTCTACTTGATGGCGTATATCTTGTTACATGATATCTTTGTGCTTTTCCCAAAGACTTAATGCATCTGACAATTGACAAAATATTAACATAACTGAAAAAAGTTTGCGTAATTTAAATGGAGAATCACAAAGTGCTACTTCTTCCATTGTTGCATCCCAGTTCCTATCGTCTTCTAGGAGGCCTAAAGTCTTGCATGCTAATTCATATGTGGAATGAACCGTTCCATTAACAGTTTTCAAATCTAAGAAGGAAGTAGGGCCACGAATTTCGTGAAGCAGAAAGCGAAGATAATAACACTCGGTATTATTTGGGTGTATGGTATATACCCTACCTAAAGTCTGGTCTTTCTTTATACCCGGCCACCCATTGACGCGTTTTCTTCTATCGAATTTATTATTTTTCCTTACGTAAAACGATGGAACTTCAACATAAAGAAGTGTTTTAGCAAAATTATCAATTTTACACTAATAAAAAAATGCTAAGAGTGTTGTTTTTGGTGGATTCGTGATGATATCTTGTGCACATAGAGGACTTCCTATAAAAATATTTAGCCCCTATTTCACCCTCTTAGATTGGTTTAAGTTTGCAAAAATTATAAAATGCACGTATATTTATTTATAACTGAAATGGCATGCTTTACATTAAAAATGACGGACTGCGCATATAAACTTGCAATCCCCATTTCACCCTTTTCAAAGTAGATATTCAAAAACGCTAAAACACGTGTTTGTTTATTTCTAACCAGAAGTTCGCAGTTCGCACCCAAAATTCCATGCTTCTATCTTTGAAAATGACGGACCTCCCATACAAACTTTCAACCCTCATTTCTCACCCTTAGAGTGTAGATTTGCAAAATTTCTAAAATAAATGTATATTTATTTCCTACCAGAAATTTACATATGAAGTTTCATGTGCCTAACTTTAAAAATGACGGATTTCCATACAACCGTTTATCCCTTATTTCACCCCTTTAGGGGTGGAATTTCCAAAAAACCTTCCTTAGTGAGTGCTTACGTCATAAAATGCATCAACTGTCAAAATTTCAAGTCTCTAGCCCCTGTGGTTTAGGCTCTGCGTTGATGAATCAGTCTGCCCAAGCATTTTTATATATAGATTGCATTATAATATATTGTTAACACTTACACACAGCACACACAGGGCAGTGTCCTTGGCCCAAGCTTATTTCTTATGTATATTAACGATCTGTGTCAACTTAATTTGATTAATGGCAAAATTATCGCATATGCCGCTGACACCGTTTTGGTATTTTATGGTAGAACTTGGGCTGATGTACAACAGCATGCAGAAGTGGGATTTCACAAGATCAGACAGTGGCTAAGCAGAAACCAATTGACACTTAATGTGGCCAAAACAACATTTGTACCATTTACGTTTGCTAAATCGAAACCATCCAATTTAATAATTAAAAGTAATTTATGTAATTTTCCATATGACAATATTTGTTCATGTCCGTCCATTTCTACATCAAAATACGTCAAATATCTGGGTGTTTTAGTAGATGACGAGCTGTACTGGCAGCCTCATATCGAGTCGATGCCATCGCGCGTCAGAAAATTAACGTGTATCTTTAAAAAACTTAGGTTTGTTGCCGACTTTCAGCTTTTGCGTACGATATACTATGCACTAGCTCAATCTATTCTTGCAAATTTTATTCAAATATGGGGTGGTGCCTGCAAGTCGTACATGATACAAGTCGAAAGAGCACAGAGATGTATTTTAAAGGTCAGACTAGTTCTCTGTATAAAGAATGCCAAGTTTTATCTGTCAGGCAACTATATATTTTTCAGCTTGTAGCTCAACATCATAAATCAATACATTTTATACCTGGCACTGACAGCACGAAATGCACAAAAACAAACATTTGTTTATTAGTTATATATCGCACTGCATCTGCAAGACGACAACAAATATATATGGCCCCTCGCCTCTACAATCTGAAATAAGAAATAATAGTCACTGCTCACATTTATTAGGATTAAAATGTGGGTACTTTAAATATGTTTTCTGTGGCGTTATAACGCCCGGTAGGAGTAAGTGGGTATGTGGTATTTCTGGAACACGTCCAAAACCTCGCCTATTCTCTAAATTGTCGATATCATACTGGCCTTTTAATGATTTTATATCTTAGCCCGAATATGTGCCTCAAGTGATGGTATTTCATTCTAGATGGTGACATCGGACTAAGTCAAAGTCAAAATCATTTATTCATCTAGGCCACAAAATGAACCTCAAAACGCTTGCGAACGTCAAAATTTAAGTTAATTACTTAATGGTTCTACATTTACATTTACTGCCACGTTCGCAATGCAATATGTAGAACCATGAGAAAGAACGGGCAATAAAACTCATGGTCACTCTTTTCAAACAAATATAATGGTGGTACATTTTATTTTTGTAAGGAGCTGCAACTGTTTCACATTGTAGACATCTGCTATTAAATTTTTTAGTAACTATTGATATCATACTCAAGCAGTAAATGATGTTCATATGGTAAGCCTTCCAAAGTAAATATGGTGAAACAGGAGCATCCACAAGGGCGGATTCCGTGCAGATTCCGCATCGCTTCTTGCTTGCGCTTGGGAGCTGTTTGCGTTTCTCCGCATCGCTGTCACTGCAGTGTAGCCGTCGACAGTCTTGGCCACCATGGCCTATCGTGCAGCAGGAGTGCTGGGCGTATTTCCCGACATGCCCATATTAATGACATACTCCGTCGAGCTCTTGTCACTGCCGGAGTACCAACTCACCTTGAACCTAATGGCTTGGTACGCGACTATGGGAAGAGACCAGACGGTATGTGGTTGTTAATTTTAGTAGTATATTTCGATTTGCAAGTTCTTTTCTATCAGTGAAGCAAGGAATCTTACATTTTTCGAGTAACTAAAGTGTTAATTTGTAATAAATCGCTCAAAATTGTACATTATAATTTAAAAAATCGGTCTCGAGGTTGTTTCATTTCTTTGCATTTTCTGAGAACGTTTACCTTAGTAATGTATATTTTATTCACACCATCAGAAAGTAGTGATTGCAACGAACAAAACGCTGAACAATTTAAAAAACAAAGCTGATATATTGACGTTAGAATTTTCAATTGAAAATTATGGTTTTATTTCGATATTAAGTCAAAATAAGGTGTAAAAATAAATATTTTAAATTAAAAACATTATCAGTGTGTTTGGAACATAATAAGGCAAGTTTTCACCAAATTTCGTGTAAAAGAAAAACTATTGTAAAAGCTAAAAATAAAAAACCAAAAACTTGGTTATTTGAATTTTTCATATAAATTAAGACGTTGTGTGAATAAAGTGTAAATCAAAAAGTTGTAGATCTTTTTATTATCTACAACTTTGCCATTGACGTTTGTTCCCGTAGGACTTGAAGATTTGCTAGCAATCGAGATAAACCCTTTTTTAGCCTTAAAATCGCAACCCCATCCTCTTCCCGACCTCAAATCGCCCGTAATTTATTTTTCCTTAAATTTTTGCTATATTCTCTTTCTTTTCCAATGGGATTCATCCTACTATAATTTTCTACCGTTTCAAAAATTATCTACCCTGGTCTAAAACCTCTGCCATCATACAAAGTTATTATATTTTAAACTAATTAAATATTGAAGGTATGTAGTTACATTAAATCTGTATGGTGACAAAATATATACTTAAATAAAATCTTTATGTTTAATTAGTGGTCCACCTAAGTTCTGGAACCAGCCCAGGGGGGGGTCATGACCCCCATGACCCCTCCCCCCCTGGATCCGCCCTTGAGCATCCACTTACGTCTTTTTAATGTAGGCACTATGGTAGAAGTGAATGAAGCAGAAAGTAACGGTATATGAAACCAAAGCAATCGACAACCTATTAGTTAGCCTATGACCACGAGTTACCCACATTTTACAAATCCGCAAAGTTATAATGAAAGTGTGGAACATGAATGCAAAATATAGTATGAAATAAGAATATCGTAATTAACTACACTATAAAATAAAACAACTAATTATTGACCTAGTCAAAAGCGAGCAACTACTTCCAAGCGCTCATGTCATCAAAATAATCCTTCAAACTGTAATCATCATCCTCTTAGCGTTATCCCAGTTTTCAATCTGGGGTCTGCTTTCTAGTCTAACCGGATTTGGCTGAATATTAGCTTTTCCACGGAGCGACTGCCTGTCTGACCTCCGCAACCCGAAGGGATAGCGATATTCCATAGTTTAGACTAGTTTCAGTTTATTTAGAAGGTACTGATGCCCTGTAACGACTGTCAAAGATCTTCATGACAACCGGGACCGACGGCTTAACGTGCTCTCTGAGGCACGGGACAAGCGATAATTAACAATTCAATACGCACATAACTCCGAAAAGTCATTGGTGCGCGCCGTGGATTCGAACCTGATACCCTCTGCATAGCAGTCTGTTGGTATATCCACTCGGCTATCGCTGCCTCAAATCCTTCAAACTGTAATATGCCTTATTTATAAGATTATTTTTAACTTCTGCCTGAAACGAACTTAATGGCAAGTCTAAAATATGAGTTGGTATCTTATTGTATATGCGAATACTGAGCCCAATAAAAGAGCTATGCGTTTTGTGCTAACGAAAATACTGAACACATAATTTATGTCTATTTCAAGTATTGATATTGTGTAAGTCAGTGTTCATTTTATAAGAATTTATATTTAGTCTTACATGCATAACACTGGCATAAATATATTGTGACGCTACAGTAAGAAAACCAATAGTTTTAAATTTTTCGGAACATGAATGCAAAATATAGTATGAAATAAGAATATCGTAATTAACTACACTATAAAATAAAACTACTAATTATTGACCTAGTCAAAAGCGAGCAACTACTTCCAAGCGCTCCTGTCATCAAAATAATCCTTCAAACTGTAATATGCCTTATTTATAAGATTATTTTTAACTTCTGCTTGAAACGAACTTAATGGCAAGTCTAAAATATGAGTTGGTATCTTATTGTATATGCGAATACTGAGCCCAATAAAAGAGCTATGCGTTAAATTTTTCTTTGAGACTCTTGTCTTTAACTGGTAAATGGCCCTAACTGCCCGTTTCTGCAATATAAAAATATTTTCGATATCAGCAGCTCTACCCCATAACAATATGCCATATGACATAACACTATGAAAATAACTAAAATAAACCAATCTAGCCGAATCGACATCGGTCAACCTACGAACCTTCTTAACGGCATAAGCAGCTGAGCTAAGTTTTCCTTCTGGACCACATCCAAAACCTCGCCTATTCTCTAGATAGTCGATATCATACTGGCCTTTTAATGAATTTATATCGTAGCCCGAATATATGCCTCAAGTGATGGTATTTCATTGTAGATGGTGACATCAGACTAATAAAGTCTCACCTTTTGTAGCGCATAACTCATTCTACTGAAGAGTTGTTAACATCGCCATATACTCGAGGCAGTAGTTATGGCATAGATTTTCAAGAATAATGTTTAACAGTCGCAGCAAATTTTCCTGTTCAGGGCTGTAGTTAAGTCATTAGATGCGACAGTTTGCAGGTTGAATTCTTATGCATTAGTAAAATAGTATGCGTCTAGTGCAAAAAAATCCATTACGGCGGCATGTTACTTCATTAAGTTTTACTGATTAAAGCTCATATTGTAATTCTAATAAAACATTTAATAGAATAGTCCAGCTTATTCGACTCGCGGACCGCGACCGGAGCCCGCTCGGGGACAGTAGATAAAGATCTGCCATTGCTGCTGATCGCTTGATGAGTTGATTCTTGTACCGGCATCGAAGCGAAGTGCCCATTATTGTTGTCTGCAATGTTCCTGGAACTGTAACATGAGAATATTTTTAGAGGAGTCATAGTAAGAATATAGGTATAGTACAGCAAACAATATTATACTTACGGCGCCGCGCCGATTGCTATAGCGTGTAGGTCTTGTGCCACCCGCAGCTCTGCCACGCTGAAGTTGCGGATGCGGCGCGATTAAAGCACGCGTTCTTCTGCAAAGTTGCGACGATCGCTAGTATTTCTCACCAAGCTGCATAACTATGGCTATGATTTTTATACGATTACCACGTTTAATCACAAAAATTTTATATAAGCACGTTTGAGATATGGTATTTCTGGACAACGTTCAAAACCTCGCCTATTCTCTATCTCTAGATAGTCGATATCATACTGGGCTTTTAATGATTTTATGTCTTAGCCCGAATATGTGCCTCAAGTGATGGTATATCATTGTAGATGATGACATCAGACTTATAAAGTCTCACCCTTAGTAGCGAATAATTCATTCTACTGAAGAGTTGTTAACATCGCCATAAACTCTAGCCAGTAGTTATGGCAAAGATTTTCAAGAATAATGTTTTACAGTCGGAACAAATTTTCCTAATCAGGGCTGTATATAATATTGTGTCATTAGTTGCGACAGTCTTCATGTTGAATTTTTATGCATTAGTAAAATAATGTGCGTCGAATGCAAAAAATTCCATTACGGCGGAATGTTACTTTATTCACATCTATGCTTTATTCTTACTGCATCGTTTTAAAGTTCTTAAATTTTTTTGCAATACTGCAAATAATATTTATAGCAAACATTTTCACACGATTACGACGATTGTGTGCTTCTATTGGGCTGTTCCTTGTTAGGTATTTCATTAAAAGGGCGATCATGTCTTGTCTGCGCCACAATCAAATTATATAAATATAATTTAATATACACTTGGAACTTGTTTCCGATCTTAGTTCTGACGTATTTCCCGCAAATACGCACCTACGAAGAATTTTGTACTGTGCTTGTTCAAATCGAAAATCTATTCAATAGTCGACTTCTATGTGTTTTGAGCTCGGACCCTTCCCATATTACCACATTAACGCCTAATCACTTTTTAAAATAAATATAACTCCGCTCAAATTCTTACCCGCTGAAGATGTAACTGACATCGCTGATAATCGTTAATCACGCTATCAATTAATCTATAAAATCACGCACTCATTTTGGCAACGTTGGAACAAAGAATATCTCACTTCTTTACCAGAAAGAGAAAAATGGAACTCGCCCTCAAAACCTGTCGAATTAGGTACTATTGTCGTAATTAAAGATAATAACTCTCATCCTCTCTGTTGGCCTCTAGGTATAGTAGATGCGCTTCATCCTGGAAAAGACAAATTTATTCGAACAGTTAAAATAAATACCGCGACTGGTTCTTACATAAGGCCAGTAGTTCGGGTTTGCCCGTTGTCTTTTCAATAACATTCTCTATTCCTTATTTTATAATTATCTACTCTCTACCTTTATATGGCTCACTTAATATCTTAATTTTGAATTAAATTATTTGTTGAGAGGAAACCTCTAAGCCGGGGGAGTTGTCTGTGCCACAATCAAATAAGATAAATATGTAATTAAATTTAATATATTTATAAAAAGAAAGCCATTCACTCAAGCACGCACAAAAAAAATATTATTAATCTAGCAACATTCATCATCGGCCCACTCAACAATTCGCTCAAATTCATTCTTTTCTAACACGCAAGGGCCAATCAAAATCCCGTTTTACTCTCTCCTTACTCCCGCGCATACCCCTTCCGCTTCCGCCTTCCTCGCTCCAAATAGTGTCGTTCCAAATCCGCACCCTGAAGCACGTGTCCGCACCCGCCGCTCCGCCAAAAAAGTTCTATAAAACTCAAGTACTCAAAAGTGTTGTGTGTGTGAAAATTGACTTTGTGGATGGCTTACCAGCTTCTAAGACCTAGGAATACAGCACTGCTTCGCTTCAAGCTATCGAAGAAAACACTCTAAACAAACTCCATTCCTGCTTTTCCATACTTACCTAAATTCCTAGCCTTTTCCGCTGCGCCCACATGTCTAGAAGACCATACTTTCTTGTCTTTTATCCAAACTCAGCCATCAAACTTTGGCTGATGCTTATTCTCTGGTCTTGTCTTGGTATGCATGTTGTAGCCCACAATTCTACTTAAAAGTTGTGACGATCGTTAGAATTTCTCACCAAGCTGCATTACAATGGCTATGATTTATACGATTACCACGTTTAATCACAAAGATTTTATATTAGAACGTTTGAGACTATTGTTTTGAGCTGTTTAATATGTGGTATTTCTGGACCACGTCCAAAACCTCGCCTATTCTCTAGATAGTCGATATCATACTGGCCTTTTAATGATTTTATATCGTAGCCCAAATATATGCCTCAAGTGATGGTATTTCATTGTAGATGGTGACATCAGACTAATAAAGTCTCACCTTTTGTAGCGCATAACTCATTCTACTGAAGAGTTGTTAACATCGCCATATACTCGAGGCAGTAGTTATGGCATAGATTTTCAAGAATAATGTTTAACAGTCGCAGCAAATTTTCCTGTTCAGGGCTGTAGTTAAGTCATTAGATGCTACAGTTTGCAGGTTGAATTCTTATGCATTAGTAAAATAGTATGCGTCTAGTGCAAAAAAATCCATTACGGCGGCATGTTACTTCATTAAGTTTTACTGATTAAAGCTCATATTGTAATTCTAATAAAACATTTAATAGAATAGTCCAGCTTATTCGACTCGCGGACCGCGACCGGAGCCCGCTCGGGGACAGTAGATAAAGATCTGCCATTGCTGCTGATCGCTTGATGAGTTGATTCTTGTACCGGCATCGAAGCGAAGTGCCCATTATTGTTGTCTGCAATGTTCCTGGAACTGTAACATGAGAATATTTTTAGAGGAGTCATAGTAAGAATATAGGTATAGTACAGCAAACAATATTATACTTACGGCGCCGCGCCGATTGCTATAGAGTGTAGGTCTTGTGCCATCCGCAGCTCTGCCACGCTGAAGTTGCGGATGCGGCGCGATTAAAGCACGCGTTCTTCTGCAAAGTTGCGACGATCGCTAGTATTTCTCACCAAGCTGCATAACTATGGCTATGATTTTTATACGATTACCACGTTTAATCACAAAAATTTTATATAAGCACGTTTGAGATATGGTATTTCTGGACAACGTTCAAAACCTCGCCTATTCTCTATCTCTAGATAGTCGATATCATACTGGGCTTTTAATGATTTTATGTCTTAGCCCGAATATGTGCCTCAAGTGATGGTATATCATTGTAGATGATGACATCAGACTAATAAAGTCTCACCCTTAGTAGCGAATAATTCATTCTACTGAAGAGTTGTTAACATCGCCATAAACTCTAGCCAGTAGTTATGGCAAAGATTTTCAAGAATAATGTTTTACAGTCGGAACAAATTTTCCTAATCAGGGCTGTATATAATATTGTGTCATTAGTTGCGACAGTCTTCATGTTGAATTTTTATGCATTAGTAAAATAATGTGCGTCGAATGCAAAAAATTCCATTACGGCGGAATGTTACTTTATTCACATCTATGCTTTATTCTTACTGCATCGTTTTAAAGTTCTTAAATTTTTTTGCAATACTGCAAATAATATTTATAGCAAACATTTTCACACGATTACGACGATTGTGTGCTTCTATTGGGCTGTTCCTTGTTAGGTATTTCATTAAAAGGGCGATCATGTCTTGTCTGCGCCACAATCAAATTATATAAATATAATTTAATATACACTTGGAACTTGTTTCCGATCTTAGTTCTGACGTATTTCCCGCAAATACGCACCTACGAAGAATTTTGTACTGTGCTTGTTCAAATCGAAAATCTATTCAATAGTCGACTTCTATGTGTTTTGAGCTCGGACCCTTCCCATATTACCACATTAACGCCTAATCACTTTTTAAAATAAATATAACTCCGCTCAAATTCTTACCCGCTGAAGATGTAACTGACATCGCTGATAATCGTTAATCACGCTATCAATTAATCTATAAAATCACGCACTCATTTTGGCAACGTTGGAACAAAGAATATCTCACTTCTTTACCAGAAAGAGAAAAATGGAACTCGCCCTCAAAACCTGTCGAAATAGGTACTATTGTCGTAATTAAAGATAATAACTCTCATCCTCTCTGTTGGCCTCTAGGTATAGTAGATGCGCTTCATCCTGGAAAAGACAAATTTATTCGAACAGTTAAAGTAAATACCGCGACTGGTTCTTACATAAGGCCAGTAGTTCGGGTTTGCCCGTTGTCTTTTCAATAACATTCTCTATTCCTTATTTCATAATTATCTACTCTCTACCTTTATATGGCTCACTTAATATCTTAATTTTGAATTAAATTATTTGTTGAGAGGAAACCTCTAAGCCGGGGGAGTTGTCTGTGCCACAATCAAATATGATAAAAATGTAATTAAATTTAATATATTTATAAAAAGAAAGCCATTCACTCAAGCACGCACAAAAAAAATATTATTAATCTAGCAACATTCATCATCGGCCCACTCAACAATTCGCTCAAATTCATTCTTTTCTAACACGCAAGGGCCAATCAAAATCCCGTTTTACTCTCTCCTTACTCCCGCGCATACCCCTTCCGCTTCCGCCTTCCTCGCTCCAAATAGTGTCGTTCCAAATCCGCACCCTGAAGCACGTGTCCGCACCCGCCGCTCCGCCAAAAAAGTTCTATAAAACTCAAGTACTCAAAAGTGTTGTGTGTGTGAAAATTGACTTTGTGGATGGCTTACCAGCTTCTAAGACCTAGGAATACAGCACTGCTTCGCTTCAAGCTATCGAAGAAAACACTCTAAACAAACTCCATTCCTGCTTTTCCATACTTACCTAAATTCCTAGCCTTTTCCGCTGCGCCCACATGTCTAGAAGACCATACTTTCTTGTCTTTTATCCAAACTCAGCCATCAAACTTTGGCTGATGCTTATTCTCTGGTCTTGTCTTGGTATGCATGTTGTAGCCCACAATTCTACTTAAAAGTTGTGACGATCGTTAGAATTTCTCACCAAGCTGCATTACAATGGCTATGATTTATACGATTACCACGTTTAATCACAAAGATTTTATATTAGAACGTTTGAGACTATTGTTTTGAGCTGTTTAATATGTGGTATTTCTGGACCACGTCCAAAACCTCGCCTATTCTCTAGATAGTCGATATCATACTGGCCTTTTAATGATTTTATATCGTAGCCCAAATATATGCCTCAAGTGATGGTATTTCATTGTAGATGGTGACATCAGACTAATAAAGTCTCACCTTTTGTAGCGCATAACTCATTCTACTGAAGAGTTGTTAACATCGCCATATACTCGAGGCAGTAGTTATGGCATAGATTTTCAAGAATAATGTTTAACAGTCGCAGCAAATTTTCCTGTTCAGGGCTGTAGTTAAGTCATTAGATGCGACAGTTTGCAGGTTGAATTCTTATGCATTAGTAAAATAGTATGCGTCTAGTGCAAAAAAATCCATTACGGCGGCATGTTACTTCATTAAGTTTTACTGATTAAAGCTCATATTGTAATTCTAATAAAACATTTAATAGAATAGTCCAGCTTATTCGACTCGCGGACCGCGACCGGAGCCCGCTCGGGGACAGTAGATAAAGATCTGCCATTGCTGCTGATCGCTTGATGAGTTGATTCTTGTACCGGCATCGAAGCGAAGTGCCCATTATTGTTGTCTGCAATGTTCCTGGAACTGTAACATGAGAATATTTTTAGAGGAGTCATAGTAAGAATATAGGTATAGTACAGCAAACAATATTATACTTACGGCGCCGCGCCGATTGCTATAGAGTGTAGGTCTTGTGCCATCCGCAGCTCTGCCACGCTGAAGTTGCGGATGCGGCGCGATTAAAGCACGCGTTCTTCTGCAAAGTTGCGACGATCGCTAGTATTTCTCACCAAGCTGCATAACTATGGCTATGATTTTTATACGATTACCACGTTTAATCACAAAAATTTTATATAAGCACGTTTGAGATATGGTATTTCTGGACAACGTTCAAAACCTCGCCTATTCTCTATCTCTAGATAGTCGATATCATACTGGGCTTTTAATGATTTTATGTCTTAGCCCGAATATGTGCCTCAAGTGATGGTATATCATTGTAGATGATGACATCAGACTAATAAAGTCTCACCCTTAGTAGCGAATAATTCATTCTACTGAAGAGTTGTTAACATCGCCATAAACTCTAGCCAGTAGTTATGGCAAAGATTTTCAAGAATAATGTTTTACAGTCGGAACAAATTTTCCTAATCAGGGCTGTATATAATATTGTGTCATTAGTTGCGACAGTCTTCATGTTGAATTTTTATGCATTAGTAAAATAATGTGCGTCGAATGCAAAAAATTCCATTACGGCGGAATGTTACTTTATTCACATCTATGCTTTATTCTTACTGCATCGTTTTAAAGTTCTTAAATTTTTTTGCAATACTGCAAATAATATTTATAGCAAACATTTTCACACGATTACGACGATTGTGTGCTTCTATTGGGCTGTTCCTTGTTAGGTATTTCATTAAAAGGGCGATCATGTCTTGTCTGCGCCACAATCAAATTATATAAATATAATTTAATATACACTTGGAACTTGTTTCCGATCTTAGTTCTGACGTATTTCCCGCAAATACGCACCTACGAAGAATTTTGTACTGTGCTTGTTCAAATCGAAAATCTATTCAATAGTCGACTTCTATGTGTTTTGAGCTCGGACCCTTCCCATATTACCACATTAACGCCTAATCACTTTTTAAAATAAATATAACTCCGCTCAAATTCTTACCCGCTGAAGATGTAACTGACATCGCTGATAATCGTTAATCACGCTATCAATTAATCTATAAAATCACGCACTCATTTTGGCAACGTTGGAACAAAGAATATCTCACTTCTTTACCAGAAAGAGAAAAATGGAACTCGCCCTCAAAACCTGTCGAAATAGGTACTATTGTCGTAATTAAAGATAATAACTCTCATCCTCTCTGTTGGCCTCTAGGTATAGTAGATGCGCTTCATCCTGGAAAAGACAAATTTATTCGAACAGTTAAAGTAAATACCGCGACTGGTTCTTACATAAGGCCAGTAGTTCGGGTTTGCCCGTTGTCTTTTCAATAACATTCTCTATTCCTTATTTCATAATTATCTACTCTCTACCTTTATATGGCTCACTTAATATCTTAATTTTGAATTAAATTATTTGTTGAGAGGAAACCTCTAAGCCGGGGGAGTTGTCTGTGCCACAATCAAATATGATAAAAATGTAATTAAATTTAATATATTTATAAAAAGAAAGCCATTCACTCAAGCACGCACAAAAAAAATATTATTAATCTAGCAACATTCATCATCGGCCCACTCAACAATTCGCTCAAATTCATTCTTTTCTAACACGCAAGGGCCAATCAAAATCCCGTTTTACTCTCTCCTTACTCCCGCGCATACCCCTTCCGCTTCCGCCTTCCTCGCTCCAAATAGTGTCGTTCCAAATCCGCACCCTGAAGCACGTGTCCGCACCCGCCGCTCCGCCAAAAAAGTTCTATAAAACTCAAGTACTCAAAAGTGTTGTGTGTGTGAAAATTGACTTTGTGGATGGCTTACCAGCTTCTAAGACCTAGGAATACAGCACTGCTTCGCTTCAAGCTATCGAAGAAAACACTCTAAACAAACTCCATTCCTGCTTTTCCATACTTACCTAAATTCCTAGCCTTTTCCGCTGCGCCCACATGTCTAGAAGACCATACTTTCTTGTCTTTTATCCAAACTCAGCCATCAAACTTTGGCTGATGCTTATTCTCTGGTCTTGTCTTGGTATGCATGTTGTAGCCCACAATTCTACTTAAAAGTTGTGACGATCGTTAGAATTTCTCACCAAGCTGCATTACAATGGCTATGATTTATACGATTACCACGTTTAATCACAAAGATTTTATATTAGAACGTTTGAGACTATTGTTTTGAGCTGTTTAATATGTGGTATTTCTGGACCACGTCCAAAACCTCGCCTATTCTCTAGATAGTCGATATCATACTGGCCTTTTAATGATTTTATATCGTAGCCCAAATATATGCCTCAAGTGATGGTATTTCATTGTAGATGGTGACATCAGACTAATAAAGTCTCACCTTTTGTAGCGCATAACTCATTCTACTGAAGAGTTGTTAACATCGCCATATACTCGAGGCAGTAGTTATGGCATAGATTTTCAAGAATAATGTTTAACAGTCGCAGCAAATTTTCCTGTTCAGGGCTGTAGTTAAGTCATTAGATGCGACAGTTTGCAGGTTGAATTCTTATGCATTAGTAAAATAGTATGCGTCTAGTGCAAAAAAATCCATTACGGCGGCATGTTACTTCATTAAGTTTTACTGATTAAAGCTCATATTGTAATTCTAATAAAACATTTAATAGAATAGTCCAGCTTATTCGACTCGCGGACCGCGACCGGAGCCCGCTCGGGGACAGTAGATAAAGATCTGCCATTGCTGCTGATCGCTTGATGAGTTGATTCTTGTACCGGCATCGAAGCGAAGTGCCCATTATTGTTGTCTGCAATGTTCCTGGAACTGTAACATGAGAATATTTTTAGAGGAGTCATAGTAAGAATATAGGTATAGTACAGCAAACAATATTATACTTACGGCGCCGCGCCGATTGCTATAGCGTGTAGGTCTTGTGCCACCCGCAGCTCTGCCACGCTGAAGTTGCGGATGCGGCGCGATTAAAGCACGCGTTCTTCTGCAAAGTTGCGACGATCGCTAGTATTTCTCACCAAGCTGCATAACTATGGCTATGATTTTTATACGATTACCACGTTTAATCACAAAAATTTTATATAAGCACGTTTGAGATATGGTATTTCTGGACAACGTTCAAAACCTCGCCTATTCTCTATCTCTAGATAGTCGATATCATACTGGGCTTTTAATGATTTTATGTCTTAGCCCGAATATGTGCCTCAAGTGATGGTATATCATTGTAGATGATGACATCAGACTAATAAAGTCTCACCCTTAGTAGCGAATAATTCATTCTACTGAAGAGTTGTTAACATCGCCATAAACTCTAGCCAGTAGTTATGGCAAAGATTTTCAAGAATAATGTTTTACAGTCGGAACAAATTTTCCTAATCAGGGCTGTATATAATATTGTGTCATTAGTTGCGACAGTCTTCATGTTGAATTTTTATGCATTAGTAAAATAATGTGCGTCGAATGCAAAAAATTCCATTACGGCGGAATGTTACTTTATTCACATCTATGCTTTATTCTTACTGCATCGTTTTAAAGTTCTTAAATTTTTTTGCAATACTGCAAATAATATTTATAGCAAACATTTTCACACGATTACGACAATTGTGTGCTTCTATTGGGCTGTTCCTTGTTAGGTATTTCATTAAAAGGGCGATCATGTCTTGTCTGCGCCACAATCAAATTATATAAATATAATTTAATATACACTTGGAACTTGTTTCCGATCTTAGTTCTGACGTATTTCCCGCAAATACGCACCTACGAAGAATTTTGTACTGTGCTTGTTCAAATCGAAAATCTATTCAATAGTCGACATCTATGTGTTTTGAGCTCGGACCCTTCCCATATTACCACATTAACGCCTAATCACTTTTTAAAATAAATATAACTCCGCTCAAATTCTTACCCGCTGAAGATGTAACTGACATCGCTGATAATCGTTAATCACGCTATCAATTAATCTATAAAATCACGCACTCATTTTGGCAACGTTGGAACAAAGAATATCTCACTTCTTTACCAGAAAGAGAAAAATGGAACTCGCCCTCAAAACCTGTCGAATTAAGTACTATTGTCGTAATTAAAGATAATAACTCTCATCCTCTCTGTTGGCCTCTAGGTATAGTAGATGCGCTTCATCCTGGAAAAGACAAATTTATTCGAACAGTTAAAATAAATACCGCGACTGGTTCTTACATAAGGCCAGTAGTTCGGGTTTGCCCGTTGTCTTTTCAATAACATTCTCTATTCCTTATTTTATAATTATCTACTCTCTACCTTTATATGGCTCACTTAATATCTTAATTTTGAATTAAATTATTTGTTGAGAGGAAACCTCTAAGCCGGGGGAGTTGTCTGTGCCACAATCAAATAAGATAAAAATGTAATTAAATTTAATATATTTATAAAAAGAAAGCCATTCACTCAAGCACGCACAAAAAAAATATTATTAATCTAGCAACATTCATCATCGGCCCACTCAACAATTCGCTCAAATTCATTCTTTTCTAACACGCAAGGGCCAATCAAAATCCCGTTTTACTCTCTCCTTACTCCCGCGCATACCCCTTCCGCTTCCGCCTTCCTCGCTCCAAATAGTGTCGTTCCAAATCCGCACCCTGAAGCACGTGTCCGCACCCGCCGCTCCGCCAAAAAAGTTCTATAAAACTCAAGTACTCAAAAGTGTTGTGTGTGTGAAAATTGACTTTGTGGATGGCTTACCAGCTTCTAAGACCTAGGAATACAGCACTGCTTCGCTTCAAGCTATCGAAGAAAACACTCTAAACAAACTCCATTCCTGCTTTTCCATACTTACCTAAATTCCTAGCCTTTTCCGCTGCGCCCACATGTCTAGAAGACCATACTTTCTTGTCTTTTATCCAAACTCAGCCATCAAACTTTGGCTGATGCTTATTCTCTGGTCTTGTCTTGGTATGCATGTTGTAGCCCACAATTCTACTTAAAAGTTGTGACGATCGTTAGAATTTCTCACCAAGCTGCATTACAATGGCTATGATTTATACGATTACCACGTTTAATCACAAAGATTTTATATTAGAACGTTTGAGACTATTGTTTTGAGCTGTTTAATATGTGGTATTTCTGGACCACGTCCAAAACCTCGCCTATTCTCTAGATAGTCGATATCATACTGGCCTTTTAATGATTTTATATCGTAGCCCAAATATATGCCTCAAGTGATGGTATTTCATTGTAGATGGTGACATCAGACTAATAAAGTCTCACCTTTTGTAGCGCATAACTCATTCTACTGAAGAGTTGTTAACATCGCCATATACTCGAGGCAGTAGTTATGGCATAGATTTTCAAGAATAATGTTTAACAGTCGCAGCAAATTTTCCTGTTCAGGGCTGTAGTTAAGTCATTAGATGCTACAGTTTGCAGGTTGAATTCTTATGCATTAGTAAAATAGTATGCGTCTAGTGCAAAAAAATCCATTACGGCGGCATGTTACTTCATTAAGTTTTACTGATTAAAGCTCATATTGTAATTCTAATAAAACATTTAATAGAATAGTCCAGCTTATTCGACTCGCGGACCGCGACCGGAGCCCGCTCGGGGACAGTAGATAAAGATCTGCCATTGCTGCTGATCGCTTGATGAGTTGATTCTTGTACCGGCATCGAAGCGAAGTGCCCATTATTGTTGTCTGCAATGTTCCTGGAACTGTAACATGAGAATATTTTTAGAGGAGTCATAGTAAGAATATAGGTATAGTACAGCAAACAATATTATACTTACGGCGCCGCGCCGATTGCTATAGAGTGTAGGTCTTGTGCCATCCGCAGCTCTGCCACGCTGAAGTTGCGGATGCGGCGCGATTAAAGCACGCGTTCTTCTGCAAAGTTGCGACGATCGCTAGTATTTCTCACCAAGCTGCATAACTATGGCTATGATTTTTATACGATTACCACGTTTAATCACAAAAATTTTATATAAGCACGTTTGAGATATGGTATTTCTGGACAACGTTCAAAACCTCGCCTATTCTCTATCTCTAGATAGTCGATATCATACTGGGCTTTTAATGATTTTATGTCTTAGCCCGAATATGTGCCTCAAGTGATGGTATATCATTGTAGATGATGACATCAGACTAATAAAGTCTCACCCTTAGTAGCGAATAATTCATTCTACTGAAGAGTTGTTAACATCGCCATAAACTCTAGCCAGTAGTTATGGCAAAGATTTTCAAGAATAATGTTTTACAGTCGGAACAAATTTTCCTAATCAGGGCTGTATATAATATTGTGTCATTAGTTGCGACAGTCTTCATGTTGAATTTTTATGCATTAGTAAAATAATGTGCGTCGAATGCAAAAAATTCCATTACGGCGGAATGTTACTTTATTCACATCTATGCTTTATTCTTACTGCATCGTTTTAAAGTTCTTAAATTTTTTTGCAATACTGCAAATAATATTTATAGCAAACATTTTCACACGATTACGACAATTGTGTGCTTCTATTGGGCTGTTCCTTGTTAGGTATTTCATTAAAAGGGCGATCATGTCTTGTCTGCGCCACAATCAAATTATATAAATATAATTTAATATACACTTGGAACTTGTTTCCGATCTTAGTTCCGACGTATTTCCCGCAAATACGCACCTACGAAGAATTTTGTACTGTGCTTGTTCAAATCGAAAATCTATTCAATAGTCGACTTCTATGTGTTTTGAGCTCGGACCCTTCCCATATTACCACATTAACGCCTAATCACTTTTTAAAATAAATATAACTCCGCTCAAATTCTTACCCGCTGAAGATGTAACTGACATCGCTGATAATCGTTAATCACGCTATCAATTAATCTATAAAATCACGCACTCATTTTGGCAACGTTGGAACAAAGAATATCTCACTTCTTTACCAGAAAGAGAAAAATGGAACTCGCCCTCAAAACCTGTCGAAATAGGTACTATTGTCGTAATTAAAGATAATAACTCTCATCCTCTCTGTTGGCCTCTAGGTATAGTAGATGCGCTTCATCCTGGAAAAGACAAATTTATTCGAACAGTTAAAGTAAATACCGCGACTGGTTCTTACATAAGGCCAGTAGTTCGGGTTTGCCCGTTGTCTTTTCAATAACATTCTCTATTCCTTATTTCATAATTATCTACTCTCTACCTTTATATGGCTCACTTAATATCTTAATTTTGAATTAAATTATTTGTTGAGAGGAAACCTCTAAGCCGGGGGAGTTGTCTGTGCCACAATCAAATATGATAAAAATGTAATTAAATTTAATATATTTATAAAAAGAAAGCCATTCACTCAAGCACGCACAAAAAAAATATTATTAATCTAGCAACATTCATCATCGGCCCACTCAACAATTCGCTCAAATTCATTCTTTTCTAACACGCAAGGGCCAATCAAAATCCCGTTTTACTCTCTCCTTACTCCCGCGCATACCCCTTCCGCTTCCGCCTTCCTCGCTCCAAATAGTGTCGTTCCAAATCCGCACCCTGAAGCACGTGTCCGCACCCGCCGCTCCGCCAAAAAAGTTCTATAAAACTCAAGTACTCAAAAGTGTTGTGTGTGTGAAAATTGACTTTGTGGATGGCTTACCAGCTTCTAAGACCTAGGAATACAGCACTGCTTCGCTTCAAGCTATCGAAGAAAACACTCTAAACAAACTCCATTCCTGCTTTTCCATACTTACCTAAATTCCTAGCCTTTTCCGCTGCGCCCACATGTCTAGAAGACCATACTTTCTTGTCTTTTATCCAAACTCAGCCATCAAACTTTGGCTGATGCTTATTCTCTGGTCTTGTCTTGGTATGCATGTTGTAGCCCACAATTCTACTTAAAAGTTGTGACGATCGTTAGAATTTCTCACCAAGCTGCATTACAATGGCTATGATTTATACGATTACCACGTTTAATCACAAAGATTTTATATTAGAACGTTTGAGACTATTGTTTTGAGCTGTTTAATATGTGGTATTTCTGGACCACGTCCAAAACCTCGCCTATTCTCTAGATAGTCGATATCATACTGGCCTTTTAATGATTTTATATCGTAGCCCAAATATATGCCTCAAGTGATGGTATTTCATTGTAGATGGTGACATCAGACTAATAAAGTCTCACCTTTTGTAGCGCATAACTCATTCTACTGAAGAGTTGTTAACCTCGCCATATACTCGAGGCAGTAGTTATGGCATAGATTTTCAAGAATAATGTTTAACAGTCGCAGCAAATTTTCCTGTTCAGGGCTGTAGTTAAGTCATTAGATGCGACAGTTTGCAGGTTGAATTCTTATGCATTAGTAAAATAATGTGCGTCTAGTGCAAAAAAATCCATTACGGCGGCATGTTACTTCATTAAGTTTTACTGATTAAAGCTCATATTGTAATTCTAATAAAACATTTAATAGAATAGTCCAGCTTATTCGACTCGCGGACCGCGACCGGAGCCCGCTCGGGGACAGTAGATAAAGATCTGCCATTGCTGCTGATCGCTTGATGAGTTGATTCTTGTACCGGCATCGAAGCGAAGTGCCCATTATTGTTGTCTGCAATGTTCCTGGAACTGTAACATGAGAATATTTTTAGAGGAGTCATAGTAAGAATATAGGTATAGTACAGCAAACAATATTATACTTACGGCGCCGCGCCGATTGCTATAGAGTGTAGGTCTTGTGCCATCCGCAGCTCTGCCACGCTGAAGTTGCGGATGCGGCGCGATTAAAGCACGCGTTCTTCTGCAAAGTTGCGACGATCGCTAGTATTTCTCACCAAGCTGCATAACTATGGCTATGATTTTTATACGATTACCACGTTTAATCACAAAAAATTTATATAAGCACGTTTGAGATATGGTATTTCTGGACAACGTTCAAAACCTCGCCTATTCTCTATCTCTAGATAGTCGATATCATACTGGGCTTTTAATGATTTTATGTCTTAGCCCGAATATGTGCCTCAAGTGATGGTATATCATTGTAGATGATGACATCAGACTAATAAAGTCTCACCCTTAGTAGCGAATAATTCATTATACTGAAGAGTTGTTAACATCGCCATAAACTCTAGCCAGTAGTTATGGCAAAGATTTTCAAGAATAATGTTTTACAGTCGGAACAAATTTTCCTAATCAGGGCTGTATATAATATTGTGTCATTAGTTGCGACAGTCTTCATGTTGAATTTTTATGCATTAGTAAAATAATGTGCGTCGAATGCAAAAAATTCCATTACGGCGGAATGTTACTTTATTCACATCTATGCTTTATTCTTACTGCATCGTTTTAAAGTTCTTAAATTTTTTTGCAATACTGCAAATAATATTTATAGCAAACATTTTCACACGATTACGACGATTGTGTGCTTCTATTGGGCTGTTCCTTGTTAGGTATTTCATTAAAAGGGCGATCATGTCTTGTCTGCGCCACAATCAAATTATATAAATATAATTTAATATACACTTGGAACTTGTTTCCGATCTTAGTTCTGACGTATTTCCCGCAAATACGCACCTACGAAGAATTTTGTACTGTGCTTGTTCAAATCGAAAATCTATTCAATAGTCGACTTCTATGTGTTTTGAGCTCGGACCCTTCCCATATTACCACATTAACGCCTAATCACTTTTTAAAATAAATATAACTCCGCTCAAATTCTTACCCGCTGAAGATGTAACCGACATCGCTGATAATCGTTAATCACGCTATCAATTAATCTATAAAATCACGCACTCATTTTGGCAACGTTGGAACAAAGAATATCTCACTTCTTTACCAGAAAGAGAAAAATGGAACTCGCCCTCAAAACCTGTCGAATTAAGTACTATTGTCGTAATTAAAGATAATAACTCTCATCCTCTCCGTTGGCCTCTAGGTATAGTAGATGCGCTTCATCCTGGAAAAGACAAATTTATTCGAACAGTTAAAGTAAATACCGCGACTGGTTCTTACATAAGGCCAGTAGTTCGGGTTTGCCCGTTGTCTTTTCAATAACATTCTCTATTCCTTATTTCATAATTATCTACTCTCTACCTTTATATGGCTCACTTAATATCTTAATTTTGAATTAAATTATTTGTTGAGAGGAAACCTCTAAGCCGGGGGAGTTGTCTGTGCCACAATCAAATATGATAAAAATGTAATTAAATTTAATATATTTATAAAAAGAAAGCCATTCACTCAAGCACGCACAAAAAAAATATTATTAATCTAGCAACATTCATCATCGGCCCACTCAACAATTCGCTCAAATTCATTCTTTTCTAACACGCAAGGGCCAATCAAAATCCCGTTTTACTCTCTCCTTACTCCCGCGCATACCCCTTCCGCTTCCGCCTTCCTCGCTCCAAATAGTGTCGTTCCAAATCCGCACCCTGAAGCACGAGTCCGCACCCGCCGCTCCGCCAAAAAAGTTCTATAAAACTCAAGTACTCAAAAGTGTTGTGTGTGTGAAAATTGACTTTGTGGATGGCTTACCAGCTTCTAAGACCTAGGAATACAGCACTGCTTCGCTTCAAGCT
The DNA here is from genome assembly GCA_944739405.2 of Euclidia mi. NCBI lineage: Eukaryota > Metazoa > Arthropoda > Insecta > Lepidoptera > Erebidae > Euclidia > Euclidia mi. The sequence continues at coordinate 55,433,122 of OX123199.2, forward strand.
ATCGAAGAAAACACTCTAAACAAACTCCATTCCTGCTTTTCCATACTTACCTAAATTCCTAGCCTTTTCCGCTGCGCCCACATGTCTAGAAGACCATACTTTCTTGTCTTTTATCCAAACTCAGCCATCAAACTTTGGCTGATGCTTATTCTCTGGTCTTGTCTTGGTATGCATGTTGTAGCCCACAATTCTACTTAAAAGTTGTGACGATCGTTAGAATTTCTCACCAAGCTGCATTACAATGGCTATGATTTATACGATTACCACGTTTAATCACAAAGATTTTATATTAGAACGTTTGAGACTATTGTTTTGAGCTGTTTAATATGTGGTATTTCTGGACCACGTCCAAAACCTCGCCTATTCTCTAGATAGTCGATATCATACTGGCCTTTTAATGATTTTATATCGTAGCCCAAATATATGCCTCAAGTGATGGTATTTCATTGTAGATGGTGACATCAGACTAATAAAGTCTCACCTTTTGTAGCGCATAACTCATTCTACTGAAGAGTTGTTAACCTCGCCATATACTCGAGGCAGTAGTTATGGCATAGATTTTCAAGAATAATGTTTAACAGTCGCAGCAAATTTTCCTGTTCAGGGCTGTAGTTAAGTCATTAGATGCGACAGTTTGCAGGTTGAATTCTTATGCATTAGTAAAATAATGTGCGTCTAGTGCAAAAAAATCCATTACGGCGGCATGTTACTTCATTAAGTTTTACTGATTAAAGCTCATATTGTAATTCTAATAAAACATTTAATAGAATAGTCCAGCTTATTCGACTCGCGGACCGCGACCGGAGCCCGCTCGGGGACAGTAGATAAAGATCTGCCATTGCTGCTGATCGCTTGATGAGTTGATTCTTGTACCGGCATCGAAGCGAAGTGCCCATTATTGTTGTCTGCAATGTTCCTGGAACTGTAACATGAGAATATTTTTAGAAGAGTCATAGTAAGAAGATAGGTATAGTACAGCAAACAATATTATACTTACGGCGCCGCGCCGATTGCTATAGCGTGTAGGTCTTGTGCCACCCGCAGCTCTGCCACGCTGAAGTTGCGGATGCGGCGCGATTAAATCACGCGTTCTTCTGCAAAGTTGCGACGATCGCTAGTATTTCTCACCAAGCTGCATAACTATGGCTATGCTTTTTATACGATTACCACGTTTAATCACAAAAATTTTATATAAGCACGTTTGAGATATAGTATTTCTGGACAACGTTCAAAACCTCGCCTTTTCTCTAGATAGTCGATATCATACTGGGCTTTTAATGATTCCGTAGTATTAGCCCGAATATGTGCCTCAAGTGATGGTATATCATTGTAGATGATGACATCAGACTAATAAAGTCTCACCCTTAGTAGCGAATAATTCATTCTACTGAAGATTTATTAACATCGCCATATGCTCTAGCCAGTAGTTATAGCATAGATTTTCAAGAATAATGTTTTACAGTCGGAACAAATTTTCCTAATCAGGGCTATATATAATATTGTGTCATTAGTTGCGACAGTCTTCATGTTGAATTTTTATGCATTAGTAAAATAATGTGCGTCGAATGCAAAAAAATCCATTACGGCGGAATGTTACTTTATTCACATCTATGCTATATTCTTACTGCATCGTTTTAAAGTTCTTAAATTTTTTTGCAATACTGCAAATAATAACTATAGCAAACATTTTCACACGATTACGACGATTGTGTGCTTCTATTGGGCTGTTCCTTGTTAGGTATTTCATTAAAAGGGCGATCATGTCTTGTCTGCGCCACAATCAAATTATATAAATATAATTTAATATACACTTGGAACTTGTTTCCGATCTTAGTTCTGACGTATTTCCCGCAAATACGCACCTACGAAGAATTTTGTACTGTGCTTGTTCAAATCGAAAATCTATTCAATAGTCGACTTCTATGTGTTTTGAGCTCGAACCCTTCCCATATTACCACATTAACGCCTAATCACTTTTTAAAATAAATATAACTCCGCTCAAATTCTTACCCGCTGAAGATGTAACTGACATCGCTGATAATCGTTAATCACGCTATCAATTAATCTATAAAATCACGCACTCATTTTGGCAACGTTGGAACAAAGAATATCTCACTTCTTTACCAGAAAGAGAAAAATGGAACTCGCCCTCAAAACCTGTCGAATTAGGTACTATTGTCGTAATTAAAGATAATAACTCTCATCCTCTCTGTTGGCCTCTAGGTATAGTAGATGCGCTTCATCCTGGAAAAGACAAATTTATTCGAACAGTTAAAGTAAATACCGCGACTGGTTCTTACATAAGGCCAGTAGTTCGGGTTTGCCCGTTGTCTTTTCAATAACATTCTCTATTCCTTATTTCATAATTATCTACTCTCTACCTTTATATGGCTCACTTAATATCTTAATTTTGAATTAAATTATTTGTTGAGAGGAAACCTCGAAGCCGGGGGAGTTGTCTGTGCCACAATCAAATAAGATAAAAATGTAATTACATTTAATATATTTATAAAAAGAAAGCCATTCACTCAAGCACGCACAAAAAAAATATTATTAATCTAGCAACATTCATCATCGGCCCACTCAACAATTCGCTCAAATTCATTCTTTTCTAACACGCAAGGGCCAATCAAAATCCCGTTTTACTCTCACCTTACTCCCGCGCATACCCCTTCCGCTTCCGCCTTCCTCGCTCCAAATAGTGTCGTTCCAAATCCGCACCCTGAAGCACGTGTCCGCACCCGCCGCTCCGCCAAAAAAGTTCTATAAAACTCAAGTACTCAAAAGTGTTGTGTGTGTGAAAATTGACTTTGTGGATGGCTTACCAGCTTCTAAGACCTAGGAATACAGCACTGCTTCGCTTCAAGCTATCGAAGAAAACACTCTAAACAAACTCCATTCCTGCTTTTCCATACTTACCTAAATTACTAGCCTTCTATTCTCTAGATAGTCGATATCATACTGGCCTTTTAATGATTTTATATCGTAGCCCAAATATATGCCTCAAGTGATGGTATTTCATTGTAGATGGTGACATCAGACTAGTAAAGTCTCACCTTTTGTAGCGCATAACTCATTCTACTGAAGAGTTGTTAACATCGCCATATACTCGAGGCAGTAGTTATGGCATAGATTTTCAAGAATAATGTTTAACAGTCGCAGCAAATTTTCCTGTTCAGGGCTGTAGTTAAGTCATTAGATGCGACAGTTTGCAGGTTGAATTCTTATGCATTAGTAAAATAGTATGCGTCTAGTGCAAAAAAATCCATTACGGCGGCATGTTACTTCATTAAGTTTTACTGATTAAAGCTCATATTGTATTTCTAATAAAACATTTAATAGAATAGTCCAGCTTATTCGACTCGCGGACCGCGACCGGAGCCCGCTCGGGGACAGTAGATAAAGATCTGCCATTGCTGCTGATCGCTTGATGAGTTGATTCTTGTACCGGCATCGAAGCGAAGTGCCCATTATTGTTGTCTGCAATGTTCCTGGAACTGTAACATGAGAATATTTTTAGAGGAGTCATAGTAAGAATATAGGTATAGTACAGCAAACAATATTATACTTACGGCGCCGCGCCGATTGCTATAGCGTGTAGGTCTTGTGCCACCCGCAGCTCTGCCACGCTGAAGTTGCGGATGCGGCGCGATTAAAGCACGCGTTCTTCTGCAAAGTTGCGACGATCGCTAGTATTTCTCACCAAGCTGCATAACTATGGCTATGATTTTTATACGATTACCACGTTTAATCACAAAAATTTTATATAAGCACGTTTGAGATATGGTATTTCTGGACAACGTTCAAAACCTCGCCTATTCTCTATCTCTAGATAGTCGATATCATACTGGGCTTTTAATGATTTTATGTCTTAGCCCGAATATGTGCCTCAAGTGATGGTATATCATTGTAGATGATGACATCAGACTAATAAAGTCTCACCCTTAGTAGCGAATAATTCATTCTACTGAAGAGTTGTTAACATCGCCATAAACTCTAGCCAGTAGTTATGGCAAAGATTTTCAAGAATAATGTTTTACAGTCGGAACAAATTTTCCTAATCAGGGCTGTATATAATATTGTGTCATTAGTTGCGACAGTCTTCATGTTGAATTTTTATGCATTAGTAAAATAATGTGCGTCGAATGCAAAAAATTCCATTACGGCGGAATGTTACTTTATTCACATCTATGCTATATTCTTACTGCATCGTTTTAAAGTTCTTAAATTTTTTTGCAATACTGCAAATAATAACTATAGCAAACATTTTCACACGATTACGACGATTGTGTGCTTCTATTGGGCTGTTCCTTGTTAGGTATTTCATTAAAAGGGCGATCATGTCTTGACTGCGCCACAATCAAATTATATAAATATAATTTAATATACACTTGGAACTTGTTTCCGATCTTAGTTCTGACGTATTTCCCGCAAATACGCACCTACGAAGAATTTTGTACTGTGCTTGTTCAAATCGAAAATCTATTCAATAGTCGACTTCTATGTGTTTTGAGCTCGGACCCTTCCCATATTACCACATTAACGCCTAATCACTTTTTAAAATAAATATAACTCCGCTCAAATTCTTACCCGCTGAAGATGTAACTGACATCGCTGATAATCGTTAATCACGCTATCAATTAATCTATAAAATCACGCACTCATTTTGGCAACGTTGGAATAAAGAATATCTCACTTCTTTACCAGAAAGAGAAAAATGGAACTCGCCCTCAAAACCTGTCGAATTAGGTACTATTGTCGTAATTAAAGATAATAACTCTCATCCTCTCTGTTGGCCTCTAGGTATAGTAGATGCGCTTCATCCTGGAAAAGACAAATTTATTCGAACAGTTAAAGTAAATACCGCGACTGGTTCTTACATAAGGCCAGTAGTTCGGGTTTGCCCGTTGTCTTTTCAATAACATTCTCTATTCCTTATTTCATAATTATATACTCTCTACCTTTATATGGCTCACTTAATATCTTAATTTTGAATTAAATTATTTGTTGAGAGGAAACCTCGAAGCCGGGGGAGTTGTCTGTGCCACAATCAAATAAGATAAAAATGTAATTACATTTAATATATTTATAAAAAGAAAGCCATTCACTCAAGCACGCACAAAAAAAATATTATTAATCTAGCAACATTCATCATCGGCCCACTCAACAATTCGCTCAAATTCATTCTTTTCTAACACGCAAGGGCCAATCAAAATCCCGTTTTACTCTCACCTTACTCCCGCGCATACCCCTTCCGCTTCCGCCTTCCTCGCTCCAAATAGTGTCGTTCCAAATCCGCACCCTGAAGCACGTGTCCGCACCCGCCGCTCCGCCAAAAAAGTTCTATAAAACTCAAGTACTCAAAAGTGTTGTGTGTGTGAAAATTGACTTTGTGGATGGCTTACCAGCTTCTAAGACCTAGGAATACAGCACTGCTTCGCTTCAAGCTATCGAAGAAAATACTCTAAACAAACTCCATTCCTGCTTTTCCATACTTACCTAAATTACTAGCCTTCTATTCTCTAGATAGTCGATATCATACTGGCCTTTTAATGATTTTATATCGTAGCCCAAATATATGCCTCAAGTGATGGTATTTCATTGTAGATGGTGACATCAGACTAATAAAGTCTCTCCTTTTGTAGCGCATAACTCATTCTACTGAAGAGTTGTTAACATCGCCATATACTCGAGGCAGTAGTTATGGCATAGATTTTCAAGAATAATGTTTAACAGTCGCAGCAAATTTTCCTGTTCAGGGCTGTAGTTAAGTCATTAGATGCGACAGTTTGCAGGTTGAATTCTTATGCATTAGTAAAATAGTATGCGTCTAGTGCAAAAAAATCCATTACGGCGGCATGTTACTTCATTAAGTTTTACTGATTAAAGCTCATATTGTATTTCTAATAAAACATTTAATAGAATAGTCCAGCTTATTCGACTCGCGGACCGCGACCGGAGCCCGCTCGGGGACAGTAGATAAAGATCTGCCATTGCTGCTGATCGCTTGATGAGTTGATTCTTGTACCGGCATCGAAGCGAAGTGCCCATTATTGTTGTCTGCAATGTTCCTGGAACTGTAACATGAGAATATTTTTAGAGGAGTCATAGTAAGAATATAGGTATAGTACAGCAAACAATATTATACTTACGGCGCCGCGCCGATTGCTATAGCGTGTAGGTCTTGTGCCACCCGCAGCTCTGCCACGCTGAAGTTGCGGATGCGGCGCGATTAAAGCACGCGTTCTTCTGCAAAGTTGCGACGATCGCTAGTATTTCTCACCAAGCTGCATAACTATGGCTATGATTTTTATACGATTACCACGTTTAATCACAAAAATTTTATATAAGCACGTTTGAGATATGGTATTTCTGGACAACGTTCAAAACCTCGCCTATTCTCTATCTCTAGATAGTCGATATCATACTGGGCTTTTAATGATTTTATGTCTTAGCCCGAATATGTGCCTCAAGTGATGGTATATCATTGTAGATGATGACATCAGACTAATAAAGTCTCACCCTTAGTAGCGAATAATTCATTCTACTGAAGAGTTGTTAACATCGCCATAAACTCTAGCCAGTAGTTATGGCAAAGATTTTCAAGAATAATGTTTTACAGTCGGAACAAATTTTCCTAATCAGGGCTGTATATAATATTGTGTCATTAGTTGCGACAGTCTTCATGTTGAATTTTTATGCATTAGTAAAATAATGTGCGTCGAATGCAAAAAATTCCATTACGGCGGAATGTTACTTTATTCACATCTATGCTTTATTCTTACTGCATCGTTTTAAAGTTCTTAAATTTTTTTGCAATACTGCAAATAATATTTATAGCAAACATTTTCACACGATTACGACGATTGTGTGCTTCTATTGGGCTGTTCCTTGTTAGGTATTTCATTAAAAGGGCGATCATGTCTTGTCTGCGCCACAATCAAATTATATAAATATAATTTAATATACACTTGGAACTTGTTTCCGATCTTAGTCCTGACGTATTTCCCGCAAATACGCACCTACGAAGAATTTTGTACTGTGCTTGTTCAAATCGAAAATCTATTCAATAGTCGACTTCTATGTGTTTTGAGCTCGGACCCTTCCCATATTACCACATTAACGCCTAATCACTTTTTAAAATAAATATAACTCCGCTCAAATTCTTACCCGCTGAAGATGTAACTGACATCGCTGATAATCGTTAATCACGCTATCAATTAATCTATAAAATCACGCACTCATTTTGGCAACGTTGGAACAAAGAATATCTCACTTCTTTACCAGAAAGAGAAAAATGGAACTCGCCCTCAAAACCTGTCGAAATAGGTACTATTGTCGTAGATAATAACTCTCATCCTCTCTGTTGGCCTCTAGGTATAGTAGATGCGCTTCATCCTGGAAAAGACAAATTTATTCGAACAGTTAAAGTAAATACCGCGACTGGTTCTTACATAAGGCCAGTAGTTCGGGTTTGCCCGTTGTCTTTTCAATAACATTCTCTATTCCTTATTTCATAATTATCTACTCTCTACCTTTATATGGCTCACTTAATATCTTAATTTTGAATTAAATTATTTGTTGAGAGGAAACCTCTAAGCCGGGGGAGTTGTCTGTGCCACAATCAAATAAGATAAAAATGTAATTAAATTTAATATATTTATAAAAAGAAAGCCATTCACTCAAGCACGCACAAAAAAAATATTATTAATCTAGCAACATTCATCATCGGCCCACTCAACAATTCGCTCAAATTCATTCTTTTCTAACACGCAAGGGCCAATCAAAATCCCGTTTTACTCTCTCCTTACTCCCGCGCATACCCCTTCCGCTTCCGCCTTCCTCGCTCCAAATAGTGTCGTTCCAAATCCGCACCCTGAAGCACGTGTCCGCACCCGCCGCTCCGCCAAAAAAGTTCTATAAAACTCAAGTACTCAAAAGTGTTGTATGTGTGAAAATTGACTTTGTGGATGGCTTACCAGCTTCTAAGACCTAGGAATAAAGCACTGCTTCGCTTCAAGCTATCGAAGAAAACACTCTAAACAAACTCCATTCCTGCTTTTCCATACTTACCTAAATTCCTAGCCTTTTCCGCTGCGCCCACATGTCTAGAAGACCATACTTTCTTGTCTTTTATCCAAACTCAGCCATCAAACTTTGGCTGATGCTTATTCTCTGGTCTTGTCTTGGTATGCATGTTGTAGCCCACAATTCTACTTAAAAGTTGTGACGATCGTTAGAATTTCTCACCAAGCTGCATTACAATGGCTATGATTTATACGATTACCACGTTTAATCACAAAGATTTTATATTAGAACGTTTGAGACTATTGTTTTGAGCTGTTTAATATGTGGTATTTCTGGACCACGTCCAAAACCTCGCCTATTCTCTAGATAGTCGATATCATACTGGCCTTTTAATGATTTTATATCGTAGCCCAAATATATGCCTCAAGTGATGGTATTTCATTGTAGATGGTGACATCAGACTAATAAAGTCTCACCTTTTGTAGCGCATAACTCATTCTACTGAAGAGTTGTTAACATCGCCATATACTCGAGGCAGTAGTTATGGCATAGATTTTCAAGAATAATGTTTAACAGTCGCAGCAAATTTTCCTGTTCAGGGCTGTAGTTAAGTCATTAGATGCGACAGTTTGCAGGTTGAATTCTTATGCATTAGTAAAATAGTATGCGTCTAGTGCAAAAAAATCCATTACGGCGGCATGTTACTTCATTAAGTTTTACTGATTAAAGCTCATATTGTATTTCTAATAAAACATTTAATAGAATAGTCCAGCTTATTCGACTCGCGGACCGCGGCCGGAGCCCGCTCGGGGACAGTAGATAAAGATCTGCCATTGCTGCTGATCGCTTGATGAGTTGATTCTTGTACCGGCATCGAAGCGAAGTGCCCATTATTGTTGTCTGCAATGTTCCTGGAACTGTAACATGAGAATATTTTTAGAGGAGTCATAGTAAGAATATAGGTATAGTACAGCAAACAATATTATACTTACGGTGCCGCGCCGATTGCTATAGCGTGTAGGTCTTGTGCCACCCGCAGCTCTGCCACGCTGAAGTTGCGGATGCGGCGCGATTAAAGCACGCGTTCTTCTGCAAAGTTGCGACGATCGCTAGTATTTCTCACCAAGCTGCATAACTATGGCTATGATTTTTATACGATTACCACGTTTAATCACAAAAATTTTATATAAGCACGTTTGAGATATGGTATTTCTGGACAACGTTCAAAACCTCGCCTATTCTCTATCTCTAGATAGTCGATATCATACTGGGCTTTTAATGATTTTATGTCTTAGCCCGAATATGTGCCTCAAGTGATGGTATATCATTGTAGATGATGACATCAGACTAATAAAGTCTCACCCTTAGTAGCGAATAATTAATTCTACTGAAGAGTTGTTAACATCGCCATAAACTCTAGCCAGTAGTTATGGCAAAGATTTTCAAGAATAATGTTTTACAGTCGGAACAAATTTTCCTAATCAGGGCTGTATATAATATTGTGTCATTAGTTGCGACAGTCTTCATGTTGAATTTTTATGCATTAGTAAAATAATGTGCGTCGAATGCAAAAAATTCCATTACGGCGGAATGTTACTTTATTCACATCTATGCTATATTCTTACTGCATCGTTTTAAAGTTCTTAAATTTTTTTGCAATACTGCAAATAATAACTATAGCAAACATTTTCACACGATTACGACGATTGTGTGCTTCTATTGGGCTGTTCCTTGTTAGGTATTTCATTAAAAGGGCGATCATGTCTTGACTGCGCCACAATCAAATTATATAAATATAATTTAATATACACTTGGAACTTGTTTCCGATCTTAGTTCTGACGTATTTCCCGCAAATACGCACCTACGAAGAATTTTGTACTGTGCTTGTTCAAATCGAAAATCTATTCAATAGTCGACTTCTATGTGTTTTGAGCTCGGACCCTTCCCATATTACCACATTAACGCCTAATCACTTTTTAAAATAAATATAACTCCGCTCAAATTCTTACCCGCTGAAGATGTAACTGACATCGCTGATAATCGTTAATCACGCTATCAATTAATCTATAAAATCACGCACTCATTTTGGCAACGTTGGAACAAAGAATATCTCACTTCTTTACCAGAAAGAGAAAAATGGAACTCGCCCTCAAAACCTGTCGAATTAGGTACTATTGTCGTAGTTAAAGATAATAACTCTCATCCTCTCTGTTGGCCTCTAGGTATAGTAGATGCGCTTCATCCTGGAAAAGACAAATTTATTCGAACAGTTAAAGTAAATACCGCGACTGGTTCTTACATAAGGCCAGTAGTTCGGGTTTGCCCGTTGTCTTTTCAATAACATTCTCTATTCCTTATTTTATAATTATCTACTCTCTACCTTTATATGGCTCACTTAATATCTTAATTTTGAATTAAATTATTTGTTGAGAGGAAACCTCTAAGCCGGGGGAGTTGTCTGTGCCACAATCAAATAAGATAAATATGTAATTAAATTTAATATATTTATAAAAAGAAAGCCATTCACTCAAGCACGCACAAAAAAAATATTATTAATCTAGCAACATTCATCATCGGCCCACTCAACAATTCACTCAAATTCATTCTTTTCTAACACGCAAGGGCCAATCAAAATCCCGTTTTACTCTCTCCTTACTCCCGCGCATACCCCTTCCGCTTCCGCCTTCCTCGCTCCAAATAGTGTCGTTCCAAATCCGCACCCTGAAGCACGTGTCCGCACCCGCCGCTCCGCCAAAAAAGTTCTATAAAACGCAAGTACTCAAAAGTGTTGTGTGTGTGAAAATTGACTTTGTGGATGGCTTACCAGCTTCTAAGACCTAGGAATACAGCACTGCTTCGCTTCAAGCTATCGAAGAAAACACTCTAAACAAACTCCATTCCTGCTTTTCCATACTTACCTAAATTACTAGCCTTCTATTCTCTAGATAGTCGATATCATACTGGCCTTTTAATGATTTTATATCGTAGCCCAAATATATGCCTCAAGTGATGGTATTTCATTGTAGATGGTGACATCAGACTAATAAAGTCTCACCTTTTGTAGCGCATAACTCATTCTACTGAAGAGTTGTTAACATCGCCATATACTCGAGGCAGTAGTTATGGCATAGATTTTCAAGAATAATGTTTAACAGTCGCAGCAAATTTTCCTGTTCAGGGCTGTAGTTAAGTCATTAGATGCGACAGTTTGCAGGTTGAATTCTTATGCATTAGTAAAATAGTATGCGTCTAGTGCAAAAAAATCCATTACGGCGGCATGTTACTTCATTAAGTTTTACTGAATAAAGCTCATATTGTAATTCTAATAAAACATTTAAAAGAATAGTCCAGCTTATTCGACTCGCGGACCGCGACCGGAGCCCGCTCGGGGACAGTAGATAAAGATCTGCCATTGCTGCTGATCGCTTGATGAGTTGATTTTTGTAACGGCGTCGAAGCGAAGTGCCCATTATTGTTGCCTGCAATGTTCCTAGAACTGTAACATGAGAATATTTTTAGAAGAGTCATAGTAAGAAGATAGGTATAGTACAGCAAACAATATTATACTTACGGCGCCGCGCCGATTGCCATGTCGTGTAGGTCTTGAGCCAACCGCAGCTCGGCCACGCTGAAGTTGCGGATGCGGCGCGATTAAAGCACGCGTTCTTCTGCAAAGTTGCGACGATCGCTTGTATTTCTCACCAAACTGCATAACTATGGCTATGCTTTTTATACGATTACCACGTTTAATCACAAAAATTTTATATACTTAAGCACGTTTGAGATATAGTATTTCTGGACAACGTTCAAAACCTCGCCTTTTCTCTAGATAGTCGATATCATACTGGGCTTTTAATGATTCCGTAGTATTAGCCCGAATATGTGCCTCAAGTGATGGTATATCATTGTAGATGATGACATCAGACTAATAAAGTCTCACCCTTAGTAGCGAATAATTCATTCTACTGAAGATTTATTAACATCGCCATATGCTCTAGCCAGTAGTTATAGCATAGATTTTCAAGAATAATGTTTTACAGTCGGAACAAATTTTCCTAATCAGGGCTGTATATAATATTGTGTCATTAGTTGCGACAGTCTTCATGTTGAATTTTTATGCATTAGTAAAATAATGTGCGTCGAATGCAAAAAATTCCATTACGGCGGAATGTTACTTTATTCACATCTATGCTATATTCTTACTGCATCGTTTTAAAGTTCTTAAATTTTTGCAATACTGCAAATAATAACTATAGCAAACATTTTCACACGATTACGACGATTGTGTGCTTCTATTGGGCTGTTCCTTGTTAGGTATTTCATTAAAAGGGCGATCATGTCTTGTCTGCGCCACAATCAAATTATATAAATATAATTTAATATACACTTGGAACTTGTTTCCGATCTTAGTTCTGACGTATTTCCCGCAAATACGCACCTACGAAGAATTTTGTACTGTGCTTGTTCAAATCGAAAATCTATTCAATAGTCGACTTCTATGTGTTTTGAGCTCGGACCCTTCCCATATTACCACATTAACGCCTAATCACTTTTTAAAATAAATATAACTCCGCTCAAATTCTTACCCGCTGAAGATGTAACTGACATCGCTGATAATCGTTAATCACGCTATCAATTAATCTATAAAATCACGCACTCATTTTGGCAACGTTGGAACAAAGAATATCTCACTTCTTTACCAGAAAGAGAAAAATGGAACTCGCCCTCAAAACCTGTCGAATTAGGTACTATTGTCGTAATTAAAGATAATAACTCTCATCCTCTCTGTTGGCCTCTAGGTATAGTAGATGCGCTTCATCCTGGAAAAGACAAATTTATTCGAACAGTTAAAGTAAATACCGCGACTGGTTCTTACATAAGGCCAGTAGTTCGGGTTTGCCCGTTGTCTTTTCAATAACATTCTCTATTCCTTATTTCATAATTATCTACTCTCTACCTTTATATGGCTCACTTAATATCTTAATTTTGAATTAAATTATTTGTTGAGAGGAAACCTCTAAGCCACCTTGTCTGTGCCACAATCAAATAAGATAAAAATGTAATTAAATTTAATATATTTATAAAAAGAAAGCCATTCACTCAAGCACGCACAAAAAAAATATTATTAATCTAGCAACATTCATCATCGGCCCACTCAACAATTCGCTCAAATTCATTCTTTTCTAACACGCAAGGGCCAATCAAAATCCCGTTTTACTTTCTCCTTACTCCCGCGCATACCCCTTCCGCTTCCGCCTTCCTCGCTCCAAATAGTGTCGTTCCAAATCCGCACCCTGAAGCACGTGTCCGCACCCGCCGCTCCGCCAAAAAAGTTCTATAAAACTCAAGTACTCAAAAGTGTTGTGTGTGTGAAAATTGACTTTGTGGATGGCTTACCAGCTTCTAAGACCTAGGAATACAGCACTGCTTCGCTTCAAGCTATCGAAGAAAACACTCTAAACAAACTCCATTCCTGCTTTTCCATACTTACCTAAATTCCTAGCCTTTTCCGCTGCGCCCACATGTCTAGAAGACCATACTTTCTTGTCTTTTATCCAAACTCAGCCATCAAACTTTGGCTGATGCTTATTCTCTGGTCTTGTCTTGGTATGCATGTTGTAGCCCACAATTCTACTTAAAAGTTGTGACGATCGTTAGAATTTCTCACCAAGCTGCATTACAATGGCTATGATTTATACGATTACCACGTTTAATCACAAAGATTTTATATTAGAACGTTTGAGACTATTGTTTTGAGCTGTTTAATATGTGGTATTTCTGGACCACGTCCAAAACCTCGCCTATTCTCTAGATAGTCGATATCATACTGGCCTTTTAATGATTTTATATCGTAGCCCAAATATATGCCTCAAGTGATGGTATTTCATTGTAGATGGTGACATCAGACTAATAAAGTCTCACCTTTTGTAGCGCATAACTCATTCTACTGAAGAGTTGTTAACATCGCCATATACTCGAGGCAGTAGTTATGGCATAGATTTTCAAGAATAATGTTTAACAGTCGCAGCAAATTTTCCTGTTCAGGGCTGTAGTTAAGTCATTAGATGCGACAGTTTGCAGGTTGAATTCTTATGCATTAGTAAAATAGTATGCGTCTAGTGCAAAAAAATCCATTACGGCGGCATGTTACTTCATTAAGTTTTACTGATTAAAGCTCATATTGTATTTCTAATAAAACATTTAATAGAATAGTCCAGCTTATTCGACTCGCGGACCGCGACCGGAGCCCGCTCGGGGACAGTAGATAAAGATCTGCCATTGCTGCTGATCGCTTGATGAGTTGATTCTTGTACCGGCATCGAAGCGAAGTGCCCATTATTGTTGTCTGCAATGTTCCTGGAACTGTAACATGAGAATATTTTTAGAGGAGTCATAGTAAGAATATAGGTATAGTACAGCAAACAATATTATACTTACGGCGCCGCGCCGATTGCTATAGCGTGTAGGTCTTGTGCCACCCGCAGCTCTGCCACGCTGAAGTTGCGGATGCGGCGCGATTAAAGCACGCGTTCTTCTGCAAAGTTGCGACGATCGCTAGTATTTCTCACCAAGCTGCATAACTATGGCTATGATTTTTATACGATTACCACGTTTAATCACAAAAATTTTATATAAGCACGTTTGAGATATGGTATTTCTGGACAACGTTCAAAACCTCGCCTATTCTCTATCTCTAGATAGTCGATATCATACTGGGCTTTTAATGATTTTATGTCTTAGCCCGAATATGTGCCTCAAGTGATGGTATATCATTGTAGATGATGACATCAGACTAATAAAGTCTCACCCTTAGTAGCGAATAATTCATTCTACTGAAGAGTTGTTAACATCGCCATAAACTCTAGCCAGTAGTTATGGCAAAGATTTTCAAGAATAATGTTTTACAGTCGGAACAAATTTTCCTAATCAGGGCTGTATATAATATTGTGTCATTAGTTGCGACAGTCTTCATGTTGAATTTTTATGCATTAGTAAAATAATGTGCGTCGAATGCAAAAAATTCCATTACGGCGGAATGTTACTTTATTCACATCTATGCTATATTCTTACTGCATCGTTTTAAAGTTCTTAAATTTTTTTGCAATACTGCAAATAATAACTATAGCAAACATTTTCACACGATTACGACGATTGTGTGCTTTTATTGGGCTGTTCCTTGTTAGGTATTTCATTAAAAGGGCGATCATGTCTTGACTGCGCCACAATCAAATTATATAAATATAATTTAATATACACTTGGAACTTGTTTCCGATCTTAGTTCTGACGTATTTCCCGCAAATACGCACCTACGAAGAATTTTGTACTGTGCTTGTTCAAATCGAAAATCTATTCAATAGTCGACTTCTATGTGTTTTGAGCTCGGACCCTTCCCATATTACCACATTAACGCCTAATCACTTTTTAAAATAAATATAACTCCGCTCAAATTCTTACCCGCTGAAGATGTAACTGACATCGCTGATAATCGTTAATCACGCTATCAATTAATCTATAAAATCACGCACTCATTTTGGCAACGTTGGAACAAAGAATATCTCACTTCTTTACCAGAAAGAGAAAAATGGAACTCGCCCTCAAAACCTGTCGAATTAGGTACTATTGTCGTAATTAAAGATAATAACTCTCATCCTCTCTGTTGGCCTCTAGGTATAGTAGATGCGCTTCATCCTGGAAAAGACAAATTTATTCGAACAGTTAAAGTAAATACCGCGACTGGTTCTTACATAAGGCCAGTAGTTCGGGTTTGCCCGTTGTCTTTTCAATAACATTCTCTATTCCTTATTTCATAATTATCTACTCTCTACCTTTATATGGCTCACTTAATATCTTAATTTTGAATTAAATTATTTGTTGAGAGGAAACCTCGAAGCCGGGGGAGTTGTCTGTGCCACAATCAAATAAGATAAAAATGTAATTACATTTAATATATTTATAAAAAGAAAGCCATTCACTCAAGCACGCACAAAAAAAATATTATTAATCTAGCAACATTCATCATCGGCCCACTCAACAATTCGCTCAAATTCATTCTTTTCTAACACGCAAGGGCCAATCAAAATCCCGTTTTACTCTCACCTTACTCCCGCGCATACCCCTTCCGCTTCCGCCTTCCTCGCTCCAAATAGTGTCGTTCCAAATCCGCACCCTGAAGCACGTGTCCGCACCCGCCGCTCCGCCAAAAAAGTTCTATAAAACTCAAGTACTCAAAAGTGTTGTGTGTGTGAAAATTGACTTTGTGGATGGCTTACCAGCTTCTAAGACCTAGGAATACAGCACTGCTTCGCTTCAAGCTATCGAAGAAAACACTCTAAACAAACTCCATTCCTGCTTTTCCATACTTACCTAAATTACTAGCCTTCTATTCTCTAGATAGTCGATATCATACTGGCCTTTTAATGATTTTATATCGTAGCCCAAATATATGCCTCAAGTGATGGTATTTCATTGTAGATGGTGACATCAGACTAATAAAGTCTCACCTTTTGTAGCGCATAACTCATTCTACTGAAGAGTTGTTAACATCGCCATATACTCGAGGCAGTAGTTATGGCATAGATTTTCAAGAATAATGTTTAACAGTCGCAGCAAATTTTCCTGTTCAGGGCTGTAGTTAAGTCATTAGATGCGACAGTTTGCAGGTTGAATTCTTATGCATTAGTAAAATAGTATGCGTCTAGTGCAACAAAATCCATTACGGCGGCATGTTACTTCATTAAGTTTTACTGAATAAAGCTCATATTGTAATTCTAATAAAACATTTAAAAGAATAGTCCAGCTTATTCGACTCGCGGACCGCGACCGGAGCCCGCTCGGGGACAGTAGATAAAGATCTGCCATTGCTGCTGATCGCTTGATGAGTTGATTCTTGTACCGGCATCGAAGCGAAGTGCCCATTATTGTTGTCTGCAATGTTCCTAGAACTGTAACATGAGAATATTTTTAGAAGAGTCATAGTAAGAAGATAGGTATAGTACAGCAAACAATATTATACTTACGGCGCCGCGCCGATTGCCATGTCGTGTAGGTCTTGAGCCACCCGCAGCTCGGCCACGCTGAAGTTGCGGATGCGGCGCGATTAAAGCACGCATTCTTCTGCAAAGTTGCGACGATCGCTTGTATTTCTCACCAAACTGCATAACTATGGCTATGCTTTTTATACGATTACCACGTTTAATCACAAAAATTTTATATAAGCACGTTTGAGATATAGTATTTCTGGACAACGTTCAAAACCTCGCCTTTTCTCTAGATAGTCGATATCATACTGGGCTTTTAATGATTCCGTAGTATTAGCCCGAATATGTGCCTCAAGTGATGGTATATCATTGTAGATGATGACATCAGACTAATAAAGTCTCACCCTTAGTAGCGAATAATTCATTCTACTGAAGATTTATTAACATCGCCATATGCTCTAGCCAGTAGTTATAGCATAGATTTTCAAGAATAATGTTTTACAGTCGGAACAAATTTTCATAATCAGGGCTATATATAATATTGTGTCATTAGTTGCGACAGTCTTCATGTTGAATTTTTATGCATTAGTAAAATAATGTGCGTCGAATGCAAAAAATTCCATTACGGCGGAATGTTACTTTATTCACATCTATGCTATATTCTTACTGCATCGTTTTAAAGTTCTTAAATTTTTTTGCAATACTGCAAATAATAACTATAGCAAACATTTTCACACGATTACGACGATTGTGTGCTTCTATTGGGCTGTTCCTTGTTAGGTATTTCATTAAAAGGGCGATCATGTCTTGTCTGCGCCACAATCAAATTATATAAATATAATTTAATATACACTTGGAACTTGTTTCCGATCTTAGTTCTGACGTATTTCCCGCAAATACGCACCTACGAAGAATTTTGTATTGTGCTTGTTCAAATCGAAAATCTATTCAATAGTCGACTTCTATGTGTTTTGAGCTCGGACCCTTCCCATATTACCACATTAACGCCTAATCACTTTTTAAAATAAATATAACTCCGCTCAAATTCTTACCCGCTGAAGATGTAACTGACATCGCTGATAATCGTTAATCACGCTATCAATTAATCTATAAAATCACGCACTCATTTTGGCAACGTTGGAACAAAGAATATCTCACTTCTTTACCAGAAAGAGAAAAATGGAACTCGCCCTCAAAACCTGTCGAATTAGGTACTATTGTCGTAATTAAAGATAATAACTCTCATCCTCTCTGTTGGCCTCTAGGTATAGTAGATGCGCTTCATCCTGGAAAAGACAAATTTATTCGAACAGTTAAAGTAAATACCGCGACTGGTTCTTACATAAGGCCAGTAGTTCGGGTTTGCCCGTTGTCTTTTCAATAACATTCTCTATTCCTTATTTCATAATTATCTACTCTCTACCTTTATATGGCTCACTTAGTATCTCAATCTTGAATTAAATTATTTGTTGAGAGGAAACCTCTAAGCCGGGGGAGTTGTCTGTGCCACAATCAAATAAGATAAAAATGTAATTAAATTTAATATATTTATAAAAAGAAAGCCATTCACTCAAGCACGCACAAAAAAAATATTATTAATCTAGCAACATTCATCATCGGCCCACTCAACAATTCGCTCAAATTCATTCCTTTCTAACACGCAAGGGCCAATCAAAATCCCGTTTTACTCTCTCCTTACTCCCGCGCATACCCCTTCCGCTTCCGCCTTCCTCGCTCCAAATAGTGTCGTTCCAAATCCGCACCCTGAAGCACGTGTCCGCACCCGCCGCTCCGCCAAAAAAGTTCTATAAAACTCAAGTACTCAAAAGTGTTGTGTGTGTGAAAATTGACTTTGTGGATGGCTTACCAGCTTCTAAGACCTAGGAATACAGCACTGCTTCGCTTCAAACTATCGAAGAAAACACTCTAAACAAACTCCATTCCTGCTTTTCCATACTTACCTAAATTCCTAGCCTTTTCCGCTGCGCCCACATGTCTAGAAGACCATACTTTCTTGTCTTTTATCCAAACTCAGCCATCAAACTTTGGCTGATGCTTATTCTCTGGTCTTGTCTTGGTATGCATGTTGTAGCCCACAATTCTACTTAAAAGTTGTGACGATCGTTAGAATTTCTCACCAAGCTGCATTACAATGGCTATGATTTATACGATTACCACGTTTAATCACAAAGATTTTATATTAGAACGTTTGAGACTATTGTTTTGAGCTGTTTAATATGTGGTATTTCTGGACCACGTCCAAAACCTCGCCTATTCTCTAGATAGTCGATATCATACTGGCCTTTTAATGATTTTATATCGTAGCCCAAATATATGCCTCAAGTGATGGTATTTCATTGTAGATGGTGACATCAGACTAATAAAGTCTCACCTTTTGTAGCGCATAACTCATTCTACTGAAGAGTTGTTAACATCGCCATATACTCGAGGCAGTAGTTATGGCATAGATTTTCAAGAATAATGTTTAACAGTCGCAGCAAATTTTCCTGTTCAGGGCTGTAGTTAAGTCATTAGATGCGACAGTTTGCAGGTTGAATTCTTATGCATTAGTAAAATAGTATGCGTCTAGTGCAAAAAAATCCATTACGGCGGCATGTTACTTCATTAAGTTTTACTGATTAAAGCTCATATTGTAATTCTAATAAAACATTTAATAGAATAGTCCAGCTTATTCGACTCGCGGACCGCGACCGGAGCCCGCTCGGGGACAGTAGATAAAGATCTGCCATTGCTGCTGATCGCTTGATGAGTTGATTCTTGTACCGGCATCGAAGCGAAGTGCCCATTATTGTTGTCTGCAATGTTCCTGGAACTGTAACATGAGAATATTTTTAGAGGAGTCATAGTAAGAATATAGGTATAGTACAGCAAACAATATTATACTTACGGCGCCGCGCCGATTGCTATAGCGTGTAGGTCTTGTGCCACCCGCAGCTCTGCCACGCTGAAGTTGCGGATGCGGCGCGATTAAAGCACGCGTTCTTCTGCAAAGTTGCGACGATCGCTAGTATTTCTCACCAAGCTGCATAACTATGGCTATGATTTTTATACGATTACCACGTTTAATCACAAAAATTTTATATAAGCACGTTTGAGATATGGTATTTCTGGACAACGTTCAAAACCTCGCCTATTCTCTATCTCTAGATAGTCGATATCATACTGGGCTTTTAATGATTTTATGTCTTAGCCCGAATATGTGCCTCAAGTGATGGTATATCATTGTAGATGATGACATCAGACTAATAAAGTCTCACCCTTAGTAGCGAATAATTCATTCTACTGAAGAGTTGTTAACATCGCCATAAACTCTAGCCAGTAGTTATGGCAAAGATTTTCAAGAATAATGTTTTACAGTCGGAACAAATTTTCCTAATCAGGGCTGTATATAATATTGTGTCATTAGTTGCGACAGTCTTCATGTTGAATTTTATGCATTAGTAAAATAATGTGCGTCGAATGCAAAAAATTCCATTACGGCGGAATGTTACTTTATTCACATCTATGCTATATTCTTACTGCATCGTTTTAAAGTTCTTAAATTTTTTTGCAATACTGCAAATAATAACTATAGCAAACATTTTCACACGATTACGACGATTGTGTGCTTCTATTGGGCTGTTCCTTGTTAGGTATTTCATTAAAAGGGCGATCATGTCTTGACTGCGCCACAATCAAATTATATAAATATAATTTAATATACACTTGGAACTTGTTTCCGATCTTAGTTCTGACGTATTTCCCGCAAATACGCACCTACGAAGAATTTTGTACTGTGCTTGTTCAAATCGAAAATCTATTCAATAGTCGACTTCTATGTGTTTTGAGCTCGGACCCTTCCCATATTACCACATTAACGCCTAATCACTTTTTAAAATAAATATAACTCCGCTCAAATTCTTACCCGCTGAAGATGTAACTGACATCGCTGATAATCGTTAATCACGCTATCAATTAATCTATAAAATCACGCACTCATTTTGGCAACGTTGGAACAAAGAATATCTCACTTCTTTACCAGAAAGAGAAAAATGGAACTCGCCCTCAAAACCTGTCGAATTAGGTACTATTGTCGTAATTAAAGATAATAACTCTCATCCTCTCTGTTGGCCTCTAGGTATAGTAGATGCGCTTCATCCTGGAAAAGACAAATTTATTCGAACAGTTAAAGTAAATACCGCGACTGGTTCTTACATAAGGCCAGTAGTTCGGGTTTGCCCGTTGTCTTTTCAATAACATTCTCTATTCCTTATTTCATAATTATCTACTCTCTACCTTTATATGGCTCACTTAATATCTTAATTTTGAATTAAATTATTTGTTGAGAGGAAACCTCTAAGCCGGGGGAGTTGTCTGTGCCACAATCAAATAAGATAAATATGTAATTAAATTTAATATATTTATAAAAAGAAAGCCATTCACTCAAGCACGCACAAAAAAAATATTATTAATCTAGCAACATTCATCATCGGCCCACTCAACAATTCACTCAAATTCATTCTTTTCTAACACGCAAGGGCCAATCAAAATCCCGTTTTACTCTCTCCTTACTCCCGCGCATACCCCTTCCGCTTCCGCCTTCCTCGCTCCAAATAGTGTCGTTCCAAATCCGCACCCTGAAGCACGTGTCCGCACCCGCCGCTCCGCCAAAAAAGTTCTATAAAACTCAAGTACTCAAAAGTGTTGTGTGTGTGAAAATTGACTTTGTGGATGGCTTACCAGCTTCTAAGACCTAGGAATACAGCACTGCTTCGCTTCAAACTATCGAAGAAAACACTCTAAACAAACTCCATTCCTGCTTTTCCATACTTACCTAAATTCCTAGCCTTTTCCGCTGCGCCCACATGTCTAGAAGACCATACTTTCTTGTCTTTTATCCAAACTCAGCCATCAAACTTTGGCTGATGCTTATTCTCTGGTCTTGTCTTGGTATGCATGTTGTATGTAGCCCACAATTCTACTTAAAAGTTGTGACGATCGTTAGAATTTCTCACCAAGCTGCATTACAATGGCTATGATTTATACGATTACCACGTTTAATCACAAAGATTTTATATTAGAACGTTTGAGACTATTGTTTTGAGCTGTTTAATATGTGGTATTTCTGGACCACGTCCAAAACCTCGCCTATTCTCTAGATAGTCGATATCATACTGGCCTTTTAATGATTTTATATCGTAGCCCAAATATATGCCTCAAGTGATGGTATTTCATTGTAGATGGTGACATCAGACTAATAAAGTCTCACCTTTTGTAGCGCATAACTCATTCTACTGAAGAGTTGTTAACATCGCCATATACTCGAGGCAGTAGTTATGGCATAGATTTTCAAGAATAATGTTTAACAGTCGCAGCAAATTTTCCTGTTCAGGGCTGTAGTTAAGTCATTAGATGCGACAGTTTGCAGGTTGAATTCTTATGCATTAGTAAAATAGTATGCGTCTAGTGCAAAAAAATCCATTACGGCGGCATGTTACTTCATTAAGTTTTACTGATTAAAGCTCATATTGTAATTCTAATAAAACATTTAATAGAATAGTCCAGCTTATTCGACTCGCGGACCGCGACCGGAGCCCGCTCGGGGACAGTAGATAAAGATCTGCCATTGCTGCTGATCGCTTGATGAGTTGATTCTTGTACCGGCATCGAAGCGAAGTGCCCATTATTGTTGTCTGCAATGTTCCTGGAACTGTAACATGAGAATATTTTTAGAAGAGTCATAGTAAGAAGATAGGTATAGTACAGCAAACAATATTTTACTTACGGCGCCGCGCCGATTGCTATGTCGTGTAGGTCTTGTGCCATCCGCAGCTCTGCCACGCTGAAGTTGCGGATGCGGCGCGATTAAATCACGCGTTCTTCTGCAAAGTTGCGACGATCGCTAGTATTTCTCACCAAGCTGCATAACTATGGCTATGCTTTTTATACGATTACCACGTTTAATCACAAAAATTTTATATAAGCACGTTTGAGATATAGTATTTCTGGACAACGTTCAAAACCTCGCCTTTTCTCTAGATAGTCGATATCATACTGGGCTTTTAATGATTCCGTAGTATTAGCCCGAATATGTGCCTCAAGTGATGGTATATCATTGTAGATGATGACATCAGACTAATAAAGTCTCACCCTTAGTAGCGAATAATTCATTCTACTGAAGATTTATTAACATCGCCATATGCTCTAGCCAGTAGTTATAGCATAGATTTTCAAGAATAATGTTTTACAGTCGGAACAAATTTTCCTAATCAGGGCTATATATAATATTGTGTCATTAGTTGCGACAGTCTTCATGTTGAATTTTTATGCATTAGTAAAATAATGTGCGTCGAATGCAAAAAAATCCATTACGGCGGAATGTTACTTTATTCACATCTATGCTATATTCTTACTGCATCGTTTTAAAGTTCTTAAATTTTTTTGCAATACTGCAAATAATAACTATAGCAAACATTTTCACACGATTACGACGATTGTGTGCTTCTATTGGGCTGTTCCTTGTTAGGTATTTCATTAAAAGGGCGATCATGTCTTGTCTGCGCCACAATCAAATTATATAAATATAATTTAATATACACTTGGAACTTGTTTCCGATCTTAGTTCTGACGTATTTCCCGCAAATACGCACCTACGAAGAATTTTGTACTGTGCTTGTTCAAATCGAAAATCTATTCAATAGTCGACTTCTATGTGTTTTGAGCTCGGACCCTTCCCATATTACCACATTAACGCCTAATCACTTTTTAAAATAAATATAACTCCGCTCAAATTCTTACCCGCTGAAGATGTAACTGACATCGCTGATAATCGTTAATCACGCTATCAATTAATCTATAAAATCACGCACTCATTTTGGCAACGTTGGAACAAAGAATATCTCACTTCTTTACCAGAAAGAGAAAAATGGAACTCGCCCTCAAAACCTGTCGAATTAGGTACTATTGTCGTAATTAAAGATAATAACTCTCATCCTCTCTGTTGGCCTCTAGGTATAGTAGATGCGCTTCATCCTGGAAAAGACAAATTTATTCGAACAGTTAAAGTAAATACCGCGACTGGTTCTTACATAAGGCCAGTAGTTCGGGTTTGCCCGTTGTCTTTTCAATAACATTCTCTATTCCTTATTTCATAATTATCTACTCTCTACCTTTATATGGCTCACTTAATATCTTAATTTTGAATTAAATTATTTGTTGAGAGGAAACCTCTAAGCCGGGGGAGTTGTCTGTGCCACAATCAAATAAGATAAAAATGTAATTAAATTTAATATATTTATAAAAAGAAAGCCATTCACTCAAGCACGCACAAAAAAAATATTATTAATCTAGCAACATTCATCATCGGCCCACTCAACAATTCGCTCAAATTCATTCTTTTCTAACACGCAAGGGCCAATCAAAATCCCGTTTTACTCTCTCCTTACTCCCGCGCATACCCCTTCCGCTTCCGCCTTCCTCGCTCCAAATAGTGTCGTTCCAAATCCGCACCCTGAAGCACGTGTCCGCACCCGCCGCTCCGCTAAAAAAGTTCTATAAAACTCAAGTACTCAAAAGTGTTGTGTGTGTGAAAATTGACTTTGTGGATGGCTTACCAGCTTCTAAGACCTAGGAATACAGCACTGCTTCGCTTCAAGCTATCGAAGAAAACACTCTAAACAAACTCCATTCCTGCTTTTCCATACTTACCTAAATTCCTAGCCTTTTCCGCTGCGCCCACATGTCTAGAAGACCATACTTTCTTGTCTTTTATCCAAACTCAGCCATCAAACTTTGGCTGATGCTTATTCTCTGGTCTTGTCTTGGTATGCATGTTGTAGCCCACAATTCTACTTAAAAGTTGTGACGATCGTTAGAATTTCTCACCAAGCTGCATTACAATGGCTATGATTTATACGATTACCACGTTTAATCACAAAGATTTTATATTAGAACGTTTGAGACTATTGTTTTGAGCTGTTTAATATGTGGTATTTCTGGACCACGTCCAAAACCTCACCTATTCTCTAGATAGTCGATATCATACTGGCCTTTTAATGATTTTATATCGTAGCCCAAATATATGCCTCAAGTGATGGTATTTCATTGTAGATGGTGACATCAGACTAATAAAGTCTCACCTTTTGTAGCGCATAACTCATTCTACTGAAGAGTTGTTAACATCGCCATATACTCGAGGCAGTAGTTATGGCATAGATTTTCAAGAATAATGTTTAACAGTCGCAGCAAATTTTCCTGTTCAGGGCTGTAGTTAAGTCATTAGATGCGACAGTTTGCAGGTTGAATTCTTATGCATTAGTAAAATAGTATGCGTCTAGTGCAAAAAAATCCATTACGGCGGCATGTTACTTCATTAAGTTTTACTGATTAAAGCTCATATTGTAATTCTAATAAAACATTTAATAGAATAGTCCAGCTTATTCGACTCGCGGACCGCGACCGGAGCCCGCTCGGGGACAGTAGATAAAGATCTGCCATTGCTGCTGATCGCTTGATGAGTTGATTCTTGTACCGGCATCGAAGCGAAGTGCCCATTATTGTTGTCTGCAATGTTCCTGGAACTGTAACATGAGAATATTTTTAGAGGAGTCATAGTAAGAATATAGGTATAGTACAGCAAACAATATTATACTTACAGCGCCGCGCCGATTGCTATAGCGTGTAGGTCTTGTGCCACCCGCAGCTCTGCCACGCTGAAGTTGCGGATGCGGCGCGATTAAAGCACGCGTTCTTCTGCAAAGTTGCGACGATCGCTAGTATTTCTCACCAAGCTGCATAACTATGGCTATGATTTTTATACGATTACCACGTTTAATCACAAAAATTTTATATAAGCACGTTTGAGATATGGTATTTCTGGACAACGTTCAAAACCTCGCCTATTCTCTATCTCTAGATAGTCGATATCATACTGGGCTTTTAATGATTTTATGTCTTAGCCCGAATATGTGCCTCAAGTGATGGTATATCATTGTAGATGATGACATCAGACTAATAAAGTCTCACCCTTAGTAGCGAATAATTCATTCTACTGAAGAGTTGTTAACATCGCCATAAACTCTAGCCAGTAGTTATGGCAAAGATTTTCAAGAATAATGTTTTACAGTCGGAACAAATTTTCCTAATCAGGGCTGTATATAATATTGTGTCATTAGTTGCGACAGTCTTCATGTTGAATTTTTATGCATTAGTAAAATAATGTGCGTCGAATGCAAAAAATTCCATTACGGCGGAATGTTACTTTATTCACATCTATGCTTTATTCTTACTGCATCGTTTTAAAGTTCTTAAATTTTTTTGCAATACTGCAAATAATATTTATAGCAAACATTTTCACACGATTACGACGATTGTGTGCTTCTATTGGGCTGTTCCTTGTTAGGTATTTCATTAAAAGGGCGATCATGTCTTGTCTGCGCCACAATCAAATTATATAAATATAATTTAATATACACTTGGAACTTGTTTCCGATCTTAGTTCTGACGTATTTCCCGCAAATACGCACCTACGAAGAATTTTGTACTGTGCTTGTTCAAATCGAAAATCTATTCAATAATCGACTTCTATGTGTTTTGAGCTCGGACCCTTCCCATATTACCACATTAACGCCTAATCACTTTTTAAAATAAATATAACTCCGCTCAAATTCTTACCCGCTGAAGATGTAACTGACATCGCTGATAATCGTTAATCACGCTATCAATTAATCTATAAAATCACACACTCATTTTGGCAACGTTGGAACAAAGAATATCTCACTTCTTTACCAGAAAGAGAAAAATGGAACTCGCCCTCAAAACCTGTCGAAATAGGTACTATTGTCGTAATTAAAGATAATAACTCTCATCCTCTCTGTTGGCCTCTAGGTATAGTAGATGCGCTTCATCCTGGAAAAGACAAATTTATTCGAACAGTTAAAGTAAATACCGCGACTGGTTCTTACATAAGGCCAGTAGTTCGGGTTTGCCCGTTGTCTTTTCAATAACATTCTCTATTCCTTATTTCATAATTATCTACTCTCTACCTTTATATGGCTCACTTAATATCTTAATTTTTAGGGTTCCGTACCTCGAAAGGAAAAAACGGAACCCTTATAGGATCACTTTGTTGTCCGTCCGTCTGTCAAGACTCTTTTTCTCAGGAATGCGTGGAGGTATCAAACTGAAATTTATACTAAATACTCGAATCTACGGTTCCATAGAGCTGTAAAAAAATCAAACTTCTAATCCAACGCAATCAAAAGATACAGCCGTATATGCTGCAAAATGCAGCATATTTTCAAACTCGCATTGGAATCAAAACCTACAGGGTACTTCCCGTGAACTCAGAATCTTGAAATTTGGTACGAAGCAACGTCTTATATCACTTATAAAGGAAAAATTATGAAAACCGTAAATTTTTAGTTACAGCATATAAAAAAATATATTTAATAAATTTAAAGTTACTACGCCTTTCTCTTGAACGCGTGGAGGTATTAAATTGAAATTCATATCAAATACTCAAGTATATAACACCGTAAGGCTGCAACAAAATCAAGCTTCTATGTCAACGCAATCAAAAGAAAGAGCAATATAAGCAAATTTTCAAACTCGTGCCTACTCGCAAGTGAATCAAAACCTACAGGGTACTTTCCGTGAGCTCAGAATCTTGAAATTTGGTGCGAAGCAACGCCTTATAGCACATATAAAGGAAAAATTGCGAAAATTATAAATTTTTTGTTACATCATATAAGAAAATATTTTTAACAAATTTAAAGTTACTTCCCCTTTCTCTTGAACGCGTGGAGGTATTAAATTGAAATTCACATCAAATACTCAAGTATATAACACCGTAAGGCTGCAACAAAATCAAACTTCTATGTCAACGCAATCAAAAGAAAGAGCAATATAAGCATATTTTCAAACTCGCGACTACTCGTAAGGGAATCAAAACCTACAGGGTACTTCCCGTGAACTCAAAATCTTGAAATTTGGTACGAAGTAATTTCTTATATCACTTATAAAGGAAAAATTGCGAAAACCATAAATTTTTAGTAACATCATATAATCAAAATATTTTTAATAAATTTAAAGTTACTACCCCTTACTCTTGAACGCGTAGAGGTATAAAACTGAAATTCATGGCAAATACTCAGGTATATAACACCGTTAGGCTGTAACAAAATCAAACTTCTATGTCTACGCAATCAAAAGTAAGAGTAATATAATCATATTTTTAAACTCGTGACTACTCGCAAGGGAATCAAAACCTACAGGGTACTTCCCGTGAACTCAAAATCTTGAAATTTGGTACGAAGCAACGTCTTATAGCCCAGATATAGGATGCGGAAGGCTGAGGTCCGTGTGCTGTGGTGCGTGTTGGGAGAGGCCTATGTCCAGCAGTGGACTGCGATAGGTTGATTGAGATTGAGATTTCAAATAATTACATAGTCTTCAAACTTTTTTGCTAATTATTCTGTACTTTATAAGTATTTTTGTAACTGATTTCTAATAGTCACTAAAAACTTTGTAAATCAATAACTTTGATAAAAATCTTACCATCATTCATCAGCAGACTTTTGCAAGGCTGCTGCAAGGCTGTTATAGGTATTTAAGTTATTTTATAAAATAAGCTATATATGTTAATATAAAATAAAGGATGACTGATTACAAACGACAAAGACCCCTTTTTCTTTAATTAATGCTCCTCCAGCTTTCCATACTGTAATGTTATGGATTTCATTTGGCAATAAAAATACCATAACTATGACTGGTGAACTTTGACTTATATACCTACAGGTTTGTACGGAACCCTCGGTGCGCGAGTCCGACTCGCACTTGCCCGGTTTTTTAATTAAATTATTTGTTGAGAGGAAACCTCTAAGCCGGGGGAGTTGTCTGTGCCACAATCAAATATGATAAAAATGTAATTAAATTTAATATATTTATAAAAAGAAAGCCATTCACTCAAGCACGCACAAAAAAAATATTATTAATCTAGCAACATTCATCATCGGCCCACTCAACAATTCGCTCAAATTCATTCTTTTCTAACACGCAAGGGCCAATCAAAATCCCGTTTTACTCTCTCCTTACTCCCGCGCATACCCCTTCCGCTTCCGCCTTCCTCGCTCCAAATAGTGTCGTTCCAAATCCGCACCCTGAAGCACGTGTCCGCACCCGCCGCTCCGCCAAAAAAGTTCTATAAAACTCAAGTACTCAAAAGTGTTGTGTGTGTGAAAATTGACTTTGTGGATGGCTTACCAGCTTCTAAGACCTAGGAATACAGCACTGCTTCGCTTCAAGCTATCGAAGAAAACACTCTAAACAAACTCCATTCCTGCTTTTCCATACTTACCTAAATTCCTAGCCTTTTCCGCTGCGCCCACATGTCTAGAAGACCATACTTTCTTGTCTTTTATCCAAACTCAGCCATCAAACTTTGGCTGATGCTTATTCTCTGGTCTTGTCTTGGTATGCATGTTGTAGCCCACAATTCTACTTAAAAGTTGTGACGATCGTTAGAATTTCTCACCAAGCTGCATTACAATGGCTATGATTTATACGATTACCACGTTTAATCACAAAGATTTTATATTAGAACGTTTGAGACTATTGTTTTGAGCTGTTTAATATGTGGTATTTCTGGACCACGTCCAAAACCTCGCCTATTCTCTAGATAGTCGATATCATACTGGCCTTTTAATGATTTTATATCGTAGCCCAAATATATGCCTCAAGTGATGGTATTTCATTGTAGATGGTGACATCAGACTAATAAAGTCTCACCTTTTGTAGCGCATAACTCATTCTACTGAAGAGTTGTTAACATCGCCATATACTCGAGGCAGTAGTTATGGCATAGATTTTCAAGAATAATGTTTAACAGTCGCAGCAAATTTTCCTGTTCAGGGCTGTAGTTAAGTCATTAGATGCGACAGTTTGCAGGTTGAATTCTTATGCATTAGTAAAATAGTATGCGTCTAGTGCAAAAAAATCCATTACGGCGGCATGTTACTTCATTAAGTTTTACTGATTAAAGCTCATATTGTAATTGTAATAAAACATTTAATAGAATAGTCCAGCTTATTCGACTCGCGGACCGCGACCGGAGCCCGCTCGGGGACAGTAGATAAAGATCTGCCATTGCTGCTGATCGCTTGATGAGTTGATTCTTGTACCGGCATCGAAGCGAAGTGCCCATTATTGTTGTCTGCAATGTTCCTGGAACTGTAACATGAGAATATTTTTAGAGGAGTCATAGTAAGAATATAGGTATAGTACAGCAAACAATATTATACTTACGGCGCCGCGCCGATTGCTATAGCGTGTAGGTCTTGTGCCACCCGCAGCTCTGCCACGCTGAAGTTGCGGATGCGGCGCGATTAAAGCACGCGTTCTTCTGCAAAGTTGCGACGATCGCTAGTATTTCTCACCAAGCTGCATAACTATGGCTATGATTTTTATACGATTACCACGTTTAATCACAAAAATTTTATATAAGCACGTTTGAGATATGGTATTTCTGGACAACGTTCAAAACCTCGCCTATTCTCTATCTCTAGATAGTCGATATCATACTGGGCTTTTAATGATTTTATGTCTTAGCCCGAATATGTGCCTCAAGTGATGGTATATCATTGTAGATGATGACATCAGACTAATAAAGTCTCACCCTTAGTAGCGAATAATTCATTCTACTGAAGAGTTGTTAACATCGCCATAAACTCTAGCCAGTAGTTATGGCAAAGATTTTCAAGAATAATGTTTTACAGTCGGAACAAATTTTCCTAATCAGGGCTGTATATAATATTGTGTCATTAGTTGCGACAGTCTTCATGTTGAATTTTTATGCATTAGTAAAATAATGTGCGTCGAATGCAAACAATTCCATTACGGCGGAATGTTACTTTATTCACATCTATGCTATATTCTTACTGCATCGTTTTAAAGTTCTTAAATTTTTTTGCAATACTGCAAATAATAACTATAGCAAACATTTTCACACGATTACGACGATTGTGTGCTTCTAGTGGGCTGTTCCTTGTTAGGTATTTCATTAAAAGGGCGATCATGTCTTGACTGCGCCACAATCAAATTATATAAATATAATTTAATATACACTTGGAACTTGTTTCCGATCTTAGTTCTGACGTATTTCCCGCAAATACGCACCTACGAAGAATTTTGTACTGTGCTTGTTCAAATCGAAAATCTATTCAATAGTCGACTTCTATGTGTTTTGAGCTCGGACCCTTCCCATATTACCACATTAACGCCTAATCACTTTTTAAAATAAATATAACTCCGCTCAAATTCTTACCCGCTGAAGATGTAACTGACATCGCTGATAATCGTTAATCACGCTATCAATTAATCTATAAAATCACGCACTCATTTTGGCAACGTCGGAACAAAGAATATCTCACTTCTTTACCAGAAAGAGAAAAATGGACTCGCCCTCAAAACCTGTCGAATTAGGTACTATTGTCGTAATTAAAGATAATAACTCTCATCCTCTCTGTTGGCCTCTAGGTATAGTAGATGCGCTTCATCCTGGAAAAGACAAATTTATTCGAACAGTTAAAGTAAATACCGCGACTGGTTCTTACATAAGGCCAGTAGTTCGGGTTTGCCCGTTGTCTTTTCAATAACATTCTCTATTCCTTATTTCATAATTATCTACTCTCTACCTTTATATGGCTCACTTAATATCTTAATTTTGAATTAAATTATTTGTTGAGAGGAAACCTCTAAGCCGGGGGAGTTGTCTGTGCCACAATCAAATAAGATAAATATGTAATTAAATTTAATATATTTATAAAAAGAAAGCCATTCACTCAAGCACGCACAAAAAAAATATTATTAATCTAGCAACATTCATCATCGGCCCACTCAACAATTCACTCAAATTCATTCTTTTCTAACACGCAAGGGCCAATCAAAATCCCGTTTTACTCTCTCCTTACTCCCGCGCATACCCCTTCCGCTTCCGCCTTCCTCGCTCCAAATAGTGTCGTTCCAAATCCGCACCCTGAAGCACGTGTCCGCACCCGCCGCTCCGCCAAAAAAGTTCTATAAAACTCAAGTACTCAAAAGTGTTGTGTGTGTGAAAATTGACTTTGTGGATGGCTTACCAGCTTCTAAGACCTAGGAATACAGCACTGCTTCGCTTCAAGCTATCGAAGAAAACACTCTAAACAAACTCCATTCCTGCTTTTCCATACTTACCTAAATTCCTAGCCTTTTCCGCTGCGCCCACATGTCTAGAAGACCATACTTTCTTGTCTTTTATCCAAACTCAGCCATCAAACTTTGGCTGATGCTTATTCTCTGGTCTTGTCTTGGTATGCATGTTGTATGTAGCCCACAATTCTACTTAAAAGTTGTGACGATCGTTAGAATTTCTCACCAAGCTGCATTACAATGGCTATGATTTATACGATTACCACGTTTAATCACAAAGATTTTATATTAGAACGTTTGAGACTATTGTTTTGAGCTGTTTAATATGTGGTATTTCTGGACCACGTCCAAAACCTCGCCTATTCTCTAGATAGTCGATATCATACTGGCCTTTTAATGATTTTATATCGTAGCCCAAATATATGCCTCAAGTGATGGTATTTCATTGTAGATGGTGACATCAGACTAATAAAGTCTCACCTTTTGTAGCGCATAACTCATTCTACTGAAGAGTTGTTCACATCGCCATATACTCGAGGCAGTAGTTATGGCATAGATTTTCAAGAATAATGTTTAACAGTCGCAGCAAATTTTCCTGTTCAGGGCTGTAGTTAAGTCATTAGATGCGACAGTTTGCAGGTTGAATTCTTATGCATTAGTAAAATAGTATGCGTCTAGTGCAAAAAAATCCATTACGGCGGCATGTTACTTCATTAAGTTTTACTGATTAAAGCTCATATTGTAATTCTAATAAAACATTTAATAGAATAGTCCAGCTTATTCGACTCGCGGACCGCGACCGGAGCCCGCTCGGGGACAGTAGATAAAGATCTGCCATTGCTGCTGATCGCTTGATGAGTTGATTCTTGTACCGGCATCGAAGCGAAGTGCCCATTATTGTTGTCTGCAATGTTCCTGGAACTGTAACATGAGAATATTTTTAGAGGAGTCATAGTAAGAATATAGGTATAGTACAGCAAACAATATTATACTTACGGCGCCGCGCCGATTGCTATAGCGTGTAGGTCTTGTGCCACCCGCAGCTCTGCCACGCTGAAGTTGCGGATGCGGCGCGATTAAAGCACGCGTTCTTCTGCAAAGTTGCGACGATCGCTAGTATTTCTCACCAAGCTGCATAACTATGGCTATGATTTTTATACGATTACCACGTTTAATCACAAAAATTTTATATAAGCACGTTTGAGATATGGTATTTCTGGACAACGTTCAAAACCTCGCCTATTCTCTATCTCTAGATAGTCGATATCATACTGGGCTTTTAATGATTTTATGTCTTAGCCCGAATATGTGCCTCAAGTGATGGTATATCATTGTAGATGATGACATCAGACTAATAAAGTCTCACCCTTAGTAGCGAATAATTCATTCTACTGAAGAGTTGTTAACATCGCCATAAACTCTAGCCAGTAGTTATGGCAAAGATTTTCAAGAATAATGTTTTACAGTCGGAACAAATTTTCCTAATCAGGGCTGTATATAATATTGTGTCATTAGTTGCGACAGTCTTCATGTTGAATTTTTATGCATTAGTA
Source organism: Euclidia mi (assembly GCA_944739405.2). Lineage (NCBI taxonomy): Eukaryota > Metazoa > Arthropoda > Insecta > Lepidoptera > Erebidae > Euclidia > Euclidia mi. The sequence goes on from OX123199.2 coordinate 55,466,866, forward strand.
AAATAATGTGCGTCGAATGCAAAAAATTCCATTACGGCGGAATGTTACTTTATTCACATCTATGCTATATTCTTACTGCATCGTTTTAAAGTTCTTAAATTTTTTTGCAATACTGCAAATAATAACTATAGCAAACATTTTCACACGATTACGACGATTGTGTGCTTCTATTGGGCTGTTCCTTGTTAGGTATTTCATTAAAAGGGCGATCATGTCTTGACTGCGCCACAATCAAATTATATAAATATAATTTAATATACACTTGGAACTTGTTTCCGATCTTAGTTCTGACGTATTTCCCGCAAATACGCACCTACGAAGAATTTTGTACTGTGCTTGTTCAAATCGAAAATCTATTCAATAGTCGACTTCTATGTGTTTTGAGCTCGGACCCTTCCCATATTACCACATTAACGCCTAATCACTTTTTAAAATAAATATAACTCCGCTCAAATTCTTACCCGCTGAAGATGTAACTGACATCGCTGATAATCGTTAATCACGCTATCAATTAATCTATAAAATCACGCACTCATTTTGGCAACGTTGGAACAAAGAATATCTCACTTCTTTACCAGAAAGAGAAAAATGGAACTCGCCCTCAAAACCTGTCGAATTAGGTACTATTGTCGTAATTAAAGATAATAACTCTCATCCTCTCTGTTGGCCTCTAGGTATAGTAGATGCGCTTCATCCTGGAAAAGACAAATTTATTCGAACAGTTAAAGTAAATACCGCGACTGGTTCTTACATAAGGCCAGTAGTTCGGGTTTGCCCGTTGTCTTTTCAATAACATTCTCTATTCCTTATTTCATAATTATCTACTCTCTACCTTTATATGGCTCACTTAATATCTTAATTTTGAATTAAATTATTTGTTGAGAGGAAACCTCTAAGCCGGGGGAGTTGTCTGTGCCACAATCAAATAAGATAAAAATGTAATTAAATTTAATATATTTATAAAAAGAAAGCCATTCACTCAAGCACGCACAAAAAAAATATTATTAATCTAGCAACATTCATCATCGGCCCACTCAACAATTCGCTCAAATTCATTCTTTTCTAACACGCAAGGGCCAATCAAAATCCCGTTTTATTCTCTCCTTACTCCCACGCATACCCCTTCCGCTTCCGCCTTCCTCGCTCCAAATAGTGTCGTTCCAAATCCGCACCCTGAAGCACGTGTCCGCACCCGCCGCTCCGCCAAAAAAGTTCTATAAAACTCAAGTACTCAAAAGTGTTGTGTGTGTGAAAATTGACTTTGTGGATGGCTTACCAGCTTCTAAGACCTAGGAATACAGCACTGCTTCGCTTCAAGCTATCGAAGAAAACACTCTAAACAAACTCCATTCCTGCTTTTCCATACTTACCTAAATTCCTAGCCTTTTCCGCTGCGCCCACATGTCTAGAAGACCATACTTTCTTGTCTTTTATCCAAACTCAGCCATCAAACTTTGGCTGATGCTTATTCTCTGGTCTTGTCTTGGTATGCATGTTGTAGCCCACAATTCTACTTAAAAGTTGTGACGATCGTTAGAATTTCTCACCAAGCTGCATTACAATGGCTATGATTTATACGATTACCACGTTTAATCACAAAGATTTTATATTAGAACGTTTGAGACTATTGTTTTGAGCTGTTTAATATGTGGTATTTCTGGACCACGTCCAAAACCTCGCCTATTCTCTAGATAGTCGATATCATACTGGCCTTTTAATGATTTTATATCGTAGCCCAAATATATGCCTCAAGTGATGGTATTTCATTGTAGATGGTGACATCAGACTAATAAAGTCTCACCTTTTGTAGCGCATAACTCATTCTACTGAAGAGTTGTTAACATCGCCATATACTCGAGGCAGTAGTTATGGCATAGATTTTCAAGAATAATGTTTAACAGTCGCAGCAAATTTTCCTGTTCAGGGCTGTAGTTAAGTCATTAGATGCGACAGTTTGCAGGTTGAATTCTTATGCATTAGTCAAATAGTATGCGTCTAGTGCAAAAAAATCCATTACGGCGGCATGTTACTTCATTAAGTTTTACTGATTAAAGCTCATATTGTAATTCTAATAAAACATTTAATAGAATAGTCCAGCTTATTCGACTCGCGGACCGCGACCGGAGCCCGCTCGGGGACAGTAGATAAAGATCTGCCATTGCTGCTGATCGCTTGATGAGTTGATTCTTGTACCGGCATCGAAGCGAAGTGCCCATTATTGTTGTCTGCAATGTTCCTGGAACTGTAACATGAGAATATTTTTAGAGGAGTCATAGTAAGAATATAGGTATAGTACAGCAAACAATATTATACTTACGGTGCCGCGCCGATTGCTATAGCGTGTAGGTCTTGTGCCACCCGCAGCTCTGCCACGCTGAAGTTGCGGATGCGGCGCGATTAAAGCACGCGTTCTTCTGCAAAGTTGCGACGATCGCTAGTATTTCTCACCAAGCTGCATAACTATGGCTATGATTTTTATACGATTACCACGTTTAATCACAAAAATTTTATATAAGCACGTTTGAGATATGGTATTTCTGGACAACGTTCAAAACCTCGCCTTTTCTCTAGATAGTCGATATCATACTGGGCTTTTAATGATTCCGTAGTATTAGCCCGAATATGTGCCTCAAGTGATGGTATATCATTGTAGATGATGACATCAGACTAATAAAGTCTCACCCTTAGTAGCGAATAATTCATTCTACTGAAGATTTATTAACATCGCCATATGCTCTAGCCAGTAGTTATAGCATAGATTTTCAAGAATAATGTTTTACAGTCGGAACAAATTTTCCTAATCAGGGCTATATATAATATTGTGTCATTAGTTGCGACAGTCTTCATGTTGAATTTTTATGCATTAGTAAAATAATGTGCGTCGAATGCAAAAAATTCCATTACGGCGGAATGTTACTTTATTCACATCTATGCTATATTCTTACTGCATCGTTTTAAAGTTCTTAAATTTTTTTGCAATACTGCAAATAATAACTATAGCAAACATTTTCACACGATTACGACGATTGTGTGCTTCTATTGGGCTGTTCCTTGTTAGGTATTTCATTAAAAGGGCGATCATGTCTTGTCTGCGCCACAATCAAATTATATAAATATAATTTAATATACACTTGGAACTTGTTTCCGATCTTAGTTCTGACGTATTTCCCGCAAATACGCACCTACGAAAAATTTTGTACTGTGCTTGTTAAAATCGAAAATCTATTCAATAGTCGACTTCTATGTGTTTTGAGCTCGGACCCTTCCCATATTACCACATTAACGCCTAATCACTTTTTAAAATAAATATAACTCCGCTCAAATTCTTACCCGCTGAAGATGTAACTGACATCGCTGATAATCGTTAATCACGCTATCAATTAATCTATAAAATCACGCACTCATTTTGGCAACGTTGGAACAAAGAATATCTCACTTCTTTACCAGAAAGAGAAAAATGGACTCGCCCTCAAAACCTGTCGAATTAGGTACTATTGTCGTAATTAAAGATAATAACTCTCATCCTCTCTGTTGGCCTCTAGGTATAGTAGATGCGCTTCATCCTGGAAAAGACAAATTTATTCGAACAGTTAAAGTAAATACCGCGACTGGTTCTTACATAAGGCCAGTAGTTCGGGTTTGCCCGTTGTCTTTTCAATAACATTCTCTATTCCTTATTTCATAATTATCTACTCTCTACCTTTATATGGCTCACTTAATATCTTAATTTTGAATTAAATTATTTGTTGAGAGGAAACCTCTAAGCCGGGGGAGTTGTCTGTGCCACAATCAAATAAGATAAAAATGTAATTAAATTTAATATATTTATAAAAAGAAAGCCATTCACTCAAGCACGCACAAAAAAAATATTATTAATCTAGCAACATTCATCATCGGCCCACTCAACAATTCGCTCAAATTCATTCTTTTCTAACACGCAAGGGCCAATCAAAATCCCGTTTTACTCTCTCCTTACTCCCGCGCATACCCCTTCCGCTTCCGCCTTCCTCGCTCCAAATAGTGTCGTTCCAAATCTGCACCCTGAAGCACGTGTCCGTACCCGCCGCTCCGCCAAAAAAGTTCTATAAAACTCAAGTACTCAAAAGTGTTGTGTGTGTGAAAATTGACTTTGTGGATGGCTTACCAGCTTCTAAGACCTAGGAATACAGCACTGCTTCGCTTCAAGCTATCGAAGAAAACACTCTAAACAAACTCCATTCCTGCTTTTCCATACTTACCTAAATTCCTAGCCTTTTCCGCTGCGCCCACATGTCTAGAAGACCATACTTTCTTGTCTTTTATCCAAACTCAGCCATCAAACTTTGGCTGATGCTTATTCTCTGGTCTTGTCTTGGTATGCATGTTGTAGCCCACAATTCTACTTAAAAGTTGTGACGATCGTTAGAATTTCTCACCAAGCTGCATTACAATGGCTATGATTTATACGATTACCACGTTTAATCACAAAGATTTTATATTAGAACGTTTGAGACTATTGTTTTGAGCTGTTTAATATGTGGTATTTCTGGACCACGTCCAAAACCTCGCCTATTCTCTAGATAGTCGATATCATACTGGCCTTTTAATGATTTTATATCGTAGCCCAAATATATGCCTCAAGTGATGGTATTTCATTGTAGATGGTGACATCAGACTAATAAAGTCTCACCTTTTGTAGCGCATAACTCATTCTACTGAAGAGTTGTTAACATCGCCATATACTCGAGGCAGTAGTTATGGCATAGATTTTCAAGAATAATGTTTAACAGTCGCAGCAAATTTTCCTGTTCAGGGCTGTAGTTAAGTCATTAGATGCGACAGTTTGCAGGTTGAATTCTTATGCATTAGTAAAATAGTATGCGTCTAGTGCAAAAAAATCCATTACGGCGGCATGTTACTTCATTAAGTTTTACTGATTAAAGCTCATATTGTAATTCTAATAAAACATTTAATAGAATAGTCCAGCTTATTCGACTCGCGGACCGCGACCGGAGCCCGCTCGGGGACAGTAGATAAAGATCTGCCATTGCTGCTGATCGCTTGATGAGTTGATTCTTGTACCGGCATCGAAGCGAAGTGCCCATTATTGTTGTCTGCAATGTTCCTGGAACTGTAACATGAGAATATTTTTAGAGGAGTCATAGTAAGAATATAGGTATAGTACAGCAAACAATATTATACTTACGGCACCGCGCCGATTGCTATAGCGTGTAGGTCTTGTGCCACCCGCAGCTCTGCCACGCTGAAGTTGCGGATGCGGCGCGATTAAAGCACGCGTTCTTCTGCAAAGTTGCGACGATCGCTAGTATTTCTCACCAAGCTGCATAACTATGGCTATGATTTTTATACGATTACCACGTTTAATCACAAAAAATTTATATAAGCACGTTTGAGATATGGTATTTCTGGACAACGTTCAAAACCTCGCCTATTCTCTAGATAGTCGATATCATACTGGGCTTTTAATGATTTTATGTCTTAGCCCGAATATGTGCCTCAAGTGATGGTATATCATTGTAGATGATGACATCAGACTAATAAAGTCTCACCCTTAGTAGCGAATAATTCATTCTACTGAAGAGTTGTTAACATCGCCATAAACTCTAGCCAGTAGTTATGGCAAAGATTTTCAAGAATAATGTTTTACAGTCGGAACAAATTTTCCTAATCAGGGCTGTATATAATATTGTGTCATTAGTTGCGACAGTCTTCATGTTGAATTTTTATGCATTAGTAAAATAATGTGCGTCGAATGCAAAAAATTCCATTACGGCGGAATGTTACTTTATTCACATCTATGCTATATTCTTACTGCATCGTTTTAAAGTTCTTAAATTTTTTTGCAATACTGCAAATAATAACTATAGCAAACATTTTCACACGATTACGACGATTGTGTGCTTCTATTGGGTTGTTCCTTGTTAGGTATTTCATTAAAAGGGCGATCATGTCTTGACTGCGCCACAATCAAATTATATAAATATAATTTAATATACACTTGGAACTTGTTTCCGATCTTAGTTCTGACGTATTTCCCGCAAATACGCACCTACGAAGAATTTTGTACTGTGCTTGTTCAAATCGAAAATCTATTCAATAGTCGACTTCTATGTGTTTTGAGCTCGGACCCTTCCCATATTACCACATTAACGCCTAATCACTTTTTAAAATAAATATAACTCCGCTCAAATTCTTACCCGCTGAAGATGTAACTGACATCGCTGATAATCGTTAATCACGCTATCAATTAATCTATAAAATCACGCACTCATTTTGGCAACGTTGGAACAAAGAATATCTCACTTCTTTACCAGAAAGAGAAAAATGGAACTCGCCCTCAAAACCTGTCGAATTAGGTACTATTGTCGTAATTAAAGATAATAACTCTCATCCTCTCTGTTGGCCTCTAGGTATAGTAGATGCGCTTCATCCTGGAAAAGACAAATTTATTCGAACAGTTAAAGTAAATACCGCGACTGGTTCTTACATAAGGCCAGTAGTTCGGGTTTGCCCGTTGTCTTTTCAATAACATTCTCTATTCCTTATTTTATAATTATCTACTCTCTACCTTTATATGGCTCACTTAATATCTTAATTTTGAATTAAATTATTTGTTGAGAGGAAACCTCTAAGCCGGGGGAGTTGTCTGTGCCACAATCAAATAAGATAAATATGTAATTAAATTTAATATATTTATAAAAAGAAAGCCATTCACTCAAGCACGCACAAAAAAATATTATTAATCTAGCAACATTCATCATCGGCCCACTCAACAATTCACTCAAATTCATTCTTTTCTAACACGCAAGGGCCAATCAAAATCCCGTTTTACTCTCTCCTTACTCCCGCGCATACCCCTTCCGCTTCCGCCTTCCTCGCTCCAAATAGTGTCGTTCCAAATCCGCACCCTGAAGCACGTGTCCGCACCCGCCGCTCCGCCAAAAAAGTTCTATAAAACTCAAGTACTCAAAAGTGTTGTGTGTGTGAAAATTGACTTTGTGGATGGCTTACCAGCTTCTAAGACCTAGGAATATAGCACTGCTTCGCTTCAAGCTATCGAAGAAAACACTCTAAACAAACTCCATTCCTGCTTTTCCATACTTACCTAAATTACTAGCCTTCTATTCTCTAGATAGTCGATATCATACTGGCCTTTTAATGATTTTATATCGTAGCCCAAATATATGCCTCAAATGATGGTATTTCATTGTAGATGGTGACATCAGACTAATAAAGTCTCACCTTTTGTAGCGCATAACTCATGCTACTGAAGAGTTGTTAACATCGCCATATACTCGAGGCAGTAGTTATGGCATAGATTTTCAAGAATAATGTTTAACAGTCGCAGCAAATTTTCCTGTTCAGGGCTGTAGTTAAGTCATTAGATGCGACAGTTTGCAGGTTGAATTCTTATGCATTAGTAAAATAGTATGCGTCTAGTGCAAAAAAATCCATTACGGCGGCATGTTACTTCATTAAGTTTTACTGAATAAAGCTCATATTGTTATTCTAATAAAACATTTAATAGAATAGTCCAGCTTATTCGACTCGCGGACCGCGACCGGAGCCCGCTCGGGGACAGTAGATAAAGATCTGCCATTGCTGCTGATCGCTTGATGAGTTGATTCTTGTACCGGCATCGAAGCGAAGTGCCCATTATTGTTGTCTGCGATGTTCCTGGAACTGTACCATGAGAATATTTTTAGAAGAGTCATAGTAAGAAGATAGGTATAGTACAGCAAACAATATTATACTTACGGCGCCGCGCCGATGGCCATGTCTTGAAGGTCTTGCGCCACCCGCAGCTCTGCCACGCTGAAGTTGCGGATGCGGCGCGATTATAGCACGCGTTCTTCTGCAAAGTTGCGACGATCGCTAGTATTTCTCACCAAGCTGCATCACTATGGCTATGATTTTTATACGATTACCACGTTTAATCACAAAAATGTTATATAAGCACGTTTGAGGGTATTGTTTTGAGCTGCTTAATATGTGGTATTTCTGGACCACGTTCAAAACCTCGCCTATCCTCTAGATAGTCGATATCATACTGGGCTTTTAATGATTTTATGTCTTAGCCCGAATATGTGCCTCAAGTGATGGTATTTCATTGTAGATGGTGACATCAGACTAATAAAGTCTCACCCTTAGTAGCGCATAATTCATTCTACTGAAGAGTTGTTAACATCGCCATATGCTCTAGCCAGTAGTTATGGCATAGATTTTCAAGAATAATGTTTTACAGTCGGAACAAATTTTCCTAATCAGGGCTGTATATAATATTGTGTCATTAGTTGTGACAGTCTTCATGTTGAATTCTTATGCATTAGTAAAATAATATGCGTCGAATGCAAAAAATTCCATTACGGCGGAATGTTACTTTATTCACATCTATGCTATTTTCTTACTGCATCGTTTTAAAATTCTTAAATTTTTTTGCAATACTGCAAATAATAACTATAGCAAATATTTTCACACGATTACGACGATTGTGTGCTTCTACTGGGCTATTCCTTGTTCGTTAAAAGGGCGATCATGTCTTGTCTGCGCCACAATCAAATTAGATAAATATAATTTAATTTACACTTGGAACTTGTTTCCGATCTTAGTTCTGACGTATTTCCCGCAAATACGCACTTACGAAGAATTTTGTAGTGTGCTTGTTCAAATTGAAAATCTATTCAATAGTCGACTTCTATGTGTTTTGAGCTCGGACCCTTCCCATATTACTACATTAACGCGTAATCACTTTTTAAAATAAATATAACTTCGCTCAAATTCTTACCCGCTGAAGATGTAACTGACATCGCTGATAATCGTTTATCACGCTATCAATTAATCAATAAAATCACGCACTCATTTTGGCAACGTTGGAACAAAGAATATCTCACACACCAGAAAGACAAAAATAGAACTCGCCCTCAAAACCTATCGAATTAGGTACTATTGTCGTAATAAAAGCTAATAACTCTCATCCTCTCTATTGGCCTCTAGGTATAGTAGATGCGCTTCATCCTGGAAAAGACAAAATTATTCGAACAGTTAAAGTAAATACCGCGACTGGTTCTTACATAAGGCCAGTAGTTCAGGTTTGCCCGTTAACTTTTCAATAATATTCTCTATTTCTTATTTTATAATTATTTACTCTCTAACTTTATATTGCTCACTTAATATCTTAATTTTGAATTAAATTATTTGTTGAGAGGAAACCTCTAAGCCGGGAGAGTTGTCTGTGCCACAATCAAATAAGATAAATTTTTCATTCACCCTCTTAGCGTTATCCCAGTTTCAATCTGGTGTCTGCTTTCTAGTCTAACCGGATTTGGCTGAATATTAGCTTTTCCACGGAGCGACTGCCTGTCTGACCTCCGCAATCCGAAGGGATAGCGATATCCCATGGTTAAGACTAGTGTCAGTTTATTTAGAAGGTACTGACGCCCTTTAACTACTGTCAAAGATCTTCATGACAACCGGGACCGACGGCTTAACGTGCTCTCCGAGGCACGGGACAAGCGACAATTAACAATTCAATACGCATATAACTCCGAAAAGTCATTGGTGCGCGCCGTGGATTCGAACCCGATACCCTCTGCACGGCAGTCTGTTGGTATATCCACTCGGCTATCGCCGCCTCTAATCAAATAAGATAAATATGTAATTAAATTTAATATAATTATTTATAAAAAGAATGCCATTCACTCAAGCACGCACAAAAAAAAATTATTAATCTAGCAACATTCATAATCGGCCCAATCAACAATTCACTCAAATTCATTCTTTTCTAACACGCAAGGGCTAATCAAAATCCCGTTTTACTCTCTCCTTACTCCCGCGCATACCCCTTCCGCTTCCGCCTTCCTCGCTCCAAATAGTGTCGTTCCAAATCCGCACCCTGAAGCACGTGTCCGCACCCGCCGCTCCGCCAAAAAACTTCTATAAAACTCAAGTACTCAAAAGTGTTGTGTGTGTGAAAATTGACTTTGTGGGTGGCTTACCAGCTTCTAAGGCCTAGGAATACAGCAGTGCTTCACTTCAATCTATCGAAGAAAACACTCTAAACAAACTCCATTCCTGCTTTTCCATACGTACCTAAATTCCTAGCCTTTTCCGCTGCGCCCACATGTCTTGAAGAAGATAATTTCTTGTCTTTTATCCAAACTCAGCCATCGTACTTTGGCTGATGCTTATTCTCTGGTCTTGTCTTGGTATGCATGTTGTAGCCCACAATTCTACTTAAAAGTTGTGATGATCGCTAGAATTTCTCACCAAACTGCATTAATATGACTATGATTTATGAGTGCTTTATCTAAGGTACTCGAACGTCTTATTAATAAAAGGCTAATCCACTATTTAGAGCATTACCAACTATTATCATCACATCAATTTGGTTTTCGCAGGAACAAGTCGACATGTGATGCCGTTCAGGCCTTAACCCAGAACATAGTACAAAACCTGAACGCCAACAAAAAGGTTCTGACAATATTTATAGACCTAGCTAAGGCATTCGATACAGTCCCCGTGCGTACTCTCTTACTCAAACTTGAAAATATGGGTGTCAGGGGAATACAATTGGATCTCTTTAAAAGTTTTCTGACAAATCGCTCTCAATCTGTCGTCATTGATAATTATAAAAGCAACGAGCTTCCCATCTATTATGGTGTTCCTCAAGGAAGCATATTGGGTCCTACTTTGTTTCTGGTTTTCATAAACGATCTATGTAAACTCAATATCCCAAACGCTAAGATCACATCGTTTGCTGACGATACGGCTATAACTTTTGTTGCTGACACATGGACTCAACTCGAACGTGAAGCACAGTATGGTTTTAATGTAGTGTTAAACTGGCTTTTTTCCCACAAACTTACACTCAATACGTCCAAAACCAAATACGTCACCTATTGTATAAGTTCTGCCTCCCAACCGAATATACCAATATCACTGAAAGCACATACGTGCCAGTTACAGTCCAAATCTCCTTGCCATTGTACACATATATCCCAAACTGATCAAATTAAATACCTGGGTATAATACTAGATCAAAATCTTAACTTTAAATCACATATAAATGCTCTTACTGGCCGAGTTCGCAAACTAATATATATATTTAAAATCTTAAGAAGTATTGCAAATCCCATAGTTATACGCAGTGTCTATTTTGCTTTGTGCCAATCAATTGTTACTTACTGTATTTCTTGTTGGGGTGGTGCTGCAAAAACAATTATTAGGCCATTGGAAATTGCACACAGAGCCATTCTGAAAGTTGCTACCTTTCGACCGATTATGTTTCCAACGAACCAACTGTACAAAGACTATAACGTTCTTAATGTGCGGCAACATTTTATATTGCAAACGATTTTGTTGCAACATCGTATAACTCCGTATACAGAAATCCAGAAACGTCGTAAAGATAAAATATGTACTCCTCCACAAACACGGCTAACTTTTACAAAACGGTTTTTTTATTTCTTGGGACCATCCCTCTATAACAAAATAAACAAAAACATTCCAATATATCATTTATCCTACCATAATTGCAAAAAAGCTCTCCACTCCTTTCTTCAAAATACATCATACGACAAAACGGAAATATTTTTAAGTTAATCAATGATAAGCCTATACCTTGTACCATACGACACACAGTCCATTCACTTTACACCACGCATACATCACGCGTATGCATAGGTACACATTACACACACACACCGGCGCGGCGCGGCGGCGGACAGGTCGGCAGGCTCGCCCGCCGCACAGCACGCTCCGTACACACTTACACGCGCACACACACATATACATTTACACACCTTTCCAAACACATCCTTGTTTGTTATTTTCTTCCAATCTCATTTTATTGTCTATTTTAAATAATTATCAGTTATTGTGTTTTTAAGTACTTTGATTTATACTAACATAGTTTAGTTTAGTATTGCATATTTTCTCTATTTGGATTATGTACAACAATTAACACTATTAGAGGGGTTCGGGACTGTCACTCCTTAATACAGGCTATATTCTAGCCTAGCTAGGAGAACAGCGCTTCACCCACCTGATTGAAGATGTACCTACCCACATTGAACATTTATGTTTTTTATCGGTAATACAAATGTCACATGTACATAATATCAATCTGTTTTATAAATAAAGTTTTATTATTATTATTATATTATTATTTATACGGTTACCACGTTTAATCACAAAGATTTTATATTAACACGTTTGAGGGTATTGTTTTGAGCTGTTTAATGTGGTATTTCTGGACCACGTCTAAAACCTCGCCTATTCTCTAGAGAGTCGATATTGTTACGAATACGAATGGCGATAATTGAAAATAACGCCATCTATCGGTGAATGAGAGAACTAGAAGAGAATAGATATATCGGTAGTTTGAAGGTATTTCATCTACTCTGTTCTAGATGGTGTTACTGGTTGTTTACTCAAAGTATCGATTATGTTCCCGAATGTTACCAGAACTTTCTTGAAGCATCTCCAACATACTAGTTATGTGTTCCAGCCGGTATAAATACCGCGTGAACGCGCGAGTCAGGACAGTCACAGTTGAATACTGAAAGCGATCAAGAAGAGAAAGAGTGCGGAGACTAAAGCCAGGATCAAACCAATGCGTTCAGCTCGCGTCCACGGTGGCGTGCGCGGTGGCGATTATTGCGCGTGCAAAAGTTGAGCACACTGTCGCGTTCGTTCAGGCGTTCACCAGGCTGTAGTCGCGTCACTAAAATGCTGTCTGATACAGATAGTGAAATTGAAGAAGTTTTACTTCTGTCTGCTATTATTGAAGACGAAGAGGAACAAGAAGTGAACTTGAGGTGGGTATGATATACAGTGCCAGTGAAGTAAATACCTACCTTCATTCGATAATGCCTTATCAGAATGAGACGTATCATACAACAATGGGTATTTGTGTAATTTATTTATAATTTCTTCCGTTTCCACCATACTTAAAATCTACAAAAACACAGTTTCCTTAACAAATAATAGCTGCGTGCAGCGTCCTAACGCAACAAGCGCGATCTGATCGCCACCGCCGCGTGCAGACGCTGCACCGGACGCCGCGTGCAATCCGAGGACGCGTAGTAGTCCAGTCACTTTAGAGCTTCACCTCGGAATTTGAGATAATAAGCTGGAAACTCGTATACAACTTTATTTTGACGTTCTAAAAGTTGTCTCAAAAGTCACATATTATCTCGTGTCTGCGTCGTAAGTTATTCGAGGTCAAAGGTCACGAAAATCGTTTTTTTGCAATTATCACCGTTTCTATGGTTTCAATCACTTCAACACCTATTATAAAAATTGAAGATAAAAAAAATTGCCACAACTTTTGTCTCAACTTTTTTTCTGTACGCTCAACCCTTTTCGAGATAGAGAGCGGAGAGCACCCAGCGCTCAGGCATATATACTGTTATACAAGGTCAACCGTGAATCTCGGTGAAAGATACCTTGTATATAGTTACTAAATCATTAAAATATTATCTACAATAAATAATTTGTATTATTTATTAGTTAATACATTGTCTATTCTTCAAAACGTTTTGACAAATATCCCCTTTCTTAAAAACATGTACTATTTCTACATGCATTTAGTGGTTGTGATACAACTTCTGCGCTGTTTAATAAAGTGAAAAAAACTTTTATAAAATTACTGCAAAAACTTGCTAATTTCGACGAATCGGCTCAAGTTTTTCTACAGAAAAACTGCCCTGTACAGCAGTTATACGAACTTGACTTTCGTAAAATAACGGCAACATCCTGTCCAAGTGTATCTGCGTCGTTAGACGGTAACTTGTTGCGCGTTATAACCTCCTCGATGTTACTTATGACACTCTCATACGGAAGCCGATTAGGTATTAAAGCATAATTTAACCCTTTGGCCAGCACGCTTTGTGCACGGCATCTTTCGTGAAGGACTCTCGGCACTTTATTGACATTATCAAGAGCGTGAAAAAGGAACCAGACGAAGTGATGGTGAGTTTTGACGTGGAGTCACTCTTCACCAATGTTCCAGTTCAGGATTGCCTTGAGGTCGTTGAAAGAAAACTAAGGGCAAACGGTCTGTCTGACAAATATTCTGTTCTACTTCAAAATTGTTTGGAAGCAAACTACTTCCTATACCGTGGACAACATTACCTCCAGATCGACAGAGTGGCTATGGGTAGCCCAGTAGCACCGGTAATGGCCAACATCTGGATGGAGCACTTCGAAGAATCCATAGACATGCAGGCATCAAATGTAAAGCTATGGAAGAGGTATGTCGACGATGTATTCTGTATCATGAAGGGCGACAAGCAAGATGTAGAACAGTTCGCAAATAGCTTAAAATACATACACCCTAATATATACAGAACATACAAAAAATATATACAGAAAAAAAAAGAAAAAAAAAATTTAGAGCGCGTCATGAAATTCATCCACATCGCCGTCAACTGGCAGCGTGCCCAGAACGCTGGCAGCGTTGCCACGTTGTATGGCGATACTTACCTTCTGGGCCAAATACAACCCAGCCTTCTGGTCACGCGAGGCGTCGACAAGCCTCTTTGCGAGGTCTCTAAAATTAGGTTTACATTTGAAATGGAGGCAGACGTGTCGTTACCCTTTCTCGACGTAAAAGTAACAGTGAGGGAAAACGGTACCTTGGGACACACCGTTTATAGAAAACCGACACACACAGATAGGTATCTCAACGCTTACTCGCATCATCACCCGCGACACTTGGAATCCGTAGTAACTTCACTAGTAAACAGAGCGTATAACCTCTGTGACCTGCACATTTGAACAGTGAGCTGTCACATGTCCAGGAGGTACTTAGGTGCAACGGATTCAACAAGAAGATACAACGTCTGAAGAGGAAAGACCGTAAACCAGAAGTAAGCAGAGTACCGGCTTACATGCCTTACATAAAGGGAGTGACGGACAAAGTTGGAACAGTACTACAGAAATACTCCATAACGACTGTATATAGCCCGCTCTCCAAGGTAGCACACAATCTGCACACCCCGAAGGATGTCATTCCTCTACAAACACCTGGCGTCTACCTGGTCGACTGCAGTTGTGGTAGTTCCTATATCGGACAGACCAAACGAACCATCGCTGAAAGGGTCAAGGAACATATCGCAGCTGTAAAAAACCGACAAATTAACAAGTCTGCCATAGCTGAGCATTTGTTGGAGTCTGGAACAAACCACTGGATCGAATTACATCAACCAAAGGTCTTATCTACCGATCGTCACTATTACTCCAGGGTAGTACGTGAAGCGGTTGAAATCAAAAAACATAAAAATTTCAACCGGGAAGATGGATACAGACTGTCTACAACTTGGAATCCAGTAATCAACAAATGTAAACCCCGCCGCAGTAACACAGCTCATCAGTGTGTAGACGTCATAAGTGTTGTGTGTCGACGTACCGACAGTTCGGATAAAAATAAAAATAAAAAACAAGTGAGGGTAGCTGCCGAAACCCGCGCTTCACAAGGACGACGCTGAGATGACATCAGTCCTGCCGCGACCAAGGCTGTCTGACGACTGACGGCCGAAACGTCGGTAAAACATAGGTATTTATACCTTAAATTAATTAAATATCGCGAATAAGACCCGTTTAAATAAAATTGTATGATGTATACAAATCGCGAAAGTTTAAAATCGATTATGCTGGTTATGCCGTAAGAAGAAACTGAAGGAGTATGTACCAGGAACCAGCGCCAGCAAGACCTGGACCAGAGACGCTTCGGCGACGTTCCTTCTCCTTCATCTGGTGGACCAGGTGACTCCGCCGCTGCAGTAGGGCCTACAAGCGCCACACACTCCGTTACGGTGCCCGACATCGCGGCTCTGATGGCGTTCATGCAGGAGCAGGCCCGCCGTCAGGAGGATTAGGCCCGCCGTCAAGAAGAGCACGCGCGCCGCTTGGAGGAACAGCTACAGCGCCACAGGGAGGATCAGGATCGCCTTCAAGAGGAGCTGGACCGCCGTCAACAGGAGCTGGCTCGCCGTCAAGAGGAGCAGGCTCGCCGTCAAGAGGAGCAGGATCGCCGTCAAGAGGAGCAGGCTCGCCGTCAAGAGGAGCACGCGCGCTGCCTAGAGAAACAGCTGCAGCGCGACAAGGAGGAGCACGCCCACCGTCTGGAGGAACAGCTGGTGCTCATGAAGGACCTCAGCGCCGCAGTGGGGAAGGACTTGAAGGCGGTCAAGGAGGAACTCCAGCAGCACAAGGCCCGTATCAGCGACATTGAGAAACGTGTACAAGACCAGCTCGAGACCCGTATTGCCGGATTGGAGAAGAAATTGCGTGGGCTTGAGACCAACGACGTTACACCTGCAGCTGTGGTGCCCTCGCTTCGTTGGTTTAAGGTTCCACCATTTGATGGCTCGTCATCGTGGTCTGCATACAAGGTCCAGTTTGAGGCAGTTATGCAAGCGAATGGGTGGAACAAAGAACAGGCCTTCACCGCCCTAACCTTGGGCCTTCATGATCGGGCCTTGACGGTGTTGGAGACGCTCGGGCAAGACGTCTCCTATGAAAAACTGATTATTAACATCTCCTATGAGGCACTGGAGGCGAGATACGGTGACGCGCACCTGGAACACGTGTATCGTGCCCAGCTGAAGGACAGGACACAACGCACCGGAGAAACTCTGCAGCAGTGGGCTCTAAAGGTGGAAAAGCTGGTTAGGAAGGCCTACCAGTCGTCGCCTGCGCTTATTGACGGCAATCTCGTACAGGTGTATGGGGATGGGATCCGTGACCTGGAGGTTAGAGCAGCGGTAAGACTTGGGCACTTCAAGGCCATCAAGGACGCCTTAGTCTACGCTCTGGAGGTGGAAACAATGCGCCGCGAGGATTGAGCTCACCGCATCAGGGAAGTTGTATTACTTGAGCTGCCCGAAGCGTAAGCAGCACGGTGGTACCCTGTCTCCACCAAAGGGGTCATCTGACGCGTAGGCCTTACCCCGACCAACGAAAACACTGTGCACGACAGGATGCGAAGCAGGCAGCGTTAGTGTGGACGTTGAAGACGGACTTAGTGACGAATGGAAAGAAGCTTTGCAGAATGTTCAGCAAACCGACAAAGATGTACAGCCGATTCTCGAATGGAAGAAATCAGGCGCTCCTAAGCCCAAATGGAGTAATGTCGCTGCAATGAGCCCTATCACCGAAGGTTATTGGGCACAGTGGAAAAGCTTGGTTGTCCAAGATGGAGTTCTGTAAATGGGAAAACTCTCGCGGTAACCAGTGCCATTTGCAAATGGTAGTGCCCAAAACTAAGGTGCCGGAAGTCTTGCTGCTCTATCACAATGGTGCTTCTGGAGGTCACATGGGAGTTAAGAAGACCCTTACTAAGATCCGAGAGCGGTTTTATAGGCTCCACTGTCAGGATGACGTCGAGGATTAGTGCCGCAAATGCACAAATTGTGCGGCTATCTAGGGGCCACATACTCGTAGTAGAGGTGCATTAAAGGTGTACAATGTGGGAGCCCCATGGGAACGCATAGCGTTGGATGTCGCTGGGCCGTTTCCTGAGAGCCAGGACGGAAACAAATACTTCTTGGTTGTGATGGATTTCTTCACGAAGTGGCCTGAAGTGTTTGCAATCCCAAATCAAGAAGCTACCACAGTGGCCGATAAGCTGGTGCATGAAGTCTTTTGTCGGTTCGGAGTGCCCTTGGAAATCCACAGTGATCAAGGCCGGAACTTCGAATCTGAGGTGTTCAAGAAGACTTGTCGCGTGATGGGTGCACATAAAACCAGGACCACGGCTTATCATCAGCAATCAGATGGCATGGTTGAACGGTTTAACCAATAACTGGAAAGGTACCTGGCGAAGGTCGTGGAGAGCAAACAAAGAGATTGGGACAAGAATATCCAACCATTTCTCCTGTCATATCGCAGTGCGGTCCACAAAACTACAGGAGTAACACCAGCTTTTGCCAATTTCGGTAGAGAACTTTGTTTACCTGCAGACTTAATCACCGGTATTCCACCAGAATCTCCACGCAATATAACGGATTACGTGACCGAGGTACGCAACAAGATGAACGACGTATACGAGCACATCAGGGAGTCAGGACAACAGATGTCTGAAAAGATGAAGACTCGCTACGATCGGAAGGCGAACAACAAAGGCTTCGATGAGGGATCATTGGTGTGGCTTCATAACCCAGTACGAAGCAAAGGTAAATCACCTAAGTTACAAGCCAGATGGGACGGGCCATATCGCATAATTACCAGGATGAACGACGTTACCTACCGAATCCAGAAGGGGCCACGAGGTACGCCGAAGATAGTTCATGTGGACCGGTTGGTTCGTTACTATGGGTCCAACGATGTATGAGACGAACACGTCTCAGAGGGAGGCAGTGTTACGAATGGCGATAATTTAAAATAACGCCATCTATCGGTGAATGAGAGAACAAGAATAGAATAGATAAATCGGTAGTTTAAAGATAGTTCATCTACTCTCTTCTAGATGGCGTTACTGGTTGTTTACTATCGATTATGTTCCCGAATGTTAGCAGAACTTTTTTTTTTTTTGGTGTTGGGTTGGAAAATCCTCATGAAGTCCCTCCGCCCTGGGGGAAGGACGAAGGGGACTGTCAGACTCTTACTGACTAAAAACCAACCCGTATTCCTCACGTACCCGTGTGTCGGAGGGTCGGGTATCGCTGAAGCATTCCCCGCTACCCCCCGACGGGTATTGGCCCGCCAGATGATCAGGCGGGCCCCGAACAAAACCCCCTTGGCGGCGGATGAAGGTGTTGGGCTCCGCCGCCAAAACACTCAGCGGCCGCAGAGGATAGGGAGGACGGCAGCGCAACACCGCATCATCTCTTCCTCTGCGGCCCCACCACGACGCAACGATGGTGCGCCTCCATTTGGTCGCGGGAGATAGGGCGCGCGGCAACGCAACACCGACACGCCTCTCCTCCCGCGACCGCACCCGACTGTGAGGGGCAGAATAACTGTCCCTCGCACCCGCCGCTTTGGACGCATCCTGCGCAGGCCTCCATCAAGCCCACGCGGAGCATCCCCTCCTGGATCCCTCTTAGCTTCACCGCGGGTGACCAATCCACGGTTACTAAGCCCCCCCACCACGACAAGGTGGAGATCCCACGGGGGGGACCAGAACTTTCTTGAAGTGTCTCGAACAGACTAGTTATGTGTTCCGGCCTGTATAAATACCACGTGAACGCGCGAGTCAGGACAGTTACAGTTGAATACTGAAAGCGATCAAGAAGAGAAAGAGTGCGGAGAATAAGGAAGTGAGTCGAAAGTGTTTTCTAGTAGTGTGAAATAGTGTTATAATTGGTGTTTTTATTAGTGTTGGAAATAAAAGTGTGTGTATTGTTAGTGAATAAAGTGCAGTTTTAGTGGCATAGGAATTTAATTTATCGCCGAACCCCAGCTCGTAACAATATCATACTGGGCTTTTAATGATTTTATGTCTTAGCCCAAATATGTGCCTCAAGTGTCTATAGTCTGATGTCACCATCTACAATGAAATACTATATTTCATTGTAGATGGTGACATCAGACTAATAAAGTCTCACCCTTAGTAGCGCATAATTCATTCTACTGAAGAGTTGTTAACATCGCCATAGAGCATATGCCAGTAGTTATGGCATAGATTTTCAAGAATAATGTTTAACAAGAAGAATTCCACTATTTCTCAAAGTTTTTATAATATCACTACTTTATTAAAACCAATATTCCGTAAAATGTCGGATACATCGAAGTGCGGAATTTGCAGCGAGCTGTTGACAGATGGTGCGCACTGCACGGTGTGTAACCTCACGGTGCACTATCATTGTGGTGGCGTTAACGAAGCTGGATATCGGCGGCTTGGCGAATGCAAGCTTACGTGGCGCTGCAGTAAATGTAAACTGGCCGGGAATGCCATGCCCTCCTCACCTAGGTCCCCGTCCTGGCGCTGGAGAACGAATTCAAAACTTCCCTAATCGATCAGCATAACGAAGTTATGAAGGAAATTACTGGTAAAATTAACGACATTGAACTGCGGATGGTACGGGTCGAAAAGGTCCAAGATCAGGTTGAACAATTACAATCCCGGTTAGTACGATTGGAAGAGGAGCAGAACAATAAAGATCAGTGGTCGCACTCGAACAACATCGAAGTTAAGGGAGTGCCACAAGCAACGAATGAGAACCTTTTCGATATAGCGAAAATCGGTACAAAAATTAACTATCCTATCTCAAAAACCCGAATAAATTTTATCACCCGAGTATCAACAAGCAACAAGGACCAAATAAAACCAATAATAGTCTGCTTCTGTCAACGTTATGTAAAGTAAAACTTTGTAGCAGCCGCCAGGCAAGAATTGAATCCCTCGAGCTTGACACCAGCGAAAATTGGACTAAATGGCAACCAGAAGATCTTTATAAATGACCACCTAACTATCATGAACAAGATGTTGCTATCAAAGACCAAGAAAACTGCTGCTGAAATGGGGTTTCGATATGTCTGGATCAAGAACGCAAGAATATACGCTAGAAAAGACGATGCATCCCCGATAAAGATGATCAAGACCGAAAAAGATCTCAAAAATCTTGTCTAAACTTTTCGGATATCAAAATGACTACAATATTTGTAATAATAAAATCCTGTATAGTTAATTCATTGTTATTCACTTACATATCAAAAAAGTTTGAGAATCTTAGTCAATTGTGTGCTGATTGTGTTTTCCTGTTAGTATTGTGTCATTACACAGTGCTCCCAAGTAAGTTGTTAATGTTTCATTTTCGCAGTGTGACTCCTTATTACGCTAATTTGAGTCACCGTCCGACGCCTTTTGTTTGTATTCAAAACATCTGTTTCTATATAGTAATTTCATATAGACACTGTGCATTGCTGTGCTTATTATTTTATTCACTCACTAGGTACCTTACATTTGTATTACAAATGTTTTAACGGACTTCTACTCCTAAAATTTTCGTTTTTAATTTTATTTGATAATTTAATTCTGGCCTATTGTTATAAATGTGTTATCAATTGGATTATAG
Organism: Euclidia mi; assembly: GCA_944739405.2. NCBI lineage: Eukaryota > Metazoa > Arthropoda > Insecta > Lepidoptera > Erebidae > Euclidia > Euclidia mi. The sequence goes on from OX123199.2 coordinate 55,487,889, forward strand.
CTAACTTTTGTTATATCTAAGTTTAAAATATATTATCAGAATGTGCGTGGTCTGCGTACTAAAACGAACGGTGTGTTGCGTGGTGTGTGTCTTAACTCCTATGATATCATTATTTTTACGGAGATGTGGCTTGATGATAGTTTTTACAGTAGTGAACTATTTGATGGACGTTATCTTGTTTGGAGACGCGATCGTGATTACGCACGAACCGGTCAGAGACGCGGTGGCGGTGTTTTAATAGCAGTGAAGAAAGAACTTACTATTATTGAAAGACATGAATGGCGCAGTTTTGCTGAGGATATTTGGCTGTCCTTGCTCCTAAAGAGATCTAAACGGCAGGTCAGTTACAATATTCATATATGTGCACTTTATCTGTGTAGCGAGAATCTAGGTAATTCCTACATTACACAATTAGGCAACTATGGACATAAACCTAGTGACTTAATGTTAGCAAATCCACAAGACAAATTTGTGGTAGTAGGCGATTTTAACTTTGGCAATGACGTTGAGTGGTGTCAGGGGGATTCATCCCTGGGTGAATTAACACCCTTAAACGTGTCATCACAGCATATCACGGCTTTCATTGATACACTTCATACACTGAACATGTCGCAGTATAACGGTGAGCGTAATTCTAGTGGCAGATTGCTTGACCTTGTGTTTTGCAATGCTTCTATATCTATCTCGGAGAGTAGGGAGCCATTAGCACTGCCCATTGATTCGCACCATAAACCATTACTCATACGAACATATTTTTTTTGAAATTGATAAACTCATCGACAATCCTACAAAACGGTACATATTTTCAAAAGGTGATTATACCACTATTAAAGCGGAACTCGATTTGATGAACTGGTCTCAATTATTACTGACAGTTGTAGCTGAGTTTGGAGGATGCGGTTACTACATTTTATAATATATTGTATGAACTTAGGGATAAATACATACCAGTTAAAACTTGTAAAAAATCTTCTTACCCTCCTTGGTACACCCCTGCATTAACTAAAATAATTAGGTAAGGAAAAATATAAATATCATAAGTAGTATAAACGATACCATAACTTATCAGATTATAATTCATTCTCTGTTCTTTGCAGAAGATCTATTGAATTAGAAAAAAGGTGCTACGAAAAGTATATTGAAAATATTGAAGCTTCTTTTATTACGAACCCCAAATCACTTTGGACGTACATGATAAATAAGCGCATTGTGGGCGCTCTTCCTAACGTTATGCGTTATGGTGAGACATATGCGGTTACAGGGGAGGATGTAAGCGAGCTATTTGCTAGGTATTTCAGGTCCACATTTCTGGTACCTGAGCCATCGGCAAGCAGTGAAAACACCTCGAGTGAGCAGCACAGCGCGACAGCAGTATCCGTTGGCACAGTTGACATAAATAGATCACGTATACTGAAGCTGCTCAAATCATTAGACCTCACCAAATCAGGAGGACCTGACCTAATACCGCCAATATTTATCGTCAGCTGTGCTGACGGTCTTGTTGAACCTCTGTGCATTTTGTTCAAACGCTCTTTAATGGAAGGCTTAGTGCCAGGTATTTGGAAATCGGCATTCGTTACCTCAGTTTTTAAAAAAGGTGATAAAGCTGATATTGAAAATTATCGCCCTATATCAAAAATATGCCTATTTTCGAAAATTCTAGAACGCGTAGTCTACACCGATGTTTACACAGCTTTCAAAGCTAGTCTTGGGGAGGAGCAGCATGGGTTTGTTAGGAATCGCTTAACGACATCTAACCGACTTCTGTCACAGGAATTTATAAGTAACGGTATGGCACGAGGACAGGTCGACGTAATCTATACGGATTACTGCAAATGTTTTGACCGGATAGACCATCGGGTGCTGCTGGAGAAGCTTTCACTTGCCGGAATACACGGGGACCTGTACCGATGGTTATCCTCGTGTATAGAGAACCGAACTCAGGCTGGAACTGAGACTCGGGTTATGTCTCAGGTTGGAGTTCTGTCCCATCTGGAGTTCCTCAAGGCTCAATTCTTGGGCCCTTGTTGTTTACGTTATTTATACGCGATATCAGGAAGTGCTTCCGTCATTCGTACATCCTACTCTACGCTGACGATATGAAAATACACAAAGTCGTACAGGATGCGTCTGACGCAAGTAAATTACAAGAAGACCTATACAGGTTTGAGGTATACTGCAACCGAAACAAGCTCCAACTTAATGTTAATAAATGCTTCCATGTAAAATTTTCACGGCGAACATCTTTCATAAATAATAGCTACACACTTAACAATGCAATAATCAATAAAGCTAACAGCATTCGAGATCTGGGAGTCATACAGGACAGCAAGCTATTATTTGATCAACACATAGATGGCATCGTGAAAAAAGCATCAAAAGCTATGGGATTTATACTGCGTAACACATCGTGCTTCCGCACCTTGAAACCAGTCAAGGTACTATACTGCTCGTTCGTACGCAGCCACTTAGAATATGCATCCCAGGTTTGGAACCCTCAGTACGAAAGGACAATGGCAGAATTCGGTCTGGGTTTGTTGTGGCGACCTTAAACTTCATATGAACAAAACAAATTGTTTATTTTTTCTACGATTTTTAATATTTTCACTTTGTCTCGTTAAAACTGGAGTATTTTATGATGATAAAAAGCATTCCAATTGATTACGAACTAGGTTCCTACTTTATTATTTGACTGTTGCCATAAGTAGACAATGGTGTGACAGGAATAGACGTGAGTACTATTTATCCGTATTGATTATTAAAATATAATTATTAAAATGCAGTTATTTAATCTTTAATTAACATTATATCAATAAGCTAATAATTTTTGAAGCAAAACAATTTTTAAATCAAATAAAAACGTCACAGCATCGTTTTAATGTTGTATCGATTTCACATAAAATCGATCAGCTCTGCTTTTGTCTTTGGCTGTGACAGTAGATGCTACGAATACTTCTGCGTTTTGATGTCAATCTGACATAATTTCATTTGATAATTCAAACGTACCTACATTGTTCATTCTTAACTAAAAACTAAAACACCGATATCTTATTTTTCCGGGTTTCCCGAGTGAAAATAGAATCATTTATAGACTCCGTTACTCACGCCGAATTTTTTGAAATATTTTTTATTACTGTGCGCTTCAATTTAATTTCAGACATTTCGATGTACGGAGATCTGCCATTGTCCTTTATAAATCTCGCATTGAGGGCGTCCAAAAAAAGTTTCTACGATACCTCGACTATAAGGCACAGCAATGTTCAGTTGATTACGAACACAGAAGTAAAAGGTTTCACTTCCTACTTTTTGAATTAAGGCGACGTATTGGGGATATAAGTTTTGTGTAAAAAATTGCTAATGGTCAAATTGACTGCCCTGATTTATTAGCTAATATCTCAATTCGCACAAATTTGTTAAGCTTTCGTCAACGGCCAATATTGAATGTTCCGTTTAGTTTAACAAACTAAAGGGGTAATGCCTTTTCCCGAAGAAGTGCTGCAAGTTTCAATGCGCTTGCACGTGACCTAAATATTGATCTGTTCTGCACGAGCGGTACGACCATGAGACGGCAATTGGCTAATTTATACTTTGACAATGTGAGCACTAACACCGAATCAGCACAGGATTGACTGAGTGAAATTACATTTTTTTTCTATTTTTGTTATTGTTATATTTTTGTTGATTGCTTTTCTTAATTGTATTTGTTTTTGTGTATACTGGTTTTTTTATATTGATTTATTTTTTGTATATAACATGTAAAACAAGTACACAAATCTTCATTGTTTTTTATACCCATATGTGAGGGCTTTTAATTGGCAAACTAATAATATTTATTGTTATGTTTCATAGGTTTAATTAGTCCGTAATCATTCTGTAAAAATAAATAAATAATAGTAATAATTATTGCACTTATAGTCATTTATTATTCCAAGAATAACCCGGTGCTTGCACAAATGTCAAGTCATTATGACATAAAAAGTTAAACCTTAACCTGGATTACAAAACACTATCATAAGTTTTTTGCCATCTAACAGAAAGCTTAGAATATGAGCTTGATGCAGATTTTGGTGCCAGTTCGAACGGTGACAATGTTTCACTGATTAAAGACCACGACACATCATAATGTTATCATACACCTATTATTATATCGTACGATCTATTAACTTTCACTCTATTGGCAATTTAAGTGTTTGATGGTGTAACTTGTGGATTCGGCTCTTCGTCATATGCATCTGTAGTCGATACTGACTGCTCCTCTGCTATCTGCATTGTTTCAGCGCTGCAACAAAGTTATCCCGCTAAGTTCACTAATTAATGAATTTAAAAAGAAACCGAAATCAATCTACGCACCCATTTACATCTATATTATTATATTCCTACTGCATCATTTTAAAGTTCTTAAAAATATTTGCAATACTGCAAATAATAACCATGGCAAAGATTTTACACGATTATGACGATTGTGTGCTTCTATTGGGCTGTTTCTTGTTAGGTATTGGGTTAAAAGGGCGATCATGTCTATTTTTTTTTTTTTTTTTTTGTTATCGGGTTGGAAAATCCTCATGGAGTTCCTCCGCCCCGGGAGAAGGACGAAGGGGACTGTCAGACTCTTACTGACTAAAAACCAACCCGTGTTCCTCATGTACCCGTGTGTCGGAGGGTAGGGATTCGCATAAGCATTCGTCGCTACCCCCCGACGGGTATTGGCCCGCCAGATGGTCAGGCGGGCCCCGAAAAAACTCCCTTGGCGGCGGATGAAGGTGTTGGGCTCCGCCGCCAAAACACTCAGCGGCCGCAGAGGATAGGGAGGACGGCAACGAAACACCGCATTTCCTCTTCCTCTGCGGCCCCACCGCGACGCATCGAATGCTGCGCCCCCATTTGGTCGCGGGAGATAGGGCGCGCGGCAACGCAATACCGACACGCCTCTCCTTCCGCGACCGCACCCGACTGCGAGGGACAGACAGAACTGTCCCCCGCACCCGCACCGTTGGACGCATCCTGCGCAGGCCCCGTCAAGCCCACGCGGAGCGTCCCCTCCTGGATCCCTCTTAGCTTCACCGCGGGTTACCAATCCACGGTTACTGAGCCCCCCCACCACGACAAGGTGGAGATCCCACGGGGGGGGGGGGCGATCATGTCTTGCTGCGCCACACTCTAATTAGATTAATATAATTTAACCCTTAGCCAGGCAGTGATCACATAGCGACCACATGAATTTTTATTTTTTGTGACGAGCCGATGTCATATAGGAACCACAAAATGTCATTATTATATTGTCTATGAAACGCAGTCGATTTCTGAAAGAAAAAAAGACTGAATGAGAATGACTTTTTGAATGTCAAATACTAATCTTGCAAAAACGATTGTTTTCTTGGGTTTGTGAGCTACAACGTACAGCCGAAACAACTGGACGCAGGAAGCTGAAATTTTGCACGTATGTTCCTTGGAGACCGCAGAGGTTCACTGAGAAAGGATTTCCAGAAATTCAAACGGGGTCGGGCACAAATGGTTATTATAAATGTGATTATGCCGAAAATAAATAAGGTACTTAAGTGCTATTTATGACTACTTTATGATAGTATACAAGTTTATTCATCTGTAATATTATTTAATTCATCACAATATTTGTTTTTTGTGAAATATTTACTCCCAAAGTTTGTGGCCCACACATAACCTCTGCCCATATAGAACAAAGAAATGTGGTCCTTATATGGCCACTGTCCTGTAAGTTGTCTACATAATTATTAAAGTTATACTCTCTAGCTCAGGGCCAGCCCCATAAGAAGATAAGATAAGAAGGGTTATACTAGTAGATCACCGTAAATTAATCGTTCATATGCTAAACCATACAAAAATCTCCTAACAAACACTGTTTGATCATTTCAGAACACGCAAAAACCACATAAAAATCATAAGTACCAACAATATTCAAAAATATAAAAGGTGGTCAGTTCGGAGTTTCGGATGATATAAGGCTGAATAATGTTGGGGTTCACATGCCTTGTGAGGAAACCAGGAAGCAATGTCGCTACTGCAGCACACGACAAAATCCCCAAAGGTCGAAAATATTGTGCAAGATCTGCCAAGTTGTGTGCAGCACCTTGTTTTGATGATTTTCACCATTAAAACTAATAAACATTATTTTTATTAGTTATAGTGTGGTTTTATTAATTTCTGGGATTCATATACAGTGAGTAGTCTAACCCTTGAAAGCTGCGTAGATAACAAGTAGGACAGTGGCCACATACAGACCACATGTCTGCATGGGCAGCAGGCAGTGGTCATATAGAGACCACAGGGGGTTTATTTTCAGAAACAGAAAAAAAATCAAGAAATTATATTTGTTATAACCCTGTAATCTACCAAAATCAGTATTCAAAGAAAAGAAATGGCTAGGCCTGTTTAAGGGTTAATATATTTATAAAAATAAAGCCCTTCACTCAAGCACGCACAAAATAAAAATAAATATTATTAATCTAGCAACCTTCATAATCACCCCACTCAACAATTCACTCAATTTCATTCTTTTCTAACACGCGAGGGCCAATCAAAATCCCTTATTACTCTCTCCATACTCCTGCGCATACGCGTTTCGCTTACGCCTTCCCCGCTTCAATCAGTGTCGTTCCAAATTCGCACCCTGAAGCGCGAGTGCGCGCCCGCCGCTCCGCCAAAAAAGTTCTCAAAAACTCAAGTACTTAAAAGGGTTGTGTGTGTGAAAATTGACTTTGTAAGGTGGCTTACCAGTTTCTAAGACCTAGGAATACAGCACTGCTCCGCTTCAAGCTGTCGAAAAAATCACTCTAAACAAACTCCATTCCTGCTTTTCCGTAAGTATAGGTACTTACGGAAAAGCAGGAATGGAGTTTGTTTAGAGTGATTCCTAGCCTTTTTAGCTGCGCTCTCAATTCTTGGTCCCTCTCGCCGAATAAAAAACAAAAAAAACTCACTCAATCACTCATCTAACCACACACACAATACGCAAAACGCCTCCTCACGCAATTAATTTCAATAAATTACGGCAACCGATGTCGTATTTCTGCTCCGCAAACGCAACCTCGCTAAATCTCAACAAACGCACACTTTTTTCGCTATATATAAATTTGTGTATTCATATTTTAATATCCGCACATTATCAATCGTATGATCGCAATATGACCCTGTTCCTTTTGTTTCCCTTTGCGTTCCATGACCACGGTAACCTGTTTAGACAGTCCCGTGGCCCAGCGATAAACATACATACACGAGTATATTAAATATATTAAAATGAGTACCAAGGTAATATTTTCTGCATTTTCGTTCATGTTTTCTATTAATAACGCGTTAACCTAAAATTTTACTATGCACCCCTCCTTCGCAGACGAATTTTTCAATATCATAAGGCAGAAAATAGATACCCCGAATTTTCTGCATATGTAGATATGTAAAGTGAAAACTGCTTAATCACAGAAGAGTAGATTTTCAGAGGATGGAAGCGAGCCAGATAGAAACCTTCCCTTCAATGACGGAGTAGGATAATATAATTCTACTAGCGCTAGGTACATACCAACTCAAGCTGGCAAGATCTTACTGTGCCGAGCATTTATCAAATGTCTGTAATTATTATAATTGAAACGTTCAGAGAGGGAGCATTCGAAGATCTGCCTGACTATATATATATCTGCATGAAGATGTCCAGCTTTTGCGTGGACGAATCCAGTCGCGACATGTCGGTATAAAAACATAATTTTGTTATATATTGATCATAGATGAGAGAATTAGTATCAGATGGAACGCACGGCACAGTTGCGTGCGGCCACTAAAGCAAATACAAAATTGAAAAGCGAATACAAACTCGTCTCTGTGCGCTACGACGCATCGTACAGTTCACGCGTCACGATCACTTCAACTTTTAAATTCTCAAAATGCCGTCTTGCGTTCTTAAACACTGTAAAAGTTGTTCCTAAAAACAAAAACAGGAAAATGGAATATCTTTTCACAGGTAACTATTGATAATTTGACTGTTTCCTAATTTAATTTCGATAAAATTCGTATTTGTGCAAGAAATATGTAAGTGTTGCCAGTTTTTGTCGACGCCGTTCTGCCTGAATTAGGGAAAATGCACTTGTCAATTGATTATGTGATAATGATTGTCATGTTAATGAAAAATACATTACCGTATTATAAAAGTATATTGTAGATATATCTTCTTTCTCATAAATATAGTAATAGAATTTCAATTTCCATTAGTATATACCTTACATAATATTGTTTTGAGTTCGATCCCCAAACGATCCAAATATTCGTGTACACCCTGCTACTCGTCAAGCTTATACACTTTGTCCTTTGCACCGTTCTTATGGCGTAAAGAATAAGTATCAAAATCGTACAGCAACTGTTTAGCTTGACTTGGTGCCGTGTGTACATACATACTTATGGCGTAGGGAATAAGTATCAAAATCGTACAGCAACTGTTTAGCTTGACTTGGCGCCGTGTGTACATACATACTTATGGCGTAGGGAATAAGTATCAAAATCGTACAGCAACTGTTTAGCTTGACTTGGTGCCGTGTGTACATACATACTATTTATTTCTCAACTAATCGACGCCAGCGGCTTCGCACGCACATATTTTCTTATTTCTCGTTTTGCCCGATCCCGTGGGAATTTCGAGAAATCCCGTCTTGGTGCACCCCTACGGTTCCCAAGAAACATACATGCTAAATTTCAGCTTCATGCGCCGAGTAGTTTCGGCTGTAGCTTGTCTGTCAGTCAGTCAGTAACGCAAGGATTTTATATATACAGATTTACGAAGTAGTTAAAACTTAACTCGGTACCTACATTTAAGAAATGTATTTATAAAAGCATTAATTAAATCCATGGTAAATTCTTCAAAACCGCAAATGAATATAAGAATATTACATAACTATATGCTGGGAGATTATTCATAATCTGGCAACTTTTCACACACATAGACGCGCGTGTCCTTACAGTGCCAGTCGCCAAAGGTCACGCACACATAGCTGTCAACGTGCCACGCTTAGTTGGACGAATGCGCTCTATCTGACTAATTCTCATATCTGTGATATTGATCAACAGTGCAAATAATATTGTCCAACAGTATTGCACATGTTTAACCGGGCGCTGTACGATGGGCACTTGTGCACATATAGTGTCCATTGTATAGTACCTGGGCTATGCGAGGCATACGGGATTAACTGCTCCGGCATCTTTCCTCAGTGCTGTTTTAGTTGATATCGATATGAAATGTTTTAAATCTACTCACTTATTGCTAAAATATATGATTTTTATTTGAAGAAAGCTTGTTTTCTTACTTCTTTTAATAATAGAATCCTAAGTGTGTTATATCATCGTCTAATTCTGTTTTATTCCAGTTTTTTTTTACTAATATAAGTAGTTTGTGGTAAATTCTAATTTATAAAGCTTTGTCAGATTACTGCTTCCCAAACGTGAATAGGGACAGGCGCCATGGTAGACGTGTTTCTGCATCAGAATATCTATTCAATTATAATATATTAATGATGACTGTTGGAGCAGGTACCACGTTCCATACATTTTTGCCCATTCCCCTTTATTACTAGATTTCAACTCTCAAAATGGCGCCAACAAGACAATCAACAAAAAAGCATTCAACCAGTGACGATGAACACGAGGCGGACCCCAAACTATCTATTCTAGAGGAAAATTTCTTCCAAATTATGCAGAATTTGTACGATCTCAGCCTAAAGGTTTCCGATCCGTCATTTCAATCGCAATTCCTAGCACGCGTTATTCGATCTCATTTCATGGAAACTGGACTCGTGTGTTATGGCTCAATTAGTAAATAATCCATTCGCAAAACCGAACTACGCCGCCTTGCAAACCTTTGACGAATACAGCGTCCATGTTAACGCAAAATAATTCTACAAAAACACACAAGATAATTCTCATAAATATGATTTATTAAAGCGCAAGTTACCCCCTATCAAATTAGTTACTTTCGATGGTTCACCATGTAAATGGTCGCCATTTTATGAAAATTTTAAAAGTCTTTTCCATGAAAATCCGCATCTCTCAGACGCCGAAAAGGTTTAATACCTAATAGGTTCCTTGTCAGGAAAAGCATTGATTGTTTGTTCGGGTCTTACACCTAACGCTAATAATTATTTAATGATTTGGAATTCTTTGTAAGAAAGATATCAAGATACTTGAGTCAAGCTTCCAGTGACGTACAACAAATTATTAACTATAAACCTAATCAATCTATCGATATTTTTCTCGAACAATTTTACTCCACCGAGGCCGCTTTATGCCGTTTAGATATTGACAATCTCGCAGATTTCCTTATTACCCACATTGCACTCACCAAATTAGACAAGGAGATAGTGAACTTGTTCGAGCAATCCAATAGGAATATTCCGATACCTACATTTGAACATCTCCCTAAATTTCTCAAAGAACAAAGTAAAATACAAACACTACGCAATCCTAACTCCAATACTAAACCCTCTGTTACTCGACGTTCCTTTAAAAAATTAAATAACGCATCAAAATCTAAACCTACTCAAGCATTCTTCGCAAACACTCATTCACCCGCAATACATAAACAACGCTCATGTAAAATATGTAATGACCCTAATGCGCATCCTTTATATAAATGTTCATATTTTATGAATCAAGACCCGAGTGCCAGATTTCAACTAGTAAATAAACATTATTTCTGTCGCAATTATTTAGGATTCCACGATACTAAATTTTGTAAATCTACACAAACAGGTGACCCCGCGAATATTAGAATATTTTCCTGCTTTGATTCACGTAATAGAAAATATTACCGACAGCATACCTAGACTACCTATAGATACATCTAAATTAATTCATTTACGCAACTTACCTATGGCTGATGATGCATTCCATTTATCGGCTGATATCGACTGTCTAATTGGCAACGAGTTATTCCCGTTCTTGTTATGAAGTGGAAAGATTATATTACCCGGCTCATGAGTAGTCGCTGTTCAGACTACACTTGGCAATATTGCCATGGGAATGGCAGATTGTGATAACCGCTTAAATAATTGTACTTCTCTGTTTAAAAATATATTAATAATACCTGTAAAAAAAAATTTTCATGAGCCCTGATGATCAGGCCTGTGAACTTATATTTTCCGCTACTAACTCACGTAATGATACTGGCAGATATACTGTACAGTTACCGTTTAAAACAACATATTCTGAATTAGGAAACTCTTACGAAATTGCTCACCGGCGTCTCATTAATTTAGAAAAGAAATTAGATTCGCATCCCGATATTCGTAAAAATTATAACGCTACTATTCAAGACCACATAGACCAAGGATATCTGTCAAAAGTTGATAATCCCTCGCTTGAAATTCCGCATTATTATATTCCGCATGTTGCTGGTTATCGCCCTGATAAACAATCTTCTAAAATACGCATTGTTCTTGATGCTAGTTGCATAACTTCATATATTTTATATATTGGTCCTAATTTACAAAGTAGCATTTTTTATTTACTCATAAACTTACGCATGTTCTCCATCACCGTGGCATCTGATATCGAAAAGATGTATTTTTAATTAAAGCTCGTTTCTAAACATCACGCTTTTCAACGCATCTTATATAGGTTCGATAAAAAAAAGTAAAATAGATACTTATGAGTTCAATCATGTTTCCTTTGGTGTTTCTAGATCGCCATACTTGGCTATGAGGGTGGTTCGACAACTTGCGGCTGAAAGTAAAGTTCAATACCCACTAGCCGCTTACGAGGCTGACAACCATATGTATATACCGTTCACAACCCATTCTGGCGAATATTAGACTTGGATATATTCCATGACAATCCCACACATTTTCGGGCTAAAATAATTAACGTTAAGAATAAGAAATAAATAGTTAGTACCTATCTAATCCGAACTAAAATTATTTGTAATAAAATTGAAGTCGAATTTCAAATAAATTTAAAATAATATATTTTTACCTACCATTGCAATTATAATAAATATAACTGTTTAATTAGATTTTAATTTATAATTACAAACTAGTTCCTATTAGATTTTAAGAATATAATTAATATACATACATACATACATAGACTCACGCCTGTTTCCCGGAGGGGTAGGCAGAGACTACGGAACGCCATTTGCAACGATCCTGACATATCTCTCTTGCTTCATTCACTCCCATCAGATTCCTCATGCATGCTCTTCTGTTCAGGGTACTTTTCACCTGTCCTGTTTTTAGGATGTCTCCAATCTGGTCAGAGAACGTCCGCCTAGATCTTCCCCTTCCTCCTGTCCCTTCCACACTTGCCTTATATATCTGCTTGGTCAGTCTTTCGTCATCCATCCTCTCCACGTACCCAAACCATCTTAACATGTCTAATTTTATATTTTATTTAAATACTAGACGTCGCCAGCGGCTTCGCCCGCGTCAATTATGCATATAAACCTTCCTCTTGAATCATTCTATCTTAAAAAAAATACTGCATCAAAATCTGTTGCATAGTTTTTAAGATTTAAGCATACATAGGGACAGACAGACAGAAGACAGACTTTATTTTATACTATGTAGTGATAAAAGAGTATTTTATAAAAAGACTAGAGGACGCCAGCAGCTACGCCTGCAATTTTTTTTTAATTAACCCGTTTTGGCTGATCCCGTGGGAATTTCGGGAAATCCCTTCTTAGTGCACCCCTACGGTCCCCAAGGAACATACATGCCAAAGTTCAGCTTCCTGCGCCCAATAGTTTCGGCTGTAGCGTGTCTGTCAGTCAGTCAGTAACGCAAGGATTTTATATATTAAGATACACCACTATTTTTTAATTAGTACAAAAACTTTAAGGACATATTAGCGAAGGCATTATTATTATGTATGTGACATAAGAATTTCATAATATCTATAAATAGCCAAGTTATAATCATTTGTTTTTTGTAGAAAATCTCACCAAAATCATTGACATATTTTACAATCCATTCACTACTTCATTGATAGTATTTACTTTCCATCCTACTCTTACGCATTCTTTCCGTCGCACTTATAATGTACATAGATAGCCTTAGACAATAAAATGAAGCAAAATAGTCAGTCTAGGTAGATACTTTTTAATTTTCTTAATTCTATCCTCTCATTCATAGTTTATCCGGGCTTAGGACCGGCAAAATTTACCGTTTTACAAGTAATTAAATACGAAGGTATGTAATTAGAAAGCAAACACATATCAAAATAAAAGAAGGTATTCTGTAATAAAAGAAAATAGTAATTTTGGCGTATTTATGAAGTTAGAATCATCTGTTATTTACAAATTATTTTATCATCATCATGTCAGCCTAGAGACGACCAAGGTTCTCCACACAAACCGATTTTGAGCCGCCCGCCTCAAATTACTATTTACTTAAGTAGGTATTATTTACTAAACTTACAAGTATTTCCATTGTCCTTCAAAATGTCCACCACCATTGTCAATACACAGATCACAGTCTTTTCACTTCGTCAAAAGCGTCCAATATGCGCTGTTTTAATTGTTCGACACTAGCCGGCTTACTTTTGTACACTCACAAAATGATGTCCATGGGTACAACGCTGCACTCGCGATTCCTCCACTCAAAAAGTACGCACGAAGCATAGCTACATACTCCCGTGATATTATGAACTGATAAGCCATCGCGTCGGGAAAGCGTAGATAAACAAATTGCAGCGAAAAAATCGTTCGGTACGCTCTCATCCGCTAGCAATTTAGCACTGTTTGTGGCATCCGAGCGCGGCGCGCGCGCATTTGGACAGGGGGGAATTTATCAATGGAATAGTTTACAACTAATAGTAAAAGAGTCGGTCATAGTCTTAGTTATGCATTAACCAATTATTACGTATTTTTGTGGACAGTTTTGAGACAGTTTTGGGACTTAGTGTTTTTATTTTTTAACTACATAAATATGATCAGTTAAAGATTCTTAGTGTCCCGTTAATTTTTTTGTACTAATTAAAAAATAGTGGTGTATATTGTAACTATGTCCTAATTTTAAGAGTGTTGTGCATGTCTGTAATTGGCATAAGCATAAAACTTGTGTATTTTGTGATTTATTTTTTAATTGTTTATGTTTATTCCGTTGACATGTCTTATTAATAAATAAAATAAAAAATAAAATATGGACGATTATATATGCTCAATAGATGGCGTTGATAAGGCTGATAAAACTCACCGCGAAATGGTTGCTATGTTTAAGTCCGGAGGTTTTAATCTTATCAAATGGGTCTCAATTAGTGAACTAATGGATAAAATCCCCACTTCGCATAAAAATCCGCAAAATATAATTTTTGTCGCTGACGCTAACACAAACATAAAAATTGTAGGAATGCAGTGGAACCCTGTAGAAGGCACCTTTCAATTTAAAATTAACGCAATTTCTCTCAAGTGCACAAAACGCACAATTCTATCCACAACCGCTCGCTTATTTGACACTTTAGGTCTTATTGCTCCTGTGACAGCATTCTTGAAGCTACTCGTTCAAGAATGTTGGAAACATGAACTCGACTGGGATAGTCCAGTACCTTCACAAATTGAAAATAAGTGGAATCAATTTCACAACGAACTCTCCTATCTAGAACAAATAAAAATCCCGCGTCATGTAGGTATAACTTCGGATACTCACGTGACACTACTCGGTTTCGCAGGACGCTAGTGAGCGCTGTTATGGTGCAGCCGTATATTTAAGGGTTAGCGCCAACGATAATATCCTGGATCTGTTTCTCTACTCACCTCTAAATCACGCGTCGCTTCACTCAATAAAATGCCGCTCGCTCACCTGGAGCTCTGCGCTGCACTCTTGTTAGCTAATCTTCTCACAGCTGTAAAAAAACACTAAGCAAACGCTGTCAAATTGAGAATATTTACGCATTTTCTGACTCGACTGTAATACTCACGTGGATACACTCATCCGCTTATAAGTTTCACACATTTGTCGCAAATAGGATCACCGAAATAAACTCTAATTTACCCGCTAAACACTGGTTTCATATCAACGGTCAAGAAAATCCCGCTGATATTGTTTCTCGCCCTATAACGCCTGAATTACTCTTAAATCTAGAACTTTGGTTCAACACTCCTCATTGGTTCGCATCTACCATAGGTCAATGGCCTATTAAACCATTTGAAATTAATAGTAATAACTTGGAAATCATAACGAGGACGAAGGGCCTTCTTATCCACAAGCTAGAACATCGAGCACTTATATAGTCAATAGAGTAAAAATATCCAAATTTATTCAGTCAGTAACACGTTAAATCGGATCAATCGCTATGTTTTACCACTCGGAAGTAAGGTTAGCTACACACTACATGAGTTTAGGAGTACTACATCTGAGGCTCTTTAGCTACATTAATTCTGGCCACGGACATGATCTGTTAAGGTACTTTACGTGTTATAGGAATATTTTTTTAAAGTATCCAGTAGGTACCTGACATTCCGTAGAGACGATTCCATGTTTTCAATTGCTGACGATGTTTTACTGATTAAAGATCTACACTTATAAGTATAAGTTAAAATGTCCATCCCTCAGTGGTATCGTCGGCCTTATAACTTACGTTGTTGCCTTGTTGTGCTTGTTGGCGCGCCTTGAATCCTTTGCCATTTTGAACTGCCAGTTGTAGATTTCCTGCTACGCAGAAGAAAGTCCGCGTTAAGTTCACAATTTAAAGTGTCACTCAGTGCGTGATCGTCAAGTGTGTATTCATTATTTATTCATTGATACTAGTGTTTATTTTCACGATGATATGTGAACCTTTTCTGATAGAAGATGGTGGACTTCAGCTCGCTAGAGTTACAGCCAAAAATTCTACTGAAGAGTTATAATAATAATAAAAATTTCTTCCCATACTACACATAACTGTCATAGGTTTTCGTACGATGACAGAGTTCATATGCTAGTGGTGAAGAAATATATTGCGAGGAAACCTGCATATCTGCTAACTTTCGTAATGTTCTCTTAAGACATGTGAGGTCTGCCAAACCGCATTTGGCCAGCTTGGTGAACTAAGGCTAGTATGATTTGTTGATGCTCGTGTTCCCCTCGGGAGGTAGTTCTGATGCCCTAATTGACTATTTTAACCAACTGCATATGGAAATGGAAATACTGAAAATTACATTAAATTTGTCGAAATAGAGTTGATACACTAAAACATGACTTTCTAAATGGAAAAGAGACTCTTAAGGAGACTTGTACATAATAATATGAGGTTCAAACTCTGTTGGAGGAGGTCCACTACAAGTTTTATATTTCTAAAGAGCCTGACCATGGGTCATTATAACGTTATAGAATTTTGAATGGTTGCTTTTTCTTGCATGAACGAACGTACAAAAAAGGCTGCTGTACAGTCCGTCGGCTGGTTATGTCTCGAAAGTATTCCATTTTCTGGCTGTCATTATTCAGTATCTTTGATTTGAACTCATCTGATAAAATATATACTTTTCCGGCACTCACACTAAGGCCTGCCATGTGCTGATCATCTGAGACTCGTTGAAATATTTATTTTATTTGATTGTACATGGTTGCTTTAGCTCCTCGCAGTTGCACCCTTAGCGGCACATGATTTTACTAAAGAGTTATAACGATTGCCACAAATTTTCACAGAATGACCACGATTGAGCGCAATAATTTGATCTCGGCACCTTTGAGCGTAATCTATTGGACTACCGTTTGTTTGGTATGTACAGCCAGCATTGTACATTTTGGCTTCAGCGTCATGGACTCTATCACTTAGCAGACTAGAATTAGAGACTAATTAGTATTATCTCAGTGTAACATATTTTAGAGTTTTTGGAATCTTGACCAATGAATTCTTGAGAATTCTTTTTTTTCAAGTCTTGTTATCCATTTATATTTGTAGATTTTGTGATACAAATGTCTTCATACCTTTCTGGTGTACTATAAAAAAATCAAATTATATTACGTCATTCAAAAATTAAAGTTTCATTCTCTGCAAGATACAGTATTTCTAAATTTTCATCGTATTAAGCAGCGATAATAACAATAACAAAGGCGTACCCCGAAACAATGGCCGTTCGATGAAAAGACTCGCACCGGATTGGCTAACAATATTGTTGGCCACCGTTCGCATATTCCCGGAATTTGTCAAGGTGCAATCAGTTTGTTTTTAGTTAAGTTGCTAATCCAAGCGCAGTCAACTGATAGGCTCTCGAGTAAAAATAAATATTAATAAGTGTGTTCTGTAAAATTAACTACTAAATTAAGTCAGTGACTAAATGTGAAGACAAAAACATGTAAGTAGTATTTTTTACACTAGTTTTCATAGCTCATATACTGATAAATACACAGTTTATATTTTTCGGAGCTAGTTTTGAATATTTATTGGTAAAACACTTAAAAAATTGATTTTATGAAAGGTTATGAGATTTTTTCTTGTTTCGTATCTATGTACGTACACATAATAATTATAATACTTTTCTCTCAGTAGCAGTAGTTTGCATATCTATGCAGGGTGTACCAAATATTGCTGACACCTCGAATACGTTGTAATATACAAAAACAAAATTAAATGAATAAAATTATATGGCGGATAAGTACGAATATGTCAAGAAGTGCGTTTAAAAAAAGTACGTAGTTGCGATTGGGTACAATGTGTTAAAGGGTCTTACAAAAGAAGTATTTGTATAGAATGATATTTTTAGTTCGTCTATAAGTTAGTCGCTTATTTATCACGGGCACATAACATCATTTAATTTTGGCCACACCCTTATGTACAGGGTGTACATAAGGGTGTGGCCAAAATGTATGGAAACATAGGTAAATAGTTTGCGTGTTTATTGATTCTAACCAAATTAGATTTGGATAGAATCTTAAGGACCATCATATTATATGAAAAAAAAATAGTCAAGCCTGTTCAACTGAGTATAAATAAGCTGTGTGAAGTTGCATTTTTATGACGAAGAAATGTTGTTTAGGAAACAGCCGATATTTAACTTAGTAACTTTTCTTTTGCAGAGTAATATCTGACGAACCATCTTGCAGCAACAATTTGACGAGAATTGAATACAAATCTTCTGAAAGAGATGGATTAATTTTGTTACAGGGAGGTTACCAATTTTACAAGAAAAAGCAATATAAAAATGCTTCATTTTATTGGAAGTGCACTCAAGGATTAACTTGCAGTGTAACTAATTACGAAAACCGAATATTAAAAGAAACCCCTCATTTATGCACACCAAACACGACATGAAATAAATTTAAAAAAGTCATTGAATCATGTAAAAAACGAGCTTCTCAAGGAAATGTGACCTTACGAAATATAAATATATGACGAGGAAATGACGGAATTTATGGACAAAGGACTAGGCTTTATTGAAAATGTACCGAAGGTCAAAAACTTTAAACGTGGGCTCTTTAATTCGAGAAAGAAAGCAAAGGTGCTTAACAAATTTAATGTTTAAAAAAGCAGCGCTAGTGGAGGTGCCAAAGAAATATGAAGATTTTTTGATATGCGATTACCAAGATGGCTCAAACCGAATCTTGATATTTTGTCGCGAAAATGAGGAAACTATATCAAACTTCACTGAAAAAATTCAGTGAAGTTTGATGAGGAAACTAACTTAATTGTTTATCTATTTTTAATATTTGTTTTAATGTTTAAGTGTGACTGTGAATGTACAGATGAACACGATGTTTAATTTGTAAAAAATATCTGTGAGTATGTATAAAAAGTACAAATAAATACGAATTGTTTAAGATCTAAGACTGATTGTCATTAACGCTTATTAATAATTGTGATATCTACTTATTTGCTTTTTTGTTTCATTTTTACCTTTAGTACGTGACTGTACCACACCCACAGGTACGGAAGATAAATATTTAATTTGTAGAGTAAATGGGAAATATAAGTTACCTATTTAAAATAAAAAATAGAGCAGGGTACGAGTGGACTGCACAAAAATTTGAGGGTACCAGTGGGCACAGGGTCCGAATTTCAGGGGACCAGTGGGTACCGACCCGAGTTCAGTGGAGAAGAAGTTATTGCGACGTTTTAGAGTCGGGGGAGATGATTTATTTCATATCAGATATAACGAGTTTAAGTCAAGAGCAAGGTTCAACAGTTGAAGCAAATTTTCTTGGAGGGTTTTCACTAATTGCAAATGTTTTTTTATTTTAAATCTTATGATGCTGTCATTTTTGACAATACACAATCTGCAAAATGTTATGCAATTAGTGCAATGACTTTTTCTGCGACGCCAAGATTCTCCATTCAGTTTCACTGATTAAAGACCTTTTACGAAATTATTATATAGCAGCGATAGCCTAGTGGAGAGACCGACAGACTGCTACGCAGAGGGTCCAAGATCGAATCCACAGCACGCATTAATGACTTTTCGGAGTTATTTGCGTATTAAATTATTAGCTTGGTAGCTTTGTGGTATGATATGGGCCTGTACTGCGGCCCCCAGCATTTGTTCCTTACTCTTTTTTAATCACGTATAGAACTTATCTCAGAAGAATTTTGAGCCAGTCATTGTTTTAAAGATAATTAGATACAAAGTTTCCTTAATCTTGACAAATTAAAAATCTTGACAAATTTATAATTTGTCAAGATTTTTAGTTTGATTTGGCCTTTTACTCCCTACATATAGGGACATTGGAATAGAAATAATAAACCGCCAGACTTCTACGATTCTTAACCACATTCAATTTTTAACAGAACTCTATGTTTAAATCACTTTCGTCACGAACGATATGTTTCTAACTAAATCACCACTTTACATTAATAAGTAAAAACTAATTCTGCTAATTCAGTAAACTAATAATGGGGACAACGACCTCAGATTATAGAATGTCATTAATAAGTAAATTCTAATTCTGGATAACAAAACACTACAATAAGCTTTTAGCCATCAGCATAATAATATTATAATGCAGATGTTGAAGTCATTTTGGAATGCCAAATCGGAACCCTTTTAGAATCGCCATGTCGGTTTGTCTGTTTTTCCGTTCATTCGTATGTCACAGCTATTATATTCCGAAACTGTTCAGATTATAAATGTGTGTGATTATGTATGATATGTAAAAATAGAAAAAAATACTGACTGGAAAATCATTTTTGTGTGTGTGTCTATAGTAAAAGTGATAATTATTGAGTTTCCTAAAACTATTGTATTCCAAAGTCAATCGTTTGAAAGATAAACGCCTCCAAAGTGGTTAAATGAGTGTCCCCCCCATCTAACTTTAAAGTAAGAGAGTGACTCCTAAAATATGCAGTTGATCATATTAAAAAAAAACTGCTTGAGAGGTGTCAAGGGACACCCGGATGGAACGAAGTTCCTTTCGATTAATTAGTGAAGGAATTGTAATATTTTTTTATTATTAACAAATATAATGTAATATAAACTTAATCAGTAGGCTCAATTTTAGTAATAATTGTTAGTTTTACAAAAAATGTCCCGTTCGCCATCTTGGATCCCCAAATAAATGTCATTGACGTTATCAGAATGCATGATAGCCCCGAAAATGATACCCATATTAATTTTATTAAAAATGTCCCGTCCGCCATCTTGGATTCCCAAATAGATGTCATTTTCGTGACCAGAATCCATAAAAGCCCCAAAAATGATACCCATATTAATTTTATTAAAAATGTCCCGTCCGCCACCATGGATTCCCAAATAGATGTCATTTTCGTGACCAGAATCCATAAAAACCCCGAGAATGATACCCATATTAATTTTATCAAAAATGTCCCGTCCGCCCCCTGGGATTCCCAAATAGACGTCATTTTCATGACCAGAATCCATAAAAATCCCGAAAATGATACCCAGATGAGATGTCATTTCCGTGATCAGAAAGCTTGAACATGATGCTTGCTTTCTATAAGAAAGAGAGAGAGAGACAGACAGAGAACCATGCGCACGCCGCACGGCTTACAATAGCTAACTATCCATAAAAACCCCGAAAATGATACCCAGAGAGATGTCATTTTAGATAGCAATGCCATTGAAGGTGTTAAATCTGATTTATTAATTTGCAGCTTTATTGCTGGGTAGAGATACAAAAACCGGCGGGGCTAAAAACCTGAGAACTGTGATCCAAATTGTTATGCTAGGCTTCGTACGAAGCATCATTTATCAATTTTTCAGCGAACATCTCTTGCGCAGGGCTAAGTATTGCAGCTTAGTTGCAACATTTTCCCAATACTGTCGTATTCGTCGTCTTCGTGAATCGTTAGCAAAGCTCAGTCGATCAGAAAAACGTGTCGTCGGTCATTGAAGCTGCGGCCGTCTCCTCAGCCCCTTTGACGTTGCCACACCAATACACCTTTGACTCCTGTGGCCCTGCAGTCTCAGCCGTCTCAAATTGGCTATGGTTTGAAGACATGCTCTAACAAGATATTTATTATTACTTCTCAATAAAATTTAATTCTTGATTTAATTCGTACACCAATCCTTCATTGTACATAATTATACTTGCTTGCTTGGAGTTTCCCTGCAAGATCGAATCAGAAATGAGGAGATCCGCAGTAGAACCAAAGTCGCCGCCATAGCTCTCCGGATAGCCAAGCTGAAGTGGCAGTGGGCAGGGCACATAGCTCGAAGAACCGATGACAGTTGGGCAGAAAGGTTCTGGAGTGGCGGCCACGTACCGGATGACGCAGCAGGTGTACGACCCCCGCAAGGTGGACCGACGATCTCGTCAAGATCGCGGGAGGCGGTTGGATGCGGGCGGCTCAAGATCGGTCTGTGTGGAGAACTTTAGGGGAGGCCTATGTCCAGCAGTGGACGTCGTTTGGCTGATATGATGATGATATGATGAACATATACTTAACTTATTACCTTGTGAACAGCATAGTCCTGCTCCTCCAAAAAGATAATATCTCTGGAGTCAGTAGAGCTGTTATTGGACTGAGTTCTTGCTCGACCAGAATATTGGGCATTTGACATCTGAGCATTGAATGAATCATCGGAGGATATATTAGCTGTTATTTTTGACAATACACAATCTGCAAATTGTTGTGCATTTCGTGCAATGATTTTTCATTTTTCTGCGACATAAAGTACTCCATTTAGATTCACTGCTTAAAGACCTTTTAGTAAGTGATTTATAAGTTGGCCGTTGCCATCCCAATACACCTTTAACTCCTGTGGCCTGGCAGTCTCAGCCGTCTCAAATTGGCAATGGTCTGGAGACATGCTCTTAAAATATATTTTATTATTACTTCTTAATAAAACTTAATTCTTGATTTAATTCATACACTAATCCTTCATTGAACATACACTTAACTTATTACCTTGTGAACCGCATAGTGATGCTCCTTCAAAAAGATAATATCTCTGGAGTCAGTAGAGCTGTTAATGGACTGAGTGCTTGCTCGATCAGAATTTTGCGCATCTGACATCTGAGCACTGAATGAATTATCCAGCTTTACCTAAAACGACTAAGCACACCCAGCCTGTGAAGACTCCCATTCTTATGGTCACCAAGGAGCATACATGCATAATTTCAGCTTTTTGCGCCCAATCGTTTCAGCTGTGCATTGCCTGTCAGTCAGTCAGTAATGCAAGAATCGGAGATCTACATACAGATGATTTCTCTTCACTCAATAATATAAAAATTTATAACGCAAGTGAATTGAACCTTTATCGTTCCCACTAGCTAAGGAAGGGCAAACTACGCAGTATCGAATAAGCATCTTAGTTCAGATATTCCATATGGAAACGCAAATTTTATTTTGTTGAGGAAACGGTTACACATAAAACCATTATTCTCTTCAGACAAAAGTTTTAACATGTAAAAATCGCTCAGTCACATCAACAAAATAATATGAACCTACGTAGTATACTATGAAGGTGCATATTGCTACAGCACAGACCACCAAGCAAAATACCTCAGTTCAACGGCGAGCCAGTCACCCCTCTCTACTTATGCACAGGTATCATCTACCTTAGTACAGACTACTTGTGATGCAGAGAGATCAAATAGTCGATTAATGCCTACACGGCGAAGCACCTTTCGCGGAGTCCAGTGGACTAGCTGGAGATTGACAAATCTTATTTTGTAATTATGTATTCATTACTATTATAAGTACTACTACTCATTTATATTATACACAAGACTAACTTGTTACAGATAAGTCCCTCATTGACATGTAAAATTATCTTTTGATAGAAAGATAACTACTTAAAATATAGCCAATAAATGCAGCACAAAACGGTGTAACAAACTTAAGAAATATGAATTTACCATTTTTTACAAACATTAGATGAACAAAACCTGGGCTGCTAAATACCATTTGGGAATCTCACAAATTCTGCTCTGTTTGGTTAATCTGTGGCTGAGAGTCACACTGCGCATGTACAGCTGCACATGCGCAGCATGACTTCCCCTTCTCTGTCTGCAATTTATTGATTTTCTCCTCCTCAATATGTGACCAGTACTAGACGCCCTTTAGACAATCACTGTCGCACCACAGAGTACCACAGTGTCGTACTACGGTACGTGATATTTTGCTCAAGTGTTGAGTTTTGCTCCCATATTACCTGAGAAAAATAATAATAACATAATAACAGAGAAATGAACATTGAAAAGGGAGAGGAACGCATTGACAATGTGAGTATTAACTGCAAAATCTTGTTTTATATTAGGTTATTATTATATTTTCCTTGCTAAGCGACCCTTTTATTTTCAATGCGATTTCTTATAAACAATATCAATTGTACACTTATGAGTTTCAATGTAAATTATGTATGCAAGTGATGAGCGAATGGAAGTTTATTGAAACCTGCGAATCAATACTGGCTAATGTTTTTTGTTATTTGGATCTTTTTTTTATTACTCGTATTCCAAGCGAGCTGTGCTGTGCAATTTTACATCGATATTCACTGAGTGGAAGGATTTGTCCATTTCGTTTCAAGGCCTGTTACGAATACAGCCTGTAGTCTAATTTAGTTATGAAAATTCTCGTAAGAGTTACCTAACCGGTGTTTATTTTATACTTGCAGTGCCAAGGATGCAGAGGCCAGCCTACAAGATCGTATAACACTGCTGTTTGCCAGAGTTATGGAAGCTGATGTGAGGTAAGAATATGTTACATAAGCTGTCGTCTCACCTATACAGTAGATACTACTTTTATTTAAGTGCTATATTTTTACGGCCAGCAGATTGCGAGGCTGCTTTATTTTCATTTAAATAATTTGTAAAATTATGATATACCTACGAGACATTATTATAAACGTACGATTTAATTTTTTTTAGTTACATTCTTGGTGCGTGCTTAAAAGCTTAAAAGAACCCACTGTTTAAATTTCATGATTCTGGCTTCAGCACTACCGTAATTCAAAATATTTTTTTTTATTTTTGACTAGGTTTTAAAGACAATTTTACCTAAATACCTCAAAAATGTGTATGATCATTTTTGGAATAGAGGGCAACAGATAGTACATAAATAAAACAAACCGCTAGATAATGTCAATTTATATTTATAAAACAAAACACACTTACAGCGGCATCTCACATAGACTTTCTTTTTGTTCCCAGATAGCATCTGTTTTACATGAAGAGGGCGACTGATATGGATGTTTCATCACTTGGGGGAGAAAATGCTCTACGAAAATTGCACTGACCGATAATTTGCGCCTGGCCAGCTGCACTGAAGACGATACTCGCCAGCGGACTTTGGACTCGTCATGTCACACAACCACCACTTTTTGAATAAACCTTGAATAAAGGTTTGCAGCGATAGCTACATACAACTGAGGACATCTATCGTACAAGAGCCAAGTCAATCAACACGGTGACATCTAACTATCATGGCGGAACAAAAGTCCTGAACCGCGCAACCTGTTTATTTCTCAAATTACTACCGTTGGACTGCAGTCTATCAGGCACAATCACCTCGCCTGTTAAGATCATCCTTCGTCTAGTTGGAATCACACCCACAACTTGTCTCCTCATTGGTGACCGCGATGTGATCTGAAGCAGCAACATTACCACCTTCCTTTCAACGCACTTCACAAGATTGGCGGTTATCAAGTCGACTGCAGCCACTGCAGTGTCTCGGCACACTGCACGGGGTCCTCGTAAGAAGAGCACATCTCTTATGTCTACGCGGCAGTGCCACTATGCAGCTACTACTTAATTCCATCGCAGCCACTACGCTGCTACCTCGTAGCATATCCCCGACTCACGGAGGAACACATGCGATGCAACTACGCAACCTTACTCCGAGCCACCGTGGGACCATTGTGAAGCAAATATCCCCTCTCACTGGGATCTCACACCGCGCACCGCTCTTAGATCCGACTCACTGGGCTTACTAGTGGCATACAGTTCCGATTCACTGGAACTAGTGGTACTTACTTACTTTCTACTGGCACTGGTACCGCTCCTCAGAAGCATTGATAGCAGACCCATCGCCTTCAAGATCAATATACAATTGTGGCCATCGATTGTATGACGGCGAAGTCAATCAACAAGGCGAAATCAAACTATCACGACGGAACTGAAATCTTGAACCGCGCAAGCGGTGTTCTCACAGGCGATTAGTACCAGTTTTATAAACAAGTTCTCAAGTCTTCCTTCGGTCTATAGTCCATCAGGCATGATCACCTAGCCTAGTGAGAGGATCAACATCTTATTCCTCCGCATGTTCTCTTTTTTGTTAGAATCATATTTTGTGTAAATTATGAACGCATAATTTGACATGTTTTTGTTTTATTATTGTTATTGGATTATGAGGTAATTTTTTTCGTTTGGATGTTCGAGATAAACTCCGGTTCAAGTGATCCGATCTTGAATATTCTTTCATTTTGAAAAGGTATTTTATTCCTGACTGCTTCAGGCTATAAATCATATGAATTTCATTGTTTTAAATCATAAATATTTTAAAAACCTGAACAAAATTAAGGCTATAAAATTCATTACTTGACTAGCAGCGCTGAGAAAACTATTGATAAAACATAAAAGTTACGTAATACAAAAATGATTATAAACCGACTGCATATATCATTTTTCAAACAAAAATTTATTGCTGAAATCGTTAAGTAAACATCTTAGTTCTGCGAAAAAAACATGAAAAATAATCTCATTAGCAACCCCCTCCTGTTTCTTAAAGCTCACCTGGGCATCGCAGCGTCTTGATCTGGTCGCGGCACTAAATACGGTTGTTCTCTCGTCCTCGACTCTAGTTCTGTCTATGGTCCGGAGCGAGAGGTCTTGGAACGCCGTCGCCTCCTTCTGCGAGGCAGTCTTGCTGAGCATGGAGGCGGCGGAGTGGGATAGGGAAATCCACCGCCCTCTTCCCAACCGTACGTTCGGGCGTCGCGGACGTCGAAAAAGGGACCACCTCCGACCACCCAAAATTTTATTGACTGCCTGCGAACGGTGAGTCCAGGATCCGCCAAAACGCGAAGATGTAAGTGTGATGCATGAAGGTTTTTGACGGATGATTGCGTGATCATAGCGAGACGGGGCCCACCAACACCAACAGCGGGTCAATCTTGGGCGGGTACATACATGAAAATATTATCTAACTTTATCACATTATAATTCAACCAAAAATAAATTTATATATTGACAACTAACTAATATTATGAATGAAAATCAAGGTAAAAATTCGTTAATACTCATTTACAAATTTTTGGTCTCGCCACAGAGAAGTACCTATCCATCCCAAAAAGGTAATCATAATTTTCTGAGTTCTTATGCCATTTATAACTCCGAAATAAGTGCATACACATTTTTTTCTTATTTCTAGTATTTTAAGGAATAATATTATAATACATACCAATTTACTCACATACAAATATATTAACAATAATGTCCAAAAATTATTCTATAGAGAAAATAAACTTAAGAATTGAGGAAATTGAATCTCTTTTCTGAAAAGAATCATTACTTGCATCAGTTTCGTATCCGTCATGTTGTCATCTTCTATTGGGATTTCAACTCCACTTGGTATTAACATTTCCTCAGCCACTTCACGATATGGTTTCGAGTTCCTTTGTGTTTTTGGCCTCATGCTATTTCTTGATCTGACGTGAGAAGCAATCTATTCAAAATATCTGAGTTACAGGACTTTCGAGCAGAATTAAATTGCACGGTATTGGCTTTTTCTGAGAGAAATATTAATTTTATTCTTTTACATCAATTCCAGTATTTTTTCTGAAGAGACTTGCGGTGTCTCAAACAGTTTTCGACTTGAATTTTCTTGAACTCTCCTGACTGCTGCAGGTGGTGTATCTTGCTTTGAAAACGTCAACAATAAGACAAAGTTGTGATCTTGACTTTTTCTGTTGTGTCAATTTATTTTAACATGTGGTCTTATTTGCCTTTTCTGGTTATTTTAGAAAAAAAATAAAACTCTTGGTTTTGTTCAAAAGGTAAAGTTTATTCATTCGCCTTCTGTTTGAACCTTGCTTCACAAAGTCCAGCTATTTTACAAGTTCTACAATTGAAATATTGTGAACTATTCTAAATAAACATAACCGCATAATAACCTTTATTTCAGAAGTAACGATTGCTTATAGTGATGTTATTTATTTGGTGACCATAGTGATGTTTTGTAAATGGGTATTTCAAACATAAATCAATGAAAAAAACAAAATACAAAACATCTGTTAAAATTTTCGTTGGAATTTACTATTGCATTTTGATACTTTTAAAAAATGAGAAATATTCACGTAGCACTTAATCTATACTCTTTACATATAAATAAAATTGAAGTGTGTGTATGTGATATCAAAATTATTATGTTTTTTCAAACGCTTATACTTAGTTACACAATTCTAAGTCCTAAACAACCCTATTTAACATTTTTGTCTGTCTGTCGGTCTGTCTGTCGCTCTGTCGCTCTGTCTGTTGCTCCGTCGATCTGTCGGTCTGTCTGCCTGCCTGTCAAAGATATCATGAAAATAAGTACCTATCATAAAAATTTCATACATATTATTTTTACTCACATTAAAATATTAACAATAAAATATTTAAAATAACCTTAAGAATTGAGGAAACTGAATCTCTTTTGTGAAAAGAATCATAACTTGCATCTGTTTCGTATCCGTCATGTTGTCAACTTCTGTTGGGATTTCAACTCCACTTGGTATTAACATTTCCTTAGCCGCTTCACTAAATGCTTTCGAGTTCCTTTGTGGTTTTGGCCCCAGGCTGTTTCTTGATCTGACGTGAGAAGCAACCTATATAAAATATCTTAGTTACATTACTTTGAAGAAGATTTTCCAGAAGAATTGAATTGCACAGTATTAGCTTTCTCTGAGAGAGCCTCGATAGGTAAGTAAGGTGTGTTGAACGACAAGGCATCCATGCAAAATTTAAAGTATTTTGTGAATCATCGGTGAAAGCTTTGTTATCTTATTACAGATATTTGTTTATCGACCAACATTAAATTTGAAGGTACTTTATATTTCGTTGTTCAAATATTATGAAAATCCTTCAATTATAAATTTAACACCAATTCCGTTATATTTCTGAAGACAATTGCGGTTTCTCAAACAGTTTTTGACTTGAATTTTCATGGTCTCTCCTGACTGCTGTAGATGGTGTATCTTGCTTTGAAAACGTCAACAATAAGACAAAGCTGTAATCTTGACTTTTTCTGTTGTGTCAATTAATTTTAGTATGTGGTCTTATTTGCCTTTTCTGGTTATTTTGAAAATAAAGAAAACTCTTGGTTTCGTTCAAAAAGTAAAGTTTATTCGCCTTCTGTTTGTATCTTTCTTCACAAAAGCCAGCTTTTTTACAAATTCTACATCTGAAATATTGTGGAACTTAATTCCAGAAGTAACGATTGCTTCCATTTAGTGACCATAGTGATGTTTTGTAAATTGGTATTGACGAAAAAAGCTGCAAAAACAAAAAAGAAATAGACTTGAGGCACATAAATTCCTATGGCCCTATTAAACAATAGTTACATAAATCTATGAAAAAAATAAATATACCGGCAAAAGCTTGGGAAACAAAATATAAAACACCTGTTAAAATGTTCATTAGAATTTACTATTGCATTTTAATACGGCTTAAAAATTGAGAAATATTCACGCTGTACTTAATCTTTACTCTTTACATATAAATAAAATTGAAGTGTCTGTCTGTGATTTTGTCTGTCTGTCGGTCTGTCTGTCGCTCTGTTGGTCTGTCTGTCGCTCTGTTGGTCTGTCTGTCTGCCTGTCAAAAATATCATAAAAATAAATGTCATGAAAACTATCATTCATAATATCATTTTAACTCACATACAAATATTAATAGTAATGTGCAAAAATTATTCTATAGTCCCATATTTCTTTAAATATTTAAAATACATAACCTTAAGAATTTAGAAACCTGAATCTCATTTATGAAAAGAATCATAACTTTCATCAGTTTCGTATCCGTCATGTTGTCATCTTCTGTTGGGATTTCAACTCCACTTGGTAGTAACATTTCCTTAGCCGTTTCACTAAATGGTTTCCAGTTCCTTTGTGGTTTTGGCCTCATGTTGTTTCTTGATCTGACGTGAGAAGCAAAATTTTCAAAATATCTTAGTTACGTTACTTTCGAGGAGATTTTCGAGCAGAATTGAATTGCAAGGTATTGGCTTTTTCTGAGAGAGTCTTGATAGGCAAGTAAGGTGTGTTGAACGACAAGGCATCCATGCAATTTACTGAAAATTAAATAGACTTTAGGCAAATAAATCCCTATGGGCCTAATTAAACGATAGTTTGTTGTTTGTTGCCGCACTACAATCTATATTCTTTACATATTGATAAAATTGAACTGACGTCTGTGATATCAAAATATTTTTTTTTAAGTAGGTACTTATAATTATTCACACGATTACAACCCTTTTTAAAATTTTTGTCTGTCTGTCTGTCTTTCGATTTGTCCGTGTTTAACTCAGAGATGGCTGAACTGATTCAAACTTTCGCTGGAATGTAAAGGACTTTATACACATATAGGCTACAATTTGATCCGGTAGGTAGCATTGTTGGCGCATTACCGAATCTTTACTTTTTCTACTCATCTATACATATAAATAAAATCAAAGTATCTGTCTGTGATTTCAAAATAATTACATATATTTTTCAAGTGCTTATAGTACCTAAGTTACACGATTCTAAGTCCTAAACACCTCTATTTAACATTTTTGTCTGCATGTCTGTCTGTCTTTCTGTCCCTTCGGGGAAGGCACCGCTCCTCAGAATCATCGACAGCTGACCTCGCCTTCAAGATCGACGTCCGAGCCTTGAGGGGCGCGATGTAGCGGTACCTAGATACAGAGACGTCGAAGTCAATCCACACGGCGACGTGTGCAAGCGGTGTTCTCACACGCAATAACTACAAATTCATATAATATGAAGAAGTTCTCGAGTCTTCCGTCGGACTATTGTCCATCAGGCACGATCAAATAGTCTGGTTAGAGGATCAACATCTTATTGCTCCACAAGTTCTCTGTTATTTTACCATCCTATTTGTAACGTGCATGTACTATTTTGCATAATAAGTATCAAAAAAGGGAACCTTGTGAAAGCTGTTGTAGCAAGCATGTATCAGAACTGACAAAAGTCTGTCTTATTTAAACCAAGCAAAAGTTTACTGGTTTTCATAGTTTTTGTAAAAATGATAAAGTTACATTTGCTGTCTACAAACACAAATTTGACGCAAGCACAAGCATACAAGCACGCATAATTTGACGTTTGGTTCTTGTTTGATTATTGTTATTTATATTGCTATTTAATAAAGTCCACTACACACAATGTCAACTCCAGTTCAACTGATCCGAATCTGAAAATTCTTTCATTTTGAAAAGGTTCTTTATTCCTGACTGCTTCAGGCTATAAATCATTTGAATTTAAGTATTATAAAGCATAAATATTTTAAAAACATCTTGCACAGAACAATTTGTTAAATACATAAAACTTACGTAACATAAAAATAATTATCATTTAAAATTTTAACAAATTTTGACTTCAGATCTTCAAACAAAAAATACTTACGAAAGTCGTTAAATAAATATCTGCTAATAGTGCGGCGAAAACAAACATAAAGAATGACCTCATTGGGAACTTCCTCCTGTTTTTAGGGTTCCGTACCTCGAAAGGAAAAAACGGAACCCATATAGGATCACTTTGTTGTCCGACCGTCTGACAAGACCCTTTTTTTAAAACCCGCCTGGGCATCGCAGCGCCGTGATCCGGTTGCGGCTCTAAATACGGTTGTTCTCTCGCCCACGCCCCTAGTTCTGTCTATGGGGCGAGACGTCTTGGAAGGCCGTCGCCTCCTTCTGCGAGGCAGTCAAGCTGAGCATGGAGGCGGCGGAGCGGGAGAGGGAAATCCACCGCCCTCTCCCCAACCGCAGGTCCGGACGTCGAAGACGTCGAATAAGGGACGACCTCCGACCACCCTAACTTTTATTGACTGTTTGCGGACGGTGAGTGGAAAAAGGCGAGGAGGTGGCATAGTGTAGAAAAAAATGTTTTCGAAAACAAATATTCAGGCCCTCAATGTCTGTGAGTGTGTTTTTGTGTCCTTCCCAATATCTTAAACACATTAGTGTTTGAGTCAAATTTATTTGACCCTAAATATATAATTAATGTATCCCAGTATTCTGTTTTTTCACCTAATGTGGGCATGTGGCTAATGCGCTGAGGTTTATCTGAACTATGTCAAGTAATTGTCTCAAACACAACAAGGATTCTTTCTCAATATTATTTGAGTTGTATGTATAATGCATGAATGTGATTTCCTGTCAGCTGTCGTTTGTTATCATATCTTTCACACAACAATTTCCACGCTACTTCAAAGTTGTCACCTGTAATTTCTAATGATTTTATAACTAATGATTCACAGCCCGACAGTGAGGAACGCAAGTAGTGAAGTTTTGAATGTTATCTAATGTTCTATGTGTAAGGAGTGATTGAAATGTGTCTCTGTACTCAAGCCAATCCTGATGATCACTCGAGAAGTGTGGCAAGTCAATAGTACTGTAGGTAGTTTAATAAATAATTTGGTCCCACCCGAATGATCCTTGTCTGACTCTGGATTAGTTACCGACTTGTCATTGAACTGATTAAGCCGGGAAGCCTGTGCCACCAACAGCTGGTAATCATTTTCAAATTGTTCACTTTCTGGGTCTGGTTCATGGGTGAACTGTGAGATGTCGGCGTTCAATTCAATTAGTGTCTGAACGTCCTGGAAAGTTTTATTTATTGTTTTACACTCCAAAAGTCTTTTTTTTTTATTCAATGACTAGAATATCTGTTAATTTTTATGGGCAGAATGAAATTAATATCTTTTTTAAATAATGTGACTTTCTTTTTATCAATGCCACGTTGTTTGATTAATTCTGTATCATCAGGTTTATTACCTTTGATGTCCATTGCTGTGAATTAAGGACACACAATGTTGCAAAAGTAATAAGAAATATATGAGCAGGCAAATGTTATCAGAATTTGTGTAAATAGTTGTGCAATACTTAAATTATAGCAGCAAGCGGCAGAAAGCAAGGCTGTGCAAAGCTTGGGTGCACAGCTAACACGTGGCGGGCGAAGGCCTAGGCCGCATGCGCGTGGGATGACCACGTGGGGGCTCCTTATTGAGGCAATATCTAATTGGCTGGCAATATCAGGTTGGCAAGCTATCCAGATGCTGGAGAATATTATTGTGACTTTAGTATTATGAAAAGGGCTAATTTGATGTGAGGTATTGACATGAGATATTTCAATCAAAAATAAGCAAAAATTTTCAGAAAACATCAACACTTCCTGACTGTTGATGTTTTCTGAAAATTATTGCTTATTTTTGATTGAAATTAATTTATACTTAGGTTGATAACATAATTATCATAAATATATAAGTCTGAAAGGTCTGATTCATTAATTGCTTTGTAAAAGCAATAAAACACTCTGATAATACTTTTGCCCGACACGGGAATCGAAACCGGGACCTCCGTTTAGCAGTCGCATACGCTATCCGCTGGATCACGGAGGCAGTACAATCGTCCTACTTCCTGTTAATAAATAAAATAATTTGACAGATGATAAAAAAATTACTTTACTGCGAGGTGAAAATCAGTATTATAAAAAAAGAGAAGATCTATATAATAATAGTACGATGTTATACCTGTTTGTGTTTTAGCAATAAGATACCAAATCTGTGATTTTGTTTATATGCACAAAACCCTCTACCTCTACCCTCACTAATACTTAATTTAATATAAAAAATACTGTTGCTTAGGTTATTTTGCCGACAGTTCGTAAGGGG
Organism: Euclidia mi; assembly: GCA_944739405.2. Lineage (NCBI taxonomy): Eukaryota > Metazoa > Arthropoda > Insecta > Lepidoptera > Erebidae > Euclidia > Euclidia mi. Next base: position 55,521,131 of record OX123199.2, read on the forward strand.
CGTATGGGCACCAGTGATAATGCACTGGGCGTATGGGCACCAGTGTTATTGTACGGGTGTATGGGCACAAATTCCTAAAACGGAGCGAATCTTGATGGGCGTATGGGCTCGCACCCGTTTCAACTACTACGCCGCGACTGAAATAAAAGCTAGTACAATACGTGACAGCTGGAAAGGAGGGTTACATGGCTCATTTAGTTAATAATAAACTTAAAAGAGGATACTCAAAGCAAGAAAGATTTCTAACGAAAATATTAGGAATTGTAAACAAAAGCGTTTTAAGTGCGGCTTATACGACGCTGCGCGCCTTCTTGGAGGTTAAAACTTTGTTTTGTTCTATAATAGTTGATTGTGGCTAAGGACAAAAATAAATAATAAAACTGTTGTGTGCCATGTAAAATTTCTGGTGCATCTTGCTAGAACGCACATACATTATTTTGTCATAGATATTTGTTCAATCGCCTGCATGTAGCTATCGTTATTTCATTACGCGGTCATATCGAGTTGAAGCTATTCCTTGTATGGTCTTATTTCCTAGCTCGGCTGGTGTTGCTTATTCTCAAGTCTCATTACGCATAATGAATACTAGCAGATTTAAGTATAACTGGCTATATAGTCATCGTCCTATTAAATTTTTGCTGAAGTTTTACGTTTGAGGGTTTCGTATAGGGCTGTTTAATATGTGGCATTATACAGGTACTTTTAATGCTATTAACTATTAGCCCGAACTTTGTGCCTCAGGTGATGGTAATTCATTGCAAACGGGGACATAAAATTTATAAAATCTTGCCCTTAGTAGCGCAAAATTCATTTTATTGAACAGTTGTAAACATCGCCATATGCTCGGCCAAGTTATTGTGGCACAGATTTTCAAGAATCATGTTTAACAGTCGGAGCAAAATTTCCTGTTCAGAGCTGTACGTATGCTATTAGTTTTGACTGTTTTCATGTCAAATTCTTATGAATTAGTAAAATAGAACTCGGCGAGATTTCGTTTCATCGGGAGAAACACTAATAGTAATTTGTCACAGGAGAATTCAAGCTGCTTTTGCAGGCTGAGTCAAGGGGCTTGAGCCAATTAGCCCTCCCGCCCCTGGATCTGCCCCTGATATGTATTGTTATATTAAGATACATTACCTAATCCGGCGCCGTGCCCGTGGAATCTTCAATGACATTGTACGATGTTGTCGAAATCGTTCCTGCCCGGGTGCTTTGCGAGATCAGGTAAAAGTCGTATCTGTGTAACAAAGCATGACAGATGATTATTGCGAAATTATTGCTTGTAATTTATAGATTGAACGTTTTATACTTAATATTCTTCTTCTTTATTGTTTGTGGCGTAGTACTGAAGGATCGAAACCAACAAAGTGTATCATCAAGCATGAAAGATTTAAAGTGATCGCAGGGCGTACCTTTCAGGCAGCGTCACGTCGTCGAAGACGGTGCCTAGACGAGGGTTCTCTTCGGTGCGCCCGCGGTCTAAAAAATAGGCGCGTATTTAACCGCTTCGATACGATGATGAATGCCAGCCTGTACTGAGAGCCGTCATGCATCTCTGCCAGGGTCTTCTTAATCTCGCCGACCTACAATTATATCCAGACACTTACGACATCTGGTGAAAATTGCAAATATGTATACATATATGGAGCCGAGCCAGTAGCCACGTCTTATCTTGTATCGTTCGAGTTGGCGCTCAAGTATATTTTATAATGCGATATATTAAACTAACAAGAATTCTTAAGCACATGGCAACTTTATTGGTATATTAGACTAATCTATAGAGATAAGTTAGGACACTAACCTCGTGGATGTGCACAAATGGTATTTGTCCGTCACCAACGCCGTCGCGGCTTGCGCTTGTGAGTTTTGAAAAGCTAATGAGAGTAACATTGGCAGTTGGTTGGGTCGGCGGAGGCGCCGCTTGTGCTCGACTGCGGCTCGTACGTGAGCGCGCCATCTCCGGAATCGACACCATGCCGGACAGGTTGTTGTACGCTCTGCTCCACATGTTGGCACAGTACACAGCCACAGCTGTTTTGAGGCTGTCACTTTTTTGAACAATTTCGTTGAAAACGGTTTCGCTCCTGCCGTTATTTGCAGGTGACGCATATGATATTATATAGTCATCGTTTTTCACGATGACATGAACGCAGGCGGGATCTATGCCTTGCTCTCATAACTCTAGAATAAGCTTCTCTTCGGCGTCGGTATATATGATAATAATGCCTAGCGAAGCGCTCTTCGCACTAGGCTGGCTCCACCCGCTGCGTTAAGCGCCTGTGAGATATTATATCGCAATACGGAGTCAGACGTTTCAAGATATATATACCTTAAAACAGATGGACTTTTGTTAACCGATATCTTTCAAAAAGTCCACATGTTGGCACAAAAAACAGCCACAGCTGTTTCGAGGCTGTCACTATTTTAAACAACTTCGTTGAAAACGGTTTCGTTCCTGCCGTTATTTGCAAGTGACGCATATGATATTATATAGTCATTGTTTTCACGATGACATGAACACAGGCGGGATCTGTGCCTCGGTCTCATAACTCTAGAATAAGCTTCTCTTCGGCGTCAGTATATTTGGTAATTATTCCTAGCAAAGCGCTCTTCGGACAAAGCTGGCTTCCCCCACTGCGTTGAGCACCTGTGAGATATTATATCGCAATACGGAGTCTTACGATTCAAGATCTATACCTTTAAACGGATGGACTTTTATTAACCGATATCTTTCAAAAAATCCACATGTTGGCACAGTACACAGCCACAGCTGTTTCGAGGCTGTGACTATTTTTAACAATTGCGTTGAAAACGGTTTCGCTCCTGCCGTTATTTGCAGGTGACGCATATGATATTATATAGTCATCGTATTTCACGATGACATGAACGCAGGCGGGATCTATGGCTCTCTCTCATAACTCTAGAATTAGCTTCTCTTCAGCGTCGGTATATATGGTAATAATTCCTAGCGCAGGTCTTTTCGCACCAGGCTAGCTCCACACACTGCGTTAAATGCCTGTGAGATATTATATCGCAATACGAAGTATTACGTTTAAAGATCTATACCTAAGAACGGATGGACTTTTGTTAACCGATATCTTTCAAAAATTCCACATGTTGGCACAGTACACAGCCACAGCTGTTTCGATGCGGTCACTTTTTATAACGATTTCGTTGAAACCGGTTTCGCCCCTGCCGTTATTTGCAGGTGACGCATATGATATTTTATTATATAGTCATCCTTTTTTCACGATAATATGAACGCAGTCGGAATCTATGCCTCTGTCTCATAACTCTAGAATAAGCTTCTCTTCAGCGTCGGTATATATGGTAATAATTCCTAGCGAAGCACTCTTCGCACTAGGCTGGCTCCACACACTGCGTTAAGCGCCTGTGAGATATTGTATCGCAATACGGAGTATTACGTTTAAAGATCTATACGTAATAACGGATGGACTTTTGTTTAGCGATATCTTTCAAAAATGCCACATGTTGGCATAGTACACAACCACAGCTGTTTCGAGGCTGTCTTTAATTTTGACAATTTCGTTGAAAACTGTTTTCCTCCTTCCGTTATTTGCAGGTGACGCATATGATTCTATTTATTCATCGTTTTTCATGATGACATGAACGCAGGCGGGATATTTGCCTCTCTCTCATAACTCTAGAATAAGCTACTCTTCGGCGTCGGTATATATGGTAGTAATTCCTAGCGAAGCGCTTTTCGGGCTAGGCTGTGTCCACCCACTGCGTTAAGCGCCTGTGGGATATTATATCGCAATACGGAGTTTTACGTTTCAAGATCTATACCTTAAAACTGATGGACTTTTGTTAAACGATATCTTTCAAAAATTCCACATGTTGGCACAGTACACAGCCACAGCTGTTTCGAGGCTGTGACTATTTTTAATAATTGCGTTGAAAACGGTTTCGCTCCTGCCGTTATTTGCAGGTGACGCATATGATATTATATAGTCATCGTTTTTCACGATGACATGAACGCAGGTGGGATCTATGCCTCGGTCTCATAACTCTTGAATAAGCTCCTCTTCGGCGTCAGTATATATGGTAATTATTCCGAGCGAAGCGCTCTTCGCACTAGGCTGGCTCCACCCACTGCGTTAAGCGCCTGTGGGATATTATATCGCAATACGGAGTCTTACGTTTCAAGATCTATACCTTAAAACGGATGGACCCTTGTATACCCGTATCTTTAAAAATATCCACATGTTGGCACAATACACAGCCACAGCTGTTTCGACGCTGTCACTATTTTTGACAATTTCGTTGAAAATGGTTTTCCTCCTGCCCTTATTTGCAGGTGACGCATATGATATTATATATTCATCGTTTTTCACGATGACATGAATGCAGGCGGGATCTATGCCTTTCTCCCTTAACTCTAGAATAAGCTTCTCTTCGGCGTCAGTATATATGGTAATAATTCCTAGCAAAGCGCTTCTCGGACTAGGCTGGCTCCACCCACTGTGTTGAGTGCCTGTGAGATATTATATCGCAATACGGAGTCTAGCAATTCACGATCTATACCTTAAAATGGATTGACTTTTGTTAACCGATATCTTTCAAAAATTCCACATGTTGGCACAGTACACAGCCACAGCTGTTTCGAGGCTGTGACTATTTTTAATAATTGCGTTGAAAACGGTTTCGCTCCTGCCGTTATTTGCAGGTGACGCATATGATATTTTATTATATAGTCATTGTTATTTGCAGGTGACGCATATGATATTTTATTATATAGTCATCGTTTTTCACGATGACATGAACGCAGGCGGGATCTATGCCTCTCTCTCATAACTCTTGAATAAGCTTCTCTTCGGCGTCAGTATATTTGGTAATTATTCCTAGCAAAGCGCTCTTCCGACAAAGCTGGCTTCCCCCACTGCGTTGAGCACCTGTGAGATATTATACCGCAATACGGAGTCTAGCAATTCACGATCTATACCTTTAAACGGATGGACTTTTGTTAACCAATATCTTTCAAAAAATCCACATGTTGGCACAGTCCACAGCCACAGCTGTTTCGATGCGGTCACTCTTTTTAACAATTTCGTTGAAACCGGTTTTTCGCCCCTGCCGTTATTTGCAGGTGACGCATATGATATTTTATTATATATTCATCATTTTTCACGATAACATGAACGCAGGCAGAATCTATGCCTCTGTCTCATAACTCTAGAATAAGCTTCTCTTCGAAGTCAGTTTATATGGTAATTATTCCTAGCGAAGCGCTCTTCCGACAAAGCTGGCTTCCCCCACTGCGTTGAGCACCTGTGAGATATTATACCGCAATACGGAGTCTTACGATTCAAGATCTATACCTTTAAACGGATGGACTTTTGTTAACCAATATCTTTTATAAAATCCACATGTTGGCACAGTACACAGCCACAGCTGTATCGATGCGGTCACTTTTTTTAACGATTTCGTTGAAACCGGTTTTGCCCTTTCCGTAATTTGCAGGTGACGCATATTTTTTTTTTTATATAGTCATCATTTTTCACGATAACATGAACGCAGGCAGAATCTATGCCTCTGTCTCATAACTCTAGAATAAGCTTCTCTTCGGCGTCAGTTTATATGGTAATTATTTCTAGCGAAGCGCTCTGCGGACTAGGCTGGCTCCATCCACTGCGTTTAGCGCCTGTGAGATATAATATCGCAATACGGAGTTTTACGTTTCAAGATCTATACCTTAAAACGGATTGACTTTTGTTAACCGATATCTTTCAAAAATTTCACATGTTGGCACAGTACACAGCCAGAGCTGTTTAAAGGCGGTCACTATTTTTAAAAATTTCGTTGGAAACGGTTTCGCTCCTGCCGTTAGTTGCAGGTGACGCATATGTTATTATAAAGTCATCGTTTTTCACGATGACATGAACGCAGGCGGGATCTTAGCCTCTGTCTCATAACTCTAGAATAAGCTTCTCTTCGGCGTCAGTATATATGGTAATTATTCCTAGCGATGCGCTCTTCGGACAAGGCTGGCTCAACCAGAGGGTGGAGCCAGCCTTTTCTTAATTTTCTTCTTGTTTACCGCAGTGGCGGTAAGCGCCTGTAAGATATTATATAGCAATACGGAGTATTACGTTTAAAGCTCTATACCTAACAACGGATGGGCTTTTGTTAACAAACATCTTTCAAAAATTCCACATATTGGCACAGTACACAGCGACAGCTGTTTCGAGGGTGTCACTATTTTAAACAATATCCTTGAAAACGGTTTTCCTCCTGTCGTTATTTGCAGGTGACGCATATGATATTATATAGCCATCGTTTTTTACGATGACATGAATGCAGGCGGGATCTATGCCTCTCTCTCATAACTCTCGAATAAGCTTCTCTTCGGCGTCAGTATACATATATGGTAATAATTCCTAGCAAAGCGCTCTTCGGACAAAGCTGGCTCCACCCGGACTACGGAGTCTTACGTTTCAAGATCGATACCTTTAAACGGATGGACTTTTGTTAATTGATATCTTTAAAAAATTCCACATGTTAGCACAGTACACAGCCCCAGCTGTTTCGAGGCTGTCACTATTTTATACAATTTCGTTGAAAACGGTTTCGCTCCTGCCGTTATTTGCAGGGGACGCATATGATATTTTAGTATATAGTTATCATTTTTCACGATGACATGAACGCAGGCGGGATCTACGCCTCTCCCTCATAACTCTAAAATAAGCTTCTTTTCGGCGTCAGTATATATGGTAATAATTCCTAGCGAAGCGCTCTTCGCACCAGGCTGGCTCCACAGACTGCGTTAAGCGTCTGTGAGATATTATATCGCAATACGGAGTATTTAAGATCTATACCTAACAACGGATGGACTTTTGTTAATCGATATCTTTCAAAAATTCCACATGTTGGCACAGTACACAGCCACAGCTGTTTCGAGATTGTCACTATTTTTGACAATTTCGTTGAAAGCAGTTACCCTCCTGCCGTTACTTGCAGGTGACGCATATGATATTATATATTCATTGTTTTTCACGATGACATGAACGCAGGCGGGATCTATGCCTCCCTCACACAACTCTAGAATAAGCTTCTCTTCGGCGTCGGTATATATGGTAATAATTCCTAGCGAAGTGCTCTTCGCACTAGGCTGGCTCCACCCACTGCGTTAAGCGCCTGTGAGATTTATATCACAATACGGAGTATTACGTTTCAAGATCTATACATTACAACGGATGGACTTTTGTTAACCGATATCTATCAAAAATTCCACACGTTGGCACAGTACACAGCCACAGTTGTTTCGAGGCTGTCACTATTTTAATCATTTTCGTTGTAAACGGTTACGCTCCTGCAGTTATTTGCAGGTGACGCATATGATATTATATAGTCATCGTTTGTCACGATGATATGAACGCAGGCGGGATCTATGCCTCTCTCTCATAACTCTAGAATAAGCTTCTCTTCGGCGTCAATATATATGGTAATAATTTCTAGCGAAGCGCTCTTCGGACTAGGCTGGCTTCACCCACTGCGTTAAGCGCCTGTGAGATATTCTATCGCAATACGGAGTTTCATCATGATCATGTCTAGAAGAACATATTTTTTGTATGGATCTCTTATCCAAACTTGGCCGTCGTTCTTCGGCTGATGCTAATTCTTTGGCCTTGTCTTCTTTTGCATATTGTAGCCCATAATTCTACTGAAAAGTTATGACGATCGCTAGAATTTCTCACCAAGCCACATTACTATGGCTATGATGTTTATACGATTACTACATTTAATCACAAAGATTTTATCTTAGCACGTTGGAGATATTGTTTTGGACCGTTTAATATGTGGTATTCCTGGATCACGTCCAAACACTTGCCTATTTTTTAGATACGCAGTCGATATCATGCTGGGCTTTTAATGATATTATCACTTAGCCCGAATCTTGTGCCTCAAGCGATGGTATTTCATTGTAGATGGTGACATCAGGTTAATAAAGTCTCACCCTTAGTAGCGCATATTTAATTATATTGAAGAGTTGTAAACATCGCCATATGCTCGATCCAGTAATTGTGCATTAGATTTTTAAGAATAATGTTTAACAGTCGGAGCAAATCTTCCTGTTCAGGGCTGTATATAATATTGTGTCATTAGTTGCGACAGTTTTCATGTTGAATTCTTATGCATGAGTAAAATAATATGCGTCTAGTGCAAGAAATGTCATAACGGCGGCATGTTACTTCATTCAATTTTACCGATTAAAGCTAATGTTGTAATGCTAATAGTGCAAACGCTTATATTCATTCGAACCCGGTTTAAGCGCATGGATTTTTGTTCTGTAATAATTATTGCACTTATAGTCAGAATTACTTGGCTGTGATATATCCCCATAAGATTCTCTTATTATTCCAAGAAGAAACAAGTGCTTTTTTTCCAAAATTCAAGTTGTAGCGGCTGCTAACACTACAAATGTTATACAAGGCACAATATTGTGTAACTGCGGCGCAGCAGTCGTCTTCCCGCTCCCATACAGTTAGGTCGTAGATTTGTAGTATATTTATATTGTAACCTGGTACCAGTAAAAGTATATATTTCTTCTTTTGGATTCTTTATTTATCTCTTAGAACACACATCTTGACAACCCCCTACAAAGTCATTATGACATAAATAAGTAAAGCCTGAACCTGGATTACAAATTACTATCATAAGTTTTTGTTATCTAACAGAAAGCTTAAAATATGAGCTTGATGCATATTTTGGTGCTTATTTGAACGGTGACGATGTTTCACTGATTAAAGACCACGAAATATCATATTATCTTACATGATGACATGTTGTTGAACTGATCTATGCCACCGGTAACGTCGTCGATGACGGTGCCTGGTCGAGGTTTCTCTCCGGTGCGCCCGCGGTCTAAAAATATGCGCGTATTTAAGCGCTTGGACACGATGATGAACGCCAGCCTATACTGTGAGCCGCCATACATCTCTGCCAGGGTCTTCTTAATCTCGCCGACATACAATTATATCCAAACACTTTGACATCTGGTGCAAATTGCAAATATGTATAAATATATGGAGCCGAGCCAGTAGCCACGTCTCATCTTGTACCGTTCGAGTTTGCGCTTAAGTATATTTTATAATACGATTTATTAAACTAACAGAAATTCTAAAATTCATGGCAACTACTGCAACTGCAGAACATTCATCAGTATTTTATTCGGGTTCGGTGTTGTAGCCCATAATTCTTCGTGGTATTTCTGGACCAAGTCCAAACACTCGCCTATTCTCTAGATAGTCGATATCATGGGCTTTTAATGATATTATCTCTTAGCTCGAATTTTGTGCCTCAAGTGTTGGTATTTCATTGTAGGTAGTGAAATCAGATTAATAAAGTCGCACCCTTAGTAGCGCATAATTCATTCTATTGAAGACTTGTAAACATCGCCATGTGCTCGAGCCAGTTATTATGGCATAGATTTACAAGAATAATGTTTAACAGTCGGAGCAAATTTTCCTGTTCAGGGCTGTGTATAATATTGTGTTATTAGTTGCGACAGTTTTTATGTTGAATTCTTATGCATTAATAAATTAATATGCGTCTAGTGCAAAAAATTCATAACGGCGGCATGTTACTTCATTCAGTTTAACTGATTAACCTCTCATTATACGGAAGGCCTATGCATTAATTAGTACAAGATGTGCACCAAATCGTTTCGATGCAACGCTGTGCCGTGATCGAGCATGATATTGTTGTTTATTGTACTAATTTACTTGCGCGCGATCAAGGGCATCGCCAGCCAATTGTCTAGGGAGAGGGAAAGTACGCCAGCCGTTGGCCTAGTGGGGGGCAAGTTGATATGGAAAATAAGAAAAATATTGAGAAAAGTACATACATTACCATCTCAAATTAGAAACGACAGTTGTCTCATTGCATTGCTACTACAATGATATGTCGGTGAATGAAATACAATATTGTATCGTGAATCACACGGATGGCAGATAACTACAGTAGAGTATTATTGGGGACGTAATCTCCAAAAATACCCTACTAAGTACTTTATTGTCAGATGCCCACTTCATGAGATAACGCACGTTCCTGTAGGCGCAGTGCCACGTGCAATGATACTTGCACATACCGATGTCCTTGCGCCACCTGTACTTCTTATGCGGAGCCAACAACGAAGGACACTCGAAAAACTTCAGGTTATGCACGTTACTTACTTCTTCCCCAACATTATTATTATCATCTTCTGAATCAGAACTTGACTCATCATCCCTTAATATTCTTCTCAACCAAAAAGCTTTCTCCATCCCTTTCTTATACACTTACTTGTGTTTCAAGAACTCAATGCAGTGTCGGTAGCTCTTATATTCCACAAACCCTTCCCTCCAGCGTATTTTCTTATGCTCTTGCATCCATACGACGCTCTTTTTCTCACAACTAGATAACATTCCGTACTCGAACGGGGGTTTTATCAGGAGGACTACAACTTCGTCCTTGCATTGTATCGCTATCTCTTTCGGGATGAAGTCACCAGTGTCGGTCTTGAGGCCTTGGACGTCGACGAAAGTAGCCATGGCCACTTAAGAAGTTCTTTTCTCCCTGATCTTTATCTTAACATTTTATTTCCAATTGTAGTCGCCTTAAACCAGATGATAGATTTTATATAGAGAATAGGCTCTCTTGGTTTATTGAGACAATAAAGAAAGAAGACTCAGATGTTATTTAGATATGACTTTAGTATAGTTCCACATGTTTTGCGTACAGATTCGCGCGATGTAATACTTTGTCGATAGAGCCGCGCTGTACAATATGTGTGGACGAGGCAGAGGTGCGAGCGAGATGGCGCAAGGGGCGGAGCCACAGCATCCCTCTCTTTCACTCCGAGTAATGAAACAAACGCACTCGGATTATAATTAAACTCCCTGGAAGTTGCCCCCCTAGCGTTAATACTATATGTTATATTGCATAATATCTAGCTGTAGCTTGCGAGTTGAGTGACGCAGAACCCCCAATAATACTCTACTGATTTTATACGATTACTACGATTAATCACAAATATTTTATCTCAGCACGTCTGAGAGTATTGTTAATTGGCAAACATTTTCACACGATTGAGACGATTGAGCGCTTCTATTGGGTTGTTCTTTCTTAGATATTTTTTTAAAAGGGCGATCATGGTCAAGAAGAAAATATTTTTTGTATGGTCTCTTATCCAAACTCGGCCGTCGTTCTTCGGCTGATGCTAATTCTCGGGTCTTATCTTGATATGCGTGTCGTAGGCCATAATTGTTCGTAGTATATCTGGACCACGTCCAAACACTCGCCTATTCTCTAGATAGTCGATATCATGCTGGGCTTTTAATGATGTTATCTCTTAGCCCGAATTTTGTGTCTCAAGTGGTGGTATTTCATTGTACAGTCAGCATTGGCCATCGTAAATAATTATTTATAATAGCTAATATATTCGCTAGGAAATGTTCCTTTTCTCATGAAATAACTATTTCATGTAGGTGTTTGCTCTGTAAAGAGTGAAAGTTAATAATGTTCATAAATTCTCATGTTCATGGCCATGGTTGAAAGATTTTCCACGTGAATCTCGAGGACAAACGGGTTCACGGCATTTTGGCCATAGGCCTCGCTATTTTATGAGCCATTTATAATATAGTGAGTGTTCGACAGCTGACGAAGTTTCACTGATTAAAGATCAATAGTATCTAACATACTTTAAAGATTGTCTCGTATCACAAAGGCAGATTCCTCGATCGAACTCAAAAACACTGACTAAAATACAACTATTACTGCACTGGTTTATACAACGATATCATTCGTAGTCTTCGAACTCATCTAATCAAAAGTAATTTCACTGGTAGTATTCCAGTTACTATTGTAATTTAGCAACTCGTAATTCAGAACGTGACTGCAACTAATGGCTTATTTGAAGACGCAGCGTGTACTTATCAATATAACTTGTAAATTATCCATTGCCAATTACAAACGTTAGCAATGGCTTTCGTTAATGTAAAACAGCAGCACTCGTCCATGCTTGTCTGTTGTGCACTAAGCTCGAGGTTTCTTTACATAAAGTCTCAACTGAGACTGAATCATTTCAACAGGGGTCATAATGTCTTCTATATTTGACGACCAGGTGACAAAGGCGTGTGTTGTTAGCGATAAAGTCAATTGTTTGTGCGTGTAAACATGAATATTTGTCTTGGTACACAGATGTTGTAGATGATTCGAGATACCCACAAGTATGGCAATCGATATACCTATTGTAATGAACATTCTTCCTTTCCGAGTGATCCTTAAGCCTTGGAAGTTTCTATGGATTTAGTTACCCAGCATAAATAGGTGCCTACTACATATTTACAAGTTGAAGCCAATCGACTGTTTACTGATTTAAGACCAAAATTAAAGCATCCAAATTGATAATATTATGAGTCAGGTAATCCAAGACAAAATGACAGCCTCTACATTTTTTGTATTAAACTGTCGTGTAAACAAGTATGCACTGCGTGATTTATGTAGTTTATTGCATGGTGCACTACATTAACGCGGTTGTCCGTTGCCCTTGACTGTGCTCCCTTTTTTTATAGCAATAGGCGGCAAACGAGCAGACGGATTGCCTGATGGTAAGCAATTACCGCCGCCTATGGACACAAGCAACACCGCAGGAGTCACACGTGCGTTGCCGCCCCTTGGGGTTGGGAAAAGGGATGGGATGAGGAGTGGGATGAAGGAGAAGGAATAGGGGATAGTACCTTCGGCACTCTCACTCACCGAACGAAACGCAACAGTATAGGTACTGTTACTTTACGTCGATTTTCTGTGAGAGGGTAGTACTTCCCCGGTCGAGCCGGCCCATTCATGCTGAAATCAGCAAGGCTCTACTACCTGTAAATATGTCAAATGTCTTTTGAAGTAGATAAAATAATTCAGACAAAACCCAACAAGTAGATCAGTGAGGCGTGCAATGTTAAACTGATATGTTTGCTTTAAATAATAACGACCCAGTCCTTGGTCAATGTAATACCACCGCAGTGCATGAACTGTGGATACTAGATGTAATGGCTTTGATAGAGAATTGGCCTGAAAGAAGCATAGTGCAATCCCGAAGTTTTGACCACTGACTGGATACTTCATATGAACATATTATGCCAAACAGTTCGATATTGTAATGTGGAGTAGAAATGTATGTCTTTTGGAGCCAAGATTTCCCAAGAGCGGTGCAGGTTATTGCTACAGAGCGACACTTGATGATGTTTCACTGATTAAAGTCCAACGTATCGACCGGTCATACGACTTTTTATCGCTGTGTCTTTCTATTTCTCTCGTAATTTTACGATTCATAATGTACGCATTTGGTAGTTCTGCGCCAGTCCACTGCGGGACTTAAGCCTCTCGTTATTTGTTTCATAGAACAACTGTGAGTCAATAGGAGATTTTCGCCTGCTATATCACGCTGGCTAGTTGAGTTAGTACAGGGTTTAACGTTTTCCGTCTCTTTGCTAAATGACTATTTGCTTCGTTTATTTTCCTCATTCGCTTCTTCGAAAACCATAGAATGATTTGGGATAGTTACACTTAGTAAACTTAATCCGTCGCCATACGGTAGCCAGTGGCGCTGCGTCTTTAGTCTTGTCTCCGTCTAGAGTCTGGCAAAGTGCCCGGTAGCGGCAAGAGGCTCGCCCACTATTATGTGGGACCTAGATATTCATAACATGGCGAAATGTGGGTGTAATATTACACCACTACCTACCCCTTTGGCAATACAGGCATGAGACTAAAATAAATAAAAATAAAACTATATCTGATGATGCCAATAAGAAATCTCATTGTTGCAATGTTTAACTTGATCCAATAAAATTAGTAATTCCAGTTTCAGAGGTCGTTGTGAAAACGTTCCCAGCGACTTTTCAAGCCGTTACTAGTTTTAGCTTGGATCCATCATTACTTGTAGCCAGTCGTAAAAGCACATATTTAATGTTATAAATACATCATGACTTAAAGCAAATGATGGCAAATGCTTTACTCTTCGTTACATTTCACCGATTATAGATCAGTCGTAACAGGAAGGCGTGACACATGTAGACCTTATACAGAGGCAGTATTAGATAGCGCCTTTCAGAAAGCACAGTGACTTACACGACAGTGCAAAATATTGTAAAATTTTATGATGATGATACTGTCTAAAAAACAAAACTGTTACAGAAAAAAATAATGGGATTAATTTTTTAGTACTATATCTGAGCTTTTTTATCTGGATTAATTCTGGCAACGGACATGATGTTTATAGGTACTATACGTGTTATAAGAATATGTTTTACAAATTATGGATCTGACATGTATTTGAAGGTTATGTAATTAGCGGTATATCTGGGAATGAACATCAATGAAGACCTAAGAAGGAAAACATCGTGAGGAAAAGTGGGTGTTGGAAAGTTCCTGTTATGTTCTCTTAAGACAAATGAACACCCACTGGTGTTGGAAAGTTCCTGTTATGTTCTCTTAAGACAAATGAAGTCTGCCAATCCGAGCTTGGCCACCTCGGTGGACTGAGGCCTTACCATCATCATTGTGAGCACACTGCGACATATTACAGTCTTTCCGGAGTCGAACGGAATCACGACTAATAACATTTCTTATGCTGAAGTCTTTGCTAGCCATTTATATTCAAAAAATTATATATCGTATCGTGTATATTATCAAGTTCAAGTGTGGCTAGGCAATGAGCTGAAACCAGAAAAATGAGTTTATGAATTGACAAATAATTATTTGGAGCCAATTCAAACTCCATACTATTTTTTTGTAACTGCAAGACAAATTGTAGCAAGAATTGTGGCTGTAAAAAAGTGCGATTATTATGTTCGCTAGTGGGCGCTCGATTGTCATGTTCAGACATGTTCCAATATTGAATCAAATACAAAATATGAAAATATTTATGATGTTAATGAAGAGACAATTGCTGCATCCTTTTTCTTAAAACAAAGAACAGAAATTCTGCAAAATGACGAAAATGTTGATGAAAAAATAATTGTTGTAGCAGAATAAGACAATTATCTGTATTAATAATAACATTTAGAAGAACACAAGCTATTCCACTTTGATCATCAAAATCATTCTTTCAATCAATAGGATGCCACTGAACCTGCTATCCTTAACAGATAAATCCCTTACTCAGCATGCCTGTTAGTTATCGTAATAGACACTACCATAATCCCCATCAGTCCGTTCCTATCCTCCACGGTGCGTGTTAGTCCCAAATCACTCCCATCTTTGTATTCATTGTATTTAATTATCAAGGACAAAATAAATCATCTTCTAAAAACTGTTTTTTAAAAACGCTTTCTCAAGTCGCATCGTAGCATTGGTGGCAGCGTAAAGGAATAACAAAATCCCCGGTATCCTCCGAGTGCATAAAACCGTACCGTTAAACGAGCTACATTCCAGTGCAGTGAGAAAAGTGATAATACTTCTAAATCCGTACTTACCATTTCCAAATCAAAACCGCGACATACTCG
The DNA here is from genome assembly GCA_944739405.2 of Euclidia mi. NCBI lineage: Eukaryota > Metazoa > Arthropoda > Insecta > Lepidoptera > Erebidae > Euclidia > Euclidia mi. The sequence goes on from OX123199.2 coordinate 55,536,631, forward strand.
TAAAGTGTATTCGAGTTGATTGTGTGAGTTAAAGTCGAATAAGGAAACAATAGTACTAAACCGCAGAGCGTGACTTACATTCTTCTTACATACATACTTACTTCGTATCCAGAGTGCTATCCTTTATATCTCGTCCTGCTAGACGAGAGAAGTCCTGCTAGAAGATGCTGTATAATATGTTCCTGCTGGGTGTGTTCCTTACTTCAATGTGAGTAACTGTTCATCATTTATACTTGCCAGTGCAAACCATATTCAGTGCAGTGCAATTTCCAGTGTTACAGTGATCCAAAACATACGTTTTATAATAAACTAGACTAACTAACTTAATATCCGATACTATAATTGCGACTCATTTGTCGGATGTAACTTAGACGACTTATTCGAGATAAGAATAGCGCCATCCACTCGCAGTCATATCAAAGAGATAAGGCTCGCTTAAGTTCGTAGAATTCGTGTCTGACTATTCTTTGTTACTTACCATCCGATCGTAACGAATACTGCCAATATTTATAACCTTGATTTCATTTAGCCTGTTTTGATTATTAAACTACAATGTCACAGGAAGAACTTAAGACGCCTATTGCAGAGCAATCTGAGTCTGTTGACTTAAATTAAGTTCATAAAACCTTATGACGGTTCCAGGGATAAACTCACACCTTTTGTCACTAACTATTCAAATGCATACAACCTTGCTTCTACGAACCAAAAACCCATATTGTTTAGGTATATTTTAAGCCGACTCCAATGACGAGCGGAAACTGCATGTTCCATTAAAGATTTTAATAATTGGGATCAACTTAAAGAATTTTTAAATACTCAATTTGGCGAGCGAAAATGCTATTCACATTTACTAACCGACCTTCAAGAGTGTCGGCAAATTAACACAGAAACGGTTACGCAATATTCCCTGCGTTTAGAGACATGTTTATCCCAGTTGTTAACTGAAATTAACCTAAGCAATTCCAAGAAATCAGAGCTTCCTGGCAAAACTAGTGCAATGGAGGAAGTAGCCCTTCACACCTTTGTCCTTGGTCTACACCCAAGAATATCAAACAATGTTCGGGTTCGATCCCCGAAAACATTGAATGAGGCGATAAACGCAACCGTTTCAGAGGAAAAAAAATCTGCAATTTGTCAACAGGAAATCACACCCTAACGCCGACTCAGGACCTTCACGACCAAAGTCATTTCCAAAACCTGAAAGTAAGTCACAGAAGTTTAGACCTAATAACGCTTTCCAAAACAAACCGCAAGCTTACCCACTTTATTGCCGACACTGCAAGTTTCCTGGTCACGTCATTGAAAACTGCCGTAAACGGGAATACAATAATAAAAGGTTCGGTAATTTACATTACAATCAAACTCAAAATCGAACTAATTTCGAGGATCAAGGAGAAGACGTTATTGACACTAATACTGATTCTTTAAACTAAATCGAGGCCCGCGTTGGTGTCGGTCGGGCCACCGCATCCCAAAATCCGACATTGCTTGCTATATCCAAAATAATAATTCTAATTCCTTAGATAATAAATACTTACCAAATCCAAGGTCAATGGCAACCGTAACAAAGCTATGCCATGACTATTCTAGTACTAAATCCTTGCTATATCCTAGAAATGTTGATAAAATAAGGAATTACTCTAATAAATTCTTACTAAATCCAAAGTCAACGGCATCCGCAACAAGGACCCGCCATGACAATTTTAATGCTAAATCCTTACTATATCCTTTGAACAGAAATAAATCTTCGTTAACCGTGAAGAATAACCTTTCGGGTCAACAATCAGTTACGCGTTTGAGCCCCCTTCCTGAAAAAAATAAAATTAGTAATTCAAATAATAGTTTTTTAGAAAATGAAATTACTTCGGTATCAATTCAAGATCCTAAAATCTATAACTACACAACAAATATTTCCCGTAAGTTCTTACCTTATATAAAAATACTTAACTCTTTATCCTCGTAGTCGTTATCTTTTCTAGTTGACACAGGTGCGTCGTTCAGCCTTATATCCAAGTCCTGTATTGAAAAAATGCCTGAAATTACTAAAGCCATTATTAAATTTAAAGGCATTGACTCCTCGGGTACTAAGTCTACACTAGGTCATATCCCTATAGAATTCGGTTCATTAAAACATAATTTTCACGTCGTTGAAGGCGTTGATCTACCCTATGACGGTATAATCGGCAGCGATATTTTTCATTTCATGAACGGTAATATTGACTACCCCAAACAATGCTTATTACTGAATAACTCAGCATTCAAACTTCATTTCAACGAACCTGTTTGTGTAATACCTGCTAGATGCGAAACTGTAATAGAATGCAGTGTCTCGAATCTGGAAGTCGATGAAGGCTTTATATTAGACCAGAATCCTATAAAAAACCTGCTTATAGCTAATTGTGTAGTGAAGGTAAAAAACAATTCTCGTATTAATATTTCCGTAGTAAATGTTTCAGAACATCCCTTATCTTTCAACCCTGACCTAAAATTAGAAATAACACCTTACGACCCCAAAGAACTTCAACGAATCTGCAATTTTCAGTATGCCAATGAGCAGTGTGGCCGCGATGATTCCTATTCCCGCACGAAAAAGTTGCTTGATCAAATTCGCGTATCTAATTTAAATAATGAAGAGAGTTTGGCACTCCTAAATCTTTGTAGCGAATTCTCAGACATTTTCCATCTCCCAGGTGACCAATTGACTTACACAAATGCAATTCAACATGAAATTAAAACTTCTACTTCAGTCCCAATCCACGTTAAATCATACCGTTTCCCAGAATGTCATAAAAAAGAGGATAACTCTCAAATTGAAAAAATGCTTAACCAAGGTATTATTAAACCATCCGTATCGCCCTGGGCATCACCCATCTGGGTGGTGCCTAAAAAATTAGACGCTTCCGGTGAAAGAAAGTGGCAAGTAGTGATAGATTACCGAAAGCTAAACGACGTAACTATTGGCGACTCATATCCCATCCCGAACATATCCCAAATCCTAGATCAACTTGGCAGAAGCAAATACTTCAGTACTTTAGATCTTGCTTCCGGTTTTCACCAAATTAAAATGAAACCGGAAGGCGCCGCTAAAACAGCATTCTCCGTACCTCAAAGCCATTATGAATTCACTCATATGCCATTTGGTTTAAAAAAATGTCCCTTCTACGTTTCAACGTTTAATGAATTCGGCTCTCTCCGGCTTACAAGGCATGCAATGTTTCGTTTATTTAGATGACATTGTGATCCATGGATTTGACCTTGACTCTAACATCGAAAACCTTTCTAACGTTTTTAAACGTCTCCGTAGTTTTAATTTGAAGTTGCAAACCTGTACGGCAGCACCTTCCAAATCGTCACTGACCATCCACCCCTAAAATGGCTCTTCAATCATAAGGACCCTGGTAGTAAACTACAGAGATGGCGGTTGAATCTCGAAGAGTACGAGTACGAGATAGTGTACCGAAAGGGCAAATTCAATGCTGCTGACGGTCTCTCTAGATACCCTTATGAAGACGCTAAGCTCATAAATCCAATTGTTCCACAACCAGTTCCAGGCCTTCATGGGCTGATGATAACAACCCTATATTTCCTGATTCGGATGATGATGTGCGTGACTTTGACGACCTCCTAGATCCAAATGCTATTCCAGCGTTATCCCCTACTCCTCAAGACTTAGTGGAATTACCCGATGACCTTAGAGACATAAATCTCAACGACCTAGAAATCTCAGAACGTCCAAATAGTAATAATAATTCAAACGATGACTTGCCTTTAGTGAATTAGCCTCAGCCGCAACCTCCTCTTCTCGCCGATCCAATAGATAGCCCAAACGATAGATCTGATACATACACTGAATTTCTTAAGGTAATTAGTAGCAAAAACTTTCATTCTAATGTAGCAATAATAGAACATAACGAAAGCTTACTTAAAACTACATGCCAAAATATCATTGTACCTACCTCAGTCGATATGGATGAGTCCATCCCTTATGTAGAAAACATAATATCCAATCTTGCCGACAAGGATACCTTTCTTGCACGCGATAGAAACCTTTTTTTTTATAAAAATTAATCATTTCGACACAACTTCTCATTCAGATATATTTGAAAGCCTTAAAAACCTTAGAAATGAACTAATAGTTTGCCCCAGCGACGAAATAAAATCTATAGCAATTACTGATTTCAAAAACCCGTTTGATAAGCACTATTTCACCAAAATCTATAATATAATTCTGTACTTATTTAATAACACTGGCATAGAAATACATATCTACCATAATAACATTCAATACCCGTCACTAAGCGAAATCAAACAAATTCTTAGAGGTAATCACGACTTACCTATTGTTGGTCATGTAGGATCGACTAGAATGTACAGTAGAATAGCTGAACGCTACTACTGGAAGGGCATGCGATCAGACATACAGGACTATGTGAAATCGTGTCAACTATGCCAGACTAATAAAGCACTTCGTCAAACAAACAGAGCTCCCATGCAAATCACTAGTACCGCAAACACAGCCTTTGAAAAGGTGTTTCTTGATATAGTAGGACCATTACCAGAGTCTGGTAGTGCTAAGCTAAAATACATCCTTACATTACAAGATGACCTAACGAAATACTCAGCAGCGTATCCCATTAGGAGCACGACAGCAGAAGAAACCAGCGAATGTCTTATACATTTCATATCCGTATTCGGCATTCCTAAATATATAGTATCAGACCAAGGAACCAACTTTACCGTCGAACTATTCAAACAAACATGCTTTTTTCTCAGAATAAAACAAATTTGGTCGACTCCTTACCATCCTCAGACACAAGGTGCCTTAGAGAGGAGCCACTCCACTTTGAAGGAGTATCTTAAGTCATACATTGATCAAAGCCCAGAATCCTGGTCAAAATATGTATATACCGCTATGTTAGCCTACAATACCAATATTCATTGCACAACAAACTTTACACCCCACGAGCTTTTTTTGGAAAAAAGCCATATATACCTAATTCAATTTATGAGAATAACGTTGACGCAACTTACCCTGAGTATGTAAGAATACTTCAACAGCAATTACAGTATTCGCAGCAAAAGGCTATTAAGAACATCCAGAGATCAAAGAAAAGATCTAAGAACTACTATGATAGTCAGACACGTCCCGTCAACTACAGAATAGGCGACTATGTTTATTTAAAAAACCACTTGAGAATGGGCAAAGTATTATCTCCCGTTTGGAAAGGCCCGTTCAAGATAGTTAAGTTGCATGGCAACAATTATGCATCCCTATTAATAAATAAGAAACATGTAAAACACCACTTTGACGAGCTAAAATTAGCTCATATAGGCCCTAGATCAGTTTAGTCTTAAATATAGAAACTTAAGTATTGTATAATATAATAATTGTAATCTTTTACAGTACCATTGCTAAGAGCTTTCCGGATATAATTCGTCCAGTAGAGAATGGTCCCGGAATCTATTTCGACCCGATTGGTTCCGTGAAAATAATTAATGGACATTTAAGTGTAGTGGTACCCATAGATGTATCTTTTATTAGCCCTCACCTCAATAATATAAATGAGATTTTACATTCAATTGACAATATATGTATTCAAAGTAACTTATGCGATACTTCAGTATGTAATCAAATTATTTAACCTCTCCGACACAGATATACTGATATGACTAGAGACTTTAATGCTATTTCCCACCTGCTAACTCAGAGAGTAAAACGATCCTCATGGTTTGGTGGCGTCGGTACCGTTATGAAACATCTCTTTGGCACAATGGACGAGGACGACGCTATTCAATATAATAACGCCATTCAAGAACTTAACAATAATCAAAAACAATTAGCTACTTATATGAAAGAAAATATATTATTTACGATTTCAACGCTTACTGCATTTAATGAAACAATTAATCAACTCGTTGAAAATGAAAAGTCCTTGAATAGTGCTATCAACTTCTTATCTGATAATCTAGTAAATTTGACTAATATATCTGAAAAATTAACTATTAAGGTTAAAATAATGGAGATTATAACCATGTTACAGAATAGTATACTTACCTTATCTTTTAAGGACGCGTTTACAAAATTAGTAGGTACAAAATCGCGTCACTACACAGCGGCAACGGTACGTACTACGTACGGTAACTTGCGGAAATGTAGTTGACTTTAGAATTTTTTGTGATATGTATCTATGTTATAGGCCTGGAATATTATTATTATATTGTCGGTGTCGTATGAATGTAATGATAGTAAGACGCGATAGACTTCGTTGACTGTTGTTGACGTTATTACTTTGTAGACAAGTAGATAGAGTATATATTATATATATGACGAGCTTGGGAATGTTTTTTTATAAATTAGATTTAGGAGAGATGCATCAAGGTAGTCAACTTATTATCTACTGTAATGCACAATAAAGAGAATATCGAACGTAACAGGCGGACCAATAGGTTGCAACGCAGATGTCTCAGATTCGATCCCACGACGCGCACCAATGACTTTTCTAAGTTATGTGCGTATTACAATGTTAATCATCGTTGCTCCGTGCTTCGGAAGGCACGTTGAGGTGTGGGTCCCGGTTGTCATCAACATCAGTGACAGTCGTTACGGGGAGTCAGAACCGTAAAATATCCTGACACTGGTCTAACCTTGAAATATCGCTATCGCACTGGGTTGCGGAGGACAGACTGCAGTCGCTTAGTGAAAAAGCATATATTCTGTGAAATGTGGTTAGATTAGAATAGCAGATCCTGGGTTTCAAAGCGAAAGCTGAGTATGCAACCTGGATAATGCTAGGAGAATGATGACAGGCGGTCGTATTTATACTGTTATTCAAACTGTTGTCATCATTAAAATTTGTACAGCTCGTTCTTATTAATCCCTTCAGACAAATGTTTTAACATGTAAAAATCGCTGTCACATCTTCAAAATAATATGAACCTACGTAGTATACTATGAAGGTGCATATTGTTACAGCACAGACCACCTAGCAGAACTGTACCTCAGTTCAACGGCGAGCCAGACACCTGCCTTTTACAGAGTACAGATTACTTGTGATACAGAGAGATCAAATAGTCGATTAATGCCTACACGGCGAAGCACCTGGACTGGCTGGAGTTTGACTAATCTTATTTTGTAATTATGTATTCATTACTGTTATACCTAAGTACTACTACTCATTTATATTATACAAATAATAAATTGTTGTAGATAAGTCCTTCATGGTATTGACATGTAAAATTATCTTTTGATATAAGAATACTACTCCAATAACTAATTAAAATATAGCAATTAAAGGCAGCACTAAACGGTGTAACAAACTTTAGAAATATAAATTTACATTTTTTACAAACATTAGATGAACAAAAACAAATTACCTGGACTGCCTAATACCATTTGGGAATCTCACAAATTCTGCTCTGTTTGGTTAATCTGTGGCTGAGAGTCACACTGCGCATGTAAAGCTGCACATGCGCAGTATGACTCCCCCTCCTATGTCTGCAATTTATTGATTTTCACAGAGTACCACAGTGTCGCACTAACGTACGTGTTATTTCGCTCAAGTGTTGTGTTTTGCTCCCATATTACCTTAGAAAAATAGTAATAACATAATAACAGAGAAATGAACATTGAAAAGGGAGAGGAACGCATTGACAATGTGAGTATTAACTGAAAAATCTTGTTTTATATTAGGTTATTATTATATTTTCCTTGCTAAGCGACCCGTTTATTTTCAATACGATTTCTTACAAACAAAATCAATTCTGCACTTATGAGTTTCTACTACATGAAACCTGCTAATCAATACTGGATAATGTTTTGTGTAATTTGGATCTTTTTTTTATTACTCGAATTCCAAGCGAGCTGTGCTGTGTTATTTTACATCGATATTCACTGAGTGGAAGGATTTGTCTATTTCGTTTCAAGGCTCGCCTGTTACGAATACAGCCTGTAGTCTAATTTAGTTATGAAAATTCTTGTAAGAGTTACCTAACCGGTGTTTATTTTATACTCGCAGTGCCAAAGATGCAGAGGCCAGCCTACAAGATCGTATAACATTGCTGTTTGCCAGAGATATGGAAGCTGATGTGAGGTAAGAATATGTAATATACATAAGCTGTCGTCTCACCTATACAGTAGATACTACTTTTATTTAAGTGGCATATTTTTACGGCCAGCAGATTGCGTGGCTGTTTATTATAATGTACAATTCAAATCATTTTAATTACTTTCTTGGTGCGTATTCAAAAGCTTAAAAAAACGCACTGTTTAAATTTCATGTTTCTAGCTTAAGCACTACCGTAAAACAAAATATACTTTTTCATATTCGCATAAGTTTCAAAGAAAAATTTATTTATTTACGTTAAATAAGGTGTATGATCATTTTTGAAATCGAGGGCAACAGATAGTAGATAAATAAAACGAAACGCTAGATAATGTCAATTTATATTTATAAAGCAAAACACAGTTACAGCGGTATCTCATATAGAATTTCTCTTTGTGCACAGATAGCATCTGTTTTACATGAAGAGGGCGACTGATATGGATGTTTCAACATTTGGGGGAGAAAAGGCTCTGTGAAAATTGCACTGACCGATAATTTGCGGCTGACCAGCTGCAGATACTCGCCAGCGGAGTTTGGACTCGTCATGTCACACAACCACCACTTTTTTACTTTTTTACATGCGACTGAGGACATCTATCGTACAAGAACCAAGTCAATCAACACGGTGACATCTAACTATCATGGCGGAACTAAAGTCCAGAACCGCGCAAGCTGTTTATTTCTCGAAGTACTACGGTTAGACTGCAGTCTATCAGGCACAATCACCTAGCCTGTTAAGATCATCTTTCGTCTAGTTGGAATCACACCCACAACTGTTCTCCTCATTGGTGACCCCGACGTGATCTGAAACAGCAACATCACCATCTTCCTTACAATGCACTTCACAAGATTGGCGGTAATCAAGTCAACTGCAGACACTCGAGTGTCTCGGCACACTGCACAGGGTCCTCGTGCAGAAGAAGAAGAGCACTTATGTCTACACTATGCAGCAACTATTTCATTCCAACGAAGCCACTACGCTGCTACTTCGTAGCATTTCCCCGACTCACGGAGGAACATATGCGATGCAACTACGGAACCTTACTCCGACTCACCGTGGGACCATTGTGAAGCAAATATCCCCTCTCACTGGGATCTCACACCACGCACCGCACTTAGACTCGAGTCACTGGGTTACTAGTGGCAAACAGTTTCGATCCACTGGAACTAGTGGTACCTACTTTCTACTGGCACTGGCACCGCCTGCTCAGAAGCATCGATAGCAGACCCTTCGCCTTCAAGATCAAAATACAACTGAGGCCATCTATTGTATGACGGCGAAGTCAATTAACAAGGCGACATCAAACTATCGCGACATCAAACAATCACAACGGAACTGAAATGTTGAATCGCGCAAGCGGTGTTCTCACACGCGATTAGTACCAGTTTTATAAACAAGTTCTCAAGTCTTCCTTCGGACTATAGTCCATCAGGCGTGATCACCTAGCCTAGTGAGAGGATCAACATCTTATTCCTCCGCATGTTCTCTGTTTTGTGACAATCATATTTTGTGTAAATGATGAACGCATGATTTGACATGTTTTTGTTTAATTATTGTTATTCGATTATGAGATATTATTTTAAGTTTGGATGTTCGAGATAAACTCCGGTTCAACTTATCCGATCCTGAATATTCTTTCATTTTTGAAAAGTATTTTATTCCTGGCTGCTTCAGGCTATAAATAATTATAATTTCATTATTTTAAATCATAAATATTTTAGAAACATCTTGCACTGGATAAAATGATTGCTATAATAATAATAATATAATATAATAATAATTCTTTACTTAACAAGCAGCGCTGAGAAAATTATTGATAAAACATAAAAGTTACGTAATACAAAAATGATTATAAACCGACTTCAGATATCATTCTTCAAACAAAAAATAATTGCTGAAATCGTTAAATAAATATCTTCGTGCTGCGAAAAGAACATAAAAAATAATATCATTGGGAACCTCCTACTGTTTTTTAAATCCCGCTTGGGCATCGCAGCCCCTTGATCTGGTCGCGGCACTAAATACTGTTGTTCTCTCGCTCTCGACTCTAGTTCTGTCTATGGTCCGGAGCGAGAGGTCTTGGAACGCCGTCGCCTCCTTCTGCGAGGCAGTCACGCTGAGCATGGAGGTGGCGGAGTGGGAGAGGGAAATCCACCGCCCTCTCCCCAACCGCAGGTTCGGCCGTCGACGACGTCGAAAAAGAGACGACCTCCGACCACCCAAAATTTTATTGACTGCCTGCGGACGGTGAGTCCAGAGTCCGCCAAAACGCGAGGATGTAAGTGTGATGCATGAAGGTTTTGACGGATGATTGCGTGATCAAAAAGGGACGGGGCCCACCAACACCAACGACGGGTCAATCTTGGGCGGGTACATACTAGAAATATTATGCAAGATTAACACATTATAATAACTAATGACTAATATTACGAGTGTTAATCTAGGTAAAAATTCGTTAAAACACATTTACAAATTTTTGGCCTCGCCACAGGGAAGTGTTCATCCCAAAAAGGTGGTCATAATTTTCTGAAATTCTTATGCCATTTATAAGTCCAAAATAAGTGCATACACATTTTTTTCTTGTTTCTAGTTTTTAAGGACGAATATCATATACATAATTTGTACTCACATACAAATATTAACAATACATACACATACATAAATAGACTCACTCCTGTTTCCCCGTAGAGGTAGGCAGAGGCACATTAAACGCCCACTTTTCGCCAGTGTTTTGATCCCACGTAATAGGTGGCGAGCCTATTGCCGCTCATCGGGATATTTTGTTCGCAAGAGCCTCGTCCGTTGATCGGTAGGTGCACCACTTGCAGGTGAGGTTGGCTTGGGACCCTAAGTTCTTGGTGGGAACCAAGTTCTTTTGCACAGTATATTAACAATACTGTGCAAAAATTAATCTAGAAACCCATTTTTTTTAAATTTTAATACTACCTTAAGAATTGAGGAAACTGAATCTCTTTTATGAAAAGAATCATAACTTGCATCAGTTTCGTATCCGTCATGTTGTCAACTTTTGTTGGGATTTCAACTCCACTTGGTATTAACATTTCCTTAGCCGTTTCACTAAATGGTTTCGAGTTACTTTGTGGTTTTAGCCCCATGCTGATTCTTGATCTGACGTGAGAAGCAACCTATTCAAAATATCTTAGTTACATTATTTTCGAGAAGATTTTCGATCAGAATTGAATTGCACGGAATTGGCTTTTTCTGAGAGAGCTTCGATAGGCAAGTAAGGTGTGTTGAATAAGGCATCCATGCAATTAAAGTAGGTGAAAGCTTTGCTATCTCATTACAAAAATATGTATATCGATCAACATTGACTTTAAAGGTACTTTATATTTCCTTATTCAAATATTTCAAAAATCCTTCAATTATTATTATTACATCAATTCCAGTATTTTTTCTGAAGACACTTGCGGTTTCTCAAACAGTTTTCGACTTGAATTTTCTTGGTCTCTCCTGACTGCTGCAGATTGTGTATCTTACCTTGAAAACGTCAACAATAAGTATAAGCTGTGATCTTGACTTTTTCTGTGGTGTCAATTTATTATTAGTCTGTGGTCTTATTTGCCTTTTTTGGTTATTTTGAATAGAAATAAGAAAACTCTTGGTTACATTTAAAAAGTAAAGTTAATTCGCCTTCTGTTTGTATCTTTCTTCACAAAATCCAGCTTTTTTACTAATTCTCCATCTGAAATGTTGTCGACTATTTAAAATATACATTACCCTTTAATAACCTTAATTCCAGAAGTTACGATTGCTTATAGTGATGTTATTCATTTGATGACCATAGTGCTGTTTTGTAAATTGGTATTTACGAAAAAAAATGCAAAAAAAAAACTTTAGGCATATACATTCCTATGGGTCTAATTAAACGATAGTTATATAAACCTATGAAAAAAATTAATATACCGGCAAAAGCTTGGGAAACAAAATATAAAACACCTGTTAAATTGTTCGTTGGAATTTACTATTGCATTTTCATACGGTTTAAGTAATGAGAATATTCACGCTATATCTAATCTATACTCTTTACATATAAATAAAATTGAAGTGTCCGTTTGTGCTTTCAAAATAATTATGGATTTTACAAGTGGCTATACTTAGTTATACGATTCTAAGTCTTAAACAACCCTTTTTAATATTTTTGTCTGTCTGTCGGTTTGTCTGTCACTCTGTCGGTCTGCCAGTCTGTCTGTCGACCTGACAAAAATTTCAAAAAAATATAATACATATCATTTTTACTCACATACAAATATTAACAATAATGTGCAAAAAATATTCTATAGACCCATTTTTATGTAATATTTAAAATAACCTTGAGAATAGAGGAAACTGAATCTCTTTTATGAAAAAATCATAACTTGCATCTTCTGTTGGGATTTCTACTCCACTTGGTATTAACATTTCCTTAGCCGCTTCACTAAATGGTTTCGAGTGCCTTTGTGGTTTTAGCCTCATGCTGTTTCGTGATCTGACGCGAGAAGCAACCTATTCATTCACACATTTCGACTTGATTTTCTTGGTCTCTCTTGACTGCAGCAGATATTGTATCCTGCTTTTAAAACGCCAAAAATAAGAAAAATCTATGATCCTGACTTTTTATGTTGTGTCATTTTATTTTAAGTATGTGGTCTTATTCGCCTTTTCTGGATATTTTGAAAAAAAAATCTGTTGGTTTCGTTCAAAAGGTAAAGTATATTTGCCTTCTGTTTGTATCTTGCTTCACAAAATCCAGATTTTTTAACAAATTATACACCTGAAATATTGTGGACTATTCAAAATAAACATTACCGCATAATAACCTTAATTCCAGAAGTAACAATTGCTTATAGTGATGTTATTCATTTGGTGACCATAGTGATATTTTGTAAATTGGTATTTATGAAAAAACTGCAAAAATAAAGTAGGCTTTAGGCATATACATTCCTATGGACCTTATTAAGTAATAGTTATATAAATCTATGAAAAACATTAATGTACCGGCAAAAGCTTGGAAAACAAAATAAGAAACACCTGTTAAAATGTTCGTTGAAATTTACTATGGCATTATAATACGGTTTAAGTAATGAGAAATATTCACGCTGTATTAGATCTATATTCTTTACATATCAATAAAGTTGAAGTGTCCGTCTATGATTTCAAAATAATTATGGATTTTGCAAGTACTTATACTTAGTTACACAATTCTAAATCCTAAACAACAGTTTTTAACATTTTTGTCTGTCTGTCGGTCGGTCTGTCGACCTGTCAAATATCATAAAATAAATATCATAAAATATATAATACACATCATTTTAACTCACATACAAATATAAACAATAATGAGCAAAAAATATTCATATTAGAAAAAAATAACCTTAAGAATTGAGCAAACTGAATCTCTTTTGTGAAAAAAGAATCATAGCTTGCATCAGTTTCGTTTCCGTCATGTTGTCATCTTCTGTTGGGATTTCTACTCCACTTGGTATTAACATTTCCTTAGCCGCTTCACTAAATGGTTTCGAGTTCCTTTGTGATTTTGGCCTCATGCTGTTTCTTGATCTGACGTGAGAAGCAACCTGTTCAAAATATCTTAGTTTCATTACTTCCGAGAAGATTTTCGAGCAGAATTGAATTGCACGGTACTTATTGGCTTTCTCTGAGAGAGCCTCGATAGGCAAGTAAGGTGTATTGAACAAGGCATCCATGCAATTAAAGTAGGTGAAAGCTTTGCTATCTCATTACAAAAAATTGTATATCGATCAACATTAACTTTAAAGGTACTTTATATTTCCTTATTCAAATATTTGAAAAATCTGTCAATTATTAATTTTGCATCAGTTCCAGTATTTTTTCTGAAGACACTTGCGGTTTCTCAAACAGTTTTCGACTTGAATTTTCTTGGGCTCTCCTGACTGCTGCAGTTGGTGTGTCTTGCTTTGTGAATGTCAACAATAAGTCAAAGCTGTGATCTTGACGTTTTCTGTTGCGTCAATTTATTTTTAGTATGTGGTAGGTATTATTTGCCTTTTCTGGTTATTTTGAAAAAAAAAGAAATCTCTTGGTTTCGTTCAAAAGGTAAAACTAATTCGCCTTCTGTTTGTATCTTGCTTCACAAAATCCAGCTATTTTCCAATTCTACATCTAAATATAGTGGATCATTAAAAATAAACATTACCGCATTATAACGATAATTCCAGAAGTAACGATTGCTTATAGTGATGTTATTAATTTGATGATCATAGTGATGTTTTGTAAATTGGTTTTAACGAAAAAACTGAAAAAATAAGTGGATAAATTTAGGCACCAAAATTCATACGGAACTAATTAAACGATAGTAAGATTAAGTAATCTATGAAACAGCCTGGAATACAAAATATTAAACACCTGTTAATATGTTCGTTGGGATATACTATTGCATTTTAAAACGGTTTAAGAAAATGAAAAATATTCACGTAACACCTGCAGTTCTACAATCTATACTCTTTACATATAAATAAAATTGAAGTGTCTGTCTGTGATTGCAAAATAATTATGTTTTTTCAAGTGTTTATAATTAGTTACACGATTCAAAGCCCTAAACAGCCCTTTTTAACCTTTTTGTCTGTCTGTCTTTCTGTTTGTTCGGGTTAATCTCTGGAATGGCTTTACCGATTCAAACACTGGAAGGTAGAGGACTTTATAGCGCTACTTATTGGCTACAATTTGACTCGATACGAAGCGTTATGTCGCATTACTGAATCTTTACTTTTTCTACTCATCTTTCTTTAATTTTCCAACGTGGTCTTTATCTATCATAGTTCTTTCAATTCTTACTAAATCTTCTATTTTAAACTCTGTCTAGGTCTGCCTATGTTTGTCAAACTGTCTTTAAGAGTAATCTTGCCGTTTTTCTATTCTTTCCTTTGCATTTGACCTCAACCGTATCAAATTATCACCGTCTATGCGTTCTGATAAATCAACAATCGCGTCAGATAGAACGTTCTTAGCCCCACTAACTAATTGACAGCCAAACAGCAACTCTGAAGGGCTTGCGCCTGTAGTTTTATTTATAGTCGTGTTAATCCCTAATTGGTTGTCGCCGATATGGTCATCCCATAAATTATCATTACCACCGTGACATTAAGCGCTTAAAGCATCGGGTATGGTACGATTAAAACGCTTACTTAAACTGTCCGTTAGCTCTAGGGGTGGCTACTGCATTAAGAATGTGTTTAATATTTAGTTTTTCTACGAAACTCTTGAATTTTGAGCTCGTTAAACACGACCCACGATCCGTTATTAGTCGCAAAGTCTCGAATTCCACGCGAGCGGAGTCGCGACCAGTTAGTATATAAAAAAATGTGTCATGATGATGATGACGTGTCATGTAAAATTTCTGGTGTATCTTGCTAAAACGCACATACTTTATTTTTTCATAGATATTTATACAATAACCTGCATGTAGATATCGTTATTTCATAACACGGTCATAACGAGTTGAAGCTTTTCCTTGTATGGTCTTGTTTCCTAGCTCGGCTGGTGTTGCTAATTCTTAAGTCTCGTAACGCATAATGACTCCTACTAGATTTATTTATTTATTTATTTATTTATTTAATCTTTGGAAGACCAACAGCATATAGAAATTCAATAAGTATCTAAAATATGTCTCATATAGCCAATTACAGGTCTCCACGCTTAGGTATTGTATATAAAATAATGCGTGAACAATGTTTAGAACAGCATATTAAACATTATGTATATTATTATGTTACATTTTATAGTTCAGCTAAAGAATAAAGGTAGCACTAATTCGACAGTTCTAAATTGTGTCTTTAAATGGGACAAAAAGAAAACAAATTATAAAAGTAAAAACCTTGAACCTTAATTTTTACAGTTGTTAATTGTGTCTTTGAAAAAGTCAAGACTGAGCATCCGCCTTACCGAGTTGGGTTTTGAAGTAAATACGTCTAAGTTATGCTTTAAAGACATTTCATTGAGAGTTTTGCTCGCTCGCCAGAGAAATGCGTTCTGACGATAGTTAGTGGATACTAATGGAAGATGTATAGGTCTATATTAATTTACGTTAATATTAATTTTCTTTAAAAGATCAGGGCAATCAATCGTCCCGGATATTATATTTAGTAAGTAAGTTACATCGGCAATTAATCAACGATTAGTTAAGGGAAGGATATGGAATTTTTAGCATAGTTTTAAATAGTTGTTTGATTCATATCTGATATTTAATTTGTAGCATAAATATTTTATGAATTTCCGTTGGATATTCTCGATGCGAAGAATGTATTTATTATATTGTGGATTCCAAACTTGACTTGCATATTCTAGAATACTACGTACGTAGGTACAGTATAATATCTTAAGGGTTTATTTATGCATAACTTACGATATAGTCATCGTCCTATTAAAATTTACTGAAGTTTTACGTTTGAGGGTTTTGTATAGGGATGTTTAATATGTAGTATTTATGGAACTACGTCCAAACACTCACCTATTCTCTAGGTAGTCATCATCATACAGGGCTTTTAATGGTATTAACTCTTAGCCCGACATTCGTGCCTCAGGTGGTTGTATTTCAGTGTAGATGCTGACATAAAATTTATAAAATCTCGCCCTTAGTAACGCAAAATTCATTTTATTGAAGAGTTGTAAACATCGTCAAATGCTCGAGCCAGTAATTGTGGCAAAGATTTTCGAGCCTTCCTTTTCAGCGCTGTATATCATTAGTTGCGACAGTTTTCATGTCGAACTCTTATGAATTAGTAAAATAATATACGTTTAGTGCAAAACAAATATCACGGCCGAATGTTACTTCATTCAGTTTTACTGATTAAAGCTCATCCTGGTTTTTATTTAATTACCACTTACCCCGTGCCTCAGAGAGTACGTTAATCCGTCGGTTCTGGTTGTGATGCAGATCTTTGATAGTTGTTATAGGGATTAAGTACTTTCTAAATAAACTGGACCTAGTCTAAGCCATGGCATATCGTTATCCCTTGGGGCAGCGGAGGTCAGACAGGCAGTCGCTCTAAGGAAAGGCTGATATTCAGCTGAATCCGGTTTAAGCGCAAGGATTTTTGTTGTGAAATAATTATTTCAATTAAAGGCAGAATAACTTTCATTTCTTTGTCACCTTTTTAACATTGCCCACGGTTGTGATATATCCCCATAAGATTCTCTTATTATTCCAAGAAGAACCTGAGGCTCACAAAAATGTCAAGTCGTTATGACATAAATGAGTTAAAGCTGAAAGTGGACTACAATTTAATTATAGATATGTTTATTATAATCAGAATGGAACATAAAATTAATCATGACTTGTCTTCTTCATAATAATATCAAACATATACTAAAACTACTTAAAAATCATCAATATTTGGTAGGCCTGAGATGCCATAGTCTTATTTTCATTTAGGAACCTAATATTTACCTTAAAGTTTATCACTAGCGATGGTTATTAACCACATAATTAAATAATTCGCAATAAACTGTTCTATTGGCGAGCAATCAGGACACACGCCTTCCTGATGTTCACTACAAATTCGCCTCATACATTTGCAGCAATAAGTACCAACCAACTCCTCCCCGAATAGGTATATTTTGTCGCTGGGGATGTTCTTTTAACCCTGTAGTAGCCTGCCTTTCAGTTCGATAACTCTTGGTTCCTATATTTTGCTGGGAAATACGACGCTCAATTGGCACACGATCTTGCTAGATAGAATTACACTTTTTAGAAATATTGACGTCAGATCACTTTTAATTGTAGATTATTCGTTTTTTATATTATAATGAGACCGTTTATACATGTCATGTTACTGATCGACCGTTAATACCTCATAATAATACAAAAAAAAAATACAATGTTTACCACTTGAGCACTGGGCAAGTACTTTCCTTAAACGCACGCGCGGGGCACAGGTGTAGCTCACCAACTTCTAGGACGATTTTTGCGCAGGTCCTTATGCCGATCTAATAGGCATTCTACTAGTAGGAGCGGGGAGAACCAATCGAGGAATATACAAGACGATTGCGTTGTGGCATACCTAGTTCCGCCAAAATATGATAATATTACACCCTGGGCTACATATGTAGCCCAGGCGTTTACTCTAGTGTTAGTCTTGACAGTTTTCATGTCGAATTCTTATGAATTAGTAAAATAATATGCGTTTAGTGCAAAAAAATTATTACCGCCGCATGTTACTTTATTCAGTTTTACTGATTAAAGGATGATTCTCGCTACACCGTGCCGGGGTCGGGCCGGGCCGGGGCGGGCCGGGCCACGGCCGGGACTGGGTTAGCATGATTCACGTTACACCGTGCCATGAAGATCTTTGATAGTTGTTATTCCCTATTACAACTATCAAAGATTTGATTTCTCTAATTCCAAAAAAAAATTTTTTTTAGTTTCAAACGAGTCCAGATGCCAGTAAACCTAAGGCCAAACGCTAAAAGTTGCGGGTATGGATCTAAGTAACAGCTGTCTTGCGCACGGACAGATTTATGTGGCTCTGTCACGTGTTAGCGATTCTAAGAACCTTAATGTTTTCATCCCACGTCTAATAAAGTGTACGACGAAGCTTTATTTATTATTAGGTGTAAATGGAATAGTAATTTATTTCTCTCACCAATTACGTTACACTTAATATTTATGACTACGATGACATGAGAAGTTTTTGCTATAATATGTATATACCTATTCATTGACATTTGAGTTATTTTCGGGATCTACACTTTTTAATTTAGGTGTTATATGTAACTTAAAACATTTTGGCTATCGATTCTGTAGCCTAATGAAAAGACAAATTCCACGCGAGCGGAGTCGCGGGCACAGCTAGTATATAATAAAACTGTTATTTATTTATTTATTTATTTATTTATATTTACAACTGCTCACTGCACTTACAGTTGCCCAACGCGTGCAGTGAGCCATTAGAATACAATTTTCTACAGTAAAATCTAAAGTAGGTACATACAGTGTCTTATTAATATGCTATTCTAAGTGTAATTAGGTACATGACAAAAAGAATGCAGCCATTTTCAAAAACGTGGTTTGGTTCGTAAAAAATATGTCCAAATCAGGATACTGAGCAATAAAAGAATTGAGCAGTGAAATTGCATGGCATGTGGGTGCGTATTGCGCCGTACATGTTCGCACTTGTGGTGCGGCAAGCAAGCGGCGCGAGCGCAGCCGAGTGTACTGGTTCGGCACTGATAATGAACAGTGTGAGAGTGTTACCGAATCGTCAATTTTATGATTTAATAACATATAATAATGCAAAATAAGGGCACACTTGCGTCGTAATGCCAGCGTGTCAAGACCTACCATGCCAGACACAAACAGAGACGGGTATAGATAAGGGTAGTACCCATAAAGCTTTTTATACAAAAACCGGCAGAATTTCCGCTGCACTCGCTCTATCATCATGCGATACTTGTCTTCGTGAGGGTCCCAGATGACGGAGTTATATTCCAAAGTACTCCGAACAAAGGAGAAGTACAACACGACAATAGCGCTCCTGCGCCGAAACGGAGACGCTTGTCTCATTACAAAGCCTAGAGATTTAAAGCTCCTCTTACACATTGCTGTGATGTGTGTATTAAAAGTAAGACTTGAGTCTAGAATCAAGCCTAAGTCTCGTATTTGAGTGACTCGTTCAATCGGGACACTTGATATGTCGTAAGTGTAGATGTACGGAGAGCGAACACGAGTAAACGTTATTGTTTTGCATTTTGAGGCGTTAAATTCTAAGTGATTGCGTGCTCCCCAAGCTACAACGCTGTTGATGTCCCGTTGAAGGGCTTCGCAGTCGTCTAGGCAATCTATGCCCAAGAACAGCTTCAGATCATCAGCAAACATGAGACACCTTGCCGTACTGACGACACTCGGCAAGTCGTTGATCATAATTAAAAAGAAAGTCGGACCCAAAACACTTCCCTGGTTTACACCGGAGCGAGTGTCATATGGGTCAGACTGCAAGTTATCTAACTGGACATATTGCGTACGGTTGGCAAAATAACTGGAGAAAAGGTTCAAGAGATTATGTGTGAAACCCATATCAGCAAATTTCTGCAACAGCACGTTAATTTGGACACGGTCAAATGCTTTTTTAAAGTCGAAATAGACCGTGTCCACTTGTCTACTCTTGTCCATTTTCGTCACACAATAATCGACAAAGTTAATTAAATTGGTGGCTGTAGATTTACCAGCTCTAAACCCATGCTGACACTCGCTCATTTGCTGTTTAACCTGTCTAGTAATGTGATGATTTAGAATATATTCAAACACCTTGCCGAATGCTGAGAGCACGGCAATAGGTCTGTAGTTTGTGATCTGAGACCTGGAGCCGTCCTTGGGTACAGGTGTAACTCTAGACACTTTCCATGCGGCAGGATAGACAGCAGTACTTACCGCCAAATTAAAAATATGCAAGAGGGGCTCCTCTAACACACCAACGCAATCTTTGATAATATAGGCAGGTATGCCATCTGGCCCAATAGAAGATTGAGCCTTTAAGCGTTTCACTGCCCGCGATATATCTGTCTTGGTAATGCTATCAAGGCTAATGTGCGAAGAGTGTAGGTTATTACTACCAACGGTACTTTCAACATGGCCAAATTGTGTCGGTGGTACTGTTAAAAATGCAGATTTAAAATACTCCGCGAAAGCATTCACGGCATCTAAACCGGAGACTTTATTCCCATTGTACTCGAATTCTGCACCTGATTGCTGCGAAGAACGCTGCGCCTTTACATAATGCCAAAAACTCTTGGGATCCTTACTTATACCCGCCTCAGTCCGATCTATAAACTTGGCATAGGTTGATTTTAAAAGTTCTTTTGTTCGTTGCCTATAAAAACGATACATTTCCTTATTATACTGTAATTGTAATTCTTTGAACTTTTTTAAATGGTAATACTTATTTTTAATACTTACAATTATTTCTGGAGTATACCACGTAGGATACACATACTTATTATAGCTACTTACTTGCCGTTTAATAGGAACATTGGCATTCAAACATGTTTCAATTTGTGTATAAAAAGTATCTAAAGCGTCATTTACGCTTGTACACATTAGCACATCCGACCATGATGTCGACGCAAGGTTGTCGTATAAACCGAAAAAGTCAGCTTTTTTAAAGTTCCACATATGCGGGTGTTGTTGTTGTGGTGACGCGTGACAAGGTGGCGGCGGCCGAGCCCGCGCAGCAGCCGGCCTCTCAACACTCAGCCGAACACCGAGCGGCGGGTGATGCGCGTCAGCCGGCACCACCGGCTCAACGTCGCCTTCGACACACACATGCACATCGCTTAGAGTACTCAGCACCAGATCTAACATATTACCGTGACTATTCACAACACCATTATGTTGACTCAATTTACAAAAAGAAAGAAGATAAGCGTAATGTAAATGGACATTTTGACTAGACGAACTAAGATTAAAATCTCCCAAAACGACCACATCCAACTTACTATACTTTTCTATAATGTTTTCTATTGTGCTTAATGTATTTACATAAAATTCGTCATTGGAATTAGGTGGAATGTACACCACACATACTAATATATGCTTATTTTTTAAAGTGATAATAGCTGCTACCAATTCTAAATCACGATTATAACCATCTATGTCTAAAACCTGTTTTACGGGATACTGGGATTGCACTGCCAACAATACTCCTCCCCACCCAACATCGTTTGTACGATCACGACGTATAACAGTATACCCGGCCGGAAATACTTCCCCATCGTGTATACCACTCACTAAAAAGGTCTCTGTTATGGCGTATATATGGGCACAATCACTTAGAACCGATAGCTTAAATGTTTCAAGTTTCGAGCGTAGGCCTCTAACATTTTGATAAAATATCGAGTAATTCTTAGGCTTGGGTGGTTTGCGTGTTTTGTTTACGAAATCCATTCCGCCACGGCTTCACGTAAATATCCTCGGGCCACTTATCTGCAGACATATACTTTTCCACATACTTCGCTGGAACACATAACTTAAATGATGCATAATCTCCGCGCGCTTTCAACGCTTCGGCTGTACAATTTACATCGGGACAAATGTTATTCAAATGTTGTAGCACCTGATCAACTGTCGTACCCACTTTTAAATAATATATATGTAGGTATGCCTTTCGTTCCGCAGCCGACAGCGAAGTGGGGGTCGGCGAGGCCGTACCACGGGTCACGTTCTCGCTTGCGCGTTTAGCAGGACGGCGCGGGCGGCGACGAACTTCGGTCCAGTCGTTCTCCATCACTACGTTGGAACTCACGCGCGACTCGATAGCTGAGTCGTTATCGCCGGCAGACTGTTGCGGCGGTAACACACTCTCCGTAGTAGGGGTCAAACTCGTAGAAGGGACTGCTACCGGTACGTGCTTCGGTTTATTTTGCCGGGCGATCGCGGTGATAGCCAAGGCGGCCCGAACACGAGCTTCACGGATTGGACGCGCGTTCGATTCCATCGGCGAAATACCTCCACTTGTAATTTTATGAGATTCATCAATTTTTACTGATTCCTTATCGATGAACTTTTTAATGAGTTTATTCTGTTCCAAAATCAGCTTTTCCAGCGCAGACACTTTGTTCTGGAGCAAGATCACGGACTGGTTTAACTCCAGAATAGTAATTTCCGCACTTTTTGACGACATTTCTAATTATTATCGTATTTGAATATAGACACCAACAAAACACAACTTTAATCCACGAGAGAGCGAGAAAACCATGGCACCGTTATGTGCCATGTAAAATTTCTGGTGCATCTTGCTAAAACGCACATACATTATTTTTTCATAGATATTTATACAATAACCTGCATGTAAATATCGTTATTTCATTACACGGTCATAACGAGTTGAAGCTAGTCCTTGTATGGTCTTGTTTCGTAGCTCGGCTGGTGTTACTAATTCTTAAGTCTCATTACGCAGAATGACTACTACCAGATTTATGCATAACTTACTATATAGTCATCGTCCTACTATTATCGTTGCTGAAGTTTTACGTTTGAGGGTTTTGTTTAGGGCTGTTTAATATGTGGTATTTATGGACCTACGTCCAAACACTCACCTATTCTCTAGGTAGTCATCATCGTACAGGGCTTTTAATGGTATTAACTCTTAGCCCGAAATTCGTGCCTCAGGTGGTTGTATTTCAGTGTAGATGCTGACATTCAATTTATAAAATCTCGCCCTTAGTAGCGCAAAATTCATTTTATTGAAGAGTTGTAAACATCGCCATATGCTCGAGCCAGTAATTGTGGCAAAGATTTTCAAGAATAATGTTTAACAGTAGGAGCAGATTTTCCTTTTCAGCGCTGTATATCATTAGTTGCGACAGTTTTCATGTCGAACTCTAATAAATTAGTAAAATAATATACGTTTAGTGCAAAACAAATATTACGGCCGAATGTTACTTCATTCAGTTTTACTGATTAAAGCTCATCCTGGTTTTTTATTTAATTACCACTTACCCCGTGCCTCAGAGAGTACGTTAATCCGTCGGATCTGGTTGTCATGCAGATCTTTTATAGTTGTTATAGGGAGTGAGTACCCCAAAGTACCCCAAGTGAGTATTCCAAATAAACTGGACGTAGTCTAAGCCATGGCATATCGTTATCCCTTGGGGTAGCGGAGATCAGACAGGCAGTCGCTCTAAGGAAAGGCTGATATTCAGCCGAATCCGATTTAAGCACAAGGATTTTTGTTGTGAAATAATTATTGCAATTATAGGCAGAATAACTTTCACTTCTTTGTCACCTTCTTAACATTGCCCATGGTTGTGATTTATCCCCATAAGATTCTCTTATTATTCCAAGAAGAACCTGAGGCTCGCCAAAATGTCAAGTCATCTTAATATATAAAATCCTTGCGTTACTAAATGACTGACAGACACGCTACAGCCGAAACTATTGGACGCAGGAAGCTAAAATTTGGCATGTATGCTCCTTGGGGACCGTAGGGGTGCACTAAGAAGGGATTTCCCGAAATTCCCACGGGATCGGTCAAAACGGGTAAATTTAAAAAAAATGCAGGCGTAGCTGCTGGCGTCCTCTAGTTATGACATAAATGAGTTAAAGCTCAAACTGGATCACAAAACACTGCCATACGTTTTTAGTCCTCTTACCGAAATCTCATATTTTAATGCAGATGTTGATGCTAATTTAAACGGTTTCACAGATGGCACTAAAGATCTAAGTTATAATATGATATGATACACTTATTATTATGTCGTACAATCTATTTACTTTCACCCTATTGACTATGTAAGTGCTCGATTGTCTAGCTTGTGGAGACGGCCCTTCGTCATATTCATCTGTAGTCGATACCGACTGCTCATCTGGTATCTGACTTGTTTCAGCGCTGCAGCAAACTTAACACGCTAAGTAAACTCATTAATTATTTATAATAAATCAATCTTTGCACTCATTTATATGTTATATTCCGCCTTGATAGTTTTAACGACTGCCAAAGTTGTGCCCGGTATTTCTAGCCAGACCACCATTATTGAAACAACGGTATTATTTACGATAAACTGTTACCAGATAATGCTATTTAACTAGGCAGTCATTTCGAAAGCTATTTCTTGTCAGCGGTTCGTCGGTGGGACCACTCTCTCTAGTACTTTTAGCGCTGCCGTTTATTCATTGTCGTGACATTCATAAGTTCTGCAGCGGCGGAACGTTAAGAACTGCTTAAAATGTTGTGTTATTTTAAGTAAGAAGATAGTTCCTTTAGCTTTGCATTGTCGCAACATAAGCAGTGTATAACTCTTCTGCAGACTTTTAACGATCTAGATTTCTTATTACCAGACTAAACGTTTATATGGTATAGATTTCTTGTATGATCTTATTTCCTTACTCGGCTAGTGTTCTTCGGTTGATGGTAATTCTCAAGTCTTATCTACCTGACAGACTACTAGAAGATTTAGGACACTATATAGTCATCGTCTTTTTAAAAATTGACGTTATGATATAGTACATATTGCACTGAGCAGTCTAGTACTCTACTGAAGAGTTGTGAAGCTTCTCGCCAGGTTGCTTATTATTGTGACGTATATTTTACGGTACTGCATTTAAAAACGCAACAATTTTGTCTAAACACGTTTGGGAAAATTGTATTGCGCTTTTTACATGTAGTATTATTGGAAAAACCATGCACTCCCCTATTCTCCAGATAGTCGCTATCAGACTGATCTTTTAATGATAATATCTCATAGCCCGAATTTTGTGCCTCGTGTGATGGTATTTTATTGTAGATGGTAACAACAGATTAACGAAGTTTCACCTTTAGTAGCGCAGAATTCATTATATTCAAAAGTTATGAATATCGTCAAATGCTCGTGCCAGTAATTACGGCATAGATATTTTATACGATAACCTGTTCGAATTTATTGCTATTTTACTACGCGGTAATTTCAAATTGTAGCTGTTTCTTGTAGGAACTGCTATTATTCTGCTGACCCTTTCACTCACGACGATCTTGCAGTATTTGTCTTGCAGTAATAGTTATTTATATTAGAAGAAAACAACGTATTCGCTTTTGATCAAAGGAATTATTCTTTCCATCAATAGGATACGATGCGATCATAATTTCTTTATTACAATAGATCGTGGAGTATACCTTCTGGGGAAACCACGTTAGTAAAAATGTGCCAAGTACATTACCTCGTAGGTGGTGCGGAAATGTGTTCATATAATGTAAAATTTGAATTTTGTAATTATAAGAACCGCGATATCTCACTAATAGTAAGTCGTACTAGAAAAGGTCAGTCTTACGCAATTACCATAACAGATAATATTACTATGTCCTCCAACCACCCACAATGTTGACCAGATCACTCAACTAATAGTAGAGTTCAGGAGAAGTTAATAGCTTCCTGCAACGTTTAAGAGTCGGAGAAGATGATTTATTTCATATTAATGGGTATAATGTGATGTGCCCGGTAACACCAATAGGCTCGCCCCCTATTACGTGGGACCTAAAAATTCATGGCGAAATGTGGGTGTAATATTTACACCTCTGCCTACCCCTTCAGGGATATAGGCGTGAGACTATAAAAAAAAATGGTATAAGGAGTTGAGCTCAAGAACAATGTTGTATGTCTTTAATTGGGACAGATTTCATGTCAATTTCCAATGAATTAGTGAAATTTTACGCCTTTGGTTCAACACTTTTCATTTCGTCGCAATATAACTTCATTAAGTTTTACTAATTAAAGATCAACTTTACTGGGTAGTAGACTGGATAGTAAACTGATAATTTCATTGTGTGAGACGAGTTTTGCTCTAAAGATGTAATTTCGATCCAAAGTTATTCCAATTAATGTATCCATGTCGCCTTCAGCAGAGTTTTACTGATTCTTTTAATATCATAGCTGATATACTTGGTATGAAATACTCCTTCTCTAATTATTCTCTCGCCGGGATTTTTGTGATATAAATATTTCTTGTAGGTATTTGCTCTGATAAGAGTAAAAGTTTTTAGTGTTCATACATTCTCATGTTCTTCTGGATAACCAGAAGAACAGTCTAACTAATAGTAATCCATAAGGTTGAAAATAACTGTGCCTCCTGTGAAAGATGATACAAGTCGAAAATCATCATTTTACAGGAGAGCGAAAATAAAGTTTAAAAAATTCTAGTTCATAAACCAAGAGGGCTAAACTTGATCCGAGCACATATTTTAATAGACAAAATTATGGTCTTTAAACGTGAATTTATAGTTTTTTTAATAAATTTTATAAATTCGGCGAAAATCGTAAGAAATCTGTGAGTTGTACCTATTGATATGTCAAATACAAGAAAAAAAAGTGTTAAATGATACAAGTTTACTTATGTCATAGTGCACTCTCGGAGCACTCATCTTCTGTCTTGGTGAAAACTGATATACATGAGCTTTCAAAATCCTATAACTTAGCAGTAACATACCTAGCACAATAATGATCGAACTAAAGTAGAAGATAAAACCATGCAAAATACATTTTTACACTTTTTAATGCGTTATAATTAAAAAATTCCTAACTTAAATCAGTTCTCAAAAATCCTAGCTTTGTAAAAAAATGTGTTAAAAGATACAAGTCAAATTATACCCCTCGCTAAACTCCATATTTTTTGTATTAATAAACACAAGTTTTAGAAAAATAATCATCGTTTATTAAACTTATTCAAAATATATAAATAACTCACTAATTCATCACAATTCTTATCAAAGGTAAGTTATCATATTTTTTTAGGATAATGATGAAGCTCAACTTCTGTCTATAGGAACTTAAAGTTTCACAAAAGTTGCAAGAAAATTGGATTAGGTTACTTGAAAACGATGAAATGGCACGGTTTAATCTTTCCTGATTTAGTTGCATATTCCAACCCAGTGTTGCGAAATAGTTTTCTTCTGACTCTCTCTTCTTTCTTTCATACTTTTTGTTGTTTTCTTTCTTTTTTCCGTTACTGTTCATACCGTTACGTTTCCAAAAAGAGCACTCATGAGCATTCTCTGATGCATTGGTACTGACTATCAGCTGATGTGTTGGCGATGGTGATTCAGGAACTGTAGCTGTTTTAGCGATTCTCCGTCTTTTCACCGGCGCTCTGTCAATATCCGTGGAAGAGGGAGATTCATTGGTATCGCATATGTAATCATCGCTGCTAGATGATCCAAAATCATCATCCAAAACACTTAAGTCTTCTGGGAGGTATTTGGAGGCATTTTCATTTGTTTGGACAGATACTGGACTCTGCTGTTCTTCAAAAGTAGTGACTGGACATTCGATGTGCTTTTCTGAGTACGATTCTTCAATTGGTTCTGTCACATTGGATCCGGCGCCATATTAATGGGTATTTCTTCTGTTTTTTTTAATATCCACCTTAACATAATCTTGAGACGTTGTGTCTGCTGATAAGTAGTTAAATCTATAATTTTATCAATTCGGAATTTTGGAAATGATGCCTGAAACAAATCATGCGAAAAATAAGTTTATAATTATTTATGAAAGTTGTAGCCAGTAATAATTAGTACATAATAAATTAAGGTAGGTAGTCCTACATAAAAGTAAGTAGTGTAGTTAGTAGTTTAATATAGTAGTTTAATAGATAGTCTGATTAGATCATAGTTTACTTTTTGTATGTTTGCGGAGCAGAAGGAGATTGTGCTAGGGTAAGATAAAAAGGTACCTACTCAAAATTATCAGCACGGACACAATTTAGGTATAGGTATTTCTAAGAGGTTAAAACAATACCTCTTATCAAAAAGGTATACATAAATCAAATGCAAAAAAAATCACTACCTTGAGTGTAACTAAGTGAAATCATGTGAAATCAGCAAGGCTCTACTACTTCACAGTAGTAGTACACCGGGGAAGTACTACCCTCTCACAGAAAATCGACGTAAAGTAACAGTACCTAAACTGTTGCGTTTCGTTCGGTTAGTGAGAGTGCCGGAAGCCCTATCCCCTATTCCTTCTCCCTCATCCCACTCCTCATTCTATCCCTTTTCCCAACCCCAAGGGGCGGCAACGCACTTGTGACTCCTGTGGTGTTGCTTGTGTCCATGGGCGGCGGTAATTGCTTACCATCAGGTGATCCATCTGCTCGTTTGCCGCCTATTACTATAAAAAAACTGTACGTCTAAATAACAATATTTGGTGCCAAGTGACATATTTTAATAATCATAGACAGAAAATAAATAATATGAAATTCCATGTAAAATGATATAACTTTCAACTTGCGCGTCGATCCATAGTAAATTCTGACGTGACCACACCTTGTCATAGCCGCAGCAACACTGGGGAACAGGTCTCGCGCACCCCCTATCCCGCGTCACTTCACCCCTGCACACCCCCACTTACGCCTGCCATCAGTTTTATGTTCGAACTTGTATCACTTAGCACTTGTTATTACTTTAATATTTTTTATAGAAATAGTATGAGTTTTAAATAAAATTCAAATTGTATTCCTTTACACAATTTTTTTTTGTGATAAGACGTATCACTTATTACAAAAACATACATCAAATTGGTTTCGGATTGGTAGGTACGTGTTAACCTGTACCCTTGTCTGCTTTAATAAAAGTTGGTTTAAAGTGATATAACTATAGTTATATCAATATTCGCAAAAAAATACTGAAAAATTATATGTGCAAATTAATTCAATTCCTTTTATACCACAAAGCACGAAAAATTACTTTTGAACCAATTACATAATGGGGTTATAACTCGACATATAGCAATATGCAGGTTTTTTGGATGCTAGTAACTAAAATAATGCTAGTTGTATCAATTTTCACAAAATTATCTCCGAAACTATAGCAGATAGAAGAACGCGAGTTATACCAAAAAAATCGGAATTTTTTTCTGATCATTTCTGTATAAAAAACTCAAAAAGGGTACAAGTCGATTTGTATCACCTTTCACAGGAGGCACTTAATATTTTTCATGTGAATCTGGAGGACAAACGAGTTCACGGCATTTTAGCTATAGGCGTCGCTATTTTATGAGCCATTTAAAATATAGTGAGTGTTCGATAGCTGCCGATGTTTCGCTGATTAAATTTACTTAGAGATTTTCTTGTATCACAAAGATGGCTTCCTAAACCGAAATCATGAACACTGACTAAGATGCAACTATTGCTGCACTGGTTAATAAGACAATATCATTTGTACTCTTCGAATTGTTCTAATCAAATGTTTCACTGGTAGTAGGTATTCCGCAGTTAATATTATACCAATATATAAATAAGAAGAGTTTGTTTGTTTGTTTGATTGGTTGGACGCGCTAATCTCAGGAACTATTGGACCAATTTGAAAAAATATTTCTCTGTTTGTTAGCCCATTTATCGAGGAAGGCTATAGCTTAAATAACATCGCACAATGAGCGACGCGAGCCAAGCAGTAGCCTTAAATAACGCGGGTGTAACCGCGGGTCGCCTCTAGTATCGCAATATAGCAACTTGTTGCTCAGAACGTTATATATGTTAGTAAAGGCTTCCGTAAATTTATTACAGCAGCAATCGTCGCTGTTTGTCTGTTGTGGACTTAGAACGAGGTTTCTTCACATAAAGTCTCAACAGTTATATTCTTAACTGTATTGTTTTGTAGATACAAATAATATAATTTTCTTTCTTTCTGTCTTTCAACAGACACTGATGCATTTTAACAGGGGTCGTATTATCTTCTATATGTAACGACCGGGTAGCGAAGGCGGTGGTGTCAGCGTTCAAGGCAATTGTTTGTGCGTGTGAACATGAATGTTTGTCTTGGTACACTTAATGTTGTAGACTTTTGTTAATCATGATTGTGACACCCACATGTGTGGCAATCGATATATTGTAATGAACTCTCTTTCTTTCCGAGTGACTAAAGCACAAATATTTTGCCAAATAGTTCAATGGTGTAATGTGGAGCAAATACTTATATCTTTTAGAGTTTTCAAGATTTCCCAAGAGCAGTGCAGGTTTTTGCTATAGGTCGATACTTGATGATGTTTTTCTGATTAAAGACCAAGTCTCAATTCACCTGACTGAATACTAGCAGATTTACGTGTAAGGGTTTTATCATCATCCTATTAAAATGTGATGATATTTGATTGTACAGCTATTGGCTTCAGCTTCAAGGAGTCGTTTACATAGCAGCTTAAAATTCTACTAAGGATTTGTGACTGTGTATATAAAGAGTTCGGCAGAAATTAAGTAAAGTCGCTTAAATAAAGTCTTATCTTATCGCTTAAAGAAATATATGAAGATGTTCCCATACCTTTTCCTTTATAAGTCATTGCACAGTTTGGGTCGAGGATCCTTGGAACTGTTTCGGCTCTTAAACTCCTCAGCCGTTACTTAATAACTATAAGGAACAAAGGACAAAAGTCAGTAATGTTACAGTCAGTACAGTCAGTATTGTGTAACGGAGAGAATCAAATCTAGCGTATTGTTACTACAAGGTTTCCCACGTTAAGCATCATTATAATAAGATATGTAATCTATGAATTCTAGGCCAATTCCTCCTTTCAAATGAGAGGCCTAGTCCAGCAGTGGACTGTTAAAGGCTGATGATGATGATGTAATCTATGATAGTGTATCGACTGATGGTTTACCGATTAAAGTGCAATATTTTGTCGATTGATTGAACTAACCAGGTCAAACCTAATTCCATATGTGTTTGACATTGAAATGAGCTGTATGTTTCGTGAATTATAGCATTTCACAGCTATTAAGCTACTTCGAGGTCACTTTATAGTCATAATGGACAGTGGGTATATGTACGATATTCTCATCACTTGGATTGCGTTTATTGCGTTGGTATTGTTCAGCTAAAGATAACTGCACAAAAATTAAGTAATTCCAGTTTAAGAGATGTTCATTGTGACAACGTTCTTGGCGACTTTTCAATCCGAAACTAGTTTCAGCTTGGCTACATATTTTGCATTACCGTAAATGACTCTTAATTTTTTGTAGTCAGCCTCACACGCGACGTATAACTATTCAGAGTTATAAATACATCATGTCTTTAAGCAAGTGACGGTTACATCTATAGTCTTCGTGACATTTCACCGATTACAGATCAATAAAATTTCATTCTAGAATTGAAGCGCGACAAGTGTAGAGCTTATCTATGGGCAGTATTAGATAGCGCGCTTCAGAAAACACGCCTACTTACATGATAGTAACAAATCTGGTTCCGTAGTGGAGGTATCCACTAAACATATCCATTATCTTCACCTCACCCTATACCACTATCACTATTTCACCAGCACAAATAAATTTCTTTTCCAAAGTGTTTGTATGAACGACAGAGTTATATTTGCGGATTTTGCATATATGCTGTATCTCAAAAACTGCTCAGTACATTTCGTTCGAACTGATTTTCTTTGGAAATTTTTATTTACAATCTGCATCATATACAGGTTGTCACAAGACCCATCACCAAGCCGAAGTCTACTCGTTTTGGACACCATGCCAAGTCATACTAAGCGAAAAGAAAACCTGGGAAACGGTATATTTTATAAGGAAACACATTTTTAATCCGCAATTAAAAGTACGCGCGTAAAATTTTCGAAATCCCTACTTATCCAAGGGTGCATAAGACATCTATAGAACAGGTTGGCAGGGTAAATGCATCCATATTGTACCTAATTACAAAAAAATCATAGTAACTATGGGCCTCAATATCTCCGGAACCAGTAATTTCCCAGGTATGGTACAGAGGTAAAAGATGTTCGTAATGATTGATATATTATGGGGTTTCAGTTTTCGATAAGGGTCTTTTTACACCCTGTATATATTTTAGATTCTTCACTGAATTACTTTTAAAGTTAGAGGGGTAAGGAAGGGGCTAATTTATTTTTATAATTTGGAGGCGTCTATCTTTCAAATGATTCACTTTAAGAAACAATGGTTTTAGAAACTTCAATGTAACGGCGAGGACGAAGGGCCTTCTCTTCCACAAGCTAGGACATCGAGCACTTATATAGTCAATAGAGTAAAAATATCCAAGTTTATTTAGTCAGTAATACGTTATATTGGATCAATCGCTATGTTTTACCACTCGGAGGTAAGGTAAGCTACTGTACACGCTATATGAGTTTGGGAGTACTACATCTGAGGTTCTTTATCTACATTAATTCTGGCCACGGACATGATCTGTAAAGGTACATTACGTGTTATAGAAATATTTTTAAAGCATCCAGTAGGTACCTGACTTTCCGTAGAGACGATGCCATCTTTTCAATTGTTTACGATGTTTTACTGATTAAAGACCTACACTTATAAGTATAAGTCAAAATGTCCATCCCTCAGTGGTATCGTCGGCCTTATAACTTACGTTGTTGCCTTGTTGTGCTTGTTGGCGCCCCTTGAATCCGTTGCCATTTTCAACTGCCAGCTGTCCATTTCCTGCTAGGCAGAAGAAAGCCCGCTTAAAGTTCACAATTTAAAGTGTCACTCAGTGCGTGATTATCAAGTGTGTATTAATTATTTATTCATTGATACTAGTGTTTTTATTTTCACGATGATATGTGAACCTTTTTCTGATAAAAGATGGTGGCTTCAGCTCGCTAGAGTTGCAGCCCAAAATTCTACTCAAGAGTTATAATGATAATAAAAATTTCTTGCCAGACTACAAATAATTTTATTGTTATAGCTTTTCATACGATAACAGATTTTCATATGCTAGTGGTAAAGAAATATATTGCGAGGAAACCTGCATGTCTGATAATTTCCGTAAAGTTCTTTTAAGACATGTGAGGTCTGCAAAATCGCACTTGGCCAGCTTGGTAGACTAAGGCTAGTGTGATTTGTTGATGCTCGTGTTCCCCTCGGGAGGTAGTTCTGATTCCCTAATGGACTATTTTAACCACCTGCATATGAAAATGGAAATACTGAAAATTAAATTAAATTTGTTGAAATAGAGTTCATACACTAAAACATGACTTCCTCAATGGAAAAGAGACCCTTACAGAAACTTGTTCATAATATGAGGTTCAGACTCTGTTGGAGGAAGTTCAACTGCAAGTTTTATTTTTCAAAGGAGCCTGACCATGGGCCATTATTACGTTATAGAATTTTTATGGTAGCTTTTCCGTACATAAACGAATGTACAAAAAAGGCTGCTGTATAGTCCATCGGCTGGTAATGTCTCGCAAGTACTCCATTTTCTGGCTGTCTTTATTCGGTATCTTTGGTTTGATCACATCTGTTAAAAGATATACTTTTCTGGCACTGGCACTAAAGCCTGCCATGTGGCCGATCATCTGAGACTCGTGAAATTTTAATTTTATATGATTGTATATGCAGCCCATGATTCAAATGAAGAGTTATAACGATTGCCACAAATTTTCACATGATAACCACGATTGTGCGCAAGTATTTGATCTCGGCACGTTTGAGCGTAATCTATTGGGCTGCCTTGTGTTTGGTATGTTTGGACAGCTTTGTACATTTTGGCTTCAGCTACATGGAGACTTACACTAAGCAGCGCAAAATAAGAGACTTATTATTATCACACTGCGACATAATATATTTTAGTGTTTTCGGAATCATGACCAATGACATTTCATTTCATTTCATTTCATTGTATTTTATTAAATGTGTAAAAATTTAAAACTTACCCTGTAATTGTCTTAGACTAGTAACATTCCAGAAAATACTACTACTATGTCCTCCGACCACCCATAAAGTTGACCAAATCACTCAACTTATAGTAGAGTTCAGAGGAGAAGAGTAAAGTAGAGTTCAGTTTAGTTGCGGTTTCATGGCTTAACAATTTTTTCAATACTTGCTTTGAGACATAAAAAATACTGAACCTGCGGAAGAAGTCTAAAATAATAGCTTTTCTTAAACCCGCTAAGCGCCCAAATGATCCAAAAAGCTTCCACTCCTCTGTCACACATACAAGCTACTGGAGAGAATGCTTCTAAACCAACTGAGTGATATCATAGACCCAAAACTAATACTTGAGCAAGCTGGCTTCAGACCGGGAAAGTCATGCTGTGGGCAAGTTCTGAACCTCATCCAGTATATATTATAGAAAACAGTTTAAAAGTTGGCGAAGTCTCAAGGTTCGTCTTTGTGGTTCTCTCAGCACCGAGACACCGTTAACATACGGAGACTGCTGTAGAAGGTCGCGAACGTCACTGGCGACATGAAGTTTCTTCGTCTTCTTGGAGAACTTCTGCGGATTGGACACTTCCGAGTTCATAGGCTTTTGGACAAGAGCAGGTGGCGCTGCCAAAAAAAGAATGGACTGCTCCAAGGTAGTGTACTGGCTTCGATTCCATTCAATATTTACACCAACGACCAACCAAAGATTTCAGACACAAACTGATTCATTTACGCAGATGACTTAGCGCTCGCAACACATACCAAAATCTTTGAGCAGGCGGGAGCTACTTTATCAGCCGCATTGTGCAAGCTAGGCACTTACTACGATGAAAATAGTCTGAAACCTAATCCGGCAAAAACACAATCCTGTGCATTTCACCTGCGTAACAGATCTGCGAATTGCGATATTCATTGCAGCCACACAAAATACCTGGCCATCACTCTGGATCGAACATTAACATACAAAGCCAACTGTGAAAACTTAAAACAAAAGGTCTCTGCACTCAATAATCTTTTGCTCCGATTAACATCCTCAAAATGGAGCGCTGCGGTTCAGTTTTGCGTACAACAGGATTGGCTTTGTGTTTCTTTGCGGGCGAATATACATCCCCGGTTTATTAGAGTTAGGTTATTACAATATTTGAATTGAATATGTTTTATTTTTCAAATAATAAACTATATTATTAATTATAACTTTATACTAATGTTGCTTATTTTTATATGTGATTTATATTGTTTCAAGACTTTGAAGCCAATAATATTGAATTGTGTATAAGCTTAAAAGCATTTTATGTTTTCAATAATCAGAGACCTAAACAAGTCGTAATAAATTGTAGATACGAACTGATATTGTTGCCAAGTTACCTTAGTTTTACAGCATCCAAAGTAATATTAATTTGGATGCTGTAAAACTAAGCCCTGGCGAAGATGTGAAAGTTTTTTATAGCGGCTGCTGACGCTACAAATTATATACAAGGCGCACTATCGTGTAAACACATCGCAGCAGTCGTCCCCCCGTATCTTTATAGTTAAGTCGAAGCTAAACAGTTTATTTACTTCATAATGAAGTATTACCTACACGGTAAAGCATATATATTTTATCTTATGAAATCTCTTTTAACCCCACATCGTATTCTTATACCCTGTTTGATGTTCTAGTCAGCACAATTATATTTACCCCGTAGGTTAAAGTTTCAGACTAAAAATTATCTTATTAAATTTTTAAGAAAGAGATCGAGCCCTTCAGTTGGTATTGAAGAACGGGGATCTGTACTAATATCAAGCTTTACCTAAATCGACTAAGATTATCCAGTACGTGAAGACTCCCTTCTTAGTAAACCCTTATGGTCACCAAGGAGCATACATGCATAATTTCAGCCTTTTACGCTCAATACTTTCAGCTGTGAGTTGCCTGTTATTCAGTCAATAACGTAAGAATTTTATACATACAGATGTGCGTTCTGATCATTCAGTTATATAAAACTCGCAGCCGAAATGGCTTGAACCTTTATCGCTTCCAATAACTAAGAAAGGATGAACCAAAAGTATCGAAAAAATATCTAAAATCGCATAATAACCATATGTAATCACAAATTTTATTTTACTGAGGAAACAGTTACGCATAAAATTATTCTTAATAATCTCTTCAGACAAAAAGCTTTGATATGTAAAAATCGCTCAATTACACATACAAAATAATATGCACCTACGTATACTAAGTAGGTGCATATTGCTACAGCACAGACCACCTAGCAGAAAACCTAAGTTCCACGGTGAGCCAGGCACCCCTCTCTACATATGTATATACAGGTATATCTGATTTATACAGAACGCAGACCACTTGTGATACCGAGAGATCAAACACTCGATTAATGCCTACACGGCGAAGTACCTTACGCGGAGTCCACAGGGCTGGAATTTGATTAATCTTATTTTATAAGCCCATCAACAACTACTGATACATATAATAGTAAGAAATGCACTCATTTATATACAGAATAAATTATTAATAATATTTCTTTAATAATGAATTGTACTATAGCAATGAAAAGCAGCACTAAACTGTCTAATGTACTTTGAAAATATTAACCACTTTTTTACAAACACTAGATCAACAAAATAAATCCCCTGGACTCCTAAATACTATTTGAGAATCTCACATAGTCTTGTCTGTTTGGTTAATCTGTGGCTGAGAGTCACACTGCGCATGTACAGCTGTACATGCGCAGTGTGACTCCCCCTCCTCTGTCTGCAATTTATTGATTTTCTCCTCGTTGTTACCAGTACTAGACGCCCTTTCAACGATCACAGTCGCACACCTGTAGCAGTGATTTTATGCCATTTATAAGTCCAAAATAAGTGCAACACATTTTTTTCTTGTACCTAGTATTTATTTGGAAATATATCATACGTATTAAGTGTGTGTCGTGAAAAATATTCTATATCTTTTAAATATTTGAAATAATTGCATCAATTTCAACTCTCGAATCTATTATATTGTCAACGTCTGTTGCAATTTCAACTCCATTTGGTATTAAAATTTCCTTAGCTGCTTCACTAACTGGTTTCGACTTCCTTTGTGGTTTTGGTCTCCTGTTGCTTCTTGATCTGACGTTAGAAGCAACCTATTCAAAATATCTTGGTTGCAATATTTTCGAGAAGATTTTCGAGCAGCATTGTATTGTATTGTAGACACTTGCGGTTTCTCAAACAGTTTTCAACTTGAATTTTCTTGGGCACTCCTGACAGCTGCAGTTGGTGTATCTTGCTTTGAAAAAGTCAACAATAAGATAAAGCTGTGATCTTGACTTTTTCTGTTGTGTCAATTTATTTTAGTATGTGGTGTTATTTGCCTTTTCTGGTTATTTTGAAAAAAAAAATGAAATCTCTTGGTTTCATTCAAAAGGTAATGTTTATTCGCCTTCGATTTGTATCTTGCTCTACAAAATTCAGCTTTTTTACAAATTCTTCATCTGAAATGTTGTGGACTATTTAAAATATACATTACCGTTCAATAACCTTAATTCCAAAAGTTACGATTGCTTATAGTGATGTTATTCATTTGGTGATCATAGTGATGTTTTGTAAATAGGTATTAACGAAAAAAACTGCAAAAATAAAATAGACTTTAGGAAATAAATTCCTATGGGCCTAATTAACCTTTCGTATGCTTAAGAGCAGATCTGCACGAGACACAATAGTTTTTAATTATGTCTGGTAATTCAGCATACGAGAGGTAAAAAAAAAACATCTGTTAAAATGTTCGTTGGAATTTACTATTGCATTTTAATACGGTTTAAAAAATGTGAAATATTCACGCTGTACTTTACATATAAATAAATTTGAAGTGTATGTCTGTGATTTAAAAATAACTATGTTTGTTCAAGTGTCTGTCGACCACCGGTCCGTCGCTCTGTCAGTCTGTCGGTCTGTCTGTCGCTCTTTCGGTCTGTCGGTCTGTCTGTCAGCCTGTCAAAAATATCATTACAGTAAATATCATGTAAAATATCATAGATAAAATTTTTACTCACATACAAATATTTACAATAATGTGTTAAAATTATTCTACACACCAATATATTTTTAAATATTTAAAGTAACCTTTAGAATTGAGGAAACTGAATATAAAAAGAATCAAAACTAGTATCAGTATCGTATCCGTCATGTTGTCAACTGCTGTTGGGATTTCAACTCCACTTGGTATTAACATTTCCTTAACCGCTTCACTAAATGGTTTCGAGTTCCTTTGTGGTTTTAGCCTCATGCTGTTTCTTGATCTGACGTGAGAAGCAACCTATTCAAAATATCTTAGTATCACTACTCTCGAGGAGATTTTCAAGCAGAATTAAACTGCCAGGTACTTTTTGGCTTTTTCTGAGAGAGTCTCGATAGGCAAGTAAGGTGTGTGGAACGATAAGGCATTCATGCAATTAAAGTATTTTATGAATCATAGGTGAAAGCCTTGCTATCTCAATACAAAAATATGTATATCGATCAACATTGACTTTGAAAACTCTTTATATTTTCTTATTCATATATTATAGAAAATCCTTCAATTATCAATTTTACATTAATTCCAGTATTTTTTCTGAAGTCACTTGTGGTGTCTAAAACAATTTTCAACTTGAATTTTCTTGGTCTCTCTTGACTGCTGCAGTTGGTGTATCTTTCTTTGAAAACGTCAACAATAAGACAAAGCTGTGATCTGATTTATACCTTAAATAAGTTAAATTAACGCGATTAAGAATTTGCTAATTTGTTTTGTATGATGTATACAAATCGCGAAGGTTTAAAATCGATTAAAAAAAGAAATCTCTTGATTTCGTTCAAAAGGCTTATTCGTTTTCTGTTTGTATCTTGCTTCACAAAATCCAGCTATTTTCCAATTCTACATCTGAAATATAGTGTACCATTCAAAATAAACATTACCGCATAATAACGTTAATACCAGAAGTAACGATTGCTTATAGTGATGTTATTAATTTAATGACCATAGTGATATTTTGTACATTGGTATTAACGAAAAAAAAAGAAAAGAAATAAGTGGATAATTTAGGCACCTAAATTCATACGGAACTAATTAAACGTTAGTTATATTAGGTAATCTATGAAACAGCCTGGAATAAAAAATCTAAATCACCTGTTAATATGTTCGTTGGGATATACGATTGCATTTTAATACGGTTTAAATAAATGAATAATATTCACGTAACACCTGCTGTGCTACAATTTTTGTTATTTATTATGTTAATGTTTAACAGTTTAACATTTTGGTGCCAATTCGAACGGTAGCGGTGTGTCACTGATTAAAGACCACAACTTATCATACTATCTTACACCTATTATTTAACTCTATTGGCAATAAAGGTATTTCATGGTTTACCTTGAGGAGATGGCTCTTTTTAATATTTATCTGTAGTCGATACCGTTTTCTCATCTAGGATCTGCACTGTTTCAGCGCTGCAACAAAGTGAGCCCGCTAAGTTCACTAATTTATGAATTAGAAAAAAAAACAATCTACGCACCCATTTATATGCTATATTCCACCGGCATAGTTGCAAGTTCTTAAAAAATTTTGCCAGCCTGCAAGTAATAATTTTATGGCAAAGATTTTCACACGATAACGACGATTGAGCGCTTCTTTTGGACGGTTCTATGTTGGGTATTTTTTTAAAAGGGCAATCATGTCGAGAAGAAGATATTTCTTGTATGGTCTTTTATCCGAACTCGGTCGACGTTCTGCGGCTGATTCTAATTCTCGTGTCTTATCTTGGTTTGAGTGTTGTAGCCCATAATTATACTGAAAAGTTGTGATGATCGCTAAAATTTCTCACCAAGCTGCTTTACTATGGCTATTATTTTTATACGGTTACTACGTTTAATCACAAAGATTTTATCTTAGCACGTTCGAGGGTATTGTTTTGAGCTGTTCAATATGTGGTATTTCTGGACCACGTCCAAAACCTCGCCTATTCTCTAGATAGTCGATATCATTCTGGCCTTTTAATGATATTAACCCTTAGCCGGAATTTTGTTCCTCAAGTGATGGTATTTCTTTCTAGATGGTGACATCAGATTAAAAAGTCTCACCCTTAGTAGCGCCTTATTAATTCTATTGAAGAGTTGTAAACATCGCCATATGCTCGAGCCAGTAATTGTGGCATAGATTTTCAAGAATAATGTTTAACAGTCGGAGAAAATTTAAAAAAAGCAAATTATTACATATTATAAAAATAGCTAAAAAAAAGTAAGTGAAAAAAAATGTGTTACCTACAGTGAATTCAATTTGCGCAAGGATTCTTTGAATCTACTGTGACTATCAACAAATATATCCACTTGAGAGCAAATATCATTGTATTGTTTACACATTCTGAATACCGGATTGTTTTGGGACACATAATTAATGGCAGTGGGTATTCGACAACAGTTGCGGATTACGCACAGATCGAGTGGGTACCTTAAAATGGAATTGTCTTAAAAGATCACAATTAAATGAGCCATTCCAGATTTTGTGCAGGGTAGACATGTCACTTATCCATCTCCTCTTTTCGAACCCAACCATGTTAAGGTAACGAAGTCGAGCTTCATATCCAGCTAGTTTTCGCCTAAGCCCGCATTTCATGCATAGAGTTCTAACAAACCGCCTCTGTATAGATTCTATCCTGTCTATATGATTTTTCACACAGGTGAGCAATACTCAATAATACTACTCACTAGAGCATAGTATAGAGTTATTAGTGAACTAGTTTGTTTAAAAGGTTTGGAATTGCGGAGCACAAAAGATAAGATGTGATTGGCCTTATTACAAACATGATCAATGTGTGTGTGTGTGTAATGTGGTCTAAAAGACATAGCTGAGTCGAAGAATACCCCAAATCGCGAATTACTTTTACTCTATCTATCTCAAATCCATTGATGTTATAGTTGTAATTGAGTGGACTTATGTTTTTTGTGAAGGATATTACCTGACACTTTTTTATGTTTAACGACATATAATTCTAGTCACACTATTTGACAACAGTATCTAAGGCCGCTTAGAGTACCTCACAATCTTGGGGATCAGAGATACGTTTAAAATTTTTTAAAATCGTCAGCGTATGCTAAACATTCGCTATAAATTTACCCAGCAGATCATTGACGAATAAGAGAAACAATAAGGGCCCCAAATTTGAGCCCTGAGGGACCCCAGAAGTCGCTAAAAATGGAACTGATTCGTACTCGCTAAGCGCAACAAGTTGAGTTCTGTTTAAGAGATAAGATGTTGGCCACCTATACAGATTTCCGTGTATTCCGACATGTTGGGCCTTCGAAAGTAGAGCAAAATGGTCGACGCGATCAAATTCTTTTAAAAATCCGTATATATAGCATCTACTTGTTGCCTACGATTGAATGATTCACATATATAACTGGTGTAACATAGTAGGTTCAAATTAGTCCGTGACAACATGGATTTATCTCTGGCAGATCGCTGCCAGAGATAAATCCATGTTGTCACGGATTCAATAAATGAGTGAAATGATTGTAATATGTGTCTATAAACAAAGCCCTCAAATATTTTGGCAAATCAGTTGAGTATGCAAATTGGTCTAAAATTAGCAACGTCTCCTTTATCACCCGATTTATGAATTGGTGTGATTTTAGCAATCTTCTACACATTGGGAAACACACCCTCTTTAAGATATTTGCTAAATATTATCGAAAGCGGTGTTACAAGGTTGGTCGCGCATAACCGAATAAAGGTAGGGGGTATACAGTCAAAGCCACCATTTTTTGTTAAATCTACGTTTTTCAATTTAGGCAATACTAGAGGACCCATGCTGCTCCACAGCATATTTTAATATTATAAAAAAGCTCTTACCTAGATATAGGTATGTTGAGTACATTGTAGCCTTATCTAGTAAGTAAAAAGATGATATTCTAAGCAAAAATATATATATCACAAAACTTCTTTTCTCACAACATTGGCTTTGCATTGCACCTTAAGTATCGTGAAATTTCCACCTTGGCATTACTGAATGGTTTGCCGCGCAATAGGGATTTAAATAATATGTATAACTGAACATTGACGAAAGAAAGTTCTTCAATATGACTGT
Organism: Euclidia mi; assembly: GCA_944739405.2. Lineage (NCBI taxonomy): Eukaryota > Metazoa > Arthropoda > Insecta > Lepidoptera > Erebidae > Euclidia > Euclidia mi. Next base: position 55,578,910 of record OX123199.2, read on the forward strand.
GCTGCCCTACCATTCTTTCCATTAGGACACTGTAATGTCCTTCGTCCAGGTGCCCAGACAATAGCAAGTTATGAACAATTTCGCCAGTACCATAGTCAGTAATCGTATTACTGTTTTCCAGGTGAACTCCGAATTGACACTCGGGATATAGCTCACTTACACTGAAGTTCAGCATGCCCTGCGTACTGTCCATTGGCACCCATCACACGTTTGTAATCTGTTGCATTTGTAATAGTCTGGCCATAATTATGCTTCGTCCCCAACAATGAAGTTACTATATATACATCCCACTTATTGACTATGTTATCAACAGTGGCCAAAACGAATTTCATAATGTTTATTCTCACTTCCATATAAACAATAAGAAATTGCGCGGAATAAGCAATTACCGTCACCAAGAATGGAAATCACTTGAAAATAAAATTGTTGATGGTAGAATTAATCAAATCTGAACCCGTTACCACCCGTATTTTTTTAGCAGTAGGAGGACCATCCGGTACCAAATCTCCAACAGGGTCGTCATTGACCAAGATTCTTTGTTCAAACTTTCTCTGAGCATTTTTCAATTTCCTTCCAAGAACTATCATTATAATTGAAAACACAACTACTCACAAAAATACGCTATTAAATCAGAAACTTAAGTAACTAACTTACGCTAACTTCACTTTTTTCTTTATCTGTCAAAATTAAAAATATAGAAAAACTACTTTTTTTATAAGTAAGAAATTGGTTTTATTTCTGTTATCCAGCTAAATATGTCTGTGAGAAGCACGATTTATTTTGTTTTGTGTATGGGTGTGATTAATCCATCATAATTTAGAAATGTAATAATGACGTTTATAATTTTGGTAGGAATGGTAGCTTTGGTAGCAATCGTAAGTAACATTGCTACCAAAACTACAATATATGCCAAAAATACCATTTCTACCAAAACTACTATTCCTACCGAAAATACTATTCCTATCAAAACCACCATATCTACAATTTTTTTTAAACTACCATTTGTACCAAAACCGCCGGTGCTGTCAAAAGTACCTACCTTTGCTCTCAAAACTACTATTCTTACCAAAACTACAATTTCTACCATAACTACCACTTGTAATAATAGAATAAAAAATAATATAATAAAAATTATATGACAATAGTACTATGAACCGCTGTTCCACATAAAAAACAATAAGATGCCCGAAGAAAGTCCGTAATTTAAAAACACGAAAAATCAGTTCACCCAACATTAAGGGTTAACTGGTAACATTCGGGGAATATTACCTGCTATCAGCGATAATTCACTATAGTGCTAATTTGACCAACATCGGATATAATTTTACACACCACCATACTCACACCCGTATGAAAGTAAGGCAAGGTCACCTTAAGGAGGCATAGCGTTTTTTCCTGGCAGTTACCGCTAGGAACTTATTAGATGCCATAAAAATATTTTTGAATTTAGAACCGTCCATGTAGAGAGAAAGCAATGGAATCTTAAGAAATTTATAGGAAAATATTGAAAAATAAGTTCAATGTCCACACCTTTCTTCCTTCAAACTTACCCAATTGAAATGAGCATACCATCAAATGAAAGAGCTCTTTTCAGCGCGTGTTTTAGGCCTATAACAAAACGCCTACTTCAATGAGAACCAGATATATAGAAGCAGAAAGTTATTGACTACGGCTACGAAAACGTAAAAAAATGTATGGGAAAAAACTGTTTTTGCATATAACTTGATGAATGTGCAAGTTAGGTAATTTCTAATGCTTGATGACAAATCTATGCAGCGAGAGCTTTCATTTAAAAAAAAAATCATGCGAATCGGTTGCGTAGAACGGGCTGGCCGACTCGTATTATAAAACACAAATTCTTTTAATATATAGAAGATGTCATTATCTGTTATATGTCGATTACTAATGGTATAGTTCGAAGCTTGAAAGTTGGGATGGAAATTTGTTGTTGAAATGTTGGTGCTTATTCGAACGGTGACGATGTTTCACTGATAAAAGACCATTACATATCATACTATTATCGGCATATCATAATATTATTTTACACTTATTATTATATCGTACGATCTATTAACTTTCAGTCTATTGGCAATGTAAGTGTTTGATGGTGTAACTTGTGGAGACGGCTCTTCGTCATATTCACCTGTAGTCAATACCGACTGTTCATCTGGGATCTGCACTGTTTTAGCGCTGCGACAAAGTTAGCCTGCTAAGTTCACTAATTAATGAATTTTAAAAAAGAAGCAAAATACTCACTCTACGCACGCATTTATATGCTATATTCCACCTGCATAGTTTTTAATTCTTCAAAATTTTTGCCAGACTGCAAATAACAACTATTGCAAAGATTTTCACACGATATCGACTATTGAGCGCTTCTTTTGTGCTGTTGTTTATTAGGCATTTTTTTCAAAGGGCGATCATGTTCAGAATAAGTTATTTCTTGTATGGTCTTCTATCCAAACTCGGCCGTCGTTCCTCGGCTGATGCTAATTCTCGGGTCTTATCTTCGTTTGCGTGTTGTAGCCCGTAATTCTACTGAAAAGTTGTGCCCATTGCTAAACTTTCTCACCAAGCTGCTTTACTATGGCCATTATTTTTATACGGTTACTACGTTTCAGCACAAATATTTTATCTTAGCATATTCAAGGGTATTGTTTTGAGCTGTTTAATATGTGGTATTTTTGGACCACGTCCAAACACTCGCCTATTCTCTAGATAGTCGATATCATACTGGGCTTTTAATCTCTTAGCCCGAATTTTGTGCCTCAAGTGATGGTATTTCATTGTAGATGGTGACATCAGATTTTCAAATTTCATTACGGTTGCATGCTACTTCATTCAGTTTAACTGATTAACCTCTCATTATACGGAAGGCCAATGCATTCATTAGTACAAGATATGCACCAAATCGTTTTGATGCAACGCTGTGCCGTGATCGAACATGATATTGTTGTTTATTGTACTTATTTAAGTGCACGCGATCAAGGGCGTCACCAGCCGATTGTCTAGGGGGGGGGAGGGAATTACGCCAGCCGATGGTCTAGGGGGGGGGGGCAAGTTGATATGGAAAATAAGAAAAGTGTTGAGAAAGGTACAAATTGTAGAGATATTTGCATCTCTATGGCAGCTGCCTCCCCCTGCCCTCCCTTGACGACGCCCATGCGTGCAATAATTTTTGCTTGGCTATGTCAGTTCGACACCATACCAGATTATGATACACACAACAACCGATCGGACTGATCGCGTCGACCGAACACAGTAGTCGAACTTGAGAATGTTGTTTATACATTACCATCTCAAACTAGAAACGACAGTTGTCCCATTGCATTGGTACTACAATGATATGTCGGTGAATGAAACACAATATTATATCGTGAATCAGACGGATCGCAGATAACAACAGTAGGGTATTATTACCTTACAAAGTACTTTATTGTCAGATGCCCACTTCATGAGATAACGCACATTTCTGTCGGCGCAGAGTGCGATGATACTTGCACACACTGATGTCCTTGCGCCACCTGTACTTCTTATGCAGAGCCAACAACGAAGGACACTCGAACAACTATTATTATCATCCTCTGAATCAGAACTTGACTCATCATCCCTTAATATTCTTCTCAACCAAAAAGCTTTCTCCATCCCTTTCATATACACTTTCTTGTGTTTCAAGAACTCAATGCAGTGTCGGTAGCTGTTATATTCCACAAACCCTTCCCTTCGTCGTATTTTCTTATGCTCTTGCATCCTTGCGACGCTCTTTTTCTCACAACGGGATAACATTCCGTACTCGAACGGGGGTTTAATCAGGAGGACTACAACCTCGTCCTTGCATTGTATCGCAATTTCTTTCGGGATGAAGTCACCAGTGTCGGTCTTGAAATCTTGGACGTCGACGAAAGTAGCCATGGCCACTTAAGAAGTTCTTGTCTCGCTGATCTTTATCTTAACATTTTATTTCCAATAGTAGTCGCCTTAAACCAGATGATAGATTTTATATAGAGAATAGGCTCTCTTGTTTTATTGAGACAATAAAGCAAAAAGACTCAGATGTTATTTAGATATGACTTTAGTATAGTTCCACAAGTTTTGCGTACAGATTCGAGCTTTGTAATACTTTGTCGACAGAGCCTCGCTGTACAATATGTGTAGATGGGACAGAGGTGCGAGCGAGATGGCGCAAGGGGCGGAGCCACAGCATCCCTCTCTTTCACTCCGAGTAATGAAACAAACGCACTCGGATTATAATTAAACTCCCTGGAAGTTGCCTCCCTAGCGTTAATACTATATGTTATATTGCATAATAGGTATCTAGCTTTAGCTTGCGAGTTGACTGACGCAGAACCCCCAATAATACTCTACTGATTTTTATACGATTACTACGATTAATCACAAAGATTTTATCTCAGCACGTCTGAGGGTATTGTTAATTGGCAAACATTTTCACACGATTAAGACGATTGAGCGCTTCTATTGGGTTGTTCTTTCTTTGATATTTTTTTAAAAGAGCGATCATGGCAAAAAGAAAATATTTCCTGTATGGTCTCTTATCCAAACTCGGCCGTCGTTCTTCGGCTGATGCTAATTCTCGGGTCTTTTCTTGATATGCGTGTCGTAGCCCATAATTGTTCGTGGTATTTCTGGACCACGTCCAAACACTCGCCTATTCTCTAGATAGTCAATATCATACTCGGATTTTAATGATGTTATCTCTTAGCCCGAATTTAGTGCCTCAAGTGGTGGTATTTCATTGTAGATTAATTAAGACACAAGAGATTAATAAAGTCTCACCCTTAGTAACGCATAATTTATTCTATTGAAGAGTTGTTAACATCGCCATATGCTCGAGCTAGTAATTGTGGCATAGATTTTCAAGAATAATGTTTAACATTCCGAGCAAATTTTCCTGTTTAGGGCTGTTTATAATATTGTGTCGTTAGTTGCGGCAGTTTTCATGTTGAATTCTAATGCATTAGTAAAATAATATGCATCTAGTGCAAAAAAATTAATTACGACGTAATGTTACTTTATTCAGTTTTACTGATTAAAACTTATATTGTAATGCTTAATACTGAGACCATTAGGTATCTATTTAACCTAAGATACAAATATTGTGTGACTAATTCTTGCCAGTCTTTGATAATTCACTATGTTGTAATTTGTACAGTCAGCATTGGCCATCGTTAATAATTATTTATAATTCCTAATGTATTCGCTAGGAAATATTCCTTTCCTCATGATTTTATCGCAGGGATATTCTGTGATATAACTATTTCTTGTAGGTCTTTGCTCTGTAAAGAGTAAAATTTCTTAATGTTCATACATTCTCATGTTCATGGTCATGGTTGAAAGATTTACGGCATTTCAGCCATAGCTATCACTATTTTATGAGCAATTTATAGTTTAGTGAGTGTTCAACAGCTGACGAAGTATCACTGATTACAGATCAATAGTGACATATTTAACAGATTGTCTCGTATCTCAAAGACAGTTTCCTCAATCGAACTCATAATCACTGACTAAGATGCAACTATTACTGCACTACTAAACTACACCTCTAAGGTTTTTAGTTACCCAGCATATAAGTATCTACTTCATATTTATTACAATTTGAAGCTAATCGACGTTTTACTGACTAAAGACCGAATTCAAAAGCATCCAAAGTGATTTACTGATATGATTCAGGTATTGCAAGACAAAATGACAGCCTCAGTATTTATTGTATTACACTTTCTTGTGAACAATTATGCACTGCAGTTCATTGCATGGTGTTGCAGTCCATGATCAAGGTAATACCGCCGCGGTGAATGAACAGCTGTTACTATATGCAATGGCTTTCATATAGTATTGGCCTGAAAGAAGCATAGTGGAATCCTGAAGATTTGACCACTGACAGAATTTTACGTATTTAAACATCTAAGCAAATAGTATGTCACATAGTTTAATGGTGTAATGTTGAGAAAACATTAATGTCTTTTAGAACAAAGATTTCCCAAGAGCGGTGGGCGTGATTGCTACAGAGCGACACTTGATGATGTTTCACTGATTAAAGTCCAACGTATCGACCGGTCATACGTCTTTGTATCGCTGTGTCTTTCTATTTCTCTCGTAATTTTACGATTCATTATATACGCATTTGGTAATTCTGAGGCAGTCCACTGCGGGACTTAAGCCTCTCGTAATTTGTTTCGTAGAACAACTGTAAGTCAATAGAAGATTGTCGCCTGCTATATCACGCTGGCTAGACGAGTTGGTATAAGGTTTGTTGTTTTCCGTCTCCTCGCAAAATTAATATTTGCGTCGTGTATTTTCCTTAGTCACATCTTACGAAAACCACAGAATGAACTGTGGTAGTAACACTTTATATCCCTAATCAGTAGCCATACGGTACTTGATAGCTATTGTCATGTCAACGTCTAGTGTTTGGCAAAGTGCAAGGTAGCGGCAATAGGCTCGCCCTCTAAGACTCTAGTCTAAGCCATGGAATAAGGCTATCCCTTCGGGTTGTGGAGCTCAGACAGGCAGTCGCACTGTGGAAAAGCTAATATTCAGCTGAATCCGGTTAGACTGTAACGGGGATTCTGCTAGGAGGATGATTTACTGAATGATTGTGAACTGATAATTACTTGACTGTGTTGAGTTGCGGGCCCGTGTGTGCTTCGAAAGACCATTTTTTCACAAAGTAGATTTATACTGTAATTGTGACGCAAAAATTTTCTATTTAATGTTTCCATGTCGGCTCCAGCAATGTTTTATTGAGAAAACATCAAATATCTATAAGCAGTACTGAGCCCAATATTGTGTGACTAATTGTTGCCAGTTTTTGATAATTCACTATTTTATAATTCATTTAGTCGGTATTGTCCATTTTGAATAAAATTATTCATAATGGTTAATATATTCGGAATGAAATACTCCTCTTGTAATGATTTTCTCGCAGAAATGTCCTGTGATATAAGTATTTCGAAACGTTTTATTATGTTTTTACATTCTCATGTTCTTCTGGTTATGGTTGAAAGATTTTCCATAGAGTTCAGAGGAGAAGAAGCTATTGCGACGTTTTAGAGTCGGAGGAGATGATTCATATATACCGTGTGGTTGACGGCATAGAATACAAGTGTCACCACCCCCTATCTTCCCGTGGGTGTCGTAAAAGGCGACTAAGGGATAACATGATGCAAATACCATCTTTGCGAAGAGACGGAAAACTCGACATCAAACCCTATACGACTGCCTCATTGGTCTCTCGGCATAAATGTGCGCATGGGATCGGGAGGTCCCGAGTTCGATTCCTGGGTCGGGCAGTGTTATTGGGAATATCTGTCACGAAATTCTCAGTAGCAGCATGGAATCTGGAAATGTGCCCGGTACGGCAATAGGCTCGCCCCTTATTTCGTGTGACTAAAGTATATCTGGCGAAAAGTGGGTGTAGAAATACACCTCTGCCTACCCCTTCGGGGATAAAAGGCGTGACGATATGTATGTATGTATGTAAATACTACTTCAATAACTAATTAAAATATAGCAATTAAAGGCAGCACCAAACGGTATGACAAACTTTAGAAATATGAATTTACAATTATTTTTAACAAACATTAAATGAACAAAAAAATATTACCTGGACTGCTTAAATACCTTGATTTTTACTCTTTTTGAAATGCTCTCTCCATGTATATTTGCTCCTTGGCTAAATATCATTTAGAAATTTCACAAATTCTGCTCTGTTTGGTTAATCTGTGGCTAAGAGTCACACTGCGCATGTACAGCTGCACATGCGCAGTATGACTCCCCCTCCTCTGTCTGCAATTTATTGATTTTCTCCTCAATATGTGACGCCCTTTAGACAATCACTGTCGCACCGCAGAGTACCACAGTGTCGCACTACTTTACGTGTTATTTTGCTCTAGTGTTGAGTTTTGGTCCCATATCACCTTAGAAATATAACGATTACATAATAACAAAGAAATGAACATTGAAAAGGGAGAGGAACGCATTGACAATGTGAGTATTAACTGAAAAATCTTGTTTTATATTAGGTTATTATTATATTTTCCTTGCTAAGCGACCCTTTTACTTTCATGCGATTTCTTATAAACAATATCAATTGTGCACTTATGAGTTTCAATGTAAATTATGTATGCAAGTGATGAGCGGTTGGAAGCTAATTGAAACCTGCGAATCAATACTGGATAATGTTTTGTGTAATTTGGATCTTTTTTTTGTACTCGAATTCCAAGCGAGCTGTGCTGTGTTATTTTACATCGATATTCACTGAGTGGAAGGATTTGTCCATTTCGTTTCAAGGCCTGTTACGAATACAGCCTGTATTCTAACTTAGTTATGAACATTCTGGTAAGAATTACCTAACCGCTGTTTATTTTATACTTGCAGTGCCAAAGATGCAGAGGCCAGCCTACAAGATCGTATAACATTGGTGTTTCCCAGAGTTATGGAAGCTGATGGGAGGTAAGAATATGTTACTTAATATGCTGTCATCTCACCTATACAGTAGATACTACTTTTATTTAATTGACATTTATTTTGAGGGCAGCACTACCGTAATACTATTTTTTTTTTCGACTAGGTTCGAAAGAAAATTTTACCAATATACCTCAAAGTATGTGTATGATCATTTTTGGAATAGAGGATAACACATAGTACAAAAAAACGAACCGCTAGATAATGTCAATTTATATTTAATTTATAAAAAAAACACACTTAGAGCGGTATCTCACATAGACTTTCTCTTTGTTCACAGATAGCATCTGTTTTACATGAAGAGGGCGACTGATATGGATGTTTCAACACTTGGGGGAGAAAAGGCTCTGCGAAAATTGCACTGACCGATAATTTGTGCCTGACCAGCTGCACTGAAGATGATTCTCGCCAGCGGACTTTGGACTCGTCATGTCACACAACCGCCACTTTTTAAATAAACCTTAAATAAAGGTTTGCAGCGATAGCTACATACAACTGAGGACATCTATCGTACAAGAGCCAAGTCAATCAACACGGTGACATCTAACTATCATGGCGGAACAAAAGTCCTGAACCGCGCAACCTGTTTATTTCTTGAAGTACTACGGTTGGACTGCAGTCTATCAGGCACAATCACCTAGCCTGTTAAGATGATCCTTCGTCTAGTTGGAATCTTACCTACAACTGTTCTCCTCATTGGTGACCCCGACGTGATCTCAAGCAGCAACATCACCACCTTCCTTACTACGCACTTCTCAAGATTGTTGGTAATCAAGTCGACTGCAGCCACTCGAGAATCTCGACAATTGCACAGGGTCCTCGTAAGAAGAGCACATCTCTTATGTCCACGCGGCAGTGCCACTATGCAGCTACTAGTTAATTCCAACGCAGCCACTACGCTGCTACCTCGTAGCATTTCCCCGACTCACGGAGGAACCCATGCGATGCAACTACGGAACCTTACTCCGAGCAACCGTGGGACCATTGGGAAGCAAATATCCCCTCTCACTGGGATCTCACACCGCGCACCGCTCTTAGAACCGACTCACTCGGCTTACTAGTGGCAAACAGTTTCGATCCACTGGGACTAGTGGTACCTACTTTCTACTGGCACTGGCACCGCTGCTCAGAAGCATCGATAGCAGACCCATCGCCTTTAAGATCAACATACAACTGAGGCCATCTATTGTATGACGGCGAAGTCAATTAACAAGGCGACATCAAACTATCGCGACATCAAACAATCACAACGGAACTGAAATGTTGAATCGCGCAAGCGGTGTTCTGACACGCGATTAGTACCAGTTTTATAAACAAGTTCTCAAGTCTTCCTTCGGACTATAGTCCATCAGGCATGATCACCTAGCCTAGTGAGAGGGTCAACATCTATTCCTCCGCATGTTCTCTGTTTTGTGACAATCATATTTTGTGTAAATGATGAACGCATGATTTGACATGTTTTTGTTTAATTATTGTTATTCGATTATGAGGTATTATTTTAAGTTGGGATGTTCGAGATAAACTCCGGTTCAACTTATCTGATCCTGAATATTCTTTCATTTTGTAAAAGATTTTTATTCCTGACTGCTTCAGGCTATAAATCATTAGAATTTCATTATTTTAAATCATAAATATTTTAAAAACATCTTGCACTGGATAAAATGATGGCTATTAAATTCTTTACTTAACAAGCAGCGCTGAGAAAATTATTGATAAAACATAAAAGTTACGTAATACAAAAATGATTATAAACCGACTTCAGATATCATTCTTCAAACAAAAAATAATTGCTGAAATCGTTAAATAAATATCTTCGTGCTGCGAAAAAAACATAAAAAATAATATCATTGGGAACCTCCTACTGTTTTTTAAATCCGGCTTGGGCATCGCAGCGCCTTGATCTGGTCGCGGTACTAAATACTGTTGTTCTCTCGCTCTCGACTCTAGTTCTGTCTATGGTCCGGAGCGAGAGGTCTTGGAACGCCGTCGCCTCCTTCTGCGAGGCAGTCACGCTGAGCATGGAGGTGGCGGAGTGGGAGAGGGAAGTCCACCGCCCTCTCCCCAACCGTAGGTTCGGCCGTCGAGGATGTCGAAAAAGAGACGACCTCCGACCACCCAAAATTTTATTGACTGCTTGCGGACGGTGAGTCCAGGGTCCGCCAAAACGCGAGGATGTAAGTGTGATGCATCTAGGTTTTGACGGATGATTGCGTGATCAAAAAGAGACGGGGCCCGGCAACACCAACGACGGGTCAATCTTGGGCGGGTACATACTTGAAATATTATGCAAGATTAACACATTATAATACAACTAAAAATAAATTTATACATAGACAATGACTAATATTACGAGTGTTAATCTAGGTAAAAAATCGTTAAAACACATTTACAAATTTTTGGCCTCGCCACAGGGTAGTGTTCATCCCAAAAAGGTGGTCATAATTTTCTGAAATTCTTATGCCATTTATAAGTCCAAAATAAGTGCATACACATTTTTTTCTTGTTTCTAGTTTTTAAGGACGAATATCATATACATAATTTGTACTCACATACAAATATTAACAATACATACACATACATACATAAATAGACTCACGCCTATTTCCCCGTAGGGGTAGGCAGAGGCATATTAAACGCCCACTTTTCGCCAGTGTATTGATCCCACGTAATAGGTGGCGAGCCTATTGCCGCTTATCGGGATATTTTGTTCGCAAGAGCCTCGTCCGTTGATCGGCAGGTGCACCACTTGCAGGTGGGGTTGGCTTGGGACCCTAAGTTCTTGGTGGGAACCAAGTTCTTTTGCACAGTATATTAACAATACTGTGCAAAAATTAATCTAGAAACCCAAATATTTTAAAATTTTAATATAACCTTAAGAATTGAGGAAACTGAATCTCTTTTATGAAAGAATCATAACTTGCATCAGTTTAGTATCCGTCATGTTGTCAACTTTTGTTGGGATTTCAACTACACTTGGTTTTAACATTTCCTTAGCCGTTTCACTAAATGGTTTTGAGTTCCTTTGTGGTTTTGGCCCCATGCTGTTTCTTGATCTGACGTGAGAAGCAACCTATTCAAAATATCTTAGTTACATTATTTTCGAGAAGATTTTCGATCAGAATTGAATTGCACGGAATTGGCTTTTTCTGAGAGAGCCTTGATAGGCAAGTAAGGTGTGTTGAACAAGGCATCCATGCAATTAAAGTAGGTGAAAGCTTTGCTTTCTCATTACAAAAATATGTATATCGATCAACATTGACTTTAAAGGTACTTAATATTTGCTTATTCAAATATTTCAAAAATCCTTCATTTATTAATTTTACATCAATTCCAGTATTTTTCTGAAGACACTTGCGGTTTCTCGAAAAGTTTTTGACTTGAATTTTCTTGGTCTCTCCTGACTGCTGCAGATGGTGTATCTTACTTTGAAAACGTCAACAATAAGACAAAGCTGTGATCTTGACTTTTTCTGATGTGTCAATTTATTTTTAGTCTGTGGTCTTATTTGCCTTTTCTGGTTATTTTGAAAAGAAATAAGAAAACTCTTGGTTTCGTTCAAAAGTTAAAGTTTATTCGCTTTCTGTCTGTATCTTTCTTCACAAAATCCAGCTTTTTTACAAATTCTTCATCTGAAATGTTGTGGACTATTTAAAATATACATTACCGTTCAATAACCTTAATTCCAAAAGTTACGATTGCTTATAGTGATGTTATTCATTTGGTGACCAAAGTGAAGTTTTGTAAATTGGTATTTACGAAAAAAACTGCAAAAATAAAATAGACTTAAGGCACATACATTCCTATGGGTCTAATTAAACGATAGTTATATAAATCTATGAAAAATATAAATATACCGGCAAAAGCTTGGGAAAAAAAAAACACCTGGTAAATTGTTCGTCGGAATTTAGTATTGCATTTTAATACGGTTTAAAAAATGATAAATATTCACGCTGTATTTAATTTATACTCTTTACATATAAATATAACTGAAGTGTCTGTCTATGATTTCAAAATAATTATGTTTTCTTAAGTGCTTATACTTAGTTACACGATTCTAAGTCCTAAACAACCCTTTTTAACATTTTTGTCTGTCTGTCGGTCTGCCTGTCGCTCTGTCGGTCTGTCTGTCGCTCTGTTGGTCCGTCTGTCTGCCCGTCAAAAATATCATGAAAAATATCACCATATCTTTTTTACTCACATACAAATATGAACAATAATGAGCAAAAATTCATCTATAAACCCATATTTTTTTTAATATTTAAAATAACCTTAAGAATTGAGGAAACTGAATCTCTTTTGCGAAAAGAATCATAACTTGCATCAGTTTCGTATCCGTCATGTTGTCAACTTCTGTTGGGGTTTGAACTCCACTTGGTATTAACATTTCCTTAGCCGCTTCACTAAATGGTTTCGAGTTCCTTTGTGGTTTTGTTCTCATGCTGTTTCTTGATCTGACGTGAGAAGTAACCTCTCCAAAATATCTAAGTTACATTATTTTCGAGAAGATTTTCGAGCAGAATTGAATTGCACGGTATTGGCTTTTTCTGAGAGAGCCTCGATAGGCAAGTAAGGTGTGTTGAACAAGGCATCCATGCAATTAAAGTAGGTGAAAGCTTTGCTTTCTCATTACAAAAATATGTATATCGATCAACATTGACTTTAAAGGTACTTTATATTTCCTTATTCAAATATTTCAAAAATCCTTCAATTCCAGTATTTTTTCTGAAGACCCTTGTGGTTTCTCAAACAGTTTTTGACTAGAATTTTCTTGGTCTCTCCTGACTGCTGCAGATTGTGTATCTTACCTTTTTTTTTTTTTTGTTTTACGAGGTGGAAAATCCCTTCGAATCTCCGACTCTTGGGGGAAATAAGAGCCGGAGTATGTGGTGTTTCCACTAAAAACCACCTCGACTGCCACCATGTACCTGTGTGTCGGAGGGTGGGGCATCACCTAAGCACTCGTCGCCACCCTCCGACGGGTATTGGCCCGCCAGATGGTCAGGCGGGCCCCGAACAAAACCCCCTTGGCGACGGATTTAGGTGTTGGACTCCGCCGCCAAAACGCCCAGCGGCCACAGAGGATAGGGAGGACGGCAACGCAACACCGCATCTCCTCTTCCTCTGCGGCCCCACCGCGACGCATCGAATGGTGCGCCCCCATTTGGTCGCGAGAGATAGGGCGCGCGGCAACGCAACACCGACACGCCTCTCCTCCCGCGACCGCACCCGACTGCTAGGGATAGACAGAACTGTCCCCCGCACCCGCACCGTTGGACGCATCCTGCGCAGGCCCCTCCAAGCCCACGCGGAGCGTCCCCTCCTGGATCCCTCTTAGCTTCACCGCGGGTGACCAATCCACGGTTACTGAGCCCCCCCACCACGACAAGGTGGAGATCCCACGGGGGGGATTGTGTATCTTACCTTGAAAACGTCAACAATAAGTATAAGCTGTGATCTTGACTTTTTCTGTTGTGTCAATTTATTATAAGTCTGTGGTCTTATTTGCCTTTTCTGGTTATTTTGAAAAGAAATAAGAAAACTCTTGGTTTCATTCAAAAAGTAAAGTTAATTCGCCTTCTGTTTGTATCTTTCTTCACAAAATCCAGCTTTTTTACTAATTCTCCATCTGAAATGTTGTGGACTATTTAAAATATACATTACCGTTCAATAACCTTAATTCCAGAAGTTACGATTGCTTATAGTGATGTTATTCATTTGATGACCATAGTGCTGTTTTGTAAATTTTTATTTACGAAAAAAATGTAAAAAGAAACTTTAGGCACATACATTCCTATGGGTCTAATTAAACGATAGTTATATAAAGCTATGAAAAATATAAATATACCGGAAAAAGCTTGGGAAACAAAATATAAAACACCTGTTAAATTGTTCGTTGGAATCTACTATTGCATTTTCATACGGTTTAAGTAATGAGAATATTCACGCTATATCTAATCTATACTCTTTACATATAAATAAAATTGAAGTGTCCGTTTGTGATTTCAAAATAATTATGGATTTTACAAGTGGCTATACTTAGTTATACGATTCTAAGTCTTAAACAACCCTTTTTAATATTTTTGTCTGTCGCTCTGTCGGTCTGCCAGTCTGTCTGTCGACCTGTCAAAAATATCAAAAAAATATAATACATATCATTTCTACTCACATACAAATATTAACAATAATGTGCAAAAAATATTCTATAGTCCCATTTTTATGTTATATTTAAAATAAGCTTGAGAATAGAGGAAACTGAATCTCTTTTATGAAAAAAATCATAACTTGCATCTTCTGTTGGGATTTCTACTCCACTTGGTATTAACATTTCCTTAGCCGCTTCACTAAATGGTTTCGAGTTCCTTTGTGGTTTTGGCCTCATGCTGTTTCGTGATCTGACGCGAGAAGCAACCTATTCTTTCACACATTTCGACTTGATTTTCTTGGTCTCTCCTGACTGCAGCAGATAATGTACCCTGCTTTTAAAACGCCAAAAATAAGAAAAATCTGTGATCCTGACTTTTTATGTTGTGTCATTTTATTTTAAGTATGTGGTCTTATTCGCCTTTTCTGGATATTTTGAAAAAATAATCTCTTGGTTTCGTTCAAAAGGTAAAGTATATTCGCCTTCTGTTTGTATCTTGCTTCACAAAATCCAGATTTTTTAACAAATTATACACCTGAAATATTGTGGACTATTCAAAATAAACATTACCGCATAATAACCTTAATTCCAGAAGTGACAATTGCTTATAGTGATGTTATTCATTTGGTGACCATAGTGATGTTTTGTAAATTGGTATTTATGAAAAAACTGCAAAAATAAAGTAGGCTTTAGGCATATACATTCCTATGGACCTAATTAAGTAATAGTTATATAAATCTATGAAAAACATTAATGTACCGGCAAAAGCTTGGGAAACAAAATAAGAAACACCGGTTAAAATATTCGTTGAAATTTATTATGGCAATTTAATACGGTGTAAGTAATGAGAAATATTCACGCTGTATCAGATCTATATTCTTTACATATCAATAAAATTGAAGTGTCCGTCTATGATTTCAAAATAATTATGGATTTTGCACTTGCAAAAGGATTTAGAATTGTGTAACTAAGTATAAGTACTTACTTATACTTAGTTACACAATTCTAAATCCTAAACAACACTTTTTAACATTTTTATCTGTCTGTCGGTCGGTCTGTCGACCTGTCAAATATCATAAAATAAATATCATAAAATATATAATACACATCATTTTAACTCACATACAAATATAAACAATAATGAGCAAAAAATATTCATATTTAAAAAAAAAATAACCTTAAGAATTAAGCAAACTGAATCTCTTTTGTTTAAAGAATCATAACTTGCATCAGTTTCGTTTCCGTCATGTTGTCATCTTCTGTTGGGATTTCTACTCCACTTGGTATTAACATTTCCTTAGCCGCTTCACTAAATGGTTTCGAGTTCCTTTGTGGTTTTGGCCTCATGCTGTTTCTTGATCTGACGTGAGAAGCAACCTATTCAAAATATCTTAGTTTCATTACTTCCGGGAAGATTTTCGAGCAGAATTGAATTGCACGGTACTTATTGGCTTTCTCTGAGAGAGCCTCGATAGGCAAGTAAGGTGTGTTGAACAAGGCATACATGCAATTAAAGTAGGTGAAAGCTTTGCTATCTCATTACAAACATTTGTATATCGATCAACATTAACTTTAAAGGTACTTTATATTTCCTTATTCAAATATTTCAAAAATCTGTCAATTATTAATTTTGCATCAATTCCTGTATTTTTTCTGAAGACACTTGCGGTTTCTCAAACAGTTTTCGACTTGAATTTTCTTGGTCTCTCCTGACTGCTGCAGTTGGTGTCTTGCTTTGTAAACGTCAACAATAAGTCAAACGTTTTCTGTTACGTCAATTTATTTTTAGTATGTGGTATTATTTGCCTTTTCTGGTTATTTTGAAAAAAAAGAAATCTCTTGGTTTCGTTCAAAAGGTACAACTAATTCGCCTTCTGTTTGTATCTTGCTTCACAAAATCCAGCTATTTTCCAATTCTACATCTAAATATAGTGGACCATTAAAAATAAACATTACCGCATTGTAAAGATAATTCCAGAAGTAACGATTGCTTATAGTGATGTTATTAATTTGATGATCATAGTGATGTTTTGTAAATTGGTTTTAACGAAAAAACTGAAAAAATAAGTGGATATATTTAGGCACTAAAATTCATACGGACCTAATTAAACGATAGTTAGATTAGGTAATCTATGAAACAGCATGGAATACAAAATATTAAACACCTGTTAATATGTTCGTTGTGATATACTATTGCATTTTAATACGGTTTAAGAAAATGAAAAATATTCATGTAACACCTGCTGCACTACAATCTATACTCTTTACATATGAATAAAATTGAAGTGTCTACCTGTGATTGCAAAGCCCTAAACAGCCCTTTTTAACCTTTTTGTCTGTCTGTCTTTCTGTTTGTTCAGGTTTATCTCTGGAATGGCTTTACCGATTCAAATGCATTCACTGGAAGGTAGAGGACTTTATAGCGCTACTTATTGGCTACAATTTGACTCGATACGAAGCGTTGTGTCGCATTACTGAATCTTTACTTTTTCTACTCATATTTCTTTAATTTTCCAACGTGGTCTTTATCTATCACAGTTCTTTCAATTCTTACTAAATCTTCTATTTTAAACTCTGTCTAGGTCTGCCTATGTTTGTCAAACTGTCTTTAAGAGTAATCTTGCCGTTTTTCTATTCTTTCCTTTGCATTTGACCTCAACCGCATCAAATTATCACCGTCTATGCGTTCTGATACATCAACAATCGCGTCAGATAGAACGTTCTTAGCCCCACTAACTAATTGACAGCCAAACAGCAACTCTGAAGGGCTTGCGCCTGTAGTTTTATTTATAGTCGTATTAATCCCTAATTGGTTGTCGCCGATATGGTCATCCCATACATTATCATTACCACCGTGACATTAAGCGCTTAAAGCATCGGATATGGTACGATTAAAATGCTCTACCTGTTCGTTAGCTCTAGGGGTGGCTACTGCATTAAGAATGTGTTCAATATTTAGTTTTTCTACGAAATTCTTGAATTTTGAGCTCGTTAAACACGACCCACGGTCCGTTATTAGTCGCGAAGTCTCGAATTCAAAAAACGCACATACATTATTTTTTCAAAGATATTTATACAATAACCTGCATGTAAATATCGTTATTTCATTACACAGTCATAACGAGTTGAAGCTAGTCCTTGTATAGTCTTGTTTCCTAGCTCGGCTGGTGTTGCTAATTCTTTAGTCTCGTTACGAATAATGACTACTACCAGATTTATGCATAACTTACGATATAGTCATCGTCCTATTATTATCGTTGCTGAAGTTTTACGTTTGAGGGTTTTGTTTGGGGTGTTAAATATGTGGTATTTATGGACCTACGTCCAAACACTCACCTATTTATTCTCTAGGTAGTCATCATCATACAGGGCTTTTAATGGTATTAACTCTTAGCCCGAAATTCGTGCGTCAGGTGGTTGTATTTCAGTGTAGATGCTGACATTCAATTTATAAAATCTCGCCCTTAGTAGCGCAAAATTCATTTTATTGAAGAGTTGTAAACATCGCCATATGCTCGAGCCAGTAATTGTGGCAAAGATTTTCAATAATAATGTTTAACAGTAGGAGCAAATTTTCCTTTTCAGCGCTGTATATCATTAGTTGCGACAGTTTTCATGTCGAACTCTAATAAATTAGTAAAATAATATACGTTTAGTGCAAAACAAATATTACGGCCGAATGTTACTTCATTCAGTTTTACTGATTAAAGCTCATCCTGGTTTTTTTATTTAATTACCACTTACCCCGTGCCTCAGAGAGTACGTTAATCCGTCGGATCTGGTTGTCATGCAGATCTTTGATAGTTGTTATAGTGAGTGAATACCCCAAAGTACCCCAAGTGAGTATTCCAAATAAACTGGACGTAGTCTAAGCCATGGCATATCGTTATCCCTTGGGGTAGCGGAGATCAGACAGGCAGTCGCTCTAAGGAAAAGCTGATATTCAGCCGAATCCGATTTAAGAGCAAGGATTTTTGTTGTGAAATAATTATTGCAATTATAGGCAGAATAACTTTCACTTCTTTGTCGCGTTCTTAACATTGCCCCCGGTTGTGATTTATCCCCATAAGATTCTCTTATTATTCCAAGAAGAACCTGAGGCTCGCCAAAATGTCAAGTCATTATGACATAAATGAGTTAAAGCTGAAACTGGATTACAAAACACTGCCATACGTTTTAAGTCCTCTAACCGAAATCTCATATTATAATGCAGATGTTTATGCTAATTTAAACGGTGAGGATGTTTCACAGATGGCACTAAAGATCATGAGTTATAATATTATGATACCCCTCTTATCATATCGTACAATCTATTTACTTTCACCCTATTGACTATGTAAGTACTCGACGGTCTAGCTTGTGGAGACGGCCCTTCGTAATATTCATCTGTAGTCGATACCGACTGCTCCGCTGGGATCTGCACTGTTTCAGCGCTGCTGCAAACTTAACACGCTAAGTTGACTCATTAATTATTTAATTATACTAAATCAATCTCCGCACACATTTATATGTTATAGTCCGCCTGGATAGTTTTAACGACCGCCAAAGTTGTGTCTCGTATTTCTAGCCAGACCGTCAGTATTGAGACAATGGAATTATTTACGATAAACTGTTACCAGATAATGCTATTTAACTAGGCAGTCATTTCGAAAGCTATTTCTTGTCAGCGGTTCGTCGGTGGGGCCACTCTCTCAAGTACTTTTAGGGCTGCCGTTTATTCATTGTCGCGACATTCATAAGTTCTGCAGCGGCGGAACGTTAAGAACTGCTTAAAATGTTGTGTTATTTTAAGTAAGGAGATAGTTCCTTTAGCTTTGCATTGTCGCAACATAAGCAGTGTATAACTCTTCTGCAGACTTTTAAGGATCTAGATTTTTTATTACCAGACTAAAAACTAGACAGGGTGCATAGGAGTCCCATCAAGAACTTAGGGTCCCAAGTCAACCTCACCTGCAAGTGGTGCACCTGCTGATCAACGGACGAGGCTCTGGCAAACAAATATCCCGATGAGCGGCAATAGGCTCGCCACCTATTACGTGGGATCAAAACACTGGCGAAATGTGGGCGTTTAATTCGCCTCTGCCTACCCCTTCGGGGAAACAGGCGTGCGTCTATGTATGTAAAAACTAGACAGAAATCTATGCCATATAAATGGCATAGATTTCTTGTATGATCTTATTTCCTTACTCGGCTAGTGTTCTTCGGTTGATGGTAATTCTCAAGTCTTATCTGCCTGACTGACTACTGGAAGATTTAGGACACTATATAGTCATCGTCTTTTTTTTAAATCGACTTTATTATATTGTACATATTGGTTTCAACTTAGGGGTATTGCACTGAGCAGTCTAGTTACTGTATGTACTCTACTGAAGAGTTGTGACGATCGTTGAAGTTTCTCGCCAGGTTGCTTATTATTGTGACGTACATTTTACGGTACTACGTTTAACAACGCAACGATTTTATCTTAACACGTTTGGGGAAATTGTATTGCGCTATTTACATGTAGTATTAGTGGACAAATTAAACACTCCCTTATTCTCCAGATAGTCGATATCAGGCTGAGCTTGTAATGATATTATCTTATATCCGGAATTTTGTGCCTCGTGTGATGGTATTTTATTATAGATGGTAACATCTAGATTAACGAAGTTTTACTCTTAGCAGCGCATAATCCATTATATTCAAAAGTTATGAAGATCGTCAAATGCTCGTGCCAGTTATTACGGCATAGATATTTTATACGATAACCTGTTCGAAGTTATTGCTATTACATTAGGCGGTCATTTGAAATAGTAGCTGTTTCTTGTAGGAACTCAATTAAAAACGCCGCTGCTATTATTCTGCTGACCCTTTCACTCAAGACGATCTTGCCGTATTTGTCTTGCAGTAATAGTTATTTATATAAGAAGAAAACAACGTATTCCACTTTGGATCAATCATCAAAGGAATTATTCTTTCCATCAATAGGATACAATACGATCATACTTTCTTTATTACAAAAGGTCGTGGAGTATACTAACTGGGGAAACCACGTTAAAAAGAATGCGCCAAGTACACTACCTCGTAGGTGGTGCGGAAATGTGTGCATATTATGTAAAATTTGAATTTTGTAATTATAAGAACCGCGATATCTCACTAATAGTAAGTCGTACTAGAAAAAGTCAGTCTTACGCTAGTACCATTACAGATAATATTACTATGTCCTCCAACCACCCACAAAGTTGACCAGACCACTCAACTAATAGTAGAGTTCAGGAGAAGTTAATACCTTCCTGCAACGTTTTAGAGTCGGAGAAGATGATTTATTTCATATTAATAGGTATAAGGAGTTGAACTGAAGAACAATGTGTTTGTCTTCAATTGGGACAGATTTCATGTCAATTTCCAATGAATTAGTGAAATTGTACGCCTTTGGTTCACCAATTTTCATTTCGCCGCAATATAACTTCATTAAGTTACTAATTAAAGATCAACTTTACTGGGTGATAGTAAATATCAAGTGATAATTTCATTGAGTGAGACGAGTTTTGCTCTAAATATGTAATTTCGACCCAAGGTTATTCCATTTAATGTTTCCATGTCGGCTTCAGCAGTGTTTGACTGATTCTTTTAATATCATAGCTGATATACTTGGTATGAAATACTCCATTTCTTATTATTTTCTCGTCGGGATTTTTTGTGATATAAATATTTCTTGTAGGTATTTGCTCTGATAAGAGTAAACGTTTTTAGTGTTCATACTTCTCATGTTCTTCTGGATAACCAGAAGAACAGTCTAACTAATAGTCAACCATAAGGTTGCAATATTTTTCATGTGAATCTGGAGGACAAACGAGTTCACGGCATTTTAGCTATAGGTGTCGCTATTTTATGAGCCATTTAAAATGTAGTGAGTGTTCGATAGCTGCCGATGTTTCGCTGATTAAATTTACTTAGAGATTTTCTTGTATCATAAAGATGGCTTCCTAAACCGAAATCATGAACACTGACTAAGATGCAACTATTACTGCACTGGTTAATATAACAATATCATTTGTACTCTTCGAATTGTTCTAATCAAATGTTTCACTGGTAGTATTCCGCAGTTAATATTATACCAGTATATAAATTAGAAGAGTTTGTTTGTTTGTTTGTTTGGTTGGACGCGCTGATCTCAGGAACTAATGGCCCGAATTGAAAAATTATTTCTCTGTTAGTTAGCCCTTTTATCGAGGAAGGCTATAGGTTAAATAAGATCGCGCAATGAGCGACGGGCGCCAAGCAGTAGCCTTAAATAACGCGAGTGTAACTGCGGGCATCCTCTAGTATCGCAATATAGCAACTTGTAGCTCAGAACGTCATATAATTATGTTAGTAAAGGCTTCCGTAAATTTATTACAGCAGCGCTCGTCGCTGTTTGTCTGTTGTGGACTAACGAGGTTTCTTCACATAAAGTCTCAATAGTTATATTCTCAATATAATTGTATTGTTTTGTAGATACAAATTATATAATTTTCTTTCTTTCAACAGACACTGATGCATTTTAACAGGGGTCATATTATCTTCTATATTTGACGACCGGGTTACGAAGGCGGTGGTGTCAGCGCTCAAGGCAATTGTTTGTGCGTGTGAACATGATTGTTTGTCTTGGTACACTTAATGTTGTAGACTTTTGTTAATCATGATTGTGACACCCACATGTGTGGCAATCGATATATTGTAATTAACTCTCTTTCTATCCAAGTGATTAAAGCACAAATATTTTGCCAAATAGTTCAATGGTGTAATGTGGAGCAATTACTTATATCTTTTAGAGTTTTCAAGATTTCCCAAGAGCAGTGCAGGTTTTGCTATAGGTCTATATAATACTAGCAGATTTAAGTTTTAGGGTTTTATCATCATCCTATTAAAATGTGATGATATTTGACTGTACAGCTATTGGCTTCAGCTTCACGGAGTCGTTTACATAGCAGCTTAAAATTCTACTAAGGATTTGTGACTGTGTATATAAAGAGTTCGGCAGAAATTAAGTAAAGTAGCTAAAATAAAGTCAAATATATGAAGATGTTCCCATACCTTTTCCTTCATACGTCATTGCACAGTTTGGGTCGAGGATCCTTAAAACTGTTTCGGTTCTTAAACTCCTCAGCCGTTACTTAATAACTATAAGGAACAAAGGACAAATGTCAGTAATGTTTACAGTCAGTACAATCAGTATTGTGTAACGGAGAGAATCAAAATCTATCGTATTGTTAGTACAAGGTTTCCCACGTTAAGCATCATTATAATAAGACATGTAATCTATGAATTCTAGGCCAATTCCTCCTTTCAAATGAGAAGCCTAGTCCAGCAGCGGACTGTTAAAGGCTAATGATGATGATGTAATCTATGACAGTGTATCGACTGATGGTTTACCGATTAAAGTGCAATATTTTTTAGATTGATTGAACTAACCAGGGCAAACCTAATTCCATAAGTGTTTGACATTGTAATGAGCTGTTTGTGTCGTGAATTATTGCATTTCACAGCTATTAAGCTGCTTCGAGGTCACTTTATAGTCATAGTGGACAGTGGGTACATGTACGATATTCTTATCACATGGATTGTGTTTATTGCGTTGGTATTGTTCAGCTAAAGATAACAGCACAAAAATTACGTAATTCCAGTTTAAGAGATGGTCATTGTGACAACGTTCTTGGCGACTTTTCAATCCGAAACTAGTTTCAGCTTAGCTACATATTTTGCATTACCGTAAATGACTCTTAATTTTTTTTAGTCAGCCTCACACCCGACGTAACGTAGAGATCCCCTCAGTAACTAATCATCCTTATAGTTTACTCCATTTATACTCGATCCCGAATGCAAACAATTCTATCCTGATACCTGTATAGAATTACCGTAGCCAGGCAGGCAAGTGTATCAGAAGTGCGCAGTGGAAGGTGTAATACATCTACCTGACCACGATAGACAATATATCCAGACACAATGCACTGCGTTGCACAGTGAGTAAAGTATTGAGTAGGTACATGAAAATTTTACCTTATATCTCCTGGTGATGTTCATGAAGTGGACCTATAGGATTAACTCATAATTTTGGCCAAAATAACAAGAGAATCGAATAGATACCAGTGTACAATTCGGCGAAGTCCTTCTCCAGACCACGATGCACGTTTGCGGTTCACAAAACTATTCACAAATGTTCAATATGTCATAAGTTTATCTTTTATCACAAAACACAACACAATTCGCGAAGCTACTAGGACGAGGTTTCCGGCGACTGGGACCGCAATTAACTGGGACCGCGGTCCTAGTTGCCGGATTTGTAAAAAAATAGTAATTATCTTCCAGCAACTGGGACCACTCATAGATGACTTAAATAAATCTATTGTTCAAGCCAATCGGTACAGTCAAACGAAAAATTTCTAAATTATTTATATAATTATCATTGACTCGTTCTAGACATGATTTTATACAATGCGCTTAGTAATAGATTAACCTAGCCCGTTTTTACATAATTCAATGCAAGGACTCCTAAAAGATATGAAACACTATTCTGCAGCATTAAAAAATCCTAAAGCCAGGATCAAACCAACGCGTTCAGCTTGCGTCCGCGGTGGCGTGCGCGGTGGCGATCAGATGTTTTGTACGAACTTATAGCGCGGTGTTCACATCTACGCGTCCTCTGATTGCACGCTGCGTCCGGTGCAGCGTCTGCACGCGGCGGTGGCGATCAGATCGCGCTTGTTGCGTTAGGACGCTGCTCACTGATATTATTTGTTGACGAAACTGTGTTTTTGTAGATTTTAAGTATGGTGGAAACGGAAGAAGTTATCAATTAATTCCATAAATACCCATTGTTGTATGATACGTCTCATTTTGATAAGGAGTTATCGAATGATGGTAGGTATTTACTTCACTGGCACTGTATATCATACCCACCTCAAGTTCACTTCTTGTTCCTCTTCGTCTTCAATAATAGCAGACAGAAGTAAAACTTCTTCAATTTCACTATCTGTATCAGACAGCATTTTAGTGACGCGACTACAGCCTGGTGAACGCCTAAACGAACGCGACAGTGTGCACAACTTTTGCACGCGCAATAATCGCCACCGCGCACGCCACCGCGGACGCGAGCTGAACGCGTTGGTTTGATCCTGGCTTTACGGTATCCAAATACCGAAGAGGAGGCGTTATTCGATTGCTAAGATGTTTCAAATAGAAATATTGTTTATGATAAGTTAAATCAATTATATCAGTCTAGTAGCGTGTTACTTTGTCTATTGAAAATTTCTGACTCTGGTCACACTATGAACTGTCAAATCATTCACTTTTTCTCATTGTCATTGTCACTGGTAGCTATAACATACCTCATTCATCTATTTTGGCCAATATATTTGTATGATTTGTCTCATTTAGCTCAAGCCTGACATCAGTGAAGATCTCAGGTAAGTTGAAATATAATCACTGTGAAAACACAGTACATGTGTTAGACCTTTGCCCTGGGCTAAAGACTTGATTAATTAATCGCTTCCACTGATCTCTGCAAACCTAACCCAGTTTTCAAGCCCAGACTCTAAACATAAGAGAGTCTGGTCTTGAAAACTATTAAATAATCTTTAAACTAACTATTAACTATTAATCACAATTAGTTTAAAATGGCCGCTATGGCTTCACACAAAATCAGTTAAGTAAATAATTATCACAAAATTAGCCTTAAAATATAAAAATAATGTTATTAATTTAAAACAACCTTTGACCACTGTTCTGTTATTTAAATATACTTAATAAAATGATTCATATAAATCGTGCTTATAATAATAATCAACAATTAACAATGAAAGTAATTATTTATCACAAAATCAGTCTTTAAGTAGTACCATAAACATTTAAAAAAAATAACATAAATCACAATTACTTTAAAATGGCCGTCATGGCTTCACAAAATCAGTCAAATTATAAAATAACATAAGACCTGTTATATTCGGAGTCAATATTTATATAATATTTATCGTAATCTCTCCAAAAAATGGCCGATAATTATTTTATAAATAAGTAAGTCATTTATAATACAGAATTATGAATATTTTTCATCTTATGTTTAGAGTCTGGGCTTGAAAACTGGGTAAGGTGTGCAGAGGTCAGTGGAAGTGATTAATTCATCCAGTCTTTAGCCCAGGGCAAAGGTCTAACACATGTACTGTGTTTTCACAGTGATTATATTTCAACTTACCTCAGATCTTCACTGATGTCAGGCTTGAGCTAAATTAGACAAATCATACAAATATATTGGCCAAAATAGATGAATGAAGTATGTTATAGCAACCAGGGTGTCCATCTCGGCGTCTTCAGAACACGCGGTGCAGATTTACACAATTTGAAAATGTTCAATATGTTTAAAAGTTTTATCACAATTAACCGTCCACCAAGACCTCAGCAAATCGGGGAACTCCATCAGCCCCAGTTACCAAACGAAGGATGCGCCCCCTGCGCCATCTGTGTGGCGGAAGGTTAGCCTCCTTGATCAAAACGAGGTCACCAATCTTGGGTGGATCGGTCTTGTCGGTCCACTTAACGCGTTGCTGGAGTATGTGCAAATATTCCAAATTCCAGCGTTTCCAAAAGCTCTGAGTAATCTGGCGTACCAATTCACCAGGTCTCGTATCAATATAGGGGTACTCAGGCAAGGCGACAAGTAGGCGACAAATCAAAAAATGGCCCGGCGTAAGGGCCTCCAAATCATTCGGATCTGAGGAGATCGGGCACAATGGCCGAGAGTTCAAAACGGCCTCAATCTTAGAAAACACAGTTGCGAGTTCCTCAAATGTAAGGACAGACTCACCGATTGTCCTGCGCAAGTGTGTTTTGGCCGATTTTACGGCGGCCTCAAATATACCACCTCAGTGTGGACAATTTGGTGGGGAAAACAACCAATTTATCCCACGTCGGGCAAGCCTATCACCTATATCAGCCTTGTTAGTTTCAAGAAAATTATCAACATCATTCAAATAATTATACGTGCCCTTGAAGTTAGTGCAGCAGTCAGAACGGATCAAAGAAGGCAGCCCTCTGCGTGATACAAATCTGTCAAATGTGGCTACAAACGCCTCGGTCGTAAGCGAGGAGACCAGTTCCAAATGAACGGCCTTTGTGGAGAGGCAAACAAAAACACACAAGTAGGCCTTAACAGTCTTGCTGTTTCGAAGTGTCGACGGTTTCACCAAAAAGGGACCAGCGAAGTCCGTGCCAACACCGTCAAACGTCCTGCTTTCAGTTACGCGATCTGCCGGTAAGTCCCCCATCAAGGGCTGCATGGTAGAAGCCTTGAGCTTATAGCAAGGGATGCAGCGAAAGACTACACTCCGAATAATTCTTCGGGCAGACAAGATCCAAAACTCGCGTTGCAAAATGGCCAAGAGCGCATTACAACCAGCATGCGAATTTTTAAGGTGACGGTCAGTTACCAACAAGCGTACCAAATGACCGTCCTTAGGTAACAAAAGGGGGTGACGTGCTCCGTAAGGGAGGTTGGCGTTCTTGAGACGCCCTCCAACGCGCAAGAGACCCGTATCGTCCAAAAAGGGGTTCAATTTAGAGACAGCTCCCGACAATTTCGATCTCCCTGATTTAAGGATAGCAATCTCCTTTTCAAAATGCGCCAATTGCACAGAACGAACCCAAAAGGTGAAAGATTCCTGTCGTTCCTGTGGTGAGATAAACGGTGTCAGTCGTTTCTGTTGTGGGTGCCTAAAGTTAAAAATAAAACGCTTTATCCAAGCAGTGACACCTAACAACTTGTCGAGGGAGCTGTAACGATTCAACAGAAAATCGGGGTCGAAGGCGCATTCTACCTTCTCAAGAGCGAGTGTTCGTAGACCCGGCAAATTAGAAGTATTCAAAACTGGCGTTCGAGGCCAATCGGTTTCTGGTCGACTCAACCATTCCGGACCCCACCACAGCGAATGACCTATCAAACTAGGCGTCAAGCATCCGCGCGAGGCACAATCAGCGGGGTTGAGCTCACCTGGCACGTGTCTCCAAACAAGCTTGACTTCGGATTTCTGGATTTGGGAAACGCGATTAGCAACAAATACCTCCAAAGTGTGGACAGACTCCTTCAACCAACAAAGTACAATTTGGCTGTCTGTCCAGGCGTAGGTCCCATCAATACAAATGCTTTTACCCAAAGTGTTAGACACGTGGTTCAATAAGCGTACAAGTAGTGCTGCTCCCGAGAGCTCCAATTTCGGAATGGTCAGAGATGTCCGAAGTGGTGCAACCTTGCTCTTCGCCATGATCAGGGAAACCCTCACCTGACCTGATGCACTAACTGTGCGCAAGTACACCACGGCCGCGTGACCACGTTCCGAGGCATCACAAAACCCGTGAAGGGTGGCCTTGTACTTCCCGGGAGGAAGGATGGGACGAGGCAAGGAGATCTCGTTGACGGCAGGAAGTGAGGATACAAAGGAGGTCCATTCCTTAACAAGAGTGCCGTGCAGAGGTTAGTCCCAGGTCAATCCTGCTGTCCAAAGCTTCTGCAAGAAGCATTTTGCCCAAAATATAATTGGACAGATCCAACCATTCGGATCAAAGGTTCTGGCGACAGTAGACAATACGAGACGTTTAGTCCAAGAACACGGCAATTTCAAGTCTACGTTATATGTAAAGATGTCTTGGACTGGTCTGTACTGAACGCCGAGAACAGCCATCATGGCGGGGATGTCAATAATCTCAAATAGATGTGGATCTTGCTGATAATCCTCTGGCAAGCCTTCCAAAAGCGCTGGTGAGTTGGAAATCCATTTGCGCAACTCATAAAGAGCGGAGGCCAAAATACCTATCAATTCGTCCCGCAGGAGGATCGCCTCGTCCACTGTGGAGGCGCCCGAGCAAATGTCATCGACGTAAATATCGTCTTTCAAGATGGCGGAGGCTCTTGGGAAACGTAAGCCTTCACGGTCTGCGAGCTCCCAAAGAGAACGTATTGCCAAGTAGGGGCTTGACCTTAACCCGTACGTATTAGTATTGAGCTCGTAGACGACCATGGGATCGCGAGGAGACTCTCTCCAAAGGATCAGCTGGAAGCGACAGTCATCAGGGTGGATAATAGTCTGCCTGAACATCATTTTTATGTCGGCCACAAAGACAACCTGATGTCGTCGGAAGCTGGTGATTACGTCACAAAGGTCCTTGACCAACTTGGGACCAGAATGCAAGCACTGGTTCAAGGATACGCCTGTTGAAGTCTGCGCAGAACCATCAAATACTGTGCGCAGCTTCCCAGTCAATGACTTCAATACCGCATGATGCGGGAAAAAGTAGTGCTCCACCGAACGCCAATCCAAATTTGACACAGACATGTGTCCCAACTATTCATATTCCCTCATGAACTCAATGTACTTCTGTCTGAGCTCCGGATCACGACCACAACCTCTTTTCGGCTAAAGGTCGTGACTCACCAAGCGGAGGCCGAACAGACAGGAAGGGTAGCTTCGTAATGATCCGACCAGAACGGAGTCGACCAGTGTTGTTCTGGAAGAACAGCTCGCACTCCTCATGTTCTGGATTCAAACAGGCAGCTTGAGGGGGCTCCTCTACCTCCCAAAACCTCTGAACCGCATCAGAGAGAGCAGAGCCTACAGCCAACAAATTATCAAGTTCGGGTGGAGGGGGTTCCCTAGGTACAGGTCCCATCAAAGCAAATCCAAATATTGTCGGGATGGCAGTCAAACCATTTAGCACCAAGACCCGTTTCCCACCAATCAAAATTCCACCGAGGACATCAGAGCCAATCAACAAGTCGATTTGTCCCAGTGTGTCAAATTTGGGGTCTGCCAGTTCCAATCCCGATGTCAAATTCACCACAGCAGCAGGTAGCTGTTTCTGTGGATGCATGCCCAAAATATTCTTCAGCACAATAGCCGAGGTTTTAATCCTCGGGTGTGAAGATTCAACAGGGCCAAACAAAACCTTAACTTGCCCTTCAACATTAGAGGCTACGCCACCTATGCCCCGTATACAATTTGGAAATAAACCCATATTTAATTTAACCTGCCCTACCAAATAAGTGGACACAATTCAACCTTGTGAACCTGTGTCCAATATAGCACGGACAACAACAGAGGTCCCCGTGGGTCCCCAGACCCTAACAGCAACCGTTGGTAGGATAACGGTCTCAATGGGGGAGGTTGGCGTTATAGGGCAGGAGTCAATGACCTATTGTTGCCTGGGCGGCGACCGTTGGCCAGGACCAGGCAAGTCAAAACGAGGGTGCGGCTTGAAGTCCTCAAAGGCGCGATTGCTTGATCCGCGCGCCATCTGTGGGGGGTCATAATGACGCACCCACCCAAAACGAGGTGGGCGCGAGTCAAGGCGGGGACGCTCCGCCAAAGGTGGGAAATACCTGGGGCAGCAGTCATGGTGCTGGTGACGCTGAACAGCACATTCAGGTGCGCGAAAGAGAGGAGGCGTGCGCACGCTGCGGTTCTCCAAGCGGGGCGAGTGGCGATCAATTGAACGAAGCGACTCTCGGCTGCGTGCCGGGAGCCTCGGCTGCCACCTTCTAAACACCCGCCCATGCGCGGCGTCGGCTGGTTGGATAAGCGGCCTACGTCTCTAGCATTCATGCAGAGAATGTCCAAATGTTGTCCTCCACAGTGAGGACTGGGGCGAGAGTTTGGGCAGTCTCGCTGGTAGTGGGACCCCAAACAAGAGAAGCAAAGGCGGCGGGCATTCGCGATGCGCCTACGAGAGGCGACATGTAGGTCCAAGAATGCCCTACAACTGGCCGTTCTGTGCCCCGTGACCTTGCAGTAGGAGCACTCCGCTGGGCTCTGCGTGACCGCAAAGCGAGGAGGGCGCCGGTCAACATTGGCTCGGGTGTGAACGCAAGCCTGCTCCTTGGCCTTGGGCGGCTGCGTCTTAGCCGGCGTGTCACCACCGGAGTTGTCCAAGACCCGGCACTCATCCTCCAGGAACCTTTCCAGGTCAGCAAAGGGGGGCAGATGGGTCGCGCTATCCCCACCAAAGCGCTGTTCAAAACGCGACCTCAGGTCGGCAGGCAGCTTTTTCAGCACAATGTGCACCAATAGATAGGACCATTGGTCCACGGGCAGGTCAAGGCACTTAAGTGCGTTGATGGCCACCAAAAGCGGGTTCAAAAGTTGGGTTCGCAACCCAGAGACCCGGGTGAGTGTCGGCAAACCCAAAATCTGCTCGATGTGCGTGTCGGCGAGGCCACGCTTATTATGGTACCTACGGGTGATTAGGTCCCGAGCCATCTGGTACGCCTCGTCAGACACGGGCAGATGCTGGATGAGGCCCTTGGCCTCCCCATCCAGAACCGACATTAAATATGCCAATTTTTGTGCTGGCTGAAGGTCAGCCCTGTCATTGACCAGGCTGTCGAACAAATTAACGAAGCCCAGGTAGCTTCCTAGGCAGCCATCAAAATGGGGGAGGTCCAAAGTAGGGAGCCTACTCACCAGCCCCGGTGCTGACCTAGGAAGCTCCTGCTTCAGGCCGGGTTGCCCTTCCCTATCGGCAACTAGTTGTCTCGCACTATTGGAGACAGCATCATACAGGTCTAAGACCTGGGCATAGTCTTCGCTGACCTTATTTCGCTGGTCAGCGGTGAAATCTTTGACTGAGACTTCGAGTCAGCAAGCGCTGAAAGTGCGGAATTGCTGTTCCACACTTGCCAGGCGATCGTCAATCCGCTCGTACCTTTGTAGTAAGGCCTGCTGGCGATCAGGCCGGTTCACTAAGGCACTGGCCGAGTTAAA
The DNA here is from genome assembly GCA_944739405.2 of Euclidia mi. Lineage (NCBI taxonomy): Eukaryota > Metazoa > Arthropoda > Insecta > Lepidoptera > Erebidae > Euclidia > Euclidia mi. Next base: position 55,610,296 of record OX123199.2, read on the forward strand.
CCAGCGCAAATCTGATGCAATAGCACCAGCAGCCGCACGCAAGTCCTTGATAGCTGACATAATCAAAATTCAAAAGAGCCCGGACAAGCGTTAAATAATATTAACAATCAAAACTTATTTTTTCTTAATTCTTTGAAACCAACAAAGTATTAGCCTGTTTACTGTTGATACAAGCAAGTGACAGGTATCTACTGACCAACAAAATTAATAGTTTCAATATATTGAAACAAACACAAAAGTTATCAAAGTTGTAACTTGTAACAAATTAAAAGTTGAAACTTCAAATTAATTAATGAATTATTTGCAACAGACAGACTGGCTGTGTTTTATTGATATATACAGCTGTTATGTATCCAAACAAACTGACTTATTAATAGTAACAGCAACAAATCTATGCTAGATTTCAACAATTTAAATCAAACAATTACTGATTGAGGTTATGTATGACAATGTGTTTCAAGTTATGTAGGTCAACTTATACAATTAAATATTATGTATTTTAGACAATAACTGACCTGACAAACACTACAATACTGTCTACAAGGTGATAAGATACAAGCTTATACCAATCTGAGGTTTGTACTCAGTAATGCAACAGCGGCTAAATACAACAGCGCTCTGCACCAAAATTATGCCTAGAATTACCGTAGCCAGGCAGGCAAGTGTATCAGAAGTGCGCAGTGGAAGGTGTAATACATCTACCTGACCACGATAGACAATATATCCAGACACAATGCACTGCGTTGCACAGTGAGTAAAGTATTGAGTAGGTACATGAAAATTTTACCTTATATCTCCTGGTGATGTTCTTGAAGTGGACCTATAGGATTAACTCATAATTTTGGCCAAAATAACAAGAGAATCGAATAGATACCAGTGTACAATTCGGCGAATTCCTTGTCCAGACCACGATGCACGTTTGCGGTTCACAAAACTTTTCACAAATGTTCAATATGTCATGAGTTTATCTTTTATCACAAAACACAAAACAATTCGCGAAGCTACTAGGACGAGCTTTCCAAAAGGCGATCAATATAATTCCAACACGCAAAAATACAAATTTACAATACTGCGTGGGCGCAAGAAATTCGTGTCTTCCAAGCAACTTTTTCAGAACAGGAAGTGAATGACAGTTCAGTGTGACCATTGTCAGAAATTTTCAATAGACTAAACAAAATGTTACCTAATCGATATAATCGATTTGACTTATAATAAAAACTAATTCTATTTCAAACAATACCTAAAAATCCTTACCTGATCTTGGGCAGCAACATGTTTGCGTATCCTCGCGATCCATGCGCCTCCATCACCGATGAAACCGTCATCTGCCATCACCTGGAACTACAAGAACTCATCGCATCACTAGACTACGTCGCACAATTACTACAACACAAGAAACCATACAACTGCACCTACGCCACAGTAGAATTCAACGAGAACATCATACACCAAATTAAAGAAAACAGCTGGATCGCCAGCTTGAAACAAGAAGAGGTAATCAAGACAACCTGCGGAGAAGAAGTATACTACCTACCAAAGAAACAGTGGCGTCGTCCTGATATCAATCAATAACCAATGCACCATTAGCATAGAAAGAAGAACCCTACGTACACATAAGAAATTCCTCATCAACAGAGACAGCATTCTTCTGCCTAGAACACAGTACAGCACAACGAATAAGCACTCACAATTGAAACTACAAATAGAAAATGTTCAGCTCAATGAACTAGACAAACTAGTAGAAAAACGAAAAACTTACAAGAAAAGGAAGAAACAGTCATCATCGCTACTAAACCCAGTTGGCCCACCATATGCCTGTATGCGATCATGACACAAGCCGCCATAGGCTTTATCACCCATCGATATCTTCACCGAATGAAAAGAACAGCAACGACCGAAGCCAAGCAGCTCCAGCCACAAGAGCCCTTGCTACAGGACCAGCAGTCTTCGGCGTGCTTCTCACTTAAGGGGCTCCCCCCCGAGTTACGTTGGTGTAAATACCGCCGTCATCTCTCATCGAGCATCACCTTACACTTTAACTACAATGGTTTAGATTACGCCCGACCGAACCCTGTACTTTTGTTTTTAAATAAAATCAGTTCTGTTTCAACCTCTAAGCCGGACAGTAGTCCGATTCTACCACATACACACATCACCATCTAGTCCCAAGCTAAGCAGAGCTTGTGTTATGGGTACTAGATAACTGCTTGACCGCGCACAAGTGACTATTCTCCCTTTTTGGTTACAGCGCTATACTCGGTCTGAATTTACTGTTTGTTTCTATTACGTAATGTTTTAAATCCTTTTTCTCTGTTCTATTCAAATCATTGAACATTGCTTCATGCTAAAAATACGAAGCGAGTCTTAAAATCGTTAATCCGGAACGAAAAAATAATAAGCAAAAAAAGCAAAACAAAAATGAAAACTTAAAAATCGCAACAAAAATGTCAACTAGGTATTTCGTTCCTTTTTTAAAAAAAGGGAACCGCCTTCAAAAAATTGACCCACTGAAAGGTACGAAATAATTTTTACATACGCTACCCCTAATCCTCTCAAATTTTCTTTCGAATTTGTCCCAAAAACTAATTACTAAATTAAACTAAATACTTAGTTTTTGAAGTCGGTGCCAAACCAAATCCCTCTAAAAGTTAAAAAAAAAGGCCAAGGCCTCTATTGTTTGGCGTCATCCTTTCCAAACTAGCGCAGCGCATTCAATCTACATACCTATTTAGGTACTTACAGCCCAAAATAGCTAAGAAGAATAATTATTTTATAATTAAGCATTTATTTCACACTTTTTATATATTTTATATATTTGTTGCTTTTTAGAGTATATAGGTAGATTATTTAAAATTTTATTAAATCTGATATTATTTTGAAGCTTTATTGATTTGATACATTCGTCTTATTATTTTCTCTAATTGCCAGTATTCTTTTTTGTTTTTGTTGGTTTGGCACCGACTTCAAAAACTAAGTATTTAGTTTAATTTAGTAATTAGTTTTTGGGACAAATTCGAAAGAAAATTTGAGAGGATTAGGGGTAGCGTATGTAAAAATTATTTCGTACCTTTCAGTGGGTCAATTTTTTGAAGGCGGTTCCCTTTTTTTAAAAAAGGAACGAAATACCTAGTTGACATTTTTGTTGCGATTTTCAAGTTTTCATTTTTGTTTTGTTTTTTTTCTTATTATTTTTATTTCATACTTTTTAGTGTTAGGTACTTCGTTCGTTTACTTCAGGTTTTGTGTTAACTACTCTTTTATTTATTTCATAATTTTTAGTGATAGGTACTCCATTTACTTTAAGCTTTGGGCTAATTAATAGTTTGTTTATAGTTAGATTTTTCAATTATTTTAGTGATAAGTTTTCTGCTAGTATCAGTCTGTAATGATGACTTTGGCATAGGTACCTACTTTTATTCTGTGTGCCTATGGGCTAAGGCTTGATGCTGCAAGAGAGATATGAGTCTAGGGAAACAGCCACATACTGAAGGACGCCCTCCGCAAATGCTGCTCCGGCTGATCCAAACAAATGCGGCGGACTTGTACATACTATTGAATTGGCTGTGAGCTCTCGTATTATGCTCCAGAGAAATATGTCAATAACGGGGCAATGGGTGTTCCTAAAGGATTTAAATGGCCGGCACTAAAAAGATATCAACTTGAGCCAGGTGAACTGCCTGATGTCATTTTGATATTACTTCATAATCCATCAATAGGATTGCGTCTTAAAGATGATGATGGATACATTTCCATAGCTCCAGTGACAGCGACCTATCAATGCAATCGCGTTATGGTGATATCGAGAGGCGGATGTTGCCAGTCATATTGAGTTGGGCTGTGACGGTACACAAGTTGCAAGGATGTAGGTACACTTAGTTCCGCGGTAATCGACCTAGGCCCTAAAATCTTTGCTAAAAGCCAATGCTATGTTTCCTTGAGTCGGGTCAAATCCCTAAAAGGCATGGCTTTAAGTGATATTGACTCGAACAAATTACTCAACCATCCCCACGACAACAGAACCTTATCCGAAATGACAAGAATGAAAAATATGCTCTCGCATTCGATTTTTTCACCGACTTTCTTTGTTTTTTGTTAATCGTAGAGACATAGACACGTACACACGAACACACACACACACGTACACACACACCGACACATAGGTACACACACGTACACATACAAATACACAGATATGCACGTGCGCGAACACACGTACACACGTACAAACACACACACATAATACATAAATATAACATGTAAAACCATTATACTGGCAGTTAAAATAAAAAGAGTGGCCACGAGTTTTAGTGCCCGTTCTTTCTCGTGGTTCTACCTATTGCATTGCGAACGTGGCAGTATATGTAAATGTAGAATCATCTAGTAATTAACTTTAATTTTTGACGTTCATAAGCGTCACTTTGTGGCCTAAATGAATAAATGATTTTGACTTTGACATACGAACATACTAAGAACCGATATATGTATACGGGTCACACTGAGAATCTTCTTTTTTGAAGTCGGTTAAAATACTAAAACTTTCTCCTAAGTGTAACTAATACTTTTTTCTGAAAACCGCATAAAAACCAGTTCAGCCAAACTAGAGTTAATCGTAGGCAAACTCAGAACCTTCTTTTTTGAAGTTGGTTAAGGGCCTAAAACCTTCTCCTAAGTGTAACAAATATTTTTCTGAAAACCGCATAAAAATCAGTTCAGCCATACTCGAGTTAATCGTGGGCAAACTTACATATATACGGGTCAAACTCAGAACCTTCTTTTTTGAAGTCGGTTAAGGGCCTAAAACCTTCTCCTAAGTGTAACAAATACTTTTCTGAAAACCGCATCAAAATCGGTTCAGCCAAACGCGAAATAATCGCGGACAAACATACATACATACATACATACATACATACAGGTCAAACTGAGAACCTCCTCTTTTTTTTGAAGTCGGTTAAAATAATGTCAAATGCCACTCTTTGTTTCGCGCGCTCCGTGATTACATGCTAATTGTATGCGTGTAATTAAATATTTTTATACAATAATATATATATATTTTTTTTTATTTAATTCGGTGTAGATAGAATTCCTCTACAGTGAAAACTCATAAAATATGTATGTCATCGATTTACTTTTTAAAATAATCATGTTTAAAATACACAATGTGTTGTGTGCTGCTAAGTATAATAAATTAGAAACTAAATATCAACAAAGAATTGATACGACTTGAACGAGTTATTCATGAGGTTGAAGAAAAACATCACTTCAACTTACTCATGTTACCGACTTATCAACAATAAATGTTTATGTTAGCGCGCTCATCTAGCGAGCGGCGGCGCGACATTTTGTTTGGTGAGCGGTCGAGCGAATTCGGCGAATTGGCGCTAGCGGTCAAGCGGATAATGGATAAACATACATATATACTTCTTTTTTGTAATTACATACATATTATACATTCTAATTCCCTAATGGACTATTTTAACCACCTGCATATGAAAATGGAAATACTGAAAATTAAAATAAATTTGTTGAAATAGAGTTCATACACTAAAACATATCTTTCTCAATGGAAAAGAGACCCTTACGGAAACTTGTTCATAATATGAGGTTCAGACTCTGTTGGAGGAAGTTCCACTGCAAGTTTTATTTTTCAAAGGAGCTTGATCATGGGCCATTATTACGTTATAGAATTTTCATGGTAGCTTTGCCGTACATAAACGAATGTACAAAAAAGGCTGCTGTATAGTCCATCGGCTGGTAATGTCTCGCAAGTACTTCATTTTCTGGCTGTCTTTATTCGGTATCTTTGGTTTGATCACATCTGTTAAAAGATATACTTTTCCGGCACTGGCACTAAAGCCTGCCATGTGGCCCATCATATGAGACTCGTTGAAATTTTGATTTTATTTGATTGTATATGGCTGCTTTAGTTAAGAATCATAACGATTGCCACAAATTTTCACAGAATAACCACGATTGTGGGCAAGTATTTGATCTCGGCACGTTTGAGCGTAATCTATTGGACTGCCTTGTGTTTGGTATGTTTGGACAGCATTGTACATTTTAGCTTCAGCTTCATGGAGACTTACAACAAGCAGCACAAAATAAGAGACTTATTATTATCACACTACGACATAATATATTTTAGTGTTTTCGGAATCATGACCAATGACATTTCTCTTGTTGAAGTCTTGTTACGCATTTATGTTTGCGGATTTAGTAATACAAGTGTCGTCATAGCTTTCAGGTATTTTATGTATTTTAGTAAATGTGTAATAATTTAAAACTTACCCTGTAATTTCCTTAGACTAGTAACATTCCAGACAATACTACTACTATGTCCTCCAATCACCCATAAAGTTGACCAAATTACTCAACTTATAGTAGAGTTCAGAGGAGAAGAGTTAGTAGAGTTCAGTTCAGTTGCGGTTTCATGGCTTCACAATTTTTTTTCAATACATGCTTTGAGACAGAAAAAATACTAAACCTGCGGAAAAAGTCTAAAATAATAGATTTTCTTAAACCGCTAAGCGCCCAAATGATCCAAAAAGCTTCCGCCCTATCTCACTCCTCTGTCAGACGTACAAGCTACTGGAGAGAATGCTTTTAAACTGACTGAGTGATATCATAGACCCAAAACTAATACTTGAGCAAGCTGGCTTCAGACCGGAAAAGTCATGCTGTGGCCAAGTTCTGAACCTCATCCAGTATATATTATAGAAAACAGGTTGGAAGCTGGCGGAGTCTCGAGGTTCATCTTTGTGGATCTCTCAGCACCGAGACACCGTAAACATACGGAGATTGCTGTAGAAGGTCGTAAACGTCACTGGCGACATGAAGTTTTCATCCCTTCTATTCGAAAAGTGTCGCTTTGTTCCTCTTTTAGCGGGATCAAAATAGCTCTTTTCTGTTCAGAGCTTTTTAGCGGCACACGTGATATTCCGCCTTACCCCCGTAAAGGGCTCTATGGGGATGGACATTTAAAAACCCTAATTCTCGTGGGAACGCAATGGGAACAATAAATAATATTTCCTAACACGGCGGCAACGCGGTTCGCAATCCATCACGTCTCGTTTCCCGCGAGGGCGAAAAGCGGCCTACGGAGAGCAGGTTTGCAACATTGAATGTTGGAGGAGGAATGAACGGCAAATTGGATGAAGTATGTCAGATGATGGATGATAGAAAGATTGATGTTCTTTGTGTTAATGACAAGCATTGAGAAAGGCATGTTAAGATGGTTTGGGCACATGGAGAGGTTGGATGACGATAGACTGACAAAGAAGATATATAAGGCAAGTGTGAATGGAACAGGACAAAGGGGAAGACCTAGGCGGACGTTCTCTGACCAGATTGGAGACATCCTGAAAAAAGGACAAGTCAGAAGTACCCTTAACAGAAGAGCATGCATGAGAAACTTGATGGGAGTGAGTGAAGCAAGTGAGGTATGTCAGGATCGTTGCAAATGGCGTTCCGTAGTCTCTACCTACCCCTCCGGGAAACAGGCGTGAGTCTATGTATGTATGTATTTTTAGCGGGGCGGCAAAGTGATTTGAATTTGGAACGACGATATATCATACATAGAAATCGAACGCAAATTGTATGAATAATTGGCTGGTACGGTTGGCTGCACGGGCGTGACCCGTGCTAAAAAGAAAAGCGCGCGAATTACGACTCTGTTCTCGTAATCAGTACGTAGGTACATACTTTATTGAATATTGTTAAAATAATGAGTTCTACGTCGAGTTATGACAGTGACAATGCTTTAACTCCTGAAACCATAACTAAAGAAGCTAACAACGACATACACAATTTATTACCCACGCAATCTCGGGAGAAATATTTAAGGGCCTATGATAATTTCGTTCTATGGAAAAACAAAAGGAGCGAAAACGTTTTCGGAAAATGTGTTTTTGGCCTATTTTCAAGAATTGGCCAAAATTAAGCAACCTTCTACCCTTTGGAGTATATACTCAATGCTTAAACCTACAGTTAATACCAACAAAAGTATTAACATTGATAGCTACTCAAAATTACTAGCCTATCTGAAGAGACTATCTGAAGGACACAAATCAAAGAAATCAAAAGTATTTTCTTATCAAAACGTTGAGGCTTTTTTAAATGACGCGCCTGATAAGGAATATCTCGCAACAAAAGTATGTATCTTTTAGTATTTCCATTGTCATCTATAAACAGTGTGTTATAAAACGTGTACATATTGTAGGACCTACTTGTCTGATTTCCTTTCTGTTTTGTTACAGGTGGCTTTAATATTAGGCAAACATGGAGCTTGTCGTTGTAACAAGCTTATAAAAATAACACTCAGATGAATTACTTTTAGTGAATTTAACTGACATAAAAACAAAAATTGATCGGTCATTCGTTATTCGTGGCCAGTACAAACGAATAGTAGAAAAATATCAGAGCCTGCGTCCTTCTTATATGTCACCTAATAGATTTTTTATTAGGTACCAAAATGGAAAATGCATCAAATAGGTTATGGGAAAAAAAAAGAATATCTTCAATGCCCCTGGAAATGACTATGTACTTGAAGTTCCCGATTGCAAGCTATACACAGGACATTGTTTTCGCCGAACGTCCGCTACACTTTTGGCAGATTCTGGAGCAGACTTTACTGTTTTAAAGCGGCCCGGAGGGTAGAAATCGAGCTCGGTAGCAGAAGGTTACATCGAAGATTCCATTGAAAATAAGGAAAAAACTAGCACGCGCATTGTAGAAAATATTAAATTAAGACCTGAAGACAATAATTCGTCCATACCATTGTCGCCACGTCCTTCTACATCAAAGGATTCTGTAACTTTTCTTGAGCACCAGTCAGATAATAAGATTACAAACACTCAAAATGTAAATGGATCGACAACAATATCGATCCCAAATAAAACAGTGATAATAACTTTTGAAAATTGCGCTAGTGTAGGTATCAAATATAAATTTGTAATTGTTTTAACTTACATTCACACGTATAATTTTATTAAATATATTCATTAATTACATAACACCGTCTCTTATTTATTTTCTCATAGAAAGGGGATGAAAAGTAGAGTATATGACTCGAGAGCAAATTATTTTTCCCTCGGGCAATGTACTTTGAATCCCTTGCTTAGCTCAGGATCCTACGTTAGAATCCCTCGCTACGCTCGGGATTCTATTCTAGAATCCTTCGCTTCGCTCGTGATTCAAAGTAGCGCCCTCGCCGTAAAAATACTATTTTGCTCCCTTGTCATACAATCGACTATTGTTCTTCTTCTTGGAGAACTTCTGCGGATTCGACACTTCCGAGTTCATAGGCTTTTGGAAAAGAGCAGGTGGCGCTGCCAAAAAAATGGACTGCCCCAAGGTAGTGTACTGGCTCCGATGCCATTCAATATTTACATCAACGACCAAACAAAGATTTCAGACACAAATCGATTCATTTACGCAGATGACATAGCACTCGCAACACATACTTTATCAGCCGCATTGTGCAAGCTAGGCACTTACTACGATGAAAATAGTCTGAAACCTAATCCGGCAAAAACACGATCCTGTGCATTTCACCTGCGTAACAGATCTGCGAATTGCGATTTTCATTGCAGCCACCCAAAATACCTGGCCATCACTCTGAATCGAACATTAACATACAAAGCCAACTGTGAAAACTTAAAACAAAAGGTCTCTGCACGCAATAACCTTTTGCTCCGATTAACATTCTCAAAATGGAGCGCTGCGGTTCAGATTTGCGTACAACAGGATTGGCTTTGTGTTTCTTTGCGGGCGAATATGCATCCCCGGTTTATTAGAGTTAGGTTATTACAATATTTGAATTGAAAATGTTTAATTTTTCAAATAAAAAGCTATATTATTAATTATAACTTTATACTAATGTTGATTATTTTTATATGTGATTTATATTGTTTCAAGACTTTTAAGCCAATAATATTGAATTGTGTATAAGCTTAAAAGCATTTTATATTTTCAATAATCAGAGACCTAAACAAGTCGTAATAAATTGTAGATACAAACTGATATTGTTGCCAAGTTACCTTAGTTTTACAGCATCCAAAGTAATATTAATTTGGATGCTGTAAAACTAAGCCCTGGTAAAGATGTGAAAGTTTTTTATAGCGGCTGCTGACGCTACAAATGATATACAAGGCGCACTATCGTGTAAACACATCGCAGCAGTCGTCCCCCCGAAGTCGAAGCTAAACAGTTTATTTATTTCATAATGAAGTATTACACGGGAAAGCATATATATTTCGTCTTATGAAATCTTTTAACCCCACATCGTATTCTTATACCCTGTTTGATGTTCTAGTCAGCACAATTATATTTACCCCGTAGGTTAAAGTTCCAGAATAAAAATTATCTTATTAAATTTTTAAGAAAGAGATCGAGCCCTTCAGTTGATATTAAAGAACGGGGATCAGTACTAATGTCAAGCTTAACCTAAATCGACTAAGATTATCCAGTATGTGAAGACTCCCTTCTTAGTAAACCCTTATGGTCACCAAGGAGCAAACATGAATAATTTCAGCCTTTTACGCTTAATACTTTCAGCTGTGAGTTGCCTGTTAGTCAGTCAGTAACGTAAGAATTTTATACATACAGATTTGCTTTCTCATTATTCAGTTATATAAAACTCGCAGCCAAAATGGCTTGAACCTTAATCGTTTCCAATAACTAAGAAAGGATGAACTAATGGTATCGAAAAGGCATAAAAAATCGCATAATAACCATATGGAATCACAAATTTTATTTTACTGAGGAAACAGTAACGCATAAAATTATTCTTAATAATCTCTTCAGACAAAAAGCTTTGATATGTAAAAATCGCTCATTTACACATACAAAATAATATGCACCTACGTATACTAAGTAGGTGCATATTGCTACAGCACATACCACCTAGCAGAAAACCTAAATTTCGCGGTAAGCCAGGCACCCCTCTCTACATATACACAGGTATATCTGCTTTTAACAGAACGCAGACCACTTGTGACACAGAGAGATCAAACACTCGATTAATGCCTACACGGTGAAGCACCTTTCGCGGAGTCCACAGGGCTGGAATTTGATTAATCTTATTTTATAAGCTCATCAACAATTACTGATACATATAATAGTAATAAATGCACTTATTTATATACAGAATAAATTATCAATAATATTTCTTTAATAATTAATTGAACTATAGCAATAAAAAGCAGCACTAAACTGTGTAAAGTACTTTGAAAATATTTACCACTTTTTTACAAACACTAGATCAACAAAATAAATCCCCTGGACTCCTAAATACTATTTGAGAATCTCACATAGCCTTGTCTGTTTGGTTAATCTGTGGCTGAGAGTCACACTGCGCATGTACAGCTGTACATGCGCAGTGTGACTCCCCCTCCTCTGTCTGCAATTTATTGATTTTCTCCTCGTTGTTACCAGTACTAGACGCCCTTTCGGCGATCACAGTCGCACACCTGTAGCAATGATTTTATGCCATTTATAAGTGCAACACATTTTTTTCTTGTCCCTAGTATTTATTTGGAAATATCATACGTATTAAGTGTGTGTGGTGAAAAATATTCTATATCTTTTTAAATATTTGAAATAATTGCATCAATTTCAACTCTCGAATCTATTATATTGTCAACGTCTATTGTGATTTCAACTCCATTTGGTATTAAAATTTCCTTAGCAGCTTCACTAACTGGTTTCGACTTCCTTTGTGGTTTTGGTCTCCTGTTGCTTCTTGATCTGACGTGAGAAGCAATCTATTCAAAATATCTTGGTTACAATATTTTCGAGAAGATTTTCGTGCAGCATTGTATTGTAGACACTTGCGGTTTCTCAAACAGTTTTCGACTAGAATTTTCTTGAGCACTCCTGACTGCTGCAGACTGGTGTATCTTGCTTTGAAAACGTCAACAATAAGACAAAGCTGTGATCTGATTTATACCTTCAATAAATTAAATTAACGCGATTAAAAATTTGCTAATTTATGTTGTATGATGTATACAAATCGCGAGGGTTTAAAATTGATTAAAAAATAAATCTCTTGGTTTCGTTCAAAAGGTAAAGCTTATTCGCCTTCTGTTTGTATCTTGCTTCACAAAATCTAGCTATTTTCCAATTCTACATCTGAAATATAGTGTACCATTCAAAATAAGCATTACCGCATGATAACGTTAATTTCAGAAGTAACGATTGCTTATAGTGATGTTATTAATTTGATGACCATAGTGATGTTTTGTACATTGGTATTAACGAAAAAAAAGAAAAGAAATAAGTGGATAAATTTAGGCACCTAAATTCATACGGAACTAATTAAACGATAGTTATGTTAGGTAATCTATGAAACAGCCTGGAATAAAAAATCTAAAACACCTGTTAATATGTTCGTTGGGATATACGATTGCATTTTAATACCGTTTAAATAAATGAAAAATATTCACATAACACCTGCTGTACTACAAATTTTGTTATTTATTATGTTAATGTTTGACAGTTTAACATTTTGGTGCCAATTTGAACGGTAGCGGTGTGTCACTGATTAAAGACCACAACTTATCATATTATCTTACACCTTTTATTTAACTCTATTGGCAATAAAGGTATTTGATGGTTTAACTTGTGGAGATGGCTCTTTTTAATATTTATCTGTAGTCGATACCAACTTCTCATCTAGGATCTGCACTGTTTCAGCGCTGCAACAAAGTTAGCCCGCTAAGTTCACTAATTTATGAATTAGAAAAAAATATCAATGTACGCACCCATTTATATGCGATATTCCACCGGCATAGTTTTAAAGTTCTTCAAAATTTTTGCCAGCCTGCAAGTAATAATTTTATGGCAAAGATTTTCACACGATAACGACGATTGAGCGCTTCTTTTGGGCGGTTCTATGTTGGGTATTTTTTTAAAAGGGCGATCATGTCCAGAATAGGTTATTTCTTGTAAGATCTCTTAACTAAACTCGGCCGTCGTTCTGCAGCTGATGCTAATTCTCGTGTCTTATCTTGGTTTGCGTGTTGTAGCCCAAAATTCTACTGAAAAGATGTTATGATCGCTAAAATTTCTCACCAAGGTGCTTTACTATGGCTATTATTTTTATACGGTTACTACGTTTAATCACAAAGATTTTATCTTAGCACGTTCGAGGGCATTGTTTTGAGCTGTTTAATATGTGGTATTACTGGACCACGTCCAAACACTCGCCTATTCTCTAGATAGTCGATATCATGCTGGGCTTTTGGTGATATTATCACTTAACTCGAATTTTGTGCCTCAAGTGGTGGTATTTCATTGTAGGTAGTGACATCAGATTAATAAAGTCTCACTCTTACTAGCGCATAATTCATTCTATTGAAGACTTGTTAACATCACCATATGCTCCAGCCAGTAATTTTGGCATAGATTTTCAAGAATAATGTTTAACAGTCGGAGCAAATTTTTCTGTTCAGTGCTGTTTATATGTCATTAGATGCAACAGTTTTCATTTTGAGTTCTTATGTATTAGCAAAATAATATGCGTCTAGTGCAAAAAAATGAATTACGCCGGAATGTTACTTCATTCAGTTTTACTGATTAAGCTCATATTGTTATGCTAATAGTGGCAAAGCTTATATTCATCTCAATCCGGTTTAAGCGCATGGATTATTGTTCTGCAATAATTATTGCACTTATAGTCAGAATTACTTGGCTGTGATATATCCTCTTAAGATTCTCTTATTATTCCAAGAAGAACCCGGTGCTCGCGCAAATGTCAAGTCATTATGACATAAATAAGCAAAATCTGAACCTGGATTACAAAACACTATCATAAGTTTTTGTCATCTAACAAAAAGCTTAGAATATGAGCTTGATGCAGATTTTGGTGCTTATTTGAACGGTGACGATGTTTCACTGATTAAAGTCCACAACATATCATATTATCTTACACGATGACATGTTGTTGAACTGATCCATGCCGTCGGCGGCACTCTACCTCGGGCCCGCTAACATCTCAGCGGCAGGGCCCATCGCCTGCGAACTATGGAAGATGTTGTTATTTAGAATCTACTGACGCTACATGCTGTGGTGTCTAAATAACACCTCACCATTGTTTCGCAAGCCCACGACGTTGAATCAAAAAACGTCCTATTTCTTAAATGTCTTAGCGGAAATCTAACCGTTAAGAAGGATATCTGGGTGGTCCAGAAGGGAGGATAAATGGTTTTATTCACATTACGAGGAGTTATTTCAGCAGACTAAAAAGCAAACTGATGTGCTGAATGAAGTGCCGGTTTATGATAACTGATGTAAAAGGTTGAAAGATTAATAGTTTCAATATTTGAAATGATCAGTGGTGAGAATCCTGTCATAATTTTAACATGGATCATTAAATAAACGTAGGCGATGACTAAGAGGTTGAGTAATAGAAACAGGCCGAGTTGTGCTACAAATTGTGTTATCACGATCGTTTGTTATACTGGAATAATCTGATAAAAGTGCCTTTTTATCGTCGACGGATTAGGACGGCCCTTAGGCTTTCAGAAATTTCGGGGTATTTGGATTCAAAGATTAATGGGTGAGATCTTCCACGTGTGTATAATATTGGCGAGGTGTGTCCAGTTTAACTAATTTAGAAAAAATAAATATTAATTAATAACAACACTTATTTGTTTTCCACAAATAAATGCTACAGAAAAATTGTGACGATCGCTAGAATTTCTCAATAAAGCCACATTACTATGGCTATGATTTTATACGATTACTACGTTTAATCACAAAGATTTAATCTTAGCACGTTTGAGATATTGTTTTGGACTGTTTAATATGTGGTATATCTGGACCACGTTCAAACACTCGCCTATTCTCTAGATAGTCGATATCATACTGGGCTTTTAATGATATTATCTCTTAGCTCGAATTTTGTGCCTCAAGTGGTGGTATTTCATTGCAGGTAGTGACATCAGATTAATCAAGTCTCAAGCTTACATATAGATTTAGGATTTTTTCGCTGCGTCCTACATCTATGCCCTTACTAGCGCATAATTTATTCTATTGAAGAGTTGTTAACATCACTATATGCTCGAGCCAGTAATTGTGGCATAGGTTTTCAAGAATAATGTTTAACAGTCGGAGAAATTTCTGTTCAGGGCTGTATATATGTCATTAGATGCGACAGTTTTCATATTGAGTTCTTATGCATTAGTAAAATAATATGCATCTAGTGCAAAAAAATGAATTACGGCGGAATGTTACTGCATTCAGTTTTACTGATTAAAGCTCATATTGTTATGCTAAGAGCACAGAATAGTGGCAAAGCTTATATTCATCCAAATCCGGTTTAAGCTCATGGATTATTTTTCTGCAATAATTATTGCACTAATAGTCATAATTACTTGGCTGTGATATATCCTTAAGATTCTCTTATTATTCCAAGAAGAACCCGGTGCTCGCAAAAATGTCAAGTCAGACATAAATAAGTTAAACCTGAATCTGTTTTCCAAAACACTATCATACGTCGTTTGTCATCGATAAGAAAGCTTAGAATATGACCTTGATGCAGATTTTGGTGCTAATTAGAACGGTGACGATGTTTTACTGATTAAAGACCACGACATATCATATTATCTTACACCTATTATTATATCGTATGATCGACTAACTTTCACTCTATTGGCAATAGAAGTGTTTGATGGTCTCACTTGTGGAGACGGCTCTTCGTCATATTCATCTGTAGTCGATACTGACTGCTCATCTGGGATCTGCATTGTGTCAGCACTGCAACAAAGTAAGCCCGCTAAGTACACTAATTAATGAATTTAAAAAAAGAACAAAATCAATCTACGCACCCATTTCTATGATATATTCTACCTGCATAGTTTTAAAGTTCTTCAATTTTTTTGCCGGACTGTAAATTATGGCAAAGATTTTCACACGATTACAACGATTGTGCGCTTCTAGCGGGCTGTTCTTTGTCAGGTTTTTTTTTTAAAGTGCAATCATGTCCAGATTTTTTGTGTGGTCTTTTATCCAAACTCGGTCGTCATTCTGTAGCTGATGCAGATTCTCGGGTCTTGTCTACGTATGCAAAGAGCTACGTATGCAAAAGTTGTGACGATCGCTAGAATTTCTCACCAAGCCACATAACTATGGCTATGATTTTATACGATTACTACGTTTAATCACAAAGATTTTATCTGAGCACGTTTGAGGGTATTGTTTTGGGCTGTTTCATCATCATCATCAGCCCTGTATATAAACTGTCCCACTGCTGGGCACGGGCCTCTTATCACTATGAGAAAAGGTAAGGCCATAGTCCACCACGCTGGCCAAGTGCGGGTTGGCAGGCTTCACATGTCTTTCGAGAACATTATGGAGAATTCTCAATCATGCAGGTTTCCTCACGATGATTTCCTTCACCGTTCAGCAAGCGATAATTAACAATTTAATACGCACATAACTTCAAAAAGTCATTGGTGCGTGCCGTGGATTCGAACCCGCGACCCTATGCGTGGCAGTCCGTCGGTCTCTCCACTCAGCTATCGCTGCCTTAGTTGCTGCCCTGTGTTGGTCTGTTTACTATGTGGTATATCTGGACCACGTCCAAACACTCGCCTGTTCTCTAGATAGTCGATATGATACTGGGCTTTTAATGCTATTAACTCTTAACCCGATTTTTTTGTCTCAAGCGTGGTATTTCATTGTAGATGGTGACATCAGATAAATAACTTCTCACCCTTAGTAGCGCATAATTCATCCCATGGAAGAGTTGTAATCATCGCCATATGCTCGATCCAATAATTGTGGCATAGATTTTCAAGAATAATGTTTAACAGTCGGAGCACCTTTTCCTGTTCAGGGCTGTATATAATATTGTGTCATTAGTTGCGACAGTTTTCATGTTAAATTCTTATGCATTAGTAAATAATATGCGTCTAGTGCAAAAAATGTCATTACGGCGGAATGTTACTTCATTCAGTTTTACCGATTAAAGCTAATGTTGTAATGCTAATAGTGCAAACGCTAATATACATCCGAACCCGGTTTAAGTGCATGGACTTTTGGTCTGTAATAATTATTGCACTTATAGTCAGAATTACTTGGCTGTGATATATCCCCATAAAATTATCTTATTATTCCAAGAAGAACCCGGTGAAGAAGAAGAAGAAGAATCCCCTGGATTACAAAACACAATCATAAGTTTTTCATCTAACAGTAATCTCATATTATAATGCAAATGTTGGTGCTAATTCGAACGGAGACGATGTTTCACTAATTAAAGACCACGACATATCATAATATTATCATACACCTATTATTATATAGTACGTGTATGAAAGTGTCTGGTGGCCGCCAGGAAAGCTAATTTGTGTACTTACTGACAAACCGATGGGACGCGCACTTCCGCCGAGCAGTTAAAGTAAAGAAGTGTTAACTTGTATGTTAACCACTGTATCTGTTATAAAAATAACAAAATATTATAAACATAACAGTTACAAGATTCGTCTGAATAACGTTATATGTATTTTTAATGGTGTGTCTAGATCTTAAGCTCGATCTAAACACGCGCGGCTTGCGCACTGCTCACGAGCGACGGCGGCGGCGTATTCGTCAGATATGGACACATCCTAACAGACATTGCACCATGTAGAAATTAACACTTTACGGCAATTATATGTGGGTGTCCGACTATTGCGGAATGATCGCAGCTAGCGGGATAGTAAACTAATTCACTTCTAGACAAGTGGCATCACCTTCGTACCTATACGGTGTCAATATAGACATAGTTATGGGAGAGTTGTGATTGATTTTTAAAACATTCGCATGGAAAGAGAAATAACCTCCTGCACGTCGATTCTGAAAAGTTTAAACAACAACTCGCATTTCACGTCGCTATTCGCTCTCACTTTGCATAAGGTTTAAAATGACCTTTTGACCCGACATTTTGAGTGCAAAGTGAGCGGCGAACTGACGGGAGAATTACCTTATAGAATGCCATTTTTTACATCATCTCATACTTTATCTGTCAAAATCTCGAGGTTGTTAGAATGTCTTTTAGAATAAAACAGGTAACTTGTTATAACTGTGTATATTTAACAAGGTAAAGAAGCACTAGCACAATCACACATTGATTTAGTTGCACTTAGCCGTTTATTTAACACAATACATAGATTTAGACTTCACTTCTACAAACACTATTTATATACTTGAGCCTTTTAAAACTTAATTATGATTCCACTTTATAAACCGACAACGTACCAGCGTATTTATTGAAATGTTACTCGCTCCGCAGAATAAAATAAACTGAGCTCGCAAATTCAAATCGACTTCCAGCACAAAGTTCTCAATCTACCTACATCTTGCAAATACACGAATGTACTATATTTTAAATCATACAAATTAAATGCTTATTTAATAAAAATATAAAAAGAATAACTACAATTGAGGTGAAACCATCATGTCACCAAAAAATATTAAAGCATCTAACATGGCGACAACATCCGGCCGTCCTGCGCACGCATCAGTCCCGGATAGCGTCTTGGTCTGGTGCAGTTTGCTGAGAACAACAAAGCATAATTAGCACATTTTTTTTTGGTGTAGGTACTTTGTAATGGATAAAGGCTTTAACTTGTCTGTTATCCATTGCTATGAGTGTCGACATCCTACTATTCCATCAACGGCCAGCAGATGAAGGACATCTCACATCAAAGGACTAAGTACCTACAGAACATAATTTTGGTATCCAAACTTCTACATAACTGTTCCATCAACGGTCAGTTAGTTAGTGCTAGTGATCATGTTAAGGTTTGTAATTTACCCTAGGCGACGCCTTTGGCCAACCCTAGTTCCATATCATTACCAACCAAAACACAACTAACAGATTCACTTTACACGAGTAAATACTGTTGTTATTTACAATGTCAAAATACCAAAACATGTTCGAAGCAAGTGCACTAGACAACATTAATGAAGAAAAGTGAAATGATACTTGCACGGTGGAAAATTGGCTGTTAACACGATTAAATACCTGACAACATCTTAGGCCAAATCCTTGGTATCTAGTTCCGCCAACTTAATCGTAGAGTGGTCGCGTGGATGACATTAGTCATCCACGCGTATCATGGGAGCAGAGTATTCCGTGATCGGATTTCTACTTAATGCGTCAACATGTTGCATTTGGGTTCCTGGTTTGTGCATTATGTCAAAAGTAAACTCTTGCGTCAGTAAAACGCACCGACCTATTCTTGAATTGATTTCTTGTTTATTCATGGCATATCTAACAGCATTACAATCTGTATAAATTTTAAAAGTTGACCCTATCAAATAATGACGGAACTTTGCAAACCAACAACTATAGCCAAGAATTCTAACTCAAACGAATGATATCGTTTTTCTTCATTGGATGTTTGGCGACTGTAAAAATGTATTGGCTTCTCCCGATTATCAGTTACTTGAGTTAGAATGCAACCTACACCATCACGACTGGCGTCAGTGTAAAGAACGATCGGCAATTTAGGATCGAAAATAACTAATAAAGCATTGTGTAACAATTCGTATTTTAATTTATTAACTGCCGAAATCTGATCCTGACTCCATTCCCATGAAACGTCCTTCTTTAAGAGCTGAGTCAGTGGCTCCGCAATAATAGCACAATTTTTGATGAATTTACGGAAATAATTTATAAGCCCTAAAAATTGTCTTACTTGATGAATATTCTTGGGTTCAGGGTAATCTTCAACAGCCTTTAGTTTCTATTTGCCCGGTCGAATACCCTCTTTAGAAATGTCATAACCAAGAAAGTTAACAGAGCTCTGAAAGAAGTAACGTTTATCTAAATTGATGGTAAGACCGTTATTTTCCAATACTTTTAAAACTTCATCTAATTGCATAATATTCTCGTTCAAGCTATCGGTCCCTATAAGCAAATCATCCATATAACAGATTACTTTATTAAAACGTAATTTACATAGCACAGTATTCATTAACCTCTGAAATACTGACGGCGCATTGCAAAGCCCAAATGGCATTCTCTTGAATTCAAAATGGCCGTCAGGAATAACAAAGGCAGTTTTAGGAATAGACTTTTTATTTATTATAACCTGATAGTAGCTGCTTTTTAAATCTAAGGATGTGTAAAGTGTACAACCTCTCAGTTTATCTATGAGATCTTCTACAAGGGTCATCGGGTATTTTTCCTTGACTGTAATTTTTTTTAAAGACCGATAGTCAACGCACATTCGTTTTTCACCCGAAGGTTTATCGACTAATAATACTGGACTAGCATAAGCGGAGTTACTTTCCTGAATTATGTCATTATTTAATACGTCGTCAATAATTTCTATAGTAACTGCTTTTTCTGATTCGGACATACGGTACGGACGATGGCAAACAGGTTTATTAGTTATTAATTCAATGTCTAATTCTACGCAAGAAGTGTGACCCAAAGTCTGTAAATCTTTAGACACAACCCGGGGGTATTTTTCAAACAATTTATTCAATAATGAAATGTGGTCAATAGAATCAGAGTTAAACATAGATTGTTCTATTACAGCTACCTGATCGCTATTTAAAGGGCAAAATGACAAGCTATTTCCTACACGAGTATACATAATACTCGTTTAGTCGACATTTGACAGATTCTACTTTTGACACTAGTTTAATAAACTGAGGCTGACGGAGTCCTGCTTCGCAGGGCTCCTATTTTCGGGTTAAGGGTCAAAAGAGAACCTAACACAACCTATTTAGTTACTTTCACATAAAACCTAAAATAACGTAGACTATGATGTCAAAAGTAGAATCTGTCAAATGTCGACTTCACGATAATACTTTTATCCTCGGTGAAATTCCTACCAATTAAAATGGAGGAGCCGGCCAATTCATCAAGAATGTAGAGCACAATGTTAAGTTTTGCTGTATCAACACAAATGTCTACCTGAACCCCTTGAGTTACTTGAGAGCAAGAATCAACTTTAAACCCTGTCAATACAACCGGAGTATTCAATTCAAACGGTACAAGCATACTTGCGCGCCAAAGATGTTGTTATAAGGGAACAACTGCTACCCATATCAATAAAAGCGCGTTGTTTACATCCATTGAGGATCCTTATAAAACTTATCTTTAGAGGAGGGTTCAACAATTAATTTAACTTCATTATCCTTTTCAATCTTAGGTTTAGGATTAGATCTACATGCCAGGTCCAAATGACCCAACCTATTACAAGAATTACATTTAACATTATCTTTTTGAACACAATGGGTCTTCTTATGCCCCGGTTCACCACACCGAAAACATGTAATATTTAAACTAGTATTAGTTGGGGTAAAACTATTTGATGAACCAGTATTAGAATTATTTTCGGATTTCTTATCTAAATTGTTAGAGGATGAACGAGTTAAATTTTTACTGTGAAAGTTGCTATGCTTTTGATTCGGTTTTAAATCAGATTCTGAATATTTTTTCCATGTAAAAATGAAGCTAAGTCATCACAGTATCTAAAATTACCGGCCTCTGCCGCTGTAATTATATTTTTGTCACCAATAGACCCTACAATACAGATATAATATCTGCCTCAGAAAATGACAATTTCATTTTATCAATCTTACCCTTTTGTAAAAAATAAAATTCATACAACGACTGACCTTCTGTAGGTTTAGTTTGAAACAATTCCTTAAGTAAATTATTCATATTTCGCTTAACTTGAAATGTGTCTAACAGGGTATTTCGCCAATTCTTCCACTTCCAAGTTGTCCATCGTGTTGCATTTTTTTGAAGTGAGTCATACCATGTCTTAACCGTATTTCTTAATTTTTGCAAAGCTTGATAACGCAAAACACGATCAGACCAACCGAAAGCATGAGCATCGGCTTCAACAACATTTATCCAAATTTGAATATTGTCCACTAAAGGGTCGAACTCGGGAATCACTGATGATAAAATAACATTTTGGCTTACTGCGGGAGACGCACGCCTGGTTCGCCTCTTTTTCCTGTGCCGGTGACCATCAGAGCTGCTGCTCGAGTCTGTCGAGCTAGAGCTCGAGGACGAGTTGTAACTCGTGGTTGAAACCGACCGTCTATTCCTCGTTTTCTTGTCTCGGGTTCGCTTACGGCCTCGCGGCATACTGGGCGCTTAATTCTTTCTCACTTCTGATGTTAGAATGTCTTTTAGAATAAAACAGGTAACTTGTTATAACTGTGTATATTTAACAAGGTAAAGAAGCACTAGCACAATCACACATTGATTTAGTTGCACTTAGCCGTTTATTTAACACAATACATAGATTTAGACTTCACTTCTACAAACACTATTTATATACTTGAGCCTTTTAAAACTTAATTATGATTCCACTTTATAAACCGACAACGTACCAGCGTATTTATTGAAATGTTACTCGCTCCGCAGAATAAAATAAACTGAGCTCGCAAATTCAAATCGAAAACATCAAATGTTGCATCGCCCCGCCCACCGCATTCCAAACTAGAATGGCGCGAGTGGCGTGACGTTGCGCCAGCACAAAGTTCTCAATCTACCTACATCTTACAAATACACGAATGTACTATATTATAAATCATACAAATTAAATGCTTATTTAATAAAAATATAACAAGAATAACTACAATTGAGGTGAAACCATCATGTCACCAAAAAATATTGAAGCGTCTAACATGGCGACATAAAGGTCAATTTAGTTCAACTCCAAAACACGCTCGCAAGAGTAGCGCTAGTGTAGATTCGAATTATCAACCGAGTTTTTAGAATGCCACTCAAGAAACTCACAGCGGATTCAGTTTCGAAGTTTACAATGAAGTCTTACAGAATCACACTGCTGATTTCGAATAAAATGATTTTCGCATTTCTTCTGCTGTGTCTCATCTTCTTCCCCACGTAATTATGCAATTACATATTATGTAGGTACTTCTAAACTTATTAAAAAATATGCTAGAAATAATATTTCTACGTATTACGTAAGTAGGTTCATGGTCAATACATATAATATCACATTCGCTGAGTAGTTTGAGATATTATTATATGTATCAGTGGTGGCTCCGGATTTTGGTATTAGGGAGTTGTGGAGCTCGACCTCGGCGAGATTTCGTTTCATCAGGAGAATCAATAATAGTAATTTGTCAGAGGACGATTCCAGCTGCTTTAGCAGTCTGAGCCAAGGGGCTTGAGCCAATTAGCCCTCCCGCCCCTGGATCTTCCCCTGATATGTATGTATATGTATATGTGTTATATTTAGATACATTACCCAATCCAGCGCCATGGCCGTGGAATCTTCAATGACATTGTACGATGTTGGCGAAATCGTCCCTTACCGGATGCTTTGCGAAATCAGGTAAAAGTCGTATCTGTGTAAAAAAGCATGACTGATGATTATTGCGAAATTATTGCTTGTGATTTATAGATTGAACATTTTATACTTAATATTATTCTTCTTTATTGTTTGTAGCGTAGTATTGAAGGATCGAAACAAACAAAGTGTATCATCAAGCATGAAAGATTTGAAGTGTATGCAGGGCGTACCTTTCAGGCAGCGTCACAACTTCGTCGATGACGGTGCCTAGACGAGGGTTCTCTCCGGTGCGCCCGCGGTCAAAAAAATATGCGTGTATTTAAGCGCTTCGATACGATGATGAATGCCAGCCTGTACTGTAAGCCGCCATACATCTCTGCCAGGGTCTTCTTAATCTCGCCGAAATACAATTATATCCAAACACTTATGACATCTGGTGCAAATTGCAAATATGTATACATATATGGAGCCGAGCCAGTAGTCACGTCTTATCTTGTATCGTTCGAATTTGCGCTCAAGTATACTTTATAATGCCATTTATTAAACTAACAAGAATTCTTAAACACTTGGCTACTATGCAGGTATATTAGACTAATCTACCTAACCTCGTGGCTATGCACATATGGTATTTGTCCGTCGCCATCGCCGTCGCGGCTTGCGCTTGTGAGTTTTGTAAAGCCCATGAGAGTAACATTGGCAGTTGGTTGGGTCGGCTAGTGGTCGGCATGTCGGCGGCGGTGCCGCTCGTGCTCGGCTGCGGCTCGTACGTGAGCGCGCGCCCCGGGTGCGACACCATGTCGGCCAGGTTGTTATACGCTCTGCTCCACATGTTGGCACAGTACAGAGCCACAGCTGTTATGAGGCTGTCACTTTTTTTAAAAATTTCGTTGAAAACGGTTTCGTTCCTGCCGTTATTTGCAGATGATGCATATGATATTACATAGTCATCGTTTTTCACGATGACATGCACGCAGGCGGGATCTATGCCTCTCTCTCATAACTCTAGAATAAGCTTCTCTTCGGCGTCGGTATATATGGTAATAATTCCTAGCGAAGCGCTCTTCGGAATAGGCTGGCTCCACCCACTGCGTTAAGCACCTATGAGATATTATATCGCAGTACGGAGTTTTACGTTTCAAGATCTATACCTTTAAATAGATGGACTTTTGTTAACCGATATCTTTCAAAAATTCCACATGTTGGCACAGTACACAGCCACAGCTGTTTTGAGGCTGTCACTAATTTTAACAATTTCGTTTAAACGGTATCGCTGCTGCCGTTATTTGCAGGTGACGCATATGATATTATATATAGTCATCGTTTTTGACGATGACATGAACGCAGGCGGGATCTAGGCCTCTCTCTAATAACTCTAGAATAAGCTTCTCTTCGGCGTCGGTATATATGGTAATAATTCCTAGCGAAGCGCTCTTCGGACTAGGCTGGCTGCACCCACTGCTTTAAGCGCCTGTGAGATATTATATCGCAATACGAAGTTTTACGTTTCAAAATCTAATCCTTAAAACGGAAGGACTTTTGTTAACCTATAACTTTAAAAAATTCCACATGTTGGCACAGAACACAGCCACATCTGTTTTGAGGCTGTCACTATTTTTAACGATTTCGTTGAAAACGGCTGCGCTTCTGCCGTAATTTGCAGGTGAAGCATATGATATTTTAAATTCATTGTTTTTCACGATGACATGAACGCAGGCGGGATCTATGCCTCTCTCTCATAACTCTAGAATAAGCTTCTCTTCGGCGTCGGTATATATGGTAATAATTCCTAGCGAAGTGCTCTTCGGACTAGGCTGGCTCCACCCACTGCGTTAAGCGCCTGTGAGATATTATATCTCAATACGGCGTTTTACGTTTCAAGATCTATACCTTAAAACGGATGGACTTTTGTTAACCGATATCTTTCAAGAATTCCACATGTTGGCACAGTACACAGCCACAGCTGTTTTGAGGCTGTCACTATTTTTAACGATTTCGTTGAAAACGGCTGCGCTTCTGCCGTTATTTGCAGGTGAAGCATATGATATTTTAAAGTCATTGTTTTTCACGATGACATGAACGCAGGCGGGATCTATGCCTCTCTCTCATAACTCTAGAATAAGCTTCTCTTCGGTGTCGGTATATATGGTAATAATTCCTAGCGAAGTGCTCTTCGGACTAGGCTGGCTCCACCCACTGCGTTAAGCGCCTGTGAGATAATATATCTGAATACGGCGTTTTACGTTTCAAGATCTATACTTTAAAACGGATAGACTTTTGTTGTCCGATATCTTTAAAAAATTCCACATGTTGGCACAGTACACAGCCACAGCTGTTTCGAGGCTGTCACTATTTTTAACAATTTCGTTGAAAACGGTTTCGCTCCTACCGTTATTTGCAGGTGACGCATATGATATTATATAGTCATCGTTTTTCACGATGACATGAACGCAGGCGGGATCTATGCGTCTCTCTCATTACTCTAGAACAAGCTTCTCTTCGGCGTTGGTATATATTATGGTAATAATTCCTAGCGAAGCGCTCTTCGGACTAGGCTGGCTCCACCCACTGCGATAAGCGCCTGTGACGGAAGTTGAACGGTGTGAAGTTGAAGTGAACGGAGTTTTACGTTTCGAGATCTATACCTTAAAACGGATGGACTTTTGTTAACCGATATCTTTAAAAAATTCCACATGTTGGCACAGTACACAGCCACAGCTGTTTTGAGGCTGTCACAATTTTTAACAATTTCGTTTGAAGGTTACGCTCCTGCCGTTATTTGCAGGTGACGCATATGATATTATATAGTAATGACATGAACGCAGGCGGGATCTATGCTTCTCTCTCATAACTCTAGAATTAGCTTCTCTTCGGCGTCGGTATGTATGGTTATAATTCCTAGCGAAGTGCTCTTCGGACTAGGCTGGCTCCACCCACTGCGTTAAGCGCCTGTGAGATATTATATCGCAATACGGAGTTTTACGTTTCAAGATCTATACCTTAAAACGGATGGACTTTTATCGACCGATATCTTTAAAAAATTCTACATGTTGGCACAGTACACAGCCACAGCTGTTTTGAGGCTGTCACTATTTTTAACAATTTCGTTGAAAACGGCTTCGTTCCTGTCGTTATTTGCAGGTGATGCATATGATATTATATAGTCATCGTTTTTCACGATGACATGCAGGCAGGCGGGATCTATGCCTCTCTCTCATAACTCTAGAATAAGCTTCTCTTCGGCGTCGGTATATATGGTAATAATTCCTAGCGAAGCGCTCTTCGAAATAGGCTGGCTCCACCCACTGCGTTAAGCACCTATTAGATATTATATCGCAATACGGAGTTTTACGTTTCAAGATCTATACCTTTAAATAGATGGACTTTTGTTAACCGATATCTTTCAAAAATTCCACATGTTGGCACAGTACACAACCACAGCTGTTTTGAGGCTATCACTATTTTTAACAATTTCATTTAAACGGTATCGCTTCTGCCGTTATTTGCAGGTGACGCATATGATATTATATATAGTCATCGTTTTTCACGATGACATGAACGCAGGCGGGATCTAGGCCTCTCTCGAATAACTCTAAAATAAGCTTCACTTCGGCGTCGGTATATATGGTAATAATTCCTAGCGAAGCGCTCTTCGAACTAGGCTGGCTACACCCACTGCGTTAAGTGCCTGTGAGATATTATATCGCAATACGGAGTTTTACGTTTCAAAATCTATACCTTAAAATGGAAGGACTTTTGATAACCTATAATTTTAAAAAAATCCACATGTTGGCACAGTACACAAGCCACAGCTGTTTTGAGACTGTCACTATTTTTAACGATTTCGTTGAAAACGGCTGCGCTTCCGCCGTTATTTGCAGGTGAAGCATATAATATTTTAAAGTCATTGTTTTTCACGATGACATGAACGCAGGCGGGATCTATGCCTCTCTCTTATAAATCTAGAATAAGCTTCTGTTCGGCGTCGGTATATATGGTTATAATTCCTAGCGAAGCGCTCTCCGGAATAGGCTGGCTCCACCCACTGCGTTAAGCACCTATGAGATATTATATCGCAATACGGAGTTTTACGTTTCAAGATCTATACCTTTAAATAGATGGACTTTTGTTAACCGATATCTTTCAAAAATTCCACATGTTGGCACAGTACACATCCACAGCTGTTTTGAGGCTGTTACTATTTTTAACAATTTCGTTGAAAACGGCTTCGCTCCTGCCGTTATTTGCAGGTGACGCATATGATTTTATAAAATCATCGTTTTTCACGATGACATGAACGCAGGCGGGATCTATGCCTCCCTCTCATAACTCTAGAATAAGCTTCTCTTCAGTGTCAGTATATATGGTAATAATTCCTAGCGAAGCGCTTTTCGGAATAGGCTGGCTCCAACCACTGCGATAAGCTCCTGTGAGATATTATATCCCAATACGGAGTTTTAAGTTTCAAGATCTATAGCTTAAAACGGATGGACTTTTGTTAACCGATATCTTTCAAGAATTCCACATATTGGCACAGTACACAGCCACAGCTGTTTTGAGGCTGTCACTATTTTTAACGATTTCGTTGAAAACGGCTGCGCTTCTGCCGTTATTTGCAGGTGAAGCATATGATATTTTAAAGTAATTGTTTTTCACGATGACATGAACGCAGGCGGGATCTATGCCTCTCTCTCATAACTCTAGAATAAGCTTCTCTTCGGCGTCGGTATATATGGTAATAATTCCTAGCGAAGTGCTCTTCGGACTAGGCTGGCTCCACCCACTGCGTTAAGCGCCTGTGCGATATTATATCTGAATACGGCGTTTTACGTTTCAAGATCTATACCTTAAAACGGATGGACTTTTGTTGTCCGATATCTTTAAAAAATTCCACATGTTGGCACAATACACAGCCACAGCTGTTTCGAGGCTGTCACTATTTTTAACAATTTCGTTGAAAACGGTTTCACTCCTACCGTTATTTGCAGGTGACGCATATGATATTATATAGTCATCGTTTTTCACGATGACATGAACGCAGGCGGGATCTATGCCTCTGTCTCATTTCTCTAGAACAAGCTTCTCTTCGGCGTTGGTATATATGGTAATAATTCCTAGCGAAGCGCTCTTCGGAATAGGCTGGCTCCACCCACTGCGATAAGCGCCTGTGACGGAAGTTGAACGGAGTGAATTTGAAGTGAACGGAGTTTTACGTTTCGAGATCTATACCTTAAAACGGATGGACTTTTGTTAACCGATATCTTTAAAAAATTCCACATGTTGGCACAGTACACAGCCACAGCTGTTTTGAGGCTTACACAATTTTTAACAATTTCGTTTAAAACGGTTTCGCTCCTGCCGTTATTTGCAGGTGACGCATATGATATTATATAGTAATGACATGAACGCAGGCGGGATCTATGCTTCTCTCTCATAACTCTAGAATAAGCTTCTCTTCGGCGTCGGTATATATGGTTATAATTCCTAGCAAAGTGCTCTTCGGACTAGGCTGGCTCCACCCACTGCGTTAAGCGCCTGTGAGCTATTATATCGCAATACGGAGTTTTACGTTTCAAGATCTATACCTTAAAACGGATGGACTTTTATCGACCGATTTCTTTAAAAAATTCCACATGTTGGCACAGTACACAGCCACAGCTGTTTTGAGGCTGTCACTATTTTTAACAATACTGCGTTAAGCACCTATTGGATATTATATCGCAATACGGAGTTTTACGTTTCACGATCTATATCTTTAAATAGATGGACTTTTGTTAACCGATATCTTTAAAAAATTCCACATGTTGGCACAGTACACAACCACAGCTGGGCCTCAAGTCTGCTATTTTAAACACATTCGTCATTCCAACACGATCCCATTGTCATTTTGACAAAAGTTCGTAGTCTGGTAATTCATAATTATAGTTCAGTGATCGATCAGTGGTCTCGTAATTGAATGGTGGCAGAATGGCATTGTTGTATTGCCATAGATAAAAAAAAACCATTAGAAGAAATGATTTTTGAAAAACTACCATGAAATTTGATTATTTTTCATGCCAGATTTCATTTATATATTTTTTAAATATTCATTACTAGTGCTATAAGCACTCTAAAGTTGTGTTAAAGTTCGTAAATAGCAAAAAAACAATAAATTTAACCATTCAACTCAATAATATTTGTTCTGTTTAGCTGTCAAAGTCAAATCATGTTTTGAAGTAAGAACTGTCAAAAGTTCAAAACTCATACATTTTTGTAAAAAACGTCCTAGTTTGTTATATTTCTCAATAATCTCAATGCACTGCGTTGAATTGTTATATACCGAGTAGCTCGTATGTTTCTCTTAGAGCCAAAACGAAGATATCAATGGCAAATGCTCTATGGATAACAAATTCCAAAGGAAATGATACAGCAAGGTTATGCAGTTCACACCTCAAAGAAAAGTGATTATATCGACAGGAGTAAATACTATAATTAAAGATAGCGAGTTAACTACTAAAGGTGTTTATATTCAATGAAGAATTGGCATAACCAAAACATAAAATATTGAAGATTGAGTTAGATCATAGATACATTCCTATTACAATTAAAATATTATTTGTGTTTCATGTGTTGTAACTGTATCAAGAAGGAAAATAAAACTCATAATTATTTTTTATTATTAACAATGTTGTTTTATTAAAGATAAATAATTTCTGTACATGAATTTATTAAGAATTATTGGTTCCAATTATAGACACAAAAATTGAACACTATTCTCATATACTAACTATCATAAATCTTCACTTTTGCATCTACTAGCAAAGCAACTTTCTTCATACTGGCTTTGCAGAATCCTCACATATATGTATGTCTCAAACAAATGGATATGAGCGGTCACAAAACTCATAAAGAAGTTGCCCGTTTGCTTGAATTTTGTATCTGTAAGAGAGATAAGTAAATATTTATAAACACACCACTCATTACATCATATTCTTTTATACTAAGATCTTCTATACTATGCAATTAATTTAAAAACACTTTTCATCATAATTCAGACATTATTTAATTGAATTATGTAGGTACTTAAATTCTTTACAAGACTCCATAACTTGCTTCACAAAATCCAGCTATTTCCCAATTCTACATCTGAAATATAGTGTACCATTCAAAATAAACATTACCTCATTATAACGTTAATTCCAGAAGTAACGATTGCTTATAGTGATGTTATTAATTTGATGACCATAGTGATGTTTTGTACATTGGTATTAACGAAAAAAACAGTGTATAAATTTAGGCACCTAAATTCATACGGAACTAATTAAACGATAGTTATATTAGGTAATCTATGAAACAGCC
The DNA here is from genome assembly GCA_944739405.2 of Euclidia mi. Taxonomy (NCBI): domain Eukaryota; kingdom Metazoa; phylum Arthropoda; class Insecta; order Lepidoptera; family Erebidae; genus Euclidia; species Euclidia mi. The sequence continues at coordinate 55,640,904 of OX123199.2, forward strand.
TGGAATAAAAAATCTAAATCACCCGTTAATAAGTTCGATGGGATATACGATTGCATTTTAATACGTGAATATTTTTCATTTAAATAAATGAAAAATATTCACGTAATAGCTGCTGTACTACATTTTTTGTTATTTATTATGATAATGTTTAACAGTTTAACATTTTCGTAACACTAATTTATGAATTAGAAAAAAAAACAATCTACGCACCACATACATTTACATGCTATATTCCACCGGCATAGTTGTAAGTTCTAAAAAATTGTTGCCAGCCTGCAAGTAATAATTTTATGGCAAAGATTTTCACACGATAACGACGATTGAGTGAATCTTTTGGGCGGTTCTATGTTGGGTATTTCTTTAAAAGGGCTATCATGACGAGAAGAAGATATTTCTTGTATAGTCTTTTATCCGAACTTGGCCGACGTTCTGCGGCTGATTCTAATTCTCGTGTCTTATCTTGGTTTGCGTGTTGTAGCCCATAATTCTACTGAAAAGTTGTGTTGATCGCCAAAATTTCTCACCAAGCTGCTTTACTATGGCTATTATTTTTATACGGTTACTACGTTTAATCACAAAGATTTTATCTTAGCACGTTCGAGGGTATTGTTTTGAGCTGTTTAATATGTGGTATTTCTGGACCACGTCCAAAACATCGCCTATTCTCTAGATTGTCGATATCATACTGGCCTTTTAATGATATTATCCCTTAGCCCAAATTTTGTTCCTCAAGTGATGGTATTTCATTGTAGATGGTGACATCAGATAAAAAAGTCTCACCCTTAGTAGCGCATAATTGATTCTGTTTAAGAGTTGTTAATATCGCCATATGCTCGAGCCAGTAGTTGTGGTATAGATTTTCAAGAATAATGTTTAACAGTTGGAGCAAATTTTTCTGTTCAGGGCCATATATATGTCATTAGTTGCGACAGTTTTCATGTTGAATTCTTATGCATTAGTAAAGTACCTAATATGCTTCAGTGTTAGTGCAAAGAAAATTCATTTCGGCGGAATGTTACTCCATTCAGTTTAACTGATTAAAGCTCATATTGTAATGCTAATAGTGAAAAAGCTAATATTATACGTTTTTTGTCATCTAACAGAAAGCTTAGAATATGAGCTTGATGCAGATTTTGGTGCTAATTTGAACGGTGATGATGTTTCACTGATTAAAGACCACGATATATCATATTATCTTACATGATGACATGTTGTTGAACTGATCCATGCCACCGGCGGTCCTCCACCTCGGGCCCGCTAACATCTCAGCGGCAGGGCCCGTCGCCTGCAAACTATGGAAGATGTTTTTATTTAGAATCTACAGACGCTACATGCTGTAGTGTCTTACTAAAACCTCACCATAGTTTCGCAAGCTCACGACGTTGAATCCAAATACGTCCTTTTTCTTAAATGTCTCTGTAGAAATCTAACCGCTATGAAGGATATCTGGGCGGTCCAGAAGGGAGGATAAATGTTGTTATTCACATTACAAGGCGTTATTTCAACAGATTAAAAATTAAACTGATGTGCTGAAGAAATTGCCGGTTTATGATAACTGATGTTATAGGTTGAAGCATTAATAGTTTCAATATTTGAAATGGTAACTTTAAATTAGTGGTGGGAACCCTGTCATATTTTAACATGGATTATTAAATAAGCGTAGGCGATGACTAAGAGGTTGAGTAATAGAAACAGGCCGAGTTTTGCTACAAGTTGTGTTACCACGTTCATTTGTTTTACTGGAATAATCTCATAGAAGTGCCTTTTTTATTGGCGACGGATTAAGACGGTCATTAGGCTTTCAGAAATTTCGTGGTATTAGGATTCAAAGATGAATGGGTGAGATCTTCCACGTGTGTATAATATTGGCGTGGTGTGTCCTGTTTAACTTATTTAGAAAAAATAAATATTAATTAATAACAACACTTATTTGTTAACCACAAATAAATTCTAGTTACAGAAAAATTGTGACGATGGCTTGAATTTGTCAAGAAGCCACATTACTATGGCTATGAATTTTATACAATTACTACGTTTAGTCACAAAGATTTTATCTTAGCAAGTTTGAGATATTGTTTTGGAATGTTTAATATGTGGTATTTCTGGACCACGTCCAAAAACTTGCCTATTCTCTAGATAGTCGATATCATGCTGGGCTTTTAATGATATTATCTCTTAGCCTGAATTTAATGCCTCAAGTGATGGAATATCATTGTAGATGGTGACATCAGTTTAATAAAGTCTCACCATTATTAAAGCATAATTAATTATATTGAAGAGTTGTAAACATCGCCATATGCTCGATCCAGTAGTTGTGGCATAGATTTTCAAGAACAATGTTTAACAGATGGAGCAAATTTTCCTGTTCAGGGCTATATATAATATTGTGTCATTAGTTGCGACAATTTTCATGTTGAATTCTTATGCATGAGTAAAATAATATGCGTCTAGTGCAAAAAATGTCATTACGGCGGAATGTTACTTCATTCAGTTTTACTGATTAAAGCTAATATTGTAATGCTAATAGTGCAAATGCTAATATTCATCCGAACCCGGTTTAATTGCATGAATTTTTGTTCTGTAAGTAAGTGTAAGTTTGTCTGTTGTATTGCACTTATAGACAGAATTACTTGGCTGTGATATATCCCTATAAGATTCCCTTATTATTCCAAGAAGAACCCGGTCGCACAAATGTCAAGTCAGACATAAATAAGTTAAACCTGAACCTGTATTACAAAACACTTTCATAAGTTTTTAGACATCAAACAGAAATCTCATATTATAATGCCAATTTATTTATTTATTTATTTACGGGTACAGTGACAGAATACAGATTAGTTAGTACTTAGAGCAAATTTTACATTACAACGTTTTTAAACCTGTACTCCAATTACTACTGTACACTTAAAAAATAAAATAAAAAGCAAATTATTACATATTGTTACGAATTGAAAATAACGCCATCTATCAGTGAATGGGAGAACTACATGAGATTAGATGTATCGGTTGTTTAAGGCTGTTTCATCTATCCTCTAATAGATGGCGTTGGTGTAAATAGAACATCTACGCGACATCTAGAAACACGTTACACGTTTCCAGAAATTTCGTGGGTCGTCTCGAAAAGTCTAGTGATGTTATCCGGCCAGTATAAATAGAGTGCGAGCGAACGGACCGGACAGTAACAAGTGAATAAGGAAGCGATCAACAAGAAGCGAAAGAAATAATTCGGAAGTGTTTAGTGTTGTACTAGTGGTGTGAATAGTGTGTTTTACTGGTTGTGAAAATTAAGTGTGTGTATCTAGTGTTATTGTGTTAGTGAATAAAGTTCAGTTTAAGTGGCATAGTGAGTTATAATTTATCGTCGAACCCCAGCTCGTAACAAATTGGTGTCAGAAGAAAGGGATAAATTATGCCAGTTATGCCGAAAGAAGAAACTGAAGGAGTGCGTACCAGGAACCAGCGCCAGCAAGACCTGGACCAGAGACGCTTCGGAGACGTTCCTACTCCATCGTCTGGTGGACCAGGCGACTCCGCGGCTGCAGTGGAGCCTGCAAGCGCCACACACTCCGTGACGGTGCCCGACATCGCGGCTCTGATGGCGTTCATGCAGGAGCAGGCCCGCCGTCAGGAGGAGCAGGCACGCCGTCAGGAGGAGCACGCGCGCCGCATGGAAGAACAGCGACAGCGCGACAAGGAGGAGCAGGCCCGCCGTCAAGAGGAGCAGGACCGTCGTCAACAGGAGCAGGCCCGCCGTCAAGAGGAGCAGGACCGTCGTCAACAGGAGCAGGCTCGCCGTCAAGAGGAGCACGCGCGCCGCCTAGAGGAACAGCTGCAGCGCGACAAGGAGGAGCAGGCCCGCCGTTTGGAGGAACAGCTGGTGGTGATGAAAGACCTCAGCGCCGCTGTAGGGAAGGACCTGAAGGTGGTAAAGGAGGAGCTCCAGCAGCACGAGGCTCGTATCAGCGACGTGGAGAAGCTCGTACACGACCAGCTTGAGACTCGCGTCGCCTCTATAGAGAAGCATGTACACGACCATCACGACACCTGTGTCGCTGAATTGGAGAAGAAATTGTGTAGGCTCGGGTCCTACTACGTTACACCTGTAGCTGTGGCGCCCTCGCCTCGTTGGTTTAAGGTTCCACCATTTGATGGCTCGTCATCGTGGTTTGCATACAAGGTTCAGTTTGAGGCCGTTATGCGAGCGAATGGGTGGGACAAAGAACAGGCCTTCACCGCCCTAACCTTGGGCCTTCGTGATCAGGCCTTGACGGTGTTGGAGGCACTCGGGCAAGACGTCACCTACGAGAAGCTTCTGGAGGCGTTGGAGGTGAGGTACGGAGACGCACACCTAGAACATGTGTATCGTGCTCAGCTGAAGGACAGGACACAACGCACCGGAGAAACTCTGCAGCAGTGGGCTCTAGAGGTGGAAAGGCTGGTCAGGAAGGCATACCAGTCGTCGCCTGCGCTTATTGACGGAAACCTCGTACAAGCGTTTACGGATGGGATCCGGGACCTGGAAGTTAGAGCAGCGGTAAGACTTGGGCACTTCAAGTCCCTGAAGGAAGCCTTAGCCTACGCTCTGGAGGTGGAAGCAGCGCGTCACGAGGATCGAACTGACCGTATCAGGGAAGTTGTTTCTTCACCACGCTGCTACAACTGCGGGGAAAGAGGCCATATCCGCTTGAGCTGCCCAAAGCGTAAGCGGCACGTTGGTACCCTGTCTCCACCGAAGGAGTCACCTGACGTACCTGTCTGGCGGCAAGAGCAACGTAGCGCAGACGCTCTGACGTGTAGGCCTTACCCCGATCAACGCAAACACTGTGCAAGACAGGAAGCGAAGCCGGCAGCGCTAGTGAGAATGTTGAAGACGGATCTGAGCGACGGATGGAAAGAAGCTTTGCAGCGTGCTCAGCAAGAAGACAAGGACGTACAGCCGATTCTCAAATGGAAGAAATCAGGCGCTCCTAGGCCCAAATGGAGTGATATCGCAGCAATGAGCCCTGTCACCAAAGGTTATTGGGCACAGTGGGAAAGCTTGGTTGTCCAGGATGGAGTTCTGTGCCGCAAATGGGAAAACGCTCGAGGTAACCAATGCCATCTGCAAATGGTAGTGCCCAAGACTAAGGTGCCGGAAGTACTACGGCTCTATCACAATGGTGCTTCGGGAGGTCACATGGGTGTTAAGAAGACGCTTACTAAGGTCCGAGAGCGGTTTTATTGGCTCCACTGTCGGAATGACGTCGAGGATTGGTGCCGCAAATGCACAAGTTGTGCGGCTGTGAAGGGGCCACATACTCGTAGCAGAGGTGCATTCAAGGTGTGCAATGTAGGAGCTCCATGGGGCTCGGGACGGCGGATGTCTGGGAGGATGAGGACTCGCTGCCACCGGAGGGCGAACGACAAGGGCTTCGATGAGGGATCATTGGTGTGGCTTCATAACCCAGTACGAAGCAAAGGAAAATCGCCTAAGTTACAAGCCAGATGGGACGGGCCATATCGCATAATTACCAGGATGAACGACGTTACCTATCGAATCCAGAAGGGGTCGCGAGGTGCACCGAAGATAGTTCATGTGGACCGGTTGGCTCGTTACTATGGGTCCAACGATGTTCGAGACGAACACGTTTAAGAGGGAGGCCGTGTTACGAATTGAAAATAACGCCATCTATCAGTGAATGGGAGAACTACATGAGATTAGATGTATCGGTTGTTTAAGGCTGTTTCATCTATCCTCTAATAGATGGCGTTGGTGTAAATAGAACATTTACGCGACATCTAGAAACACGTTACACGTTTCCAGAAATTTCGTGGGTCGTCTCGAAAAGTCTAGTGATGTTATCCGGCCAGTATAAATAGAGTGCGAGCGAACGGACCGGACAGTAACAAGTGAATAAGGAAGCGATCAACAAGAAGCGAAAGAAATAATTCGGAAGTGTTTAGTGTTGTACTAGTGGTGTGAATAGTGTGTTTTACTGGTTGTGAAAATTAAGTGTGTGTATCTAGTGTTATTGTGTTAGTGAATAAAGTTCAGTTTAAGTGGCATAGTGAGTTATAATTTATCGTCGAACCCCAGCTCGTAACAATATTATAAAAATAGCTAAAAACAAGTAAGTAAAAAAAAAAATGTGTTACCTACAGTGCATTCAATTTGCGCAAGGATTCTTTGAATCTACTGTGACTATCAACAAATATGTCCACTTGACAGCAAATATCATTGTATTCTTTACACATTCTGAATACCGGATTGTTTTGGGACACATTATTAATGGCAGTGGGTATTCGAAACAGTTGCGGATCACGCACAGATCGAGTGGGTACCTTAAAATGTAATTGTCTTAAAAGATCACAATTAAATGAGCCATTTAAGATTTTATGCAGGGCAGACATGTTAATTATCCATCTCCTCTTTTCTAACCCAACCATGTCAAAGTACCGAAGTCGAGCTTCATATCCAGCTAGTTTTCGCCTAAGCCCGCATTTCATGCATAGAGCTCTAACAAACCGCCTCTGTATAGACTCTATCCTGTCTATATGATTTTTATATATCGGCGTCCACACAGGTGAGCAATACTCAATAATACTTCTCACTAGAGCATAGTATAGAGTTATCAGTGAACTAGTTTGTTTAAAAGGTTTGGAATTGCGGAGCACAAAAGATAAGATGCGGTTGGCCTTATTACAAACATGATCGTAATGTGGTCTAAAAGACATAGCTGAGTCGAAGAATACACCAAATCACGAATTACTTTTACTCTATCTATCTCAAAGCCATTGATGTTATAGTTGTAATTGAGTGGACTTTTGTTTTTTGTGAAGGATATTGCCGACACTTTTTTATGTTTAACGACATGTAATTCAAGTCACAGTATTTGACAAAAGTATCTAAGTCCACTTAGAGTACCTCACAATCTCGGGGATCAGAGATACGTCTAAAAATTTTAATATCGTCAGCGTATGACAAACATTCGCTATCAATTTTACCCAGCAGATCATTGACGAATAAGAGAAACAATAAGGGCCCAAATTTAAGCTCTGAGGGATCCCAGAAGTCGCTAAAAATGGAACTGATTCGTACCCGCTAAGCGTAACAAGTTGAGTTCTGTTTAAGAGATAAGATGTTAGCCACCTATACAGATTGCCGTGTATTCCGACATGTTGGGCCTTCGAAAGTAGAGCAAAATTGTCGACGCGATCAAATGCTTTTGAAAAATCCCTATATATAGCATCAACTTGTTGCCTACGATTGAATGCTAATAAAGTTTGAATTAGTCGATCTGCCAGAGATAAATCCATGTTGTCGCGGATTCAATAAATGAGTGAAATGATTGTAATATGTGTCTATAAACAAAGCCCTCAAATATTTTGGCAAATCAGTTGAGTATGCAAATTGGTCTATAATTAGCAACGTCTCCTTTATCACCCGATTTATGAATTGGTGTGATTTTAGCAATCTTTTACACATTGGAAAACACACCCTCTTTAAAAGATTTGCTAAATATTATCGAAAGCGGTGTTACAAGGTTGGTCGCGCATAACCGAATAAAGATAGGGGGTATACAGTCAATGCCACCATTTCTTGTTAAATCTACGTTTTTCAATTTATGCAATATGTCATTATCTGTTATATGTCGATTACTAATGGAATAGTTCGAAGTTTGAAAGTTGGGATGGAAATTTGTTGTTGAAATGTTGGTGCTTATTCGAACGGTGACGATGTTTCACTGATAAAAGACCACTACATATCATACTATTATCGGCATATCATAATTATTATCTTACACTTATTATTATATCGTGCGATCTATTAACTTTCACTCTATTGGCAATGTGTTTGATGGTGTAACTTGTGGAGACGGCTCTTCGTCATATTCACATGTAGTCGATACCGACTGTTCATCTGGGATCTGCACTGTTTCAGCGCTGCGACAAAGTTAAACTGCTAAGTTCACTAATTAATGAATTTAAAAAAAGAAGCAAAATACTCACTTTACGCACGCATTTATATGCTATATTCCACCTGCATAGTTTTAAATTCTTCAAAATTTTTGCCAGACTGCAAATAACAACTATTGCAAAGATTTTCACACGATATCGAAGATTGAGCGCTTCTTTTGTGCTGTTCTTTATTAGGCATTTTTTTCAAAGGGCTATCATGTTCAGAATAAGTTATTTCTTGTATGGTCTTTTATCCAAACTCGGCCGTCGTTCTTCGGCTGATGCTAATTCTCGGGTCTTATCTTCGTTTGCGTGTTGTAGCCCCTAATTCTACTGAAAAGATGTGCCGATTGCTAAACTTTCTCACCAAGCTGCTTTACTATGGCTATTATTTTTATACGGTTACTACGTTTCAGCACAAATATTTTATCTTAGCACTTTTGAGGGTATTGTTTTGAGCTGTGTAATATGTGGTATTTTTGGACCACGTCCAAACACTCACCTATTCTCTAGATAGTCGATATCATACTGGGCTTTTAATCTCTTAGCCCGAATTTTGTGCCTCAAGTGATGGTATTTCATTGTAGATGGTGACATCAGATTTTCAAATTTCATTACGGTGGCATGCTACTTCATTCAGTTTAACTGATTAACCTCTCATTATACGGAAGGCCTATGCATTCATTAGTACAAGATGTGCACCAAATCGTTTTGATGCAACGCTGTGCCGTGATCGAACATGATATTGTTGTTTATTGTACTTATTTAAGTGCGCGCGATCAAGGGCGTCGCCAGCCGATTGTCTAGGAGGGGGGGAGGGAATTACGCCAGCCGATGGTCTATGGCAAGTTGATATGGAAAATAAGAAAAGTGTTGAGAAAAGTACAAATTGTAGAGATATTTGCATCTCTATGGCAGCTGCCTCCCCCTGCCCTCCCTTGACGACGCCCATGCGCGCAATAATTTTTGCTTGGCTATATCAGTTCGACACCATACCAGATTATGATACACACAACAACCGATCGGACTGATCGCGTCGACCGAACACAGCAGTCGAACTTGAGAATGTTGTTTATACATTACCATCTCAAACTAGAAACGGCAGTTGTCCCATTGCATTGGTACTACAATGATATGTCGGTGAATAAAACACAATATTATATCGTGAATCAGACGGATCGCAGATAACAACAGTAGGGTATTATTACCTTACAAAGTACTTTATTGTCAGATGCCCACTTCATGAGATAACGCACATTCCTGTCGGCGCAGATCCATGTGCGATGATACTTGCACACACTGATGTCCTTGCGCCACCTGTACTTCTTATGCAGAGCCAACATCGAAGGACACTCGAACAACTATTATTATCATCCTCTGAATCAGAACTTGACTCATCATCCCTTAATATTCTTCTCAACCAAAAAACTTTCTCCATCCCTTTCATATACACTTTCTTGTGTTTCAAGAACTCAATGCAGTGTCGGTGGCTGTTATATTCCACAAACCCTTCCCTTCGTCGTATTTTCTTATGCTCTTGCATCCATGCGACGCTCTTTTTTTCTCACAACGGGATAACATTCCGTACTCGAACGGGGGTTTAATCAGGAGGACTACAACTTCGTCCTTGCATTGTACCGCAATTTCTTTCGGGATGAAGTCACCAGTGTCGGTCTTGAAATCTTGGACATCGACGAAAGTAGCCATGGTCACTTAAGAAGTTCTTGTCTCGCTGATCTTTATCTTAACATTTTATTTCCAATTGTAGTCGCCTTAAACCAGATGATAGATTTTATATAGAGGATAGGCTCTCTTGTTTTATTGAGACAATAAAGCAAAAAGACTCAGATGTTATTTAGATATGACTTTATTATAGTTCCATAAGTTTTGCGTACAGATTCGAGCGTTGTAATACTTAGTCGACAGAGCCTCGCTGTACAATATGTGTAGATGGGACAGAGGTGCGAGCGAGATGGCGCAAGGGGCGGAGCCACAGCATCCCTCTCTTTCACTCCGAGTAATGAAACAAACGCACTCGGATTATAATTAAACTCCTTGGAAGTTGCCTCCCTAGCGTTAATACTATATGTTATATTGCATAATAGGTATCTAGCTGTAGCTTGCGAGTTGACTGACGCAGAACCCCCAATAATACCCTACTGATTTTTATACGATTACTACGATTAATCACAAAGATTTTATCTCAGCACGTCTGAGGGTATTGTTAATTGGCAAACATTTCCACACGATTAAGACCATTGAGTGCTTCTATTGGGTTGTTCTTTCTTAGATATTTTTTTAAAAGAGCGATCATGTCAAAAAGAAAATATTTCCTGTATGGTCTCTTATCCAAACTCGGCCGTCGTTCTTCGGCTGATGCTAATTCTCGGGTCTTTTCTTGATATGCGTGTCGTAGCCCATAATTGTTCGTGGTATTTCTGGACCACGTCAAACACTAGCCTATTCTCAAGATAGTCGATATCATACTCGGATTTTAATGATGTTATCTCTTAGCCCGAATTTAGTGCCTCAAGTGGTGGTATTTCATTGTAGATTAATTAAGACACAAGAGATTAATAAAGTCTCACCCTTAGTAACGCATAATTTATTCTATTGAAGAGTTGTTAACATCGCCATATGCTCGAGCTAGTAATTGTGGCATAGATTTTCAAGAATAATGTTTAACAGTCCGAGCAAATTTTCCTGTTTAGGGCTGTTTATAATATTGTGTCGTTAGTTGCGACAGTTTTCATGTTGAATTCTAATGCATTAGTAAAATAATATGCATCTAGTGCAAAAAAAATAATTACGACGTAATGTTACTTTATTCAGTTTTACTGATTAAAACTTATATTGTAATGCTTAATACTGAGACCATTAGGTATCTATTTAACCTAAGATACAAATATTGTGTGACTAATTCTTGCCAGTCTTTGATAATTCACTATGTTGTAATTTGTACAGTCAGCATTGGCCATCGTTAATAATTATTTATAATTCCTAATGTATTCGTTAGGAAACATTCCTTTTCTCATGATTTTATCGCAGGGATATTCTGTGATATAACTATTTCTTGTAGGTCTTTGCTCTGTAAAGAGTAAAATTTCTTAATGTTCGTACATTCTCATTTTCATGTTCATGGTTGAAAGATTTACGGAATTTCAGCCATAGCTATCACTATTTTATGAGCAATTTATAGTTTAGTGAGTGTTCAACAGCTGACGCAGTATCACTGATTACAGATCAATAGTGACATATTTAACAGATTGTCTCGTATCTCAAAGACAGTTTCCTCAATCGAACTCATAATCACTGACTAAGATGCAACTATTACTGCACTACTAAACTACACCTCTAAGGTTTTTAGTTACCCAGCATATAAGTATCTACTTCATATTTATTACAATTTGAAGCTAATCGACGTTTTACTGACTAAAGACCGAATTTAAAAGCATCCAAAGTGATTTACTGATATGATTCAGGTATTGCAAGACAAAATGACAGCCTCAGTATTTATTGTATTACACTTTCTTGTAAACAAGTATGCACTGCAGTTCATTGCATGGTGTTGCAGTCCATGATCAAGGTAATACCGCCGCGGTGAATGAACAGATGTTACTATACCTATGCAATGGCTTTCATATAGTATTGGCCTGAAAGAAGCATAGTGGAATCCTGAAGATTTGACCACTGACAGAATTTTACGTATTTAAACATCTAAGCAAATAGTATGTCACATAGTTTAATGGTGTAATGTTGAGAAAACATTAATGTCTTTTAGAACAAAGATTTCCCAAGAGCGGTGGGCGTGATTGCTACAGAGCGACACTTGATGATGTTTCACTGATTAAAGTCCAACGTATCGACCGGTCATACGTCTTTGTATCGCTGTGTCTTTCTATTTCTCTCGTAATTTTACGATTCATTATATACGCATTTGGTAATTCTGAGGCAGTCCACTGCGGGACTTAAGCCTCTCGTAATTTGTTTCGTAGAACAACTGTGAGTCAATAGAAGATTGTCGCCTGCTATATCACGCTGGCTAGACGAGTTGGTATAAGGTTTGTTGTTTTCCGTCTCCACGCAAAATTAATATTTGCGTCGTGTATTTTCCTTAGTCACATCTTACGAAAACCACAGAATGAACTGTGGTAGTAACACTTTATATCCCTAATCAGTAGCCATACGGTACTTGATAGCTATTGTCATGTCAACGTCTAGTGTTTGGCAAAGTGCAAGGTAGCGGCAATAGGCTCGCCCTCTAAGACTCTAGTCTAAGCCATCGAATAAGGCTATCCCTTCGGGTTGTGGAGCTCAGACAGGCAGTCGCACTGTGGAAAAGCTAATATTCAGCTGAATCCGGTTAGACTGTAACGGGGATTCCGCTAGGAGGATGATTTACTGAATGATTGTGAACTGATAATTACTTGACTGTGTTGAGTTGCGAGCCCGTGTGTGCTTCGAATGACCATTTTTTCACAAAGTAGATTTATACTGTAATTGTGACGCACAAATTTTCTATTTAATGTTTCCATGTCGGCTCCAGCAATGTTTTATTGAGAAAACATCAAATTTCTATAAGCAGTACTGAGCCCAATATTGTGTGACTAATTGTTGCCAGTTTTTGATAATTCACTATTTTATAATTCATTTAGTCAGCATTGTCCATCTTGAATAAAATTATTCATAATAGTTAATATATTCGGAATGAAATACTCCTCTTGTAATGATTTTCTCGCAGAAATGTCCTGTGATATAAGGTATTTAATTTTATAATCTATATGTAGCTTAATCTAATCTTAATGTCTAAGTAGTATATGTACAAAAAACCGTAAAAACAAATAAAAAATTTAAAATATTTACAAGGTTTAGGCGTCGTAAAATGCCTCCGCATCAATGTCATCGGGTAACGTGCCCAGAAGGCTGGCAGCATTGCCACGCTGGATGGCAATGCTGATTCTCTGAGCAAGGAATAAACCAGCCTTCTGGTCACGTGAGACGTCGATTAAACGTTTAAAATTTCCCGGAATAGTGAACGAGAGCTCGGACCCCATGAGCCTAGCGTTTCAACCCCAAACGGCTCAAACACGTAATTACTCACTAAATTACTGTATTTGCGCCGTTTGAGGGTTTCCGCAGTTGCAGCAGCAGCGCCAGCATGGCCTCCGGTGCTTGGAACATGTGATGGCGCGAGGGTGTCTACGCAGGTTGCGTCCCACACCAAGGGCCTACCCATTTTCCAAGGCAACAATGACATACCATCAGGTCTCTTACCGTCGTCGCGTACCAAACCATTTGGTTCAAGTACAGCTGGTACGCCAGACGCGACAAGAGCACGACGAATTATGTCATTCAGATGGGCGTGACGGGGAATTCTACCAGCGCTTCTGCTGCAAGATAGCCCATGGTGTCCGAGGCTATCGACGTCTTCTCCACAATGACATCGATGCGGAGAAACACACGGAGCACCTAAACGAAGACAAGTGGCGATACGGAACGTCTCATCGTCCAACATGGTTCCAGTGTTGGACGATGGTAGTGCCTGAAGCCACAGACCCGATTCCCATTCTCCCACAGCCAGCAAGCGAGCACGCTCTGCAACGTTAAAAGATGCATCTAAAAGACTTTTCCTTACAATGTCACAAAGCGGCGCATCCCACTGTCTTTGGGAGAATAGGTTGGTAGGCAAAACAGTGCTTGGACAAGCCATTTTCCAGGCGTTTACAGCTTCGGATTTGCACAGCACTTCTGAGTTAACTAGTGTAGGTGATAAAATTTTCCTAGTTAACTCTTCCGTGCTGTGAACCGAAGACAGAAACGCCGGTAAACTGACACTAGAAATTTTGCGTATACCGAGCCCACCCAGACGTATAGGCAATGACGCTTGTAGCCAGGCTCGGTCGTCCAAGTCCACATTTAGTATTCTCTTTAAAGTAGTTTGGATAATTTTGTCGACTTGTTCTAAAAGTGCATATTTTTTCCAAAGTTGGGAAGATCTTAAAGCATGTGTGAATTTTGGGACGAAAAGACAATATCGAATAATAGTATAGGCCGAATGTACATTAATTTTGAATAGGCGATCTGAAATATCACAAAAATTTTGAATTTTTTCCTCTATGAAAGAATCGAAAGATTCTTCAAAAACTGGAGAACCTAGGAGGCGAAGAGAACTCTTATCAACAATTTTGATGTCTGAAGCCAAATGATTAAATTTAGATATAATCGAATGTTTTTTTGAAGAGTCTGTTGTATTTATAAACAGCTCACATTTACTAGAATTTAGTTTCAAGCCAATAGATGCGAATTTATTTTTAAGAAGAGCTAAATCTTGTAATACAATGTCTGGATCCCCTCCTAGGGTCCCGTCATCTAAAAACCATACATTAAATTTAGAATTTACTTGCCGAATTATGGGGTGTATTGCTAAACTAAAAATGACTGGTCCAAGAGGGTCACCTTGTTGACACCCAACTGCTGATTCCAATAGCTTATCCTGATATAATAATTTTGTGGGGTACCTGTAACATTGCCAAAGAAATTTAAAAATTTTAGGGGTTTCTAATTTTGCTTGTGCCAACAAAGTGTCCCTATTCACTGAATTGAAGGCGTTTTTTAAGTCAACCTTCAAAATGACCTCTCCATCACCACTTCCAAGGTACGTAGAAAGGGCATGTATAGCAGCCTCGCAACCCCCTTTGGAACCAAAACCTAGTTGGAGGGGTTGAAATTTTTCCGATAGCTCCCTGCTGTAAAATTTACAGCATATATTGGCTGCTATACGCCGATATGTGCAACCCACGGCAATGGGACGTATGCCACCATCCCTCTTGTTAAGGGCGCACAAGTTCGCCCCATACAAGATGTCAACGATGGCGTCGTCCACATTACCGGAGATCATCATATTTATTAGCGCAGTCAACTCCCTCAGAAGTGTATCGTCAGCTACCCCAGCACTGGCACACACAAGGTCTTTCAGGTGCTGGGGCGTCAGTGCATCGAGGCCCCCGGCCGAGCCACTCCGGAAGTAGCCAACCGCTGCTAACACGTCCTTGGCTGTGGTGATCAGATGTTCTGATTACCTGTCGGGAGCTTCAGGGAAGGAGAGATCATTAATAGGCGCTGGATGCTTGCTCTTCAGACCCGCAAGCGTGTCTGGAGAGCAAGGCGCCACCACATCGCTACTGAAAAGGAGCCTAGAAGCGCCCCGTATATCGCCCTCCCTTAATTTAGATTCTACATATTGATACAGCGACTTCTGCTTGTTAAACGTAAATTTTGAATCTAAAGAGTGTGCCGAAACTTGACAATTATATTTAATTTGGGATGTCAACGAATTTTGGCCTGCCTGATTTTTATCAACATGTAGAATCCTAATGTGATATAAGTATTTCAAAACGTTTTATTGTGTTCTTACATTTTCATGTTCTTCTGGTTAAGGTTGAAAGATTTTCCATAGAGTTCAGAGGAGAAGAAGCTATTGCGACGTTTTAGAGTCGGAGGAGATGATTTATATATACCGTGTGGTTGACGGCATAGAATACAAGTGTCACCACCCCCTATCTTCCCGTGGGTGTCGTAAAAGGCGACTAAGGGATAACATGATGCAAATACCATCTTTGCGTAGAGACGGAAAACTCGACATCAAACCCTATACGACTCGTTGGTCTCGCGGCATAAATGTGCGCATGGGATCGGGAGGTCCCGAGTTCGATTCCTGGGTCGGGCAGTGTTATTGGGATTATCTGTCACGAAATTCTCAGTAGCAGCATGGAACCTGGAAATGCGCCCGGTACGGCAATAGGCTCGCCCCTTATTACGTGGGACTAAAGTATATCTGGCGAAAAGTGGGTGTAGAAATACACCTCTGCCTACCCCCTCGGGGATAAAAGGCGTGACGTCATGTATGTATGTATGTATGATTTATTTCATATCAGATATAACGAGTTTAAGTCAAGAACTATGTTTAACAGTTGAAGCAAATTTTCCTGGAAGATTTTCACTAATTGCAACTGTTTTTTTTTATTTTAATTCTTATGATGCTGTCAATTTTGACAATACACAATCTGCAAAATGTTATGCAATTAGTGCAATGATTTTTCTGCGACGCCAAGTTTCTCCATTCAGTTTCACTGATTAAAGACCTTTTACGAAATGATTAAATAGCAGCGGTAGCCTAGTGGAGAGACCGTCGCCGCGTCGGTCCGGATTCGAATCCACAGCACGCACCAATGACTTTTCGGAGTTATGTGCGTAGTAAATTGTTAATTATCGCCACAGAGCAAATAAAAAAATAAAGAGAGAACTTGTCAAACTACAAAGTGACGCATCGAAACTACGCCTTGACCGTGTACGAACCCAGTTACACGCACACACGCAAGGAGCACACACGTATAACGAAACTACGCCTTAACTTGTCAGTCGAGCTAGCGTTCCGCGCCGTACGCACGATATAATACATAACCTTATTTTACTTATTTACCGTCAATTATGCCGAATTGCGTCGTCAAAGGGTGTAAAAACCAATCCGCAAAACATAAAAAGCAAGATGGAATCACATTTCACACGTAAGTAAACTTAAAAACTATTATATTCTATAAAGAAATAAAATATGAGGTAAGAGTGTTGGAACACAAAACCTCAGTACAGTGTTGCTACGATTGAGCGTTATAGTTTGGCTCGTTCTTGGGAAACGAGAAGCATTGTAACGTAACGTAATTTATTTCTTCTTGTTATTGTATTATAAAAGTATATCAGGCTTAATAATAAACGTGGCAAAAGTGTTAGTGATTTTTTTAAATATAAATTATCTACCTATGCTAATATTTAAGCTGAAGAGTTTGTTTGCTTGGTTGAACGAGATAATCTCCGGAACTACTGAACCGATTTGAAAAATTCGTTCAGTGTTAGATAGTTCATTTATTGAGGAAGACTATAGGCTATATATGTCATCATGCTATGATCAATAGGAGCGGAGCAGTGTTGAAGTGTTGCAAAGACGGAGGGAATTTTATTTTCAATATACACGCGACAGCTAGAAGGTATGTGGTATACCAATGCAAAGGCGTCGTCAAGGGGGGGCAGAGGGGGCAGCTGCCCCCTCCCCCCTTAGAAACTCAAAACCCCTACAATTCTTACTTTTTCAGTACCTACTTTTCGTACCGATCAGAAACTTCCTTTCCATAAACTTATAAATTTGAAAAATAAAGGCGGTCTTCGCTACCCATCTAAGGACCTTTTTGATATATGTGTCCTTTGTGAAGCTGTAGTTCGAAGGTTATTAATTGAAAAGATTGTAATTACTGGCGAAAATCAATATAAAAGTACTGTTATGTATATATTTAAGAAATTTGTGGGAAATAAAGATGTTTTTTTTAATTTAGACACTAAACATGAATCTCTTGGGCAAGACCATAAAATTAATTTAATACGGTGCGTAATAGAAAAATATTTAAACATAAGGTTCCACCACATAGCTAAGTTAGAAAATATTTCGAAGACAGTAAATAGCAAAAAGCAAACATATAAAAAATTAACACAACATAAAGGTTTGTAAATAAATGATACTACAAAATAAATACTTAGTATTATTATTACACTTGTCCCATAGCATTCCTACAAACAGCTTTCCTTTTTATTTTTAATTTCTCGCCAAAATGGCTGACCGCGTATCTTATCATTGAAACGTCTTTTATAAAGTACAAAACGAGTAAATCGTTATATTTCGAAAAACAGACGCAAGAGATTTATGCTGTTTTTGGGAAAATGTTTCAAAAGTAAAGTTCCTTCTGTTTTTGACGTGTAACAAATAATGTTATTGTATTCGTAACGCTATTTTTTATAACCTTCGGGTAGAATGAATTCCGAACATGGCAACACCAGTTCACGCACTACATGCATAAAAAGGTGGCGTCACTTTGCTGTTCGACGGAGTTACCTCTTTACTTTTTTATATCTCAATGATTATCGCTAACTAAACGGTGAAGGAAAACATCGTGACAAAACCTGCATATCTTCTAATTGGGCCATTGTTATTTAATATATTCATAAATGATGTCAAATCCTGTTCACTATTTTTTATGTACGCCGATGACATGAAAATATTCAAAAAGATTGAACAACCATCTGACTGCGTTTTATTACAACAAGACCTAATTAGATTCGAAGCGTATTGTCAACTTAACGGCTTAGATTTACATGCCTCTAAGTGTTACTCAAAAACCTTTTCTCGCACACCTAAGCAATACAAATTTAATTATGTTTTAAAAGGAGTGCAACTTAAGCGAGTCAAGGAAATCCGCGACCTGAGTGTAACTCATGACGCCAAATTAACGTATGAAAAACCATTGACAATATTGTTAATAATGCTAATAAAGCGTTAGATTTTTTCATGAGATCATGTTCACAATTTTCAAGCATAAAAGCTGTCAAAGTTTTGTATAGCTCATACGTTCGCAGCATCCTAGAATACTGCTCTCAAATTTGGAGTCCACAGTACGATGTGCATATACGGAGACTGGAGGCCGTACAGCGCAAATTCACTTAATAATTGCAGTATAAGAGTAAGGTAAATAACGACGAAACTTATGAAGAACGTATGTAAGCGACTGCATTTGAAGGTCCCTACTAGGTCTGTAAGGTTACTGTATCTTCTGCACGTCCCTTATTGCGCTACCAACTATAAAAAAGGTACGTTCTTTATAAGAACTGCAAGTTACGTCAACGATTTAGCATACCAAGATAGTTTGGACCTATTTAATGCAATTGCCTCCACCTATAGACGTGCTCTTTCCAACCAGTGGTTCGAATCGGTTCTTTGATTTTGATTTCGTTTTAATATTGTTATTGACTTAGTGTTGTGTTCGTGTTTTATCTTTATATCTTTTTTTATGTGTTTTAATTATATCCACTGTGTAGTTTAGAACGTCTCACTGATCAAGACCTAAATATATAAATGTGAAAACGTGTAAATGGTTAATAGTTATAAAAATATGTACTCAATTAGTTATAAGGAACAGTTTGTTTCCCAAATAAAAAAAAAAATAAAAAAAATATCTGAGAGTTTTTATCTGAGAATGTTCTCCAAAGACATGTGAAGTCTGCCAACCCGCACTTGGTGGTGGACTATGGCCTTACCCTTCTCATAGTGAGAAGAGGCCCGTGCCCAGCAGTGGGTCAGTTTATATATAGGGCTTATGATGACTAAATTATTTCAAAGTCTTGATCCTTGGCAACCTTGGCTGAATTATCCTGGTTTCATTTTAAGCAGCCTTGGCTGCATTTTTGTATGTTATGGGAATGTACTGCAGCCCCCAGCATTTACTCTTTAGTTTCTTTTTAATCGCTTATAGAACTTATCTCAGAAGAATTTTCAGCCAGTCATCGTTTTAAAGACAATTTGATACAAAGTTTACTTATCTGTTAAGAAGGTTATAAAGGTTTTTATTTTGATTCGGTATATTTCTTCCTACACCTTACATTGGAATAGAAGTAATAAACCGCCAGACTTCTACGATTCTTAACCACATTCAATTTTCTAAAACATTTATCTATGTTTAAGGCACTTTCGTCATGAACAATACACTGCCAATTAAATGTCATGAACGATACACTTCCAATTAAATCACCACTTTACATTAATAAGTAAAAAATTACTCTGCTAATTTTGCAAACTAATAATGGAGACAATTACCTCAGATTATAGAATGACATTAATAAGTAAATTCTAATTCTGGATAACAAAACACTACCATCAGTTTTTAGCCATCAGCATATTATAATGCAGATGTTGAAGTCGTTTCGGAATGCCAAATCGGAACCCTTATAGAATCGCAATGTCGTTCTGTCTGTTTTCCGTCCATTCTTATGTCACAGCCATTATATTTCGAAACTGTTGAGATTATAAATGTGTGTGATTATGTATGATATGTAAAAATTAAAAAATAACTGACTGGAAAATCATTTTTGTGTGTGATTGAGGTTCCTAAAACTATTGTATTCCAAAGTCAATCGTTTGAAAGATAAACACCTCCAAAGTGGTTAAATGAGCGTGTCCCCGGTCTAACTTTAAAGTAAGAGAGTGACTCCTAAAATATCCAGTAGATCGTTATAAAAATTTCCAAAGAAAATTAGTTTGAACGATTTGTAGTCAGTTGTTTATAAACATCAATTATAACATGCTATAGCTTCTGAAAACTCACTCTTTGCTTCATTAATTCAACTTTGTCTAGACCAAAGTCCAAACACTTCCCGATTTTCCATACAGTCATTATCAGACTGGTCTCGCCTTCTTACGCGTGAGGTGGTGATTATAATGGAGTTTTCCTCATGAACCATATATAATAATAAATAGAAAAAATAGATTTAATTTGATATATAAATCATAAATGTACGTTATGAACGTATGAACGTATCGAAATCATACCTGGTTACACCTGGCTGCGAAGAGGTGCGGCCAGGTGAACAATGGTAAACGTAATTTTTCAGAATCTTTATATATATATGTTACCGGCAATCTCTATAATCCGGTATTATATACAATACCTAGGTAATGTATAGAATACCTAAAACGTGTAGGTAATGTATGAAATATTATTTATTTTATATTTTGCCTAGGTATTCTATACAATACCGAATGCGCAGCCGGTAATGTATGTAAAAGACGAGAGCAAGGAAAGGGGGACGTGCGTTCAAAGTGCGCATGATGAACACAATATGACTGTCCTCCAAGTTGAGATGAGATGATAAGCGTGCGGATATTGAAAAACTTCCTTCTGAGATAAATGATCAACCGTTAGATGATCTGAGTTTCGTATCAGAACGTGAGGAATCATTAAGTTCTGCACTCGTGTGCTGTGTTTGTTCCGAGGAGAGAACAGCTGCTCGTTCGTGTCGAATGTGCAATAGACCTATTCATGTTATTTGTGCTGCTCCGGAAAAAAATATGGCAGAAGGTTTTGTTTCTTTGTTTGCCCTTTATGTGCAAAAAACGCCTTAGCTATAGAAAACCGCATCAGTGCTAAAGATAATTTGATAGAGCAAGCTTAGAAAATGCTTAAAACCTCTGAAAAAAAAAATCCCCCCCTCCCCGTAGCGTTGGGTACTACTGTAATTAACGTAATGCTTCGTCATTACGTTCACCAAAAAGCGTATCAAGACCATTTACGACTACAAACTTGAAAATCAAACACTCGAACGTAAATGTGTTGCAAGGGATCTAGGTGTATTTTTCGACGACCAACTGTCTTTTCGTGAGCATTATGCCGATATAACGAACAGAACTTTAAAACTCCTCGGCTTCATAGCCAGAACCACTAAAGGTTTTAAAAATCCGTCCAGCTTTATACTACTGTACAATGCTCTGGTCCGAAGCACTCTGGAGTACTGTTCAGTGGTGTGGGCGCCTTTCTACGCAGTACATTCTGATATGATTGAAAGCGTACAGAAAAAGTGTGTTAGATGGATTTCATTTAGACATGGGCTATCAAGGAAACTTGCAACTTATACAGATCGTCTACTTAAGTTCAAAATTACACCTCTACATGTACGTCGTAAACAGCAGGACTTAATTAACCTTCACAAGACTCTTCATGGTACCATTGACTCTTCCACTTTGCTTTCTCTCATCAATATTAACACTCGACATAATACTAGAACACCAAAACCTTTTCTACTTAATATATACAAAAACAACACTTCCTACTACAACCCTATCATTAGAATGTGTAGTTATCGACGATAAATTATAGCTCACTATGCCACTTAAACTGAACTTTATTCACTAACACAATACACTAGATACACACACTTAATTTTCCAACACTAATAAAACACACTATTCACACCACTAGTACAACACTAAACACTTCCGAATTACTTTCTTCGCTTGATGTTGATCGCTTTCCGTATTCAATTGAACTGTCGAATAATCGCGAACAGTCCGATGCTCGATACAGCAATCGCCATCTAGTACAGAGTAGCTGAATTACCTTTAAACCACCGATACATTCAATCTCTTCTAGTACCCCCATTCTCCGATAGATGGCGTAACACTGCCCCCCTCTTAAACGTGTTCGTCTCGAACATCGTTGGACTCATGGTAACGAGACAACCGGTCCACATGAACAATCTTCGGTGCACCTCGCGACCCCTTCTGGATTCGATAGGTGACGTCGTTCATCATGGTAATTATGCGATATGGCCCGTCCCATCTGGCTTGTAACTTAGGCGATTTTCCTTTGCTTCGTACTGGGTTATGAAGCCACACCAATGACCCCTCATCGAAGCCCTTGTTGTTCGCCCTCCGGTCGCAGCGAGTCCTCATCCTCCCAGACATCCGCCGTCCCGACCCCCATGGAGCTCCTATATTGCACACCTTGAATGCACCTCTGCTACGAGTATGTGGCCCCTTCACAGCCGCACAACTTGTGCATTTGCGGCACCAATCCTCGACGTCATTCCGACAGTGGAGCCAATAAAACCGCTCTCGGACCTTAGTAAGCGTCTTCTTAACACCCATGTGACCTCCCGAAGCACTATTGTGATAGAGCCGCAGTACTTCCGGCACCTTAGTCTTGGGCACTACCATTTGCAGATGGTATTGGTTACCTCGAGCGTTTTCCCATTTGCGGCACAGAACTCCATCCTGGACAACCAAGCTTTCCCATTGTGCCCAATAACCTTTGGTGACAGGGCTCCTTGCTGCGATATCACTCCATTTGGGCCTAGGAGCGCCTGATTTCTTCCATTCGAGAATCACCTGTACGTCCTTGTCTTCTTGCTGAGCATTCTGCAAAGCTTCTTTCCATCCGTCGCTCAGATCCTTCCTCAACATTCTCACTAGCGCTGCTGGCTTCGCTTCCTGTCTTGCACAGTATTTGCGTTGGTCGGGGTAAGCCCTACCTGTCGGAGCATCTGCGCTACGTTGCTCTTGCCGCCAGACATGTACGTCAGGTGACCCCTTTGGTGGAGACAGGGTACCAACGTGCCGCTTACGCTTTGGGCAGCTCAAGCGGATATGGCCTCTTTCCCCGCAGTTGTAGCACCGTGGTGAAGAAACAACTTCCCTGATACGGTAAGTTCGATCCTCGTGACGCGCTGCTTCCACCTCCAAAGCGTAGGCTAAGGCTTCCTTGACGGCCTTGTAGTGCTTAAGTCTTACCGCTGCTCTAACCTCCAGGTCACGGATTCCATCGGTAAATACCTGGACGAGGTTCTCATCTATCAGCGCCGGCAACGACTGGTATGCCTTCCTGACCAGCCTTTCCACCTCCAGAGCCCACTGCTGCAGAGTTTCTCCGGTGCGTTGTATCCTGTCCTTCAGCTGAGCACGATACACATGTTCGAGGTGCGCGTCTCCGTACCTCGCCTCCAACGCCTCCAGAAGCTTCTCGTAGGTCACGTCTTGCCCGAGTGCCTCTAACACCGTCAAGGCCTGATCACGAAGGCCCAAGGTTAGGGCGGTGAAGGCCTGTTCTTTGTCCCACCCATTCGCTCGCATTACGGCCTCAAACTAAACCTTGTATGCAACCCACGATGACGAGCCATCAAAGGGTGGAACCTTAAACCAACGAGGCGAGGGTGCCACAGCTGCAGGTGTAACGTCGTTGGTCTCAAGCCCACGCAATTTCTTCTCCAATCTGGCAATACGGGTCTTGAGCCGGTCGTGTACACGCTTCTCAATATCGCTGATACGGGCCTCGTGCTGCTGGAGTTCCTCCTTGACCACCTTCAGGTCCTTCTCTACAGCGGCGCTGAGGTCTTTCATCACCACCAGCTGTTCCTCCAAACGGTGGGCCTGCTCCTCCTTGTCGCGCTGCAGCTGTTCCTCTAGGCGGCGCGCGTGCTCCTCTTGACGGCGAGCCTGCTCCTGTTGACGGCGGTCCTGCTCCTCTTGACGGCGGGCCTGCTCCTGTTGACGGCGGTCCTGCTCCTCTTGACGGCGGGCCTGCTCCTCCTTGTCGCGCTGTCGCTGTTCTTCCATGCGGCGCGCATGCTCCTCTTGACGGCGGGCCTGCTCCTGCATGAACGCCATCAGAGCCGCGATGTCGGGCACCGCCATGGAGTGTGCGCTTGCAGGCTCCACTGCAGCCGCGGAGTCGCCTGATCCACCAGACGATGGAGAAGGAACGTCTCCGAAGCGTCTCTGGTCCAGGTCTTGCTGGCGCTGGTTCATGGTACTCACACCTTCAGTTTCTTCCTACGGCATAACCGGCATAATTTATCCCTTTCTTCTGACACCAATTTGTTACGAGCTGGGGTTCGACGATAAATTATAGCTCACTATGCCACTTAAACTGAACTTTATTCACTAACACAATACACTAGATACACACACTTAATTTTCCAACACTAATAAAACACACTATTCACACCACTAGTACAACACTAAACACTTCCGAATTACTTTCTTCGCTTGATGTTGATCGCTTTCCGTATTCAATTGAACTGTCGAATAATCGCGAACAGTCCGATGCTCGATACAGCAATCGCCATCTAGTACAGAGTAGCTGAATTACCTTTAAACCACCGATACATTCAATCTCTTCTAGTACCCCCATTCTCCGATAGATGGCGTAACATAACGAAATAACGCGGGACAACACTTGTAACGTTGATATCTTTGATTCACGAGCTACCGTTTATAAAAGAAATATTCTGGCCTTATCACTTTAAAAGGAAGAAAAAACACACTGTATCACTGAATTTACTAAAAGTAGTTTGACTTCTCTGTAACATTAATTTAAACTTCATGTACCTATATACAAATTATGTTGTTTTGAGTTAACTAATAACTTAATAACATAAAGCATGTTGTGTAATTGCGTTAGGGTACCAATCAGGACTAAACTAATATCATTGTAGAATCATCATGCTCTGTTTGTTACCTGTTGTAATTACCAAAATAAATAAATAAATAAATTCCTATTCCGGAAGTCGACAGAGGTCTTTATAGGTAGGCCTGGTTAAGATCTATTTATTTTACACATTGCCGGTGGAACAGCAGGTACTATATACAATCCCTAGGAATTGTATTCATTACCTAGGTAAAGTATGTAATGGACAATAATATTCACAATATTTCATACATTGCCTGGACGCCTCAGGTATTCCATATATTCCCTAGGTATTGTATAGAATACCTGAATTATACAGATTGCCGGTAACATATATAACTTGCTACTGACGGTGCTTTTAAGCTAAATTTACTTATAATTGAGTTTACCAAGCCATAAATAAACCATGGTACTAAAAAGTCGTTACAAATTGAAGACACGACCTGGACCTATTGTTACCAAGTAATATTAATTTGGATGCTGTAAAACTAAGCACTGGCAAAGATGTGGAAGTTGTTTATAGCGCCTGCTGACGCTACAAATTATATACAAGGCGCACTATCGTGTAAACACATCGCAGCAGTCGCCTCCCCGCGCCTATACAGTTAAGTCGAAGCTAAACAGTTTATTTTACAATGAAGTACACAGTAAAGTATAAATATTTCGTTTTATGAAATCTTTCTTTTATCTCACACATCGTATTCCCATACACCTATTTGATGTTCTGGTCAGCAAAATTATATTTACATGGTAGGTTGAAGTTTCAGAAGAAAAATAATCTTATTAAAAGTTTAAGAAAGTGATCGAGCGCTTCAGGTGGTATTAAAGAACGGGGATTTGTACGAATATCCAGCTTTATGTACCTAAAACGACTAAGCGTACCCAGTCTGTGAAGACTCCCTTCTTAGTACACCCTTACCGTCCCTGAGGGGCGTATATGCATAATTTCAGCTTTTTACGCCCAATAGTTTCAGCTGTGCGTTGCCTGTCAGTCAGTCAGTCAGTAATGAAAGAATTTCATACATACAAATGATTTCTCATCACTCAAACATATAAAAAATTATACCGCAAGTGAATTGAACCTTTATCGTTTCCACTGGCTAAGAAAGGGCAAACTACGCAGTATCGAATAAGCATCTAAATTCAGATATTAACCATATGGAAACGTAAATTTTATTTTGTTGAGGAAACTATTACACATTAAATCAATATTCTTATTAATCAGTTCGGACAAAAGTTTAAACATGTACAAATCGCTCAGTCATATCTACAAAATAATATGAACCTACGTAGCATACTATGAAGGTGCATATTGCTATAGCACAGACCACCCAGAAGAATACCTAAGTTCAACGGCGAGTTAGTCACCCCTCTCTACATACGCACAGGTATCATCTGCCTTATACAGAGTACAGAATACTTGGGATACACAGAGATCAAATAGTCGATTAATGCCTACACGGCGAAGCACCTTTCGCGGAGTCCTGCGGACTGGCTGGAGTTTGACTAACCTTATTTTGTAATTATGTATTCATTACTATTATAAGTACTACTACTCATTTATATTATACACAAGAATAAATTGTTACAGATAAGTCCCTCATGGTATTGACATGTAAAATTATCTTTTGATATAAAAATACTACTCCAATAACTAATTAAAATATAGCAATCAAAGGCAGCACTAAACGGTATGACAAACTTTAGAAATATGAATTTACAATTTTTTAACAAATATTAAATGAACAAAAAAAAATTACCTGGACTGCTAAATACCTTGATTTCTACTCTTTTTGAAATGCTCTCTCCATGTATATTTGCTCCTTGGCTAAATACCATTTGGGAATCTCACAAATTCTGCTCTGTTTGGTTAATCTGTGGCTGAGAGTCACACTGCGCATGTACAGCTGCACATGCGCAGTATGACTCGCCCTCCTCTGTCTGCAATTTATTGATTTTCTCCTCAATATGTGACGCCCTTTAGACAATCACTGTCGCACCACAGAGTACCACAGTGTCGCGCTACCGTACGTGTTATTATGCTCAAGTGTTGAGTTTTGGTCCCATATTACCTTAGAAATATAACAATTACATAATAACAGAGAAATGAACATTGAAAAGGGAGAGGAACGCATTGACAATGTGAGTATTAACTTTAAAATCTTGTTTCATATTAGGTTATTATTATATTTTCCTTGCTACGCGACCCTTTTATTTTCAATACGATTTCTTATAAACAATATCAATTGTGCACGTATGAGTTTCAATGTAAATTATGTATGCAAGTGATGAGCGAATGGAAGCTAATTGATACCTGCGAATCAATACTGGATAATGTTTTGTGTAATTTGGATCTTTTTTTTACTCGAATTCCAAGCGAGCCTTGCTGTGTTATTTTACATCGATATTCACTGAGTGGATGGATTTGTCCAATTCGTTTCAAGGCTCGCCTGATACGAAAATAGCCTGTAGTCTAACTTAGTTATGAAAATTCTCGTAAGAATTACCTAAACGGTGTTTATTTTATACTTGCAGTGCCAAGGATGCAGAGGCCAGCCTACAAGATCGTATAACACTGATGTTTGCTAGAGTTATGGAAGCTGATGTGAGGTAAGAACATGTTACATAAGCTGTCGTCTCACCTATACAGTAGATACTACTTTTATTTAAGTGGCATATTTTTACGGCCAGCAGATTGCGTGGCTGCTTGATTTTAATTTAAAATATTTGTAAAATTATGATATACCTACGAGACATTATTATAAACGTACGATTCAAACTATTTTAATTACATTCATGGTGCGTACTTAAAAGCTTAAAAGAACCCACTGTTTAAATTTCATGTTTTTGGCTTCAGCACTACCGTAATACAATTTTTTTATTATTTATTTTCGACTAGATTTGAAAGAAAATTTTACCTAAATACCTCAAAGTATGTGTATGATTATTTTAAAATAGAAGGCAACAGATAGTACATAAAAAAACGAAACGCTAGATAATGTCAATTAATATTATTAAACAAAACACACTTACAGCGGTATCTCACATAGAATTTCTTTTTGTTCACAGATAGCATCTGTTTTACATGAAGAGGGCGACTGATATGGATGTTTCAACACTTGGGGGAGAAAATGCTCTGCAAAAATTGCACTGATCGATAATTTGCGCCTGACCAGCTACACTGAAGATGATACTCGCCAGCGGACTTTGGACTCGTCATGTCACACAACCACCACTTTTTGAATAAACCTTAAATAAAGGTTTGCAGCGATAGCTACATACAACTGAGGACATCTATCGTACAAGAGCCAAGTCAATCAACACGGTGACATCTAACTATCATGGCGGCACTAAAGTCCTGAACCGCGCAATCTGTTTATTTCTCGAAGTACTACGGTTGGACTGCAGTCAATCAGGCACAATCACCTAGCCTATTAAGATGATCCTTCGTCTAGTTGGAATCACACCCACAACTTGTCTCCTCATTGGTGACCGCGATGTGATCTGAAGCAGCAACATCACCATCTTCCTTACAACGCACTTCACAAGATTGGCGGTAATCAAGTCAACTGCAGCCACTCTAGTGTCTCGGCACACTGCCTCGTAAGAAGAGCACATCTCTTATGTCTACGCGTCAGTGCCACTATGCAGCTACTACTGAATTCCAACTACGGAACCTTACTCCGAGCCACTGTGGGACCATTGTGAAGAAAATATCCCCTCTCACAGGGATCCCATACCGCGCACCGCTCTTAGAACCGACTCACTGGGCTTACTAGTGGCATACAGTTCCGATCCACTGGAACTAGTGGTACTTACCTACTTTCTACTGGCACTGGCACCGCTCCTCAGAAGCATTGATAGCAGACCCATTGCCTTCAAAATCAACATACAACTGTGGCCACCATGTATGACGGCGAAGTCAATCAACAAGGCGACATCAAACTATCACGACGGAACTAAAATCTTGAACTGCGCAAGCGGTGTTCTCACACGCGATTAGTACCAGTTTTATAAACAAGTTCTCAAGTCTTCCTTCGGATTATAGTCCATCAGGCGTGATCACCTAGCCTAGTGAAAGGATCAACATCTTATTCCTCCTCAAGTTCTCTGTTTTGTTACAATCATATTTTGTGTAAATGATGAACGCATGATTTGACATGTTTTTGTTTTATTATTGTTATTCGATTATGAGGTATTTTTTTTAGTTTGGATGTTCGAGATAAACTCCGGTTCAACTGATCCGATCCTGAATAATCTTTCATTTTGAAAAGATCTTTTATTCATTACTGTTTCAAGCTATAAATCATTGGAATTTCATTGTTTTAAATCATAAATATTTTAAAAACATCTTGCACTGAACAAAAGATGTCTATAAATTTCATTACTTGACTAGCAGCGCTGATAAAACATAAAAGTTACGTAATACAAAAATGATTATAAACCGACTTCAGATATCATTCTTAAAACAAAAAAATTGCTGAAATCCTTAAATAAATATCGTCATGCTGCGAAAAAAACATAAATAATAATCTCATTGGGAACCTCCTCCTGTTTTTTAAAGCCCGCCTGGGCATCTCAGCGCCTTGATCTGGTCGCAGCTCTAAATACGGTTGTTCTCTCCCTCTCGACTCTAGTTGTGTCTATGGTCCGGAGCGAGAGGTCTTGGAACGCCGTCGCCTCCTTCTGCGAGGCAGTAATGCTGAGCATTGAGGCGGCGGAGTGGGAGAGAGAAATCCATCGCCCTCTCCCCAACCGTACGTTCGGGCGTCGAAGACGTCGAAAAAGGGACGACCTCCGACCACCCAAAATTTTATTGACTGCCTGCGGACGGCGATTCCATGGTCCGCCAAAACGCGAGGATGTAAATGTGATGCATGAAGGTTTTTGACGGTTGATTGCGTGATCACAACAAGACGGGGCCCGCCAACACCAACGGCGGGTCAATCTTGGGCGAATACATACAAGAAAATATTCTGCAACAATAACACATTATAATTCAACTAAAAATAAATTTATATATTGACACTAACTAATATTATGAATGAAAATCAAGGTAAAAATTCGTTAATACACATTTACAAATTTTTGGTCTCGCCACAGAGAAGTATTCATCCCAAAAAGGTATTCATAATATTCTGAGTTCCTATGCCATTTATAAGTCCAAAATAAGTGCACACATTCTTCACATCTTATTTCTAGTATTTTTAAAGAATAATATTATAATACATATCGTTTTTACTCACATACAAATATATATTAACAATAATGTGCAAAAATTATTCTATATACGCATATTCTTTTAAATATTTAAATTAAACTTAAGAATTGAGGAAACTGAATTTCATTAATGAAAAGAATCATAACTTGCATCAGTTTCGTATCCGTCATGTTGTCATCTTCTGTTGGGATTTCAACTCCACTTGGTTTTAACATTTCCTAAGCCGCTTCACAATATGGTTTCGAGTTCCTTTGTGGTTTTGGCCTCATGCTATTTCTTGATCTGACATGAGAAGCAACCTATTAAAAATATCTTAGTTACATTACTTTCGAGCAGAATTGAATTGCACGGTATTGGCTTTTTGTGAGAGAAATATTAATTTTATTCTTTAACATCAATTCCAGTATTTTTTCTGAGGACACTTGCGGTTTCTCAAACAGTTTTCGACTTGAATTTTCTTGGTCTCTCCTGATTGCTGTAGATAGTGTATCTTGCTTTGAAAACGTCAACAATAAAACATAGCTGTGATCTTGACTTTTTCTGTTGTGTCAATTAATTTTAGTATGTGGTATTCAAGGAGCAAGTATACATGGAGTGATAGCTTTAAGCATAAACAAGAAACCTATCGTTATTTCTTTTTACTTGTATATAATTTCATATGTGTAACCGAGACAGATGTATTGTATTTATTACCTCTTGAAATACTCATGTCGCAATTTTTTCAAAAGAAGAAATGACTGTCAATAGTGATGTACTCATGCATTAATCTTTTATTGGTATTGGTATATAATTCGGTATGTAGAGACAAGATAAGCATTTGATTAAGTAATATACCAGTAGTATATTATTTTACGATCTTTTATTTCGAGTATAGTACTTAGGTGCCTACAAAGAAACAAATACTGTAAAAAGAGAGGTAATAATAAGATATGATTGATCATATCTTGTATACTTGCTCCTTGGTGGTATTATTTGGTTATTTTGAAAAAAAAAAGAAAACTCTTGGTTTCGTTCAAAAAGTAAAGCTTATTCGCCTTCTGTTTGTGTCTTTCTTCACAAAAGCCAGCTATTTTACAAATTCTACATCTGAAATATTGTGGACCTTAATTCCAGAAGTAACGATTGCTTTCATTTGGTGACCATAGTGATGTTTTGTAAATTGGTATTAAGGAAAAAAGCTGCAAAAACAAAAAAGAAATTGACTTGAGGTACATAAATTCCTATGGCCCTAATTAAACGATAGTTACATAAATCTATAAAAAAAAATATACCGGCAAAAGCTTGGGAAACAAAATATAAAACACCTGTTAAAATGTTCGTTAGAATTTACTATTGCATTTTAATACGGTTTAAAAATTGAGAAATATTCACGCTGTACTTAATCTTTACTCTTTACATATAAATAAAATTGAAGTGTCTGTCTGTAATTTGAAAATAATTATGTTTTTTTCAAGTAGTTAGACTCAGTTATACGATTCTAAGTCTTAAACAACCCTTTTTAACATGATTGTCTGTCTGACAGTCTGTCTGTCGCTCTGTTGGTCTGTCTGACTGCCTGTCAAAAATATCATAAAAATAAATGACATAAAAAATATCATACATTATATCATTTTAACTCACATACAAATATTAACAATAATGTGCAAAAATGATTCTATAGACCCATATTTTTTTAAATATTTAAAATAACCTTAAGAATTGAGGAAACTGAATCTTTTTAATGAAAAGAATTATAACTTGCATCAGTTTCGTATCCATCATGTTGTCATCTTCTGTTGGGATTTCAACTCGACTTGGTATTAACATTTCCTTAGCCGCTTCCCTAAATGGTTTCCAGTTCCTTTGTGGTTTTGGCCTCATGCTGTTTCTTGATCTGACGTGAGAAGCAACATATTCAAAATATCTTAGTTACATTACATTTGAGAAGAATTTCGAGCAGAATTGAATAGCACGGTATTGGCTTTTACTGAGAGAGTCTTGATAGGCAAGTAAGGTGTGTTGAACGACATCCATGTTATTAAAGTATTTTGTGAATCATCGGTGAAAGCTTTGTTATCTCATTAAAAAAATATGTTCATCGATCAACATTGACTATGAAGGTACTTTATATTTCCTAATTTAAATATTACAAAAAATCCTTCAATTATTAATTCTAGTATTTTTTCTGAAGACACTTGCGGTTTCTCAAACAGTTATCGACTTGAATTTTCATGGTCTCTCCTGACTGCTGCAGATGGAGTATCTTACTTTGAGAATGTCAACAATAAGACAAAGCTGTGATCTTGACTTTTTCTGTTGTTTCAATTTATTGTTAGTTTGTGGTCTTATTCGCCATTTCTGGTTATTTTGAAAAAAATTAGAAAATATCGGTTTCGTTCAAAAGGTCAACTTTATTTGCCTTCTGTTTGTATCTTGCTTCTCAAAATCCAGCAGTTTTACAAATTCTACATTTGAAATATTTCGTACTTTTCGAAATAAACATTACCGCATAATAACCTTAATTCCAGAAGTAACGATTGCTTATAGTGATGTTATTAATTTGGTGACCATAGTGATGTTTTGTAAATTGGTATAAACGAAAAACTCTGAAAAAATTAGTGCGTAAATTTAGGCATATGAATTCATACGGAACTAATTAAACGATAGTTATATTAGGTAATGTATGAAACAGCCTAGAATACAAAATATAAAACACCTGTTAATAGGTTCGTTGGGATTTATTATTGCATTTTAATACGGTTTAAAAAATTAGAAATATTCACATAACACCTGCCGTACTTAATCTATATTCTTTACATATAAATAAAATTGAACTGACGTCTGTGATTACAAAATAATTATGTTTTTTCAAGTACTTGTAGTTAGTTACCCGATTCTAATCTCTAAACAAACATTTTTAACATTTTTGTCTGTCTGTCTGTTTTTCTGTTGGTCCGTGGTTAACTCAGGAATGGCTGAAGTGATTCAAATGCGACTTTCACTGGAAGGTAGATGACTTTATAGCGCTACATATAGTCTATAATTTGACCCGGTAGGTGGCGCTGTTGTCGCAATAACGAGTCTTTACTTTTTCTACTCATGGATGTACCTATTCTATAGGTACCTACATAAAAATAAAATTTAAGTGTCTGTCTGTGATTTCAAAATTATTATGTTTTTTAAGTGCTTATAATTAGTTACAGGATTCTAAGTCCTAGACAACGCTTTTTAACATTTTTGTCCGTCTGTCGGTCTGTCTGTCGCTCTGTTGGTCTATCTGTCTGCCTGTCAAAAATCAAAAATATCATAAACATAAATGTCATGAAAAATATCATACATAATAACATTTTTACTCACAAACATTAACAATAATGTGCAAAAAATATTCTATAGACCCATATTATTTTAAATATTTAAAATCACCTTAAGAATTGAGGAAACTGAATCTCTTTTATGAAAAGCTATAATAACTTGCATCAGTTTGGTATCCGTCATGTTGTTGAACTTCTGTTGGGATTTGAACTCCACTTGGTATTAACATTTCCTTAGCCACTTCACTATATTATTTCGAGTTCCTTTGTGGTTTTGGCCTCATGCTGTTTCTTGATGATATTGAGGAAAAAAGCTGCAAAAACAAAAAAGAAATAGACTTGAGGCACATAAATTCCTATGGCCCTAATTAAACGATAGTTACATAAATCTATGAAAAAAATAAATATACCGGCAAAAGCTTGGGAAAAAAATATAAAACACCTGTTAAAATGTTCGTTAGAATTTACTATTGCATTTTAATACAGTTTAAAAATTGAGAAATATTCACGCCACACTGTACTTAATCTTTAGGTACTCTTTACATATAAATAAAATTGAAGTGTCTGTCTGTAATTTCAAAATAATTATGTTTTTTCAAGTGGTTAGACTTAGTTATACGATTCTAAGTCTTAAACAACCCTTTTTAACATGATTGTCTGTCTGACAGTCTGTCTATCGCTCTGTTGGTCTGTCTGTCTGCCTGTCAAAAATATCATACATAATATCATTTTAACTCACATACAAATAATAACAATAATGTGCAAAAATTATTCTATAGACCCATATTTTTTAAATATTTAATATAACCTTAAGAATTGAGGAAACTGAATCTTTTTAATGAAAAGAATTATAACTTGCATCAGTTTCGCAAGCGTCATGTTGTCATCTTCTGTTGGGGTTTCAACTCCACTTGGTATTAACATTTCCTTAGCCGCTTCACTAAATGGTTTCCAGTTCCTTTGTGGTTTTGGCCCTATGCTGTTTCTTGATCTGACGTGAGAAGCAACATGTACAAAATATCTTAGTTACGTTACTTTCGAGGAGATTTTCGAGCAGAATAAAATTGAATTGCACGGTATTGGCTTCTTCTGAGAGAGTCTTGATAGGCAAGTAAGGTGTGTTGAACGACAAGGCATCCATGTTATTAAAGTATTTTAATACTTTTAACTTAATTCCAGAAGTAATATAGTATAGTGATGTTTTGTAAATTGGTATTTACGAAACAAACTGCAAAAATGAAATAGACTTTAGGCAAATAAATCCCTATGGGCCTAATTAAACGATAGTTTGTTGTTTGTTGCCGCACTACAATCTATGTTCTTTACAAATATTGATAAAATTGAACTGACGTCTGTGATTACAAAATAATTATGTTTTATTCAAGTGCTTATAATTAGTTAGGTACACGATTATTATCCCTAAACAACCCTTTTTAACATTTTAGTCTGTCTGTCTTTCGATTTGTCCGTGGTTAACTCAGGGATGGCTGAACTGATTCAAACTTCCGCTGGAATGTAGAGGACTTTTTACACATATAGGCTACAATTTGACCCGGTAGGTAGCGTTGTTGTCGCATTACCGAATCTTTACTTTTTCTACTCATCTATACATATAAATAAAATTAAAGTATTTGTCTGTGATTTCAAAATAATTAGGTACATATATTTTTTCAAGTGCTTATAGTACTTAAGTTACACGATTCTAAGTCCTAAACACCTTTATTTAACATTTTTTCTGCATCTCTGTCTGTCTTTCTGTCCGTTCGGGGTAATCGTTAGAATGGCACCACTCCTTAGAAGCATCGACAGCTGACCCATCGCCTTCAAGATTGACGTCCATGCCTTGAGGGGCGCGATGTAGTGGTAGGTACATACAGAGACGGCGAAGTCAAACAACACGGCGACGTGTGCAAGCGTTGTTCTCACACGCAATAACTACAAATTCATATATGAAGAAGTTCTCGAGTCTGCCGTCAGACTATTGTCCATCAGGCACGATCAAATAGCCTGGTTAGAGGAATAGAGTTGAAAACATCTTATTGCTCCACAAGTTCTCTGTTATTTTACCATCCTATTTGTAACGTGCATGTATTATTTTGCATAATAGGTATCAAAAAAGGGAACCTTGTGCAAGCTGTTTTAGCAACCAGATATCAGGACTGACAAAAGTTAGTCTTATTTAAACCAAGCAAAAGTTACCTTGTTTTCATAGTTTTTGTAAAAATGATAAAGTTACATTTGCTGTCTACAAACACCCTGCACGCATAATTTGACGTTAGGTTCTTGTTTTATTATTGTTATTTATATTGCTATTTAATAAAGAGGTAAATATGTTACTTTGGATGTTCGAGATAAACTCCAGTTCAACTGATCCGATACTGAAAATTCTTTCATTGTGAAAAGGTACTTTATTCCTGACTGCTTCAGGCTATAAATCATTTGAATTTAAGCATTATAAATCATAAATATTTTAAAAACATCGCGCACAGAACAATTTGTAATACATAAAAGTTACGTAATATAAAAAAAAAACATTTAAAATATTAACAAATGTTGACTTCAGATATCATTCTTTTAAACAAAAAATACTTACGAAAGTTGTTAAATAAATATCTGCTAATAGTGCTGCGAAAACAAACATAAAGAAAAACCTCATTGGGAACATCCTCTTGTTTTTTAAAACCCGCCTGGGCATCGCAGCGCCGTGATCCAGTTGCGGCTCTAAATACGGCTGTTCTCTCACCGCCGACCCTAGTTCAGTCTATGGAGCGTGACGTCTTGGAAGGCCGTCGCCTACTTCTGTGAGGCAGTCATGCTGAGCATGGAGCCGGCGGCGCGGGAGAGGGAAATCCACCGCCCTCTACCCAACCGCAGGTCCGGACGTCGAGGACGTCGGATAAGGGACGACCTCCGACCACCCTAAATTTTATTGACTGCTTGCGGACGGTGAGCCCAGGGTCCACTCCTCGTCCGCCTAAAGGCGAGGAGGTGGGGTAGTGCAGAAAAAGCACAGGCACTCAATGTATGTGAGTGTGTTTTTGTGTTCTTCCCAATATCTCAAACACATTAGTATTTGAGTCAAATGTATTTGACCCTAAAAATATAATTAATGTATCCCAGTATTCTGTTGTTTCACCTAATGCGGCTAATGCGCTGAGGTTTTTCTGAACTGTGTCAAGTAATTGTCTCAAACACACCGAGGATTATTTCTCAATATTCTTTAAGTTGTATGTATAGTGCATGAATGTGATTTGAAATTTCCTGTCAGCTGTCGTTTGTTATCATATCTTTCACACAACAATTTCCACGCTACCACTAAGTTGTCACCTGTAATGTCTACTGATTTTATAACTAATGATTCACTGCCCGATAGTGATTCAACTGAATAAGCCGGGAAGCCTGTACCACCAACAGCTGGTAATCATTTTCAAATTGTTCACTTTCTGGGTCTGGTCCATCGGTGAACTCTGAGATGTCAGCGTTCAATTCAATGAGTGTCTGAACGTCCTGGAAAGTTTTATGTATTGTTTTAAACTCCAAAAGTCTTTTTTATAATTCAATGACTTGGATATCTGTTAATTTTTAATGGGCAGAATGAGGTTAATATATTTTTTTAAATAATGTGACTTTCTTTTTATCAGTGCCACGTTGTTTGATTAATTCTGTATCATCAGGTTTATTACCTTTTATGTCCATTGCTGTGAATTAAGGACACACAAAGTTGCAGAAGAAATAAGAAAATAAATTAATGTCAAGTCATTATGTCATAAATAAGTTAAACCTGAACCTGGATTACAAAAAACTATCATAAGTTTTTTGCCATCTAACAGAAAGCTTAGAATATGAGCTTGATGCAGATTTTGGTGCCAATTCGAACGGTGACGATGTTTCACTGAAAAAAGGTAACATTACAAACGAGTTACGAGAAATTTCCTACAATCACAATATGAAAATGCATATCAATGTACCCATTCGAAAGATGTCTTGCATTGACCATATTCTGAGTAACATCTCACATGCAGTCGGCACTGTCTTACCTCTCTATCTGTCTGACCATGAAACTGCAGAAATGCTTAGTTTCCATATAAAGCCTAGATTCCAAAAACCATTAATTTACCACATGTATAGGAGAGACCATAGCTTGGATAATATTCGTAAATTTAAAGAATGTTTACTACAATTATCTTGGGCAGATATATACATGGAAAGCAATCCAAATACAGCATTTAATATCTTTCATTTCTTTTTTTTGCCTAATGTATAATCTTTGTTTTTACCAAAATTAGAATAAAAGTAAATTTAAACAGACAAAAACAAACTTGGATAAGCAAAGGTCTTAAAAAAATTGTAAGACTAAGAGATCCTTAAGATACAAATTGTATAAACATAAAACTGAACACAATAAAACATTTATACTGTATATTCCAAGTCACTAAGAAAATGTATTTATTATTCTAAAAAAATAGAAAACATAAATTTTATTAATAAATACGATACTAAGTTCAGAGCTACCTGGTCGATTATCAAAAAGGAAATCCAGATTACTAATCCCAAAGATCATATTGATCATATTAAAATTAATGGCATCTCTCTCACAAACCCGGTTGACATTGCATCGGCTTTCAATGACCACTTCATAATTTCTACACATCAACCGACACATTGTGAAAATGAAAGTACCAATAGGTACCTTCAAAACTTCAGTTAACTCTATGTTTCTTACGCCAGTATCAGCAAGTGATGTTAAACGAGAAATACATCTGCTTAAAACTACCAACTAGGAAGGGCACGATGAAATTAATACAAAGGTTATTAAAGCATGCGCTGATAAACTTAGTAATATTTTGGTATATTTAATCAATAAATCTTTTTCACATAGTGTGTTTCCAGAGACTCTAAAGATGTCTATTGTCAAGCCATTATTTAAAAAAGGAGAAAGATGTGACATCCGTAATTATCGTCCAATAACATTAGTGCCTATATTGTCAAAAATTTATGAATAATGTATGTATGCGCGTTTACTTAGTTTTTGTAATAACTTACTTTCAAATAATATGTAAAGATCAATTTGGTTTCCAAAAACATAAATCTACGCATAAGCAAATAATAACTATTTTGCAACGGGGCTATTTTTTGACATTTCTAAAGCCTTTGATCTAGTTTCACACGATATCTTATTGGCAAAATTACAGAAAATGGGCGTTAGAGGAACAGCACATCAATGGTTAACATCGTATTTAAGTAATAGACAGCAAAGTGTTATGGTAACAAAACTGGACGAAAATAATATAATGACTCAATACATGTCACAATATAGATATGTAAACTGCGGCGTCCCTCAGGGGAGTATATTGGGACCTATTCTGTTTCTATTGTATGTCAATGACATTACCGCTATTACCCATCATAAATGTATTCTATTTGCAGTTGACATTTCCATTCTAGGAGCTTCAAATAAGAAAAATAGCACACTTAATGACCACCAAAACTGATATAAATACTACCATTGACAACCTAATTGATTGGATAAATAAAAATAAATTAAATATTAACCTTAATAAATCAGTATATTATATCCAATTCAATAAATCATATAATTAATTTCAATCAATTTCAATTTAAACAAACCAAAAATTAGGAAAGAAGCTCATAAAATGTTTTTAGCAATAGTAATTGACAATAATTTAAACTGGAAAGAACATATAATAAAATATCTAATAAAATTACTGAATTTGTATATGCACCAAGACAAGTTAGATACGTTACTAACTTAAAAACTGCTATTGTTTCCTACCATGCTTACGTAGAATCTGTACTGCGCTAAGGATTACCTTTATGGGGCAATAGCACTGACCTCAACAGATTATAAGATTTTCAATAATAATGTTTAACAGTCGAAGTGCCCATTATTGTTGTCTGCGATGTTCTTGGATCTGTAACATGAGAATATTTTAAGAATAGTCATAGTAAGAAGATAGGTAAAGTACAGCAAACAATATTGAACTAACGGCCCCACGCCGGTAGCCATGTCGTAGAGGTCCTGCGCCACCCGCAGCTCTGCCACGCTGAAGGTGCGGATACGGCGCGATTGTAGCACGCGTTCTACTGAAAAGTTGTGTTGATCGCTAGTATTTCTCACCAAGCTGCATTATTATACAAGTGGCTATGATTTTTATACGATTACCACGTTTAATCAAAAAGATTTTATATTAGCACGTTTGCGGGTATTGTTTTGAGCTGTTTAATATGTGGTCTTTCTGGACCACGTTCAAAACCTCGCCTATTCTCTTGATAGTCGATATCATACTGGGCTTTTAATGGTTTTATGTCTTAGCCCGAATATGTGCCTCAAGTGATGGTATTTCCTTGTAGATGGTGACATCAGACTAATAAAGTCTCACCCCTAGTAGCGCATAATTCATTCTACTGAAGAGTTGTTAACATCGCCATATGCTCGAGCCAGTAGTTATGGCATAGATTTTCAAGAATAATGTTTAACAGTCGCAGCAAATTTTCATGTTCAGTGCTGTCATTAAGTCATAAGATGCGTCAGTTTTCAGGTTGAATTCTTATGCATTAGTAAAATAATATGCATCTAGTGCAAAAAATCCATTACGGTGGAATGTTACTTCATTAAGTTTTACTGATTAAAGCTCATATTGTATTTCTAATAAAACATTTAATAGAATAGTCCAGCTTATTCGACTCGCGGACCGCGACCGGAGCCCACTCGGGGACAGTAGATAAAGATCTGCCATTGCTGCTGATCGCTTGATGAGTTGATTCTTGTACCGGCATCGAAGCGAAGTGCCCATTATTGTTGTCTGCAATGTTCCTGGAACTGTAACATGAGAATATTTTAAGAAGAGTCATACTAAGAAAATTGGTATAGTACAGCAAACAATATTATACTTACGGTGCCGTTCCGGTGGCCATGTTCTAGAGGTCCTGCGCCACCCACAGCTCTGCCACGCTGAAGGTGCAGATGCACCGCGATTTTAGCACGCGTTCTACTGAAAAGTTGTGACGATCGCTAGAATTTCTCACCAAGCTGCATTATTATGGCTATGATTTTTATACGATTACCACGTTTAATCACAAAGATTTTATATTAGCACATTTGAGGGTATTGTTTTGAGCTGTTTAATATGTGGTATTTCTGGACAACGTTCGAAACCCCGCCTATTCTTTAGCTAGTCGATATTATACTGGGCTTTTAATGGTTTTATGTTTTAGCCCGAATATGTGCCTCAAGTGATGGTATTTCATTGTAGATGGTGACATCAGACTAATAAAATCTCACCCTAAGTAGCGCATAATTCATGCTATTGAAGAGTTGTTAACATCGCCATATGCTCTAGCCAGTAGTTATGGCATAGATTTTCAAGAATAATGTTTTACAGTCGGAGCAAATTTTCCTAATCAGGGCTGTATATAATATTGTCTCATAAGTTGCGACAGTTTTCGAGTTGAATTCTTATGCATTAGTAAAATAATATGCGTCTAGTGCAAAAAAATCCATTACGGCGGAATGTCTCTATTCACATCTATGCTTTATTCCTACTGAATCGTTTTAAAGTTCTTAAAAATTTTTGCAATTCTGCAAATAATAATAATAACCATGGCAAAAACATTCACACGATTACGACGATTGTGTGCTTCTATTGGGCTGTTCCTTGTTAGGTATTTCATTAAAAGGGCGATCATGTCTTGTCTGCGCCACAATCAAATTAGATACATATAATTTAATATACACTTGGAACTTGTTTCCGATCTTAGTTCTGACTTATTTCTCGCAAAAACGCACTTACGAAGAATTTTGTACTGTGCTTGTTCAAATCGAAAATATATTCAATAGTCGACCTCTAAGTGTTTTGAGCTCAGAACCTTCCGATATTACCACATTAACGCCTAATCACTTTTTAAATATAGCTCCGCTCAAATTCTTACCCGCTGAAGATGTAACTGATGTCACTGATAATCGTTTATCACGCTATCAATTAATCTATAAAATCACGCACTCATTTTGGCAACGTTGGACCAAAGAATATCTCACTTCTTTACAAGAAGGAGAAAAATGGAACTCACCCTCAAAACCTATCGAATTAGGTACTATCGTCGTAATTAAATATAATAACTCTCATCCTCTCTGTTGGCCTCAAGGTATAGTAGATGCGCTTTATCCTGGAAAAGACAAATTTATTCGAACAGTTAAAGTAAATACCGCGACTGGTTCTTACATAAGGCCAGTGCTTCGGGTTTGTCCGTTATCTTTTCAATAACATTCTCTAACTCTTATTTTATAATTATCTGCTATTTAATTATTAGTTGAGAGGAAACCTCTTAGCCGGGGAGCTGTCTGTGTCACAATCAAATAAGATAAATATGTAATTTAATTTAATATATTTATGAAAAGAAAGCCTTTCACTCAAGCACGCACAAAAATAAATTAATATTATTAATCTAGCAACATTCATAATCGGCCCACTCAACAATTCACTCAAATTCATTCTTTTCTAACACGCAAGGGCCAATCAAAATCCCGTATTACTCTCTCCTTACACCCGCGCATACCCCTTCCGCTTCCCCTGTCCCGGTCCAATTAGTGTCGTTCCAAATTCGCACCCAAAAGCACGTGTCCGCGCCCACCACTCCGCCAAAAAAGTACTCAAAAACTCAAGTACTCAAAAGTGTTGTGTGTGTGAAAATTGACTTAGTTGGTGACTTACCAGCTTCTAAGACCTAGGAATACAGCACTGCTCCGCTTCAAGCTATCGAAAAAAAACACTCTAAACAAACTCCATTCCTGCTTTTCCGTAAGTTACTAAATTCCTAGCCTTTTCCGCTGCGCCCACGACATGTCTAGAAGAAGATAATTTCTTGTCTTTTATCCGAACTCAGCCGTCGTTCTTTGGCTGATGCTAATTCTCTGGTCTTATCTCGGTATGCATGTGTAGCCCACAATTCTATTAAAAATTGTGATTATCGCTAGAATTCCTCACCAAGCTGCATTACTATGGCTATGATTTTTATACGATTACCACGTTTAATCACAAAAATTTTATATTAGCACGTTTGAGGGTATTATTTTGAGCTGTTTAACCCAGATACTCCTGAAACTATTATTGCACCACAGATCATTGTGTTTTTTGATATTTTGATATATGAATCATCAATTAATGTGGAAAAATACAAAAAAAAATCCTTACCATCTGGAAAAGTCGGTAAACCATGGGCGTTATAACGGCCGGTAGGAGAATGTCCGACTATGGCTAATTTGTACGGAAAGGTTACTAAATAAAGATAAATTAAATAAAAGTAATATTTATGAAGTTATATATATATTTAATCTTATACATACTATAGCTATTATTTATTTAGTATGTACCTATGATAGGCAAAGTAATAATTTCATACTCAGTGCCTACTAAAAATTAGGCCCTAAGTTTGAATTTAGTATTTTCTCAGTTTGTCTGGTAAGTAACAAAACAAGTTTTAGGATGTAAATGAACGTCACATTTTTTACAGAAAACATTAGTCTTTTTTTTTACAAAGTATGCACCTGAGCAGATTTTTTTGTATTCAATTAAATGATCGATTTCGTCGTATCGGGATGTGTCTCCATAAGAAGCCGGAGTACAAGATGGCCCACTCCTTCCATTACTCTTATAAGTTTCTAATACGCTTTTATCTATTTCTCTTCGAAAAGAAGGATGATAATAGTCTCCTTTATCTTGCTTGTACCAGGTGCCAGGCATTGTGCACTGACATATCTAAACAGTGAGCAATCAAGGGAAAGTGCCATTTTTTTCCTCGTATAGAAGTTCAACAAAGGCTAATGATATGAGAACGCTCTAAGCCTCCCATATTTTCATTATACTTTTTATGATGTCAGGTTGATTGATTTGTACATATTTCTCCGCTTCTTGAGAAAAACGTTTAGCCTTATGCAATGGTTCCACTGTTTCCACGTTTGAAGCAACTGCAACTACACTATTGTCGTTACACTTGCAAACAAGAATATTACCAGGATTGAGAACTGTACCATTGCTTGCCGATGATGTACTTGCTATGGGAGAAAGACTTGATATGTTTCTCAGGAAATCATCAGGGCTATCATTTTGTGTAGGATATTCTACAGTACACCTTCTTTTAGCGAGGCGTGATAGGGGAATGACGTATTCTTCGTCTTCAGACGATGACTCATCGTAATGGATTTCGGCTTGCGCTCTTAGTTGTGCACCTGTAAGAGCAATCATAAAATACTGTTACCTATAGCTAAACCTATTGTATGCAGTGTTTGACGGTAATATTTACATTCTGAGAACCCACCTGGCAGATTTTGTATATTTACAAAATCTTCGTCACCCGAATTCTCATCAGTGACGTCTGCATTTACATTTTCTGAGGGTAAAATTGAGACAGCCTTGGGCAAAGTAATATCGTCATCAGCCGCCCCCAATATATCTAATATTTCGTTTAATTTTTATAACGTTTGTCTTTGCTACAATCTGAAATGCAAAAGTAAAATATAATAGACGTACATTATCCTACCGGGCGTTATAACGCCCATGATATATTGAGATGAATAAAAGTCAGAAATTGCACAATAGTATATACGAACACTAGCTTTAGCCCGCGGCTTCGCTCGCGTGTAACTATAAAAATAAAGGACACATTTTCACACAAGTATGTAATTTTTTCCCTGGTTACGAAAAGCATAACACAGCGTTTTTTAAGTTTAAGATTGATTATTATTAAAAGGAACTTAGTGAATAACTGTTGTTTGTCAACAGAATTCCTCCAGCACTTCTTTGTAAACGACGTTTACAGTGGTTCCTTTTGGGGCTAAAATAACTAAGCTACTCGCAGAGCTCTCTCTGGAGCAAGCTACATAAAACTGTCAATGTGAGAAAAAGTCTTCACTTAAATCAATGCTGGCTAGTGATGGATATATTAGCAATCACATTAATTTTCGCATGCGAATTTTCATTTAGCATTTAGCATATGAAATATTGTTGCGAAATTTCGTGAATTGTGAATTCATCGTTTCGTGCGCGATTCGGTTCGTTTATATTTTTTTGCTAACGCGGGCAACGCGTTCTCTGTCTCGTTCACGGGAATGCTCAATATATCCGTTTCACCTGACACGACAAGTGAAATTATTAGCAAATGGTGCGAATGCGAAGGGTGATGTTAAGCTATTATTATATTCTTATCTTTGATTTACTCATACCTACTTAAGGTCGTATATTGAGTGAATGCGTGTGAATGT
The DNA here is from genome assembly GCA_944739405.2 of Euclidia mi. Taxonomy (NCBI): domain Eukaryota; kingdom Metazoa; phylum Arthropoda; class Insecta; order Lepidoptera; family Erebidae; genus Euclidia; species Euclidia mi. Next base: position 55,685,460 of record OX123199.2, read on the forward strand.
TTGTTTAGGTAATAATAATCTGTGTAACACGCGTTTGGCGCGCTTCGTGTTAATATTATGTCAAAGTTTAGTACGAATTGGCACATAATAATGAGTTTTGTTTACGTATTTGATAAACTTTCTTTCGTCTAATATATATTGTTGTACTTATAATTAATAATAATATGAACTAATTATATAAGAACCTGTAAATAATATAGGTACCTACCTACTAAATAATACACCAGTTTCTATATTTTACTGTCAGTCCCAAATCTAGATAAAGTAGTTAATTAGTAAGTATGACAGAAAGTCCTTCAAGTTGTTAATGTTATTATGTTTAAGTATATTATTCTTTAATTTTAATTGCGATCATTATCTTACTTAGGTACATAAAATACATACCTGTGCAAAGAATCTTTCTTAAGCGAACGCGCTTTTTAATTCGCATATTAATAAATTTCACACTTTACCTACAACATTATTATTAATCATCGTTATAATTAGCAAATAGCATAGCAATAGCATTTAGCATGTTAAGAGTCACGAATTCGCATGCTAATGAAATTAATGCGAAATCGCATGAATTGCCATCACTAATGCTGGCCATTTTTAATGACTGGCCTCGGGACTGGATACTGGGAGGCAACTGTATTCATTTAAATTCGAAAGGATATTCTGATGGAATCAATGGTATCCTTGGTATGAAAACTACTTCTCCTCGAGCGTATCCCGTAATAACTGTTGCTTCTATGATGTTTTTGTGTAGAGCTTTAATTTGTTATCTGGTGCCATTGCACAATTTAGGCAGATTGAGATTTCTCAATAGCATCACTGGAGCGCCGATTTGAAGGCTAAGTTTATGGGATGGCAAACCAGAAGGATTTAGACTGTTGAGAAATTCTATAGGGTAATGGACGACATCATCTGTTTCAATCACAGAACCAAAGGACTTGTTTTCAACTTCTTGTTCTTTAAATGCTTTTATCAAACGGTCGTTCATTAAAGCTGTTCTATCATTTTCAGGTGTTAGGATAGCACGCTCGCATAACAATTCAAAAGGCTTTTCCTTTATGCTACTGATGTCGGGATATATTTTAGCTGTTAAATCGGATATGGAGGTAACTACTGTGGCCAAATTTGAAGGGATTGTAATTTTGCCTTCGAGTAATGGATCATTTCCATCACCTATTTTGAGTAGTATCTTAGCATAAAGCCGAGCGGATGCATCACCTTTTAAATAGACCCGCATGTTTTTTGTAAGTGCTAGTTTACGAATATGTGGCCACAAATAAGAAGTTCTTAAGCACGATTTTACTTCATCTGCCCGTGTACCTCTAGGTACGACAGGTAAGGTTTGTCGAAAATCTCCAGCTAACAGCACGGTGACGCCACCCATTATGTTATTATTTCCTCTGATGTCCTTTGTAATGTTCTATTTAACGCCTCAAATCCACCCTTAGCGCCATTGTGCATTAATCACAAACTATTAACTTACATTATTTTAAAACTTGCGCCATATTACTTTGTTTTGAAATATTACAAATAGGCGTTTCTATTCGTGTCAAATTAAAAGGCAGTTTGAAGGCAGAATGAGCTGTTTTACCACCTTGCAGTGTCGCAGCAATGCCCGAGGAAGCAACTGCCAAAGCTATACCACGCTGTTTTCGTTTTCTACATAGCAAAAGGTTTATTAAAAATGTATTCCCTGTACCCCCAGGAGCGTCTAAGAAAAATATTTGACCAGTGCTTTTTTCGATGCCTTTTAAGATTTGGTGATAAACCTTGAACTGTTCGTCATTTAGTGATTTTTCATTAGTAATGATGACTTGCTCTAAAATATTGGACCGTAACTGATTTCCCGAAGATAGTCTCTATTTTGTAAGACAGCTTCATACCTGCGTGGCTGAGGTAAGCCATACTGTTGTAGACATTGGCTTCCTAATTATAGTACTGTGTCTTCAATACAAACTAAACATTTGTTTTATACTTCATTTAATATTAAATTACTCTACGGGCCAACGACCGTACATTTGCCGCGGTCAGCATTTTACGCCAAACGTGACAATTTGTAACATGCATAAAATCAGTTCACTTTCAGCAAGCGTATCGTGTACTCATAAGCATTTTAACATATCAATCATTTAATCATAATTTAGCATAGTTTATCAAGTTCGTATTTTCCGGTAACCAATAAATAAGTGTTCAAGTTAAACAATCTATCATTTCTATCGATCAATTATCAAGAAGTGTACGTTGCCCGTTCCATAAAACGTGCAACGGCACGGTACCGGAGCCGGATATGAACCAGCGACCTATGGATCCGGCTCGAAGGACCACGTCAATAATATGTTGCAGAATCTGAAAAACATACAAGACATGTTATCAGACACTATAATCGACGTATATCATGGTCGATTTAACCCGAATTTACTGTCACCGGAACAACTAAACGAACTAAGCAGAATCGCAAGTCAGCTGCCCAAGGAGTTCTCTCTGCCGATTGATGATGTGTAGAACGATATGCAAAGTATCTATCAATTGCTGATAGTTAAAACAAGAGCATCGGCAAAATACTGTCTTTTTGATATCAAGGTACTTTTCATCACCATGTTGTAACTCTATTTCTACTTGATGGCGTATATCTTGTTACATGATATCTTTGTGCTTTTCCCAAAGACTTAATGCATCTGACAATTGACAAAATATTAACATAACTGAAAAAAGTTTGCGTAATTTAAATGGAGAATCACAAAGTGCTACTTCTTCCATTGTTGCATCCCAGTTCCTATCGTCTTCTAGGAGGCCTAAAGTCTTGCATGCTAATTCATATGTGGAATGAACCGTTCCATTAACAGTTTTCAAATCTAAGAAGGAAGTAGGGCCACGAATTTCGTGAAGCAGAAAGTGAAGATAATAACACTCGGTATTATTTGGGTGTATGGTATATACCCTACCTAAAGTCTGGTCTTTCTTTATACCCGGCCACCCATTGACGCGTTTTCTTCTATCGAATTTATTATTTTTCCTTACGTAAAACGATGGAACTTCAACATAAAGAAGTGTTTTAGCAAAATTATCAATTTTACACTAATAAAAAAATGCTAAGAGTGTTGTTTTTGGTGGCTTTGTGATGATATCTTGTGCACATAGAGGACTTCCTATAAAAATATTTAGCCCCTATTTCACCCTCTTAGATTGGTTTAAGTTTGCAAAAATTATAAAATGCACGTATATTTATTTATAACTGAAATGGCATGCTTTACATTAAAAATGACGGACTGCGCATATAAACTTGCAATCCCCATTTCACCCTTTTCAAAGTAGATATTCAAAAACGCTAAAACACGTGTTTGTTTATTTCTAACCAGAAGTTCGCAGTTCGCACCCAAAATTCCATGCTTCTATCTTTGAAAATGACGGACCTCCCATACAAACTTTCAACCCTCATTTCTCACCCTTAGAGTGTAGATTTGCAAAATTTCTAAAATAAATGTTTATTTATTTCCTACCAGAAATTTACATATGAAGTTTCATGTGCCTAACTTTAAAAATGACGGATTTCCATACAACCGTTCATCCCTTATTTCACCCCTTTAGGGGTGGAATTTCCAAAAAACCTTCCTTAGTGAGTGCTTACGTCATAAAATGCATCAACTGTCAAAATTTCAAGTCTCTAGCCCCTGTGGTTTAGGCTCTGCGTTGATGAATCAGTCTGCCCAAGCATTTTCATATATAGATTGCATTATAATATATTGTTAACACTTACACACAGCACACACAGGGCAGTGTCCTTGGCCCAAGCTTATTTCTTATGTATATTAACGATCTGTGTCAACTTAATTTGATTAATGGCAAAATTATCGCATATGCCGCTGACACCGTTTTGGTATTTTATGGTAGAACTTGGGCTGATGTACAACAGCATGCAGAAGTGGGATTTCACAAGATCAGACAGTGGCTAAGCAGAAACCAATTGACACTTAATGTGGCCAAAACAACATTTGTACCATTTACGTTTGCTAAATCGAAACCATCCAATTTAATAATTAAAAGTAATTTATGTAATTTTCCATATGACAATATTTGTTAATGTCCGTCCATTTCTACATCAAAATACGTCAAATATCTGGGTGTTTTAGTAGATGACGAGCTGTACTGGCAGCCTCATATCGAGTCGATGCCATCGCGCGTCAGAAAATTAACGTGGATCTTTACCTATATTTCAAATTCATTAGCTTGTCAGAGCGCCTGGAGCGCTAAGATGCCGCCACGGCGAACAATGATGATGACAGCGCTAATATGGCGCTTCGCAATCCGCACACAAGCAGTAACGAATGTTGTATTATTGTGTTTTGAACATAAACCTTTTTAGGTACATCGGGTAAAACTTTGATTATTCATAAACTATTAGGTATGTCTCAGTACATCTAATATCTTTTTTATTTCTAAAATCAATCATTTATAAGTAAGAGGGTAACTTCTCTGTTTGCTATAACACAAGATATAGTATTTTTTTAATAATAAAGTACGTAACTAATTATCATTATTGTAAATACAGTGAAGTTAAAGATAACAGTTCTTACACACATTTGACTTCAGTCATTCCTAACACGATCTGTTCAAGAGCTAGCCAAGAAATGCCAAACAATTTTTTTAACAAATATGACTCAAATTCCGTAGTGATAAGCAAAAATTACAAGAGGGATAGCAGTGACTGGTTCAAATTGCGTAAGAATATGTTGACAGATTGAAATTTTTGTATAGTGGTAAAAAGAAGAGATAACAGCAGTAAAGCCAACTTAGTAAAAAATATGTTGTACAAATAAAAAATTTGCAATGTAAAATCAGTTGCGCATGGAATCTAAAATGAAAAACTGGCTTTGCAACAACTGGCGAAGCAAGAAAATGTAACAATTGAGCCTTGTGGATTATTCGATTATTGGTGCCACGCCAGATGGATTAATAGGTCCAAACACGATTGTGGAAATTTAATGTTCTAAAGTTGCCTATAAGAATGGCTTGGAGAATAGTATAAGAGCAAATAAAATACAAATATGGAAACATGATAAAAAAGTGAACTGACTAATCTAAACAAATATTGTAATTGTTATTACCAAATTCAGGGGCAACGCCACGTTACACGCAAACAAAAGTGTTTATTTGCTGTGTGGAGTGGCGAAAGTATACCACTAAAAATAGAAATTATAGAAAGCGATGATGTTTTCTGGGAGAAGCTTGTGGCGTTTTATATGAATTGGCAGTTGCCTGAAATTGTTGATTCTCGTCAAGCTCAAGGGATGGCATTGCGAGATCAAGGAGAGGAAAATGTTTCATCAGTGCTTGAAATTTCTACAATACCAAGCCGTAAAAGGAAAGTAAATGAAACTGTGCCTCGTGAACAACAGCAAATAATAAGTATTGAAGCCTTATCACCTCACACACTGCGTTTAACATTCGATGACAATAAAGAAAACCTGCCGGGTTGTAGCAGACAGCTAACTTTTGATGAGCTGTAAACTCTGTATTTCGTTAATAAATGATAAATGAATATAAATAAATATCTTTTAATAATTATTTTCTTTGAAACAACACATATTTGAAGCGAAAGAATTTTTTTATATTTTTCCATACAAACATGTATGACGAGAGCTAACGAAAAAGCAGTAACTCAAATTCTAATTCTATAATTTTCTAAGCGACATAGCAGTAACTCATGAATAAGGTATATCCACATATATTTTTGATGTTTCATCTATTTTGAAAAATAATAATGGGTTGGGTTTCGAAACAAGTCGCCTGAATTTGAGGGTATTGGTAGTGTAGGGGGCTTAAGGTAGTTCGTTTTAATCCCCTAAAAGTAATTTTGGCTGCCGGAGTTGCGTCTAAATATTTTTAAACAATTTCCAAAATTTCATAAATACTTCGGCAATTATGCAAAACGGAACATAGTTTTTATAATTTAGTACAGTTTTACAAATGTAATTTTTAGGTTTTATGTGAAAAACGTGAAACGAAACGCAAAACTGCCATCTTGGAATGATCATATTGACAGCTAATGTCAAATTTGTGCGTCATTGCTTTCGAGTGCCTTGGGTTAGTTGCGACTGTAATATTAATATATAAAATCCTTACGTTACTGACTGACTGACAGACACGCTACAGCCGAAACTATTGGGCGCAGGAAGCTGAATTTTGGCATGTATGTTCCTTGGGGACCGTAGGGGTGCACTAAGAAGGGATTTCTCGAAATTCCCACGGGATCGACCAAAAAGGGTAAATTAAAAAAAAATGCAGGCGTAGCTGCTGGCGTCGTCTAGTAAGTAAATAAATAGGGTATGTTAGGTTCTCTTTTGACCCTTAATCCGAAAATAGGAGCCCTTCGCAGGGCTCCGACAACCTTAGTTTATTACACTAGTGTGAAGAATGTGGAAGTTGGCAGTGCCATACACACCGATGTTTGGAGATTTTTTTTTTCAGAGGAAACCAAGTATTTCCGGCAAGTGAAAATGGTGAGGGGGGTTTCAAGACCTCCCCTGCTCCCTCTCCAATCACTCACAACCCCTAACAATGGCGACGTATTTCGAAACCTTTGCCATAATAATTATACCTATAATAACAATAAACATCCATAAATAAATAAAAGAAATCAACTTTTACTAAACTTCAATTATCTCAATTATCTCGTAACTCGCTTTAGTTGAGATACAGCTTTTGCGCTTAGTAGAGCAGTATTGTGTTTTTTAGGGTACCGTAGCCAAAAATTGTAAAGATGGAACCCTTATAGATTCGCAATGTCTGTCTGTCTGTCCGCCCGTATGTCACAGCCAATTTATTGCAAAACAGATTTGAAAACTGGCAGGAATGGAATTAGATGTAGGTATTCTATGAACTGCTTCACTATTTTTATACAAAAACAAAACAAACATAATAATGGCCTCTCCATATCTGGAACTGACTTAATTATTTTTATCATCTTACGGCACGTAGGTATTTACCTACTTTCGTCAACATTTAATACCTATAACGTCTAATGTAAACCAGTTTTGCTCATGGCTGCACTGAGAACAAAAATTGCGCTATGCCTATATTGTACAAACAGATTGATGTATGTAATATAAATTTTAATATCAGTATCTCAATTCAATATGCTAAAACGTTTTGCTTGCGATTTTGAAATATTGGAATACGGATGTCGCCAGAATACGGCCGCACGCGACGAGAATGAAGGGGGGCGCCCCGCAGTAGACGGAGCTAAGCTCCCTTCACCTCCCCTGCTTCACCCCCTCATTTACCAAAACAGTCGCTTAGGACAGCGCCTTAAGACGTTGTGTAAATAAAGTGTAAATCAAAAAGTTGAAGATCTTTTTATTACCTACAACTTTGCCATTGACGTTTGTTCCCGTAGGACTTGAAGATTTGCTAGCAATCGAGATAAACCCTTTTTACCCTTAAAATCGCAACCCCATCCTCTTCCCGACCTCAAATCGCCCGTAATTTATTTTTCCTTAAATTTTTGCTATATTCTCTTTCTTTTCCAATGGGTTTCATCCTACTATAATTTTCTACCGTTTCAAAAATTATCTACCCTGGTCTAAAACCTCTGCCATCATACAAAGTTATTATATTTTAAACTAATTAAATATTGAAGGTATGTAGTTACATTAAATCTGTATGGTGACAAAATATATACTTAAATAAAATCTTTATGTTTAATTAGTGGTCCACCTAAGTTCTGGAACCAGCCCAGGGGTCATGACCCTCATGACCCTGGATCCGCCCTTGAGCATCCACTTACGTCTTTTTAATGTAGGCAACTCGCGAACATGGTCAGAACTATGGTAGAAGTGAATGAAGCAGAAAGTAACGGTATATGAAACCAAAGGAATCGACAACCTATTAGTTAGCCTATGACCACGAGTTACCCATATTTTACAAATCCGCAAAGTTATAATGAAAGTGTGGAACATGAATGCAAAATATAGTATGAAATAAGAATATCGTAATTAACTACACTATAAAATAAAACTACTAATTATTGACCTAGTCAAAGCGAGCAACTACTTCCAAGCGCTCCTGTCATCAAAATAATCCTTCAAACTGTAATATGCCTTATTTATAAGATTATTTTTAACTTTTGCCTGAAACGAACTTAATGGCAAGTCTAAAATATGAGTTGGTATCTTATTGTATATGCGAATACTGAGCCCAATAAAAGAGCTATGCGTTTTGTGCAAACGAAAATACTGAACACATAATTTATGTCTATTTCTAGTATTGATATTGTGTAAGTCAGTGTTCATTTTATAAGAATTTATATTTAGTCTTACATGCATAACACTGGCATAAATATATTGTGACGCTACAGTAAGAAAACCAATAGTTTTAAATTTCTCGGAACATGAATGCAAAATATAGTATGAAATAAGAATATCGTAATTAACTACACTATAAAATAAAACTACTAATTATTGACCTAGTCAAAAGCGAGCAACTACTTCCAAGCGCTCCTGTCATCAAAATAATCCTTCAAACTGTAATATGCCTTATTTATAAGATTATTTTTAACTTCTGCCTGAAACGAACTTAATGGCAAGTCTAAAATATGAGTTGGTATCTTTTTGTATATGCGAATACTGAGCCCAATAAAAGAGCTATGCGTTAAATTTTTCTTTGAGACTCTTGTCTTAAACTGGTAAATGGCCCTGACTGCCTGTTTCTGCAATATAAAAATATTTTCGATATCAGCAGCTCTACCCCATAACAATATGCCATATGACATAACACTATGAAAATAACTAAAATAAACCAATCTAGCCGAATCGACATCGGTCAACCTACGAACCTTCTTAACGGCATAAGCAGCTGAGCTAAGTTTTCCTTCTGGACCACATCCAAAACCTCGCCTATTCTCTAGATAGTCGATATCATACTGGCCTTTTAATGATTTTATATCGTAGCCCGAATATATGCCTCAAGTGATGGTATTTCATTGTAGATGGTGACATCAGACTAATAAAGTCTCACCTTTTGTAGCGCATAACTCATTCTACTGAAGAGTTGTTAACATCGCCATATACTCGAGGCAGTAGTTATGGCATAGATTTTCAAGAATAATGTTTAACAGTCGCAGCAAATTTTCCTGTTCAGGGCTGTAGTTAAGTCATTAGATGCGACAGTTTGCAGGTTGAATTCTTATGCATTAGTAAAATAGTATGCGTCTAGTGCAAAAAAATCCATTACGGCGGCATGTTACTTCATTAAGTTTTACTGATTAAAGCTCATATTGTAATTCTAATAAAACATTTAATAGAATAGTCCAGCTTATTCGACTCGCGGACCGCGACCGGAGCCCGCTCGGGGACAGTAGATAAAGATCTGCCATTGCTGCTGATCGCTTGATGAGTGGATTCTTGTACCGGCATCGAAGCGAAGTGCCCATTATTGTTGTCTGTAATGTTCCTGGAACTGTAACATGAGAATATTTTTAGAAGAGTCATAGTAAGAAGATAGGTATAGTACAGCAAACAATATTATACTTACGGCGCCGCGCCGATTGCCATGTCGTGTAGGTCTTGTGCCACCCGCAGCTCTGCCACGCTGAAGTTGCGGATGCGGTGCGATTAAAGCACGCGTTCTTCTGCAAAGTTGCGACGATCGCTAGTATTTCTCACCAAGCTGCATAACTATGGCTATGATTTTTATACGATTACCAGGTTTAATCACAAAAATTTTATATAAGCACGTTTGAGATATGGTATTTCTGGACAAAGTTCAAAACCTCGCCTATTCTCTAGATAGTCGATATCATACTGGGCTTTTAATGATTTTATGTCTTAGCCCGAATATGTGCCTCAAGTGATGGTATATCATTGTAGATGATGACATCAGACTAATAAAGTCTCACCCTTAGTAGCGAATAATTCATTCTACTGAAGAGTTGTTAACATCGCCATATACTCTAGCCAGTAGTTATGGCATAGATTTTCAAGAATAATGTTTTACAGTCGGAACAAATTTTCCTAATCAGGGCTGTATATAATATTGTGTCATTAGTTGCGACAGTCTTCATGTTGAATTTTTATGCATTAGTAAAATAATGTGCGTCGCATGCAAAAAAATCCATTACGGCGGAATGTTACTTTATTCACATCTATGCTATATTCTTACTGCCTCGTTTTAAAGTTCTTAATTTTTTTTGCAATACTGCAAATAATAACTATAGCAAACATTTTCACACGATTACGACGATTGTGTGCTTCTATTGGGCTGTTCCTTGTTAGGTATTTCATTAAAAGGGCGATCATGTCTTGACTGCACCACAATCAAATTATATAAATACTAGTCGACGCCAGCGGCTACGCACGCACATATTTTCAAATTTCCCGTTTTGCCCGATCCCGTGGGAATTTCGGGAAATCCCGTCTTAGTGCACCCCTACGGTCCCCAAGGAGCATACATGCCAAATTTCAGCTCCCTGCGCCTAATAGTTTCGGCTGTAGCGTGTCTGTCAGTCAGTCAGTAACGCAAGGATTTTATATATTAAGGCGCTGTCCTAAGCGACTGTTTTGGTAAATGAGGGGGTGAAGCAGGGGAGGTGAAGGGAGCTTAGCTCCGTCTACTGCGGGGCGCCCCCCTTCAGTCTTGTTGCGTGCGGCCGTATTCTGGCGACATCCGTATTCCAATATTTCAAAATCGCAAGCAAAACGTTTTTGCATATTGAATTGAGATACTGATATTAACATTTATATTACATACATCAATCTGTTTGTACAATATAGGCATAGCGCAATTTTTGTTCTCAGTGCAGCCATGAGCAAAACTGGTTTACATTAGACGTTATAGGTATTAAATGTTGACGAAAGTAGGTAAATACCTACGTGCCGTAAGATGATAAAAATAATTAAGTCAGTTCCATGTATGGAGAGGCCATTATTATGTTTGTTTTGTTTTTGTATAAAAATAGTGAAGCAGTTCATAGAATACCTACATCTAATTCCATTCCTGCCAGTTTTCAAATCTGTTTTGCAATAAATTGGCTGTGAAATACGGGCGGACAGACAGACAGACATTGCGAATCTATAAGGGTTCCGTTTTTACAATTTTTGGCTACGGTACCCTAAATAACACAATAGTGTTCTACTAAGCGCAAAAGCCGTATCTCAACTAAAGCGAGTTACGAGATAATTGAAGTTTAGTAAAAGTTGATTTCTTTTATTTATTTATGGATGTTTATTGTTATTATAGGTATAATTATTATGGTAGAGGTTTCGAAATACGTCACCGTTTTTAGGATTTGTGAGTGATTGGAGAGGGAGGAGGGGAGGTCTTGAAACCCCCCCCCCATTTCCACTTGCCGGAAATACTTGGTTTCCTCTGAAAAAAAAAATCTCCAAACATCGGTGTGTATGGCACTGCCAACTTCCACATTCATCACACTAGTTTAATAAACTAAGGTTGATGGAGCCCGACTGAAGGGCTCCTATTTTCGGATTAAGGGTCAAAAGAGAACCTAACATAACCTATTTAGTTACTTATTAGTAGTCGCACCTAACCCTAGGCACTCGAAAGCAATGACGCACAAATTTTACATTAGCTGTCAATATGATCATTCCAAAATGGCAGTTTTGCGTTTCGTTTCACGTTTTTCACATAAAACCTAAAAATTACATTTGTAAAACTGTACTAAAGTATAAAAAGTACGTTCCGTTTTGCATAATTGCCGAATTATTTATGAAATTTTGGAAATTGTTTAAAAATATTTAGACGCGACTCCGGCAGCCAAAATTACTTTTACGGGATTAAAACGAACTCCCTTAAGCCCCCTACACTACCAATACCCTCAAATTCAGGCGACGCGTTTCGAAACCCAACCCATTATTATTTTTCAAAATAGATGAAACATCAAAAATATATGTGGATATACCTTATTCATGAGATACTGCTATGTCGCATAGAAAATTATAGAATTAGAATTACTGCTTTTTCGTTAGCTCTCCTCATACATGTTTGTGTGGAAAATATAAAAATTTTCTTTCGCTTCAAATATGTGTTGTTTCTAAGAAAATAAATATTAAAAGATATTTATTTATATTCATTTATCATTTATTAACGAAATACAGAGTTTACAGCTCATGAAAAGTTAGCTGTCTGCTACAACCCGGCAGGTTTTCTTTATTTTCATCGAATGTTAAAGGCAGTGTGTGAGGTGATAAGGCTTCAATACATATTATTTGCTTTTGTTCACGAGGCACAGTTTCATTTACTTTCCTTTTACGGCTTGGTATTGTAGAAATTTCAAGCACTGATGAAACATTTTCCTCTCCGTGATCTCGCAATGCCATCCCTTGAGCTTGACGAGAATCAACAATTTCAGACAACTGCCAATTCATATAAAACGCCACAAGCTTTTCTTCTCCCAGAAAACATCATCTCTTTCTATAATTTATATTTTTAATGGTATACTTTCGCCACTCCACACAGCAAATAAACACTTTTGTTTGCGTGTAACGTGGCGTTGCCCCTGAATTTGGTAATAACAATTACAATATTTGTTTAGACTAGTCAGTTCACTTTTTTATCATGTTTCCATATTTGTATTTTATTTGCTCTTATACCATTCTCCAGGCCATTCTTATAGGCAACTATAGAACATTAAATTTCCACAATCGTGTTTGGACCTATTAATCCATCTGGCGTGGCACCAATAAACGGATAATCCACAAGGCTCGATTGTTACATTGTCTTGCTTTGCCAGTTGTTGCAAAGCCAGTTGTTCATTTTAGATTCCATGCGCAACTGATTTTACATTGCAAATATTTTATTTGTACAAAATATTTTTTACTAAGTTGGCTTTACTGCTGTTATCTCTTCTTTTTACCACTATACCAAAATTTCAATCTGTCAACATATCCTTACGCAATTCGAACCAGTCACTGCTATCCTTCTTGTAATTTTTGCTTATCACTACGGAATTTGAGTCAAATTTGTTAAAAAATTGTGTGGCATTTCTTGGCTACCTCTTGAACAGATCGTGTTAGGAATGACTGCAGTCAAATGTGTGTAAGACGTTGCAGAACTGTTATCTTTAACTTCACTGTAATAACAATAAAGATAATTAGTTACGTACTTTATTATTAAAAAAATACTATATCTTGTGTTATAGCAAACAGAGAAGTCACCTTCTTATAAATGTGATGTCAAGTTTTACCCGATGTACCTAAATAGGTTTATGTTCACAACACAATAATACAACATTCGTTACCGCTTATGTGCGGATTGCGGAGCGCCATATTAGCGCCGTTTATTGTTCGCCGTGGCGGCATCTTAGCGCTCCATGCGCTCTGACAAGCTAATGAATTTGCAATATAGGTATAGATCGGTTCACGAAAGTTGACCACAAATGGCGGCCGTCACGCATATGTACATTCGTGCACCAATGGCTTGGCTCCATTCTTGTCGCATTTAGGGAATGCGTCAAGAACGGAGCCACGCCATTGGCATTCCACCCGCGCCTCAAAAAAATGATTTATGTGCAGTGGTCATCTTTCATGAACCGACCTATACATAAAATGATTCGATTTTATGTTATTACTCTTTCAAAAATTGAAAACTGTGGCAGCTATGTATTGTGAGAATAATTTACATAATTATATTATGCATAATCGATAATCTATAACATAGTTAGTCATAAAAGACTCTTTTGAAAATAATTTGTTTAAAAATGTTACATATTTCATAATCACTTGGCCATGGATGAATTTCTATTTTATTACGACGCTTTCTTGTACAAATCCTTCGTAGAACTTCATTTCTCTAATTGTCCATATTTTATTATTCTAACTATATATTTATAAGCACAGAAACAATAACACATTAAACGCAACAAGAGTATAAACTTAGGTCCTAATTATATGTGCCCATAGTTACATGAAAAGCCTATTTGATTCAAAGTATTCAATCTATAACATAAAACATGAAATTACGAACTCAATTTGGCGTATTATAATAACAAACAGGTTTACGTAAAATTTCGTGCAGCGGAGACGCAAGCGACATGACCTATCTCTCACAGGGCTCATAGCCGAATGATGAGATCTGGGCGGGGCGTAAACTAGCAACTGACACTCAGTACACCGCTTATGCTTATAAGGTTTAAATTGCTGAAGCGTTTGATATTGATGGGATCTACCGAGCGTCAAAATCATAGACGTTTGGCAGATTTTATTTAATTTTACAAAATATACACGTATAATATGAAAATAAATAGGGTAATTCTTTAGTTCATTAGATTTCCTACAATATTATCAAATAAAATATCACAGCTTACGATCAAAATATTGCAAACAGTGAGACGAAAGATTATTTTTTGTCTCGATTTTGTGATTTTTTTACCGTGATTCTATTTTACATACATGAAAAATTCTTTCAAAAGTCTTTTGTTCAGACTTTTGACTTTAAGCTCTATTTTTTGCTAGTTTGTAATATGTGCCGTTATGGCTAGATGCGCGACGAAAAATTAGGTGTTTCACGGCTTCTGAGGTATAACAGCGCCTTAAGATAATTTAATATACACTTGGAACTTGTTTCCGATCTTAGTTCTGACGTATTTCCCGCAAATACGCACCTACAAAGAATTTTGTACTGTGCTTGTTCAAATCGAAAATCTATTCAATAGTCGACTTCTATGTGTTTTGAGCTCGGACCCTTCCCATATTACCACATTAACGCCTAATCACTTTTTAAAATAAATATAACTCCGCTCAAATTCTTACCCGCTGAAAATGTAACTGACATCGCTGATAATCGTTAATCACGCTATCAATTAATCTATAAAATCACGCACTCATTTTGGCAACGTTGGAACAAAGAATATCTCACTTCTTTACCAGAAAGAGAAAAATGGAACTCGCCCTCAAAACCTGTCGAATTAGGTACTATTGTCGTAATTAAAGATAATAACTCTCATCCTCTCTGTTGGCCTCTAGGTATAGTAGATGCGCTTCATCCTGGAAAAGACAAAATTATTCGAACAGTTAAAGTAAATACCGCGACTGGTTCTTGCATAAGGCCAGTAGTTCGGGTATGCCCGTTGTCTTTTCAATAACATTCTCTATTCCTTATTTTATAATTATCTACTCTCTAACTTTATATGTCTCACTTAATATCTTAATTTTGAATTAAATTATCTGTGTGGCGCCAGCTTAAAACTGTGTATACAAACACAGGGGGAGCAGAACGATCACCAAGTAGAATACCTATGTTTAACGACGAGCCTGACACCCCTCTCTCCATATGCACGGGTATATCTGCTTTATACAGAACACAGACCACTTACAATACAGAGAGATCAAACATCAAACAAAATAAATTATACAAGTATTTTTTATCTAGTGAAACATGTCAAAATAATAGAAGTTTCATTCATCAATTAATAATAAAACTTTATTTAACATTTTTTATCGTCAATTTATTGATAATAAGTATTCTATTTGACAGCAAAACACTATGGCATCACTACGTCACATTTCATACAAAAGCCTTCGCATAGGTCGTTTTTCATTTTATTAAAAGTGCTTGATTTGACTAGTTGGAAACAACCCTATTAATGCACATATCACGAAGTACCGCTGGGATCCAGAGGTATGTAGTTTAATACATCTTATTTCAAAAGCTTACCAGCTGAACAACTACTGATATTTATGAAAGTAATAAATACACTCATTTATATACAGATAAGCTCTTCATGGGCTACGCAATACTAGCATTGACATGTAAAATTATGTAATGTTATAAAAATACTACTTTAATAATAGATTAAACAATAACATTAAAAGGCAGCTCTAAACTTTGTAATTGAAAAACAACTAAACGTTGGCACTATTTTCAATATTATTTAAAAAAATCAAATAATTATTAATAGTCAAAAATATACAATAACCAGGCCCCTAAAATACTATTTGGGAATCCCACATTTCCATTCCATCTTTCTCTGTTTGGTGGTTAATCTGTGGCTGAGAGTCACACTGCGCATGTGCAGCTGAACCCCTTCCCTGCAATTTATTGATTTTCTCGTCTCTCTATGTGACCAGTACTAGACGCTCTTTAGACGATCACAGTCGCACACCCGTACCAGTGATTTTGCTCAAGTATTCATTTTTCAATCGTATTATCAAAAAAGCATTATATGTTGACGTTTCGTAATTCGTAACAATATAATTAAAAAGAAATGAACAATGAGGCAGGAAAAAGACACACCAACAATGTGAGTATTAATAGGAAAATATTGTGTAATAGGTTTTCTTTTTTTCTTTGCAAAGCGAGCCTATTATATTGATTGCGATTTATAATTAATAGTGTTATTGTTGGCTGTGCAAATACGATTTTAGGTACTGAGACTGCAGATCTTTTGATACTATATTTATTTTATATGTCATCGATTTAAAATAAACAGACGAGACATGCGCAGAATGCGTGTCACGGTTTCGTTACACCCAACATAATGAACAATTATTTCGCCATTGTACTTTAAGGTCTAACTTATGTTTCTTTATTTTATTTTTCAATTATGTCTGATCATTTGACACAATAATGTTAGCGACTGTCAAAGATCTTCATAACTGCTGAACACGATTTCTTAATGTGCTCGCTGAGGCACGGGACAAGCAACTATTTACAATTTAATAAGCCATGAATTCGAACCCGATACCCTTCGCCTGGCAGTTTGTTGCCATCTTCAATTGGCTATCGCTACATTTAATTTGAAGCAACTTAGCATATTCATGGTTAAAATCTTTGCCTGTATATTATACTCTCATATTTTGCACAGAACTCATAAGCTATATTTATTATTTTCAGATTGGACCGACTGGCGTCTATTACCGCTATCGTTCTTCAGCCTAGACGAGCAACACAGGTAATTACAAAAGTATTTTTTTAATACAGCCAGTAGATTTTGTGGCTGCTGTATTTTAATTTGAAATATTTATAAAATTATAGTATGCGAGACATTATTACAAACGTGATTCAAAATAATATTAATTAAATTCTCGCTGCGCACTTAAAGGCTAAAATAAGAACCCACTGTTTAAATTTCCTGTTTCTAGCTTCAGCACTACCGTAATACATAATATAATTTTTCATTTTCGCATAAGTTTGAAAGATAATTTTACCTATACACCTTAAATTAGGTGTATGATCATTTTTGAAGTCGAGGGAAACAGATAGTAAATAAATAAAACGAAACGCTAGATAATGACAATTTATATTTATATAACAAAACACACTTACAGCGGTATCTCACATAGAATTTATTTTTGTTCACAGATAGCATCTGTTTTACATGAAGAGGGCGACTGATATGGATGTTTCAACACTTGGGGGAGAAAAGGTTCTGCGAAAATTGCACTGAACGATAATTTACGCCTGACCAGCTGCACTGAAGATGATACTCGCCAGCGGACTTTGGACTCGTCATGTCATACAACCACCACGTTTTGAATAAACCTTAAATAAAGGTTTGCAGCGATAGCTACATACAACTGAGGACATCTATCGTACAAGAGCCAAGTCAATCAACACGGTGACGTCTAACTATCATGGCGGCACTAAAGTCCTGAACCGCGCAACCTGTTTATTTCTTGAAGTACTACGGTTGGACTGCAGTCTATCAGGCCCAATCACCTAGCCTGTTAAGATCATCCATCGTCTAGTTGGAATCACACCCAGAACTTTTCTCCGCATTGGTGACCCCGACGCGATCTGAAGCAGCACCACCACCACCTTCCTTACAACGCACTTCACAAGATTGGCGGTAATCAAGTCGACTGCAGCCACTCCAGTGTCTCGGCACACTGCACAGGGTCCTCGTAAGAAGAGCACATCTCTTATGTCTACGCGGTAGTCCCACTATGCAGCTACTACTTAATTCCAACGCAGCCACTACGCTGCTACCTCGTAGCATTTCCCCGACTCACGGAGGAACACATGCGATGCAACTACGGAACCTTACTCCGAGCCACCATGAGACCATTGTGAAGCAAATATCCCCTCTCACTGGGATTTCACACCGCGCACCGCACTTAGAACAGACTCACTGGGCTTACTAGTGGCATACAGTTCCGATCCACTGAAACTAGTGGTACCTACTTTCTACTGGCACTGGCACCGCTCCTCAAAAGCATTGATAGCAGACCCATCGCCTTCAAGATCAACATACAACTGAGGCCATCTATTGTATGACGGCGAAGTCAATCAACAAGGCGACATCAAACTATCACGACGGAACTGAAATCTTGAATCGCGCAAGCGGTGTTCTCATACGCGATTAGTACCAGTTTTATAAACAAGTTCTCAAGTCTTCCTTCGGACTATAGTCCATCATGCATGGTCACATAGCCTAATGAGAGAATCAACATCTTATTCCTCTACAAGTTCTCTGTTTTGTTACAATCATATTTTGTGTAAATGATGAACGCATGATTTGACATGTTTTTGTCTTATTATTGTTATTCAATTTTGAGGTATTTTTTTTTAGTTTGGATGTTCGAGATAAACTCCGGTTCAACTGATCCGATCCTGAATATTCTTTCATTTTGAAAAGGTCATTTATTCATTACTGCTTCAGGCTATAAATCATTTGAATTTCATTGTTTTAAATCATAAATATTTTAAAAACATCTTGCACTGAACAAATGATGTCTATAAAGTTCATTACTTGACTAGCAGCGCTGATAAAACATAAAAGTTACGTAATACAAAAATGATTATAAACCGACTTCAGATATCATTCTTAAAACAAAAAAAATTGCTAAAATCGTTAAATAAATATCTTCATGCTGCGAAAAAAACATAAATAATAATCTCATTGGGAACCTCCTCCTGTTTTTTAAAGCCCGCCTGGGCATCTCAGCGCCTTGATCTGGTCGCGGCCCTAAATAAGGTTGTTCTCTCGCTCTCGACCCTAGTTCTGTCTATGGCCCGGAGCGAGAGGTCTTGGAACGCCGTCGCCTCCTTCTGCGAGGCAGTAAAGCTGAGCAAGGAGGCGGCGGAGTGGGAGAGTGAAATCCATCGCCCTCTCCCCAACCGTACGTTCGGGCGTCGAGGACGTCGAAAAAGGGACCACCTCCGACCACCCAAAATTTTATTGACTGCCTGCGGACGGTGATTCCAGGGTCCGCCAAAACGCGAGGATGTAAGTGTGATGCATGAAGGTTTTTGTCGGATGATTGCGTGATCATAACAAGACGGGGCCCGCCAACACCAACGGCAGGTCAATCTTGGGCGAATACATACAAGAAAATATTCTGCAACAATAACACATTATAATTCAACTAAAAATAAATTTATATATTGACACTAACTAATATTATGAATGAAAATCAAAGTAAAAATTCGTTAATACACATTTACAAATTTTTGGTCTCGCCACAGCGAAGTATTCATCCCAAAAAGGTATTCATAATTTTCTGAGTTCCTATACCATTTATAAGTCCAAAATAAGTGCACACATTTTTATCTTATTTCTAGTATTTTTAAGGAATAATATTATAATACATATCGTTTTTACTCACGTAAAAATATATATTAACAATAATGTGCAAAAATTATTCTATATACGCATATTCTTTTAAATATTTAAATTAAAATTAAGAATTGAGGAAACTGAATTTCATTTATGAAAAGAATCATAACTTGCATCAGTTTCGTGTCCGTCATGTTGTCATCTTCTGTTGGGATTTCAACTCCACTTGATATTAACATTTCCTAAGCCGCTTCACAATATGGTTTCGAGTTCCTTTGTGGTTTTGGCCTCATGCTATTTCTTGATCTGACATGAGAAGCAACCTATTCAAAATATCTTAGTTACATTACTTTCGAGCAGAATTGAATTGCACGGTATTGGCTTTTCCTGAGAGAAATATTAATTTTATTCTTTAACATCAAATCCAGTATTTTTTCTGAGGACACTTGCGGTTTCTCAAACAGTTTTCGATTTGAATTTTCTTGGTCTCTCCTGACTGCTGTAGATGGTGTATCTTGCTTTGAAAACATCAACAATAAGACAAAGCTGTGATCTTGACTTTTTCTGTTGTGTCAATTAATTTTAGTATGTGGTATTATTTGTCTTTTCTGGTTATTTTGAAAAAAAAAAAGAAATCTCTTGGTTTCGTTCAAAAAGTAAAGCTTATTCGCTTTCTGTTTGTGTCTTTCTTCACAAAAGCCAGCTATTTTACAAATTCTACATCTGAAATATTGTGGACCTTAATTCCAGAAGTAACGATTGCTTTCATTTGGTGAGCATAGTGATGTTTTGTAAATTGGTATTGAGTTAAAAAGCTGCAAAAACAAAAAAGAAATAGACTTGAGGCACATAAATTCCTATGGCCCTAATTAAACGATAGTTACATAAATCTATGAAAAAAATAAATATACCGGCAAATGCTTGGGAAACAAAATATAAAACACCTGTTAAAATGTTTAGAATTATAACTTGCATCAGTTTCGTATCCGTCATGTTGTCATCTTCTGTTGGGATTTCAACTCCACTTGGTATTAACATTTCCTTAGCCGCTTCACTAAATGGTTTCCAGTTCCTTTGTGGTTTTGGCCTCATGCTGTTTCTTGATCTGACGTGAGAAGCAACATATTCAAAATATCTTAGTTACGTTACTTTCGAGGAGATTTTCGAGCAGAATTGAATTGCACGGTATTGGCTTTTTCTGAGAGAGTCTTGATAGGCAAGTAAGGTGTGTTGAACGACAAGGCATCCATGTTATTAAAGTATTTTGTGAATCATCGGTGAAAGCTCTGTTATCTCATTACAAAAATATGTTCATCGATCAACATTGACTTTGAAGGTACTTTATATTTCCTAATTTAAATATTACAAAAAATCCTTCAATTGTTAATTCCAGTATTTTTTCTGAAGACACCTGCGGTTTCTCAAACATTTATCGACTTGAATTTTCATGGTCTCTCCTGACTGCTGCAGATGGAGTATCTTACTTTGAGAATGTCAACAATAAGACAAAGCTGTGATCTTGACTTTTCTGTTGTGTCAATTTATTGTTAGTTTGTGGTCTTATTCGCCATTTCTGGTTATTTTGAAAAAAATGAGAAAAATATCGGTTTTGTTCAAAAGGTAAACTTTATTTGCCTTCTGTTTGTATCTTGCTTCTCAAAATCCAGCAGGTTTACAAATTCTACATTTGAAATATTTCGGACTTTTCGAAATAAACATTACCGCATAATAACCTTAATTCCAGAAGTAACGATTGCTTATAGTGATGTTATTCATTTGGTGACCATAGTGATGTTTTCTAAATTGGTATAAACGAAAAACACTGAAAAAATTAGTGGATAAATTTAGGCACATGAATTCATACGGAACTAATTAAACGATAGTTATATTAGGTAATGTATGAAACAGCCTAGAATACAAAATATAAAACACCTGTTAATAGGTTCGTTGGGATTTATTATTGCATTTTAATACGGTTTAAAAAATTAGAAATATTCACATAATACCTGCCGTACTTAATCTATATTCTTTACATATCAATAAAATTGAACTGACGTCTGTGATTACAAAATAATTATGTTTTTTCAAGTGCTTGTAGTTAGTAACCCGATTCTAATCTCTAAACAACCCTTTTTAACATTTTTGTCTGTCTGTCTGTTTTTCTGTTGGTCCGTGGTTAACTCAGGAATGGCTGAAGTGATTCAAATGCGACTTTCACTGGAAGGTAGATGAATTTATAGAGCTACGTATAGGCTATAATTTGACCCGGTAGGTGGCGCTGTGTTCGCAATAACGAGTCTTTACTTTTTCTACTCATGGATGTACCTATTCTATAGGTACCTACATAAAAATAAAATTTAAGTCTCTGTCTGTGATTTCAAAATTGTTATGTTTTTTAAGTGCTTATAATTAGTTACAGGATTCTAAGTCCTAGACAATGCTTTTTAACTTTTTTGTCCGTCTGTCGGTCTGTCTGTCGCTATGTTGGCTTCACTAAATGGTTTCCAGTTCCTTTGTGGTTTTGGCCTCATGCTGTTTCTTGATCTGACGTGAGAAGCAACATTTTCAAAATATCTTAGTTACATTACTTTCGAGAAGATTTTCGAGCAGAATTGAATTACACGGTACTTATTGGCTTTTTCTGAGAGAGTCTCGATAGGCAAGTAAGGTGTGTTGAACGACAAGGCATCCACGCAATTAAAGTATTTTGTGAATCATAGGTGAAAGCTTTGCTATCTCATTATTTATATAGGTATATCAATCAACATTGGCTTTAAAGTTTCTTTATATTTCCTTGTTCAAACATTATAAAATGCCTTCAATTATTAATTTTATATCAATTGCAGTATTTTTTCTGAAGACATTTGCGGTTTCTCAAACAGTTATCGACTTGAATTTTCTTGGTCCTCCTGACTGCTGCAGATGATGTATCTTACTTTGAAAACGTCAACAATATGACAAAGCTGTGATCTTGACTTTTTCTGTTGTTATTAGTCTGTGGTCTTATTTGCCTTTTCTGGTTATTTTGAAAAGAAATCTCTTGGTTTCGTTCAAAAGGTAAAGTTTATTCGCCTTCTGTTTGTATCTTTCTTCACAAAATCCAGTTTTTTTACAAATTCTACATCTGAAATGTTGTGGACTATTTAAAACATACATTACCGTTCAATAACCTTAATTCCAGAAGTTACGATTACTTATAGTGATCTTTTCTGGTTATTCTGAAAAAAAAAGAAATCTCTTGGTTTCGTTCAAAAGGTAAAGTTTATTCGCCTTCTGTTTGTATTTTTCTTCACAAAATCCAGCTTTTTTACAAATTCTATATCTGAAATGTTGTGGACTATTTAAAATATACATTACCGGTTAATAACCTTAATTCCAGAAGTTACGATTACTTATAGTGATCTTTTCTGGTTATTTTGAAAAAAAGAAAGCTCTTGGTTTCGTTCAAAAAGTAAAGCTTATTCGCCTTCTGTTTGTGTCTTTCTTCAGAAAAGCCAGCTATTTTACAAATTCTACATCTGAAATATTGTGGACCTTAATTCCAGGAGTAACGATTGCTTTCATTTGGTGATCATAGTGATGTTTTGTAAATTGGTATTGAGGAAAAAAGCTGCAAAAACAAAAAAGAAATAGACTTGAGGCACATAAATTCCTATGGTCCTAATTAAACGATAGTTACATAAATCTATCAAAAAAATAAATATACCGGCAAAAGCTTGGAAAAAAAAAATAAAACACCTGTTAAAATGTTCGTTAGAATTTAATATTGCATTTTAATACAGTTTAAAAATTGAGAAATATTCACGCTGTACTTAATCTTTAGGTACTCTTTACATATAAATAAAATTGAAGTGTCTGTCTGTAATTTCAAAATAATTATGTTTTGCAAGTGGTTAGACTTAGTTATACGATTCTAAGTCTTAAACAACCCTTTTAACATGATTGTCTGTCTGACAGTCTGTCTGTCGCTCTGTTGGTCTGTCTGTCTGCCTGTCAAAAATATCATACATAATATCATTTTAACTCACATACAAATATTAACAATAATGTGCAAAAAATATTCTATAGACCCATATTTTTTAAATATTTAAAGTAACCTTAAGAATTGAGGAAACTGAATCTTTTTAATGAAAATAATTATAACTTGCATCAGTTTCGTAACCGTCATGTTGTCATCTTCTGTTGGGGTTTCAACTCCACTTGGTATTAACATTTCCTTAGCCGCTTCACTAAATGGTTTCCAGTTCCTTTGTGGTTTTGGCCCTATGCTGTTTCTTGATCTGACGTGAGAAGCAACATGTTCAAAATATCTTAGTTACGTTACTTTCGAGGAGATTTTCGAGCAGAATTGAATTGCACGGTATTGGCTTTTCCTGAGAGAGTCTTGATAGGCAAGTAAGGTTTGTTGAACGACAAGGCATCCATGTTATTAAAGTATTGTAATACTTTTAACTTAATTCCAGAAGTAATATAGTATAGTGATGTTTTGTGAATTGGTATTTACGAAACAAACTGCAAAAATGAAATAGACTTTAGGCAAATAAATCCCTATGGGCCTAATTAAACGTTAGTTTATTGTTTGTTGCCGCACTACAATCTATATTCTTTACATATTGATAAAATTGAACTGACGTCTGTGATTACAAAATAATTATGTTTTATTCAAGTGCTTATAATTAGTAAGGTACACGATTATTATCCCTAAACAACCCTTTTTAACATTTTAGTCTGTCTGTCTTTCGATTTGTCCGTGGTTAACTCAGGGATGGCTGAACTGATTCAAACTTCCGCTGGAATGTAGAGGACTTTTTACACATATAAGCTACAATTTGACCCGGTAGGTAGCGTTGTTGTCGCATTACTGAATCTTTACTTTTTCTACTCATCTATACATATAAATAAAATTAAAGTATTTGTCTGTGATTTCAAAATAATTAGGTACATATATTTTTTCAAGTGCTTATAGTACCTAAGTTACACGATTCTAAGTCCTAAACACCTTTATTTAACATTTTTCTGCATCTCTGTCTGTCTTTCTGTCCGTTCGGGGTAATCGTTAGAATGGCACCACTCCTTAGAAGCATCGACAGCTGACCCATCGCCTTCAAGATTGACGTCCATGCCTTGAGGGGCGCGATGTAGTGGTAGGTACATACAGAGACGGCGAAGTCAAACAACACGGCGACGGGTGCAAGCGTTGTTCTCACACGCAATAACTACAAATTCATATATGAAGAAGTTCTCGAGTCTGCCGTCGGACTATTGTCCATCAGGCACGATCAAATAGTCTGGTTAGAGGAATAGAGTTCAAAACATGTTATTGCTCCACAAGTTCTCTGTTATTTTACCATCCTATTTGTAACGTGCATGTCTTATTTTGCATAATAGGTATCAAAAAAGGGAACCTTGTGCAAGCTGTTGTAGCAACCAGATATCAGGACTGACAAAAGTTAGTCTTATTTAAACCAAGCAAAAGTTACCTTGTTTTCATAGTTTTTTGTAAAAATGATAAAGTTACATTTGCTGTCTACAAACACCCCGCACGCATAATTTGACGTTAGGTTCATGTTTTATTATTGTTATTTATATTGCTATTTAATGAAGAGGTAAATATGTTACTTTGGATGTTCGAGATAAACTCCAGTTCAACTGATCCGATACTGAAAATTCTTTCATTGTGAAAAGGTACTTTATTCCTGACTGCTTCAGTCTATAAATCATTTGAATTTAAGCATTATAAATCATAAATATTTTAAAAACATCGCGCACATAACAATTTGTAATACATAAAAGTTACGTAATATAAAAAAAACATTTAAAATATTAACAAATGTTGACTTCAGATATCATTCTTTTAAACAAAAAATACTTACGAAAGTCGTTAAATAAATATCTGCTAATAGTGCTGCGAAAACAAACATAAAGAAAAACCTCATTGGGAACATCTTCTTGTTTTTTAAAACCCACCTGGGCATCGCAGCGCCGTGATCCAGTTGCGGCTCTAAATACGGTTGTTTTCTCACCGCCGACCCTAGTTCTGTCTATGGAGCGTGACGTCTTGGAAGGCCGTCCCCTCCTTCTGCGAGGCAGTCATGCTAAGCATGGAGGCGGTGGCGCGTGAGAGGGAAATCCAGCGCCCTCTACCCAACCGCAGGTCCGGACGTCGAGGACGTCGAATAAGGGACGACCTCCGACCACCCTAAATTTTATTGACTGCTTGCGGACGGTGAGCCCAGGGTGCTCTCCTCGTCCGCCTAAAGGCGAGGAGGTGGGGTAGTGCAGAAACAAAAAATTTTCGAAAAAAAAAAAATCAGGCACTCAATGTATGTGAGTGTGTTTTTGTGTTCTTCCCAATATCTCAAACACATTAGTATTTGAGTCAAATTTATTTTACCCTAATTATATAATTAATGTATCCCAGTATTCTGTTGTTTCACCTAATGTGGCTAATGCGCTGAGGTTTTTCTGAACTGTGTCAAGTAATTGTCTCAAACACACCGAGGATTCTTTCTCAATATTCTTTAAGTTGTATGTATAGTGCATGAATGTGATTTGAAATTTCCTGACAGCTGTCGTTTGTTATCATATCTTTCACACAACAATATCCACGCTACCACAAAGTTGTCACCTGTAATGTCTACTGATTTTATAACTAATAATTCACTGCCCGATAGTGATTCAATTGAATAAGCCGGGAAGCCTGTACCACCAACAGCTGGTAATCATTTTCAAATTGTTCACTTTCTGGGTCTGGTCCATCGGTGAACTCTGAGATGTCAGCGTTCAATTCAATGAGTGTCTGAACGTCCTGGAAAGTTTTATGCATTGTTTTAAACTCCAAAAGTCTTTTTTATAATTCAATGACTTGGATATCTGTTAATTTTTAATGGGCAGAATGAGGTTAATATATTTTTTAAATAATGTGACTTTCTTTTTATCAATGCCACGTTGTTTGATTAATTCTGTATCATCAGGTTTATTACCTTTGATGTCTATTGCTGTGAATTAAGGACACACAATGTTGCAAAAGAAATAAGAAAATAAATGAATGTCAAGTCATTATGTCATAAATAAGTTAAACCTGAACCTGGATTACAAAACACTATCATAAGTTTTTTGCCATCTAACAGAAAGCTCAGAATATGAGCTTGATGCAGATTTTGGTGCCAATTCGAACGGTGACGATGTTTCATTGAAAAAAGGTAACATTACAAACGAGTAACGAGAAATTTCCTACAATCACAATATGAAAATGCATATCAATGTATCCACTCGAAAGATGTCTTGCATTGACCATATTCTGAGTAACATCTCACATGCAGTCGGCACTGTCTTACCTCTCTATCTGTCTGACCATGAAACTGCAGAAATGCTTAGTTTCCATATAAAGCCTAGATTCCAAAAACCATTAATTTACCACATGTATAGGAGAGACCATAGCTTGGATAATATTCGTAAATTTAAAGAATGTTTACTACAATTATCTTGGGCAGATATATACATGGAAAGCAATCCAAATACAGCATTTAATATCTTTCATTTCTTTTTTTTTGTCTAATGTGTAATCTTTGTTTTCCCAAAATTAGAATAAAAGTAAATTTAAACAGACAGAAACAAACTTGGATAAGCAAAGGTCTTAAAAAAAAATTGTAAGACTAAGAGATCCTTAAGATACAAATTGTATAAACATAAAACTGAACACAATAAAACATTTATACTGTATATTCCAAGTTACTAAGAAAATGTATTTATTATTCTAAAAAAATAGAAAACATAAATTTTATTAATAAATACGATAATAAGTTCAGAGCTACCTGGTCGATTATCAAAAAGGAAATCCAGATTACTAATCCCAAAGATCATATTGATCATATTAAAATTAATGGCATCTCTCTCACAAACCCGGTTGACATTGCATCGGCTTTCAATGACCACTTCATAATTTCTACACATCAACCGACACATTGTGAAAATGAAAGTACAAATATAAAATAATATGCGTCTAGTGCAAAAAATTCCATTACGGCGGAATGTTACTTTATTCACATCTATGCTTTATTCCTACTGAATCGTTTTAAAGTTCTTAAAAATTTTTGCAATACTGCAAATAATAATAATAACTATGGCAAAAAAATTCACACGATTACGACGATTGTGTGCTTCTATTGGGCTGTTCCTTGTTAGGTATTTCATTAAAAGGGCGAACATGTCTTGTCTGCGCCACAATCAAATTATATAAATATAATTTAATATGCACTTGGAACTTGTTTCCGATCTTAGTTCTGACTTATTTCTCGCAAAAATGCACTTACGAAGAATTTTGTACTGTGCTTGTTCAAACCGAAAATATATTCAATAGTCGACCTCTAAGTGTTTTGAGCTCGGAACCTTCCGATATTACCACATTAACGCCTAATCACTTTTTAAATATAGCTCCGCTCAAATTCTTACCCGCTGAAGATGTAACTGATATCACTGATAATCGTTTATCACGCTATCAATTAATCAATAAAATCACGCACTCATTTTGGCAACGTTGGACCAAAGCATATCTCACTTTTTTACAAGAAGGAGAAAAATGGAACTCGCCCTCAAAACCTATCGAATTAGGTACTATCGTCGTAATTAAATATAATAACTCTCATCCTCTCTGTTGGCCTCTTGGTAAAGTAGATGCGCTTTATCCTGGAAAAGACAAAATTATTCGAACAGTTAAAGTAAATACCGCGACTGGTTCTTAGTAGTTCGCCAGTAGTTCGGGTTTGCCCGTTATCTTTTCAATAAAATTCTCTAACTCTTATTTTATAATTATCTGCTATTTAATTATTAGTTGAGAGGAAACCTCTTAGCCGGGGGAGCTGTCTATGCCACAATCAAATAAGATAAATATGTAATTTAATTTAATATATTTATGAAAAGAAAGCCTTTCACTCAAGCACGCACAAAAATAAATTAATATTATTAATCTAGCAACATTCATAATCGGCCCACTCAACAATTCACTCAAATTCATTCTTTTCTAACACGCAAGGGCCAATCAAAATCCCGTATTACTCTCTCCTTACACCCGCGCATACCCCTTCCGCTCCCCCTGTCCCGGTCCAATTAGTGTCGTTCCAAATTCGCACCCTAAAGCACGTGTCCGCGCCCACCACTCCGCCAAAAAAGTACTCAAAAACTCAAGTACTCAAAAGTGTTGTCTGTGTGAAAATTGACTTTGTTGGTGACTTACCAGCTTCTAAGACCTAGGAATACAGCACTGCTCCGCTTCAAGCTATCGAAAAAAAACACTCTTAACAAACTCCATTCCTGCTTTTCCGTAAGTTCCTAAATTCCTAGCCTTTTCCGCTGCGCCCACGACATGTCTAGAAGAAGATAATTTCTTGTCTTTTATCCGAACTCAGCCGTCGTTCTTTGGCTGATGCTAATTCTCTGGTCTTATCTTGGTATGCATGTTGTAGCCCACAATTCTATTAAATATTTGTGATGATCGCTAGAATTTCTCACCAAGCTGCATTACTATGGCTATGATTTTTATACGATTACCACGTTTAATCACAAAGATTTTATATTAGCACGTTTGAGGGTATTATTTTGAGCTGTTTAACCCAGATACTCCTGAAACTATTATTGCATCTCAGATCATTGTGTTTTTTCATATGTTGATATACGTATCATCAATTAATGTGGAAAAATACAAAAAAAAATCCTGACCATCTGGAAAAGTCGGTAAACCATGGGCGTTATAACGGCCGGTAGGAGAATGTCCGACTATGGCTAATTTGTACGGAAAGGTTACTAAATAAAGATAAATTAAATAAAAGTAATATTTATGAAGTTATATATATATATTTAATCTTATACATACTATAGCTATTATTTATTTAGTATGTACCTATGATAGGCAAAGTAATAATTTCATACTCAGTGCCTACTAAAAATTAGGCCCTAAGTTTGAATTTAGTATTTTCTCAGTTTGTATGGTAAGTAACAAAACAAGTTTTAGGATGTAAATGAACGTCACATTTTTTACAGAAAATATTAGCCTCTTTTTTACAAAGTATGCACCTGAGCAGATTTTTTTGTATTCAATTAAATGATCGATTTCGTCGTATCGGGATGTGTCTCCATAAGAAGCCGGAGTACAAGATGGCCCACTCCTTCCATTACTCTTATAAGTTTCTAATACGCTTTTATCTATTTCTCTTCGAAAAGAAGGATGATAATAGTCTCCTTTATCTTGCTTGTACAATTGCCAGGCATTGTGCACTGACATATCTAAACAGTGAGCAATCAAGGGAAAGTGCCATTTTTTTCCTCGTATAGAAGTTCAACAAAGGCTAATGATATGAGAACGCTCTAAGCCTCCCATATTTTCATTATACTTTTTATGATGTCAGGTTGATTGATTTGTACATATTTCTCCGCTTCTTGAGAAAAACGTTTAGCCTTATGCAATGGTTCCACTGTTTCCACGTTTGAAGCAACTGCAACTACACTATTGTCGTTACACTTGCAAACAAGAATATTACCAGGATTGAGAACTGTACCATCACTTGCCGATGATGTACTTGCTATGGGAGAAAGACTTGATATGTTTCTCAGGAAATCATCAGGGCTATCATTTTGTGTAGGATATTCTACAGTACACCTTCTTTTAGCGAGGCGAGATAGGGGAATGTCGTATTCTTCGTCTTCAGACGATGACTCATCGTAATGGATTTCGGCTTGCGCTCTTAGTTGTGCACCTGTAAGAGCAATCATAAAGTACTGTTACCTATAGCTAAACCTATTGTATGCAGTGTTTGACGGTAATATTTACATTCTGAGAACCCACCTGGCAGATTTTGTATATTTACAAAATCTTCGTCACCCGAATTCTCATCAGTGACGTCTGCATTTACATTTTCTGAGGGTAAAATTGAGACAGCCTTGGGCAAAGTAATATCGTCATCAGCCGCCCCCAATATATCTAATATTTCGTTTAATTTTTATAACGTTTGTCTTTGCTACAATCTGAAATGCAAAAGTAAAATATAATAGACGTACATTATCCTACCGGGCGTTATAACGCCCATGATATATTGAGATGAATAAAAGTCAGAAATTGCACAATAGTATATACGAACACTAGCTTTAGCCCGCGGCTTCGCTCGCGTGTAACTATAAAAATAAAGGATACATTTTCACACAAGTATGTAATTTTTTCCCTGGTTACGAAAAGCATAACACAGCGTTTTTTAAGTTTAAGATTGATTATTATTAAAAGGAACTTAGTGAATAACTGTTGCTTGTCAACAGAATTCCTCCAGCACTTCTTTGTAAACGACGTTTACAGTGGTTCCTTTTGGGGCTAAAATAACTAAGCTACTCGCAGAGCTCTCTCTGGAGCAAGCTACATAAAACTGTCAATGTGAGAAAAAGTCTTCACTTAAATCAATGCTGGCCATTTTTAATGACTGGCCTCGGGACTGGATACTGGGAGGCAACTGTATTCATTTAAATTCGAAAGGATATTCTGATGGAATCAATGGTATCCTTGGTATGAAAACTACTTCTCCTCGAGCGTATCCCGTAATAACTGTTGCTTCTATGATGTTTTTGTGTAGAGCTTTAATTTGTTATCTGGTGCCATTGCACAATTTAGGCAGATTGAGATTTCCCAATAGCATCACTGGAGCGCCGATTTTAAGGCTAAGTTTATGGGATGGCAAACCAGAAGGATTTAGACTGTTGAGAAATTCTATAGGGTAATGGACGGCATCATCTGTTTCAATCACAGAACCAAAGGACTTGTTTTCAACTTCTTGTTCTTTAAATGCTTTTATCAAACGGTCGTTCATTAAAGCTGTTCTATCATTTTCAGGTGTTAGGATAGCACGCTCGCATAACAATTCAAAAGGCTTTTCCTTTATGCTACTGATGTGGGGATATATTTTAGCTGTTAAATCGGATATGGAGGTAACTACTGTGGCCAAATTTGAAGGGATTGTAATTTTGCCTTCGAGTAATGGATCATTTCCATCACCTATTTTGAGTAGTATCTTAGCATAAAGCCGAGCGGATGCATCACCTCTTAAATAGACCCGCATGTTTTTTGTAAGTGCTAGTTTACGAATATGTGGCCACAAATAAGAAGTTCTTAAGCACGATTTTACTTCATCTGCCCGTGTACCTCTAGGTACGACAGGTAAGGTTTGTCGAAAATCTCCAGCTAACAGCACGGTGACGCCACCCATTATGTTATTATTTCCTCTGATGTCCTTTGTAATGTTCTATTTAACGCCTCAAATCCACCCTTAGCGCCATTGTGCATTAATCACAAACTATTAACTTACATTATTTTAAAACTTGCGCCATATTACTTTGTTTTGAAATATTACAAATAGGCGTTTCTATTCGTGTCAAATTAAAAGGCAGTTTGAAGGCAGAATGAGCTGTTTTACCACCTTGCAGTGTCGCAGCAATGCCCGAGGAAGCAACTGCCAAAGCTATACCACGCTGTTTTCGTTTTCTACATAGCAAAAGGTTTATTAAAAATGTATTCCCTGTACCCCCAGGAGCGTCTAAGAAAAATATTTGACCAGTGCTTTTTTCGATGCCTTTTAAGATTTGGTGATAAACCTTGAACTGTTCGTCATTTAGTGATTTTTCATTAGTAATGATGACTTGCTCTAAAATATTGGACCGTAACTGATTTCCCGAAGATAGTCTCTATTTTGTAAGACAGCTTCATACCTGCGTGGCTGAGGTAAGCCATACTGTTGTAGACATTGGCTTCCTAATTATAGTACTGTGTCTTCAATACAAACTAAACATTTGTTTTATACTTCATTTAATATTAAATTACTCTACGGGCCAACGACCGTACATTTGCCGCGGTCAGCATTTTACGCCAAACGTGACAATTTGTAACATGCATAAAATCAGTTCACTTTCAGCAAGCGTATCGTGTACTCATAAGCATTTTAACATATCAATCATTTAATCATAATTTAGCATAGTTTATCAAGTTCGTATTTTCCGGTAACCAATAAATAAGTGTTCAAGTTAAACAATCTATCATTTCTATCGATCAATTATCAAGAAGTGTACGTTGCCCGTTCCATAAAACGTGCAACGGCACGGTACCGGAGCCGGATATGAACCAGCGACCTATGGATCCGGCTCGAAGGACCACGTCAATAATATGTTGCAGAATCTGAAAAACATACAAGACATGTTATCAGACACTATAATCGACGTATATCATGGTCGATTTAACCCGAATTTACTGTCACCGGAACAACTAAACGAACTAAGCAGAATCGCAAGTCAGCTGCCCAAGGAGTTCTCTCTGCCGATTGATGATGTGTAGAACGATATGCAAAGTATCTATCAATTGCTGATAGTTAAAACAAGAGCATCGGCAAAATACTGTCTTTTTGATATCAAGGTACTTTTCATCACCATGTTGTAACTCTATTTCTACTTGATGGCGTATATCTTGTTACATGATATCTTTGTGCTTTTCCCAAAGACTTAATGCATCTGACAATTGACAAAATATTAACATAACTGAAAAAAGTTTGCGTAATTTAAATGGAGAATCACAAAGTGCTACTTCTTCCATTGTTGCATCCCAGTTCCTATCGTCTTCTAGGAGGCCTAAAGTCTTGCATGCTAATTCATATGTGGAATGAACCGTTCCATTAACAGTTTTCAAATCTAAGAAGGAAGTAGGGCCACGAATTTCGTGAAGCAGAAAGTGAAGATAATAACACTCGGTATTATTTGGGTGTATGGTATATACCCTACCTAAAGTCTGGTCTTTCTTTATACCCGGCCACCCATTGACGCGTTTTCTTCTATCGAATTTATTATTTTTCCTTACGTAAAACGATGGAACTTCAACATAAAGAAGTGTTTTAGCAAAATTATCAATTTTACACTAATAAAAAAATGCTAAGAGTGTTGTTTTTGGTGGATTTGTGATGATATCTTGTGCACATAGAGGACTTCCTATAAAAATATTTAGCCCCTATTTCACCCTCTTAGATTGGTTTAAGTTTGCAAAAATTATAAAATGCACGTATATTTATTTATAACTGAAATGGCATGCTTTACATTAAAAATGACGGACTGCGCATATAAACTTGCAATCCCCATTTCACCCTTTTCAAAGTAGATATTCAAAAACGCTAAAACACGTGTTTGTTTATTTCTAACCAGAAGTTCGCAGTTCGCACCCAAAATTCCATGCTTCTATCTTTGAAAATGACGGACCTCCCATACAAACTTTCAACCCTCATTTCTCACCCTTAGAGTGTAGATTTGCAAAATTTCTAAAATAAATGTATATTTATTTCCTACCAGAAATTTACATATGAAGTTTCATGTGCCTAACTTTAAAAATGACGGATTTCCATACAACCGTTCATCCCTTATTTCACCCCTTTAGGGGTGGAATTTCCAAAAAACCTTCCTAAGTGAGTGCTTACGTCATAAAATGCATCAACTGTCAAAATTTCAAGTCTCTAGCCCCTGTAGTTTAGGCTCTGCGTTGATGAATCAGTCTGCCCAAGCATTTTTATATATAGATTGCATTATAATATATTGTTAACACTTACACACAGCACACACAGGGCAGTGTCCTTGGCCCAAGCTTATTTCTTATGTATATTAACGATCTGTGTCAACTTAATTTGATTAATGGCAAAATTATCGCATATGCCGCTGACACCGTTTTGGTATTTTATGGTAGAACTTGGGCTGATGTACAACAGCATGCAGAAGTGGGATTTCACAAGATCAGACAGTGGCTAAGCAGAAACCAATTGACACTTAATGTGGCCAAAACAACATTTGTACCATTTACGTTTGCTAAATCGAAACCATCCAATTTAATAATTAAAAGTAATTTATGTAATTTTCCATATGACAATATTTGTTCATGTCCGTCCATTTCTACATCAAAATACGTCAAATATCTGGGTGTTTTAGTAGATGACGAGCTGTACTGGCAGCCTCATATCGAGTCGATGCCATCGCGCGTCAGAAAATTAACGTGTATCTTTAAAAAACTTAGGTTTGTTGCCGACTTTCAGCTTTTGCGTACGATATACTATGCACTAGCTCAATCTATTCTTGCAAATTTTATTCAAATATGGGGTGGTGCCTGCAAGTCGTACATGATACAAGTCGAAAGAGCACAGAGATGTATTTTAAAGGTCAGACTAGTTCTCTGTATAAAGAATGCCAAGTTTTATCTGTCAGGCAACTATATATTTTTCAGCTTGTAGCTCAACATCATAAATCAATACATTTTATACCTGGCACTGACAGCACGAAATGCACAAAAACAAACATTTGTTTATTAGTTATATATCGCACTGCATCTGCAAGACGACAACAAATATATATGGCCCCTCGCCTCTACAATCTGAAATAAGAAATAATAGTCACTGCTCACATTTATTAGGATTAAAATGTGGGTACTTTAAATATGTTTTCTGTGGCGTTATAACGCCCGGTAGGAGTAAGTGGGTATGTGGTATTTCTGGAACACGTCCAAAACCTCGCCTATTCTCTAAATTGTCGATATCATACTGGCCTTTTAATGATTTTATATCTTAGCCCGAATATGTGCCTCAAGTGATGGTATTTCATTCTAGATGGTGACATCGGACTAAGTCAAAGTCAAAATCATTTATTCATCTAGGCCACAAAGTGAACCTCAAAACGCTTGTGAACGTCAAAATTTAAGTTAATTACTTAATGGTTCTACATTTACATTTACTGCCACGTTCGCAATGCAATATGTAGAACCATGAGAAAGAACGGGCAATAAAACTCATGGTCACTCTTTTCAAACAAATATAATGGTGGTACATTTTATTTTTGTAAGGAGCTGCAACTGTTTCACATTGTAGACATCTGCTATTAAATTTTTTAGTAACTATTGATATCATACTCAAGCAGTAAATGATGTTCATATGGTAAGCCTCCCAAAGTAAATATGGTGAAACAGGAGCATCCACAAGGGCGGATTCCGTGCAGATTCCGCATCGCTTCTTGCTTGCGCTTGGGAGCTGTTTGCGTTTCTCCGCATCGCTGTCACTGCAGTGTAGCCGTCGACAGTCTTGGCCACCATGGCCTATCGTGCAGCAGGAGTGCTGGGCGTATTTCCCGACATGCCCATATTAATGACATACTCCGTCGAGCTCTTGTCACTGCCGGAGTACCAACTCACCTTGAACCTAATGGCTTTGTACGCGACTATGGGAAGAGACCAGACGGTATGTGGTTGTTAATTTTAGTAGTATATTTCGATTTGCAAGTTCTTTTCTATCAATGAAGCAAGGAATCTTACATTTTTCGAGTAACTAAAGTGTTAATTTGTAATAAATCGCTCAAAATTGTACATTATAATTTAAAAAATCGGTCTCGAGGTTGTTTCATTTCTTTGCATTTTCTGAGAACGTTTACCTTAGTAATGTATATTTTATTCACACCATCAGAAAGTAGTGATTGCAACGAACAAAACGCTGAACAATTTAAAAAACAAAGCTGATATATTGACGTTAGAATTTTCAATTGAAAATTATGGTTTTATTTCGATATTAAGTCAAAATAAGGTGTAAAAATAAATATTTTAAATTAAAAACATTATCAGTGTGTTTGGAACATAATAAGGCAAGTTTTCACCAAATTTCGTGTAAAAGAAAAAACTATTGTAAAAGCTAAAAATAAAAAACCAAAAACTTGGTTATTTGAATTTTTCATATAAATTAAGACGTTGTGTGAATAAAGTGTAAATCAAAAAGTTGTAGATCTTTTTATTATCTACAACTTTGCCATTGACGTTTGTTCCCGTAGGACTTGAAGATTTGCTAGCAATCGAGATAAACCCTTTTTTACCCTTAAAATCGCAACCCCATCCTCTTCCCGACCTCAAATCGCCCGTAATTTATTTTTCCTTAAATTTTTGCTATATTCTCTTTCTTTTCCAATGGGAT
Source organism: Euclidia mi (assembly GCA_944739405.2). NCBI lineage: Eukaryota > Metazoa > Arthropoda > Insecta > Lepidoptera > Erebidae > Euclidia > Euclidia mi. Next base: position 55,721,958 of record OX123199.2, read on the forward strand.
TCATCCTACTATAATTTTCTACCGTTTCAAAAATTATCTACCCTGGTCTAAAACCTCTGCCATCATACAAAGTTATTATATTTTAAACTAATTAAATATTGAAGGTATGTAGTTACATTAAATCTGTATGGTGACAAAATATATACTTAAATAAAATCTTTATGTTTAATTAGTGGTCCACCTAAGTTCTGGAACCAGCCCAGGGAGGGGTCATGACCCCCATGACCCCCCCCCCCCTGGATCCGCCCTTGAGCATCCACTTACGTCTTTTTAATGTAGGCACTATGGTAGAAGTGAATGAAGCAGAAAGTAACGGTATATGAAACCAAAGCAATCGACAACCTATTAGTTAGCCTATGACCACGAGTTACCCACATTTTACAAATCCGCAAAGTTATAATGAAAGTGTGGAACATGAATGCAAAATATAGTATGAAATAAGAATATCGTAATTAACTACACTATAAAATAAAACAACTAATTATTGACCTAGTCAAAAGCGAGCAACTACTTCCAAGCGCTCATGTCATCAAAATAATCCTTCAAACTGTAATCATCATCCTCTTAGCGTTATCCCAGTTTTCAATCTGGGGTCTGCTTTCTAGTCTAACCGGATTTGGCTGAATATTAGCTTTTCCACGGAGCGACTGCCTGTCTGACCTCCGCAACCCGAAGGGATAGCGATATTCCATAGTTTAGACTAGTTTCAGTTTATTTAGAAGGTACTGATGCCCTGTAACGACTGTCAAAGATCTTCATGACAACCGGGACCGACGGCTTAACGTGCTCTCCGAGGCACGGGACAAGCGATAATTAACAATTCAATACGCACATAACTCCGAAAAGTCATTGGTGCGCGCCGTGGATTCGAACCTGATACCCTCTGCATAGCAGTCTGTTGGTATATCCACTCGGCTATCGCTGCCTCTAATCCTTCAAACTGTAATATGCCTTATTTATAAGATTATTTTTAACTTCTGCCTGAAACGAACTTAATGGCAAGTCTAAAATATGAGTTGGTATCTTATTGTATATGCGAATACTGAGCCCAATAAAAGAGCTATGCGTTTTGTGCAAACGAAAATACTGAACACATAATTTATGTCTATTTCAAGTATTGATATTGTGTAAGTCAGTGTTCATTTTATAAGAATTTATATTTAGTCTTACATGCATAACACTGGCATAAATATATTGTGACGCTACAGTAAGAAAACCAATAGTTTTAAATTTTTCGGAACATGAATGCAAAATATAGTATGAAATAAGAATATCGTAATTAACTACACTATAAAATAAAACTACTAATTATTGACCTAGTCAAAAGCGAGCAACTACTTCCAAGCGCTCCTGTCATCAAAATAATCCTTCAAACTGTAATATGCCTTATTTATAAGATTATTTTTAACTTCTGCTTGAAACGAACTTAATGGCAAGTCTAAAATATGAGTTGGTATCTTATTGTATATGCGAATACTGAGCCCAATAAAAGAGCTATGCGTTAAATTTTTCTTTGAGACTCTTGTCTTTAACTGGTAAATGGCCCTAACTGCCCGTTTCTGCAATATAAAAATATTTTCGATATCAGCAGCTCTACCCCATAACAATATGCCATATGACATAACACTATGAAAATAACTAAAATAAACCAATCTAGCCGAATCGACATCGGTCAACCTACGAACCTTCTTAACGGCATAAGCAGCTGAGCTAAGTTTTCCTTCTGGACCACGTCCAAAACCTCGCCTATTCTCTAGATAGTCGATATCATACTGGCCTTTTAATGATTTTATATCGTAGCCCAAATATATGCCTCAAGTGATGGTATTTCATTGTAGATGGTGACATCAGACTAATAAAGTCTCACCTTTTGTAGCGCATAACTCATTCTACTGAAGAGTTGTTAACATCGCCATATACTCGAGGCAGTAGTTATGGCATAGATTTTCAAGAATAATGTTTAACAGTCGCAGCAAATTTTCCTGTTCAGGGCTGTAGTTAAGTCATTAGATGCGACAGTTTGCAGGTTGAATTCTTATGCATTAGTAAAATAGTATGCGTCTAGTGCAAAAAAATCCATTACGGCGGCATGTTACTTCATTAAGTTTTACTGATTAAAGCTCATATTGTAATTGTAATAAAACATTTAATAGAATAGTCCAGCTTATTCGACTCGCGGACCGCGACCGGAGCCCGCTCGGGGACAGTAGATAAAGATCTGCCATTGCTGCTGATCGCTTGATGAGTTGATTCTTGTACCGGCATCGAAGCGAAGTGCCCATTATTGTTGTCTGCAATGTTCCTGGAACTGTAACATGAGAATATTTTTAGAGGAGTCATAGTAAGAATATAGGTATAGTACAGCAAACAATATTATACTTACGGCGCCGCGCCGATTGCTATAGCGTGTAGGTCTTGTGCCACCCGCAGCTCTGCCACGCTGAAGTTGCGGATGCGGCGCGATTAAAGCACGCGTTCTTCTGCAAAGTTGCGACGATCGCTAGTATTTCTCACCAAGCTGCATAACTATGGCTATGATTTTTATACGATTACCACGTTTAATCACAAAAATTTTATATAAGCACGTTTGAGATATGGTATTTCTGGACAACGTTCAAAACCTCGCCTATTCTCTATCTCTAGATAGTCGATATCATACTGGGCTTTTAATGATTTTATGTCTTAGCCCGAATATGTGCCTCAAGTGATGGTATATCATTGTAGATGATGACATCAGACTAATAAAGTCTCACCCTTAGTAGCGAATAATTCATTCTACTGAAGAGTTGTTAACATCGCCATAAACTCTAGCCAGTAGTTATGGCAAAGATTTTCAAGAATAATGTTTTACAGTCGGAACAAATTTTCCTAATCAGGGCTGTATATAATATTGTGTCATTAGTTGCGACAGTCTTCATGTTGAATTTTTATGCATTAGTAAAATAATGTGCGTCGAATGCAAAAAATTCCATTACGGCGGAATGTTAATTTATTCACATCTATGCTATATTCTTACTGCATCGTTTTAAAGTTCTTAAATTTTTTTGCAATACTGCAAATAATAACTATAGCAAACATTTTCACACGATTACGACGATTGTGTGCTTCTATTGGGCTGTTCCTTGTTAGGTATTTCATTAAAAGGGCGATCATGTCTTGACTGCGCCACAATCAAATTATATAAATATAATTTAATATACACTTGGAACTTGTTTCCGATCTTAGTTCTGACGTATTTCCCGCAAATACGCACCTACGAAGAATTTTGTACTGTGCTTGTTCAAATCGAAAATCTATTCAATAGTCGACTTCTATGTGTTTTGAGCTCGGACCCTTCCCATATTACCACATTAACGCCTAATCACTTTTTAAAATAAATATAACTCCGCTCAAATTCTTACCCGCTGAAGATGTAACTGACATCGCTGATAATCGTTAATCACGCTATCAATTAATCTATAAAATCACGCACTCATTTTGGCAACGTTGGAACAAAGAATATCTCACTTCTTTACCAGAAAGAGAAAAATGGAACTCGCCCTCAAAACCTGTCGAATTAGGTACTATTGTCGTAATTAAAGATAACAACTCTCATCCTCTATGTTGGCCTCTAGGTATAGTAGATGCGCTTCATCCTGGAAAAGACAAATTTATTCGAACAGTTAAAGTAAATACCGCGACTGGTTCTTACATAAGGCCAGTAGTTCGGGTTTGCCCGTTGTCTTTTCAATAACATTCTCTATTCCTTATTTTATAATTATCTACTCTCTACCTTTATATGGCTCACTTAATATCTTAATTTTGAATTAAATTATTTGTTGAGAGGAAACCTCTAAGCCGGGGGAGTTGTCTGTGCCACAATCAAATAAGATAAATATGTAATTAAATTTAAAATATTTATAAAAAGAAAGCCATTCACTCAAGCACGCACAAAAAAAATATTATTAATCTAGCAACATTCATCATCGGCCCACTCAACAATTCACTCAAATTCATTCTTTTCTAACACGCAAGGGCCAATCAAAATCCCGTTTTACTCTCTCCTTACTCCCGCGCAAACCCCTTCCGCTTCCGCCTTCCTCGCTCCAAATAGTGTCGTTCCAAATCCGCACCCTGAAGCACGTGTCCGCACCCGCCGCTCCGCCAAAAAAGTTCTATAAAACTCAAGTACTCAAAAGTGTTGTGTGTGTGAAAATTGACTTTGTGGATGGCTTACCAGCTTCTAAGACCTAGGAATACAGCACTGCTTCGCTTCAAGCTATCGAAGAAAACACTCTAAACAAACTCCATTCCTGCTTTTCCATACTTATTTAAATTACTAGCCTTCTATTCTCTAGATAGTCGATATCATACTGGCCTTTTAATGATTTTATATCGTAGCCCAAATATATGCCTCAAGTGATGGTATTTCATTGTAGATGGTGACATCAGACTAATAAAGTCTCACCTTTTGTAGCGCATAACTCATTCTACTGAAGAGTTGTTAACATCGCCATATACTCGAGGCAGTAGTATGGCATAGATTTTCAAGAATAATGTTTAACAGTCGCAGCAAATTTTCCTGTTCAGGGCTGTAGTTAAGTCATTAGATGCGACAGTTTGCAGGTTGAATTCTTATGCATTAGTAAAATAGTATGCGTCTTGTGCAAAAAAATCCATTACGGCGGCATGTTACTTCATTAAGTTTTACTGAATAAAGCTCATATTGTAATTCTAATAAAACATTTAAAAGAATAGTCCAGCTTATTCGACACGCGGACCGCAACCGGAGCCCGCTCGGGGACAGTAGATAAAGATCTGCCATTGCTGCTGATCGCTTGATGAGTTGATTCTTGTACCGGCATCGAAGCGAAGTGCCCATTATTGTTGTCTGCAATGTTCCTGGAACTGTAACATGAGAATATTTTTAGAGGAGTCATAGTAAGAATATAGGTATAGTACAGCAAACAATATTATACTTACGGCGCCGCGCCGATTGCTATAGCGTGTAGGTCTTGTGCCACCCGCAGCTCTGCCACGCTGAAGTTGCGGATGCGGCGCGATTAAAGCACGCGTTCTTCTGCAAAGTTGCGACGATCGCTAGTATTTCTCACCAAGCTGCATAACTATGGCTATGATTTTTATACGATTACCACGTTTAATCACAAAAATTTTATATAAGCACGTTTGAGATATGGTATTTCTGGACAACGTTCAAAACCTCGCCTATTCTCTATCTCTAGATAGTCGATATCATACTGGGCTTTTAATGATTTTATGTCTTAGCCCGAATATGTGCCTCAAGTGATGGTATATCATTGTAGATGATGACATCAGACTAATAAAGTCTCACCCTTAGTAGCGAATAATTCATTCTACTGAAGAGTTGTTAACATCGCCATAAACTCTAGCCAGTAGTTATGGCAAAGATTTTCAAGAATAATGTTTTACAGTCGGAACAAATTTTCCTAATCAGGGCTGTATATAATATTGTGTCATTAGTTGCGACAGTCTTCATGTTGAATTTTTATGCATTAGTAAAATAATGTGCGTCGAATGCAAAAAATTCCATTACGGCGGAATGTTACTTTATTCACATCTATGCTATATTCTTACTGCATCGTTTTAAAGTTCTTAAATTTTTTTGGCATACTGCAAATAATAACTATAGCAAACATTTTCACACGATTACGACGATTGTGAGCTTCTATTGGGCTGTTCCTTGTTAGGTATTTCATTAAAAGGGCGATCATGTCTTGTCTGCGCCACAATCAAATTATATAAATATAATTTAATATACACTTGGAACTTGTTTCCGATCTTAGTTCTGACGTATTTCCCGCAAATACGCACCTACGAAGAATTTTGTACTGTGCTTGTTCAAATCGAAAATCTATTCAATAGTCGACTTCTATGTGTTTTGAGCTCGGACCCTTCCCATATTACCACATTAACGCCTAATCACTTTTTAAAATAAATATAACTCCGCTCAAATTCTTACCCGCTGAAGATGTAACTGACATCGCTGATAATCGTTAATCACGCTATCAATTAATCTATAAAATCACGCACTCATTTTGGCAACGTTGGAACAAAGAATATCTCACTTCTTTACCAGAAAGAGAAAAATGGAACTCGCCCTCAAAACCTGTCGAATTAGGTACTATTGTCGTAATTAAAGATAATAACTCTCATCCTCTCTGTTGGCCTCTAGGTATAGTAGATGCGCTTCATCCTGGAAAAGACAAATTTATTCGAACAGTTAAAGTAAATACCGCGACTGGTTCTTACATAAGGCCAGTAGTTCGGGTTTGCCCGTTGTCTTTTCAATAACATTCTCTATTCCTTATTTCATAATTATCTACTCTCTACCTTTATATGGCTCACTTAATATCTTAATTTTGAATTAAATTATTTGTTGAGAGGAAACCTCTAAGCCGGGGGAGTTGTCTGTGCCACAATCAAATAAGATAAAAATGTAATTAAATTTAATATATTTATAAAAAGAAAGCCATTCACTCAAGCACGCACAAAAAAAATATTATTAATCTAGCAACATTCATCATCGGCCCACTCAACAATTCGCTCAAATTCATTCTTTTCTAACACGCAAGGGCCAATCAAAATCCCGTTTTACTCTCTCCTTACTCCCGCGCATACCCCTTCCGCTTCCGCCTTCCTCGCTCCAAATAGTGTCATTCCAAATCCGCACCCTGAAGCACGTGTCCGCACCCGCCGCTCCGCCAAAAAAGTTCTATAAAACTCAAGTACTCAAAAGTGTTGTGTGTGTGAAAATTGACTTTGTGGATGGCTTACCAGCTTCTAAGACCTAGGAATACAGCACTGCTTCGCTTCAAGCTATCGAAGAAAACACTCTAAACAAACTCCATTCCTGCTTTTCCATACTTACCTAAATTCCTAGCCTTTTCCGCTGCGCCCACATGTCTAGAAGACCATACTTTCTTGTCTTTTATCCAAACTCAGCCATCAAACTTTGGCTGATGCTTATTCTCTGGTCTTGTCTTGGTATGCATGTTGTAGCCCACAATTCTACTTAAAAGTTGTGACGATCGTTAGAATTTCTCACCAAGCTGCATTACAATGGCTATGATTTATACGATTACCACGTTTAATCACAAAGATTTTATATTAGAACGTTTGAGACTATTGTTTTGAGCTGTTTAATATGTGGTATTTCTGGACCACGTCCAAAACCTCGCCTATTCTCTAGATAGTCGATATCATACTGGCCTTTTAATGATTTTATATCGTAGCCCAAATATATGCCTCAAGTGATGGTATTTCATTGTAGATGGTGACATCAGACTAATAAAGTCTCACCTTTTGTAGCGCATAACTCATTCTACTGAAGAGTTGTTAACATCGCCATATACTCGAGGCAGTAGTTATGGCATAGATTTTCAAGAATAATGTTTAACAGTCGCAGCAAATTTTCCTGTTCAGGGCTGTAGTTAAGTCATTAGATGCGACAGTTTGCAGGTTGAATTCTTATGCATTAGTAAAATAGTATGCGTCTAGTGCAAAAAAATCCATTACGGCGGCATGTTACTTCATTAAGTTTTACTGATTAAAGCTCATATTGTAATTCTAATAAAACATTTAATAGAATAGTCCAGCTTATTCGACTCGCGGACCGCGACCGGAGCCCGCTCGGGGACAGTAGATAAAGATCTGCCATTGCTGCTGATCGCTTGATGAGTTGATTCTTGTACCGGCATCGAAGCGAAGTGCCCATTATTGTTGTCTGCAATGTTCCTGGAACTGTAACATGAGAATATTTTTAGAGGAGTCATAGTAAGAATATAGGTATAGTACAGCAAACAATATTATACTTACGGCGCCGCGCCGATTGCTATAGCGTGTAGGTCTTGTGCCACCCGCAGCTCTGCCACGCTGAAGTTGCGGATGCGGCGCGATTAAAGCACGCGTTCTTCTGCAAAGTTGCGACGATCGCTAGTATTTCTCACCAAGCTGCATAACTATGGCTATGATTTTTATACGATTACCACGTTTAATCACAAAAATTTTATATAAGCACGTTTGAGATATGGTATTTCTGGACAACGTTCAAAACCTCGCCTATTCTCTATCTCTAGATAGTCGATATCATACTGGGCTTTTAATGATTTTATGTCTTAGCCCGAATATGTGCCTCAAGTGATGGTATATCATTGTAGATGATGACATCAGACTAATAAAGTCTCACCCTTAGTAGCGAATAATTCATTCTACTGAAGAGTTGTTAACATCGCCATAAACTCTAGCCAGTAGTTATGGCAAAGATTTTCAAGAATAATGTTTTACAGTCGGAACAAATTTTCCTAATCAGGGCTGTATATAATATTGTGTCATTAGTTGCGACAGTCTTCATGTTGAATTTTTATGCATTAGTAAAATAATGTGCGTCGAATGCAAAAAATTCCATTACGGCGGAATGTTACTTTATTCACATCTATGCTATATTCTTACTGCATCGTTTTAAAGTTCTTAAATTTTTTTGCAATACTGCAAATAATAACTATAGCAAACATTTTCACACGATTACGACGATTGTGTGCTTCTATTGGGCTGTTCCTTGTTAGGTATTTCATTAAAAGGGCGATCATGTCTTGACTGCGCCACAATCAAATTATATAAATATAATTTAATATACACTTGGAACTTGTTTCCGATCTTAGTTCTGACGTATTTCCCGCAAATACGCACCTACGAAGAATTTTGTACTGTGCTTGTTCAAATCGAAAATCTATTCAATAGTCGACTTCTATGTGTTTTGAGCTCGGACCCTTCCCATATTACCACATTAACGCCTAATCACTTTTTAAAATAAATATAACTCCGCTCAAATTCTTACCCGCTGAAGATGTAACTGACATCGCTGATAATCGTTAATCACGCTATCAATTAATCTATAAAATCACGCACTCATTTTGGCAACGTTGGAACAAAGAATATCTCACTTCTTTACCAGAAAGAGAAAAATGGAACTCGCCCTCAAAACCTGTCGAATTAGGTACTATTGTCGTAATTAAAGATAATAACTCTCATCCTCTATGTTGGCCTCTAGGTATAGTAGATGCGCTTCATCCTGGAAAAGACAAATTTATTCGAACAGTTAAAGTAAATACCGCGACTGGTTCTTACATAAGGCCAGTAGTTCGGGTTTGCCCGTTGTCTTTTCAATAACATTCTCTATTCCTTATTTTATAATTATCTACTCTCTACCTTTATATGGCTCACTTAATATCTTAATTTTGAATTAAATTATTTGTTGAGAGGAAACCTCTAAGCCGGGGGAGTTGTCTGTGCCACAATCAAATAAGATAAATATGTAATTAAATTTAAAATATTTATAAAAAGAAAGCCATTCACTCAAGCACGCACAAAAAAAATATTATTAATCTAGCAACATTCATCATCGGCCCACTCAACAATTCGCTCAAATTCATTCTTTTCTAACACGCAAGGGCCAATCAAAATCCCGTTTTACTCTCTCCTTACTCCCGCGCAAACCCCTTCCGCTTCCGCCTTCCTCGCTCCAAATAGTGTCGTTCCAAATCCGCACCCTGAAGCACGTGTCCGCACCCGCCGCTCCGCCAAAAAAGTTCTATAAAACTCAAGTACTCAAAAGTGTTGTGTGTGTGAAAATTGACTTTGTGGATGGCTTACCAGCTTCTAAGACCTAGGAATACAGCACTGCTTCGCTTCAAGCTATCGAAGAAAACACTCTAAACAAACTCCATTCCTGCTTTTCCATACTTATTTAAATTACTAGCCTTCTATTCACTAGATAGTCGATATCATACTGGCCTTTTAATGATTTTATATCGTAGCCCAAATATATGCCTCAAGTGATGGTATTTCATTGTAGATGGTGACATCAGACTAATAAAGTCTCACCTTTTGTAGCGCATAACTCATTCTACTGAAGAGTTGTTAACATCGCCATATACTCGAGGCAGTAGTATGGCATAAATTTTCAAGAATAATGTTTAACAGTCGCAGCAAATTTTCCTGTTCAGGGCTGTAGTTAAGTCATTAGATGCGACAGTTTGCAGGTTGAATTCTTATGCATTAGTAAAATAGTATGCGTCTTGTGCAAAAAAATCCATTACGGCGGCATGTTACTTCATTAAGTTTTACTGAATAAAGCTCATATTGTAATTCTAATAAAACATTTAAAAGAATAGTCCAGCTTATTCGACACGCGGACCGCGACCGGAGCCCGCTCGGGGACAGTAGATAAAGATCTGCCATTGCTGCTGATCGCTTGATGAGTTGATTCTTGTACCGGCATCGAAGCGAAGTGCCCATTATTGTTGTCTGCAATGTTCCTAGAACTGTAACATGAGAATATTTTTAGAAGAGTCATAGTAAGAAGATAGGTATAGTACAGCAAACAATATTATACTTACGGCGCCGCGCCGATTGCCATGTCGTGTAGGTCTTGAGCCACCCGCAGCTCGGCCACGCTGAAGTTGCGGATGCGGCGCGATTAAAGCACGCGTTCTTCTGCAAAGTTGCGACGATCGCTTGTATTTCTCACCAAACTGCATAACTATGGCTATGCTTTTTATACGATTACCACGTTTAATCACAAAAATTTTATATAAGCACGTTTGAGATATAGTATTTCTGGACAACGTTCAAAACCTCGCCTTTTCTCTAGATAGTCGATATCATACTGGGCTTTTAATGATTCCGTAGTATTAGCCCGAATATGTGCCTCAAGTGATGGTATATCATTGTAGATGATGACATCAGACTACTAAAGTCTCACCCTTAGTAGCGAATAATTCATTCTACTGAAGATTTATTAACATCGCCATATGCTCTAGCCAGTAGTTATAGCATAGATTTTCAAGAATAATGTTTTACAGTCGGAACAAATTTTCCTAATCAGGGCTATATATAATATTGTGTCATTAGTTGCGACAGTCTTCATGTTGAATTTTTATGCATTAGTAAAATAATGTGCGTCGAATGCAAAAAATTCCATTACGGCGGAATGTTACTTTATTCACATCTATGCTATATTCTTACTGCATCGTTTTAAAGTTCTTAAATTTTTTTGCAATACTGCAAATAATAACTATAGCAAACATTTTCACACGATTACGACGATTGTGTGCTTCTATTGGGCTGTTCCTTGTTAGGTATTTCATTAAAAGGGCGATCATGTCTTGTCTGCGCCACAATCAAATTATATAAATATAATTTAATATACACTTGGAACTTGTTTCCGATCTTAGTTCTGACGTATTTCCCGCAAATACGCACCTACGAAGAATTTTGTACTGTGCTTGTTCAAATCGAAAATCTATTCAATAGTCGACTTCTATGTGTTTTGAGCTCGGACCCTTCCCATATTACCACATTAACGCCTAATCACTTTTTAAAATAAATATAACTCCGCTCAAATTCTTACCCGCTGAAGATGTAACTGACATCGCTGATAATCGTTAATCACGCTATCAATTAATCTATAAAATCACGCACTCATTTTGGCAACGTTGGAACAAAGAATATCTCACTTCTTTACCAGAAAGAGAAAAATGGAACTCGCCCTCAAAACCTGTCGAATTAGGTACTATTGTCGTAATTAAAGATAATAACTCTCATCCTCTCTGTTGGCCTCTAGGTATAGTAGATGCGCTTCATCCTGGAAAAGACAAATTTATTCGAACAGTTAAAGTAAATACCGCGACTGGTTCTTACATAAGGCCAGTAGTTCGGGTTTGCCCGTTGTCTTTTCAATAACATTCTCTATTCCTTATTTCATAATTATCTACTCTCTACCTTTATATGGCTCACTTAATATCTTAATTTTGAATTAAATTATTTGTTGAGAGGAAACCTCTAAGCCGGGGGAGTTGTCTGTGCCACAATCAAATAAGATAAAAATGTAATTAAATTTAATATATTTATAAAAAGAAAGCCATTCACTCAAGCACGCACAAAAAAAATATTATTAATCTAGCAACATTCATCATCGGCCCACTCAACAATTCGCTCAAATTCATTCTTTTCTAACACGCAAGGGCCAATCAAAATCCCGTTTTACTCTCTCCTTACTCCCGCGCATACCCCTTCCGCTTCCGCCTTCCTCGCTCCAAATAGTGTCGTTCCAAATCCGCACCCTGAAGCACGTGTCCGCACCCGCCGCTCCGCCAAAAAAGTTCTATAAAACTCAAGTACTCAAAAGTGTTGTGTGTGTGAAAATTGACTTTGTGGATGGCTTACCAGCTTCTAAGACCTAGGAATACAGCACTGCTTCGCTTCAAGCTATCGAAGAAAACACTCTAAACAAACTCCATTCCTGCTTTTCCATACTTACCTAAATTCCTAGCCTTTTCCGCTGCGCCCACATGTCTAGAAGACCATACTTTCTTGTCTTTTATCCAAACTCAGCCATCAAACTTTGGCTGATGCTTATTCTCTGGTCTTGTCTTGGTATGCATGTTGTAGCCCACAATTCTACTTAAAAGTTGTGACGATCGTTAGAATTTCTCACCAAGCTGCATTACAATGGCTATGATTTATACGATTACCACGTTTAATCACAAAGATTTTATATTAGAACGTTTGAGACTATTGTTTTGAGCTGTTTAATATGTGGTATTTCTGGACCACGTCCAAAACCTCGCCTATTCTCTAGATAGTCGATATCATACTGGCCTTTTAATGATTTTATATCGTAGCCCAAATATATGCCTCAAGTGATGGTATTTCATTGTAGATGGTGACATCAGACTAATAAAGTCTCACCTTTTGTAGCGCATAACTCATTCTACTGAAGAGTTGTTAACATCGCCATATACTCGAGGCAGTAGTTATGGCATAGATTTTCAAGAATAATGTTTAACAGTCGCAGCAAATTTTCCTGTTCAGGGCTGTAGTTAAGTCATTAGATGCGACAGTTTGCAGGTTGAATTCTTATGCATTAGTAAAATAGTATGCGTCTAGTGCAAAAAAATCCATTACGGCGGCATGTTACTTCATTAAGTTTTACTGATTAAAGCTCATATTGTAATTGTAATAAAACATTTAATAGAATAGTCCAGCTTATTCGACTCGCGGACCGCGACCGGAGCCCGCTCGGGGACAGTAGATAAAGATCTGCCATTGCTGCTGATCGCTTGATGAGTTGATTCTTGTACCGGCATCGAAGCGAAGTGCCCATTATTGTTGTCTGCAATGTTCCTGGAACTGTAACATGAGAATATTTTTAGAGGAGTCATAGTAAGAATATAGGTATAGTACAGCAAACAATATTATACTTACGGCGCCGCGCCGATTGCTATAGCGTGTAGGTCTTGTGCCACCCGCAGCTCTGCCACGCTGAAGTTGCGGATGCGGCGCGATTAAAGCACGCGTTCTTCTGCAAAGTTGCGACGATCGCTAGTATTTCTCACCAAGCTGCATAACTATGGCTATGATTTTTATACGATTACCACGTTTAATCACAAAAATTTTATATAAGCACGTTTGAGATATGGTATTTCTGGACAACGTTCAAAACCTCGCCTATTCTCTATCTCTAGATAGTCGATATCATACTGGGCTTTTAATGATTTTATGTCTTAGCCCGAATATGTGCCTCAAGTGATGGTATATCATTGTAGATGATGACATCAGACTAATAAAGTCTCACCCTTAGTAGCGAATAATTCATTCTACTGAAGAGTTGTTAACATCGCCATAAACTCTAGCCAGTAGTTATGGCAAAGATTTTCAAGAATAATGTTTTACAGTCGGAACAAATTTTCCTAATCAGGGCTGTATATAATATTGTGTCATTAGTTGCGACAGTCTTCATGTTGAATTTTTATGCATTAGTAAAATAATGTGCGTCGAATGCAAAAAATTCCATTACGGCGGAATGTTACTTTATTCACATCTATGCTATATTCTTACTGCATCGTTTTAAAGTTCTTAAATTTTTTTGCAATACTGCAAATAATAACTATAGCAAACATTTTCACACGATTACGACGATTGTGTGCTTCTATTGGGCTGTTCCTTGTTAGGTATTTCATTAAAAGGGCGATCATGTCTTGACTGCGCCACAATCAAATTATATAAATATAATTTAATATACACTTGGAACTTGTTTCCGATCTTAGTTCTGACGTATTTCCCGCAAATACGCACCTACGAAGAATTTTGTACTGTGCTTGTTCAAATCGAAAATCTATTCAATAGTCGACTTCTATGTGTTTTGAGCTCGGACCCTTCCCATATTACCACATTAACGCCTAATCACTTTTTAAAATAAATATAACTCCGCTCAAATTCTTACCCGCTGAAGATGTAACTGACATCGCTGATAATCGTTAATCACGCTATCAATTAATCTATAAAATCACGCACTCATTTTGGCAACGTTGGAACAAAGAATATCTCACTTCTTTACCAGAAAGAGAAAAATGGAACTCGCCCTCAAAACCTGTCGAATTAGGTACTATTGTCGTAATTAAAGATAATAACTCTCATCCTCTCTGTTGGCCTCTAGGTATAGTAGATGCGCTTCATCCTGGAAAAGACAAATTTATTCGAACAGTTAAAGTAAATACCGCGACTGGTTCTTACATAAGGCCAGTAGTTCGGGTTTGCCCGTTGTCTTTTCAATAACATTCTCTATTCCTTATTTTATAATTATCTACTCTCTACCTTTATATGGCTCACTTAATATCTTAATTTTGAATTAAATTATTTGTTGAGAGGAAACCTCTAAGCCGGGGGAGTTGTCTGTGCCACAATCAAATAAGATAAATATGTAATTAAATTTAATATATTTATAAAAAGAAAGCCATTCACTCAAGCACGCACAAAAAAAATATTATTAATCTAGCAACATTCATCATCGGCCCACTCAACAATTCGCTCAAATTCATTCTTTTCTAACACGCAAGGGCCAATCAAAATCCCGTTTTACTCTCTCCTTACTCCCGCGCATACCCCTTCCGCTTCCGCCTTCCTCGCTCCAAATAGTGTCATTCCAAATCCGCACCCTGAAGCACGTGTCCGCACCCGCCGCTCCGCCAAAAAAGTTCTATAAAACTCAAGTACTCAAAAGTGTTGTGTGTGTGAAAATTGACTTTGTGGATGGCTTACCAGCTTCTAAGACCTAGGAATACAGCACTGCTTCGCTTCAAGCTATCGAAGAAAACACTCTAAACAAACTCCATTCCTGCTTTTCCATACTTACCTAAATTCCTAGCCTTTTCCGCTGCGCCCACATGTCTAGAAGACCATACTTTCTTGTCTTTTATCCAAACTCAGCCATCAAACTTTGGCTGATGCTTATTCTCTGGTCTTGTCTTGGTATGCATGTTGTAGCCCACAATTCTACTTAAAAGTTGTGACGATCGTTAGAATTTCTCACCAAGCTGCATTACAATGGCTATGATTTATACGATTACCACGTTTAATCACAAAGATTTTATATTAGAACGTTTGAGACTATTGTTTTGAGCTGTTTAATATGTGGTATTTCTGGACCACGTCCAAAACCTCGCCTATTCTCTAGATAGTCGATATCATACTGGCCTTTTAATGATTTTATATCGTAGCCCAAATATATGCCTCAAGTGATGGTATTTCATTGTAGATGGTGACATCAGACTAATAAAGTCTCACCTTTTGTAGCGCATAACTCATTCTACTGAAGAGTTGTTAACATCGCCATATACTCGAGGCAGTAGTTATGGCATAGATTTTCAAGAATAATGTTTAACAGTCGCAGCAAATTTTCCTGTTCAGGGCTGTAGTTAAGTCATTAGATGCGACAGTTTGCAGGTTGAATTCTTATGCATTAGTAAAATAGTATGCGTCTAGTGCAAAAAAATCCATTACGGCGGCATGTTACTTCATTAAGTTTTACTGATTAAAGCTCATATTGTAATTGTAATAAAACATTTAATAGAATAGTCCAGCTTATTCGACTCGCGGACCGCGACCGGAGCCCGCTCGGGGACAGTAGATAAAGATCTGCCATTGCTGCTGATCGCTTGATGAGTTGATTCTTGTACCGGCATCGAAGCGAAGTGCCCATTATTGTTGTCTGCAATGTTCCTGGAACTGTAACATGAGAATATTTTTAGAGGAGTCATAGTAAGAATATAGGTATAGTACAGCAAACAATATTATACTTACGGCGCCGCGCCGATTGCTATAGCGTGTAGGTCTTGTGCCACCCGCAGCTCTGCCACGCTGAAGTTGCGGATGCGGCGCGATTAAAGCACGCGTTCTTCTGCAAAGTTGCGACGATCGCTAGTATTTCTCACCAAGCTGCATAACTATGGCTATGATTTTTATACGATTACCACGTTTAATCACAAAAATTTTATATAAGCACGTTTGAGATATGGTATTTCTGGACAACGTTCAAAACCTCGCCTATTCTCTATCTCTAGATAGTCGATATCATACTGGGCTTTTAATGATTTTATGTCTTAGCCCGAATATGTGCCTCAAGTGATGGTATATCATTGTAGATGATGACATCAGACTAATAAAGTCTCACCCTTAGTAGCGAATAATTCATTCTACTGAAGAGTTGTTAACATCGCCATAAACTCTAGCCAGTAGTTATGGCAAAGATTTTCAAGAATAATGTTTTACAGTCGGAACAAATTTTCCTAATCAGGGCTGTATATAATATTGTGTCATTAGTTGCGACAGTCTTCATGTTGAATTTTTATGCATTAGTAAAATAATGTGCGTCGAATGCAAAAAATTCCATTACGGCGGAATGTTACTTTATTCACATCTATGCTATATTCTTACTGCATCGTTTTAAAGTTCTTAAATTTTTTTGCAATACTGCAAATAATAACTATAGCAAACATTTTCACACGATTACGACGATTGTGTGCTTCTATTGGGCTGTTCCTTGTTAGGTATTTCATTAAAAGGGCGATCATGTCTTGACTGCGCCACAATCAAATTATATAAATATAATTTAATATACACTTGGAACTTGTTTCCGATCTTAGTTCTGACGTATTTCCCGCAAATACGCACCTACGAAGAATTTTGTACTGTGCTTGTTCAAATCGAAAATCTATTCAATAGTCGACTTCTATGTGTTTTGAGCTCGGACCCTTCCCATATTACCACATTAACGCCTAATCACTTTTTAAAATAAATATAACTCCGCTCAAATTCTTACCCGCTGAAGATGTAACTGACATCGCTAATAATCGTTAATCACGCTATCAATTAATCTATAAAATCACGCACTCATTTTGGCAACGTTGGAACAAAGAATATCTCACTTCTTTACCAGAAAGAGAAAAATGGAACTCGCCCTCAAAACCTGTCGAATTAGGTACTATTGTCGTAATTAAAGATAATAACTCTCAACCTCTATGTTGGCCTCTAGGTATAGTAGATGCGCTTCATCCTGGAAAAGACAAATTTATTCGAACAGTTAAAGTAAATACCGCGACTGGTTCTTACATAAGGCCAGTAGTTCGGGTTTGCCCGTTGTCTTTTTAATAACATTCTCTATTCCTTATTTTATAATTATCTACTCTCTACCTTTATATGGCTCACTTAATATCTTAATTTTGAATTAAATTATTTGTTGAGAGGAAACCTCTAAGCCGGGGGAGTTGTCTGTGCCACAATCAAATAAGATAAATATGTAATTAAATTTAATATATTTATAAAAAGAAAGCCATTCACTCAAGCACGCACAAAAAAAATATTATTAATCTAGCAACATTCATCATCGGCCCACTCAACAATTCACTCAAATTCATTCTTTTCTAACACGCAAGGGCCAATCAAAATCCCGTTTTACTCTCTCCTTACTCCCGCGCATACCCCTTCCGCTTCCGCCTTCCTCGCTCCAAATAGTGTCGTTCCAAATCCGCACCCTGAAGCACGTGTCCGCACCCGCCGCTCCGCCAAAAAAGTTCTATAAAACTCAAGTACTCAAAAGTGTTGTGTGTGTGAAAATTGACTTTGTGGATGGCTTACCAGCTTCTAAGACCTAGGAATACAGCACTGCTTCGCTTCAAGCTATCGAAGAAAACACTCTAAACAAACTCCATTCCTGCTTTTCCATACTTATTTAAATTACTAGCCTTCTATTCTCTAGATAGTCGATATCATACTGGCCTTTTAATGATTTTATATCGTAGCCCAAATATATGCCTCAAGTGATGGTATTTCATTGTAGATGGTGACATCAGACTAATAAAGTCTCACCTTTTGTAGCGCATAACTCATTCTACTGAAGAGTTGTTAACATCGCCATATACTCGAGGCAGTAGTATGGCATAGATTTTCAAGAATAATGTTTAACAGTCGCAGCAAATTTTCCTGTTCAGGGCTGTAGTTAAGTCATTAGATGCGACAGTTTGCAGGTTGAATTCTTATGCATTAGTAAAATAGTATGCGTCTAGTGCAAAAAAATCCATTACGGCGGCATGTTACTTCATTAAGTTTTACTGAATAAAGCTCATATTGTAATTCTAATAAAACATTTAAAAGAATAGTCCAGCTTATTCGACACGCGGACCGCGACCGGAGCCCGCTCGGGGACAGTAGATAAAGATCTGCCATTGCTGCTGATCGCTTGATGAGTTGATTCTTGTACCGGCATCGAAGCGAAGTGCCCATTATTGTTGTCTGCAATGTTCCTAGAACTGTAACATGAGAATATTTGTAGAAGAGTCATAGTAAGAAGATAGGTATAGTACAGCAAACAATATTATACTTACGGCGCCGCGCCGATTGCCATGTCGTGTAGGTCTTGAGCCACCCGCAGCTCGGCCACGCTGAAGTTGCGGATGCGGCGCGATTAAAGCACGCGTTCTTCTGCAAATTTGCGACGATCGCTTGTATTTCTCACCAAACTGCATAACTATGGCTATGCTTTTTATACGATTACCACGTTTAATCACAAAAATTTTATATAAGCACGTTTGAGATATAGTATTTCTGGACAACGTTCAAAACCTCGCCTTTTCTCTAGATAGTCGATATCATACTGGGCTTTTAATGATTCCGTAGTATTAGCCCGAATATGTGCCTCAAGTGATGGTATATCATTGTAGATGATGACATCAGACTACTAAAGTCTCACCCTTAGTAGCGAATAATTCATTCTACTGAAGATTTATTAACATCGCCATATGCTCTAGCCAGTAGTTATAGCATAGATTTTCAAGAATAATGTTTTACAGTCGGAACAAATTTTCCTAATCAGGGCTATATATAATATTGTGTCATTAGTTGCGACAGTCTTCATGTTGAATTTTTATGCATTAGTAAAATAATGTGCGTCGAATGCAAAAAATTCCATTACGGCGGAATGTTACTTTATTCACATCTATGCTATATTCTTACTGCATCGTTTTAAAGTTCTTAAATTTTTTTGCAATACTGCAAATAATAACTATAGCAAACATTTTCACACGATTACGACGATTGTGTGCTTCTATTGGGCTGTTCCTTGTTAGGTATTTCATTAAAAGGGCGATCATGTCTTGTCTGCGCCACAATCAAATTATATAAATATAATTTAATATACACTTGGAACTTGTTTCCGATCTTAGTTCTGACGTATTTCCCGCAAATACGCACCTACGAAGAATTTTGTACTGTGCTTGTTCAAATCGAAAATCTATTCAATAGTCGACTTCTATGTGTTTTGAGCTCGGACCCTTCCCATATTACCACATTAACGCCTAATCACTTTTTAAAATAAATATAACTCCGCTCAAATTCTTACCCGCTGAAGATGTAACTGACATCGCTGATAATCGTTAATCACGCTATCAATTAATCTATAAAATCACGCACTCATTTTGGCAACGTTGGAACAAAGAATATCTCACTTCTTTACCAGAAAGAGAAAAATGGAACTCGCCCTCAAAACCTGTCGAATTAGGTACTATTGTCGTAATTAAAGATAATAACTCTCATCCTCTCTGTTGGCCTCTAGGTATAGTAGATGCGCTTCATCCTGGAAAAGACAAATTTATTCGAACAGTTAAAGTAAATACCGCGACTGGTTCTTACATAAGGCCAGTAGTTCGGGTTTGCCCGTTGTCTTTTCAATAACATTCTCTATTCCTTATTTCATAATTATCTACTCTCTACCTTTATATGGCTCACTTAATATCTTAATTTTGAATTAAATTATTTGTTGAGAGGAAACCTCTAAGCCGGGGGAGTTGTCTGTGCCACAATCAAATAAGATAAAAATGTAATTAAATTTAATATATTTATAAAAAGAAAGCCATTCACTCAAGCACGCACAAAAAAAATATTATTAATCTAGCAACATTCATCATCGGCCCACTCAACAATTCGCTCAAATTCATTCTTTTCTAACACGCAAGGGCCAATCAAAATCCCGTTTTACTCTCTCCTTACTCCCGCGCATACCCCTTCCGCTTCCGCCTTCCTCGCTCCAAATAGTGTCGTTCCAAATCCGCACCCTGAAGCACGTGTCCGCACCCGCCGCTCCGCCAAAAAAGTTCTATAAAACTCAAGTACTCAAAAGTGTTGTGTGTGTGAAAATTGACTTTGTGGATGGCTTACCAGCTTCTAAGACCTAGGAATACAGCACTGCTTCGCTTCAAGCTATCGAAGAAAACACTCTAAACAAACTCCATTCCTGCTTTTCCATACTTAACTAAATTCCTAGCCTTTTCCGCTGCGCCCACATGTCTAGAAGACCATACTTTCTTGTCTTTTATCCAAACTCAGCCATCAAACTTTGGCTGATGCTTATTCTCTGGTCTTGTCTTGGTATGCATGTTGTAGCCCACAATTCTACTTAAAAGTTGTGACGATCGTTAGAATTTCTCACCAAGCTGCATTACAATGGCTATGATTTATACGATTACCACGTTTAATCACAAAGATTTTATATTAGAACGTTTGAGACTATTGTTTTGAGCTGTTTAATATGTGGTATTTCTGGACCACGTCCAAAACCTCGCCTATTCTCTAGATAGTCGATATCATACTGGCCTTTTAATGATTTTATATCGTAGCCCAAATATATGCCTCAAGTGATGGTATTTCATTGTAGATGGTGACATCAGACTAATAAAGTCTCACCTTTTGTAGCGCATAACTCATTCTACTGAAGAGTTGTTAACATCGCCATATACTCGAGGCAGTAGTTATGGCATAGATTTTCAAGAATAATGTTTAACAGTCGCAGCAAATTTTCCTGTTCAGGGCTGTAGTTAAGTCATTAGATGCGACAGTTTGCAGGTTGAATTCTTATGCATTAGTAAAATAGTATGCGTCTAGTGCAAAAAAATCCATTACGGCGGCATGTTACTTCATTAAGTTTTACTGATTAAAGCTCATATTGTAATTCTAATAAAACATTTAATAGAATAGTCCAGCTTATTCGACTCGCGGACCGCGACCGGAGCCCGCTCGGGGACAGTAGATAAAGATCTGCCATTGCTGCTGATCGCTTGATGAGTTGATTCTTGTACCGGCATCGAAGCGAAGTGCCCATTATTGTTGTCTGCAATGTTCCTGGAACTGTAACATGAGAATATTTTTAGAGGAGTCATAGTAAGAATATAGGTATAGTACAGCAAACAATATTATACTTACGGCGCCGCGCCGATTGCTATAGCGTGTAGGTCTTGTGCCACCCGCAGCTCTGCCACGCTGAAGTTGCGGATGCGGCGCGATTAAAGCACGCGTTCTTCTGCAAAGTTGCGACGATCGCTAGTATTTCTCACCAAGCTGCATAACTATGGCTATGATTTTTATACGATTACCACGTTTAATCACAAAAATTTTATATAAGCACGTTTGAGATATGGTATTTCTGGACAACGTTCAAAACCTCGCCTATTCTCTATCTCTAGATAGTCGATATCATACTGGGCTTTTAATGATTTTATGTCTTAGCCCGAATATGTGCCTCAAGTGATGGTATATCATTGTAGATGATGACATCAGACTAATAAAGTCTCACCCTTAGTAGCGAATAATTCATTCTACTGAAGAGTTGTTAACATCGCCATAAACTCTAGCCAGTAGTTATGGCAAAGATTTTCAAGAATAATGTTTTACAGTCGGAACAAATTTTCCTAATCAGGGCTGTATATAATATTGTGTCATTAGTTGCGACAGTCTTCATGTTGAATTTTTATGCATTAGTAAAATAATGTGCGTCGAATGCAAAAAATTCCATTACGGCGGAATGTTACTTTATTCACATCTATGCTATATTCTTACTGCATCGTTTTAAAGTTCTTAAATTTTTTTGCAATACTGCAAATAATAACTATAGCAAACATTTTCACACGATTACGACGATTGTGTGCTTCTATTGGGCTGTTCCTTGTTAGGTATTTCATTAAAAGGGCGATCATGTCTTGACTGCGCCACAATCAAATTATATAAATATAATTTAATATACACTTGGAACTTGTTTCCGATCTTAGTTCTGACGTATTTCCCGCAAATACGCACCTACGAAGAATTTTGTACTGTGCTTGTTCAAATCGAAAATCTATTCAATAGTCGACTTCTATGTGTTTTGAGCTCGGACCCTTCCCATATTACCACATTAACGCCTAATCACTTTTTAAAATAAATATAACTCCGCTCAAATTCTTACCCGCTGAAGATGTAACTGACATCGCTGATAATCGTTAATCACGCTATCAATTAATCTATAAAATCACGCACTCATTTTGGCAACGTTGGAACAAAGAATATCTCACTTCTTTACCAGAAAGAGAAAAATGGAACTCGCCCTCAAAACCTGTCGAATTAGGTACTATTGTCGTAATTAAAGATAATAACTCTCATCCTCTATGTTGGCCTCTAGGTATAGTAGATGCGCTTCATCCTGGAAAAGACAAATTTATTCGAACAGTTAAAGTAAATACCGCGACTGGTTCTTACATAAGGCCAGTAGTTCGGGTTTGCCCGTTGTTTTTTTAATAACATTCTCTATTCCTTATTTTATAATTATCTACTCTCTACCTTTATATGGCTCACTTAATATCTTAATTTTGAATTAAATTATTTGTTGAGAGGAAACCTCTAAGCCGGGGGAGTTGTCTGTGCCACAATCAAATAAGATAAATATGTAATTAAATTTAATATATTTATAAAAAGAAAGCCATTCACTCAAGCACGCACAAAAAAAATATTATTAATCTAGCAACATTCATCATCGGCCCACTCAACAATTCACTCAAATTCATTCTTTTCTAACACGCAAGGGCCAATCAAAATCCCGTTTTACTCTCTCCTTACTCCCGCGCATACCCCTTCCGCTTCCGCCTTCCTCGCTCCAAATAGTGTCGTTCCAAATCCGCACCCTGAAGCACGTGTCCGCACCCGCCGCTCCGCCAAAAAAGTTCTATAAAACTCAAGTACTCAAAAGTGTTGTGTGTGTGAAAATTGACTTTGTGGATGGCTTACCAGCTTCTAAGACCTAGGAATACAGCACTGCTTCGCTTCAAGCTATCGAAGAAAACACTCTAAACAAACTCCATTCCTGCTTTTCCATACTTATTTAAATTACTAGCCTTCTATTCTCTAGATAGTCGATATCATACTGGCCTTTTAATGATTTTATATCGTAGCCCAAATATATGCCTCAAGTGATGGTATTTCATTGTAGATGGTGACATCAGACTAATAAAGTCTCA
Source organism: Euclidia mi (assembly GCA_944739405.2). Classification (NCBI taxonomy): domain Eukaryota; kingdom Metazoa; phylum Arthropoda; class Insecta; order Lepidoptera; family Erebidae; genus Euclidia; species Euclidia mi. Next base: position 55,745,627 of record OX123199.2, read on the forward strand.
CCTTTTGTAGCGCATAACTCATTCTACTGAAGAGTTGTTAACATCGCCATATACTCGAGGCAGTAGTATGGCATAGATTTTCAAGAATAATGTTTAACAGTCGCAGCAAATTTTCCTGTTCAGGGCTGTAGTTAAATCATTAGATGCGACAGTTTGCAGGTTGAATTCTTATGCATTAGTAAAATAGTATGCGTCTAGTGCAAAAAAATCCATTACGGCGGCATGTTACTTCATTAAGTTTTACTGATTAAAGCTCATATTGTAATTCTAATAAAACATTTAATAGAATAGTCCAGCTTATTCGACTCGCGGACCGCGACCGGAGCCCGCTCGGGGACAGTAGATAAAGATCTGCCATTGCTGCTGATCGCTTGATGAGTTGATTCTTGTACCGGCATCGAAGCGAAGTGCCCATTATTGTTGTCTGCGATGTTCCTGGAACTGTAACATGAGAATATTTTTAGAGGAGTCATAGTAAGAATATAGGTATAGTACAGCAAACAATATTATACTTACGGCGCCGCGCCGATTGCTATAGCGTGTAGGTCTTGTGCCACCCGCAGCTCTGCCACGCTGAAGTTGCGGATGCGGCGCGATTAAAGCACGCGTTCTTCTGCAAAGTTGCGACGATCGCTAGTATTTCTCACCAAGCTGCATAACTATGGCTATGATTTTTATACGATTACCACGTTTAATCACAAAAATTTTATATAAGCACGTTTGAGATATGGTATTTCTGGAGAACGTTCAAAACCTCGCCTATTCTCTATCTCTAGATAGTCGATATCATACTGGGCTTTTAATGATTTTATGTCTTAGCCCGAATATGTGCCTCAAGTGATGGTATATCATTGTAGATGATGACATCAGACTAATAAAGTCTCACCCTTAGTAGCGAATAATTCATTCTACTGAAGAGTTGTTAACATCGCCATAAACTCTAGCCAGTAGTTATGGCAAAGATTTTCAAGAATAATGTTTTACAGTCGGAACAAATTTTCCTAATCAGGGCTGTATATAATATTGTGTCATTAGTTGCGACAGTCTTCATGTTGAATTTTTATGCATTAGTAAAATAATGTGCGTCGAATGCAAAAAATTCCATTACGGCGGAATGTTACTTTATTCACATCTATGCTATATTCTTACTGCATCGTTTTAAAGTTCTTAAATTTTTTTGCAATACTGCAAATAATAACTATAGCAAACATTTTCACACGATTACGACGATTGTGTGCTTCTATTGGGCTGTTCCTTGTTAGGTATTTCATTAAAAGGGCGATCATGTCTTGTCTGCGCCACAATCAAATTATATAAATATAATTTAATATACACTTGGAACTTGTTTCCGATCTTAGTTCTGACGTATTTCCCGCAAATACGCACCTACGAAGAATTTTGTACTGTGCTTGTTCAAATCGAAAATCTATTCAATAGTCGACTTCTATGTGTTTTGAGCTCGGACCCTTCCCATATTACCACATTAACGCCTAATCACTTTTTAAAATAAATATAACTCCGCTCAAATTCTTACCCGCTGAAGATGTAACTGACATCGCTGATAATCGTTAATCACGCTATCAATTAATCTATAAAATCACGCACTCATTTTGGCAACGTTGGAACAAAGAATATCTCACTTCTTTACCAGAAAGAGAAAAATGGAACTCGCCCTCAAAACCTGTCGAATTAGGTACTATTGTCGTAATTAAAGATAATAACTCTCATCCTCTCTGTTGGCCTCTAGGTATAGTAGATGCGCTTCATCCTGGAAAAGACAAATTTATTCGAACAGTTAAAGTAAATACCGCGACTGGTTCTTACATAAGGCCAGTAGTTCGGGTTTGCCCGTTGTCTTTTCAATAACATTCTCTATTCCTTATTTCATAATTATATACTCTCTACCTTTATATGGCTCACTTAATATCTTAATTTTGAATTAAATTATTTGTTGAGAGGAAACCTCTAAGCCGGGGGAGTTGTCTGTGCCACAATCAAATAAGATAAAAATGTAATTAAATTTAATATATTTATAAAAAGAAAGCCATTCACTCAAGCACGCACAAAAAAAATATTATTAATCTAGCAACATTCATCATCGGCCCACTCAACAATTCGCTCAAATTCATTCTTTTCTAACACGCAAGGGCCAATCAAAATCCCGTTTTACTCTCTCCTTACTCCCGCGCATACCCCTTCCGCTTCCGCCTTCCTCGCTCCAAATATTGTCGTTCCAAATCCGCACCCTGAAGCACGTGTCCGCACCCGCCGCTCCGCCAAAAAAGTTCTATAAAACTCAAGTACTCAAAAGTGTTGTGTGTGTGAAAATTGACTTTGTGGATGGCTTACCAGCTTCTAAGACCTAGGAATACAGCACTGCTTCGCTTCAAGCTATCGAAGAAAACACTCTAAACAAACTCCATTCCTGCTTTTCCATACTTACCTAAATTCCTAGCCTTTTCCGCTGCGCCCACATGTCTAGAAGACCATACTTTCTTGTCTTTTATCCAAACTCAGCCATCAAACTTTGGCTGATGCTTATTCTCTGGTCTTGTCTTGGTATGCATGTTGTAGCCCACAATTCTACTTAAAAGTTGTGACGATCGTTAGAATTTCTCACCAAGCTGCATTACAATGGCTATGATTTATACGATTACCACGTTTAATCACAAAGATTTTATATTAGAACGTTTGAGACTATTGTTTTGAGCTGTTTAATATGTGGTATTTCTGGACCACGTCCAAAACCTCGCCTATTCTCTAGATAGTCGATATCATACTGGCCTTTTAATGATTTTATATCGTAGCCCAAATATATGCCTCAAGTGATGGTATTTCATTGTAGATGGTGACATCAGACTAATAAAGTCTCACCTTTTGTAGCGCATAACTCATTCTACTGAAGAGTTGTTAACATCGCCATATACTCGAGGCAGTAGTTATGGCATAGATTTTCAAGAATAATGTTTAACAGTCGCAGCAAATTTTCCTGTTCAGGGCTGTAGTTAAGTCATTAGATGCGACAGTTTGCAGGTTGAATTCTTATGCATTAGTAAAATAGTATGCGTCTAGTGCAAAAAAATCCATTACGGCGGCATGTTACTTCATTAAGTTTTACTGATTAAAGCTCATATTGTAATTGTAATAAAACATTTAATAGAATAGTCCAGCTTATTCGACTCGCGGACCGCGACCGGAGCCCGCTCGGGGACAGTAGATAAAGATCTGCCATTGCTGCTGATCGCTTGATGAGTTGATTCTTGTACCGGCATCGAAGCGAAGTGCCCATTATTGTTGTCTGCAATGTTCCTGGAACTGTAACATGAGAATATTTTTAGAGGAGTCATAGTAAGAATATAGGTATAGTACAGCAAACAATATTATACTTACGGCGCCGCGCCGATTGCTATAGCGTGTAGGTCTTGTGCCACCCGCAGCTCTGCCACGCTGAAGTTGCGGATGCGGCGCGATTAAAGCACGCGTTCTTCTGCAAAGTTGCGACGATCGCTAGTATTTCTCACCAAGCTGCATAACTATGGCTATGATTTTTATACGATTACCACGTTTAATCACAAAAATTTTATATAAGCACGTTTGAGATATGGTATTTCTGGACAACGTTCAAAACCTCGCCTATTCTCTATCTCTAGATAGTCGATATCATACTGGGCTTTTAATGATTTTATGTCTTAGCCCGAATATGTGCCTCAAGTGATGGTATATCATTGTAGATGATGACATCAGACTAATAAAGTCTCACCCTTAGTAGCGAATAATTCATTCTACTGAAGAGTTGTTAACATCGCCATAAACTCTAGCCAGTAGTTATGGCAAAGATTTTCAAGAATAATGTTTTACAGTCGGAACAAATTTTCCTAATCAGGGCTGTATATAATATTGTGTCATTAGTTGCGACAGTCTTCATGTTGAATTTTTATGCATTAGTAAAATAATGTGCGTCGAATGCAAAAAATTCCATTACGGCGGAATGTTACTTTATTCACATCTATGCTATATTCTTACTGCATCGTTTTAAAGTTCTTAAATTTTTTTGCAATACTGCAAATAATAACTATAGCAAACATTTTCACACGATTACGACGATTGTGTGCTTCTATTGGGCTGTTCCTTGTTAGGTATTTCATTAAAAGGGCGATCATGTCTTGTCTGCGCCACAATCAAATTATATAAATATAATTTAATATACACTTGGAACTTGTTTCCGATCTTAGTTCTGACGTATTTCCCGCAAATACGCACCTACGAAGAATTTTGTACTGTGCTTGTTCAAATCGAAAATCTATTCAATAGTCGACTTCTATGTGTTTTGAGCTCGGACCCTTCCCATATTACCACATTAACGCCTAATCACTTTTTAAAATAAATATAACTCCGCTCAAATTCTTACCCGCTGAAGATGTAACTGACATCGCTGATAATCGTTAATCACGCTATCAATTAATCTATAAAATCACGCACTCATTTTGGCAACGTTGGAACAAAGAATATCTCACTTCTTTACCAGAAAGAGAAAAATGGAACTCGCCCTCAAAACCTGTCGAATTAGGTACTATTGTCGTAATTAAAGATAATAACTCTCATCCTCTCTGTTGGCCTCTAGGTATAGTAGATGCGCTTCATCCTGGAAAAGACAAATTTATTCGAACAGTTAAAGTAAATACCGCGACTGGTTCTTACATAAGGCCAGTAGTTCGGGTTTGCCCGTTGTCTTTTCAATAACATTCTCTATTCCTTATTTCATAATTATCTACTCTCTACCTTTATATGGCTCACTTAATATCTTAATTTTGAATTAAATTATTTGTTGAGAGGAAACCTCTAAGCCGGGGGAGTTGTCTGTGCCACAATCAAATAAGATAAAAATGTAATTAAATTTAATATATTTATAAAAAGAAAGCCATTCACTCAAGCACGCACAAAAAAAATATTATTAATCTAGCAACATTCATCATCGGCCCACTCAACAATTCGCTCAAATTCATTCTTTTCTAACACGCAAGGGCCAATCAAAATCCCGTTTTACTCTCTCCCTACTCCCGCGCATACCCCTTCCGCTTCCGCCTTCCTCGCTCCAAATAGTGTCGTTCCAAATCCGCACCCTGAAGCACGTGTCCGCACCCGCCGCTCCGCCAAAAAAGTTCTATAAAACTCAAGTACTCAAAAGTGTTGTGTGTGTGAAAATTGACTTTGTGGATGGCTTACCAGCTTCTAAGACCTAGGAATACAGCACTGCTTCGCTTCAAGCTATCGAAGAAAACACTCTAAACAAACTCCATTCCTGCTTTTCCATACTTACCTAAATTCCTAGCCTTTTCCGCTGCGCCCACATGTCTAGAAGACCATACTTTCTTGTCTTTTATCCAAACTCAGCCATCAAACTTTGGCTGATGCTTATTCTCTGGTCTTGTCTTGGTATGCATGTTGTAGCCCACAATTCTACTTAAAAGTTGTGACGATCGTTAGAATTTCTCACCAAGCTGCATTACAATGGCTATGATTTATACGATTACCACGTTTAATCACAAAGATTTTATATTAGAACGTTTGAGACTATTGTTTTGAGCTGTTTAATATGTGGTATTTCTGGACCACGTCCAAAACCTCGCCTATTCTCTAGATAGTCGATATCATACTGGCCTTTTAATGATTTTATATCGTAGCCCAAATATATGCCTCAAGTGATGGTATTTCATTGTAGATGGTGACATCAGACTAATAAAGTCTCACCTTTTGTAGCGCATAACTCATTCTACTGAAGAGTTGTTAACATCGCCATATACTCGAGGCAGTAGTTATGGCATAGATTTTCAAGAATAATGTTTAACAGTCGCAGCAAATTTTCCTGTTCAGGGCTGTAGTTAAGTCATTAGATGCGACAGTTTGCAGGTTGAATTCTTATGCATTAGTAAAATAGTATGCGTCTAGTGCAAAAAAATCCATTACGGCGGCATGTTACTTCATTAAGTTTTACTGATTAAAGCTCATATTGTAATTGTAATAAAACATTTAATAGAATAGTCCAGCTTATTCGACTCGCGGACCGCGACCGGAGCCCGCTCGGGGACAGTAGATAAAGATCTGCCATTGCTGCTGATCGCTTGATGAGTTGATTCTTGTACCGGCATCGAAGCGAAGTGCCCATTATTGTTGTCTGCAATGTTCCTGGAACTGTAACATGAGAATATTTTTAGAGGAGTCATAGTAAGAATATAGGTATAGTACAGCAAACAATATTATACTTACGGCGCCGCGCCGATTGCTATAGCGTGTAGGTCTTGTGCCACCCGCAGCTCGGCCACGCTGAAGTTGCGGATGCGGCGCGATTAAAGCACGCGTTCTTCTGCAAAGTTGCGACGATCGCTTGTATTTCTCACCAAACTGCATAACTATGGCTATGCTTTTTATACGATTACCACGTTTAATCACAAAAATTTTATATAAGCACGTTTGAGATATAGTATTTCTGGACAACGTTCAAAACCTCGCCTTTTCTCTAGATAGTCGATATCATACTGGGCTTTTAATGATTCCGTAGTATTAGCCCGAATATGTGCCTCAAGTGATGGTATATCATTGTAGATGATGACATCAGACTACTAAAGTCTCACCCTTAGTAGCGAATAATTCATTCTACTGAAGATTTATTAACATCGCCATATGCTCTAGCCAGTAGTTATAGCATAGATTTTCAAGAATAATGTTTTACAGTCGGAACAAATTTTCCTAATCAGGGCTATATATAATATTGTGTCATTAGTTGCGACAGTCTTCATGTTGAATTTTTATGCATTAGTAAATTAATGTGCGTCGAATGCAAAAAATTCCATTACGGCGGAATGTTACTTTATTCACATCTATGCTATATTCTTACTGCATCGTTTTAAAGTTCTTAAATTTTTTTGCAATACTGCAAATAATAACTATAGCAAACATTTTCACACGATTACGACGATTGTGTGCTTCTATTGGGCTGTTCCTTGTTAGGTATTTCATTAAAAGTGCGATCATGTCTTGTCTGCGCCACAATCAAATTATATAAATATAATTTAATATACACTTGGAACTTGTTTCCGATCTTAGTTCTGACGTATTTCCCGCAAATACGCACCTACGAAGAATTTTGTACTGTGCTTGTTCAAATCGAAAATCTATTCAATAGTCGACTTCTATGTGTTTTGAGCTCGCACCCTTCCCATATTACCACATTAACGCCTAATCACTTTTTAAAATAAATATAACTCCGCTCAAATTCTTACCCGCTGAAGATGTAACTGACATCGCTGATAATCGTTAATCACGCTATCAATTAATCTATAAAATCACGCACTCATTTTGGCAACGTTGGAACAAAGAATATCTCACTTCTTTACCAGAAAGAGAAAAATGGAACTCGCCCTCAAAACCTGTCGAATTAGGTACTATTGTCGTAATTAAAGATAATAACTCTCATCCTCTCTGTTGGCCTCTAGGTATAGTAGATGCGCTTCATCCTGGAAAAGACAAATTTATTCGAACAGTTAAAGTAAATACCGCGACTGGTTCTTACATAAGGCCAGTAGTTCGGGTTTGCCCGTTGTCTTTTCAATAACATTCTCTATTCCTTATTTCATAATTATCTACTCTCTACCTTTATATGGCTCACTTAATATCTTAATTTTGAATTAAATTATTTGTTGAGAGGAAACCTCTAAGCCGGGGGAGTTGTCTGTGCCACAATCAAATAAGATAAAAATGTAATTAAATTTAATATATTTATAAAAAGAAAGCCATTCACTCAAGCACGCACAAAAAAAATATTATTAATCTAGCAACATTCATCATCGGCCCACTCAACAATTCGCTCAAATTCATTCTTTTCTAACACGCAAGGGCCAATCAAAATCCCGTTTTACTCTCTCCTTACTCCCGCGCATACCCCTTCCGCTTCCGCCTTCCTCGCTCCAAATAGTGTCGTTCCAAATCCGCACCCTGAAGCACGTGTCCGCGCCCGCCGCTCCGCCAAAAAAGTTCTATAAAACTCAAGTACTCAAAAGTGTTGTGTGTGTGAAAATTGACTTTGTGGATGGCTTACCAGCTTCTAAGACCTAGGAATACAGCACTGCTTCGCTTCAAGCTATCGAAGAAAACACTCTAAACAAATTCCATTCCTGCTTTTCCATACTTACCTAAATTCCTAGCCTTTTCCGCTGCGCCCACATGTCTAGAAGACCATACTTTCTTGTCTTTTATCCAAACTCAGCCATCAAACTTTGGCTGATGCTTATTCTCTGGTCTTGTCTTGGTATGCATGTTGTAGCCCACAATTCTACTTAAAAGTTGTGACGATCGTTAGAATTTCTCACCAAGCTGCATTACAATGGCTATGATTTATACGATTACCACGTTTAATCACAAAGATTTTATATTAGAACGTTTGAGACTATTGTTTTGAGCTGTTTAATATGTGGTATTTCTGGACCACATCCAAAACCTCGCCTATTCTCTAGATAGTCGATATCATACTGGCCTTTTAATGATTTTATATCGTAGCCCAAATATATGCCTCAAGTGATGGTATTTCATTGTAGATGGTGACATCAGACTAATAAAGTTTCACCCCTTGTAGCACATAACTCATTCTACTGAAGAGTTGTTAACATCGCCATATACTCGAGGCTGTAGTTATGGCATAGGTTTTCAAGAATAATGTTTAACAGCTGCAGCAAATTTTCCTGTTCAGGGCTGTAGTTAAGTCATTAGATGCGACAGTTTTCAGGTAGAATTCTTATGCATTAGTAAAATAATATGCGTCTAGTGCAAAAAAATCCATAACGGCGGCATGTTACTTTATTAAGTTTTACTGATTGAAGCTCATATTGTAATTCTTATAAAACATTTAATAGATTAGTCCAGCTTATTCGACTCGCGGACCGCGACCGGAGCCCGCTCGGGGACAGTAGATAAAGATCTGCCATTGCTGCTGATCGCTTGATGAGTTGATTCTTGTACCGGCATCGAAGCGAAGTGCCCATTATTGTTGTCTGCGATGTTCCTGGAACTGTACCATGAGAATATTTTTAGAAGAGTCATAGTAAGAAGATAGGTATAGTACAGCAAACAATATTATACTTACGGCGCCGCGCCGATTGCTATGTCGTGTAGGTCTTGTGCCACCCGCAGCTCTGCCACGCTGAAGTTGCGGATGCGGCGCGATTAAAGCACGCGTTCTTCTGCAAAGTTGCGACGATCGCTAGTATTTCTCACCAAGCTGCATAACTATGGCTATGATTTTTATACGATTACCACGTTTAATCACAAAAAAATTATATAAGCACGTTTGAGATATGGTATTTCTGGACAACGTTCAAAACCACGCCTAATCTCTATCTCTTGATAGTCGATATCATACTGGGCTTTTAATGATTTTATGTCTTAGCCCGAATATGTGCCTCAAGTGATGGTATATCATTGTAGATGATGACATCAGACTAATAAAGTCTCACCCTTAGTAGCGAATAATTCATTCTACTGAAGAGTTGTTAACATCGCCATATACTCTAGCCAGTAGTTATGGCATAGATTTTCAAGAATAATGTTTTACAGTAGGAACAAATTTTCCTAATCAGGGCTGTATATAATATTGTGTCATTGCGACAGTCTTCATGTTGAATTTTTATGCATTAGTAAAATAATGTGCGTCGAATGCAAAAAATTCCATTACGGCGGAATGTTACTTTATTCACATCTATGCTATATTCTTACTGCATCGTTTTAAAGTTCTTAAATTTTTTTGCAATACTGCAATTAATAACTATAGCAAACATTTTCACACGATTACGACGATTGTGTGCTTCTATTGGGCTGTTCCTTGTTAGGTATTTCATTAAAAGGGCGATCATGTCTTGACTGCGCCACAATCAAATTATATAAATATAATTTAATATACACTTGGAACTTGTTTCCGATCTTAGTTCTGACGTATTTCCCGCAAATACGCACTTACGAAGAATTTTGTACTGTGCTTGTTCAAATCGAAAATCTATTCAATAGTCGACTTCTATGTGTTTTGAGCTCGGACAATTCCCATATTACCACATTAACGCCTAATCACTTTTTAAAATAAATATAACTCCGCTCAAATTCTTACCCGCTGAAGATGTAACTGACATCGCTGATAATCGTTAATCACGCTATCAATTAATCTTTAAAATCACGCACTCATTTTGGCAACGTTGGAACAAAGAATATCTCACTTCTTTACCAGAAAGAGAAAAATGGAACTTGCCCTCAAAACCTGTCGAATCAGGTACTATTGTCGTAATTAAAGATAATAACTCTCATCCTCTCTGTTGGCCTCTAGGTATAGTAGATGCGCTTCATCCTGGAAAAGACAAAATTATTCGAACTGTTAAAGTAAATATCGCGACTGGTTCTTACATAAGGCCAGTAGTTCAGGTTTGCCCGTTATCTTTTCAATAACATTCTCTTTTTCTTATTTTATAATTATCTACTCTCTAACTTTATATTGCTCACTTAATATCTTAATTCTGAATTAAACTATTTGTTGAGAGGAAACCTCTAAGCCGGGGGAGTTGTCTGTGCCACAATCAAATAAGATAAATATGTAATTAAATTGAATATATTTATAAAAAGAAAGCCATTCACTCAAGCACGCACAAAAAAATATTATTAATCTAGCAACATTCATCATCGGCCCACTCAACAATTCACTCAAATTCATTCTTTTCTAACAAGCAAGGGCCAATCAAAATCCCGTTTTACTCTCCCCTTACTCCCGCGCCTTCCGCTTCCGCCTTCCCCGTTCCAATTGGTGTCGTTCCTGAAGCACGATTCCGCACCCGCCGCTCCACCTAAAAAGTTCTATAAAACTCAAGTACTCAAAAGTGTTGTGTGTGTGAAAATTGACTTTGTGGGTGGCTTACCAGCTTCTAAGACCTAGGAATACAGCACTGCTTCGCTTCAAGCTATAGAAGAAAACACTCTAATCAAACTCCATTCCTGCTTTTCCATACGTACCTAAATTCCTAGCCTTTTCCGCTGCGCCCACATGTCTAGAAGACCATACTTTCTTGTCTTTTATCCAAACTCAGCCATCATACTTTGGCTGATGCTTATTCTCTGGTCTTGTCTTGGTATGCATGTTGTAGCCCACAATTCTACTTAAAAGTTGTGACGATCGCTAGAATTTCTCACCAAGCTGCATTACAATGGCTATGATTTATACGATTACCACGTTTAATCACAAAGGTTTTATATTAGCACGTTTGGGGGTATTGTTTTGAGCTGTTTAATATGTGGTATTTCTGGACCACGTCCAAAACCTCGCCTATTCTCTAGATAGTCGATATCATACTGGCCTTTTAATGATTTTATATCGTAGCCCAAATATATGCCTCAAGTGATGGTATTTCATTGTAGATGGTGACATCAGACTAATAAAGTTTCACCCCTTGTAGCACATAACTCATTCTACTGAAGAGTTGTTAACATCGCCATATACTCGAGGCTGTAGTTATGGCATAGGTTTTCAAGAATAATGTTTAACAGCCGCAGCAAATTTTCCTGTTCAGGGCTGTAGTTAAGTCATTAGATGCGACAGTTTTCAGGTAGAATTCTTATGCATTAGTAAAATAATATGCGTCTAGTGCAAAAAAATCCATAACGGCGGCATGTTACTTTATTAAGTTTTACTGATTGAAGCTCATATTGTAATTCTTATAAAACATTTAATAGATTAGTCCAGCTTATTCGACTCGCGGACCGCGACCGGAGCCCGCTCGGGGACAGTAGATAAAGATCTGCCATTGCTGCTGATCGCTTGATGAGTTGATTCTTGTACCGGCATCGAAGCGAAGTGCCCATTATTGTTGTCTGCGATGTTCCTGGAACTGTACCATGAGAATATTTTTAGAAGAGTCATAGTAAGAAGATAGGTATAGTACAGCAAACAATATTATACTTACGGCGCCGCGCCGATGGCCATGTCTTGAAGGTCTTGCGCCACCCGCAGCTCTGCCACGCTGAAGTTGCGGATGCGGCGCGATTATAGCACGCGTTCTTCTGCAAAGTTGCGACGATCGCTAGTATTTCTCACCAAGCTGCATCACTATGGCTATGATTTTTATACGATTACCACGTTTAATCACAAAAATGTTATATAAGCACGTTTGAGGGTATTGTTTTGAGCTGCTTAATATGTGGTATTTCTGGACCACGTTCAAAACCTCGCCTATCCTCTAGATAGTCGATATCAGACTGGGCTTTTAATGATTTTATGTCTTAGCCCGAATATGTGCCTCAAGTGATGGTATTTCATTGTAGATGGTGACATCAGACTAATAAAGTCTCACCCTTAGTAGCGCATAATTCATTCTACTGAAGAGTTGTTAACATCGCCATATGCTCTAGCCAGTAGTTATGGCATAGATTTTCAAGAATAATGTTTTACAGTCGGAACAAATCCTAATCAGGGCTGTATATAATATTGTGTCATTAGTTGTGACAGTCTTCATGTTGAATTTTTATGCATTAGTAAAATAATGTGCGTCGAATGCAAAAAATTCCATTACGGCGGAATGTTACTTTATTCACATCTATGCTTTATTCTTACTGCATCGTTTTAAAGTTCTTAAATTTTTTTGCAATACTGCAAATAATAACTATAGCAAACATTTTCACACGATTACGACGATTGTGTGCTTCTATTGGGCTGTTCCTTGTTAGGTATTTCATTAAAAGGGCGATCATGTCTTGTCTGCGCCACAATCAAATTATATAAATATAATTTAATATACACTTGGAACTTGTTTCCGATCTTAGTTCTGACGTATTTCCCGCAAATACGCACCTACGAAGAATTTTGTACTGTGCTTGTTCAAATCGAAAATCTATTCAATAGTCGACTTCTATGTGTTTTGAGCTCGGACCCTTCCCATATTACCACATTAACGCCTAATCACTTTTTAAAATAAATATAACTCCGCTCAAATTCTTACCCGCTGAAGATGTAACTGACATCGCTGATAATCGTTAATCACGCTATCAATTAATCTATAAAATCACGCACTCATTTTGGCAACGTTGGAACAAAGAATATCTCACTTCTTTACCAGAAAGAGAAAAATGGAACTCGCCCTCAAAACCTGTCGAATTAGGTACTATTGTCGTAATTAAAGATAATAACTCTCATCCTCTCTGTTGGCCTCTAGGTATAGTAGATGCGCTTCATCCTGGAAAAGACAAATTTATTCGAACAGTTAAAGTAAATACCGCGACTGGTTCTTACATAAGGCCAGTAGTTCGGGTTTGCCCGTTAACTTTTCAATAATATTCTCTATTTCTTATTTTATAATTATTTACTCTCTAACTTTATATTGCTCACTTAATATCTTAATTTTGAATTAAATTATTTGTTGAGAGGAAACCTCTAAGCCGGGAGAGTTGTCTGTGCCACAATCAAATAAGATAAATTTTTCATTCACCCTCTTAGCGTTATCCCAGTTTCAATCTGGTGTCTGCTTTCTAGTCTAACCGGATTTGGCTGAATATTAGCTTTTCCACGGAGCGACTGCCTGTCTGACCTCCGCAATCCGAAGGGATAGCGATATCCCATGGTTAAGACTAGTGTCAGTTTATTTAGAAGGTACTGACGCCCTTTAACTACTGTCAAAGATCTTCATGACAACCGGGACCGACGGCTTAACGTGCTCTCCGAGGCACGGGACAAGCGACAATTAACAATTCAATACGCATATAACTCCGAAAAGTCATTGGTGCGCGCCGTGGATTCGAACCCGATACCCTCTGCACGGCAGTCTGTTGGTATATCCACTCGGCTATCGCCGCCTCTAATCAAATAAGATAAATATGTAATTAAATTTAATATAATTATTTATAAAAAGAATGCCATTCACTCAAGCACGCACAAAAAAAAATTATTAATCTAGCAACATTCATAATCGGCCCAATCAACAATTCACTCAAATTCATTCTTTTCTAACACGCAAGGGCCAATCAAAATCCCGTTTTACTCTCTCCTTACTCCCGCGCATACCCCTTCCGCTTCCGCCTTCCTCGCTCCAAATAGTGTCGTTCCAAATCCGCACCCTGAAGCACGTGTCCGCACCCGCCGCTCCGCCAAAAAAGTTCTATAAAACTCAAGTACTCAAAAGTGTTGTGTGTGTGAAAATTGACTTTGTGGATGGCTTACCAGCTTCTAAGGCCTCGGAATACAGCAGTGCTTCACTTCAATCTATCAAAGAAAACACTCTAAACAAACTCCATTCCTGCTTTTCCATACGTACCTAAATTCCTAGCCTTTTCCGCTGCGCCCACATGTCTTGAAGAAGATAATTTCTTGTCTTTTATCCAAACTCAGCCATCGTACTTTGGCTGATGCTTATTCTCTGGTCTTGTCTTGGTATGCATGTTGTAGCCCACAATTCTACTGAAAAGTTGTGATGATCGCTAGAATTTCTCACCAAACTGCATTAATATGACTATGATTTATACGGTTACCACGTTTAATCACAAAGATTTTATATTAATACGTTTGAGGGTATTGTTTTGAGCTGTTTAATATGTGGTATTTCTGGACCACGTCTAAAACCTCGCCTATTCTCTAGAGAGTCGATATTGTTACGAATACGAATGGCGATAATTGAAAATAACGCCATCTATCGGTGAATGAGAGAACTAGCCGCTCAAATGGCAGAATTTCCGAGCCAATATGGCGTAAAGTGGCGGGCAAATATTGTGCCATTCGTAATCAGACATATTATGTCTGCTTGCCATTTTAACGACTTGGGCTGTCAGACATAATATGTCTGCCTGCCACTTCAAAGGTTATAAGAGAATAGATATATCGGTAGTTTGAAGGTATTTCATCTACTCTGTTCTAGATGGTGTTACTGGTTGTTTACTCAAAGTATCGATTATGTTCCCGAATGTTACCAGAACTTTCTTGAAGCGTCTCCAACATACTAGTTATGTGTTCCAGCCGGTATAAATACCGCGTGAACGCGCGAGTCAGGACAGTCACAGTTGAATACTGAAAGCGATCAAGAAGAGAAAGAGTGCGGAGACTAAAGCCAGGATCAAACCAATGCGTTCAGCTCGCGTCCACGGTGGCGTGCGCGGTGGCGATTATTGCGCGTGCAAAAGTTGAGCACACTGTCGCGTTCGTTCAGGCGTTCACCAGGCTGTAGTCGCGTCACTAAAATGCTGTCTGATACAGATAGTGAAATTGAAGAAGTTTTACTTCTGTCTGCTATTATTGAAGACGAAGAGGAACAAGAAGTGAACTTGAGGTGGGTATGATATACAGTGCCAGTGAAGTAAATACCTACCTTCATTCGATAATGCCTTATCAGAATGAGACGTATCATACAACAATGGGTATTTGTGGAATTAATTTATAATTTCTTCCGTTTCCACCATACTTAAAATCTACAAAAACACAGTTTCCTTAACAAATAATAGCTGCGTGCAGCGTCCTAACGCAACAAGCGCGATCTGATCGCCACCGCCGCGTGCAGACGCTGCACCGGACGCCGCGTGCAATCCGAGGACGCGTAGTAGTCCAGTCACTTTAGAGTTTCACCTCGGAATTTGAGATAATAAGCTGGAAACTCGTATACAGCTTCATTTTGACGTTCTAAAAGTTGTCTCAAAAGTCACATATTATCTCGTGTCTGCGTCGTAAGTTATTCGAGGTCAAAGGTCACGAAAATCGTTTTTTGCAATTATCACCGTTTCTATGGTTTCAATCACTTCAACACCTATTATAAAAATTGAAGATAAAAAAAATTGCCACAACTTTTGTCTCAACTTTTTTTCTGTACGCTCAACCCTTTTCGAGATAGAGAGCGGAGAGCACCCAGCGCTCCGGCATATATGTATACTGTTATACAAGGTCAACCGTGAATCTCGGTTGAATAATACCTTGTATATAGTTACTAAATCATTAAAATATTATCAACAATAAATAATTTGTATTATTTATTAGTTAAGACATTGTTTTGAATATATTTATTATATATACGAGATAAATAGATAGATAGATTGTGTAAATAGAAATAAGTCAAGTAAATATAATTTAAGTAATTTTTTTTGTAGCTTTACTTTTGTTACAATTAAAATTAAATGTACATTTAAATGCTTCAATAAATTGAAGTTCAAAAATATCAATTTTCTTTTTCTTCTTCTTCTTTATCATCATCTCCTGGGAAATTGAAAATTTCAATTTCATCTTCATCATCTTCGTTTACCTGCATGATTTTCTCCAAACCTTCTAAATCCTCAGGATCGTCTTGCAATATAACAGCATTGAGACAAGCTTGCCCATTGCATTGTCCACAAGCTAAAGTGCATTGCACCACACATTGAACCACAACCATTCTTACAATTAAAAAATATTGTACTGAGTAATTCATCTGGAGCTGGTGTTATTAGTGTAGTTATTGGCTGCAGAAATTCATTTTGGAGTACCCTGCCCCATTCTTGAGGTTCTAAATCATGTCCTAACCATTTTTGAATTTGGTAATAAACACGATTTATGTGTTGATGAGCTGCTGCACTTGTTGGTGGAAGATTAGATAACTGGACAGGTTCAAAAAGTTTAATAGATTTCATGAATTGAATGTATCTGTGATGATCAATATTATTTTCAGATTTCGAAGCATTATATACTGCTAATAAGATGCGTACTCCATTTTCGTATAACTGCTGTACAGGGCAGTTTTTCTGTAGAAAAACTTGAGCCGATTCGTCGAAATTAGCAAGTTTTTGCAGAAATTTTATAAAAGTTTTTTTCACTTTATTAAACAGCGCAGAAGTTGTATCACAACCACTAAATGCATGTAGAAATAGTACATGTTTTTAAGAAAGGAGATATTTGTCAAAACGTTTTGAAGAATAGACAATGTATTAACTAATAAATAATACAAATTATTTATTGTTGATAATATTTTAATGATTTAGTAACTATATACAAGGTATCTTTCACCGAGATTCACGGTTGACCTTGTATAACAGTATATATGCCTGAGCGCTGGGTGCTCTCCGCTCTCTATCTCGAAAAGGGTTGAGCGTACAGAAAAAGAGTTGAGACAAAAGTTGTGGCAATCTTTTTTATCCTCAATTTTTATAATAGGTGTAGAAGTGATTGAAACCATAGAAACGGAGATCATTGCAAAAAACCGATTTTCGTGACCTTTGACCTCGAATAACTTACGACGCAGACACGAGATAATATGTGACTTTTGAGACAACTTTTAGAACGCCAAAATGAAGCTGTATACGAGTTTTCAGCTTATTATCTCCAATTCCGAGATTGACCCCTTATTTTGCCTAAAATGACTGGACTATAGATGTGAACACGTCGCTATAAGTTCGTACACAACATCTGATCGCCACCGCGCACGCCCCCTCGGACGCAAGCTGAACGCGTTGGTTTGGTCCTGGCTTAAGGAAGTGAGTCGGAAGTGTTTTCTAGTAGTGTGAAATAGTGTTATAATTGGTGTTTTTATTAGATTTGGAAATTAAGTGTTTGTATTGTGTTAGTGAATAAAGTGCAGTTTTAGTGGCATATGAATTTAATTTATCACCGAACCCCAGCTCATAACAAATTGGTGTCAGAAGAAAATGATAAATTATGCCGGTTATCATACAATTTTATTTAAACGGGTCGTATTCGCGATATTTAATTAATTTAAGGTATACCGACGTTTCGGCCGTCTTACAACAGCCTTGGTCGCGGCAGGACTGATGTCATCTCAGCGTCGTCCTTGTGAAGCGCGGGTTTCGGCAGCTACCCTCACTTGTTTTTTATTTTTATTTTTATCCGAACTGTCGGTACGTCGACACACAACACTTATGACGTCTACACACTGATGAGCTGTGTTACTGCGGCGGGGTTTACATTTGTTGATTACTGGATTCCAAGTTGTAGACAGTCTGTATCCATCTTCCCGGTTGAAATTTTTATGTTTTTTGATTTCAACCGCTTCACGTACTATCCTGGAGTAATAGTGACGATCGGTAGATAAGACCTTTGGTTGATGTAATTCGATCCAGTGGTTTGTTCCAGACTCCAACAAATGCTCAGGTAAGGCAGACTTGTTAATTTGTCGTTTTTTTACAGCTGCGATATGTTCCTTGACCCTTTCAGCGATGGTTCGTTTGGTCTGTCCGATATAGGAACTACCACAACTGCAGTCGACCTTGTAGACGCCAGGTGTTTGTAGAGGAATGACATCCTTCGGGGTGCGCAGATTGTGTGCTACCTTGGAGAGCGGACTATATACAGTCGTTATGGAGTATTTCTGTAGTACTGTTCCAACTTTGTCCGTCACTCCCTTTATGTAAGGCATGTAAGCCGGTACTCTGCTTACTTCTGGTTTACGGTCTTTCCTCTTCAGACGTTGTATCTTCTTGTTGAATCCGTTGCACCTAAGTACCTCCTGGACATGTGACAGCTCACTGTTCAAATGTGCAGGGTCACAGAGGTTATACGCTCTGTTTACTAGTGAAGTTACTACGGATTCCAAGTGTCGCGGGTGATGATGCGAGTAAGCGTTGAGATACCTATCTGTGTGTGTCGGTTTTCTATAAACGGTGTGTCCCAAGGTACCGTTTTCCCTCACTGTCACTTTTACGTCGAGAAAGGGTAACGACCCGTCTGCCTCCATTTCAAATGTAAACCTAATATTAGGGTGTATGTAGTTTAAGCTATTTGCGAACTGTTCTACATCTTGCTTGTCGCCCTTCATGATACAGAATACATCGTCGACATACCTCTTCCATAGCTTTACATTTGATGCCTGCAAGTCTATGGATTCTTCGAAGTGCTCCATCCAGATGTTGGCCATTACCGGTGCTACTGGGCTACCCATAGCCACTCCGTCGATCTGGAGGTAATGTTGTCCACGGTATAGGAAGTAGTTTGCTTCCAAACAATTTTGAAGTAGAACAGAATATTTGTCAGACAGACCGTTTGCCCTTAGTTTTCTTTCAACGACCTCAAGGCAATCCTGAACTGGAACATTGGTGAAGAGTGACTCCACGTCAAAACTCACCATCACTTCGTCTGGTTCCTTTTTCACGCTCTTGATAATGTCAATAAAGTGCCGAGAGTCCTTCACGAAAGATGCCGTGCACAAAGCGTGCTGGCCAAAGGGTTAAATTATGCTTTAATACCTAATCGGCTTCCGTATGAGAGTGTCATAAGTAACATCGAGGAGGTTATAACGCGCTACAAGTTACCGTCTAACGACGCAGATACACTTGGACAGGATGTTGCCGTTATTTTACGAAAGTCAAAGCCGCCGAAACCCAATGTCTCCACAGAAGAGCGTCAAGCACTAAAAGCGTTGCGTGATAACACGAATATTTTAGTGCTGAAGGCCGACAAGGGAAACGCCACTGTAGTGATGAACTCTAGTGATTATGATCGCAAAATACGGAATCTGTTAAATGACACACTAATTTATAAGCCGGTGTCCTATAACCCGACAGCCAGAGTTACAAAACGCATTCGAGCTTTGATTAAGGACCATAAAACCGTATTCACGGAAGATGAATTTGAACGTCTATACAAACCGCAAATCGTGCAGCCGCCCAAGATATACGGTTTCGGCGGCTTTGACTTTCGTAAAATAACGGCAACATCCTGTCCAAGTGTATCTGCGTCGTTAGACGGTAACTTGTTGCGCGTTATAACCTCCTCGATGTTACTTATGACACTCTCATACGGAAGCCGATTAGGTATTAAAGCATAATTTAACCCTTTGGCCAGCACGCTTTGTGCACGGCATCTTTCGTGAAGGACTCTCGGCACTTTATTGACATTATCAAGAGCGTGAAAAAGGAACCAGACGAAGTGATGGTGAGTTTTGACGTGGAGTCACTCTTCACCAATGTTCCAGTTCAGGATTGCCTTGAGGTCGTTGAAAGAAAACTAAGGGCAAACGGTCTGTCTGACAAATATTCTGTTCTACTTCAAAATTGTTTGGAAGCAAACTACTTCCTATACCGTGGACAACATTACCTCCAGATCGACGGAGTGGCTATGGGTAGCCCAGTAGCACCGGTAATGGCCAACATCTGGATGGAGCACTTCGAAGAATCCATAGACATGCAGGCATCAAATGTAAAGCTATGGAAGAGGTATGTCGACGATGTATTCTGTATCATGAAGGGCGACAAGCAAGATGTAGAACAGTTCGCAAATAGCTTAAAATACATACACCCTAATATATACAGAACATACAAAAAAATATATACAGAAAAAAAAAGAAAAAAAAAATTTAGAGCGCGTCATGAAATTCATCCACATCGCCGTCAACTGGCAGCGTGCCCAGAACGCTGACAGCGTTGCCACGTTGTATGGCGATACTTACCTTCTGGGCCAAATACAACCCAGCCTTCTGGTCACGCGAGGCGTCGACAAGCCTCTTTGCGAGGTCTCTAAAATTAGGTTTACATTTGAAATGGAGGCAGACGTGTCGTTACCCTTTCTCGACGTAAAAGTAACAGTGAGGGAAAACGGTACCTTGGGACACACCGTTTATAGAAAACCGACACACACAGATAGGTATCTCAACGCTTACTCGCATCATCACCCGCGACACTTGGAATCCGTAGTAACTTCACTAGTAAACAGAGCGTATAACCTCTGTGACCTGCACATTTGAACAGTGAGCTGTCACATGTCCAGGAGGTACTTAGGTGCAACGGATTCAACAAGAAGATACAACGTCTGAAGAGGAAAGACCGTAAACCAGAAGTAAGCAGAGTACCGGCTTACATGCCTTACATAAAGGGAGTGACGGACAAAGTTGGAACAGTACTACAGAAATACTCCATAACGACTGTATATAGCCCGCTCTCCAAGGTAGCACACAATCTGCACACCCCGAAGGATGTCATTCCTCTACAAACACCTGGCGTCTACCTGGTCGACTGCAGTTGTGGTAGTTCCTATATCGGACAGACCAAACGAACCATCGCTGAAAGGGTCAAGGAACATATCGCAGCTGTAAAAAACCGAGAAATTAACAAGTCTGCCATAGCTGAGCATTTGTTGGAGTCTGGAACAAACCACTGGATCGAATTACATCAACCAAAGGTCTTATCTACCGATCGTCACTATTACTCCAGGGTAGTACGTGAAGCGGTTGAAATCAAAAAACATAAAAATTTCAACCGGGAAGATGGATACAGACTGTCTACAACTTGGAATCCAGTAATCAACAAATGTAAACCCCGCCGCAGTAACACAGCTCATCAGTGTGTAGACGTTATAAGTGTTGTGTGTCAACGTACCGACAGTTCGGATAAAAATAAAAATAAAAAACAAGTGAGGGTAGCTGCCGAAACCCGCGCTTCACAAGGACGACGCTGAGATGACATCAGTCCTGCCGCGACCAAGGCTGTCTGACGACTGACGGCCGAAACGTCGGTAAAACATAGGTATTTATACCTTAAATTAATTAAATATCGCGAATAAGACCCGTTTAAATAAAATTGTATGATGTATACAAATCGCGAAAGTTTAAAATCGATTATGCTGGTTATGCCGTAAGAAGAAACTGAAGGAGTATGTACCAGGAACCAGCGCCAGCAAGACCTGGACCAGAGACGCTTCGGCGACGTTCCTTCTCCTTCATCTGGTGGACCAGGTGACTCCGCCGCTGCAGTAGGGCCTACAAGCGCCACACACTCCGTTACGGTGCCCGACATCGCGGCTCTGATGGCGTTCATGCAGGAGCAGGCCCGCCGTCAGAAGGATTAGGCCCGCCGTCAAGAAGAGCACGCGCGCCGCTTGGAGGAACAGCTACAGCGCCACAGGGAGGATCAGGATCGCCTTCAAGAGGAGCTGGACCGCCGTCAACAGGAGCTGGCTCGCCGTCAAGAGGAGCAGGCTCGCCATCAAGAGGAGCAGGATCGCCGTCAAGAGGAGCAGGCTCGCCGTCAAGAGGAGCACGCGCGCTGCCTAGAGAAACAGCTGCAGCGCGACAAGGAGGAGCACGCCCACCGTCTGGAGGAACAGCTGGTGCTCATGAAGGACCTCAGCGCCGCAGTGGGGAAGGACTTGAAGGCGGTCAAGGAGGAACTCCAGCAGCACAAGGCCCGTATCAGCGACATTGAGAAACGTGTACAATACCAGCTCGAGACCCGTATTGCCGGATTGGAGAAGAAATTGCGTGGGCTTGAGACCAACGACGTTACACCTGCAGCTGTGGTGCCCTCGCTTCGTTGGTTTAAGGTTCCACCATTTGATGGCTCGTCATCGTGGTCTGCATACAAGGTCCAGTTTGAGGCAGTTATGCAAGC
Organism: Euclidia mi; assembly: GCA_944739405.2. Classification (NCBI taxonomy): domain Eukaryota; kingdom Metazoa; phylum Arthropoda; class Insecta; order Lepidoptera; family Erebidae; genus Euclidia; species Euclidia mi. The sequence goes on from OX123199.2 coordinate 55,767,983, forward strand.
GAATGGGTGGAACAAAGAACAGGCCTTCACCGCCCTAACCTTGGGCCTTCATGATCGGGCCTTGACGGTGTTGGAGACGCTCGGGCAAGACGTCTCCTATGAAAAACTGATTATTAACATCTCCTATGAGGCACTGGAGGCGAGATACGGTGACGCGCACCTGGAACACGTGTATCGTGCCCAGCTGAAGGACAGGACACAACGCACCGGAGAAACTCTGCAGCAGTGGGCTCTAAAGGTGGAAAAGCTGGTTAGGAAGGCCTACCAGTCGTCGCCTGCGCTTATTGACGGCAATCTCGTACAGGTGTATAGGGATGGGATCCGTGACCTGGAGGTTAGAGCAGCGGTAAGACTTGGGCACTTCAAGGCCATCAAGGACGCCTTAGTCTACGCTCTGGAGGTGGAAACAATGCGCCGCGAGGATTGAGCTCACCGCATCAGGGAAGTTGTATTACTTGAGCTGCCCGAAGCGTAAGCAGCACGGTGGTACCCTGTCTCCACCAAAGGGGTCATCTGACGCGTAGGCCTTACCCCGACCAACGAAAACACTGTGCACGACAGGATGCGAAGCAGGCAGCGTTAGTGTGGACGTTGAAGACGGACTTAGTGACGAATGGAAAGAAGCTTTGCAGAATGTTCAGCAAACCGACAAAGATGTACAGCCGATTCTCGAATGGAAGAAATCAGGCGCTCCTAAGCCCAAATGGAGTAATGTCGCTGCAATGAGCCCTATCACCGAAGGTTATTGGGCACAGTGGAAAAGCTTGGTTGTCCAAGATGGAGTTCTGTAAATGGGAAAACTCTCGCGGTAACCAGTGCCATTTGCAAATGGTAGTGCCCAAAACTAAGGTGCCGGAAGTCTTGCTGCTCTATCACAATGGTGCTTCTGGAGGTCACATGGGAGTTAAGAAGACCCTTACTAAGATCCGAGAGCGGTTTTATAGGCTCCACTGTCAGGATGACGTCGAGGATTAGTGCCGCAAATGCACAAATTGTGCGGCTATCAAGGGGCCACATACTCGTAGTAGAGGTGCATTAAAGGTGTACAATGTGGGAGCCCCATGGGAACGCATAGCGTTGGATGTTGCTGGGCCGTTTCCTGAGAGCCAGGACGGAAACAAATACTTCTTGGTTGTGATGGATTTCTTCACGAAGTGGCCTGAAGTGTTTGCAATCCCAAATCAAGAAGCTACCACAGTGGCCGATAAGCTGGTGCATGAAGTCTTTTGTCGGTTCGGAGTGCCCTTGGAAATCCACAGTGATCAAGGCCGGAACTTCGAATCTGAGGTGTTCAAGAAGACTTGTCGCGTGATGGGTGCACATAAAACCAGGACCACGGCTTATCATCAGCAATCAGATGGCATGGTTGAACGGTTTAACCAATAACTGGAAAGGTACCTGGCGAAGGTCGTGGAGAGCAAACAAAGAGATTGGGACAAGCATATCCAACCATTTCTCCTGTCATATCGCAGTGCGGTCCACAAAACTACAGGAGTAACACCAGCTTTTGCCAATTTCGGTAGAGAACTTTGTTTACCTGCAGACTTAATCACCGGTATTCCACCAGAATCTCCACGCAATATAACGGATTACGTGACCGAGGTACGCAACAAGATGAACGACGTATACGAGCACATCAGGGAGTCAGGACAACAGATGTCTGAAAAGATGAAGACTCGCTACAATCGGAAGGCGAACAACAAAGGCTTCGATGAGGGATCATTGGTGTGGCTTCATAACCCAGTACGAAGCAAAGGTAAATCACCTAAGTTACAAGCCAGATGGGACGGGCCATATCGCATAATTACCAGGATGAACGACGTTACCTACCGAATCCAGAAGGGGCCACGAGGTACGCCGAAGATAGTTCATGTGGACCGGTTGGTTCGTTACTATGGGTCCAACGATGTATGAGACGAACACGTCTCAGAGGGAGGCAGTGTTACGAATGGCGATAATTTAAAATAACGCCATCTATCGGTGAATGAGAGAACAAGAATAGAATAGATAAATCGGTAGTTTAAAGATAGTTCATCTACTCTCTTCTAGATGGCGTTACTGGTTGTTTACTATCGATTATGTTCCCGAATGTTAGCAGAACTTTTTTTTTTTTTGGTGTTGGGTTGGAAAATCCTCATGAAGTCCCTCCGCCCTGGGGGAAGGACGAAGGGGACTGTCAGACTCTTACTGACTAAAAACCAACCCATATTCCTCACGTACCCGTGTGTCGGAGGGTCGGGTATCGCTGAAGCATTCCCCGCTACCCCCCGACGGGTATTGGCCCGCCAGATGATCAGGCGGGCCCCGAACAAAACCCCCTTGGCGGCGGATGAAGGTGTTGGGCTCCGCCGCCAAAACAATCAGCGGCCGCAGAGGATAGGGAGGACGGCAGCGCAACACCGCATCATCTCTTCCTCTGCGGCCCCACCGCGACGATGGTGCGCCTCCATTTGGTCGCGGGAGATAGGGCGCGCGGCAACGCAACACCGACACGCCTCTCCTCCCGCGACCGCACCCGACTGTGAGGGGCAGAATAACTGTCCCTCGCACCCGCCGCTTTGGACGCATCCTGCGCAGGCCTCCATCAAGCCCACGCGGAGCATCCCCTCCTGGATCCCTCTTAGCTTCACCGCGGGTGACCAATCCACGGTTACTAAGCCCCCCCACCACGACAAGGTGGAGATCCCACGGGGGGGACCAGAACTTTCTTGAAGTGTCTCGAACAGACTAGTTATGTGTTCCGGCCTGTATAAATACCACGTGAACGCGCGAGTCAGGACAGTTACAGTTGAATACTGAAAGCGATCAAGAAGAGAAAGAGTGCGGAGAATAAGGAAGTGAGTCGAAAGTGTTTTCTAGTAGTGTGAAATAGTGTTATAATTGGTGTTTTTATTAGTGTTGGAAATAAAAGTGTGTGTATTGTTAGTGAATAAAGTGCAGTTTTAGTGGCATAGGAATTTAATTTATCGCCGAACCCCAGCTCGTAACAATATCATACTGGGCTTTTAATGATTTTATGTCTTAGCCCAAATATGTGCCTCAAGTGTCTATAGTCTGATGTCACCATCTACAATGAAATACTATATTTCATTGTAGATGGTGACATCAGACTAATAAAGTCTCACCCTTAGTAGCGCATAATTCATTCTACTGAAGAGTTGTTAACATCGCCATAGAGCATATGCCAGTAGTTATGGCATAGATTTTCTAGAATAATGTTTAACAAGAAGAATTCCACTATTTCTCAAAGTTTTTATAATATCACTACTTTATTAAAACCAATATTCCGTAAAATGTCGGATACATCGAAGTGCGGAATTTGCAGCGAGCTGTTGACAGATGGTGCGCACTGCACGGTGTGTAACCTCACGGTGCACTATCATTGTGGTGGCGTTAACGAAGCTGGATATCGGCGGCTTGGCGAATGCAAGCTTACGTGGCGCTGCAGTAAATGTAAACTGGCCGGGAATGCCATGCCCTCCTCACCTAGGTCCCCGTCCTGGCGCTGGAGAACGAATTCAAAACTTCCCTAATCGATCAGCATAACGAAGTTATGAAGGAAATTACTGGTAAAATTAACGACATTGAACTGCGGATGGTACGGGTCGAAAAGGTCCAAGATCAGGTTGAACAATTACAATCCCGGTTAGTACGATTGGAAGAGGAGCAGAACAATAAAGATCAGTGGTCGCACTCGAACAACATCGAAGTTAAGGGAGTGCCACAAGCAACGAATGAGAACCTTTTCGATATAGCGAAAATCGGTACAAAAATTAACAATCCTATCTCAAAAACCCGAATAAATTTCATCACCCGAGTATCAACAAGCAACAAGGACCAAATAAAACCAATAATAGTCTGCTTCTGTCAACGTTATGTAAAGTAAAACTTTGTAGCAGCCGCCAGGCAAGAATTGAATCCCTCGAGCTTGACACCAGCGAAAATTGGACTAAATGGCAACCAGAAGATCTTTATAAATGACCACCTAACTATCATGAACAAGATGTTGCTATCAAAGACCAAGAAAACTGCTGCTGAAATGGGGTTTCGATATGTCTGGATCAAGAACGCAAGAATATACGCAAGAAAAGACGATGCATCCCCGATAAAGATGATCAAGACCGAAAAAGATCTCAAAAATCTTGTCTAAACTTTTCGGATATCAAAATGACTACAATATTTGTAATAATAAAATCCTGTATAGTTAATTCATTGTTATTCACTTACATAGCAAAAAAGTTTGAGAATCTTAGTCAATTGTGTGCTGATTGTGTTTTCCTGTTAGTATTGTGTCATTACACAGTGCTCCCAAGTAAGTTAATAATGTTTCATTTTCGCAGTGTGACTCCTTATTACGCTAATTTGAGTCACCGTCCGACGCCTTTTGTTTGTATTCAAAACATCTGTTTCTATATACCTAGTAATTTCATATAGACACTGTGCATTGCTGTGCTTATTATTTTATTCACTCTGTTAAATGTCAAACCAAACCAAACTAATGTTAACATTAAGTTTACTCGAAACACCGATAGATGGCGTTGTATCGTCCTGAATCGCGCTATCGAAGTTTTCCGACCGTAGTATATAAGCTCCGCCGAAGTTTTAATAGGTGAACAATTGCAATTATACCAGTGCAAATTACAAGTTGTGTTTTTATTTCTACTCGACTTAGTTACTCCTTCCAGTGCAAATTGTGTTGTTCCACCGCCGTTTAGTATCAGGCAACTCTTGGTACTAAACATTTGGTCCATTCGCCCCGGACGTTTTTGTGAACCACGGTCCTAGTGAGGACCACCCCGTACTCGCAGCGGATTGTTGCGGCAAAGGTGCGGGCATCAAGCGCTCCGTCAGCGCTCGGAGCAGTACGCTTGAAGCGGCTTAAAGCAGCTTGAAGCATTCAAGCACGGTGACAACGGAAGCGCAGCGCAAACTAGTGACGTCAGAGAGGACGACATCGCATCGGTGGAAGATCATCGTGTTGGTGTGTGACGCCATAAAGCACGTCATCCGAATTCATCGTGTGGCATCACAGAGGGCAGCACCGGTATGGACATATCGTGTTGAGAGTGATAAGTGCAATCGTGAGTACATTTTACATTTTAATCGTTCGAGGCCATAAGCAAGCAATTTTCAACTTTATTTATACGAAGATTTAAACTTATAAACTTTTAGTGATTATTATTGGACATAGAAAATTTTAAGTTTTACTTATAATTTGTGCATGTTACTTGTTAGTTAAGGACTTAGAATAGTTTTATGAAAAACGGGGGAACGTGGTCTCTATGCCCGATTTCCTACGATAGTAAGTTTCAATTTGAAACACTTGTAATTTTTTCGAAAGATTTTAACACTTAGAATATTTTTAGAAGTTGTTAGAAAATTAATTAGAATTAGCACTTAAAAAATATTTACATTTAATAAGTAGCATTTAGATCAGTTTATTTACATATTATAATCATTTGTTTTCCTTTATTTAGTAATTGTTTAATCAGACATTGAGTATTATTTTTCGAAGTTTATTTGGATAATAAAGTAATCACTGATTGATTTCACGATGGAGGGATTAATCAACATTTTACAAAAATTACAAAATTCTATACAAAAAGGATTTACTAATTTTAAGAAAACTCCTAAGGATAGACTTACAATAGAATATATAGAAACAAGGAAGGAATTATTAGAACAAAATTGGGCTAATTTTGAAAGTGTACATTGTAAGTTATATGAAAATTATAAAGTTGAAGAGATAGATCAAAAGGTAGATAGTATTTATGAATTAACTGAAGATAGCTACATAAATTACAAAGCTCACATGAAGACAATTCTTAACAAAATATCGGGCAAGGTACCAGGTCAAGACAGTAATTATGATAAATCAACCAAAAAATCTAGTGCTTTTGTTAAATTACCTAAAATTTCCATACCCACCTTTTCTGGTCAGTATAGTGAGTGGGCTACGTTTAACGATCTATTTAAAGCTTTGGTGCATAACAATGAGTCTCTGAGTGATTGCCAAAAATTACATTATTTAAAAGATCATCTTACTGGTGAAGCAGAACAGTTAATTAGATACACACCAATAAGTGACGCTAACTACAACCAGTGTTGGGAAATTTTAGAAAAGCGCTACAACAATAAGAGGCATTTGGCCGACTGTATTTTGAAACGCTTGTTTGGACAAAAGCGTTTACATGCGGAGTCTGGCAAGGGTCTAAAAGAATTGTTCGATACGACTAATGATTGTTTAAAAGCACTTACGCACCTGAACGTTGATGTGACTACATGGGATGTGATCATCATTCACATAGTATCCTACAAACTGGATTTCGAAACCCGTAAACAGTGGGAACTGAGTATCGGTAACATTAGTGGTAACGAATTGCCAACCATGGAACAATTTAGGACGTTTTTAGAAACGAGGTACCGCGCGTTAGAGTTCGTAGAGCCGAATCGGTCTTCAGTTCAACAGGGTAGGGTCGCAACCGGGCACAATCACAAGGCTTTATTGGCCACGAATTCAACATCTAGGCGTTGCGAATACTGTCAAGAATCTTCACACAAACTTTGTTTCTGTAAAAAGTTTGCCAAACAACCCGTTGATATGAGACGTGATTTTGTAGCCAAGCAAAATATTTGCTTTAATTGCTTAGGCAGCAATCACAACGCGTATGGGTGCAAAAATCCTGCCACTTGTAGAATTTGTCACAAGCGTCATCACTCTTTGTTACATCCCGTAGACAATTCCGACGCGTTAGTTGATTCGTCTAATGCTGCAACCGGTGATAAACCCATTGTGTCCTGCCTTTCGACAGGCGCCGTTTTAAAGCCACGATCGGTTTTATTAGCCACTGCTCTAATAAATGCCGAGTCAAAGATAGGTCACCAACAATTAGTCCGAGCCTTGCTTGATCAAGGCTCCCAGGCTTGTTTTATTACGGAGGCCACGGTGCAACTGTTAGGACTCAAACGAGTTCCAGCTCAAGGGATCATAACAGGTTTAGGTGACGGTAAGGCAACCGTAGCCAAGCACATGGTACATGTTACGATCCAATCACGCGTTGATCCAGACTTTCAGTTGCACTTGAGCGCTTACGTGCTGAACAAAATAACTACATATTTGCCAGATAAAGATATAGACACATGCAATTTTGACTGGATAAAATCTCAGGGTCTATACCTTGCCGATCCACAATTCAACACACCTAATAGGATTGACATTCTGTTGGGTGCCGACGTGTACAGCTGTATCATACAGGAAGGGATCGTTAAGAGTCCACAAGGCACTTTGATCGCACAGAGCACCGCCTTAGGGTGGATCCTGTCTGGTACAGTGAATGCTGTACAAAAAGAGAAACAGAGGCCAAGAAACGTAAGTGTCATGCACGCCCAGATAAATGAAGATGATAGTCTTAAAAAATTTTGGGAAGTAGAAGAAAATGCTAGAACAAATAGATTATTTACACCTGAAGAACAAAAATGTGAAGAACTATATACACAAACTACGAAGCGAGATGAAAATGGTCGATATGTGGTCAGACTTCCATTTCGAGATGTGAATCCACTATGCAAAGCAGGGAACTCACGTGGCATAGCTGAATCAAGGTTCAAATCTCTGGAAAAAAGATTAGGTAAGAATGAAAAATTAAAAGAAGAATATACAAAGGTAATTAAAGAATACATACTATTAGGACACATGAGAGAGGTAAAGCGAAATGATATGAAGAAACAAGAAGCAGTTTACTTGCCCCACCACGCAGTTATAAGGGAGGACAAAATTACCACGAAAGTTCGAGTAGTTTTCAACGCGTCTGAAAAGAACAACAAAGGTGTATCTCTGAATGATACTCTAATGGTCGGCCCCACACTGCAGGCTGATTTGCGACACACCATTCTAAAATGGCGCTGTCATGCTATTGGTCTTGTAGCTGACATTATTAAAATGTATCGACAGGTACGAGTAGCTGAGGAAGATGTCATATTTCAGCGAGTGTTATGGCGAGACAGCCCGGCAATGCAAATACAGGACTATGAGTTGCTAACTGTTACTTTTGGTACTGCTTCAGCTCCATATCAGGCAGTGCGAACTTTACATCAAATCGCTTACGATGAAGGTGACAAATACCCGCTAGCCTGTAAAAGAGTCCTGAATTCATTTTATATGGATGATCTGATGACAGGGTGTGATAGCGTCGAAGAAGGAACTGAAATATTCAAGCAAATGACAGCGTTATTGAATACCGGGGGCTTCGAACTGCAGAAATGGAACAGCAACTGTAAAAAGATGTTAGAAGTGATTCAAGAAGTGGAATTACATAGAACAATAGAGCAAATAGATGAAACAAACAAATATAAAAAGGAGAACAATTCAATACAAAATACAGAGCAAAAAATCGAAGAACAAAATAGAGTACAAATAAAGCTAGATAATACAATAAAAATCTTAGGACTTACCTGGAACCGCACAGAGGACTGTTTTCAGTATACTGTAAATCTTCCTCCAGTGTTAACAGCACCTGTAACAAAAAGAGCCATAATTTCTGAAATTTCCAAACTCTTTGACCCACTTGGTTGGTTAGCTCCAAGCGTAGTATTAGCTAAAATCTTCATTCAGAAATTATGGCTTGCAGGAGTCAGCTGGGACGAGGAATTAAGCACGGATTTCGTACAAGAGTGGTGTACTTATCGTAGAGATCTCGCGCTAATCACCAGTGTCAGGATACCACGTTGGCTTGGAACCAAGGCAAATGATGATCTGGAACTCCACGGGTTCAGTGACGCGTCTAAGGTCGCATATGCAGCCGTAATTTATCTACGCAGAATAGACACCACTGGTCAAGTACACGTTTCCTTGCTAGTTGCAAAAACTCGAGTTGCTCCCATAAAGCAGTTAAGCATTCCTCGATTGGAGTTGTGTGGAGCACTGCTAATGGCGCAACTGCTGAGGGAAACCGCTGAAGTTCTAGACATTCCTCAGGAAAGGATAGCAGCATGGACGGATTCCACGGTAGTTTTAGCTTGGCTTAATAGTCATCCAAGCAGGTGGAAAACGTTTGTTGCAAACCGTACATCAGAGATTTTGTCAGTTACAAAACCAAGCCAATGGTTTCATGTTTCTACCAAAGAAAACCCCGCAGACTGTGCCTCACGAGGTCTTTTACCCAGTTTGTTGGTGGAACAAGAATTATGGTTTACGGGACCATCATTTTTACGAAATACAATTATAAATTATGTAAGACCAAAGGATTTAAGTATTAATTTAGAAGAATCAGTCAAAATTCATGTAGCAGTAGTACCAGACAATTCAATTATAGAAAGGTTTTCTTCACTACCGAAATTGCTCAGAGTAATAGCATATTGCAGGCGATTTTTAAAGAAAGGCAAAAATGTAGAAATTTATTTACAAAAGGGAGAGCTAGATGATGCATTGCATAGTTGTATAAGAAAGGTACAGTCAGATAGTTTTAATGGGGAATATTTACAGTTACAGAAGAACAAACAATTACCAGAAAAAAGCAAGTTAAAATCACTGTGTCCTTACATTGATAATCAGGGTATTTTGAGAGCTAAGGGCAGACTTCAAAACGCAGAGTTAGAACAACAAACAAAACATCCAATAGTATTGCCTAATGATAGTCATTTAACTAAACTCATTGTCGCAGATGCGCACAATAAAACGTTGCACGGCGGTCCGCAACTAATGCTCGGTTATCTCAGAACGGCCTATTGGATTATAGGAGCCAAAAATTTAGTCAAAAGATATTTCATAAAATGCGTTAGGTGCGCTAGGTATAGACACAGCACTCAGCATCAATTGATGGGTTCGCTACCAACAGCTCGCTGCACTCCTGCAAGGCCATTCTTGCACAGCGGAGTTGACTACGCTGGTCCAGTACAAATACGCACCACCAAAGGTCGAGGACATCATGCATACAAGGGATACATTTGCTTATTTGTGTGCATGTGCACTCGCGCCATCCATTTGGAAGTTGTCAGCGACATGACCACCCAGGCGTTCCTTGCAGCATTCAGACGATTTGTGTCGCGTCGAGGTCACTGCGCTAAATTGTGGAGCGACAATGGCACCACCTTTGTAGGGGCATCCAAAGAGCTGCAGCAACTAACCGCCATTCAACCACGAATAGCAGAGCACCTAGAATCTCATGGCACTGAGTGGCATTTCATACCGCCGCATGGTCCCAATTTTGGTGGATTATGGGAGGCTGGCGTAAAGTCCACTAAATACCACTTGAAGCGCGTAATAGGCGAATCAACACTTACCTACGAAGAGTTGAGTACACTTCTGGCTCAAGTGGAGGCTTGTTTGAATTCGCGCCCGATAAGCCTTAGTAGTGCAACCGATCCTGGTGAGCTGATGCCATTGACTCCAGGACATTTCTTGATAGGGGAGCCTATTCTAAGTGTATCCGACTACACGTATGAGCACTCAAATGTAAATTACTTGACTCGTTGGCAATTCGTACAACGCATGTTACAATCTTTCTGGAAACGTTGGTCTTCAGAATACATATCGAACCTTATGCATCGGTATAAGTGGTCTAAGCAGGTACCTGAACCTAAAGTTGGCGACATCGTTTTAATTAAAGAAGATGATCTACCACCAAGCCGCTGGCTATTAGGGCGTATAGAGCAAAAGCATCCAGGTGATGACAAAATCACCCGTGTAGTCACATTGCGTACGGGTTCTTCAGTGTTGAAAAGACCAACCTCGAAATTGTGCATCTTACCAGTTTTAGATCAATGAATTTTGTATTATTTATTATGTTTTAGCGCATGTTAGACTTATAATTATTCTAATATTTTATAATTTTAGGGAACATTTATACACTTGTTTATTGTTATAATTTTCTGCTGTTTATTTGTTGTATGCTAGTGATTTTTATGCACAACGCGCTAAAGGTTTTTAACAGCTATCGAATATGTAATTAAACCATAATCATGTAGAGCAATCACATAGACAGTACAATATTTTACCTTAGTACATTTATACATAAACATGTTGTTTGTAAAAGGACATTTCTCCACTAAATGCCCTTGGTGGGCGGTATGTTAAATGTCAAACCAAACCAAACTAATGTTAACATTAAGTTTACTCGAAACACCGATAGATGGCGTTGTATCGTCCTGAATCGCGCTATCGAAGTTTTCCGACCGTAGTATATAAGCTCCGCCGAAGTTTTAATAGGTGAACAATTGCAATTATACCAGTGCAAATTACAAGTTGTGTTTTTATTTCTACTCGACTTAGTTACTCCTTCCAGTGCAAATTGTGTTGTTCCACCGCCGTTTAGTATCAGGCAACTCTTGGTACTAAACACACTCACTAGGTACCTTACATTTGTATTACAAATGTTTTAACGGACTTCTACTCCTAAAATTTTCGTTTTTAATTTTATTTGATAATTTAATTCTGGCCTATTGTTATAAATGTGTTATCAACTGGATTATAGCTAACTTTTGTTATATCTAAGTTTAAAATATATTATCAGAATGTGCGTGGTCTGCGTACTAAAACGAACGGTGTGTTGCGTGGTGTGTGTCTTAACTCCTATGATATCATTATTTTTACGGAGATGTGGCTTGATGATAGTTTTTACAGTAGTGAACTATTTGATGGACGTTATCTTGTTTGGAGACGCGATCGTGATTACGCACGAACCGATCAGAGACGCGGTGGCGGTGTTTTAATAGCAGTGAAGAAAGAACTTACTATTATTGAAAGACATGAATGGCGCAGTTTTGCTGAGGATATTTGGCTGTCCTTGCTCCTAAAGAGATCTAAACGGCAGGTCAGTTACAATATTCATATATGTGCACTTTATCTGTGTAGCGAGAATCTAGGTAATTCCTACATTACACAATTAGGCAACTATGGACATAAACCTAGTGACTTAATGTTAGCAAATCCACAAGACAAATTTGTGGTAGTAGGCGATTTTAACTTTGGCAATGACGTTGAGTGGTGTCAGGGGGATTCATCCCTGGGTGAATTAACACCCTTAAACGTGTCATCACAGCATATCACGGCTTTCATTGATACACTTCATACACTGAACATGTCGCAGTATAACGGTGAGCGTAATTCTAGTGGCAGATTGCTTGACCTTGTGTTTTGCAATGCTTCTATATCTATCTCGGAGAGTAGGGAGCCATTAGCACTGCCCATTGATTCGCACCATAAACCATTACTCATACGAACATATTTTTTTTGAAATTGATAAACTCATCGACAATCCTACAAAACGGTACATATTTTCAAAAGGTGATTATACCACTATTAAAGCGGAACTCGATTTGATGAATTGGTCTCAATTATTACTGACAGTTGTAGCTGAGTTTGGAGGATGCGGTTACTACATTTTATAATATATTGTATGAACTTAGGGATAAATACATACCAGTTAAAACTTGTAAAAAATCTTCTTACCCTCCTTGGTACACCCCTGCATTAACTAAAATAATTAGGTAAGGAAAAATATAAATATCATAAGTAGTATAAACGATACCATAACTTATCAGATTATAATTCATTCTCTGTTCTTTGCAGAAGATCTATTGAATTAGAAAAAAGGTGCTACGAAAAGTATATTGAAAATATTGAAGCTTCTTTTATTACGAACCCCAAATCACTTTGGACGTACATGATAAATAAGCGCATTGTGGGCGCTCTTCCTAACGTTATGCGTTATGGTGAGACATATGCGGTTACAGGGGAGGATGTAAGCGAGCTATTTGCTAGGTATTTCAGGTCCACATTTCTGGTACCTGAGCCATCGGCAAGCAGTGAAAACACCTCGAGTGAGCAGCACAGCGCGACAGCAGTATCCGTTGGCACAGTTGACATAAATAGATCACGCATACTGAAGCTGCTCAAATCATTAGACCTCACCAAATCAGGAGGACCTGACCTAATACCGCCAATATTTATCGTCAGCTGTGCTGACGGTCTTGTTGAACCTCTGTGCATTTTGTTCAAACGCTCTTTAATGGAAAGCTTAGTGCCAGGTATTTGGAAATCGGCATTCGTTACCTCAGTTTTTAAAAAAGGTGATAAAGCTGATATTGAAAATTATCGCCCTATATCAAAAATATGCCTATTTTCGAAAATTCTAGAACGCGTAGTCTACACCGATGTTTACACAGCTTTCAAAGCTAGTCTTGGGGAGGAGCAGCATGGGTTTGTTAGGAATCGCTTAACGACATCTAACCGACTTCTGTCACAGGAATTTATAAGTAACGGTATGGCACGAGGACAGGTCGACGTAATCTATACGGATTACTGCAAATGTTTTGACCGGATAGACCATCGGGTGCTGCTGGAGAAGCTTTCACTTGCCGGAATACACGGGGACCTGTACCGATGGTTATCCTCGTGTATAGAGAACCGAACTCAGGCTGGAACTGAGACTCGGGTTATGTCTCAGGTTGGAGTTCTGTCCCATCTGGAGTTCCTCAAGGCTCAATTCTTGGGCCCTTGTTGTTTACGTTATTTATACGCGATATCAGGAAGTGCTTCCGTCATTCGTACATCCTACTCTACGCTGACGATATGAAAATACACAAAGTCGTACAGGATGCGTCTGACGCAAGTAAATTACAAGAAGACCTATACAGGTTTGAGGTATACTGCAACCGAAACAAGCTCCAACTTAATGTTAATAAATGCTTCCATGTAACATTTTCACGGCGAACATCTTTCATAAATAATAGCTACACACTTAACAATGCAATAATCAATAAAGCTAACAGCATTCGAGATCTGGGAGTCATACAGGACAGCAAGCTATTATTTGATCAACACATAGATGGCATCGTGAAAAAAGCATCAAAAGCTATGGGATTTATATTATAATAATAATAATATAATAATATTCTACCACATTCACACAACACCACCTAGTCCCAAACTAAGCAGAAGCTTGTACTATGGGTACTAGATAATGGATAAACATACATATATACTTTTTTTTTTTGTAAATACATACATATTATACATAGAAACACCCAGACCAAGACAAACATCCATGTTCATGCACACAAATGTTTGACTTGAGCGGGAATCGAACCCGCGACCTTCGGCGTAGCAGTCGCTTACACTCCCGCGGCGCCAACCGGTCGTCTACATAATAATATTGCGTAACACATCGTGCTTCCGCACCTTGAAACCAGTCAAGGTACTATACTGCTCGTTCGTACGCAGCCACTTAGAATATGCATCCCAGGTTTGGAACCCTCAGTACGAAAGGACAATGGCAGAATTCGGTCTGGGTTTGTTGTGGCGACCTTAAACTTCATATGAACAAAACAAATTGTTTATTTTTTCTACGATTTTTAATATTTTCACTTTGTCTCGTTAAAACTGGAGTATTTTATGATGATAAAAAGCATTCCAATTGATTACGAACTAGGTTCCTACTTTATTATTTGACTGTTGCCATAAGTAGACAATGGTGTGACAGGAATAGATGTGAGTACTATTTATCCGTATTGATTATTAAAATATAATTATTAAAATGCAGTTATTTAATCTTTAATTAACATTATATCAATAAGCTAATAATTTTTTAAGCAAAACAATTTTTAAATCAAATAAAAACGTCACAGCATCGTTTTAATGTTGTATCGATTTCACATAAAATCGATCAGCTCTGCTTTTGTCTTTGGCTGTGACAGTAGATGCTACGAATACTTCTGCGTTTTGATGTCAATCTGACATAATTTCATTTGATAATTCAAACGTACCTACATTGTTCATTCTTAACTAAAAACTAAAACACCGATATCTTATTTTTCCGGGTTTCCCGAGTGAAAATAGAATCATTTATAGACTCCGTTACTCACGCCGAATTTTTTGAAATATTTTTTATTACTGTGCGCTTCAATTTAATTTCAGACATTTCGATGTACGGAGATCTGCCATTGTCCTTTATAAATCTCGCATTGAGGGCGTCCAAAAAAAGTTTCTACGATACCTCGACTATAAGGCACAGCAATGTTCAGTTGATTACGAACACAGAAGTAAAAGGTTTCACTTCCTACTTTTTGAATTAAGGCGACGTATTGGGGATATAAGTTTTGTGTAAAAAATTGCTGATGGTCAAATTGACTGCCCTGATTTATTAGCTAATATCTCAATTCGCACAAATTTGTTAAGCTTTCGTCAACGGCCAATATTGAATGTTCCGTTTAGTTTAACAAACTAAAGGGGTAATGCCTTTTCCCGAAGAAGTGCTGCAAGTTTCAATGCGCTTGCACGTGACCTAAATATTGATCTGTTCTGCACGAGCGGTACGACCATGAGACGGCAATAGGGTATTTGACTAAAAAAATCGAATTAGTCCGTCAGATAGATTTCCAAAAAATATTGGACACGTATATTTTCTTTAGTCACGTAAACAAAATATGAAGACGACAAACTTCGCTGAAAACTCGTGTGACGTCACTTGCCAGTACACTTTTTACTGGCGAGTGACGTTACAAGCCCCCACTCTTAGGCGTTTCTCCATCTTTGATGCGTTTTATCTTCGTAATTATTTACTGATTTGATAAAACAAAAAATACGTATCCAATATTTTCCGATAATCTAACTGACGGACTAATTCGATTTTTTTAGTCAAATACCCTATTGGCTAATTTATACTTTGACAATGTGAGCACTAACACCGAATCAGCACAGGATTGACTGAGTGAAATTACAATTTTTTTCTATTTTTGTTATTGTTATATTTTTGTTGATTGCTTTTCTTAATTGTATTTGTTTTTGTGTATACTGCTTTTTTTATATTGATTTATTTTTTGTATATAACATGTAAAACAAGTACACAAATCTTCATTGTTTTTTATACCCATATGTGAGGGCTTTTAATTGGCAAACTAATAATATTTATTGTTATGTTTCATAGGTTTAATTAGTCCGTAATCCTTCTGTAAAAATAAATAAATAATAGTAATAATTATTGCACTTATAGTCATTTATTATTCCAAGAATAACCCGGTGCTTGCACAAATGTCAAGTCATTATGACATAAAAAGTTAAACCTTAACCTGGATTACAAAACACTATCATAAGTTTTTTGCCATCTAACAGAAAGCTTAGAATATGAGCTTGATGCAGATTTTGGTGCCAGTTCGAACGGTGACAATGTTTCACTGATTAAAGACCACGACACATCATAATGTTATCATACACCTATTATTATATCGTACGATCTATTAACTTTCACTCTATTGGCAATTTAAGTGTTTGATGGTGTAACTTGTGGAGACGGCTCTTCGTCATATGCATCTGTAGTCGATACTGACTGCTCCTCTGCTATCTGCATTGTTTCAGCGCTGCAACAAAGTTATCCCGCTAAGTTCACTAATTAATGAATTTAAAAAGAAACCGAAATCAATCTACGCACCCATTTACATCTATATTATTATATTCCTACTGCATCATTTTAAAGTTCTTAAAAATATTTGCAATACTGCAAATAATAACCATGGCAAAGATTTTACACGATTATGACGATTGTGTGCTTCTATTGGGCTGTTTCTTGTTAGGTATTGGGTTAAAAGGGCGATCATGTCTATTTTTTTTTTTTTTTTGTTATCGGGTTGGAAAATCCTCATGGAGTTCCTCCGCCCCGGGAGAAGGACGAAGGGGACTGTCAGACTCTTACTGACTAAAAACCAACCCGTGTTCCTCATGTACCCGTGTGTCGGAGGGTAGGGATTCGCATAAGCATTCGTCGCTACCCCCCGACGGGTATTGGCCCGCCAGATGGTCAGGCGGGCCCCGAAAAAACTCCCTTGGCGGCGGATGAAGGTGTTGGGCTCCGCCGCCAAAACACTCAGCGGCCGCAGAGGATAGGGAGGACGGCAACGAAACACCGCATTTCCTCTTCCTCTGCGGCCCCACCGCGACGCATCGAATGCTGCGCCCCCATTTGGTCGCGGGAGATAGGGCGCGCGGCAACGCAATACCGACACGCCTCTCCTTCCGCGACCGCACCCGACTGCGAGGGACAGACAGAACTGTCCCCCGCACCCGCACCGTTGGACGCATCCTGCGCAGGCCCCGTCAAGCCCACGCGGAGCGTCCCCTCCTGGATCCCTCTTAGCTTCACCGCGGGTTACCAATCCACGGTTACTGAGCCCCCCCACCACGACAAGGTGGAGATCCCACGGGGGGGGGGGGGTCGATCATGTCTTGCTGCGCCACACTCTAATTAGATTAATATAATTTAACCCTTAGCCAGGCAGTGATCACATAGCGACCACATGAATTTTTATTTTTTGTGACGAGCCGATGTCATATAGGAACCACAAAATGTCACTATTATATTGTCTATGAAACGCAGTCGATTTCTGAAAGAAAAAAAGACTGAATGAGAATGACTTTTTGAATGTCAAATACTAATCTTGCAAAAACGATTGTTTTCTTGGGTTTGTGAGCTACAACGTACAGCCGAAACAACTGGACGCAGGAAGCTGAAATTTTGCACGTATGTTCCTTGGAGACCGCAGAGGTTCACTGAGAAAGGATTTCCAGAAATTCAAACGGGGTCGGGCACAAATGGTTATTATAAATGTGATTATGCCGAAAATAAATAAGGTACTTAAGTGCTATTTATGACTACTTTATGATAGTATACAAGTTTATTATCGTATAAGTATATTATCACAATATTTGTTTTTTGTGAAATATTTACTCCCAAAGTTTGTGGCCCACACATAACCTCTGCCCATATAGAACAAAGAAATGTGGTCCTTATATGGCCACTGTCCTGTAAGTTGTCTACATAATTATTAAAGTTATACTCTCTAGCTCAGGGCCAGCCCCATAAGAAGATAAGATAAGAAGGGTTATACTAGTAGATCACCGTAAATTAATCGTTCATATGCTAAACCATACAAAAATCTCCTAACAAACACTGTTTGATCATTTCAGAACACGCAAAAACCACATAAAAATCATAAGTACCAACAATATTCAAAAATATAAAAGGTGGTCAGTTCGGAGTTTCGGATGATATAAGGCTGAATAATGTTGGGGTTCACATGCCTTGTGAGGAAACCAGGAAGCAATGTCGCTACTGCAGCACACGACAAAATCCCCAAAGGTCGAAAATATTGTGCAAGATCTGCCAAGTTGTGTGCAGCACCTTGTTTTGATGATTTTCACCATTAAAACTAATAAACATTATTTTTATTAGTTATAGTGTGGTTTTATTAATTTCTGGGATTCATATACAGTGAGTAGTCTAACCCTTGAAAGCTGCGTAGATAACAAGTAGGACAGTGGCCACATACAGACCACATGTCTGCATGGGCAGCAGGCAGTGGTCATATAGAGACCACAGGGGGTTTATTTTCAGAAACAGAAAAAAAATCAAGAAGTTATATTTGTTATAACCCTGTAATCTACCAAAATCAGTATTCAAAAGAAAAGAAATGGCTAGGCCTGTTTAAGGGTTAATATATTTATAAAAATAAAGCCCTTCACTCAAGCACGCACAAAATAAAAATAAATATTATTAATCTAGCAACCTTCATAATCACCCCACTCAACAATTCACTCAATTTCATTCTTTTCTAACACGCGAGGGCCAATCAAAATCCCTTATTACTCTCTCCATACTCCTGCGCATACGCGTTTCGCTTACGCCTTCCCCGCTTCAATCAGTGTCGTTCCAAATTCGCACCCTGAAGCGCGAGTGCGCGCCCGCCGCTCCGCCAAAAAAGTTCTCAAAAACTCAAGTACTTAAAAGGGTTGTGTGTGTGAAAATTGACTTTGTAAGGTGGCTTACCAGTTTCTAAGACCTAGGAATACAGCACTGCTCCGCTTCAAGCTGTCGAAAAAATCACTCTAAACAAACTCCATTCCTGCTTTTCCGTAAGTATAGGTACTTACGGAAAAGCAGGAATGGAGTTTGTTTAGAGTGATTCCTAGCCTTTTTAGCTGCGCTCTCAATTCTTGGTCCCTCTCGCCGAATAAAAAACAAAAAAAACTCACTCAATCACTCATCTAACCACACACACAATACGCAAAACGCCTCCTCACGCAATTAACCTCTGGAACGCAGGCGGGACATACGTATGTCCAAGGAAAATTTGTTCCGTCCAGCACTTGCAGGAAACACGTATGTCCCGCAACGACAGCGCCATGTTTCACTAATTGAAATGACGTTAAAATAATTCCACCAATAAGATTATGTTCCACTATTGCAAAGTATGAATATTCTTTTTAATTCTGCATTGTAATTGGTTGTAATTTTTTATAGACTTTTTTTGCAATAATAACGACTGAAAATTGTTTGCCATTAGTTCGATTTCGCGCGCGTTAGAGTGACGACAGCTCTGCTTTGAAAAACGTGTAGCGGCGCAATCTCGTAATTTCACTATATGTATTATATGTCATTATACTCGGAAACTAATTTTGTTTGCTATAAAATATAGTTAAGATATGATCATTGTATAAATTATAACGAAAAACGATTTTCAAAATATCATTATCAAAAATGGCGGCAAGTTGTAAATACACCCGTCCGCATTTCAGTTTTGTAAGATTAGGTAGTTAAAAGTCGGTACTATTATTCAAAACCTTTCTTATTTATCACAAACTAATGAGTAAATAATAATAAAATAATAAACTTATGGTTTTGATATTTACGAAAGTGTATCTAAGTCGGCACAGTTTCGCGCGCGATTATGGCGGCCGTTTCGTATTCCGATGATGTGTTAAACTTTTGTTGATTTATAAAAATATAAGTGAAGTTGATATTAACTGTTGATTAAATTCAATAACTCATTAAGTAAAGTATATAAAGTGATGTGAATAATTGCTAAAATGCTAAATATTTGTGAGATAGTGTGTGTTAAAAGTTTTATTGAAGAGGATTTTTTCATGTTTTCGAGTTTTATTTCAACGAACTGCAGAGAAAAGATAATTATATATCATATATCTATAATAAGTTTTCTAAGCATATTTCAAGGATGCAAAAACCGTCATTATTTTTGTGATACGTTGAAAACTAACTGAGATATAGGTAAAATAATGACGCCGGTCAGCTGTTGCTCGATCAAGAGGTAAAGCAGCCTGCACTACCGGCCATTTTTATTTTTTACGTCCCGCGCGGGAGGGGTTAATTTCAATAAATTACGGCAACCGATGTCGTATTTCTGCTCCGCAAACGCAACCTCGCTAAATCTCAACAAACGCACACTTTTTTCGCTATATATAAATTTGTGTATTCATATTTTAATATCCGCACATTATCAATCGTATGATCGCAATATGACCCTGTTCCTTTTGTTTCCCTTTGCATTCCATGACCACGGTAACCTGTTTAGACAGTCCCGTGGCCCAGCGATAAACATACATACACGAGTATATTAAATATATTAAAATGAGTACCAAGGTAATATTTTCTGCATTTTCGTTCATGTTTTCTATTAATAACGCGTTAACCTAAAATTTTACTATGCACCCCTCCTTCGCAGACGAATTTTTCAATATCATAAGGCAGAAAATAGATACCCCGAATCTTCTGCATATGTAGATACTAGCTGTCCCGGCGAACTCCGTATCGCCCTTTTAATGTATTTACATTTCATATTAATTTTTAACTATTTTCCAACTTATTCAGAACAAAGTTACCAAGAACATCAGTGTTTAATCTCTTAATTGCTAGGCAAAGTTGTTTTGCCATATAAATTATTTCTAGGGTAGAAAAACTAACTTATTGTAAGGAGATGAGAAGGTGGTATATGAGTGATATGGTTAGATCACTGATCTAGGGATATGATAAAATTACTAATACTATTAAATACTATGGCTATTAAATAATTAAATCAAGTGCAAGTCTGACTCACCCATGAAGGGTTCCGTAGGAGAGGTATCCACTGAACATAGCCATTATCTGCATCGAACATCAAATACCATTTTTTACAACTTTTTTTATATTATCATATTTCCCATCCGCCATCTTTGATCACGAAATAGATGTTGTATTTGGATTCGCCATCCCTTAAAACATCGGAGAAGATACCCATATCGACTTTACAAAAAAATCCCGTCCGCCATCTTTGATTTCCTATCCGCAATCTTTGATCACGAAATGGATGTTGTATTTGGATTTACCATCCCTTAAATCATCAGAGACTATACCTATATTGATTTTTAAAATTTTTCCCATCCGCCATCTTGAATCACGAAATAGATGTTGTATTTGGATTCCCCATCCCTTTAAACATCGGAGACGATACCCATATTGATTTAAAAAAAAATCCCATCCGCCATCTTTGATCACGAAATAGATGTTGTATTCGGATTCTCCATCCCTTAAAATATCGGAGACGATACCCATATTGATTTTTTTTTATTTTTTCCCATCCGCCATCTTTGATTTCCCATCCACCATCTTGAATCACGAAACAGATGTTGTATTTGCATTCCCCATCCCTTTTAACATTGCAGACGATACTGATATTGATTTTTTTAAACTTTCCCATCCGCCATCTTTGATTTTCCATCCGCCAGCTTGAATCACGAACCATATTGATTTTTTAAATTTTTCCCATCCGCCATCTTTGATTTCCCATCCGCCATCTTGAATCACGAAATAGATGTTGTATTTGGATTCCCCATCCCTTTAAACATCGGAGACGATACCCATATTGATTTAAAAAAAATACCCATCCGCCATCTTTGATCACGAAATAGATGTTGTATTTGGATTCTCCACCCCTTAAAATATCGGAGACGATAGCCATATTGATTTTTTAATTTTTTCCCATGCACCATCTTTGATTTCCCATCCACCATCTTGAATCACGAAACAGATGTTGTATTTGCATTCCCCTACCCTTTTAACATCGCAGACGATACCAATATTGATTTATTTAAACTTTCCCATCCGCCATGTTTGATTTCCTATCCGCCATCTTTGATCACGAAATAGATGTTGTATTTGGATTCACCATCCCTTAAATCATCAGAGACGATACCCATATTGATTTTAAAAAATTTTCCCATCAGCCATCTTTGATTTCCCATCCGCCCTCTTGAATCACGAAATAGATGTTGTATTTGGATTTCCCATCCCTTTAAACATCGGAGACGATACCCATATTGATTTTTTTTTTAATCCCATCCGCCATCTTTGATCACGAAATAGATGTTGTATTTGGATTCTCCATCCCTTTTAACATCGCAGACGATACCAATATTGTTTTTTTTTAATTTTCCCATCCGCCATCTTTGATTGCCCACCCGCCATCTTTGATCACGAAATAGATGTAGTATTTCGATTCCCCACCCCTTAAAATATAGAAGGTGATACCCATATTGATTTTTAAAATTTTCCCATCCGCCATCTTTGATTTCCCATCCGCCATCTTGGATCACTAAATAAATTTCATATTATTAATCAGTGTCCCGAAAATGCCGAAAACGATACCCATATAGATTGTATCCTATTCATTTAGCCTTTTTTTGCCTTTGACCCTACCCTCCCCCTTCTCGTCTGACCATCTTATTATTTTTGTCTGGCCCCTATCAGCTGTGGCGTAATTTTATATAGCCTATAGCCTTTCGGAATAATTGGGCTATCATAGGCAATAACAATTTTTGAAATCCGACTGCTAGTTCCTGAGATTAGCCGACATTATCTTTTAGCCTTTTTAGCCTTTTGCCCGGCCCCAAAGGGTCAAAGCGTTATGTTATATAGCCTATAGCCTTCCGGAATAATTGGGCTAACGTATACAAAAAGAATTTTTCAGATCCGACCGGTAGTTCCTGAGATTAGCGCGTTCAAACAAACAAACAAACAAACAAACAAACAAACAAACAAACAAACAAACAAACTCTTCCGCTTTATTATATTAGTATAGATGTAAAGTGAAAACTGCTTAATCACAGAAGAGTAGATTTTCAGAGGATGGAAGCGAGCCAGATAGAAACCTTCCCTTCAATGACGGAGTAGGATAATATAATTCTACTAGCGCTAGGTACATACCAACTCAAGCTGGCAAGATCTTACTGTGCCGAGCATTTATCAAATGTCTGTAATTATTATAATTGAAACGTTCAGAGAGGGAGCATTCGAAGATCTGCCTGACTATATATATCTGCATGAAGATGTCCAGCTTTTGCGTGGACGAATCCAGTCGCGACATGTCGGTATAAAAACATAATTTTGTTATATATTGATCATAGATGAGAGAATTAGTATCAGATGGAACGCACGGCACAGTTGCGTGCGGCCACTAAAGCAAATACAAAATTGAAAAGCGAATACAAACTCGTCTCAGTGCGCTACGATGCATCGTACAGTTCACGCGTCACGATCACTTCAACTTTTAAATTCTCAAAATGCCGTCTTGCGTTCTTAAACACTGTAAAAGTTGTTCCTAAAAACAAAAACAGGCAAATGGAATATCTTTTCACAGGTAACTATTGATAATTTGACTGTTTCCTAATTTAATTTCGATAAAATTCGTATTTGTGCAAGAAATATGTAAGTGTTGCCAGTTTTTGTCGACGCCGTTCTGCCTGAATTAGGGAAAATGCACTTGTCAATTGATTATGTGATAATGATTGTCATGTTAATGAAAAATACATTACCGTATTATAAAAGTATATTGTAGATATATCTTCTTTCTCATAAATATAGTAATAGAATTTCAATTTCCATTAGTATATACCTTACATAATATTGTTTTGAGTTCGATCCCCAAACGATCCAAATATTCGTGTACACCCTGCTACTCGTCAAGCTTATACACTTTGTCCTTTGTACCGTTCTTATGGCGTAAAGAATAAGTATCAAAATCGTACAGCAACTGTTTAGCTTGACTTGGTGCCGTGTGTACATACATACTTATGGCGTAGGGAATAAGTATCAAAATCGTACAGCAACTGTTTAGCTTGACTTGGCGCCGTGTGTACATACATACTTATGGCGTAGGGAATAAGTATCAAAATCGTACAGCAACTGTTTAGCTTGACTTGGTGCCGTGTGTACATACATACTTATGGCGTAGGGAATAAGTATCAAAATCGTACAGCAACTGTTTAGCTTGACTTGGTGCCGTGTGTACATACATACTATTTATTTCTCAACTAATCGACGCCAGCGGCTTCACACGCACATATTTTCTTATTTCTCGTTTTGCCCGATCCCGTGGGAATTTCGAGAAATCCCGTCTTGGTGCACCCCTACGGTTCCCAAGAAACATACATGCTAAATTTCAGCTTCATGCGCCGAGTAGTTTCGGCTGTAGCTTGTCTGTCAGTCAGTCAGTAACGCAAGGATTTTATATATACAGATTTACGAAGTAGTTAAAACTTAACTCGGTACCTACATTTAAGAAATGTATTTATAAAAGCATTAATTAAATCCATGGTAAATTCTTCAAAACCGCAAATGAATATAAGAATATTACATAACTATATGCTGGGAGATTATTCATAATCTGGCAACTTTTCACACACATAGACGCGCGTGTCCTTACAGTGCCAGTCGCCAAAGGTCACGCACACATAGCTGTCAACGTGCCACGCTTAGTTGGACGAATGCGCTCTATCTGACTAAATCTCATATCTGTGCTATTGATCAACAGTGCAAATAATATTGTCCAACAGTATTGCACATGTTTAACCGGGCGCTGTACGATGGGCACTTGTGCACATATAGTGTCCATTGTATAGTACCTGGGCTATGCGAGGCATACGGGATTAACTGCTCCGGCATCTTTCCTCAATGCTGTTTTAGTTGATATCGATATGAAATGTTTTAAATCTACTCACTTATTGCTAAAATATATGATTTTTATTTGAAGAAAGCTTGTTTTCTTACTTCTTTTAATAATAGAATCCTAAGTGTGTTATATCATCGTCTAATTCTGTTTTATTCCAGTTTTTTTTTACTAATATAAGTAGTTTGTGGTAAATTCTAATTTATAAAGCTTTGTCAGATTACTGCTTCCCAAACGTGAATAGGGACAGGCGCCATGGTAGACGTGTTTCTGCATCAGAATATCTATTCAATTATAATATATTAATGATGACTGTTGGAGCAGGTACCACGTTCCATACATTTTTGCCCATTCCCCTTTATTACTAGATTTCAACTCTCAAAATGGCGCCAACAAGACAATCAACAAAAAAGCATTCAACCAGTGACGATGAACACGAGGCGGACCCCAAACTATCTATTCTAGAGGAAAATTTCTTCCAAATTATGCAGAATTTGTACGATCTCAGCCTAAAGGTTTCCGATCCGTCATTTCAATCGCAATTCCTAGCACGCGTTATTCGATCTCATTTCATGGAAACTGGACTCGTGTGTTATGGCTCAATTAGTAAATAATCCATTCGCAAAACCGAACTACGCCGCCTTGCAAACCTTTGACGAATACAGCGTCCATGTTAACGCAAAATAATTCTACAAAAACACACAAGATAATTCTCATAAATATGATTTATTAAACCGCAAGTTACCCCCTATCAAATTAGTTACTTTCGATGGTTCACCATGTAAATGGTCGCCATTTTATGAAAATTTTAAAAGTCTTTTCCATGAAAATCCGCATCTCTCAGACGCCGAAAAGGTTTAATACCTAATAGGTTCCTTGTCAGGAAAAGCATTGATTGTTCGGGTCTTACACCTAACGCTAATAATTATTTAATGATTTGGAATTCTTTGTAAGAAAGATATCAAGATACTTGAGTCAAGCTTCCAGTGACGTACAACAAATTATTAACTATAAACCTAATCAATCTATCGATATATTTCTCGAACAATTTTACTCCACCGAGGCCGCTTTATGCCGTTTAGATATTGACAATCTCGCAGATTTCCTTATTACCCACATTGCACTCACCAAATTAGACAAGGAGATAGTGAACTTGTTCGAGCAATCCAATAGGAATATTCCGATACCTACATTTGAACATCTCCCTAAATTTCTCAAAGAACAAAGTAAAATACAAACACTACGCAATCCTAACTCCAATACTAAACCCTCTGTTACTCGACGTTCCTTTAAAAAATTAAATAACGCATCAAAATCTAAACCTACTCAAGCATTCTTCGCAAACACTCATTCACCCGCAATACATAAACAACGCTCATGTAAAATATGTAATGACCCTAATGCGCATCCTTTATATAAATGTTCATATTTTATGAATCAAGACCCGAGTGCCAGATTTCAACTAGTAAATAAACATTATTTCTGTCGCAATTATTTAGGATTCCACGATACTAAATTTTGTAAATCTACACAAACAGGTGACCCCGCGAATATTAGAATATTTTCCTGCTTTGATTCACGTAATAGAAAATATTACCGACAGCATACCTAGACTACCTATAGATACATCCAAATTAATTCATTTACGCAACTTACCTATGGCTGATGATGCATTCCATTTAGCGGCTGATATCGACTGTCTAATTGGCAACGAGTTATTCCCGTTCTTGTTATGAAGTGGAAAGATTATATTACCCGGCTCATGAGTAGTCGCTGTTCAGACTACACTTGGCAATATTGCCATGGGAATGGCAGATTGTGATAATCGCTTAAATAATTGTACTTCTCTGTTTAAAAATATATTAATAATACCTGTAAAAAAAAATTTTCATGAGCCCTGATGATCAGGCCTGTGAACTTATATTTTCCGCTACTAACTCACGTAATGATACTGGCAGATATACTGTACAGTTACCGTTTAAAACAACATATTCTGAATTAGGAAACTCTTACGAAATTGCTCACCGGCGTCTCATTAATTTAGAAAAGAAATTAGATTCGCATCCCGATATTCGTAAAAATTATAACGCTACTATTCAAGACCACATAGACCAAGGATATCTGTCAAAAGTTGATAATCCCTCGCTTGCAATTCCGCATTATTATATTCCGCATGTTGCTGGTTATCGCCCTGATAAACAATCTTCTAAAATACGCATTGTTCTTGATGCTAGTTGCATAACTTCATATATTTTATATATTGGTCCTAATTTACAAAGTAGCATTTTTTATTTACTCATAAACTTACGCATGTTCTCCATCACCGTGGCATCTGATATCGAAAAGATGTATTTTTAATTAAAGCTCGTTTCTAAACATCACGCTTTTCACCGCATCTTATATAGGTTCGATAAAAAAAAGGAAATAGATACTTATGAGTTCAATCATGTTTCTTTTGGTGTTTCTAGATCGCCATACTTGGCTATGAGGGTGGTTCGACAACTTGCGGCTGAAAGTAAAGTTCAATACCCACCAGCCGCTTACGAGGCTGACAACCATATGTATATACCGTTCACAACCAATTCTGGCGAATATTAGACTTGGATATATTCCATGACAATCCCACACGTTTTCGGGCTAAAATAATTAACGTTAAGAATAAGAAATAAATAGTTAGTTAATCTAATCCGAACTAAAATTATTTGTAATAAAATTGAAGTCTAATTTCAAATAAATTTAAAATAATATATTTTTACCTACCATTGCAATTATAATAAATATAACTGTTTAATTAGATTTTAATTTATAATTACCAACTAGTTCCTATTAGATTTTAAGAATATAATTAATATACATACATACATACATAGACTCACGCCTGTTTCCCGGAGGGGTAGGCAGAGACTACAGAACGCCATTTGCAACGATCCTGACATATCTCTCTTGCTTCATTCACTCCCATCAGATTCCTCATGCATGCTCTTCTGACATATTTTACAATCCATTCACTACTTCATTGATAGTATTTACTTTCCATCCTACTCTTACGCATTCTTTCCGTCGCACTTATAATGTACATAGATAGCCTTAGACAATAAAATGAAGCAAAATAGTCAGTCTAGGTAGATACTTTTTAATTTTCTTAATTCTATCCTCTCATTCATAGTTTATCCGGGCTTAGGACCGGCAAAATTTACCGTTTTACAAGTAATTAAATACGAAGGTATGTAATTAGAAAGCAAACACATATCAAAATAAAAGAAGGTATTCTGTAATAAAAGAAAATAGTAATTTTGGCGTATTTATGAAGTTAGAATCATCTGTTATTTACAAATTATTTTATCATCATCATGTCAGCCTAGAGACGACCAAGGTTCTCCACACAAACCGATTTTGAGCCGCCCGCCTCAAATTACTATTTACTTAAGTAGGTATTATTTACTAAACTTACAAGTATTTCCATTGTCCTTCAAAATGTCCACCACCATTGTCAATACACAGATCACAGTCTTTTCACTTCGTCAAAAGCGTCCAATATGCGCTGTTTTAATTGTTCGACACTAGCCGGCTTACTTTTGTACACTCACAAAATGATGTCCATGGGTACAACGCTGCACTCGCGATTCCTCCACTCAAAAAGTACGCACGAAGCATAGCTACATACTCCCGTGATATTATGAACTGATAAGCCATCGCGTCGGGAAAGCGTAGATAAACAAATTGCAGCGAAAAAATCGTTCGGTACGCTCTCATCCGCTAGCAATTTAGCACTGTTTGTGGCATCCGAGCGCGGCGCGCGCGCATTGGGACAGGGGGGAATTTATCAATGGAATAGTTTACAACTAATAGTACAAGAGTCGGTCATAGTCTTAGTTATGCATTAACCAATTATTACGTATTTTTGTAGACAGTTTTGAGACAGTTTTGGGACTTAGTGTTTTTAAATACATAAATATGATCAGTTAAAGATACTTAGTGTCCCGTTAATTTTTTTGTACTAATTAAAAAATAGTGGTGTATATTGTAACTATGTCCTAATTTTAAGAATGTTGTGCATGTCTGTAATTGGCATAAGCATAAAACTTGTGTATTTTGTGATTTATTTTTTAATTGTTTATGTTTATTCCGTTGACATGTCTTATTAATAAATAATATAAAAAAAATAAAATATGGACGATTATATATGCTCAATAGATGGCGTTGATAAGGCTGATAAAACTCACCGCGAAATGGTTGCTATGTTTAAGTCCGGAGGTTTTAATCTTATAAAATGGGTCTCAATTAGTGAACTAATGGATAAAATCCCCACTTCGCATAAAAATCCGCAAAATATAATTTTTGTCGCTGACGCTAACACAAACATAAAAATTGTAGGAATGCAGTGGAACCCTGTAGAAGGCACCTTTCAATTTAAAATTAACGCAATTTCTCTCAAGTGCACAAAACGCACAATTCTATCCACAACCGCTCGCTTATTTGACACTTTAGGTCTTATTGCTCCTGTGACAGCATTCTTGAAGCTACTCGTTCAAGAATGTTGGAAACATGAACTCGACTGGGATAGTCCAGTACCTTCACAAATTGAAAATAAGTGGAATCAATTTCACAACGAACTCTCCTATCTAGAACAAATAAAAATCCCACGTCATGTAGGTATAACTTCGGATACTCACGTGACACTACTCGGTTTCGCAGACGCTAGTGAGCGCTGTTATGGTGCAGCCGTATATTTAAGGGTTAGCGCCAACGATAATATCCTGGAACTGTTTCTCTACTCACCTCTAAATCACGCGTTGCTTCACTCAATAAAATGCCGCTCGCTCACCTGGAGCTCTGCGCTGCACTCTTGTTAGCTAATCTTCTCACAGCTGTAAAAAAACACTAAGCAAACGCTGTCAAATTGAGAATATTTACGCATTTTCTGACTCGACTGTAATACTCACGTGGATACACTCATCCGCTTATAAGTTTCACACATTTGTCGCAAATAGGATCACCGAAATAAACTCTAATTTACCCGCTAAACACTGGTTTCATATCAACGGTCAAGAAAATCCCGCTGATATTGTTTCTCGCCCTATAACGCCTGAATTACTCTTAAATCTAGAACTTTGGTTCAACACTCCTCATTGGTTCGCATCTCCCATAGGTCAATGGCCTATTAAACCATTTGAAATTAATAGTAATAACTTGGAAATCATAACGAGGACGGAGGGCCTTCTCATCCACAAGCTAGAACATCGAGCACTTATATAGTCAATAGAGTAAAAATATCCAAATTTATTCAGTCAGTAACACGTTAAATCGGATCAATCGCTATGTTTTACCACTTGGAAGTAAGGTTAGCTACACACTACATGAGTTTAGGAGTACTACATCTGAGGCTCTTTAGCTACATTAATTCTGGCCACGGACATGATCTGTTAAGGTACTTTACGTGTTATAGGAATATTTTTTTAAAGTATCCAGTAGGTACCTGACATTCCGTAGAGACGATTCCATGTTTTCAATTGCTGACGATGTTTTACTGATTAAAGATCTACACTTATAAGTATAAGTTAAAATGTCCATCCCTCAGTGGTATCGTCGGCCTTATAACTTACGTTGTTGCCTTGTTGTGCTTGTTGGCGCCCCTTGAATCCTTTGCCATTTTCAACTGCCAGTTGTAGATTTCCTGCTACGCAGAAGAAAGTCCGCGTTAAGTTCACAATTTAAATTGTCACTCAGTGCGTGATCGTCAAGTGTGTATTAATTATTTATTCATTGATACTAGTGTTTATTTTCACGATGATATGTGAACCTTTTCTGATAGAAGATTTAGGATTTAGGATTACAGCCAAAAATTCTACTGAAGAGTTATAATAATAATAAAATTTTCTTCCCACACTACACATAACTGTCATAGGTTTTCGTACGATAACAGAGTTCATATGCTAGTGGTGAAGAAATATATTGCGAGGAAACCTGCATGTCTGCTAACTTTCGTAATGTTCTCTTAAGAGATGTGAGGTCTGCCAAACCGCATTTGGCCAGCTTGGTGAACTAAGGCAAGTATGATTTGATGATGCTCGTGTTCCCCTCGGGAGGTAGTTCTGATGCCCTAATGGACTATTTTAACCAACTGCATATAGAAATGGAAATACTGAAAATTACATTAAATTTGTCGAAATAGAGTTGATACACTAAAACATGACTTTCTAAATGGAAAAGAGACTCTTAAGGAGACTTGTACATAATAATATGAGGTTCAAACTCTGTTGGAGGAGGTCCACTACAAGTTTTACTTTTCTAAAGAGCCTGACCATGGGTCATTATAACGTTATAGAATTTTAAATGGTTTCTTTTTCTTGCATGAACGAACGTACAAAAAAGGCTGCTGTACAGTCCGTCGGCTGGTTATGTCTCGAAAGTATTCCATTTTCTGGCTGTCATTATTCAGTATCTTTGATTTGAACTCATCTGATAAAATATATACTTTTCCGACACTCACACTAAGGCCTGCCATGTGCTGATCATCTGAGACTCGTTGAAATATTTATTTTATTTGATTGTACATGGTTGCTTTAGCTCCTCGCAGTTGCACCCTTAGCGGCACATGATTTTACTAAAGAGTTATAACGATTGCCACAAATTTTCACAGAATGACCACGATTGAGCGCAATAATTTGAACTCGGCACCTTTGAGCGTAATCTATTGGACTACCGTTTGTTTGGTATGTACAGCCAGCATTGTACATTTTGGCTTCAGCGTCATGGACTCTATCACTTAGCAGCCTAGAATTAGAGACTAATTAGTATTTTCTCAGTGTAACATATTTTAGAGTTTTTGGAATCTTGACCAATGAATTCTTGAGAATTCTCTTTTTTCAAGTCTTGTTATCCATTTATATTTGTAGATTTTGTGATACAAGTGTCTTTATACCTTTCTGGTATTTCATATATACTGTCCAATGTGCAAATATTAAAAACTTACCTTGCAATTATCTTACATTACTTAAGTTACAATACAGAGAATACTACTGTGTCTGCCAACCACCAACAAAATTGACCAGATCACTCAACTTATAGTAGAGTTCAGGGGTCGGTACCCACTGGTCCCCTAATATTCGTCTCCTGGAATAAAAGTTGTAGATTGGACCCCTATTTAGGTGCCCATTGGTACCCCGGTAGGGGACCAGATTATTTTAATTATTTTTTCAGGTACCCACTCGTACCCTGGAATAAAATTAAAGATTCGGCACCTACTCAGGTGCGTTTTGGGCCCCTAATAAAAACCATTTTAATTTTTAGGTAAAAAGTATTGTCATCGTTGTACATTCGTGTACAATATTGTTCCGATATTAATTATTAAGTAATATTAATCATTTAAAGTGTGTACTATAAAAAAATCAAATTATATTACGCCATTCAAAAAATAAAGTTTAATTCTCTGCAAGATACAGTATTTCTAAATTTTCATCATATTAAGCAGCGATAATAACAATAACAAAGGCGTACCCCGAAACAATGGCCGTTCGATGAAAAGACTCTCACCGGGTTGGCTAACAATATTGTTGGCCACCGTTCGCATATTCCCGGAATTTGTCAAGGTGCAATCAGTTTGTTTTTAGTTAAGTTGCTAATCCAAGCGCAGTCAACTGATAGGCTCTCGAGTAAAAATAAATATTAATAAGTGTGTTCTGTAAAATTAACTACTAAATTAAGTCAGTGACTAAATGTGAAGACAAAAACATGTAAGTAGTATTTTTTACACTAGTTTTCATAGCTCATATACTGATAAATACACAGTTTATATTTTTCGGAGCTAGTTTTGAATATTTATTGGTAAAACACTTAAAAAATTGATTTTATGAAAGGTTATGAGATTTTTTCTTGTTTCGTATCTACGTACGTACACATAATAATTATAATACTTTTCTCTCAGTAGCAGTAGTTTGCATATCTATGCAGGGTGTACCAAATATTGCTGACACCTCGAATACGTTGTAATATACAAAACAAAATTAAATGAATAGAATTATATGGCGGATAAGTATGAAAATGTCAAGAAGTGCGTTTAAAAAAAGTACGTAGTTGCGATTGGGTACAATGTGTTAAAGGGTTTTACAAAAGAAGTATTTGTATAGAATGATATTTTTAGTTTGTCTATAAGTTAGTCGCTTATTTATCACGGGCACATAACATCATTTAATTTTGGCCACACCCTTATGTACAGGGTGTACATAAGGGTGTGGCCAAAATGTATGGAAACATAGGTAAATAGTTTGCGTGTTTATTGATTCTATCATGCCATAACCAAATTAGATTTGGATAGAATCTTAAGGACCATCATATTATATGAAAAAGTTATAAATAAGCTGTGTGAAGTTGCATTTTTATGACGAAGAAATGTTGTTTAGGAAACTGCCGATATTTAACTCAGTAACTTTTCTTTTGCAGAGTAATATCTGACGAACCATCTTGCAGCTACAATTTGACGAGAATTGAATACAAATCTTCTGAAAGAGATGGATTAATTTTGATACAGGGAGGTTACCAATTTTACAAGAAAAAGCAATATAAAAATGCTTCATTTTATTGGAAGTGCACTCAAGGATTAACTTGCAGTGTAACTAATTACGAAAACCGAATATTAAAAGAAACCCCTCATTTATGCACACCAAACACGACAAGAAATAAATTTAAAAAAGTCATTAATTCATGTAAAAAACGAGCCTCTCAAGGAAATGTGACCTTACGAAATATACATATATGACGAGGAAATGACGGAATTTATGGACAAAGGACTAGGCTTTATTGAAAATGTACCGAAGGTCAAAAACTTTAAACGTGGGCTCTTTAATTCGAGAAAGAAAGCAAAGGTGCTAAACAAATTTAATGCCATGTCGGTTTGTCTGTTTTTCCGTTCATTCGTATGTCACAGCTATTATATTCCGAAACTGTTCAGATTATAAATGTGTGTGATTATGTATGATATGTAAAAATAGAAAAAAATACTGACTGGAAAATCATTTTTGTGTGTGTGTCTATAGTAAAAGTGATAATTATTGAGTTTCCTAAAACTATTGTATTCCAAAGTCAATCGTTTGAAAGATAAACGCCTCCAAAGTGGTTAAATGAGTGTGTCCCCCATCTAAATTTAAAGTAAGAGAGTGACTCCTAAAATATGCAGTTGATCATATTAAAAAAAAACTGCTTGAGAGGTGTCAAGGGACACCCGGATGGAACGAAGTTCCTTTCGATTAATTAGTGAAGGAATTGTAATATTTTTTTATTATTAACAAATATAATGTAATATAAACTTAATCAGTAGGCTCAATTTTAGTAATAATTGTTAGTTTTACAAAAAATGTCCCGTTCGCCATCTTGGATCCCCAAATAAATGTCATTGACGTTATCAGAATGCATGATAGCCCCGAAAATGATACCCATATTAATTTTATTAAAAATGTCCCGTCCGCCATCTTGGATTCCCAAATAGATGTCATTTTCGTGACCAGAATCCATAAAAGCCCCAAAAATGATACCCATATTAATTTTATTAAGAATGTCCCGTCCGCCACCATGGATTCCCAAATAGATGTCATTTTCGTGACCAGAATCCATATAAACCCCGAGAATGATACCCATATTAATTTTATCAAAAATGTCCCGTCCGCCCCCTTGGATTCCCAAATAGACGTCATTTTCATGACCAGAATCCATAAAAACCCCGAAAATGATACCCAGATGAGATGTCATTTCCGTGATCAGAAAGCATGAACATGATGCTTGCTTTCTATAAGAGAGAGAGAGAGAGACAGACAGAGAACCATGCGCACGCCGCACGGCTTACAATAGCTAACTATCCATAAAAACCCCAAAAATGATACCCAGAGAGATGTCATTTTAGATAGCAATGCCATTGAAGGTGTTAAATCTGATTTATTAATTTGCAGCTTTATTGCTGGGTAGAGATATAAAAACCGGCGGGGCTAAAAACCTGAGAACTGTGATCCAAATTGTTATGCTAGGCTTCGTACGAAGCATCATTTATCAATTTTTCAGCGAACATCTCTTGCGCAGGGCTAAGTATTGCAGCTTAGTTGCAACATTTTCCCAATACTGTCGTATTCGTCGTCTTCGTGAATCGTTAGCAGAGCTCAGTCGATCAGAAAAACGTGTCGTCGGTCACTGAAGCTGCGGCCGTGTCCTCAGCCCCTTTGACGTTGCCACACCAATACACCTTTGACTCCTGTGGCCCTGCAGTCTCAGCCGTCTCAAATTGGCTATGGTTTGGAGACATGCTCTAACAAGATATTTATTATTACTTCTCAATAAAATTTAATTCTTGATTTAATTCGTACACTAATCCTTCATTGTACATAATTATACTTGCTTGCGTGGAGTTTCCCTGCAAGATCGAATCAGAAATGAGGAGATCCGCAGTAGAACCAAAGTAGCCGCCGTAGCTCTCCGGATAGCCAAGCTGAAGTGGCAGTGGACAGGGCACATAGCTCGAAGAACCGATGACAGTTGGGCAGAAAGGTTCTGGAGTGGCGGCCACGTACCGGACGACGCAGCAGAGGTACGCCCCCCGCAAGGTGGACCGACGATCTCGTCAAGATCGCGGGAGGCGGTTGGATGCGGGCGGCTCAAGACCGGTCTGTGTGGAGAACCTTAGGGGAGGCCTATGTCCAGCAGTGGACGTCGTTTGGCTGATATGATGATGATATGATGAACATATACTTAACTTATTACCTTGTGAACAGCATAGTCCTGCTCCTCCAAAAAGATAATATCTCTGGAGTCAGTAGAGCTGTTATTGGACTGAGTTCTTGCTCGACCAGAATATTGGGCATTTGACATCTGAGCATTGAATGAATCATCGGAGGATATATTAGCTGTTATTTTTGACAATACACAATCTGCAAATTGTTGTGCATCTCGTGCAATGATTTTTAATTTTTCTGCGACGTAAAGTACTCCATTTAGATTCACTGCTTAAAGACCTTTTAGTGAGTGATTTATAAGTTGGCCGTTGCCATCCCAATACACCTTTAACTCCTGTGGCCCGGCAGTCTCAGCCGTCTCAAATTGGCTATGGTCTGGAGACATGCTCTTAAAATATATTTTATTATTACTTCTTAATAAAACTTAATTCTTGATTTAATTCATACACTAATCCTTCATTGAACATACACTTAAATTATTACCTTGTGAACAGCATAGTCCTGCTCCTCCAAAAAGATAATATCTCTGGAGTCAGTAGAGCTGTTAATGGACTGAGTTCTTGCTCGATCAGAATATTGCGCATCTGACATCTGAGCACTGAATGAATTATCCAGCTTTACCTAAAACGACTAAGCACACCCAGCCTGTGAAGACTCCCATTCTTATGGTCACCAAGGAGCATACATGCATAATTTCAGCTTTTTGCGCCCAATCGTTTCAGCTGTGCATTGCCTGTCAGTCAGTCAGTAATGCAAGAATCGGAGATCTACATACAGATGATTTCTCTTCACTCAATAATATAAAAATTTATAACGCAAGTGAATTGAACCTTTATCGTTTCCACTAGCTAAGGGAGGGCAAACTACGCAGTATCGAATAAGCATCTTAGTTCAGATATTCCATATGGAAACGCAAATTTTATTTTGTTGAGGAAACGGTTACACATAAAACCATTATTCTTATTAATCTCTTCAGACAAAAGTTTTAACATGTAAAAATCGCTCAGTCACATCAACAAAATAATATGAACCTACGTAGTATACTATGAACGTGCATATTGCTACAGCACAGACCACCTAGCAAAATACCTCAGTTCAACGGCGAGCTAGTCACCCCTCTCTACTTATGCACAGGTATCATCTACCTTAGTACAGACTACTTGTGATGCAGAGAGATCAAATAGTCGATTATTGCCTACACGACGAAGCACCTTTCGCGGAGTCCAGTGGACTAGCTGGAGATTGACAAATCTTATTTTGTAATTATGTATTCATTACTATTATAAGTACTACTACTCATTCATATTATACACAAGACTAAATTGTTACAGATAAGTCCCTCATTGACATGTAAAATTATCTTTTGATAGAAAGATAACTACTTAAAATATAGCCAATAAAGGCAGCACAAAACGGTGTAACAAACTTAAGAAATATGAATTTACCATTTTTTACAAACATTAGATGAACAAAACCTGGGCTGCTAAATACCATTTGGGAATCTCACAAATTCTGCTCTGTTTGATTAATCTGTGGCTGAGAGTCACACTGCGCATGTACAGCTGCTCATGCGCAGTATGACTTCCACTTCTCTGTCTGCATTTTATTGATTTTCTCCTCCTCAATATGTGACCAGTACTAGACGCCCTTTAGACAATCACTGTCGCACCACAGAGTACCACAGTGTCGTATTACCGTACGTGATATTTTGCTCAAGTGTTGAGTTTTGCTCCCATATTACCTGAGAAAAATAATAATAACATATTAACAGAGAAATGAACATTGAAAAGGGAGAGGAACGCATTGACAATGTGATTATTAACTGAAAAATCTTGTTTCATATTAGGTTATTATTATATTTTCCTTGCTGAGCGACCCTTTTATTTTCAATGCGATTTCTTATAAAAAATATCAATTGTACACTTATGAGTTTCAATGTAAATTATGTATGCAAGTGATGAGCTAATGGAAGTTTATTGAAACCTGCGAATCAATACTGGCTAATGTTTTTTGTTATTTGGATCTTTTTTTTATTACTCGAATGCCAAGCGAGCTGTGCTGTGCAATTTTACATCGATATTCACTGAGTGGAAGGATTTGTCCATTTCGTTTCAAGGCCTGTTACGAATACAGCCTGTAGTCTAATTTAGTTATGAAAATTCTCGTAAGAGTTACCTAACCGGTGTTTATTTTATACTTGCAGTGCCAAGGATGCAGAGGCCAGCCTACAAGATCGTATAACACTGCTGTTTACCAGTGTTATGGAAGCTGATGTGAGGTAAGAATATGTTACATAAGCTGTCGTCTCACCTATACAGTAGATACTACTTTTATTTAAGTGCTATATTTTTACGGCTAGCAGATTGCGAGGCTGCTTTATTTTCATTTAAATAATTTGTAAAATTATGATATACCTACGAGACATTATTATAAACGTACGATTTAATTTTTTTTAGTTACATTCTTGGTGCGTGCTTAAAAGCTAAAAAGAACCCACTGTTTAAATTTCATGATTCTGGCTTCAGCACTACCGTAATTCAAAATATATTTTTTTATTTTTGACTAGGTTTTAAAGAAAATTTTACCTATATACCTCAAAGTATGTGTATGATCATTTTTGGAATAGAGGGCAACAGATAGTACATAAATAAAACGAACCGCTAGATAATGTCAATTTATATTTATAAAACAAAACACACTTACAGCGGCATCTCACATAGACTTTCTTTTTGTTCCCAGATAGCATCTGTTTTACATGAAGAGGGCGACTGATATGGATGTTTCATCACTTGGGGGAGAAAATGCTCTGCGAAAATTGCACTGACCGATAATTTGCGCCTGGCCAGCTGCACTGAAGACGATACTCGCCAGCGGACTTTGGACTCGTCATGTCACACAACCACCACTTTTTGAATAAACCTTGAATAAAGGTTTGCAGCGATAGCTACATAAAACTGAGGACATCTATCGTACAAGAGCCAAGTCAATCAACACGGTGACATCTAACTAACATGGCGGAACAAAAGTCCTGAACCGCGCAACCTGTTTATTTCTCAAAGTACTACCGTTGGACTGCACTCTATCAGGCACAATCACCTTGGCTGTTAAGAACATCCTTCGTCTAGTTGGAATCACACCCACAACTTGTCTCCTCATTGGTGACCGCGATGTGATCTGAAGCAGCAACATTACCACCTTCCTTTCAACGCACCTCACAAGATTGGCGGTTATCAAGTCGACTGCAGCCACTGCAGTGTCTCGGCACACTGCACGGGGTCCTCGTAAGAAGAGCACATCTCTTATGTCTACGCGGCAGTGCCACTATGCAGCTACTACTTAATTCCATCGCAGCCACTACGCTGCTGCCTCGTAGCATATCCCCGACTCACGGAGGAACACATGCGATGCAACTACGGAACCTTACTCCGAGCCACCGTGGGACCATTGTGAAGCAAATGTCCCCTCTCACTGGGATCTCACACCACGCACCGCACTTAGACTCGAGTCACTGGGCTTACTAGTGGCATACAGTTCCGATTCACTGGAACTAGTGGTACTTACTTACTTTCTACTGGCACTGGTACCGCTCCTCAGAAGCATTGATAGCAGACCCATCGCCTTCAAGATCAATATACAATTGTGGCCATCGATTGTATGACGGCGAAGTCAATCAACAAGGCGAAATCAAACTATCACGACGGAACTGAAATCTTGAACCGCGCAAGCAGTGTTCTCACACGCGATTAGTACCAGTTTTATAAACAAGTTCTCAAGTCTTCCTTCGTCTATAGTCCATCAGGCATGATCACCTAGCCTAGTGAGAGGATCAACATCTTATTCCTCCGCATGTTCTCTTTTTTGTTAGAATCATATTTTGTGTAAATTATGAACGCATAATTTGACATGTTTTTGTTGTATTATTGTTATTGGATTATGAGGTAATTTTTTTCGTTTGGATGTTCGAGATAAACTCCGGTTCAAGTGATCCGATCTTGAATATTCTTTCATTTTGAAAAGGTATTTTATTCCTGACTGCTTCAGGCTATAAATCATATGAATTTCATTGTTTTAAATCATAAATATTATAAAAACCTGAACAAAATTAAGGCTATAAAATTCATTACTTGACTAGCAGCGCTGAGAAAACATTTGATAAAACATAAAAGTTACGTAATACAAAAATGATTATAAGCCGACTGCATATATCATTTTTCAAACAAAAATTTATTGCTGAAATCGTTAAGTAAACATCTTAGTGCTGCGAAAAAAACATGAAAAATAATCTCATTAGCAACCCCCTCCTGTTCCTTAAAGCTCGCCTGGGCATCGCAGCGCCTTGATCTGGTCGCGGCACTAAATACGGTTGTTCTCTCGCTCTCGACTCTAGTTCTGTCTATGGTCCGGAGCGAGAGGTCTTGGAACGCCGTCGCCTCCTTCTGCGAGGCAGTTTTGCTGAGAATGGAGGCGGCGGAGTGGGATAGGGAAATCCACCGCCCTCTTCCCAACCGTACGTTCGGGCGTCGCGGACGACGAAAAAGGGACCACCTCCGACCACCCAAAATTTTATTGACTGCCTGCGAACGGTGAGTCCAGGATCCGCCAAAACGCAAAGATGTAAGTGTGATGCATGAAGGTTTTTGACGGATGATTGCGTGATCATAGCGAGACGGGGCCCACCAACACCAACAGCGGGTCAATCTTGGGCGGGTACATACATGAAAATATTATCTAACTTTATCACATTATAATTCAACCAAAAATAAATTTATATATTGACAACTAACTAATATTATGAATGAAAATCAAGGTAGAAATTCGTTAATACTCATTTACAAATTTTTGGTCTCGCCACAGAGAAGTACCTATCCATCCCAAAAAGGTAATCATAATTTTCTGAGTTCTTATGCCATTTATAACTCCGAAATAAGTGCATACACATTTTTTCTTATTTCTCGTATTTTAAGGAATAATATTATAATACATACCAATTTACTCACATACAAATATATTAACAATAATGTCCAAAAATTATTCTATAGAGAAAATAAACTTAAGAATTGAGGAAATTGAATCTCTTTTCTGAAAAGAATCATAACTTGCATCAGTTTCGTATCCGTCATGTTGTCATCTTCTATTGGGATTTCAACTCCACTTGGTATTAACATTTCCTCAGCCACTTCACGATATGGTTTCGAGTTCCTTTGTGTTTTTAGCCTCATGCTATTTCTTGATCTGACGTGAGAAGCAATCTATTCAAAATATCTTAGTTACAGGACTTTCGACCAGAATTAAATTGCACGGTATTGGCTTTTTCTGAGAGAAATATTAATTTTATTCTTTTACATCAATTCCAGTATTTTTTCTGAAGAGACTTGCGGTGTCTCAAACAGTTTTCGACTTGAATTTTCTTGAACTCTCCTGACTGCTGCAGGTGGTGTATCTTGCTTTGAAAACGTCAACAATAAGACAAAGTTGTGATCTTGACTTTTTCTGTTGTGTCAATTTATTTTAACATGTGGTCTTATTTGCCTTTTCTGGTTATTTTAGAAAAAAAATAAAACTCTTGGTTTTGTTCAAAAGGTAAAGTTTATTCACTTGCCTTCTGTTTGAACCTTGCTTCACAAAGTCCAGCTATTTTACAAGTTCTACAATTAAAATATTGTGAACTATTCTAAATAAACATTACCGCATAATAACCTTTATTTCAGAAGTAACGATTGCTTATAGTGATGTTATTTATTTGGTGACCATAGTGATGTTTTGTAAATGG
Source organism: Euclidia mi (assembly GCA_944739405.2). NCBI lineage: Eukaryota > Metazoa > Arthropoda > Insecta > Lepidoptera > Erebidae > Euclidia > Euclidia mi. The sequence goes on from OX123199.2 coordinate 55,809,227, forward strand.
GTATTTCAAACATAAATCAATGAAAAAAACAAAATATAAAACATCTGTTAAAATTTTCGTTGGAATTTACTATTGCATTTTGATACTTATAAAAATTGAGAAATATTCACGTAGCACTTAATCTATACTCTTTACATATAAATAAAATTGAAGTGTGTGTATGTGATATCAAAATTATTATGTTTTTTCAAATGCTTATACTTAGTTACACAATTCTAAGTTCTAAACAACCCTATTTAACATTTTTGTCTGTCTGTCGGTCTGTCTGTCGCTCTGTCGCTCTGTCTGTTGCTCCGTCGATCTGTCGGTCTGTCTGCCTGCCTGTCAAAGATATCATGAAAATAAGTACCTATCATAAAAATTTCATACATATTATTTTTACTCACATTAAAATATTAACAATAAAATATTTAAAATAACCTTAAGAATTGAGGAAACTGAATCTCTTTTGTGAAAAGAATCATAACTTGCATCAGTTTCGTATCCGTCATGTTGTCAACTTCTGTTGGGATTTCAACTCCACTTGTTATTAACATTTCCTTAGCCGCTTCACTAAATGCTTTCGAGTTCCTTTGTGGTTTTGGCCCTAGGCTGTTTCTTGATCTGACGTGAGAAGCAACCTATATAAAATATCTTAGTTACATTACTTTGAAGAAGATTTTCCAGAAGAATTGAATTGCACAGTATTAGCTTTCTCTGAGAGAGCCTCGATAGGTAAGTTGAACGACAAGGCATCCATGCAATTAAAGTATTTTGTGAATCATCGGTGAAAGCTTTGTTATCTCATTACAGAAATTTGTTTTTCGACCAACATTGACTTTGAAGGTACTTTATATTTCGTTGTTCAAATATTATGAAAATCCTTCAATTATAAATTTAACACCAATTCCGTTATATTTCTGAAGACAATTGCGGTTTCTCAAACAGTTTTTGACTTGAATTTTCATGGTCTCTCCTGACTGCTGTAGATGGTGTATCTTGCTTTGAAAACGTCAACTATAAGACAAAGCTGTGATCTTGACTTTTTCTGTTGTTTCAATTAATTTTAGTATGTGGTCTTATTTGCCTTTTCTGGTTATTTTGAAAATAAAGAAAACTCTTGGTTTCGTTCAAAAAGTAAAGTTTATTCGCCTTCTGTTTGTATCTTTCTTCACAAAAGCCAGCTTTTTTACAAATTCTACATCTGAAATATTGTGGAACTTAATTCCAGAAGTAACGATTGCTTCCATTTAGTGACCATAGTCATGTTTTGTAAATTGGTATTGACGAAAAAAGCTGCAAAAACAAAAAAGAAATAGACTTGAGGCACATAAATTCCTATGGCCCTAATTAAACGATAGTTACATAAATCTATGAAAAAAATAAATATACCGGCAAAAGCTTGGGAAACAAAATATAAAACACCTGTTAAAATGTTCATTAGAATTTACTATTGCATTTTAATACGGCTTAAGAATTGAGAGGGTGCATAGGGTTCCCACCAAGAACTTAGGGTCCCAAGCCAACCTCACCTGCAAGTGGTGCACCTGCCGATCAACGGACGAGGCTCTGGCAAACAAAATATCCCAATAAGCGGCAATAGGTTCGTCACCTATTACGTGGGATCAAAACACTGGCGAAAAGTGGGCGTTTAATATGCCTCTGCCTACCCCTTCGGGGAAACAGGCGTGAGTCTATGTATGTATGTATGTATGTTAAAAATTGAGAAATATTCACGCTGTACTTAATCTTTACTCTTTACATATAAATAAAATTGAAGTGTCTGTCTGTGATTTTGTCTGTCTGTCGGTCTGTCTGTCGCTCTGTTGGTCTGTCTGTCTGTCTGTCAAAAATATCATAAAAATAAATGTCATGAAAACTATCATTCATAATATCATTTTAACTCACATACAAATATTAACAGTAATGTGCAAAAAATATTCTATAGACCCATATTTCTTTAAATATTTAAAATACATAACCTTAAGAATTTAGAAACCTGAATCTCATTTATGAAAAGAATCATAACTTTCATCAGTTTCGTATCCGTCATGTTGTCATCTTCTGTTGGGATTTCAACTCCACTTGGTAGTAACATTTTCTTAGCCGTTTCACTAAATGGTTTCCAGTTCCTTTGTGGTTTTGGCCTCATGCTGTTTCTTGATCTGACGTGAGAAGCAAAATTTTCAAAATATCTTAGTTACCTTACTTTCGAGGACATTTTCGAGCAGAATTGAATTGCACGGTATTGGCTTTTTCTGAGAGAGTTTTGATAGGCAAGTAAGGTGTGTTGAACGACAAGGCATCCATGCAATTTACTGAAAATGAAATAGACTTTAGGCAAATAAATCCCTATGGGCCTAATTAAACGATAGTTTGTTGTTTGTAGGAGGACAGGTGGCGCTACCGTCGCGCTAAGTACAATTTGAAAGTGCTCTGTGTTTACTTTTAAATTTAAAATAGTAAAAGTAATTGTTTATAACCAATATATGTGTTAAAATGTTCCATAAGGCGTAAATATAATGCAGAAGTGTTATTATCAACATTGCACGCAAATCTCGCAAATAAAACATAAAAAGATACTCTAGTACGATACACATTAAAATAAGTGATTATTAGTGTGAAGTGAACAAAAAACATACCAAAAAGTGATACGAAAGCATTTTCCATAATTCATCACTCAAATTTCAATCATTTATACATAAACAGTGTTAAAACTCTAAATAAACTTCTAAGTGAGACGGTTTAAATTACGATTCAAACAAATGAATAAATTTTTGCAGCATGAATCATCAATAGCAATTTCCATCTAATTGCTTATGAAGCAAACGCCTATTTTACGTTGGTTATACTAGCTGATCATGGCCCGCTGGGTAAACGACAGACTGAGAATAAGCAACAAGGCAGCAACGGCGTGTGCTCGGGTTCAAATCCAGTATATCGTTACACTTTTTGTGAATCATTTGGGATTTACATTATAATCAAAACACTTCTCATCACACTATCTATCGGATTATAACAGAACTACTATCTGCAACGATGGACCAAACAGAAAATATTACGATCAGACGTGCGCGAGCGCACTCCGATACTAACTTGGATGATAGTTTCAACAATCACACACTAGATGGCACCATGCATAGCGTTCCTGATATATCGGAGGATGAAGATGTCGACATCGTCACCGAACTGAGGAAACAGATTGATGACCTTACTACTAAACTACTGAGTGCAAATAGCGAAATAGACTCTTTGATACTAGAAAATGAGGCGCTAAAAAAGGAGAATCAAAATCTGACCCGCAAGAATTCGATCTATAAACAAATTGTGTCTAGTCCAATCCAATCCCCGCTAAAAACCCCTAAAAAATGCTCAAATCAGAAGAAAGAATCTCGCAGTAATAAGCAAACCCAAACAGATTTTCCCATATTAAATGAAAGTTTTAATATAGAAAAAGGAGATGAACAAAATACTGTAGTTCAACATTCCAGTACACAGATGAAGCTACCTGACAGGATTAATGTGGAAAAAATATCTGATACAATGTCCTATTCACAGACCGTAGTTAGAAATAGACTCTGCATCATTAGTGCAAATAAAATCAACAACATATTAGCCTTAGCAGAAGAATATTTCCTTGACAACTACCACATATGTCACTACCTCACACCAAATGTTGGAATAAAGGCTCTCTTACAGGATATACAAAGTAAAGTATCAAATTTTACAATGAATGACTTTTGCATAATTATGGTTGGTGAGGAAGACTTTAAAAAGACTCAAAACTATTATGATATAATAACTGACATTAGATATATACTACAGGACATTAAAAATACTAATATTATAATTACTTTACCAACATTCAAATTTAATTACTATTATAATGGCAATAATTTATATAACACAAGACTGGAGGTATTTAATAATATGTTATATATGGACATTATCACACATGAGCATGCCTATCTTCTGGACTCTAACTTGAATTTAAGTTACCACCATACTTTGTATACACGCTCTGGATCCTTAAATAATCGTGGTATGAGGGCTTTATTTGGTGACCTCTTGGATCTGTTGTTGGCAATCAAACAAGAAAATACAAACAGTGTAAAGGAAAAACTATCACGTGATGAATTCGCAGAATCTCAATCCCTTTTTCGCCCCTAAATATTTAAATATACTCCACCAAAATATTGCTGGGCTGCGGACAAAGTCACATTTATTAACAGTCTGTATACAGGAATTATTAGAAAAAAAATCTGATGTTGATGTCATTTGTCTCACCGAACACTTTATGATGTCTGGACATGAGAACTCTTGTTTGATTCCTAACTATAACTTAGTATCGTGTTACTCTAGAACTGACTCAAAAAGAGGTGGGTCTTGTATTTTTGTAAAAAAAGGGCATAACTGCAAAGAAATATCAGTCCTAACAGGATATTCGATCCGTTCAGCTTTTGAGTGTTGTGCTATTGAGCTGACGGACTATAACATTATTGTTGTCTGTGTGTATAGAGTACCCTTAGCTAGTAACATAGATATATTTTTTGATAAATTGAACATGGTCCTAATGTTTCTTTATAAACACTATCATAAGCATTATATTGTTATTGCAGGGGACTACAATATTAATGTCCTAATTAGGAATAAGTTAACAATTGAATTGGAATGTTTGCTACTAAATTACAATTTAAAACTACAATTAAAAGAACCTACAAGACATGTAAGCAAAACATGCATAGACAACTTTGCCCATAACTTTGGAAAAAAATGTAAGTCTGAGGTAATTGAGTTAGCACTGTCTGACCACACTGCACAATTGCTGAAATGTCAAGTAAAAAATATATGTTTAATTAAGTACTGGAAAATCAGGCAACGGGATTTTTGTATGGAAAACCAGGCAAAATTCAAATACTGTATAGGCCAAATGAGATTTCCAGATATGTACAGTACTTGTGATCCAAACATAGCATATAATACTTTCTTTGATACATTTAAGTTATTTTATAATCTTTGCTTTCCCCACAGAACTATAACCATACACAACCACAAAAAACCCAAGTGGATTTCACGGGGTATTAGGACTTGTAGTGTTAAGAAGCGCGAATTACTGTGGAAATATAGAAAAAACCCAAGTATAGATAACAAATCAAAATTGATGCAATACAACAAAAGACTGAAAAAAATTGTGACTTTAACCAAACGAGCGCAAAATAATTACAATATAATAAATTCAAGGAATAAGGCAAAAGCTGTATGGCAAACTATAAATGCTGCAAAGCAAAATAGGCCTTTAGAATCTATACCATATATTAAATTTAATAATAATATTGTGACAAATCCGTATGACATATCAAATGAATTTAATAATTATTTTGTAGATAAGATAACACCCATTAATACTATGCTTAAGAACCAACATAAACAATACCTAACATCTAGACCTAACTCAATATGTGTGAAGCCATGTTTGCCAGACGATATAAAGCAAATTATAAAAGGTCTAAAAAATACAAATAGTGTAGGTTATGACGATATCTGCACTAAAATAATTAAGTTAGTAACAGAAAGTATCTCACAACCTCTTAGCTACATTGTAAACCTATCTATAGAAGCTGGTGTATACCCCGAAAAACTAAAAGTTGCAATAATTAAACCAATTCATAAAAAAGATAGTAAAGAAAACATGAATAATTATAGACCTATTGCCCTTATATCAGTCTTCTCAAAAATTATTGAAAAATACATATATAATGAATTTCTTAAATATTTTGAAACCCATAATATTTTAGTTAAAGAACAAAAAGGATTTAGACAGAATAAAAGTATCAACCTTGCTATATATGAATTTTTAGAAATTATAATGTCCAATGTCGACAAGCGAATACCAATCTGCGCCATCTTTATGGATATGACGCAAGCTTTTGATCACGTGGTACATGACATTTTATTATATAAGCTAGAGACATATGGTATAAGAGGCAATATTTTGAAATTAATAGAATCTTACCTCAAAAACCGTACTCAATACACACAAATTAATAAAATTAATGTTAGAACTAAGATGGAGGATACATACCTATCAAATGAACGTAAAATAAAATACGGAGTCCCACAAGGAAGTGTATTGGGTCCATTACTCTTTATAACTTACATAAATGACCTTCCAAATGCAAACTCTAACCCAATGACGCTCTTTGCTGATGACAGCACCGTTGCAATTAAATGTAAGGACAGACTATCTTATGAGCATGATATGAACAGTACTCTTAATGCAATTATTAAATGGCTGGACATTAATAATCTTAAGGCAAACATAGCGAAAACTAAAATAATGCATTTTAATCAGCGTATAAAAGCAATCACACCTAACATTATATATAAGGGTGAACCTGTATCGGCAGTGCAATCAACAACCTTTCTCGGCCTTACTGTGGATAGCAAGTTAAATTGGAAATCTCAGATCGAAACACTGTGCAAAAGAATAAACAGATCAGTATATGCGCTACATGAATTAAAACAGATTTCAAGTGTTGATACTTTAATAACTGCATATCATGGTTTAGTTGCTTCAGTCCTGAGGTATGGTGTCGTTTTTTGGGGAAATTCGACTGACATAGACTTAATTTTTAAAGCACAAAAGCGGTGCATAAGGGCTATGTTTGGGCTCCAAATGATCGAAACCTGTAAGCCGTTCTTCCAGAGGTACAAAATTTTATCACTCCCAAGCCTATATATATATGAGGTTGCAACATTTGTTAAGGTAAATAAAAGTTTATTCACATTAGCCTCAGAAGCCAATAATAGACGACAACGTGACGCATTTCGCCTTTGTCTGCGCCGCCCCTATACCACTTTAATGCACAAAAGTGTCTTTCACATGGCACCTGTAATTTTCAATAAATTACCTAAAGAAATAAGGGCGATGAACACTGCTGCATTTAAGAAAAATCTAAAGAACCTTTTAAATAATAAATGTTATTATAACTTAAAAGAATATTTAAATGATACATTTTCAAACTAAGACCTCATATTAATGACCTCAACTAATGAATAATAAATTATAATTGATGTATGTATAATAATATTAATAATTAATGAATTGATAATGAATTGACATATAGGAATGACATTGAAATAATTTAATTGTTGTAATTGTAAGAATAATTTATATTAATTTATTTTATTAGTTACTAGTACTAATTTTATATATTTATTTCAGTGTCAATATTGATTTTGACAAACTATGACCATATTTATGTTTACATTTTGCAAGCCTTATGGTAAAATCACTTGAAACATGTATTCCTAATAACACCATTGTAACAGTGTTTTCTGCAAAATAAATAATTTGATTGATTGATTGATTTGTTGCCGCACTACAATCTATATTCTTTACATATTGATAAAATTGAACTGACGTCTGTGATATCAAAATATTTTTTTTTAAGTACTTATAATTATTCACACGATTCTTATCCTTAAACAACCCTTTTTAACATTTTTGTCTGTCTGTCTTTCGATTTGTCCGTGTTTAACTCAGAGATGGCTGAACTGATTCAAACTTTCGCTGGAATGTAGAGGACTTTATACACATATAGGCTACAATTTGATCCGGTAGGTAGCATTGTTGTCGCATTACCGAATCTTTACTTTTTCTACTCATCTATACATATAAATAAAATCAAAGTATCTGTCTGTGATTTCAAAATAATTACATATATTTTTTCAAGTGCTTATAGAACCTAAGTTACACGATTCTAAGTCCTAAACACCTCTATTTACCATTTTTGTCTGCATGTCTGTCTGTCTGTCTGGCTTTCTGTCCCTTCGGGGAAATCGTTGCAATGGCACCGCTCCTCAGAATCATCGACAGCTGACCTCGCCTTCAAGATCGACGTCCGAGCCTTGAGGGGCGCGATGTAGCAGTACCTACATACAGAGACGTCGAAGTCAATCAACACGGCGACGTGTGCAAGCGGTGTTCTCACACGCAATAACTACAAATTCATATATGAAGAAGTTCTCGAGTCTTCCGTCGGACTATTGCCCACCAGGCACGATCAAAAAGTCAGGTTAGAGGATCAACATCTTATTGCTCCACAAGTTCTCTGTTATTTTACCATCCTATTTGTAACGTGCATGTACTATTTTGCATAATAGGTATCAAAAAAGGGAACCTTGTGCAAGCTGTTGTAGCAAGCATGTATCAGAACTGACAAAAGTCTGTCTTATTTAAACCAAGCAAAAGTTAACTTGTTTTCATAGTTTTTGTAAAAATGATAAAGTTACATTTGCTGTCTACAAACACAAATTTGACGCAAGCACAAGCACACAAGCACGCATAATATGACGTTTGGTTCTTGTTTGATTATTGTTATTTATATTGCTATTTAATAAAGTCCACTACACACAAAGTCAACTCCAGTTCAACTGATCCGAATCTGAAAATTCTTTCATTTTGAAAAGGTTCTTTATTCCTGACTGCTTCAGGCTATAAATCATTTGAAGTTAAGTATTATAAAGCATAAATATTTTAAAAACATCTTGCACAGAACAATTAGTTAAATACATAAAACTTACGTAATATAAAATTAATTATCATTAAGCCGTGTGGTTGACGGCATAGAATACAAGTGTCACCACCCCCTATCTTCCCGTGGGTGTCGTAAGAGGCGACTAAGAGATAACACGATGCAAATACCATCTTTGCGTAGAGACGGAAAACTCGACATCACACCCTATACGACTGCCTGGTTGGTCTCGCGGCATAAATGTGCGCGTGGGATCGGGAGGTCCCGGGTTCGATTCCTGGGCCGGGCAGTGTTATTGGGCTTTTCTGTCACGAAATTCTCAGTAGCAGCACGGAGTCTGGAAATATGCCCGGTACGGCAATAGGCTCGCCCCTTATTACGTGGCACTAAAGTATATCTGGCGAAAAGTGGGTGTAGAAATACACCTCTGCCTACCCCTTCGGGGATAAAAGGCGTGACGATATGTATGTATGTTATCATTTAAAATTTTAACAAATTTTGACTTCAGATCTTCAAACAAAAAATACTTACGAAAGTCGTTAAATAAATATCTGCTAATAGTGCGGCGAAAACAAACATAAAGAATGACCTCATTGGGAACTTCCTCCTGTTTTTAGGGTTCCGTACCTCGAAAGGAAAAAACGGAACCCATATAGGATCACTTTGTTGTCCGACCGTCTGTCAAGACCCATTTTTTAAATCCCGCCTGGGCATCGCAGCGCCGTGATCCGGTTGCGGCTCTAAATACGGCTGTTCTCTCGCCCCCGACCCTAGTTCTGTCTATGGGGCGAGACGTCTTGGAAGGCCGTCGCCTCCTTCTGCGAGAAATCCACCGCCCTCTCCCCAACCGCAGGTCCGGACATCGAGGACGTCGAATAAGGGACGACCTCCGACCACCCTAACTTTTATTGACTGTTTGCGGACGGTGAGTGGAAAAAGGCGAGGAGGTGGCGTAGTGTAGAAAAAAAAATGTTTTCGAAAACAAATATTCAGGCCCTCAATGTCTGTGAGTGTGTTTTTGTGTCCTTCCCAATATCTCAAACACATTAGTGTTTGAGTCAAATTTATTTGACCCTAAATATATAATTCATGTATCCCAGTATTCTGTTTTTTCACCTAATGTGGCTAATGCGCTGAGGTTTATCTGAACTATGTCAAGTAATTGTCTCAAACACAACAAGGATTCTTTCTCAATATTATTTGAGTTGTATGTATAATGCATGAATGTGATTTCCTGTCAGCTGTCGTTTGTTATCATATCTTTCACACAACAATTTCCACGCTACTTCAAAGTTGTCACCTGTAATTTCTAATGATTTTATAACTAATGATTCACTGCCCGACAGTGAATGAACGCAAGGAGTGAAGTTTTGAATGTTATCTAATGTTCTATGTGTAAGGAGTGATTGAAATGTGTCTCTGTTCTCAAGCCAATCCTGATGATCAGCCGAGAAGTGTGGCAAGTCAATAGTACTGTAGGTAGTTTGGTAAATAATTTGGTCCCACCTGAATGATCCTTGTCTGACTCTGGATTAGTTACCGGCTTGTCATTGAAATGAATAAGCCGGGAAGCCTGTGCCACCAACAGCTGGTAATCATTTTCAAATTGTTCACTTTCTGAGTCTGGTTCATGGGTGAACTCTGAGATGTCAGCGTTCAATTCAATTAGTGTCTGAACGTCCTGGAAAGATTTATGTATTGTTTTTAACTCCAAAAGTCTGTTTTTTAATTCAATGAGTTGGATATCTGTTATTTTTTTATGGGCATTCTGCCCATAAAAAAAGAGGTTAATATATTTTTTAAATAATGTGACTTTCTTTTTATCAATGCCACGTTGTTTGATTAATTCTGTATCATCAGGTTTATTACCTTTGATGTCCATTGCTGTGACTTAACGACATACAATGTTGCAAAAGAAATAAGGAATATATGAGCAGGCAAATGTTATCATACTTTGTGTAAATGGTTGTGTAATACTTAAATTATAGCAGCAAGCGGCAGAAATCAAGGCTGTGCAAAGCTTGGGTGCACAGCTAACACGTGCCGGGCGAAGGCCTAGGTCGCATGCGCGTGGGATGACCATTGGGGGCTCCTTATTGAGGCAATATCTAATTGGCTGGCAATATCAGGTTGGCAAGCTATCCAGATGCTGGGGAATGTTATTGTGACTTTAGTATTATGAAAAAATAGCTAATTTGATGTGAGGTAATGACATGAGATGTCATGAAATGTTGATGTTTTCTGAAAATTTTTGCTTATGTTTGATTGAAATGAATTTGTACTTAGTTTGATAACATAATTATCATAAATATATAAGTCTGAAAGGTCTGATTCATATTTGCTTTGTAAAAGCAATAAAACACTCTGATAATACTTTTGCCCGACCCGGGAATCGAAACCGGGACGTCGGTTCAGCAGTCGCATACGCTATCCACTGGATCACGGAGGCAGTACAATCGTCCTACTACCTGTTAATAAATAAACTAATTTGACAGATGATAAAAAATTACTTTACTGCGAGGTGAAAATCAATATTATAAAAAAAAGATCTATATAATAATAGTACGATGTTTTACCTGTTTGTGTTTTAGCAATAAGATACCAAATCTGTGATTTTGTTTATATGCACAAAACCCTCTACCTCTACTCTCACTAATATTTAATTTAATATAAAAAATAATGTTGCTTAGGTTTAAGCGCAAGGATTTTTGTTGTGAAAGAATAGGGTAGTTTCCAGGGTCAATATAATTACATTTTATTTAGTCCGTATTTTAGATTATAAAAAATATTGGACACGTATTTTTCTTTTTTCGATTAAATAAAAATAACAAAGATATAGCCCATTAAAGTTACGTGTGACGTCATCTAGTGCTAAAAAATGCAGCACGGCGTGACGTTATACGTGACTTTAATGGGCTATATCTTGATAATTTTTGGTTTAATTTACAAATAAAAAAATACGTATCGCTTATTTTTGAATAATCTAAAGGACGGACTTATAATTTGTTTTTTGTCAACTAGCCTATTATTGCAATTATAGGCAGAATAACTTTCACTTCTTTGTCACCTTCTTAACATTGCCCACGGTTGTGATATATCCCCATAAGATTCTCTTATTATTCCAAGAAGAACCTGAGGATCACAAAAATGTCAAGTCATTATGACATAAATGAGTTAAAGCTGAACGTCGAATACAATTTAATTATAGATATGTTTATTATAATCAGAATGGAACATACAATTAATTATGACTTGTCTTCTTAATAATAATATCAAACATATACTAAAACTACTTAAAAATCGTCAATATTTGGTAGGCCTGAGATGCCATAGTCTTATTTTCATTTAGGAACCAAATATTTACCTTAAAGTTTGTCACTAGCGATGGCTATTAACCACTTAATTAAATAATTCGCAATAAACTGTTCTATTAGCGAGCAACCAGGACACACACCTTCCTGATGTTCACTACATACATTTGCTGCAATAAAAACCAACCAACTCCTCCCCGAATAGGTATATTTTGTCGCTGGGGATGTTCTTTTAATCCTGCCTTTCAGTTCGATAACTCTTGGTTCCTATATTTTGCTGGGAAATAAGACGCTCAATTGGCACACGATCTTGCTAGATAGAATTACACTTTTTTGAAATATTGACGTCAGATCACTTTTAATTGTAGATTATTCGTTTTTTTATATTATAATGAAACCGTTTATACATGCCATGTTACTGATTGACCGTTACTACTTCATAATAATACAAAAAAATACAATGTTTACCACTTGTGCACTGGGCAAGTATTTTCTTTAAACGCACGCGCGGGGCACAGGTGTAGCTCACCAACTTCTAGGACGATTTTTGCGCAGGTCCTTATGCCGATCTAATAGGCATTCTACTAGTAGGAGCGGGGAGAACCAATCGAGGAATACACAAGACGATTGCGCTGTGGCATACCTAGTTCCGCCAAAATATGATAATATTACACCCTGGGCTAATTATGTAGCCCACGCGTGTACTCTAGTGTTAGTTTTGACAGTTTTCATGTCGAACTCTTATAAATTAGTAAAATAATATACGTTTAGTGCAAAACAAATATTACGGTCGAATGTTACTTCATTCAGTATTACTGATTAAAGCTCATCCTGGTTTTTATTTAATTACCACTTACCCCGTGCCTCAGCGAGTACGTTAATCCGTCGGTTCTGGTTGTCATGCAGATCTTTGATAGTTGTTATAGGGAGTGAGTACCCCAAAGTACCCCAAGTGAGTATTCCAAATAAACTGGACGTAGTCTAAGCCATGGCATATCGTTATCCCTTGGAGTAGCGGAGGTCAGACAGGCAGTCGCTCTGTGGCAAAGCTGATATTCAGCCGAATCCGGTTTAAGAGCAAGGACTTTTGTTCTGAAATAATTATTGCCATTATAGGCAGAATAATTTTCACTTCTTTGTCATCTTCTTAACATTGCCCACGGCTGCGATATATCCCCATAAGATTTATTATTCCAAGAAGAACCTGAGGCTCGCCAAAATGTCAATTCATTATGACATAAATGAGTTCAATCTGAAACTGGATTATAAAACACTGCCATACGTTTTTAGTCCTCTAACCGAAATCTCAAAATTATTATAATGCAGATGTTGGTGCCAATTCAAACGGTGACGATGTTTCACTGATGGCACTAAGGATCATGACATACATTATTATGATACACCTATTATTATATCGTACAATCTATTAACTTTCACTCTTTTGACTATGTGAGTTCTCGATGGTCTAGCTTGTGGAAACGGCCCTTCGTCATATTCATCTGTAGTCAATACCGATTGCTTATGATGATGAGTTAGGTATCTGCCTTGTTTCAGCGCTGCAGCAACGCTAACCCGCTAAGTTGACTCATTAATTATTTAAAATAAACTAAATCACATAAATGGGTTCGTAAATTACGCCTGGATAGTTTAACGACCGCCAAAATCGTGCTCGGTATTTCTGGCCAGACCGTCATTATTGAGACAATGGAATTATTTACGATAAACTGTTACCAGATAATGCTATTTCACTAGGCAGTCATTTCGAAAGCTATTTCTTGTCAGCGGTTCGTCGGTGGATCCACTCTCTCAAGTACTTTTTAGCGCTGCCGTTTATTCGGTGTCGCGACATTTATAGGTTCTGCAGCGGCGGAACATTTAGTCCTGTTTTAAATGTTATGTTATTTAAAGTAAGAAGATAGTGCCTTTAGTTTCGCATTGTCGCAACTGAAGCAGTTTATAACTCTTCTGCAGACTTTTAACGATCTAGATTTTTTTTTGCCAGACTAAACATTTATATGTCATAGATTTCTTGTATGATCTCACTTCCTAACTCGGCTGGTGTTCTTCGGTGTTGACGGTCATTCTCAAGTCTCATCCGCCTGACTGACTACTAGAAGATTTATGATATTATGTAGTCATCGTCTTTTTAAAAATTGACTTTATTATATGGTACATATTGGTTTCAACTTAGGGGTAGTGCACTGAGCAGTCTAGTACTCTACTCAAGAGTTGTGACGATCGCTGAAGTTTCTTGCCAGGTAGCTTATTATTGTGACGTAAATTTTACGGTACTACGTTTAAAAACGCAACGATTTTGTCTTAATACGTTTGGGAAAATTGTACTGCGCTTTTTACATGTTTGTTTTGTTATTGGACAAACCATGCACTCCCCTATTCTAGATAGTCGATATCAGACTGATATTTTAATGATATTATCTCATAGCCCGAAATTTGTGCCTCGTGTGATGGTATTTTATTGCAGATGGTAACATCAGATTAACTAAGTTTCACCCTTGGCAGCGCATAGTTCATTATAAGTATTGAAGAGTTGTTAAGATCGTCAAATGCTCGTGCCAGTAATTACGGCATAGATATTTTATACGATAACCTGTTCGAAATTATTGCTATTTCATTAGGTTGTCATTTCAAATAGTAGCTGTTTCTTGTTGGAACTCATTTAAAAACGTCGCTGCTATTATTACATTAGAGTAAAAATATCCAAGTTTATTATGTCAGTTACACGATATATTGGATCAATCGCTATGTTTTACCACTCCGAGGTAAGGTTAGCCACACACTACATGAGTTTAGGAGTACTACATCTGAGGCTCTTTATCTACATTAATTCTGGCCACGGACATGATCTGTAAAGTTACTTCACGTGTCATAGGAATATTTTTAAAGCATCCAGTAGGTACCTGACATTCCTTAGAGACGATGCCATGTTTTCAATTGCTGTCGCTGCTTTACTGATTAAAGACCTACACTTATAAGTATAAGTCAAAATTTCTATCCTTCAGTGGTATCGTCGGCCTTATAACTTACGTTGTTGCCTTGTAGTGCTTGTTAGCGTCCCTTGAATCTGACCAGATCCTTTGCCATTTTCAACTGCCAGTTGTCCATTTCCTGCTACGCAGAAGGAAGCCTGCGTTAAGTTTACAATAAAATGTGTCACCCAGTGTGTGATCATCAAGTGTGTATTAATTAATTATTGATTAATACTAGTCTTTATTTTCATGATGATATGTGAACTTTTTCTGATAGAAGAAGGTGGCTTCAGCTCGCTAGAGTTGCAGCCCAAAATTCTTCTGAAGAGTAATAATGATAATAAAAAAATATTTGCAGACTACACATAATTGTCATAGGTTTTCATACGATGACAGAGTTTCATATGCCAGCGGTGAAGAAATATATTGCGAGGTAACCTGCATGTCTGCTAATTTCCGTAATGTTCTCTTAAGACATGTGAGGTCTGCCAAACCGCACTTGGCCAGCTTGGTGGACTAAGTCTAGTGTGATTTGTTGATGCCCGTGTTCCACTCGGGTGGTAGTTCTGTGGTAGTTCTTCACCTTCATAAGGAAATGGAAATACTAAAAATTAAATTAAATTTGTTGAAATAGAGTTCATACACTAAAACATGACTTTCTCAATGGAAAAGAGACTCTTACGGAGACTTGTACATAATATAAGGTCAGTCTCTGTTGCAGGATCGATCGATCAGGTCGGTATCTTTGGTTTGATCTCATCTGATAAAATATATAATTTTCCGGCACTCACACTAAGGCCTGCCATGTGGCAGATCATCTGAGACTTGTTGAAATTTTTATTTTATTTGATTGTACATGGTTGCTTTAGCTCCTTGCAGTCGCACCCTTAGCAGCTCATGACTGTTTTCATGTCAAATTCTTATGAATCAGTAAAATAATATGCATTTAGTGCAAAACAAATATTACGGCCGAAGTTTTACTGATTAAAGCTCATTCTGGTTTTATTTTGTATAACCGCTTGCCCCGTGCCTCGGAGAGTACGGTATTCCGTCGGTCCTGGTTGTCATGAAGATCTTTGATAGTTGTTATACGAGTGGGGAGTGAATACTTTCGAAATAAACTGGATCTAGTCTAAGCCATAGAATATCGTTATCTCTTGGAGTAGCGGAGGTCAGACAGGCAGTCGCTCTATGGCAAAGCTGATATTCAGCCGGATCCGGTTTAAGAGCAAGGACTTTTGTTCTGAAATAATTATTGCAATTAGAGGCAGAATAACTTTCACTGGATGTGCACATATGGTATTTGTCCGTCACCAACGCCGTCGCGGCTTGCGCTTGTGAGTTTTGAAAAGCTAATGAGAGTAACATTGCCAGTTGGTTGGGTCGGCTAGTGGTCAGCTGTTTTGAGGCTGTCACTTTTTTGAACAATTTCGTTGAAAACGGTTTCGCTCCTGCCGTTATTTGCAGGTGACGCATATGATATTATATAGTCATCGTTTTTCACGATGACATGAACGCAGGCGGGATCTATGCCTCGCTCTCATAACTCTAGAATAAGCTTCTCTTCGGCGTCGGTATATATGATAATAATTCCTAGCGAAGCGCTCTTCGCACTAGGCTGGCTACACCCGCTGCGTTAAGCGCCTGTGAGATATTATATCGCAATACCGAGTATTACGTTTCAAGATCTATATCTTGCAACGGATGGACTTTTGTTAACCGATATCTTTCAAAAATCCACATGTTGGCATAGTACACAGCCACAGCTGTTCCGAGGCTGTCACTATTTTTAACAATTTCGTTGAAAACGGTTTCGCTCCTGCCGTTATTTGCAGATGACGCATATGATTTTATATAGTCATCGTTTTTCAGGACGACTTGAACGCAGGCGGGATCTATGCCTCTCTCTTTTAACTCTAGAATAAGCTTCTCTTCGGCGTCAGTATATATGGTAATAATTCCTAGCGAAGCGCTCTGCGGACTAGGCTGGCTCCATCCACTGCGTTTAGCGACTGTGAGATATTATATCGCAATACGGAGATTAACGTTTCAAGATCTATACCTTAAAACGGATGGACTTTTGTTAACCGATATCTTTAAAAAATCCACATGTTGGCACAGTACACAGCCACAGCTGTTTCGAGGCTGTGACTATTTTTAATAATTTCGTTGAAAACGGTTTCGCACCTGCCGTTATTTGCAGGTGACGCATATGATAGTATATAGTCATCGTTTTTCACGATGTCATGAACGCAGGCGGAATCTATGCCTCTGCTCATAACTCTAGAATAAGCTTCTCTTCGGCGTCAGTAGATATGGTAATTATTCCTAGCGAAGCGCTCTTCGCAATAGGCTGGCTCCACATAATGCGTTAAGCGCCTGTGAGATATTATATCGCAATACGGAGTATTACGTTTAAAGATCTATACCTAACAACGGATGGACTTTTGTTAACCGATATCCTTAAAAATTCCACATGTTGGCATAGTACACAGCCAAAGCTGTTTCGATGCGGTCACTTTTTTCAACAATTTCGTTGAAACCGGTTTTGCCCCTGCCGTTATTTGCAGGTGACGCATATGATATTTTATTATATAGTCATCATTTTTCACAATAACATGAACGCAGGCAGAATCTATGCCTCTGTCTCATAACTCTAAAATAAGCTTCTCTTCGGCGTCAGTTTATATGGTAATTATTCCTAGCGAAGCGCTCTGCGGACTAGGCTGGCTCCATCCACTGCGTGTAGCGCCTGTGAGATATAATATCGCAATACGGAGTTTTACGTTTCAAGATCTATACCTTAAAACGGATTGACTTTTGTTAACCGATATCTTTCAAAAATTCCACATGTTGGCACAGTACACAGCAACAGCTGTTTAAAGGCTGTCACTATTTTTAAAAATTTCGTTGTAAACGGTTTCGCTCCTGCCGTTAGTTGCAGGTAACGCATATGTTATTATATAGTCATCGTTTTTCACGATGACATGAACGCAGGCGGGATCTATGCCTCTGTCTCATAACTCTAGAATAAGCTTCTCTTCGGCGTCAGTATATATGGTAATTATTCCTAGCGATACGCTGTTCGGACAAGGCTGGCTCCACCTTCTGGTGGAGCCAGCCTTGTCAGCCAGCAATACGGAGTATAACGTTTAAAGCTCTATACCTAACAACGGATGAGCTTTAGTTAACCGACATCTTTCAAAAATTCCACATATTGGCACAGTATACAGCGACAGCTGTTTCGAGGGTGTCACTATTTTAAACAATTTCCTTGAAAACGGTTTTCCTCCTGCCGTTATTTGCAGGTGACGCATATGATAATAAATAGCCATCGTTTTTTACGATGACATGAACGCAGGCGGGATCTATGCCTCTCTCATAACTCTCGAATAAGCTTCTCTTCGGCGTCAGTATTCATATATGGTAATAATTCCTAGCAAAGTGCTCTTCCGACAAAGCTGGCTCCACCCACTGCGTTGAGCGCCTGTGAGATATTATATCGCAATACGGAGTCTTACGTTTCAAGATCGATACCTTTTAACGGATGGACTTTTGTTAATTGATATCTTTAAAAATTCCACATGTTGGCACAGTACACAGCCCCAGCTGTTTCGAGGCTGTCACTATTTTATATAATTTCGTTGAAAACGGTTTCGCTCCTGCCGTTATTTGCAGGTGACGCATATGATATTTTATTATACAGTTATCATTTTTCACGATGACATGAACGCAGGCGGGATCTACGCCTCTCCCTCAAAACTCTAAAATAAGCTTCTTTTCGGCGTCAGTATATATGGTAATAATTCCTAGCGAAGCGCTCTTCGCACTAGGCTGGCTACACCCGCTGCGTTAAGCGCCTGTGAGATATTATATCGCAATACGGAGTATTACGTTTCAAGATCTATACCTTGCAACGGATGGACTTTTGTTAACAGATATCTTTCAAAAATCCACATGTTGGCATAGTACACAGCCACAGCTGTTCCGAGGCTGTCACTAATTTTAACAATTTCGTTGAAAACAGTTTCCCTCCTGCCGTTACTTGCAGGTGACGCATATGATATTATAATGTCATCGTTTTTTACGATGATATGAACGCAGGTGAGATCTATTCCTCGGTCTCATAACTCTAGAATAAGCTTCTCTTCGGCGTCAGTATATATGGTAATTATTCCTAGCGAAGCGCTCTTCGCACTAGGCTGGCTACACCCGCTGCGTTAAGCGCCTGTGAGATATTATATCGCAATACGGAGTATTACGTTTCAAGATCTATACCTTGCAACGGATGGACTTTTGTTAACCGATATCTTTCAAAAATCCACATGTTGGCATAGTACACAGCCACAGCTGTTCCGAGGCTGTCACTATTTTTAACAATTTCGTTGAAAACAGTTTCCCTCCTGCCGTTACTTGCAGGTGACGCATATGATATTATATATTCATCGTTTTGACGATGACATGAACGCAGGCGAGATCTATGCCTCCCTCACACAACTCCAGAATAAGCTTCTCTTCGGCATCAGTATATATGGTAATAATTCCTAGCGAAGCGCTCCTCAGACTAGGCTGGCTCTACCCACTGCCTTAAGCACCTGTGAGATATTATATCGCAATACGGAGTCTGACGTTTCAAGATCTATACCTTAAAACGGATGGAATTTTGTAAACCGACATCTTTAAAAAAATCCACATGTTGGCACAGTACACAGCCACAGTTGTTTCGAGGCTGTCACTATTTTTGTCAATTTCGTTGAAAATGGTTTCCCTCCTGCCGTTATTTGGATGTGACGCATATGATATTATATATTCATCGTTTTTCACGATGACATGAATGCAGGCAGGATCTATGCCTTACTCTCATAACTCTAGAATAAGCTTCTCTTCGGCGTCAGTATATATGGTAATAATTCCTAGCGAAGCGCTCCTCGGACTTGGCTGGCTCCACCCACTGCGTTGAGTGCCTGTGAGATATTATATCGCAATACGGAGTCTAGCAATTCACGATCTATACCTTAAAACGGATGGACTTTTGTTAACTGATATCTTTCAAAAAGTCCTCATGTTGGCACAAAACACAGCCACAGCTGTTTCGAGGCTGTCACTATTTTAAACAATTTCGTGGAAAACGGTTTCGCTCCTGCCGTTATTTGCAGGTGACGCATATGATATTATATAGTCATCGTTTTTCACGATGACATGAACGCAGGCGGGATCTGTGCCTCAGTCTCATAGCTCTAGAATAAGCTTCTCTTCGACGTTAGTAAATTTGGTAATTATTCCTAGCAAAGCGCTCTTCGGACAAAGCTGGCTTCCCCCACTGCGTTGAGCACCTGTGAGATATTTTATCGCAATACGGAGTCTTACGATACAAGATCTATACCTTTAAACTGATGGACTTTTGGTAACCGATATCTTTCAAAAAATCCACATGTTGGCACAGTACACAGCCACAGCTGTTTCGAGGCTGTGATTATTTTTAATAATTTCGTTGAAAACGGTTTCCCTCCTGCCGTTATTTGCAGGTGACGCATATGATCTTTTATTATATACTTAGTCATCGTTTTTCACGATGACATGAACGCAGGCGGAATCTATGCCTCCGTCTCATAACTCTAGAATAACCTTCTGTTCGGCGTCAGTATATATGGTAATTATTCCTAGCGAAGCGCTCTGCGGACTAGGCTGGCTCCATCCTTTGCGTTTAGCGCCAGTGAGATATTATATCGCAATACGGAGTTTAACGTTTAAAGATCTATACCTAACAACGGATGGACTTTTTTTAACCGATATCTTTCAAAAACTCCACATGTTGGCATAGTACACAGCCACAGCTGTTTCGAGGCTGTCACTATTTTAAACAACTTTGTTGAAAACGGTTTCGCTCCTGCCGTTATTTGCAGGTGACGCATATGATATTTTATTATACAGTTATCATTTTTCACGATGACATGAACGCAGGCGGGATCTACGCCTCTCCCTCATAACTCTAAAATAAGCTTCTTTTCGGCATCAGTATATATGGTAATAATTCCTAGCGAAGCGCTCTTCGCACTAGGCTGGCTACACCCGCTGCGTTAAGCGCCTGTGAGATATTATATCGCAATACGGAGTATTACGTTTCAAGATCTATACCTTGCAACGGATGGACTTTTGTTAACCGATATCTTTCAAAAATCCACATGTTGGCATAGTACACAGCCACAGCTGTTCCGAGGCTGTCACTATTTTTAACAATTTCGTTGAAAACAGTTTCCCTCCTGCCGTTACTTGCAGGTGAGGCATATGATATTATATATTCATCGTTTTGACGATGACATGAACGCAGGCGAGATCTATGCCTCCCTCACACAACTCCAGAATAAGCTTCTCTTCGGCATCAGTATATATGGTAATAATTCCTAGCGAAGCGCTCCTCAGACTAGGCTGGCTCCACCCACTGCCTTAAGCGCCTGTGAGATATTATATCGCAAAACGGAGTCTGACGTTTCAAGATCTATACCTTAAAACGGATGGAATTTTGTAAACCGACATCTTTCAAAAATTCCACATGTTGGCACAGTACACAGCCACAGCTGTTTCGAGGCTGTGACTATTTTTAATAATTTCGTTGAAAACGGTTTCGCTTCTGCCGTTATTTGCAGGTGAAGCATATGATATTATAATGTCATCGTTTTTCACGATGATATGAACGCAGGTGAGATCTATGCCTCGGTCTCATAACTCTAGAATAAGCTTCTCTTCGGCGTCAGTATATATGGTAATTATTCCTAGCGAAGCGCTCTTCGCACTAGGCTGGCTTCACCCACTGCGTTGAGCACCTGTGGGATATTATATCGCAATACGGAGTCTTACGTTTCAAGATCTATACCTTAAAACGGATGGACACTTGTATACCCGTATCTTTAAAAAAATCCACATGTTACACAGTACACAGCCACAGCTGTTTCGAGGCTGTCACTATTTTTGTCAATTTCGTTGAAAATGGTTTCCCTCCTGCCGTTATTTGGATGTGACGCATATGATATTATATATTCATCGTTTTTCACGATGACATGAATGCAGGCGGGATCTATGCCTTACTCTCATAACTCTAGAATAAGCTTCTCTTCGGCGTCAGTATATATGGTAATAATTCCTAGCGAAGCGCTCCTCGGACTTGGCTGGCTCCACCCACTGCGTTGAGTGCCTGTGAGATATTATATCGCAATACGGAGTCTAGCAATTCACGATCTATACCTTAAAACGGATGGACTTTTGTTAACTGATATCTTTCAAAAAGTCCACATGTTGGCACAAAACACAGCCACAGCTGTTTCGAGGCTGTCACTATTTTAAACAACTTCGTGGAAAATTGTTTCGCTCCTGCCGTTATTTGCAGGTAACGCATATGATATTATATAGTCATCGTTTTTCACGATGACATGAACGCAGGCGGGATCTGTGCCTCAGTCTCATAGCTCTAGAATAAGCTTCTCTTCGGCGTCAGTAAATTTGGTAATTATTCCTAGCAAAGCGCTCTTCGGACAAAGCTGGCTTCCCCCACTGCGTTGAGCACCTGTGAGATATTTTATCGCAATACGGAGTCTTACGATTCAAGATCTATAACTTTAAACTGATGGACTTTTGGTAACCGATATCTTTCAAAAAATCCACATGTTGGCACAGTACACAGCCACAGCTGTTTCGAGGCTGTGATTATTTTTAATAATTTCGTTGAAAACGGTTTCCCTCCTGCCGTTATTTGCAGGTGATGCATATGATCTTTTATTATATACTTAGTCATCGTTTTTCACGATGACATGAACGCAGACGGAATCTATGCCTCCGTCTCATAACTCTAGAATAACCTTCTGTTCGGCGTCAGTATATATGGTAATTATTCCTAGCGAAGCGCTCTGCGGACTAGGCTGGCTCCATCCTTTGCGTTTAGCGCCAGTGAGATATTATATCGCAATACGGAGTTTAACGTTTAAAGATCTATACCTAACAACG
This sequence comes from Euclidia mi, assembly GCA_944739405.2. NCBI lineage: Eukaryota > Metazoa > Arthropoda > Insecta > Lepidoptera > Erebidae > Euclidia > Euclidia mi. Next base: position 55,832,036 of record OX123199.2, read on the forward strand.
GATGGACTTTTTTTAACCGATATCTTTCAAAAACTCCACATGTTGGCATAGTACACAGCCACAGCTGTTTCGAGGCTGTCACTATTTTAAACAACTTTGTTGAAAACGGTTTCGCTCCTGCCGTTATTTGCAGATGACGCATATGATATTATATAGTCATCGTTTTTCACGATGCCATGAACGCAGGCGGGATCTATGCCTCTCTCTCATAACTCTTGAATAAGCTTCTCTTCGGCGTCAGTATATTTGGTAATTATTCCTAGCAAAGCGCTCTTCGGACAAAGCTGGCTTTCCCCACTGCGTTGAGCACCTGTGAGATATTATATCGCAATACGGAGTCTTACGATTCAAGATCTATACCTTAAAACGGATTGCCTTTTGTTAACCGATAACTTTCAAAAATTCCACATGTTGGCACAGTACACAGCAACAGCTGTTTAAAGGCTGTCACTATTTTTAAAAATTTCGTTGGAAACGGTTTCGCTCCTACCGTTTGTTGCAGGTGACGCATATGTTATTATATAGTCATCGCTTTTCGCAATGACGTGAACGCAGGCGGGATCTATGCCTCTGTCTCATAACTCTAGAATAAGCTTCTCTTCGGCGTCAGTATATATGGTAATTATTCCTAGCGATGCGCTCTTCGGACAAGGCTGGCTCCACCAGAGGGTGGAGCCAGCCTTTTCTTAAACTTCTTCTTGTTTACCGCAGTGGTGGTAAGCGCCTGTAAGATATTATATCGCAATACGGAGTATTACGTTTAAAGGTCTATACCTAAAAACGGATGGGCTTTTGTTAACCAACATCTTTCAAAAATTCCACATATTGGCACAGTACACAGCGACAACTGTTTCGAGGGTGTCACTATTTAAAACAATTTCCTTGTAAACGGTTTTCCTCCTGCCGTTATTTGCAGGTGACGCATATGATATTTTATTCTATAGTCATCGTTTTTCACGATGACATGAACGCAGGCGGGATCTATGCCTCTCTCTCATAACTATCGAATAAGCTTCTCTTCGGCGTCAGTATACATATATGGTAATAATTCCTAGCAAAGAGCTCTTCGGACAAAGCTGGCTCCACACACTGCGTTGAGCGCCTGTGAGATATTATATCGCAATACGGAGTCTTACGTTTCAAGATCGATACCTTTAAAAGGATGGACTTTTGTAAATCGATATCTTTCAAAAAGTCCACATGTTGGCACAAAACACAGCCACAGCTGTTTCGAGGCTGTCACTATTTTAAACAACTTTGTTGAAAACGGTTTCGCTCCTGCCGTTATTTGCAGATGACGCATATGATATTATATAGTCATCGTTTTTCACGATGCCATGAACGCAGGCGAGATCTATGCCTCTCTCTCATAACTCTTGAATAAGCTTCTCTTCGGCGTCAGTATATTTGGTAATTATTCCTAGCAAAGCGCTCTTCGGACAAAGCTGGCTTTCCCCACTGCGTTGAGCACCTGTGAGATATTATATCGCAATACGGAGTCTTACGATTCAAGATCTATACCTTAAAACGGATTGACTTTTGTTAACCGATAACTTTCAAAAATTCCACATGTTGGCACAGTACACAGCAACAGCTGTTTAAAGGCTGTCACTATTTTTAAAAATTTCGTTGGAAACGGTTTCGCTCCTACCGTTTGTTGCAGGTGACGCATATGTTATTATATAGTCATCGCTTTTCGCAATGACGTGAACGCAGGCGGGATCTATGCCTCTGTCTCATAACTCTAGAATAAGCTTCTCTTCGGCGTCAGTATATATGGTAATTATTCCTAGCGATGCGCTCTTCGGACAAGGCTGGCTCCACCAGAGGGTGGAGCCAGCCTTTTCTTAAACTTCTTCTTGTTTACCGCAGTGGTGGTAAGCGCCTGTAAGATATTATATCGCAATACGGAGTATTACGTTTAAAGGTCTATACCTAAAAACGGATGGGCTTTTGTTAACCAACATCTTTCAAAAATTCCACATATTGGCACAGTACACAGCGACAACTGTTTCGAGGGTGTCACTATTTAAAACAATTTCCTTGTAAACGGTTTTCCTCCTGCCGTTATTTGCAGGTGACGCATATGATATTTTATTCTATAGTCATCGTTTTTCACGATGACATGAACGCAGGCGGGATCTATGCCTCTCTCTCATAACTATCGAATAAGCTTCTCTTCGGCGTCAGTATACATATATGGTAATAATTCCTAGCAAAGAGCTCTTCGGACAAAGCTGGCTCCACACACTGCGTTGAGCGCCTGTGAGATATTATATCGCAATACGGAGTCTTACGTTTCAAGATCGATACCTTTAAAAGGATGGACTTTTGTAAATCGATATCTTTCAAAAAGTCCACATGTTGGCACAAAACACAGCCACAGCTGTTTCGAGGCTGTCACTATTTTAAACAACTTCGTGGAAAACGGTTTCGCTCCTGCCGTTATTTGCAGGTGACGCATATGATATTATATAGTCATCGTTTTTCACGATGACATGAACGCAGGCGGGATCTGTGCCTCAGTCTCATAACTCTAGAATAAGCTTCTCTTCGGCGTCAGTAAATTTGGTAATTATTCCTAGCAAAGCGCTCTTCGGACACTGCTGGCTTCCCCCACTGCGTTGAGCACCTTTGAGATATTTTATCGCAATACGGAGTCTTACGATTCAAGATCTATACCTTTAAACGGATGGACTTTTGGTAACCGATATCTTTCAAAAAATCCACATGTTGGCACAGTACACAGCCACAGCTGTTTCGAGGCTGTGACTATTTTTAATAATTTCGTTGAAAACAGTTTCCCTCCTGCCGTTATTTGCAGGTGACGCATATGATATTTTATTATATAGTCATCGTTTTTCACGATGACATGAACGCAGGCGGAATCTATGCCTCCGTCTCATTACTCTAGAATAAGCTTCTGTTCGGCGTCAGTATATATGGTACTTATTCCTAGCGAAGCGCTCTGCGTGACGCATATGATATTATATATTTATCGTTTTTCACGATGACATGAACGCAGGCGGGATCTATGCCTCTCTCACATAACTCTAGAATAAGCTTATCTTCGGCATCAGTATATATGGTAATAATTCCTAGCGAAGCGCTCCTCAGACTAGGCTGGCTCCACCCACTGCGTTAAATGCCTGTGAGATATTATATCGCATTACGCAGTCTTACGATTCAAGATTTATACCTTAAAACGGATGGATTTTTGTTAACCGATACCTTACAAAAAATCAACATGTTGGCACAGTTTATTGCCACAGCTGTTTCGAGGCTGTCACTATTTTAAAAAAAATCGTTGAAAACGGTTTCGCTCCTGCCATTATTTGCAGGTGACGCATATGATATTTTATTATATAGTCATCATTTTTCACGATGACATGAACGCAGGCGGGATCTATGCCCCTCTCTCTAATAACTCTAGAATAAGCTTCTCTTCGGCGTCGGTATATATGGTAATAATTCCTAGTGAAGCGCTCTTCGGACAAGGCTGGCTACACCCACTGCGTTAAGCGCCTGTGAGATTTTATATCACAATACGCAGTATTACGTTTCAAAATCTATACCTTAAAATCGTTGAAAACGGTTTCGCTCCTGCCGTTATTTGCAGGTGACGCATATGATATTATATAGTCATCGTATTTCACGATGACATGAACGCAGGCGGAATCTATGCCTCTCTCTCATAATTCTAGAATAAGCTTCTCTTCGGCGTTGGTATCTATGGTAATAATTCCTAGCAAAGCGCTCTTCGCACTAGGCTGGCTCCACCCACTGCGTTAAGCGCCTGTGAGATTTATATCACAATACGGAGTATTACGTTTCAAGATCTATAACTTACAACGGATGGACTTTTGTTAACCGATATCTATGAAAAATTCCACACGTTGGCACAGTTCACAGCCACAGTTGTTTCGAGGCTGTCACTATTTTAATCATTTTCTTTGGAAACGGTTTCGCTCCTGCAGTTATTTGCAGGTGACGCATATGATATTATATAGTCATCGTTTTTCACGATGACATGAACGCAGGCGGGATCTATGCCTCTCTGTCATAACTCTAGAATAAGCTTCCCTTCGGCGTCAGTATATATGGTAATAATTCCTAGCGAAGCGCTCTTCGGTCTAAGCTGGCTTCACCCACTGCGTTAAGCGCCTGTGAGATATTCTATCGCAATACGGAGTTTCATCATGATCATGTCTAGAAGAACATATTTTTTGTATGGATCTCTTATCCAAACTCGGCCGTCGTTCTTCGGCTGATGCTAATTCTTTGGTCTTGTCTTCGTTTGCATATTGTAGCCCATAATTCTACTGAAAAGTTGTGACGACCGCTAGAATTTCTCACCAAGCCACATTACTATGGCTATGATGTTTATACGATTACTACATTTAATCACAAAGATTTTATCTTACCACGTTGGAGATATTGTTTTGGACTGTGTAATATGTGGTATTCCTGGATTACGTCCAAACACTTGCTTTTTTTTTTAGATACGCAGTCGATATCATGCTGGGCTTTTAATGATATTATTACTTAGTCCGAATTTTGTGCCTCAAGCGATGGTATTTCATTGTAGATGGTGACATCAGGCTAATAAAGTCTCACCCTTAGTATCGCATATATTCTCGATCTAGTAATTGTGACATAGATTTTCAAGAATAATGTTTAACAGTCGGAGCAAATCTTCCTGTTCAGGGCTGTATATAATATTGTGTCATTAGTTGCGACAGTTTTCATGTTGAATTCTTATGCATGAGTAAAATAATATGCGTCTAGTGCAAAAAATGTCATAACGGCGGAATGTTACTTCATTCAATTTTACCGATTAACGCTAATGTTGTAATGCTAATAGTGCAAACGCTAATATTCATCCGAACCCGGTTTAAGCGCATGGATTTTTGTTCTGTAATAATTATTGCACTTATAGTCAGAATTACTTGGCTGTGATATATCCCCATAAGATTCTCTTTTTATTCCAAGAAGAAAACAGTGCTTTTTTTCCAAAATTCAAGTTGTAGCGGCTGCTAACACTACAAATTATATACAAGGCACGATATTGTGTAAGTGCGGCGCAGCAGTCGTCTTCCCGCTCCCATACAGTTAGGTCGTAGATTTGTAGTATATTTATATTGTAATCTGGTACCAGTAAAAGTATATATTTCTTCTTTTGGATTCTTTATTTATCTCTTAGAACACACATCTTGACTACTCCCTACAAAGTCATTATGACATAAATAAGTAAAGCCTGAACCTGGATTACAAATTACTATCATAAGTTTTTGTTATTTAACAGAAAGCTTAAAATATGAACTTGATGCAGATTTTGGTGCTTATTTGAACGATGACGATGTTTCACTGATTAAAGACCACGAGATATCATATTATCTTACATGATGACATGTTGTTGAACTGATCTATGCCACCGGTAACGTCGTCGATGACGGTGCCTGGTCAAGGGTTCTCTCCGGTGGACCCGTGGTCTAAAAATATACGCGTATTTAAGCGCTTGGACTCGATGATGAACGCCAGCCTAGACTGTGAGCCACCATACATCTCTGCCAGGGTCTTCTTAATCTCGCCGACCTACAATTATATCCAAACACTTTGACATCTGGTGCAAATTGCAAATATGTATAAATATATGGAGCCGAGCTAGTAGCCACGTCTTATCTTGTATCGTTCGAGTTTGCGCTGAAGTATATTTTATAATACGATTTATTAAACTAACAGGAATTCTAAAATTCATGGCAACTATGTAGGTAATTTAGACTAATCTATGTAGATAAGTTAGGACACAAACCTTGTGGCTGTGCACATATGGTATTTGTCCGTCACCAACGCCGTCGCGGCATATGAAGATTCTGACGAACCTGCCCACGAAATCAATGATGATTATTCATGTTCTATTTAGTTGAACATCCGGTACTAGGGCATGCAACATAATTTTATGAATTCTGGAACTAATTTACGGTATTGGTAAGTCAAGTTCCGATTTTCGGCTCTGTTTCCGTCGTTAGTACGATCGTGTAGGTTTTTAATTTCTAGTATAAAATATACAATTAATATAATCCCAAAATTGCAGAACATTTATCAGTATTTTATTCGAGTTCGGTTTTGTAGCCCATAATTCTTCGTGGTATTTCTGGACCAAGTCCAAACACTCGCCTATTCTCTAGATAGTCGATATCATACTGGGCTTTTAATGATATTATCTCTTAGCTCGAATTTTGTGCCTCAAGTGTTGGTATTTCATCGTAGGTAGTGACATCAGATTAATAAAGTCGCACCCTTAGTAGCGCATAATTCATTCTATTGAAGACTTGTTAACATCGCCATGTGCTCAAGCCAGTAATTATGGCATAGATTTTCAAGAATAATGTTTAACAGTTGGAGCAAATTTTCCTGTTCAGGGCTGTATATAATATTGTGTCATTAGTTGCGACAGTTTTTATGTTGAATTCTTATGCATTAATAAATTAATATGCGTCTAGTGCAAAAAATTCATAACGGCGGCATGTTACTTCATTCAGTTTAACTGATTAACCTCTCATTATACGGAAGGCCTATGCATCAATTAGTACAAGATGTGCACCAAATCGTTTCGATGCAACGCTGTGCCGTCGAGCATGATATTGTTGTTTATTGTACTAATTTACTTGCGCGCGATCAAGGGCATCGCCAGCCGTTTGTCTAAGGAGGGGCAAGTACGCCAGCCGTTGGCCTAGTGGGGGGCAAGTTGGTATAGAAAATAAGAAAAGTATTGAGAAAAGTACATACATTACCATCTCAAATTAGAATTGGTACTACAATGATAATATGTCGGTGAATGAAATACAATATTGTATCGTGAATCAGACGGATCACAGATAACTACAGTAGAGTATTATTGGGGGCGTAACCCCCAATAATACTCTACTAAGTACTTTATTGTCAGATGCCCACTTCATGAGATAGCGCATGTTCATGTAGGCGCAGTTCCACGTGCGATGATACTTGCACACACCGATGTCCTTGCGCCACCTGTACTTCTTATGCAGAGCCAACAACGAAGGACATTCGAACAACTTCAGGTTATGCACGTTACTTACATCTTCCCCAACATTATTATTATCATCCTCTGAATCAGAACTTGACTCATCATCCCTTAATATTCTTCTCAACCAAAAAGCTTTCTCCATCACTTTCTTATACACTTCCTTGTGTTTCAAGAACTCAATGCAGTGTTGGTTGCTCTTATATTCCACAAACCCTTCTCTCCATCGTATTTTCTTATGCTCTTGAATCCATACGACGCTCTTTTTCTCACAACTGGATAACATTCCGTACTCGAACGGGGGTTTAATCAGGAGGACTACAACTTCATCCTTGCATTGTATCGCTATCTCTTTCGGGATGAAGTCACCAGTGTCGGTCTTGAGGCCTTGGACGTCGACGAAAGTAGCCATGGCCACTTAAGAAGTTCTTTTCTCGCTGATCTTTATCTTAACATTTTATTTCCAAATGTAATCGCCTTAAACCAGATGATAGATTTTATATAGAGAATAGGCTCTCTTGTTTTATTGAGACAATAAAGAAAGAAGACTCAGATGTTATTTAGATATGACTTTAGTATAGTTCTACATGTTTTGCATACAGATTCGCGCGTTGTAATACTTTGTCGACAGAGCCGCGCTGTACAATATGTGTGGACGAGGCAGAGGTGCGAGCGAAATGGCGCAAGGGGCGGAGCCACAGCATCCCTCTCTTTCACTCCTAGTAATGAAACAAACGCACTCGGATTATAATTAAACTCCCTGGAAGTTGCCCCCCTAGCGTTAATACTATAAGTTATATTGCATAATATCTAGCTGTAGCTTGCGAGTTGAGTGACGCAGAACCCCCAATAATACCCTACTGATTTTATACGATTACTACGATTAATCACAAATATTTTATCTCAGCACGTCTGAGGGTATTGTTAATTGGCAAACATTTTCACACGATTAAGACGATTGAGCGCTTCTATTGGGTTGTTCTTTCTTAGTTATTTTTTGAAAAGGGCGATCATGGTCAAGAAGAAAATATTTTTTGTATGGTCCCTTATCCAAACTCGGCCGTCGTTCTTCGGCTGATGCTAATTCTCGGGTCTTATCTTGATATGCGTGTCGTAGCCCATAATTGTTCGTAGTATTTCTGGACCACGTCCAAACACTCGCCTATTCTCTAGATAGTCGATATCATGCTGGGCTTTTAATGATGTTATCTCTTAGCCCGAATTTTGTGCCTCAAGTGGTGGTATTTAATTGTAGATTAATTAAGACACAACACATTAATAAAGTCTCACCCTTAGTAACGCATACTTCATTCTATTGAAGAGTTGTTAACATCGCCATATGCTCGAGCCAGTAATTGTGGCATAGATTTTCAAGAATAATGTTTAACAGTCGGAGCAAATTTTCCTGTTCAGGGCTGTAAATAATTTTGTGTCATTAGTTGCGACAGTTTTCATGTTGAATTCTTATGCATTAGTAAAATCATATGCGTGTAGTGCAAAAAATTTAATTACGACGTAATGTTACTATATTCAGTTTTACTGATTAAAACTTATATTGTAATGCTTAATACTGAGACCATTAGGTATCTATTTAACCTAAAATACAAATATTGTGTGACTAATTGTTGCCAGTCTTTGATAGTTCACTATGTTGTAATTTGTACAGTCAGCATTGGCCATCGTAAATAATTATTTATAATAGCTAATATATTCGCTAGGAAATATTCCTTTTCTCATGAAATAACTATTTCTTGTAGGTGTTTGTCTGTTCTGTAAAGAGTGAAAGTTCATAATGTTCATAAATTCTCATGTTCATGGCCATGGTTGAAAGATTTTCCACGTGAATCTCGAGGACAAACGGGTTCACGGCATTTTGGCCATAGGCCTCGCTATTTTATGAGCCATTTATAATATAGTGAGTGTTCGACAGCTGACGAAGTTTCACTGATTAAAGATCAATAGTATCTAACATACTTTAAAGATTGTCTCGTATCACAAAGGCAGATTCCTCGATCGAACTCAAAAACACTGACTAAGATACAACTATTACTGCACTGGTTCATACAACGATATCATTCGTAGTCTTCGACCTCTTCTAATCAAAAGTAATTTTACTGGTAGTATTCCAGTTACTATTGTAATTTAGCAACTCGTAGTTCAGAATGTGTCTGCAACTAATGGCTTATTTTAAGACGCAGCGTGTACTTATCAATATAACTTGTAAATTATCCATTGCCAATTACAAACGTTAGCAATGGCTTTCGTTAATGTAAAACAGCAGCACTCGTCCATGCTTATCTGTTGTGCACTAAGCTCGAGGTTTCTTTACATAAAGTCTCAACTGAGACTGAATCATTTCAACAGGGGTCATAATGTCTTCTATATTTGACGACCAGGTGGCAAAGGCGTGTGTTGTTAGCGATAAAGTCAATTGTTTGTGCGTGTAAACATGAATATTTGTCTTGGTACACAGATGTTTTAGATGATTCGAGATACCCACAAGTATGGCAATCGATATACCTATTGTAATGAACGTTCTTCCTTTCCGAGTGATCCTTAAGCCTTGGAAATTTCTATGGATTTAGTTACCCAGCATAAATAGGTGGCTACTACATATTTACAAGTTGAAGCCAATCGACTGTTTACTGATTTAAGACCAAAATTAAAGCATCCAAATTGATAATATTATGAGTCAGGTAATCCAAGACAAAATGACGGCCTCTACATTTTTTGTATTAAACTGTCGTGTAAACAAGTATGCACCGCGTGATTTATGTAGTTAATTGCATGGTGCACTACATTAACGCGGTTGTCCGTTGCCCTTGACTGTGCTCCCTTTTTTTATAGCAATAGGCGGCAAACGAGCAGACGGATTGCCTAATGGTAAGCAATTACCGCCGCCTATGGACACAAGCAACACCGCAGGAGTCACACGTGCGTTGCCGCCCCTTGGGGTTGGGAAAAGGGATAGGATGAGGAGTGGGATGACGGAGAAGGAATAGGGGATAGTGCCTCCGGCACTCTCACTCACCGAACGAAACGCAACAGTATAGGTACTGTTACTTTACGTCGATTTTCTGTGAGAGGGTAGTACTTCCCCGGTCGAGCCGGCCCATTCATGCTGAAATCAGCAAGGCTCTACTACCTGTAAATATGTCAAATGTCTTTTGAAGTAGATAAAATAATTCAGACAAAACCCAACAAGTAGATCAGTGAGGCGTGCAGTGTTAAACTGATATGTTTGCTTTAAATAATAACGACCCAGTCCTTGGTCAATGTAATACCACCGCAGTGCATGAACTGTGGATACTAGATGTAATGGCTTTGATACTAGAGAATTGGCCTGAAAGAAGCATAGTGCAATCCCGAAGTTTTGACCACTGACTGGATACTTCATATGAACATATTATGCCAAATAGTTCGATATTGTAATGTGGAGTAAAAATGTATGTCTTTTGGAGCCAAGATTTCCCAAGAGCGGTGCAGGTGATTGCTACAGAGTGACACTTGATGATGTTTCACTGATTAAAGTCCAACGTATCGACCGGTCATACGACTTTTTATCGCTGTGTCTTTCTATTTCTCTCGTAATTTTACGATTCATAATGTACGCATTTGGTAGTCCTGCGGCAGTCCACTGCGGGACTTAAGCCTCTCGTTATTTGTTTCATAGAACAACTGTGAGTCAATAGGAGGTTTTTGCCTGCTATATCACGCTGGCTAGTTGAGTTGGTACAGGGTTTAACGTTTTCCGTCTCTTTGCTAAATGACTATTTGCTTCGTTTATTTTCCTCATTCGCTTCTTACGAAAACCATAGAATGATTTGGGATAGTTACACCTACTAAACTTAATCCGTCGCCATACGGTAGCCGGTGGCGCTGCGTCTTTAGTCTTGTCTCCGTCTAGAGTCTGGCAAAGTGCCCGGTAGCGGCAAGAGGCTCGCCCTCTATTATGTGGGACCTAGATATTCATAACATGGCGAAATGTGGGTGTAATATTACATCACTACCTACCCCTTTGGCAATACAGGCGTGAGACTATAAATAAAAATAAAACTATATCTGATGATGCCAATAAGAAATCTCATTGTTGCAATGTTTAACTTGATCCAATAAAATTAGTAATTCCAGTTTCAGAGGTCGTTGTGAAAACGTTCCCAGCGACTTTTCAAGCCGTTACTAGTTTTAGCTTGGATCCATCATTACTTGTAAAACCACATATTTAATGTTATAAATACATCATGACTTAAAGCAAATGATGGCAAATGCTTTACTCTTCGTTACATTTCACCGATTATAGATCAGTCATAACAGGAAGGCGCGACACATGTAGACCTTATACAGAGGCAGTATCAGATAGCACCTTTCAGAAAGCACAGTGACTTACACGACAGTGCAAAATATTTTAAAATTTTATGATGATGATATTGTCTGAAAAACAAAACTGTTACAGAAAAAAATAATGGGTATAATTTTTTAGTACTATATCTGAGCTTTTTTATCTGGATTAATTCTGGCAACGGACATGATGTTTATAGGTACTATACGTGTTATAAGAATATGTTTTACAAATTATGGATCTGACATGTATTTGAAGGTTATGTAATTAGCAGTATATCTGGGAACGAACATCAATGAAGACCTAAGAAGGAAAACATCGTGAGGAAAAGTGGGTGTTGGAAAGTTCCTGTTATGTTCTCTTAAGACAAATGAACACCCATTGGTGTTGGAAAGTTCCTGTTATGTTCTCTTAAGACAAATGAAGTCTGCCAACCCGAGCTTGACCACCTCGGTGGACTGAGGCCTTACCATCATCATTGTGAGCACACTGCGACATATTACAGTCTTTTCGGAGTCGAACGGAATCACGACTAATAACATTTCTTATGCTGAAGTCTTTGCTAGCCATTTATATTCAAAAAATTATATATCGTATCGTGTATATTATCAAGTTCAAGTGTGGCTAGGCAATGAGCTGAAACCAGAAAAATGACTTTATGAATTAACAAATAATTATTTGGAGCCAATTCAAACTCCATACTATTTTTTTGTAACTGCAAGACAAATTGTAGCAAGAATTGTGGCTGTAAAAAAGTGCGATTATTATTTTCGCCAGTGGGCGCTCGATTGTCATGTTCAGACATGTTCCAATACTGAATCAAATACAAAATATGAAAATATTTATGATGTTAATGAAGAGACAATTGCTGCATCCTTTTTCTTAAAACAAAGAACAGAAATTCTGCAAAATGAAGAAAATGTTGATGAAAAAGTAATTGTTGTAGCAGAATAAGACAATTATCTGTATTAATAATAAAATTTAGAAGAACACAAGCTATTCCACTTTGATCATCAAAATTATTCTTTCAATCAATAGGATGCTGTTACAGGCCACTCTAACCACTGAACCTGCTATCCTTAACAGATAAATCCCTTACTCAGCATGCCTGTTAGTTATCGTAATAGACTCCGTCCGTTCCTATCCTCCACGGTGCGTGGTAGTCCCAAATCACTCCCATCATTGTATTCATTGTATTTAATTATCAAGGACAAAATAAATCATCTTCAAATTTAAAAACTGTTTTTTAAAAACGCTTTCTCAAGTCGCATCGTAACATTGGTGGCAGCGTAAAGGAATAACAAAATCCTCGGTATCCTCCGAGTGCATAAAACCGTACCGTTAAACGAGCTACATTCCAGTGCAGTGAGAAAAGTGATAATACTTCTAAATCCGTACTTACCATTCAAAACCGCGACATACTCGTAAAGTGTATTCGAGTTGATTGTGAGAGTTAAAGTCGAGTAAGGAAACAATAGTACTATACCGCAGAGCGTGACTTACATTCTTCTTACACACAAACTTACTTCGTATCTAGAGTGCTATCCTTTATATCTCGTCCTGCTAGACGAGAGAAGTCCTGCTAGAAGATGCTGTATAATATGTTCCTGCTGGGTGTGTTCCTTACTTCAATGTGAGTAACTGTTCATCATTTATACTTGCCAGTGCAAACCATATTCAGTGCAGTGCAATTTCCAGTGTTACAGTGATCCAAAACATACGTTTTATAATAAACTAGACTAACTAACTTAATATCCGATACTATAATTTCGACTCATTTGTCGGATGTAACTTAGACGACTTATTCGAGATAAGAATAGCGCCATCCACTCGCAGTCATAACAAAGAGAGAAGGCTCGCTTAAGTTCGTAGAATTCGTGTCTGACTATTCTTTGTTACTTACCATCCTATCGTAACGAATACTGCCAATATTTATAACCTTGATTTCATTTTGATTATTAAACTACAATGTCACAGGAAGAACTTAAATTAAGTTGACTTATGACTTGACTTAAATTAAGTTCATAAAACCTTATGACGGTTCCAGGGATAAACTCACACCTTTTGTCACTAACTATTCAAATGCATACAACCTTGCTTCTACGAACCAAAAACCCATATTGTTTAGGTATATTTTAAGCCGACTCCAAGGACGAGCAGAAACTGCATGTTCCATTAAAGATTTTAATAATTGGGATCAACTTAAAGACTTTTTAAATACTCAATTTGGCGAGCGAAAATGCTATTCACATTTACTAACCGACCTTCAAGAGTGTCGGCAAATTAACACAGAAACGGTTACGCAATATTCCCTGCGTTTAGAGACATGTTTATCCCAGTTGTTAACTGAAATTAACCTAAGCAATTCCAAGAAATCAGAGCTTCCTGGCAAAACTAGTGCAATGGAGGAAGTAGCCCTTCACACCTTTGTCCTTGGTCTACACCCAAGAATATCAAACAATGTTCGAGTTCGATCTCCGAAAACATTGAATGAGGCGATTAACGCAACCGTTTCAGAGGAAAAAATTCTGCAATTTGTCAACAGGAAATCACACCCTAACGCCGACTCAGGACCTTCACGACCAAAGTCATTTCCAAAACCTGAAAGTAAGTCACAGGAGTTTAGACCTAATAACGCTTTCCAACACAAACCGCGAGCTTACCCACTTTATTGCCGACACTGCAAGTTTCCTGGTCACGTCATTGAAAACTGCCGTAAACGGGAATACAATAATAAAAGGTTCGGTAATTTACATAACAATCAAACTCAAAATCGAACTAATTTCGTGGATCAAGGAGAAGACGTTATAGTTATAGTTGGTCGTGGTTTTTCCGCACTTAGCCACTTATTTGGGCCATTGTGCGTATGAGGCGACTTCATTGACGCCGACTACTCATACCACCTTAGTTCCTTCCAGAAAGCCATTAGTTGGCTGGTGTCGTTTAAAGCTTCACTCATGGTTCTGGGGTTATTCAGCAGCTTTGCCCGTTGATCGCTCACACTTGCACAGTGCAGAATGACGTGAGCGGGTGTTTCTTCGGTTTCCATACAGCCCCTGCACAGTGGGCTGTCCGTAACGTCTATGTTGAATAGGTGCTTGTTGAGTGGACAGTGGCCGGTTATTATGCCCGTCAGATGCTTTAGTGTTTTCCTATTAGAATGCAGCAGCTTGTGTGAGAGTCGCTTGTTCAAGCAGGGGATGGCATCTTTTGTTTGTCTGCATTCTTTTATATTTGCCCACTGTTTTTCGTGTTCATGTGCGGTTCTCTCACGTAGCCACGTTTTGATTTGGCTTGCTGGTATCGGTACAATCGGCTCGGGTCCCATTATCATTGTGTCCGATCCTTGCCGTGCCAGTTGGTCTGCGGCGTCATTGCCTGCGGAGTTGCTGTGGCCTTTAATCCATTGCAGCGTAACCCGATTCTTCTCTGCAATCTTTTGCAGCTCTAGGTGGCATTCCATGATGAGGCCGCTGTTAAAGCAGTTGCCGAGAGCTTGTAGTACAGAGGCACTGTCCGTGATAATGCGTATAGACAGGTCACTTACGTTCCTAGACGCGATTGCTGTTGCGGCTCTTGTTATCCCAACACACTCGGCTTGGAATATGGTGTTATGGGTGCCAAGGGATGTTGAGATGTTGATGTTTAAGTCATGGGAGAATACGCCCGCACCCGTCCCATACTTCGTTTTTGAGCCGTCTGTGTATACTATGACTTCGTGTATACCAGAGCAGTCTTTGTGTTCCTCCTGCAATTGGATGCGATATTTTTTGTCAAAGACAAAAGTTTTAGGGATGAGATCGCAAGCGGCCTCTAGCGGGATCTCTTTGGTTAAGGTCCCTTTTAGGCGTGCGTGAGTAATTCGATCATCCTTTCTCCATAGCCCGAGCTTGTCTAGACGGATTGCTGCAGCGCCAGCTTCCTGCTGGATCATTAGGTGCAGCGGTCTTAGGTCCAGTAGTATCTCCAAGGCGGCTGTTGGGGTGCTCTTCATGCAGCCTGTTGTGGCCAAGCAGGCTAGGCGTTGAAGGCTCTGTAGCTTTTTTGTGATTGTGCTTAGTTGCGTGCGTGGCCACCACACTACTGCACCATACGTAAGCATGGGGCGTATAATGGCAGTGTAGATCCACAGGGTAATTGATGGTTTGAGACCCCATTTTTTGCCTATGATTCTCCGACATTGCCAGAAGATTGTGCATGCTTTTGTTGTTTTTGTGCTGATGTGCTTGCCCCAGTTTAGCTTATGGTCAAGTATTACGCCCAAGTACTTGACTTCATTCGATATGGTAAGCTCCGTTCCAAAGAGTTTTGGTGTTTTGCACATATGGGTTTTCCTTTTGTTGGTGAAAAGTACTAGCTCCGTTTTGTTGGGGTTAACCGTCAGTTCATGTTGGTTGCACCATTCCTCCATGATCCTGATGGCTGCTTGCATCCGATTTCGGATCGTGTCTTCTGAGTCACCTTTGATCAGGATGGTGATGTCGTCTGCATAGCCGACCGTGAAGAATCGTCTGTCGTTTAAGTTCCGTAACAGATCGTCCACCACAATGTTCCACAACAGGGGTGAGAGTACACCTCCCTGTGGGCAGCCTTTTGCAACTATGCCCCTTGTGGTGGAGTTTACCGTGAATTGTATTGCCCTCTGTTTCAGCAGTTGATCAATCCAGCCACTAAGAGTTTGCTCAACTCCGAACTTTTCGAGGGCTCGGCTGATACTGTTGAACTTAGTTTTGTCGAAGGCACCTTCTATGTCAATGAAGGCCCCCAGTGTCATTAACTTGTTGGTGAGCGCTGTTTCAATGGTTCCCACAACGGAATGCAGCGCCGATTCAGTTGACCTGCCACTTCTGTAGGCGTGTTGATGTGGGTGTAGTGGATTGCGCAGTAATGCGCCCTCACGGAGGTATCGGTCCGTAAGTCTCTCCAGCGTTTTCAATAAGAAGGAGGTCAAGCTGATGGGTCTGTATGCTTTCGCTTGTGAGTAGTCAGTTTTGCCAGGTTTTGGGAGGAATATGACTTTAACTTCCCTCCACCTGCAAGGTATGTATCTGTGCGCTATTGAGGCCCTGTAGATGTCGAGCAGGTGCGGCACAATCGTTGTGCATCTCCCCTTTAGGAATGCTGGTATGATTTCATCCAGGCCTGCGGATTTGAATGCCTGGAAGCTGTCTATTGCCCATATCAGCCGGTCTGTGGTGACCACATTTTCGGCTACCAGCCTGTCTGTTTGAGTCGGTGGTCTGTAGTCTGACTCGTCCCACAGACGGTCATTGGTTACTTCACAACCTGGGAAGTGAGTTTCAATTAGCACTTGGCTAATTTCAGCGTCCGTAGTTGCGTAGGTTCCATCTTGCTTTTTAATGGCGCCAAGGGTTTTGTTGCTGTCCTGAGACAAGATCTTTTTCACCCTGGCTGCTTCATTCGTGGTGTTTATACCGCTGCAGAAACGCCGCCAGGACTCGCCTCTGCGGAATCTTATGCGTTTCTTGTAGTGTGACTGGGCTTCTTTGTATTTGAGCCAGTCTTCTTCCATTCTCGTGTTTTTAGCCCTGTTAAAGAGTTTCCTCAGGTTTTGCCTGAGTCCCTCTAGTTCTCTTCCCCACCACTGGGTTTTGCTAGACGACTTTGGGAGTGTGGGTGCACAGGCTTGCTGATAACTTGTTTGGGAGTGTAAGGAGAAGACGTTATTGACACTAATACTGATTCTTTAAACTAAATCGAGGCCCGCGTTGGTGTCGGTCGGGCCACGGCATCCCAAAATCCGACATTGCTTGCTATATCCAAAATAATAATTCTAATTCCTTAGATAGTAAATACTTACCAAATCCAAGGTCAATGGCAACCGTACCAAAGCTATGCCATGACTATTCTAGTACTAAATCCTTGCTAAATCCCAGAAATGTTGATAAAATAAATAATTACTCTAATAAATTCTTACTAAATCCAAAGTCAACGGCATCCGCAACAAGGACCCGCCATGACAATTTTAATGCTACATCCTTACTATATCCTTTGAATAGAAATAAATCTTCGTTAACCATGAAGAATAACCTTTCGGGTCAACAATCAGTTACGCGTTTGAGCCCCCTTCCTGAAAAAATTAAAATTAGTAATTCAAATAATAGTTTTTTAGAAAATAAAATTACTTCGGTATCAATTCAAGATCCTAAAATCTATAACTACACAACAAATATTTCCCGTAAGATCTTACCTTATATAAAAATACTTACCTCTTTATCCTCGTAGTCGTTATCTTTTCTAGTTGACACAGGTGCGTCGTTCAGCCTTATATCAAAGTCCTGTATTGAAAAGATGCCTGAAATAACTAAAGCCATTATTAAATTTAAAGGCATTGACTCCTCGGGTACTAAGTCTACACTAGGTCATATCCCTATAGAATTCGGTTCATTAAAACATAATTTTCACGTCGTTGAAGGCGTTGATCTACCCTATGACGGTATAATCGGCAGCGATATTTTTCATTTCATGAACGGTAATATTGACTACCCCAAACAATGCTTATTACTGAATAACTCAGCATTCAAACTTCATTTCAACGAACCTGTTTGTGTAATACCTGCTAGATGCGAAACTGTAATAGAATGCAGTGTCTCGAATCCGGAAGTCGATGAAGGCTTTATATTAGACCAGAATTCTATAAAAAACCTGCTTATAGCTAATTGTGTAGTGAAGGTAAAAAACAATTCTCGTATTAATATTTCCGTAGTAAATGTTTCAGAACATCCCTTATCTTTCAACCCTGACCTAAAATTAGAAATAACACCTTACGACCCCAAAGAAGTTCAACGAATCTGCAATTTTCAGTATGCCAATGAGCAATGTGGCCGCGATGATTCCTATTCCCGCACGAAAAAGATGCTTGATCAAATTCGCGTATCTCATTTAAATAATGAAGAGAGTTCGGCACTCCTAAATCTTTGTAGCGAATTCTCAGACATTTTTCACCTCCCAGGTGACCAATTGACTTACACAAATGCAATTCAACATGAAATTAAAACTTCTACTTCAGTCCCAATCCACGTTAAATCATACCGTTTCCCAGAATGTCATAAAAAAGAGGATAACTCTCAAATTGAAAAAATCCTTAACCAAGTTATTATTAAACCATCCGTATCGCCCTGGTCATCACCCATCTGGGTGGTGCCTAAAAAATTAGACGCTTCCGGTGAAAGAAAGTGGCAAGTAGTGATAGATTACCGAAAGCTAAACGACGTAACTATTGGCGACTCATATCCCATCCCGAACATATCCGAAATCCTAGATCAACTTGGCAGAAGCAAATACTTCAGTACTTTAGATCTTGCTTCCGGTTTTCACCAAATTAAAATGAAACCGGAAGGCGCCGCTAAAACAGCTTTCTCCGTACCTCAAAGCCATTATGAATTCTCTCGTATGCCATTTGGTTTAAAAAATGCCCCTTCTACGTTTCAACGTTTAATGAATTCGGCTCTCTGCGGCTTACAAGGCATGCAATGCTTCGTTTATTTAGATGACATTGTGATCCATGGATTTGACCTTGACTCTAACATCGAAAACCTTTCTAACGTTTTTAAACGTGTCCGTAGTTTTAATTTGAAGTTGCAAACCTATACGGCAGGACCTTCCAAATCGTCACTGACCATCCACCCCTAAAATGGCTCTTCAATCATAAGGACCCTGGTAGTAAACTACAAAGATGGCGGTTGAATCTCGAAGAGTACGAGTACGAGATAGTGTACCAAAAGGGCAAATTCAATGCTGCTGACGATCTCTCTAGATACCCTTATGAAGACGCTAAGCTCATAAATCCAATTGTTCCACAACCAGTTCCAGGCCCTTCATGTACTGATGATAACAATCCTATATTTCCTGATTCGGATGATGATGTGCGCGACTTTGACGACCTCCTAGATCCAAATGCTATTCCAGCGATATCCCCTACTCCTCAAGACTTAGTGGAGTTACCCGATGACCGTAGAGACATAAATCTCGACGACCTAGAAATCTCAGAACGTCCAAATAGTAATAATAATTCAAACGATGACTTACCTTTAGTGAATTAGCCTCAGCCGCAACCTCCTCTTCTCGCCGATCCAATAGATAACCCAAACGATAGATCTGAAACATACACTGAATTTCTTAAGGTAATTAGTAGCAAAAACTTTCATTCTAATGTAGCAATAATAGAACATAACGAAAGCTTACTTAAAACTACATGCCAAAATATCATTGTACCTACCTCAGTCGATATGGATGAGTCCATCCCTTATGTAGAAAACATAATATCCAATCTTGCCGACAAGGATACCTTTCTTGC
Source organism: Euclidia mi (assembly GCA_944739405.2). Taxonomy (NCBI): domain Eukaryota; kingdom Metazoa; phylum Arthropoda; class Insecta; order Lepidoptera; family Erebidae; genus Euclidia; species Euclidia mi. The sequence continues at coordinate 55,851,737 of OX123199.2, forward strand.
AAAGGTATCCTTATATATATTATATATATATAATTCTGTACTTATTTAATAACACTGGCATAGAAATACATATCTACCATAATAACATTCTATATCCGTCACTAAGCGAAATCAAACAAATTCTTAGAGATAATCACGACTTACCTATTGCTGGTCATGTAGGATCGACTAGAATGTACAGTAGAATAGCTGAACGCTACTACTGGAAGGGCATGCGATCAGACATACAGGACTATGTGAAATCGTGTCAACTATGCCAGACTAATAAAGCACTTCGTCAAACAAACAGAGCTCCCATGCAAATCACTAGTACCGCAAACACAGCCTTTGAAAAGGTGTTTCTTGATATAGTAGGACCATTACCAGAGTCTGGTAGTGCTAAGCTAAAATACATCCTTACATTACAAGATGACCTAACGAAATACTCAGCAGCGTATCCCATTAGGAGCACGACAGCAGAAGAAACCAGCGAATGTCTTATACATTTCATATCCGTATTCGGCATTCCTAAATATAAAGTATCAGACCAAGGAACCAACTTTACCGCCGAACTATTCAAACAAACATGCTCTTTTCTCAGAATAAAACAAATTTGGTCGACTCCTTACCATCCTCAGACACAAGGTGCCTTAGAGAGGAGCCACTCCACTTTGAAGGAGTATCTTAAGTCATACATTGATCAAAGCCCAGAATCTTGGTCAAAATATGTATATACCGCTATGTTAGCCTACAATACCAATATTCATTGCACAACAAACTTTACACCCCACGAGCTTTTTTTGGAAAAAAGCCATAAATACCTAATTCAATTTATGAGAATAACGTTGACGCAACTTACCCTGAGTATGTAAGAATACTTCAACAGCGATTACAGTATTCGCAGCAAAAGGCTATTAAGAACATCCCGAGATCAAAGGAAACATCTAAGAACTACTATGATAGTCAGACACGTCCCGTCAACTACAGAATAGGCGACTATGTTTATTTAAAAAACCACTTGAGAATGGGCAAAGTATTATCTCCCGTTTGGAAAGGCCCGTTCAAGATAGTTAAGTTGCATGGCAATAATAATGCATCCCTATTAATAAATAAGAAACATGTAAAACACCACTTTGACGAGCTAAAATTAGCTCATATAGGCACTAGATCAGTTTAGTCTTAATTATAGAAACTTAAGTATTGTATAATATTATAATTGTAATCTTTTACAGTACCATTGCTAAGAGCTTTCCGCATATAATTCGTCCAGTAGAGAATGGTCCCGGAATCTATTTCGACCCGATTGGTTCCGTGAAAATAATTAATGGACATTTAAGTGTAGTGGTACCCATAGATGTATCTTTTATTAGCCCTCACCTCAATAATATAAATGAGATTTTACATTCAATTGACAATATATGTATTCAAAGTAACGTATGCGATACTTCAGTATGTAATCAAATTATTCAACCTCTCCGAGACAGATATACTGATATGACTAGAGACTTTAATGCTATTTTCCACCTGCTCACTCAGAGAGTAAAACGATCCTCATGGTTTGGTGGCGTCGGTACCGTTATGAAACATCTCTTTGGCACAATGGACGAGGACGACGCTATTCAATATAATAACGCCATTCAAGAACTTAACAATAATCAAAAACAATTAGCTACTTATATGAAAGAAAATATATTATTTACGACTTCAACGCTTACTGCATTTAATGAAATAATTAATCAACTCGTTGAAAATGAAAAGTCCTTGAATAGTGCTATCAACTTCTTATCTGATAATCTAGTAAATTTGACTAATATATCTGAAAATTTAACTATTAAGGTTAAAATAATGGAGATTATAACCATGTTACAGAATAGTATACTTACCTTATCTTTAAGGACGCGTTTACAAAATTAGTAGGTACAAAATCGCGTCACTACACAGCGGCAACGGTACGTACCACGTACGGTAACTTGCGGAAATGTAGTTGACTTTAGAATTTTTTGTGATATGTATCTATGTTATAGGCCTGGAATATTATTATAATATTGTCGGTGTCGTATGAATGTAATGATAGTAAGACGCGATAGACTTCGTTGACTGTTGTTGACGTTATTACTTTGTAGACAAGTAGATAGAGTATATATTATATATATGACGAGCTTGGGAATGTTTTTTATGAATTAGATTTAGGAGAGATGCATCAAGGTAGTCAACTTATTATCTACTGTAATGCACAATAAAGAGAATATCGAACGTAACAGGCGGACCAATAGGTTGCAACGCAGATGTCTCAGATTCGATCCCACGACGCGCACCAATGGCTTTTCTAAGTTATGTGCGTATTACAATGTTAATCATCGTTGCTCCGTGCTTCGGAAGGCACGTTGAGCTGTAGGTCCCGGTTGTCATCAACATCTGTGACAGTCGTCACGGGGAGTCAGAACCGTAAAATATCCTGACACTAGTCTAACCTTGAAATATCGCTATCGTACTGGGTTGCGGAGGACAGACGGCAGTCGCTTAGTGAAAAAGCATATATTCTATGAAATGTGGTTAGATTAGAATAGCAGATCCTGGGTTTCAAAGCGAAAGCTGAGTATGCAACCTGGATAATGCTAGGAGAATGATGACAGGCGGTCGTATTTATACTGTTATTCAAACTGTAGTCATCATTAAAATTTGTACAGCTCGTTTGTTTTGTGATCATATCATTGGTATCAGTCATGGTATGCAAATTATGGGCAATGCTTGCACCGTGGTTATTTTTGAGCCTCCTGTGAAAATTTTTCTGATCCGATTCGTAAGGCACACAGACCTTTACGAGAAATTGATCCAAAAGTCTTTGGTCTTGGCAAAAAGAAAATATGAATAATACATACATAACAATAATTTTTATCACATCTTTTTATTCATATATGTAAAATAATTCTCAGTAGCATTTACCAAAGTATATCTCCATGCTAGACTTCTTATAATAATTACTTCATTATTACAAATAAAATACGCTCAGACCAATGACCTTGCGGTAGCAGTTATCGGATAGCAATTGAAGGTTACCATGATTAGTAAGATCACAACAAACAAAATGAGTCCAAACTCGGCTTACCTAGCTCTACTCACATATGAGTACCAGGTACCACTAAGAGTCTTCGAATAAACCTGAAAGGTTACTTCATAAGTTCCAGTGGTAGGGTCTCTTATGTACAAACAAAATGAGCCCAAACTCAGTATGCCTAGCTCTACTCACATATGAGTACCAGCAAGAGTCATCGAGTAACCCTGGAAGGTTACTTCATAAGTTCCAGTGGTAGGGTCTCTTATATACAAACAAAATAAGCCCAAACTCGGCATGCCTAGCTCTACTTACCTAAGAGTACCAGTAAGAGTCATCGAATAACACTGGAAGGTTACTTCATTAGTTCCAGTGGTAGGGTCACTTATGTACTAACAAAATGAGCCCAAACTCGGCATGCCTAGCTCTACTTACATAAGAGTACCAGTAAGAGTCATCGAATAACCCTGGAAGGTTACTTCGTTAGTTCCAGTGGTAGGGACACTTATGTACAAACAAAATGAGCCCAAACAAGGCACGCCTAGCTCGACTCACATATGAGTACCAGCAAGAGTCAGCGAATAACCCTGGAAGGTTACTTCATAAGTTCAAGTGATAGAGTCTCTTATGTACAAACAAAATGAGCCCAAACTCGGCATGCCTAGCTTTACTCACATATGAGTACCATTAAGACACATCGAATAACCTTGGAAGGTTACTTCACTAGTACCAATGGTAGGATCTCACCAAAACAAATAAAATGAGCCCCAACCTGGCATAATTAGGTCTACTCTTTTATGTATATATACCATCGGTATACCATCAGTCCAGATAATCTTACCAGATTTCAACGCAAGAAACAAAATAATATCTAAATACCGAAATATATCCTGAATCAACATAACGGAGAAAATAAAGTTATAATGTCCATTTATATAAAAAATAAAAACCTACGTAATTCGCACAGAATACGAGAAGTTTCAAATTGATTTTAGCGAATATTTTGTATTCGTATATTACTTTTTTCGACTTCGGGCTGCAGCGACAAGCGACATAGAGTCCACTCCCGACGGCGCTCAAGCGCAGACTGAGATAGCATTGCAGAATTTGGATATATAAATCAAGAAAGTGGTTAAATATAACGACCCTTATTGCCACACATTAAGACACACGAATGCGAGCAAAATAGAAGAAAAATGTAAGATGATATTTTGCTTTTTTTGAGTCAATTTACAATATTTTGAAAAATATTTTCTGATTGTTTTTGAGTTGACTATATTTACTACCCTATTCTTACTTTGAAAGTCTAAATAAATGTAAAAATAGAGAGAAAATTGTACCCAAAAATAGCAGTATATGCCTATTTTTGATTTAGAGGCAGTTTCGAATCGATTTTACATTGATAATAATTAAATATTTTTTATTTATTTTTAGATGGATTTATAGATAAAAACGTAATCAATTTATCGTAATCATTCGTTTTATTAGTTATTATCTAAAATTGTCGTAAAATGTACCAGAAATATGTGGTTTTTTGATACATGCGTAAATGCGTCCTTAAGTTAGAAGATATAATATGTAATGGGTTAATGTTTACTAAAAATATTATGTACTATATCCCGCTATATGTTCTCCTGAAGAACTGTATAACGATTTAGTTGCTAACTTTCGTTTATTACCTAGCTCTAAGGAATTGCCTATTGTCCTAAGTATAAGTAACATCCATGTACTTATGCAAATGTCTAGAATAAGTTCATACTATTCCAAGCATAAGATCATTTTTGTATTTAAGATCCCATTAATCTTATATAATCCTTTAGAATTTAACTTGTATAATACATTACCCTTAACTATACCACAATATAATGATACTTATATAACTATTATTCCCACTACGTCACACATAGGGTTCTCTAGAGATAAGAATCAATATTGTCTTGTAAATAATCCTAAAGAATGTCTATCTATGAACCAATACTATATTTGTGATAAGATAAATATTCTATCCAGTGAAGCTCAGCCTATTTGTGAGAGCGAAATAGTATCTAAAAGTCTGTTTACGTATCCCAAAGAATGTGAAACGAAATATGTGAAAGGTAACATCGAAATCTGGCAAGAACTGTACGAATTATATATTTGTTATGTCAAAAATTACAAAATTCACACTTGATTGTTCAAATGATCATGTTTACGAAACAAACATAAATGGCACAGGTATAATTAATATTCCAGATGGCTGTATTGGCTACTGCAAAAACACACAGTTACCATCGAAACAAAATATTAAAATAAATTTAACACATATAGATTTAGATTATAATACGATTAAACTAAATGATATAAGTATACCAACATTGTAAGACCTTAAGTATTCTGAAGTAAACATTAAACACACAAGTTTCCAACCTTTAATTAATTATAAAGAAAATTTTGATTTACTAAAACAAACATTTGAGAAGATCATTGAACAACCAAGCGTTCAAACTTATGGACATTACTATGTCCCATTCATATCCTATTTTGTTTTAGCTTGTATTTCTATTTTATGCTATAAATTGTATAAATGTTACTATGTAAACCGATGCACTCTTCCCTCTCAATCACTCAATATCACTAATCCTCACTCTCCTACCGAAATTGAATTTACCACTCCTGAAGAACTCCCTCGGATCCGCATCTTAACATAAACTTCACCTTAGGGTGTAAGTTTAGTCTTAAACGGGGGGCTGTTACAGGCCACTCTAACCACTGAACCTGCTATCCCTAACAGATAAATCCCTAACTCAGCATGCCTGTTAGTTATCGTAATAGACACTACCATAATCCCCATCAGTCCGTTCCTATCCTCCACGGTGCGCGGTAGTCCCAAATCACAATCCCAAATCATCATTGTATTCATTGTATTTAATTGTCAAGGACAAAATAAATCATCTTCAAATTTAAAACTTGAACTTGTACTATTTTTGTAGAGCATTATAATATGACCTACAAGTTTTGTTTTACATATTTTCACGATTAAATTTACCTTTGGAAAACCCTTAATTTTATACTTTTGATCTTGTATAAAAAAATGCAGGACTAGGATCGGATAGGATGTATTTAACGATTCTGCTAATTTTCAGCTCTGTGCGAATTTTGGCTAAATCAATTACCATTTTTGACCTGTTTAAAAGATAACTTTTCCTTGGGCAGTCTAGCCAGAATGTCCTAGATTTCGATGTCGAAGGAAAATTATTAGCAAAAATAAGACAGAATATATTTGTGTGAACCGTAGACTGCATTGTGTATTGTGCTGTGTTTTAAAACTGGTATTTTGAGCATCGCATGTATAAATTTAATTTATATTTTTATAAATTAAAAAAGTATAAAAAAGTCAGAAGTGAATTCATTGTTATTTATTATCTCGTTCTATCTATAAACTTATCATAAGCATGCCTTTATAATTAGCATTACATTCGGTTATTCTCTTAGTCCCGATCGTCGAGGCTCTCCTTAGGACTTCTCCGGGACATTCGTCCTGGAGAGGCCCGATAACGTTAAAACTGATTACATTTATCTGGTTTACTTCTTTATTAATCTCTACTTGTAGCGTTAAAAAGTGCATAAATGTATGTGTTTGAAATGTTTAAGAGGAAAGTATTTCATTTTAATTTTTGTATTTCACCAAGTTATATATTTAATTTTATTAAAGGTGATTACAGTATTTAAATTGAATACAATATGTTTCAAATAGAATACTATAATATTTATTATAACTTTATACTAAAGTTGATTATTTTTTTATACAGTATGGTTTTTAATTGTTTCAAGACTAAAAAGCCAATTATTTTATTATGAATATTCAAAAAGCTATCCGTGTGGTGACGGATCAAGAATACGTAATGTCACCATCCCATATCATCCCATGGCCGCATGGGGGTCGTAAGAGACGACAGAGGGAGCATATTATGCAGAGAACAGCACTGAAAGAGAAGGAAAACTTGACACAAACCCTATACCAACCCGTTTGGCCAGCGTGGTATAGTAGGCCAATTCCTCCTTTCAAAGGAGAGGCCTGTCCAGCAGTGGACTGTTAAAGGCTGATGATGATGATTCAAAAAGCATTATATATGTTCTATATTATTAAAAAACAAATAGTAGGGAAAAATTTTTTTTCTTTCATTCTACTTGATTATTTTAGAGGAATTATTGACATACTATGCTACAATACAAATAACGCTGCGTCCTATTTGTCTTGTTGCCTAAATTGTGCTTATTTACCATATAGTATAGGTGTATGGGCTGCTGAATGGAGCATACACACCTTGCAGTTTTAAATGATAATTCACTGATAGGTTAAATGAGATGCTATTATTGCTCACTTAACTACTACGTAACTAATGATATATGAAAGTGCTAGTGCTATGATATGAGTACCAACGTTTAGAACTGTAGATTGCGTACTAATAAAATAATTATAATTGATTAAATGCAATGTTCTGGTATAATGCAGACTTGAAGGCCACGCGTGTCATGTACGAAACATGACTCGTACAATAGGTATTTTGATTTTTGTGTATCAAAAAGGAATGAACTGATAAAATTTAAGCCTGTGATTATCCTAAGAAACTGTACATTGTATTTTCTAATTATAATAATTACCCTAACGAAGCAAAACTTTATAATGTTTTCCTCATCGTTGAAGTTAGGTATTACAATTTTAGTAAGTAGTATTTAACAAATAGTACGTTGCTGCTGACGGTACTTTTAAGCTAAATTTACTTATAATTGAGTTTAGCAAGACCTACATAAATCAGGGTCCTAAAAAAGCCGTAACAGATTGCAGACACGAAGTTGTATTGTTACCAAGTAATATTAATTTGGATGCTGTAAAACTAAGCACTGGCGAAGATGTGGAAGCTGTTTATAGCGGCTGCTAACGCTACAAATTATAAACAAGGTGCATTATCGTGTAAACACATCGCAGCAGTCGTCTCCCCGCGCCTATACAGTTAAGTCGAAGCTAAACAGTTTATTTACAATGAAGTACACAGTAAAACATAAATATTTCGTCTTATGAAATCTTTATTTTATCTCACACATCATATTCACGTACCCCTGTTTGAAGTTCTGATCAACAAAATTATAAAACTTGTCCCGTGCGTAAAAGTTTAAGAAGAAAAATAAATTTATTAAAACAAAGCGTTAAAGCGCTTCAGATGGTATTAAATAACGGAAATCTAATCTCTCTATCCGTGTACGAATATCCAGCTTTACCTAAAACGACTAAACACACCCAGCCTGTGAAGACTCCCATCTTAGTACATCCTTATGGTCACCAAGGAGCATACATGCATAATTTCAGCTTTTTGCGCCCAATAGTTTCAGCTGTGCGTTGCCTGTCAGTCAGTCAGTCAGTAATGCAAAAAAATCATACATACAGATGATTTCTCTTCACTCAAATATATAAAAATGTATAACGCAAGTGAATTGAACCTTTATCGTTTCCACTAGCTAAGAAAGGGCAAACTACCCAGTATCGAATAAGCATCTAAATTCAGATATTAACCATATGGAAACGCAAATTTTATTTTGTTGAGAAAACGGTTACACATAAAAACATTATTCTTATTAATCTCTTCAGACAAAAGTTTTAACATGTAAAAATCGCTCAGTCACATCTACAAAATAATATGAACCTACGTACTATGAAGGTGCATATTACTACAGCACAGACCACCTAGCAGAATACCTAAGTTCAACGGCGAGCCAGACACCCCTCTCTACGTATGCACAGGTATCACCTGCCTTAGTACAGACTACTTGTGATGCAGAGAGATCAAATAGGCGATTAATACCTAAAGGGCGAAGCACCTTTCGCGGAGTCCTGTGGGCTGGCTGGAGTTTGACTAATCTTATTTTGTAATTTGTATTCATTACTATTATAAGTACTACTACTCATTTATATTATACACAAGAATAAATTGTTACAGATAAGTCCCTCATGGTATTGACATGTAAAATTATCTTTTGATATAAAAATACTAAGTACTCCAAAAACTAATTAAAATATAGCAATTAAAGGCAGCACGAAACGGAGTAACAAACTTTAGAAATATTAATTTACCGTTTTTTACAAACATTAGATGAACAAAAACAAATTACCTGGACTGCTAAATACCATTTGGGCATCTCACAAATTCTGCTCTGTTTGGTTAATCTTTGGCTGAGAATCACACTGCGCATGTACAGCTGCACATGCGCAGTATGACTCCCCCTCCTCTGTCTGTAATTTATTGATTTTCTCCTCAATAAATGTGACCAGTACTAGACGCCCTTTCGACAATCACTGTCGCACCACAGAGTACCACAGTGTCGCGCTACCGTACGTGATATTTTGCTCAAGTGTTGAGCTTTGCTCCCATATTACCTTAGAAAAGGGAGAGGAACGCATTGACAATGTGAGTATTAACTGAAAAATCTTGTTTTATATTTGGTTATTATTATATTTTCCTTGCTAAGCGACCCATTTATTTTCAATGCGATTTCTTATAAACAATATCAATTGTGCACTTATGAGTTTCAATGTAAATTATGTATGCAAGTGATGAGCGAATGGAAGCTAATTGAAACCTGCGAATCAATACTAGATAATGTTTTGTGTAATTTGGATATTTTTTTTTATCACCCGAATTCCAAGCGAGCTGTGCTTTGTTATTTTATATCGATATTCACTGAGTGGAAGGATTTGTCCATTTCGTTTCAAGGCTCGCCTGTTACGATTTAGTTATGAAAATTCTCGTAAGAATTACCTAACCGGTGTATATTTTTTACTTGCAGTGCCAAAGATGCAGAGGCCAGCCTACAAGATCGTATAACATTGCTGTTTGCCAGAGTTATGGAAGCTGATGTGAGGTAAGAATATGTTACTTAATAAGCTGTCGTCTCACCTATACAGTAGATACTACTTTTATTTAAGTGCCATAATTTTACGGCCAGCAGATTGCGTGGCTGCTTTATTTTAATTTAAAATATTTGTAAATTTATGATATACCTACGAGACATTATTATAAACGTACGATTCAGACTATTTTAATTAAATTCTTGGTGCGTACTTAAAAGCTTAAAAGAACCCACTGTTTAAATTTCATGTTTCTGGCTTCAGCACTACCGTAATACAATTTTTTTTTTCGACTTGGTTTGAAAGAAAATTTTACCTATATACCTCAAAGTATGTGTATGATTATTTTTGGAATAGAGGGCCACAGATAGTACAGAAACAAAACGAAACGCTAGATAATGTCAATTTATATTTATATAACAAAACACACTTACAGCGGTATCTCACATAGAATTTCTCTTTGTTCACAGATAGCTTCTGTTTTACATGAAGAGGGCGACTGATATGGATGTTTCAACACTTGGGGGAGAAAAGGCTCTGTGAAAATTGCACTGACCGATAATTTGCGCCTGACAAGCTGCACTGAAGATAATACTCGCCAGTGGACTTTAGACTCGACATGTCACACAAGCAACTCTTTTTGAATAAACCTCAAATAAAGGTTTGCAGCGATAGCTACATACATCTGAAGACATCTATCGTACAAGAGTCAAGTCAATCAACACGGCGACATCTAAATATCATGGCGGAACTGAAGTCCTTAACCGCGCAAGCTGTGTGCGCGCAACGCGATTAATATATATATAAGATATGATATGATCGAGTACTTTCGTCGGTACCATCAGGCACAATCACCTAGCCTGTTTAGAGGAACATACCACTAGTTGGAGACACACCCACAACTTTTCTACTCATTGGTGAACCCGACGTGATCTGAAGCAGCCCTCACGGGCTAGATCAGCAGCAGCAACATCACCACCTTCCTCACAACGCACTTCACAAGATTGGCGGTAATCAAGTCGACTGCAGCCACTCTAGTGTCTCGGCACACTGCACAGGGTCCTCGTAAGAAGAGCTCATCTCTTATGTCTACGCGGCAGTGCCACTATGCAGCAACTACTTACTTCCAACGCAGCCACTACGCTGCTGCCTCGTAGCATTTCCCCAACTCACGGAGGAACACATGCGATGCAACTACGGAACCTTACCTTACGGTCCACCGTGGGACCATTGTGAAGCAAATAGCCCGTCTCACTGGGATCTCACACCGCGCACCGCACTTAGAACCGACTCACTGGGCTTACTATTGGCATACAGTTCCGATCTACTGGAACTAGTGGTGCCCTCTGTCTACTGGCACTGGCACCGCTCTTCAGAAGCATCGACAGCAGACCCATCGCCTTCAAGATCAACATACAACTGAGGCCATCAATTGTATGACGGCGAAGTCAATCAACAAGGCGACATCTAACTATCACGACGGAACTGAAATCTTGAGTCGCGCAAGCGGTGTTCTCACACGCGATTAGTACCAGTTTTATAAACAAGTTCTCAAGTCTTCCTTCGGATTATAGTCCATCAGGCATGATCACCTAGCCTAGTGAGAGGATCAACATCTTATTCCTCTACAAATTCTCTGTTTTGTTACAATCATATTTTGTGTAAATGATGAACGTATCATTTGACATGTTTTTGTTTTATTATTGTTACCTATTCGATTATGAGGTATTTTTTTAGTTTGGATGTTCGAGATAAACTATGGTTCAGTTGATCCGATCCTGAAAATTCTTTCATTTTGTAAAGGTATTTTATTCCTGACTGCTTCAGGCTATAAATCATTTGAATTTCATTATTTTAAATCATAAATATTTTAAAAACATCTTGCCCTGAACAAAAAGATGGCTATAAAATTCATTACTTGACTAGCAGCGCTGAGAAAACTATTGATAAAGCATAAACATTACCTAATACAAAAATGATTATAAACTGAATAGATTCAGACATCATTCTTCATACAAAAAAGACTTGCTGATTTCGTTAAATAAATATCTTCGTGCTGCGAAAAACATAAAAAATAATCTCGCTGAGAACTCCCTCCTGTTTTTTTAAAACGCGCCTGGGAATCGCAGCGTCTTGATCTGGTCGCGGCACTAAATACGGTTGTTCTCTTGCTCTCGACTCTAGTTCTGTCTATGGTTAGGAGCGAGAGGTCTTAGAACGCCGTCGCCTCTTTTTGCGAGGCAGTCACGCTGAGCATGGAGGCGGCGGAGTGGGAGAGGGAAATCCACCGCACTCTCCCCAACCGTAGGTTCGGGCGTCGAGGGCGCCAAATAAGGGACGACCTCCGACCACCCAAAATTTTATTGACTGCCTGCGGACGGCGAGCCCAGGGTCCGCCAAAACGCGATGATGTTTGATGCATGAAGGTTTTGACGGATGATTGCGTGATCATAACGAGACGGGGCTCGCCAACACCAACGGCGGGTCAATCTTTGGCGGGTACATACAAGAAAATATTATGCAAAATTAACACATGATAATTCAACTAAAAATAAATTTATATATTGACAATAACAGGGTATACGATGTATTTATTTATTTAAATAACAAAATAAATTAATATTAGGATAACACAATTAATTATAACTACTTAAATACTACAACTAAAATTAAATTAAAATATTAAAGTACAATACAAATAAATAAGAAAATGCATATTCAAAGGGCGTCGTGAAAGTCCTCCACATCGCCGTCTATTGGGAATGTGCCCAGAAGACTGGCAGCATTGCCACGCTGTATGGCAATGCTAATTTTTTGTGCTAGATACATGCCAGCCTTCTGGTCACGCGAGGCGTCGACAAGTCTCTTCGCAAGCTCTCTAAAGAGAGATCTAGCACTTGGACCCCATGACCCCAACGTTTCGACTCCAAACGGCAACAACTAATATTATGAATGTAAATCTAGGCAAAACTTCGTTAATACACATTTACAAATTTTTGATCAGAACAGAAAAGTATTTATCCCAAAAAGGTAGTCATAATTTTCTGAAATTCTTATGCCATTTATAAGTCCAAAATAAGTGCATACACATTTTTTCTTGTTTCTATTTATATATTTTTAAGGAATAATATCATGCATATCATTTTTACTTACATACAAATATATTATTAACAATAATGAGCAAAGATTATAGACCCATATTTTTTTTTAATATTTAAAATAACCTTAAGAATTGAGGAAACTGAATCTCTTTTATGAAAAGAATCATAACTTGCATCAGATTCGTATCCGTCATGTTGTCAACTTCTGTTGGGATTTCAACTCCATTTGGTATTACCATTTTCTTAGCCGCTTCAACATATGGTTTCGAGTTCCTTTGTGGTTTTGGCCTCATGCTGTTATTTGATCAGACGTGAGAAGCAACCTATTCTAAATATCTTAGTTACATTACTTTCTAGAAGATTTTCGAGCAGAAAGGAATTGTAAGATATTGGCATTTTCTGAGAGAGCCTCGATAGGCAAGTAAGGTGTGTTGAACGACAAGGCATCCATGCAATTAAAGTATTTTGTGATTCATCGGTGAAAGCTCTGTTATCTCATTACAAAATATGTATATCCATCAACATTGACTTTTAAGGTACATACTCTATACTTCCTTATTCAAATCCTTCAATTATTAATTTTACATCAAATCCAGTTTTTTTGTCAGAAGACACTTGCATTTTCTCGAACAGTTTTCGACATGAATTTTCTTGGTCTCTCCTGACTGCTGCAGTTGGTGTATCTTGCTTTTAAAACGTCAACAATAAGACAAAGCTGTGATCTTGACTTTTTCTGTTGTGTCAATTAATTTTGAGTATATGTGGTCTATTTTGCCTTTCCTGGTTATTTTGAATGAAATAAATCTCTTGGTTTCGTTCAAAAGGTAAAGTTTATTCGCCTCCTGTTTGTATCTTAAAATCCGGCTATATTACAAATTCTAAATCTGAAATACTGTAGACTATTCAAAATAAACATTACCACTTAATGACCTTCATTCCAGAGGTAAAGATTGCTTTAAATAGTGATGTTATTCATTTGTTGACCATTGTAATCTTTTGTAAATTGGTACTAACGAAAAACACTGAAAATAAGTGGATAAATTTAGGCACATAAATTCATTACATTACTGAAAAAGGGACAAGTCAGAAGTACCCTTAACAGAAGAGCATGCATGAGAAACTTGATGGGAGTGAGTGAAGCAAGTGAGGTATGTCAGGATCGTTGCAAATGGCGTTCCGTAGTCTCTGCCTACCCCTCCGGGAAACAGGCGTGAGTCTATGTATGTATGTATGTATGTACATTAGGTAATCTATGAAATAGCCTGGAATACAAAATATAAAACACTTGGTATTATGTTCGTTGGGATTTATTATTGCATTTTAATACGGTAAAAAAAGAGAAATATTCATATAAGACCTGCTGTACTTAATCACTTAACATATAAATAATGAAGTGTCTGTCTGTGATTGCAAAATTATGATGTTTTTTCAAGTACTTATAATTATTTACACGATTCTAAGCCCTAAACAACCCTTTTTAAAGTTTTTGTCTGTCTGTTGGTCTGTCTGTCGGTCTGTCGGTCTGTCGGTCTGTCAGTCTGTCGGTCTGCCGGTCTGTCGGTCGGTCTGTCTGTCTGTCTGTCTTTCTGTTTGTCCGGGGCAATGTCTGGAATGGCTGAACCGATTCAAATGCGACTTTCACTGGAAAGTAGAGACCTTTATAGCGCTACATATAGGCTACAATGACCCGGTAGGTGACGCTGTTGTCGTGATACCGAGTCTTTATTGTATATAAATACATCATTTAATTTCGAAAATCGCCAACCGTATAAAAATTTGATTTGGCTGAAAAGTAGTTTATTAAGTAAGAATAAATTTTACGAAAGAGCTGGATTGAGGAGGTCGTAAGGTTCTCGCAAATTTGTATCAAAAATAAAATTATTTTTGAAGCCGCGGGCACCAGCTAGTTTACAATAAAATCACTAAAAATCATTATCATCATATTCGTTAAAAAGCACTAAGTTGGCGTTAATTGAAATTTACGTACCAATTCGATAAAAATATAAGGTGGTGTCTCAAATTTCTTGTCACCTGAACCGCTGTGATAAATTCACGGCTTTTAAAATTGAAAATAAATTAAATTGTCACTATTCTATATTTATTGACAATGTTTAGTTTATAAATTAAAGCTGAGCTCGCGGTTACACCCGCGTTATATAAGGCTACTGCTCCGCAGCCGTGACTCATAGCGTGATTGTAAAATTAAATCCTATAATCTACCTAAATAAATGAGCTATCTTACGCAAATATTATTAATTGCTAAAATCGAACCAGTAGTTCCTGAGATAAGCGCGTTAAACGAAACAAACAAACAATCTCTTCAGTTTTATTATATACCGATAAAACCACGCATGCGAATTTTTGTCACGTTGTTAATTATATTACAATGACAATTGTACCTACCCGTTTTCACAATAAAGTAATTTATATTGGCATATTCAGATTTGAATTTTTAAACTGTATCTTGTTTTCAAATATTGCTATTTTATAAGGTAAATTTTTAATGGGATCTATTTTTTCTATGAATAAACGTACAGAATAGGCTGCTGAACAGTCCGTCGTCGGCAAGAACTCCATTTCTGGCTATCTTTATTCGGTATCTTTGGTTTGATATCATCTGTTCAAAAAGATTTTACGGCACTGGCACTGGCCTGCCATGTGGCAGGTTATCTGAGACACGTAATTTTGTTTAATGTTATTTAAGCGTACATAGTTGCTTCAGCTTCTTGCAGTTGCACCCTTAGCAGCCTTACTTAGACTTTACTGAGGGATTATAACGATCGCCACAAATTGTCACAGGATGTCCAGTGTAATTATTTGAACTCGACACGTGTGATTGTAATGTGTGTAATGGTTTGTTGCCTTGGCATAATGGCACCCATTTATAATTTCTTAGTGTCGCTGCAACGTTTCATCATTTTTTACCCGCAATACTGTTACTAGGTGTTTCTAAACTTAATCTACTTGACATATTGAATATGTCTAAGGACAGAAATGCCGTTGAAGGTGTTAAATCTGATTTAATAATTTGCAGCTTTATAACTGTGTAGAGATACCAAAAGCGGCGAGGCTAAAAATCTGTGACTTGTGATCCAAATTGATAAGCTAGGCTTCGTACAAAGCATCATTTATCAATAATCCAGCAAAGATCTTTTGTGTAAGGCTAAGATTTCTCAGCTTAATTGCAACATTTTTCCCAATAATGTCGTGTTCGTCGTCTTCGTGAATCGATAGCAGAGCTCCGTCGATCAGAACAAACGTATCGTCGGTCACTGAAGCGGCGGCCGTCGGCTCAGCCTCTTTGACGTTGCCATTCCGATACACCTTTAACTCCTGCGGACATGTAGTCTCAGCCGTCTCAAATTGGCAATGGTCTGGAGACATGCTCTTAAAAGATATTTATTATTACTTCTCAATAAAACTTAATTCTTGATTAAATTCATACACTTATCCTTCATTGAACATATAATTAACCTATTACCTTGTGAAAAGCATAGTCCTGCTTCTCCAATAAGATAATATCTCTGTAGTCAGTAGAGCTGTTAATGGACTGAGTTCTTGCTCGACCAGAATATTGGGTATCTGACATCTGAGCATTAAATGAATCACCGGAGAATATATTAGCTGTCATTTTTGACAATACACCATCTGCAAAATGTTATGCATTTCGTGCAATGATTTTACTACCACGTAAAGTTTCTCCATTCAGATTCACTGCATAAAGACCTCTTACTAAGCGATTTATAAGAGTTGATGTTTTGTAGCTTTTGCATTGTTGGCAATCATTTTTAATTTCTTAGTATCGCTGCAACGTTTTAAAGATTGCCACATATTTTTGACAGATTGCCCATAATTACGGCATTGAGTTCCACGCGATAGCGACGGTTTAGCGCAGTCATTTGAACTCGGCACGTTATAGACTATTTATTATCTCAGTGCAACATAATTTAGTGATAAGGAACGGTGACCAATTTTATTTCTCTTGTTGAAATCTTGTTCGCCACGAATAAGAGACAGCAATTCTAGTGTTTTGAAAGTGATCCTATAGAGATACTTCAGAAAGCGATTATTCCACATGATTAGATCCATTGATTGCAATGTGTCCGTTAACAGAAGGACTATTTCAGTAGGAACTAGTATTGCTTCAAAAAGTAAATTCTATTGTGCTTTGGCATAAAGCCTTGTCTTTGAATTATATTCCCCGCAATACTGTTACTAGGTGCTTTTGTGCTTAATCTACTTGACACCTGGAATATGTCTAAGGATAGCAATGCCGTTGAAGGAGTTTAATCTAATTTATTCATTTGCAGCTTTATTGCTGGGTAGAGATACCAAAAGCGGCGAGGCTAAAAACCTGAGAACTGTGATCCAAATTGATAAGCTAGGCTTCGTACAAAGCATCATTTATCAATTTTTCAGAAAAGATCTTTTGTGCAGGGCTAAGATTTCTCAGCTTAATTGCAACATTTTTCCCAATAATGTCGTATTCGTCGTCTTCGTGAATCGATAGCAGAGCTCCGTCGATCAGAACAAACGTGTCGTCGGTCACTGAAGCGGCGGCCGTCGGCTCAGCCTCTTTGACGTTGCCATTCCGATACACCTTTAACTCCTGCGGACATGTAGTCTCAGCCGTCTCAAATTGGCAATGGTCTGGAGACATGCTCTTAAAAGATATTTATTATTACTTCTCAATAAAACTTAATTCTTGATTAAATTCATACACTTATCCTTCATTGAACATATAATTAACCTATTACCTTGTGAAAAGCATAGTCCTGCTTCTCCAATAAGATAATATCTCTGTAGTCAGTAGAGCTGTTAATGGACTGAGTTCTTGCTCGACCAGAATATTGGGTATCTGACATCTGAGCATTAAATGAATCACCGGAGGATACATTTGCTGTCATTTTTGACAATACACAATCTGCAAAATGTTGTGCATTTCGTGCAATGATATTTCTGCTACGTAAAGTCTCTCCATTCAGATTCACTGCTAAAATACTTTTTACTAAGTTATTTATAAGAGTTGATGTTTAGTAGCTTTTGCATTATTGGCACCCATTTATAATGTCTTAGTGCCGCTGCAACGTTTTAAAGATTGCCAAATATTTTTGACAGATTGCCCATAATTACGGCATTGAGTTTCACGCGATAGCGACGATTTAGCGCATTTATTTGAACTCGGCACGTTATAGATATTATCAGTACGTCGGTAGACAGCCAACCGGTCACTCGTGTACTTACACTCTGTCGCGTCGCGTGTCGTTCGGCAACGTTTCTCAAAGTTTTCTATACCGCAGTAAAATGTTTAAATGTAAACGTTGCGAAGTTGAGGCCAGAGACGGTGCTACATGTTCTCTGTGCATGGGACAGTATGATTTTCCCTGCGCAGGCCTAACTGAAGTCGGTTGGAGGAAGCTTGGGGACCGTAAGGCTACGTGGAAATGTGGCAACTGCAAATCCCTTGCGGCAGCTAGCCCTCACACAGGCTCTGTCAAAGTGAAATCTGGAGACTTGGAGAGCATTGCGGCTGAGCTCAGGCGCTTGTCGACTCAGATGGAGGCGTTACCGGCATTGATTGACACTGTCAAAGGCATTCAAAATGAGCTAGCGGAGTTAAAAACCATAAAAACTGAGTTCTGCGATATGAAGACGTCCATAGAATTTATCCATGACGCAATTTAGTCCCTTACTAGCAAAGCAACCTTAGAAGAAGACATAATGTCAATCAAGAAAACCAAAGATGACGTTACCACCCTTCAGCATCGTGTAGAGAAGCTCGAAACTTTGCACCACGAGAGCGAACAGAGATCTCGCATGAACAATATCGAGATCAAGGGAGTGCCAGTAACCAATTCTGAAAATCTCTTCACTATCGTGGCCAAGATAGGCGAGCTTATTAAATGCCCATTACCAAAGGAACAAATAAATTATGTTGCAAGAGTCCAGATGAGGAATGATAACCAGAATAAAAATATTATTTGTTCAGTACATAATAATTACTTGAAGAGTGATTTCGTCGCCGCGGCGAAGCAACATAAAAATTTAAAAAGCAGCGATTTGGGCTTGCAGGGCGACAACAGAGTTTACATTAACGACCACCTCACATTACGAAATAAAATGCTTTTAAACAAAACCAAAACACAAGCAAAAGAAAAAGGATTTGAACATATTTGGGTCAAAGGATGCAATATATTCATAAGAAAAAACAACACTTCACCACGACTTCACGTTAAAAATGAACTGGATTTAAAAAAGTTTTTATGTTAACAATGTCAATGCAAAATTCCGGTATGTGGTATTATTGCATCGACTCGCTAACGTTGAGAAACGCAGGTAACAATATTTCTATTCGTATAATAAAAACAAGTTTGAAAACCTACCGGCCACCTTTTGTCCTCGCACCGCTAAGTGACTACCGCTTCAATCATATTAGTTATCGCAAACTTAGACTTAACGACACTAGCCATAATGATGCGTATCGCTTGCCATTGCATAAAATAGTAATGTTCCTTAATTTACACACACATTCTTACGCCAATCCTTCTGCTTTTAATAACAAGCCGTATTTATTGGTAAACAAAGCCCTTTTTCGCTTACTACACCTCAAACAGATGTTCCACAATGTTATCTTGTTACCTACACTAAATGTGCTCAGTTTTTATTTTTGCTATTCAAATGCTAATGACTTTATTGCTTTGATTTAGGGTAGCGCCTATTAGTATATTTTATCAAAACGTTCGGGGACTGCGAACGAAAACAGGTGTTTTCTACAGAAATGTGTGTGTCAGTGATTTTGATATTATTTGTTTAACCGAGACCTGGCTTATTGACTGTATTTCTGATTGCGAATTGTTTGACAATCGATACATTGTTGCGAGACGTGATAGGGATTATAGCAATACAAATCAGGTGCTGGGGGGCGGGGTTTTAATAGCAGTGAAACGGGAACTTGTGTCGGACGTTCGTAGGGATTGGTGTTCGGCGGCGGAGGTCTTATGGGTCACTCTAACGTTGCATCGCAGTAAACCTAAGGTTTGCTATAAGATTCATATCTGTGTAGTTTATATATGTTACAATAATCGTGGCAGTTCATTAATGGTGCAACTGAACACTTTTTCAAACAACCTTAGTGATCTAGTTCTGAGACATCCCACAGACAAATTTATAATCCTAGGAGACTTTAATTAACCTAATATTGTTTGCCAGCCAGCGGTTGACAATAGCTCATTGTATCCTAGCAACCTGCAGGGTGACATCCAGACAAATCTTATAGATTCTTTTAACATCTGCAACCTTTCGCAATATAATAGCCACACTAACAATAATAATAGGTTACTGGACCTGGTGTTATCAAATAACGAGGTTCTAGTCTCTCGATGCACCGATCCACTTGTGCCGGAGGATTCCCATCACAGAGCGTTATGTATCACCGCGGATTTTGTCGAGCTGCACAGCTTATCTTCTCGCCCGTATATTAAGTATTTTTATCATTTAGGTGATTACAGCGCGATGCAAGATGAGTTAAATCATGTAGATTGGCAGCAAGAATTTAATTCTGGGTCACTTGAAGACGCCGTAACATACTTTTATAGCACCATCAATCGATTACGCAACACCCACATACCAAGTAAGATTGTGAAGCCTCGTGTGAAATACCCGCCCTGGTACAAAATCCCGCTGATTAAAATAATAAAAGAAAAATCCAAATACCATTCAAAATTTAAAAAATATCGTAATATTTCCGATCATCATTCTTTTGTAAAATTGCGTCAGCGGGCCAAAGAGTTAGAGAGCCAATTATTTCTCAACTATATATCTAAAATAGAAAAGTATATCCAGAAAAACCCCCGAGCTTTTTGGCGTTATGTTAAGTCCAAACGCCAATCTAATCAATATCCAGCAGTGATGCAACTTGGTCAGCATTCCACTAGCGATGGCGAGGAGATATGTGACATGTTCAACGAATATTTTTACTCCAATTTCTTAATAAGCTCTCACGACAGCCCTCCGCTATACAGTGAGCAGAACGTTGAACAGGTCGCTTCATGTATCACGGCTATAGAGGTTAGCAAAGATGAGCTTAGTAATTTACTAAAACATGTGGATATTAATAAGTCAGCAGGGCCGGACGATATCTCGCCAATATTGATTAAGGGTTGTGCCGATAGCCTTGTCATCCCTCTCTCGATTTTATATAAGCGTTCTCTAGACACAGGTGTGGTCCCCATTATCTGGAAGTCGGTGTATATAACACCGATACATAAAAAAGGACCTAAAAATATGATTGAAAACTATAGACCGATCTCAAAGCTGTGCGTGTTCGCCAAGATCCTCGAAAAAATCGTGTATAGGCAAGTTTATGCTGCCCTCAAACTAAGTTTTTGTGAACAACAGCACGGCTTCTTGAGAGGTCGGTCTACTACATCTAATCTTGCTATATGTTGTGATTTTATATCACATTTCATGTCACAAGGGTCCCAAGTCGATGTTATATACACCGATTACAGTAAATGCTTCGACAGAATAGACCACAAAATTTTAATGCGCAAACTTTTGAGTATGGGTGTAGGCGGAAATCTATTCCGATGGTTTACATCGTACGTAGAAAACAGATGCCAAACTGTCGTGCTGAACGGTTATACCTCTAGAGGACCGCTTACGAATATTCCTTCGGGCGTCCCACAAGGTTCGTTGTTGGGACCGTTGCTGTTTAATATATTCGTCAATGACATAAGTAACTGCTTCATATCCTCCAAAATTATTCTTTATGCTGATGATTTGAAAGTAATGAAACAGATAAATACGATTCAGGATGCTAAAGAACTACAGGAAGATCTTGATAGGTTTCAAACATACTGCAGAATAAATAAACTGGACCTAAATGTTAATAAGTGTTACGTGTGCTCATTCACGCGTAAGCCCAGTCCAATAGTGCAGGTTTATAAATTATTAGATATACCATTAACAAGAGTCAATAATATTAAAGACCTTGGAGTTACTTTCGATTCAAAACTCCTATTTGACACACACATCGACAACATTGTTAGCAAGGCATCCAAAGCACTCGGGTTCATATTTAGAATCTCGGCAGACTTTAAAAACATCAAAACAATCAAAATACTTTACTGTTCCTTCGTTCGCAGTCACCTAGAATACTGTTCACAAGTGTGGAACCCTAAATATAACATCTACGTTGAGCGAATAGAGCGCATTCAGAAAAGGTTTTTAAGGTATATACAGTATCGTTGCAGCTGCTATTTACCTGACTACATGAGCCGATGTAAAAAAATTCACATTTTACCACTCGTTGAAAGACGAAAAATAGCGGACTTGTCATTTTTATTTGGTATCATGAGAGGAGCAATTAACTCGTCAGAATTGGTGAGCAAAATGGCTTTAAGTGTTCCGTCAGCACATCTTAGACGGTTTAACTTATTACATGTTCCTGCTGTAGATTCCAACTACCGACAAAACTCATACTTGATCAGAGCGAGTCGCATGTATAATGCGGCATGCCGGAGTGTGGATATTGACATTTTCTTTACTAGTGTCACTAAATTAAAATAGCAACTGTGTAATGACTTCTTTGAGCAAGTGTAAAAAAAAACTAGTTTTACTCATATTTAACTGTGTACCTACATATGTCTACTTGTTGTTTATCTGACTATGTGTTAGGGTTATCTTTATTATTTTATAAGTGAAAACTTTTAATTGGCCTTAACCTATTATCATTATATTTTATAGTATTATATAGCTGTAAGTTTTCCTGAAATGTTAAAATAAAATAAAATAAAAAAATTATTATCTCAGTGCAACATGTTTTAGTGATAAGGAACGGTGACCAATGTTATTTCTCTTGTTGAAGTCTTGTTAGCCACGAATAAGAGACAGCATTTCGAGAGTTTTGAAAGTGATCCTATAGAGATACTTCAGATAGCGATTATTCCACATGATTTGATCCATTGATTGAAATGTGTCCATTAACAGAAGGATTATTTCAGTAGGAACTAATATTGCTTCAAAAAGTAAATTCTATTGTGCCTTGGCATAAAGCCTTGTCTTTGAATTATATTCCCCGCAATACTGTTACTAGGTGTTTCTGTGCTTAATCTACTTGACACCTGGAATATGTCTAAGGATAGCCATGCCGTTGAAGTAGTTTAATCTGATTTATTCATTTGCAGCTTTATTGCTGGGTAGAGATACCAAAAGCGGCGAGGCTAAAAACCTGAGAACTGTGATCCAAATTGATAAGCTAGGCTTCGTACAAAGCATCATTTATCAATTATTCAGCAAAGATCTTTTGTGTAAGGCTAAGATTTCTCAGCTTAATTGCAACATTTTTTCCAATAATGTCGTATTCGTCGTCTTCGTGAATCAATAGCAGAGCTCCGTCGATCAGAACAAACGTGTCGTCGGTCACTGAAGCTGCGGCCGTCGGCTCAGCCTCTTTGACGTTGCCATCTCGATACACCTTTAACTCCTGTGACCAATGTTATTTCTCTTGTTGAAGTCTTGTTAGCCACGAATGAGAGACAGCAATTCTAGAGTTTTGAAAGTGATCCTATAGAGATACTTCAGATACCGATTATTCCACATGATTTGATCCATTGATTGCAATGTGTCCGTTAACAGAAAGATTATTTCAGTAGGAACTAGTATTGCTTCAAAAATCAATTATATTGTGTCTTGGCATAAAGCCTTGTCTATGAATTATATTCCCCGCAATACTGTTACTAAGTGTTCCTGTGCTTAATCTACTTGACACCTGGAATATGTCTAAGGATAGCAATGCCGTTGAAGGAGTTTAATCTGATTTATTCATTTGCAGCTTTATTGCTGGGTAGAGATACCAAAAGCGGCGAGGCTAAAAACCTGAGAACTGTGATCCAAATTGATAAGCTAGGCTTCGTACAAAGCATCATTTATCAATTTCTTAGCAAAGATCTTTTGTGCAGAGCTAATATTTCTCAGCTTAGTTGTAACATTATTCCCAATAATGTCATTCGTCCTCTTCGTCTATCGATAACAGAGCTCCGTCGATTACTGCAGCTGCGGCCGTCGGCTCAGCCTCTTTGACGTTGCCATCCCAAAACACATTTTACTCCTGTGGCCCTGCAGTCTCAGCCGTCTCAGATTGGCTATGGTCTGGAGACATGCTCTTAAAAGATATTTATTATTACTTCTCAATAAAACTTAATTCTTGATTTAATTCATACACTAATCCTTCATTGAACATATACTTAACTTATTACCTTGTTAACAGCATAGTCCTGCTCCTCCAAAAAGCTAATATCTCTGGAGTCAGTAGAGCTGTTAATGGACTGAGTTCTTGCTCGACCAGAATATTGGGTATCTGACATCTGAGCATTGAATAATAATAATAATAATTTATTTATCCTTAAAATACAAAAAGGTACACTATAATTAGCATTAAATTAGATTAATTGGTATAACTAGCCTAAAGTCTTATATTTAGTTTTAAACATACATGGCTAAATAAAGAAAAGTGTACCTACATGAGGTTAAAGAAATAACTATTTGCACTATTGGCAAAAAAACTAAGATTGCGTTATAATACATCGGCTATCTGCTCGAACTAGGTTATACCTGTGTTTCGAGCTGACGCTTGATTATTACATAATGATACCAATGACAATAATATTTAGCCTAATTTATTTATTTAAAATTAATAATACAAATACGAAATAAAATTTAAAATTCAGGTCAGTTAGTATTATAAAGCTAATATTCAGCCAAATCCGGTTAGACTAGTAAGCGGACCCCAGATTGAAACTGGGATAACGCTAAGAGAAAGAAAGAAGAAGAAAGTTAGTATTATATGAAGAAGTTCTCGAAGACTCGAGAACGACGGGCTATTGTCCATCAGGCACGTTTAAATAGTCTGGTTAGAGGATCAACATCTTATTTTTCCACAAGTTCTCTGTTATTTTACCATCCTAATTGTAACGTGCATGTACTATTATATTTTGCATAATAGGTATCAAAAAAGGGAAGCTTGTGCAAGCTGTTGTAGCAAGCATGTATCAGGACTGACAAAAGTCAGTCTTATTTAAACCAAGCAAAAGTTATCTTGTTTTCATAGTTTTTGTAAAAATGATAAAGTTAACAAACACCCCGCACGCATAATTTGACGTTTGGTTCTTGTTTTATTATTAAAGTCCACTACACACAAAGTCAACTCCAGTTCAACTGATCCGATTCTGAAAATTCTTTCATTTTGAAAAGGTTATTTATTCCTGTCTGCTTCAGGCTATAAATCATTTGAATTTAACTATTATAAATTATAAATATTTTAAAAACGTCTTGCACAGAACAATTTGTAACACATAAAAGTTACGTAATATAAAAATAATTATCATTTAAAATTTTAACAAATTTTGACTTATCATTCTTCAAACAAAAATACTTACGAAAGTCGTTAAATAAATATCTGCTAATAGTGCGGCGAAAACAAACATAAAGAATAACCTCATTGGGAACTTCTTCCTGTTTTTTAAACCCGCCTTGGCATCGCAGCGCCGTGATCCGGTTGCAGCTCTAAATACGGTTGTTCTTTTGCCCCCGACCCTAGTTCTGTCTATGGGGCGAGACGTCTTGGAAGGTCGCCTCCTTCTGCGAGGCAGTCATGCTGAGCATGGAGGCGGCGGAGCGGGAGAGGGAAATCCAACGCCTTCTCCCTAACCGCAGGTCCGGACGTCGAGGACGTCGAATAAGGGACGACCTCCGATCACCCTAAATTTTATTGACTGCTTGCGGACGGTGAGCTCAGGGTCCACTCCTCGTCCGCCAAAAGGCGAGGAGGTGGGGTAGTGTAGAAAAATATTTTTTCGAGAAAAAAAATTCAGGCACTCAATGTATGTGAGTGTGTTTTTGTGTTCTTCCCAATATCTAAAACACATTAGTGTTTGAGTCAAATTTATTTGACCCTAAATATATAATTAATGTATCCCAGTATTCTGTTTTTTCACCTAATGTGGCTAATGCGCTGAGGTTTTTCTAAACTGTGTCAAGTAATTATCTCAAACACACCGAGTATTCTTTCTCAATATTAATTGAGTTCTATGTATAATGCATGAATGTGATTTCCTGTCAGCTGTCGTTTGTTATCATATCTTTCACACAACAATTTCCACGCTACCTCAAAGTTGTCACCTGTAATTTCTAATGATTTTATAACTAATGATTCACTGCCCGACAGTGAGTGAACGCAAGGAGTGAAGTTTTGAATGTTATCTAATGTTCTATGTGTAAGGAGTGATTGAAATGTGTCTCTGTTCTCAAGCCAATCCTGATGATCACCCGAGAAGTGTGGCAAGTGTGTGAATAGTACTGTAGGTAGTTTGGTAAATAATTTGGTCCCACCTGAATGATGAACTGCTGCAACAGCTGGTAATCATTTTCAAATTGTTCACTTTCTGAGTCTGGTTCATGGGTGAACTCTGAGATGTCAGCGTTCAATTCAATTAATGTCTGAACGCCCTGGAAAGATTTATGTATTGTTTTAAACTCCAAAAGTCTTTTTTAATTCAATGACTTGGATTTTAAATAATGTGACTTTCTTTTTATCAATGCCACGTTGTTTGATTAATTCTGTATCATCAGGTTTATTACCTTTGATGTACATTGCTGTGAATTAAGGACATACAATGTTGCAAAAGAAATAAGGAATATATGAGCAGGCAAATGTTATCATAATTTGTGTAAATAGTTTTGCAATACTTAAATTATAGCAGCAAGCGGCAGAAATCAAGGCTGTGCAAAGCTTGGGTGCACAGCTAACACGTGGCGGGCGAAGGCCTAGGCCGCATGCGCGTGGGATGACCACGTGGGGGCTCCTTATTGAGGCAATATCTAATTAGCTGGCAATATCAGGTTGGCAAGCTATCCAGATGCTGGGGAATGTTATTGTGACTTTAGTATTATGAAAAATAGCTAATTTGATATGAGGTAATGACATGAGATGTCATGAAATGTTGATGTTTTCTGAAAAGTTTTGCTTATTTTTGATTGAAATGAATTTGTACTTAGTTTGATAACATAATTATCATAAATATATAAGTCTGAAAGGTCTGATTCATATTTGCTTTGTAAAAGCAATAAAACATTCTAATAATACTTTTGCCCGACCCGGGAATCGAAACCGGGACGTCCGTTCAGCAGTCGCATACGCTATCCACTGGATCACGGAGGCAGTACAATCGTCCTACTGCCTGTTAATAAATTAACTAATTTGACAGATGATCGAAAAATTACTTTACTGCGAGGTGAAAATCAATATTATAAAAAGAGAAGATCAATCGAAACGATCAATCGATCGATTATATAATAATAGTACGATGTTATAACTGTTTGTGTTTTAGCAATAAGATACCAAATCTGTGATTTTGTTTATATGCACAAAACCCTCTACCTCTACTCTCACTAATATTTAATTTAATATAAAAAATAATGTTGCTTAGGTTATTTTGCCGACAGTTCGTAAGGGGCGTATGGGCACCAATTCCTAAAACGGAGCGAATCTTGAGGGGCGTATGGGCTCGCACACGTTTCAACTACTACGCCACGACTAAAATAAAAGCTATATAGTACAATACGTGACAGCTGGAAAGGACGGTTATATGGCTCATTTAGTTAATAATAAACTTAAAAGAGGATACTCAAAGCAAGAAAGATTTCTAACGAAAATATTAGGAATTGTACACAAAAGCGTTTTGAGTGCGGCTTATACGACGCTGCGCGCCTTCTTGGAGGTTAAAACTTTGTTTTGTTCTATGATAGTTGATTGTAACTAAGGACAAAAATAAATAATAAAACTGTTGTGTGCCATATAAAATTTCTGCTGCATCTTGGTAGAACGCACATACATTATTTTGTCATAGATATTTATCCAATAGCCTGCATGTAGCTATCGTTATTTCATTACGCGGTCATATGGAGTTGAAGCTATTCCTTGTTTGGTCTTATTTCCTAGCTCGGCTGGTGTTGCTTATACTCAAGTCTCATTACGCATAATGAATACTAGCAGATTTAAGTGACTATATAGTCATCGTCCTATTAAATCTTTGCTGAAGTTTTACGTTTCGAGGGTTCGAGGGTTTCGTATAGGGCTGTTTAATATGTCGCATCATACAGGGCTTTTAATGGTATTAACTCTTAGCCCGAACTTTGTGCCTCAGGTGGTGGTAATTCATTGCAAACGGTGACATAAAATTTATAAAATCTCGCCCTTAGTAGCGCAACATTCATTTTATTGAACAGTTGTAAACATCGCCATATGCTCGGCCAAGTTATTGTGGTATAGATTTTCAAGATTAATGTTTAACAGTCGGAGCAAATTTTCCTTTTCAGCGCTGTTTATCATTAGTTGCGACAGTTTTCATGTCGAACTCTTATGAATTAGTAAAATAATATAGGTTTAGTGCAAAACAAATATTACGGCCGAATGTTACTTCATTCAGTTTTACTGATTAAAGCTCATACTGGTTTTTATTTAATTACCACTTACCCCGTGCCTCAGAGAGTACGTTAATCCATCGGTTCTGGTTGTCATGCAGATCTTTGATAGTTGTTATAGGAAATGAGTACCTTCTAAATAAACTGGACCTAGTCTAAGCCATGGCATATCGTTATCCCTTGGGGTAGCGGAGGTCAGACAGGCAGTTGCTCTAAGGAAAAGCTGATATTCAGCTGAATCCGGTTTAAGCGCAAGGATTTTTGTTGTGAAAGAATTATTGCAATTATAGGCAGAACAACTTTCACTTCTTTGTCACCTTCTTAACATTGCCTACGGTTGTGATATATCCCCATAAGATTCTCTTATTATTCCAAGAAGAACCTGAGGCTCACAAAAATGTCAAGTTATTATGACATAAATGAGTTAAAGCTGAAAGTGGACTACAATTTAATTATAGATATGTTTATTATAATCAGAATGGAACATAAAATTAATCATGACTTGTCTTCTTAATAATAATATCAAACATTTACTAAAACTACTTAAAAATCATTAATTTTTGGTAGGCCTGAGATGCCATAGTCTTATTTTCATTTAGGAACGTAATATTTACCTTAAAGTTTATCACTAGCGATGGCTATTAACCACATAATTAAATAACTCGCAATAAACTGTTCTATTGGCGAGCAATCAGGACACACACCTTCCTGATGTTCACTAAAAATCCGCTTCATACATTTGCTGTAATAAATACCAACCAACTCCTCCCCGAATAGGTATATTTTGTCGCTGGGGTTGTTCTTTTAATCCTGTAGTAGCCTGCCTTTCAGTTCGATAACTCTTGGTTCCTATATTTTGCTGGTAAATACGACGCTCAATTGGCACACGATCTTGCTAGATAGAATTACACTTTTTAAAAATATTGACGTCAGATCGCTTTTAATTGTAGATTATTCGTTTTTTATATTATAATGAGACCGTTTATACATGCCATGTTACTGATTGACCGTTACTACTTCATAATAATACAAAAAAAAATACAATGGTTACCACTTGTGCACTGGGCAAGTATTTTCCTTAAACGCAGGCGCGGGGCACAGGTGTAGCTCACCAACTTCTAGGACGATTTTTGCGCAGGTCCTTATGCCGGTCTAATAGGCATTCTACTAGTAGGAATGGGGAGAACCAATCGAGGAATACACAAGACGATTGCGCTGTGGCATACCTAGTTCCGCCAAAATATGATAATATTACACCCTGGGTTACATATGTAGCCCACGCGTGTACTCTAGTGTTAGTTTTGACAGTTTTGATGTCGAATTCTTATAAATTAGTAAAATAATATGCGTTTAGTGCAAAAAAATTATAAAGGCCGAATGTTACTTTATTCGGTTTTTCTGATTAAAGCTCTTTCTGGTTTTATTTTTAAATACCGCTTACCCCGAGCCCCGGTGAGTACGTTAATCCGTCGGTCCCGGATGTCATGAAGATCTTTGATAGTTGTTATTCCCTATAACAACTATCAAAGATTTGATTTCTATAATTCAAAAATTTTTTTCGTTTAGCTTCAAACGAGTCCAGTTGCCAGTAAAACTAAGGCCAAACGCTAAAAGTTGCGGGTATGAATCTAAGTAACAGCTGTTTTGCGCACGGACAGATTTATGTGGCTAAGAACCTTAATGTTTTCATCCCACGTCTAATAAAGTGTACGACGAAGCTTTATTTATTATTAGGTGTAAATGGAATAGTAATTTATTTCTCTCGCCAATTACGTTACACTTTATATTTATGACTAATATGACATGAGAAGTTTTTGCTATAATATGTATATACCTATTCATTGATATTTGAGTTATTTTCGGGATCTACACTATTCAATATAGGTGTTATATGCAACTTAAAACATTTTGGCTATCGATTCTGTAGCCTAATGAAAAGACAAATTCCACGCGAGCGGAGTTGCGGGCACAGCTAGTATATAATAAAACTGTTATGTGCCATGTAAAATTCTGGTGCATCTTGCTAAAACGCACATAGATTATTTTTTCATAGATATTAATACAATAACCTGCATGTAGATATCGTTATTTCATTACACGGTCATAACGAGTTGAAGCCAGTCCTGGTATAGTCTTGTTTCCTAGCTCGGCTGGTGTTGCTAATTCTTAAGTCTCGTTACGAATAATAACTACTACCAGATTTATGCATAACTTACGATATAGTCATCGTCCTATTATTATCGTTGCTGAAGTTTTACGTTTGAGGGTTTTGTATAGGGCTGTTTAATATGTGGTATTTATGGACCTACGTCCAAACACTCACCTATTCTCTAGGTAGTCATCATCATACAGGGCTTTTAATGGTATTAACTCTTAGCCCGAAATTCGTGCCTCAGGTGGTTGTATTTCAGTGTATATGCGGACATTCAATTTATAAAATCTCGCCCTTAGCAGCGCAAAATTCATTTTATTGAAGAGTTGTAAACATCGCCATATGCTCGAGCCAGTAATTGTGGCAAAGATTTTCAAGAATGATGTTGAACAGTAGGAGCAAATTTTCCTTTTTAGCGCTGTATATCATTAGTTGCGACAGTTTTCATGTCGAACTCTAATAAATTAGTAAAATAATATACGTTTAGTGCAAAACAAATATTACGGCCGAATGTTACTTCATTCAGTTTTACTGATTAAAGCTCATCCTGGTTTTTTTATTTAATTACCACTTACCCCGTGCCTCAGAGAGTACGTTAATCCGTCGGATCTGGTTGTCATGCAGATCTTTGATAGTTGTTATAGGGAGTGAGTACCCCAACGTACCCCAAGTGAGTATTCCAAATAAACTGGACGTAGTCTAAGCCATGGCATATCGTTATCCCTTGGGGTAGCGGAGATCAGTCAGGCAGTCGCTCTAAGGAAAGGCTGAAATTCAGCCAAATCCGATTTAAGCGCAAGGATTTTTGTTGTGAAATAATTATTGCAATTATAGGCAGAATAGCTTTCACTTCTTTGTCACCTTCTTAACATTGCTTACGGTTGTGATTTATCCCCATAAGATTCTCTTATTATTCCAAGAAGAACCTGAGGCTCGCCAAAATGTCAAGTCATCTTAATATATAAAATCCTTGCGTTACTGACTGACTGACAGACACGCTACAGCCGAAACTATTGGGCGCAGGAAGCTGAAATTTGGCATGTATGTTCCTTGGGGACCGTAGGGGTGCACTAAGAAGGGATTTCCCGAAATTCCCACGGGATCGGTCAAAACGGGTAAATTAAAAAAAAATGCAGGCGTAGCTGCTGGCGTCCTCTAGTTATGACATAAATGAGTTAAAGCTCAAACTGGATAACAAAACACTGCCATACGTTTTAAGTCATCTAACCGAAATCTCATATTATAATGCAGATGTTTATGCTAATTTAAACGGTGAGGATGTTTCACAGATGGCACTAAAGATCATGAGTTATAATATTATGATACCCCTCTTATCATATCGTACAATCTATTTACTTTCACCCTATTGACTATGTAAGTACTCGACGGTCTAGCTTGTGGAGACGGCCCTTCGTCATATTCATCTGTTTTTGATACCGTCTGTTCATCTGGTATCTGTCTTGTTTCAGCGCTGCAGCAAACTTAACACGCTAAGTTAACTCATTAATTATTTAAATATACAAAATCAATCCTCGCACCCATTTATATGTTATATTCCGCCTGGATAGTTTTAACGACTGCCAAAGTTGTGCCCGGTATTTCTAGCCAGACCACCATTATTGAAACACCGGTATTATTTACGATAAACTGTTACCAGATAATGCTATTTAACTAGGCAGTCATTTCGAAAGCTATTTCTTGTCAGCGGTTCGTCGGTGGGACCACTCTCTCTAGTACTTTTAGCGCTGCCGTTTATTCATTGTCGTGACATTCATAAGTTCTGCAGCGGCGGAACGTTAAGAACTGCTTAAAATGTTGTGTTATTTTAAGTAAGAAGATAGTTCCTTTAGCTTTGCATTGTCGCAACATAAGCAGTGTATAACTCTTCTGCAGACTTTTAACGATCTAGATTTCTTATTACCAGACTAAACGTTTATATGGTATAGATTTCTTGTATGATCTTATTTCCTTAGTCGGCTAGTGTTCTTCGGTTGATGGTAATTCTCAAGTCTTATCTGCCTGACTGACTACTAGAAGATTTAGGACACTATATAGCCGTCGTCTATTTAAAAATTGACGTTATGGTATTGTAAATATTGGTTTCAACTTAGGGGTATTGCACTGAGCAGTCTAGTACTCTACTGAAGAGTTGTGAAACTTCTCGCCAGGTTGCTTATTATTGTGACTTACATTTTACGGTACTGCATTTAAAAACGCAACGATTTTGTCTTAACACGTTTGGGAAAATTGTATTGCGCTTTTTATATGTAGTATTATTGGAAAAAACCATGCACTCCCCTATTCTCCAGATAGTCGATATCAGACTGATCTTTTAATGATAATATCTCATAGCCCGAATTTTGTGCCTCGTGTGATGGTATTTTATTATAGATGGTAACAACAGATTAACGAAGTTTCACCCTTAGTAGCGCAGAATTCATTATATTCAAAAGTTATGAATATCGTCAAATGCTCGTGCCAGTAATTACGGCATACATATTTTATACGATAACCCGTTCGAATTTATTGCCATTTCACTACGCGGTAATTTCAAATAGTAGCTGTTTCTTGTAGGAACTCAATTAAAAACGCCGCTGCTATTATTCTGCTGACCCTTTCACTCACAACGATCTTGCCGTATTTGTCTTGCAGTAATAGTTATTTATATTAGAAGAAAACAACGTATTCGCTTTTGATCAAAGGAATTATTCTTTCCATCAATAGGATACGATGCGATCATAATTTCTTTATTACAATAGATCGTGGAGTATACCTTCTGGGGAAACCACGTTAGTAAAAATGTGCCAAGTACATTACCTCGTAGGTGGTGCGGAAATGTGTTCATATAATGTAAAATTAAAATTTTGTAATTATAAGAACCGCGATATCTCACTAATAGCAAGTCGTACTAGAAAAGGTCAGTCTTACGCTAGTACCATTACAGATAATATTACTACGTCCTCCAACCACCCACAATGTTGACCAGATCACTCAACTAATAGTAGAGTTCAGGAGAAGTTAGTAGCTTCCTGCAACGTTTTAGAGTCGGAGAAGATGATTTATTTCATATTAATAGGTATAATGTGATGTGCCCGGTAACGCCAATAGGCTCGCCCCCTATTACGTGGGACCTAAAAATTCATGGCGAAATGTGGGTGTAATATTTACACCTCTGCCTACCCCTTTAGGGATACAGGCGTGAGACTATAAAAAAAATTGGTATAAGGAGTTGAGCTCAAGAACAATGTGTATGTCTTTAATTGGGACAGATTTCATGTCAATTTCCAATGAATTAGTGAAATTTTACGCCTTTGATTCAACACTTCATTTCGTCGCAATATAACTTCATTAAGTTTTACTAATTAAAGATCAACTTTACTGGGTGATAGTAAACTGATAATTTCATTGAGTGAGACGAGTTTTGCTCTAAATATGT
Source organism: Euclidia mi (assembly GCA_944739405.2). NCBI lineage: Eukaryota > Metazoa > Arthropoda > Insecta > Lepidoptera > Erebidae > Euclidia > Euclidia mi. The sequence goes on from OX123199.2 coordinate 55,885,817, forward strand.
AATTTCGACCCAAGGTTATTCCATTTAATGTCTCCATGTCGGCTTCAGCAGTGTTTGACTGATTCTTTTAGTATCATAGCTGATATACTTGGTATGAAATATTCCATTTCTAATTATTTTCTCGTCGGGATTTTTTGTGATATAAATATTTCTTGTAGGTATTTGCTCTGATAAGAGTAAACGTTTTTAGTGTTCATACATTCTCATGTTCTACTGGATAACCAGAAGAACAGTCTAACTAATAGTCAACCATAAGGTCGAAATATTTTTCATGTGAATCTGGAGGACAAACGAGTTCACGGCATTTTAGCTATAGGTGTCGCTATTTTATGAGCCATTTAAAATATCGTGAGTGTTCGATAGCTGCCGATGTTTCGCTGATTAAATTTACTTGATTGATTTTCTTCTATCACAAAGATGGCTTCCTAAACCGAAATCATGAACACTGACTAAGATGCAACTATTGCTGCACTGGATAATATAACAATATAATTTGTACTCTTCGAATTGTTCTAATCAAATGTTTCACTGGTAGTATTTAAATTAGAAGAGTTTGTTTGTTTGTTTGGTTGTTTGGTTGGACGCGCTAATCTCAGGAACTAGTGGTCCGATTTGAAAAAATCTTTCTCTGTTAGTTAGCCCATTTATCGAGGAAGGCTATAGGTTAAATAACATCGCGCAATGAGCGACGGGAGCCAAGCAGTAGCCCTAAATAACGCGGGTGTAACCGCAACTTGTAGCTCAGAACGTAATATGATTATGTTAGTAAAGGCTTCCGTAAATTTATTACAGCAGCGCTCGTCGCTGTTTGTCTGTTGTGGACTTAGAACGAGGTTTCTTCACATAAAGTCTCAACACTTATATTCTTAACTGTATTGTTTTGTAGATACAAATAACATAATTTTCTTTCTTTCATTCTTTCAACAGACACTGATGCATTTTAACAGGGGTCGTATTATCTTCTATATGTGACTTCCGGGTAGCGAAGGCGGTGGTGTCAGCGTTCAAGGCAATTGTTTGTGCGTGTGAACATGAATATTTGTCTTGGTACACTTAATGTTGTAGACTTTTATTAATCATGATTGTGACACCCACATGTGTGGCAATCGATATATTGTAATGAACTCTCTTTCTTTCCGAGTGATTAAAGCACCAATATTTTGCCAAATAGTTCAATGGTGTAATGTGGAGCAAATACTTATATCTTTTAGAGTTTTCAAGATTTCCCAAGAGCAGTGCAGGTTTTTGCTATAGGTCGATACTTGATGATGTTTTTCTGATTAAAGACCAAGACTCAATTCACCTGACTGAATACTAGCAGATTTACGTGTAAGGGTTTTATCATCATCCTATTAAAATGTGATGATATTTGATTGTACAGCTATTGGCTTCAGCTTCAAGGAATCGTTTACATAGCAGCTCAAAATTCTACTAAGGATTTGTGACTGTGTATATAAAGAGTTCGGCAGAAATTAAGTAAAATCGCTTAAATAAAGTCAAATATATGAAGATGTTCCCATACCTTTTCCTTCATACGTCATTGCACAGTTTGGGTCGAGGATCCTTAGAACTGTTTCCACTCTTAAACTCCTCAGCCGTTACTTAATAACTATAAGGAACAAAGAACAAAAGTCAGTAATGTTTACAGTCAGTACAGTCAGTATTGTGTAACGGAGAGAATCAAATCTAGCGTATTGTTACTACAAGGTTTCCCACGTTAAGCATCATTATAATAAGACATGTAATCTATGAATTCTAGGCCAATTCCTCCTTACAAATGAGAGTTAACGAAACACAACTTACAAAGAAACGTTAAAGGCTGATGACGATGATGTAATCTATGACAGTGTATCGACTGATGGTTTACCGATTAAAGTGCAATATTTTGTCGATTGATTGAACTAACCAGGTCAAACCTAATTCCATATGTGTTTGACATTGGAATGAGGTGTATGTTTCGTGAATTATTACATTTCACAGCTATTAAGCTGCTTCGAGGTCATTTTATAGTCATAGTGGACAGTGGGTACATGTACGATATTCTTAACACATGGATTGCGTTTATTGCGCTGGTATTGTTCAGGTAAAGATAACAGCACAAAAATTAAGTAACTCCAGTTAAAGAGATGGTCATTGTGAAAACGTTCTTGGCGACTTTTCAATCCGAAACTGGTTTCAGCTTGGAAACATATTTTGCATTACCGTAAATGACTCTTAAATTTTTTGTAGACAGTCTCACACCCGACGTAAAACTATTCAGAGTTATAAATACATCATGTCTTTAAGCAAGTGACGGTTACAGCTATAGTCTTCGTGACATTTCACCGATTACAGATCAATAAAATTTCATGATAGAATTGAAGCGCGACAAGTGTAGAGCTTATCTATGGGCAGTATTAGATAGCGCGCTTCAGAAAACACGCCTACTTACATGATAGTAACAAATCTGGTTCCGTAGTAGAGGTATCCACATACCCATTATCTTCACCTCACCCTATACCACTATCACTATTTCACCAGCACAAATAAATTTGTTTTCCAAAGTGTTTGTATGAACGACAAAGTTATATTTGCGGATTTTGCATATGTGCTGTATCTCAAAAACTGCTCAGTACATTTCATTCGAACTGATTTTCTTTGGAAATTTTTATTTACAATCTGCATCATATACAGGTTGTCACCAGACCCATCACCAAGCCGAAGTCTACTCGTTTTGGACACCATGCCAAGTCATACTAAGCGAAAAGATAACCTGCGAAACGGTATATTTTATAAGGAAACACATTTTTAATCCGCAATTAAAAGTACGCGCGTACAATTTTCGAAATCCCTACTTATCCAAGGGTACATAAGACATCTATAGAACAGGTTGGCAGGGTAAATGCATCCATATTGTACCTAATTACAAAAATTTCATACCTTATACTTCATACAACTATGGGCCTCAATATCTCCGGAACCAGTAATTTTCCAGGTATGGTACAGAGGTAAAAGATGTTCGTAATGATTGGTACATTATGGGGTTTCAGTTTTCGATAAGGGTCTTTTTACACCCTGTATATATTTTAGATTCTTCACTGACTTACTTTTAAAGTTAGAGAGGTAAGGGGGGGCTAATTTATTTTTCTAATTTGGAGGCGTCTATCTTTCAAATGATTCACTTTAAGAAACAGTGGTTTTAGAAACTTCAATGTAATGGCGAGGACGAAGGGCCTTCTCTTCCACAAGCTAGAATATCGAGCACTTATATACGAGGGGAGTTCAATGTATTCTCGGTATAGGTATGAAGGAAAAGGCGGAAAATTCTGAATAAATTTTATTTTTCAATATACTCCCCTAACATCTCAATACATTTATTTGTTCGTGAAAGTAACTTTTCGATTCCCTCTGAAAAATATTTTTCTTCATGGCCCGAAAAATGTTCATTTATTGCTCCCTTCAACTCTTCATCGTCCGAAAAATGCTTTCCACGAAGGTCTTTTTTAAGATTAGGGAATAGATAATAATCACTAGGGGCCAGGTCCAGACTGTAAGGTGGATGATTGATTTCTTCAAATCCGTACTCCCGCACAGCAGCCTGGGCAAGGCGCGCCTTGTAAACCGGCGCGTTGTCGTGAAGCAGCAACACACCTGCGGTTAATTTTTCACGTCTTTTTTCTTTAATTGCCTTCTTTAAATTACGCAGGGTGGTTGCGTATGATGCAGCAGTAATACTTTGACCTTTTTTTGTGTACTTGATTAGCAAGATTCCCTTAGAATCCCAAAACACCGTGGCTATGAGCTTTCCTGCGGACGGAGTGACTTTGAACTTCTTCGGCAGGTCTGATCCTTTTTTGTGCCACTGCATAGACTCTTGCTTGCTCTCAGAGTCATAGTGATGAACCCACGTTTCATCACCAGTAACAATCCGATCGAAAATACTTTGCGGATTTTCACCATAGAGGTCCAAAAACTCCTTACAACAGTCTACTCGCACTTGTTTCTGTAGCGCGGTGAGCATTCGCGGCACCCATCTTGCACTGACCTTTGACAAATTCAGGCGCTCATGAAGGATTGTGTGAATGGTACCCACGGATAGCTTAGTCATTTCTGCTAATGTTTTCACTCTTACACGGGCATCTTCAAGTACAAGTTTTTCGACTAATTTGACGTTTTCTTCAGTAGCGGCACAAATTGGCCCACCAGCGCGGGAGTCGTCTTCAATGCTCTCTCTACCCCGTTTGAATTCACTTGACCACTTCTGAATTGTAGATAATGAAGGCGCAGAATCTTGGTAAACAGCCATCATTTCTTCATGGATAATTCTTTGAGTTTTTCCTTGTTTTGTGAGGAATTTTATCACTGCACGATGCTCGATTTTTTTCATCATTGTCGAATCAGTCATCATAGTTGTCTTTTCGCAATGATATCTTGAATACTAATGGTGGCAATTAAATGAAATTTTGTATTTATACCCTCAAAGAGTGTCATTACCTATTGAGATAATTAAATCACCCTTATCATTAGTATATCACCTCGATACCGAGAATACATTGAACTCCCCTCGTAGTCAATAGAGTAAGAATATCCAAGTTTATTTAGTCAGTAATACGTTATATTGGATCAATCGCTATGTTTTACCACTCGGAGGTAAGGTAAGCTACTGTACACACTACATGAGTTTGGGAGTACTACATTTGAGGCTCTTTATCTACATTAATTCTGGCCACGGACATGATCTGTAAAGGTACATTACGTGTTATAGGAATATTTATAAAGCATCCAGTAGGTACCTGACTTTCCGTAGAGACGATGCCATCTTTTCAATTGCTTACGATGTTTTACTGATTAAAGACCTACACTTATAAGTATAAGTCAAAATGTCCATCCCTCAGTGGTATCGTCGGCCTTATAACTTACGTTGTTGCCTTGTTGTGCTTGTTGGCGCCCCTTGAATCCGTTGCCATTTTCAACTGCCAGCTGTCCATTTCCTGCTAGGCAGAAGAAAGCCCGCGTTAAGTTCACAATTTAAAGTGTCACTCAGTGCGTGGTTATCAAGTGTGTATTAATTGTTTATTCATTGATACTAGTGTTTTTATTTTCACGATGATATGTGAACCTTTTTCTGATAAAAGATGGTGGCTTCAGCTCGCTAGAGTTGCAGCCCAAAATTCTACTCAAGAGTTATAATGATAATAAAAATTTCTTGCCAGACTACAAATAATTTTATTGTTATAGGTTTTCATACGATAACAGATTTATGAAAATCTGTTATCGTATGAAAACCATATGATGCTAGTGGTGAAGAAATATATTGCGAGGAAACCTGCATGTCTGATAATTTCCGTAAAGTTCGAGGTCTGCAAAATCGCACTTGGCCAGCTTGGTAGACTAAGGCTAGTGTGATTTGTTGATTCTCGTGTTCCCCTCGGCAGGTAGTTCTGATTCCCTAATGGACTATTTTAACCACCTGCATATGAAAATGGAAATACTGAAAATTAAATTAAATTTGTTGAAATAGAGTTCATACACTAAAACATGACTTCCTCAATGGAAAAGAGACCGTTACAGAAACTTGTTCATAATATGAGGTTCAGACTCTGTTGGAGGAAGTTCAACTGCAAGTTTTATTTTTCAAAGGAGCCTGACCATGGGCCATTATTACGTTATAGAATTTTCATGGTAGCTTTTCCGTACATAAACGAATGTACAAAAAAGGCTGCTGTATAGTCCATCGGCTGGTAATGTCTCGCAAGTACTTCATTTTCTGGCTGTCTTTATTCGGTATCTTTGGTTTGATCACATCTGTTAAAAGATATACTTTTCCGGCACTGGCACTAAAGCCTGCCATGTGGCCGATCATCTGAGACTCGTGAAATTTTAATTGATTGTATATGCAGCCCATGATTCAACTGAAGAGTTATAACGATTGCCACAAATTTTCACATGATAACCACGATCGTGCGCAAGTATTTGATCTCGGCAAGTTTGAGCGTAATCTATTGGGCTGCCTTGTGTTTGGTATGTTTGGGCAGCATTGTACATTTTGGCTTCAGCTTCATGGAGACTTACACTAAGCAGCACAAAATAAGATACTTATTATTATCACACTGCGACATAATATATTTTAGTGTTTTCGGAATCATGACCAATGACATTTCTCTTGTTGAAGTCTTGTTAGGCATTTATGTTTGCAGATTTAGTAATACAAGTGTCGTCATAGCTTTCTGGTATTTTATGTATTTTATTAAATGTGTAAAGACTTAAAACTTACCCTGTAATTGTCTTAGACTAGTAACATTCCAGACAATACTACTACTATGTCCTCCGACCACCCGTAAAGTTGACCAAATCACTCAACTTATAGTAGAGTTCAGAGGAGCAGAGTTAGTAGAGTTCAGTTCAGTTGCGGTTTCATGGCTTCACAATTTTTTCAATACTTGCTTTGAGACATAAAAAATACTGAACCTGCGGAAGAAGTCTAAAATAATAGCTTTTCTTAAACCCGCTAAGCGCCCAAATGATCCAAAAAGCTTTCACTCCTCTGTCACATGTATACAAAGACATACTGGAGAGAATGCTTCTAAACCAACTGAGTGATATCATAGACCCAAAACTAATACTTGAGCAAGCTGGCTTCAGACCGGGAAAGTCATGCTGTGGGCAAGTTCTGAACCTCATCCAGTATATATTATAGAAAACAGTTTAAAAGTTGGCGAAGTCTCAAGGTTCGTCTTTGTGGATCTCTCAGCACCGAGACAACGTTAACATACGGAGACTGCTGTAGAAGGTCGCGAACGTCACTGGCGACATGAAGTTTGATCGTCTTCTTGGAAAACTTCTACGGATTGGACACTTCCGAGTTCATAGGCTTTTGGACAAGAGCAGGTGGCGCTGCCAAAAAAAGAATGGACTGCTCCAAGGTAGTGTACTGGCTCCGATTCCATTCAAAATTTACACCGACGACCAACCAAAGATTTCAGACACAAATCGATTAATTTACGCAGATGACTTAGCGCTCGCAACACATACCAAAATCTTTGAGCAGGCGGGAGCTACTTTATCAGCCGCATTGTGCAAGCTAGGCACTTACTACGATAAAATAGTCTGAAACCTAATCCGGCAAAAACACAATCCTGTGCATTTCACCTGCGTAACAGATCTGCGAATTGCGTTTTTCATTGCAGCCACCCAAAATACCTGGCCATCACTCTGGATCGAACATTAACATACAAAGCCAACTGTGAAAACTTTAAACAAAAGGTCTCTGCACGCAATTATAACGGGTTCTGGTAGTAGTAAAACGCAGAATAGGTTCTAGATGCGTTTATTGCCGAGTATTGTCTCACTTCCCTTGCACGAGTATGACCGACCAACAACACGACACTGGCCTGAACACTAAGGGCTGCAGTCTCCCACGCTGTTCCCTCCGGTAGTGTGCAGGGCAGGTTGCTCGATGGGCTGCGCGTAGCGGCAGATCCTCGCAGGCCGTTGGCTCAGCTGGCAGGTGCCGGCGGTGTGTGTGCGATGAGCGGGGCAGGCCAGACTCTTCGGCAGAGGTGACGCCGAAGGCGATGCAGCAGGTGTAGCGTAGCCCGGAGCTTAAGTTAAACCTGGAACCCGTAGCTGGGACCAGGATACACGTAGATACGACGTAGGGTCAGTAGGTACGCTTAGTTATAGTAGGTAGGTAGTAGAAGCGACGTTAGAGTAGCGGTGCCGGCCTCTCTGTCGGCCCCTGTATATACCGGGCCCTCCATCAGAGTTCGTGTTGGCGAAGCTTGACCAAATATGGGCAAAACTTACGAGCGCGGACGATGGCCTTCCCTGATTGGCCGAGCGTATGGACGGTATTATGACGTACACTCGGTAGGTACCGGTCATACGCTACAATACCGCCCGCCTTAGGAGAGGATTTTACGTGGCTAACAAGGAAAATCCGACTAGCTGCGTTAGGTCTATGAGTCCGCTACTGTCCAAGCTAAGACGGCATATAGAGAGAAGGAAGGGAAGGTCTTCTACGGTTTGTAACAAATAGTTAGGCACCATAGTGTATAAGTTTTAGGTCCTTAATGTGCCAAAACATAATAGAATTTCCAGACGCATCCGACAACTCGTAAACGAGAGGCGAATTTTTATTAAGCACTGTGCACTTCACGAATTTAGGGGCTAGTTTCTTACAGAAGGACTTATCCTTGTCGGTCTGATAAAAAGTCCTTTTCCACACAGTGTCTCCCACATTAAACTCAGCTGGTTTACGGCGTAAATTATACGTTTGGGAATTCCTAGCATGAGCTTGAATGAGGAGTGCCTGAACTTTGTCAAATATGCCTGATAAGTGACCTATATTTTCTGCGTAATCGTCCCTAGGTATGTATACTATATCATCAGCGTCCGTGTCGACATAGTGTGAGCCGCATGGAACTAATTCACGCCCATATACTAAAAAACTAGGTGTATAGCCCGTGACTTCATTAACTGCAGTATTTAATGCAAACTGCACCTTAGGTAGGAGAGTGTCCCATAATCTCTGGTCATTTCCTACAAACGCCGCTAAGGTAGAACCAATGGTTTTATTATAGCGTTCGACCGTATTGACATGTGGGGAATATTTAGGAGTATAATGAAGATTAGGGATTTTGTGCTTGCGCAACATAGCTTTCAAAGTAGCACTGGCAAACTGTTTACCATTGTCCAATATAATTGTAGATGGTATACCATGAACTAAAAATATTTTTTCTTCCAAAATATTAGTTATTATTTCAGCAGTTGCGCGCCTGATAGGAAAAAGTAGACAGTATTTACTAAAACAACAAGTTACTACGAAGATGTAGGCGTTTTGTTTTCTTGTGACGGGTAGTGACCCCACTAAATCTACACTAATGGTTTGGAAGGGTCGTGAACACACTTTGAGTCGTCCCATGGTTCCCAATGGTGCATGGTTCTAATGTTTGTGCGCGATACAAGTGTCACAAGAATTTATGAACTTAACCACGTCACGGCGCATTTTGAGCCAATAGTAACGCAGTGCTAAGCGCTTGTAAGTTTTAAATATACCGAAATATCCCGAAGTGGGTTCGGCATGGTTTTCTAATATGGCATTATTTCAATCAGAAGAAGGTAGTACTTCTTTCCATTCGAACTCCTTACGTAGCATACACCTAGATTTAATCAAACGATACAATTTATTATTTTTAATAGAATAGTCTGGATTGTCATTAGGCGAAGATAAACAACCATTGTAGGTGGCTGAATACCATTGATCAGTGTCAACATTAGGGTCATTCACGTTATTATTATTCGCGTTAATTATATTTACAGGTAGGGATCGTGATAACGCATCGGCTATAATATTATCTGCACCGCGCCGATGCTTTATTTCGAAGTTAAAGGCTGACAGACGAACCAACCACCGAGCTAATCTACCAGTCGGGTTGCTCAAGTTTAGGAACCATTTCAGTGCGGAATGGTCAGTATACACTACAAACTTTAACCCGTTATCTAAATAGCAGCGCCAATATTCGAGGGCTGTTAGAACTGCTAATGTCTCCCGTTCTGTTATACTGTAGTTTTGTTCCTGTGCATTTAGTGACCTACTCATGTAAGCGATAGGTAGTTCCACGCCATCTATTTCTTGTGTAAGTTACCCACCGATGCCGCTCGCACTCGCATCTGTGTGAACTTGAAAAGGTTTCTCGTAATCGGGACACGATAATATTGGTGCGGAGCTTAACAATTGTTTTAGTTTACAAAACGAGTCATCAGCTTCCACCGACCACTGAAATGGTGCGGCTTTCTTACCGGTAGAGGGAAGTTTGTTCAAAGGACCGGCGATAGTACTAAAATTAGGTATAAATCGCCGATGCCATGATGCAATGCCTAAGAACCTTTTGACTTCTTTTTTATTCTTAGGCGTAGCATATTGAAGAATGGCTTCCACCTTACATGGGTCTACTTGTAATCCTTTAAAGTTTACTACGTAGCCCAAGTACTTCAATTCATCACGGAAGAATTTAGATTTTTCTAAGTTTATTTTAAGGTTGGACGATTTTAATTTTTCGTATACTTTATTTAATAGTGACACATGAGCATTAAAAGATGGCGATATAAGCACGATATCATCTAAAAAAAACAAATACAGAGTTTTCGAACTCAGGACTGTTCGTAAACAAGTGATCCACCAAACGCTGTTGTGTCGCAGGCGCAATCGTTAAACCAAACGGCATAGTCACAAATCTAAATGTTCCTCTAGTAGGCACATAGAATGCAGTCTTATCACGATCACATTCGCGAAGAGGCGTCTGCCAAAAGGACTTAGATAAGTCTATACTACTTAGATATCTAGCGTTCCTAAGGTTGTCTAAAATTTCGGATACGTAAGGTAGTTTGTACGCGTCTTTTTTAGTAATAAAATTAAGTTTCCGACTATCTAAACAAAACCTTAGTTTACCGTCCTTCTTAGGCGTTAGTAAAATTGGTGACGACCACGGACTTTCGCATTTTTCTACCACTCCCAATGCAAGCATTTCGTCTAATTCGTCAATAATTATTTTTAATTTCGCCGGCGGTAACCTATAATATCTTTGGCGTATCGGCGCAGAATCGCCAGTGTCTATTGCATGTTCTATTAAGTGAGTTCGTCCGTTCGGCCCCACGTTGGGCGCCACTGTAACGGGTTCTGGTAGTAGTAAAACGCAGAAGAGGTTCTAGATGCGTTTATTGCCGAGTATTGTCTCACTTCCCTTGCACGAGTATGACCGACCAACAACACGACACTGGCCTGAACACTAAGGGCTGCAGTCTCCCACGCTGTTCCCTCCGGTAGTGTGCAGGGCAGGTTGCTCGAAGGGCTGCGCGTAGCGGCAGATCCTCGCAGGCCGTTGGCTCAGCTGGCAGGTGCCGGCGGTGTGTGTGCGATGAGCGGGGCAGGCCAGACTCTTCGGCAGAGGTGACACCGAAGGCGATGCAGCAGGTGTAGCGTAGCCCGGAGCTTAAGTTAAACCTGGAACCCGTAGCTGGGACCAGGATACACGTAGATACGACGTAGGGTCAGTAGGTACGCTTAGTTATAGTAGGTAGGTAGTAGAAGCGACGTTAGAGTAGCAGTGCCGGCCTCTCTGTCGGCCCCTGTATATACCGGGCCCTCCATCAGAGTTCGTGTTGGCGAAGCTTGACCAAATATGGGCAAAACTTACGAGCGCGGACGATGGCCTTCCCTGATTAGCCGAGCGTATGGACGGTATTATGACGTACACTCGGTAGGTACCAGTCATACGCTACACAATAACCTTTTGCTCCGATTAACATCCTCAAAATGGAGCGCTGCGCCTTCAGTTTTGCGTACAACAGGATTGGCTTTGTGTTTCTTTGCGGGCGAATATGCATCCTCGGTTTATTAGAGTTAGATTGTTACAATATTTGAATTGAATATGTTGAATTTTTCAAATAAAAAACTATAGTATTAATTATAACTTTATACTAATGTTGATTATTTTTATATGTGATTTATATTGTTTCAAGACTTTTAAGCCAATAATATTGAATTGTGTATAAGCTTAAAAGCATTTTATATTTTCAATAATCAGAGAACTAAACAAGTCGTAATAAATTGTAGATACGAACTGATATTGTTGCCAAGTTACCTTAGTTTTACAGCATCCAAAGTAATATTAATTTGGATGCCGTAAAACTAAGCACCGGCGAAGATGTGAAAGTTTGTTATAGCGGCTGCTGACGCTACAAATTATATACAAGGCGCACTATCGTGTAAACACATCGCAGCAGTCGTCCCCCCGTACCTATATAGTTAAGTCGAAGCTAAACAGTTTATTTACTTCATAATGAAGTATTACACGGTAAAGCATTTATATTTCGTCTTATGAAATCACTTTTAACCCCACATCGTATTCTTATACCCTGTTTCATGTTCTAGTCAGCACAATTATATTTATCCCGTAGGTTAAAGTTTCAGAATAAAAATTATCTTATTAAATTTTTAAGAAAGAGATCGAGCCCTTCAGTTGGTATTAAAGAACGGGGATCTGTACTAATATCAAGCTTTACCTAAATCGACTAAGATTATCCAGTATGTGAAGACTCCCTTCTTAGTAAACCCTTATGGTCACCAAGGAGCATACATGCATAATTTCAGCCTTTTACGCTCAATACTTTCAGCTGTGAGTTGCCTGTTATTCAGTCAGTAACGTAAGAATTTTATACATACAGATGTGCGTTCTCATCATTCAGTTATATAAAACTCGCAGCCGAAATGGCTTGAACCTTTATCGCTTCCAATAACTAAGAAAGGATGAACCAATAGTATCGAAAAAATATCTAAAATCGCATAATAACCATGTGTAATCACAAATTTTATTTTACTGAAGAAACAGTTACGCATAAAATTATTCTTAATAATCTCTTCAGACAAAAAGCTTTGATATGTAAAAATCGCTCAATTACACATACAAAATAATATGCACCTACGTGTACTAAGTAGGTGCATATTGCTACAGCACAGACCACCTAGCAGAAAACCTAAGTTCCACGGTGAGCCAGGCACCCCTCTCTACATATACACAGTTATATCTGCTTTATACAGAACGCAGACCACTTGTGATACAGAGAGATCAAACACTCGATTAATGCCTATACGGCGAAGCACCTTACGCGGAGTCCACATATAATAGTAAGAAATGCACTCACTTATATACAGAATAATTATTAATAATATTTCTTTAATAATGAATGGAACTATTGCAATAAAAAGCAGCACTAAACTGTGTAATGAACTTTGAAAATATTTACCACTTTTTTACAAACACTAGATCCACAAAATAAATCCCCTGGACTCCTAAATACTATTTGAGAACAATTTGAGAATCTCACATAGCCTTGTCTGTTTGGTTAATCTGTGGCTGAGAGTCACACTGCGCATGTACAGCTGTACATGCGCAGTGTGACTCCCCCTTCTCTGTCTGCAATTTATTGATTTTCGTCTCGTTGTTACCAGTACTAGATGCCCTTTCGGCGGTCACAGTCGCACACCTGTAGCAGTGATTTTATGCCATTTATAAGTCCAAAATAAGTGCAACACAGTTTTTTCTTGTACCTAGTATTTATTTGGAAATATCATACGTATTAAGTGTGTGTCGTGAAAAATATTCTAAACCTTTTTAAATATTTGAAATAATTGCATCAATTTCAACTCTCGAATCTATTATATTGTCAACGTCTGTTGTGATTTCAACTCCATTTGGTATTAAAATTTCCTTAGCTGTTTCACTAACTGGTTTCGACTTCCTTTGTGGTTTTGGTCTCCTGGTGCTTCTTGATCTGACGTGAGAAGCAACCTATTTAAAATAACTTGGTTGCAATATTTTCGAGAAGATTTTCGTGCAGCATTGTATTGCATTGAAGACACTTGCGGTTTCTCAAACAGTTTTCGACTTGAATTTTCTTGGGCACTCTTGACTGCTGCAGTTGGTGTATCTTGCTTTAAAAACGTCAACAAAAAGACAAAGCTGTGATCTTGACGTTTTATGTTGGGTCAATTTATTTTTAGTATGTGGTGTTATTTGCCTTTTCTGGTTACATCACACACACATCATCAGCCTTTAACAGTCCACTGCTGGACTAGGCCTCTCCTTCGAAAGGAGGAATTGGCCTACTATACAACGCTGGCCAAACGGGTTGGTATAGCGTTTGTATCAAGTTTTCCTTCTATTACAGTGGTGTTCTCTGCATAATATGCTCCCTCTGTCGGCTCTTACGACACCCATGGGATGATACGGGGTGGTGACATTCCGTATTCTTAATCCGTCACCACACGGACTTTTCTGGTTATATTGAAAAAAAGAAATGAAATCTCTTGGTTTCGTTCAAAAGGTAAAGTTTATTCGCCTTCGATTTGTATCTTGCTTCTGAAATATTGTGGACTATTCAAAATAAACATTAACGCAAAATAACCTTAATTCCAGAAGTAAAGATTGTTTATAGTGATGTTATTCATTTGGTGATCATAGTGATGTTTTGTAAATTGGTATTAACGAAAAAAACTGCAAAAATAAAATAGACTTTAGGAACATAAATTCCTATGGGCCTAATGAAACGATAGTTATTTAAATCTATGAAAGAATTAAATAAACCAGCAAAAGCCTGATAAAAAAATATAAAACATGTGTTAAAATGTTCGTTGGAATTTACTATTGCATTTTAATACGGATTAAAAAATGAGAAATATTCACGCTGTACTTAATATTATACTCATTACATATAAATAAAATTGAAGTGTATGTCTGTGATTTAAAACTAATTATGTTTGTTCAAGTGTCTGTCGGCCTGTCCGTCGCTCTGTCAGTCTGTCGGTCTGTCTGTCGCTCTTTCGGTCTGTCGGAATGTCTGTCAGCCTGTCAAAAATATCACTACAATAAATATCATGAAAAATATCATAGATATAATTTTTACTCACATACAAATATTTACAATAATGTTTTAAAATTATTCTACACACCAATATTTTTTTAAATATTTAAAATAACCTTTAGAATTGAGCAAACTAAATCTCTTTTGTGAAAATAATCATAGCTTGCATCAGTTTCGTTTCCGTCATGTTGTCATCTTCTGTTGGGATTTCTACTCCAATTGGTATTAACATTTCCTTAGCCACTTCACTAAATGGTTTTGAGTTCCTTTGTGGTTTTGGCCTCATGCTGTTTCTTGATCTGACGTGAGAAGCAACCTATTCAAAATATCTTAGTATCACTACTCTCGAGAAGATTTTCAAGCAGAATTAAACTGCCAGGTACTTTTTGGCTTTTTCTGAGAGAGTCTCGATAGGCAAGTAAGGTGTGTTCAACGACAAGGCATCCATGCAATTAAAGTATTTTGTGAATCATAGGTGAAAGCCTTGCTATCTCAATACAAAAATATGTATATCGATCAACATTGACTTTGAAAGCACTTTATATTTTCTTATTCATATATTATAGAAAATCCTTCAATTATTAATTTTACATTAAGTCCAGTATTTTTTCTGAAGACACTTGTGGTTTCTCAAACAATTCTCAACTTGAATTTTCTTGGTCTCTCTTGACTGCTGCAGTTGGTGTATCTTTCTTTGAAAACGTCAACAATAAGACAAAGCTGTGATCTGATTTATACCTTAAATAAGTTAAATTACGCGATTAAGTATTTGCTTATTTATGTTGTATGATGTATACAAATCGCGAAGGTTTAAAATCGAAAAAATAAATCTCTTGGTTTCGTTCAAAAGGTAAAGCTCATTCGCCTTCTGTTTGTATCTTGCTTCACAAAATCCAGCTATTTTCCAATTCAACATCTGAAATATAGTGTACCATTCATAATAAACATAACCTCATGATAACGTCCATTCCAGAAGTAACGATTGCTTATAGTGATGTTATTAATTTGATGACCATAGTGATGATTTGTACATTGGTTTTAACGAAAAAAAAATGGATAAATTTAGGCACCTAAATTCATACGGAACTAATTAAACGATAGTTATATTAGGTTATCTATGAAACAGCCTGGAATAAAAAATCTAAAACACCTGTTAATATGTTCGTTGGGATATACGATTGCATTTTAATACGGTTTAAATAAATGAAAAATATTCACGTAACACCTGCTGTACTACAATTTTTGTTATTTATTATGTTAATGTTTAACAGTTTAACATTTTGGTGCCAATTTGAACGGTAGCGGTGTTTCACTGATTAAAGACCACGACATATCATATTATCTTACACCTATTATTTAACTCTATTGGCAATAAAGGTATTTGATGGTTTAACTTGTAGAGATGGCTCTTTTTAATATTTATCTGTAGTCGATACCGACTTCTCATCTAAGATCTACACTGTTTCAGCGCTGCAACAAAGTTAGCCCGCTAAGTTCACTAATTTATGAATTAGGAAAAAAAAAACAATTTACGCACCCATTTATATGCTATACTAGAGGAGGCCAGCAGCTACGCTTGCATTTTTTTAAATTTACCCGTTTTCGCCGATCCCGTGGGAATTTCGGGAAATCCCTTCTTAGTGCACCCCTACGGTCCCCAAGGAACATACATGCCAAATTTCAGCTTCCTGCGCCCAATAATTTCGGCTGTAGCGAGTCTGTCAGTCAGTCAGTAACGCAAGGATTTTATATATTAAGAATCCACCGGCATAGTTTTAAAGTTCTTCAAAATTTTTGCCAGCCTGCAAGTAATAATTTTATGACAAAGATTTTCACACGATAACGACGATTGAGCGCTTCTTTTGGGCGGTTCTATGTTGGGTATTTTTTTAAAAGGGCAATCATGTTCAGAAGAAGATATTTCTTGTATGGTCTTTTATCCGAACTCGGTTGACGTTCTGCGGCTGATGCTAATTCTCGTGTCTTATCTTGGTTTGCGTGTTGTAGCCCATAATTCTACTGAAAAGTGTATCAGATCGCTAAAATTTCTCACCAAGCAGCTTGGCGCTTTCTCACTATGGCTATTATTTTTATATGGTTACTACGTTTAATCACAAAGATTTTATCTTAGTACGTTCGAGGGTATTGTTTTGAGCTGTTTAATATGGTGGTATTTCTGGACCACATCCAAAATCTCGCCTATTCTCTAGATAGTCGATATCATACTGGCCCTTTAATGATATTATCCCTTAGCCCGAATTTTGTTCCTCAACAGATGGTATTTCATTCTAGATGGTGACATCAGATTAAAAAAGTCTTATCCTTAGTAGCGCCTAATTAATTCTATTGAAGAGTTGTAAACATCGCCAAATGCTCGAGCCAGTAATTGTGGCATAGATTTTCAAGAATAATGTTAAACAGTCTGAGCAAATTTTTCTGTTCAGGACTGTATATATGTCATTAGATGCGACAGTTTTCATATTGAGTTCTTATGCAATGGTAAAATAATATGCGTCTAGTGCAAAAAACTGAATTACGGCGGAATGTTACTTCATTCAGATTAACTGATTAAAGCTCATATTGTTATGCTAATAGTGAAAAAGTTAATGTTCATCCGAATCCGGTTTAATATCGCCATAAGATTCTCTTATTATTCCAAGAAGGACCCGGTGCTCGCCTAAATGTCAAGTCACTATGACATTAATAAGTTAAACATGTACCTGGATTACAAAACACTGTCATAAGCTTTTGTTATCTAACAGCAAGCTTAGAATATGAGCTTGATGCAGATTTTGGTGGTAATTTGAACGTTGACGATGTTTCACTGATTAAAGACCACATATTATCTTACATGACGACATGTTGTTGAACTGATCCATGCTGCCGGCAACGTCGTCGATGACGGTGCCTAGACGAAGGTTCTCTCCGGTGCGCCCGTGGTCTTAAAAATATGCGCGTATTTAAGCGCTTCGATACGATGATGAACGCCAGCCTATACTGTGAGCCGCCATACATCTCTCCCAGGGTCTTCTTAATCTGGCTGACCTACCATTATATCCAAACACTTATGACATCAGGTGCAAATTGCAAATATGTATAAATATATGGAGCCGAGCCAGTAGCCACGTCTCATCTTGTATCGTTCCAGTTTGCGCTCAAGTATATTTTATAATACGATTTATTAAACTAACAAGAATTCTTAAATACATGGCAAAAATATAGAGATATTTTAGACTAATCTATATAGATAAGTTAGGACACAAACCTTGTGGCTGTGCACATATGGTATTTGTCCGTCACCAACGCCATCGCGGTATATGAAGATTCTGCTTGGTTACGAACCTGCGCACGAAATCAATGACGATTATTCTTGTTCTATTTAGTTGAACATCCGGCACTAGGGCATGCAACATAATTTTATGAATTCCGGAACTGATTTACGGTATTGGTAAGTCAAGTTCGGATTTCCGGCTCTATTTCCGGAGTTAGTACGATCGTGTAGGTTTTTAATTTGTAGTATAAAATATACAAGTATAATCCCAAAATTGCAGAACATTCATCAGTATTTTATTCGGGTTCGGTGTCCTAGCCCATAATTCTTCGTGGTAATTCTGGACCAAGTCCAAACACTCGCCTATTCTAGATAGTCGATATCATGCTGGGCATTTAATGATATTATCTCTTAGGTCGAATTTTTTGCCTCAAGTGGTGGTATTTTAATAAAGTCTCACCCTTACTAGCGCATAATTAATTCTATTGAAGACTTGTAAAAATCACCATATGCTCGAGCCAGTAATTGTGACATAGATTTTCAAGAATATTGTTTAACAGTCGGAGCAAATTTTCCTTAATAAAATCAAATGCGTCTAGTGCAAAAAATTTAATTACGACGCAATGTTATTTTATTCAGTTTTACTGATTAAAACTTATATTGTAATGCTTAATACTGAGACCATTAGGTATCTATTTAACCTAAAATACAAATATTGTGTGACTAATTGTTGCCAGTCTTTGATAATTCACTATGTTGTCATTTGTACAGTCAGCATTGGCCATCGTAAATAATTATTTATAATAGCTAATATATTCGCTAGGAAATATTCCTTTTCTCATGAAATAACTATTTCTTGTAGGTGTTTGCTCTGTAAAGAGTAAAAGTTCATAATGTTCATACATTCTCATGTTCATGGCCAAGATTTTCCACGTGAATCTCGAGGGCAAACGGGTTCACGGCATTTTGGCCATAGGCCTCGCTATTTTATGAGCCATTTATAATATAGTGAGTGTTCGACAGCTGACGAAGTTTCACTGATTAAAGATCAATAGTATCTAACATACTTTAAAGATTGTCTCGTATCACAAAGGCAGCTTCCTCGATTGAACTCAAAAACACTGACTAAGATGCAACTATTACTGCACTGGTTCATACAACGATATCATACGTAGTCTTCGAACTCTTCTAATCAAAAGTAATTTCAGTGGTAGTATTCCAGTTACTATTGTAATTTAGCAACTCGTAGTTCAGAATGTGACTGCAACTAATGGCTTATTTGAAGACGCAGCGTGTACTTATCAATATAACTTGTAAATTATCCATTGCCAATTACAAACGTTAGCAATGGCTTTCGTTAATCACTCGTCATGCTTGTCTGTTGTGCACTAAGCTCGAGGTTTCTTTACATAAAGTCTCAACTGAGACTGAATCATTTCAACAGGGGTCATATTAATGTCTTCTATATTTGACGACCAAGTGGCAAAGGCGTGTGTTGTTAGCGATAAAGTCAATTGTTTGTGCGTGTAAACATGAATATTTGTCTTGGTACACAGATGTTGTAGATGATTCGAGATACCCACAAGTATGGCAATCGATATACCTATTGTAATGAACGTTCTTCCTTTCCGAGTGATCCTTAAGCCTTGGAAGTTTCTATGGATTTAGTTACCCAGCATAAATAGGTGCCTACTACATATTTACAAGTTGAAGCCAATCGACTGTTTACTGATTTAAGACCAAAATTAAAGCATCCAAATTGATAATATTATGAGTCAGGTAATCCAAGACAAAATGACAGCCTCTACATTTTTTGTATTAAACTGTCGTGTAAACAAGTATGCACTGCGTGATTTATGTAGTTAATTGCATGGTGCACTACATTAACGCGGTTGTCCGTTGCCCTTGACTGTGCTCCAGACATCTCTTTCCATATCTTTTTTTCCATAGTAATAGGCGGCAAACGAGCAGACGGATTGCCTGATGGTAAGCAATTACCGCCGCCCATGGACACAAGCAACACCGCAGGAGTCACACGTGCGTTGCCGCCCCTTGGGGTTGGGAAAAGGGATAGGATGAGGAGTGGGATGAGGGAGAAGGAATAGGGGATAGTGCCTCCAGCACTCTCACTTACCGAACGAAACGCAACAGTATAGGTACTGTTACTTTAAGTCGATTTTCTGTGAGAGGGTAGTACTTCCCCGGTCGAGCCGGCCCATTCATGCTGAAATCAGCAAGGCTCTACTACCTGTAAATATGTCAAATGTCTTTTGAAGTAGATAAATAATTCAGACAAAACCCAACAAGTAGATCAGTGAGGCGTGCAGTGTTAAACTGATATGTTTGCTTTAAATAATAACGACCCAGTCCTTGGTCAATGTAATACCATCGCAGTGCATGAACTGTGGATACTAGATGTAATGGCTTTGATAGAGAATTGGCCTGAAAGAAGCATAGTGCAATCCCGAAGTTTTGACCACTGACAGGATACTTGATATGAACATATTATGCCAAATAGTTCGATATTGTAATGTGGAGTAAAAATGTATGTCTTTTAGAGCCAAGATTTCCCAAGAGCGGTGCACGTGATTGCTACAGAGCGACACTTGATGATGTTTCACTGATTAAAGTCCAACGTATCGACCGGTCATACGACTTTTTATCGCTGTGTCTTTCTATTTCTCTCGTAATTTTACGATTCATAATGTACGCATTTGGTAGTCCTGCGGCAGTCCACTGCGGGACTTAAGCCTCTCGTTATTTGTTTCATAGAACAACTGTGAGTCAATAGGAGGTTTTCGCCTGCTATATCACGCTGGCTAGACGAGTTGGTACAGGGTTTAACGTTTTCCGTCTCTTCGCTAAATGACTATTTGCTTCGTTTATTTTCCTCATTCGCTTCTTACGAAAACCATATAATGATTTGGGATAGTTACACTTAGTAAACTTAATCCGTCGCCATACGGTAGCCGGTGGCGCTGCGTCTTTAGTCTTGTCTCCGTCTAGAGTCTGGCAAAGTGCCCGGTAGCGGCAAGAGGCTCGCCCTCTATTACGTGGGACCTAGATATTCATAACATGGCGAAATGTGGGTGTAATATTACACCACTACCTACCCCTTTGGCAATACAGGCGTGAGACTATAAATAAAAATAAAACTATACCTGATATTGCCAATAAGAAATCTCATTGTTGCAATGTTTAACTTGATCCAATAAAATTAGTAATTCCAGTTTCAGAGGTCGTTGTGAAAACGTTCCCGGCGACTTTTCAAGCCATTAAGTACTAGTTTTAGCTTGGATCCATCATTACTTGTAGCCAGTCTCACACCTGTCGTAAAACCACATATTTAATGTTATAAATACATGTCATCATGACTTAAAGCAAATGATGGCAAATGCTTTACTCTTCTTTACATTTCACCGATTATAGATCAGTCGTAACAGGAAGGCGCGACACATGTAGACCTTATACAAAGGCAGTATTAGATAGCGCCTTTTAGAAAGCACAGTGACTTACACGACAGTGCAAAATATTTTAAAATTGTATGATGATGATATTGACTGAAAAACAAAACTGTTACAGAAAAAAATAATGGGTATAATTTTTTAGTACTATATCTGAGCTTTTTTATCTGGATTAATTCTGGCAACGGACATGATGTTTATAGGTACTATACGAATTACAAATGTTACAAATGAATTACAAATGTTACAAACGTTACAAATTATGGATCTGACATGTATTTGAAGGTTATGTAATTAGCGGTATATCTGGGAATGAACATCAATGAAAACAAACAAACAAACATCAATGAAGACCTAAGAAGGAAAACATCGTGAGGAAAAGTGGGTGTTGGAAAGTTCCTGTTATGTTCTCTTAAGACAAATGAACACCCACTGGTGTTGGAAAGTTCCTGTTATGTTCTCTTAAGACAAATGAAGTCTGCCAATCCGAGCTTGGCCACCTCAGTGGACTGAGGCCTTACCATCATCATTGTGAGCACACTGCGACATATTACAGTCTTTTTGGAGTCGAACGGAATCACGACCAATAATATTTCTTATACTGAAGTCTTTGCTAGCCATTTATATTCTAAAAATTATATATCGTATCGTGTATATTATCAAGTTCAAGTGTGGCTAGGCAATGAGCTGAAACCAGAAAAATGAGTTTAGGAATTAACAAATAATTATTTGGAGCCAATTCAAACTCCAAACTATTTTTTTGTAACTGCAAGACAAATTGTAGCAAGAATTGTGGCTGTAAAAAAGTGCGATTATTATGTTCGCCAGTGGGCGCTCGATTGTCATGTTCAGACATGCTCCAATATTGAATCAAATACAAAATATGAAAATATTTATGATGTTAATGAAGAGACAATTGCTGCATCCTTTTTCTTAAAACAAAGAACAGAAATTCTGCAAAATGAAGAAAATGTTGATGAAAAAGTAATTGTTGTAGCAGAATAAGACAATTATCTGTATTAATAATAAAATTTAGAAGAACACAAGCTATTCCACTTTGATCATCAAAATTATTCTTTCAATCAATAGGATGCTGTTACAGGCCACTCTAACCACTGAACCTGCTATCCTTAACAGATAAATCCCTTACTCAGCATGCCTGTTAGTTATCGTAATAGACACTACCATAATCCTCATCAGTCCGTTCCTATCCTCCACGGTGCGTGGTAGTCCCAAATCACTCCCATCATTGTATTCATTGTATTTAATTATCAAGGAAAAAATAAATCATCTTCTAAAAACTGTTTTTTAAAAACGCTTTCTCAAGTCGCATCGTAACATTGGTGGCAGCGTAAAGGAATAACAAAATCCCCGGTATCCTCCGAGTGCATAAAACCGTACCGTTAAACGAGCTACATTCCAGTGCAGTGAGAAAAGTGATAATACTTCTAAATCCGTACTTACCATTTCCAAATCAAAACCGCGACATACTCGTAAAGTGTATTCGAGTTGATTGTGAGAGTTAAAGTCGAGTAAGGAAACAATAGTACTATACCGCAGAGCGTGACTTACATTCTTCTTACATACAAACTTACTTCGTATCCAGAGTGCTATCCTTTATATCTCGTCCTGCTAGACGAGAGAAGTCCTGCTAGAAGATGCTGTATAATATGTTCCTGCTGGGTGTGTTCCTTACTTCAATGTGAGTAACTGTTCATCATTTATACTTGCCAGTGCAAACCATATTCAGTGCAGTGCAATTTCTAGTGTTACAGGGATCCAAAACATACGTTTTATAATAAACTAGACTAACTAACTTAATATCCGATACTATAATTTCGACTCATTCGTCGGATGTAACTTAGACGACTTATTCGAGATAAGAATAGCGCCATCCACTCGCAGTCATATCAAAGAGATAAGGCTCGCTTAAGTTCGTAAAATTCGTGTCTGACTATTCTTTGTTACTTACCATCCTATCGTAACGAATACTGCCAATATTTATAATCTTGATTTCATTTAGCCTGTTTTGATTATTAAACTACAATGTCACAGGAAGAACTTAAGAAGCCTATTGCAGTGCAATCTGACTCTGTTGACTTAAATTAAGTTCATAAAATCTTATGACGGTTCCAGGGATAAACTCACACCTTTTGTCACTAACTATTCAAATGCATACAACCTTGCTTCTACGAACCAAAAACCCATATTGTTTAGGTATATTTTAAGCCGACTCCAAGGACGAGCGGAAACTGCATGTTCCATTAAAGATTTTAATAATTGGGATCAACTTAAAGACTTTTTAAATACTCAATTTTGCGAGCGAAAATGCTATTCACATTTACTAACCGACCTTCAAGAGTGTCGGCAAATTAACACAGAAACGGTTACGCAATATTCCCTGCGTTTAGAGACATGTTTATCCCAGTTGTTAACTGAAATTAACCTAAGCAATTCCAAGAAATCAGAGCTTCCTGGCAAAATTAGTGCAATGGAGGAAGTAGCCCTTCACACATTTGTCCTTGGTCTACACCCAAGAATATCAAACAATGTTCGGGTTCGACCCCCGAAAACATTGAATGAGGCGATTAACGCAACCGTTTCAGAGGAAAAAATTCTGCAATTTGTCAACAGGAAATCACACCCTAACGCCGACTCAGGACCTTCACGACCAAAGTTATTTCCAAAACCTGAAAGTACGTCACAGGAGTTTAGACCTAATAAGGCTTTCCAAAACAAACCGCGAGCTTACCCACTTTATTGCCGACACTGCAAGTTTCCTGGTCACGTCATTGAAAACTGCCGTAAACGGGAATACAATAATAAAAGGTTCGGTAATTTACATAACAATCAAACTCAAAATCGAACTAATTTCGTGGATCAAGGAGAAGACGTTATTGACACTAATACTGATTCTTTAAACTAAATCGAGGCCCGCGTTGGTGTCGGTCGGGCCACCGCATCCCAAAATCCGACATTGCTTGCTATATCCAAAATAATAATTCTAATTCCTTAGATAATAAATACTTACCAAATCCAAGGTCAATGGCAACCGTAACAAAGCTATGCCATGACTATTCTAGTACTAAATCCTTGCTATATCCTAGAAATGTTGATAAAATAAATAATTACTCTAATAAATTCTTACTAAATCCAAAGTCAACGGCATCCGCAACAAGGACCCGCCATGACAATTTTAATGCTAAATCCTTACTATATCCTTTGAATAGAAATAAATCTTCTTTAACCATGAAGAATAACCTTTCGGGTCAACAATCAGTTACGCGTTTCAGCCCCCTTCCTGAAAAAAATAAAATTAGTAATTCAAATAATAGTTTTTTAGAAAATAAAATTACTTCGGTATCAATTCAAGATCCTAAAATCTATAACTACACAACTAATATTTCCCGTAAGTTCTTACCTTATATAAAAATACTTACCTCTTTATCCTCGTAGTCGTTATCTTTTCTAGTTGACACAGGTGCGTCGTTCAGCCTTATATCAAAGTCCTGTATTGAAAAGATGCCTGAAATTACTAAAGCCATTATTAAATTTAAAGGCATTGACTCCTCGGGTACTAAGTCTACACTAGGTCATATCCTTATAGAATTCGGTTCATTAAAACATAATTTTCACGTCGTTGAAGGCGTTGATCTACCCTATGACGGTATAATCGGCAGCGATATTTTTCATTTCATGAACGGTAATATTGACTACCCCAAACAATGCTTATTACTGAATAACTCAGCATTCAAACTTCATTTCAACGAACATACATACATATCTTCACGCCTTTTATCCCCGGAGGGGTAGGCAGAGGTGTATTTCTACACCCACTTTTCGCAGATATACTTTAGTCCCACGTAATAAGGGGCGAGCCTATTGCCGTACCGGGCACATTTCCAGACTCCGTGCTGCTACTGAGAATTTCGTGACAGAAAAACCCAATAACACTGCCCGACCCAGGAATCGAACCCGGGACCTCGATCCCACGCGCACATTTATGCCGCGAGACCAACGAGGCAGTCGCATAGGGTTTGATGTCGAGTTTTCCGTCTCTACGCAAGGATGGTATTTGCATCGTGTTATCCCTTAGTCGCCTCTTACGACACCCACGGGAAGATAGGGGGTGGTGACACTTGTATTCTATGCCGTCAACCACACGGCAAACTCAATTCAACGAACCTGTTTGTGTAATACCTGCTAGATGCGAAACTGTAATAGAATGCAGTGTCTCGAATCCGGAAGTCGATGAAGGCTTTATATTAGACCAGAATCCTATAAAAAACCTGCTTATAGCTAATTGTGTAGTGAAGGTAAAAAACAATTCTCGTATTAATATTTCCGTAGTAAATGTTTCAGAACATCCCTTATCTTTCACTCCTGACCTAAAATTAGAAATAACACCTTACGACCCCAAAGAAGTTCAACGAATCTGCAATTTTCAGTATGCCAATGAGCAGTGTGGCCGCGATGATTCCTATTCCCGCACGAAAAAGGTGCTTGATCAAATTCGCGTATCTCATTTAAATAATGAAGAGAATTCGGCACTCCTAAATCTTTGTAGCGAATTCTCAGACATTTTCCACCTCCCAGGTGACCAATTGACTTACACAAATGCAATTCAACATGAAATTAAAACTTCTACTTCAGTCCCAATCCACGTTAAATCATACGGTTTCCCAGAATGTCATAAAAAAGAGGATAACTCTCAAATTGAAAAAATGCTTAACCAAGGTATTATTAAACCATCCGTATCGCCCTGGTCATCACCCATCTGGGTGGTGCCTAAAAAATTAGACGCTTCCGGTGAAAGAAAGTGGCAAGTAGTGATAGATTACCGAAAGCTAAACGACGTAACTATTGGCGACTCATATCCCATCCCGAACATATCTATCCCCCCATCCTAGATCAACTTGGCAGAAGCAAATACTTCAGTACTTTAGATCTTGCTTCCGGTTTTCACCAAATTAAAATGAAACCGGAAGGCGCCGCTAAAACAGCATTCTCCGTACCTCAAAGCCATTATAAATTCACTCGTATGCCATTTGGTTTAAAAAATGACCCTTCTACGTTTCAACGTTTAATGAATTCGGCTCTCTCCGGCTTACAATTCATGCAATGCTTCGTTTATTTAGATGACATTGTGATCCATGGATTTGACCTTGACTCTAACATCGAAAACCTTGCTAACGTTTTTAAACGTCTCCGTAGTTTTAATTTGAAGTTGCAAACCTGTACGGCAGGACCTTCCAAATCGTCACTGACCATCCACCCCTAAAATGGCTCTTCAATCATAAGGAAGGGTAGTAAACTACAGAGATGGCGGTTGAATCTCGAAGAGTACGAGTACGAGATAGTGTACCGAAAGGGCAAATTCAATGCTGCTGACGGTCTCTCTAGATACCCTTATGAAGACGCTAAGCTCATAAATCCAATTGTTCCACAACCAGTTCCAGGCCCTTCATAGGCTGATGATAACAATCCTATATTTCCTGATTCGGATGATGATGTGCGTGACTTTGACGACCTCCTAGATCCAAGTGCTATTCCAGCGTTATCCCCTACTCCTCAAGACTTAGTGGAATTACCCGATGACCTTAGAGACATAAATCTCGACGACCTAGAAATCTCAGAACGTCCAAATAGTAATAATAATTCAAACGATGACTTACCTTTAGTGAATTAGCCTCAGCCGCAACCTCCTCTTCTCGCCGATCCAATAGATAGCCCAAACGATAGATCTGAAACATACACTGAATTTCTTAAGGTAATTAGTAGCAAAAACTTTCATTCTAATGTAGCAATAATAGAACATAACGAAAGCTTACTTAAAACTACATGCCAAAATATCATTGTACCTACCTCAGTCGATATGGATGAGTCCATCCTTTATGTAGAAAACATAATATCCAATCTTGCCGACAAGGATACCTTTCTTGCACGCGATAAAAACCTTTTTTTTATAAAAATTAATCATTTCGACACAACTTCTTATTCAGATATATTTGAAAGCCTTAAAAACCTTAGAAATGAACTTATAGTTTGCCCCAGCGACGAAATAAAATCTATAGCAATTACTTACTAATCTAGTAAATTTGACTAATACATCTGAAAATTTAACTATTAAGGTTAAAATAATGGAGATTATAACCATGTTACAGAATAGTATACTTACCTTATATTTTAAGGACGCGTTTACAAAATTAGTAGGTACAAAATAGCGTCACTACACAGCGGCAACGGTACGTATTACGTACGGTAACTTGCGGAAATGTAGTTGACTTTAGAATTTTTTGTGATATGTACCTATCTATGTTATAGCCCTGGAATATTATTATTATATTGTCGGTGTCGTATGAATGTAATGATAGTAAGACGCGATAGACTTCGTTGACTGTTGTTGACGTTATTACTTTGTAGACAAGTAGATAGAGTATATATTATATATATGACGAGCTTGGGAATGTTTTTTTATGAATTAGATTTAGGAGAGATGCATCAAGGTAGTCAACTTATTATCTACTGTAATGCACAATAAAGAGAATATCGAACGTAACAGGCGGACCAATAGGTTGCAACGCAGCTGTCTCTAACTTTTCTAAGTTATGTGCGTATTACAATGTTAATCATCGTTGCTCCGTGCTTCGGAAGGCACGTTGAGCTGTGTGGGTCCCGGTTGTCATCAACATCTGTGACAGTCGTTACGGGGAGTCAGAACCGTAAAATATCCTGACACTGGTCTAACCTCGAAATATCGCTATCGCACTGGGTTGCGGAGGACAGACGGCAGTCGATTAGTGAAAAAGCATATATTCTGTGAAATGTGGTTAGATTAGAATAGCAGATCCTGGGTTTCAAAGCGAAAGCTGAGTATGCAACCTGGATAATGCTAGGAGAATGATGACAGGCGGTCGTATTTATACTGTTATTCAAACTGTTGTCATCATTAAAATTTGTACAGCTCGTTTGTTTTGTGATCATATCATTGGTATCAGTCATGGTATGCAAAATATGGGCAATGCTTGCACCGTGGTTATTTTTGAGCCTCCTGTGAAAATTTTTCTGATCCGATTCGTAAGGCACGCAGAACTTTACGAGAAATTGATCCAAAAGTCTTTGGTCTTGGCATCTAAAAGAAAATATGAATAATACATTCATAACAATAATTTTTATCACATCTTTTTATTAATATATGTAAAATAATTCTCAGTAGCATTTACCAAAGTATATCGCCGTGCTAGACTTCTTATAATAATTACTTCATTATTACAAATAAAATACGCTGAGACCAATGACCTTGCGGTAGCAGTTATCGGATAGCAATTGAAGGTTACCATGATTAGTAAGATCACAACAAACAAAATGAGTCCAAACTCGGCTTACCGAGCTCTACTCACATATGAGTACCAGGTACCACTAAGAGTCTTCGGATAAACCTGAAAGGTTACTTCATAAGTTCCAGTGGTAGGGTCTCTTATGTACAAACAAAATGAGCCCAAACTCAGTATGCCTAGCTCTACTCACATATGAGTACCAGCAAGAGTCATCGAGTAAAAAAAATGCAGGCGTAGCTGCTGGCGTCTTCTAGTCACTTATAAAGGGAAAATTGCGAAAGCCGTAAATTTTTAGTTACAGCATATAAAAAAAATATAATTAATAAATTTAAAGTTACTACGCCTTTCTCTTGAACGCGTGGAGGTATTAAATTGAAATTCATATCAAATACTCAGGTATATAACACCGTAAGGCTGCAACAAAATCAAGCTTCTATGTCAACGCAAACAAAAGAAAGAGCAATATAAGCATATTTTCAAACTCGCGACTACTCGCAAGTGAATCAAAACCTACAGGGTACTTCCCGTGAACTCAGAATCTTGAAATTTGGTACAAAGCAACGCCTTATAGCACATATAAAGGAAAAATTGCGAAAGCCATACATTTTTAGTTACATCATATAAGAAAAATATTTTTTATAAATTTAAAGTTACTACCCCTTTCTCTTGAATGCGTGGAGGTATTAAATTGAAATTCATATCAAATACTTAGGTATATAACACCGTTAGGCTGCAACAAAATCAAGCTTCTATGTCAACGCAATCAAAAGAAAGAGCAATATAACATATTTTTAAACTCGTGCCTACTCGCAAGTGAATCAAAACCTACAGGGAACTTCCCGTGAACTCAAAATCTTGAAATTTGGTACGAAGCAACTTCTTATATCACTTATAAAGGAAAAATTGCGAAAACCGTAAATTTTTTGTTACATCACATAGGTAATATTTTTTTTTTAATAAATTTAAAGTTACTACCCCTTACTCTTGTACGCGTAGAGGTATTAAATTGAAATTCATGGCAAATACTCGTGTATATAGCACCGTTAGGCTGTAACAAAATCAAACTTCTATGTCTACGCAATCAAAAGAAAGAGCAATTTAATCATATTTTCAAACTCATGACTACTCGCAAGGGAATCAAAACCTACAGGGTTCTTTCCGTGAACTCAAAATCTTGAAATTTGGTACGAAGCAACGTCTTATATCACTTATAAAGGAAAATTGCGAAAACCGTATTTTTTTAGTTACAGCATATAAAAAAATATTTTTAATAAATTTAAAGTTACTACCCCTTTCTCTTGAACGCGTAGAGGTATTAAATTGAAATTCTTATCAAATACTCAGGTATATAACACCGTTAGGCTGTAACAAAATCAAACTTCTATGTTTACGCAATCAAAAGAAAGAGCAATATAATCATATTTTTAAACTCGCGACTCCTCGCAAGGGAATCAAAACCTACAGGGTACTTCCCGTGAACTCAAAATCTTGAAATTTGGTATGAAGCAACGTCTTATAGCCCAGATATAGGATGCGGAAGGCTGAGGACCGTGTGCTGTGGTGCGTGTTGGGAGAGGCTTATGTCCAGCAGTGGACTGTGATAGGCTGATTGAGATTGAGATTTCAAATAATTACATAGTCTTCAAACCTTTTTGCTAATTATTCTGTACTTTATAAATATTTAGGTAACAGATTTCTAATAGTCACTAAAAACTTTGTAAATCAATAACTTTGATAAAAAATCTTACCATCATTCATCAGCAGACTTTTGCAAGGCTGCTGCAAGGCTGCTGCAAGGCTGGTATAGGTATTTAAGTTATATTATAAAATAAGCGATATATGTTAATATAAAATTAAGGATGACTGATTATAAACGACAAAGACCCCTGTTTCTTTAATTTATGCTCCTCCAGCTTTCCATACTGTGATGTTATGGATTTCATTTGGCAATAAAAATACCATCACTATGACTGGTGAACTTTTACTTATATACCTACAGGTTTGTTCGGAACCCTCGGTGCGCGAGTCCGACTCGCACTTGACCGGTTTTTTTTTGAGTCAATTTACAATATTTTGAAAAATACTTTCTGATTGTTTTTGAGTTGACTATATTTACTACCCTATTCTAACTTTGAAAGTCTAAATAAATGTAAAAATAGAGAGAAAATTGTGCCGAAAAATAGCAGTATATGCCTATTTTTGATTTAGAGGCAGTTTCGAATCGATTTTACATTGATAATAATTAAATATTTTTTATTTATTTTTAGATGGATTTATAGATAAAAACGTAATCAATGTATCGTAATCATTCGTTTTATTAGTTATTATCTAATATTGTCGTAAAATGTACCGGAAATATGTGTTTTTTTGATACATGCGTAAACGCGTCCTTAAGTTAGAAGATATATGTAATGGGTTAATGTTTAGTAAAAATATTATGTACTATATCCCGCTACATGTTCTCCTGAAGAACTGTATAACGATTTAGTTGCTAACTTTCGTTTATTACCTAGCTCTTAGGAATTGCCTATTGTCCTAAATATAAGTAACATCCATGTACTTATGCAAATGTCTAGAATAAGTTCATACTATTCCAAGCATAAGATCATTTTTGTATTTAAGATCCCATTAGTTAATCCTTTAGAATTTAACTTGTATAATACATTATCCTTACCTATACCACAATATAATGATACTTATATAACTATTATTCCCACTACGTCACACATAGGGTTCTCTAGAGATAAGAATCAATATTGTCTTGTAAATAATCCTAAAGAATGTCTATCTATGAACCAATACTATATTTGTGATAAGATAAATATTCTATCCAGTGAAGCTCAGCCTATTTGTGAGAGCGAAATAGTATTTAAAAGTCTGTTTACGTATCCCAAAGAATGTGAAACGAAATATATGAAAGGTAACATCGAAATCTGGCAAGAACTGTACGATAGTAATTATATATTTGTTATGTCAAAAATTACAAAATTCACACTTGATTGTTCAAATGATCATGTTTACGAAACAAACATAAATGGCACAGGTATAATTAATATTCCAGATGGCTGTATTGGCTACTGCAAAAACACACAGTTACCATCGAAACAAAATATTAAAATAAATTTAACACATATAGATTTAGATTATAATACGATTAAACTAAATAATATAAGTATACCAACATTGTTAGACCTTAAGTATTCTGAAGTAAACATTAAACACACAAGTTTCCAACCTTTAATTAATTATAATGAAAATTTTGATTTACTAAAACAAACATTTGAGAAGATCATTGAACAACCAAGCGTTCAAACTTATGGACATTACTATGTCCCATTCATATCCTATTTTGTTTTAGCTTGTATTTCTATTTTATGCTATAAATTGTATAAATGTTACTATGTAAACCGATGCACTCTTCCCTCTCAATCACTCAATATCACTAATCCTCACTCTCCTACCGAAATTGAACTTACCACTCCTGAAGAACTCCCTCGGCTCCGCATCTTAACATAAACTTCACCTTAGGGTGTAAGTTTAGTCTTAAACGGGGGGCTGTTACAGGCCACTCTAATCCCTTACTCAGCATGCCTGTTAGTTATCGTAATAGACGCTACCCATCAGTCCGTTCCTATCCTCCACGGTGCGCGGTTTTCCCAAATCACTCTCATCATTGTATTCATTGTATTTAATTGTCAAGGACAAAATAAATCATCTTCAAATTTAAAACTTGAACTTGAATTATTTTTGTAGAGCATTGTATGACCTACAAGTTTTGTTTTACATATTTTCACGATTCAATTTACCTTTGGAAAAACCCTTAATTTTATACTTTTGATCTTGTATAAAAAAATGCAGGATCGGATAGGATGTATTTAACGATTTTGCTAATTTTCAGCTCTGTGCGAATTTTGGCTAAATCAATTACCATTTTTGACCGGTTTAAAAGATAACTTTTTCTTGGGTAGTCTAGCCAGAATGTCCTAGATTTCGACGTTGAAGGAAAATTATTAGCAAAAATAAGACAGAATATATTTGTTTGAACCGTAGACTGCATTGTGTATTGTGCTGTGTTTTAAAACTGGTATTTTGAGCATCGCATGTATAAATTTAATTTATATTTTTATAAATTAAAAAAGTATAAAAAAGTCAGAAGTGAATTCATTGTTATTTATTATCTCGTTCTATCTATAAACTTATCATAAGCATGCCTTTATAATCAGCATTACATTCGGTTATTCTCTTAGTCCCGATTGTCGAGGCTCTCCTTAGAACTTCTCCGGGACATTCGTCCTGGAGAGGCCCGATAACGTTAAAACTGATTACATTTATCTGGTTTACTTCTTTATTAATCTCTACTTGTAGCGTTAAATAGTGCATAAATGTATGTGTTTGAAATGTATAAGAGGAAAGTATTTCATTTTAATTTTTGTATTTCACCAAGTTATATTAAATTTTATTTTATTAAAGGTGATTACAGTATTTAAATTTAATAAAATATGTTTCAAATAGAATACTATATTATTTATTATAACTTTATACTAATGTTGATTATTTTTATAAACAGTATGGTTTTTAATTGTTTCAAGACTAAAAAGCCAATAATTATTATGAATATTCAAAACGAGTGCTTGGAGTTTCCCTGCGAGATCGAATCAGAAATGAGGAGATCCGCAGTAGAACCAAAGTCGCCGACATAGCTCTCCGGGTAGCCAAGCTGAAGTGGCAGTGGGCAGGGCACATAGCTCGAAGAACCGATGGCCGTTGGGGCACAAAGGTTCTGGAGTGGCGGCCACGTACCGGATGACGCAGCAGAGGTAGGCCCCCCGCAAGGTGGACCGACGATCTTGTCAAGATCGCGGGAGGAGGTTGGATGCGGGCGGCTCAAGACCGGTCTGTGTGGAGAACCTTGGGGGAGGCCTATGTCCAGCAGAGGACGTCGTTTGGCTGATATGATGATGATGATGCTTCAAAACGAATTATATATCTATATATTATTAAATAAACAAATAGTAGTGAAATTGTCTTCTTTCATGCTTCTAGATTATTTTAGAGGAATTATAGCAAATACAATGCTACAATACAAAAAACACTAAGTCCCATTTATCTCGTTGCTTAAATTGTGCTTATTTACCATATAGTATAGGTGTATGGGCTGCTGAATGGAGCACACACACCTTGGGGTTTTAAATGATAAATCACTGATAGGTTCAATGAGATGCTATTATTGCTCACTTAACTACTACGTAACTAATGATATATGAAAGTGCTAGTGCTATGATATGAGTACCAACGTTTAGAACTGTAGATTGCGTACTAATAAAATAATTATAATTGATTAAATGCAATGTTCTGGTATAATGCTGACTTGAAGGCCACGCGTGCCATGTACGAAACATGACTCGTACAATAGGTATTTTGATTTTTGTGTATCAAACAGGAATGAACTGATGAAATTTAAATCTGTGATTGTCCTAAGAAACTGTACATTGTATTATCTATTTATATTAATTACCCTAACCAAGCAAAACTTTATCATCTTTTCCTCATCGTTAAAGTTAGGTATTACGATTTTAGTAAGTAGTATTTAACAAATGGTACGTTGCTGCTGACGGTACTTTTAAGCTAAATTTACTTATAATTGAGTTTACCAAGACATAAATAAATCAGGGTCCTAAAAAGTCGTTATAGATTCTAAAAACGAACTGGTATTGTTACCAAGTAATATTAATTTGGATGCTGTAAAACTAAGCGTTGGCGAAGATGTGAAAGTTATTAATGGCGGCTGCTGACGCTACAAAAATCATATACAAGGTGCACAATCGTGTAAACTCCCCGCGCCTATACAGTTAAGTCGCAGCTAAACAGTTAACTTATTTTACAATGAAGTACACAGTAAAGCATAAATATTTCGGCTTATGAAATCTTTATTTTATCTCACACATAATATTCACGTGCCCCTGTTTGATGTTTGTTCAACAAAATTATAAAATTTGTCCCGTACGAAAAGTTTCAGAAGCGAAATAAATTCATTAAAAGTCTTACAAAACGTTCGTATTAAATAACGGGGATCTAATCTCTCTATCCGTGTACGACTAAGCATACCCAGTCTGTGAAGACTCCCTTCTTAGTACATCCTTATGGTCACCAGGAGCATACATGTATAATTTAAGCTTTTTGCGCCCAATTGTTTCAGTTGTAAGTTGCCTGTCAGTCAGTCAGTAATGCAAAAATTTCATACATACAGATGATTTCTCTTCACTCAATTATATAAACATTTAAAACGCAAGTGAATTGAACCTTTATCGTTTCCACTAGCTAAGAAAGGGCAAACTACGCAGTATCGAATAAGCATCTAAATTCAGATATTAACCATAATATGTAAACGCAAATTTTATTTTGTTGAGGAAACGGTTACCCATAAAATCATTATTCTTATTAATCCCTTCAGACAAAAGTTTTAACATGTAAAAATCGCTGTCACATCTACAAAATAATATGAACCTACGTAGTATACTATGAAGGTGCATATTGCTACAGCACAGACCACCTAGCAGAATACCTCAGTTCAACGGCGAGCCAGACACCTGCCTTTTACATAGTACAGATTACTTGTGATACAGAGAGATCAAATAGTCGATTAATGCCAACACGGCGAAGCACCTGGACTGGCTGGAGTTTGACTAATCTTATTTTGTAATTATGTATTCATTACTATTATACCTAAGTACTACTACTCATTTATATTATACAAATAATAAATTGTTGTAGATAAGTCCTTCATGGTATTGACATGTAAAATTATCTTTTGATATAAAAATACTACTCCAATAACTAATTAAAATATAGCAATTAAAGGCAGCACTAAACGGTGTAACAAACTTTAGAAATATAAATTTACAATTTTTACAAACATTAGATGAACAAAAACAAATTACCTGGACTGCCTAATACCATTTGGGAATCTCACAAATTCTGCTCTGTTTGGTTAATCTGTGGCTGAGAGTCACACTGCGCATGTACAGCTGCACATGCGCAGTATGACTCCCCCTCCTATGTCTGCAATTTATTGATTTTCACAGAGTACCACAGTGTCGCACTAACGTACGTGTTATTTCCTTTATTTCGCTCAAGTGTTGTGTTTTGCTCCCATATTACTTTAGAAAAATAGTAATTACATAATAACAGAGAAATGAACATTGAAAAGGGAGAGGAACGCATTGACAATGTGAGTATTAACTGAAAAATCTTGATTTATATTAGGTTATTATTATATTTTCCTTGCTAAGCGACCCGATTATTTTCAATGCGATTTCTTACAAACAAAATCAATTCTGCACTTATGAGTTTCTGCTTCATGAAACCTGCTAATCAATACTGGCTAATGTTTTTTGTAATTTGGATCTTTTTTTTATTACTCGAATTCCAAGCGAGCTGTACTGTGTTATTTTACATCGATATTCACTGAGTGGAAGGATTTGTCCATTTCGTTTCAAGGCTCGCCTTTTACGAATACAGCCTGTAGTCTAATTTAGTTATGAAAATTCTCGTAAGAGTTACCTAACCGGTGTTTATTTTATACTCGCAGTGCCAAAGATGCAGAGGCCAGCCTACAAGATCGTATAACATTGCTGTTTGCCAGAGATATGGAAGCTGATGTGAGGTAAGAATATGTAATATACATAAGCTGTCGTCTCACCTATACAGTAGATACTACTTTTATTTAAGTGGCATATTTTTACGGCCAGCAGATTGCGTGGCTGTTTATTATAATGTACAATTCAAATTATTTTAATTACTTTCTTGGTGCGTATTCAAAAGCTTAAAAAAACGCACTGTTTAAATTTCATGTTTCTAGCTTAAGCACTACCGTAAAACAAAATATACTTTTTCATATTCGCATAAGTTTGAAAGAAAAATTTATTTATTTACGTTAAATAAGGTGTATGATCATTTTTGAAATCGAGGGCAACAGATAGTAGATAAATAAAACGAAACGCTAGATAATGTCAATTTATATTTATAAAGCAAAACACAGTTACAGCGGTATCTCATATAGAATTTCTCTTTGTGCACAGATAGCATCTGTTTTACATGAAGAGGGCGACTGATATGGATGTTTCAACATTTGGGGGAGAAAAGGCTCTGTGAAAATTGCACTGACCGATAATTTGCGGCTGACCAGCTGCAGATACTCGCCAGCGGACTTTGGACTCGTCATGTCACACAACCACCACTTTTTTACTTTTTTACATGCGACTGAGGACATCTATCGTACAAGAACCAAGTCAATCAACACGGTGACATCTAACTATCATGGCGGAACTAAAGTCCAGAACCGCGCAAGCTGTTTATTTCTCGAAGTACTACGGTTAGACTGCAGTCTATCAGGCACAATCACCTAGCCTGTTAAGATCATCTTTCGTCTAGTTGGAATCACACCCACAACTGTTCTCCTCATTGGTGACCCCGACGTGATCTGAAACAGCAACATCACCATCTTCCTTACAATGCACTTCACAAGATTGGCGGTAATCAAGTCAACTGCAGACACTCGAGTGTCTCGGCACACTGCACAGGGTCCTCATGCAGAAGAAGAAGAGCACATCTCTTATGTCTACACTATGCAGCAACTACTTCATTCCAACGAAGCCTCTACGCTGCTACTTCGTAGCATTTCCCCGACTCACGGAGGAACATATGCGATGCAACTACGGAACCTTACTCCGACTCACCGTGGGACCATTGTGAAGCAAATATCCCCTCTCACTGGGATCTCACACCACGCACCGCACTTAGACTCGAGTCACTGGGTTACTAGTGGCAAACAGTTTCGATCCACTGGAACTAGTGGTACCTACTTTCTACTGGCACTGGCACCGCTGCTCAGAAGCATCGATAGCAGACCCTTCGCCTTCAAGATCAACATACAACTGAGGCCATCTATTGTATGACGGCGAAGTCAATTAACAAGGCGACATCAAACTATCGCGACATCAAACAATCACAACGGAACTGAAATGTTGAATCGCGCAAGCGGTGTTCTCACACGCGATTAGTACCAGTTTTATAAACAAGTTCTCAAGTCTTCCTTCGGACTATAGTCCATCAGGCGTGATCACCTAGCCTAGTGAGAGGATCAACATCTTATTCCTCCGCATGTTCTCTGTTTTGTGACAATCATATTTTGTGTAAATGATGAACGCATGATTTGACATGTTTTTGTTTAATTATTGTTATTCGATTATGAGATATTATTTTAAGTTTGGATGTTCGAGATAAACTCCGGTTCAACTTATCCGATCCTGAATATTCTTTCATTTTTGAAAAGTATTTTATTCCTGGCTGCTTCAGGCTATAAATAATTAGAATTTCATTATTTTAAATCATAAATATTTTAGAAACATCTTGCACTGGATAAAATGATTGCTATAATAATAATAATATAATATAATAATAATTCTTTACTTAACAAGCAGCGCTGAGAAAATTATTGATAAAACATAAAAGTTACGTAATACAAAAATGATTATAAACCGACTTCAGATATCATTCTTCAAACAAAAAATAATTGCTGAAATCGTTAAATAAATATCTTCGTGCTGCGAAAAGAACATAAAAAATAATATCATAGGGAACCTCCTACTGTTTTTTAAATCCCGCTTGGGCATCGCAGCGCCTTGATCTGGTCGCGGCACTAAATACTGTTGTTCTCTCGCTCTCGACTCTAGTTCTGTCTATGGTCCGGAGCGAGAGGTCTTGGAACGCCGTCGCCTCCTTCTGCGAGGCAGTCACGCTGAGCATGGAGGTGGCGGAGTGGGAGAGGGAAATCCACCGCCCTCTCCCCAACCGTAGGTTCGGCCGTCGACGACGTCGAAAAAGAGACGACCTCCGACCACCCAAAATTTTATTGACTGCCTGCGGACGGTGAGTCCAGAGTCCGCCAAAACGCGAGGATGTAAGTGTGATGCATGAAGGTTTTGACGGATGATTGCGTGATCAAAAAGGGACGGGGCCCACCAACACCAACGACGGGTCAATCTTGGGCGGGTACATACTAGAAATATTATGCAAGATTAACACATTATAATAACTAATGACTAATATTACGAGTGTTAATCTAGGTAAAAATTCGTTAAAACACATTTACAAATTTTTGGCCTCGCCACAGGGAAGTGTTCATCCCAAAAAGGTGGTCATAATTTTCTGAAATTCTTATGCCATTTATAAGTCCAAAATAAGTGCATACACATTTTTTTCTTGTTTCTAGTTTTTAAGGACGAATATCATATACATAATTTGTACTCACATACAAATATTAACAATACATACACATACATAAATAGACTCACTCCTGTTTCCCCGTAGGGGTAGGCAGAGGCATATTAAACGCCCACTTTTCGCCAGTGTTTTGATCCCACGTAATAGGTGGCGAGCCTATTGCCGCTCATCGGGACATTTTGTTCGCAAGAGCCTCGTCCGTTGATCGGTAGGTGCACCACTTGCAGGTGAGGTTGGCTTGGGACCCTAAGTTCTTGGTGGGAACCAAGTTCTTTTGCACAGTATATTAACAATACTGTGCAAAAATTAATCTAGAAACCCATTTTTTTTTAATTTTAATACTACCTTAAGAATTGAGGAAACTGAATCTCTTTTATAAAAAGAATCATAACTTGCATCAGTTTCGTATCCGTCATGTTGTCAACTTTTGTTGGGATTTCAACTCCACTTGGTATTAACATTTCCTTAGCCGTTTCACTAAATGGTTTCGAGTTACTTTGTGGTTTTGGCCCCATGCTGATTCTTGATCTGACGTGAGAAGCAACCTATTCAAAATATCTTAGTTACATTATTTTCGAGAAGATTTTCGATCAGAATTGAATTGCACGGAATTGGCTTTTTCTGAGAGAGCCTTGATAGGCAAGTAAGGTGTGTTGAACAAGGCATCCATGCAATTAAAGTAGGTGAAAGCTTTGCTTTCTCATTACAAAAATATGTATATCGATCAACATTGACTTTAAAGGTACTTAATATTTCCTTATTCAAATATTTCAAAAATCCTTCATTTATTAATTTTACATCAATTCCAGTATTTTTCTGAAGACACTTGCGGTTTCTCGAAAAGTTTTTGACTTGAATTTTCTTGGTCTCTCCTGACTGCTGCAGATGGTGTATCTTACTTTGAAAACGTCAACAATAAGACAAAGCTGTGATCTTGACTTTTTCTGATGTGTCAATTTATTTTTAGTCTGTGGTCTTATTTGCCTTTTCTGGTTATTTTGAAAAGAAATAAGAAAACTCTTGGTTTCGTTCAAAAGTTAAAGTTTATTCGCTTTCTGTCTGTATCTTTCTTCACAAAATCCAGCTTTTTTACAAATTCTTCATCTGAAATGTTGTGGACTATTTAAAATATACATTACCGTTCAATAACCTTAATTCCAAAAGTTACGATTGCTTATAGTGATGTTATTCATTTGGTGACCAAAGTGAAGTTTTGTAAATTGGTATTTACGAAAAAAACTGCAAAAATAAAATAGACTTTAGGCACATACATTCCTATGGGTCTAATTAAACGATAGTTATATAAATCTATGAAAAATGTAAATATACCGGCAAAAGCTTGGGAAAAAAAAAAATATAAAACACCTGGTAAATTGTTCGTTGGAATTTAGTATTGCATTTTAATACGGTTTAAAAAATGATAAATATTCACGCTGTATTTAATCTATACTCTTTACATATAAATATAACTGAAGTGTCTGTCTATGATTTCAAAATAATTATGTTTTCTTAAGTGCTTATACTTAGTTACACGATTCTAAGTCCTAAACAACCCTTTTTAACATTTTTGTCTGTCTGTCGGTCTGCCTGTCGCTCTGTCGGTCTGTCTGTCGCTCTGTTGGTCTGTCTGTCTGCCTGTCAAAAATATCATGAAAAATATCACCATATCTTTTTTACTCACATCGAATATTAACAATAATGAGCAAAAATTCATCTATAAACCCATATTTTTTTTAATATTTAAAATAACCTTAAGAATTGAGGAAACTGAATCTCTTGTGCGAAAAGAATCATAACTTGCATCAGTTTCGTATCCGTCATATTGTCAACTTCTGTTGGGGTTTGAACTCCACTTGGTATTAACATTTCCTTAGCCGCTTCACTAAATGGTTTCGAGTTCCTTTGTGGTTTTGTTCTCATGCTGTTTCTTGATCTGACGTGAGAAGTAACCTCTCCAAAATATCTTAGTTACATTATTTCCGAGAAGATTTTCGAGCAGAATTGAATTGCACGGTATTGGCTTTTTCTGAGAGAGCCTCGATAGGCAAGTAAGGTGTGTTGAACAAGGCATCCATGCAATTAAAGTAGGTGAAAGCTTTGCTTTCTCATTACAAAAATATGTATATCGATCAACATTGACTTTAAAGGTACTTTATATTTCCTTATTCAAATATTTCAAAAATCCTTCAATTATTATTCCAGTATTTTTTCTGAAGACCCTTGTGGTTTCTCAAACAGTTTTTGACTACAATTTTCTTGGTCTCTCCTGACTGCTGCAGATTGTGTATCTTACCTTTTTTTTTTTTTTTGTTTTACGAGGTGGAAAATCCCTTCGAATCTCCGACTCTTGGGGGAAATAAGAGCCGGAGTATGTGGTGTTTCCACTAAAAACCACCTCGACTGCCGCCATGTACCTGTGTGTCGGAGGGTGGGGCATCACCTAAGCACTCGTCGCCACCCTCCGACGGGTATTGGCCCGCCAGATGGTCAGGCGGGCCCCGAACAAAACCCCCTTGGCGACGGATTTAGGTGTTGGACTCCGCCGCCAAAACGCCCAGCGGCCACAGAGGATAGGGAGGACGGCAACGCAACACCGCATCTCCTCTTCCTCTGCGGCCCCACCGCGACGCATCGAATGGTGCGCCCCCATTTGGTCGCGAGAGATAGGGCGCGCGGCAACGCAACACCGACACGCCTCTCCTCCCGCGACCGCACCCGACTGCGAGAGACAGACAGAACTATCCCCCGCACCCGCACCGTTGGACGCATCCTGCGCAGGCCCCTCCAAGCCCACGCGGAGCGTCCCCTCCTGGATCCCTCTTAGCTTCACCGCGGGTGACCAATCCACTGAGCTCCCCCACCACGACAAGGTGGAGATCCCACGGGGGGGATTGTGTATCTTACCTTGAAAACGTCAACAATAAGTATAAGCTGTGATCTTGACTTTTTCTGTTGTGTCAATTTATTATAAGTCTGTGGTCTTATTTGCCTTTTCTGGTTATTTTGAAAAGAAATAAGAAAACTCTTGGTTTCATTCAAAAAGTAAAGTTAATTCGCCTTCTGTTTGTATCTTTCTTCACAAAATCCAGCTTTTTTACTAATTCTCCATCTGAAATGTTGTGGACTATTTAAAATATACATTACCGTTCAATAACCTTAATTCCAGAAGTTACGATTGCTTATAGTGATGTTATTCATTTGATGACCATAGTGCTGTTTTGTAAATTTTTATTTACGAAAAAAATGTAAAAAAAAACTTTAGGCACATACATTCCTATGGGTCTAATTAAACGATAGTTATATAAAGCTATGAAAAATATAAATATACCGGCAAAAGATTGGGAAACAAAATATAAAACACCTGTTAAATTGTTCGTTGGAATCTACTATTGCATTTTCATACGGTTTAAGTAATGAGAATATTCACGCTATATCTAATCTATACTCTTTACATATAAATAAAATTGAAGTGTCCGTTTGTGATTTCAAAATAATTATGGATTTTACAAGTGGCTATACTTAGTTATACGATTCTAAGTCTTAAACAACCCTTTTTAATATTTTTGTCTGTCGCTCTGTCGGTCTGCCAGTCTGTCTGTCGACCTGTCAAAAATATCAAAAAAATATAATACATATCATTTCTACTCACATACAAATATTAACAATAATGTGCAAAAAATATTCTATAGTCCCATTTTTATGTTATATTTAAAATAAGCTTGAGAATAGAGGAAACTGAATCTCTTTTATGAAAAAAATCATAACTTGCATCTTCTGTTGGGATTTCTACTCCACTTTTGGTATTAACATTTCCTTAGCCGCTTCACTAAATGGTTTCGAGTTCCTTTGTGGTTTTGGCCTCATGCTGTTTCGTGATCTGACGCGAGAAGCAACCTATTCTTTCACACATTTCGACTTGATTTTCTTGGTCTCTCCTGACTGCAGCAGATAATGTACCCTGCTTTTAAAACGCCAAAAATAAGAAAAATCTGTGATCCTGACTTTTTATGTTGTGTCATTTTATTTTAAGTATGTGGTCTTATTCGCCTTTTCTGGATATTTTGAAAAAATAATCTCTTGGTTTCGTTCAAAAGGTAAAGTATATTCGCCTTCTGTTTGTATCTTGCTTCACAAAATCCAGATTTTTTAACAAATTATACACCTGAAATATTGTGGACTATTCAAAATAAACATTACCGCATAATAACCTTAATTCCAGAAGTAACAATTGCTTATAGTGATGTTATTCATTTGGTGACCATAGTGATGTTTTGTAAATTGGTATTTATGAAAAA
Source organism: Euclidia mi (assembly GCA_944739405.2). Classification (NCBI taxonomy): domain Eukaryota; kingdom Metazoa; phylum Arthropoda; class Insecta; order Lepidoptera; family Erebidae; genus Euclidia; species Euclidia mi. The sequence goes on from OX123199.2 coordinate 55,928,865, forward strand.
ACTGCAAAAATAAAGTAGGCTTTAGGCATATACATTCCTATGGACCTAATTAAGTAATAGTTATATAAATCTATGAAAAACATTAATGTACCGGCAAAAGCTTGGGAAACAAAATAAGAAACACCGGTTAAAATATTCGTTGAAATTTACTATGGCAATTTAATACGGTTTAAGTAATGAGAAATATTCACGCTGTATCAGATCTATATTCTTTACATATCAATAAAATTGAAGTGTCCGTCTATGATTTCAAAATAATTATGGATTTTGCAAGTACTTATACTTAGTTACACAATTCTAAATCCTAAACAACACTTTTTAACATTTTTATCTGTCTGTCGGTCGGTCTGTCGACCTGTCAAATATCATAAAATAAATATCATAAAATATATAATACACATCATTTTAACTCACATACAAATATAAACAATAATGAGCAAAAAATATTCATATTTAAAAAAAAAATAACCTTAAGAATTAAGCAAACTGAATCTCTTTTGTTTAAAGAATCATAACTTGCATCAGTTTCGTTTCCGTCATGTTGTCATCTTCTGTTGGGATTTCTACTCCACTTGGTATTAACATTTCCTTAGCCGCTTCACTAAATGGTTTCGAGTTCCTTTGTGGTTTTGGCCTCATGCTGTTTCTTGATCTGACGTGAGAAGCAACCTATTCAAAATATCTTAGTTTCATTACTTCCGGGAAGATTTTCGAGCAGAATTGAATTGCACGGTACTTATTGGCTTTCTCTGAGAGAGCCTCGATAGGCAAGTAAGGTGTGTTGAACAAGGCATACATGCAATTAAAGTAGGTGAAAGCTTTGCTATCTCATTACAAACATTTGTATATCGATCAACATTAACTTTAAAGGTACTTTATATTTCCTTATTCAAATATTTCAAAAATCTGTCAATTATTAATTTTGCATCAATTCCTGTATTTTTTCTGAAGACACTTGCGGTTTCTCAAATAGTTTTCGACTTGAATTTTCTTGGTCTCTCCTGACTGCTGCAGTTGGTGTCTTGCTTTGTAAACGTCAACAATAAGTCAAACGTTTTCTGTTACGTCAATTTATTTTTGTATGTGGTATTATTTGCCTTTTCTGGTTATTTTGAAAAAAAAAGAAATCTCTTGGTTTCGTTCAAAAGGTACAACTAATTCGCCTTCTGTTTGTATCTTGCTTCACAAAATCCAGCTATTTTCCAATTCTACATCTAAATATAGTGGACCATTAAAAATAAACATTACCGCATTGTAACGATAATTCCAGAAGTAACGATTGCTTATAGTGATGTTATTAATTTGATGATCATAGTGATGTTTTGTAAATTGGTTTTAACGAAAAAACTGAAAAAATAAGTGGATAAATTTAGGCACTAAAATTCATACGGACCTAATTAAACGATAGTTAGATTAGGTAATCTATGAAACAGCATGGAATACAAAATATTAAACACCTGTTAATATGTTCGTTGTGATATACTATTGCATTTTAATACGGTTTAAGAAAATGAAAAATATTCACGTAACACCTGCTGCACTACAATCTATACTCTTTACATATGAATAAAATTGAAGTGTCTACCTGTGATTGCAAAATAATTATGTTTTTTCAAGTGTTTATAATTAGTTACACGATTCAAAGCCCTAAACAGCCCTTTTTAACCTTTTTGTCTGTCTGTCTTTCTGTTTGTTCAGGTTAATCTCTGGAATGGCTTTACCGATTCAAATGCATTCACTGGAAGGTAGAGGACTTTATAGCGCTACTTATTGGCTACAATTTGACTCGATACGAAGCGTTGTGTCGCATTACTGAATCTTTACTTTTTCTACTCATATTTCTTTAATTTTCCAACGTGGTCTTTATCTATCACAGTTCTTTCAATTCTTACTAAATCTTCTATTTTAAACTCTGTCTAGGTCTGCCTATGTTTGTCAAACTGTCTTTAAGAGTAATCTTGCCGTTTTTCTATTCTTTCCTTTGCATTTGACCTCAACCGCATCAAATTATCACCGTCTATGCGTTCTGATACATCAACAATCGCGTCAGATAGAACGTTCTTAGCCCCACTAACTAATTGACAGCCAAACAGCAACTCTGAAGGGCTTGCGCCTGTAGTTTTATTTATAGTCGTATTAATCCCTAATTGGTTGTCGCCGATATGGTCATCCCATACATTATCATTACCACCGTGACATTAAGCGCTTAAAGCTTAGGTACGATTAAAACGCTCTACCTGTTCGTTAGCTCTAGGGGTGGCTACTGCATTAAGAATGTGTTCAATATTTAGTTTTTCTACGAAATTCTTGAATTTTGAGCTCGTTAAACACGACCCACGGTCCGTTATTAGTCGCGAAGTCTCGAATTCCACGCGAGCGGAGTCGCGAGCAGTTAGTATATAAAAAAACTGTTGTGTCATGTAAAATTTCTGGTGTACCTTGCTAAAACGCACATACTTTATTTTTTCATAGATATTTATACAATAACCTGCATGTAGATATCGTTATTTCATTACACGGTCATAACGAGTTGAAGCTTTTCCTTGTATGGTCTTGTTTCCTAGCTCGGCTAGTGTTGCTAATTCTTAAGTCTCGTAACGCATAATGACTACTACCAGATTTATGCATAACTTACGATATAGTCATCGTCCTATTAAAATTTACTGAAGTTTTACGTTTGACGGTTTTGTATAGGGCTGTTTAATATGTAGTATTTATGGACCTACATCCAAACACTCACCTATTCTCTAGGTAGTCATCATCATACAGGGCTTTTAATGGTATTAACTCTTAGCCCGACATTCGTGCCTCAGGTGGTTGTATTTCAGTGTAGATGCTGACATAAAATTTATAAAATCTCGCCTTTAGTAACGCAAAATTCATTTTATTGAAGAGTTGTAAACATCGCCAAATGCTTGAGCCAGTAATTGTGGCAAAGATTTTCGAGAATAATGTTTAACAGTCGGAGCATATTTTTCTTTTCAGCGCTCTATATCATTAGTTGCGACAGTTTTCATGTCGAACTCTTATGAATTAGTAAAATAATATACGTTTAGTGCAAAACAAATATTACGGCCGAATGTTACTTCATTCAGTTTTACTGATTAAAGCTCATTCTGGTTTTTATTTAATTACCACTTACCCCGTGTCACAGAGAGTACATTAATCCATCAGTTCTGGTTGTCATCCAGATCTTTGATAATTGTTATAGGGAGTGAGTACCTTCTAAATAAACTGGACGTAGTCTAAGCCATGGCATATCGTTATCTCTTGGGGTAGCGGAGGTCAGACAGGCAATTGCTCTAAGGAAAAGCTGATATTCAGCTGAATCCGGTTTAAGCGCAAGGATTTTTGTTGTGAAATAATTATTTCATTTATAGGCAGAATAACTTTCACTTCTTTGTCACCTTCTTAACATTGCCCACGGTTCTGATATATCCCCATAAGATTCTCTTATTATTCCAAGAAGAACCTGAGGCTCACAAAAATGTCAAGTCATTATGACATAAATGAGTTAAAGCTGAAAGTGGACTACAATTTAATTATAGATATGCTTATTATAATCAGAATGGAACATAAAATTAATCATAACTTGTCTTCTTAATAATAATATCAAACATATACTAAAACTACTTAAAAATCTTCAATATTTGGTAGGCCTGAGATGCCATAGTCTTATTTTCATTTAGGAACGTAACATTTACCTTAAAATTTATCACTAGCGATGGCTATTAACCACATAATTAAATAATTCGCAATAAACTGTTCTATTGGCGAGCAATCAGGACACACACCTTCCTGATGTTCACTACAAATTCGCCTCATACATTTGCTGCAATAAATACCAACCAACTCCTCCCCGAATAGGTATATTTTGTCGCTGGGGATGTTCTTTTAATCCTGTAGTAGCCTGCCTTTCAGTTCGATAACTCTTGGTTCCTATATCTTGCTGGGAAATACGACGCTCAATTGGCACACGATCTTGCTAGATAGAATTACACTTTTTAGAAATATTGACGTCATATCACTTTTAATTGTAGATTATTCATTTTTATATTATAATGAGACCGTTTATACATGCCATGTTACTGATCGACCGCTAATACCTCATAATAATACAAAAAAAAATACAATGTTTACCACTTGTGCACTGGGCAAGTATTTTCCTTAAACGCACGCGCGGGGCACAGGTGTAGCTCACCAACTTCTACGACGATTTTTGCGCAGGTCCTTATGCCGATCTAATAGGCATTCTACTAGTAGGAGCGGGGAGAACCAATCGAGGAATACACAAGACGATTGCGCTGTGGCATACCTAGTTCCGCCAAAATATGATAATATTACACCCTGGGCTACATATGTAGCCCACGCGTGTACTCTAGTGTTAGTCTTGACAGTTTTCATGTCGAATTCTTATGAATTAGTAAAATAATATGCGTTTGGTGCAAAAAAAATATTACGACCGCATGTTACTTTATTCAGTTTTACTGATTAAAGGATGATTCTCGTTACACCGTGCCGGGCCACGGCCGGGACTGGGTTAGCATGATTTACGTTACACCGTGCCATGAAGATCTTTGATAGTTGTTATTCCCTATTACAACTATCAAAGATTTGATTTCTCTAATTCCAAAAAAAAATTTGTTTAGCTTCAAACGAGTCCAGTTGCCAGTAAACCTAAGGCCAAACGCTAAAAGTTGCGGGTATGTATGTATCTAAGTAACAGCTGTTTTGCGCACGGACAGATTTATGTGGCTCTGTCACGTGTTAGCGATTCTAAGAACCTTAATGTTTTCATCCCACGTCTAATAAAGTGTACGACGAAGCTTTATTTATTATTAGGTGTAAATGGAATAGTAATTTATTTCTCTCACCAATTACGTTACACTTAATATTTATGACTACGATGACATGAGAAGTTTTTGCTATAATATGTATATACCTATTCATTGACATTTGAGTTATTTTCAGGATCTACACTTTTTAATTTACGTGTTATATGTAACTTAAAACATTTTGGCTATCGATTCTGTAGCCTAATGAAAAGACAAATTCCACGCGAGCGGAGTCGCGGGCACAGCTAGTATATAATAAAACTGTTATGTGCCATGTAAAATTTCTGGTGCATCTTGCTAAAACGCACATACATTATTTTTTCATGGATATTTATACAATAACCTGCATGTAAATATCGTTATTTCATTACACAGTCATAACGAGTTGAAGCTAGTCCTTGTATAGTCTTGTTTCCTAGCTCGGCTGGTGTTGCTAATTCTTTAGTCTCGTTACGAATAATGACTACTACCAGATTTATGCATAACTTACGATATAGTCATCGTCCTATTATTATCGTTGCTGAAGTTTTACGTTTGAGGGTTTTGTATAGGGCTGTTTAATATGTGGTATTTATGGACCTACGTCCAAACACTCAACTATTTATTCTCTAGGTAGTCATCATCATACAGGGCTTTTAATGGTATTAACTCTTAGCCCGAAATTCGTGCCTCAGGTGGTTGTATTTCAGTGTAGATGCTGACATTCAATTTATAAAATCTCGCCCTTAGTAGCGCAAAATTCATTTTATTGAAGAGTTGTAAACATCGCCATATGCTCGAGCCAGTAATTGTGGCAAAGATTTTCAATAATAATGTTTAACAGTAGGAGCAAATTTTCCTTTTCAGCGCTGTATATCATTAGTTGCGACAGTTTTCATGTCGAACTCTAATAAATTAGTAAAATAATATACGTTTAGTGCAAAACAAATATTACGGCCGAATGTTACTTCATTCAGTTTTACTGATTAAAGCTCATCCTGGTTTTTTTATTTAATTACCACTTACCCCGTGCCTCAGAGAGTACGTTAATCCGTCGGATCTGGTTGTCATGCAGATCTTTGATAGTTGTTATAGGGAGTGAGTACCCCAAAGTACCCCAAGTGAGTATTCCAAATAAACTGGACGTAGTCTAAGCCATGGCATATCGTTATCCCTTGGGGTAGCGGAGATCAGTCAGGCAGTCGCTCTAAGGAAAGGCTGAAATTCAGCCGAATCCGATTTAAGCGCAAGGATTTTTGTTGTGAAATAATTATTGCAATTATAGGCAGAATAACTTTCACTTCTTTGTCACCTTCTTAACATTGCTTACGGTTGTGATTTATCCCCATAAGATTCTCTTATTATTCCAAGAAGAACCTGAGGCTCGCCAAAATGTCAAGTCATCTTAATATATAAAATCCTTGCGTTACTGACTGACTGACAGACACGCTACAGCCGAAACTATTGGGCGCAGGAAGCTGAAATTTGGCATGTATGTTCCTTGGGGACCGTAGGGGTGCACTAAGAAGGGATTTCCCGAAATTCCCACGGGATCGGTCAAAACGGGTAAATTAAAATGCAGGCGTAGCTGCTGGCGTCCTCTAGTTATGACATAAATGAGTTAAAGGTCAAACTGGATTACAAAACACTGCCATACGTTTTAAGTCATCTAACCGAAATCTCATATTATAATGCAGATGTTTATGCTAATTTAAACGGTGAGGATGTTTCACAGATGGCACTAATGATCATGAGTTATAATATTATGATACCCCTCTTATCATATCGTACAATCTATTTACTTTCACCCTATTGACTATGTAAGTACTCGACGGTCTAGCTTGTGGAGACGGCCCTTCGTAATATTCATCTGTAGTCGATACCGACTGCTCCTCTGGGATCTGCACTGTTTCAGCGCTGCAGCAAACTTAACACGCTAAGTTAACTGATTAATTATTTAATTATACTAAATCAATCTTCGCACCCATTTATATGTTATAGTCCGCCTGGATAGTTTTAACGACCGCCAAAGTTGTGTCTCGTATTTCTAGCCAGACCGTCAGTATTGAGACAATGGAATTATTTACGATAAACTGTTACCAGATAATGCTATTTCACTAGGCAGTCATTTCAAAAGCTATTTCTTGTCAGCGGTTCGTCGGTGAGGCCACTCTCTCAAGTACTTTTAGGGCTGCCGTTTATTCATTGTCGCGACATTCATAAGTTCTGCAGCGGCGGAACGTTAAGAACTGCTTAAAATGTTGTGTTATTTTAAGTAAGGAGATAGTTCCTTTAGCTTTGCATTGTCGCAACATAAGCAGTGTATAACTCTTCTGCAGACTTTTAAGGATCTAGATTTTTTATTACCAGACTAAAAACTAGACAGGGTGCATAGGAGTCCCATCAAGAACTTAGGGTCCCAAGTCAACCTCACCTGCAAGTGGTGCACCTGCTGATCAACGGACGAGGCTCTGGCAAACAAAATATCCCGATGAGCGGCAATAGGCTCGCCACCTATTACGTGGGATCAAAACACTGGCGAAACGTGGGCGTTTAATACGCCTCTGCCTACCCCTTCGGGGAAACAGGCGTGCGTCTATGTATGTAAAAACTAGACAGAAATCTATGCTATATAAATGGCATAGATTTCTTGTATGATCTTATTTCCTTACTCGGCTAGTGTTCTTCGGTTGATGGTAATTCTCAAGTCTTATCTGCCTGACTGACTACTGGAAGATTTAGGACACTATATAGTCATCGTCTTTTTATTAAATCGACTTTATTATTGGTGTGGCATGCAACCACACAGTGAGTAAGATTAAATATAGAAAGAGTATGTTGGGGTTGAGAGATTAGATTGAGAGTGAAAGGGGACAGAGTGAATACGGGAGTAATGGATAGACATGCGTGATATGGAGTCTCTTACCTGATTTTGCTGGTCTTACAGGTGCCTTGATTTGCTCTGTTCTTGTAACAATCCCAAGAAGTTCTCCGCTACGAAGCCGGCCGGCTGACGATAGGTACTTGCCACGTTTTTTCAAAGAGTCCATTCACACGCACAATATCCAACACAATCGATGAAATCACAATATATTATTAGAAAAGGCGGTTCTAGATACTATTGTAACGGATGGATTACAATTATAGCGGTAAAGAATCCCGAAATTCACAATTATCAGCTAGCAGCGAGTTTTAAGATCGCGAGCACTCCGCGGTTGGAGATGAAGTTCGTTCAAAAAAGGCACGACGTGAAGTTCGCCGCGATGATAGCGCCACCAAGTGAAGATATCCAAACACGCATGCCATATGATGTTTATCAAATCAGAGACCAATTAATGAATTTTACAGCTATAAGAAATTACTCTCAATCCTTCCATGTGGAAAAATCCAAAATGAGATTATGAGCCGATAGATATCAATTAAAAGTGTGAGCTTGCCTCACCATGCTCCCCCCCTTGGAAGGACGCGAGTGCTTTCAACAGGAAAGTGATAAAAACTATAAAGATTGATTGACCTAAATCATGATCAACAAAATAAGCTATAAGCTAGGAGCGTTGAAGCTTTATGGCTGAATGCGGACGTAAACGATATTTATAAGTTACTTAAGCCTAATTACTAACCTAACACTTTACACTTATGTATTAATTATCATTGCGTTGGGATAGGATATAATTTAACGATAGCTCGTTTGAAATTACCGAACTTCGTCTTAACCATTGCTACGCGAGCTACGTTATCAGAGCCTTTATATACCTCCGTGATAACCCCTAAAGGCCAACTAAGCGGGGCGGAATTGTCCTGTCCAACAAGTACGACAGTACCAACTTCTACAGGCTTGCCTGGAGTAGCCCATTTTTGCCTCACTTGCAGCGTATGCAAATACTCAAGATGCCATTTTTTCCAAAACGATTGGACCATACTATCCAACAATTGTTTACGCTGTGCCAGACTAACACGCTGGTCAGACAAATCGGCTGCTGGCAGGTACGTTAACGGTGTCGACATCAAGAAGTGAGCGGGAGTAATGACTTCCGGATAAGGATCTGAAGATATCACGCTTAGAGGACGTGAATTCATGATACACTCTATTTGAACGAGGACGGTTTGTAATTCCTCATAAGTGAGAATTTGGCTACCGATTACCCGGTAAAGATGCGTCTTTAATGATTTAATGTTTGCCTCCCACATAGAACCGAAGTGTGGGGAGCGAGGAGGAATCATTTTCCACCTTATGCGGCGCGTTGAGAGCTCATCTAAAAGAGACGAATTAAAACTAGAATTCGTTAAAAAACTATACAGGTCATCTAGTTGTGCCCTGGCACCGACGAAGTTAGTAGCGTTATCTGAATAAAGACAGGATACCGGCCCCCGACGCTAAATAAAGCGTTTAAACGCGCCCAAGAAAGCATCGGACGTTAAGTCAGAGACAAGCTCTACGTGGACGGCCTTGGTGACCAGGCATACGAACAAACAAATGTAAGCCTTTTGCGTACGTTGCCCTCTGCGTCGGGCGAGGGTTATACGTATGGGACCAGCATAATCTACTCCAGTGTGGACAAATGCCTTGGATTCAGACACCCGACATTCGGGAAGGTCAGCCATCATTGGTGTAGGATGCGTCGGACTAACTCGAAAGCAGGTGTTGCATTGCCGCAACTGAGACCGTATGACAGTCCTGGCATCTAGTATCCAAAATCGCTGTCTTAAAATAGACATAAGAAGTCCTGGCCCAGTATGACAATGCATCACATGATAATGCCGAATTATCAGATTCACTACATGGTCATGTTTTGGCAGCAGTAACGGGTGCCTAGCGTCAAAAGGGAGGCCAGATTTGGAGAGCCTACCACCGATGCGTAGGAGGCCTTCATCGTCCAAGAACACAGCCAAACGCTGAAGCTTCTTGGGCAGTAATTTGCCAGATTTGATGAGCTTAATGTCATCAGCAAAGTGTACAGATTGCACAGCTCGGATCATAACTCGTTTCGCAGCTGACAGACTCTGAGCGGAGCGAGGCTGGCAATGAGCCTTTGGATACACAAATTTAAGTACATAAGCAACGATACGCAATAATTTATCCCATGAAGAGGCACGTGATGCCACTTGGCATAGGAGCGGTTGTTCCAATCGAGTGCTCACCGTCAGTACGCTTGCTCGAAGCTCGGGAAGCTCCTCACAATTAGTAGGCGAGAATGGTTTTACAGGCCACTCTTCCGGAGGGCTACAAAGCCAAGGCGGACCATTCCACCAAAGCTCATGGAACACCAATTGAGAGGGAAGGATACCGCGAGATAAACAATCGCTGGGATTCTCAAGACCAGCCACATGATAAAAATTGCAAGAATTCAAATTCTCTTGACACTGAGCGACCCTATTACTGACAAAGACCGACCAACGATGCGGGGAAGAATGGATCCAAGATAAAGCGATCATTGAATCCGAAAAGGCGTAAATTCCTGCAATAGGAACACGTAAAGCATAAGTATCGCGCACAGTCCTTATTAATTTTGACATGAGCACGGCGGCACATAGCTCGAGACGTGCAAGGGTTACCACCTTTGTCGGGGAAACCTTTGATTTCGCACAAAGCAAGCGAACCGCGACACCGGACGGGCTAACAGAGTGTATATAAATCACACACCCATACCCACCCATACTGGCATCGGCAAACGCGACTATACGAATAGCGGAACCATCAGTGACACCCACGTGACGCGGTATCCGTAAGGTCTCCAATAAAGGGAACTCTCGCATGAGAATAGAGAAACGTTTAAAGATATCGTCAGGAACGGGATCATCCCAACCAATCTTACTGAGCCATAGCTCTTTGATGAGCAGCTTGGCGTAAAAGATCACGGGGGCGACCAAACCAAGAACATCAAATAAACGCGCGACTATCGAGAGTATATTTCTCTTAGTACATTTCTCGACTACTTGAGCGGAGGTGAAAAACAAATTGTCCTGGGAAGGTTCCCACGATAGACCCAACACCTTGGACACATCATTTCCAGTATGAAAATCGAGGGACTTACGATGAGAGTCAGGAAGACTATTTAAAAGCGAGGGTGAATTACTACACCATTTAACCAAGTCAAAGTCCCCCGCTTTGAACATCTTTATAAGATCGTGGGATAGCCGCTTGGCGGTGTCTTCATCCTGCACAGAATACACCAAATCGTCCATATAAAGACTGGTCTCTGCCACTTTAGCAGCTTCAGGGTAATGCGGACTATCAGAGGCCAGTCGTCGCACCGTACGCATAGCTATATATGGACTCGATTTAAGTCCGAACGGCAAGCGGTTAAAAGAGAATGTTAACACAGGTTCGTTCTCGTTAAAGCGAAATAAAATGCGTAGGTATTTACGCTGGTCAACGGGTACACCAATCCGTAAATACATGTGTTTGATATCTGCATTTATAGCTATAGGAAATAATCTAAAATCTATTAATAGAAGGAATAAATCTGTTTGTAAATTTGGACCAATGTGGAGTATATCATTTAAAGATAGACCCGTATGAGTCCTAGAACTAGCGTCCAATACAATGCGCGGCATCGGTTTGTCCGGTCGAACAACAGCGTGGTGAGGGATGTAGTACCCGTCATCCAAGATATCTGATTCGTTGACTTGGCTTAAGTAACCATTATCAATGTACTCTTTAATCACCGCGTTATAACTTTCCCTCAACGTAGATGATTGTTGAAGCTTTCGCTCCAGCGCCATAAGCCGACGATACGCGACGGCGCGAGAGTTACCTAATTCTGCAGGATCCTTACTAAAGGGCAATGCGACTGTATAACGTCCCGCCTCGTCACGCGACACTGTAGAGGAAAAAATATTCTCACATTCGGTTTCCTCGGGCGAGAAAAAGCGTTTATGATTGACTTCCTCCAATTCCCAGAATTTTTGTAACAAATCATTAATAACCAATGCTGAAAACGAAGAAGTAGGTCCATCTACATTATCATTATTAGGAGGAAAATCACCCACAAGAACATAACCGAATGCGGTCAATAAAGCGGGAGGGGCACGAGAACCGAAGTCAACCCTCTTCCCCAAATATATGTACGGAAACAGTTGAGCGCCCAACACTAAGTCAACATCTCCCGGAACATTCCAGCTTAAATCCGCAAGCGGAAGAGAGTCAAAGTCCACCTGACCACCCAACTCCACACGATGCGAAGGGAGCCGATCAGTAATGCAATCAACTACTAATGCATGTATAGTATATTTTTGATCTGGATAAATGCGAGACTCAATATTTAAATGTACGTAACCTATTATTGGACGCGATACAGCACCAACTCCTTTGACAAATGAGTTACTCAAAGGAGTTATTTGTAGTCTAAGTTTTCTACAACATGCGGTGGTTATTAAATTACTCTGCGAGCCATTATCTATTAGACATCGTACTATTGTCTTTTGCCGCGCGCCATCGTTATTCGCTCGCGCATAAACTTGGGCAGTTGACAACAATACGGTCGACCTAGGGTTCGCCCCGGCAGAGAATAAAACCGCAGAGCTGTGAGTGAGTGCATTTGACACCTTATCTGACTCACGCGGGACGCGAGAACGCGTCGATGTGCCAGTCGACCGGACGAGCGAAGAAACTGGCGATGGTAAGATCGCGGAGAGGTCGCGAGAAGGTGGGGCATGAGAAGAAACCGAAATCATATTACAACTCGTATCGACGCTATCAACATCAGTGGTGCGCGCGGTTTCATTATTTTTTGGGAAATGCAACAAAGTATGATGTCTTCGTTTACATAAATTGCAGACTGATGTTGACTTGCAGTTACTCAGTCCGTGTGACGTGCTTAGACAGTTGGCGCAACCTCGCTTCGATTTAATAAACTCGAACCTCTTTCTAGGAGTGAGATCCGATTTAAATTTAGCGCACTGATACAAATGAACATGATCGTTATCATTGCAATATGCACACGGCGGAGGCGCAGTCGCGAGACAAACAGCCGGCTCGTCGGGTGGGCCACTTATGATGAATGCTTTCGATCGAGCGGGTAGCGACGCGGGTTTTCTAACATTATTTCTCGCATTCGAATAAGATGAATTCGAGCGCGCCAATATTTTCGCTTGATCCTGCACAAAACTAATCAATAACTTAGCGGTGGGAAATTCAGTATCTCTAATGGAAAGTTCGAATAATTGAGTTGTTTGTGAATCTAACTTTCTCATGGCACAGTGCAGGAACATAAAATCCATAAGATCTTTAATCTCAAGTTGTTTCAATGCGGAAATAGATGCACTAAATGTTTCTATGAAAGAATCGAGACTATTAGCGTTATATGAAGTACTTTTCAAATCAAGAATATTATTCAAGTAATGTGCACCTAATGTGCGTTTATCTTGATATTTCTTGACTAAACTGTCCCATATAAACCGGTACGTTTCACCCGTAGGTACAATGCCAGCGGTAACCCTCAAAGCGTCATGTGTGAGTCTACCTATTAAATACTGTACCTTCTGCGAGTCTGTGAGCTGTTCATTATCATGTATATTCGCCTTGAACGACTCATAGAAGACTGGCCAATTCTCAGTTTTGCCGTCAAACGATGGCAGCGCTAACGGAGGCAACTTTATTTTAAGCGGTTCAAATGATTTATTTCGGTTAGAATTACCGGGTGTTGATGGAGTCTGGCTACTGTTTATTTTATTTCTAACACGTTTGACCTGGATATATAAATCCTCAAAAGACTCCAAACAAGCAAAGTCGGGACTGGTGTCCGGTCTTAGATTCATATTAATCTCATTAATTTGATCGACAAACGATTCGAATTTATCGCGCATGTCATCAATTGTCTCAGATTCAGCCATAAAACTTTCATTTTTCCTAGACTCGAATGACGAGATATTTTTTGATGAATCATATAAACGATTCATGCGTTTAAACAATAATCCCTTCTTTTCATGAAGAATCGTCAATAAATCTTCTGGCTTTCTTTGCCTAGCAGTCATATTGCTGACTAATAATAAGCGACAAATACACTAAAAGCACTCAGCAACACCCAAACAAAGGCAGATTGCAAAAGGTGATAAAATAGAATATGATTATATTCAAATGTAAACAAAGCGGTGCGGGATTATACCTACGTTTGAACTAAAGATTGCCAAACGCTATAGGTAGGTAAGTATGCAGCGAAGCGACTTGTGAGTGGATAAGTCCCTACCCACATATTACGCCATGAACTATTAAAATAAATGTGCGGTACATACAAAAATAACTGACCAGATTTATACCAATGAATTACGTAAAATCTATTGTCAATTATGCAGTTTCGGAGAAAACATTTACCAAAAAATTTACGTAAATGTATGAAAGTTTTACGTACCAACTAATTACGTACGTAAATCAGGTTAACATACTATCGTATGCGGCTCGTGAAGGACCAATAAATTATGGTGTGGCATGCAACCACACAGTGAGTAAGATTAAATATAGAAAGAGTATGTTGAGGTTGAGAGATTAGATTGAGAGTGAAAGGGGACAGAGTGAATACGGGAGTAATGGATAGACATGCGTGATATGGAGTCTCTTACCTGATTTTGCTGGTCTTACAGGTGCCTTGATTTGCTCTGTTCTTGTAACAATCCCAAGAAGTTCTCCGCTACGAAGCCGGCCGGCTGACGATAGGTACTTGCCACGTTTTTTCAAAGAGTCCATTCACACGCACAATATCCAACACAATCGATGAAATCACAATATATTATTAGAAAAGGCGGTTCTAGATACTATTGTAACGGATGGATTACAATTATAGCGGTAAAGAATCCCGAAATTCACAATTATCAGCTAGCAGCGAGTTTTAAGATCGCGAGCACTCCGCGGTTGGAGATGAAGTTCGTTCAAAAAAGGCACGACGTGAAGTTCGCCGCGATGATAGCGCCACCAAGTGAAGATATCCAAACACGCATGCCATATGATGTTTATCAAATCAGAGACCAATTAATGAATTTTACAGCTATAAGAAATTACTCTCAATCCTTCCATGTGGAAAAATCCAAAATGAGATTATGAGCCGATAGATAGCAATTAAAAGTGTGAGCTTGCCTCACCAATTATATTGTACATATTGGTTTCAACTTAGGGGTATTGCACTGAGCAGTCTAGTTACTGTATGTACTCTACTGAAGAGTTGTGACGATCGCTGAAGTTTCTCGCCAGGTTGCTTATTATTGTGACGTACATTTTACGGTACTACGTTTAACAACGCAACGATTTTATCTTAACACGTTTGGGGAAATTGTATTGCGCTATATACATGTAGTATTAGTGGACAAATTAAACACTCCCTTATTCTCCAGATAGTCGATATCAGACTGAGCTTGTAATGATATTATCTTATATCCCGAATTTTGTGCCTCGTGTGATGGTATTTTATTATAGATGGTGATATCAGATTAACGAAGTTTCACTCTTAGTAGCGCATAATTCATTATATTCAAAAGTTATGAAGATTGTCAAATGCTCGTGCCAGTAATTACGGCATAGATATTTTATACGATTACCTGTTCGAAGTTAATGCTATTACATTAGGCGGTCATTTCAAATAGTAGCTGTTTCTTGTAGGAACTCAATTAAAAACGCCGCTGCTATTATTCTGCTGACCCTTTCACTCAAGACGATCTTGCCGTATTTGTCTTGCAGTAATAGTTATTTATATTAGAAGAAAACAACGTTTTCCACTTTGGATCAATCATCAAAGGAATTATTCTTTCCATCAATAGGATACAATGCGATCATACTTTCTTTATTACAAAAGGTCGTGGAGTATACTTACTGGGGAAACCACGTTAAAAAGAATGCGCCAAGTACACTACCTCGTAGGTGGTGCGGAAATGTGTGCATATTATGTAAAATTTGAATTTTGTAATTATAAGAACCGCGATATCTCGCTAATAGTAAGTCGTACTAGAAAAAGTCAGTCTTACGCTAGTACCATTACCAATGTGCTCTGGTCCGAAGCACTCTGGAGTACTGTTCAGTGGTGTGGGCGCCTTTCTACGCAGTACATTCTGATATGATTGAAAGCGTACAGAAAAAGTGTGTTAGATGGATTTCATTTAGACATGGGCTATCAAGGAAACTTGCAACTTATACAGATCGTCTACTTAAGTTCAAAATTACACCTCTACATGTACGTCGTAAACAGCAGGACTTAATTAACCTTCACAAGACTCTTCATGGTACCATTGACTCTTCCACTTTGCTTTCTCTCATCAATATTAACACTCGACATAATACTAGAACACCAAAACCTTTTCTACTTAATATATACAAAAACAACACTTCCTACTACAACCCTATCATTAGAATGTGTAGTTATCGACGATAAATTATAGCTCACTATGCCACTTAAACTGAACTTTATTCACTAACACAATACACTAGATACACACACTTAATTTTCCAACACTAATAAAACACACTATTCACACCACTAGTACAACACTAAACACTTCCGAATTACTTTCTTCGCTTGATGTTGATCGCTTTCCGTATTCAATTGAACTGTCGAATAATCGCGAACAGTCCGATGCTCGATACAGCAATCGCCATCTAGTACAGAGTAGCTGAATTACCTTTAAACCACCGATACATTCAATCTCTTCTAGTACCCCCATTCTCCGATAGATGGCGTAACACTGCCCCCCTCTTAAACGTGTTCGTCTCGAACATCGTTGGACTCATGGTAACGAGCCAACCGGTCCACATGAACAATCTTCGGTGCACCTCGCGACCCCTTCTGGATTCGATAGGTGACGTCGTTCATCATGGTAATTATGCGATATGGCCCGTCCCATCTGGCTTGTAACTTAGGCGATTTTCCTTTGCTTCGTACTGGGTTATGAAGCCACACCAATGACCCCTCATCGAAGCCCTTGTTGTTCGCCCTCCGGTCGCAGCGAGTCCTCATCCTCCCAGACATCCGCCGTCCCGACCCCCATGGAGCTCCTATATTGCACACCTTGAATGCACCTCTGCTACGAGTATGTGGCCCCTTCACAGCCGCACAACTTGTGCATTTGCGGCACCAATCCTCGACGTCATTCCGACAGTGGAGCCAATAAAACCGCTCTCGGACCTTAGTAAGCGTCTTCTTAACACCCATGTGACCTCCCGAAGCACTATTGTGATAGAGCCGCAGTACTTCCGGCACCTTAGTCTTGGGCACTACCATTTGCAGATGGTATTGGTTACCTCGAGCGTTTTCCCATTTGCGGCACAGAACTCCATCCTGGACAACCAAGCTTTCCCATTGTGCCCAATAACCTTTGGTGACAGGGCTCCTTGCTGCGATATCACTCCATTTGGGCCTAGGAGCGCCTGATTTCTTCCATTCGAGAATCACCTGTACGTCCTTGTCTTCTTGCTGAGCATTCTGCAAAGCTTCTTTCCATCCGTCGCTCAGATCCGTCCTCAACATTCTCACTAGCGCTGCTGGCTTCGCTTCCTGTCTTGCACAGTATTTGCGTTGGTCGGGGTAAGCCCTACCTGTCGGAGCATCTGCGCTACGTTGCTCTTGCCGCCAGACATGTACGTCAGGTGACCCCTTTGGTGGAGACAGGGTACCAACGTGCCGCTTACGCTTTGGGCAGCTCAAGCGGATATGGCCTCTTTCCCCGCAGTTGTAGCACCGTGGTGAAGAAACAACTTCCCTGATACGGTAAGTTCGATCCTCGTGACGCGCTGCTTCCACCTCCAGAGCGTAGGCTAAGGCTTCCTTGACGGCCTTGTAGTGCCTAAGTCTTACCGCTGCTCTAACCTCCAGGCCACGGATTCCATCGGTAAATACCTGGACGAGGTTCTCATCTATCAGCGCCGGCAACGACTGGTATGCCTTCCTGACCAGCCTTTCCACCTCCAGAGCCCACTGCTGCAGAGTTTCTCCGGTGCGTTGTATCCTGTCCTTCAGCTGAGCACGATACACATGTTCGAGGTGCGCGTCTCCGTACCTCGCCTCCAACGCCTCCAGAAGCTTCTCGTAGGTCACGTCTTGCCCGAGTGCCTCTAACACCGTCAAGGCCTGATCACGAAGGCCCAAGGTTAGGGCGGTGAAGGCCTGTTCTTTGTCCCACCCATTCGCTCGCATTACGGCCTCAAACTGAACCTTGTATGCAACCCACGATGACGAGCCATCAAAGGGTGGAACCTTAAACCAACGAGGCGAGGGCGCCACAGCTGCAGGTGTAACGTCGTTGGTCTCAAGCCCACGCAATTTCTTCTCCAATCTGGCAATACGGGTCTTGAGCCGGTCGTGTACACGCTTCTCAATATCGCTGATACGGGCCTCGTGCTGCTGGAGTTCCTCCTTGACCACCTTCAGGTCCTTCCCTACAGCGGCGCTGAGGTCTTTCATCACCACCAGCTGTTCCTCCAAACGGTGGGCCTGCTCCTCCTTGTCGCGCTGCAGCTGTTCCTCTAGGCGGCGCGCGTGCTCCTCTTGACGGCGAGCCTGCTCCTGTTGACGGCGGTCCTGCTCCTCTTGACGGCGGGCCTGCTCCTGTTGACGGCGGTCCTGCTCCTCTTGACGGCAGGCCTGCTCCTCCTTGTCGCGCTGTCGCTGTTCTTCCATGCGGCGCGCATGCTCCTCTTGACGGCGGGCCTGCTCCTGCATGAACGCCATCAGAGCCGCGATGTCGGGCACCGCCATGGAGTGTGCGCTTGCAGGCTCCACTGCAGCCGCGGAGTCGCCTGATCCACCAGACGATGGAGAAGGAACGTCTCCGAAGCGTCTCTGGTCCAGGTCTTGCTGGCGCTGGTTCATGGTACTCACACCTTCAGTTTCTTCCTTCGGCATAACCGGCATAATTTATCCCTTTCTTCTGACACCAATTTGTTACGAGCTGGGGTTCGACGATAAATTATAGCTCACTATGCCACTTAAACTGAACTTTATTCACTAACACAATACACTACATACACAAACTTAATTTTCCAACACTAATAAAACACACTATTCACACCACTAGTACAACACTAAACACTTCCGAATTACTTTCTTCGCTTGATGTTGATCGCTTTCCGTATTCAATTGAACTGTCGAATAATCGCGAACAGTCCGATGCTCGATACAGCAATCGCCATCTAGTACAGAGTAGCTGAATTACCTTTAAACCACCGATACATTCAATCTCTTCTAGTACCCCCATTCTCCGATAGATGGCGTAACATAACGAAATAACGCGGGACAACACTTGTAACGTTGATATCTTTGATTCACGAGCTACCGTTTATAAAATAAATATTCTGGCCTTATCACTTTAAAAGGAAGAAAAAACACACTGTATCACTGAATTTACTAAAAGTAGTTTGACTTCTCTGTAACATTAATTTAAACTTCATGTACCTATATACAAATTCTGTTGTTTTGAGTTAACTAATAACTTTATAACATAAAGCATGTTGTGTAATTGCGTTAGGGTACCAATCAGGACTAAACTAATATCATTGTAGAATCATCATGCTCTGTTTGTTACCTGTTGTAATTACCAAAATAAATAAATTCCTATTCCGGAAGTCGACAGAGGTCTTTATAGGTAGGCCTGGTTAAGATCTATTTATTTTACACATTGCCGGTGGAACAGCAGGTACTATATACAATCCCTAGGAATTGTATTCATTACCTAGGTAAAGTATGTAATGGACAATAATATTCACAATATTTCATACATTGCCTGGACGCCTCAGGTATTCCATATATTCCCTAGGTATTGTATAGAATACCTGAATTATACAGATTGCCGGTAACATATATAACTTGCTACTGACGGTGCTTTTAAGGCGCTGTTATACCTCAGAAGCCGTGAAACACCTAATTTTTCGTCGCGCATCTAGCCATAACGGTACATATTACAAACTAGCAAAAATTAGAGCTTAAAGTCAAAAGTCTGAACAAAAGACTTTTGAAAGAATTTTTCATGTACGTAAAATAGAATCACGGTAAAAAAATCACATAATCGAGGCAGAAAATAATCTTTCGTCTCACTGTTTGCAATATTTTGATCGTAAGCTGTCATATTTTTTTTGATAATATTGTAGGAAATCTAATGAACTAAAGAATTACCTAATTTATTTTCATATTATACGTGTATATTTTGTAAAATTAAATAAAATCTGCCAAACGTCTATGATTTTGACGCTCGGTAGATCCTATCAATATCAAACGCTTCAGCAATTTAAACCTTATTAGCATAAGCGGTGTACTGAGTGTCAGTTGCTAGTTTACGCCTCGCCCAGACCTCATCATTCGGCTGTGAGCCCTGTGAGAGATAGGTCATGTCGCTTGCGTCTCCGCTGCACGAAATTTTACGTAAACCTGTTTGTTATTATAATACGCCGATTTGAGTTCGTAATTTCATGTTTTATGTTATAGACTGAATACTTTGAATCAAATAGGCTTTTCATGTAACTATGGGCACATATAATTAGGACCTAAGTTTATACTCTTGTTGCGTTTAATGTGTTATTGTTTCTGTGCTCATAAATATAAAATTAGAAGAATAAAATATGGACAATTAGAGAAATGAAGTTCTACGAAGGATTTGTACAAGAAAGCGTCGTAATAAAATAGAAATTCATCCATGGCCAAGTGATTATGAAATATGTAACATTTTTACACAAATTATTTTTATAAGAGTCTTTTATGACTAACTATGTTACTTATATATTATCGATTATGCATAATAATATAATTATATAAATTATTCTCACAATACATAGCTGCCACAGTTTTCAATTTTTGAAAGAGTAATAAAATAAAATCGAATCATTTTATGTACCTATATTTCAAATTCATTAGCTTGTCAGAGCGCCTGGAGCGCTAAGATGCTGCCACGGCGAACAATAATGATGACAGCGCTAATATGTCGCTCCGCAATCCGCATACAAGCGGTAACGAATGTTGTATTATTGTGTTTTGAACATAAACCTTTTTAAGTACATCGGGTAAAACTTTGATTATTCATAAACTATTAGGTTTTTTTTTTTATTAAGAACAACAAACAGATATACAATACAATATTATATCAGAAATTACAATAAGAAAATGACAATTGTATATCCAACCACGTTATTCACAAAAAATGTAAGAAATTTTGAAATACTAAAAACTACGACGTGCTAATAAAACTGTACCTATATCTCTTTTTTTTTCTTTCTTGTGTGAGGATAGCCTCACACAAGAAAGAAAAAAAAAAGAGAGAAGAAAAAAAAAAAAAAGTAGATACTTTTTTTTTCTTTTTTTTTCTCACATGAAATAAGAAAAGAAAAAAAAAGTCCCTTCATAACATGGTGTCACTAAAAGGTATGTCTCAGTACATCTAATATCTTTTTAATTTCTAAAATCAATCATTTATAAGTAAGAAGGTGACTTCTCTGTTTGCTATAACACAAGATATAGTATTTTATTAATAATAAAGTACGTAACTAATTATCATTATTGTAATTACAGTGAAGTTAAAGATAACAGTTCTGCAACGTCTTACACACATTTGACTTCAGTCATTCCTAACACGATCTGTTCAAGAGCCAGCCAAGAAATGCCAAACAATTTTTTTAACAAATTTGCCTCGAATTCCGTACTGATAAGCAAAAATTACACGAAGGATAGCAGTGACTGGTTCGAATTGCGTAAGAATATGTTGACAGATTGAATTTTTTATATAGTGGTAAAAAGAAGAGATAACAGCAGTTAAGACAACTTAGTAAAAAATATTTTTGTACAAATAAAATATTTGCAATGTAAAATCGGTTGCGCATGGAATCTAAAATGAACAACTGGCTTTGCAACAACTGGCGAAGCAAGAAAATGTAACAATCGAGCCTTGTGGATTATTCGATTATTGGTGCCACGCCAGATGGATTAATAGGTCCAAACACGATTGGGGAAAATTAATGTTCTAAAGTTGCCTATAAGAATGGCCTGGAGAATAGTATAAGAGCAAATAAAATACAAATATGGAAACATGATAAAAAGTGAACTGACTAGTCTAAACAAATATTGTAATTGTTATTACCAAATTCAGGGGCAACGCCACGTTACACGCAAACAAAAGTGTTTATTTGCTGTGAGGAGTGGCGAAAGTATACCACTAAAAATATAAATTATAGAAAGAGATGATGTTTTCTGGGAGAAACTTGTGGCGTTTTATATGAATTGGCAGTTGCCTGAAATTGTTGATTCTCGTCAAGCTCAAGGGATGGCATTGCGAGATCACGGAGAGGAAAATGTTTCATCAGTGCTTGAAATTTCTACAATACCAAGCCGTAAAAGGAAAGTAAATGAAACTGTGCCTCATGAACAACAGCAAATAATAAGTCTTATCACCTCACACACTGCCTTTAACATTCGATGAGAATAAAGAAAACCTGCCGGGTTGTAGCAGACAGCTAACTTTTGATGAGCTGTAAACTCTGTATTTCGTTAATAAATTATAAATGAATATGAATAAATATCTTTTAATATTTATTTTCTTTGAAACAACACATATTTGAAGCGAAAGAATTTTTTTATATTTTTCCATACAAACATGTATGACGAGAGCTAACGAAAAAGCAGTAACTCAAATTCTAATTCTATAATTTTCTAAGCGACATAGCAGTATCTCATGAATAAGGTATATCCACATATATTCTTGATGTTTCATCTATTTTGAAAAATAATAATGGGTTGGGTTTCGGAACGAGTCGCCTGAATAAACAATTTCCAAAATTTCATAAATACTTCGGCAATTATGCAAAACGGAACATAGTTTTTATACTTTAGTTCAGTTTTACAAATGTAATTTTTAGGTTTTAGGTGAAAAACGTGAAACGAAACGCAAAACTGCCATCTTGGAATGATCATATTGACAGCTAATGTCAAATTTGTGCGTCATTGCTTTCGAGTGCCTTGGGTTAGGTGCGACTGTAATAAGTAAATAAATAGGTTATGTTAGGTTCTCTTTTGACCCTTAATCTGAAAATAGGAGCCCTTCGCAGGGCTCCGACAACCTTAGTTTATTAAGCTAGTGTGATGAATGTGGAAGCTGGCAGTGCCATACACACCGATGTTTGGAGATTTTTTTTTCAGAGGAAACCAGGTATTTCCGGCAAGTGAAAATGGTGAGGGGGGTTTCAAGACCTCCCCTGCTCCCTCTCCAATCACTCACAACCCCTAAAAACGGCGACGTATTTCGAAACCTTTGCCATAATAATTATACCTATAATAACAATAAACATCCATAAATAAATAAAAGAAATCAACTTTTACTAAACTTCAATTATCTCGTAACTCGCTTTAGTTGAGATACGGCTTTTGCGCTTAGTAGAGCAGTATTGTGTTTTTTAGGGTACCGTAGCCAAACATTGTAAAAACGGAACCCTTATAGATTCGCAATGTCTGCCTGTCTGTCCGCCCGTATGTCACAGCCAATTTATTGCAAAACAGATTTGAAAACTGGCAGGAATGGAATTAGATGTAGGTATTCTATGAACTGCTTCACTATTTTTATACAAAAACAAAACAAACATAATAATGGCCTCTCCATACATGGAACTGACTTAATTATTTTTATCATCTTACGTCACGTAGGTATTTACCTACTTTCGTCAACATTTTATACCTATAACGTCTAATGTAAACCAGTTTTGCTCATGGCTGCACTGAGAACAAAAATTGCGCTATGCCTATATATACAAACAGATTGATGTATGTAATATAAATTTTAATATCAGTATCTCAATTCAATATGCTAAAACGTTTTGCTTGCGATTTTGAAATATTGGAATACGGATGTCGCCAGAATACGGCCGCACGCGACGAGAATGAAGGGGAGCGCCCCGCAGTAGACGGAGCTAAGCTCCCTTCACCTCCCCTGCTTCACCCCCTCATTTACCAAAACAGTCGCTTAGAACAGCGCCTTAAGCTAAATTTACTTATAATTGAGTTTACCAAGCCATAAATAAACCATGGTACTAAAAAGTCGTTACAAATTGAAGACACGACCTGGACCTATTGTTACCAAGTAATATTAATTTGGATGCTGTAAAACTAAGCACTGGCAAAGATGTGGAAGTTGTTTATAGCGCCTGCTGACGCTACAAATTATATACAAGGCGCACTATCGTGTAAACACATCGCAGCAGTCGCCTCCCCGCGCCTATACAGTTAAGTCGAAGCTAAACAGTTTATTTTACAATGAAGTACACAGTAAAGTATAAATATTTCGTTTTATGAAATCTTTCTTTTATCTCACACATCGTATTCCCATACACCTATTTGATGTTCTGGTCAGCAAAATTATATTTACATGGTAGGTTGAAGTTTCAGAAGAAAAATAATCTTATTAAAAGTTTAAGAAAGTGATCGAGCGCTTCAGGTGGTATTAAAGAACGGGGATTTGTACGAATATCCAGCTTTATGTACAGTCAACAGCAAAAGTAGATGATCAAAATCAGAAATTCAATACTAATGAACGGAGTTCACGTCAGAACTATGTGGCGTCGAAGTGATTCAAAAGTAAGTGATTGTAAATTATAGCAATAATTTACTACTCGTACAGCTGCCATATATTCGTGCTCAGTTTTGACTCCAAAAGATATAAACTCAATTCACATCAGAACTAAGAAGTGAAAAAAATGTTCAAAACTTGTCAACAGTTAAAATAAAAGATAAATGATGAAACTAAGGCCACGTCATCATGAGGCAAATAATTTTTCCATACTTATTTTTTAATTACCCCAGTAATTTAATTTGTTATGTTTTACGGAAAAATAGCTGAATTGGATAAAAAAATGCATATTTAATTTTTTTTAT
The DNA here is from genome assembly GCA_944739405.2 of Euclidia mi. Taxonomy (NCBI): domain Eukaryota; kingdom Metazoa; phylum Arthropoda; class Insecta; order Lepidoptera; family Erebidae; genus Euclidia; species Euclidia mi. Next base: position 55,953,493 of record OX123199.2, read on the forward strand.
AGACCCACGCCTTTATCCTCGAAGGGGTAGGCAGAGGTGTAATATTACACTCACATTTAGACATGAATTTTTAGGTCCTACGTAATAGAGGGCGAGCCTATTACCGCTACCGGACACATCACCAGTCTCCGTGCTGCTACTGAGAATTTGGAAAAACTCAGTAACACTTTTGCCCGACCCGGGAATCGAACCCGAGACTTCCGATCAGCAGACGCATACGCTGTCCACTGGACCACGGAGGCAGTCACTGGACCACAGAGGCAATCTTTGTATATTTAATATAATTATGGCAAATTTTATCTCTCATGTATTTTACTACCTCGTTGGTCTCGCAGCATAAATGTGCGCGTGGGATTGGGAGGTCTCGGGTTCGATTCACACGTCAGGCAAAGTGTTATTGGGTTTTCCGTTAGGAAATTCCCAGTAACAGCACGGAGTCTGGTAATGTGCCCGGTACGGCAATAGGCTCGCCCCCTATTACGTGGGACCTAAAAATTCATGGCGAAATGTCGGTGTAATATTACACCTCTGCCTATCCCTTCGAGGATACAGGCGTGAGTCTATAAAAAAAAAAAAAAACATATTTTGTTTTTTGTAACTTCTGTCAAATGTTTAAAAGTAACTGATGTGATACAAAACGATAATTCAATAAATATTATTATCTTTGCATTTATTTCAATGTTCAAAAGTAGCTGATGCGATACAAAATTATAACTCAACTAGAGGGCCCGTGCTGCTCCACAGCATATTTTAATATTATAAAAAAGCTCTTACATAGTTTTATGTAGTTTTGGTAAGAATGGTAGCTTTGGTAGCAATCGTAAGCAACATTGCTACCAAAACTACCATATATGCCAAAAATGCCATTTATACCAAAACTACGATTCCTACCGAAAATACTATTCCTATCAAAACTACTATTTGTACCAAACTACTATTCGTACTAACACTATCGTATCTACCATTTATTCAGAACTACCATTTTTACCAAAACCATTGGTGCTATCAAAAGTACCTTTTCTTTCAAAACTACTATTCTTACCAAAGCTACAATTTCTACCATAACTACCACTTGTAATATAATTATATGACAATACTATGAACCGCTGTAATATGTTCCACATAAAAAAGAATTAAGATGCCCGAAAAAAGTCCGTAATTTTAAAACAAAAAAGTTTTCCTAACATAAAACGTAATTTACCCGTCTGTAGGGCTGATTTTCCCAACATTAGGCGGAAATTTCACTACATTCTGGGAAAATTCCTGGGGTCGCGGGTATACTGACGTCGTGACTGCGACCCCGTCATGAGGGTCGATAGAGGAACACCGCGGTGTTTTAGTGGGTATAATGCCCCCCCGAACATCTAGGGGGAGAGCCGAGCAACACAACCCCCTCCACCTGCCCAAACTCGGTACAGAGTTGGCGGAGGGGTCCCTTTGAGGGACAGTCTGTAACTGGATTTAATCGCGATATAAAAAAAGGGGGAAAATTCCTCAACATCAGAGATCAGTTCACCCAACATTAAGGATTAACTGGTATCATTCGGGGAATATTACCTGCCATCAGCGATAATGCACTATAGTGATAATTTTACCAACATCGGGTATAATTTTACACACCACCACACTCACACCCGTATGAAAGTAAGGCAAGGTCACCTTAAAGGAGGCATAACATTGTTTCCTGGCAGTTACCGCAAGGAACTTATTAGATGCCATAAAAATATTTTTAAATTTAGAACCGTCCATGTAGAGAGAAAGCAATGGAATCTTAAGAAATTTATAGGAAAATATTGAAAAATAAGTTCAATGTCCACACCTATCTTCCTTCAAACTTACCCAATATAAATGAGCATACCATCTAATGAAAGAACTCTTATCAGCGCGTGTTTTAGGCCTATAACGAAACGCCTACCTCAATGAGAACCAGATATATAGAAGCAGAAAGTCATTGACTACGGCTACGAAAACGTAAAAAATGTATGGGTGAAAACTGTTTTTGCATATAACTTGATGAATGTGCAAGTTAGCTAATTTCTAATGCTTGATGACAAATCTATGCAGCGAGAGCTTTCATTTAAAAAAAACAACACGCGAATCGGTTGGTTAGAACGGGCTGGCCGACTCGTATTATAAAACACAAATTCTTTAAATATATAGATGATTGCAGTTGCCTAGTCGGCTACAAGTTATCTGTCACAGTACACAGTGTACCTATCTGTCACAGACTAATGCTATGCCTTGCGTTTTGTTTCTTTTTTTTATGTTGTACTTTTTCTGTGTCTGTGACAAATTAATAGTTTTTCTATATGTATAAAAACCGGAATGTAGATTATTAATTTTATCTTTAGGGCTTTATTTATATTGAGTTCGCGCTTTTATCACACTGTTAGCAAGAGTTCTGTTGGAATAGTGCAAAAATCCAAGTATCGAAACTCTTTAATGTCAATCTGTAATTCGGCTGTCACGTACAATACTTATATAAATTTGAATTTAGAATACAATGTTGATGAATTTTACTGATCACGAATATATGGCAGCTGTACTAGTAGTAAATGATTGGTATAATTTACAATCACTTACTTTTGAATCACTTCGACGCCACATAGTTCTGACGCGAACTTCGTTCATTAGTATTGAATTTCTGATTTTGATCATCTACTTTTGCTGTTGACTGTACCTAAAACGACTAAGCGTACCCAGTCTGTGAAGACTCCCTTCTTAGTACACCCTTACCGTCCCTGAGGGGCGTATATGCATAATTTCAGCTTTTTACGCCCAATAGTTTCAGCTGTGCGTTGCCTGTCAGTCAGTCAGTCAGTAATGAAAGAATTTCATACATACAGATGATTTCTCATCACTCAAACATATAAAAAATTATACCGCAAGTGAATTGAACCTTTATCGTTTCCACTGGCTAAGAAAGGGCAAACTACGCAGTATCGAATAAGCATCTAAATTCAGATATTAACCATATGGAAACGTAAATTTTATTTTGTTGAGGAAACTATTACACATTAAATCAATATTCTTATTAATCAGTTCGGACAAAAGTTTAAACATGTACAAATCGCTCAGTCATATCTACAAAATAATATGAACCTACGTAGCATACTATGAAGGTGCATATTGCTATAGCACAGACCACCCAGCAGAATACCTAAGTTCAACGGCGAGTCAGTCACCCCTCTCTCCGCACAGGTATCATCTGCCTTATACAGAGTACAGAATACTTGGGATACACAGAGATCAAATAGTCGATTAATGCCTACACGGCGAAGCACCTTTCGCGGAGTCCTGTGGACTGGCTGGAGTTTGACTAACCTTATTTTGTAATTATGTATTCATTACTATTATAAGTACTACTACTCATTTATATTATACACAAGAATAAATTGTTACAGATAAGTCCCTCATGGTATTGACATGTAAAATTATCTTTTGATATAAAAATACTACTCCAATAACTAATTAAAATATAGCAATCAAAGGCAGCACTAAACGGTATGACAAACTTTAGAAATATGAATTTACAATTTTTTAACAAACATTAAATGAACAAAAAAAAATTACCTGGACTGCTAAATACCTTGATTTCTACTCTTTTTGAAATGCTCTCTCCATGTATATTTGCTCCTTGGCTAAATACCATTTGGGAATCTCACAAATTCTGCTCTGTTTGGTTAATCTGTGGCTGAGAGTCACACTGCGCATGTACAGCTGCACATGCGCAGTATGACTCGCCCTCCTCTGTCTGCAATTTATTGATTTTCTCCTCAATATGTGACGCCCTTTAGACAATCACTGTCGCACCACAGAGTACCACAGTGTCGCGCTACCGTACGTGTTATTATGCTCAAGTGTTGAGTTTTGGTCCCATATTACCTTAGAAATATAACAATTACATAATAACAAAGAAATGAACATTGAAAAGGGAGAGGAACGCATTGACAATGTGAGTATTAACTTTAAAATCTTGTTTTATATTAGGTTATTATTATATTTTCCTTGCTACGCGACCCTTTTATTTTCAATACGATTTCTTATAAACAATATCAATTGTGCACTTATGAGTTTCAATGTAAATTATGTATGCAAGTGATGAGCGAATGAAAGCTAATTGTGTAATTTGTATTTTTTTTTACTCGAATTCCAAGCGAGCCTTGCTGTGTTATTTTACATCGATATTCACTGAGTGGATGGATTTGTCCATTTCGTTTCAAGGCTCGCCTGTTACGAATACAGGCTGTAGTCTAACTTAGTTATGAAAATTCTCGTAAGAATTACCTAAACGGTGTTTATTTTATACCTGCAGTGCCAAGGATGCAGAGGCCAGCCTACAAGATCGTATAACATTGCTGTTTGCCAGAGTTATGGAAGCTGATGTGAGGTAAGACTATGTTACATAAGCTGTCGTCTCACCTATACAGTAGATACTACTTTTATTTAAGTGCCATATTTTTACGGCCAGCAGATTGCGTGGCTGCTTGATTTTAATTTAAAATATTTGTAAAATTATGATATACCTACGAGACATTATTATAAACGTACGATTCAAACTATTTTAGTTACATTCTTGGTGCGTACTTAAAAGCTTAAAAGAACCCACTGTTTAAATTTCATATTTTTGGCTTCAGCACTACCGTAATACAAATTTCTTTTTCGACTAGGTTTGAAAGAAAAATTTACCTATATACCTCAAAGTTTGTGTATGATTATTTTTGGAATAGAGGGCAACAGATAGTACAGAAATAAAACGAAACGCTAGATAATGTCAATTTATATTTATATAACAAAACACACTTACAGCGGTATCTCACATAGAATTTCTCTTTGTTCACAGATAGCATCTGTTTTACATGAAGAGGGCGACTGATATGGATGTTTCAACACTTGGGGGAGAAAAGGCTCTGCGAAAATTGCACTGACCGATAATTTGCGCCTGACAAGCTGCACTGAAGATAATACTCGCCAGCGGACTTTGGACTCGACATGTCACACAAGCAACTCTTTTTGAATAAACCTTAAATGAAGGTTTGCAGCGATAGCTTCATACAACTGAGGACATCTATCGTACAAGAGCCAAGTCAATCAACACGGTGACATCTAAATATCATGGCGGAACTGAAGTCCTTAACCGCGCAAGCTGTGTGCGCGCAACGCGATTAATATATATACAAGATATGATATGATCGAGTACTTTCATCGGTACCATCAGGCACAATCACCAAGCCTGTTTAGAGGAACATACCTCTAGTTCGAGACACACCCACAACTTTTCTACTCATTGGTGAACCCGACGTGATCTGAAGCAGCCCTCACGGGCTAGATCAGTAGCAGCAACATCACCACCTTCCTCACAACGCACTTCACAAGATTGGCGGTAATCAAGTCGACTGCAGCCACTGCAGTGTCTCGGCACACTGCACAGGGTCCTCGTAAGAAGAGCTCATCTCTTATGTCTACGCGGCAGTGCCACTATGCAGCAACTACTTACTTCTAACGCAGCCACTACGCTGCTACCTATAAGCATTTCCCCAACTCACGGAGGAACATGCGATGCAACTACGGAACCTTACCTTACGGTCCACCATGGGACCATTGTGAAGCAAATATCCCGTCTCACTGGGATCTCACACCGCGCACCGCACTTAGAACCGACTCACTGGGCTTACTATTGGCATACAGTTCCGATCTACTGGAACTAGTGGTGCCTACTGTCTACTGGCACTGGCACCGCTCCTCAAAAGCATCGACAGCAGACCCATCGCCTTCAAGATCAACATACAACTGAGGCCATCAATTGTATGACGGCGAAGTCAATCAACAAGGCGACATCTAACTATCACGACGGAACTGAAATCTTGAGTCGCGCAAGCGGTGTTCTCACACGCGATTAGTACCAGTTTTATAAACAAGTTCTCAAGTCTTCCTTCGGACTATAGTCCATCAGGCATGATCACCTAGCCTAGTGAGAGGATCATCAATCTTATTTCTCTACAAGTTCTCTGTTTTGTTACAATCATATTTTGTGTAAATGATGAACGTATCATTTGACATGTTTTTGTTTTATTATTGTTATTCGATTTTGAGGTAATTTTTTTAGTTTGGATGTTCGAGATAAACTATGGTTCAGCTGATCCGATCCTGAAAATTCTTTCATTTTGAAAAGGTATTTTATTCCTGACTGCTTCAGGCTATAAATCAATTGCATTTCATTATTTTAAATCATAAATATTTTAAAAACCACTTGCACTGAACAAAGTGATGGCTATAAAATTGATATGAATATATATCAATTAATCATTCAATCATATATTAATATGATTGAATGATAAATTGATATATGAAAACTATTGATAAAACATAAACATTACCTGATACAAAAATGATTATAAACTGACCAGATTCAGACATCATTCTGCATACAAAAAATACTTGCTGATTTCGTTAAATATATCTTCGTGCTGCGAAAAACATAAAAAATAATCTCGCTGGGAACTCCCTCCTGTTTTTTTAAAACGCGCCTGGGAATCGCAGCGTCTTGATCTGGTCGCGGCACTAAATACGGTTGTTCTCTTGCTCTCGACTCTAGTTCTGTCTATGGTTCGGAGCGAGAGGTCTTAGAACGCCGTCGCCTCTTTTTGCGAGGCAGTCACGCTGAGCATGGAGGCGGCGGAGTGGGAGAGGGAAATCCACCGCCCTCTCCCCAACCGTAGGTTCGGGCGTCGAGGGCGCCAAATAAGGGACGACCTCCGACCACCCAAAAATTTTTTGACTGCCCGCGGACGGCGAGCCCAGGGTCCGCCAAAACGCGATGATGTTTGATGCATGAAGGTTTTGACGGATGATTGCGTGATCATAACGAGACGGGGCCCGCCAACTCCAACGGCGGGTCAATTTTTGGCGGGTACATACAAAAAAATATTATGCAAAATTAACACATGATAATTCAACTAAAAATAAATTTATATTTTGACAAAAACTAATATTATGAATGTAAATCTAGGTAAAACTTCGTTAATACATATTTACAAATTTTTGATCTCGCCACAGAAAAGTATTCATCCCAAAAAGGTAGTCATAATTTTCTGAAATTCTTATGCCATTTATAAGTCCAAAATAAGTGCATACACATTTTTTCTTGTTTCTATTTATATATTTTTAAGGAATAATATCATACATATCATTTTTACTTACATACAAATACATTATTAACAATAATGAGCAAAGATTATAGACCCATATTTTTTTATATTTAAAATAACGTTAAGAATTGAGGAAACTGAATCTCTTTTATAAAAAGAATCATAACTTGCATCAGATTCGTATCCGTCATGTTGTCAACTTCTGTTGGGATTTCAACTCCACTTGGTATTACCATTTTCTTAGCCGCTTCAACATATGGTTTCGAGTTCCTTTGTGGTTTTGGCCTCATGCTGTTTCTTGATCAGACGTGAGAAGCAACCTATTCAAAATATCTTAGTTACATTACTGTCTAGAAGATTTTCGAGCAGAAAGGAATTGTAAGGTATTGGCTTTTTCTGAGAGAGCCTCGATAGGCAAGTAAGGTATGTTGAACGACAAGGCATCCATGCAATTAAAGTATTTTGTGATTCATCGGTGAAAGCTCTGTTATCTCTTACAAAATATGTATATCCATCAACATTGACTTTTAAGGTACATACTCTATATTTCCTTATTCAAATATTATAAAAATCCTTCAATTATTAATTTTACATCAAATACAGTTTTTTTCAGAAGACACTTGCAGTTTCTCAAACAGTTATCGACTTGAATTTTCTTGGTCTCTCCTGACTGCTGCAGCTGGTGTATCTTGCTTTTAAAACGTCAACAATAAGACAAAGCTGTGATCTTGACTTTTTCTGTTGTGTCAATTAATTTTGAGTATATGTGGTCTATTTTGCCTTTTCTGGTTATTTTGAATAAAATGAAATCTCTTGGTTTCGTTCAAAAGGTAAAGTATATTCGCCTCCTGTTTGTATCTTGCTTCACAAAATCCAGCTATTTTACAAATTCTAAATCTGAAATACTGTAGACTATTCAAAATAAACATTACCACATAATGACCTTCATTCTAGAGGTAACGATTGCTTTAAATAGTGATGTTATTCATTTGGTGACCATAGTAATGTTTTGTAAATTGGTACTAACGAAAAACACTCAAAAATAAGTGGATAAATTTAGGCACATAAATTCATACGGAACGAATTAAACGATTGTTACATTAGGTAATCTATGAAATAGCCTGGAATACAAAATATAAAACACTTGTTATTATGTTCGTTGTGATTTATTATTGCATTTTAATACGGTTAAAAAAGTGGGCTGTCTGTCGGTCTATCGGTCTGTCAGTCTGTCAGTCTGTCAGTCTGTCAGTCTGTCGGTCTGTCGGTCTGTCGGTCTGTCGGTCGGTCTGTCTGTCTGTCTGTCTGTCTTTCTGTTTGTCCGGGGCAATGTCTGGAATGGCTGAACCGATTCTAATGCGACTTTCACTGGAAAGTAGAGGACTTTATAGCGCTACATATAGGCTACAATTTGACCCGGTAGGTGACGCTGTTATCGTGATACTGAGTCTTTATTATATATAAATACATCATTTAATTTCGAAAATCGCCAGCCGTATAAATATTTGATTTAGCTGAAAAGAAGTCTAATAAGTAAGAACAAGTAAGTTTTACGAAAGGGCTGGATTGAGGAGGTCCTAAGGTTGTCGCAAATTTGTATCAAAAATAAAATGAAATTAATTATGAAGCCGCGGGCACCAGCTAGTTTACAATAAAATCACTAAAAATCATTATCATCATATTCGTTACAAAGCACTAAGTGGGCGTTAATTTAATTTTACATACCAATTCGATAAAAAATATAAAATGGGGTTCCAAGTTTCTTGTCACCTGAACCACTGCGATAAATTCACGGCTTTTAAAATTGAAAATAAATTAAATTGTCACTATTATATTATTGACAATGTTTAGTTTATAAATTAAAGCTGAGCTCGCGGATACCCCCGCGTTATATAAGGCTACTGCTCCGCAGCCGTGACTCATAGCGTGATTCTAAAATTAAATCCTATCGTCTACCTAAATAAATGAGCTATCTTACGCAAAAATTATTTATTGCTACAATCGAACCAGTAGTTCCTGAGATAAGCGCGTTGGACCAAACAAACAAACAATCTCTTCAGTTTTATTATATACCGATAAAACCACGCATGCGAAATTTTGTCACGTTGTTAATTATATTACAATGGCAATTGTACCTACCCTTTTTCACAAATAAGTAATTTGAATTTGCAAATTCAGATTTGAATTTTCAAACTGTATCATGTTTTTAAACATTGCTATTTTATAAGGAAATTTTTTAATGGGATCTATTTCTCTTATGAATAAACGTACAGAATAGGCTGCTGAACAGTCTGTTGGCTGGTCATTTTTCGCAAGAACTCCATTTCTGGCTATCTTTATTCGGTATCATTGGTTTGATATCATCTGTTCCAAAAGATTTTACGGCACTGGCACTGGCCTGCCATGTGGCAAGTCATCTGAGAAACGTAATTTTATTTAATGTTATTTAAGCGTACATAGTTGCTTCAGCTTCTTGCAGTCGCACCTTTAGCCTTACTTTGATTTTACTGAAGAATTATAACGATCGCCATAAATTGTCACAGGATGTCCAGTGTAATTATTTGAACTCGACACGTGTGATTGTAATGTTTGTAATGTTTTGTAACCTTGGCATAATGGCACCCATTTATAATTTCTTAGTGTCGCTGCAACGTTTTAAAGATTGCCAAATATTTTTGACAGATTGCCCACAATTACGGCATTGATTTTCACGCGATAGCGACGATTGAGCGCAGTTATTTGAACTCGGCGAGTTTGAAAGCCATCCTATATAGATACTTCAGATAGCGACCATTCCACATGATTTGATCCATTGATTGCAATGTGTCCTTTAACAGAAGGATTATTTCAGTAGGAACTAGTATTGCTTCAAAAACTGAATTCTATTATGCCTTGGCATAAAGCCTTGTCTTTGAATTATATTCTCCGCAATATTCTTACTAGGTGTTCCTGTGCTTAAACAACTTGACACCTGGAATATATCTAAGGATAGCAATGCCGTTGAGGGAGTTTAATCTGATTTTTTCATTTGGACGCCCCCCGCGAATAATCCGGTAATCGTAAAAGTGTAAATGTTCAGGAAAAATAAAAAGCTATTTTTCCTTAATAACTCCATTAAACAACAAGTATTAGAGAATTTTTATTATCGCATATGGAAGCTATTTTTTTCAGCTATCTGGTTATTTCAACAAAATTTAAGTAGTCCCAAGGGCTTCGTTATAATTTAGCTGGATGCATTTTACTATATTAGTGTAGGTCAAGCTCTGGTCAGTAATGTCACTTACGATATTTTTCGTATAAATTTATATTTTCGAAAACAACAGTAAAATCTTGTTGCGATATTATTCGTGTAAATTTATATTTTCGACGGCAACGGTAAAATCGTGTTGCGCTATTATTCGTGTAATTTGGTTTATATACTAAACATTTGTAAAAAGCATTTATTAGGTTATTCGATTGTTTAACAGTAACGTACATTTTATTGTTTTGACTATTACTGTTTATTCGAATAGTTAAGTTAAGTATTATTTGATGATTATCATAGTATATTTTATGAAATAAAGGACATCCTAGTAAATGAAACAACTTTGGTTAGTTTGACAAAACACGATAGTTATTAGTATCATAAAAAATAGACACTGCACTAAGACAGGACACATGATTACTCAATCATGAAAATTATCATCATCATCATCAGCCTTTAACAGTCCACTGCTGGACTAGGCCTCTCCTTTGAAAGGAGGAATTGGCCTACTATACTACGCTGGCCAAGCGGGTTGGTAAAGGGTTTGTATCAAGTTTTCCTTCTCTTACAGTGCTGTTCTCTGCATAATATGCTCCCTCTGTCGGCTCTTACGACACCCATGGGATGATATGGGTTTTTTCTTTCTTAATCCGTCACCACACGGACAAATGAAAATTATAATAAGGTAATATTACAGTTAAAAATCTTAATCAGAATCCTCATCGTGACCTGATTCAGTATCACAAAAGCTTAAATTCCCATAAAATGGTTGATAATGGTGGAAAATTACTTGGGAGTTAGACAGGCCTAGGAGATCATTATACCAAGCTTTTTTAATAGGGCTTTTTTATAGGCTTTCTAGGCGTTTATAGGTTTTCTGGCTTTAATTCAATATTTTCAATTGTTTTAGACACCTGTTTCTGCCGACGCTGTCTACTTCTGCCTGCATCGTAATCTTATTCAATATAATCCTAATCTAAATTATATTTGAAAAGAAAACAGTTAGGTTTGCTGTATGACACACTAACCTCCATCACATCGGACCATCGTACTTTTCCTCCTGTTTTATCTTGAAGCCATCCTTTGGGTTCAACAAGATCTTTTATGTAGATTTTTGCATTTCTTTTAGGATGTATTTGTCTCCGAAGACTTAAGCGTCCATAATGCTATGTACTTGGTCCGGTGTGTACAAAACTTTGTTTTTCAAAGCTCTTTCAATACATGCATGCATGGAGTCGCCTTCATTCTGGCTATGCCCACCAACAAAAAGCCGATGGGAAATGTCGATTTGAAGAGTCATTGCTATGTAAAGATACATTGCAAAATGTATCTATTTTTATTCTGGCCATAACAACCATCAGAGTAAAATATAATGTTGCGTATACCTTTTTTGTGTACTATCTTAACAAATTGAAACAAGCTACTCCCTATTTAGATGCACCCTTTTTTCCGATTTGAGCTTGCCAAATGTAACAGAATCCTAGTTTGTTTAGAGCGTCAAAACGTTTGTAGTGGAAAATCGACACTTCAGACTATGGTACATTCAAAACCTTTTCTAAATCAAAAATGGCCACAACGGTCTCATCTTTATTTATTGTTTCTTTTTCTTCTTTTTTAATTTCACGAACTATTTCTTTTATACTCAAATGGTTCCTGAAATTTTCTTCTAAAGACGCCTTTTCAACGGAGTCAGCTTGCTGATATTGTGACCATAAAGTACACTGCCCCTTTTTAGGCTTGAAAAAGGAATAATTGTAGTTAGTATTAAACACTATTTCATACTGTCGTTTTGAAGTTAACAACAACAACCAACAATATTCGGATAGTTCTGATTTGCAAACCATGACTTGCAAAGTCGGTACATTTTTGAAATATTAAGAGATTCAGACAAATATTCTCATTTAGAATTTTTTCTCGTGTAATGCGATTCTACTTTGGGAAATAAATCAATATGATTTCTGATACTGTCTTCTGTTTCTAGCTTCGTTTGATGTGGTCTATCTGATGCCTGTCTCGTTTATCGATCAAATTTTATTTTTTTCTAAGGCCGTGTAAATCATTATTTTGATCAGTAATAGTAAGAGTGTTTTAAAAAATACCTTGCATACTTGGATTTCTTCATCTTTGAGGGGAAAATAATATTTAAATGTTTGAGATCGGTTTCTTTTTCTTTACTTACTAAAATAAGGTAGAAAATTGTTTACCCGAATAATATCGTAACAATTTTTGCTGTCAAATCATATTGAATTTTTTTTTCGTAAAGATCTAAAACCATATTATTCGTTTAAAATACATTTTAATGAATTTTTATGGAATATACGCGTAGTTTTTCATATCTTCGTAAATACATATAGCAAAATTCTGAGAAAAATTACATGGTGTATTTAAACTTCAAGATGCCGAAAAACGCATAACATGAAAAACCCCGTAATAGGTCATTACCGGATTATTCGCGGGGGACGTCGAATTTTGCAGCTTTATAGCTGGGTAGACATACGAAAAGCGGCGAGGCTAAAAACCTGAGAACTGTGATCCAAATTGATTAGCTAGGCTTCGTACAAAGCATCATTTATCAATTTTTTAGCAAAGATCTTTTGTGCAGGGCTAAGATTTCTCAGCTTAATTGCAACATTTTTTCCAATAATGTCATTCGTCGTCTTCGTCAATCGATAGCAGAGCTCCGTCGATCAGAACAAATGTGTCGTAGATCACTGCAGCTGCGGACGTCGGCTCAGCCTTTTTGACGTTGCCATCCCAAAACACATTTTACTCCTGTGGCCCTGCAGTCTCAGCCGTCTGAGATTGGCTATGGTCTGGAGACATGCTCTTAAAAGATATTTATTAATATCTCAATAAAACTTAATTCTTGATTTAATTCATACACTTTTAATACTTCATTCAACATATACTTAACTAATTACCTTGTGAACAGCATAGTCCTGCTCAGATCTTTTGTGTAGGGCTAATATTTCTCAGCTTAATTGCAACATTTTTCCCAATAATGTCGTATTCGTCGTCTTCGTGAATCGATAGCAGAGCTCCGTCGATCAGAACAAACGTGTCGTCGGTCACTGAAGCTGCGGCCGTCGGCTCAGCCTCTTTGACGTTCCATCCCGATACGCCTTTAACTCCTGTGGTCATGTAGTCTCAGCCGTCTCAAATTAGCTATGGTCTGGAGACATGCTCTTAAAAGATATTTATTATTACTTCTCAATAAAACTTAATTCTTGATTTAATTTATACACTAATCCTTCATTGAACATATACTTAACTTATTACCTTGTGAACAGCACAGTCCTGCTCCTCCAAAAAGATAATATCTCTGGAGTCAGTAGAGCTGTTAATGGACTGAGTTCTTGCTCGACCAGAATATTGGGCATCTGACATCTGAGCACTGAATGAATCACGGGAGGATATATTAGCTGTCATTTTTGACAATACACAATATGCAAAATGTTGTGCATTTCGTGCAATGATTTTTCTGCCACGTAAAGTTTCTCCATTCAGATTCATTGCTTAAAGACCTCTTACTAAGTAATTTATAAGCGTTTATGTTTTGTAGCTTTTGCATTATTGGCACCCATTTTTAATTTCTTAGTGTCGCTGCAACGTTTTAAAGATTGGCAAATATTTTTGACAGATTGCCCATAATTACGGCATTGATTTTCACGCGATAGCGACGATTTAGCGCAGTTATTTGAACTCGGCACGTCTGAGTTATAGACTATTTATTATCTCAGTACAACATGTTTTAGTGTTTTTGAAATGGTGACCAATGTTATTTCTCTTGTTGAAGTCTTGTTAGCCACGAATAAGTGACAGCAATTCTAAAGTTTTGAAAGTGATCCTATAGAGATACTTCAGATAGCGATCATTCCACATGATTTGATCCATTGATTGCAATGTGTCCGTTAACAGAAGGATTATTTATGTAGGAACTAGTATTGCTTCAAAAAATATATTCTATTGTGCCTTGGCATAAAGCCTTGTCTTTGAATTATATTCCCCGCAATACTGTTACTAGGGGTTTCTGTGCTTAATCTACTTGACACCTGGAATATGTCTAAGGATAGCAATGCCGTTGAAGGAGTTTAATCTGATTTATTCATTTGCAGCTTTATTGTTAGGTAGAGATACCAAATGCGGCGAGGCTAAAAACCCGAGAACTGTGATCCAAATTGATAAGCTAGGCTTCGTACAAAGCATCATTTATCAATTTTTTAGCAAAGATCTTTTGTGCAGAGCTAAATTGCAACATATTTCCCAATAATGTCATTCGTCGTCTTCGTCAATCGATAGCAGAGCTCCGTCGATCAGAACAAATGTGTCGTCGATCACTGCAGCTGCGGCCGTCGGCTCAGCCTCTTTGACGTTGCCATCCCGATACACCTTTAACTCCTGCGGTCATGTAGTCTGAGCCGTCTTAAATTGGCTATGGTCTGGAGACATGCTCTTAAAAGATATTTATTATTACTTCTCAATAAAACATAATTTTTGATTTAATTTATACACTAATCCTTCATTGAACATATACTTAACTTATTACCTTGTGAGCAGCATAGTCCTGCTCCTCCAAAAAGATAATATCTCTGGAGTCAGAAGAGCTGTTAATGGACTGAGTTCTGGCTCGACCAGAATATTGGGCATCTGACATCTGAGCACTGAATGAATCACCGGAGGATATATTAGCTGTCATTTTTGACAATACACAATATGCAAAATGTTGTGCATTTCGTGCAATGATTTTTCTGCCACGTAAAGTTTCTACATTCAGATTCACTGCTTAAAGACCTCTTACTGAGTAATTTATAAGAGTTGATGTTTTGTAGCTGTTGCATTATTGGCACCCATTTTTTATTCCTTAGTGTCGCTGCAACGTTTAAAGATTGCTAAATATTTTTGACAGATTGCCCATAATTACTAGTTATTTGAACTCGGCACGGTTGAGTTATAGACTATTAATTATCTCAGTGCAACATGTTTTAGTATTTTTGGAATGGTGACCAATGTTATTTCTCTTGTTGAAGTCTTGTTAGCCACGAATAAGTGACAGCAATTCTAGAGTTTTGAAAGTGATCCTATAGAGATGCTTCAGATAGCGATCATTTCACATGATTTGATCCATTGATTGCAATGTGTCCGTTAACAGAAGGATTATTTCAGTAGGAACTAGTATTGCTTCCAAAAATAAATTCTATTCTGCCTTGGCATAAAGCCTTGTCTTTGAATTATATTCCCCGCAATACTGTTACTAGGCGTTTCTGTGCTTAATCTACTTGACACCTGGAGTATGTCTAAGTATAGCAATGCCGTTGAAGGAGTTTAGTCTGATTTATTCATTTGCAGCTTTATTGCTGGGTAGAGATACCAAAAACGGCGAGGCTAAAAACCTGAGAACTGTGATCCAAATTAATAAGCTAGGCTTCGTACAAAGCATAATTTATAAATTTTTTAGCAAAGATCTTTTGTGCAGAGCTAAGATTTCTCAGCTTAATTGCAATATTTTTCCCAATAATGTCATTCGTCGTCTTCGTTAATCGATAGCAGAGTTCCGTCGATCAGAACAAATGTGTCGTCGATCACTGCAGCTGCGGCCGTCGGCTCAGCCTCTTTGACGTTGCCATCCCGATACACCTTTAACTCCTGCGGTCATGTAGTCTGAGCCGTCTTAAATTGGCTATGGTCTGGAGACATGCTCTTAAAAGATATTTATTATTACTTCTCAATAAAACTTAATTTTTGATTTAATTTATACACTAATCCTTCATTGAACATATACTTAACTTATTACCTTGTGAGCAGCATAGTCCTGCTCCTCCAAAAAGATAATATCTCTGGAGTCAGTAGAGCTGTTAATGGACTGAGTTCTGGCTCGACCAGAATATTGGGCATCTGACATCTGAGCACTGAATGAATCACCGGAGGATATATTAGCTGTCTCATGTTTTTGACAATACACAATATGCAAAATGTTGTGCATTTCGTGCAATGATTTTTCTGCCACGTAAAGTTTCTACATTCAGATTCACTGCTTAAAGACCTCTTACTGAGTAATTTATAAGAGTTGATGTTTTGTAGCTGTTGCATTATTGGCACCCATTTTTTATTCCTTAGTGTCGCTGCAACGTTTAAAGATTGCCAAATATTTTTGACAGATTGCCCATAATTACTAGTTATTTGAACTCGGCACGGTTGAGTTATAGACTATTTATTATCTCAGTGCAACATGTTTTAGTATTTGTGTGGTGACCAATGTTATTTCTCTTGTTGAAGTCTTGTTAGCCACGAATAAGTGACAGCAATTCTAGAGTTTTGAAAGTGATCCTATAGAGATACTTCAGATAGCGATCATTCCACATGATTTGATCGATTGATTGCAATGTGTCCTTTAACAGAAGGATTATTTCAGTAGGAACTAGTATTGTTTCAAAAAATGAATTCTATTATGCCTTGGCATAAAGCCTTGTCTTTGAATTATATTCCCCACAATACTTTTACTAGGTGTTTCTGTGCTTAATCTACTTGACACCTGGAATATGTCTAAGGATAGCAATGCCGTTGAAGGAGTTTAATCTGATTTATTCATTTGCAGCTTTATTGCTAGGTAGAGATACCAAAAGCGGCTAGGCTAAAAACCTGAGAACTGTGATCCAAATTGATAAGCTAGGCTTCGTACAAAGCATCATTTATCAATTTTTTAGCAAAGATCTTTTGTGCAGGGCTAAGATTTCTCAGCCTAATTGCAAAATTTTTCCCAATAATGTCATTCGTCATCTTCGTCATTCGATAGCAGAGCTCCGTCGATCAGAACAAATGTGTCGTCGATCACTGCAGCTGCGGCCGTCGGCTCAGCCTCTTTGACGTTGCCATCCCAAAACACATTTTACTCCTGTGGCCCTGCAGTCTCAGCCGTCTCAGACTGGCTATGGTCTGGAGACATGCTCTTAAAAGATATTTATTATTACTTCTCAATAAAACTTAATTCTTGATTTAATTCATACACTAATCCTTCATTGAACATATACTTAATTCATTACTTTGTTAATAGCATAGTCCTGCTCCTCCAGAAAGATAATATCTCTGGAGTCAGTAGAACTATTAATGGACTGAGTTCTTGCTCGACCAGAATATTGGGCATCTGACATCTGAGCACTGAATGAATCACCGGAGGATATATTAGCTGTCATTTTTGACAATACACAATCTGCAAAATGTTATGCATTTCGTGCAATGATTTTACTGCCACGTAAAGTTTCTCCATTCAGATTCACTGCTAAAAGACCTCTTACTAAGTGATTTATAAGAGTTGATATTTTGTAGCTTTTGCATTATTGGCACCGATTTTTAATTTCTTAGTGTCGCTGCAACGTTTTAAAGATTGCCAAATATTTTTAACAGATGGCCCATAATTATGGCAATGATTTTCACACAATAGTGACGACTGAGCGCAGTTATTTGAACTCGGCACGTTTGAGTTATGGACTAATTATTATCTCAGTGCAACATGTTTTAATGTTTTTGGAATCATGACCAATGGCATTACTCTTGTTGAAATCGTGTTCGCCACAAATAAAAGACAGCAATTCTAGAGTTTTGAAAGCGATTCTATAGAGATACTACAGATAGCGATCATTCCACATGATTTGATCCATTGATTGCAATGTGTCCGATAACAGAAGGATTATTTCAGTAGGAACTAGTATTGCTTCAAAAAATAAATTTTATTGTGCCTTGGCATAAAGCCTTGTCTTTGAATTATATTCCCCGCAATACTGTTACTAGATGTATCTGAACTTAATCTACTTGACACCTGGAATATGTCTAAGGATAGCAATGCCGTTGAAGGTGTTAAATCTGATTTATTAATTTGCAGCTTTATTTCTGGGTAGAGATACCAAAACCGGCGGGGCTAAGAACCTGAGATTTGTGATCCAAATTATTTTTCTAGGCTTTTTACAAAGCATCATTTATCAATTTTTCATCGAAGATCTTTTGTGCAGGGCTAAGATTTCGCAGCTTAGTTGCAACATTTTTCCCAATAATGTCGTATTTGTCGTCTTCGTGAATCGTTAGCAAAGCTCCGTCGATCAGAACAAATATGTCGTCGGTCACTGAAGCTGCAGCCGTTGGCTCAGCCTCTTTGACGTTGCCACACCAATACACCTTTGACTCCTGTGGCCTTGCAGTCTCAGCCGTCTCAGATTGGCTATGGTCTGGAGACATGCTCTTAAAAGATATTTATTATTACTTCTCAATAAAACTTAATTCTCGATTTAATTCATACACTTATCCTTCATTGAACGTATACTTAACTTATCACCTTGTGAACAGCATAGTAGTGCTCCTCCAAAAAGATAATATCTCTGGATTCAGTAGAGCTGTTAATGGATTGAGTTCTTGCTCGACCAGAATATTGGGTATCTGACATCTGAGCATTGAATGAATCACCGGAGCATATAATTTAGCTGTCATTTTTGACAATACACAATCTGTAAAAGTTTGTGCATTTCGTGCAATGATTTTTCTGCGACGTAAAGTTTCTCCATTCAGATTCACTGCTTAAATACTTTTTACTAAGTGATTTATAAGAGTTGATGTTTTGTAGCTTTTGCATTATTGGCACCCATTTATAATTTCTTAGTGTCGCTGCAACGTTTTAAAGATTGCCAAATATTTTTGACAGATTGCCCATAATTACGGCATTGATTTTCACGCGATAGCGACGATTGAGCAGAGTTCTTTGAACTCGGCACGTTTGAGTTATAGACTATTTATTATCTCAGTGCAACATGTTCTAGTATTTTTGGAATGCTGACCAATGTTATTTCTCTTGTTGAAGTCTCGTCAGCCACGAATAAAAGACAGCAATTCTAGAGTTTTGAAAGTGATCCTCTAGAGATACTACTGATAGCGATCATTCTACATGATTTGATTTATTAATTGCAATGTGTCCGTTAACAGAAGGATTATTTCAGTAGGAACTAGTATTGCTTTTAAAAATAAATTTTATTGTGCCTTGGCATAAAGCCTAGTCTTAGAATCATTCTTTCCACGCAATACTGTTACTAGGTGTATCTGAACTTAATCTACTTGACACCTGGAATATGTCTAAGGATAGCAATACCGTTGAAGATGATAAATCTGATTTATTAATTTGCAGCTTTATTGCTGGGTGAAGCTACCAAAACCGGCGTGGCTAAATACCTGAGAACTGTGATTCAAATTGTTATGCTAGGCTTCGTACGAAGCATCATTTATCAATTTTTCAGCGAAGATCTCTTGTGCAGGGCTAAGATTTCTTAGCTTAGTTGCAACATTTTTTCAATAATGTCGTATTCGTCGTTATCGTGAATCGAAAGCAGAGCTCCGTCGATCAGAACAAACGTGTCGTCGGTCACTGAAGCTGCGGCCGTCGGCTATACCTCTTTGACGTTGGCACACCAATACACCTTTGACTCCTGTGGCCCTAACGTCTCAGTCGTCTCATATTGGCTATGGTCTGGAGACATGCTCTAACAAGATTTTTTTATTACTTCTCTATAAAATTTAATTCTTGATTTAATACATACACTAATCCTTCATTGAACATATACTTAACTTATTACCTTGTGTACAGCACAGTCCTGCTCCTCCAAAAAGATAATATCTCTGGAGTCAGTAGAGCTGTTAATGGACTGAGTTCTTGCTCGACCAGAATATTGGGCATCTGACATCTGAGCACTGAATAATAATAATAATAATTTATTTATCCTCAAAAATACAATAAGGTACACTATAATTAGCCTTAAATTAGATTAATTGGTATAACTAGCCTAAAGTCTTATATTTAGTTTAAAATAATATCATACATGGCTGAATAAAGAAAAGTGTACATGAGGCTTAAAAAATAACTATTTGCACCATTGGCAAAAAAACTAAGATTGCGTTATAATACATCGGCTATCTGCTCGAACTAGGTTATAACTGTATTTCGAGCTGACGCTTGATAATTACATAATGATACCAATGACAATAATATTTAATTATATGCTGTATTGTAACGTAGTGTGTAAGTAATTAAATTAAGATTTATAGTAAATTATAATAGCCTAATTTATTTAAAAATTAATAATACAAATACGAAATAAAATTTAAAATTCAGGTCAGTTAGTATAATATGAAGAAGTTCTCGAAGACTCGAGAACGTCAGGCTATTGTCCATCAGGCACGATCAAATAGTCTGGTTAGAGGATCAACATCTTATTGCTCCACAAGTTCTCAGTTATTTTACCATCCTAATTGTAACGTGCATGTACTATAATATTTTGCATAATAGGTATCAAAAAAGGGAACCTTGTGCAAGCTGTTGTAGCAAGCGTGTATCAGGACTGACAAAAGTCAGTCTTATTTAAACCAAGCAAAAGTTAACCTGTTTTCATAGTTTTTGTAAAAATGATAAATTTAACAAACACCCCGCACGCATAATTTGACGTTTGGTTGTTGTTTTATTATTGTTATTTATAATGCTATTTAGTAAAGTCCACTACACACAAAGTCAACTCCAGTTCAACAGGTCCGATTCTGAAAATTCTTTCAATTTGAAAAGGTTCTTTATTCCTGACTGCTTCAGGCTATAAATCTTTTGAATTTAAGTATTATAAATCATAAATATTTTAAAAACATCTTGCACAGAACAATTTGTTATACATAAAAGTTACGTAATATAAAAATAATTATTATTTAAAATTTTAACAAATTTTGACTTCAGATATCATTCTTCAAACAAAAAATACTTACGAAGGTCGTTAAATAAATATCTGCTAATAGTGCGGCGAAAACAAACATAAAAAATAACTTCATTGGGAACTTCCTCCTGTTTTTTTAAAACCCGCCTGGGCATCGCAGCGCCGTGATCCGGTTGCAGCTCTAAATACGATTGTTATCTCGCCCCCGACCCGAGTTCTGTCTATGGGGCGTTATCTAATGTTCTATGTGTAAGGAGTGATTGAAAAGTGTCTCTGTTCTCAAGCCAATCCTGATGATCACCCGAGAAGTGTGGCAAGTCAATAGTACTGTAGGTAGTTTGATAAATAATTTGGTCCCACTTGAATGATCCTTGTCTGACTCTGAATTAGTTACCGGCTTGACATTGAACTGAATAAGCAGGGAAGCCTGTGCCACCAACAGCTGGTAATCATTTTCAAATTGTTCACTTTCTGGTTCTGGTTCATGGGTGAACTCTGAGATGTCAGCGTTCAATTCAATTAGTGTCTGATCGTCCTGGAAAGTTTTACCTATGTATTGTTTTAAACTCCAAAAGTCTGTTTTTTAATTCAATGACTTGGATATCTGTTAATTTTTAATGGGCAGAATGAGGTAATATATTTTTTAAATAATGTGACTTTCTTTTTATCAATGCCACGTTGTTCGATTAATTCTGTATCATCAGGTTTGATGTCCATTGCTGTTAATTAAGGACATACAATGTTGCAAATGAAATAAGAAATATATGAGCAGGCAAATGTTATCACATAATTTGTGTTAATAGTTAAATTATAGCAGCAAGCGGCAGAAAGCATGGCTGTGCAAAGCTTGGGGCGTGCGCGTGTGATGACCACGTGGGCGCTCCTTATTGAGGCAATATCTAATTGGCTGGCAATATCAGGTTGGCAAGCTATCCAGATGCTGGGGAATGTTACTGTAACTTTATTATTATGAAAAAAGGGCTAATTTGATGTGAGGTATTGACATGAGATGTCATGAAATGCTGATGTTTTTTGAAAATTTTTGCTTATTTTTGATTGAAATTAATTTGTACTTAGTTTGATAACATAATTATCATAAATATATGAGTCTGAAAGTTGTGATTGAATAATTGCTTTGTAAAAGCAATAAAACACTCTGATAATACTTTTGCCCGACACGGGAATCGAAACCGGGACCTCCGTTCAGCAGTCGCATACGCTATCCACTGGATCACGGAGGCAGTTCAATCGTCCTACTTCCTGTTAATAAATAAAATAATTGGACAGATGATAGAAAAATTACTTTACTGCGAGGTGAAAATCAATATTATAAAAAGAGAAGATCTATAATAATAGTGCGATGTTATACCTGTTTGTGTTTTAGCAATACGAGTAAGAAACTAAATCTGTGATTTTGTTTATATGCACAAAACCCTCTTCCTTTACTCTCACTAATACTTAATTTAATATATAAAATAATGTTGCTTAGGTTATTTTGCCGACAGTTCGTAAGGGGCGTATGGGCACCAGTGATAATGCAATGGGCGTAGTGTTATCGTACGGGCGTATGGGCACAAATTCCTAAAACGGAGCGAATCTTGATGGGCGTATGGGCTCGCACCCGTTTCAACTACTACGCCACGACTAAAATAAAAGATAGTACAATACGTGACAGCTAGAAAGGTGGGTTACATGGCTCATTTAGTTAATAATAAACTTAAAAGAGGATACTCAAAGCAAGAAAGATTTCTAACGAAAATATTAGGAATTGTAAACAAAAGCGTTTTGAGTGCGGCTTATATGACGCTACGCGCCTTCGTGGAGGTTAAAACTTTGTTTCGTTCTATAATAGTTGATTGTAGCTAAGGACAAAAATAAATAATAAAACTGTTGTGTGCCATGTAAAATTTCTGGTGCATCTTGCTAGAACGCACATACATTATTTTGTCATAGATATTTGTTCAATCGCCTGCATGTAGCTATCGTTATTTCATTACGCGGTCATATCGAGTTGAAGCTATTCCTTGTATGGTCTTAATTCCTAGCTCGGCTGGTGTTGCTTATTCTTAAGTCTCATTACGCATAATGAATACTAGCAGATTTAAGTGTAACTGACTATATAGTCATCGTCCCATTAAATTTTTGCTGAAGTTTTACGTTTGAGGGTTTCGTATAGGGCTGTTTAATATGTCGCATCATACAGGGCTTTTAATGGTATTAACTCTTAGCCCGAACTTTGTGCCTCAGGTGGTGGCAATTCATTGCAAACGGTTACATAAAATTTATAAAATCTCGCCCTTAGCTACTAAGGGCGAGATTTTATTTAAAATTCATTTTATCGAACAATTGTAAACATCGCCATATGCTCGGCCAAGTTATTGTGGCATAGACTTTCAAGAATCATGTTTAACAGTCGCAGCAAATTTTCCTTTTCAGGGCTGTATATCATTAGTTGCGACAGTTTTCGTGTCGAACTCTTATGAATTTGTAAAATAATATACGTTTAGTGCAAAACAAATATTACGGCCGAATGTTACTTCATTCAGTTTTACTGATTAAAGCTCATCCTGGTTTTATTTAATTACCACTTACCCCGTGCCTCAGAGAGTACGTTAATCCGTCGGTTCTGGTTGTCATGCAGATCTTTGATAGATGTTATAGGGAGTGAGTACCTTCTAAATAAACTGAACCTAGTCTAAGCCATGGCATATCGTTATCTTTTGGGATAGCGGAGGTCAGACAGGCAGTCGCTCTAAGGAAAAGCTGATATTCAGCTGAATCCGGTTGAAGCGCAACGATTTTTGTTGTGAAATAATTATTGCAATTATAGGCAGAATAACTTTCACTTCTTTGTCACCTTCTTAACATTGCCCACGGTTGTGATATATCCCCATAAGATTCTCTTATTATTCCAAGAAGAACCTGAGGCTCACCAAAATGTCAAGTCATTATGACATAAATGAGTTAAAGCTGAAAGGCGAATACAATTTAATTATAGATATGTTTATTATAATCAGAATGGACCATAAAATTAATCATGACTTGTCTTCTTAATAATAATATCAAACATATACTAAAACTACTTAAAAAACATCAATATTTGGTAGGCCTGAGATGCCATAGTCTTATTTTCATTTAGGAACGAAATATTTACCTTAAAGTTTATCACTAGCGATGGCTATTAACCACTTAATTAAATAATTTGCAATAAACTGTTCTATTAGCGAGCAACCAGGACACACACCTTCCTGATGTTCACTACAAATTCGACTCATACATTTGCTGCAATAAATACCAACCAACTCCTCCCCGAATACGTATATTTTGTCGCTGGGGATGTTCTTTTAATCCTGCCTTTCAGTTCGATAACTCTTGGTTCCTATATTTTGCTGGGAAATAAGACGCTCAATTGGCACGCGATCTTGCTAGATAGAATTACACTTTTTAGAAATATTGACGTCAGATCACTTTTAATTGTAGATTATTCGTTTTTTATATTATAATGAGACCGTTTATACATGCCATGTTACTGATTGACCGTTACTACTTCATAATAATACAAAAAAAAATACAATGTTTACCACTTGTGCACTGGGCAAGTATTTTCTTTAAACGCATGCGCGGGGCACAGGTGTAGCTCACCAACTTCTAGGACGATTTTTGCGCAGGTCCTTATGCCGATCTAATAGGCATTCTACTAGTAGGAGCGGGGAGAACCAATCGAGGAATACACAAGACGATTGCGCTGTGGCATACCTAGTTCCGCCAAAATATGATAATATTACACCCTGGGCTACATATGTAGCCCACGCGTGTACTGTAGTGTTAGTTTTGACAGTTTTCATGTCGAACTCTTATAAATTAGTAAAATAATATACGTTTAGTGCAAAACAAATATTACGGCCGAATGTTACTTCATACAGTTTTACTGATTAAAGCTCATCCTGGTTTTTATTTAATTACCACTTACCCCGTGCCTCAGAGAGTACGTTAATCCGTCGGTTCTGGTTGTCATGCAGATCTTTGATAGTTGTTATAGGGAGTGAGTACCCCAAAGTACCCCAAGTGAGTATTCCAAATAAACTGGACGTAGTCTAAGCCATGGCATATCGTTATCCCTTGGGGTAGCGGAGGTCAGACAGGCAGTGGCTCTGTGGCAAAGCTGATATTCAGCCGAATCCGGTTTAAGAGCAAGGACTTTTGTTCTGAAATAATTATTGCCATTATAGGCAGAATATTTTTCACTTCTTTGTCATCTTCTTAACATTGCCCACGGTTGTGATATATCCCCATAAGATTTATTATTCCAAGAAGAACCTGAGGCTCGCCAAAATGTCAATTCATTATGACATAAATGAGTTCAAGCTGAAATTGGATTACAAAACACTGCCATACGTTTTTAGTCCTCTAACCGAAATCTTATATTATAATGCAGATGTTGGTGCCAATTCAAACGGTGACGATGTTTCACTGATGGCACTAAGGATCATGACATACATTATTATGATACACCTATTATTATATCGTACAATCTATTAACTTTCACTCTATTCACTATGTGAGTTCTCGATGGTCTAGCTTGTGGAAACGGCCCTTCTTCATATTCATCTGTAGTCAATACCGATTGCTCATGATGATGAGTTGGGTATCTGCCTTGTTTCAGCGCTGCAGCAACGTTAACCCGCTAAGTTGACTCATTAATTATTTGAAATAAACTAAATCACATAAATGGGTTCGTAAATTACGCCTGGATAGTTTAACGACCGCCAAAATCGTGCTCGGTATTTCTAGCCAGACCGTCATTATTGAGACAATGGAATTATTTACGATAAACTGTTACCAGATAATGCTATTTCTGTAGGCAGTCATTTCGAAAGCGATTTCTTGTCAGCGGTTCGTCGGTGGATCCACTCTCTCAAGTACTTTTTAGCGCTGCCGTTTATTCGGTGTCGCGACATTTATAGGTTCTGCAGCGGCTGAACATTTAGTCCTGTTTTAACTGTTGTGTTATTTAAAGTAAGAAGATAGTGCCTTTAGCTTCGCATTGTGCAACTGAAGCAGTTTATAACTCTTCTGCAGACTTTTAACGATCTAGATTTTTTTTTGCCAGACTAAACATTTATATGTCATAGATTTCTTGTATGATCTCACTTCCTAACTCGGCTGGTGTTCTTCGGTGTTGATGGTCATTCTCAAGTCTCATCCGCCTGACTGACTACTAGAAGATTTATGATATTATGTAGTCATCGTCTTTTTAAAAATTGACTTTATTATATGGTACATATTGGTTTCAACTTAGGGGTAGTGCAATGAGCAGTCTAGTACTCTATTCAAGAGTTGTGACGATCGCTGAAGTTTCTCGCCAGGTAGCTTATTATTGTGACGTAAATTTTACGGTACTACGTTTAAAAACGCAACGAGTTTGTCTTAACACGTTTGGGAAAATTGTACTGCGCTTTTTACATGTAGTATTATTGGACAAACCATGCACTCCCCTATTCTCCAGATAGTCGATATCAGACTGATCTTTTAATGATATTATCTCATAGCCCGAAATTTGTGCCTCGTGTGATGGTATTTTATTGCAGATGGTAACATCAGTTTAACGAAGTTTCACCCTTGGCAGCGCATAGTTCATTATATTGAAGAGTTGTTAAGATCGTCAAATGCTCGTGCCAGTAATTACGGCATAGATATTTTATACGATAACCTGTTCGAAATTATTGCTATTTCATTAGGTTGTCATTTCAAATAGTAGCTGTTTCTTGTAGGAACTCATTTAAAAACGTCGCTGCTATTATTACATTAGAGTAAAAATATCCAAGTTTATTATTTCAGTTACACGATATATTGGATCAATCGCTATGTTTTACCACTCCGAGGTAAGGTTAGCCACACACTACATGAGTTTAGGAGTAGTACATCTGAGGCTCTTTATCTACATTAATTCTGGCCACGGACATGATCTGTAAAGTTACTTTACGTGTCATAGGAATATTTTTAAAGCATCCAGTAGGTACCTGACATTCCTTAGAGACGATGCCATGTTTTCAATTGCTGTCGATGTTTTACTGATTAAAGACCTACACTTATAAGTATAAGTCAAAATTTCCATCCTTCAGTGGTATCGTCGGCCTTATAACTTACGTTGTTGCCTTGTAGTGCTTGTTAGCGTCCCTTGAATCTGACCAGATCCTTTGCCATTTTCAACTGCCAGTTGTCCATTTCCTGCTACGCAGAAGGAAGCCTGCGTTAAGTTTACAATAAAATGTGTCACCCAGTGTGTGATCATCAAGTGTGTATTAATTAATTATTGATTAATACTTGTGTTTATTTTCATGATGATATGTGAACTTTTTCTGATAGAAGAAGGTGGCTACAGCTCGCTAGAGTTGCAGCCCAAAATTCTACCGAAGAGTTATAATGATAATAAAAAAATATTTGCAGACTACACATAATTGTCATAGGTTTTCATACGATGACAGAGTTTCATATGCCAGCGGTGAAGAAATATATTGCGAGGTAACCTGCATGTCTGCTAATTTCCGTAATGTTCTCTTAAGACATGTGAGGTCTGCCAAACCGCACTTGGCCAGCTTGGTGGACTAAGTCTAGTGTGATTTGTTGATGCCCGTGTTCCCCTCGGGTGGTAGTTCTGATTTCCTTATGGACTATTTTAACCACCTTCATAAGGAAATGCAAATACTAAAAATTAAATTAAATTTGTTGAAATAGAGTTCATACACTAAAACATGACTTTCTCAATGGAAAAGAGACTCTTACGGAAACTTGTACATAATATGAGGTCAGACTCTGTTGCAGGATCGATCGATCAGTTCGGTATCTTTGGTTTGATCTCATCTGATAAAATATATAATTTTCCGGCACTCACACTAAGGCCTGCCATGTGGCAGATCATCTGAGACTTGTTGAAATTTTTATTTTATTTGATTGTACATGGTTGCTTTAGCTCCTTGCAGTCGCACCCTCAGCAGCATGACTGTTTTTATGTCAAATTCTTATGAATCAGTAAAATAATATGCATTTAGTGCAAAACAAATATTACGGCCGAATGTTACACCATTCAGTTTTACTGATTAAAGCTCATTCTGGTTTTATTTTGTATTACCGCTTGCCCCGTGCCTCGGAGAGTACGGTATTCCGTCGGTCCCGGTTGTCATGAAGATCTTTGATAGTTGTTATACGAGTGGTGAGTGAGTACTTTCGAAATAAACTGGATCTAGTCTAAGCCATAGAATATCGTTATCTCTTGGAGAAGCGGAGGTCAGACAGGCAGTCGCTCTGTGGCAAAGCTGATATTCAGCCGAATCCGGTTTAAGAGCAAGGACTTTTGTTCTGAAATAATTATTGCAATTATAGGCAGAATAACTTTCACTTCTTTGTCATCTTCTTAACATTGCCCACGGCTGCGATATATCCCCATAAGATTTATTATTCCAAAAAGAACCTGAGGCTCGCCAAAATGTCAATTCATTATGACATAAATGAATTCAAGCTGAAACTGGATTACAAAGCACTGCCATACGTTTTTAGTCCTCTAACCGAAATTTCATATTATAATGCAGATGTTGGTGCCAATTCAAACGGTGACAATGTTTCACTGATGGCACTAAGGATCATGACATATAGTATTATGATACACCTATTATTATATCGTACAATCTATTAACTTTCACTCTATTCACTATGTGAGTTCTCGATGGTCTAGCATGTGGAAACGGCCCTTCGTCATATTCATCTGTAGTCAATACCGATTGCTCATGATGATAAGTTAGGTATCTGCCTTGTTTCTGCGCTGCAGCAACGTTAACCCGCTAAGTTGACTCATTAATTATTTTAAATAAACTAAATCACATAAATGGGTTCGTAAATTACGCCTGGATAGTTTAACGACCGCCAAAATCGTGCTCGGTATTTCTAGCCAGACCGTCATTATTGAGACAATGGAATTATTTACGATAAACTGTTACCAGATAATGCTATTTCTGTAGGCAGTCATTTCGAAAGCGATTTCTTGTCAGCCGTTCGTCGGTGGATCCACTCTCTCAAGTACTTTTTAGCGTTGCCGTTTATTCGGTGTCGCGACATTTATAGGTTCTGCAGCGGCTGAACATTTAGTCCTGTTTTAACTGTTGTGTTATTTTAAGTAAGAAGATAGTGCCTTTAGCTTCGCATTGTCGCAACTTAAGCAGTTTATAACTCGTCTACAGACTTTTAACGATCTAGATTTTTTTTGCCAGACTAAACATTTATATGGCATAGATTTCTTGTATGATCTCATTTCCTAACTCGGCTGGTGTTCTTCGGTGTTGACGGTCATTCTCAAGTCTCATCCGCCTGACTGACTACTAGAAGATTTATGATATTATGTAGTCATCGTTTTTTTTAAATTGACGTTATTATATTGTACATATTGGTTTCATCTTAGGGTTAATGCACTGAGCAGTCTATTACGCTACTGAAGAGTTGTGACGATCGCTGAAGTTCCTAACCAGGTAGCTTATTATTGTGACGAAAATTTTGCGGTACTACGTTCAAAAACGCAATGATTTTGTCTTAACACGTTTGGGGAAATTGTATTGCGCTTTTTACACGTAGTATTATTGGACAAACCATGCACTCCCCTATTCTCCAGATAGTCGATATCAGACTGATCTTTTAATGATATTATCTCATAGCCCGAATTGTGTGCCTCGTGTGATGGTATTTTATTGCAGATGGTAACATCAGATTAACGAAGTTTCACCCTTAGCAGAGCATAATTCATTATATTAAAGAGTTGTTAAGATCGTCGAATGCTCGTGCCAATAATTACAGCATAGATTTGTTCTACCTGTTCGAAGTTATTGCTATTTCTTTAGGCGGTCATTTCAAATAGTAGATGTTTCTTGTTGGAACTCAGTTAAAAACGCCGCTGCTATAATTCGGCTGACCCTTTCACTCAAGACGATCTTGCCGTATTTGTCTTGCAGTAATAGTGATTTATATTAGAAGAAAACAACGTATTCCACTTTGATCAAAATAATAATTCTTATCATCAATTGGATACGATGCGATCAAACTTTATTTATTACAATAGATCGTGGAGTATACATACTGGGGAAACCACGTTAAAAAAATGCGCCAAGTACATTACCTCGTAGGTGGTGCGGAAATGTGTGCATAGCAATACCTGACTTTTGTAATTGTAGAAACCGCGATATCTCATAAATGGTAAGTCGTACTAGAAACATTCAGTCTTACGCTAGTAACATTACAGATAATATAACTATAATTATATATATACGGGAATTAACGCGAACATGCATTAGGTATTTACATACCTTATTTTGCTTGACGTTTCGAGACGGTTGCACGCCCCGTGGTCGCAAGCTGACTGGTGTGCGGTGTCACGTCTCCGAGTGCGAGGTAGGAGCTTCCATTTCTACCCCCGGGTCGTTTATTTTCGAAGGACCGGCGCAAAACACACTAACCGTATCTGTATATATAGTAGAATCATTGGATTCCACGCTGATGACAATTTGAAGCTCTCTTCCCGATTGAAATTTTTCTGTTTTCTGGTTTCGATCGCTTCACGCACAACTCTTGGGTAAAATACATAGGGCATATCTTACAAAGGGCAAACGAAGCGGACTATCGCTGAAAGTATAAAGAAGCACATCGCAGCCCGTGGAGCTCGACCTCGGCGAGATTTCGTTTCATCAGGAGAAACACTAATTGTAATTTGTCACAGGAGAATTCAAGCTGCTTTTGCAGTCTGAGCCAAGGGGCTTGAGCCAATTAGCCCTCCCGCCCCTAGATCTACCCCTGATATGTATTGTTATATTTAGATACATTACCCAATCCGGCGCCGTGCCCGTGGAATCTTCAATGACATTGTACGATGTTGGCGAAATCGTTCCTTCCCGGGTGCTTTGCGAAATCAGGTAAAAGTCGTATCTGTGTAACAAAGCATGACTGATGATTATTGCGAAATTATTGCTTGTGATTTATAGATTGAACATTATATACTTAATATTCTTCTTCTTTATTGTTTGTGGCGTAGTACTGAAGGATCGAAACCAACAAAGTGTATCATCAAGCATGAAAGATTTAAAGTGAATGCAGGGCGTACCTTTCAGGCAGCGTCACAACGTCGTCGAAGACGGTGCCTAGACGAGGGTTCTCTTCGGTGCGCCCGCGGTCTAAAAAATAGGCGCGTATTTAACCGCTTCGATACGATGATGAATGCCAGCCTGTACTGAGAGCCGTCATGCATCTCTGCCAGGGTCTTCTTAATCTCGCCGACCTACAATTATATCCAGACACTTACGACATCTGGTGAAAATTGCAAATATGTATACATATATGGAGCCGAGCCAGTAGCCACGTCTTATCTTGTATCGTTCGAGTTGGCGCTCAAGTATATTTTATAATGCGATATATTAAACTAACAAGAATTCTTAAGCACATGGCAACTTTATAGGTATATTAGACTAATCTATAGAGATAAGTTAGGACACTAACCTCGTGGATGTGCACAAATGGTATTTGTCCGTCACCAACGCCGTCGCGGCTTGCGCTTGTGAGTTTTGAAAAGCTAATGAGAGTAACATTGGCAGTTGGTTGGGTCGGCTAGTGGTTGGGTCGGCGGAGGCGCCGCTTGTGCTCGACTGCGGCTCGTACGTGAGCGCGCCATCTCCGTAATCGACACCATGCCGGACAGGTTGTTGTACGCTCTGCTCCACATGTTGGCACAGTACACAGCCACAGCTGTTTTGAGGCTGTCACTTTTTTGAACAATTTCGTTGAAAACGGTTTCGCTCCTGCCGTTATTTGCAGGTGACGCATATGATATTATATAGTCATCGTTTTTCACGATGACACGAACGCAGGCGGGATCTATGCCTTGCTCTCATAACTCTAGAATAAGCTTCTCTTCGGCGTCGGTATATATGATAATAATGCCTAGCGAAGCGCTCTTCGCACTAGGCTGGCTCCACCCGCTGCGTTAAGCGCCTGTGAGATATTATATCGCAATACGGAGTCAGACGTTTCAAGATATATATACCTTAAAACAGATGGACTTTTGTTAACCGATATCTTTCAAAAAGTCCACATGTAGGCACAAAAAACAGCCACAGCTGTTTCGAGGCTGTCACTATTTTAAACAACTTCGTTGAAAACGGTTTCGCTCCTGCCGTTATTTGCAAGTGACGCATATGATATTATATAATCATTGTTTTCACGATGACATGAACACAGGCGGGATCTGTGCCTCGGTCTCATAACTCTAGAATAAGCTTCTCTTCGGCGTCAGTATATTTGGTAATTATTCCTAGCAAAGCGCTCTTCGGACAAAGCTGGCTTCCCCCACTGCGTTGAGCACCTGTGAGATATTATATCGCAATACGGAGTCTTACGATTCAAGATCTATACCTTTAAACGGATGGACTTTTATTAACCGATATCTTTCAAAAAATCCACATGTTGGCACAGTACACAGCCACAGCTGTTTCGAGGCTGTGACTATTTTTAACAATTTCGTTGAAAACGGTTTCGCTCCTGCCGTTATTTGCAGGTGACGCATATGATATTATATAGTCATCGTATTTCACGATGACATGAACGCAGGCGGGATCTATGGCTCTCTCTCATAACTCTAGAATTAGCTTCTCTTCAGCGTCGGTATATATGGTAATCATTCCTAGCGCAGGTCTTTTCGCACTAGGCTAGCTCCACACACTGCGTTAAATGCCTGTGAGATATTATATCGCAATACGAAGTATTACGTTTAAAGATCTATACCTAAGAACGGATGGACTTTTGTTAACCGATATCTTTCAAAAATACCACATGTTGGCACAGTACACAGCCACAGCTGTTTTGAGGCTGTCATTTTTTTGAACAATTTCGTTGAAAACGGTTTCGCTCCTGCCGTTATTTGCAGGTGACGCATATGATATTATATAGTCATCGTTTTTCACGATGACACGAACGCAGGCGGGATCTATGCCTCGCTCTCATAACTCTAGAATAAGCTTCTCTTCGGCGTCGGTATATATGATAATAATGCCTAGCGAAGCGCTCTTCGCACTAGGCTGGCTCCACCCGCTGCGTTAAGCGCCTGTGGGATATTATATCGCAATACGAAGTTTTACGTTTCAAGATCTATACCTTAAAACTGATGGACTTTTGTTAAACGATATCTTTCAAAAATTCCACATGTTGGCACAGTACACAGCATCAGCTGTTTCGAGGCTGTGACTATTTTTAATAATTGCGTTGAAAACGGTTTCGCTCCTGCCGTTATTTGCAGGTGACGCATATGATATTATATAGTCATCGTTTTTCACGATGACATGAACGCAGGTGGGATCTATGCCTCGGTCTCATAACTCTTGAATAAGCTCCTCTTCGGCGTCAGTATATATGGTAATTATTCCTAGCGAAGCGCTCTTCGCACTAGGCTGGCTCCACCCACTGCGTTAAGCGCCTGTGGGATATTATATCGCAATACGGAGTCTTACGTTTCAAGATCTATACCTTAAAACGGATGGACCCTTGTATACCCGTATCTTTAAAAAAATTCACATGTTGGCACAGTACACAGCCACAGCTGTTTCGACGCTGTCACTATTTTTGACAATTTCGTTGAAAATGGTTTTCCTCGTGCCCTTATTTGCAGGTGACGCATATGATATTATATATTCATCGTTTTTCACGATGACATGAATGCAGGTGGGATCTATGCCTTTCTCCCTTAACTCTAGAATAAGCTTCTCTTCGGCGTCAGTATATATGGTAATAATTCCTAGCGAAGCGCTTCTAGGACTAGGCTGGCTCCACCCACTGCGTTGAGTGCCTGTGAGATATTATATCGCAATATGGAGTCTAACAATTCACCATCTATACCTTAAAATGGATTGACTTTTGTTAACCGATATCTTTCAAAAATTCCACATGTTGGCACAGTACACAGCCACAGCTGTTTCGAGGCTGTGACTTTTTTTAATAATTGCGTTGAAAACGGTTTCGCTCCTGCCGTTATTTGCAGGTGACGCATATGATATTTTATTATATAGTCATCGTTTTTCACGATGACATGAACGCAGGCGGGATCTATGCCTCTCTCTCATAACTCTTGAATAAGCTTCTCTTCGGCGTCAGTATATTTGGTAATTATTCCTAGCAAAGCGCTCTTCCGACAAAGCTGGCTTCCCCCACTGCGTTGAGCACCTGTGAGATATTATACCGCAATACGGAGTCTTACGATTCAAGATCTATACCTTTAAACGGATGGACTTTTGTTAACCAATATCTTTCAAAAAATCCACATGTTGGCACAGTCCACAGCCACAGCTGTTTCGATGCGGTCACTTTTTTTAACAATTTCGTTGAAACCGGTTTTTCGCCCCTGCCGTTATTTGCAGGTGACGCATATGATATTTTATTATATATTCATCATTTTTCACGATAACATGAACGCAGGCAGAATCTATGCCTCTGTCTCATAACTCTAGAATAAGCTTCTCTTCGAAGTCAGTTTATATGGTAATTATTCCTAGCGAAGCGCTCTTCCGACAAAGCTGGCTTCCCCCACTGCGTTGAGCACCTGTGAGATATTATACCGCAATACGGAGTCTTACGATTCAAGATCTATACCTTTAAACGGATGGACTTTTGTTAACCAATATCTTTCAAAAAATCCTCATGTTGGCACAGTACACAGCCACAGCTGTTTCGATGCGGTCACTTTTTTTAACAATTTCGTTGAAACCGGTTTTGCCCCTTCCGTAATTTGCAGGTGACGCATATTTTTTTTTTATATAGTCATCATTTTTCACGATAACATGAACGCAGGCAGAATCTATGCCTCTGTCTCATAACTCTAGAATAAGCTTCTCTTCGGCGTCAGTTTATATGGTAATTATTTCTAGCGAAGCGCTCTGCGGACTAGGCTGGCTCCATCCACTGCGTTTAGCGCCTGTGAGATATAATATCGCAATAAGGAGTTTTACGTTTCAAGATCTATACCTTAAAACGGATTGACTTTTGTTAACCGATATCTTTCAAAAATTCCACATGTTGGCACAGTACACAGCCACAGCTGTTTAAAGGCTGTCACTATTTTTAAAAATTTCGTTGGAAACGGTTTCGCTCCTGCCGTTAGTTGCAGGTGACGCATATGATATTAAATAGTCATAGCTTTTCTTAATGACATGAACGCAGGCGGGATCTATGCCTCTCTCTCATAGCTGTAGAATAAGCTTCTCTTCGGCGTCAGTATATATGGTAAGTATTCCTAGCGATGCGCTCTTCGGACAAAAGGCAGCGATAGCCGAGTGGATATACCAACAGACTGCCATGCAGAGGGTATCAGGTTCGAATCCCCGGTGCGCACCAATGACTTTTCGGAGTTATGTGCGTATTGAATTGTTAATTATCGCTTGTCCCGTGCCTCGGAGAGCACGTTAAGCCGTCGGTCCCGGTTGTCATGAAGATCTTTGACAGTCGTTACAGGGCGTCAGTACCTTCTAAATAAACTGACACTAGTCTAAACCATGGAATATCGCTATCCCTTCGGGTTGCGGAGGTCAGACAGGCAGTCGCTCCGTGGAAAAGCTAATATTCAGCCAAATCCGGTTAGACTAGAAAGCGGACCCCAGACTGAAACTGGGATAACGCTCAGAGAAAGATGCGCTCTTCGGACAAGGCTGGCTCAACCAGAGGGTGGAGCCAGCCTTTTCTTAAACTTCTTCTTGTTTACCGCAGTGGCGGTAAGCGCCTGTAAGATATTATATAGCAATACGGAGTATTACGTTTAAAGCTCTATACCTAACAACGGATGGGCTTTTGTTAACAAACATCTTTCAAAAATTCCACATATTGGCACAGTACACAGCGACAGCTGTTTCGAGGGTGTCACTGTTTTAAACAATTTCCTTGAAAACGGTTTTCCTCCTGTCGTTATTTGCAGGTGACGCATATGATATTATATAGCCATCGTTTTTTACGATGACATGAATGCAGGCGGGATCTATGCCTCTCTCTCATAACTCTCGAATAAGCTTCTCTTCGGCGTCAGTATACATATATGGTAATAATTCCTAGCAAAGCGCTCTTCGGACAAAGCTGGCTCCACCCGGACTACGGAGTCTTACGTTTCAAGATCGATACCTTTAAACGGATGGACTTTTGTTAATTGATATCTTTAAAAAATTCCACATGTTAGCACAGTACACAGCCCCAGCTGTTTCGAGGCTGTCACTATTTTATACAATTTCGTTGAAAACGGTTTCGCTCCTGCCGTTATTTGCAGGTGACGCATATGATATTTTAGTATATAGTTATCATTTTTCACGATGACATGAACGCAGGCGGGATCTACGCCTCTCCCTCATAACTCTAAAATAAGCTTCTTTTCGGCGTCAGTATATATGGTAATAATTCCTAGCGAAGCGCTCTTCGCACCAGGCTGGCTCCACAGACTGCGTTAAGCGTCTGTGAGATATTATATTGCAATACGGAGTATTTAAGATCTATACCTTCACCTAACAACGGATGGACTTTTGTTAATCGATATCTTTCAAAAATTCCACATGTTGGCACAGTACACAGCCACAGCTGTTTCGAGATTGTCACTATTTTTGACAATTTCGTTGAAAGCAGTTACCCTCCTGCCGTTACTTGCAGGTGACGCATATGATATTATATATTCATTGTTTTTCACGATGACATGAACGCAGGCGGGATCTATGCCTCCCTCAGATAACTCTAGAATAAGCTTCTCTTCGGCATCAGTATATATGGTAATAATTCCTAGCGAAGCGCTCCTCAGACTAGGCTGGCTCCACTCACTGCGGTAAGCGCCTGTGAGATATTATATCGCAATACGGAGTATTAAAGATCTATACCTAACAACGGATGGACTTTTGTTAATCGATATCTTTCTAAAATTCCACATGTTGGCACAGTACACAGCCACAGCTGTTTCGAGATTGTCACTATTTTTGACAAGTTCGTTGAAAACAGTTTCCCTCCTGCCGTTACTTGCAGGTGACGCATATGATATTATATATTCATCGTTTTTCACGATGACATGAACGCAGGCGGGATCTATGCCTCCCTCACATAACTCTAGAATAAGCTTCTCTTCGGCATCAGTATAGATGGTAATGATTCCTAGCGAAGCGCTCCTCAGACTAGGCTGGCTCCACCCACTGCCTTAAGCGCCTGTGAGATATTATATCGCAATACGGAGTCTGACGTTTCAAGATCTATACCTTAAAACGGATGGAATTTTGTTAACCGACATATTTCAAAAATTCCACATGTTGGCACAGTATACAGCCACAGCTGTTTCGAAGCTGTCACTATTTTTAACAATTTCGTTGAAAACGGTTTCGCTCCTGCCGTTATTTGCAGGTGGCGCATATGATATTATATAGTCATCGTTTTTCACGATGACATGAACGCAAGCGGGATCTAAGCCTCTCTCTCATAACTCTAGAATAAGCTTCTCTTCAGCATCAGTATATATGGTAATAATTCCAAGCGAAGCGCTCTTCGGACAAGGCTGGCTCCACCCACTGCGTTGAGTGCCTGTGAGATATTATATCGCAATACGGAGTCTTACGATTCAAGATTTATACCTTAAAACGGATGCATTTTTGTTAACCGATACCTTCAAAAAAATCCACATGTTGGCACATTTTATTGCCACAGCTGTTTCGAGGCTGTCTTTATTTTTAAAATAATCGTTGAAAACGGTTTCGCTCCTGCCGTTATTTGCAGGTGACGCATATGATATTTTATTATATAGTCATCATTTTTCACGATGACATGAACGCAGGCGGGATCTATGCCCCTCTTTCTAATAACTCTAGAATAAGCTTCTCTTCGGCGTCGGTATATATGGTAATAATTCCTAGCGAAGTGCTCTTCGCACTAGGCTGGCTCCACCCACTGCGTTAAGCGCCTGTGAGATTTATATCACAATACGGAGTATTACGTTTCAAGATCTATACATTACAACGGATGGACTTTTGTTAACCGATATCTATCAAAAATTCCACACTTTGGCACAGTACACAGCCACAGGTGTTTCGAGGCTGTCACTATTTTAATCATTTTCGTTGTAAACGGTTTCGCTCCTGCAGTTATTTGCAGGTGACGCATAGGATATTATATAGTCATCGTTTTTCACGATGATATGAACGCAGGCGGGATCTATGCCTCTCTCTCATAACTCTAGAATAAGCTTCTCTTCGGCGTCAGTATATATGGTAATAATTTCTAGCGAAGCGCTCTTCGGACTAGGCTGGCTTCACCCACTGCGTTAAGCGCCTGTGAGATATTCTATCGCAATACTGAGTTTCATCATGATCATGTCTAGAAGAACATATTTTATGTATGGATCTCTTATCCAAACTCGGCCGTCGTTCTTCGGCTGATGCTAATTCTTTGGCCTTGTCTTCTTTTGCATATTGTAGCCCATAATTCTACTGAAAAGTTGTGACGATCGCTAGAATTTCTCACCAAGCCACATTACTATGGCTATGATGTTTATACGATTACTACATTTAATCACAAAGATTTTATCTTAGCACGTTGGAGATATTGTTTTGGACCGTTTAATATGTGGTATTCCTGGATCACGTCCAAACACTTGCCTATTTTTTAGATACGCAGTCGATATCATGCTGGGCTTTTAATGATATTATCACTTAGCCCGAATTTTGTGCCTCAAGCGATGGTATTTCATTGTAGATGGTGACATCAGGTTAATAAAGTCTCACCCTTAGTAGCGCATATTTAATTATATTGAAGAGTTGTAAACATCGCCATATGCTCGATCCAGTAATTGTGCATTAGATTTTTAAGAATAATGTTTAACAGTCGGAGCAAATCTTCCTGTTCAGGGCTGTATATAATATTGTGTCATTAGTTGCGACAGTTTTCATGTTGAATTCTTATGCATGAGTAAAATAATATGCGTCTAGTGCAAGAAATGTCATAACGGCGGAATGTTACTTCATTCAATTTTACCGATTAAAGCTAATGTTGTAATGCTAATATTGCAAACGCTTATATTCATCCGAACCCGGTTTAAGCGCATGGATTTTTGTTCTGTAATAATTATTGCACTTATAGTCAGAATTACTTGGCTGTGGTATATCCCCATAAGATTCTCTTATTATTCCAAGAAGAAACAAGTGCTTTTTTCCAAAATTCAAGTTGTAGCGGCTGCTAACACTACAAATTTTATACAAGGCACGATATTGTGTAAGTGCGGCGCAGCAGTCGTCTTCCCGCTCCCATACAGTTAGGTCGTAGATTTGTAGTATATTTATATTGTAACCTGGTACCAGTAAAAGTATATATTTCTTCTTTTGGATTCTTTATTTATCTCTTAGAACACACATCTTGACAACCCCCTACAAAGTCATTATGACATAAATAAGTAAAGCCTGAACCTGGATTACAAATTACTATCATAAGTTTTTGTTATCTAACAGAAAGCTTAAAATATGAGCTTGATGCAGATTTTGGTGCTTATTTGAACGGTGACGATGTTTCACTGATTAAAGACCACGAGATATTATATTATCTTACATGATGACATGTTGTTGAACTGATCTATGCCACCGTTAACGTCGTCGATGACGGTGCCTGGTCGAGGGTTCTCTCCGGTGGGCCCGTGGTCTAAAAATATGCGCGTATTTAAGCGCTTGGACACGATGATGAAAGCCAGCCTATACTGTGAGCCGCCATACATCTCTGCCAGGGTCTTCTTAATCTCGCCGACCTACAATTATATCCAAACACTTTGACATCTGGTGCAAATTGCAAATATGTATAAATATATGGAGCCGAGCCAGTAGCCACGTCTTATCTTGTATCGTTCGAGTTTGCGCTCAAGTATATTCTATAATACGATTTATTAAACTAACAGGAATTCTAAAATTCATGGCAACTATGTAGGTAATTAAGACTAATCTATGTAGATAAGTTAGGACACAAACCTTGTGGCTGTGCACATATGGTATTTGTCCGTCACCAACGCCGTCGCGGTATATGAAGATTCTGACGAACCTGCCACGAAATCAATGACGATTATTCATGTTCTATTTAGTTGAACATCCGGTACTAGGGCATGCATTATCATTTTATGAATTCTGGAACTAATTTACGGTATTGGTAAGTCAAGTTCGGATTGCCGTCTCTGTTTCCGTCGTTAGTACGATCGTGTAGGTTTTTAATTTCTAGTATAAAATATACAAATATAATCCCAAAATTGCAGAACATTCATCAGTATTTTATTTGGGTTCGGTGTTGTAGCCCATAATTCTTCGTGGTATTTCTGGACCAAGTCCAAACACTCGCCTATTCTCTAGATAGTCGATATCATACTGGGCTTTTAATGATATTATCTCTTAGCTCGAATTTTGTGCCTCAAGTGTTGGTATTTCATTGTAGGTAGTGACATCAGATTAATAAAGTCGCACCCTTAGTAACGCATAATTCATTCAATTGAAGACTTGTAAACATCGCCATGTGCTCGAGCCAGTAATTATGGCATAGAATTTCAAGAATAATGTTTACCAGTCGGAGCAAATTTTCCTGTTCAGGGCTGTATATAATATTGTGTCATTAGTTGCGACAGTTTTTATGTTGAATTCTTATGCATTAATAAATTAATATGCGTCTAGTGCAAAAAATTCATAACGGCGGCATGTTACTTCATTCAGTTTAACTGATTAACCTCTCATTATACGGAAGGCCTATGCATTAATTAGTACAAGATGTGCACCAAATCGTTTCGATGCAACGCTGCGCCGTGATCGAGCATGCTATTGTTGTTTATTGTTCTAATTTACTTGCGCGCGATCAAGGGCATCGCCAGCCGATTGTCTAGGGGGAGGGAAAGTACGCCAGCCGATGGCCTAGTGGGGGGCAAGTTGACATGGAAAATAAGAAAAATATTGAGAAAAGTACATACATTACCATCTCAAATTAGAAACGACAGTTGTCTCATTGCATTGCTACTACAATGATATGTCGGTGAATGAAATACAATATTGTATCGTGAATCACACGGATGGCAGATAACTACAGTAGAGTATTATTGGGGACGTAATCTCCAAAAATACCCTACTAAGTACTTTATTGTCAGATGCCTACTTCATGAGATAGCACACGTTCCTGTAGGCGCAGTGCCACGTGCGATGATACTTGCACACACCGATGTCCTTGCACCACCTGTACTTCTTATGCAGAGCCAACAACGAAGGACACTCGAACAACTTCAGGTTATGCACGTTACTTTTTCCGCAACATTATTACTGTCATCCTCTGAATCAGAACTTGACTCATCATCCCTTAATATTTTTCTCAACCAAAAAGCTTTCTCCATCCCTTTCATATACACTTCCTTGTGTTTCAAGAACTCATTGCAGTGTTGGTAGCTGTTATATTCCGCAAACCCATCCCTCCATCGTATTTTCTTATGCTCTTGAATCCATGCGACACTTTTTTTCTCACAACTGGATAACATTCCGTACACGAACGGGGGTTTAATCAGGAGGACTACAACTTCTTCCTTGCATTGTATCTCTTTCGGGATGAAGTCACCAGTGTCGGTCTTGAAGCCTTGGACGTCGACGAAAGTAACCATGGCCACTTAAGTAGTTCTTTTCTCGCTGATCTTTATCTTAACATTTTATTTCCAATTGTAGTAGTTTAAACCAGGTGATAGATTTTATATAGAGAATAGGTTTTGTTTTATTAAGACAATAAATAAAAAAGACTCAGATGTTATTTAGATATGACATTAATATAGTCAAACAAGTTTTGTTGTTCACACAGCATCCCTCTCTTTCACTCCGAGTAATGAAACAAACGCACTCGGATTATAATTAAACTCCCTGGAAGTTGCCCCCCTAGCGTTAATACCATATGTTATATTGCATAATATCTAGCTGTAGCTTGCGAGTTGAGTGACGCAGAACCCCCAATAATACGCTACTGATTTTATACGATTACTTCGATTAATCACAAAGATTTTATCTTAGCACGTCTGAGGGTATTGTTAATTGGCAAACATTTTCACACGATTAAGACGATTGAGCGCTTCTATTGGGTTGTTCTTTCTTAGATATTTTTTTAAAAGGGCGATCATGTCAAGAAGAAAATATTTTTTGTATGGTCTCTAATCCAAACTCAGCCGTCGTTCTTCGGCTGATGCTAATTCTCGGGTCTTATCTTGATATGCGTGTCGTAGCCCGTAATTGTTCGTAGTATTTCTGTACCAAGTCCAAACACTCGCCTATTCTCTAGATAGTCGATATCATGCTAGGCTTTTAATAATGTTATCTCTTAGCCCGAATGTTGTGCCTCAAGTGGTGGTATTTCATTGTAGATTAATTAAGACACAACACATTAATAAAGTCTCACCCTTAGTAACACATAATTCATTCTATTGAAGAGTTGTTAACATCGCCATATGCTCGAGCCAGTAATTGTGGCATAGATTTTCAAGAATAATGTTTAACAGTCAGAGCAAATTTTCCTGTTCAGGGCTGTATATAATTTTGTGTCATTAGTTGCGACAGTTTTCATGTTGAATTCTTATGCATTAGTAAAATAATATGCGTCTAGTGCAAAAAGTTTCATTACGGTGAAATGTTACTTCATTCGGTTTTACTGATTAAAGCTAATATTGTGATGCTTAATACTGAGACCATTAGGTATCTATTTAACCTAAAATACAAATATTGTGTGACTAATTGTTGCCAGTCTTTGATAATTCACTATTGTTATTTGTACAGTCAGCATTGCCCATCGTAAATAATTATTTATAATTCCTAATATCTTCGCTAGGAAATATTCCTTTTCTCTTGATTATATCGCAGGGATATTCTGTGATATAACTATTTCTTGTAGGTATTTGCTCTGTAAAGAGTAAAAGTTCATAATGTTCATACATTCTCATGTTAATGGTTCTGGTTGAAAGATTTTCAGCGTGAATCTCGAGGACAAACGGTTCACGGCATTTTAGCTATACTATGAGCCATTTATAATATAGTGAGTGTTCGACAGCTGATGAAGTAGCACTGATTACAGATCAATAGTGACATATTTAAGAGATTGTCTCGTATCTCAAAGACAGTTTCTTCAATCAAACCCATGATCACTGACTAAGATGCATCTATTACCGCACTACTAAACTACACTTCTTTGGTTTTTAGTAACCCAGCATATTAGTACCTACCTACATACATACATACATACATACATAACGTCACGTCTTTTATCCCCGAAGGGGTAGGTAGAGGTGTTTTTCCCCTACCTACCTACTTCATATTTACAAGTTGAAGCCAATCGACGTTATTCTGACTAAAACCCAAAATCAAAAGCATCCAAAGTAATTTACTGATATGTTTCAGGTATTGCAAGACAAAATGACAGCCTCAGTATTTATTGTATTACACTTTCTTGTAAACAAGTATGCACTGCAGTTCATTGCATGGTGTTGCAGTCCATGATCAAGGTAATACCGCCGCAGTGAATGAACAGCTGTTACTATATGCAATGGCTTTCATATAGTATTGGCCTGAAAGAAGCATAGTGGAATCCTGAAGATTTGATCACTGACAGAATTTTACGTATTTAAACATTTAAGCAAATAGTATGTCACATAGTTCAATGGTGTAATGTGGAGAAAACATTAATGTCTTTTAGAACCAAGATTTCCCAAGAGCGGTGGGCGTGATTGCTACAGAGCGATACTTGATGATGTTTCACTGATTAAAGTCCAACGTTTCGACCGGTCATACGTCTTTGTATCGCTGGTTCTTTCAATTTCTCTCGTAATTTTACGATTCATGATGTACGCATTTGGTAGTCCTGAGGCAGTCCACTGCGGGACTTAAGCCTCTCGTAATTTGTTTCATAGAACAACTGTGGGTCAATAGAAGATTGTCGCCTGCTATATCACGCTGGCTAGACGAGTTGGTATAAGGTTTGTTGTTTTCCGTCTCTTCGCAAAATTAATATTTGCTTCGTTTATTTTCCTTAGACACATCTTACGAAAACCACAGAATGAACTGGGGTAGTAACACTTTATATACTTAATCAGTAGCCATACGGTACTTGATAACTATAGTCATGTCAACGTCTAGTGTCTGGCAAAGTGCAAGGTAGTGGTAATAGGCTCGCCCTCTAAGACTCAGCCATTCATCACAGTCTAAGCCTCATAGTCTAAGCCATGGAATAAGGCTATTCCTTCGGGTTGTGGAGCTCAGACAGGCAGTCGCACTGTGGA
This sequence comes from Euclidia mi, assembly GCA_944739405.2. Taxonomy (NCBI): domain Eukaryota; kingdom Metazoa; phylum Arthropoda; class Insecta; order Lepidoptera; family Erebidae; genus Euclidia; species Euclidia mi. The sequence continues at coordinate 55,997,938 of OX123199.2, forward strand.
AAAGCTAATATTCAGCTGAATCCGGTTAGACTAGTAAGCGGTCCCCAGGCTGTAACGGGGATTCCGCTAGGAGGATGATTTACTGAATGATTGTGAACTGATAATTACTTGACTGTGTTGAGTTGCGAGCCCGTGTGTGCTTCGAAAGACCATTTTTTCACAAAGTAGATTTATACTCTACAGATATAATTGTGACGCAAAAAAAAACTATTTAATGTTTTCATGTCGGCTCCAGCAATGTTTTACTGAGAAAACATAAAATTTCTATAAGCAGTACTGAGCCCAATATTGTGTCACTAATTGTTGCTAGTTTTTGATAATTCACTATTTTATAATTGATATAGTCGGCATTGTTCATCTTAAATAATTATTCATGATCTTAGTTAATATATTCGGAATAAAGTACTCTTCTTGTAATGATTTTCTCGCAGAAATGTCCTGTGATATAAGTATTTCGAAACGTTTTATTATGTTCCTACATTTTCATGTTCTTCTTGTTATGGTTGAAAGATTTTCCATAGAGTTCATAGGAGAAGTTATTGCGACGTTTTAGAGTCGGAGGAGATGATTTATTTCATATCAGATATAACGAGTTTAAGTCAAGAACTATGTTTAACAGTTGAAGCAAATTTTCCTGGAAGAGTTTTACTAATTGCAACTGTTTTTTTTATTTTAATTCTTATGATGCTGTCAATTTTGACAATACACAATCTGCAAAATGTTATGCAATTAGTGCAATGATTTTTCTGCGACGCCAAGTTTCTCCATTCAGTTTCACTGATTAAAGACCTTTTACGAAATGATTATGTAGCAGCGGTAGCCTAGTGGAGAGACCGTCGGTCCGGATTCGAATCCACAGCACGCACCAATGTTTTTTCGGAGTTATGTGCGTACTAAATTGTTAATTATCGCTAACTAAACGGTGAAGGAAAATATCGTGACAAAACCTGCATATCTTCTAATTGGGCCATTGTTATTTAATATATTCATAAATTATGTCAAATCCTGTTTCCTTCATTCACAATATTTGATGTACGCCGATGACATGAGAATATTCAAAAATATTGAACAACCATCTGACTGCGTTTTATTACAACAAGACCTAATTAGATTCGAAGCGTATTGTCAACTTAACGGCTTAGATTTAAATACCTCTAAGTGTTACTCAATAACCTTTTCTCGCACACCTAAGCAATACAAATTTAAATATGTTTTAAAAGGAGTGCAACTTAAGCGAGTCAATGAAATCCGCGACCTGGGTGTAACTCATGACGCCAAATTAACGTATGAAAAACCATTAACAATATTGTTAATAAGGCTAATAAAGCGTTAGGTTTTTTCATGAGATCATGTTCCCAATTTTCAAGTATATAAGCTGTCAAAGTTTTGTATTGCTCATACGTTCACAGCATCCTCGGATACTGCTCTCAAATTTGGAGTCCACAGTAGGATGTGCATATACGGAGACTGGAGGCCGTACAGCGCAAATTCACTTAATACTTGCGGTATAAGTGTAAGGTAAATAACGACGAAACTTATGAAGTAAGGTATAAGCGACAGCACGTACTACCACTCTACGAAAGGAGGAAAATCGCGGATATAACACTGCTAGTAAAAATAGCGCAATCAAAAATTGATTCTCCCCATCTGCTCGGCAACTTGCATTTGAAGGTCCCTACTAGGTCTGTAAGGTTACCGTATCTTCTGCACGTCCCTCATTGCACCACCAACTATAAAAAAGGTACGTTCTTTATAAGAACTGCAAGTTACGTCAACGATTTAGCATACCTAGACAGATTGGACCTATTTAATGCAAGTGCCTCCACCTATAGACGTGCTCTTGCCAACCAGTGGTTCGAATCAGTTCTTTGATATTGACTTTGATTTTGATTTTGTTTTAATATTTTTATTGTTGTGTTTAGTGTTGTGTTCGTATTTTATCTTTATATCTTTTTTTTCGTTGGTCTCGCGGCATAAATGTGCGCGTGGGATCGGGAGGTCCCGGGTTCGATTCCTGGATCGGGCAGTGTTATTGGGTTTTTCTGTCACGAAATTCTCAGTAGCAGCACGGAGTCTGGAAATGTGCCCGGTACGGCAATAGGCTCGCCCCTTACTACGTGGGACTAAAGTATATCTGGCGAAAAGTGGGTGTAGAAATACAGGTCTGCCTACCCCTTCGGGGATAAAAGGCGTGACGATATGTATGTATGTATCTTTTTTATGTGTTTTTAATTATATCCACTGTGTAGTTTAGAACGTCTCACTGATCAAGACCTAAATATATAAATGTGATAACGTGTAAATGGTTAATAGTTATAAAAATATGTACTCAATTAGTTATAAGGAACTGTTTGTTTTCCAAATAAAATAAAATAAAATAAAATATCTGAGAGTTTTTATCTGAGAATGTTCTCGAAAGACATGTGAAGTCTGCCACCTCGCACTTGGCCAACGTGGTGGACTATGGCCTTACCCTTCTCATAGTGAGAAGAGACCCGTGCCCAGCAGTGGGACAGTTTATATATAGGGCTTACGATGACTAAATTATTTCAAAGCCTTGATCCTTGGCAACATCGGCTGCATTACCCTGGTTTCATTTTTAGCAGCCTTGGCTGCACTGTGCTATGATATGGGAATGTACTGCAGCCCCCTGCATTTGCTCTTTAGTTTTTTGTAATCGCTTATAGAACTTATCTCAGAAGAATTTTCAGCCAGTCATTGTTTTAAAGACAATTTGATACAAAGTTTACTTATTTGTTAAGATCAAGTTATCAAGGTTTTTATTTTGATTCGGTATATTTCTTCCTACACCTTACATTGGAATAGAAGTAATAAACCGCCAGACTTCTACGATTCTTAACCACATTCAATTTTCTTAAACATTTATCTATGTTTAAGGCACTTTCGTCATGAACGATACATTTCCAATTAAATCACCACTTTACATTAATAAGTAAAAACTAACTCTGCTAATTCTGCAAACTAATAATGGAGACAATGACCTCAGATTAAAGAATGACATTAATAAGTAAATTCTAATTCTGGACAACAAAACACTACCATAAGTTTTTAGCCATCAGCATATTATAATGCAGATGTTGAAGTCATTTCGGAATGCCAAATCGGAACCCTTATAGAATCGCAATGTCGTTCTGTCTGTTTTCCGTCCATTCGTATGTCAGAGCCATTATATTCCGAAACTGTTGAGATTATAAATGTGTGATTATGTATGATATGTAAAAATAAAAAAATAACTGACTGGAAAATCATTTTTGTGTGTGATTGAGGTTCCTAGAACTGTTGTATTCGAAAGTCAATAGTTTGAAAGATAAACGCCTCCAAAGTGGTTAAATGAGTGTGTCCTCCGTCTAATTTTAAAGTAAGAGAGTGACTCCTAGAATATGCAGTAGATTGTTATAAAAATTTGCAAAGAAAATTAGTTTGAACGTTTTGTAGCCAGTTGTTTATAAACATCAATTATAACATGCTATAGCTTCTGAAAACTCACTCTTTGCTTCATCAATTCAACCTTGTCTAGACCAAAGTCCAAACACTTCCCGATTTTCCATACAGTCGTTATCAGACTGGTCTCGCCTTCTTACGCGTGAGGTGGTGATTATAATGGAGTTTGCCTCATCAACCATATATAATAATAAATAGACAAAATAGATTTAATTTGATATATAAATCATAAATTTACGTTATGAACGTATCGAAATCATACCTGGTTACACCTGGCTACGAAGAGGTGCGGCCAGCTGAACAATGGTAACCGTAATTTTTCAGAATCTTTATATATATAAGTTGCTACTGACGGTGCTTTTAAGCTAAATTTACTTATAATTGAGTTTACCAAGCCATAAATAAACCATGGTCCTAAACAGTCGTTACAAATTGAAGACATAACCTGGTATTGTTACCAAGTAATATTAATTTGGATGCTGTAAAACTAAGCACTGGGGAAGATGTGGAACTTCTTTATAGCGGCTGCTGAAGCTACAAATTATATACAAGGCGCGTTATCGTGTAAACATATCGCAGCAGTCGCCTTCCCGCGCCTATACAGTTAAGTCGAAGCTAAACAGTTTATTTTACAAAGTACACAGTAAAGTATAAATATTTCGTTTTATGAAATCTTTCTTTTATCTCACACATCGTATTCCCATACCCCTATTTGATGTACTGGTCAGCAAAATTATATTTACATGGTAGGTTGAAGTTTCAGAAGAAAAATTATCTTATTAAAAGTTTAAGAAAGTGATCGAGCGCTTCAGGTGGTATTAAACAACGGGGATTTGTACGAATATCTAGCTTTATGAACCTAAAACGACTAAGCGTACCCAGTCTGTGAAGACTCCCTTCTTAGTATACCCTTACGGTCCCTGAGGGGCGTATATGCATAATTTCAGCTTTTTACGCCCAATAGTTTCAGCTGTGCGTTGCCTGTCAGTCAGTCAGTCAGTAATGAAAGAATTTCATACATACAGATGATTTCTCATCACTCAAATATATAAAAAATTATACCGCAAGTGAATTGAACCTTTATCGTTTCCACTGGCTAAGAAAGGGCAAACTACGCAGTATCGAATAAGCATCTAAATTCAGATATTAACCATATGGAAACGTAAATTTTATTTTGTTGAGGAAACTATTACACATTAAATCAATATTCTTATTAATCAGTTCGGACAAAAGTTTAAACATGTACAAATCGCTCAGTCATATCTACAAAATAATATGAACCTACGTAGCATACTATGAAGGTGCATATTGCTATAGCACAGACCACCTAGCAGAATACCTAAGTTCAACGGCGAGTCAGTCACGCCTCTCTACATACGCACAGGTATCATCTGCCTTATACAGAGTACAGACTACTTGGGATACACATAGATCAAATAGTCGATTAATGCCTACACGGCGAAGCACCTTTCGCGGAGTCCTGTGGACTGGCTGGAGTTTGACTAATCTTATTTTGTAATTATGTATTCATTACTATTATAAGTACTACTACTCATTTATATTATACACAAGAATAAATTGTTACAGATAAGTCCCTCATGGTATTGACATGTAAAATTATCTTTTGATATAAAAATACTACTCCAATAACTAATTAAAATATAGCAATCAAAGGCAGCACTAAACGGTATGACAAACTTTAGAAATATGAATTTACAATTTTTTAACAAACATTAAATGAACAAAAAAAAATTACCTGGACTGCTAAATACCTTGATTTCTACTCTTTTTGAAATGCTCTCTCCATGTATATTTGCTCCTTGGCTAAATACCATTTGGGCATCTCACAAATTCTGCTCTGTTTGGTTAATCTGTGGCTGAGAGTCACACTGCGCATGTACAGCTGCACATGCGCAGTATGACTCCCCCTCCTCTGTCTGCAATTTATTGATTTTCTCCTCAATATGTGACGCCCTTTAGACAATCACTGTCGCACCACAGAGTACCACAGTGTCGCGCTACCGTACGTGTTATTTTGCTCAAGTGTTGAGTTTTGGTCCCATATTACCTTAGAAATATAACAATTACATAATAACAAAGAAATGAACATTGAAAAGGGAGAGGAACGCATTGACAATGTGAGTATTAACTTTAAAATCTTGTTTTATATTAGGTTATTATTATATTTTCCTTGCTACGCGACCCTTTTATTTTCAATACGATTTCTTATAAACAATATCAATTGTGCACGTATGAGTTTCAATGTAAATTATGTATGCAAGTGATGAGCGAATGGAAGCTAATTGAAACCTGCGAATCAATACTAGATAATGTTTTGTGTAATTTGGATATTTTTTTTTATCACCCGAATTCCTAGCGAGCTGTGCTTTGTTATTTTACATCGATATTCACTGAGTGGAAGGATTTGTCCATTTCGTTTCAAGGCGAGCCTGTTACGAATACAGCCTTTAGTCTAATTTAGTTATGAAAATTCTCGTAAGAATTACCTAACCGGTGTATATTTTTTACTTGCAGTGCCAAAGATGCAGAGGCCAGCCTACAAGATCGTATAACATTGCCGTTTGCCAGAGTTATGGAACCTGATGTGAGGTAAGAATATGTTACTTAATAAGCTGTCGTCTCACCTATACAGTAGATAGTACTTTTATTTAAGTGCCATAATTTTACGGCCAGCAGATTGCGTGGCTGCTTTATTTTAATTTAAAATATTTGTAAAATTATGATATACCTACGAGACATTATTATAAACGTACGATTCAGACTATTTTAATTACATTCTTGGTGCGTACTTAAAAGCTTAAAAGAACCCACTGTTTAAATTTCATGTTTCTGGCTTCAGCACTACCGTAACACAAATTTTTTTTTTCGACTAGGTTTGAAAGAAAATTCTACCTATATACCTCAAAGTATGTGTATGATTATTTTTGGAATAGAGGGCAACAGATAGTACAGAAATAAAACGAACCGCTAGATAATGTCAATTTATATTTATATAACAAAACACACTTACAGCGGTATCTCACATAGAATTTCTCTTTGTTCACAGATAGCATCTGTTTTACATGAAGAGGGCGACTGATATGGATGTTTCAACACTTGGGGGAGAAAAGGCTCTGCGAAAATTGCACTGACCGATAATTTGCGCCTGACAAGCTGCACTGAAGATAATACTCGCCAGCGGACTTTGGACTCGACATGTCACACAAGCAACTCTTTTTGAATAAACCTTAAATGAAGGTTTGCAGCGATAGCTTCATACAACTGAGGACATCTATCGTACAAGAGCCAAGTCAATCAACACGGCGACATCTAAATATCATGGCGGAACTGAAGTCCTTAACCGCGCAAGCTGTGTGCGCGCAACGCGATTAATATATATACAAGATATGATATGATCGAGTACTTTCGTCGGTACCATCAGGCACTATCACCTAGCCTGTTTAGAGGAACATACCACTAGTTGGAGACACACCCAACACTTTTCTACTCATTGGTGAACCCGACGTGATCTGAAGCAGCCCTCACGGGCTAGATCAGCAGCAGCAACATCACCACCTTCCTCACAACGCACTTCACAAGATTGGCGGTAATCAAGGCGACTGCAGCCACTGCAGTGTCTCGGCACACTGCACAGGGTCCTCGTAAGAAGAGCTCATCTCTTATGTCTACGCGGCAGTGCCACTATGCAGCAACTACTTACTTCCAACGCAGCCACTACGCTGCTACCTCGTAGCATTTCCCCAACTCACGGAGGAACACATGCGATGCAACTACGGAACCTTACCTTACGGTCCACCGTGGGACCATTGTGAAGCAAATAGCCCGTCTCACTGGGATCTCACACCGCGCACCGCACTTAGAACCGACTCACTGGGCTTACTATTGGCATACAGTTCCGATCTACTGGAACTAGTGGTGCCTTCTGTCTACTGGCACTGGCACCGCTCCTCAGAAGCATCGACAGCAGACCCATCGCCTTCAAGATCAACATACAACTGAGGCCATCAATTGTATGACGGCGAAGTCAATCAACAAGGCGACATCTAACTATCACGACGGAACTGAAATCTTGAGTCGCGCAAGCGATGTTCTGACACGCGATTAGTACCAGTTTTATAAACAAGTTCTCAAGTCTTCCTTTGGACTATAGTCCATCAGGCATGATCACCTAGCCTAGTGAGAGGATCATCAATCTTATTCCTCTACAAGTTCTCTGTTTTGTTACAATCATATTTTGTGTAAATGATGAACGTATCATTTGACATGTTTTTGTTTTATTATTGTTATTCGATTATGAGGTAATTTTTTGACGTGACAACGTCTTATAAATTGGTTTGCCGGGTGACACTTCAAGAAACTGCGTTACGCTCCGCTCACGTTATGCGCTCACAATGAGAGCGAGTGAGAGGCACGCGTCCCGCCTAAGAGCGAGAGAGACAGACATAAAAAGTGAAAGGCACGCGTCTTTCATCCTTCTTCCTACTATACGAATGAATATTCACATTAAAATTATTTTACCACTCAAAGTCGTTGTCACGTAAAACTTTCGCCCGTATACCGACTTTACAGGCAACCAATTTTTTTAGTTTGGATGTTCGAGATAAACTATGGATCAGTTGATCCGATCCTGAAAATTCTTTCATTTTGTAAAGGTATTTTATTCCTGACTGCTTCAGGCTATAAATCATTTGAATTTCATTATTTTAAATCATAAATATTTTAAAAACAACTTGCACTGAACAAAAAGTGGCTATAAAATTCATTACTTGACTAGCAGCGCTGAGAAAACTATTGCTAAGCATAAACATTACCTAATACAAAAATGATTATGAACTGACCAGATTCAGACATCATTCTTCATACAAAAAATACTTGCTGATTTCGTTAAATAAATATCTTCGTGCTGCGAAAAACATAAAAAATAATCTCGCTGAGAACTCCCTCCTGTTTTTTTAAAACGCGCCTGGGAATCGCAGCGTCTTGATCTGGTCGCGGCACTAAATACGGTTGTTCTCTTGCTCTCGACTCTAGTTCTGTCTATGGTTCGGAGCGAGAGGTCTTAGAACGCAGTCGCCTCTTTTTGCGAGGCAGTCACGCTGAGCATGGAGGCGGCGGAGTGGGAGAGGGAAATCCACCGCACTCTCCCCAACCGTAGGTTCGGGCGTCGAGGGCGCCAAATAAGGGACGACCTCCGACCACCCAAAATTTTATTGACTGCCTGCGGACGGCGAGCCCAGGGTCCGCTAAAACGCGATGATGTTTGATGCATGAAGGTTTTGACGGATGATTGCGTGATCATAACGAGACGGGGCCCGCCAACACCAACGGCGGGTCAATCTTTGGCGCGTACATATAAGAAAATATTATGCAAAATTAACACATGATAATTCAACTAAAAATAAATTTATATATTTACAATAACAAATATTATGAATGTAAATCTAGGTAAAACTTCGTTAATACACTTTTACAAATTTTTGATCTCGCCACAGAGAAGTATTCATCCCAAAAAGGTAGTCATAATTTTCTGAAATTCTTATGCCTTTTATAAGTCCAAAATAAGTGCATACACATTTTTTCTTGTTTCTATTTATATATTTTTAAGGAATAATATCATGCATATCATTTTTACTTACATACAAATATATTATTAACAATAATGAGCAAAGATTATAGACCCATATTTTTTTAAATATTTAAAATAACCTTAAGAATTGAGGAAACTGAATCTCTTTTATGAAAAGAATCATAACTTGCATCAGATTCGTATCCGTCATGTTGTCAACTTCTGTTGGGATTTCAACTCCATTTGGTATTACCATTTTCTTAGCCGCTTCAACATATGGTTTCGAGTTCCTTTGTGGTTTTGGCCTCATGCTGTTTCTTGATCAGACTAGAACTATTCTAAATATCTTAGTTACATTACTTTCTAGAAGATTTTCGAGCAGAAAGGAATTGTAGGGTATTGGTATTTTCTGAGAGAGCCTCGATAGGCAAGTAAGGTGTGTTGAACGACAAGGCATCCATGCAATTAAAGTATTTTGTGATTCATCGGTGAAAGCTCTGTTATCTCATTACAAAATATGTATATCCATCAACATTGACTTTTAAGGTACATACTCTATATTTCCTTATTCAAATATAATAAAAATCCTTTAATTATTAATTTTACATCAAATCCAGTTTTTTTCAGAAGACACTTGCAGTTTCTCAAACAGTTTTCAACTTGAATTTTCTTGGTCTCTCCTGACTGCTGCAGTTGGTGTATCTTGCTTTTAAAACGTCAACAATAAGACAAAGCTGTGATCTTGACTTTTTCTGTTGTGTCAATTTATTTTGAGTATATGTGATCTATTTTGCCTTTTCTGGTTATTTTGAATAAAAATAAATCTCTTGGTTTCGTTCAAAAGGTAAAGTTTATTCGCCTCCTGTTTGTATCTTGCTTCACAAAATCCAGCTATTTTACAAATTCTAAATCTGAAATACACTATTCAAAATAAATATTACCACATAATGACCTTCATTCCAGACGTAACGATTGCTTTAAATAGTGATATTATTCATTTGGTGACCATAGTAATGTTTTGTAAATAGGTACTAACGAAAAACACTGAAAAATAAGTGGATAAATTTAGGCACATAAATTCATACGGAACGAATTAAACGATAGTTATATTAGGTAATCTATGAATCAGCCTAGAATACAAAATATAAAACACTTGTTATTATGTTAGTTGGGATTTATTATTGCATTTTAATACGGTTTAAAAAATGAGAAATATTCATATAAGACCTATATAAATAATGAAGTGTCTGTCTGTGATTGCAAAATAATTATGTATTTTCAAGTGCTTATAATTATTTACACGATTCTAAGCCCTAAACAACCCTTTTTAAAGTTTTTGTTTGTCTGTTGGTCTATCTGTCGGTCTGCCGGTCTGTCGGTCTGTCGGTCTGTCGGTCTGTCGGTCTGTCGGTCTGTCAGTCTGTCAGTCTGTCAGTCTGTCAGTCTGTCGGTCTGTCGGTCGGTCTGTCTGTCTGTCTGTCTGTCTTTCTGTTTGTCCGGGGCAATGTCTGGAATGGCTGAACCGATTCAAATGCGACTTTTTTTCAAGTTAGAGGACTTTATTGCGCTACATATAGGCTACAATTTGACCCGGTAGGTGACGCTGTTGTCGTGATACCGAGTCTTTATTGTATATAAATACATCATTTAATTTCGAAAATCGCCAGCCGTATAAAAATTTGATTTGGCTGAAAAGTAATCTATTAAGTAAGAACAAATTTTACGAAAGGGCTGGATTGAGGAGGTTATCGCAAATTTGTATCAAAAATAAAATGAAATTATTTATGAAGCCGCGGGCACCAGCTAGTTTACAATAAAATCACTAAAAATCATTATCATCATATTCGTACACTAAGTTGGCGTTAATTTCATTTTACATACCGATTCGATAAAAATATAAGGTGGTGTCTCAAGTTTCTTGTCACCTGAAACGCTGCGATAAATTCACGGCTTTTAAAATTGAAAATAAATTAAATTGTCACTATTCTATATTTATTGACAACGGTTAGTTTATAAATTAAAGCTGAGCTCGCGGTTACACCCGCGCTATATAAGGCTACTGCTCCGCAGCCGTGACTCATAGCGTGATTCTAAAATAAAAGCCTACCTAAATAAATGATGAGTCTATCTTACGCAAAAATTCTTTATTGCTAAAATCGCACCAGTAGTTCTTGAGATAAGCGCGTTGAACCAAACAAACAAACAATCTCTTCAGTTTTATTATATACCGATAAAACCATACATGCGAAATTTTGTCACGTTGTTAATTATATTACAATGACAATTGTACCTACCCGTTTTCACAATAAATTAATTATTTGAATTGGCATATTCAGTTTTGTATTTTCAAACTGTATCTTGTTTTCAAATATTGCTATTTTATAAGGTAAATTTTTAATGGGATCTATTTGTTCTATGAATAAACGTACAGAATAGGCTGCTCAACAGTCCGTCGGCAAGAACTCCATTTCTGGCTATCGTTATTCGGTATCTTTGGTTTGATATCATCTGTAAAAAGATTTTACGGCACTGGCACTGGCCTGCCATGTGGCAGGTCATCTGAGACACGTAATTTTGTTTAATGTTATTTAAGCGTACATAGTTGCTTCAGCTTCTTGCAGTCGCACCCTTAGCAGCCTTACTTAGACTTTACTGAAGAATTATAACGATCGCCACAAATTGTCACAGGATGTACAGTGTAATTATTTGAACTCGACACGTGTTATTGTAATGTGTGTAATGTTTTGTAGCCTTGGAATAATGACACCCATTTATAATTTCTAAGTGTAGCTGCAACGTTTTAAAGATTGCCAAATATTTTTGACAGATTGCCCATAATTGTGGAAATGACTTTTCACACGATAGCGACGATTGAGCGCAGTTATTTGAACTCGGCACGTTTGAGTTATAGACTAATAATTATCTCAGTGCAACATGTTTTAGTGTTTTTGGAATCATAACCAATGGCATTTCTCTTGTTGAAGTGTTGTTAGCCACTAATAAAAGACAGCAATTCTAGATTTTTGAAAGCAATCCTATATAGATACTACAGATAGCGATCACTCCATATGATTTGATTCATTGATTGCAATGTCTCCGTTAACAGAAGGATTATTTCAGTAGGAACTTGTATTGGTTTGAAAAATATATTCTGTTGTGCCTTGGCATAAAGCCTAGTCTTTGAATGATATTCCCCGCAAAACTGTTACTAGGTGTTTCAGAGCTTAATCTACTTGACACCTGGAATATGTCTAAAGATAGCAATGCCGTTGAAGGTGTTAAATCTGATTTATTAATTTGCAGCTTTATTTCTGGGTAGAAATACCAAAACCGGCGAGGCTAAAAACCTGAGAACTGTGATCCAAATTGTTATGCTAGGCTTCGTACGAAGCATCATTTGTCAATTTTTCAGCGAAGATCTTTTGTGCAGGGCTAAGATTTCGCAGCTTAGTTGCAACATTTTTCCCAATAATGTCGTATTTGTCGTCTTCGTGAATCGTTAGCAGAGACCGTCGATCAGAACAAATGTGTCGTCGGTCACTGAAGCCGCGGCCGTTGGCTCAGCCTCTTTGACGTTGCCACACCAATACACCTTTGACTCCTGTGGCCTTGCAGTCTCAGCCGTCTCATATTGGCTATGGTCTGGAGACGTGCTCTTAAAAGATATTTATTATTACTTCTCAATAAAACTTAATTCTTGATTTAATTCATACACTAATCCTTCATTGAACATATTATACTTAACTTATTACCTTGTGAACAGCATAGTCTTGCTCCTCCAAAACGATAATATCTCTGGAGTCAGTAGAGCTGTTAATGGACTGAGTTCTTGCTCGACCAGAATATTGGGCATCTGACATCTGAGCACTGAATGAATCACCGGCGCATATATTATTAGCTGTCATTTTTGACAATACACAATCTGTAAAATGTTGTGCATTTCGTGCAATGATTTTTCTGCGGCGTAAAGTTTCTCCATTCAAATTCACTGCTTAACGACCTTTTACTAAGTGATTTATAAATTTGACGTTGCCATCCCAATACACCTTTAACTCCTGTGGCCCTGCAGTCTCTGCAGAGTCAGTAGAGCTGTTAATGGACTGAGTTCTTGCTCGACCAGAATATTGGGCATCTGACTACTTACAACTTTATAGCTACCAGACTCCAAGGCGACGGCATCTTCAGGACAGCTGCACGAGGTGCGGGTTTACATAGTTTTTGCAAATGTTCAATATGTCACTAATTTATTAGAACTTTGCCGAAGTTCAAAGGGGAAATTTCAAGTAATTTCAGACTATTACACAATACAATTCGCGAAGCCGGTCCAGACATGTGCTTTCAAAAGGCGATATTTTACGAGAGGACAATCGTATTAAAAGAATCATATCTTGCATCAGTTTCGTATCCATCATGTTGTCAACTTCTGTTGGGATTTCAACTCCACTTGGTATTAACATTTTCTTAGTCGCTTCACTAAATGGTTTCGAGTTCCTTTGTAGTTTTGGCCTTATGCTGTTTCTTGTACTGACGTGAGAAGCAACATATTCAAAATATCTTAGTTGTATTACTTTCGAAAAAGATTTTGGAGCAGAATTGAATTGCACGGTATTGTCTTTTTCTGAGAGAGCCTTGATAGACAAGAAAGATGTGTTGAACGACAAGACATCAATTCAATAAAAGTATTTTGTGAATCATATGTGAAATCTATGCTATCTCATTACATAAATATGTATATCGATCAACATTCACTTTAAAGGTACTTTATATTGCCTTATTTAAATATTATAAACATTTTTTTTTGAAGACACTTGCGGTTTCTCAAACCGTTTTCGACTCAAATTTTTTCTTGGTCTCACCTGACTGCTGCAGTTGGTGTATCTTGCTTTGAAACGTCAACAATAAGACAAAGCTCTGATTTTGACTTTGTCTGTTGTGTCAATTTATTTTTAGTATGTGGCCTTATTTGCCTTTTCTGGTTATTTAAAAAAAAAAGAAAACTCTTGGTTTCGTTCAAAAGGTAAAGTTTATACGCCTTCTGTTTGTATCTTGCTTCACCAAATCGAGCTATTTATTATTCATTCTACATCTGAAATATTGTAGACGCAAAAATTCCAGAAGTAACGATTGCTTATAGTGATTTTATTCATTTGGTGAACATAGTGATGTTTTGTAAATTGGCATTGACGAAAAACATTGAAAAAATCAGTGGATAAATTTAGGCATATAAATTCATACAGAACGAATTACACGATAGTTATATTAGGTAATCTATGAAACAGCCTGGAATACAAAATATAAAACACTTGATAATATGTTCGTTGGGATTTATTATTGCATTTTAGTACGGTTTATAAAGTCAGAAAAAATTAAAATAAATAAAATAAACATCGTTTATTGCCAAAATATATTACAACAATGAATCGATATACGGTGGCCTCACACTAGGCAAGCCTGTTCTGTGGCTACCAAGACGATTACCATTTACGGTTACATTGCCCGGGCGAAATTAAATGAATTATATTGCCACGTGTTCTTCTTCTTTTGCCTGCCCTATTCCGATATTACTTGGGGTCGGCGCAGAATGTCTTTCGCTTCCATTCTCTCCTATCAGCCGTCATCTGATTATTCACTCCCTTATCATTCATGTCATCCTTCATACAATCCATCCATCTTTTCTTTGGTCTTCCTCTTGCCTTATATCCCTCAACTCTAATATTCATCACCTTTCTCGTCACATGCTTTTCATCCCTCCTCATAACATGCCCATACCACGCTAGACGATATCCTTTCAGCTTTTCTTGCACCGGTGCAACTTTCAAACTTCCCCTAATATACTCATTTCTAATTTTATCCATCCTTGTGACCCCACACATCCATCTCAACATCCTCATCTCTGCTACATGTAATCTTCTTTCATCCGTCTTCTTCACGGCCCAGCATTCCGATCCATATAGTGCGACAGGTCTTATAACGGATTTGTAGATTTTTCCCTTTAGTTTTAGGGGCATCCGTGGGTCGCAAGTTGTTCCTGTGACCTGTCGCCATTTCATCCAACCTGAGTTGACGTGTTAAATACTTTAAAATAAAAAAAATAAAATCTTTTTTTATATAAACAAAAGTAAGTTACAATAAAATCAAAAAGTATGAGCAAAAACTAACATAATTATGTATTAAATGTATTGGGTGTTAAAAATGTTTTGTAAATGATACATAAAATTAATAATAATTATTATATTTAATTTAAATGACTTAAAATATTCTCAGTGTCGTCGTACGTTAAAGAACTAAGCCAATTTAACACTTTTACTTTGCCTGCTTTATCGAGCTTTCCTTGATTGAACATATCTTCGCAATTTTATTATAGACTAGCTTTCGCCCGCGGCTTCGCCCGCATGAAATTTTAATAAAGAGTAGCCTTTGTACTTCCCCACGTTTCAGACTATCCATATCAAATTTCATCATAAACGGATCTGCACATTAGCCATGTAGCATACATATAAACAAATAATACCTACTTAAAATTACTTTTGTTTTCACAGTCGTCAAACTTTAGGTAAAGATTAGTATGTAGGTATATTATTAAAGTTATTGAAGAGCTTATGTATCTACTGAATAGAATAGCAGCAAAAATAAAAACTGAAAGCATTACCACAAAGTACCTAATCAGACCGCCCCTCTGCCCCGCTGCGCTTAAGAGCGCCAACTCATAGTAAGCGCTTTGAATAACGCTGCGCTTATATCAATTATATCTTGATAACTTTTAAACTATTCGTCCAAACTACTTACTGTAAAGACAAAGTTCATCTAAATTAAATACTAAAGGCAATAAATCTAGCAATTTTGAAAACAATTTGATAACTACACTACCCTAGAATGAGCATTGTAAAAAACATATTTTTTTGTATTACACTGTTTTATTACAATAAAAATGATCTAGTTAGGTTATGTACCAAAAGCTAAAAAGTAATTCGGTAAGTCCTAGCTGCAAGATCGCACCAAACTTCTCATCAACCTGGGGTATTGATCAGACAAATATAAAATCGTTGGGCAAGTGAAATTTCGATCATAATGTTTATTCTGGATACGCTACGCCCAAAATTAAAATAAATGTGTTTTTTTAGTTTATTTTATTTTCAAGTCGTTTGTTAATACTTCTCATTCTGTTTTCATAGTGAGGTTTATTCTACCAATCAAGCCCTTTCATTCGATACCCATATTGAGGTATTTGTGGAAAATAAGTTATCCGCCATTTTATGGCGGCGGCCATCTTGGATTTTTAATAGTAAGGTCTATTCTAACAATAAAGCCCTTTCATTTGATGCCCATATTGAGGTATTTGTGGAAAATATGTAATCAGTCATGTTGTGGCGGCAGCCATATTGGATTTTTCATAGTGAGTCTATTCTACCAATCAAGCCTTTTCATTCGAAACCCATATTGCGGTATTTGTGGCAAATATGTAATCCGCCATTTTGCGGCGACAGCCATCTTGGATTTTTTATAGTGAGCTCTATTCTACGAATCAAGCCCTTTAATTTGATACCCGTATTGAGGTATTTTGTGGAAAATAAGTAATCCGCCATTTTGTGACGGCAGCCATCTTGAATTTTTCATAGTGAGCCTCTATGATAAACAATTTCACCGTACATTATCTTCAAGTAACTTTTACGGTTTAAGCAACGCACGCGAAGACAGCTTTCAGAATTCAGGATTTTTGCCGACTTAGTTGATACTTTTCCTTATATTATGGCAACATTATACAAAATCTTTATAAATTGTAGCCTATGTGTTATTCTGAATTCTGATGTATAAACTATATTACTCTAAAGTTTCATCCAAATCCGTTCAGTAGTTTTCGCGTGAAAGAGTAACAAACATCCGTCCATACATCCATCCATCTATACATCCATCCATCCATCCATCCATCTATCCATCTGCACATACATCTTCACAAACTTTCACATTTATAATATTAGTAGGATTAAATTTCAACAAAATCGGTTCAGCCGTTTTAGCGTGAAAACGGAACATACATACATACATACATACATACACACTTTCTAATTTATAATATTAGAAGGGAAGTAGGGATAGTAGGGATATCATTAGAGACTTTCTTTATACACAACATTATCTAACTGTTTTACCACCTTCATATAGAACATGTAAATTATTTTTACTGCTTACTCGTGAACATGCCACATATAACTGACCATGTGAAAAACAACATGTTCGGGGGTCGATTCCAGCTGTTTCAAGTCTGTCCCTGCGCTTTATTTAGAAAATACACACAGGGCTACGAATATTCAGCCCTGCCGAAAGTAAGATAGCCCCGTTGAGTTACTCAAGAGTTATCTGAATTCAGGCCTCAGTCTCCCACCCACGCATTTCCACGTAGGTACGTGAGGTGTGGGAATTTGGGAATAATGAGACACCTGTATAAGTACAGAACACGAACGAACGAAAGAAATCAAAGAAACACATCCACATTCATTATTCAAAGGAAACGACTAAGACACCAATCCGACGAAAATGAAAGAAAATTTACCGAGAACCTCATCAATCCACGGCGAATCTTAACACCGCCATTCAGAGAACGCCATCTATGTTTACATATACAAACCGACCCAGATAGAAAATAATATGGACTATTCGACAATTTATTGAAAAAGGATCTATAGTAATTGTTTTTATTCTTTAAAATAAAAGAAAATGATTATATAACTATTATATAAAAATAATAATTTTAAATAAATGAGATTGACCGTTTAAATTAAGTGGACATTGTAATAAATTTTGACACAGAGACTTTTTGTCTATGAAAGTGCCGAATATTATACTCTATTATTTTTTATAACAGAAGGATACCCGACACATAATTATTGCTTTTTTGCAAGAAATATTTATTTTGCTAGAAAATTATTTGAAAATAGTGACATCTATCGGTCGGAAGGATAACTATAAATATCCTCGGTTCCAGTAATTTATTTATCGAAAATACGTAAAAATATGCTTACTACACTACACTACACTACTACACTTCGAAGGTACCTTTTTAGACTAACTATACTTTTACTAACAAACTTATAATTATCATAGATGGCATCACATATATAACCAGTTTTGGATGATCCCTGTTTTGTTTGGGACTACGTACAAAGGAGAGGTCAAGCTGTACACCGAAAACCACTCAACCGATTGTGATGTAACATATACTATTTTATAGGTTCGAGTATCTTTTGTACATGAGTGTAAGTTTTATTGAAATAAATTTCGCCATTTTAGAGATCTTTAGCAACATAGGGAAAGACGTCGGACAGACAGACAGACATAAATTCTAAAAATTATCAAGTATTGCTTTTTAGCATTTTCCTAGATTTTTTAGCTAATTTTCGTCAAAATATCTTTAATGTACAGACTTTTTCACCTCTACAGTTTTATTATAGTATAGATATAGCGGTCAATATAGGGACTAAGACGCTTTGCATAAGATGTATTTATTTTTGTAAGGGTATCCTGTAAACTCTACGCTGGTGCATCTGCTCACATTCCTTAGAGGTAATTACTAGTTTATGAATTTTGAGAAAAGCCTGTAGTAAAAACAACTAGCGCACAGTGAGTACCTTACTGTCCTTATATAGGTTTGTGGTAGGATATTGGAATGGTGTGCTAAGCATTGTTTTTAACATAGATCGTTGGACTCGTTCCAGCTTTATCAATGTTGTTTTTACAGCGAAACCCCAGCGTCCTATACAGTATGATAACAAAGATTGAGTCAAGGTATAATATACGGTTTTCAATATATCGCTTGAGGCCGATGTGCGAAGTAGTTTCATAATATTTGCCGTTTTTGGTACGCGGTTTGACAGAGAATCTATATGGTGTTTGTAATTTAGATTCTGGTCAATTATCATGCCAAGGTATTTAATGTTTTGGACTTGTTTTATATCTATACATTTGCAGGAATCCAAGTTTTGGCAGTTATGTAATTTGATTTGATACGTTGTGCTTGGAGATGACATAGTGGTTTTGTGGAAACATATATAATTGGTTTTCTTTGCGTTCCAAGTAAGTAAATTACGGTTTAGCCATGATGACACTGCGTTCAAACCACACTCAGCCTTAGAGAAAGCGTCATTCCATGAACATCCGTCAAAAATTATGGCAGTATCATCAGCGTAACACAGTATATCAGCAGTAATAGAGTCCTGTATGTCGTTCATATACATAATAAAGAGAGTTGGGCCTAGCACTATGGGACGGCAAAGGTAATTTCGCGTAGATCGCTTCTACTGTCGCCTATTTTAATACTTTGCTTTCTGTTGGTGAAATAACTCCCGAACCAGTCCAATGAAATACCTCGAATGCCAAAATGACAGTCTATTTTTCGCAAAAGTATTGGAATTGATACGGTATCAAATGCTTTGGCTAAATCCAGAAAGGCACCCATGACACTTCTGTTACCGTTGAGATGGGTCGATATTTTAGAGGTTAATAAGCTTACAGCGTCTTGTGTAGATTTGCCTCTTCTGAACCTAAACTGTTTCTCTGAAATAAGGTTGTTTATATCAAGATATTTCACAAGCCTATTATTTACAACTTTCTCCAGTTATTTAGAAAATGCTGCTAGTAAAGAAATTGGTCGATAACTTTCTGGTAAGCTCTCAGGACCGTGTTTGTAAAGAGGTGTAATAGATGCAATCTTCCAAATATCTGGAAAAATACCAGTTTCAAACTCATATTTAACAATTCAGTCAGGGGTGATATGACTGCGGCACATATATCTTTTAATAAACTGTTGGTCAGTCCGTCAATACCTGGCGCTTTATTGTTGTGTAAATATTGTATTAGAGATTCAAATTCTTTTTCGTTAGTCGGGTTCAGGAAAAAAGATTTTTGCATGAGCTTACTATTGATTTTCTGCGTTAGTGATTCTTGACATTCTTGAAGAGTATCTAGAATATTATTGGCCAAGTGTTGTCTCACCGTGGCAAAGTATTCATTACATATCTTCAAAGATTGTTTGGGTTCTATACAGCCTTGTATGGTTAAAAGCTCTTTGGGTTCTTTTTTATTTTGATTTAGGTTACATACATGTTTTATGGCTTGCCATAGATGTTTAAGTTTATTTGCGCTACTTGAAAGTTGACTCTTATTTTAGTTAATTTTTAATTTCCGTAATAAATCATTACAAAAATTTATATATTGTGAATAAATTAAGCGTATCAGTTGATCGTTTGGTGCCTTTCTGGACTTTAAATGTAAGAAATCTCAATGCTGCATACATCTGATTAGTCCGGGTGTAATCCAATGCTTGATATCAAATTTACTTTGGCTTATTTTCTTTGGTTTAGTATGGTCTTGTACTATATTACTCAGGATATTACAACATTTGAATTAAATATTCACATAACACCTGCCGTACTAAATCTATATTCTTTACATATAAATAAAATTTTACTGACGTCTGTGATTTTAAAATAATTATGTTTTTTTTAAGTGCTTGTAGTTAGTTACCTGATTCTAATCCCTAAATAACCCTTTTTAACATTTTTGTCTGTCTGTCTGTGTTTCTGTTTGTCCGTGGTTAACTCAGGAATGTCTGAACAGATTCAAATGCGACTTTCACTGGAATGTAGAAGACTTTATAGCGCTATATATAGGCTATAATTTGACTCGGTACGTACTCGCTGTTGTCGCAATAACGAGTCTTTACGTTTTCTACTCATGTGTACATATATCAGTATCTATACATAAAAATAAAATTGAAGTGTCTGTCTGTGATTTCAAAACAATAATGTTTTTTGATTGCTAATAATTAGTTACAAGATTCTAAGTCCTAAACAACGCTTTTTAATATTTTGTCTGTCTGGCGGTCTGTCTGTCTTTTTGTTTGTCTCTGGAATGGCTTAACATTAACATAACCATTCAAATTCAACTTTCACTGGAAGGTAGAGGACTTTATGGCGCTACATATAGGCTACAATTTGACTGGGTAGGTAGCACTGTTGTTGCATTACCGAATCTTTACTTTTTCTACTCATCTATACATATAAATAAAATTAAAGTATCTGTCGGTGATATCAAAATAATTACATATGCTTTTCATGTGCTTATATTATCAGTTACACGATTCTAAGTCCTAAACAACCCTATTTAACATTTTTGTCTGCATGTCTGTCTGTATTTCTGTCTGTCCGGGGTAATCGTTGGAATGTCACCGCTCCTTAGAAGCATCGACAGCTGACCCATCGCCTTCAAGATCGACTTCCGAGCCTTGAGAGGCGCGATGTAGCGGTAGCTACATACAGAGACGGCGAAGTCAATCAACACGCCGACGTGTACAAGCGGTGTTCTCACACGCAATAACTACAAATTTTAAATATGAAGAAGTTCTCGAGGCTTCCGTCGGACTATTGTCCATCAGGCACGATCAAATAGTCTGATTAGAGGATCAACATCTTATTGCTCAACAAGTTCTCTGTTATTTTACCATCCTAATTGTAACGTGCATGTATTTTCCATAATAGGTATCAAAAAGGGAACTTAGTGCAAGCTGTTGTAGCAAGCATATATCAGGACTGACAAAAGCCAGTTTTATTTAAACCAAGCGAAAGTTACCCTGTATATATCATATTTCTTGTAAAAATTATAAAGTAACATTTATTTTGCTGTCTATGCACGCATTATTTGACGTTTGGTTCTTGTTTGATTATTATAGTTATAGTTTGTATGTTCGAGATAAACACCGGTTCAACTAGTCCGATTCTGAAAATTATTTTATTGTGAAAAGGTATTTTATTCCTGCTTCAGGCTATAAATCATTTGAATTTAATTATTACAAATCATAAATATTTTAAAAACATCTTGCACAAAACAGTTTGTAATACATAAAAGTTACGTAATAGGAAATAATTTTCATTTAAAATTTTAACAAATCTCGACTTCAGATATCATTCTTCAAAGAAGACATACTTACGAAAGTCGTTAAATAAATATCTGCTAATAGTGCTGCGAAAACAAACATAAAGAATAACCTCATTGGGAACTTCCTCCTGTTTTTTAAAACCCGCCTGGGCATCGCAGCGCCGTGATCCGGTTGCGGCTCTTAATATGGTTGTTCTCTCGCCCCCGACCCTAGTTCTGTCTATGGTTCGGAGCGAGACGTCTTGGAATGCCGTCGCCTCCTTCTGCAAGGCAGTCATGCTGAGCATAGAGGCGGCGGAGTGGAAGAGGGAAATCCACCGCCCTCTCCCCAACCGCAGCTCCAATCGTCGAGGACGTCGAATAAAGGACGACCTCCGACCACCCTAAATTTTATTGAATGCTTACGGACGGTGAGCCCAGGGTCCACTCCCCGTCCGCCAAAGGCCCGCCCACTCCCCGTCCGGCAGGAGGTGGCGTGGTGTAGAAAAATATTTTTTCGAAAAAAAAATATTCAGGCGCTCACTGTTTGTGAGTGTGTTTTTGTGTTCTTCTCAATATCTCAAACACATTAGTAATTGAGTCAAATTTATTTCATATTAAATATAACGGAGGGTTCCTTGATTCTTGGCCGATATCAACACTACACATCACAGTTCGTTATAAGTTCACACCAAATCAAATCTAACAAAACTGACTATAACTATTTTGTATTACTGAACACGAAACGAGTGACAGTTTCTAGGTACTTGTTGCCCGCCCGGAGTCTCCAAGAGAAGTGATAGTCGTCGTTGCTCCGTTGAACGTCAACCGTCATCCCCCCTCTTCGACTGTAGCGAACGTGACGCGTAGACTCTGTCGAAGCGCACAATCCTCGCACTTCCGTTTCGTAGTCAATTGACGTCCTGTACTGATGACCATTCCGATACGGCCATCCTACAAGACACACGTCCCTGTGTGTTAATCTGTAACAAAATTTTACACGCACAGTATCACATTGCTCGGTCACTCCTGACTTAACCCAGGTAAGGGTTGAATCAAAACAGTGTTAGGATTCCAATCAAATTTTCTACAAAATTCTCCTCCTCCTACATTACATTCTATTATAGAAGCTGGATTCAGAGCATCACTGATAATACAGTCAATTACCATAGACTCACGTAATAATCAAATCAAATAACTAAAGCTCTACATGTGATTCATAACCGTTCAGTAACCTCCAGTTACTAAACCAGGCACTCAACCAGCCACTCGGTTGCCCCCATTCAGTAACCTCCAGTTACTAAACCAGGCCTTACACCAGTCACTCGGTTGCCACCCATTTGTCTGCGCCAATCAAACATCGGAGTCGTCTGCGTACCTACCGTGTACTCACGGACAACTGCCTTCACAGTTGTATTGAATCCGATTTGTACTGATTTACGGCTATTACGGCTACAAACCGAACCTCTGACATTAAATCACACAATCAATCAACATGTTAGCCCAGTTTTCTACTGTCTCGTCAGTATTAAGGTTCACAATTTACTCTCTTTAAGATCGTCAGTTATGCTCTGATCCTCTGGCACAAAGTTTCAGTATCAAAATCAATAATCAGGAAACTCAATGTAAAACTGACATTTCACTATCACTATCTCTCAAAATATTATTTCAAACCAAGTAAACCATAACATTTAAGCTCTACATGTGATCATACGCATAGCCCAGTAACCTCCAGTTACTCTACTTTCTGCGAACCCTACATGGGAACGCCAGATCTCTCCAGGACTATGGTTTCCACTGAAACCCGACCTGACCCGCCAGAGCTGACTGCAATACCGCCTACTCACGGACTACTAAATTAGTGGACGCCGATTTCTACCGAGCTACGGCTACACGTCAGCCTCTGGTACGGTCCGATCCGATCATCATGTAAACTTAAACACTTTCTTCAATATCAGAACTACTTTGTTCTACCTCAATTTCGTCAGTTGTACTTTGACTTTCAGACATTTTTCTCAACCCGTCGAGTGCCTACTTATAGTTACGCTTAGAATTAAGGGCTTTGCGATCATAACGATCATCGTAAAGAACTTCTGTGACCTCAAATGGACTTTTATACTTTAAGATATTTCAAACCAAGTTAACCAAAACATTTAAGCCAAGGTTTTTGGACTCAACATCTTCTAATCTTTAATAAACTACCTTCACTTTCATTGCCAGTTTCGGCCAGATATGTTTTAGCTATACAAGTTACCAGGCTCTTCAATTCTTCAAAGCCACATACAGGCCTCACACAGGTCCCGCGCCACACACGGGCCGCGCGCCACACACGGGCCGCACACCACACACGGGCCACGCACCACACACGGGCCGCGTGCCACACGGGCTACGCTGGCCACCAAGCCACACTCGCCACCAGGCTGCGCCGGCCGCCAGGCTGCGCTGGCCGCCAGACCGCGCCGGCCACCATGCCGCGCCGGCCACCATGCCGCGCCGGCCACCATGCCGCGCCGGCCACCATGCCGCGCCAGCTACCAGGCCGCGCCGGCTAGCAGGCCGCGCTAGCCACCAGGATTACCCAAAATGGAAATAAATCTACCATTAGTATTTCAAAGATTCGTCTCATTGTATACGCACTAACTAGAGTAAAGAACGGATCTTTCAGACTAATTCAACGTCAGCACTTCGTAAATTTTAAGCGATTATCAAATTCGTTTACAACTTCACAACTGCACAGAACGTAACGCCCGTCCATTCTCTCAATGAGCTATGTCAAAACTGGATTTGACCACTGACAAAAAACTAAAACCAAATGCGAACATGGCCAGAAATGATAAGCTACTTTCGGACAAATCGATTTCCTTTGGCTACATAGAGGCAACGCCTACAGTTCTGAGATAAGCAATTGGCAGTCTATGAGTACTTTTAGATTCTCGCAACACGCTCTTGTCATACGACACAGAAACCAGTGGTAGATAATTTTAGCGATCAAAAATCAAATGAGAGCTACTTGAGTAGCAGGGTATCCGTGATTGCGATCATCAACCACACCTCAATGCACTTCGCTCTAGGAATAAAAGAACATTATCGCACAGCACTCAATCTAGTCGTTCGGCTATTCCTGACCCAAATCAATGGGAATAAAGGTACTCTAATCAAAATCATTGCAGGTTTTAATGAAAAACACAACTAAAACTCTTTCTCTCGAAGCTGCCATGTTGAACAACACACATACTCGTTACAATAATAGGAAACTCATTAAAATATTGCATTGCTCATACTCTGACATCCATCGGGTCTTCAACATCACGCTACTCAACCTCCATCCGGTTACACAACACCACCCGGATAATCCTTTCGAGCGTAACAAAGTAATCTTAAACTAGGTTTGTTCAACATGTGTTGGTTTTCCTTATCACATAGCAGACTATAAAAAAAAAAACTTACTAGGCTGATAGTCTAGATGTTAAGTTTACTACCAAGTATCTAACCTTATGAGCGATACAGCAACGGACCTTTCGCGTTCAAGACGATGGACAACGTTTGTGATACTATGACAATGCATTAACTTGTTTTCGTAAAAACGGAGACTATGACTAACATAAAAGCTCAAGGGTTAAACTAGGCTTACCAGAAAGGCACTTTACCGGTCCAACCAATGGCAACGCATGGCTAAACATGCAGCCGCACAAACGGCTTATCCAGTTTATGCAAATCTACAATGACGGTAACGTGGGTATCACAAATTTATTACAACAACGACTAACAAAGTACCCATTTAATGAGAATACGGTTTAGCATACAATCATCACTAACGATCACTAACCTAATTCTACCTACGATGAAAACTAAAATCTCTGAAACTGTTTATCGTAACGCACTACGATGATCACTCAATCATTTTCTTCTGTGTCTGATAATCGAGTTTAACAACTTCTACTAGAAACACTATCACTCCTAAACGTCCTAAGCATAACTCGGGACACTTGATAACAATTCCCAGCGTATCACATGAATTTTAAAAACACACAGTAGGTAATTTTCACACGTAAAATCTTAAAATTGAATTTAATTTTACTAGTGGTGCCATCTAATAATCTGAGTACGAAACATTTTAATGTGCCATGTTAAAAATTTATGCACACAAAAAAAGCAGGTGTAATTGCAACTTCGAGATCGTCTGTGCAACTCAGAATTACAACGAGTAACAGTGTCACTTTTTACTTAGGCTCTGATCACGTTTAAACGAAAACCATTATGTATTATCAACACCACGAGTCGATAAAATAATGGCGCTAGTAATATACAGCACGGCAGTTCACACGTCTATTTAAGAAATAAAAGCTACAAGCTGTTCTACACAAAATCAGCACAGTCAGAAGCAATAGCTCCGCACAGTCTTACACTATGAACTTAGTATGTACGATTCGATTAGTTTACCAACTTTAGCGCCGCTGCCCTGCGAAGGACAGTCTAGACCGGTGCTTTTGTTCTAGATTTAGCAGAAAACCAACCAGCTGGGTGTTGGTTCTAAAACCAATATTACAACTGCACTAGAACAATAACTAGCACGTTTGACTCAGACGCACTTGCTTGGAATAATGCAAGTCAGCCTGTACGCTCACTCTCGTTACTATAACAGTCCACAAAGTAAGACCGAGAAAATATAATCTTTTTGCAAGCAAGCATAATATGATCACAAGGTTCGTGAGTGCGAGCCACCCTCGCATAAAGAAAATAAAAATAAACGCTTTCTTTTTAACTGGCGTATCAAATTAAAAATCTCCGTTCGCTATCTATGCTATAGCTAGGTCACTGTGGTAGTCGGACGCTAACTTAAAATACGGCAAAGGTCACAATTAAATCATTACTACCCACATTTTTTTTGTCTTTCTTCTTTAAGCTATTAATAAGAAGATTATTCATGAAATCATGCTATGGGAACCACGACACCGTAAAAGTCAAACAGTTCTACAACTCAGTGTTTCGTGTAGGAATCGAACCTACAACACTCAGTACGATGTGATGGCGATATCACCACAACGATTATGACATTTCCAAGGTTAAACTCGTAATGTTTTACTACTACTGCCACTAAACAAAATTGGCAGTACCAATAAAAAAATCAGACAAAATACCTCACCTCGGTGGCAGTTGCAAGCTCAGCTGATTCACCAACATAGCAGCGTTAGCAGTCGCCTTCAATCGCACCTTGTGGTCGCGCTGGTCCATGATGCCACTTCTGATAACGGAGGGTTCCTTGATTCTTGGCCGATATCAACACTACACATCACAGTTCGTTATAAGTTCACACCAAATCAAATCTAACAAAACTGACTATAACTATTTTGTATTACTGAACACGAAACGAGTGACAGTTTCTAGGTACTTGTTGCCCGCCCGGAGTCTCCAAGAGAAGTGATAGTCGTCGTTGCTCCGTTGAACGTCAACCGTCATCCCCCCTCTTCGACTGTAGCGAACGTGACGCGTAGACTCTGTCGAAGCGCACAATCCTCGCACTTCCGTTTCGTAGTCAATTGACGTCCTGTACTGATGACCATTCCGATAAATATATATTAATTAATCTATCCCAGTATTCTGTTTTTTCACCTAATGTGGCTAATGCACTCAGTTTTTTCTGAACAGTGTCAAGTAATTGTCTAAAACACACCGAGGATTTCTCAATATTATTTAAGGTGTATGTATAATGCATAAATGTGATTTCCTGTCAGCTGTCGTTTATCATATCTTTCACACAACAGTTTCCACGCTAACTCAAAGTTGTCACCTGTAATTTCTTATGATTTTATTACTAATGATGCACTGCCCAACAGTGAGGAACGCAAGTCGTGAAGTTTTGATTGTAATCTAATGTTCTAAGTGTAATGAAATATGTCTCTGTACTCAAACCAATCCTGATGATCACCCGAGAAGTGTGGCAAGTGAAACAATAGTGGGTAGTTAAACAAATGATTTGGTCCCACCTGAATGATCCTTGTCTGACTCTAGATTAGTTACCGGCTTGTCATTGAACTGAATAAGCCGGGAAACCTGTACCAGTTTCTGGTTCTGGTTCATCGGTGAACTCTGAGATTTCAGTGTTCAATTCAATTAGTGCCTGAACGTCCTGGAAGAAATTATGTATTGTTTTAAACTCCAAAGGTCTGTTTTTGAATTCAATGACTTGGATATCTGTAAATTTTTGTTGTGCAGAATGAGGTAAATGATTTTTTAAATAATGTGAGTTTCCTTTTGACAATGCCACGTTGGCTGATTAATTCTGTATCATCAGGTTTATTACCTTTAGTGGCCATTGCTGTGAATTAAGGACACACAATGTTGCAAAAGAAATAAGACAAATATGAGCAGGCAAATGTTATCACAGAATTTGTGTAAATAGTCGTGCAATACTTAAATTATAGCAGCAAGCGGCAGAAAGCAAGGCTGTGCAAAGCTTGGGTGCACAGCTAACACGTGGCGGGCGAAGGCTGAAAAAAGGGCTAATTTTATGAGAGGGATTGACATGAGAAGTTATGAAATGTTAATATTTTCTGAAATTTTTTGCTTATTTTTGATAAAAATTAATTTGTACTTAGTTTGATAACATAATTATCATGAATATATAAGTCTGAAATGTCTGATTCAATAATTGCTTTGTAAAAGCAATGATAACACTCTGATAATGCTTTTGCCCGACTCGGGAATCGAAACCGGGACCTCCGATCAGCAGTCGCATACGCTATCCACTGGATCACGGAGGCAGTACAATCGTCCTACTTCCTTTTATTAAATAAAATAATGGGACAGATGATTGAAAAGTTACTTTACTACGAGGTGAATATCAATATTATAAAAAGAGAAGATCTATAATAATAGTACGATGTTATACCTGTTTGTGTTTTAGCAATAAGATACCAATTCTGTGATTTTGTTAATATGTACAAAACCCTCTACCTCTACTCTCACTAATACTTAATTTAATATAAAAATATAATGTTGCTCAGGTTCTTTTGCCGACAGATCGTAAGGGGCGTATGGGCACCAGTGTTATTGCACGGGGCGTATGGGCACATATTCCTAAAACGGGGCGAATCTTGAAGGGCGTATGGGCTCGCACCCGTTTCCACTACTACGCCGCGACTAAAATAAAAGATAGTACAATGCGTGACAGCTGGAAAGGAGGGTTATAAAGCTCATTTAGTTAATAACGAACTTAAAAGAGGATACTCAAAAGAAAAATTTCTAACGAAAATATTGGGAATTGTAAACAAAAGCGTTTTGAGTGCGGCTGATACGATGCTGCTTGCCTTCTTGGAGGTTAAAACTTTGCTTTATTCTATGATAGTTGATTATAGCTAAGGATAAAAATAAATAATAAAACTGTAGTGTGCCATGTAAAATTTCTGGTGCATCTTGCTAGAACGCACATACATAATTATGTAATAGATATCTATACAATAACCTGCATGTAGCTATCGTTTTTTCATTACGCGGTGATATCGAGTTAAATCTAATTCTTGTATGGTCTTGTTTCCTAGCTCGGCTGGTGTTGCTAATTCGTAAGTCTCATTACGCAGAATGGCTACTACCAGATTTATCCATAACTTATAGTCATCATCCTATAAAAATTTACTGAAGTTTTACGTTTGAGGGTTTTGTATATGGCTGTTTAATTTGTGGTTTTTTAGGGACCTACGTTCAAACACTCACCTATTTTCTAGGTAGTCATCATCATACATGGATTTTATAGGTATTAACTCTTAGCCCGAATTTCGTGCCGCAGGTGGTGGTATTTCATTGTAGATGGTGACATCAATTTTATAAAATCTCGCCCTTAATAGCGCATAATTTATTGTATTGAAGAGTTGTAAAGATCGCCAAATGTTCGGCCAAGTTATTGTGGCATGGATTTTCAAGAATAATGTTAAGCGGTCGGAGCAAATTTTCCTGTTCATCGATATATAATTACGTACTAACGTATATGTCAATGGGTTTAGAGCTGAATGTATGCGATTAGTTTTGACAGTTTTCATGTCGAATTCTTATGAATTAGTAAAATAATAAGCGTTTAGTGCAAAAAAATGATTACGGCCGAGTGTTCCTTTATTCAGTTGTACTGATTAAAGCTTTTTCTGGTTTTATTTGTAAATACCGCTTACCGCGTGCCTCAGAGTGTACGTTAATCCGTCGGTCCCGGATGTCATGAAGATCTTTGATAGTTGTTATTCCCTATAAAAACAATCAAAGATTTGATTTCTCTAATTCCAAAAAAAAATTCGTTTAGCTGCAAACGAGCCCAGTTTCCAGTAAACCTAAGGCCAAACGCTAAAAGTTGCGGGTATGGATCTAAGTAACAGCTGTTTTGCGCACGGTCAGATTTATGTGGCTCTGTCACATGTTAGCGATTCTAAGAACCTTAATGTTTCCATCCCACGTCTAATATAGTGTGCGACGAAGCTTTATTTATTATTAGGTGTAAATGGAATAGTAAAATTACTATTTATATTTCTCTCACCATTGTCACTCAATGTGGCCAACATAAATCTGTACACATATCAAATAGGTCAGACAGGATCAACACCTGAACGGAAATTGAGAATTTAGTCTGTCCACTAGCTAACACTTATAAAGGCGTCCAAGAAGAAGTTTAACAGTCGGAGCAAATTTTCCTTTTTAGCGCTGTATATCATTAGTTGCGACAGTTTTCATGTCGAACTCTTATGAATTAGTAAAATAATATAAGTTTAGGGCAAAACAAATAATTTACGGCCGAATGTTACTTCATTCAGTTTTACTGATTAAAGCTCATCCTGGTTTTAATTTAAGTACCACTTACCCCGTGCCTCAGAGAGTACGTTAATCCGTCGGTTCTGGTTGTCATGCAGATCTTTGATAGTTGTTATAGGGAGTGAGTACCTTCTAAATAAACTGGACCTAGTCTAAGCCATGGCATATCGTTATCCCTTGGGGTAGCGGAGGTCAGACAGGCAGTCGCTCTAAGGAAAAGCTGATATTCAGCTGAATCCGGTTTAAGCGCAAGGATTTCTGTTGTGAAATAATTATTGCAATTATAGGCAGAATAACTTTCAGTTCTTTTTGAAGGCAGTGAAAGCCGAGTGGAGATACCAACAGACTGCCATGCAGAGGGTATCGGGTTCGATTCCACGGCGCGCACCTATGACTTTTCGGAGTTATATGCGTATTGAATTATTAATTATCGCTTGTCCCGTGCCTCGGAAAGCACGTTAAGCCGTTGGTCCCGGTTGTCATGAAGATCTTTGACAATCGTTACAGGGCGTCAATACCTTCTAAATAACTGACACTAGTCTAAACCATAGAATATCGCTATCTCTTCGGGTTGCGGAGGTCAGAGAGGCAGTCGCTCTGTGGAAAAGCTAATATTCAGCCAAATCCGGTTAGACTAGTAAGCGGTCCCCAGATTGAAACTGGGATAACGCTAAGAGGATGATGAACTTTCACTTCTTTGTCACCTTCTTAACATTGCCCACGGTTGTGATATATCCCCATAAGATTCTCTTATTATTCCAAGAAGAACCTGAACTCGCCAAAATGTCAAGTCATTATGACATAAATGAGTTAAAGCTGAAACTGGATTACAAATCAACACTGCACTACGTTTTAAGTTCTCTAACCGAAATCTCATATTATAATGCAGATGTTGATGCTAATTAAAACGGTGAGGATGTTTCACAGATGGCACTAAGGATCATGACATATAGTATTATGATACACGTATTATTATATCGTACAATATATTTACTTTCACTCTATTGACTATGTAAGTTTTCGATGGTCTAGCTTGTGGAAACGGCCCTTCGTCATATTCATCTGTAGTCGATACCGACTGCTCCTCTGGGATCTGCACTGTTTCAGCGCTGCAGCAAACTTAACACGCTAAGTTGACTCATTAATTATTTAAATATACTAAATCAATCTTCGCACACATTTATATGTTATATTCCGCCTGGATAGTTTAACGACCGCCAAATTTGTGACCGGTATTTCTAGCCAGACTGCCATTATTGAAACAACGGTATTATTTAGGCTAAACTTTTACCAGATAATGCTATTTAACTAGACAGTAATTTCGAAAGCTATTTCTTGTCAGCGGTTCGTCGGTGGGTCCACTCACTCAAGTACTTTTTAGCATTGCCGTTTATTCGGTGTCGCGATATTTATAGGTTCTGCAGCGGCGGAATATTTAGTCCTGTTTTAAATGTTGTGTTATTTTAAGTAAGAAGATAGTGCCTTTAGCTCCGCATTGTCGCAACATAAGCAGTCTATAACTCTTCTGCAGACTTTTAACGATCTAGATTTTTTGTTACCAGACTATACATTTATATGGCATAGATTTCTTGTATGATCTTATTTCCTAACTCGGCTGGTGTTCTTGGGTGTTGATGGTCATTCTCAAGTCTCATCCGCCTGTCTGACTACTAGAAGATTTATGATATTATGTAGTCATCGTCTTTTTAAAAATTGACGTTATTATATTGTACATATTGGTTTCAACTTAGGGGTAGTGCACTGATCAGTCTAGTACTCTACTCAAAAGTTGTGACGATCGCTGAAGTTTCACGCCAGGTAGCTTATTATTGTGACGTAAATTTTACGGTACTACGTTTAAAAACGCAATGATTTTGTCTTAACACGTTTGGGGAAATTGTATTGCGCTATTAACATGTAGTATTATTGGACAAACCATGCACTCTATACTCCAGATAGTCGATAACAGACTGATCTTTTAAAGATTTTATCTCATAGCCCGAATTTTGTGCGTCGTGTGATGGTATTTTATTGTAGATGGTAACATCAGATTAACAAAGTTTCACCCTTGGCGAACTATGTATTCTGTGCCTTGGCAGCGCATAATTCATTATATTGAAGAGTTGTTAAGATCGTCAAATGCTCGTGCCAGTAAATACGACATACAATTTTTATACGATAACCTATTCGAAGTTATTGCTATTTCATTAGGCGGTCATTTCAAATAGTAGCTGTTTCTTGTAGGAACTCAATTAAAAACGCCGCTGCTATTATTCTGCTGACCCTTTCACTCAAGACGATCTTGCCGTATTTGTCTTGCAGTAATAGTTATTTATATTAGAAGAAAACAACGTATTCCACTTTGTTCAAAATAATTATTCTTATCATCAATTTACGATACGATCAAACTTTCTTTATTACAATAGATCGTGGAGTATACCTACTGGGGAAACCACGTTAATAAACATGTGCCAAGTACATTACCTCGTAGGTGGTGCGGAAATGTGTGCATATTATGTAAAATTTCAATTTTGTAATAATAAGAACCGCGATATCTCACTAATAGTAAGAAGTGCTAGAAAAAGTCAGTCTTACGCTAGTACCATTACAGATAATATTACTATGTCCTCCAACCACCCACAATGTTGACCAGATCACTCAACTAATAGTGGAGTTCAGGAGAAGTTAATACCTTCCTGCAACGTTTTAGAGTCGGAGAAGATGATTTATTTCATATTAATAGGTGCAATGTGATGTGCCCGTTAACGGCAATAGGCTCGCCCCCTATTACGTGGGACCTAAAAATTCACGGCGAAATGTGGGTGTAATATTTACACCTCTGCCTACCCCTTCAGGGATACAGGCGTGAGACTATAAAAAAATAGGTATAAGGAGTTGAACTCAAGAACAATGTGTAAGTATGTCTTTAATTGGGACAGATTTCATGTCAATTTCCAATGAATTAGTGAAATTTTACGCCTTTTGTTCAACAATTTTCATTTCGCCGCAATATAACTTCAAGTTTTACTAATCAAAGATCAACTTTACTGGGTGATAAACTGATAATATCATTGCGTGAGACGAGTTTTGCTCTAAAGATGTAATTTCGATCCAAAGTTATTCCATTTAATGTTTCCATGTCGCCTTCAGCAGTGTTTTACTGATTCTTTTAATATCATAGCTGATATACTTGGTATGATATACTCCTTCTCTAATTATTCTCTCGCCGGGATTTTTTGTGATATAAATATTTCTTGTAGGTATTTGCTCTGATAAGAGTAAAAGTTTTTAGTGTTCATACATTCTCATGTTCTTCTGGATAACCAGAAGAACAGTCTAACTAATAGTCAACCATAAGGTTGAAATATTTTTCATGTGAATCTGGAGGACAAACGAGTTCACGGCATTTTAGCTATAGGTGTCGCTATTTTATGAGCCATTTAAAATATAGTGAGTGTTCGATAGCTGCCGATGTTTCGCTGATTAAATTTACTAAGAGATTTTCTTGTATCACAAAGATGGCTTCCTAAACCGAAATCATGAACACTGACTAAGATGCAACTATTGCTGCACTGGTTAATATAACAATATCATTTGTACTCTTCGAATTGTTCTAATCAAATGTTTCACTGGTAGTATTCCGCAGTTAATATTATACCAATATATAAATTAGAAGAGTTTGTTTGTTTGTTTGGTTGTTTGGTTGGACGCGCTAATCTCAGAATCTCAGGAACTAGTGATCCGATTTGAAAAATTATTTCTCTGTTAGTTAGCCCATTTATCGAGGAAGGCTATAGGTTAAATAACATCGCGCAATGAGTGACGGGAACCAAGCAGTAGCCTTAAATAACGCGGGTGTAACCGCAACTTGTAGCTCAGAACGTAATATGATTATGTTAGTAAAGGCTTCCGTAAATTTATTACAGCAGCGCTCGTCGCTGTTTGTCTGTTGTGGACTTAGAACGAGGTTTCTTCACATAAAGTCTCAACAGTTATATTCTTAACTGTATTGGTTTGTAGATACAAATAACATAATTTTCTTTCTTTCATTCTTTCAACAGACACTGATGTATTTTAACAGGGGTCATATTATCTTCTATATTTGACGACCGGGTAGCGAAGGCGGTGGTGTCAGCGCTCAAGGCAATTGTTTGTGCGTGTGAACATGAATGTTTGTCTTGGTACACTTAATGTTGTAGACTTTTGTTAATCATGATTGTGACACCCACATGTGTGGCAATCGATATATTGTAATGAACTCTCTTTCTTTCCGAGTGATTAAAGCACAAATATTTTGCCAAATAGTTCAATGGTGTAATGTGGAGCAAATACTTATATCTTTTAGAGTTTTCAAGATTTCCCAAGAGCAGTGCAGGTTTTTGCTATAGGTCGATACTTGATGATGTTTTTCTGATTAAAGACCAAGTCTCAATTCACCTGACTGAATACTAGCAGATTTACGTGTAAGGGTTTTATCATCATCCTATTAAAATGTGATGATATTTGATTGTACAGCTATTGGCTTCAGCTTCACGGAGTCGTTTACATAGCAGCTTAAAATTCTACTAAGGATTTGTGACTGTGTATATAAAGAGTTCGGCAGAAATTAAGTAAAGTAGCAAAAATAATGTCAAATATATGAAGATGTTCCCATACCTTTTCCTTCATACGTTTTTGCACAGTTTGGGTCGAGGATCCTTAAAACTGTTTCGGTTCTTAAACTCCTCAGCCGTTACTTAATAACTATAAGGAACAAAGGACAAAAGTCAGTAATGTTTACAGTCAGTACAATCAGTATTGTGTAACGGAGAGAATCAAAATCTAGCGTATTGTTAGTACAAGGTTTCCCACGCTAAGCATCATTATAATAAGACATGAAATCTATGAATTCTAGGCCAATTCCTCCTTTCAAATGAGAGGCCTAGTCCAGCAGTGGACTGTTAAAGGCTGATGATGATGATATAATCTATGACAGTGTATCGACTGATGGTTTACCGATTAAAGTGCAATATTTTGTTAATTGATTGAACTAAGCAGGTCAAACCTAATTCCATATGTGTTTGACATTGGAATGAGCTGTATGTTTCGTGAATTATTACATTTCAAAGCTATTAAGCTTCTTCGAGGTCACTTTATAGTCATAGTGGACAGTGGGTACATGTACGATATTCTTAACACATGGATAGCGTTTATTGCGTTAGTATTGTTCAGCTAAAGATAACAGCACAAAAATTAAGTAACTCCAGTTTAAGAGATGGTTATTGTGACAACGTTCTTGGCGACTTTTCAATCCGAAACTGGTTTCAGCTTGGATACATATTTTGCATTACCGTAAATGACTCTTAAATTTTTTGTAGACAGTCTCACACCCGACGTAAAACTATTCAGAGTTATAAATACATCATGTCTTTAAGCAAGTGACGGTTACAGCTATAGTCTTCGTGACATTTCACCGATTACAGATCAATAAAATTTCATTATAGAATTGAAGCGCGACAAGTGTAGAGCTTATCTATGGGCAGTATTAGATAGCGCGCTTCAGAAAACACGCCTACTTACATGATAGTAACAAATCTGGTTCCGTAGTAGAGGTATCCACTAAACATACCCATTATCTTCACCTCACCCTATACCACTATCACTATTTCACCAGCACAAATAAATTTGTTTTCCAAAGTGTTTGTATGAACGACAAAGTTATATTTGCGGATTTTGCATATGTGCTGTATCTCAAAAACTGCTCAGTACATTTCGTTCCAACTGATTTTCTTTGGAAATTTTTATTTACAATCTGCATCATATACAGGTTGTCACAAGACCCATCACCAAGCCGAAGTCTATTCGTTTTGGACACCATGCCAAGTCATACTAAGCGAAAAGAAAACCTGGGAAACGGTATATTTTATAAGGAAACACATTTTTAATCCGCAATTAAAAGTACGCGCGTACAATTTTCGAAATCCCTACTTATCAGTCACACTGCGCATGTACAGCTGTACATGCGCAGTGTGACTCCCCCTCCTCTGTCTGCAATTTATTGATTTTCTCCTCGTTGTTACCAGTACTAGACGCCCTTTCGGCGATCACAGTCGCACACCTGTAGCAGTGATTTTATGCCATTTATAAGTCCAAAATAAGTGCAACACATTTTTTTCTTGTACCTAGTATTTATTTGGAAATATATCATACGTATTAAGTGTGTGTCGTGAAAAATATTCTATATCTTTTTAAATATTTGAAATAATTGCATCAATTTCAACTCTCGAATCTATTATAATTGTCAACGTCTGTTGTGATTTCAACTCCATTTGGTATTAAAATTTCCTTAGCTGCTTCACTAACTGGTTCCGACTTCCTTTGTGGTTTTGGTCTCCTGTTGCTTCTTGATCTGACGTGAGAAGCAACCTATTCAAAATATCTTGGTTGCAATATTTTCGAGAAGATTTTCGTGCAGCATTGTATTGTATTGTAGACACTTGCGGTTTCTCAAACAGTTTTCGACTTGAATTTTCTTGGGCTCTCCTGACTGCTGCAGTTGGTGTATCTTGCTTTGAAAACGTCAACATTAAGACAAAGCTGTGATCTTGACTTTTTCTGTTGTGTCAATTTATTTTTAGTATGTGGTGTTATTTTCCTTCTCTGGTTATTTTGAAAAAAATATGAAATCTCTTGGTTTCGTTCATAAGGTAAAGTTTATTCGCCTTCGATTTGTATCTTGCTTTACAAAATTCAACTTTTTTACAAATTCTACATCTGAAATATTGTGGACTATTCAAAATAAATATTAACGCAAAATAACCTTCATTCCAGAAGTAAACATTGTTTATAGTGATGTTATTCATTTGGTGATCATAGTGATGTTTAGTAAATTGGTATTAACTAAAAAAACTGCAAAAATAAAATAAACTTTAGGAACATAAATTCCTATGGGCCTAATTAAACGGTAGTTATATAAATCTATGAAAGAATTAAATATACCTTCAAAAGCCTGATAAAAAAAATATAAAACATCTGTTAAAATGTTCGTTGGAATTTACTATTGCATTTTAATACGGTTTAAAAAATGAGAAATATTCACGCTATACTTAATAGTATACTCTTTACATATAAATAAAATTGAAGTGTATGTCTGTGATTTAAAAATAATTATGTTTGTTTAAGTGTCTGTCGGCCTGTCCGTCGCTCTGTCAGTCTGTCGGTCTGTCTGTCGCTCTTTCGGTTTGTCGGTCTGTCTGTCAGCCTGTCAAAAATATCATTACAATAAATATCATGAAAAATATTATAGATTTACTCACATAAAAATATTTACAATAATGTGCTAAAATTATTCTAGAGACCAATATTTTTTTAAATATTTAAAATAAACTTTAGAATTGAGGAAACTGAATCTCTTTTATGAAAGGAATCATAACTTGAATCAGTTTCGTATCCGTCATTGTCAGCTTCTGTTGGGATTTCAACTCCACTTGGTATTAAAATGTCCTTAGCCGCTTCACTAAATGGTTTCGAGTTCCTTTGTGGTTTTGCTTCTCATGCTGTTTCTTGATCTGACGTAAGAAGCATCCTATTCAAAATATCTTAGTATCATTACTGTCGAGAAGATTTTCAAGCAGAATAGAACTGCCAGGTACTTTTTGGCTTTTTCTGAGAGAGTCTTGATAGGCAAGTAAGGTATGTTGAACGACAAGGCATACATGCAATTAAAGTATTTTGTGAATCATAGGTGAAAGCCTTGCTATCTCAATACAAAAATGTATATCGATCAACATTGACTTTGAA
This sequence comes from Euclidia mi, assembly GCA_944739405.2. Lineage (NCBI taxonomy): Eukaryota > Metazoa > Arthropoda > Insecta > Lepidoptera > Erebidae > Euclidia > Euclidia mi. The sequence continues at coordinate 56,036,459 of OX123199.2, forward strand.
AGCACTTTATATTTTCTTATTCATATATTATAGAAAATGCTTCAATTATCAATTTTACATTAATTCCAGTATTTTTCTGAAGACACTTGCAGTTTCTCAAACAATTTTCAACTTGAATTTTCTTGGTCTCTCTTGACTGCTGCAGTTAGTGTATCTTTCTTTGAAAACGTCAACAATAAGACAAAGCTGTGATCTGATTTATACCTTAAATAAGTTAAATTAACGCGATTAAGAATTTGCTAATTTATGTTGTATGATGTATACAAATCGCGAAGGTTTAAAATCGATTAAAACAATAAATCTCTTGGTTTCGTTCAAAAGGTAAACCTTATTCGCCTTCTGTTTGTATCTTGCTTCACAAAAGCCAGCTATTTTCCAATTCGACATCTGAAATATAGTGTACCATTCAAAATAAACATTACCGCATGATAAAGTTAATTCCAGAAGTAACGATTGCTTATAGTGATGTTTTTAATTTGATGGCCATAGTGATGTTTTGTACATTGGTATTAACGAAAAAATATAAAAGAAATAAGCGAATAAATTTAGGCACCTAAATTCATACGGAACTAATTAATGGATAGTTATATTAGGTAATCTATGAAACAGCCTGGAATAAAAAATCTAAAACACCTGTTAATATGTTCGTTGGGATATACGATTGCATTTTAATACGGTTTAAATAAATGACAAATATTCACGTAACACCTGCTGTACTACAATTTTTGTTATTTATTATGTTAATGTTTAACAGTTTAACATTTTGGTGCCAATTCGAACGGTAGCGGTGTGTCACTGATTAAAGACCACAACGTATCATATTATCTTACACCTATTATTTAACTCTATTGGCAATAAAGGTATTTGATGGTTTAACTTGTGGAGATGGCTCTTTTTAATATTTATCTGTAGTCGATACCGACTGCTCATCTAGGATCATCACTGTTTCAGCGCTGCAACAAAGTTAGGCCGCTAAGTTCACTAATTTATGAATAAGAAAAAAAAAACAATCTACGCACCCATTTATATGCTATATTCCACCGGCATAGTTTTAAAGTTCTTCAAAATTTTTGCCAGCCTGCAAGTAATAATTTTATGGCAAAAATTTTCACACGATAACGACGATTGAGCGCTTCTTTTGGGCGGTTCTATGTTGGGTATTTTTTTAAAAGGGCAATCATGTCGAGAAGAAGATATTTCTTGTATGGTCTTTTATCCGAACTCGATCGACGTTCTGCGGCTGATTCTAATTCTCGTGTCTTATCTTGGTTTGAGTGTTGTAGCCCATAATTCTACTGAAAAGTTGTGAAGATCGCTAAAATTTCTCACCAAGCTACTTTACTATGGCTATTATTTTTATACGGTTACTACGTTTAATCACAAAGATTTTATCTTAGCAAGTTCGAGGGAATTATTTTGAGCTGTTCAATATGTGGTATTTCTGGACCACGTCCAAAACCTCGCTTTTTCTCTAGATAGTCGATATCATACTGCCCCTTTAATGATATTATCCCTTAGCCCGAATTTTGTTCCTCAACAGATGGTATTTCATTTTAGATGGTGACATTAGATTAAAAAGGCTTACCCTTAGTAGCGCCTTATTAATTCTATTGAAGAGTTGTAAACATCGCCATGTGCTCGAGCCAGTAATTGTGACATAGATTTTCAAGAATAATGTTTAACAGTCGGAGAAAATTTTCCTGTTCTGGGCTGTATATGTATATGTCATTAGTCGAGACAGTTTTCATGTTGAATTCTTATGCATTAGTAAAATAATATGCGTCTAGTGCCAAAAAATCATTCCTTCGGAATATAACTTCATCCAGTTTTACTGATTAAAGCTCATATTGTAATGCTAATAGTGGAAAGTTAATGTTCATCCGAATCCGGTTTAAGCGCATGGATTTTTGTTCTGTAATAATTATTGCACTTATAGTCAGAATTACTTGGCCCTGTGATATATCGCCATAAGATTCTCTTATTATTCCAAGAAGGACCCGGTGCTCGCTTAAATGTCAAGTCACTATGACATAAATAAGTTAAACCTTTACCTGGATTACAAAACACTATCATAAGTTTTTTGTCATCTAACAGAATGCTTAGAATATGAGCTTAATGCAGATTTTGGTGCCAATTCGAACGGTGACGGTGTTTCACTGATTAAAGACCACGACATATCATATTATCTTACACCTTTTATTTAACTCTGTTTGCAATTAAGGTATTTGATGGTTTAACTTGTGGAGATGGCTCTTTTTCATATTCATCTGTAGTCGATACCGACTGCTCATCTAGGATCATCACTGTTTCAGCGCTGCAACAAAGTTAGCCCGCTAAGTTCATTAATTAATTAATTAGAAAAAAAAAACAAAATCAATCTACGTACCCACGTATATGCTATATTCCACCGGCATAGTTTTAAAGTTCTTCAAAATTTTTGCCAGTCTTCAAGTAATAATTTTATGGCAAAGATTTTCACACGATAACGACGATTGAGCGCTTCTTTTGGGCGGTTCTATGTTGGGTATTTTTATAAAAGGGCAATCATGTCGAGAAGAAGATATTTCTTGTATGGTCTTTTATCCGAACTCGGTCGACGTTCTGCGGCTGATTCTAATTCTCGTGTCTTATCTTGGTTTGAGTGTTGTAGCCCATAATTCTACTGAAAAGTTGTGATGATCGCTAAAATTTCTCACCAAGCTGCTTTACTATGGCTATTATTTTTATACGGTTACTACGTTTAATCACAAAGATTTTATCTTAGCACGTTCGAGGGAATTATTTTGAGCTGTTCAATATGTGGTATTTCTAGACCACGTCCAAAACCTCGCCTATTCTCTAGATAGTCGATATCATACTGGCCCTTTAATGATATTATCCCTTAGCCTGAAGTTTGTTCCTCAACAGATTTTATTTTATTCTAGATGGTGACATCAGATTAAAAAAGTCTTACCCTTGGTAGCGCCTTATTAATTCTATTGAAGAGTTCTAAACATCGCCATATGCTCGAGCCAGTAATTGTGGCATAGATTTTCAAGAATAATGTTTAACAGTCGGAGAAAATTTTCCTGTTCGGGGCTGTATATGTATACGTCATTAGTTGAGACAGTTTTCATGTTGAATTCTTATGCATTAGTAAAATAATATGCGTCTAGTGCAAAAAAATCATTACGGCGGAATATAACTTCATCCAATTTTACTGATTAAAGCTCATATTGTTATGCTAATAGTGGAAAGTTAATGTTCATCCGAATCCCGTTTAAGCGCATGGATTTTTGTTCTGTAATAATTATTGCACTTAATGTCAGAATTACTTGGTCCTGTGATATATTGCCAAAAGATTCTCTTATTATTCCTAGAAGGACCCGGTGCTCGCTTAAATGTCAAGTCACTATGACATAAATAAGTTAAACCTGTACCTGGATTACAAAACACTATCATACGTTTTTGTCATCTAACAGAAAGCTTAGAATATGAGCTTGATGCAGATTTTGGTGCCAATTCGAACGGTGACGGTGTTTCACTGATTAACGACCACGACATATCATATTATCTTACACCTATTGTTTAACTATATTGGCAATTAAGGTATTTGATGGTTTAACTGTGGAGATGGCTCTTTTTCATATTCATCCGTAGTCGATACCGACTGCTCATCTGGGATCATCACTGTTTCAGCGCTGCAACAAAGTTAGCCCGCTAAGTTCACTAATTAAATAAATAAAAAAATAAATCAAGCTACGCAACCCTTTATATGCTACTAGCTGTGCCCGCGACTCTGTTCGCGCCAAATCAAATCAAATCAAATCAAAATCATTTATTCATCTAGGTCACAAGGTGACGCTTATGAACGTCAATTTTAAAATTAAATTACTTAATGCTTCTACATTTACATTTACTGCCTCGTTCGCAACGCAATAGGTAGAGCCACGAGAAAGAACGGGCAATAAAACTCGAGGCCACTCTTTTAAATCGCCAATATTATGGTACATATTTCATTTTTGTAAGGAGCTGCAACTGTTACACATTGTACTAAATTACTTGTAAATAGTAATTAGTTACAGACATAATACTTAAGCAATTAATGTAGTTACTAAATGATGTGTTTTAGTTTGCCTTCCAATGCGAATATTGTGTAACAGGAGCATCCACTTACGACTTATAATGAATACAACTCGTGACCATGTTCAGAACTATGGTGGAAATGTATGTTACAGAAGTGACGGTATATACACAAAATTACAAAAACTTTAGTTCACAGACCATGATAACGAGTTATCTTCATCTTACAGTACAGTAAATTAAAAAAAAAATTGTGGAACAACAATGCAAATGTAGATGTAGTAAGTAGAATGACCTAATTATGATAAACGAATAATAATTTAAAAGAACTAGAAATGTTATATAATGATAAACTGAAAAATGCTAAGTATCTATATAAATTCTAAATAAGTAGTAGATCATGAGTTGTCTAGTGTAAGTGACCATCTATCCTTGTCACTGAAATAATCATTAATAGTATAATAACCTTTCTTAATAAGACAGTCTTTTATTTTAGCTTTAAATGTACTAAATGGTAATTCTAAAAGACTAATTGGTATTTTATTGTATATACGAATACCTAGCCCTACAAAAGAATTATTAACTTTATGTAAACGATGACAAGGGGCATATAACCTATGCTTGTTTCGAGTATTTATATTATGTATATCGCTTTTTGAGGTAAATAAACTTATATTTTGCCTAATGTACAAAATATTAGCAAATAAAAATTGCGAGGCTACTGTAAGAATTCCTATAGACTTAAAGCGTTCCCTAAGAGTATCTTTAGCACCTAACATGTATATTGCTCATACCGCTCGTTTCTGTAGAACGAAGATATTCTGAATATCCGCTGCTTTGCCCCATAACAAAATACCGTAGGACATAACACTGTGAAAATAGCTAAAATATACTAAACGAGCCGTGTCGATGTCAGTAAGTTGCCTAACTTTTCTGACGGCATACGCAGCAGAGCTGAGCTTTCCTGCTAGACATGCTATATGTGCACCCCATTGTAACTTATTATCTAATGTAATACCTAAGAACACTGTAGAGTCTACTGTGTCAAGTTCCTCCCTATCTAGCATAATATTAGGTCCCAGTTGTCTAACGTTAGGTAAAGCAAATTTAACGCATTTCGTTTTCCTAGAATTAAGTACTAGGTTGTTTGCTGTAAACCATCGTGTAACTTGTAATAGTGCATTATTTACATCATCAAATTGTAATTTCTATTCCTATCTACTTTAAAAATAAGTGACGTATCATCTGCAAAAAGTACGACATCACAAATGTTTTTTAAATAAAACGGTAAGTCATTAATATATACTAGAAATAGAAAAGGACCTAAAATTGAGCCTTGTGGAACGCCTAGCTGTATAGGTAATTTAGAGGATGTAGTCCCATTTACATCGACACACTGAAATCTTTGCCGCAGGTACGAATCGACAACACTAAGTGCGGTTTTCTCTACGCCGTAGTGGCGGAGGTTACGCAGTAGTGTGTCATGCTGAACGCAGTCAAATGCTTTAGATAGGTCACAGAACACTCCAATAGCATTCTTTGATGACTCCCAAGCACTATAAACGTGTTTTATGAGAGCAACACCCGCATCAGTAGTGGATCTACCTTTAGTAAACCCGTATTGATCTTTGTGAAGCAGACTATTTAAATTGAAGTGGCTTAATAGCTGCTTTAAAAGAATCTTTTCAAATATTTTACTAAATGCCGGCAAGATAGATATGGGCCTAAAATTATTAATTTCATTTTTACTGCCAGATTTGAATAAGGGTATAATTTTACTTAATTTCATCAAATCCGGAAATACGCCTAGGTCAAAGCATTGATTAAAAATTATAGATAGGTAAGGCGCAACAGTCTCAACTATAGTACCTAAAATTTTAATTGAAATGCCTCAAAAGTCGCCGGTATTTTTAATATCAATTGAATTATATGCGATCAATATATCTCACGAGGTAACGTGCTCGAATCTAAACACGCTCTTGCATTCAGGTACACTGCTAAGCAAAAAATTTCCAGCGTCTAAAGATGATGATTGTAAAGAGCTAGTAGTTGTTAAAGGTATGCTCGCAAAGAAACTATGGAACATATGCGCTACTTGAGTTTTGTTAGTGACTAATAAATTGTTTTCTTTTAGTTCAAATTGGTTTTCCCGTGGTCGAGCTCTTCCTGTTTCATTATTTATAATGCTCCACGTTTCTTTAATTATATTTGTTGAATGCTTAATTTTACTACTAATAAATTTAGATTTTGCCATAATACAAACTTGTTTAAAAAATTTTGAGTACTATTTTACATAATCTCGAAAAGGTGTGTCAAATCTATGTTGTTTCATACCATATAATTCAAATAACTTGGCTCTACTTTTGTATATACCTATAGTGGCCCACTGGTTAAAAGATCCCATAGTACCCTTTAATGTGACAGTTTTACTCTTAAAAGTATTTTGAAATTCATTATTTACTAGTCCAAAAAGTGAGTTATAAATTGTATTTGGATTTTGTGAGTTTAATATTGAGGTATTGAGTTTAGCAATAATATTATTTTTGAAACGTATTAGACGATTGGTAGTCTGAGGCCTACATTCTACTATACGTGATTTATCATATGTTGAACAGGGAAAACTAGCTATCTGTCCACGGTGATCAGAAGGGAGAGAACTAATTACTACTGGGTTTGTGGCAGCACAAGAACTAAATATGTTATCCAAACAAGTGGAAGATGTTGCAGATACTCTAGTAGGTTCACAGAATAGGTTACTTAAATTAAATGACTTGAAGAGATTCAGAAATCTAATACACTGTGAAGAATTCTCTAAAATATTAATATCAAAATCGCCACATACTATAATATTCTTATTACTACATTTAATTTTATTGATAGCATCTTCCATAACAGTCTCAAATAGATTATAGTCACCAGAAGGAGGTCGATATACACAAATTACTATATATAGGTCTAGTTCCACACAGGACAACTTAGTAGTGCACTCAATAGATAAATTAACAATATCTTTACGTTCCTTACATTTTAATAAATTTGAAGTTATTATGAGAGAACCGCCTCTAATAGCCTGCATTCTTATATACGAACTCTGCACTGTATAATATTCATTTATAACAATAAGCTCATGATTCTTTAACCAATGTTCAGTTAAGCACAAAACCTTAACATCATATTTTTCTAGAAATAAACTTAACTCTAATTCATTGCCAGATAGGCCCTGCATGTTTTGATGTACTATATTCAAATACTGCAGCCTAACTGTTGTCCTATCTTGGAGTTTAAATCACAAGACGTGTCAATAAAAACGTTGTTAGTACAAGTACTAACCCTATCAAATAAATTGTAAACACAAGGGTCTTTTCCTTGCTGTAAATTGTATGCTAATAGTTTAGCAATCTGTCGCTTAATATAAAATGGCAGATACATTGTATCTTTTGTTAAAGTAAAATTACTAATAAATTTATTAGCGTCAAAAAACAATATTGCGTCACTATGACGACAAGTTATGTTATATAATAACATATTTAATTTGTGTATGTGCATGTTTTGTGTATGTGTTAAGTCATTTGAGTATGGCAAAGCACATAAAATAAATTTACAACTAAATCTGGAATTAAGGTCTAATAACATTTCAACACATTCTATGATATGCTGTCTTTTTACAGTTAAACTGTTACCAAACAACAATATGGCCGTACTACTCTCATCTAAGGGGTGCAACTTAATCTGATTAACTAAACTACTGTAACTATCCCCTGGCCTACAATAATTTATAACACACTGGTTTGTATACTCACAGAGAAGACTACCAAAATTATGACCTAGCCTATCAGAAAAAATGTATGTTTTGTTAGTTGATGTTGAAAACCTAGATTTAATCATATTTGATTGTGAAGAGGATTGGTTTTGTGGATTATCAGAAAAATTCTCAGGTAGTATGGTACTCAATGGCTCTGCTGGGGTTGGAGTGTGAGTGTGAGCACAAGGACATAAGAGCTTATTGGTCAGAGACTCATACATTTCTGCATTACATCTCACCAAGTCTACTAGCTCACCTGCCTCTACTATACGCTTGCTCAGCTCTTGTTGAGAAGCTTGATATTTGTTAAATAGTTCATTTAAGGTGCTCTCCCTAAGTACTAGTTCTTCCCTCAAGCGATGAGTGTCAGTATCATACACTACCCTACTATGTTCTAAACTTCTAGAGTACTTAGATAGTTGATTAAGTAAATAAATGCGCTCCTTTCTGAGATTTAAATTAACCCTATGCACATTATATTTCTTCATAGATTTATGACATCTTTTAATTAGTTTATTAACTTTAATATAGCGTTTAAGTTTTTTATGACTTGAAAAGCTGGGTCTCATGATAATGGTATCATCCCTGGTCAGATCTATTGTCACAACAGGCTCCCTAATACACACATGATCAGGCTCACTACTAACCAACTCATGATATAGACTGCATGTATTCGCTATCTGTTCACTGTGTTTAAGAGTTTCTAAGTTAGAGATGGTGTTGTGAGCTTCACTCAATTCTCGTTCTAGTTCAGCAACACGTCTCAGAGCTTCTTCATGAGTGTCCATACACTGTTGGAAGTTGGACACCGTCAATCGAAGTTGTTCATGTTGCTCAAGTATTTCGAGATGGTGTGTGTGCATTTCAGCCAACTGTGCCTTGAGTTCAGTGTTCTTGTCGACTATTATCTTTACTTCTTCTTCGCTGTCCTCTCCTTCCTGTAGCAGCTGGTTACACAGGATTTTAGAGGATTCCAGTTCCTTAAGTGTGGTCTGTAGTTTGTCCTCCAGAGCTGCCATTCTGCGGGTCATCATTTGAATAGACCTACCCCGTAGGCACCTGAAATGTAAGGAAGTGTGAGTAAAGTCAGCAGAGAGAAACTATGAAATGGGTGGATAGAAAGTTGAGAAGGAAATAATGTAGGTAGATCATAAAACTAGAAGAATTGAATTGAATAAATATAGGAATAGTTTATTTTAAATAGGTACTAACTATTGGGGAAGTTCTACTCATAGAAAAAATAATGAATACTTATTATAAACTTTCTTGTAAGTATTTAATTATAAAAACAAAAAAAAACAGTTAATAAGACGATATCAGTTAATAGTAATGGGTTATTGTTATTAAATTACTTTAAAATCATTTAAAAATACTTTGGATGATTGTAATATCACGAATGTAGGTACTTATATAAATGGACCTGTGTAACACTGTAGTACTATTTATACTAATAATTTATCTGATAAATAATTATGTTTTGTGTATAGTGTCATGTAGGATATGGTGTCTGAGGCAAATGTTTTGCGTCATCGATTTTGCTTCCACAAATTGTCAAGCAAAAGGAGACATAAACGGTGCCGCTGTGTATTGTAAATTGACGTCGCTCATATGTAATGAGCAGTGTATGTATGTGATGTATAGTGTATTTTAGTTATTATTACTTATATAAAATAAAACGGTACAGGGATAAGTAAAGAATTATGAAAACAATACTCCCCGGGTTTCCAGTTGATTTTGAATCTTGTATTGGTTATCCGTTACTTTGACAGTTAGTCCGCCACAAGTTTTCCAGCGAGGTTTTGTTACTAGTCCTTTAATATACTGTTACACCAACAATTATTGCTAAGGTTTATGGGTATACACTTTACTTTGCACATATAATTGATTATTAAAACTAAATAAAACTATTTTTATCAATTAAATTAATATAGACGTAGGGAAATGACAACTGCTCGCTAGTGTTGCCAGCGAAAACATCCTAAAATTGAATTGTTCTTTTCATAAGGCTACAGAATTGAGACCCAAAATGTTTTAAATTGCATATAATAGGTACATAAATTGAATAGGGTAATATATCCCTATCCATTTGCATAAAATTTTAAGACCTAATATAACTTAGCATAATTTTGTTTGGCATAATTATATCTTCGCATAATATAATTACGCATAACAGCTTACGCATATTTTTTTAAGCACAATTTCTCTAACCATAATAATGATTAAGCATAATATTCTAAAGCATAAATTTATTAAGCATAAAGTTCTAAAGCATAACTTTTTTAAGCATAATATCCTAAAGCATAAAATCCTAAAGCATAAAATCCTAAAGCATAAAATTCTAAAGCATAAAATCCTAAATTATTTTTATTAATTTATTTACGCATAGTGAGTACAATACAATACAAATTGGATATAATAACTTTGGCAATGTATCTTTGGCATATTTTTTGCTGTAGGAAGCATGAAGCAAGCAAGCATACAACATGCAAGCAAGCATGCAGCAAACAAGCAAGCATGCAGCAAGCAAGCAAGCATGCAGCATGCAAGCAAGCATGCAGCATGCAAGCAAGCACGCAGCATGCAAGCAAGCATGCAGCATACAAGTAAGCATACAGCATTCAATATGCAGCAGGCAGGGCTTTTGTCACGGCTCCGGCGCTGCAGGCCTCCGGCGGCCCCACGCGTGCTAGTCGTCGCAGACGGCTTTCGCTCACCACCGTAGCTTCGGCTTGCTGGCTGGCTTTGCCGGCCAGCCTCAGCCGCGCCGGTTCACTCACAGCCGTCTGCTCCTCAGCCCGCGGGCCACCTCGCCCTTACGCGCCTACGCGTTTTTTAATAACACTCTAGGGGTAGGACAAACAAGACTACGTGGAGTCGGTTTTGCAGCAATTCGGTTCTGTCACTAACTTTTGTTGCACAGCATATACATTTTTTACAAGTTAAATATATAATTATATAAATATTATGCTAATAGTCATTAGGCCTACTAACGTTATGCTAATAGTAATTAGGCCTACTAACGTTATGCTAATAGTCATTAGGCCTACTAACGTTATGCTAATAGGCATAAGGCCTACTAACGTTATGCGAATCAAATTTATGCCAAAACAAATTAGTCTTTAAGATGATTATGCCAACATAAAATGTATGCCTAAAAAAATTGCCGAAGTATTATTATGCCAAAACAAATTGTGCCAAAATCGTTATGCCGAAGTATATTAGGACAAAGAACATTATGCAATAAAAATAACTACGTTAAAAACAACCGACTTCAAAAACGAAAAAGTGAAAAATAATAAAGATTTAACATTAATTAAATACTACCTATTATTTATATGTGCTATTTACTAAGAGGTTTGAAGTCGGTGCCAAGCCTTAAAACAAATAATAATATTTTAATCACTTAAATGAATACAAGCAAATTAATACAAAGGAACGACTACGATAAAGATAAAGATGCATAAAAAAACCTAATAAAGAGCAATTTGATCTTAATATTATAAGCAGCTTCAGTTAATACGAAGAATAATGAAAAAAATAATACGAAAATGAATTGAACAGAAAGTGAATTCATGTGAATTATGAAATGCCTTCTTTAATTTAAAGCCTTTTGAAATTTGATTTGGCACCGACCTCAAACCAATTAGTAAATAGCACATATAAATAATAGGTAGTATTTAATTAATGTTAAATCTTTATTATTTTTCACTTTTTCGTTTTTGTAGTCGGTTGTTTTTAACGTAGTTATTTTTATTTAATACTTTTTAGTGAACCTATTGTTGTATTGTGAACTAGTTATAGGTAGACCTACAAAAGTTGCTGCGCGCCTTAAAATATAGATCTCAAGAAACGGGAACGGATAAAAGTAGTCTTCTCTGTAAAAATGCTCTTCGGGACACAGTTTTACGTTCTTGTGAGACTATTAAAGATCCTGAAAAACGTTTGTTGGCCAGGAAAGCATATATATGAAATCACGTTAACGTCAAGAAACTCTTAAACAGTATAATTGTAGACTCGGTAAGATCCAAGAGCGTCTAGCGAATGAGCCTTTTGAGCAGAGAGCTCATAGACTTGGTCTCATTAATAATCGACAAATCATGGCATTACCGCATAATTTAAGTCTTTGAAGTCACCATTATCATCATTGTGCAATGCAAATAGATTTTTGTAATTACTGAGTTCGTATCGCCACCTTCTGACTCCTTCATCGGACGAGAACGAGCCCAAACTCTACAAAATTTTGTCAATTAATTACAGAGTTCCTATATTATTCCTATGGCCACCTTTCGATTCCATCATCAGAGCAGCTCTATGTCATAAAAACTTTTCACTGTCATCCAATTTAAATACGTATACAAAACCCAACTCCCGATGTCTGACATATTTTTTTATAGACTCACGCCTGTATCCCCAAAGGGGTAGGCAGAGGTGTAATATTACACCCACATTTCCCAAAGAAAGAAATCGCCAGAAGGCTGATCGATGCTTCCAGTGACCAGAGGGCTGGTTTATATCTCGCTGAGAGAATAAGCATTGCCATTCAACGTGGCAATGCTGCCAGCCTTCTGGGCACGCTACCGCTCCATAGCGTTGCGGAGGAATTTAATTTTTTATTATATTTTATTTACTTTTCTTTTCATACTTTTGCTTTTTTATAGTTTAGGATAGTTTAGTTATAAAATTAGTTTTATTTTATTGTACATTATAATGTAAATCCTACTTATAGACCAATTATACTTTAGTTTATTTAAAGTCTACCTAAGATAAAAAAAAATATTTGCCAAATATTCATAAACATTTTCCAAATTTCATAAAAACCAAAATCGACTAACTGTTTTGATTGGGATTTTAACCCATGCCTTCAGAACGTAAAGCAGATGTATTATTAGCACGGCCATCGCCTTGTTATCAATTAGTAGACGTCAGTAGTCCTTAGTAACCGTAGTGATGACAATTTGACATGACACCAACCGTCACAATTATTATTCATAGGAATTTCAGCCTTAAGGATAGGTGAAAATAAGTAAAAAAAATGCTCATAAAATAAAAACTACTGGGCCTACATGAATAAAATTTTTATGGGGCCAATTCGAAACTATTGCGCATCAAACAAAAAAAGAATTACGTAAATCGGTTCAGAAACCTCGGCGAAATTGGTGTACATACATTGAAAAAAATAAATATACCGGCCGAATTGAGAACCTCCTCCTTCTTTTTTTTGTTTGAAGTCGGTTAAAAAAAAAGGATCCCATTGAATAGTGAAGATGAGCTGAAAATAGCTCAAATGACTTTCAATTGTTCGTGCAAGTCCACACCGCGAAGTTACCAATCGCGAGTAAAAGATCGGAGAATTCCTGTGCATGTTCGTTGCCTCATAATCGCGCTCGCATCTTTAATATCAAATGCATAGCGATAATAAAATCCCATAGTTATGAAATCTTTAGACAGGCTCTAATTTCATCAGCTCTTGTCTCATATTGTATGGTGGTATAAGAGACGGAGACTAACGAAAATCGCCACGAAAAAGTACTGTTATACCGCCCATGGGTTCGTCATTTTGCTTGATTTCCCTTAGTTTGCGTCTACATGCTTAGACCGCTTCACGTTTTGCCATCGTATATTCATCTTATATGATAAGATTACAATAACGTTAAATCTTAGCTTTGTCACTGCTTTTAGAGACATAACAAACAGAATTTTGCGTGGTCCAAGTCGATCGGAATTTTAAACATTGTAGGCACTTTTTAGTATTCTTTATCCAAAAATGGCAAAAATCGAAACCCTGATAGATTCGCCATATCTGTCTGTACTTTCGTATGTCACAGCCATCTTATACCGAAACCATTAACTACGGAATTCAATATTCGAAATATAGATAGATCTGTAGATTTTAGATTTGTTTTTGACAGTTTTTGACACACAATATGTCAAACACGAATCTAAAATCTACAAATCTATCTATAGTTCGAATATTGAAAATGGCCGTTATACTACATCATTGAATATTTTTAGAAAGATGTATTCTGTGAACCGCTGCCTGACTTTTATACAAACATAAAAAAGGAATGACAATAATTAAGGGGTCCTCTCCATACATGGAACTGACGTGAAAATATTTTTAGAATGCGGCATGTCTAGGTATTTAAAAATAATTTTAGGGTACCTGAATTTATCAATTTCTCAAAGTCAATCGTTTGAGAAAGATGGACGCATCCAAAGTGGTTTAATGACTATCGTTCTCCCGCCCCTCCGTCCTCAAACTTTTGAAGTAAGAGAGTGACATATCTAAATAGAAGATATGCTGCAGATCGTAATAAAAACTTCCAACGAAAATTTGTTTGAACGATATGTGGTCAGCAGTTTTTATATTCAAGAACCGCAAATATAACTTGGTCGTTAATACAAAAACTATGAAAAACAAAGTAGTTTAAGTTTGTACCGGTGAAAAAGTGATAGTGGTATATGGTTAGGTGTAGATAATGGGTATGTTTAGTGTATACCTTTAGCACAGAACCCTTCATGGGTGAGTTCGACTCGCTCTTGATTTAATTATTCATCCTGGCAATAATGTGTGTGTCTGTTCCTGTCTGTATATATTAAATCATTGCGTTACTGATTGACTCACAGACAACGTGCAGCCAAAACTATTGGTCGCAAGAAGACAAAATTTCTAATTTTTTTAATTTTAAGATGACATATATGTTGCTTGGCGACCACCGGCTTGTACCATGAAAGGATTTTTCAAAATTCCAATGAAATTGGGAAGAAATTGTAAAATTAATAAAAATGAGCGGGTATAGCTGCGATCATCCTCTAGTGCCCGATGAAGCAACAGCAAGCGCAATCTTACTTTAGCCTCGTTTCTTTGCCGAAATCCCTTTGGTGGGAAAAGTCTTCCCGTTCCACCCGGAGCATCTACAAATAGTATTTTGCCCAAATCACTATCCTCGCTACGACACACACGATCATAATTATATTAAACGTTGTTCTTCAGTAAGTCTCGAGACATCATTTTAAAGACTGTCAGCTAGTTCTAATGTTCTTTCAAATGGTGGTTCAGGCAGGCCATATTGAGTAATAGGATAGATATAACTATGTCTACTGTCAAGCAACGGTTTATTTTCAAGCATCAGCGAAAACAGCATTCCAATTCGATAAGCCATTTCTGAAAATAGCGTGCACAAACGCACAGAAAAACAGACAAAAATTGTAATAATTATATTTTCTTTAAAATAGAGTTCGCCTGAATATCTTCCATGTACAGACATCGATCAATTACAGGGGGCCAATTCTGCTATTTTTATATGACATTGATATCATATTTTGAATGAATTTAAAAGCGGTATTCTGATAACCTTATGTCATCATCGTATAATTCAAAATAAACAGTTCGTCGTTGACACATACGATCTCGTTACAATTTCATTCAAATATTATATAATTTAGAAGAATACGCTTTTTGTGATGTAAGTATGACACTGGCATGATATTGCGACTATATTTATTTAGCGGAATTGGGCCCAGATGTATTATATGTATAGATGGCCGTTTCGCGTGTTAAACAAAAATCAATCGTATAGCCGTATCCATACTGGCGCAGCGAGATTTCTATATTTTTTGATTAAGATATATATTATATATATGATTTTCTCCTCAATAAATGTGACCAGTACTAGACGCCCTTTCGACAATCACTGTCGCACCACAGAAAACCACAGTGCCGCGCTACCGTACGTGGTATTTTGCTCAAGTGTTGAGTTTTGCTCCCATATTACCTTAGAAAAGGGAGAGGAACGCATTGACAATGTGACTATTAACTGACAAATCTTGTTTTATATTTGGTTATTATTATATTTTCCTTGCTAAGCGACCCTTTTATTTTCAATGCGTTTTCTTATAAACAATATCAATTGTGCACTTATGAGTTTCAATGTAAATTATGTATGCAAGTGATGAGCGAATGGAAGCTAATTGAAACCTGCGATTCAATACTAGATAATGTTTTGTGTAATTTTGATCTTTTTCTTATCACCCGAATTCCAAGCGACCTGTGCTTTGTTATTTTACATCGATATTCACTGAGTGGAAGGATTTGTCTATTTCGTTTCAAGGCTCGCCTGTTACGAGTACAGCCTTTAGTCTAATTTAGTTATGAAAATTCTCGTAAGAATTACCTAACCGGTGTTTATTTTATACTTGCAGTGCCAAAGATGCAGAGGCCAGCCTACAAGATCGTATAACATTGCTGTTTGCCAGAGTTATGGAAGCTGATGTGAGGTAAGAATATGTTACATAAGCTGTCGTCTCACCTATACAGTAGATACTACTTTTATTTATGTGGCATATTTTTACGGCCAGCAGATTGCGTGGCTGCTTGATTTTAATTTAAAATATTTGTAAAATTATGATATACCTACGAGACATTATTATAAACGTACGATTCAGACTATTTTAATTACATTCTTGGTACGTACTTAAAAGCTTAAAAGAACCCACTGTTTAAATTTCATGTTTCTGGCTTCAGCACTAGCGTAATACAATTTTTTTATTATTTATTTTCGACTAGATTTGAAAGAAAATTTTACCTATATACCTCAAAGTATGTGTATGATTATTTTTAAAATAGAGGGCAACAGATAGTACATAAATAAAACGAAACGCTAGATAATGTCAATTTATATTTATAAAACAAAATACACTTACAGCGGTATCTCATACAGAATTTCTTTTTGTTCACAGATAGCATCTGTTTTACATGAAGAGGGCGACTGATATGGATGTTTCAACACTTGGGGGAGAAAAGGCTCTGCGAAAATTGCACTGACCGATAATTTGCGCCTGACAAGCTGCACTGAAGATAATACTCGCCAGCGGACTTTGGACTCGACATGTCACACAAGCAACTCTTTTTGAATAAACCTTAAATGAAGGTTTGCAGCGATAGCTTCATACAACTGAGGACATCTATCGTACAAGAGCCAAGTCAATCAACACGGTGACATCTAAATATCATGGCGGAACTGAAGTCCTTAACCGCGCAAGCTGTGTGCGCGCAACGCGATTAATATATATACAAGATATGATATGATCGAGTACTTTCATCGGTACCATCAGGCACAATCACCAAGCCTGTTTAGAGGAACATACCTCTAGTTGGAGACACACCCACAACTTTTCTACTCATTGGTGAACCCGACGTGATCTGAAGCAGCCCTCACGGGCTAGATCAGCAGCAGCAACATCACCACCTTCCTCACAACGCACTTCACAAGATTGGCGGTAATCAAGTCGACTGCAGCCACTGCAGTGTCTCGGCACACTGCACAGGTTCCTCGTAAGAAGAGCTCATCTCTTATGTCTACGCGGCAGTGCCACTATGCAGCAACTACTTACTTCCAGCGCAGCCACTACGCTGCTACCTCGTAGCATTTCCCCGACTCACGGAGGAACACATGCGATGCAACTACGGAACCTTACCTTACGGTCCACCATGGGACCATTGTGAAGCAAATATCCCGTCTCACTGGGATCTCACACCGCGCACCGCACTTAGAACCGACTCACTGGGCTTACTATTGGCATACAGTTCCGATCCACTGGAACTAGTGGTGCCTACTGTCTACTGGCACTGGCACCGCTCCTCAAAAGCATCGACAGCAGACCCATCGCCTTCAAGATCAACATACAACTGGGGCCATCAATTGTATGACGGCGAAGTCAATCAACAAGGCGACATCTAACTATCACAACGGAACTGAAATCTTGAGTCGCGCAAGCGGTGTTCTCACACGCGATTAGTACCAGTTTTATAAACAAGTTCTCAAGTCTTCCTTCGGACTATAGTCCATCAGGCATGATCACCTAGCCTAGTGAGAGGATCATCAATCTTATTTCTCTACAAGTTCTCTGTTTTGTTACAATCATATTTTGTGTAAATGATGAACGTATCATTTGACATGTTTTTGTTTTACTATTGTTATTCGATTATGAGGTATTTTTTTTAGTTTGGATGTTCGAGATAAACTATGGTTTAACTGATCCGATCCTGAAAATTCTTTCATTTTGAAAAGGTATTTTATTCCTGACTGCTTCAGGCTATAAATCATTTGAATTTCTTCACATGAAATTTTTCACTGAACAAAGTGATGGCTATAAAATTCATTACTTGACTAACAGCGCTGAGAAAACTATTGATAAAACATAAACATTACTCAATACAAAAATGATTATAAACTGACCAGATTCAGACATCATTCTTCATACAAAAAATACTTGCTGATTTCGTTAAATAAATATCTTCGTGCTGCGAAAAACATAAAAAAATAATCTCGCTGAGAACTCCCTCCTGTTTTTTTAAAACGCGCCTGGGAATCGCAGCGTCTTGATCTGGTCGCGGCACTAAATACGGTTGTTCTCTTGCTCTCGACTCTAGTTCTGTCTATGGTTCGGAGCGAGAGGTCTTAGAACGCCGTCGCCTCTTTTTGCGAGGCAGTCACGCTGAGCATGGAGGCGGCGGAGTGGGAGAGGGAAATCCACCGCCCTCTCCCCAACCGTAGGTTCGGGCGTCGAGGGCGCCAAATTAGGGACGACCTCGGACCACCCAAAATTTTATTGACTGCCTGCGGACGGCGAGCCCAGGGTCCGCCAAAACGTGATGATGATTGATGCATTAAGGTTTTGACGGATGATTGCGTGATCATAACGAGACGGGGCCCGCCAACACCAACGGCGGGTCAATCTTTGGCGGGTACATACAAGAAAATATTATGCAAAATTAACAAATGATAATTCAACTGAAATAAATTTATATATTGACACTAATTAATATTATGAATGTAAATCTAGTAAAAACTTCGTTAATACACATTTACAAATTTTTGAACTCGCCACAGAAAAGTATTCATCCCAAAAAGGTAGTCATAATTTTCTGAAATTCTTATGCCATTGATAAGTCCAAAATAAGTGCATACACATTTTTTTCTTAAGCTAGGCTTCGTACACAGCATCATTTATCAATTTTTCAGCAAAGATCTTTTGTGTAGGGCTAAGATTTCTCAGCTTGATTGCAACATTTTTTCCAATAATGTCGTATTCGTCGTCTTCGTGAATCGATAGCAGAGCTCCGTCGATCAGAATAAACGGGTCGTCGGTCACTGACGCTGCGGCCTTCGGCTCAGCCTCTTTGACGTTGCCATCCGTTGTCATGTAGTCTGAGCCGTCTCAAATTGGCTATGGTCTGGAGACATGCTCTTAAAAGATATTTATTATTACTTCTCAATAAAACTTAATTCTTGATTTAATTCATACACTAATCCTTCATTGAACGTATACTTAACCTTGTGAACAGCATAGTCCTGCTCCTCCAAAAAGATAATATCTCTGGAGTCAGTAGAGCTGTTAATGGATTGATTTCTTGCTTGACCAGAATATTGGGCATCTGACATCCGAGCACAATGAATCACTGGAGCATATATTATTAGCTGTCATTTTTGACAATACACAATCTGTAAAAGTTTGTGCATTTCGTGCAATGATTTTTCTGCGACGTAAAGTTTCTCCATTCAGATTCACTGCTTAAAGACCTTTTGCGAAGTGATTTATAAGGGTTGATGTTTTGTAGGTTTTGCATTATTGGCACCCATTTATAATTTCTTAGTGTCGCTGCAACGTTTTAAAGATTTACAAATATTTTTAACAGATTGCCCATAATTACGGCATTGATTTTCACGCGATAGCGACGATTGAGCGCAGTTATTTGAACTCGGCACGTTTGAGTTATAGACTATTTATTATCTCAGTGCAACATGTTTTAGTGTTTTTGGAATGCTGACCAATGTTATTTCTCTTGTTGTAGTCTTGTTAGCCACGAATAAAAGACAGCAATTCTAGAGTTTTGAAAGTGATCCTCTAGAGATACTACAGATAGAGATAATTCCACATGATTTGATTCATTGATTGCAATGTGTCCGTTAACAGAAGGATTATTTCAGTAGGAACTAGTAGTGCTTTTAAAAATAAATTCTATTGTGCCTTGGCATAAAGCCTAGTCCTTGAATCATTCTTTCCACGCAATACTGTTACTAGGTGTATCTGAATTTAATCTACTTGACACCTGGAGTATGTCTAAGGTTAGCAATGCCGTTGAAGGTGTTAAATCTGATTTATTAATTTGCAGCTTTATTTCTGGGTAGAGATACCAAAACCGGCGGGGCTAGGAACCTGAGATTTGTGATCCAAAATATTTTTCTAGGCTTTTTACAAAGCACCATTTATCAATTTTTCAGCGAAGATCTTTTGTGTAGGGCTAAGATTTCAGAGCTTAGTTGCAACATTTTTCCCAATAATGTCTTATTTGTTGCCTTGGTGAATCGTTAGCAAAACTCCGTCGAGCAGAACAAATATGTCGTCGGTCACTGAAGCTGCGGCCGTTGGCTCAGCCTCTTTGACCTTGCCACACCAATACACCTTTGACTCCTGTGGCCCTGCATTCTCAGCTGTCTCATATTGGCTATGGGCTGGAGACGTGCTCTTAAAAGATATTTATAATAACTTCTCAATATCACTTAATTCTTGATTTAATTCATACACGAATCCTTCATTGAACGTATACTTAACTTATTACCTTGTGAACAGCATAGTCCTGCTCCTCCAAAAAGATAATATCTCTGGAGTCAGTAGAGCTGTTAATGGACTGAGTTCTTGCTCGACCAGAATATTGGGCATCTGACATCTGAGCACTGAATGAATCACATGAGGATATATTAGTTGTCATTTTTGACAATACACAATCTGCAAAATGTTGTGCATTTCATGCAATGATTTTCTGCGACCTAAAGTTTCTCCATTCAGGTTCACTGATTAAAGTCCTTTTACTAAGTGATTCATAAGTTTGACGTTGCCATCCCAATACACTTTTAATTCCTGTGGCCTGGCAGTCGCAGCCGTCTCAAATTGGCTATGGTCTGGAGACATGCTCTTAAAAGATATTTATACTCAATAAAACTTAATTCTTGATTTAATTCATATATTAATCCTTCATTGAACGAATACTTAACTAATTACCTTGTGAACAGCATAGTCCTGCTCCTCCAAAAAGATAATATCTTTAATGGACTTAGTTCTTGCTCGACCAGAATATTGGGCATCTGACATCTAAGCACTGAATGAATCACCGGAGCATATATTATTAGCTGTAATTTTTGACAATATACAATCTGTAAAAGTTTGTGCATTTCGTGCAATGATTTTGCTGCGACGTAAAGTTTCTCCATTCAGATTCACTGCTTAAAGACCTTTTACTAAGTGATTTATAAGGGTTGATGTTTTGTAGCTTGTGCATTATTGGCACCCAGTTATAATTTCTTAGTGTCGCTGCAACGTTTTAAAGATTGCCAAATATTTTTAACAGATTGCCCATAATTACGGCATTGATTTTCACGCGATAGCGACGATTGAGCGCAGTTATTTGAACTCGGCACGTTTGAGTTATAGACTATTTATTATCGCAGTGCAAAATGTTTTAGTGATTTGGAATGGTGACCAATGTTATTTCTCTTGTTGAAGTTTTGTTAGCCACGAATAAGAGACAACAATTCTATAGTTTTGAAAGTGATCCTATAGAGATATTACGGATAGCGATCATTCCACATGATTTGATTCATTGATTGCAATGTATCCGTTAACAGTAGGATTATTTCAGTAGGAACTAGTATTGCTTTTAAAAATAATTTCTATTGTGCCTTGGCATAAAGCCTAGTCTTTGAATCATTCTTTCCCCGTATTACTGTTACTAGGTGTATCTGAACTTAATCTACTTGACACCTAAAATATGTCGAAGGATAGCAATGCCCTTGAAAGTGTTAAATCTGATTTATTAATTTGCAGCTTTATTGCTGGGTAGAGCTACCAAAACCGGCGGGGCTAAAAACCTGAGAACTGTGATCCAAATGGTTATGCTCGGCTTCGTACGAAGCATCATTTATCAATTTTTCAGCAAAGATCTCTTGTGCAGCGCTAAGATTTCGCAGCTAAGTTGCAACATTTTCCCAATAATGTCGTATTCGTCGTCTTGTAACCCACGAACAAGAGACAGCAATTCTAGAGTTTTGAAAGCGATCCTATAGAGATACTTCAGATAGCGATCATTCTACATGCTTTGATTCATTGATTGCAATGTCTCCGTTAACAGAAGGTTTATTTCAGTAGGAACTAGTATTGCTTTTAAAAATAAATTCTATTGTACCTTGGCATAAAGCCTAGTCTTTGAATTATTCTTTCCCCGCAATACTGTTACAAGGTGTATCTGAACTTAATCTACTTGACACCTGGAATATGTCTAAGGGTAGCAATGCCGTTGATGGTGTTAAATCTGATTTATTAATTTGCAGCTTTATTGCTGGGTAGAGATACCAAAACCGGTGGGGCTAAAAACCCTGAGAACTGAGATCCAATTTGTTATGCTTGGCTTCGTACGAAGCATCATTTATCCATTTTTCAGCGAAGATCTCTTGTGCAGGGCTAATATTTCGCAGCTTCGTTGCAACATTTTCCCAATACTGTTGTATTCGTCGTCATCGTGAATCGATAGCAGAGCCCGTCGATCAGAACAAACGTGTTGTCGGTCACTGAAGCTGCGGCCGTCGGCTCAGCCTCTTTGACGTTACCACACCAATACACCTTTGACTCCTGTGGCCCTGAAGTCTCAGCCGTCTCATATTGGCTATGGTCTGAGGACAACAGGTTAGAACGGGAAAAGGTCTTACAAGATAATTATTATTACTACATACATAGACTCACGCCTGTTTCCTCGAAGGGGTAGGCAGAGGCATATTAAACGCCCACTTTTCACCAGTGTTTTGATCCCACGTAATAGGTGGCGAGCCTATTGCCGCTTATCGGGATATTTTGTTTGCCAGAGCCTCGTCCGTTGATCGGCAGGTGCAGGTGAGGTTGGCTTGGGACCCTAAGTTCCTGGTAGGAACCCTATGCACCCTTATTATTACTTCTCAATAAAATTTTATTCTTGATTTAATTCATACACTAATCCTTCATTGAACGTATACTTAACTTATTACCTTGTGAACAGCATAGTCCTGCTCCTCCAAAAAGATAATATCCCTGGAGTCAGTAGATCTGTTAATGGACTGAGTTCTTGCTCGACCAGAATATTGGGCATCTGACATCTGAGCACTGAATGAATCACCGGAGGATATATTAGCTGTCATTTTTGACAATACACAATCTGCAAAATGTTGTGCATTTGGTGCAATGATTTTTCTGCTACGTAAAGTTTCTCCATTCGGATTCACTGCTTAAAGACCTTTCACTAAGTGATTTACGAAACTATAAAAAAATAAAATACTTACGAAAGTCGTTAAATAAATATCTGCTAATAGTGCGGCGAAAACAAACATAAAGAATAACCTCATTGGGAACTTTCTTCTGTTTTCTTAAACCCGCCTGGGCATCGCAGCGCCGTGATCTGGTTGCGGCTCTAAATACGGTTGTTCTCTCGCCCCCGACCTTAGTTCTGTCTATGAGGCGAGACGTCTTAGAAGGCCGTCGCCTCCTTCTGCGAGGCAGTCATGCTGAGCATGGAGGCGGCGGAGCAGGAGAGGGAAATCCACCGCCCTCTCCCCAACCGCAGGACCGGACGTCGGGGACGTCGAATAAGGGACGACCTCCGATCACCCTAAATTTTATTGACTGCTTGCGGACGGTGAGCCCAGGGTCCACTCCTCATCCGCCAAAAGGCGAGGAGGTGGAGTAGTGTAGAAATAATATTTTTTCGAAAAAAAAATTCAGGCACTCAATGTCTGTGAGTGTGTTTTTGTGTTCTTCCCAATATCTCAAACTCATTAGTGTTTGAGTCAAATTTATTTGACCTGAAATATATAATTGATGTATCCCAGTATTCTGTTTTTTCACCTAATGTGGCTACTGCTCTGAGGTTTTTCTGAACTGAGTCAAGTAATTGTCTCAAACACACCGAGTATTCTTTCTCAATATTATTTGAGTTGTATGTATAATGCATGAATGTGATTTCCTGTCAGCTGTCGTTTGTTATCATATCTTTCACACAACAATTTCCACGCTACCTCAAAGTTGTCACCTGTAATTTCTAATGATTTTATAACTAATGATTCACTGCCCGACAGTGAGGAACGTAAGTAGTAAAGTTTTGAATGTTATCTAATGTTCTATGTGTGAGGAGTGATTGAAATGTATCTCTGTTCTCAAGCCAATCCTGATGATCGACCGAGAAGTGTGGCAAGTCAATAGAACTGTAGGTAGTTTAATAAATAATTTGGTCCCACCTGAATGATCCTTGTCTGACTCTGGATTAGTAACCGGCTTGTCATTGAACTGAATAAGCCGGGAACCCTGTGCCACCAACAGCTGGTAATCATTTTCAAATTGTTCACTTTCTGGGTCTGGTTCATCGGTGAACTCTGAGATGTCAGCGTTCAATTCAATTAGTGTCTGAACGTCCTGGAAAGTTTTATGTAGGTATTGTTTTAATCTCCAAATGTCTGTTTTTTAATTCAATGACTTATCTGTTAATTTTTAATGGGCAGAATTAGGTTAAGTTATTTTTTAAATAATGTGACTTTCTTTTTATCAATGCCACGTTGTTTGATTAATTCTGTATCATCAGGTTTATTACCTTTGATGTCCATTGCTGTGAATTAAGGACACACAATGTAGCAAATGAAATAAAAAATATATGAGCAGGCAAAATTTATCACAGAATTTGTGTAAATAGTTGTGCAATACTTAAATTATAACAGCAAGCGGCAGAAAGCAAGGCTGTGCAAAGCTTGGGTGCACAGCTAACACGTGGCGGGTGAAGGCCTAGGCCGCATGCGCGTGGGATGACCACGTGAGGGCTCCTTATTGAGGCAATATCTAATTGGCTGGCAATATCAGGTTGGCAAGCTATCCAGATGCTGGAGAATGTTATTGTGACTTTAGTATTATGAAAAAAGGGCTAATTTGATGTGATGTATTGAGATGAGATGTCATGAAATGCTGATGTTTGCTGAACACTTTTGCTTATTTTTTATTGCAAATTAATTTGTACTTAGTTTGATAACATAATTATCATAAATATATAAGTCTGAAAGGTCTGATTTAACAATTGCTTTGTAAATGCAATAAAATACTCTGATAATACTTTTGCCCGACCAGGGAATCGAAACCGGGACCTCCGTTCAGCAGTCGCATACGCTATCCACTGGATCACGGAGGCAGTACAATCGTCCTGCTTCCTGTTAATAAATAAAATAATTTGACAGATGATAGAAAAATTACTTTACTGCGAGGTGAAAATCAATATTATAAAAAGAGAAGATCTATATAATAATAGTACGATGTTATTCCTGTTTGTGTTTTAGCAATAAGATACCAAATCTGTGATTTTGTTTATATGCACAAAACCTTCTACCTCTACTCTCACTAATACTTAATTTAATATAAAAAATAATGTTGCTTAGGTTATTTTGCCGACAGTTCGGTGCGTATGGGCACCAGTGATAATGCACTGGGCGTATGGGCACCAGTGTTATTGTACGGGCGTATGGGCACAAATTCCTAAAACGGAGCGAATCTTCATATGATAGCTTCATATGAGCGAATATCATATGGGCTCGCACACGTTTCAACTACTACGCCACGACTAAAATAAAAGCTATATAGTACAATACGTGACAGCTGGAAAGGACGGTTATATGGCTCATTTAGTTAATAATAAACTTAAAAGAAGATACTCAAAGCAAGAAAGATTTCTTACGAAAATATTAGGAATTGTAAACAAAAGCGTTTTGAGTGCGACTTATACGACGCTGGACGCCTTCTTGGAGGTTAAAATTTAGTTTTGTTGTATAATAGTGGATTGTAGCTAAGGACAAAAATCTATACATGTATTAAAATGGTAGGAAAGTCAAAACTGTACATTGAATATTTTTTTAAAGAATACTTGGGGTGTGATCTTCAATCGAAACCGAAGCAAAAAATATAGTTTTTTGAATTTTTGTCTGTTTGTCTGTTTATCTGTTTGTCCTTATGTCCGGGCTAAACTCAAAAAGTACTGCATGGATTTACTTCAAATTTGGCACGAATATTATTAAAAAGTTGGGTCACCATATAGGCTACATATTATTACGCTATCACCTACGGGGAACGAGCGGAGAACCTTTATTTCTTGAACGTATTCTGTAACAACGTGTAATGTAACAATGCATTTTTTAATGTTGTTTTTATGTTAACTATGCTATAATCTAGCTTCACACTATAAAAATTACGCAATATAAGTAACTGAGGCTGATAAACATAATTAATTAAATATACGTAGAATCAAGACAATTTTAATGCAGCGCCATCTAAGAGAGTTCTAAAACATCAAGTCGAATTACATCTGTAAGCCCTTTTTGGATATAAATAATTTATATTGAACATGTTGGCGACGTTAATAGTTGTTTTCAAAAGTCATAGATGGAGTTGTACATTTTCTTCTTAAAATTGTATTGTTAATTCGTTTCAGAGATGAGCAAGACTATTAGTTGAAGTTATTTAATTAATTAACTACACCATCGCCACTTACATGTCGCATATAAACTTGCTTTAAATTGTCTTTCGGGATATACATATACCACGTACCTTTGTTTGGATTAACTATATATAAACATCAGTAAGATGTGGAACTAGCTAGATCTTATTTACTCACACACAGCCATTTATTTATTGTTACGTCTGAAGCGGTTTGGCGGATACTGGTGTTCTCTATACATGAGAAGCATCCTACCGTCATGCATTTACACGTCGACCTAGAGAACGGTCAGCGCATATATTTTGATCCCGACAGCGTTGCTGGGCACTTGGAAAATCCGCGTCAAACAAGTCTCTTGGCGTTTTTCAGGCTCTGTTAAATCGACCAGTTTGGGAGGTCCCTTACGTATGACGAGTTGCCTTCATATAACACGTACGACAAGCAAAAGGGTGTATTTAACCGACGTTGACGAGGAGGTGCTTTGGAAGGTTTTCCGGGAAGTTTCAAGGACACCACATTTTGTAGAGTTTATACCGTACACACAAATAATGTCGAATGCTATTTTCTGCGGTTGTTACTTCACAAAGTCCGAGGCCCAACGTCTTTCGCCTTTCTGAAGTCATTTGGTAGCGTGGAGTATCCCACTTACCGCACAGCCTGCGTAGTACGTCACTTTCTCGACGGTGACCAATATTGGGATGATACCCTCGCGGAGGCGAGCGTCAGTGACAGTCCCAGCCGCATGCGTCATATGTATGACGTCATCTTGGTGTTTTGTGGAGTCGCGAACCCGGTAGTTTTCTGGGAGAAGTATGGGGATACTTCTCCCATCATCATCTTTCTGAAGATTTTCTACGAGCTTTGAGGCGTGCTACTGGAGACGAAGTCGAAGTAACTGATGACCGCGTGCTGAACACCAGTCTCAGTTCACTTCAAGACGTGGTCATGTCTATCGGTGGCAATCCACTGGTCAAATATTTGTTACCAGCTTCCCAATCATCACCGCATCAAGATCGTGAAAATTGAAAACGTGAGTATAATGCTGAGACAATTTGAAATGACCACCTTACGAATTTTATGACACCGTCCTTGAAAGCGTTGGGCAAAGCAAATGTTTTTCTTGGATGCACCTGGTGGAACAGGAAAAACATTTGTTACTACTGGCATACTTGCAGAGGTCAGGAGGCAAGGCAAAATTGTCATTGCTGTAGCGTCGCCGGCAATCGCTGCCACACTGCTTCCGGGTGGCAAGACAGCACGTACCATGTTTAAATTTCCCATTGATTTAGAGACCGCCGTAACACCCGTTTGTGGTGTGTCACGTAACGCAGGAACGAGCATTTAATGGGTGGTCACAGTTCTGTTCAGTGACGATTCCTGACAAATGCTTCCCGTG
Source organism: Euclidia mi (assembly GCA_944739405.2). Classification (NCBI taxonomy): domain Eukaryota; kingdom Metazoa; phylum Arthropoda; class Insecta; order Lepidoptera; family Erebidae; genus Euclidia; species Euclidia mi. The sequence continues at coordinate 56,064,266 of OX123199.2, forward strand.
GTGACGCGGGGATCGAGGGCTGACGAGGTGAGTCATCATCATCATCAGCCTTTAACAGTCCACTGCTGGACTAGGCCTCTCCTTTGAAAGGAGGAATCAGCCTACTATACCACGCTGGCCAAACGGGTTGGTATAGGGTCTGTATCAAGTTTCCCGTCTCTTACAGTGCTGTTCTCTGCATAATATGCTCCCTCTGTCGGCTCTTACGACACCCATGGGATGATATGGGGTGGTGACATTCTGTATTCTTAATCCGTCACCACACGGACAAGGTGAGTGCTTCGTTGAAATTATCTTTGTTGTGGTCACGAGTTCGTATGATGCGCTTGACCATTAATATGAGAGCTCAGCTTGGCGTCAATGCACGTGCTCAACAATTCTAAGATGTCTTTCTAAGTCTTGACGAAGTCACTCTACCAGACGAGGGAGGTGGACAGGTGGTGCTTCCAGAGTCTCTCAGTAGAGTTGTATCCAGCTTAGAACCAGCCTATTTTGACGCCCAAAAATGATCTGGCTGTAGCAATTGACGAATGCATTCTCTCGGAAATAGAGGAGAATGAAGTGGTCTACACCTCTATAAACACTGTCGTCGAGCAAGAAAACGCCACACATTATCCCGTGCAATTTCTGAACTCCCTGGCAGCAAGTAAACTTCCAGCGCATACCATCAAGCTGAAGGTCGGTGTCCCGATTATGCTTCTTCGGAACCTATCTCCTCCGAAGTTGTGTAACGTGACCCGCCTGAAAGTCATCTCGCTCCACAGACACACCAATTAGGCGGAAATTCTTACGGGTTGTGGCGTCAGCGAGGCAGTATTAATACCACGCATTACTCTTATACCTCATAACTTCCGGTTCCCGTTCAAGCGCATACAGTTCCCCGTGAGTGTTTGCTTCGCGATGACCACCAAAAAGTCGCAGAGGCAGAAACTGAGGGCAGCGGGTGTCCTGTACGTCGCTTTCTTCCGCATCACCAGTCCTGACTCTCTTTACATTTTGGCTGCGGAGAGCCAAACCACTAATGTTGTGTATCGAGAAGTCCTATAAGTATGTATTTTACCCTATTATGTATTCCTTATTTTCTCCATCTGCTTCAGTCACAACTAATGTCTTAATTCAGCAGAATCAACATAAAGTCATTTATTCAAAGCAGGCTGAAAATCAGCACTTTTTGAAGGTCAATTTTACAAAAGACAGTCTCCCTCTGTTATTTCACTTTCTGCAGGTATGAAATATAAAGAAGAAACGGGTAAATAAATGTTATTTTAAAAGGTATAATGGTAGGTATTTATTTAATAGTTAGGTGATGCGTTCACGCAGACGACGTCGCGGGCAGCAGCTAGTATATAATAAAACTGTTGGGTGCCATGTAAAATTTCTGCTGCATCTTGCTAGAACGCACATACATTATTTTGTCATAGATATTTATCCAATAGCCTGCATGTAGCTATCGTTATTTCATTACGCGGTCATATCGAGTTGAAGCTATTCCTAGTATGGTCTTATTTCCTAGCTCGGCTGGTGTTATTTATTCTCAAGTCTCATTACGCATAATGAATACTAGCAGATTGAAGTGTAACTGACTATATAGTCATCGTCCTATTAAATTTTTGCTGAAGTTTTACGTTTGAGGGTTTCGTATAGGGCTGTTTAATATGTCGCATCATACAGGGCTTTTAATGGTATTAACTCTTAGCCCGAACTTTGTGCCTCACGTGGTGGTAATTCATTGCAAACGGTGACATAAAATTTATAAAATCTCGCCCTTAGTAGCGCAAAATTCATTTTATTGAACAGTTGTAAACATCGCCATATGTTCAGCCAAGTTATTGTGGCATAGATTTTCAAGAATAATATTTAACAGTCAGAGCAAATTTTCCATTTCAGCGCTGTATATCATTAGTTGCGACAGTTTTCATGTCGAACTCTTATGAATTAGTAAAATAATATACGTTTAGTGCAAAACAAATATTACAGCCGAATGTTACTTCATTCAGTTTTACTGATTAAAGCTCATCCTGGTTTTAATTTAATTACCACTTACCCCGTGCCTCAGAGAGTACGTTAATCCGTCGGTTCTGCTTGTCATGCAGATCTTTGATAGTTGTTATAGGGAGTGAGTACCTTCTAAATAAACTGGATCTAGTCTAAGCCATGGCATATCGTTAACCCTTGGGGTAGCGGAGGTCAGACAGGCAGTCGCTCTAAGGAAAAGCTGATATTCAGCTGAATCCGGTTTAAGCGCAAGGATTTTTGTTGTGAAATAATTATTGCAATTATAGGCAGAATAACTTTCACTTCTTTGTCACCTTCTTAACATTGCCCACGGTTGTGATATATCCCCACAAGATTCTCTTATTATTCCAAGAAGAACCTGAGGCTCGCCAAAATGTCAAGTCATTATGACATAAATGAGTTAAAGCTGAAAGTGGACTACAATTTAATTATAGATATGTTTATTATAATCAGAATGGAACATAAAATTAATCATGACTCGTCTTCTGAATAATAATATCAAACATATACTAAAACTACTTAAAAATCATTAATATTTGGTAGGCCTGAGATGCCATAGTCTTATTTTCATTTAGGAACGTAATATTTACCTTAAAGTTTATCACTAGCGATGGCTATTAACCACATTATTAAATAATTCGCAATAAACTGTTCTATTGGCGAGCAATCAGGACACACACCTTCCTGATGTTCACTACAAATTCGCCTCGTACATTTGCTGTAATAAATACCAACCAACTCCTCCCCGAATAGGTATATTTTGTCGCTGGGGATGTTCTTTTAATCCTGTAGTAGCCTGCCTTTCAGTTCGTTAACTCTTGGTTCCTATATTTTGCTGGGAAATACGACGCTCAATTGGCACACGATCTTGCTAGCTAGAATTACACTTTTTAGAAATATTGACGTCAGATCACTTTTAATTGTAGATTATTCGTTTTTTATATTATAATGAGACCGTTTATACATGCCATGTTACTGATCGACCGTTAATACCTCATAATAATACAAAAAAAAATACAATGTTTACCACTTGTGCACAGGGCAAGTATTTTCCTTAAACGCACGCACGAGGCACAGGTGTAGCTCACCAACTTCTAGGACGATTTTTGCGCAGGTCCTTATGCCGATCTAATAGGCGTTCTACTAGTAGGAGCGAGGAGAACCAATCGAGGAATACACAAGACGATTGCGCTGTGGCATACCTAGTTCCGCCAAAATATGATAATATTACACCCTGGGCTACATATGTAGCCCACGCGTGTACTCTAGTGTTAATTTTGACAGTTTTCATGTCGAATTCTTATGAATTAGTAAAATAATATGCGTAAAGTGCAAAAAAATTATTACGGCCGAATGTTACTTTATTCAGTTTTACTGATTAAAGCTCTTTCTGGTTTTATTTTTAAATACCGCTTACCCTGAGCCTCGGAGAGTACGTTAATCCGTCGGTCCCGGATGTCATGAAGCTCTTTGATAGTTGTTATTCCCTATAACAACTATCAAAGATTTGACTTCCCTAATTCAAAAAAAAATTTCGTTTAGCTTCAAACGAGTCCAGTTGCCAGTAAAACTAAGGCCAAACGCTAAAAGTTGCGGGTATGGATCTAAGTAACAGCTGTTTTGCGCACGGACAGATTTATGTGGCTCTGTCACGTGTAAGCGATTCTAAGAACCTTAATGTTTTCATCCCACGTCTAATAAGGTGTACGACGAAGCTTTATTTATTATTAGGTGTAAATGGAATAGTAGTTTATTTCTCTCGCCAATTACGTTACACTTAATATTTATGACTATGATGACATGAGAAGTTTTTGCTTTAATATGTATATACCTATTCATTGATATTTGAGTTATTTTCGGGATCTACACTATTCAATATAGGTGTTATATGCAACTTAAAACATTTTTGGCTATCGATTCTGTACCCCTTAAGGAAAAGACAAATTCCACGCGAGCGGAGTCGCGGGCACAGTTAGTATATAATAAAACTGTTATGTGCCATGTAAAATTTCTGGTGCATCTTGCTAGAACGCACATACATTATTTTGTCATAGATATTTATCCAATAGCCAGAATAGCCTGCATGTAGCTATCGTTATGTCATTACGCGGTCATATCGAGTTGGAGCTATTCCTTGTATGGTCTTATTTCCTAGCTCGACTGGTGTTGTTTATTCTCAAGTCTCATTACGCATAATGAATACTAGCAGATTTAAGTGTAACTGACTATATAGTCATCGCTTTATTAAATTTTTGCTGAAGTTTTACGTTTGAGGGTTTCGTATAGGGCTGTTTAATATGTGGTATTTATGGACCTACGTCCATACACTCACCTATTCTCTAGGTAGTCATCATCATACAGGGCTTTTAATGGTATTAATTCATAGCCCGAAATTCGTGCCTCAGGTGGTTGTATTTCAGTGTAGATGATGACATAAAATTTATAAAATCTCGCCCTTAGAAGCGCAACATTCATTTTATTGAAGAGTTGTAAACATCGCCATATGCTCGAGCCAGTAATTGTGGTATAGATTTTCAAGAATAATGTTTAACAGTCGGAGCAAATTTTCCTTTTCAGCGCTGTATATCATTATTTGCGACAGTTTTCATGTCGAACTCGTATAAATTAGTAAAATAATATACGTTTAGTGCAAAACAAATATAACGGCCGAATATTACTTCATTCAGTTTTACTGATTAAAGCTCATCCTGGTTTTTTATTTAATTACCACTTACTCCGTGCCTCAGAGAGTACGTTAATCCGTCGGTTCTGGTTGTCATCCAGATCTTTGATCAGACAGGCAGTCGCCCTGTGTAAAAGCTGATATTCAGCCGAATCCAGTTTAAGCGCAAGGATTTTTGTTGTGAAATAATTATTGCAATTATAGGCAGAATAACTTTCACTTCTTTGTCACGTTCTTAACATTGCCCACGGTTGTGATTTATCCCCATAAGATTCTCTTATTATTCCAAGAAGAACCTGAGGCTCGCCAAAATATCAAGTCATTATGACATAAATGAGTTAAAGCTGAAAATGGATCACAAAACACTGCCATACGATTTAGTCCTCTTACCGAAATCTCATATTTTAATGCAGATGTTGATGCTAATTTAAACGGTTTCACAGATGGCACTAAAGATCTAAGTTATAATATGATGATACACTTATTATCATTTCGTACAATCTATTTACTTTCACCCTATTGACTATGTAAGTGCTCGATGGTCTAGCTTGTGGAGACGGCCCTTCGTCATATTCATCTGTAGTCGATACCGACTGCTCATCTGGTATCTGACTTGTTTCAGCGCTGCAGCAAACTTAACACGCTAAGTAAACTCATTAATTATTTATAATAAATCAATCTTTGCACTCATTTATATGTTATATTCCGCCTGGATAGTTTTAACGACCGCCAAAGTTGTGCCCGGTATTTCTAGCCAGACCACCATTATTGAAACAACGGTATTATTTACGATAAACTGTTACCAGATAATGCTATTTAACTAGGCAGTCATTTCGAAAGCTATTTCTTGTCAGCGGTTCGTCGGTGGATCCACTCTCTCAATTACTTTTTAGCGCTGCCGTTTATTCGGTGTCGCGACATTTATAGGTTCTGCAGCGGCGGAACATTTAGTCCTGTTTTAAATGTTGTGTTATTTAAAGTAAGAAGATAGTGCCTTTAGCTTCGCATTGTCGCAACTGAAGCAGTTTATAACTCTTCTGCAGACTTTTAACGATCTAGATTTTTTTTGCCAGACTAAACATTTATATGTCATAGATTTCTTGTATGATCTCACTTCCTAACTCGGCTGGTGTTCTTCGGTGTTGATGGTCATTCTCAAGTCTCATCCGCCTGACTGACTACTAGAAGATTTATGATATTATGTAGTCATCGTCTTTTTAAAAATTGACTTTATTATATGGTACATATTGGTTTCAACTTAGGGGTAGTGCAATGAGCAGTCTAGTACTCTACTCAAGAGTTGTGACGATCGGTGAAGTTTCTCGCATGGTAGCTTATTATTGTGACGTAAATTGTACCGTACTACGTTTAAAAACGCAACGATTTTGTCTTAACACGTTTGGGAAAATTGTACTGCGCTTTTTACATGTAGTATTATTGGACAAACCATGCACTCCCCTATTCTCTAGATAGTCGATATCAGACTGATATTTTAATGATATTATCTCATAGCCCGAAATTTGTGCCTCGTGTGATGGTATTTTATTGCAGATGGTAACATCAGATTAACTAAGTTTCACCCTTGGCAGCGCATAGTTCATTATATTGAAGAGTTGTTAAGATCGTCAAATGTTCGTGCCAGTAATTACGGCATAGATATTTTATACGATAACCTGTTCGAAATTATTGGCTATTTCATTAGGTTGTCATTTCAAATAGTAGCTGTTTCTTGTAGGAACTCATTTAAAAACGTCGCTGCTATTATTACATTAGAGTAAAAATATTCAAGTTTATTATTTCAGTTACACGATATATTGCATCAATCGCTATGTTTTACCACTCCGAGGTAAGGTTAGCCACACACTACATGAGTTTAGGAGTAGTACATCTGAGGCTCTTTATCTACATTAATTCTGGCCACGGACATGATCTGTAAAGTTACTTTACGTGTCATAGGAATATTTTTTAAAGCATCCAGTAGGTACCTGACATTCCTTAGAGACGATGCCATGTTTTCAATTGCTGTCGATGTTTTACTGATTAAAGACCTACACTTATAAGTATAAGTCAAAATTTCCATCCTTCAGTGGTATCGTCGGCCTTATAACTTACGTTGTTGCCTTGTAGTGCTTGTTAGCGTCCCTTGAATCTGACCAGATCCTTTGCCATTTTCAACTGCCAGTTCTCCATTTCCTGCTACGCAGAAGGAAGCCTGCGTTAAGTTTACAATAAAATGTGTCACCCAGTGTGTGATCATCAAGTGTGTATTAATTAATTATTGATTAATACTAGTGTTTATTTTCATGATGATATGTGAACTTTTTCTGATAGAAGAAGGTGGCTTCAGCTCGCTAGAGTTGCAGCCCAAAATTCTACCGAAGAGTTATAATGATAATAAAAAAATATTTGCAGACTACACATAATTGTCATAGGTTTTCATACGATGACAGAGTTTCATATGCCAGCGGTGAAGAAATATATTGCGAGGTAACCTGCATGTCTGCTAATTTCCGTAATGTTCTCTTAAGACATGTGAGGTCTGCCAAACCGCACTTGGCCAGCTTGGTGGACTAAGTCTAGTGTGATTTGTTGATGCCCGTGTTCCCCTCGGGTGGTAGTTCTGATTTCCTTATGGACTATTTTAACCACCTTCATAAGGAAATGCAAATACTAAAAATTAAATTAAATTTGTTGAAATAGAGTTCATACACTAAAACATGACTTTCTCAATGGAAAAGAGACTCTTACGGAGACTTGTACATAATATGAGGTCAGACTCTGTTGCAGGATCGATCGATCAGTTCGGTATCTTTGGTTTGATCTCATCTGATAAAATATATAATTTTCCGGCACTCACACTAAGGCCTGCCATGTGGCAGATCATCTGAGACTTGTTGAAATTTTTATTTTATTTGATTGTACATGGTTGCTTTAGCTCCTTGCAGTCGCACCCTCAGCAGCATGACTGTTTTCATGTCAAATTCTTATGAATAAGTAAAATAATATGCATTTAGTGCAAAACAAATATTACGGCCGAATGTTACATCATTCAGTTTTACTGATTAAAGCTCATTCTGGTTTTATTTTGTATTACCGCTTGCCCCGTGCCTCGGAGAGTACGGTATTCCGTCAGTCCCGGTTGTCATGAAGATCTTTGATTGTTGTTATACGAGTGGGGAGTGAGTACTTTCGAAATAAACTGGATCTAGTCTAAGCCATAGAATATCGTTATCTCTTGGAGTAGTGGAGGTCAGACAGGCAGTCGCTCTGTGGCAAAGCTTATATTCAGCCGAATCCGGTTTAAGAGCAAGGACTTTTGTTCTGAAATAATTATTGCAATTATAGGCAGAATAACTTTCACTTCTTTGTCATCTTCTTAACATTGCCCACGGCTGCGATATATCCCCATAAGATTTATTATTCCAAAAAGAACCTGAGGCTCGCCAAAATGTCAATTCATTATGACATAAATGAGTTCAAGCTGAAACTGGATTACAAAGCACTGCCATACGTTTTTAGTCCTCTAACCGAAATCTCATATTATAATGCAGATGTTGGTGCCAATTCAAACGGTGCCGATGTTTCTCTGATGGCACTAAGGATCATGACATATAGTATTATGATACACCTATTATTATATCGTACAATCTATTAACTTTCACTCTATTCATTATGTGAGTTCTCGATGGTCTAGCTTGTGGAAACGGCCCTTCGTCATATTCATCTGTAGTCAATACCGATTGCTCATGATGATGAGTTAGGTATCTGCCTTGTTTCAGCGCTGCAGCAACGTTAACCCGCTAAGTTGACTCATTAATTATTTTAAATAAACTAAATCACATAAATGGGTTCGTAACTTACGCCTGGATAGTTTAACGACCGCCAAAATCGTGCTCGGTATTTCTAGCCAGACCGTCATTATTGAGACAATGGAATTATTTACGATAAACTGTTACCAGATAATGCTATTTCTCTAGGCAGTCATTTCGAAAGCGATTTCTTGTCAGCGGTTCGTCGGTGGATCCACTCTCTCAAGTAGTTTTAGCGCTGCCGTTTATTCGGTGTCGCGACATTTATAGGTTCTGCAGCGGCGGAACATTTAGTCCTGTTTTAACTGTTGTGTTATTTTAAGTAAGAAGATAGTGCCTTTAGCTTCGCATTGTCGCAACTTAAGCAGTTTATAACTCTTCTGCAGACTTTTAACGATCTAGATTTTTTTTGCCAGACTAAACATTTATATGGCATAAATTTCTTGTATGATCTCATTTCCTAACTCGGCTGGTGTTCTTCGGTGTTGACGGTCATTCTCAAGTCTCATCCGCCTGACTGACTACTAGAAGATTTATGAGATTATGTAGTCATCGTTTTTTTTCTAAATTGACGTTATTATATTGTACATATTGGTTTCATCTTAGGGTTAGTGCACTGAGCAGTCTATTACGCTACTGAAGAGTTGTGACGATCGCTGAAGTTTCTAACCAGGTAGCTTATTATTGTGACGAAAATTTTACGGTACTACGTTCAAAAACCCAACGATTTTGTCTTAACACGTTTGGGGAAATTGTATTGCGCTTTTTACACGTAGTATTATTGGACAAACCATGCACTCGCCTATTCTCCAGATAGTCGATATCAGACTGATCTTTTAATGATATTATCTCATAGCCCGAATTTTGTGCCTCGTGTGATGGTATTTTATTGCAGATGGTAACATAAGATTAACGAAGTTTCACCCTTAGCAGAGCATAATTCATTATATTGAAGAGTTGTTAAGATCGTCGAATGCTCGTGCCAGTAATTACAGCATAGATTTGTTATACCTGTTCGAAGTTATTGCTATTTCTTTAGGCGGTCATTTCAAATAGTAGCTGTTTCTTGTAGGAACTCATTTAAAAACTCCGCTGCTATAATTCGGCTGACCCTTTCACTCAAGACGATCTTGCCGTATTTGTCTTGCAGTTATAGTTATTTATATTAGAAGAAAACAACGTATTCCACTTTGATCAAAATAATAATTCTTATCATCATTTGGATACGATGCGATCAAACTTTCTTTATTACAATAGATCGTGGAGTATACATACTGGGGAAACCACGTTAAAAAAATGCGCCAAGTACATTACCTCGTAGGTGGTGCGGAAATGTTTGCATAGCAATATCTGACTTTTGTAATTGTACAAACCGCGATATCTCATAAATCGTAAGTCGTACTAGAAAAATTCAGTCTTACGCTAGTAACATTACAGATAATATAACTATAATTATATATATAACTAAAGTTATATATAATTATATATATAACTTTAAATTTGAATTGTATTTATTGAATTTATGTATATCCACTGTAGTTAAGATTACTTTTAAGATTGTTTTTTAATTTAGTTTATGATTAGTTTTAATTTATGTTATATTGCTATTTTTAAAGCTAAGCATTTGTTGTAAGTGTTATGTACACCATAAGTGTCACACATATCGGAAGTGAGACTTTATAAGAACTTTATTGTACAATGTATGGATATGTGTGATGTGGATGTGCTTAATAAATAAATAAATAAATAAATATATACGGGAATTAACGCGAACTTGCATTAGGTATTTACATACCTTATTTTGCTTGACGTTTTGAGACGGTTGCACGCCCCGTGGTCGCAAGCTGACTGGTGTGCGGTGTCACGTCTCCGAGTGCGAGGTAGGAGCTTCCATTTCTACCCCCGGGTCGTTTATTTTCGAAGTGTCGGCGCAAAACACACTAACCGTATCTGTATATATAGTAGAATCATTGGATTCCACGCCGATGACAATTTGAAGCTCTCTTCCCGATTGAAATGTTTATGTTTTCTGGTTTCGATCGCTTCACGCACAACTCTTGGGTAAAATACATAGGGCATATCTTCCAAAGGGCAAAGAAGCAGACTATCGCTGAACGTATAAAGAAGCACATCGCAGCTCGTGGAGCTCGACCTCGGCGAGATTTCGTTTCATCAGGAGAAACACTAATGGTAATTTGTCACAGGAGAGTTCAAGCTGCTTTTGCAGTCTGAGCCTGCATCTACCCCTGATATGTATTGTTATATTTAGATACATTACCCAATCCGGCTCCGTGCCCGTGGAATCTTCAATGACATTGTACGATGTTGGCGAAATCGTTCCTTCCCGGGTGCTTTGCGAAATCAGGTAAAAGTCGTATCTGTGTAACAAAGCATGACTGATGATTATTACGAAATTATTGCTTGTGATTTATAGATTGAACATTTTATACTTAATATTCTTCTTCTTTATTGTTTGTGGCGTAGTACTGAAGGATCGAAACCAACAAAGTGTATCATCAAGCATGAAAGATTTAAAGTGATCGCAGGGCGTACCTTTCAGGCAGCGTCACAACGTCGTCGAAGACGGTGCCTAGACGAGGGTTCTCTTCGGTGCGCCCGCGGTCTAAAAAATAGGCGCGTATTTAACCGCTTCGATACGATGATGAATGCCAGCCTGTACTGAGCGCCGTCATGCATCTCTGCCAGGGTCTTCTTAATCTCGCCGACCTACAATTATATCCAGACACTTACGACATCTGGTGCAAATTGCAAATATGTATACATATATGGAGTCGAGCCAGTAGCCACGTCTTATCTTGTATCGTTCGAGTTTGCGCTCAAGTATATTTTATAATGCGATTTATTAAACTAACAAGAATTCTTAAGCACATGGCAACTTTATAGGTATATAAGACTAATCTACATAGATAAGTAAGGACACTAACCTCGTGGATGTGCACATATGGAATTTGTCCGTCACCAACGCCGTCGCGGCTTGCGCTTGTGAGTTTTGAAAAGCTAATGAGAGTAACATTGGCAGTTGGTTAGGTCGGCTAGTGGTCGGGTCGGCGGAGGCGCCGCTCGTGCTCGGCTGCGGCTCGTACGTGAGCGCGCCATCCCCGGAATCGACACCATGTCGGCCAGGTTGTTGTACGCTCTGCTCCACATGTTGGCACAGTACACAGCCACAGCTGTTTCGAGGTTGTGACTATTTTTAATAATTTCCTTGAAAACTGTTTCATTCCTGACGTTATTTGCAGGTGACACATATGATATTATATAGACATCGTTATTCACGATGACGCAGCCGAGATCAATGCCTCTCTCTCATAACTCTAGATTAAGCTCCCTTCGGCGTCGATATATATGGTAATAATTCCTAGCGAAGCGCTCTTCGGACTAGGCTGGCTCCACCCACTGCGTTAAGCGCCTGTGAGATATTATATTGCAATACGGAGTTTTACGTTTCAAGATCTATACCTAACAACGGATGGACTTTGTTAACCAATATTTTTCAACATTTCCACATGCTGGCACAGTACACAGCCACAGCTGTTTCGAGGCTGTCACATTTTTGTCAATTTGGTTGAAAACGGTTTCCCACCTGCCGTTATTTGCAGGTGACGCATATTATATTATATTTTCATCGTTTTTCACGATGACATGAATGCAGGCGGGATCTATGCCTCTCTCTCATAACTCTGGAATAAGCTTCTCTTCGGCGTCAGTATACATGGTAATTATTCCTAGCGAAGCGCTCTTTGGACTAGTCTGGCTCCACCCACTGTGTTAAGCGCCTGTAAGATATTATATCACAATACGGAGTTTTACGTTTCAAGATCTATCCCTTAAAACGGATGGACTTTTGTTAACCAATATCTTTAAAAAAAATCCACATGTTGGCACAGTACACAGCCACAGCTGTTTCGAGGCTGTCACTATTTTTAACAATTTCGTTGAAAACGGTTTCGCTCCTGCCGTTATTTGCAGGTGACGCATATGATATTATATTTTCATCGTTTTACACGATGACATGAACGCAGGCGGGATCTATGCCTCTATCTCATAACTCTAGAAGAAGCTTCTCTTCGGCGTCGATATATATGGTAATAATTCCTAGCGAAGCGCTCTTCGCACTAGGCTGGCTCCACCCACTGCGATAAGCGCCTGTGAGATATTATATCGCAATACGGAGTCAGACGTTTCAAGATCTATACTTTAAAATGGATTGACTTTTGTTAACCGATATCTTTCAAAAATTCCACATGTTGGCACAGTACACAGCCACAGCTGTTTCGAGGCTGTCACTATTTTAAATAACTTCATTGAAAATGGTTTCGCCCCTGCCTTTATTTGCAGATGACGCATATGATATTATATAGTCATCGTTTTTCACGATGACATGAACGCAGGCGGGATCTATGCCTCTCTCTCATAACTCTTGAATAAGCTTTTCTTCGGCGTCAGTATGTATATATGGTAATAATTCCTAGCGAAGCGCTCTTCGGACAAGGCTGGCTCCACCCACTGCGTTGAGTGCCTGTGAGATATTATATCCCAATACGGAGTCTTACGATTCAAGATCTATACCTTCATCATTATTTTGGATCTTTGCCTCTCTCTCATAACTCTAGAATAAGCTTCTCTTCAGCGTCGGTATATATGGAAATAATTCTTAGCGAAGCCCTTTTCGCACTAGGCTAGCTCCACACACTGCGTTAAGCGCCTGTGAGATATTATATCGCAATACGAAGTATTACGTTTAAAGATATACCTAACAACGAATGGACTTTTGTAAACCGATATCTTTCAAAGATTTCACATGTTGGCACAGTACACCGCCACAGCTGTTTCGATGCGGTCACTTTTTTAACAATTTCGTTTAAAACGGTTTCGCTCCTGCCGTTATTTGCAGGTGACGCATATGATATTTTATTATAATTATAGTCATCGTTTTTCACGATGACATAAACGCAGGCGGGATCTATGCCTCTCTCTCATAACTCTTTGAATAAGCTTCTCTTCGGCGTCAGTATGTATATGTGGAAATAATTCCTAGCGAAGCGCTCTTCGGACAAGGCTGGCTCCCCCCAATGCGTTGAGCGCCTGTGAGATATTATATCGCAATACGGAGTCTTACGATTCAAGATCTATACCTTTAAACGGATGGACTTTTGTTAACTGGTATCTTTAAAAAAATCCACATGTTGGCATAGTACACAGCCACAGCTGTTTCGAGGCGGTCACTATTTTAAACAATTTCGTTAAAAACGGTTTCGCTCCTGCCGTCATTTGCAGGTTACGCATATGATATTTTATTATATAGTCATCATTTTTCACGATGACATGAACGCAGGCAGGATCTATGCCTCTCTCTCATAACTCTAGAATAAGCTTGTCTTCAGCGTCGGTATATATGGAAATAATTCCTAGCGAAGCCCTTTTCGCACTAGGCTAGCTCCACACACTGTGTTAAGCGCCTGTGAGATATTATATCGCAATACGGAGTCTTACGATTCAAGATCTATACCTTTAAACGGATGGACTTTTGTTAACTGGTATCTTTAAAAAAATCCACATGCTGGCACAGTACACAGCCACAGCTGTTTCGAGGCGGTCACTATTTTAAACAATTTCGTTGAAAACGGTTTCGCTCCTGCCGTTATTTGCAGGTGACGCATATGATGTTTTATTATAATTATAGTCATCGTTTTTCACGATGACATGAACGCAGGCGGGATCTATGCCTCTCTCTCATAACTCTTGAATAAGCTTCTCTTCGGCATCAGTATGTATATGTGGAAATAATTCCTAGCGAAGCGCTCTTCGGACAAGGCTGGCTCCGCCCACTGCGTTGAGCGCCTGTTAGATGTTATATCGCAATACGGAGTCTTACGATTCAAGATCTATAGCTATAAACGGATGGACTTTTGTTAGCTGGTATCTATAAAAATCCACATGTTGGCACAGTACACAACCACAGCTGTTTCGAGGCGGTCACTATTTTAAACAATTTTGTTGAAAACGGTTTCGCTCCTGCCGTCATTTGCAGGTTACGCATATGATATTTTATTATATAGTCATCATTTTTCACGATGACATGAACGCAGGCAGGATCTATGCCTCTCTCTCATAACTCTAGAATAAGCTTCTCTTCAGCGTCGGTATATATGGAAATAATTCCTAGCGAAGCCGTTTTCGCACTAGGCTAGCTCCAGACACTGCGTTAAGCGCCTGTGAGATATTATATCGCAATACGGAGTCTTACGATTCAAGATCTATACCTTAAAACGGCTGGACTCTTGTATACCCGTATCTTTAAAAAAAATCCACATGTTGGCACAGTACACAACCACAGCTGTTTCGAGGCTGTCACTATTTTAAACAACTTCGTTGAAAACGGTTTCGCTCCTGCCGTTATTTGCAGGTGACGCATATTATATTATACAGTTATCGTTTTTCACGATGACATGAACGCAGGCGGGATCTATGCCTCTCTCTCATAACTCTTGAATAAGCTTCTCTTCGGTTTCAGTATATATGGTTATTATTCCTAGCGAAGCACTCTTCGCACTAGGCTAGCTCCACACACTGCCTTAAGCGCCTGTGAGATATTATATCGCAATACGAAGTATTACGTTTAAAGATCTATGCCTATCAACGGATGGACTTTTGTTAACCGATATCTTTCAAAAATTCCACATGTTGGCACAGTACACAGCCACAGCTGTTTCGATGCGGTCACTTTTTTTAACAATATCGTTAAAAACGGTTTCGCTCCTGCCGTTATTTGCAGGTGACGCATATGATATTTTATGACATAGTCATAATTTTTCACGATAACATGAACGCAGGCGGAATCTATGCCTCTGTCTCATAACTCTAGAATAAGCTTCTCTTCGGCCTCAATATATATGGTAATTATTCCTAGCGAAGCGCTCTGCGGACTAGGCTGGCTCCATCCACTGCGTTAAGCGCCTGTGAGATATAATATCGCAATACGGAGTTTTACGTTTCAAGATCTATACCTTAAAACGGATGGACTTTTGTTAACCGATATCTTTCAAAAATTCCACATGTTGGCACAGTACACGATGATGTTCACGATGACATGAACGCAGGCGGGATCTATGCCTCTCACTCATAACTCTAGAATAAGCTTCTCTTCAGCGTCGGTATATATGGTAATAACACCAAGCAAAGCCCTTTTCGGACAAGGCTGGCTCTTCCCACTGCGTTGAGCGAATGTGAGATATTATATCGCAATACGGTGTCTTACGATTCAAGATCTTTACCTTTAAACGGATGGACTTTTTTTAACTGGTATCTTTCAAAAATTCCACATGTTGGCACAGTATACAGCCACAGCTGTTTCGATGCGGTCACTTTTTTTAACAATATCGTTTAAAACGGTTTCGCTCCTGCCGTTATTTGCAGGTGACGCATATGATATTTTAGTATATAGTTATCATTTTTCACGATGACATGAACGCAGGCGGGATCTACGCCTCTCTCTCATAACTCTAAAATAAGCTTCTCTTCGGCGTCAGTGTCTATGGTAATAATTCCTAGCGAAGCGCTCTTCGCACCAGGCTGGCTCCACAGACTGCGATAAGCGCCTGTGATATATTACATCGCAATACGGAGTATGTAAGATCTATACCTAACAACGGATGGACTTTTGTTAATCGATATCTTTCAAAAATTCCACATGTTGGCACAGTACACAGCCACAGCTGTTTCGAGGCTGTCACTATTTTTGACAATTTCGTTGAAAACGGTTTCCCTTCTGCCGTTTTCTGCAGGTGACGCATATGATATTATATATTCATCGTTTTTCACGATGACATGAACGCAAGCGGGATCTATGACTCTCTCTCATAACTCTAGAATAAGCTTCTCTTCGGCATCAGTATATATGGTAATAATTCCTAGCGAAGCGCTCTTCGGACAAGGCTGGCTCCACTCACTGCGTTGAGTGCCTGTGAGATATTATATCGCAATACGGATTCTTACGATTCAAGATCTGTACCTTAAAACGGATGGACTTTTGTTAACCGATACCTTCCAAAAAATCCATAAGTTGGCACAGTTTATTGCCACAGCTGTTTCGAGGCTGTAACTATTTAAAAATAGAAATCGTTGAAAACGGTTTCACTCCTGCCGTTATTTGCAGGTGACGCATATGATATTTTATTATATAGTCATCATTTTTCACGATGACATGAACGCAGGCGGGATCTATGCCTCTCTCTCATAACTCTAGAATAAGCTTCTCTTCGGCGTCTGTATATATGGTAATATTTCCTAGCGAAGCGCTCTTCGGACAAGGCTGGTTCCACAGACTGCGTTAAGCGCCTGTGAGATTTTATATCACAATACGGAGTATTACGTTTCAAGATCTATACCTTAAAATCGTTGAAAACGGTTTCGCTCCTGCCGTTATTTGCAGGTGACGCATATGATATTATATAGTCATCGTTTTTCACGATGACATGAACGCAGGCGGGATCTATGCCTCTCTCTCATAACTCTAGAATAAGCTTCTCTTCGGCGTCAGTATATATGGTAATAATTCCTAGCGAAGCGCTCTTCGGACTAGGCTGGCTTCACCCACTGCGTTAAGTGCCTGTGAGATATTCTATCGCAATACGGAGTTTTATCACGATCCTTTCTAGAAGAACATATTTTTTGTATGGTCTCTTATCCAAACTCGGCCGTCGTTCTTCGGCTGATGCTAATTCTCTGGTCTTGTCTTCGTATGGTTATTGTAGCCCATAATTGTACTGAAAAGTTGTGACGATCGCTAGAATTTCTCACCAAGCCACATTACAATGGCTATGATGTTTATACGATTACTACATTTAATCACAAAGATTTTATCTTAGCACGTTTGCGATATTGTTTTGGACTGTTTAATATGTGGTATTCCTGGATCACGTCCAAACACTCGCCTATTTTTCAGATACGCAGTCGATATCATGCTGGGCTTTTAATGATATTATCACTTAGCCCGAATTTTGTGCCTCAAGTGATGGTATTTCATTGTAGATGGTGACATCAGGTTAATAAAGTCTCACCCTTAGTAGCGCATATTTAATTATATTGAAGAGTTGTAAACATCGCCATATGCTCGAGCCAGTAATTGTGACATAGATTTTCAAGAATAATGTTTAACAGTCGGAGCAAATCTTCCTGTTCAGGGCTGTATATAATATTGTGTCATTAGTTGCGACAGTTTTCATGTTGAATTCTTATTCATGAGTAAAATAATATGCGTCTAGTGCAAAAAATGTCATAACGGCGGAATGTTACTTCATTCAGTTTTACTGATTAAAACTAATGTTGTCATGCTAATAGTGCAAACGCTAATATTCATCCGAAGCCGGTTTAACCCTTGAGGTGCGATCAAACTAAAGGCAAAGTGCCACAAGTGCGAAAGGTCACGTTGCTGCAAATTTTCATTGGCATAGGTTACCGGAAAAAAAATAATTATGACACCTTAATATAATTATATCACATATCATTGTGTTGGTTATAAAATCAGCTATCATAATAATAACATGAATTACTACTAAATACTCACTTTTCCGGCAAAACAAGCTTACAAACTTAGAGGTTTGTTTTTTTTCACTCGTTCACACAAACATTTCATCACATATTAATGAATTTCATTACTTGTTTGATTCATAAACACAAAAACATTATCACATATAACTTTAGGTTTTCACACAATACATTATTTATTTGTAACAAACGAATCTAACGCCACTAAAAAAATTATAATCCGAACGCGTAACAAAAAGTTCGCCGTGCCAGGCCGCCATGTTACTGTAACGAACACTGTGGCTGTGAATTATTTACCATTTGAAACACGATAACAGTGAAAATGTACAACAATGCTAGTATTAAGTTGCTAAAATATGTTTTCAGATAAATAATCTGGGTACTTTTATGTCTTTCATAACTATTAAAAGAATATTTATCATAAAACACTTACGAAAATAGCGAGTTTCAAGAGTAGTAATAGCCCTTCTAAAAAGTTTTTGCCTTTTATCACTGTATTTCTTAACTTTGTAACGAATAATGTCACTTTACAATTAATATTTATTTCTTTTTGAGTAAATCTATATAAGTATCTTTATAAAATATTCACCGGTTTCTTCCACAAGCAACTTTTATTATAAAGAGCACGGAAAAAAACACAACAATGGCGGACGCTTTCGCAACTGAGACACAGATAATTATATTTCAATAATTTTTGGCGTTTCGTTTCCCTCACCCTTCTAAAACGATTTAGTTGCATGGAATATGAACTATTCTAATAGTTACTACTTTCGTTTCTTGGTTTAAGTAAAACAAAACGTGAAAAAACCGCGACCAATAGAACTATTTTTAATTGAGCATGACCGTGCGTGCCTCGAACACTTCGGACCACCAAAATTAGAGCACGACCGTACGTGCTGTAATCACGTGGGGGGTTAAGCGCATGGATTTTTGTTCTGTAATAATTATTGCACTTATTGTCAGAATTACTTGGCTGTGATATATCCCCATAAGATTCTCTTATTATTCCAAGAAGAAACAAGTGCTCGCCTGAATTTCAAGTCATTATGACATAAATAAGTAAAGCCTGAACCTGGATTACAAATTACTATAATAAGTTTTTGTTATCTAACAGAAAGCTTAAAATATGAGCTTGATGCAGATTTTGGTGCTTATTTGAACGGTGACGATGTTTCACCACGAGATACCATATTATCTTACATGATGACATGTTGTAGAACTAATCCATGCCGCCAGCAACGTCGTCGATGACGGTGCCTAGATGAGGGTTCTCTCCGGTGCGCCCGTGGTCTAAAAATATGCGCGTATTTAAGCGCTTCGATACGATGATGAACACCAGCCTATACTGTGAGCCGCAATATTGTGTCATTAGTTGCGACAGTTTTCATGTTGAATTCTTATGCATGAGTAAAATAATATGCGTCTAGTGCAAAAAATGTCATAAGGACGGAATGTTACTTCATTTAGTTTTACTGATTAAAGCTAATATTGTAATGCTTAATACTGAGACCATTAGGTATCTTTTTAACCTAAGATACAAATATTGTGTGACTAATTCTTGCCAGTCTTTGATAATTCACTATGTTGTAATTTGTACAGTCAGCATTGGCCATCGTAAATAATTATTTATAATAGCTAAAATATTCGCTAGGAAATATTCCTTTTCTCTTGATTATATCGAAGGGATATTCTGTGATATAACTATTTCTTGTAGGTATTTGCTCTGTAAAGAGTAAAAGTTCATAATGTTCATACATTCTCATGTTAATGGTCATGGTTGAAAGATTTTCAGCGTAAGTCTCGAGGACAAATGAGTTCACGGCATTTTAGCTATTTTATGAGCCATTTATAACATAGTGAGTGTTCAACAGCTGATGAAGTATCACTGATTAAAGATCAATAGTGACATGTTTAAGAGATTGTCTCGTATCTCAAAGACAGTTTCTTCAATCAAACCCATGATCACTGACTAAGATGCATCTATTACCGCACTACTAAACTACACTTCTATGGTTTTTAGTAACCCAGCATATTAGTACCTACCTACATACATACATACATAACGTCACGTCTTTTATCCCCGAAGGGGTAGGCAGAGGTGTTTTTTCCCTACCTACCTACTTCATATTTACAAGTTGAAGCCAATCGACGTTATACTGACTAAAACCCAAAATCAAAAGCATCCAAAGTAATTTACTGATATGTTTCAGGTATTGCAAGACAAAATGACAGCCTCAGTATTTATTGTATTACACTTTCTTGTAAACAAGTATGCACTGCAGTTCATTGCATGGTGTTGCAGTCCATGATCAAGGTAATACCGCCGCAGTGAATGAACAGCTGTTACTATATGCAATGGCTTTCATATAGTATTGGCCTGAAGGAAGCATAGTGGAATCCTGAAGATTTGATCACTGACAGAATTTTACTTATTTAAACATTTAAGCAAATAGTATGTCACATAGTTCAATGGTGTAATGTGGAGAAAACATGAATGTCTTTTAGAACCAAGATTTCCCAAGAGCGGTGGGCGTGATTGCTACAGAGCGACACTTGATGATGTTTCACTGATTAAAGTCCAACGTATCGACCGGTCATACGTCTTTGTATCGCTGTGTCTTTCTATTTCTCTCGTAATTTTACGATTCATAATATTCGCATTTGGTAATCCTGAGGCAGTCCACTGCGGGACTTAAGCCTCTCGTAATTTGTTTCATAGAACAACTGTGAGTCAATAGGAGATTGTCGCCTGCTATATCACGCTGGCTAGACGAGTTGGTATAAGGTTTGTTGTTTTCCGTCTCTTCGCAAAATTAATATTTGCTTCGTGTATTTTCCTTAGTCACATCTTACGAAAACCACAGAATGAACTGTGGTAGTAACACTTTATATCCTTAATCTACTGATTAAGGATGGCTACTGCCATACTGTACTTGATAGCTATTGTCATGTCAACGTCTAGTGTCTGGCAAAGTGCAAGGTAGCGGCAATAGGCTCGCCCTCTAAGACTCTAGTCTAAGCCATGGAATAAGGCTATCCCTTCGGGTTGTGGAGCTCAGACAGGCAGTCGCACTGTGGAAAAGCTAATATTCAGCTGAATCCGGTAAGACTAGTAAGCGGTCCCCAGGCTGTAACGGGGATTCTACTAAGAGGATGATTTACTGAATGATTGTTAACTGATAATTACTTGACTGTGTTGAGTTGCGGGCCCGTGTGTGCTTCGAAAGACCATTTTTTCACAAAGTAGATTTATACTCTACAGATTAGTTGTGACGCAAAGATTTTCTATTTAATGTTTCCATGTCGGCTCCAGCAATGTTTTACTGAGAAAACATCAAATATCTATAAGCAGTACTGAGCCCAATATTGTGTGACTAATTATTGCCAGTTTTTGATAATTCACTATCTAATAATTTGTATAGTCGGCATTGGCTATCTTGAATAATTATTCATAATAGTGATAATTTTCGTAATGAAAATCATTCAAGAATAATACTACAATAATGAATGCTTGCGCTGGCTGTAACAATGCTACCAAAGCTAAAGAATCCTTAAAATGCGTGTTATGCAATCGTAAATACGACCTAGAGTGCGCCAATATAACTCCCAAAAGGTTTACTCAGATGAAATTGGAGCAAAAAAATTCGTGGAATTGTGACGAATGCCGAAGTAAGCAGCCAAAACGCAACAATACTGATACACCTATTCGAAATTTCTCGACCCCGGTTACGACACGCTCACCCGAATTAAGCAACGTAACACAACGTATGAAACCGAGTCGAAGCCCTTCAGACAGTGTAGAGATTACAGACGATTATATTACTGAAAAAAAACTACGTTCCATCTTGCAACAAGAAATGACGGCTATCATCAAGTCAAGCATTGAGGGCATAATTGCAGACCAATTACGGACCATTAACGAACAAATTTCGGGCTTTCAAGACTCAATGTCCTTCTTAAATAAATTATTTGAAGAATTCAAAATTGCAATAGAGGAAAAATCTACCACTATAACTGAACTACAAAAAGAAAAATGCGAATTGAAGTCAACGGTGAAAGATCTTTCGGACAGATTGGGTTCTGTAGAACAAATTATGCGTGAGAGCAACATTGAAATTGTTGGCGTTCCTGAATTTAGGAATGAAAACTTGGCTAATACTTTATTACAACTCGTGAAAACCGTTGACGGTTCCATTAATGACGACGACATTATGCACGCAACACGAGTCGTAAAAATTAACAAACAAAGCGATAAGCCTAATTCAATTGTTGTGAAACTCCGCAGTGCACGAAAACGCGACGCATTGCTCGCTGCTGTCTCCAATTATAACAGGAAGAACGCCAAAGACAAGCTGAGCTCGCAGCATTTGGGAATGGGTGGACCCAAAGTTCCAGTATACGTTGCAGAGCACTTGACACCAGCTAACAAATTTCTTAACGCGGCTGCACGTAAAAAGTCTAAAGAACAGTCGTATAAATTTACTTGGTCGAATATTTGTACGTAAAGACGAAACAAGCCAAGCAGTCGTAATTCGTAATATTGATAGCTTAAATTTAATTGTTTGATTTTCATGTGTTTCTTTGGTTAATGTTCTAGGAACATAATATGTAAAAATGCTTGATATATACTATCAGAATGTCCGGGGTCTTCGGACTAAAACCAATGATATTTTTAACAATGTATTTGTAAGTGATTATTCTGTCATATTTTTAACAGAAACTTGGCTTAACGATAGTGTTTTTGATCGTGAAACTATTGATTCACGCTATATAATATATCGCAGAGATCGATGTTTGTCAAGGGGTTCCAAAAAAGACGGCGGTGGAGTACTTATCGCTGTATCACGTAATATTCAATCAGCTCGCGTTACATCATGGGAAAGTGACGGTGAAGACTTATGGGTCTCACTTCAATTCAAATAAAACAACGTCGTCAAAAAGTTAGCTATATGTGCTGTTTACTTACCGCCTCCTGTCAGTTTGGAATCACTTGAAAGGTTTCTTGAGAATACATCTGATATACTGAACCATGTTGAGGATGTCGTAATACTGGGGGATTTTAATCTTGGCTTTATCAAGTGGTCAGCTGATCCCACTAGCCATTATATAACGCCATCAAATTATAACTGTTCACTGGGTTATTCTCTTGTTGACTTCATTTCTATAAATAACTTGAAGCAAGTTTATAATATAAGTAATGTGGACAGCAAATTTCTAGATATTACCTTAACTAATGTTTCAAACGTCATTACCACTATGTCAACTAGTTTGACTAACAAAGTAGATGTAAAACATCCTCCCCTATTACTTTCTATTGCTACCAATACAAATACAGACGTTCTCGAATCAAACCCTAGAACAGATTATATTTTTTTTAAGGCAGACTATGATAATATTTTATTGGAGTTATGTGATATCAATTGGTATGATGTATTTAAGCAATCTGCGACAGTTAATGATATGGTTTTTGCTTTCTACAATTTACTAAGAAAGGTTATAGTAAAACATGTACCCAAAAGAAAACCAAGATCATCTGAGTACCCGCCTTGGTTTGACTTCGGATTAATTCGCCTTCTTAGAGAAAAAAATAAAACTAGACTGAAATATAGGAAATATAAAAATCCACGGGACAAACTTGAATACGATATTCTTAGAGACCGTTGTCACAAACAGATAAAGATTTCTTACAACAAATACTTATCCAAAGTAGAAGCGAATATAGTAAAGAATCCTAAAGCACTATGGAGATTCATCAAAGACAAACGAAAGGGCGATCTTTCCTTACCTAGGTAAGGTACACACACACAATGTATTCGAATAACCTGAGTGAAGATACAGGATCCGGTATAGCTGACCTGTTCGCGCAACACTTTGCATCAGTCTATAGCACCAACCCTTCTAACCAAAACATATTACGTTATGCTCCAGACATATCACAATATCATACCTTAGGTCGTGTACATTTCTCAGAAAACGACATTTTTACAAAAATTAATCAGATGGACATCTCAAAGGGTGCTGGTCCAGATTCTATACCTCCCATATTTATTAAACACTGTGGTTCTTCTCTTGCCCTTCCTCTGTCTTTGATTATCAATCGCTCTATTCAAGATGGTGTTTTTCCGGAAGAATGGAAAAAAGCTCGCATTGTACCCATATTTAAGAAAGGCGAACAAAACAATGTTAAAAATTACCGTCCAATTTCTATTCTGTCCTGTCTTTCTAAATTGTTTGAGTGTCTCATATGTCCCATTATCACACATCACATGAATACCATAATCAAAAATGCACAACACGGTTTCAAGATTGGTCGTTCTATTCGACACCAATTTGATTTCATTCGTGTCTGATCTATCTGCTGACATAGATAAGGGCAGTCAAATTGACGCAATATACACAGATTTTCCAGTGCCTTTGATAAAGTTTACCACTGCCTGCTGTTGAGAAAACTTGAAGCTTACGGCATATACGGTAACATTTTGAATTGGTTTCGGTCTTATCTTTTAAATAGACCATTGACTGTATCTGTAAAGGGATATGATTCACAAGTTTATTTTGCTGCATCTGGCGTCCCTCAGGGATCCCATCTTGGCCCTATATTATTTTCCATTTACATCAATGATATATCACATGAAATAAACCACTCAAAGTTCTCTTTATTTGCTGATGACCTCAAAATTTATCAAACAGTAGCTTCACAATTAGACGTAAATCTGATACAATGCGATCTTGACCGAATTCAAGACTGGTGTCACGCCAATGACATGACACTCAACGCGGCAAAATGTTACCATATAAAATATTCAAAGAAGAAAAATCCTTTCCCTTCTGAATATCATGTCGATGGGTCAGTATTAAAAGAAGTATCTGAAATTAGAGATCTCGGTGTTACGCTTGACAGCAAATTGACTTTTACAGCACACATAGACGGAGTTGCTAGGAAAACAGCAAAAATACTCGGATTTGTTAAGAAGAACACCAACAGTTTTCGTCTTACAAAAACAAAGACACTTCTCTACAACGCCTTGGTACGAAGTCATCTCGAGTATGCATGTGTCGTCTGGAATCCATCGTATGCTAAACAGTCGCAAAGAATAGAAGGCATCCAAAGAGCATTTACGAGACACTTAGCATACATGTCGTCTGGTATATCGCATAGAGCTCCCTACACTGACAGGCTAAAATTTTTCAAAATGAACAGCCTTCGTCACCGACGTAAGATCCAGGAACTTTTATTCTTACATAAAACTGTTAACGGCGCTATAGACTGCAGTGAACTTCTAAGCAATGTTAAATTAACGGTACCAAGTAGAATACCGCGACACCCTCTTACTAAGACATTTCATATTCCGTTTTGCAGAACAAACGTTGGCAAACATTCACCAATAGTGCGTATTTGTCTCGAATATAATTCATTGTGCGGACGTTCAGGCGATCTTGACATTTTTCACAACTCATTCAAGCACTTTAAGCGTAAGTTAGTTCAGGTAATGCTTTAAAAGATCTCATCTTTTGTTATGTTTATTTTGATTTTTATTTTGATTTATATTGTCTTGTTAATTTTGCGGAAAGTGTATTTTATTATAGTAGATATTTTTATATTTTAAGTAAGTTTTAATTTTGTGTTTATATACTTTACAAAAATGTTGTGTACGTCTATAATTGATATACATATAAGGTTGTATTTACAGTCCCATAATCCTAACACATTTTGGTATGTATATTGTTGATGTACCTATAAATAAATAAATAAATAAGAATGATCTTATTTCTAAACTGGGCGGCTGTTCTTCGGCTGACCCTAATTCTCGAGTCAAAATAAACCAAAATGCGATTAAGTTTACATAATGTTATTGCCTTGATTTATAGTTTCTGTTACTAGTTGGCGCCTCTTGAACCTCACCAGATCCTTGGTCAACTTCAACTGCCAGTTGTCCATTTCCTGCTACGTAGAAGGAAGCCCGCGATAAGTTTACAATATAATGTGTCACTAGGTATGTGATCATCAAGTGTTTATTATTTATTTATTTATTAAATTGCTCGGAAGGAATGGAACCATTTTTCATATGACCACAATCTTGGTTCAATTTTCTCTGGATATAACGTAGTCAGATACTTATTCCATTTGCTGTGAAAGTTTTTGGGGGACTATTGATTAAGACTGGGATACTCTGTATGTTTCGTGAATTATTTCATTTCACAGCTGCGGTCATTTCATAGTTATAGTGGACAGTGGGTACATGTACGATATACTTATCACAAGGATTTCATTTATTGCGTTGGTATCGTTCAGCTAAAGATAACAGCACAAAATTAAGTTATTCCAGTTTAAGAGATGGTCATTGTGACAACGTTCCTTGCGACCAAGTCGAAACTAGTTTCATCTTGGATACATATTTTGCATTACCGTAAATGTACGAGTCTTAATTTTTTGCAGTCAGCCTCATACCTGACGTGAAACTATTCAGAGTTATGTCTTTCTTTAAGGAAATGATGGTTACAGCTATAGTCTTCGTGACATTTCACCGATTACAGATCAATAAAATTTCATTCTAGTATTGAAGCGCGTCAAGTGTAGAGCTTATCTAGAGGCTGTATTAGATAGAGCGCTTCAGAAAACACGCCTACTTACATGATAGTACATAATATGGTTCCGCCGTAGAGGTATCCACTAAACATACCCATTATCTTCACCTCATACTATACCACTATCGCTATTTCTTCAGCACAAATAAGTTTGTTTTCCATAGTATTTGTATGAACGACAAAGTTATATTTGCGGTTTTTGTATATGTGCTTTATCTCAAAAACTGCTGACTACATTTCGTTCGAATTTATTTTATTTGGATTTTTTATTACAATCTGCATCATAAATATATTTTAGATTCTTCACTGTCTTACTTTTAAAGTTAGTGAGGTAAGGGGAGGCTCACTTATATATATATATATCACTTATACATATTGGATCAATCGCTATGTTTTACCACTCCGAGGTACGGCTAGGTACACACTACATGAGTTCAGAAGTACTACATCTGAGGCTCTTTACGTACATCAATTCTGGCCACGGACATTATGTGTACCTATAGGTACTTTACGTGTCATAAGAATATTTTTTAAAGCATCCAGTAGGTACCTACCTGACATTCCGTAGAGACGATGCCATATTTTCAATTGCTGACGATGTTTTACTGATTAAAGACCTACACTTATAAGTATAAGTCAAAATGTCCATCTCTCAGTGGTATCGTCGGCCTTATAACTTACGTTGTTGCCTTATAGTGCTTGTTGGCGCCCCTTGAATCTAACCAGATCTTTTGCCATTTTTAGCTGCCAGCTGTCTATTTCCTGCCACTGCAGAAGAAATACTGCATTAAGTTCACAATTTAAAGTGTTCCTTAGTGTGTGATCATCATGTGTGTATTAATTATTTATTCATTGATACTAGTGTTTATTTTCACGATGATATGTGAACCTTTTTCTGATAGAGGATGGTGGCTTCAGCTCAAAATTCAACTCAAGAGTTATAATGATAATAAAAATTTCTTGCCAGACTACAAATAATTGTTATAGGTTTTCAAACGGTAACAGACTTTCAAATGGTAGTGGTGAAGAAATATATTGCGAGGAAACCTGCATGTCTGATAATTTCCGTAAAGATCTTTTAAGACATGTGAGGTCTGCAAAACCGCACTTGGCCAGCTTGGTGGACTAAGGCTAGTGTGATTTGTTGATGCTCGTGTTCCCCTTGGGAGGTAGTTCTGATTCCCTAATGGACTACTTTAGCCATATGCATATGAAAATGGAAAATAAAATTAAAATAAAATACTGAAATACTGAAAATTAAGTTAAATTTGTTGAAATAGAGTTCATACAGTAAAACATGACTTTCTCAATGGAAAAGAGACCCTTACGGAAACTTGTTCATAATATGAGGTTCAAACTCTGTTGGAGGCAGTTCCACTGCGAGTTTTATTTTTCAAAGGACCCTGACCATGGGTCATTATTTCGTTATAGAATTTTAATGGTAGCTTTTCCGTACATAAACGAATGTACAAAAAGGCTGCTGTATAGTCCATCGGCTGGTAATGTCTCGCAAGTACTCCATTTTCTGGCTGTCTTTATTCGGTATCTTCGGTTTGATCACATCTGTTAAAAGATATACTTTTCCGGCACTGGCACTAAAGCCTGCCATGTGGCCGATCATCTGAGACTTGTTGAAATTTTAATTTTATTTGATTGTATATGGCTGTTTTAGCTCCTTGCAGTCGCACCCTTAGCAGCCCATGATTCAACTGAAGAGTTATAACGATTGCTTCAAATTTTCACAGGATAACCACGATAGTGCGCAAGTATTTGATCTCGGCATGTTTGAACGTAATCTATTGGCCTGCCTTGTGTTTGGTATGTTTCGGCAGCATTGTACATTTTGGCTTCAGCTTCATGGAGACTTACACTAAGCAGCACAAAATAAGAGACTTATTATTATCACCCTGCGACATAATATATTTTAGTGTTTTCGGAATCATGACCAATGACATTTCTCTTGTTGAATTCTTGTTAGGCCATAAATATGTTTGCGGATTTAGTAATACAAGTGTCGTCATAGCTTTCTGGTATTTTATGTATTTCATTAAATGTGTAAAAATTGCTGCTGTGTAACTTCATTGACATGTACGACACGCGTGGTCTCGAAGACATTGTCGGCTATGGTCGATACGTTGTCAAGGTCCTTTGTGTCTGAAACTGCTAGAACTGCACGTATCGGAGAAGGCAGATGTCCTTGCCACAGGATCTTGAGGGTGTCATCCGGTATCTTGTCCTTGGCCAACTTTCTCATGCGACGCAGAAGCTGGGCCGGTTTTTGGTCGCCTAGTTCCATTTCGCTGATAAGCTTCTGTAGCTGACGATTTTTGGATTCCTCATATATGGTCAAAAGTCGGGCCTTCAATGCTTCGAATTTTTTTGTTGACGGTGGGTCTATCAGCAAATCCGTAAATGTGTATGGCATCCTTGGATAGTTTCGAAACGACGATGTCGTACTTGGCCTCATCCGCTAACTTCTGAGGCGCCAGCATTGCCACAGTTCTTATGAACCATACGCGAGGTGAGTCTACCCAAAACTCCGGGATTTTCGACGTTAGCGAAATTGCTGCAAGGTCAACCGCAGACGACGGCGTAGTCATCTTCCTGATTGCACTTTTTCTATTCACTAAAATATTTATTGGTACTGTTCGCGGGGTCACCAGTTTAGGAGATGACCTTGGGTTTCGGCACTGAGAGTTCAATAAAACGAGTTATAGTCTCTGTAGCACATCAGTTATATTTCTATGTCACAATAGTTTGCTTAACCGACTTAAGGCGACTAACTATAATAGTTTAAGATACAAGAGTATATACTTGATACATACTGAGCTTATGCTCTTACAATCACAAACTTAGCATACGCTCCGTTACACTTCTAAACCGACTGAGTGATATCATAGACCCAAAACTAATACTAGAGCAAGTTGGCTTCAGACCGGGAAAGTCATGCTGTGGCCAAGTTCTGAACCTCATCCAGTATATATTATAGAAAACAGGTTCGAAGTAGGCGAAATCTCGAGGTTCGTCTTTGTGGATCTCTCAGCACGGAGACACCGTAAACATACGGAGACTGTTGTAGAAGGTCGCGAACGTCACTGGCACTGACACGACATGAAGTTTGTTCGTCTTCTTGGAGAACTTCTGCGGATTCGACACTTCCAAGTTCATAGGCTTTTGGACAAGAGCAGGTGGCGCTGCCAAAAGAATGGACTGCCCCAAGGTAGTGTACTGGCTCCGATTCCATTCAATATTTACACCAACGACAGACCAAAGATAGCGCTCACAACACATACCAAAATCTTTGAGCAGGCGGGAGCTACTTTATCAGCCGCATTGTGTAAGCTAGGCACTTACTACGATGAAAATAGTCTGAAACCTAATCCAGCAAAAACACAATCTTGTGCATTTTACCTGCGTAACAGATCTGCGAATTGCGTTATTCATTGCAGCCACCCAAAATACCTGGCCATCACTCTGGATCGAACATTAACATACAAAGCCAACTGTGAAATCTTAAAACAGAAGGTCTCTGCACGCAATAACCTTTTGCTCCGATTAACATCCTCAAAATGGAGCGCTGCGCCTTCAGTTTTGCGTACAACACTTTGTGTTTCTTTGCGGGCGAATATGAATCCTCGGTTTATTAGAGTTAGGTTATTACTATATTTGAATTGAATATGTTTTATTTTTCAAATAAAAACTATATTATTATCTATAACTTTATACAAATTTTGATTATTTTTATACGTGATTTTATATTGTTTCAAGACTGTTAAGCCAATAATATTGAATTGTGTATAAACTTAAAAGCATTTTATATTTTCAATCATCAGAGACCTAAACAAGTCGTAATAAATTGTAGATACGAACTGATATGGTTGCCAAGTTACCTTAGTTTTACAGCATCCAAAGTAATATTAATTTGGATGCTGTAAAACTAAGCCCTGGCGAAGATGTGAAAGTTTTTTATAGCGGCTGCTGACGATACAAATTATATACAAGGCGCACTATCGCGTAAACACATCGCAGCAGTCGTCCCCCCGTATCTTTATAGTTAAGTCGAAGCTAAACAGTTTATTTACTTCATAATGAAGTATTACCTACACGGTAAAGCATATATATTTTATCTTATGAAATCTCTTTTAACCCCACATCGTACTCTTATACCCTGTTTGATGTTCTAGTCAGCACAATTATATTTACCCTAGTTTCAGAATAAAAATTATCTTATTAATTTTTTAAGAAAGAGATCGAGCCCTTCAGTTGGTATTAAAGAGCGGGGATCTGTACTAATATCAAGCTTTACCTAAATCGACTAAGATTATCCAGTATGTGAAGACTCCCTTCTTAGTGAACCCTTATGGTCACCAAGGAGCATACATGCATAATTTCAGCCTTTTACGCTCAATACTTTCAGCTGTGAGTTGCCTGTTATTCAGTCAATAACGTAAGAATTTTATACATACAGATTTGCTTTCTCATCATTCAGTTATATAAAACTCGCAACCGAAATGGCTTGAACCTTTATCTTTTTCAAATAACTAAGAAAGGATGAACTAATGGTATCGAAAAAGCATCCAAAATCGCATAATAACCATATGGAATCACAAATTTTATTTTACTGAGGAAACAGTTACGCATAAAATTATCCTTAATAATCTCTTCAGACAAAAGGCTTTGATATGTAAAAATCGCTCAGTTACACATACAAAATAATATACACCTACGTATACTAAGTAGGTGCATATTGCTACAGCACAGACCACCTAGCAGAAAACCTAAGTTCCACGGTGAGCCAGGCACCCCTCTCTACATATACACAGGTATATCTGCTTCATACAGAACGCAGATCACTTGTGATACAGAGAGATCAAACACTCGATTAATGCCTACACGGCGAAGCACCTTACGCGGAGTCCACAGGGCTGGAATTTGATTAATCTTATTTTATAAGCTCATCAACAACTACTGATACATATAATAGTATTGAATGCACTTATTTATATACAGAATAAATTATCAATAATATTTCTTTAATAATTAATTGAACTATAGCAATAAAAAGCAGCACTAAACTGTGTAATGTACTTTGAAAATATTTACCACTTTTTTACAAACACTAGATCAACAAAATAAATCCCCTGGACTCCTAAATACTATTTGAGAATCTCACATAGTCTTGTCTGTTTGGTTAATCTGTGGCTGAGAGTCACACTGCGCATGTACAGCTGTACATGCGCAGTGTGACTCCCCCTCCTCTGTCTGCAATTTATTGATTTTCTCCTCGTTGTTACCAGTACTAGACGCCCTTTCGGCGATCACAGTCGCACACCTGTAGCAGTGATTTTATGCCATTTATAAGTCCAAAATAAGTGCAACACATTTTTTTCTTGTACTTAGTATTTATTTGGAAATATATCATACGTATTAAGTGTGTGTCGTGAAAAATATTCTATATCTTTTTAAATATTTGAAATAATTGCATCAATTTCAACTCTCGAATCTATTATAATTGTCAACGTCTGTTGTGATTTCAACTCCATTTGGTATTAAAATTTCCTTAGCTGCTTCACTAACTGGTTCCGACTTCCTTTGTGGTTTTGGTCTCCTGTTGCTTCTTGATCTGACGTGAGAAGCAACCTATTCAAAATATCTTGGTTGCAATATTTTCGAGAAGATTTTCGTGCAGCATTGTATTGTATTGTAGACACTTGCGGTTTCTCAAACAGTTTTCGACTTGAATTTTCTTGGGCTAACCTGACTGCTGCAGTTGGTGTATCTTGCTTTGAAAACTTTCGAAAGTTTCGTTCAAAAGGTAAAGTTTATTCGCCTTCGATTTGTATCTTGCTTTACAAAATTCAACTTTTTTACAAATTCTACATCTGAAATATTGTGGACTATTCAAAATAAATATTAACGCAAAATAACCTTAATTCCAGAAGTAAACATTTTTTATAGTGATGTTATTCATTTGGTGATCATAGTGATGTTTTGTAAATTGGTATTAACGAAAAAAACTGCAAAAATAAAATAAACTTTAGGAACATAAATTCCTATGGGCCTAATTAAACGGTAGTTATATAAATCTATGAAAGAATTAAATATACCTTCAAAAGCCTGATAAAAAAAATATAAAACATCTGTTAAAATGTTCGTTGGAATTTACTATTGCATTTTAATACGGTTTAAAAAATGAGAAATATTCACGCTGTACTTAATATTATACTCTTTACATATAAATAAAATTGAAGTGTATGTCTGTGATTTAAAAATAATTATGTTTGTTTAAGTGTCTGTCGGCCTGTCCGTCGCTCTGTCAGTCTGTCAGTCTGTCTGTCGCTCTTTCGGTTTGTCGGTCTGTCTGTCAGCCTGTCAAAAAATTCATTACAATAAATATCATGAAAAATATCATAGATATATTTTTACTCACATAAAAATATTTACAATAATGTGCTAAAATTATTCTAGAGACCAATATTTTTTTAAATATTTAAAATAAACTTTAGAATTGAGGAAACTGAATCTCTTTTATGAAAGGAATCATAACTTGAATCAGTTTCGTATCCGTCATTGTCAGCTTCTATAGGGATTTCAACTCCACTTGGTATTAAAATGTCCTTAGCCGCTTCACTAAATGGTTTCGAGTTCCTTTGTGGTTTTGCGCTCATGCTGTTTCTTGATCTGACGTGAGAAGCATCCTATTCAAAATATCTTAGTATCATTACTTTCGAGAAGATTTTCAAGCAGAATTGAACTGCCAGGTACTTTTTAGCTTTTTCTGAGAGAGTCTTGATAGGCAAGTAAGGTATGTTGAACGACAAGGCATCCATGCAATTAAAGTATTTTGTGAATCATAGGTGAAAGCCTTGCTATCTCAATACAAAAATGTATATCGATCAACATTGACTTTGAAAGCACTTTATATTTTCTTATTCATATATTATAGAAAATGCTTCAATTATCAATTTTACATTAATTCCAGTATTTTTCTGAAGACACTTGCGGTTTCTCAAACAATTTTCAACTTGAATTTTCTTGGTCTCTCTTGACTGCTGCAGTTGGTGTATCTTTCTTTGAAAACGTCAACAATAAGACAAAGCTGTGATCTGATTTATACCTTAAATAAGT
This sequence comes from Euclidia mi, assembly GCA_944739405.2. Classification (NCBI taxonomy): domain Eukaryota; kingdom Metazoa; phylum Arthropoda; class Insecta; order Lepidoptera; family Erebidae; genus Euclidia; species Euclidia mi. The sequence continues at coordinate 56,098,055 of OX123199.2, forward strand.
TAAATTAACGCGATTAAGAATTTGATAATTTATGTTGTATGATGTATACAAATCGCGAAGGTTTAAAATCGATTAAAACAATAAATCTCTTGGTTTCGTTCAAAAGGTAAAGCTTATTCGCATTCTGTTTGTACCTTGCTTCACAAAAGCCAGCTATTTTCCAATTCGACATCTGAAATATAGTGTACCATTCAAAATAAACATTACCGCATGATAACGTTAATTCCAGAAGAAACGATTGCTTATAGTGATGTTTTTAATTTGATGGCCATAGTGATGTTTTGTACATTGGTATTAACGAAAAAATATAAAAGAAATAAGCGGATAAATTTAGGCACCTAAATTCATACGGAACTAATTAATGGATAGTTATATTAGGTAATCTATGAAACAGCCTGGAATAAAAAATATAAAACACCTGTTAATATGTTCGTTGGGATATACGATTGCATTTTAATACGGTTTAAATAAATGAAAAATATTCACGTAACACCTGCTGTACTACAATTTTTGTTATTTATTATGTTAATGTTTAACAGTTTAACATTTTGGTGCCAATTCGAACGGTAGCGGTGTGTCACTGATTAAAGACCACAACGTATCATATTATCTTACACCTATTATTTAACTCTATTGGCAATAAAGGTATTTGATGGTTTAACTTGTGGAGATGGCTCTTTTTAATATTTATCTGTAGTCGATACCGACTGCTCATCTAGGATCATCACTGTTTCAGCGCTGCAACAAAGTTAGGCCGCTAAGTTCACTAATTTATGAATAAGAAAAAAAAATCAATCTACGCACCCATTTATATGCTATATTCCACCGGCATAGTTTTAAAGTTCTTCAAAATTTTTGCCAGCCTGCAAGTAATAATTTTATGGCAAAAATTTTCACATGATAACGACGATTGAGCGCTTCTTTTGGGCGGTTCTATGTTGGGTATTTTTTTAAAAGGGCAATCATGTCGAGAAGAAGATATTTCTTGTATGGTCTTTTATCCGAACTCGATCGACGTTCTGCGGCTGATTCTAATTCTCGTGTCTTATCTTGGTTTGAGTGTTGTAGCCCATAATTCTACTGAAAAGTTGTGAAGATCGCTAAAATTTCTCACCAAGCTACTTTACTATGGCTATTATTTTTATACGGTTACTACGTTTAATCACAAAGATTTTATCTTAGCAAGTTCGAGGGAATTATTTTGAGCTGTTCAATATGTGGTATTTCTGGACCACGTCCAAAACCTCGCCTTTTCTCTAGATAGTCGATATCATACTGCCCCTTTAATGATATTATCCCTTAGCCCGAATTTTGTTTCTCAACAGATGGTATTTCATTTTAGATGGTGACATTAGATTAAAAAGGCTTACCCTAAGTAGCGCCTTATTAATTCTATTGAAGAGTTGTAAACATCGCCATGTGCTCGAGCCAGTAATTGTGGCATAGATTTTCAAGAATAATGTTTAACAGTCGGAGAAAATTTTCCTGTTCTGGGCTGTATATGTATATGTCATTAGTCGAGACAGTTTTCATGTTGAATTCTTATGCATTCGTAAAATAATATGCGTCTAGTGCCAAAAAATCATTCCGTCGGAATATAACTTCATCCAGTTTTACTGATTAAAGCTCATATTGTAGTGCTAATAGTGGAAAATTAATGTTCATCCGAATCCGGTTTAAGCGCATGGATTTTTGTTCTGTAATAATTATTGCACTTATATTCAGAATTACTTGGCCCTGTGATATATCGCCATAAGATTCTCTTATTATTCCAAGAAGGACCCGGTGCTCGCTTAAATGTCAAGTCACTATGACATAAATAAGTTAAACCTGTACATGGATTACAAAACACTATCATACGTTTTTTGTCATCTAAAAGAATGCTTAGAATATGAGCTTGATGCAGATTTTGGTGTCAATTCCAACGGTGACGATGTTTCACTGATTAAAGACCACGAAATATCATATTATCTTACACCTATTATTTAACTCTGTTGGCAATTAAGGTATTTGATGGTTTAAATTGTGGAGATGGCTCTTTTTCAAATTCATCTGTAGTCGATACCGAGTGCTCATCTAGGATCATCACTGTTTCAGCGCTGCAACAAAGTTAGCCTGCTAAGTTCATTCATTAATTAATTAGAGAAAAAAACCAAATCAATCTACGCACCCATTTATATGCTATATTCCACCGGGATAGTTTTAAAGTTCTTCAAAATTTTTGCCAGACTGCAGGTAATAATTTTATGGCAAAGATTTTCACACGATAACGACAATTGAGCGCTACTTTTGGGCAGTTCTATGTTGGGTATTTTTATAAAAGGGCGATCATGTCCAGAATAAGTTATTTCTTGTAAGATGTTTTAACTAAACTCGGCCGTCGTTCTGCGGTTGATGCTAATTCTCGTGTCTTATCTTGGTTTGAGTGTTGTAGCCCATAATTCTACTGAAAAGTTGTGATGATCGCTAAAATTTCTCACCAAGCTGCTTTACTATGGCTATTATTTTTATTCGGTTACTACGTTTAATCACAAGAATTTTATCTTAACACGTTTTAGGGTATTATTTTGAGCTGTTTAATACATATGTGGTATTTATGGACCCCGTCCAAAACCTCGCCTATTCTCTAGATAGTCGATATCATTCTGGCCTTTTAACTATATTATCCCTTAGCCCGAATTTTGTTCCTCAAGTGATGGTATTTCATTCTAGATGGTGACATCAGATTAAAAAGGCTTACTCTTAGTAGCGCCTTATTAATTCTATTGAAGAGTTGTAAACATCGCCATATGCTCGAGCCAGTAATTGTGGCATAGATTTTCAAGAATAATGTTTAACAGTCGGCGAAAATTTTCCTGTTCAGGGTTGTATATGTGTATGTCATTAGTTGAGACAGTTTTCATGTTGAATTCTTATGCATAGTAAAATAATATGCGTCTAGTGCAAAAATATCATTACGGCGGAATATAACTTCATTCACTTTTACTGATTAAAGCTCATATTGTAATGCTAATAGTGGAAAGTTAATGTTCATCCGAATCCGGTTTAAGCGCATGGATTTTTGTTCTGTAATAATTATTGCACTTATAGTCAGAATTACTTGGCCCTGTAATATATCGCCATAAGATTCTCTTATTATTCCAAGAAGGACCCGGTGCTCGCTTAAATGTCAAGTCACTATGACAATAAGTTAAACCTGTACCTGGATTACAAAACACTATCATAAGGTTTTTGTCATCTAACAGAATGCTTAGAATATGAGCTTGATGCAGATTTTGGTGCCAATTCGAACGGTGACGGCGTTTCACTGATTAAAGACCACGACATATCATATTATCTTACACCTATTATTTAACTCTATTGGCAATTAAGGTATTTGATGGTTTAACTTGTGGAGATGGCTCTTTTTCATATTCATCTGTAGTCGATACCGACTGCTCATCTAGGATCACCACTGTTTCAGCGCTGCAACTAAGTTAGCCCACTAAGTTCACTAATTAATCAATTAGAAAAAGAAACAAAATCAATCTACGCACCCATTTATATGCTATATTCCACCGGCATAGTTTTAAAGTTCTTCAAATTTTTTGCCAGCCTGCAAATAATAATTTTATGGCAAAGATTTTCACACGATAACGACGACTGAGTTTCTCTTTTGGGCGGTTCTATGTTGGGTATTTTTTTAAAAGGGCAAGCATGCCGAGAAGCAGAATTACTTGGCCCTGTGATAAATCGCCATAAGATTATCTTATTATTCCAAGAAGGACCCGACGCTCGCTTTAATGTCAAGTCACTATGACATAAATAAATTAAACCTGTACCTGGATTACAAAACAATATCATACGTTTTTTGTCATCTAACAGAAAGTTTATAATATGAGCTTGACGCAGATTTTGGTGCCTATTCGAACGGTGATGGTGTTTCACTGAATAAAGATCACGACATATCATTATCATATTATCTTACACCTTTTATTATATCGTACGATCTACTAACTTTAACTCTATTGGCAATAAAGGTGTTTGATGATCTTACTTGTTGAGACGGCTCTTCGTCATATTCATCTGTAGTCGATACCGACTGCTCATCTGGGATCTGCAATGTTTCAGCGCTGCAACAAAGTTCACTTATGAAAGAATTTAAAAAAAATCAAACTACGCAACCCTTTATATGCTATATTACACCTGCATAGTTTTAAATTTCTTCAACATTTTTGCCAGACTGCAAGTAATAATTATGGCAAAGATTTTCACACGACTACAATGATTGCGTGCTTCTATTGGGCTGTTTTTTGTAAGGTATTTTTTTAAAGAGCGATCATATCCAGAAGAAGATATTTCTTGTATAGTCTTTTATACAATCTCGGCTGTCGTTCTTCGGCTGATGCTAATTCTCAGGTCTTTCCTTGGTTTGCGGTTCGATGCCCATAATTTTTGTCAAGTTTTCATGGTATTTAAGTACCACGTCCAAACACTCGCCTATTCTCTAGATAGTCGATATCATACTGTGCTTTTAATGATATTATCTCTTAGCCTGAATTTTGTGCCTCAAGTGATGGTATTTCATTGTAGATGGTGACATCAGATTAAAAAGGCTTACCCTTAGTAGCGCCTTATTAATTATATTGAAGAGTTGTAAACATCGCCATGTGCTCGATCCAGTAATTGTGGCATAGATTTTCAAGAATAATGTTTAACAGCTGGAGAAAATTTTCCTGTTCAGGGCTGTATATGTATATGTCATTAGTTGAGACACTTTTCATGTTGAATTCTTATGCATTAGTAAAATAATATGCATCTAGTGCAAAAAATAATTACAGCGGAATATAACTTCATCCAGTTTTACTGATTAAAGCTCATATTGTAATGCTAATAGTGGAAAGTTAATGTTCATCCGAATCCGGTTTAAGCGCATGGATTTTTGTTCTGTAATAATCATTGCACTTATAGTCAGAATTACTTGGCCCTGTGATATATCGCCATAAGATTCTCTTATTATTCCAAGAAGGACCCGGTGCTCGCTTTAATGTCAAGTCACTATGACATAAATAAGTTAAACCTGTACCTGGATTACAAAACACTATCATAAGGTTTTAGTCATCTAACAGAATGCTTGGCATATGAGCTTGATGCAGATTTTGGTGCCAATTCGAACGGTGACGGTGTTTCACTGATTAAAGACCACGAAATATCATATTATCTTACACCTATTATTTAACTCTATTGGCAATTAAGTTATTTGATGGTTTAACTTGTGGAGATGGCTCTTTTTCATACTCATCTGTAGTCGATACCGACTGCTCATCTAAGATCATCACTGTTTCAGCGCTGCAACAAAGTTAGCCCACTAAGTTCACAAATTAATGAATTGAGAAAAAAAACAAAATCAATCTACGCACCCATTTTTATGCTATATTCCACCGGCATAGTTTTAAAGTTCTTCAAAATTTTTGCCAGACTGCAAGTAATAATTTTATGGCAAAGATTTTCACACGATAACGACGATTGAGCGCTTCTTTTCGGCGGTTCTATGTTGGGTATTTTTTTAAAAGGGCGATCATGTGCAGAATAAGTTATTTCTTGTAAGATCTTTTAACTAATCTCGGCCGTCGTTCTGCGGCTGATGCTAATTCTCGTGTCTTATCTTGGTTTGAGTGTTGTAGCCCATAATTCTACTGAAAAGTTGTGATGATCGCTAAAATTTCTCACCAAGCTGCTTTACTATGGCTATTATTTTTATACGGTTACTACATTTGATCACAAAAATGTTAGCGCATTCGAGGGTATTATTTTGAGCTGTTCAATATGTGGTATTGGTAAGTAATAAGGTCTGGACCACGTCCAAAACCTCGCCTACTCTCGAGATAGTCGATATCATACTGGCCCTTTAATGATACTATGCCTTAGCCCGAATTTTGTTCCTCAACAGATGGTATTTCATTCTAGATGGTGACATCAGATTAAAAAAGTCTTACACTTAGTAGCGCCTAATTAATTCTATTGAAGAGTTGTAAACATCGCCATATGCTCGAGTTAGTAATTGTGGCATAGATTTCAAGAATAATGTTTAACAGTCGGAAAAAAATCCTGTTCAGGGCTGTATATGTATATGTCATTAGTTGAGACAGTTTTCATGTTGAATTCATATGCATTAGTAAAATAATATGCGTCTAGTGCAAAAAAATCATTACGGCGGAATATAACTTCATCCAGTTTTACTGATTAAAGCTCATATTGTAATGCTAATAGTGGAAAGTTAATGTTCATCCGAATCCGGTTTAAGCGCATGGATTTTTGTTCTGTAATAATTATTGCACTTATAGTCAGAATTACTTGGCCCTGTGAAATATCGCCATAAGTTTCTCTTATTATTCCAAGAAGGACCCGGTGCTCGCTTAAATGTCAAGTCACTATGACAATAAGTTAAACCTGTACCTGGATTACAAAACACTATCATACGTTTTTTGTCATCTAAAAGAATGCTTAGAATATAAGCTTGATGCAAATTTTGGTGCCAATTCGAACGGTGATGGTGTTTCACTGATTAAAGACCACGACAATATATCATATTATCTTACACCTATTATTTAACTCTATTGGCAATTAAGGTATTTGATGGTTTAACTTGTGGAGATGGCTCTTTTTCATATTCATCTGTAGTCGATACCGACTGCTCATCTAGGATCATCACTGTTTCAGCGCTGCAACAAAGTTAGCTCGCTAAATTCATTAATGAATTAATTCGAAAAAAAAACAAATCAATCTACGCACCCATTTATATGCTATATTCCACCGGCATAGTTTTAAAGTTCTTCAAAATTTTTGCCAGACTGCAAGTAATAATTTTATGGCAAAGATTTTCACACGATAAAGACGATTGAGCGCTTCTTTTGTGCGGTTCTATGTTGGGTATTTTTTAAAAGGGCGATCATGTCCAGAATAAGTTATTTCTTGTAAGATCTTTTATGCGAACTCGGTCGACGTTCTGCGGCTGATTCTAATTCTCGTGTCTTATCTTGGTTTGAGTGTTGTAGCTCATAATTCTACTGAAAAGTTGTGACGATCGCTAAAATTTCTCACCAAGCTGCTTTACTATGGCTATTATTTTTATACGGCTACTACGTTTAATCACAAAGATTTCATATTAGCACGTTCGAAGGTATTGTTTTGAGCTGTTTAGTATGTGTTATTTCTGGACCACGTCCAAAACCTCGCCTATTCTCTAGATAGTCGATATTATTCTGGCCTTTTAACCTCTCGAGCGCCCAAACGTCAAATGTCATATTATCGATAAGCGCCCACGTCACATTTAGCGTATGTATGAAAGTTGGCGGGCAGCGTTTAAATGCCGATTTTGACGTTAATTTACTTCAGAACACTAATCAATACATATATATTTAGAATCTTCATGAAATTTGCTTTATTGTGTACATAGAATTAACTAACTTTGTGAACAAGCGTAAGTAATTCAAACTATTATATCAAACAAATGTGTAAAATGCAGGTTATTGTAGAAAAATTAATTTATTGACCAATTAGAGGCATTCATAGCGGTAGGAAAATTCTAATAATATTATTTATGAGCTATTCTATTAATTGAAATACGTAAAATAAGAAATATATGGAAAAGAATTAATTTGGAAGCGAAATAGTGTAAGCACGTCTCGAAGTGTACTAACAGCTGATGAGTTTAGCTGACTGTTTGTTTTTACTGACGTTGAAAATAAGCATTTTTATTCCATAGATCTGTCAATCGTTTCATACGTTGAAAAGAGACAAACATTGTTTTGGCGTTTCATTTGAACATTGAATGAAACAAGTACGAGACCGCCGTATAACGGTCAGCGGGCGCTTATCGGGGGTAAAAGTGTCCACCGTAAAACGGTGGCCTGGCGCTCGAGAGGTTAATGACATTATCCCTTAGCCGGAATTTTGTTCCTCAAGTGATGGTATTTCATTCTTGGTGGTGACATCAGATTAAAAAGGCTTAACCTTAGTAGCGCCTTATTAATTCTTTTGAAGAGTTGGAAACATCGTCATATGCTCGAGCCAGTAATTGTGTCATAGATTTTCAAGAATAATGTTTAACAGTCGGAGAAAATTTTCCTGTTTAGGGCTGTATATGTATATGTCATTAGTTGAGACAGTTTTTATGTTGAATTCATATGCATTAGTAAAATAATATGCGTCTAGTGCAAAAAAATCATGACGGCGGATTATAACTTCATCCAGTTTTACTGAGTAAAACTCATATTGAAATGCTAATAGTGGAAAGATAATGTTCATCCGAATCCGGTTTAAGCGCATGGATTTTTGTTCTGTAATAATTATTGCACTTATAGTCAGAATTACTTGGCCCTGTGATATATCGCCATAAGATTCTCTTATTATTCCAAGAAGGACCCGGTGCTCGCTTTAATGTCAAGTCACTATGACATATGTAGCGCTCGTAGCGAGACTTGGCTTGCCGTTCGTAACAGATCGGCAAAGTTAAGCAACGCTTGCACAGGTTACCACTTGGATGGGTGACCGTGTGTGGCATTTACATCTGAGCGCTACCGTGCTTCGGAGGGCACGTAAAGCTGTCGGTCCCGGTTCTTGTCCAAGGATAAGGATCGTTAGGCCATGTCGGAGGCCTTCGGGCGGTCTGAAAACTCCGACACCAGAGTTGGCCACACGCTCACACGAAAAACAAACAAACAAAAACAATGACATAAATAAGTTTAACCTGTACCTGGATTACAAAACACTATCATACGTTTTTTGTCTTCTAACAGAATACTTAGAATATGAGCTTGATGCAGATTTTGGTGCCAATTCAAACGGTGACGGTGTTGCACTGATTAAAGACCACGAAATATCATATTATCTTACACCTATTATTTAACTCTGTTGGCAAATAAGGTATTTGATGGTTTAACTTGTGGAGATGGCTCTTTTTCATATTTATCTGTAGTCGATACCGACTGCTCATCTAAGATCATCACTGTTTCAGTGCTGCAACAAAGTTAGCCCACTAAGTTCACAAATTGATGAATTGAGAAAAAAAACAAAATCAATCTACGCACCCATTTTTATGCTATATTCCACCGGCATAGTTTTAAAGTTCTTCAAAATTTTTGCCAGACTGCAAGTAATAATTTTATGGCAAAGATTTTCACACGATAACGACGATTGAGCGCTTCTTTTCGGCGGTTCTATGTTGGGTATTTTTTTAAAAGGGCGATCATGTGCAGAATAAGTTATTTCTTGTAAGATCTTTTAACTAATCTCGGCCGTCGTTCTGCGGCTGATGCTAATTCTCGTGTCTTATCTTGGTTTGAGTGTTGTAGCCCATAATTCTACTGAAAAGTTGTGATGATCGCTAAAATTTCTCACCAAGCTGCTTTACTATGGCTATTATTTTTATACGGTTACTACATTTGATCACAAAAATGTTAGCGCATTCGAGGGTATTATTTTGAGCTGTTCAATATGTGGTATTGGTAAGTAATAAGGTCTGGACCACGTCCAAAACCTCGCCTACTCTCGAGATAGTCGATATCATACTGGCCCTTTAATGATACTATGCCTTAGCCCGAATTTTGTTCCTCAACAGATGGTATTTCATTCTAGATGGTGACATCAGATTAAAAAAGTCTTACACTTAGTAGCGCCTAATTAATTCTATTGAAGAGTTGTAAACATCGCCATATGCTCGAGTTAGTAATTGTGGCATAGATTTCAAGAATAATGTTTAACAGTCGGAAAAAAATCCTGTTCAGGGCTGTATATGTATATGTCATTAGTTGAGACAGTTTTCATGTTGAATTCATATGCATTAGTAAAATAATATGCGTCTAGTGCAAAAAAATCATTACGGCGGAATATAACTTCATCCAGTTTTACTGATTAAAGCTCATATTGTAATGCTAATAGTGGAAAGTTAATGTTCATCCGAATCCGGTTTAAGCGCATGGATTTTTGTTCTGTAATAATTATTGCACTTATAGTCAGAATTACTTGGCCCTGTGAAATATCGCCATAAGTTTCTCTTATTATTCCAAGAAGGACCCGGTGCTCGCTTAAATGTCAAGTCACTATGACAATAAGTTAAACCTGTACCTGGATTACAAAACACTATCATACGTTTTTTGTCATCTAAAAGAATGCTTAGAATATAAGCTTGATGCAAATTTTGGTGCCAATTCGAACGGTGATGGTGTTTCACTGATTAAAGACCACGACAATATATCATATTATCTTACACCTATTATTTAACTCTATTGGCAATTAAGGTATTTGATGGTTTAACTTGTGGAGATGGCTCTTTTTCATATTCATCTGTAGTCGATACCGACTGCTCATCTAGGATCATCACTGTTTCAGCGCTGCAACAAAGTTAGCTCGCTAAATTCATTAATGAATTAATTCGAAAAAAAAAACAAATCAATCTACGCACCCATTTATATGCTATATTTCACCAGCATAGTTTTAAAGTTCTTCAAAATTTTTGCCAGACTGCAAGTAATAATTTTATGGCAAAGATTTTCACACGATAAAGACGATTGAGCGCTTCTTTTGTGCGGTTCTATGTTGGGTATTTTTTAAAAGGGCGATCATGTCCAGAATAAGTTATTTCTTGTAAGATCTTTTATGCGAACTCGGTCGACGTTCTGCGGCTGATTCTAATTCTCGTGTCTTATCTTGGTTTGAGTGTTGTAGCTCATAATTCTACTGAAAAGTTGTGACGATCGCTAAAATTTCTCACCAAGCTGCTTTACTATGGCTATTATTTTTATACGGCTACTACGTTTAATCACAAAGATTTCATATTAGCACGTTCGAAGGTATTGTTTTGAGCTGTTTAGTATGTGTTATTTCTGGACCACGTCCAAAACCTCGCCTATTCTCTAGATAGTCGATATTATTCTGGCCTTTTAACCTCTCGAGCGCCCAAACGTCAAATGTCATATTATCGATAAGCGCCCACGTCACATTTAGCGTATGTATGAAAGTTGGCGGGCAGCGTTTAAATGCCGATTTTGACGTTAATTTACTTCAGAACACTAATCAATACATATATATTTAGAATCTTCATGAAATTTGCTTTATTGTGTACATAGAATTAACTAACTTTGTGAACAAGCGTAAGTAATTCAAACTATTATATCAAACAAATGTGTAAAATGCAGGTTATTGTAGAAAAATTAATTTATTGACCAATTAGAGGCATTCATAGCGGTAGGAAAATTCTAATAATATTATTTATGAGCTATTCTATTAATTGAAATACGTAAAATAAGAAATATATGGAAAAGAATTAATTTGGAAGCGAAATAGTGTAAGCACGTCTCGAAGTGTACTAACAGCTGATGAGTTTAGCTGACTGTTTGTTTTTACTGACGTTGAAAATAAGCATTTTTATTCCATAGATCTGTCAATCGTTTCATACGTTGAAAAGAGACAAACATTGTTTTGGCGTTTCATTTGAACATTGAATGAAACAAGTACGAGACCGCCGTATAACGGTCAGCGGGCGCTTATCGGGGGTAAAAGTGTCCACCGTAAAACGGTGGCCTGGCGCTCGAGAGGTTAATGACATTATCCCTTAGCCGGAATTTTGTTCCTCAAGTGATGGTATTTCATTCTTGGTGGTGACATCAGATTAAAAAGGCTTAACCTTAGTAGCGCCTTATTAATTCTTTTGAAGAGTTGGAAACATCGTCATATGCTCGAGCCAGTAATTGTGTCATAGATTTTCAAGAATAATGTTTAACAGTCGGAGAAAATTTTCCTGTTTAGGGCTGTATATGTATATGTCATTAGTTGAGACAGTTTTTATGTTGAATTCATATGCATTAGTAAAATAATATGCGTCTAGTGCAAAAAAATCATGACGGCGGATTATAACTTCATCCAGTTTTACTGAGTAAAACTCATATTGAAATGCTAATAGTGGAAAGATAATGTTCATCCGAATCCGGTTTAAGCGCATGGATTTTTGTTCTGTAATAATTATTGCACTTATAGTCAGAATTACTTGGCCCTGTGATATATCGCCATAAGATTCTCTTATTATTCCAAGAAGGACCCGGTGCTCGCTTTAATGTCAAGTCACTATGACATATGTAGCGCTCGTAGCGAGACTTGGCTTGCCGTTCGTAACAGATCGGCAAAGTTAAGCAACGCTTGCACAGGTTACCACTTGGATGGGTGACCGTGTGTGGCATTTACATCTGAGCGCTACCGTGCTTCGGAGGGCACGTAAAGCTGTCGGTCCCGGTTCTTGTCCAAGGATAAGGATCGTTAGGCCATGTCGGAGGCCTTCGGGCGGTCTGAAAACTCCGACACCAGAGTTGGCCACACGCTCACACGAAAAACAAACAAACAAAAACAATGACATAAATAAGTTTAACCTGTACCTGGATTACAAAACACTATCATACGTTTTTTGTCTTCTAACAGAATACTTAGAATATGAGCTTGATGCAGATTTTGGTGCCAATTCAAACGGTGACGGTGTTGCACTGATTAAAGACCACGAAATATCATATTATCTTACACCTATTATTTAACTCTGTTGGCAAATAAGGTATTTGATGGTTTAACTTGTGGAGATGGCTCTTTTTCATATTTATCTGTAGTCGATACCGACTGCTCATCTAGGATCATCACTGTATCAGCGCTGCAACAAAGTTAGCCCGCTAAGTTCATTCATTAATTAATTAGAAAAAAAACAAATCAATCTACGCACCCATTTACATGCTATATTTCACGGGCATAGTTTTAAAGTTATTTAAATTTTTTGCCAGACTGCAAGTAATAATTTTATGGCAAAGATGTTCACACGATAACGTCGATTGAGCGCTACTTTTGTGTGGTTCTATGTTGGGTATTTTTTAAAAAGGGCGATCATGTCCAGAATAAGTTATTTCTTGTAAGATCTTTTAACTAAACTCAGCCGTCGTTCTGCGGCTGATGCTAATTCTCGTGTCTTATCTTGGTTTGAGTGTTGTAGCCCATAATTCTACTGAAAAGTTGTGATGATCGCTAAAATTTCTCACCAAGCTGCTTTACTATGGCTATTATTTTTATACGTTTACTACGTTTAATCACAAAGATTTTATCTTAGCACGTTCGAGGGTATTGTTTTGAGCTGTTTAGTATGTGGTATTTCTGGACCACGTCCAAAACCTCGCCTATTCTCTAGATAGTCGATATAATTCTGGTCTTCTAATGATATTATCCCTTAGCCGGAATTTTGTTCCTCAAGTGATGGTATTTCATTCTAGGTGGTGACATCAGATTAAAAAGGCTTAACCTTAGTAGCGCCTTATTTATTCTATTGAAGAGTTGGAACATCGTCATATGCTCAAGCCAGTAATTGTGGCATAGATTTTCAAGAATAATGTTTAACAGTCGGAGAAAATTTTCCTGTTCAGGGCTGTATATATATATATATGTCATTAGTTGAGACAGTTTTTATGTTGAATTCATATGCATTAGTAAAATAATATGCGTCTAGTGCAAAAAAATCATGACGGCGGATTATAACTTCATCCAGTTTTACTGAGTAAAACTCATATTGAAATGCTAATAGGGGAAAGATAATGTTCATCCGAATCCGGGTTAAGCGCATGGATTTTTGTTCTGTAATAATTATTGCACTTATAGACAGAATTACTTGGCCCTGTGATATATCGCCATAAGATTCTCTTATTATTCCAAGAAGGACCCGGTGCTCGCATTAATGTCAAGTCACTATGACATAAATAAGTTAAACCTGTACCTGGATTACAAAACACTATCATACGTTTTTTGTCTTCTAACAGAATACTTAGAATATGAGCTTGATGCAGATTTTGGTGCCAATTCAAACGGTGACGGTGTTTCACTGATTAAAGACCACGAAATATCATATTATCTTACACCTATTATTTAACTCTGTTGGCAATTAAGGTATTTGATGGTTTAACTTGTGGAGATGGCTCTTTTTCATATTCATCTGTAGTCGATACCGACTGCTCGTCTAGGATCACCACTGTTTCAGCGCTGCAACAAAGTTAGCCCGCTAAGTTCACTAATTAATTGATTAGAAAAAAAAAACAAAATCAATCTACGCACCCATTTATATGCTATATTCCACCGGCATAGTTTTAAAGTTCTTCAAAAATTTTGCCAGCCTGCAAGTAATAATTTTATGGCAAAGATTTTCACACGATAACGACGATTGAGCGCTTCTTTTGGGCGGTTCTATGTTGGGTATTTTTTGAAAAGGGCAATCATGTCGAGAAGAAGATATTTCTTGTATGGTCTTTTATGCGAACTCGGTCGACGTTCTGAGGCTGATTCTAATTCTCGTGCCTTATCTTGCTTTGAGTGTTGTAGCTCATAATTCTACTGAAAAGTTGTGATGATCGCTAAAATTTGTCACCAAGCTGCTTTACTATGGCTATTATTTTTATACGGTTACTACGTTTAATCACAAAGATTTCATATTAGCACGTTCGAAGGTATTGTTTTGAGCTGTTCAATATGTGGTATTTGTGGACCACGTCCAAAACCTCGCCTATTCTCTAGAAAGTCGATTTCATACTGGCCCTTTAATGATATTATCCCTTAGCCCGAATTTCGTTCCTCAAGTGATGGTATTTCATTCTAGATGGTGACATCAGATTAAAAAAGTCTTACCCTTAGTAGCGCCTAATTAATTCTATTGAAGAGTTGTAAACATCGCCATGTGCTCGAGCCAGTAATTGTGGCATAGATTTTCAAGAATAATGTTTAACAGTCGGAGAAAATTTTCCTGTTCAGGGCTGTATATGTATATGGCATTAGTTGAGACAGTTTTCATGTTGAATTCTTATGCATTAGTAAAATAATATGCGTCTAGTGCAAAAAAATCATTACTGCGGAATATAACTTCGTCCAGTTTTACTGATTAAAGCTCATATTGTAATGCTAATAGTGGAAAGTTAATGTTCATCCGAATCCGGTTTAAGTGCATGGATTTTTGTTCTGTAATAATTATTGCACTTATAGTCAGAATTACTTGGCCCTGTGATATATCGCCATAAGATTCTCTTATTATTCCAAGAAGGACCCGGTGCTCGCTTAAATGTCAAGTCACTATGACATAAATAAGTTAAACCTGTACATGGATTACAAAACACTATCATACGTTTTTTGTCATCTAACAGAATGCTTAGAATATGAGCTTGATGCAGATTTTGGTGCCAATTCGAACGGTGACGGTGTTTCACTGATTAAAGACCACGACATATCATATTATTTTGCACCTATTATTTAACTCTATTGGCAATTAAGGTATTTGATGGTTTAACTTGTGGAGACAGCTCTTTTTCATATTCATCTGTAGTCGATACCGACTGCTCATCTAGGATCATCACTGTTTCAGCGCTGCAACAAAGTTAGCTCGCTAAGTTCATTAATGAATTAATTAGAAAAAAAAAAAACAAATCAATGTACGCACCCATTTATATGCTATATTTCACCAGCATAGTTTAAAATTTCTTCAAAATTTATGCCAGACTGCAAGTAATAATTTTATGGCAAAGATTTTCACACGTTAAAGACGATTGAGCGCTTCTTTTGTGCGGTTCTATGTTGGGTATTTTTCAAAAGGGCGATCATGTCCAGAATAAGTTATTTCTTGTAAGATCTTTTAACTAAACTCAGCCGTCGTTCTGCGGCTGATTCTAATTCTCGTGTCTTATCTTGGTTTGAGTGTTGTAGCCCATAATTCTACTGAAAAGTTGTGATGATCGCTAAAATTTCTCACCAAGCTGCTTTATTATGGCTATTATTTTTATACGGTTACTACGTTTAATCACAAAGATTTTATCTTAACACGTTCGAGGGTATTGTTTTGAGCTGTTTAATGCATATGTGGTATTTCTGGACTTCTAAACAATCGCCTATTCTCTATATAATCGATTTCATACTGGGATTTTAATGATATTATCTCTAAGCCCGAATTATGTGCCTCAAGTGGTGGTATTTCATTGTAGATGGTGATATCAGATTAATAAAGTCTCACCCTTAGTAGCGCATAATTTATTCCATTGAAGAGTTGTAAACATCGCCATATGCTTGATCTAGTTATTGTGGCATAGATTTTCAAGAATAATGTTTAACAGTCGGAGCAAATCTTCCTGTTCAGGGCTGTATATACTCGTAATATTGTGTCATTAGTGGCAACAGTTTTCATGTTAAATTCTTATGCATGAGTAAATTAATATGCGTCTAGTGCAAAAAATGTCATTACGGCTGAATTTTACTTCATTCAGTTTTACTGAGTAAAGCTCATATTGTAATGCTTATAGTGGAAAGTGTTCATCCGAATCTGGTTTAAGCGCATGGATTTTTGTTCTGTGATAATTATTGCACTTATAGTCAGAATTACTTGGCTGTGATATATCGCCATAAGATTCTCTTATCATTCTAAGAAGGACCCGGTGCTAGCCTAAAAGCTTTGTCCAAATAGTGCATTTTCTTGTTCATCAAGGGCATGCGCATAGTGCAGTCAACAGCGCACGTGAGGCACACAACTTTGGGATCCTAATAATAAACTCTACACAAACAAAGTAAAGAGAAACGATGCTTTGGCTGTTCTAGCTAGTAAATATCATATGGATATCGATGGCGTAAAAAAAAGAGAAAAGTCCTTGGTCAATTTTTAAAAAGAATATCTTTATCTACTCGTAGTTCACTCATAATCACGTTACTTCTTCTATTAAAATAACCTCATATCCCAAACGTTCTCTTGGTTTTTTTTTTTGGATTTTCTAATGACCAAGCCGCACATATTCCACCAAGTAAAATATTCTCGTCGCACATGTTTCTTAAAGCTGACATCAACTACAACTGAACTAAATGACTATGTTGGCGTTGCGTT
Organism: Euclidia mi; assembly: GCA_944739405.2. Lineage (NCBI taxonomy): Eukaryota > Metazoa > Arthropoda > Insecta > Lepidoptera > Erebidae > Euclidia > Euclidia mi. The sequence continues at coordinate 56,114,955 of OX123199.2, forward strand.
CATTAACGCATTCAATGATTGAAAGCGCCAAACGAAAGTTGAATAGAAACACGAAGACGAAAATTGAAGATGAAAATGCACAATGTGGACATAGCAAACTGTCGAGTCACTATGATATAAATAAGTTAAACCTGTACCTGGATTACAAAACACTATCATACGTTTTTTTCATCTAACAGAAAGCTTAGAATATGAGCTTGATGCACATTTTGGTGCCAATTCGAATGGTGACGGTGTTTCACTGAATAAAGACCACGACATATTATTATCATATTATGTTACACTTATTATTATATCGTACGATCTACTAACTTTATCTCTATTGGCAATAAAAGTGTTTGATGGTCTAACTTGTGGAGACGGCTTTTCGTCATATTCATCTGTAGTCGATACCGACTGCTCATCTGGGATCTGCACTGTTTCAGCGCTGCAACAAAGTTAGCCCGCTAAGTTCACTAAATAAGTAATTAAAAAAAAAACAAGCTACGCAACCCTTTATATGCTACTAGCTGTGGCCGCGACTCCGTTCGCGCGGAGTTTGTATTTTCATTAGGCTACAGAATTGAGACCTTAAATGTTTTAAATTGCATATAATCCAACTGAGTGCTGGTGAGAATTCAAAAGTGCAGGTAGAGTGAGTACGCATTTCGGTCATATATTTTTGTCGGTAATTTTTTGGAAATTGTCGGAAAATCAAAAAATCTACCGACTTTGTGGCGCACCATTTTTTACGGCACTGTGCGCTTTCTTATTATTTTTCATGGATGTATCGATGGTAAAAATGCCATACAAAAATATATGACCGAAATGCGTACTCACTCTACCTGCAATTTTGAATTCTAACCAGCACTCAGTTGGACAGCTTACAAGTGACGGCATAGTGCTGAATCTTATTATTTTATGCCCTTTGAATATCGTCCTATATACGTCACCTGGTGGTTCATATGACCCATCCATTTTGGACATGGGCCTGTAGTCTAGTATTCTGTAAACCGCTGCCTGACTTTTATACAAACATAAAAAAGGAATGACAATTAAAGGGTCCTCTCCATACATGGAACTGACCTGAAAATATTGTTAGAATGCGGCATGTTTAGGTATTTAAAAATAATTTTAGGGTACTTGAATTTATCAATTTCTCAAAGTCAATCGTTTGAAAGATGGACGGTTCCAAAGTGGTTAAATGACTATCTTTCTCGCACCCCTCCGTCCTCAAACTTTTGAAGTAAGAGAGTCACATATCTAAAAAAAGATATGCTGCAGATCGTAATAAAAACATCCAACGAAAATTTGTTTGAACGATATGTGGTCAGCAGTTTTTATATTAAAGAACCGCAAATATAACTTGGTCGTTAATACAAACACTATGAAAAACAAAGTTATTTGTACCGGTGAAAAGGTGATAGTGGTATATGGTTAGACATAACAAACAGAAGTGAAGTTATTGGGTATGTTTAGTGTATACCTCTAGCACAGAGCCCTTCATGGGTGAGTTCGACTCGCTCTTGATTTTATTATTCATCCTTGCAACAATGTGGCTGTTTCCTGTCTGTATATATTAAATCATTGCGTTACTGATTGACTTACAGACAACCTGCAGACAAAACTATTGGTTGCAAGAAGACAAAATTTCTTATTTTTTTAATTTTAAGATGACATAAATGTTGCTTGGCGACCACCGGCTTGTACCATGAAAGGATTTCTCAAAATTCCCATGGAATTGGGAAGAAATTGTAAAATTAATAAAAATGAGCGGGTATGGCTGCGATCATCCTCTAGTGCCCGATGAAGCAACAGCAAGCGCAATCTTACTTTAGCCTCGTTCCTTTGCCGAAATCACCTAGGTAGGAAAAGTCTTCCCGTTCCACCCGGAGCATCTACAAATAGTATTTTTCCCAAATCAGTATACTCGCTACGACACACTCGATCATAATTATATTAAACGCTGATCTTCGGTAAGTCTCGAGACATCATTTTGCAGACTGTCAGCTAGTTCTTATGTTCTTCCAAATGGTGGTTCGGGCAGGCCATATTGAGTAATAGAATAGATATAACTATGTCTACTGTCAAGCAACGGTTTATTGTCAAGCATCAGTGAAAACCGCATTCCAATTCGATAAGCCATTTCTAAATTTAGCGTGCACAAACGCACAGACAAACAGACAAAAATTGTAATAATTATATTTTCTTTAATATAGACCCCTTAAAATAGATTTCTCCTGAATATCTTCCATGTACAGACATCGATCACTTACAGATGTATTATATGTATAGAAGGCCGTTTCACAAAAAACAACCGTACCGAATCCATACTGGCGCAGCGAGATTTCTATATTTTTTTATAAAATACATATTAAAATTTACTTTTTGAATATGGGAGTTTGATAAAGATGTGAAATACAATATTATATTTATGTATTTAATACACGTTGAAGAAATGCCTAAAGATTAAACACGTTATTGTGGCTAATTTTTAAAGACAGATATATACTATTAAGGACTTTTTTGTAGATCTTTTGAAGACCATCATCTTTGTAATACATACTTTTGGTGTATGATCAACGTATGCGAGGATAAGAGCTCAAAAGCGCATTTTCATCCGACTTGCTTTAAATTTATCGTCACTGCTCAGCTCTTATGTGTCACACCGTTATGTTATAAAACCTACAACCTGCCCAGGAGTATGGACTACAATCGTACCAGGTTTGGTTAAAATCCCTTCAGTAGTTTTTGACCCATGCGCACAGACAGACAGACAGACAAACAAAAAAATTACTGATTGAATTTTTGGCAACAGTATCGATCACCATTCATCCTCCAATATTAATGTTGAATATATATTCAATACCAACCAACGAATACAATCAGCCGCTGTGTATGGCTTTCGTGGACTACGAGAAAGCCTTCGACTCCATCGAAACCTGGGCGGTTCTGGATGCTCTGCAGCGGTGTCGCATCGACTGGCGCTACATCGAGGTGTTGAGATGTTTGTACGACACGGCCACTATGACCGTTCAGCTCTAGGACAGTAAAACCAGCCCCATTGAGTTGCATAGAGGGGTGAGGCAGGGGGATGTAATATCCCCTAAGCTCTTCACCAACGCACTCGAAAACGTCTTTAAGACGCTGGACTGGACTGGACGGGGCATAAACATTAATGGCGAGTACATATCCCAGCTTTGGTTTGCCGACGATATCATCATCGTGTCAGAGAGCCTGGAAGAGCTGAGCGAAATGCTGCACAGCCTAAATGGAGCCTCTCGACGGGTCGGTCTCGGCATGAACTTGGATAAAACCAAGATTATGTTCAACGAACACATTGTGCCGGGACCGGTTTATGTCGACGGATCGATGCTCGAAGTTGTTCAAGAGTATGTCTACCGGCACTTGGGCACGTAGTCCAGCTTGGTAGAAACAACTTCGAGAAAGAAATCGACCGCAAGATCCAGTTGGGTTGGTCAGCGTTTGGCAAGCTACGTCGAGTTTTCTCTTCGCACCTACCGCAATGCCTGAAGACCAAAGTCTTCAACCAATGCGTCCTACCTGTTATGACGTACGGTGCCGAGACGTGGACACTCACAGTGGGACTAGTCCACAAACTAAAAGTCAAGCAGCGAGCTATGGAACGGGCTATGCTTGGCGTCTCTTTGAAGGATAAAATCCGAAACGAAGTTATCCGGCAAAGAACCAAAGTTACCGACATAGCTCACAGAATCAGTAGGCTCAAGTGGCAGTGGGCTGGCCATATCTGTAGAAGGACTGATGGCCGATGGAGCAAGCGTGTCCTCGAGTGGAGACCACGCCTCGGCAAGCGTAAGATAGGGCGGCCCCCGGCTAGGTGGACCGACGACCTGAAAAAGGTGGCTGGGACAAACTGGATGCGGAAGGCTAAGGACCGTGTACTGTGGCGCGTGTTGGGAGAGGCCTATGTCCAGCAGTGGACTGCGATAGGCTGATTGATTGATTGATTGATATATTCAATGTACAGAATTGACCTCTCTACAGATTTATTATAAGTATAGATATTACACCTGCAAAGTTACTTCAAAATTTTTGCCAGACTGCAAGTAATAATTATGGCAAAGATTTTCACATGATAACGACGATTGCGTACTTCTATTGGGCTGTTTATGTAAGGTATGTTTTTAAAGGGTAATCATATCCAGAAAAAGATATTTCTTGGATAGTCTTTTATACAAACTCGGCTGTCGTTCTTTGGCTGATGCTAATTCTCAGGTCTTATCTTGGTTTGCGTGTCGAAGCCTATTATTTTTGTTAAGTCTTCATGGTATTTAAGTACTACGTCCAAACACTCGCCTATTCTCTAGATAGCCAATATCATAGTGGGCTTTTAATGATATTTTCTCTTAGCCTGATTTTTGTGCCTCAAGTGATGGTATTTCATTGTAGATGGTGACATCTGATTAAAAAAGTCTCACCCTTAGTAGCGCATAATTCATTCCATTGAAGAGTTATAAACTTCGCCATATGCTCGAGCCAGGAATTGTGGCATAGATTTTCAAGAATAATGTTTTACAGTCGGAGCAAATTTTCCTGTTCTGGGCTACAGCCTTGACCAGGAAAATTTGCCATTAGTTGCGACAGTTTTCATGTTGAATTCTTATGCATTAGTAAAATAATATGCGTCTTGTGCAAATTAATTCATAACGGCGGAATGTTACTTCATTCAGTTTTACTGATTAAAGCTCATATTGTTATGCTTATAGTGGAAAAGCTAATATTCATTCGAATCCGGTTTAAGCGCAAAGTTTTTTGTTCTGTAATAATTATTGCACTTATAGTCAGAATTACTTGGCCCTGTGATATATCGCCATAAGATTCTCTTATTATTCCAAGAAGGACCCGGTGCTCGCTTAAATGTCAAATCACTATGACATAAATAAGTTAAACCTGTACCTGGATTACAAAACACTATCATACGTTTTTTGTCATCTAACAGAAAGCTTAGAATATGACCTTGATGTAGATTTTGGTGCCAATTCACATGCCACACCATGGGCTATGTGGCAATGGGCTCTCCAGTATCGCCTGTTGTTGACACCTTCTGACACTGACATCTTCATGGAGGACTTCAAGGCGCGAGCCCTGCAGACTGCCACCATCACACCGAGGTTCTACAAGCGGTATGTAGATGACACTTTTACAATTTTACCAACAGATCGTGTTAATGTATTCCTAGACCATCTTAATTCTATTCATAACAACATCAAATTTACAATGGAATTACAGGCAAACAATTCTTTAGCTTTCCTAGATGTACTTGTCATCAGGAACAAAAACAACTCTTTGAGCCACACTGTGTATAGGAAAAAGACACATAAAAATAGGTACTTAAACGGTGAATCTCACCACCATCCTAAACAGTTAGCTACCATAGGAATGTCTTTGTTTCAGAGACCCCGGGGGATCTGTGACAAGAAACACCTGGACGCCGAGCTTCAACATGTCAAGCAAGTTCTGCAAGACAACAAGCTCCGACCACCGCGCCAACGTCACAGATGCCGAAAAACAAGCCAGCCACAGTAGAGAGACAACCTGCTGTCCTCTCATACATCAAGGGCGTGACCGACAAGATTGGCTACATCTTGAACCGAGCTTCAATCAAAACTTTCTACAAGCCGCCAACGAAGATAAGCCAATTATTACCATCTGTCAAGAGTCAGTTACCCTTACAAGAGGCCGGGGTTTACAAGATAGACTGTGAGTGTGGGCTCTCATACATTGGACAAACCAAGAGAAGCATAGGCATTCGACTAAAGGAACATATAGCTGACATTAAACACAAACGCTCGACGAAGTCTGCTGTGTGTGAACATGTAGAACAAGGAACTAACCATTACCTGCGATTTGATAAACCACAGATACTCGCAAAAGACCACCGCTTTATTCCAAGAATGATACGTGAAGCTATTGAAATTAAGAAACATCCTAATTTCAATAGGAAAGATGGTTGGAATGTACCTCCAGCTTGGGACCCTGTTATCAGGCTAATGAAACCCAAAAAGGACAAAGTCACCAGAAGACATCGAGACACAGTGAGCACATTCTGCGTAGATAGTAACAACAATAGTTGAAAAATGTTCGGGTACTTTGAGATAACTTTTAAATTCAAGACAAATACAAATATCACCTCAGTCTGCCGTGAACATGAATCCTGTAAAGAATTCGAAACGTCGGCTAGTAATAAAAATGTAGTTTCTAGATCTTTCGGTTTAAATGTAATAACAAATAACCAGTGAAAGTAATATAACGCGATAAAATCCGTAACCTGTAGTTTAATTTCAATTACTTGGCTGTGATATATCCCCTTAAGATTCTGTTATTCTTCCAAGAAGAACCCGGTGCTCGCACAAATGTCACGTCATTATGACATAAATAAGTAAAAGCTGAACCTGGATTACAAAACACTATCATAAATTTTTGTCATCTAACAGAAAGCTTAGAATATGAGTTTGATGCAGATTTTGGTGCTAATTTGAACAGTGACGATGTTTCACTGATTAAAGACCAGGACATATAATATAATCTTACATGATGACATATTGTTAAACTGATCTATGCCGCCGGCAACGTCGTCGATGTCGGTGCCTGGTCGAGGGTTCTCTCCGGTGCGCCCGTGGTCTAAAAATATGCGCGTATGTAAGCGCTTCGATACGATGATGAACGCCAGCCTATACTGTGAGCCGCCATACATCTCTGCCAGGGTCTTCTTAATCTCACCGACCTACAATTATATCCAAACACTTATGAAATCTGTTGCAAATTGCAAACAGTAGCCACGTCTCATCTTGTATCGTTCGAGTTTGCTCTCAAGTATATTTTAATAATACGATTTATTAAACTAACAGGAATTCTTAAATACATGACAACTATGTAGGTATTTTAGACTAATCTATATAGATAAGTTAGGACACAAACCTCGTGGCTGTGCACATATAGTATTTGTCCGTCACCAACGCCGTCGTGGTATATGAAGATTCTGCTGGTTAACCAACCTGCGCACGAAATCAATGACGATTATTCATGTTCTATTAAGTTTAACATCCGACACTAGAGCATGCAACATCATTTTATGAATTTCGGAACTGATTTACGGTATTGGTGAGTCAAGTTCGGAATTCCGGCTCTGTTGCCGGAGTTAGTACGATCGTGTATTTGTGTGTTGTAAATGTGTTTTTAATTTCAAGTATAAAATATACAAATATAGTCCCAAAATTACAGAACTTTCATCAGTATTTTATTCGGTTTCGGTGTCGTAGCCCATAATTCTTCGTAGTATTTCTGGACCAAGTCCAAACACTCGCCTATTCTCTAGATAGTCGATATCATGCTGGGCTTTTAATGATATTATCTCTTAGCTCAAATTTTGTGGCTCAAGTGGTGGTATTCATTGTAGGTAGTGACATCAGATTAATAAAGTCTCACCCTTACTAGCGCATAATTCATTCTATTGAAGACTTGTTAACATCACCATATGCTCGTGCCAGTAATTGTGGCATACATTTTCAAGAATAATGTTAAACAGTCAGAGCACATTTTTCTGTTCAGGATTGTATGTATGTCTTTAGATGCGACAGTTTTCATATTGAGTTTTTATGCATTAGTAAAATAATATGCGTATAGTGCAAAAAAATGAATTACGGCGGAATGTTACTTCATTCAGATTAACAGATTAAAGCTCATTTATGCTAATAGTGGCAAAGCTAATATTCATCCCAATCCGGTTTAAGCGCATGGATTATTGTTCTGCAATATTTATTGCACTTATAGTCAGAATTACTTGGCTGTGACATATCCCCTTAAGATTCTCTTATTCTTCCAAGAAGCACCCGGTGCTCGCACAAATGTCACGTCATTATGACATAATTAAGTAAAACCAGAACCTGGATTACATAACACTGTCATAAGTTTTTGTCATCTAACAGAAAGCTTCGAATATGAGCTTGATGTAGATTTTGGTGCTAATTTTAACGGTGACAATGTTTTACTGATTAAAGACCACGACATATCATATTATCTTACATGATGACATGTTGTTGAACTGATCTATGCCGCCGGCAACGTCGTCGATGACAGTGCCTGGTCGAGGGTTCTCTCCGGTGGGCCCGTGGTCTAAAAATATGCGTGTATTTAAGCGCTTCGATACGATGATGAACGCCAGCCTATACTGTGAGCCGCCATACATCTCTGCCAGGGTCTTCTTAATCTCGCCGACCTACAATTATATCCAAACACTTATGAGATGTGGTGCAAATTGCAAATATGTATAAATATATGGAGCCGAGCCAGTAGCCACGTCTCATCTTGTATCGTTCTAGTTTGCTCTCAAGTATATTTTATAATACGATTTATTAAACTAACAGTAATTCTTAAATACATGGCAACTATGTAGGTATTTAAGACTAATCTATATAGATAAGTTAGGAAAATACCTCGTGGCTGTGCACATATAGTATTTGTCCGTCACCAACGCCATCGCGGTATATGAAGATTCTGCTGGGTAACAAACCTGCGCACAAAATCAATGACGATTATATATGTTCTATTTAATTGAACATCCGACACTAGGGCATGCAACATCATTTTATGAATTCCGGAACTGATTTACGGCTTTGACGAATCAAGTTCGGAATTCCGGCTCTGTTTCCGGAGTTAGTACGATCGTGTAGGTTTTTAATTTCAAGTATAAAATATACAAATATAGTCCCAAAATTACAGAACTTTCATCAGTATTTTATTCGGTTTCGGTGTCGTAGCCCATAATTCTTCGTAGTATTTCTGGACCAAGTCCAAACACTCGCCTATTCTCTAGATAGTCGATATCATGCTGGGCTTTTAATGATATTATCTCTTAGCTCAAATTTTGTGGCTCAAGTGGTGGTATTTCATTGTAGGTAGTGACATCAGATTAATAAAGTCTCACCCTTACTAGCGCATAATTCATTCTATTGAAGACTTGTTAACATCACCATATGCTCGTGCCAGTAATTGTGGCATACATTTTCAAGAATAATGTTAAACAGTCAGAGCACATTTTTCTGTTCAGGATTGTATGTATGTCTTTAGATGCGACAATTTTCATATTGAATTCTTATGCATTAGTAAAATAATATGCGTATAGTGCAAAAAAATGAATTACGGCGGAATGTTACTTCATTCAGATTAACTGATTAAAGCTCATTTATGCTAATAGTGGCAAAGCTAATATTCATCCCAATCCGGTTTAAGCGCATGGATTATTGTTCTGCAATATTTATTGCACTTATAGTCAGAATTACTTGGCTGTGACATATCCCCTTAAGATTCTCTTATTCTTCCAAGAAGCACCCGGTGCTCGCACAAATGTCACGTCATTATGACATAATTAAGTAAAACCAGAACCTGGATTACATAACACTGTCATAAGTTTTTGTCATCTAACAGAAAGCTTCGAATATGAGCTTGATGTAGATTTTGGTGCTAATTTTAACGGTGACGATGTTTTACTGATTAAAGACCACGACATATCATATTATCTTACATGATGACATGTTGTTGAACTGATCTATGCCGCCGGCAACGTCGTCGATGACAGTGCCTGGTCGAGGGTTCTCTCCGGTGGGCCCGTGGTCTAAAAATATGCGTGTATTTAAGCGCTTCGATACGATGATGAAGGCCAGCCTATACTGTGAGCCGCCATACATCTCTGCCAGGGTCTTCTTAATCTCGCCGACCTACAATTATATCCAAACACTTATGAGATGTGGTGCAAATTGCAAATATGTATAAATATATGGAGCCGAGCCAGTAGCCACGTCTCATCTTGTATCGTTCTAGTTTGCTCTCAAGTATATTTTATAATACGATTTATTAAACTAACAGTAATTCTTAAATACATGGCAACTATGTAGGTATTTAAGACTAATCTATATAGATAAGTTAGGAAAATACCTCGTGGCTGTGCACATATAGTATTTGTCCGTCACCAACGCCATCGCGGTATATGAAGATTCTGCTGGGTAACAAACCTGCGCACAAAATCAATGACGATTATATATGTTCTATTTAATTGAACATCCGACACTAGGGCATGCAACATCATTTTATGAATTCCGGAACTGATTTACGGCTTTGACGAATCAAGTTCGGAATTCCGGCTCTGTTTCCGGAGTTAGTACGATCGTGTAGGTTTTTAATTTCAAGTATAAAATATACAAATATAGTCCCAAAATTACAGAACTTTCATCAGTATTTTATTCGGTTTCGGTGTCGTAGCCCATAATTCTTCGTAGTATTTCTGGACCAAGTCCAAACACTCGCCTATTCTCTAGATAGTCGATATCATGCTGGGCTTTTAATGATATTATCTCTTAGCTCAAATTTTGTGGCTCAAGTGGTGGTATTTCATTGTAGGTAGTGACATCAGATTAATAAAGTCTCACCCTTACTAGCGCATAATTCATTCTATTGAAGACTTGTTAACATCACCATATGCTCGTGCCAGTAATTGTGGCATACATTTTCAAGAATAATGTTAAACAGTCAGAGCACATTTTTCTGTTCAGGATTGTATGTATGTCTTTAGATGCGACAGTTTTCATATTGAGTTCTTATGCATTAGTAAAATAATATGCGTATAGTGCAAAAAAATGAATTACGGCGGAATGTTACTTCATTCAGATTAACAGATTAAAGCTCATTTATGCTAATAGTGGCAAAGCTAATATTCATCCCAATCCGGTTTAAGCGCATGGATTATTGTTCTGCAATATTTATTGCACTTATAGTCAGAATTACTTGGCTGTGACATATCCCCTTAAGATTCTCTTATTCTTCCAAGAAGCACCCGGTGCTCGCACAAATGTCACGTCATTATGACATAATTAAGTAAAACCAGAACCTGGATTACATAACACTGTCCTAAGTTTTTGTCATCTAACAGAAAGCTTCGAATATGAGCTTGATGTAGATTTTGGTGCTAATTTTAACGGTGACGATGTTTTACTGATTAAAGACCACGACATATCATATTATCTTACATGATGACATGTTGTTGAACTGATCTATGCCGCCGGCAACGTCGTCGATGACAGTGCCTGGTCGAGGGTTCTCTCCGGTGGGCCCGTGGTCTAAAAATATGCGTGTATTTAAGCGCTTCGATACGATGATGAACGCCAGCCTATACTGTGAGCCGCCATACATCTCTGCCAGGGTCTTCTTAATCTCGCCGACCTACAATTATATCCAAACACTTATGAGATGTGGTGCAAATTGCAAATATGTATAAATATATGGAGCCGAGCCAGTAGCCACGTCTCATCTTGTATCGTTCTAGTTTGCTCTCAAGTATATTTTATAATACGATTTATTAAACTAACAGTAATTCTTAAATACATGGCAACTATGTAGGTATTTAAGACTAATCTATATAGATAAGTTAGGAAAATACCTCGTGGCTGTGCACATATAGTATTTGTCCGTCACCAACGCCATCGCGGTATATGAAGATTCTGCTGGGTAACAAACCTGCGCACAAAATCAATGACGATTATATATGTTCTATTTAATTGAACATCCGACACTAGGGCATGCAACATCATTTTATGAATTCCGGAACTGATTTACGGCTTTGACGAATCAAGTTCGGAATTCCGGCTCTGTTTCCGGAGTTAGTACGATCGTGTAGGTTTTTAATTTCAAGTATAAAATATACAAATATAGTCCCAAAATTACAGAACTTTCATCAGTATTTTATTCGGTTTCGGTGTCGTAGCCCATAATTCTTCGTAGTATTTCTGGACCAAGTCCAAACACTCGCCTATTCTCTAGATAGTCGATATCATGCTGGGCTTTTAATGATATTATCTCTTAGCTCAAATTTTGTGGCTCAAGTGGTGGTATTTCATTGTAGGTAGTGACATCAGATTAATAAAGTCTCACCCTTACTAGCGCATAATTCATTCTATTGAAGACTTGTTAACATCACCATATGCTCGTGCCAGTAATTGTGGCATACATTTTCAAGAATAATGTTAAACAGTCAGAGCACATTTTTCTGTTCAGGATTGTATGTATGTCTTTAGATGCGACAGTTTTCATATTGAGTTCTTATGCATTAGTAAAATAATATGCGTATAGTGCAAAAAAATGAATTACGGCGGAATGTTACTTCATTCAGATTAACAGATTAAAGCTCATTTATGCTAATAGTGGCAAAGCTAATATTCATCCCAATCCGGTTTAAGCGCATGGATTATTGTTCTGCAATATTTATTGCACTTATAGTCAGAATTACTTGGCTGTGACATATACCCTTAAGATTCTCTTATTCTTCCAAGAAGCACCCGGTGCTCGCACAAATGTCACGTCATTATGACATAATTAAGTAAAACCAGAACCTGGATTACATAACACTGTCATAAGTTTTTGTCATCTAACAGAAAGCTTCGAATATGAGCTTGATGTAGATTTTGGTGCTAATTTTAACGGTGACAATGTTTTACTGATTAAAGACCACGACATATCATATTATCTTACATGATGACATGTTGTTGAACTGATCTATGCCGCCGGCAACGTCGTCGATGACAGTGCCTGGTCGAGGGTTCTCTCCGGTGGGCCCGTGGTCTAAAAATATGCGTGTATTTAAGCGCTTCGATACGATGATGAACGCCAGCCTATACTGTGAGCCGCCATACATCTCTGCCAGGGTCTTCTTAATCTCGCCGACCTACAATTATATCCAAACACTTATGAGATGTGGTGCAAATTGCAAATATGTATAAATATATGGAGCCGAGCCAGTAGCCACGTCTCATCTTGTATCGTTCTAGTTTGCTCTCAAGTATATTTTATAATACGATTTATTAAACTAACAGTAATTCTTAAATACATGGCAACTATGTAGGTATTTAAGACTAATCTATATAGATAAGTTAGGAAAATACCTCGTGGCTGTGCACATATAGTATTTGTCCGTCACCAACGCCATCGCGGTATATGAAGATTCTGCTGGGTAACAAACCTGCGCACAAAATCAATGACGATTATATATGTTCTATTTAATTGAACATCCGACACTAGGGCATGCAACATCATTTTATGAATTCCGGAACTGATTTACGGCTTTGACGAATCAAGTTCGGAATTCCGGCTCTGTTTCCGGAGTTAGTACGATCGTGTAGGTTTTTAATTTCAAGTATAAAATATACAAATATAGTCCCAAAATTACAGAACTTTCATCAGTATTTTATTCGGTTTCGGTGTCGTAGCCCATAATTCTTCGTAGTATTTCTGGACCAAGTCCAAACACTCGCCTATTCTCTAGATAGTCGATATCATGCTGGGCTTTTAATGATATTATCTCTTAGCTCAAATTTTGTGGCTCAAGTGGTGGTATTTCATTGTAGGTAGTGACATCAGATTAATAAAGTCTCACCCTTACTAGCGCATAATTCATTCTATTGAAGACTTGTTAACATCACCATATGCTCGTGCCAGTAATTGTGGCATACATTTTCAAGAATAATGTTAAACAGTCAGAGCACATTTTTCTGTTCAGGATTGTATGTATGTCTTTAGATGCGACAATTTTCATATTGAATTCTTATGCATTAGTAAAATAATATGCGTATAGTGCAAAAAAATGAATTACGGCGGAATGTTACTTCATTCAGATTAACTGATTAAAGCTCATTTATGCTAATAGTGGCAAAGCTAATATTCATCCCAATCCGGTTTAAGCGCATGGATTATTGTTCTGCAATATTTATTGCACTTATAGTCAGAATTACTTGGCTGTGACATATCCCCTTAAGATTCTCTTATTCTTCCAAGAAGCACCCGGTGCTCGCACAAATGTCACGTCATTATGACATAATTAAGTAAAACCAGAACCTGGATTACATAACACTGTCATAAGTTTTTGTCATCTAACAGAAAGCTTCGAATATGAGCTTGATGTAGATTTTGGTGCTAATTTTAACGGTGACGATGTTTTACTGATTAAAGACCACGACATATCATATTATCTTACATGATGACATGTTGTTGAACTGATCTATGCCGCCGGCAACGTCGTCGATGACAGTGCCTGGTCGAGGGTTCTCTCCGGTGGGCCCGTGGTCTAAAAATATGCGTGTATTTAAGCGCTTCGATACGATGATGAAGGCCAGCCTATACTGTGAGCCGCCATACATCTCTGCCAGGGTCTTCTTAATCTCGCCGACCTACAATTATATCCAAACACTTATGAGATGTGGTGCAAATTGCAAATATGTATAAATATATGGAGCCGAGCCAGTAGCCACGTCTCATCTTGTATCGTTCTAGTTTGCTCTCAAGTATATTTTATAATACGATTTATTAAACTAACAGTAATTCTTAAATACATGGCAACTATGTAGGTATTTAAGACTAATCTATATAGATAAGTTAGGAAAATACCTCGTGGCTGTGCACATATAGTATTTGTCCGTCACCAACGCCATCGCGGTATATGAAGATTCTGCTGGGTAACAAACCTGCGCACAAAATCAATGACGATTATATATGTTCTATTTAATTGAACATCCGACACTAGGGCATGCAACATCATTTTATGAATTCCGGAACTGATTTACGGCTTTGACGAATCAAGTTCGGAATTCCGGCTCTGTTTCCGGAGTTAGTACGATCGTGTAGGTTTTTAATTTCAAGTATAAAATATACAAATATAGTCCCAAAATTACAGAACTTTCATCAGTATTTTATTCGGTTTCGGTGTCGTAGCCCATAATTCTTCGTAGTATTTCTGGACCAAGTCCAAACACTCGCCTATTCTCTAGATAGTCGATATCATGCTGGGCTTTTAATGATATTATCTCTTAGCTCAAATTTTGTGGCTCAAGTGGTGGTATTTCATTGTAGGTAGTGACATCAGATTAATAAAGTCTCACCCTTACTAGCGCATAATTCATTCTATTGAAGACTTGTTAACATCACCATATGCTCGTGCCAGTAATTGTGGCATACATTTTCAAGAATAATGTTAAACAGTCAGAGCACATTTTTCTGTTCAGGATTGTATGTATGTCTTTAGATGCGACAGTTTTCATATTGAGTTCTTATGCATTAGTAAAATAATATGCGTATAGTGCAAAAAAATGAATTACGGCGGAATGTTACTTCATTCAGATTAACAGATTAAAGCTCATTTATGCTAATAGTGGCAAAGCTAATATTCATCCCAATCCGGTTTAAGCGCATGGATTATTGTTCTGCAATATTTATTGCACTTATAGTCAGAATTACTTGGCTGTGACATATACCCTTAAGATTCTCTTATTCTTCCAAGAAGCACCCGGTGCTCGCACAAATGTCACGTCATTATGACATAATTAAGTAAAACCAGAACCTGGATTACATAACACTGTCATAAGTTTTTGTCATCTAACAGAAAGCTTCGAATATGAGCTTGATGTAGATTTTGGTGCTAATTTTAACGGTGACGATGTTTTACTGATTAAAGACCACGACATATCATATTATCTTACATGATGACATGTTGTTGAACTGATCTATGCCGCCGGCAACGTCGTCGATGACAGTGCCTGGTCGAGGGTTCTCTCCGGTGGGCCCGTGGTCTAAAAATATGCGTGTATTTAAGCGCTTCGATACGATGATGAACGCCAGCCTATACTGTGAGCCGCCATACATCTCTGCCAAGGTCTTCTTAATCTCGCCGACCTACAATTATATCCAAACACTTATGAGATGTGGTGCAAATTGCAAATATGTATAAATATATGGAGCCGAGCCAGTAGCCACGTCTCATCTTGTATCGTTCTAGTTTGCTCTCAAGTATATTTTATAATACGATTTATTAAACTAACAGTAATTCTTAAATACATGGCAACTATGTAGGTATTTAAGACTAATCTATATAGATAAGTTAGGAAAATACCTCGTGGCTGTGCACATATAGTATTTGTCCGTCACCAACGCCATCGCGGTATATGAAGATTCTGCTGGGTAACAAACCTGCGCACAAAATCAATGACGATTATATATGTTCTATTTAATTGAACATCCGACACTAGGGCATGCAACATCATTTTATGAATTCCGGAACTGATTTACGGCTTTGACGAATCAAGTTCGGAATTCCGGCTCTGTTTCCGGAGTTAGTACGATCGTGTAGGTTTTTAATTTCAAGTATAAAATATACAAATATAGTCCCAAAATTACAGAACTTTCATCAGTATTTTATTCGGTTTCGGTGTCGTAGCCCATAATTCTTCGTAGTATTTCTGGACCAAGTCCAAACACTCGCCTATTCTCTAGATAGTCGATATCATGCTGGGCTTTTAATGATATTATCTCTTAGCTCAAATTTTGTGGCTCAAGTGGTGGTATTTCATTGTAGGTAGTGACATCAGATTAATAAAGTCTCACCCTTACTAGCGCATAATTCATTCTATTGAAGACTTGTTAACATCACCATATGCTCGTGCCAGTAATTGTGGCATACATTTTCAAGAATAATGTTAAACAGTCAGAGCACATTTTTCTGTTCAGGATTGTATGTATGTCTTTAGATGCGACAGTTTTCATATTGAGTTCTTATGCATTAGTAAAATAATATGCGTATAGTGCAAAAAAATGAATTACGGCGGAATGTTACTTCATTCAGATTAACAGATTAAAGCTCATTTATGCTAATAGTGGCAAAGCTAATATTCATCCCAATCCGGTTTAAGCGCATGGATTATTGTTCTGCAATATTTATTGCACTTATAGTCAGAATTACTTGGCTGTGACATATACCCTTAAGATTCTCTTATTCTTCCAAGAAGCACCCGGTGCTCGCACAAATGTCACGTCATTATGACATAATTAAGTAAAACCAGAACCTGGATTACATAACACTGTCATAAGTTTTTGTCATCTAACAGAAAGCTTCGAATATGAGCTTGATGTAGATTTTTGTGCTAATTTTAACGGTGACAATGTTTTACTGATTAAAGACCACGACATATCATATTATCTTACATGATGACATGTTGTTGAACTGATCTATGCCGCCGGCAACGTCGTCGATGACAGTGCCTGGTCGAGGGTTCTCTCCGGTGGGCCCGTGGTCTAAAAATATGCGTGTATTTAAGCGCTTCGATACGATGATGAACGCCAGCCTATACTGTGAGCCGCCATACATCTCTGCCAGGGTCTTCTTAATCTCGCCGACCTACAATTATATCCAAACACTTATGAGATGTGGTGCAAATTGCAAATATGTATAAATATATGGAGCCGAGCCAGTAGCCACGTCTCATCTTGTATCGTTCTAGTTTGCTCTCAAGTATATTTTATAATACGATTTATTAAACTAACAGTAATTCTTAAATACATGGCAACTATGTAGGTATTTAAGACTAATCTATATAGATAAGTTAGGAAAATACCTCGTGGCTGTGCACATATAGTATTTGTCCGTCACCAACGCCATCGCGGTATATGAAGATTCTGCTGGGTAACAAACCTGCGCACAAAATCAATGACGATTATATATGTTCTATTTAATTGAACATCCGACACTAGGGCATGCAACATCATTTTATGAATTCCGGAACTGATTTACGGCTTTGACGAATCAAGTTCGGAATTCCGGCTCTGTTTCCGGAGTTAGTACGATCGTGTAGGTATTTAATTTCAAGTATAAAATATACAAATATAGTCCCAAAATTACAGAACTTTCATCAGTATTTTATTCGGTTTCGGTGTCGTAGCCCATAATTCTTCGTAGTATTTCTGGACCAAGTCCAAACACTCGCCTATTCTCTAGATAGTCGATATCATGCTGGGCTTTTAATGATATTATCTCTTAGCTCAAATTTTGTGGCTCAAGTGGTGGTATTTCATTGTAGGTAGTGACATCAGATTAATAAAGTCTCACCCTTACTAGCGCATAATTCATTCTATTGAAGACTTGTTAACATCACCATATGCTCGTGCCAGTAATTGTGGCATACATTTTCAAGAATAATGTTAAACAGTCAGAGCACATTTTTCTGTTCAGGATTGTATGTATGTCTTTAGATGCGACAGTTTTCATATTGAGTTCTTATGCATTAGTAAAATAATATGCGTATAGTGCAAAAAAATGAATTACGGCGGAATGTTACTTCATTCAGATTAACAGATTAAAGCTCATTTATGCTAATAGTGGCAAAGCTAATATTCATCCCAATCCGGTTTAAGCGCATGGATTATTGTTCTGCAATATTTATTTCACTTATAGTCAGAATTACTTGGCTGTGACATATCCCCTTAAGATTCTTATTCTTCCACGAAGCACCCGGTGCTCGCACAAATGTCACGTCATTATGACATAATTAAGTAAAACCAGAACCTGGATTACATAACACTGTCATAAGTTTTTGTCATCTAACAGAAAGCTTCGAATATGAGCTTGATGTAGATTTTGGTGCTAATTTTAACGGTGACGATGTTTTACTGATTAAAGACCAGGACATATCATATTATCTTACATGATGATATGTTGTTGAACTGATCTATGCCGCCGGCAACGTCGTCGATGACAGTGCCTGGTCGAGGGTTCTCTCCGGTGGGCCCGTGGTCTAAAAATATGCGTGTATTTAAGCGCTTCGATACGATGATGAACGCCAGCCTATACTGTGAGCCGCCATACATCTCTGCCAGGGTCTTCTTAATCTCGCCGACCTACAATTATATCCAAACACTTATGAGATGTGGTGCAAATTGCAAATATGTATAAATATATGGAGCCGAGCCAGTAGCCACGTCTCATCTTGTATCGTTCTAGTTTGCTCTCAAGTATATTTTATAATACGATTTATTAAACTAACAGTAATTCTTAAATACATGGCAACTATGTAGGTATTTAAGACTAATCTATATAGATAAGTTAGGAAAATACCTCGTGGCTGTGCACATATAGTATTTGTCCGTCACCAACGCCATCGCGGTATATGAAGATTCTGCTGGGTAACAAACCTGCGCACAAAATCAATGACGATTATATATGTTCTATTTAATTGAACATCCGACACTAGGGCATGCAACATCATTTTATGAATTCCGGAACTGATTTACGGCTTTGACGAATCAAGTTCGGAATTCCGGCTCTGTTTCCGGAGTTAGTACGATCGTGTAGGTTTTTAATTTCAAGTATAAAATATACAAATATAGTCCCAAAATTACAGAACTTTCATCAGTATTTTATTCGGTTTCGGTGTCGTAGCCCATAATTCTTCGTAGTATTTCTGGACCAAGTCCAAACACTCGCCTATTCTCTAGATAGTCGATATCATGCTGGGCTTTTAATGATATTATCTCTTAGCTCAAATTTTGTGGCTCAAGTGGTGGTATTTCATTGTAGGTAGTGACATCAGATTAATAAAGTCTCACCCTTACTAGCGCATAATTCATTCTATTGAAGACTTGTTAACATCACCATATGCTCGTGCCAGTAATTGTGGCATACATTTTCAAGAATAATGTTAAACAGTCAGAGCACATTTTTCTGTTCAGGATTGTATGTATGTCTTTAGATGCGACAGTTTTCATATTGAGTTCTTATGCATTAGTAAAATAATATGCGTATAGTGCAAAAAAATGAATTACGGCGGAATGTTACTTCATTCAGATTAACAGATTAAAGCTCATTTATGCTAATAGTGGCAAAGCTAATATTCATCCCAATCCGGTTTAAGCGCATGGATTATTGTTCTGCAATATTTATTGCACTTATAGTCAGAATTACTTGGCTGTGACATATACCCTTAAGATTCTCTTATTCTTCCAAGAAGCACCCGGTGCTCGCACAAATGTCACGTCATTATGACATAATTAAGTAAAACCAGAACCTGGATTACATAACACTGTCATAAGTTTTTGTCATCTAACAGAAAGCTTCGAATATGAGCTTGATGTAGATTTTGGTGCTAATTTTAACGGTGACAATGTTTTACTGATTAAAGACCACGACATATCATATTATCTTACATGATGACATGTTGTTGAACTGATCTATGCCGCCGGCAACGTCGTCGATGACAGTGCCTGGTCGAGGGTTCTCTCCGGTGGGCCCGTGGTCTAAAAATATGCGTGTATTTAAGCGCTTCGATACGATGATGAACGCCAGCCTATACTGTGAGCCGCCATACATCTCTGCCAGGGTCTTCTTAATCTCGCCGACCTACAATTATATCCAAACACTTATGAGATGTGGTGCAAATTGCAAATATGTATAAATATATGGAGCCGAGCCAGTAGCCACGTCTCATCTTGTATCGTTCTAGTTTGCTCTCAAGTATATTTTATAATACGATTTATTAAACTAACAGTAATTCTTAAATACATGGCAACTATGTAGGTATTTAAGACTAATCTATATAGATAAGTTAGGAAAATACCTCGTGGCTGTGCACATATAGTATTTGTCCGTCACCAACGCCATCGCGGTATATGAAGATTCTGCTGGGTAACAAACCTGCGCACAAAATCAATGACGATTATATATGTTCTGTTTAATTGAACATCCGACACTAGGGCATGCAACATCATTTTATGAATTCCGGAACTGATTTACGGCTTTGACGAATCAAGTTCGGAATTCCGGCTCTGTTTCCGGAGTTAGTACGATCGTGTAGGTATTTAATTTCAAGTATAAAATATACAAATATAGTCCCAAAATTACAGAACTTTCATCAGTATTTTATTCGGTTTCGGTGTCGTAGCCCATAATTCTTCGTAGTATTTCTGGACCAAGTCCAAACACTCGCCTATTCTCTAGATAGTCGATATCATGCTGGGCTTTTAATGATATTATCTCTTAGCTCAAATTTTGTGGCTCAAGTGGTGGTATTTCATTGTAGGTAGTGACATCAGATTAATAAAGTCTCACCCTTACTAGCGCATAATTCATTCTATTGAAGACTTGTTAACATCACCATATGCTCGTGCCAGTAATTGTGGCATACATTTTCAAGAATAATGTTAAACAGTCAGAGCACATTTTTCTGTTCAGGATTGTATGTATGTCTTTAGATGCGACAGTTTTCATATTGAGTTCTTATGCATTAGTAAAATAATATGCGTATAGTGCAAAAAAATGAATTACGGCGGAATGTTACTTCATTCAGATTAACAGATTAAAGCTCATTTATGCTAATAGTGGCAAAGCTAATATTCATCCCAATCCGGTTTAAGCGCATGGATTATTGTTCTGCAATATTTATTTCACTTATAGTCAGAATTACTTGGCTGTGACATATCCCCTTAAGATTCTTATTCTTCCACGAAGCACCCGGTGCTCGCACAAATGTCACGTCATTATGACATAATTAAGTAAAACCAGAACCTGGATTACATAACACTGTCATAAGTTTTTGTCATCTAACAGAAAGCTTCGAATATGAGCTTGATGTAGATTTTGGTGCTAATTTTAACGGTGACGATGTTTTACTGATTAAAGACCAGGACATATCATATTATCTTACATGATGATATGTTGTTGAACTGATCTATGCCGCCGGCAACGTCGTCGATGACAGTGCCTGGTCGAGGGTTCTCTCCGGTGGGCCCGTGGTCTAAAAATATGCGTGTATTTAAGCGCTTCGATACGATGATGAACGCCAGCCTATACTGTGAGCCGCCATACATCTCTGCCAGGGTCTTCTTAATCTCGCCGACCTACAATTATATCCAAACACTTATGAGATGTGGTGCAAATTGCAAATATGTATAAATATATGGAGCCGAGCCAGTAGCCACGTCTCATCTTGTATCGTTCTAGTTTGCTCTCAAGTATATTTTATAATACGATTTATTAAACTAACAGTAATTCTTAAATACATGGCAACTATGTAGGTATTTAAGACTAATCTATATAGATAAGTTAGGAAAATACCTCGTGGCTGTGCACATATAGTATTTGTCCGTCACCAACGCCATCGCGGTATATGAAGATTCTGCTGGGTAACAAACCTGCGCACAAAATCAATGACGATTATATATGTTCTATTTAATTGAACATCCGACACTAGGGCATGCAACATCATTTTATGAATTCCGGAACTGATTTACGGCTTTGACGAATCAAGTTCGGAATTCCGGCTCTGTTTCCGGAGTTAGTACGATCGTGTAGGTTTTTAATTTCAAGTATAAAATATACAAATATAGTCCCAAAATTACAGAACTTTCATCAGTATTTTATTCGGTTTCGGTGTCGTAGCCCATAATTCTTCGTAGTATTTCTGGACCAAGTCCAAACACTCGCCTATTCTCTAGATAGTCGATATCATGCTGGGCTTTTAATGATATTATCTCTTAGCTCAAATTTTGTGGCTCAAGTGGTGGTATTTCATTGTAGGTAGTGACATCAGATTAATAAAGTCTCACCCTTACTAGCGCATAATTCATTCTATTGAAGACTTGTTAACATCACCATATGCTCGTGCCAGTAATTGTGGCATACATTTTCAAGAATAATGTTAAACAGTCAGAGCACATTTTTCTGTTCAGGATTGTATGTATGTCTTTAGATGCGACAGTTTTCATATTGAGTTCTTATGCATTAGTAAAATAATATGCGTATAGTGCAAAAAAAT
Organism: Euclidia mi; assembly: GCA_944739405.2. NCBI lineage: Eukaryota > Metazoa > Arthropoda > Insecta > Lepidoptera > Erebidae > Euclidia > Euclidia mi. The sequence continues at coordinate 56,137,586 of OX123199.2, forward strand.
GAATTACGGCGAAATGTTACTTCATTCAGATTAACTGATTAAAGCTCATTTATGCTAATAGTGGCAAAGCTAATATTCATCCCAATCCGGTTTAAGCGCATGGATTATTGTTCTGCAATATTTATTGCACTTATAGTCAGAATTACTTGGCTGTGACATATCCCCTTAAGATTCTCTTATTCTTCCAAGAAGCACCCGGTGCTCGCACAAATGTCACGTCATTATGACATAATTAAGTAAAACCAGAACCTGGATTACATAACACTGTCATAAGTTTTTGTCATCTAACAGAAAGCTTCGAATATGAGCTTGATGTAGATTTTGGTGCTAATTTTAACGGTGACGATGTTTTACTGATTAAAGACCACGACATATCATATTATCTTACATGATGACATGTTGTTGAACTGATCTATGCCGCCGGCAACGTCGTCGATGACAGTGCCTGGTCGAGGGTTCTCTCCGGTGGGCCCGTGGTCTAAAAATATGCTTGTATTTAAGCGCTTCGATACGATGATGAACGCCAGCCTATACTGTGAGCCGCCATACATCTCTGCCAAGGTCTTCTTAATCTCGCCGACCTACAATTATATCCAAACACTTATGAGATGTGGTGCAAATTGCAAATATGTATAAATATATGGAGCCGAGCCAGTAGCCACGTCTCATCTTGTATCGTTCTAGTTTGCTCTCAAGTATATTTTATAATACGATTTATTAAACTAACAGTAATTCTTAAATACATGGCAACTATGTAGGTATTTAAGACTAATCTATATAGATAAGTTAGGAAAATACCTCGTGGCTGTGCACATATAGTATTTGTCCGTCACCAACGCCATCGCGGTATATGAAGATTCTGCTGGGTAACAAACCTGCGCACAAAATCAATGACGATTATATATGTTCTATTTAATTGAACATCCGACACTAGGGCATGCAACATCATTTTATGAATTCCGGAACTGATTTACGGCTTTGACGAATCAAGTTCGGAATTCCGGCTCTGTTTCCGGAGTTAGTACGATCGTGTAGGTTTTTAATTTCAAGTATAAAATATACAAATATAGTCCCAAAATTACAGAACTTTCATCAGTATTTTATTCGGTTTCGGTGTCGTAGCCCATAATTCTTCGTAGTATTTCTGGACCAAGTCCAAACACTCGCCTATTCTCTAGATAGTCGATATCATGCTGGGCTTTTAATGATATTATCTCTTAGCTCAAATTTTGTGGCTCAAGTGGTGGTATTTCATTGTAGGTAGTGACATCAGATTAATAAAGTCTCACCCTTACTAGCGCATAATTCATTCTATTGAAGACTTGTTAACATCATCATATGCTCGTGCCAGTAATTGTGGCATACATTTTCAAGAATAATGTTAAACAGTCAGAGCACATTTTTCTGTTCAGGATTGTATGTATGTCTTTAGATGCGACAGTTTTCATATTGAGTTCTTATGCATTAGTAAAATAATATGCGTATAGTGCAAAAAAATGAATTACGGCGGAATGTTACTTCATTCAGATTAACAGATTAAAGCTCATTTATGCTAATAGTGGCAAAGCTAATATTCATCCCAATCCGGTTTAAGCGCATGGATTATTGTTCTGCAATATTTATTGCACTTATAGTCAGAATTACTTGGCTGTGACATATCCCCTTAAGATTCTCTTATTCTTCCAAGAAGCACCCGGTGCTCGCACAAATGTCACGTCATTATGACATAAATAAGTAAAACCAGAACCTGGATTACATAACACTGTCCTAAGTTTTTGTCATCTAACAGAAAGCTTCGAATATGAGCTTGATGTAGATTTTGGTGCTAATTTTAACGGTGACGATGTTTTACTGATTAAAGACCACGACATATCATATTATCTTACATGATGACATGTTGTTGAACTGATCTATGCCGCCGGCAACGTCGTCGATGACAGTGCCTGGTCGAGGGTTCTCTCCGGTGGGCCCGTGGTCTAAAAATATGCGTGTATTTAAGCGCTTCGATACGATGATGAACGCCAGCCTATACTGTGAGCCGCCATACATCTCTGCCAGGGTCTTCTTAATCTCGCCGACCTACAATTATATCCAAACACTTATGAGATGTGGTGCAAATTGCAAATATGTATAAATATATGGAGCCGAGCCAGTAGCCACGTCTCATCTTGTATCGTTCTAGTTTGCTCTCAAGTATATTTTATAATACGATTTATTAAACTAACAGTAATTCTTAAATACATGGCAACTATGTAGGTATTTAAGACTAATCTATATAGATAAGTTAGGAAAATACCTCGTGGCTGTGCACATATAGTATTTGTCCGTCACCAACGCCATCGCGGTATATGAAGATTCTGCTGGGTAACAAACCTGCGCACAAAATCAATGACGATTATATATGTTCTATTTAATTGAACATCCGACACTAGGGCATGCAACATCATTTTATGAATTCCGGAACTGATTTACGGCTTTGACGAATCAAGTTCGGAATTCCGGCTCTGTTTCCGGAGTTAGTACGATCGTGTAGGTTTTTAATTTCAAGTATAAAATATACAAATATAGTCCCAAAATTACAGAACTTTCATCAGTATTTTATTCGGTTTCGGTGTCGTAGCCCATAATTCTTCGTAGTATTTCTGGACCAAGTCCAAACACTCGCCTATTCTCTAGATAGTCGATATCATGCTGGGCTTTTAATGATATTATCTCTTAGCTCAAATTTTGTGGCTCAAGTGGTGGTATTTCATTGTAGGTAGTGACATCAGATTAATAAAGTCTCACCCTTACTAGCGCATAATTCATTCTATTGAAGACTTGTTAACATCACCATATGCTCGTGCCAGTAATTGTGGCATACATTTTCAAGAATAATGTTAAACAGTCAGAGCACATTTTTCTGTTCAGGATTGTATGTATGTCTTTAGATGCGACAGTTTTCATATTGAGTTCTTATGCATTAGTAAAATAATATGCGTATAGTGCAAAAAAATGAATTACGGCGGAATGTTACTTCATTCAGATTAACAGATTAAAGCTCATTTATGCTAATAGTGGCAAAGCTAATATTCATCCCAATCCGGTTTAAGCGCATGGATTATTGTTCTGCAATATTTATTGCACTTATAGTCAGAATTACTTGGCTGTGACATATACCCTTAAGATTCTCTTATTCTTCCAAGAAGCACCCGGTGCTCGCACAAATGTCACGTCATTATGACATAATTAAGTAAAACCAGAACCTGGATTACATAACACTGTCATAAGTTTTTGTCATCTAACAGAAAGCTTCGAATATGAGCTTGATGTAGATTTTGGTGCTAATTTTAACGGTGACAATGTTTTACTGATTAAAGACCACGACATATCATATTATCTTACATGATGACATGTTGTTGAACTGATCTATGCCGCCGGCAACGTCGTCGATGACAGTGCCTGGTCGAGGGTTCTCTCCGGTGGGCCCGTGGTCTAAAAATATGCGTGTATTTAAGCGCTTCGATACGATGATGAACGCCAGCCTATACTGTGAGCCGCCATACATCTCTGCCAGGGTCTTCTTAATCTCGCCGACCTACAATTATATCCAAACACTTATGAGATGTGGTGCAAATTGCAAATATGTATAAATATATGGAGCCGAGCCAGTAGCCACGTCTCATCTTGTATCGTTCTAGTTTGCTCTCAAGTATATTTTATAATACGATTTATTAAACTAACAGTAATTCTTAAATACATGGCAACTATGTAGGTATTTAAGACTAATCTATATAGATAAGTTAGGAAAATACCTCGTGGCTGTGCACATATAGTATTTGTCCGTCACCAACGCCATCGCGGTATATGAAGATTCTGCTGGGTAACAAACCTGCGCACAAAATCAATGACGATTATATATGTTCTATTTAATTGAACATCCGACACTAGGGCATGCAACATCATTTTATGAATTCCGGAACTGATTTACGGCTTTGACGAATCAAGTTCGGAATTCCGGCTCTGTTTCCGGAGTTAGTACGATCGTGTAGGTATTTAATTTCAAGTATAAAATATACAAATATAGTCCCAAAATTACAGAACTTTCATCAGTATTTTATTCGGTTTCGGTGTCGTAGCCCATAATTCTTCGTAGTATTTCTGGACCAAGTCCAAACACTCGCCTATTCTCTAGATAGTCGATATCATGCTGGGCTTTTAATGATATTATCTCTTAGCTCAAATTTTGTGGCTCAAGTGGTGGTATTTCATTGTAGGTAGTGACATCAGATTAATAAAGTCTCACCCTTACTAGCGCATAATTCATTCTATTGAAGACTTGTTAACATCACCATATGCTCGTGCCAGTAATTGTGGCATACATTTTCAAGAATAATGTTAAACAGTCAGAGCACATTTTTCTGTTCAGGATTGTATGTATGTCTTTAGATGCGACAGTTTTCATATTGAGTTCTTATGCATTAGTAAAATAATATGCGTATAGTGCAAAAAAATGAATTACGGCGGAATGTTACTTCATTCAGATTAACAGATTAAAGCTCATTTATGCTAATAGTGGCAAAGCTAATATTCATCCCAATCCGGTTTAAGCGCATGGATTATTGTTCTGCAATATTTATTTCACTTATAGTCAGAATTACTTGGCTGGGACATATCCCCTTAAGATTCTTATTCTTCCACGAAGCACCCGGTGCTCGCACAAATGTCACGTCATTATGACATAATTAAGTAAAACCAGAACCTGGATTACATAACACTGTCATAAGTTTTTGTCATCTAACAGAAAGCTTCGAATATGAGCTTGATGTAGATTTTGGTGCTAATTTTAACGGTGACGATGTTTTACTGATTAAAGACCAGGACATATCATATTATCTTACATGATGATATGTTGTTGAACTGATCTATGCCGCCGGCAACGTCGTCGATGACAGTGCCTGGTCGAGGGTTCTCTCCGGTGGGCCCGTGGTCTAAAAATATGCGTGTATTTAAGCGCTTCGATACGATGATGAACGCCAGCCTATACTGTGAGCCGCCATACATCTCTGCCAGGGTCTTCTTAATCTCGCCGACCTACAATTATATCCAAACACTTATGAGATGTGGTGCAAATTGCAAATATGTATAAATATATGGAGCCGAGCCAGTAGCCACGTCTCATCTTGTATCGTTCTAGTTTGCTCTCAAGTATATTTTATAATACGATTTATTAAACTAACAGTAATTCTTAAATACATGGCAACTATGTAGGTATTTAAGACTAATCTATATAGATAAGTTAGGAAAATACCTCGTGGCTGTGCACATATAGTATTTGTCCGTCACCAACGCCATCGCGGTATATGAAGATTCTGCTGGGTAACAAACCTGCGCACAAAATCAATGACGATTATATATGTTCTATTTAATTGAACATCCGACACTAGGGCATGCAACATCATTTTATGAATTCCGGAACTGATTTACGGCTTTGACGAATCAAGTTCGGAATTCCGGCTCTGTTTCCGGAGTTAGTACGATCGTGTAGGTTTTTAATTTCAAGTATAAAATATACAAATATAGTCCCAAAATTACAGAACTTTCATCAGTATTTTATTCGGTTTCGGTGTCGTAGCCCATAATTCTTCGTAGTATTTCTGGACCAAGTCCAAACACTCGCCTATTCTCTAGATAGTCGATATCATGCTGGGCTTTTAATGATATTATCTCTTAGCTCAAATTTTGTGGCTCAAGTGGTGGTATTTCATTGTAGGTAGTGACATCAGATTAATAAAGTCTCACCCTTACTAGCGCATAATTCATTCTATTGAAGACTTGTTAACATCACCATATGCTCGTGCCAGTAATTGTGGCATACATTTTCAAGAATAATGTTAAACAGTCAGAGCACATTTTTCTGTTCAGGATTGTATGTATGTCTTTAGATGCGACAGTTTTCATATTGAGTTCTTATGCATTAGTAAAATAATATGCGTATAGTGCAAAAAAACGAATTACGGCGAAATGTTACTTCATTCAGATTAACTGATTAAAGCTCATTTATGCTAATAGTGGCAAAGCTAATATTCATCCCAATCCGGTTTAAGCGCATGGATTATTGTTCTGCAATATTTATTGCACTTATAGTCAGAATTACTTGGCTGTGACATATCCCCTTAAGATTCTCTTATTCTTCCAAGAAGCACCCGGTGCTCGCACAAATGTCACGTCATTATGACATAATTAAGTAAAACCAGAACCTGGATTACATAACACTGTCATAAGTTTTTGTCATCTAACAGAAAGCTTCGAATATGAGCTTGATGTAGATTTTGGTGCTAATTTTAACGGTGACGATGTTTTACTGATTAAAGACCACGACATATCATATTATCTTACATGATGACATGTTGTTGAACTGATCTATGCCGCCGGCAACGTCGTCGATGACAGTGCCTGGTCGAGGGTTCTCTCCGGTGGGCCCGTGGTCTAAAAATATGCGTGTATTTAAGCGCTTCGATACGATGATGAACGCCAGCCTATACTGTGAGCCGCCATACATCTCTGCCAAGGTCTTCTTAATCTCGCCGACCTACAATTATATCCAAACACTTATGAGATGTGGTGCAAATTGCAAATATGTATAAATATATGGAGCCGAGCCAGTAGCCACGTCTCATCTTGTATCGTTCTAGTTTGCTCTCAAGTATATTTTATAATACGATTTATTAAACTAACAGTAATTCTTAAATACATGGCAACTATGTAGGTATTTAAGACTAATCTATATAGATAAGTTAGGAAAATACCTCGTGGCTGTGCACATATAGTATTTGTCCGTCACCAACGCCATCGCGGTATATGAAGATTCTGCTGGGTAACAAACCTGCGCACAAAATCAATGACGATTATATATGTTCTATTTAATTGAACATCCGACACTAGGGCATGCAACATCATTTTATGAATTCCGGAACTGATTTACGGCTTTGACGAATCAAGTTCGGAATTCCGGCTCTGTTTCCGGAGTTAGTACGATCGTGTAGGTTTTTAATTTCAAGTATAAAATATACAAATATAGTCCCAAAATTACAGAACTTTCATCAGTATTTTATTCGGTTTCGGTGTCGTAGCCCATAATTCTTCGTAGTATTTCTGGACCAAGTCCAAACACTCGCCTATTCTCTAGATAGTCGATATCATGCTGGGCTTTTAATGATATTATCTCTTAGCTCAAATTTTGTGGCTCAAGTGGTGGTATTTCATTGTAGGTAGTGACATCAGATTAATAAAGTCTCACCCTTACTAGCGCATAATTCATTCTATTGAAGACTTGTTAACATCATCATATGCTCGTGCCAGTAATTGTGGCATACATTTTCAAGAATAATGTTAAACAGTCAGAGCACATTTTTCTGTTCAGGATTGTATGTATGTCTTTAGATGCGACAGTTTTCATATTGAGTTCTTATGCATTAGTAAAATAATATGCGTATAGTGCAAAAAAATGAATTACGGCGGAATGTTACTTCATTCAGATTAACAGATTAAAGCTCATTTATGCTAATAGTGGCAAAGCTAATATTCATCCCAATCCGGTTTAAGCGCATGGATTATTGTTCTGCAATATTTATTGCACTTATAGTCAGAATTACTTGGCTGTGACATATCCCCTTAAGATTCTCTTATTCTTCCAAGAAGCACCCGGTGCTCGCACAAATGTCACGTCATTATGACATAAATAAGTAAAACCAGAACCTGGATTACATAACACTGTCCTAAGTTTTTGTCATCTAACAGAAAGCTTCGAATATGAGCTTGATGTAGATTTTGGTGCTAATTTTAACGGTGACGATGTTTTACTGATTAAAGACCACGACATATCATATTATCTTACATGATGACATGTTGTTGAACTGATCTATGCCGCCGGCAACGTCGTCGATGACAGTGCCTGGTCGAGGGTTCTCTCCGGTGGGCCCGTGGTCTAAAAATATGCGTGTATTTAAGCGCTTCGATACGATGATGAACGCCAGCCTATACTGTGAGCCGCCATACATCTCTGCCAGGGTCTTCTTAATCTCGCCGACCTACAATTATATCCAAACACTTATGAGATGTGGTGCAAATTGCAAATATGTATAAATATATGGAGCCGAGCCAGTAGCCACGTCTCATCTTGTATCGTTCTAGTTTGCTCTCAAGTATATTTTATAATACGATTTATTAAACTAACAGTAATTCTTAAATACATGGCAACTATGTAGGTATTTAAGACTAATCTATATAGATAAGTTAGGAAAATACCTCGTGGCTGTGCACATATAGTATTTGTCCGTCACCAACGCCATCGCGGTATATGAAGATTCTGCTGGGTAACAAACCTGCGCACAAAATCAATGACGATTATATATGTTCTATTTAATTGAACATCCGACACTAGGGCATGCAACATCATTTTATGAATTCCGGAACTGATTTACGGCTTTGACGAATCAAGTTCGGAATTCCGGCTCTGTTTCCGGAGTTAGTACGATCGTGTAGGTTTTTAATTTCAAGTATAAAATATACAAATATAGTCCCAAAATTACAGAACTTTCATCAGTATTTTATTCGGTTTCGGTGTCGTAGCCCATAATTCTTCGTAGTATTTCTGGACCAAGTCCAAACACTCGCCTATTCTCTAGATAGTCGATATCATGCTGGGCTTTTAATGATATTATCTCTTAGCTCAAATTTTGTGGCTCAAGTGGTGGTATTTCATTGTAGGTAGTGACATCAGATTAATAAAGTCTCACCCTTACTAGCGCATAATTCATTCTATTGAAGACTTGTTAACATCACCATATGCTCGTGCCAGTAATTGTGGCATACATTTTCAAGAATAATGTTAAACAGTCAGAGCACATTTTTCTGTTCAGGATTGTATGTATGTCTTTAGATGCGACAGTTTTCATATTGAGTTCTTATGCATTAGTAAAATAATATGCGTATAGTGCAAAAAAATGAATTACGGCGGAATGTTACTTCATTCAGATTAACAGATTAAAGCTCATTTATGCTAATAGTGGCAAAGCTAATATTCATCCCAATCCGGTTTAAGCGCATGGATTATTGTTCTGCAATATTTATTGCACTTATAGTCAGAATTACTTGGCTGTGACATATCCCCTTAAGATTCTCTTATTCTTCCAAGAAGCACCCGGTGCTCGCACAAATGTCACGTCATTATGACATAATTAAGTAAAACCAGAACCTGGATTACATAACACTGTCATAAGTTTTTGTCATCTAACAGAAAGCTTCGAATATGAGCTTGATGTAGATTTTGGTGCTAATTTTAACGGTGACGATGTTTTACTGATTAAAGACCACAACATATCATATTATCTTACATGATGACATGTTGTTGAACTGATCTATGCCGCCGGCAACGTCGTCGATGACAGTGCCTGGTCGAGGGTTCTCTCCGGTGGGCCCGTGGTCTAAAAATATGCGTGTATTTAAGCGCTTCGATACGATGATGAACGCCAGCCTATACTGTGAGCCGCCATACATCTCTGCCAAGGTCTTCTTAATCTCGCCGACCTACAATTATATCCAAACACTTATGAGATGTGGTGCAAATTGCAAATATGTATAAATATATGGAGCCGAGCCAGTAGCCACGTCTCATCTTGTATCGTTCTAGTTTGCTCTCAAGTATATTTTATAATACGATTTATTAAACTAACAGTAATTCTTAAATACATGGCAACTATGTAGGTATTTAAGACTAATCTATATAGATAAGTTAGGAAAATACCTCGTGGCTGTGCACATATAGTATTTGTCCGTCACCAACGCCATCGCGGTATATGAAGATTCTGCTGGGTAACAAACCTGCGCACAAAATCAATGACGATTATATATGTTCTATTTAATTGAACATCCGACACTAGGGCATGCAACATCATTTTATGAATTCCGGAACTGATTTACGGCTTTGACGAATCAAGTTCGGAATTCCGGCTCTGTTTCCGGAGTTAGTACGATCGTGTAGGTTTTTAATTTCAAGTATAAAATATACAAATATAGTCCCAAAATTACAGAACTTTCATCAGTATTTTATTCGGTTTCGGTGTCGTAGCCCATAATTCTTCGTAGTATTTCTGGACCAAGTCCAAACACTCGCCTATTCTCTAGATAGTCGATATCATGCTGGGCTTTTAATGATATTATCTCTTAGCTCAAATTTTGTGGCTCAAGTGGTGGTATTTCATTGTAGGTAGTGACATCAGATTAATAAAGTCTCACCCTTACTAGCGCATAATTCATTCTATTGAAGACTTGTTAACATCACCATATGCTCGTGCCAGTAATTGTGGCATACATTTTCAAGAATAATGTTAAACAGTCAGAGCACATTTTTCTGTTCAGGATTGTATGTATGTCTTTAGATGCGACAGTTTTCATATTGAGTTCTTATGCATTAGTAAAATAATATGCGTATAGTGCAAAAAAATGAATTACGGCGGAATGTTACTTCATTCAGATTAACAGATTAAAGCTCATTTATGCTAATAGTGGCAAAGCTAATATTCATCCCAATCCGGTTTAAGCGCATGGATTATTGTTCTGCAATATTTATTGCACTTATAGTCAGAATTACTTGGCTGTGACATATCCCCTTAAGATTCTTATTCTTCCACGAAGCACCCGGTGCTCGCACAAATGTCACGTCATTATGACATAATTAAGTAAAACCAGAACCTGGATTACATAACACTGTCATAAGTTTTTGTCATCTAACAGAAAGCTTCGAATATGAGCTTGATGTAGATTTTGGTGCTAATTTTAACGGTGACGATGTTTTACTGATTAAAGACCACGACATATCATATTATCTTACATGATGATATGTTGTTGAACTGATCTATGCCGCCGGCAACGTCGTCGATGACAGTGCCTGGTCGAGGGTTCTCTCCGGTGGGCCCGTGGTCTAAAAATATGCGTGTATTTAAGCGCTTCGATACGATGATGAACGCCAGCCTATACTGTGAGCCGCCATACATCTCTGCCAGGGTCTTCTTAATCTCGCCGACCTACAATTATATCCAAACACTTATGAGATGTGGTGCAAATTGCAAATATGTATAAATATATGGAGCCGAGCCAGTAGCCACGTCTCATCTTGTATCGTTCTAGTTTGCTCTCAAGTATATTTTATAATACGATTTATTAAACTAACAGTAATTCTTAAATACATGGCAACTATGTAGGTATTTAAGACTAATCTATATAGATAAGTTAGGAAAATACCTCGTGGCTGTGCACATATAGTATTTGTCCGTCACCAACGCCATCGCGGTATATGAAGATTCTGCTGGGTAACAAACCTGCGCACAAAATCAATGACGATTATATATGTTCTATTTAATTGAACATCCGACACTAGGGCATGCAACATCATTTTATGAATTCCGGAACTGATTTACGGCTTTGACGAATCAAGTTCGGAATTCCGGCTCTGTTTCCGGAGTTAGTACGATCGTGTAGGTTTTTAATTTCAAGTATAAAATATACAAATATAGTCCCAAAATTACAGAACTTTCATCAGTATTTTATTCGGTTTCGGTGTCGTAGCCCATAATTCTTCGTAGTATTTCTGGACCAAGTCCAAACACTCGCCTATTCTCTAGATAGTCGATATCATGCTGGGCTTTTAATGATATTATCTCTTAGCTCAAATTTTGTGGCTCAAGTGGTGGTATTTCATTGTAGGTAGTGACATCAGATTAATAAAGTCTCACCCTTACTAGCGCATAATTCATTCTATTGAAGACTTGTTAACATCACCATATGCTCGTGCCAGTAATTGTGGCATACATTTTCAAGAATAATGTTAAACAGTCAGAGCACATTTTTCTGTTCAGGATTGTATGTATGTCTTTAGATGCGACAGTTTTCATATTGAGTTCTTATGCATTAGTAAAATAATATGCGTATAGTGCAAAAAAATGAATTACGGCGAAATGTTACTTCATTCAGATTAACTGATTAAAGCTCATTTATGCTAATAGTGGCAAAGCTAATATTCATCCCAATCCGGTTTAAGCGCATGGATTATTGTTCTGCAATATTTATTGCACTTATAGTCAGAATTACTTGGCTGTGACATATCCCCTTAAGATTCTCTTATTCTTCCAAGAAGCACCCGGTGCTCGCACAAATGTCACGTCATTATGACATAATTAAGTAAAACCAGAACCTGGATTACATAACACTGTCATAAGTTTTTGTCATCTAACAGAAAGCTTCGAATATGAGCTTGATGTAGATTTTGGTGCTAATTTTAACGGTGACAATGTTTTACTGATTAAAGACCACGACATATCATATTATCTTACATGATGACATGTTGTTGAACTGATCTATGCCGCCGGCAACGTCGTCGATGACAGTGCCTGGTCGAGGGTTCTCTCCGGTGGGCCCGTGGTCTAAAAATATGCGTGTATTTAAGCGCTTCGATACGATGATGAACGCCAGCCTATACTGTGAGCCGCCATACATCTCTGCCAGGGTCTTCTTAATCTCGCCGACCTACAATTATATCCAAACACTTATGAGATGTGGTGCAAATTGCAAATATGTATAAATATATGGAGCCGAGCCAGTAGCCACGTCTCATCTTGTATCGTTCTAGTTTGCTCTCAAGTATATTTTATAATACGATTTATTAAACTAACAGTAATTCTTAAATACATGGCAACTATGTAGGTATTTAAGACTAATCTATATAGATAAGTTAGGAAAATACCTCGTGGCTGTGCACATATAGTATTTGTCCGTCACCAACGCCATCGCGGTATATGAAGATTCTGCTGGGTAACAAACCTGCGCACAAAATCAATGACGATTATATATGTTCTATTTAATTGAACATCCGACACTAGGGCATGCAACATCATTTTATGAATTCCGGAACTGATTTACGGCTTTGACGAATCAAGTTCGGAATTCCGGCTCTGTTTCCGGAGTTAGTACGATCGTGTAGGTTTTTAATTTCAAGTATAAAATATACAAATATAGTCCCAAAATTACAGAACTTTCATCAGTATTTTATTCGGTTTCGGTGTCGTAGCCCATAATTCTTCGTAGTATTTCTGGACCAAGTCCAAACACTCGCCTATTCTCTAGATAGTCGATATCATGCTGGGCTTTTAATGATATTATCTCTTAGCTCAAATTTTGTGGCTCAAGTGGTGGTATTTCATTGTAGGTAGTGACATCAGATTAATAAAGTCTCACCCTTACTAGCGCATAATTCATTCTATTGAAGACTTGTTAACATCACCATATGCTCGTGCCAGTAATTGTGGCATACATTTTCAAGAATAATGTTAAACAGTCAGAGCACATTTTTCTGTTCAGGATTGTATGTATGTCTTTAGATGCGACAGTTTTCATATTGAGTTCTTATGCATTAGTAAAATAATATGCGTATAGTGCAAAAAAATGAATTACGGCGGAATGTTACTTCATTCAGATTAACAGATTAAAGCTCATTTATGCTAATAGTGGCAAAGCTAATATTCATCCCAATCCGGTTTAAGCGCATGGATTATTGTTCTGCAATATTTATTGCACTTATAGTCAGAATTACTTGGCTGTGACATATCCCCTTAAGATTCTCTTATTCTTCCAAGAAGCACCCGGTGCTCGCACAAATGTCACGTCATTATGACATAATTAAGTAAAACCAGAACCTGGATTACATAACACTGTCATAAGTTTTTGTCATCTAACAGAAAGCTTCGAATATGAGCTTGATGTAGATTTTGGTGCTAATTTTAACGGTGACAATGTTTTACTGATTAAAGACCACGACATATCATATTATCTTACATGATGACATGTTGTTGAACTGATCTATGCCGCCGGCAACGTCGTCGATGACAGTGCCTGGTCGAGGGTTCTCTCCGGTGGGCCCGTGGTCTAAAAATATGCGTGTATTTAAGCGCTTCGATACGATGAAGAACGCCAGCCTATACTGTGAGCCGCCATACATCTCTGCCAGGGTCTTCTTAATCTCGCCGACCTACAATTATATCCAAACACTTATGAGATGTGGTGCAAATTGCAAATATGTATAAATATATGGAGCCGAGCCAGTAGCCACGTCTCATCTTGTATCGTTCTAGTTTGCTCTCAAGTATATTTTATAATACGATTTATTAAACTAACAGTAATTCTTAAATACATGGCAACTATGTAGGTATTTAAGACTAATCTATATAGATAAGTTAGGAAAATACCTCGTGGCTGTGCACATATAGTATTTGTCCGTCACCAACGCCATCGCGGTATATGAAGATTCTGCTGGGTAACAAACCTGCGCACAAAATCAATGACGATTATATATGTTCTATTTAATTGAACATCCGACACTAGGGCATGCAACATCATTTTATGAATTCCGGAACTGATTTACGGCTTTGACGAATCAAGTTCGGAATTCCGGCTCTGTTTCCGGAGTTAGTACGATCGTGTAGGTTTTTAATTTCAAGTATAAAATATACAAATATAGTCCCAAAATTACAGAACTATCATCAGTATTTTATTCGGTTTCGGTGTCGTAGCCCATAATTCTTCGTAGTATTTCTGGACCAAGTACAAACACTCGCCTATTCTCTAGATAGTCGATATCATGCTGGGCTTTTAATGATATTATCTCTTAGCTCAAATTTTGTGGCTCAAGTGGTGGTATTTCATTGTAGGTAGTGACATCAGATTAATAAAGTCTCACCTTTACTAGCGCATCATTCATTCTATTGAAGACTTGTTAACATCGCCTAGGTTCGAGCCAGTAATTTTGGCATAGATTTTCAAGAATAATGTTTAACAGTCGGCAGAAATTTTTCTGTTCAGGGCTGTATATATGTCATTAGATGCGACAGTTTTCATGTTGAGTTCTTATGCATTAGTAAAATAATATGAGTCTAGTGCAAAAAAAAATGAATTACGCCGGAATGTTACTTCATTCAGTTTGACTGATTAAAGCTCATATTGTTATGCTATGCCGTGTGGTTGACGGCATAGAATACAAGTGTCACCACCCCCAATCTTCCCGTGGTGGGTGTCGTAAGAGGCGACTAAGGGATAGCACGATGCAAATACAATCTTTGCGTAGAGACGGAAAACTCGACATCAAACCCTATACGACTGCCTCATTGGTCTCGCGGCATAAATGTGCGCGTGGGATCGGGAGGTCCCGGGTTCGATTCCTGGGTCGGGCAGTGTTATTGGGTTTTTCTGTCACGAAATTCTCAGTAGCAGCACGGAGTCTGGAAATGTGCCCGGTACGGCAATAGGCTCGCCCCTTATTACGTGGGACTAAAGTATATCTGGCGATAAGTGGGTGTAGAAATACACCTCTGCCTACCCCTTCGGGGATAAAAGGCGTGACGTTATGTATGTATGTATGTATGTATGTTGTTATGCTAATAGTGGCAAAGCTAATATTCATCCCAATCCGGTTTAAGCGCATGGATAATTATTCTGCAATAATTATTGCACTTATTGTTAGAATTACTTGGCTGTGATATATCCCCTTAAGATTCTCTTAATATTCCAAGAAGAACCCGGTGCTCGCACAAATGTCACGTCATTATGACATAAATAAGTAAAAGCTGAACCTGGATTACAAAACACTATCATAAGTTCTTGTCATCTAACAGAAAGCTTAGAATATGAGCTTGATGCAAATTTTGGTGCTAATTTGAACGGTGACGGTGTTTCACTGATGAAAGACCACGACATATGTACCTTCAATTGAAATTCTAATTTTATTATAATTTGCGACAGCATCCTTCGTGGTCTAGCACTGTGACCGAATCTTTACACTTTACTTACAGACAGCAATATTTATTTTATAACTTTATGAATTTGGTATAGGTTTTTTTTTTATTTATATATAAGTCACAACGCAACACACTGTACAAACAAGAAAACATACACATATGTAGGTACACATGGAATTGCACTTTGTGGCGCGGCAATGGTTTGTGCATCCGTGACGCATGGAAGGGGCCGGAATAATATCAGTGTCTGGTATGCACTAGCATTACTTGACAAAATGCTGATCTGGCTACCTATTTGGTCAGCGCTGGGACACATACATCATCTTTTTATTATTTTATTGTATTGCATTTCTGCACTTTTAATATATTCTTTATTTGTTATGTTTACTTCTGTTTAATTATTGTTCTTATTACTGTATGCATATTGCATATTAGTGTCATAATCTAAATATGTATCTATCTACCTTGTGCCCCTTGTGCTTTTGTGACCAAATAAAAAAGCATCATATTATTTTACATGATGACATGTTGTTGAACTGATCTATGCCGCTGGCAACGTCGTCAATGACGGTGCCTGGTCGAGGGTTCTCTCCGGTGAGCCCGTGGTCTAAAACTATGCGCGTATTTAAGCGCTTCGATACGACGATGAACGCCAGCCTATACTGTGAGCCGCCATACATCTCTGCCAGGGTCTTCTTAATCTCGCCGACCTACAATTATATCCAAACACTTATGACATCTGGTGCAAATTGCAAATATGTATAAATATATGCAGCCGAGCCAGTAGCCACGTCTTATCTTGTATCGTTCGAGTTTGCTCTCAAATATCTTTTATAAAACGATTTATTAAACTAACAGGAATTCTTAAATACATGACAACTATGTAGGTATTTTAGACTAATCTATATAGATAAGTTAGGACACAAACCTCGTGGCTGTGCACATATGGTATTTGTCCGTCACCAACGCCGTCATGGTAAATGAAGATTCTGCTGGTTAACCAACCTGCGCACGAAATCAATGACGATTATTCATGTTCTATTAAGTTGAACATCCGACACTAGTGCATGCATCATCATTTTATGAATTTCGGAACTGATTTACGGTATTGGTGAGTCAAGTTCGGAATTCCGGCTCTGTTTCCGGAGTTAGTACGATTGTGTCGGTTTTTAATTTCTAGTATAAATATACAAATATAGTCCCAAAATTGCAGAACTTTCATCAGTATTTTATTAACCAACCTGCGCACGAAATCAATGACGATTATTCATGTTCTATTAAGTTTAACATCCAACACTAGAGCATGCAACATCATTTTATGAATTTCGGAACTGATTTACGGTATTGGTGAGTCAAGTTCGGAATTCCGGCTCTGTTACCGGAGTTAGTACGATCGTGTAGGTTTCAATTTCTAGTATAAAATATACAAATATAGTCCCAAAATTGCAGAACTTTCATCAGTATTTTATTTGGGTTCGGTGTCGTAGCCCATAAATTGTTCGTGGTATTTCTGGACCAAGTCCAAGCTCTCGCCTATTCTCTAGATAGTCGATATCATGCTGGGCTTTTAATGATATTATCTCTTAGCTCAAATTTTGTGCCTCAAGTGGTGGTATTTCATTGTAGGTAGTGACATAAGATTAATAAAGTCTCACCCTTACTAGCGCATAATTCATTCTATTGAAGACTTGTTAACATCACCATATGCTCGTGCCAGTAATTGTGGCATACGTTTTCAAGAATAATGTTAAACAGTCAAAGCAAATTTTTCTGTTCAGGACTGTATGTATGTCATTAGATGCGACAGTTTTCATATTGAGTTCTTATGCATTCGTAAAATAATATGCGTATAGTGCAAAAAAATTAATTACGGCGGAATGTTACTTCATTCAGATTAACTGATTAAAGCTCATTTATGCTAATAGTGGCAAAGCTAATATTCATCCCAATCCGGTTTAAGCGCATGGATTATTGTTCTGCAATAATTATTGCACTTATAGTCAGAATTACCCTGCTGTGACATATCCCCTTAAGATTCTCTTATTCTTCCAAGAAGCACCCGGTGCTCGCACAAATGTCACGTCATTATGACATAAATAAGTAAAACCTGAACCTGGATTACAAAACACTATCATAAGTTTTTGTCATCTAACAGAAAGCTTAGAATATGAGCTTGATGCAGAATTTGGTGCTAATTTTAACGGTGACGATGTTTTACTGATTAAAGACCACGACATATCATATTATCTTACATGATGACATGTTGTTGAACTGATCTATGCCGCCGGCAACGTCGTCGATGACAGTGCCTGGTCGAGGGTTCTCTCCGGTGGGCCCGTGGTCTAAAAATATGCGTGTATTTAAGCGCTTCGATACGATGATGAACGCCAGCCTATACTGTGAGCCGCCATACATCTCTGCCAGGGTCTTCTTAATCTCGCCGACCTACAATTATATCCAAACACTTATGACATCTGGTGCAAATTACAAACAGTAGCCACGTCTCATCTTGTATCGTTCGAGTTTGCTCTCAAGTATATTTAATAATACGATTTATTAAACTAACAGGAATTCTTAAATACATGGCAACTATGTAGGTATTTAAGACTAATCTATATAGATAAGTTAGGAAAATACCTCGTGGCTGTGCACATATAGTATTTGTCCGTCACCAACGCCATCGCGGTATATGAAGATTCTGCTGGGTAACAAACCTGCGCACGAAATCAATGACGATTATTCATGTTCTATTTAGTTGAACATCCGACACTAGGGCATGCAACATCATTTTATGAATTCCGGAACTGAATTACGGCTTTGACGAGTCAAGTTCGGAATTCCGGCTCTGTTTCCGGAGTTAGTACGATCGTGTAGGTTTTTAATTTCTAGTATAAAATATACAAATATAGTCCCAAAATTACAGAACTTTCATCAGTATTTTATTCGGTTTCGATGTCGTAGCCCATAATTCTTCGTAGTATTTCTGGACCAAGTCCAAACACTCGCCTATTCTCTAGATAGTCGATATCATGCTGGGCTTTTAATGATATTATCTCTTAGCTAAAATTTTGTGCCTCAAGTGGTGGTATTTCATTGTAGGTAGTGACATCTGATTAATAAAGTCTCACCTTTACTAGCGCATCATTCATTCTATTGAAGACTTGTTAACATCACCTAGGTTCGAGCCAGTAATTTTGGCATAGATTTTCAAGAATAATGTTTAACAGTCAGCGGAAATTTTTCTGTTCAGGGCTGCATATATGTCATTAGATGCGACAGTTTTCATGTTGAGTTCTTATGCATTAGTAAAATAATATGAGTCTAGTGCAAAAAAAATGAATTACGCCGGAATGTTACTTCATTCAGTTTTACTGATTAAAGCTCATATTATTATGCTATGCCGTGTGGTTGACGGCATAGAATACAAGGGTCGCCACCCCCAATCTTCCCGTGGTAGGTGTCGTAAGAGGCGACTAAGGGATAGCACGATGCAAATACAATCTTGGCGTAGAGACGAAAAACTCGACATCAAACCCTATACGACTGCCTCATTGGTCTCGCGGCATAAATGTGCGCGTGGGATCGGGAGGTCCCGGGTTCGATTCCTGGGTCGGGCAGTGTTATTGGGTTTTTCTGTCACGAAATTCTCAGTAGCAGCACGGAGTCTGGAAATGTGCCCGGTACGGCAATAGGCACGCCCCTTATTACGTGGGACTAAAGTATATCTGGCGAAAAGTGGGTGTAGAAATACACCTCTGCCTACCCCTTCGGGGATAAAAGGCGGGACGTTATGTATGTATGTTGTTATGCTAATAGTGGCAAAGCTTATATTCATCCCAATCCGGTTTAAGCGCATGGATAATTGTTCTGCAATAATTATTGCGCTTATTGTTAGAATTACTTGGCTGTGATATATCCCCTTAATATTCCAAGAAGAACCCGGTGCTCGCACAAATGTCACGTCATTATGACATAAATAAGTAAAAGCTGAACCTGGATTACAAAACACTATCATAAGTTCTTGTCATCTAACAGAAAGCTTAGAATATGAGCTTGATGCAAATTTTGGTGCTAATTTGAACGGTGACGGTGTTTCACTGATGAAAGACCACGACATATGTACCTTCAATTGAAATTCTAATTTTATTATAATTTGCGACAGCATCCTTCGTGGTCTAGCACTGTGACCGAATCTTTACACTTTACTTACAGACAGCAATATTTATTTTATAACTTTATGAATTTGGTATAGGTTTTTTTTTTATTTATATATAAGTCACAACGCAACACACTGTACAAACAAGAAAACATACACATATGTAGGTACACATGGAATTGCACTTTGTGGCGCGGCAATGGTTTGTGCATCCGTGACACATGGAAGGGGCCGGAATAATATCAGTGTCTGGTATGCACTAGCATTACTTGACAAAATGCTGATCTGGCTACCTATTTGGTCAGCGCTGGGACACATACATCATCTTTTTATTATTTTATTGTATTGCATTTCTGCACTTTTAATATATTCTTTATTTGTTATGTTTACTTCTGTTTAATTATTGTTCTTATTACTGTATGCATATTGCATATTAGTGTCATAATCTAAATATGTATCTATCTACCTTGTGCCCCTTGTGCTTTTGTTACCAAATAAAAAAAAAACATCATATTATTTTACATGATGACATGTTGTTGAACTGATCTATGCCGCTGGCAACGTCGTCAATGACGGTGCCTGGTCGAGGATTCTCTCCGGTGAGCCCGTGGTCTAAAACTATGCGCGTATTTAAGCGCTTCGATACGACAATGAACGCCAGCCTATACTGTGAGCCGCCATACATCTCTGCCAGGGTCTTCTTAATCTCGTCGACCTACAATTATATCCAAACACTTATGACATCTGGTGCAAATTGCAAATATGTATAAATATATGCAGCCGAGCCAGTAGCCACGTCTCATCTTGTATCGTTCGAGTTTGCTCTCAAATATCTTTTATAAAACGATTTATTAAACTAACAGGCATTCTTAAATACATGACAACTATGTAGGTATTTTAGACTAATCTATATAGATAAGTTAGGACACAAACCTCGTGGCTGTGCACATAAAGTATTTGTCCGTCACCAACGCCGTCGTGGTATATGAAGATTCTGCTGGTTAACCAACCTGCGCACGAAATCAATGACGATTATTCATGTTCTATTAAGTTGAACATCCGACACTAGTGCATGCAACATCATTTTATGAATTTCGGAACTGATTTACGGTATTGGTGAGTGAAGTTCGGAATTCCGGCTCTGTTTCCGGAGATAGTACGATCGTGTAGGTTTTTAATTTCTAGTATAAAATATACAAATATAGTCCCAAAATTGCAGAACTTTCATCAGTATTTTATTCGGGTTCGGTGTCGTAGCCCATAATTGTTCGTGGTATTTCTGGACCAAGTCCAAGCACTCGCCTATTCTCTAGATAGTCGGTATCATGCTGGGCTTTTAATGATATTATCTCTTAGCTCGAATTTTGTGCCTCAAGTGGTGGTATTTCATAGTAGGTAGTGACATCGGATTAATAAAGTCTCACCCTTACTAGCGCATAATTCATTCTATTGAAGACTTGTTAACATCACCGTATGCTCGAGCCAGTAATTTTGGCATAGATTTTCAAGAATAATGTTTAACAGTCGGAGCAAATTTTTCTTTTCAGGGCTGTATATATGCCATTAGATGCGACAGTTTTCATGTTGAGTTCTTATGCATTAGTAAAATAATATGCGTCTAGTGCAAAAAAATGAACTTACTGATTAAAGCTCATATTGTTATGCTAATAGTGGCAAAGCTAATATTCATCCAAATCCGGTTTAAGCGCATGGATTATTGTTCTGCAATAATTATTGCACTTATTATATAGTCAGAATTACTTGGCTGTGATATATCCCCTTAAGATTCTCTTATTATTCCAAGAAGAACCTGGTGCTCGCACAAATGTCACGTCATTATGACATAAATAAGTAAAAGCTGAACCTGGATTACAAAACACTATCATAAGTTTTTGTCATCTAACAGAAAGCTTAGAATATGTTCACTGACTAAAGACCAAGACATATCATAATATTATCATACACCGATTATTATATCGTACGTGTATGTAAGTGTCTGTTGGCTGCCAGGAAAGCTAATTTGTGTGCGTACTGACAAGCCGATTAGTTAAAGTAAAGATGTGTTAACTTGTATGTTAACCACTGTATCTGTAATAAAAATAACAAAATATTATAAACATAACAGTTACAAGATTCGTCTGAATAACGTAATATGTAGTTTTAAAGGTGTGTCCAGATCTAAAGCTCGATCTAAACACGCGCGGCTTGCGCACTGCTCGCGAGCGGCGGCGGCGGCGTATTCGTCAGATATGGACTCATCCTAACAGACATTGCGCTAGTGTAGATTCGTATTATCAACCGAGTGTTTAGAATGCCAATGAAGAAACTCACAAAGGGTTCAGATTCGAAGTTTACATTGAAGTCTTACAGAATCACACTGCTGATTTCGAATAAAATGATTTTCGCATTTCTTCTGCTGTGTCTCATCTACTTCCCCACGTAATTATGCAATTACATATTTTGTAAGTACTTCTAAAGTTACTAAGAAAATATGCTAGAAATAATATTTCTACGTTCTACGTAAGTAGGTTCATGGTCAATACAAATAATATCACATTCGCTGAGGTTTTTAAATGAATGCTTGAAATATTAAGTAGTTTGAGATATTATTATATGTATCAGTGGTGGCTCCAGGATTTTGGTATTAGGGAGTTGTGGAGCTCGACCTCGGTGAGATTTCGTTTCATCAGGAGAAACACTAATAGTAATTTGTCACAGGAGAATTCAAGCTGCTTTTACAGTCTGAGCTAAGGGGCTTGAGCCAATTAGCCCTCCCGCACCTGGATCTACCCCTGATATGTATTGTTATATTTAGATACATTACCCAATCCGGCGCCATGCCCGTGGAATCTTTAATGACATTTAACGATGTTGGTGAAATCATCCCTTCCCGGGTGCTTTGCAAAATCAGGTAAAAGTTGTATCTGTGTAACAAAGCATGACTGATGATTATTGCGAAATTATTGCTTGTGATTTATAGATTGAACATTTTATACTTACCTAATATTCTTCTTCTTTATTGTTTGTAGCGTAGTTTTGAAGGATCGAAACAAACAAAGTGTATCATCAAGCATGAAAGATTTGAAGTGAATGCTGGGCGTACCTTTCAGGCAGCGTCACAACGAAGTCGATGACGGTGCCTAGACGAGGGTTCTCTCTGGTGCGCCCGCGGTCTAAAAATATGCGCGTATTTAAGCGCTTCGACACGATGATGAACGCCAGCCTATACTGTGAGCCGCCATATATCTCTGCCAGGGTGTTCTTAATCTCGCCGACCTACAATTATATCCAAACATTTATGACATATGGTGCAAATTTCAAATATGTATACATATATGGAGCCGAGCCAGTAGCCACTTCTTATCTTGTATCGTTCGAGTTTGCGCTCAAGTATATTTTATTATACGACTAGCTGACCCGGCTAACTCCGTATCGCCTTTTTAAGGTCTTTTTTCTCATTCTTTTTTTTCCATCCATCCATCCATCTATCAGGGCTTAAGAAATTGACCAAAAAAATATTATTTCGGAGGAGTATTGTATCACTAACACTGTGAAATTGCTGAATTGTTTCACTAACGCAGCTGTAAAACGATTTATTAACTCCAGTATGTGACTGGTGCGTATGACTGATCTAGTGATATGATTAACTTACTAAGAGGGCTATTAAAAATAGGGGTTGGTGTAAGAAGGGTGAAAATTAAGAGTTGTTTGTATTTTAAATTTTCATATCATAAAGGAAGAGACTGCCTCCGTGGTCCAGTGGATAGCGTATGCGACTGCAGATCAGAGGTCCCGGGTTCAATTCCCGGGTCGGGCAAAAGTGTTACTGGGTTTTTCCGAATTCTCAGTAGCAGCACGGAGTCTGGTGATGTGCCCGGTAACGGCAATAGCCTCGCCCCCTATTATGTGGGACCTGGGAAACCCCGAAAATGATACCCATATTAATTTAATTAAGAATTTCCCGTCCGCCATCTTGGATTCCCAAATAGATGTAATTTTCGTGATCAGAATCCATGAAAACACCGAAAATGATACCCATATTAATTTTATTAAGAATTTCCCGTCCACCATCTTGGCGCCCATTGATGAAAAGATAAAAGGGAGTCGATTGGCCTGGTATGGACATGTTATGCGGAGAGATGAGATGTATGTAGGTAAAAAAGTGATGAATATGCATGTAGAAGGACGAAAAGGGAGAGGACGGCCAAGGAAAAGATGGATGGACTGTGTGAGGATAGATATGAAAGAGAAAAGGGTAAATGATCGGATGACTGGTGACAGAGAAGTATGGAAGAGAAGGACATACTGCGCCGACCCCAAATAATTTGGGACCAGGGCAAGACAATGATGATCTTGGATTCCCAAATAGATGTCATTTTCGTGATCAGAATCCATGAAAACCCCGAAAATGATACCCATATTCATTTTATTAAAGTTTAGTTAAACTAAACATTTTATTAAAACCATCTTGTGAATGTAGACACTAAAAACTTTTCCCGTGAGAATTTTGTGTCACACATGCGCATCGTAAAATGTGACTCTCATCATTCTTTCATAACGCGCCTTTTCAAAGAAGTATATCTTCAAAAATATATGTTTGGGTTGGCCCGTCCTTTTTACTTACTTACTTTGGGTTTAAAAAAAAACTAAACTGCGGCCGATTCTCAGACCTAAAGAATATACGTTTAAAATTTCATACAACTCGGTTCAGCCGTTTCGGAGGAGTATTGTATGATTGTAACTAACACTGAGAAACGATTTTTTTGACTTCGGTATGCGCGTGGCGTGCGTGCCCAACAGGATTGATCTAGTGATAAGATGAAATTACTAATATGGCTATAAAAAAAGAAGTTGTTGATAAAAGGGTGAAAATTAAGAGTTGTATGTATTTTATACTGCCATATCATAAAAAAATAAAAATATAAATAAATTTTCAAAAAATTAAAAAAAAGATTTTTTGGGCTGGTCACCCTTATGACTTGGAAGTTTGAAAAATAGATTACGACCGATTCTCAGGCCTACCAAATATACATACTTACAAAATTTCACACTAATCGGTCCAGCCGTTTCGGAGGAGAATTAACTAACACCATGACACGAGAATTATATATTGTACTAGCTTTTGCCCGCCGCTTCGCCCGCGGAGTCGTCCGCATGAAATTTTAATAAAGAGTAGCCTTTGTACTTCCTCAGGTTTCAGACTATCCATATCAAATTTCATCACAAACGGATCTGCACATTAGCCGTGTAGCATACATATAAACAAATAATACCTACTTAAAATTACTTTTGTTTTCATAGTCGTCAAACTTTAGGTAAAGATTAGTATGTAGGTATATTATTAAAGTTATTGAAGAGCTTATGTATCTACTGAATAGAATAGCAGCAAAAATAAAAACTGAAAGCAATGCCACAAAGTACATAATCAGACCGTCCCTCTGCCCCGCTGCGCTTAAGAGCGCCAACTCATAGTAAGCGCTTTGAATGACGCTGCGCTTATATCAATTATATCGTGATAACTTTTAAACTATTCGTCCAAACTACTTACTGTAAAGACAAAGTTCATCTACATTAAATACTAAAGGCAATAAATTTTGAAAACAATTTGATAACTACACTACTCTAGAATGAGCATTGTAAAAAACATATTTTTTGTGTTACACTGTTTTATTACAATAAAAATGATCTAGTTAGGTTATGTACCAAAAGCTTAAAAGTAATTCGGTAAGTCCTAGCTGCCAGATCGCACCAAACTTCTCATCAATCTGGGGTATTGATCAGACAAATATAAAATCGTTGGGCAAGTGAAATTTCTATCATAATGTTTATTCTGGATACGCCACGCCCAAAATTAAAATAAATGTTTTTTTAGTTTATTTCATTTTCAAGTTTTTAGTTTTGCTTGTTAATACTTCTCATTCTGTTTTCATAATGAGGTCTATTCTACCAATCAAGCCCTTTCATTCGATACCCATATTGAGGTATTTGTGGAAAATAAGTTATACGCCATTTTGTGGCGGCGGCCATCTTGGATTTTTAATAGTAAGGTCTATTCTACGAATCAAGCCCTTTTATTTGATACCCGTATTGAGGTATTTTGTGGAAAATAAGTAATCCGCCATTTTGTGACGGCAGCCATCTTGAATTTTTCATAGTGAGCCTCTACGATAAACAATTTCACCGTACATTATCTTCAAGTAACTTTTACGGTTTAGGCAACGCACGCGAAGACAGCTTTCAGAGTTTAAGAGGATTTTGCCGACTTAGTTGATACTTTTCCTTATATTATGGCAACATTATACAAAATCTTTATAAATTGTAGCCTATGTGTTATTCTGATGAATAAAACAAAGAAAATATAAACTATATTACTCTAAAGTTTCATCCAAATCCGTTAAGTAGTTTTTGCGTGAAAGAGTAACAAACATCCATCCATCTATACATAAATCTTCACAAACTTTCACATTTATAATATTAGTAGGATTAAATTTCAACAAAATCGGTTCAGCCGTTTCAGCGTGAAAACGGAACATACATACATACATACATACACACTTTCGAATTTATAATATAAGAAGGGAAGTAGGGATAGTAGGGATGTCATTAGAGACTTTCTTTATACACAACATTATCTAACTGTTTTACCACCTTCATATAGAACATGTAAATTATTTTTACCGCTTACTCGTGAACACGCCACATATAACTGACCATGTGAAATAAAACATGTTCGGGGGTCGATTCCAGCTGTTTCAAGTCTGTCCCTGCGATTTATTTAGAAAACACACACAGGGCTACAAATATTCAGCCCTGCCGAAAGTAAGATAGCCCCGTTGAGTTACTCAAGAGTTATCTGAATTCAGGCCTCAGTCTCCCACCCACGGATTCCCACGTACGTGAGGTGTGGGAATTTGAGAATAATGAGACACCTGTATAAGTACAGAACACGAACGAGCGAAAGAAATCAAAGAAACACATCCACATTCATTATTCAAAAGAAACGACTAAGACACCAATCCGACGAAAACGAAAGAAAATTAACCGAGAACCTCATCAATCCACGGCGAATCTTAATACCGCCATTCAGAAAATGCCATCTATGTTTACATATACAAACCGACCGAGATAGAAAATAATAATGGACTAATCGACAATTTATTGAAAAAAGGATTTATAGTAATTTTTTTATCATTTAAAATAAAATGAAATGATTATATAACTATTATATAAAAATAATGATTTTAAATAAATGAGATTGACCGTTTAAATTAAGTGGACATACATACATACATACATAGACTCACGCCTGTTTCCCCGAAGGGGTAGGCAGAGGCATATTAAACGCCCACTTTTCGCCAGTGTTTTGATCCCACGTAATAGGTGGCGAGCCTATTGCCACTTATCGGGATATTTTGTTTGCCAGAGCCTCGTCCGTTGATCGGCAGGTGCACCACTTGCAGGTGAGGTTGGCTTGGGACCCTAAGTTTTTGATGGGAACCCTATGCACCCTATTAAGTGGACATTGTACTAAATTTTGACACAGAGACTTTTTGTTTATGAAAGTGCCGAATATTATACTCTATTATTTTTTTAATAACAGAAAGATACCCGACACATAATTATTGTCTTTTTTGCAAGAAACATTTATTTTGCTAGAAAATTATTTGAAAAAAGTGACATCTATCAGTCGGAAGGATAACTATAAATATGCTCGGTTCCAGTAATTTATTAATCGAAAATATATAAAAATATACTGACGAAATTAAGAATCGCCTCCTTTTTTAAAGTCGGGTAAATAGCCATAATACACTGTGAAGGTACCTATTTAGACTAACTATACTTTTACTAACAAACTTATAATGATCATAGATGACACCACATAAATAACCAGTTTTGGATGATTCCTGTTTTGTTTGGGACTACGTACAAAGGAGAGGTCAAGCTGTACACCGAAAACCACTCAACCTATTGTGATGTAACATATACTATTTAATAGTTTTGAGTATCCTTTGTACATAAGTGTAAGTTTTTTTAAATCAATTTCGCCATTTTAGAGATCTTTAGCAACATAGGGAAAGACGTCGGACAGACAGACAGACATAAATTTTAAAAATTATCAAGTATTGCTTTTTAGCATTTTCCTAGATTTTTTAGCAAATTTTCGTCAAAATATCTTTAATGTACAGACTTTTTCACCTCTACAGTTTTATTATAGTATAGATTATAGTATAGATATATAGATTTATTAAACTAACAAGAATTCTTAAACACATGGCAACTATGTAGGTATATTAGAGTAATCTATATATAGAAATTTAAACTTTCGTGGTTATTTAAACTTATTTTAAATTGTTTTTCGGGATATATACCACGTACCTTTGTTTGGAGTAACCGATATTTCGGTACTGTTGCAAGCGCCATGTTCACAGATGTACTGAGGGTATAACGGGTGGGTGAATGTTACGAGCAAGTATAGCGGTCTACCCGCTTTCTTACTCGTTTTTTGCGTTCAACACCACTAGCACTGTTGTCACTATCGCGCTGTACCCGATCACGACATACTATACTAACTACGTCAGCTCGCGGTTTGACTTTGTTATTTTCACGGGTTTTACATAGACGTACCACTGGATGCCAGATACTCGACAGTTAAACCGATCCTATCTATTGAAATTTTTGCACTTTTTAACCATTACACCTCCCTAACCATTCGAGGTATGTAGTGGCGTTCTGTCGAAAGCACCTGAGAGTTATGTAACTCAATCCAGTGGTCGGTACCGAGTCTAATGAGCTTTGGCCGACTTGTGTGGTTCATTATTTTTGACTGCCCTGATGTGCTCCTTTATCCGGCAAGAGATGGTGCGTTTAGTTTGTCCTATATAGGAACTACCACAGCTGCAGTCAATTTTGTATACACCTGGCTTTTCCAAGCAACAGTGCAGAAATATCGGTTACTCCAAACAAAGGTACGTGGTATATATCCCGAAAAACAATTTAATCTATATAGATAGGTTAGGACACAAACCTCGTGGTTGTGCTCATATGGAATTTCTCCGTCACCAACGCCGTCGCGGCTTGTGAGTTTTGAAAAGCCTATGAGAGTAACATTGGCAGTTGGTTGGGTCGGCTTGTGGTCGGGATGTCGGCGGCGGCGCCGCTCGTGCTCGGCTGCGGCTCGTACGTGAGCGCGCGCCCCGGGTGCGACACCATGTCGGCCAGGTTGTTGTACGCTTTGCTCCACATGTTTGCACAGTACACAGCCACAGCTGTTCTTAGGCTGTCACTATTTTTAACAATTTCGTTTAAAACGGTTTCGCTCCTGCCGTTATTTGCAAGTGACGCATACGATATTATATAGTCATCGTTTTTCACGATGACATGAACGCAGGCGGGATCTATGCCTCTCTCTCATAACTCTAGAATAAGCTTCTATTCGGCGTCGGTATATATGATAATAATTCCTAGCGAAGCGCTATTCGGATTAGGCCGGCTCAACCCAGTGCGTTAAGCGCCTCTGAAATATTATATCGCAATACGGAGTTTTACATTGAAATTAAACTACAGTTTACGGATTTTATCGCGTTATATTGGTTTCACTTGATTTTACATTTAAACCGAATGATCTAAAGTTTAAATGTAAAAACAAGTGAAACCAATATAACGCGATAAAATCCGTAAACTGTAGTTTAATTTCAATGTAAAACTCCGTATTGCGATATAATATTTCAGAGGCGCTTAACGCACTGGGTTGAGCCGGCCTAATCCGAATAGCGCTTCGCTAGGAATTATTATCATATATACCGACCGATTATTATCATTAAACCGAATGATCTAAAGTTTAAATGTAAAAACAAGTGAAACCAATATAACGCGATAAAATCCGTAAACTGTAGTTTAATTTCAATGTGTAACATTCGCGTAAACCCAAGAAAATATTACGGAGTTTTACGTTTCAAGAACTATACCTTAAAACGGATGGAATTTTGTTAACCGATATCTTTCAAAAATTCCACATAATGGCACAGTACACAGCCACAGATGTTTTGAGGCTGTCACTATTTTTAACAATTTTGTTGAAAACGGTTTCGCTACTGCCGTTATTTGCAAGTGAAGCATACGATATTATTAAGTTATCGTTTTTCACGATGACATGAACGCAGGCGGGATCTATGCCTCTCTCTCATAACTCTAGAAAAAGCTTCTCTTTGGCGTCGGTATATATGGTAATAATTCCAAGCGAAGCGCTCTTCGGACTATGCTGGCTCAACCCACTGCGTTAAGCGCCTATGAGATATTATATCGCAATACGGAGTTTTACGTTTCAAGAACTATACCTTAAAACGGATGGACTCTTGTTAACCGATATCTTTCAAAATTCAACATGTTGCCACAGTACACAGCCACAGCTGTTTTGAGGCTGTCATTATTTTTAACAATTTCGTCTTAAACGGCTTCGCTCCTGCCGTTATTTGCAGGTGACGCATATGATAATATATAGTCATCGTTTTTCACAATGACATGAACGCAGGCGGGATCTATGCCTCTCTCTCATAACTCTAGAATAAGCTTCTTTTCGGCGTCGGTATATATGGTAGTAATTCCTAGCGAAGCGCTCTTCGGACTGGGCTGGCTCCACCCACTGCGTAAAGCGCCTGTGAGATATTATATCGCAATACGGAGTTTCACGTTTCAAGATCTATACCTTAAAAAGGATGGACTTTTGTTAAACGATATCTTTCAAAATTTCCTCATGTTGGCACAGTACACAGCCACAGCAGTTTTGAGGCTGTCACAATTTTTAACAATTTCAGGCGGGATCTATGCCTCTCTCTCATAACTCTAGAATAAGCTTCTCTTCGGCTTGGGTATATATGGTAATAATTCCTAGCGAAGCGCTATTCGGACTAGGCTGGCTCCACCCACTGCGTTAAGCGCCTGTGAGATATTATATCGCTATAGGGTGTTTTACCTACGTTTCAAGATCTATACCTTAAAAGGGATATACTTGTGTTAAACGATATCTTTCAAAAATTCCACATGTTGGCACAGCCAATGCTGTTTTGAGGCTGTCTATATTTTTAACAATTTCGTTTAAAACGGTTTCACTCCTGCCGTTATTTGCAGGTGACGCATAATATGATATTATATAGTCATCGTTTTTCACAATGACATGAACGCAGGCGGGATCTATGCCTCTCTCTCATAACTCTAGAAAAAGCTTCTCTTTGGCGTGTGTATATGGTAATAATTCCTAGCGAAGCGCTATTCGGACTATGCTGGCTCCACCCACTGCCTAAAGCGCCTATGAGATATTATATGGCTATAGGGAGTTTTACGTTTCAAGATCTATACCTTAAAACGGATGGACTTTTATTAACCGATATCTTTCAAAAATTCCACATGTTGGCACAGTACACAGCCACAGCTATTTTGAGGCTGTAACTATTTTTATCAATTTCATTTAAAACGGTTTCGCTCCTGCTGTTATTTGCAGACGACGCATATGATATTATATAGTCATCGTTTTTCACAATGACATAAACGCAGGCGGGATCTATGCCTCTTTCTCATAACTCTAGAATAAGCTTCTCTTCGGCGTGGGTATATATGGTAATAATTCCTAGCGAAGCGCTATTCGGACTAGGCTGGCTCCACCCACTGCGTTAAGCGCCTGTGAAATATTATATCGCAAAACGGCGTTTAACGTTTCAAGATCGATACCTTAAAACGGATGGACTTTTGTTAACCGATATCTTTCAAAAATTTCACATGTCGGCACAGAACACAGCCACAGCTGTTTTGAGGCTGTCACTATTTTTAACAATTTCGTTGAAAATGGTTTTGCTACTGACTTTATTTGCAGGTGACGCATATGATATTATATAGTCATCGTTTTTCACGATGACATGAACGCAGGCGGGATCTATGCCTCTCTCTCATAACTCTAGAATAAGCTTCTCTTCGGCGTGGGTATATATGGTAATAATTCCTAGCGAAGCGCTATTCGGACTATGCTGGCTCCACCCACTGCGTTAAGCGCCTGTGAGATATTATATCGCAATACGGAGTTTTACGTTTCAAGATCTATACCTTAAAATGGATGGAATTGTGTTAACCGATATCTTTTAAAAATTCCACATGTTGGCACAGTACACAGCCACAGCTGTTTTGAGGCTGTCACTATTTTTAACAATTTGGTTTACAACGGATTCGCTCCTGCCGTTATTTGCAGATGACCCATATGATATTATATAGTCATCGTTTTTTAACAATGACATGAACGCAGGCGGGATCTATGCCTCTCTCTCATAACTCTAGAATAAGCTTCTCTTCGGCGTGGGTATATATGGTAATAATTCCTAGCGAAGCGCTATTCAGACTATGCTGGCTCCACCCACTGCGTTAAGCGCCTGTGAGATATTATATCGTAATACGGAGTTTTACGTTTCAAGATCTATACCTTAAAATGGATGGAATTGTGTTAACCGATATCTTTTAAAAATTCCACATGTTGGCACAGTACACAGCCACAGCTGTTTTGAGGCTGTCACTATTTTTAACAATTTGGTTTACAACGGTTTCGCTCCTGCCGTTATTTGCAGATGACCCATATGATATTATATAGTCATCGTTTTTGAACAATGACATGAACGCAGGCGGGATCTATGGCTCTCTCTCATAACTCTAGAATAAGCTTCTCTTAGGCGTTGGTATATATGGTTATAATTCCTAGCGAAGCGTTATTTCGACTAGGCTGGCTCCATCTACTGCGTTAAGCGCCTGTGAGATATTATATCGCAATACGGAGTTTTACGTTTCAAGATCGATACCTTAAAACGGATGGACTTTTGTTAACCGATATCTTTAAAAAATTCCACATGTTGGCACAGTACACAGCCACAGCTGTTTTGAGGCTGTTACTATTTTTAACAATTTGGTTTACAACGGTTTCGCTCCTGCCGTTATTTGCAGATGACCCATATGATATTATATAGTCATCGTTTTTTAACAATGATATGAATGCAGGCGGGATCTATGCCTCTCTCTCATAACTCTAGAATAAGCTTCTCTTCGGCGTTGGTATATATGGTAATAATTCCTAGCGAAGCGCTATACCGACTAGGCTGGCTCCATCCACTGCGTTAAGCGCCTGTGAGATATTATATCGCAATACGGAGTTTTACGTTTCAAGATCTATACCTTAAAATGGGTGGACTTGTGTTAACCGATATCTTTTAAAAATTCCACATGTTGGCACAGTACACAGCCACAGCTGTTTTGAGGCTGTTACTATTTTTAACAATTTGGTTTACAACGGTTTCGCTCCTGCCGTTATTTGCAGATGACCCATATGATATTATATAGTCATCGTTTTTTAACAATGACATGAACGCAGGCGGGATCTATGCCTCTCTCTCATAACTCTCCAATAAGCTTCTCTTCGGCGTGGGTATATATGGTAATAATTCCTAGCGAAGCGCTATTTGGACTATGCTGGCTCCACCCACTGCGTTAAGCGCCTGTGAGATATTATATCGCAATACGGAGTTTTACGTTTCAAGATCTATACCTGTAAATGGATGGAATTGTGTTACCGATATCTTTTAAAAATTCCACATGTTGGCACAGTACACAGCCACAGCTCTTTTGAGGCTGTCACTATTTTTAACAATTTGGTTTACAACGGATTCGCTCCTGCCGTTATTTGCAGATGACCCATATGATATTATATAGTCATCGTTTTTCACGATGACATGAACGCAGGGCGGGATCTATGCCTCTCTCTCATAACTCTTGAATAAGCTTCTCTTCGGCGTGGGTATATATGGTAATAATTCCTAGCGAAGCGCTATTCGGACTATGCTGGCTCCACCCACTGCGTTAAGCGCCTGTGAGATATTATATCGCAATACGGAGTTTTACGTTTCAAGATCTATACCTGTAAATGGATGGAATTGTGTTACCGATATCTTTTAAAAATTCCACATGTTGGCACAGTACACAGCCACAGCTCTTTTGAGGCTGTCACTATTTTTAACAATTTGGTTTACAACGGATTCGCTCCTGCCGTTATTTGCAGATGACCCATATGATATTATATAGTCATCGTTTTTTAACAATGACATGAACGCAGGCGGGATCTATGCCTCTCTCTCATAACTCTAGAATAAGCTTCTCTTCGGCGTGGGTATATATGATAATAATTCCTAGCGAAGCGCTATTCGGACTATGCTGGCTCCACCCACTGCGTTAAGCGCCTGTGAGATATTATATCGCAATACGGAGTTTTACGTTTCAAGATCTATACCTTAAAATGGATGGAATTGTGTTAACCGATATCTTTTAAAAATTCCACATGTTGGCACAGTACACAGCCACAGCTGTTTTGAGGCTGTCACTATTTTTAACAATTTGGTTTACAACGGTTTCGCTCCTGCCGTTATTTGCAGATGACCCATATGATATTATATAGTCATCGTTTTTTAACAATGACATGAACGCAGGCGGGATCAATGCCTCTCTCTCATAACTCTAGAATAAGCTTCTCTTAGGCGTTGGTATATATGGTTATAATTCCTAGCGAAGCGTTATTCCGACTAGGCTGGCTCCATCTACTGCGTCAAGCGCCTGTGAGATATTATATTGCAATACGGAGTTTTACGTTTCAAGATCGATACCTTAAAACGGATGGACTTTTGTTAACCGATATCTTTAAAAAATTCCACATGTTGGCACAGTACACAGCCACAGCTGTCTTGAAGCTGTCACTATTTTAAACAATTTCGTTGAAAACGGTTTTGCTTCTGACTTTATTTGCAGGTGACGCATATGATATTATATATTCATCGTTTTTTAACAATGACATGAACGCAGGCGGGATCTATGCCTCTGTCTCATAACTCTAGAATAAGCTTCTCTTCGGCGTTGGTATATATGGTAATAATTCCTAGCGAAGCGCTATACCGACTAGGCTGGCTCCATCCACTGCGTTAAGCGCCTGTGAGATATTATATCGCAATACGGAGTTTTACGTTTCAAGATCTATACCTTAAAATGGATGGAATTGTGTTAACCGATATCTTTTAAAAATTCCACATGTTGGCACAGTACACAGCCACAGCTGTTTTGAGGCTGTCACTATTTTTAACAATTTGGTTTACAACGGTTTCGCTCCTGCCGTTATTTGCAGATGACCCATATGATATTATATAGTCATCGTTTTTTAACAATGACATGAACGCAGGCGGGATCTATGCCTCTCTCTCATAACTCTCGAATAAGCTTCTCTTCGGCGTGGGTATATATGGTTATAATTCCTAGCGAAGCGCTATTTGGACTATGCTGGCTCCACCCACTGCGTTAAGCGCCTGTGAGATATTATATCGCAATACGAAGTTTTACGTTTCAAGATCGATACCTTAAAACGGATGGACTTTTGTTAACCGATATCTTTTAAAAATTCCACAAGTTGGCACAGTACACAGCCACAGCTGTCTTGAAGCTGTCACTATTTTTAACAATTTCGTTGAAAACGGTTTTGCTTCTGACTTTATTTGCAGGTGACGCATATGATATTATATAGTCATCGTTTTTTAACAATGACATGAACGCAGGCGGGATCTATGCCTCTGGCTCATAACACTTGAATAAGCTTCTCTTCGGCGTGGGTATATATAGTAATAATTCCTAGCGAAGCGCTATTCTGACTAGACTGGCTCCATCCACTGCGTTAAGCGCCTGTGAGATATTATATCGCAATACGAAGTTTTACGTTTCAAGATCTATACATTAAAATGGATGGACTTCTGCTAACCGATATCTTTTAAAAATTCCACATGTTGGCACAGTACACAGCCACAGCTGTTTTGAGGCTGTCACTATTTTTAACAATTTGGTTTACAGCGGTTTCGCTCCTGCCGTTATTTGCAGATGACCCATATGATATCATATAGTCATCGTTTTTTAACAATGACATGAACGCAGGCGGGATCTATGCCTCTCTCTCATAACTCTAGAATAAGCTTCTCTTCGGCGTTGGTATATATGGTAATAATTCCTAGCGAAGCGCTATACCGACTAGGCTGGCTCCATCCACTGCGTTAAGCGCCTGTGAGATATTATATCGCAATACGGAGTTTTACGTTTCAAGATCTATACCTTAAATTGGATGGACTTGTGTTAAACGACATCTTTTAAAAATTCCACATGTTGGCACAGTACACAGCCACAGCTGTTTTGAGGCTGTCACTATTTTTAACAATTTGGTTTAATACGGTTTCGCTCCTGCCGTTATTTGCAAGTGACGCATACGATATTATATAGTCATCGTTTTTCACGATGACATGAACGCAGGCGGGATCTATGCCTCTCTCTCATAACTCTAGAATAAGCTTCTATTCGGCGTCGGTATATATGATAATAATTCCTAGCGAAGCGCTATTCGGATTAGGCCGGCTCAACCCAGTGCTTTAAGCGCCTCTGAGATATTATATCGCAATACGGAGTTTTACATTGAAATTAAACTACAGTTTACGGATTTTGTCGCGTTATATTGGTTTCACTTGTTTTTACATTTAAACCGAATGATCTAAAGTTTAAATGTAAAAACAAGTGAAACCAATATAACGCGATAAAATCCGTAAACTGTAGTTTAATTTCAATGTGTAACATTCGCATAAACCCAAGAAAATATTACGGAGTTTTACGTTTCAAGAACTATACCTCAAAACGGATGGACTTTTGTTAACCGATATCTTTCAAAAATTCCACATAATGGCACAGTACACAGCCACAGATGTTTTGAGGCTGTCACTATTTTTAACAATTTTGTTGAAAACGGTTTCGCTACTGCCGTTATTTGCAAGTGAAGCATACGATATTATAAAGTTATCGTTTTTAACGATGACATGAACGCAGGCGGGATCTATGCCTCTCTCTCATAACTCTAGAAAAAGCTTCTCTTTGGCGTCGGTATATATGGTAATAATTCCAAGCGAAGCGCTCTTCGGACTATGCTGGCTCAACCCACTGCGTTAAGCGCCTATGAGATATTATATCGCAATACGGAGTTTTACGTTTCAAGAACTATACCTTAAAACGGATGGACTCTTGTTAACCGATATCTTTCAAAATTCAACATGTTGCCACAGTACACAGCCACAGCTGTTTTGAGGCTGTCATTATTTTTAACAATTTCGTCTTAAACGGCTTCGCTCCTGCCGTTATTTGCAGGTGACGCATATGATAATATATAGTCATCGTTTTTCACAATGACATGAACGCAGGCGGGATCTATGCCTCTCTCTCATAACTCTAGAATAAGCTTCTTTTCGGCGTCGGTATATATGGTAGTAATTCCTAGCGAAGCGCTCTTCGGACTGGGCTGGCTCCACCTACTGCGTAAAGCGCCTGTGAGATATTATGTCGCAATACGGAGTTTCACGTTTCAAGATCTATACCTTAAAAAGGATGGACTTTTGTTAAACGATATCTTTCAAAATTTCCTCATGTTGGCACAGTACACAGCCACAGCAGTTTTGAGGCTGTCACAATTTTTAACAATTTCAGGCGGGATCTATGCCTCTCTCTCATAACTCTAGAATAAGCTTCTCTTCGGCTTGGGTATATATGGTAATAATTCCTAGCGAAGCGCTATTCGGACTAGGCTGGCTCCACCCATTGCGTTAAGCGCCTGTGAGATATTATATCGCTATAGGGTGTTTTACCTACGTTTCAAGATCTATACCTTAAAAGGGATATACTTGTTTTAAACGATATCTTTAAAAAATTCCACATGTTGGCACAGCCAATGCTGTTTTGAGGCTGTCTATATTTTTAACAATTTCGTTTAAAACGGTTTCACTCCTGCCGTTATTTGCAGGTGACGCATAATAAGATATTATATAGTCATCGTTTTTCACAATGACATGAACGCAGGCGGGATATATGCCTCTCTCTCATAACTCTAGAAAAAGCTTCTCTTTGGCGTGTGTATATGGTAATAATTCCTAGCGAAGCGCTATTCGGACTATGCTGGCTCCACCCACTGCCTCAAGCGCCTATGAGATATTATATGGCTATAGGGAGTTTTACGTTTCAAGATCTATACCTTAAAACGGATGGACTTTTGTTAACCGATATCTTTCAAAAATTTCACATGTCGGCACAGAACACAGCCACAGCTGTTTTGAGGCTGTCACTATTTTTAACAATTTCGTTGAAAATGGTTTTGCTACTGACTTTATTTGCAGGTGACGCATATGATATTATATAGTCATCGTTTTTCACGATGACATGAACGCAGGCGGGATCTATGCCTCTCTCTCATAACTCTAGAATAAGCTTCTCTTCGGCGTGGGTATATATGGTAATAATTCCTAGCGAAGCGCTATTCGGACTATGCTGGCTCCACCCACTGCGTTAAGCGCCTGTGAGATATTATATCGCAATACGGAGTTTTACGTTTCAAGATCTATACCTTAAAATGGATGGAATTGTGTTAACCGATATCTTTTAAAAATTCCACATGTTGGCACAGTACACAGCCACAGCTGTTTTAAGGCTGTCACTATTTTTAACAATTTGGTTTACAACGGATTCGCTCCTGCCGTTATTTGCAGATGACCCATATGATATTATATAGTCATCGTTTTTTAACAATAACATGAACGCAGGCGGGATCTATGCCTCTCTCTCATAACTCTAGAATAAGCTTCTCTTCGGCGTGGGTATATATGGTAATAATTCCTAGCGAAGCGCTATTCGGACTATGCTGGCTCCACCCACTGCGTTAAGCGCCTGTGAGATATTATATCGCAATACGGAGTTTTACGTTTCAAGATCTATACCTTAAAATGGATGGAATTGTGTTAACCGATATCTTTTAAAAATTCCACATGTTGGCACAGTACACAGCCACAGCTGTTTTGAGGCTGTCACTATTTTTAACAATTTGGTTTACAACGGTTTCGCTCCTGCCGTTATTTGCAGATGACCCATATGATATTATATAGTCATCGTTTTTGAACAATGACATGAACGCAGGCGGGATCTATGCCTCTCTCTCATAACTCTAGAATAAGCTTCTCTTAGGCGTTGGTATATATGGTTATAATTCCTAGCGAAGCGTTATTCCGACTAGGCTGGCTCCATCTACTGCGTTAAGCGCCTGTGAGATATTATATCGCAATACGGAGTTTTACGTTTCAAGATCGATACCTTAAAACGGATGGACTTTTGTTAACCGATATCTTTAAAAAATTCCACATGTTGGCACAGTACACAGCCACAGCTGTCTTGAAGCTGTCACTATTTTTAACAATTTCGTTGAAAACGGTTTTGCTTCTGACTTTATTTGCAGGTGACGCATATGATATTATATATTCATCGTTTTTTAACAATGACATGAACGCAGGCGGGATCTATGCCTCTGTCTCATAACTCTAGAATAAGCTTCTCTGCGGCGTTGGTATATATGGTAATAATTCCTAGCGAAGCGCTATACCGACTAGGCTGGCTCCATCCAATGCGTTGAGCGCCTGTGAGATATTATATCGCAATACGGAGTTTTACGTTTCAAGATCTATACCTTAAAATGGATGGAATTGTGTTAACCGATATCTTTTAAAAATTCCACATGTTGGCACAGTACACAGCCACAGCTGTTTTGAGGCTGTCACTATTTTTAACAATTTGGTTTACAACGGTTTCGCTCCTGCCGTTATTTGCAGATGACCCATATGATATTATATAGTCATCGTTTTTTAACAATGATATGAATGCAGGCGGGATCTATGCCTCTCTCTCATAACTCTAGAATAAGCTTCTCTTCGGCGTTGGTATATATGGTAATAATTCCTAGCGAAGCGCTATACCGACTAGGCTGGCTCCATCCACTGCGTTAAGCGCCTGTGAGATATAATATCGCAATACGGAGTTTTACGTTTCAAGATCTATACCTTAAGATGGATGGACTTGTGTTAACCGACATCTTTTAAAAATTCCACATGTTGGCACAGTACACAGCCACAGCTGTTTTGAGGCTGTCACTATTTTTAACAATTTGGTTTAAAACGGTTTCGCTCCTGCCGTTATTTGCAGGTGACGCATATGATATTATATAGTCATCGTTTTTCACGATGACATGAACGCAGGGCGGGATCTATGCCTCTCTCTCATAACTCTAGAATAAGCTTCTCTTCGGCGTGGGTATATAAGGTAATAATTCCTAGCGAAGCGCTATTCTGACTAGACTGGCTCCAACCACTGCGTTAAGCGCCTGTGAGATATTATATCGCAATACGAAGTTTTACGTTTCAAGATCTATACCTTAAAATGGATGGACTTCTGTTAACCGATATCTTTTAAAAATTCCACATGTTGGCACAGTACACAGCCACAGCTGTTTTGAGGCTGTCACTATTTTTAACAATTTGGTTTACAGCGGTTTCGCTCCTGCCGTTATTTGCAGATGACCCATATGATATCATATAGTCATCGTTTTTTAACAATGACATGAACGCAGGCGGGATCTATACCTCTCTCTCATAACTCTAGAATAAGCTTCTCTTCGGCGTTGGTATATATGGTAAAAATTCCTAGCGAAGCGCTATACCGACTAGGCTGGCTCCATCCACTGCGTTAAGCGCCTGTGAGATATTATATCGCAATACGGAGTTTTACGTTTCAAGATCTATACCTTAAAATGGACGGACTTGTGTTAAACGACATCTTTTAAAAATTCCACATGTTGGCACAGTACACAGCCACAGCTGTTTTGAGGCTGTCACTATTTTTAACAATTTGGTTTAAAACGGTTTCGCTCCTGCCGTTATTTGCAGGTGACGCATATGATATTATATAGTCATCGTTTTTCACGATGACATGAACGCAGGGCGGGATCTATGCCTCTCTCTCATAACTCTTGAATAAGCTTCTCTTCGGCGTGGGTATATATGGTAATAATTCCTAGCGAAGCGCTATTCGGACTATGCTGGCTCCACCCACTGCGTTAAGCGCCTGTGAGATATTATATCGCAATACGGAGTTTTACGTTTCAAGATCTATACCTTAAAATGGATGGAATTGTGTTACCGATATCTTTTAAAAATTCCACATGTTGGCACAGTACACAGCCACAGCTCTTTTGAGGCTGTCACTATTTTTAACAATTTGGTTTACAACGGATTCGCTCCTGCCGTTCTTTGCAGATGACCCAAATGATATTATATAGTCATCGTTTTTTAACAATGACATGAACGCAGGCGGGATCTATGCCTCTCTCTCATAACTCTAGAATAAGCTTCTCTTCGGCGTGGGTATATATGGTAATAATTACTAGCGAAGCGCTATTCGGACTATGCTGGCTCCACCCACTGCGTTAAGCGCCTGTGAGATATTATATCGCAATACGGAGTTTTACGTTTCAAGATCTATACCTTAAAATGGAAGGAATTGTGTTAACCGATATCTTTTAAAAATTCCACATGTTGGCACAGTACACAGCCACAGCTGTTTTGAGGCTGTCACTTTTTTTAACAATTTGGTTTACAACGGTTTCGCTCCTGCCGTTATTTGCAGATGACCCATATGATATTATATAGTCATCGTTTTTTAACAATGACATGAGCGCAGGCGGGATCTATGCCTCTCTCTCATAACTCTAGAATAAGCTTCTCTTAGGCGTTGGTATATATGGTTATAATTCCTAGCGAAGCGTTATTCCGACTAGGCTGGCTCCATCTACTGCGTTAAGCGCCTGTGAGATATTATATCGCAATACGGAGTTTTACGTTTCAAGATCGATACCTTAAAATGGATGGACTTTTGTTAACCGATATCTTTAAAAAATTCCACATGTTGGCACAGTACACAGCTACAGCTGTCTTGAAGCTGTCACTATTTTTAACAATTTCGTTGAAAACGGTTTTGCTTCTGACTTTATTTGCAGGTGACGCATATGATATTATATAGTCATCGTTTTTTAACAATGACATGAACGCAGGCGGGATCTATGCCTCTCTCTCATAACTCTAGAATAAGCTTCTCTTCGGCGTTGGTATATATGGTAATAATTCCTAGCGAAGCGCTATTCGGACTATGCTGGCTCCACCCACTGCGTTAAGCGCCTGTGAGATATTATATCGCAATACGGAGTTTTACGTTTCAAGATCTATACCTTAAAATGGATGGAATTGTGTTAACCGATATCTTTTAAAAATTCCACATGTTGGCACAGTACACAGCCACAGCTGTTTTGAGGCTGTCACTATTTTTAACAATTTGGTTTACAACGGTTTCGCTCCTGCCGTTATTTGCAGATGACCCATATGATATTATATAGTCATCGTTTTTTAACAATGACATGAGCGCAGGCGGGATCTATGCCTCTCTCTCATAACTCTAGAATAAGCTTCTCTTAGGCGTTGGTATATATGGTTATAATTCCTAGCGAAGCGTTATTCCGACTAGGCTGGCTCCATCTACTGCGTTAAGCGCCTGTGAGATATTATATCGCAATACGGAGTTTTACGTTTCAAGATCGATACCTTAAAATGGATGGACTTTTGTTAACCGATATCTTTAAAAAATTCCACATGTTGGCACAGTACACAGCTACAGCTGTCTTGAAGCTGTCACTATTTTTAACAATTTCGTTGAAGACGGTTTTGCTTCTGACTTTATTTGCAGGTGACGCATATGATATTATATAGTCATCG
This sequence comes from Euclidia mi, assembly GCA_944739405.2. NCBI lineage: Eukaryota > Metazoa > Arthropoda > Insecta > Lepidoptera > Erebidae > Euclidia > Euclidia mi. The sequence continues at coordinate 56,180,281 of OX123199.2, forward strand.
TTTTTTAACAATGACATGAACGCAGGCGGGATCTATGCCTCTCTCTCATAACTCTTGAATAAGCTTCTCTTCGGCGTTGGTATATATGGTAATAATTCCTAGCGAAGCGCTATACCGACTAGGCTGGCTCCATCCACTGCGTTAAGCGCCTGTGAGATATTATATCGCAATACGGAGTTTTACGTTTCAAGATCTATACATTAAAATGGATGGACTTCTGCTAACCGATATCTTTTAAAAATTCCACATGTTGGCACAGTACACAGCCACAGCTGTTTTGAGGCTCTCACTATTTTTAACAATTTGGTTTACAGCGGTTTCGCTCCTGCCGTTATTTGCAGATGACCCATATGATATCATATAGTCATCGTTTTTTAACAATGACATGAACGCAGGCGGGATCTATGCCTCTCTCTCATAACTCTAGAATAAGCTTCTCTTCGGCGTTGGTATACATGGTAATAATTCCTAGCGAAGCGCTATACCGACTAGGCTGGCTCCATCCACTGCGTTAAGCGCCTGTGAGATATTATATCGCAATACGGAGTTTTACGTTTCAAGATCTATACCTTAAATTGGATGGACTTGTGTTAAACGACATCTTTTAAAAATTCCACATGTTGGCACAGTACACAGCCACAGCTGTTTTGAGGCTGTCACTATTTTTAACAATTTGGTTTAATACGGTTTCGCTCCTGCCGTTATTTGCAAGTGACGCATACGATATTATATAGTCATCGTTTTTCACGATGACATGAACGCAGGCGGGATCTATGCCTCTCTCTCATAACTCTAGAATAAGCTTCTATTCGGCGTCGGTATATATGATAATAATTCCTAGCGAAGCGCTATTCGGATTAGGCCGGCTCAACCCAGTGCTTTAAGCGCCTCTGAGATATTATATCGCAATACGGAGTTTTACATTGAAATTAAACTACAGTTTACGGATTTTGTCGCGTTATATTGGTTTCACTTGTTTTTACATTTAAACCGAATGATCTAAAGTTTAAATGTAAAAACAAGTGAAACCAATATAACGCGATAAAATCCGTAAACTGTAGTTTATTAATTTCAATGTGTAACATTCGCGTAAACCCAAGAAAATATTACGGAGTTTTACGTTTCAAGAACTATACCTCAAAACGGATGGACTTTTGTTAACCGATATCTTTCAAAAATTCCACATAATGGCACAGTACACAGCCACAGATGTTTTGAGGCTGTCACTATTTTTAACAATTTTGTTGAAAACGGTTTCGCTACTGCCGTTATTTGCAAGTGAAGCATACGATATTATAAAGTTATCGTTTTTCACGATGACATGAACGCAGGCGGGATCTATGCCTCTCTCTCATAACTCTAGAAAAAGCTTCTCTTTGGCGTCGGTATATATGGTAATAATTCCAAGCGAAGCGCTCTTCGGACTATGCTGGCTCAACCCACTGCGTTAAGCGCCTATGAGATATTATATCGCAATACGGAGTTTTACGTTTCAAGAACTATACCTTAAAACGGATGGACTCTTGTTAACCGATATCTTTCAAAATTCAACATGTTGCCACAGTACACAGCCACAGCTGTTTTGAGGCTGTCATTATTTTTAACAATTTCGTCTTAAACGGCTTCGCTCCTGCCGTTATTTGCAGGTGACGCATATGATAATATATAGTCATCGTTTTTCACAATGACATGAACGCAGGCGGGATCTATGCCTCTCTCTCATAACTCTAGAATAAGCTTCTTTTCGGCGTCGGTATATATGGTAGTAATTCCTAGCGAAGCGCTCTTCGGACTGGGCTGGCTCCACCTACTGCGTAAAGCGCCTGTGAGATATTATGTCGCAATACGGAGTTTCACGTTTCAAGATCTATACCTTAAAAAGGATGGACTTTTGTTAAACGATATCTTTCAAAATTTCCTCATGTTGGCACAGTACACAGCCACAGCAGTTTTGAGGCTGTCACAATTTTTAACAATATCAGGCGGGATCTATGCCTCTCTCTCATAACTCTAGAATAAGCTTCTCTTCGGCTTGGGTATATATGGTAATAATTCCTAGCGAAGCGCTATTCGGACTAGGCTGGCTCCACCCATTGCGTTAAGCGCCTGTGAGATATTATATCGCTATAGGGTGTTTTACCTACGTTTCAAGATCTATACCTTAAAAGGGATATACTTGTTTTAAACGATATCTTTAAAAAATTCCACATGTTGGCACAGCCAATGCTGTTTTGAGGCTGTCTATATTTTTAACAATTTCGTTTAAAACGGTTTCACTCCTGCCGTTATTTGCAGGTGACGCATAATAAGATATTATATAGTCATCGTTTTTCACAATGACATGAACGCAGGCGGGATATATGCCTCTCTCTCATAACTCTAGAAAAAGCTTCTCTTTGGCGTGTGTATATGGTAATAATTCCTAGCGAAGCGCTATTCGGACTATGCTGGCTCCACCCACTGCCTCAAGCGCCTATGAGATATTATATGGCTATAGGGAGTTTTACGTTTCAAGATCTATACCTTAAAACGGATGGACTTTTGTTAACCGATATCTTTCAAAAATTTCACATGTCGGCACAGAACACAGCCACAGCTGTTTTGAGGCTGTCACTATTTTTAACAATTTCGTTGAAAATGGTTTTGCTACTGACTTTATTTGCAGGTGACGCATATGATATTATATAGTCATCGTTTTTCACGATGACATGAACGCAGGCGGGATCTATGCCTCTCTCTCATAACTCTAGAATAAGCTTCTCTTCGGCGTGGGTATATATGGTAATGATTCCTAGCGAAGCGCTATTCGGACTATGCTGGCTCCACCCACTGCGTTAAGCGCCTGTGAGATATTATATCGCAATACGGAGTTTTACGTTTCAAGATCTATACCTTAAAATGGATGGAATTGTGTTAACCGATATCTTTTAAAAATTCCACATGTTGGCACAGTACACAGCCACAGCTGTTTTGAGGCTGTCACTATTTTTAACAATTTGGTTTACAACGGTTTCGCTCCTGCCGTTATTTGCAGATGACCCATATGATATAATATAGTCATCGTTTTTGAACAATGACATGAACGCAGGCGGGATCTATGCCTCTCTCTCATAACTCTAGAATAAGCTTCTCTTAGGCGTTGGTATATATGGTTATAATTCCTAGCGAAGCGTTATTCCGACTAGGCTGGCTCCATCTACTGCGTTAAGCGCCTGTGAGATATTATATCGCAATACGGAGTTTTACGTTTCAAGATCGATACCTTAAAACGGATGGACTTTTGTTAACCGATATCTTTAAAAAATTCCACATGTTGGCACAGTACACAGCCACAGCTGTCTTGAAGCTGTCACAATTTTTAACAATTTCGTTGAAAACGGTTTTGCTTCTGACTTTATTTGCAGGTGACGCATATGATATTATATATTCATCGTTTTTTAACAATGACATGAACGCAGGCGGGATCTATGCCTCTGTCTCATAACTCTAGAATAAGCTTCTCTTCGGCGTTGGTATATATGGTAATTATTCCTAGCGAAGCGCTATTCGGACAATGCTGGCTCCACCCACTGCGTTAAGCGCCTGTGAGATATTATATCGCAATACGGAGTTTTACGTTTCAAGATCTATACCTTAAAATGGATGGAATTGTGTTACCGATATCTTTTAAAAATTCCACATGTTGGCACAGTACACAGCCACAGCTGTTTTAAGGCTGTCACTATTTTTAACAATTTGGTTTACAACGGATTCGCTCCTGCCGTTATTTGCAGATGACCCATATGATATTATATAGTCATCGTTTTTTAACAATAACATGAACGCAGGCGGGATCTATGCCTCTCTCTCATAACTCTAGAATAAGCTTCTCTTCGGCGTGGGTATATATGGTAATAATTCCTAGCGAAGCGCTATTCGGACTATGCTGGCTCCACCCACTGCGTTAAGCGCCTGTGAGATATTATATCGCAATACGGAGTTTTACGTTTCAAGATCTATACCTTAAAATGGATGGAATTGTGTTAACCGATATCTTTTAAAAATTCCACATGTTGGCACAGTACACAGCCACAGCTGTTTTGAGGCTGTCACTATTTTTAACAATTTGGTTTACAACGGTTTCGCTCCTGCCGTTATTTGCAGATGACCCATATGATATTATATAGTCATCGTTTTTGAACAATGACATGAACGCAGGCGGGATCTATGCCTCTCTCTCATAACTCTAGAATAAGCTTCTCTTAGGCGTTGGTATATATGGTTATAATTCCTAGCGAAGCGTTATTCCGACTAGGCTGGCTCCATCTACTGCGTTAAGCGCCTGTGAGATATTATATCGCAATACGGAGTTTTACGTTTCAAGATCGATACCTTAAAACGGATGGACTTTTGTTAACCGATATCTTTAAAAAATTCCACATGTTGGCACAGTACACAGCCACAGCTGTCTTGAAGCTGTCACTATTTTTAACAATTTCGTTGAAAACGGTTTTGCTTCTGACTTTATTTGCAGGTGACGCATATGATATTATATATTCATCGTTTTTTAACAATGACATGAACGCAGGCGGGATCTATGCCTCTGTCTCATAACTCTAGAATAAGCTTCTCTTCGGCGTTGGTATATATGGTAATAATTCCTAGCGAAGCGCTATACCGACTAGGCTGGCTCCATCCAATGCGTTAAGCGCCTGTGAGATATTATATCGCAATACGGAGTTTTACGTTTCAAGATCTATACCTTAAAATGGATGGAATTGTGTTAACCGATATCTTTTAAAAATTCCACATGTTGGCACAGTACACAGCCACAGCTGTTTTGAGGCTGTCACTATTTTTAACAATTTGGTTTACAACGGTTTCGCTCCTGCCGTTATTTGCAGATGACCCATATGATATTATATAGTCATCGTTTTTTAACAATGATATGAATGCAGGCGGGATCTATGCCTCTCTCTCATAACTCTAGAATAAGCTTCTCTTCGGCGTTGGTATATATGGTAATAATTCCTAGCGAAGCGCTATACCGACTAGGCTGGCTCGATCCACTGCGTTAAGCGCCTGTGAGATATAATATCGCAATACGGAGTTTTACGTTTCAAGATCTATACCTTAAGATGGATGGACTTGTGTTAACCGACATCTTTTAAAAATTCCACATGTTGGCACAGTACACAGCCACAGCTGTTTTGAGGCTGTCACTATTTTTAACAATTTGGTTTAAAACGGTTTCGCTCCTGCCGTTATTTGCAGGTGACGCATATGATATTATATAGTCATCGTTTTTCACGATGACATGAACGCAGGGCGGGATCTATGCCTCTCTCTCATAACTCTAGAATAAGCTTCTCTTCGGCGTGGGTATATAAGGTAATAATTCCTAGCGAAGCGCTATTCTGACTAGACTGGCTCCATCCACTGCGTTAAGCGCCTGTGAGATATTATATCGCAATACGAAGTTTTACGTTTCAAGATCTATACCTTAAAATGGATGGACTTCTGTTAACCGATATCTTTTAAAAATTCCACATGTTGGCACAGTACACAGCCACAGCTGTTTTGAGGCTGTCACTATTTTTAACAATTTGGTTTACAGCGGTTTCGCTCCTGCCGTTATTTGCAGATGACCCATATGATATCATATAGTCATCGTTTTTTAACAATGACATGAACGCAGGCGGGATCTATACCTCTCTCTCATAACTCTAGAATAAGCTTCTCTTCGGCGTTGGTATATATGGTAAAAATTCCTAGCGAAGCGCTATACCGACTAGGCTGGCTCCATCCACTGCGTTAAGCGCCTGTGAGATATTATATCGCAATACGGAGTTTTACGTTTCAAGATCTATACCTTAAAATGGACGGACTTGTGTTAAACGACATCTTTTAAAAATTCCACATGTTGGCACAGTACACAGCCACAGCTGTTTTGAGGCTGTCACTATTTTTAACAATTTGGTTTAAAACGGTTTCGCTCCTGCCGTTATTTGCAGGTGACGCATATGATATTATATAGTCATCGTTTTTCACGATGACATGAACGCAGGGCGGGATCTATGCCTCTCTCTCATAACTCTTGAATAAGCTTCTCTTCGGCGTGGGTATATATGGTAATAATTCCTAGCGAAGCGCTATTCGGACTATGCTGGCTCCACCCACTGCGTTAAGCGCCTGTGAGATATTATATCGCAATACGGAGTTTTACGTTTCAAGATCTATACCTTAAAATGGATGGAATTGTGTTACCGATATCTTTTAAAAATTCCACATGTTGGCACAGTACACAGCCACAGCTCTTTTGAGGCTGTCACTATTTTTAACAATTTGGTTTACAACGGATTCGCTCCTGCCGTTATTTGCAGATGACCCAAATGATATTATATAGTCATCGTTTTTTAACAATGACATGAACGCAGGCGGGATCTATGCCTCTCTCTCATAACTCTAGAATAAGCTTCTCTTCGGCGTGGGTATATATGGTAATAATTACTAGCGAAGCGCTATTCGGACTATGCTGGCTCCACCCACTGCGTTAAGCGCCTGTGAGATATTATATCGCAATACGGAGTTTTACGTTTCAAGATCTATACCTTAAAATGGAAGGAATTGTGTTAACCGATATCTTTTAAAAATTCCACATGTTGGCACAGTACACAGCCACAGCTGTTTTGAGGCTGTCACTTTTTTTAACAATTTGGTTTACAACGGTTTCGCTCCTGCCGTTATTTGCAGATGACCCATATGATATTATATAGTCATCGTTTTTTAACAATGACATGAGCGCAGGCGGGATCTATGCCTCTCTCTCATAACTCTAGAATAAGCTTCTCTTAGGCGTTGGTATATATGGTTATAATTCCTAGCGAAGCGTTATTCCGACTAGGCTGGCTCCATCTACTGCGTTAAGCGCCTGTGAGATATTATATCGCAATACGGAGTTTTACGTTTCAAGATCGATACCTTAAAATGGATGGACTTTTGTTAACCGATATCTTTAAAAAATTCCACATGTTGGCACAGTACACAGCTACAGCTGTCTTGAAGCTGTCACTATTTTTAACAATTTCGTTGAAAACGGTTTTGCTTCTGACTTTATTTGCAGGTGACGCATATGATATTATATAGTCATCGTTTTTTAACAATGACATGAACGCAGGCGGGATCTATGCCTCTCTCTCATAACTCTAGAATAAGCTTCTCTTCGGCGTTGGTATATATGGTAATAATTCCTAGCGAAGCGCTATTCGGACTATGCTGGCTCCACCCACTGCGTTAAGCGCCTGTGAGATATTATATCGCAATACGGAGTTTTACGTTTCAAGATCTATACCTTAAAATGGATGGAATTGTGTTAACCGATATCTTTTAAAAATTCCACATGTTGGCACAGTACACAGCCACAGCTGTTTTGAGGCTGTCACTATTTTTAACAATTTGGTTTACAACGGATTCGCTCCTGCCGTTATTTGCAGATGACCCATATGATATTATATAGTCATCGTTTTTTAACAATGACATGAGCGCAGGCGGGATCTATGCCTCTCTCTCATAACTCTAGAATAAGCTTCTCTTAGGCGTTGGTATATATGGTTATAATTCCTAGCGAAGCGTTATTCCGACTAGGCTGGCTCCATCTACTGCGTTAAGCGCCTGTGAGATATTATATCGCAATACGGAGTTTTACGTTTCAAGATCGATACCTTAAAATGGATGGACTTTTGTTAACCGATATCTTTAAAAAATTCTACATGTTGGCACAGTACACAGCTACAGCTGTCTTGAAGCTGTCACTATTTTTAACAATTTCGTTGAAGACGGTTTTGCTTCTGACTTTATTTGCAGGTGACGCATATGATATTATATAGTCATCGTTTTTTAACAATGACATGAACGCAGGCGGGATCTATGCCTCTCTCTCATAACTCTAGAATAAGCTTCTCTTCGGCGTTGGTATATATGGTAATAATTCCTAGCGAAGCGCTATACTGACTAGGCTGGCTCCATCCACTGCGTTAAGCGCCTGTGAGATATTATATCGCAATACGGAGTTTTACGTTTCAAGATCTATACCTTAAAATGGATGGAATTGTGTTAACCGATATCTTTTAAAAATTGCACATGTTGGCACAGTACACAGCCACAGCTGTTTTGAGGCTGTCACTATTTTTAACAATTTGGTTTACAACGGTTTCGCTCCTGTCGTTATTTGCAGATGACCCATATGATATTATATAGTCATTGTTTTTTAACAATGACATGAACGCAGGCGGGATCTATGCCTCTCTCTCATAACTCTCGAATAAGCTTCTCTTCGGTGTGGGTATATATGGTAATAATTCCTAGCGAAGCGCTATTTGGACTATGCTGGCTCCACCCACTGCGTTAAGCGCCTGTGAGATATTATATCGCAATACGGAGTTTTACGTTTCAAGATCGATACCTTAAAACGGATGGACTTTTGTTAACCGATATCTTTAAAAAATTCCACATGTTGGCACAGTACACAGCCACAGCTGTCTTGAAGCTGTCACTATTTTTAACAATTTCGTTGAAAACGGTTTTGCTTCTGACTTTATTTGCAGGTGACGCATATGATATTATATAGTCATCGTTTTTTAACAATGACATGAACGCAGGCGGGATCTATGCCTCTGTCTCATAACTCTAGAATAAGCTTCTCTTCGGCGTTGGTATATATGGTAATAATTCCTAGCGAAGCGCTATACCGACTAGGCTGGCTCCATCCACTGCGTTAAGCGCCTGTGAGATATTATATCGCAATACGGAGATTTACGTTTCAAGATCTATACCTTAAAATGGATGGAATTGTGTTAACCGATATCTTTTAAAAATTCCACATGTTGGCACAGTACACAGCCACAGCTGTTTTGAGGCTGTCACTATTTTTAACAATTTGGTTTACAACGGTTTCGCTCCTGCCGTTATTTGCAGATGACCCATATGATATTATATAGTCATCGTTTTTTAACAATGACATGAACGCAGGCGGGATCTATGCCTCTCTCTCATAACTCTCGAATAAGCTTCTCTTCGGCGTGGGTATATATGGTAATAATTCCTAGCGAAGCGCTATTTGGACTATGCTGGCTCCACCCACTGCGTTAAGCGCCTGTGAGATATTATATCGCAATACGGAGTTTTACGTTTCAAGATATATACCTTAAAATGGATGGACTTGTGTTAACCGACATCTTTTAAAAATTCCACATGTTGGCACACTACACAGCCACAGCTGTTTTGAGGCTGTCGATAGTTTTAACAATTTGGTTTAAAACGGTTTCGCTCCTGCCGTTATTTGCAGGTGACGCATATGATATTATATAGTCATCGTTTTTCACGATGACATGAACGCAGGGCGGGATCTATGCCTCTCTCTCATAACTCTAGAATAAGCTTCTCTTCGGCGTGGGTATATATGGTAATAATTCCTAGCGAAGCGCTATTCTGACTAGACTGGCTCCATCCACTGCGTTAAGCGCCTGTGAGATATTATATCGCAATACGAAGTTTTACGTTTCAAGATCTATACCTTAAAATGGATGGACTTCTGTTAACCGATATCTTTTAAAAATTCCACATGTTGACACAGTACACAGCCACAGCTGTTTTGAGGCTGTCACTATATTTAACAATTTGGTTTACAGCGGTTTCGCTCCAGCCGTTATTTGCAGATGACCCATATGATATCATATAGTCATCGTTTTTTAACAATGACATGAACGCAGGCGGGATCTATGCCTCTCTCTCATAACTCTAGAATAAGCTTCTCTTCGGCGTTGGTATATATGGTAATAATTCCTAGCGAAGCGCTATACCGACTAGGCTGGCTCCATCCACTGCGTTAAGCGCCTGTGAGATATTATATCGCAATACGGAGTTTAACGTTTCAAGATCTATACCTTAAAATGGATGGAATTGTGTTAACCGATATCTTTTAAAAATTCCACATGTTGGCACAGTACACAGCCACAGCTGTTTTGAGGCTGTCACTATTTTTAACAATTTGGTTTACAACGGTTTCGCTCCTGCCGTTATTTGCAGGTGACGCATATGATATTATATAGTCATCGTTTTTCACGATGACATGAACGCAGGGCGGGATCTATGCCTCTCTCTCATAACTCTTGAATAAGCTTCTCTTCGGCGTGGGTATATATGGTAATAATTCCTAGCGAAGCGCTATTCGGACTATGCTGGCTCCACCCACTGCGTTAAGCGCCTGTGAGATATTATATCGCAATACGGAGTTTTACGTTTCAAGATCTTTACCTTAAAATGGATGGAATTGTGTTACCGATATCTTTTAAAAATTCCACATGTTGGCACAGTACACAGCCACAGCTCTTTTGAGGCTGTCACTATTTTTAACAATTTGGTTTACAACGGATTCGCTCCTGCCGTTATTTGCAGATGACCCATATGATATTATATAGTCATCGTTTTTTAACAATGACGTGAACGCAGGCGGGAACTATGCCTCTCTCTCATAACTCTAGAATAAACTTCTCTTCGGCGTGGGTATATATGGTAATAATTCCTAGCGAAGCGCTATTCGGACTATGCTGGCTCCACCCACTGCGTTAAGCGCCTGTGAGATATTATATCGCAATACGGAGTTTTACGTTTCAAGATCTATACCTTAAAATGGATGGAATTGTGTTAACCGATATCTTTTAAAAATGCCACATGTTGGCACAGTACACAGCCACAGCTGTTTTGAGGCTGTCACTATTTCTAACAATTTGGTTTACAACGGTTTCGCTCCTGCCGTTATTTGGAGATGACCCATATGATATTATATAGTCATCGTTTTTTAACAATGACATGAACGCAGGCGGGATCTATGCCTCTCTCTCATAACTCTAGAATAAGCTTCTCTTAGGCGTTGGTATATATGGTTATAATCCCTAGCGAAGCGTTATTCCGACTAGGCTGGCTCCAACTACTGCGTTAAGCGCCTGTGAGATATTATATCGCAATACGGAGTTTTACGTTTCAAGATCGATACCTTAAAACGGATGGACTTTTGGTAACCGATATCTTTAAAAAATTCCACATGTTGGCACAGTACACAGCCACAGCTGTTTTGAGGCTGTCACTATTTTTAACAATTTGGTTTAAAACGGTTTCGCTCCTGCCGTTATTTGCAGGTGACGCATATGATATTATATAGTCATCGTTTTTCACGATGACATGAACGCAGGGCGGGATCTATGCCTCTCTCTCATAACTCTAGAATAAGCTTCTCTTCGGCGTGGGTATATATAGTAATAATTCCTAGCGAAGCGCTATTCTGACTAGACTGGCTCCATCCACTGCGTTAAGCGCCTGTGAGATATTATATCGCAATACGAAGTTTTACGTTTCAAGATCTATACCTTAAAATGGATGGACTTCTGTTAACCGATATCTTTTAAAAATTCCACATGTTGGCACAGTACACAGCCACAGCTGTTTTGGGGCTGTCACTATTTTTAACAATTTGGTTTACAGCGGTTTCGCTCCTGCCGTTATTTGCAGATGACCCATATGATATCATATAGTCATCGTTTTTTAACAATGACATGAACGCAGGCGGGATCTATGCCTCTCTCTCATAACTCTAGAATAAGCTTCTCTTCGGCGTTGGTATATATGGTAATAATTCCTAGCGAAGCGCTATACCGACTAGGCTGGCTCCATCCACTGCGTTAAGCGCCTGTGAGATATTATATCGCAAAACGGAGTTTTACGTTTCAAGATCTATACCTTAAAATGGATGGACTTGTGTTAAACGACATCTTTTAAAAATTCCACATGTTGGCACAGTACACAGCCACAGCTGTTTTGAGGCTGTCATTTTTTTTAACAATTTGGTTTAAAACGGTTTCGCTCCTGCCGTTATTTGCAGGTGACGCATATGATATTATATAGTCATCGTTTTTCACGATGACATGAACGCAGGGCGGGATCTATGCCTCTCTCTCATAACTCTTGAATAAGCTTCTCTTCGGCGTGGGTATATATGGTAATAATTCCTAGCGAAGCGCTATTCGGACTATGCTGGCTCCACCCACTGCGTTAAGCGCCTGTGAGATATTATATCGCAATACGGAGTTTTACGTTTCAAGATCTATACCTTAAAATGGATGGAATTGTGTTACCGATATCTTTTAAAAATTCCACATGTTGGCACAGTACACAGCCACAGCTCTTTTGAGGCTGTCACTATTTTTAACAATTTGGTTTACAACGGATTCGCTCCTGCCATTATTTGCAGATGACCCATATGATATTATATAGTCATCGTTTTTTAACAATGACATGAACGCAGGCGGGATCTATGCCTCTCTCTCATAACTCTAGAATAAGCTTCTCTTCGGCGTGGGTATATATGGTAATAATTCCTAGCGAAGCGCTATTCGGACTATGCTGGCTCCACCCACTGCGTTAAGCGCCTGTGAGATATTATAGCGCAATACGGAGTTTTACGTTTCAAGATCTATACCTTAAAATGGATGGAATTGTGTTAACCGATATCTTTTTAAAATTCCACATGTTGGCACAGTACACAGCCACAGCTGTTTTGAGGCTGTCACTATTTTTAACAATTTGGTTTACAACGGTTTCGCTCCTGCCGTTATTTGCAGATGACCCATATGATATTATATAGTCATCGTTTTTTAACAATGACATGAACGCAGGCGGGATCTATGCCTCTCTCTCATAACTCTAGAATAAGCTTCTCTTAGGCGTTGGTATATATGGTTATAATTCCTAGCGAAGCGTTATTCCGACTAGGCTGGCTCCATCTACTGCGTTAAGCGCCTGTGAGATATTATATCGCAATACGGAGTTTTACGTTTCAAGATCGATACCTTAAAACGGATGGACTTTTGTTAACCGATATCTTTAAAAAATTCCACATGTTGGCACAGTACACAGCTACAGCTGTCTTGAAGCTGTCACTATTTTTAACAATTTCGTTGAAAACGGTTTTGCTTCTGACTTTATTTGCAGGTGACGCATATGATATTATATAGTCATCGTTTTTTAACAATGACATGAACGCAGGCGGGATCTATGCCTCTCTCTCATAACTCTAGAATAAGCTTCTCTTCGGCGTTGGTATATATGGTAATAATTCCTAGCGAAGCGCTTTACCGACTAGGCTGGCTCCATCCACTGCGTTAAGCGCCTGTGAGATATTATATCGCAATACGGAAATTTACGTTTCAAGATCGATACCTTAAAACGGATGGACTTTTGGTAACCGATATCTTTAAAAAATTCCACATGTTGGCACAGTACACAGCCACAGCTCTTTTGAGGCTGTCACTATTTTTAACAATTTGGTTTACAACGGTTTCGCTCCTGCCGTTATTTGCAGATGACCCATATGATATTATATAGTCATCGTTTTTTAACAATGACATGAACGCAGGCGGGATCTATGCCTCTCTCTCATAACTCTAGAATAAGCTTCTCTTAGGCGTTGGTATATATGGTTATAATTCCTAGCGAAGCGTTATTCCGACTAGGCTGGCTCCATCTACTGCGTTAAGCGCCTGTGAGATATTATATCGCAATACGGAGTTTTACGTTTCAAGATCGATACCTTAAAACGGATGGACTTTTGTTAACCGATATCTTTTAAAAATTCCACAAGTTGGCACAGTACACAGCCACAGCTGTCTTGAAGCTGTCACTATTTTTAACAATTTCGTTGAAAACGGTTTTGCTTCTGACTTTATTTGCAGGTGACGCATATGATATTATATAGTCATCGTTTTTTAACAATGACATGAACGCAGGCGGGATCTATGCCTCTGGCTCATAACTCTTGAATAAGCTTCTCTTCGGCGTGGGTATATATAGTAATAATTCCTAGCGAAGCGCTATTCTGACTAGACTGGCTCCATCCACTGCGTTAAGCGCCTGTGAGATATTATATCGCAATACGAAGTTTTACGTTTCAAGATCTATACATTAAAATGGATGGACTTCTGTTAACCGATATCTTTTAAAAATTCCACATGTTGGAACAGTACACAGCCACAGCTGTTTTGAGGCTGTCACTATTTTTAACAATTTGGTTTACAGCGGTTTCGCTCCTGCCGTTATTTGCAGATGACCCATATGATATCATATAGTCATCGTTTTTTAACAATGACATGAACGCAGGCGGGATCTATGCCTCTCTCTCATAACTCTAGAATAAGCTTCTCTTCGGCGTTGGTATATATGGTAATAATTCCTAGCGAAGCGCTATACCGACTAGGCTGGCTCCATCCACTGCGTTAAGCGCCTGTGAGATATTATATCGCAATACGGAGTTTTACGTTTCAAGATCTATACCTTAAAATGGATGGACTTGTGTTAAACGACATCTTTTAAAAATTCCACATGTTGGCACAGTACACAGCCACAGCTGTTTTGAGGCTGTCACCATTTTTTAACAATTTGGTTTAAACGGTTTCGCTCCTGCCGTTATTTGCAGGTGACGCATATGATATTATATAGTCATCGTTTTTCACGATGACATGAACGCAGGGCGGGATCTATGCCTCTCTCTCATAACTCTTGAATAAGCTTCTCTTCGGCGTGGGTATATATGGTAATAATTCCTAGCGAAGCGCTATTCGGACTATGCTGGCTCCACCCACTGCGTTAAGCGCCTGTGAGATATTATATCGCAATACGGAGTTTTACGTTTCAAGATCGATACCTTAAAATGGATGGACTTTTGTTAACCGATATCTTTAAAAAATTCCACATGTTGGCACAGTACACAGCTACAGCTGTCTTGAAGCTGTCACTATTTTTAACAATTTCGTTGAAGACGGTTTTGCTTCTGACTTTATTTGCAGGTGACGCATATGATATTATATAGTCATCGTTTTTTAACAATGACATGAACGCAGGCGGGATCTATGCCTCTCTCTCATAACTCTAGAATAAGCTTCTCTTCGGCGTTGGTATATATGGTAATAATTCCTAGCGAAGCGCTATACCGACTAGGCTGGCTCCATCCACTGCGTTAAGCGCCTGTGAGATATTATATCGCAATACGGAGTTTTACGTTTCAAGATCTATACCTTAAAATGGATGGAATTGTGTTAACCGATATCTTTTAAAAATTGCACATGTTGGCACAGTACACAGCCACAGCTGTTTTGAGGCTGTCACTATTTTTAACAATTTGGTTTACAACGGTTTCGCTCCTGTCGTTATTTGCAGATGACCCATATGATATTATATAGTCATTTTTTTTTAACAATGACATGAACGCAGGCGGGATCTATGCCTCTCTCTCATAACTCTCGAATAAGCTTCTCTTCGGTGTGGGTATATATGGTAATAATTCCTAGCGAAGCGCTATTTGGACTATGCTGGCTCCACCCACTGCGTTAAGCGCCTGTGAGATATTATATCGCAATACGGAGTTTTACGTTTCAAGATCGATACCTTAAAACGGATGGACTTTTGTTAACCGATATCTTTAAAAAATTCCACATGTTGGCACAGTACACAGCCACAGCTGTCTTGAAGCTGTCACTATTTTTAACAATTTCGTTGAAAACGGTTTTGCTTCTGACTTTATTTGCAGGTGACGCATATGATATTATATAGTCATCGTTTTTTAACAATGACATGAACGCAGGCGGGATCTATGCCTCTGTCTCATAACTCTAGAATAAGCTTCTCTTCGGCGTTGGTATATATGGTAATAATTCCTAGCGAAGCGCTATACCGACTAGGCTGGCTCCATCCACTGCGTTAAGCGCCTGTGAGATATTATATCGCAATACGGAGATTTACGTTTCAAGATCTATACCTTAAAATGGATGGAATTGTGTTAACCGATATCTTTTAAAAATTCCACATGTTGGCACAGTACACAGCCACAGCTGTTTTGAGGCTGTCACTATTTTTAACAATTTGGTTTACAACGGTTTCGCTCCTGCCGTTATTTGCAGATGACCCATATGATATTATATAGTCATCGTTTTTTAACAATGACATGAACGCAGGCGGGATCTATGCCTCTCTCTCATAACTCTCGAATAAGCTTCTCTTCGGCGTGGGTATATATGGTAATAATTCCTAGCGAAGCGCTATTTGGACTATGCTGGCTCCACCCACTGCGTTAAGCGCCTGTGAGATATTATATCGCAATACGGAGTTTTTCGTTTCAAGATATATACCTTAAAATGGATGGACTTGTGTTAACCGACATCTTTTAAAAATTCCACATGTTGGCACACTACACAGCCACAGCTGTTTTGAGGCTGTCGATATTTTTAACAATTTGGTTTAAAACGGTTTCGCTCCTGCCGTTATTTGCAGGTGACGCATATGATATTATATAGTCATCGTTTTTCACGATGACATGAACGCAGGGCGGGATCTATGCCTCTCTCTCATAACTCTAGAATAAGCTTCTCTTCGGCGTGGGTATATATGGTAATAATTCCTAGCGAAGCGCTATTCTGACTAGACTGGCTCCATCCACTGCGTTAAGCGCCTGTGAGATATTATATCGCAATACGAAGTTTTACGTTTCAAGATCTATACCTTAAAATGGATGGACTTCTGTTAACCGATATCTTTTAAAAATTCCACATGTTGACACAGTACACAGCCACAGCTGTTTTGAGGCTGTCACTATTTTTAACAATTTGGTTTACAGCGGTTTCGCTCCTGCCGTTATTTGCAGATGACCCATATGATATCATATAGTCATCGTTTTTTAACAATGACATGAACGCAGGCGGGATCTATGCTTCTCTCTCATAACTCTAGAATAAGCTTCTCTTCGGCGTTGGTATATATGGTAATAATTCCTAGCGAAGCGCTATACCGACTAGGCTGGCTCCATCCACTGCGTTAAGCGCCTGTGAGATATTATATCGCAATACGGAGTTTAACGTTTCAAGATCTATACCTTAAAATGGATGGAATTGTGTTAACCGATATCTTTTAAAAATTCCACATGTTGGCACAGTACACAGCCACAGCTGTTTTGAGGCTGTCACTATTTTTAACAATTTGGTTTACAACGGTTTCGCTCCTGCCGTTATTTGCAGGTGACGCATATGATATTATATAGTCATCGTTTTTCACGATGACATGAACGCAGGGCGGGATCTATGCCTCTCTCTCATAACTCTTGAATAAGCTTCTCTTCGGCGTGGGTATATATGGTAATAATTCCTAGCGAAGCGCTATTCGGACTAGGCTGGCTCCAACCACTGCGTTAAGCGCCTGTGAGATATTATATCGCAATACGGAGTTTTACGTTTCAAGATCTATACCTTAAAATGGATGGAATTGTGTTACCGATATCTTTTAAAAATTCCACATGTTGGCACAGTACACAGCCACAGCTCTTTTGAGGCTGTCACTATTTTTAACAATTTGGTTTACAACGGATTCGCTCCTGCCGTTATTTGCAGATGACCCATATGATATTATATAGTCATCGTTTTTTAACAATGACGTGAACGCAGGCGGGATCTATGCCTCTCTCTCATAACTCTAGAATAAACTTCTCTTCGGCGTGGGTATATATGGTAATAATTCCTAGCGAAGCGCTATTCGGACTATGCTGGCTCCACCCACTGCGTTAAGCGCCTGTGAGATATTATATCGCAATACGGAGTTTTACGTTTCAAGATCTATACCTTAAAATGGATGGAATTGTGTTAACCGATATCTTTTAAAAATTCCACATGTTGGCACAGTACACAGCCACAGCTGTTTTGAGGCTGTCACTATTTCTAACAATTTGGTTTACAACGGTTTCGCTCCTGCCGTTATTTGCAGATGACCCATATGATATTATATAGTCATCGTTTTTTAACAATGACATGAACGCAGGCGGGATCTATGCCTCTCTCTCATAACTCTAGAATAAGCTTCTCTTAGGCGTTGGTATATATGGTTATAATCCCTAGCGAAGCGTTATTCCGACAAGGCTGGCTCCAACTAATGCGTTAAGCGCCTGTGAGATATTATATCGCAATACGGAGTTTTACGTTTCAAGATCGATACCTTAAAACGGATGGACTTTTGGTAACCGATATCTTTAAAAAATTCCACATGTTGGCACAGTACACAGCCACAGCTGTTTTGAGGCTGTCACTATTTTTAACAATTTGGTTTAAAACGGTTTCGCTCCTGCCGTTATTTGCAGGTGACGCATATGATATTATATAGTCATCGTTTTTTAACAATGACATGAACGCAGGCGGGATCTATGCCTCTCCCTCATAACTCTAGAATAAGCTTCTCTTCGGCGTGGGTATATATGGTAATAATTCCAAGCGAAGCGCTATTCGGACTATGCTGGCTCCACCCAATGCGTTAAGCGCCTGTGAGATATTATATCGCAATACGGAGTTTTACGTTTCAAGATCTATACCTTAAAATGGATGGAATTGTGTTAACCGATATCTTTTAAAAATTCCACATGTTGGCACAGTACACAGCCACAGCTGTTTTGAGGCTGTCACTATTTTTAACAATTTGGTTTACAACGGTTTCGCTCCTGCCGTTATTTGCAGATGACCCATATGATATTATATAGTCATCGTTTTTTAACAATGACATGAACGCAGGCGGGATCTATGCCTCTCTCTCATAACTCTAGAATAAGCTTCTCTTAGGCGTTGGTATATATGGTTATAATTCCTAGCGAAGCGTTATTCCGACTAGGCTGGCTCCATCTACTGCGTTAAGCGCCTGTGAGATATTATATCGCAATACGGAGTTTTACGTTTCAAGATCGATACCTTAAAACGGATGGACTTTTGTTAACCGATATCTTTAAAAAATTCCACATGTTGGCACAGTACACAGCTACAGCTGTCTTCAAGCTGTCACTATTTTTAACAATTTCGTTGAAAACGGTTTTGCTTCTGACTTTATTTGCAGGTGACGCATATGATATTATATAGTCATCGTTTTTTAACAATGACATGAACGCAGGCGGGATCTATGCCTCTGGCTCATAACTCTTGAATAAGCTTCTCTTCGGCGTGGGTATATATAGTAATAATTCCTAGCGAAGCGCTATTCTGACTAGACTGGCTCCATCCACTGCGTTAAGCGCCTGTGAGATATTATATCGCAATACGAAGTTTTACGTTTCAAGATCTATACATTAAAATGGATGGACTTCTGTTAACCGATATCTTTTAAAAATTCCACATGTTGGAACAGTACACAGCCACAGCTGTTTTGAGGCTGTCACTATTTTTAACAATTTGGTTTACAGCGGTTTCGCTCCTGCCGTTATTTGCAGATGACCCATATGATATCATATAGTCATCGTTTTTTAACAATGACATGAACGCAGGCGGGATCTATGCCTCTCTCTCATAACTCTAGAATAAGCTTCTCTTCGGCGTTGGTATATATGGTAATAATTCCTAGCGAAGCGCTATACCGACTAGGCTGGCTCCATCCACTGCGTTAAGCGCCTGTGAGATATTATATCGCAATACGGAGTTTTACGTTTCAAGATCTATACCTTAAAATGGATGGACTTGTGTTAAACGACATCTTTTAAAAATTCCACATGTTGGCACAGTACACAGCCACAGCTGTTTTGAGGCTGTCACTATTTTTAACAATTTGGTTTAAACGGTTTCGCTCCTGCCGTTATTTGCAGGTGACGCATATGATATTATATAGTCATCGTTTTTCACGATGACATGAACGCAGGGCGGGATCTATGCCTCTCTCTCATAACTCTTGAATAAGCTTCTCTTCGGCGTGGGTATATATGGTAATAATTCCTAGCGAAGCGCTATTCGGACTATGCTGGCTCCACCCACTGCGTTAAGCGCCTGTGAGATATTATATCGCAATACGGAGTTTTACGTTTCAAGATCTATACCTTAAAATGGATGGACTTCTGTTAACCGATATCTTTTAAAAATTCCACATGTTGGCACAGTACACAGCCACAGCTCTTTTGAGGCTGTCACTATTTTTAACAATTTGGTTTACAACGGATTCGCTCCTGGCGTTATTTGCAGATGACCCATATGATATTATATAGTCATCGTTTTTTAACAATGACATGAACGCAGGCGGGATCTATGCCTCTCTCTCATAACTCTAGAATAAGCTTCTCTTCGGCGTGGGTATATATGGTAATAATTCCGAGCGAAGCGCTATTTGGACTATGCTGGCTCCACCCACTGCGTTAAGCGCCTGTGAGATATTATATCGCAATACGAAGTTTTACGTTTCAAGATCTATACCTTAAAATGGATGGAATTGTGTTAACCGATATCTTTTAAAAATTCCACATGTTGGCACAGTACACAGCCACAGCTGTTTTGAGGCTGTCACTATTTTTAACAATTTGGTTTACAACGGTTTCGCTCCTGCCGTTATTTGCAGCTGACCCATATGATATTATATAGTCATCGTTTTTTAACAATGACATGAACGCAGGCGGGATCTATGCCTCTCTCTCATAACTCTAGAATAAGCTTCTCTTAGGCGTTGGTATATATGGTTATAATTCCTAGCGAAGCGTTATTCCGACTAGGCTGGCTCCATCTACTGCGTTAAGCGCCTGTGAGATATTATATCGCAATACGGAGTTTTACGTTTCAAGATCGATACCTTAAAACGGATGGACTTTTGTTAACCGATATCTTTAAAAAATTCCACATGTTGGCACAGTACACAGCTACAGCTGTCTTGAAGCTGTCACTATTTTTAACAATTTCGTTGAAAACGGTTTTGCTTCTGACTTTATTTGCAGGTGACGCTTATGATATTATATAGTCATCGTTTTTAAACAATGACATGAACGCAGGCGGGATCTATGCCTCTCTCTCATAACTCTAGAATAAGCTTCTCTTCGGCGTTGGTATATATGGTAATAATTCCTAGCGAAGCGCTATACCGACTAGGCTGGCTCCATCCACTGCGTTAAGCGCCTGTGAGATATTATATCGCAATACGGAGTTTTACGTTTCAAGATCTATACCTTAAAATGGATGGAATTGTGTTAACCGATATCTTTTAAAAATTCCACATGTTGGCACAGTACACAGCCACAGCTGTTTTGAGGCTGTCACTATTTTTAACAATTTGGTTTACAACGGTTTCGCTCCTGCCGTTATTTGCAGATGACCCATATGATATTATATAGTCATCGTTTTTTAACAATGACATGAACGCAGGCGGGATCTATGCCGCTCTCTCATAACTCTCGAATAAGCTTCTCTTCGGCGTGGGTATATATGGTAATAATTCCTAGCGAAGCGCTATTTGGACTATGCTGGCTCCACCCACTGCGTTATGCGCCTGTGAGATATTATATCGCAATACGGAGTTTCACGTTTCAAGATCTATACCTTAAAATGGATGGACTTGTGTTAACCGACATCTTTTAAAAATTCCACATGTTGGCACAGTACACAGCCACAGCTGTTTTGAGGCTGTCGATATTTTTAACAATTTGGTTTAAAACGGTTTCGCTCCTGCCGTTATTTGCAGGTGATGCATATGATATTATATAGCCATCGTTTTTCACGATGACATGAACGCAGGGCGGGATCTATGCCTCTCTCTCATAACTCTAGAATAAGCTTCTCTTCGGCGTGGGTATATATGGTAATAATTCCTAGCGAAGCGCTATTCTGACTAGACTGGCTCCATCCACTGCGTTAAGCGCCTGTGAGATATTATATCGCAATACGAAGTTTTACGTTTCAAGATCTATACCTTAAAATGGATGGACTTCTGTTAACCGATAGCTTTTAAAAATTCCACATGTTGGCACAGTACACAGCCACAGCTGTTTTGAGGCTGTCACTATTTTTAACAATTTGGTTTACAACGGTTTCGCTCCTGCCGTTTTTTGCAGATGACCCATATGATATTATATAGTCATCGTTTTTTAACAATGACATGAACGCAGGCGGGATCTATGCCTCTCTCTCATAACTCTAGAATAAGCTTCTCTTCGGCGTTGGTATATATGGAAATAATTCCTAGCGAAGCGCTATACCGACTAGGCTGGCTCCATCCACTGCGTAAAGCGCCTGTGAGATATTATATCGCAACACGGAGTTTTACGTTTCAAGATCTAAACCTTAAAATGGATGGAATTGTGTTACCGATATCTTTTAAAAATTCCACATGTTGGTACAGTACACAGCCAAAGCTCTTTTGAGGCTGTCACTATTTTTAACAATTTGGTTTAAAACGGTTTCGCTCCTGCCGTTATTTGCAGGTGACGCATATGATATTATATAGTCATCGTTTTTCACGATGACATGAACGCAGGGCGGGATCTATGCCTCTCTCTCATAACTCTAGAATAAGCTTCTCTTCGGCGTGGGTTTATATAGTAATAATTCCTATCGAAGCGCTATTCTGACTAGACTGGCTCCATCCACTGCGTTAAGCGCCTGTGAGATATTATATCGCAATACGAAGTTTTACGTTTCAAGATCTATACCTTAAAATGGATGGACTTCTGTTAACCGATATCTTTTAAAAATTCCATATGTTGGCACAGTACACAGCCACAGCTATTTTGAGGCTGTAACTATTTTTAACAATTTCATTTAAAACGCTTTCGCTCCTGCTGTTATTTGCAGGTGACGCATATGATATTATAAAGTCATCGTTTTTCACGATGACATGAACGCAGGCGGGATCTATGCCTCTCTCTCATAACTCTAGGATAACATAACTCTAGAATAAGCTTCTCTTTGGCGTCGGTATATATGGTAATAATTCCAAGCAAAGCGCTCATCGGACTAGGCTGGCTCCACACACTGCGTTAAGCACCTGTGAAATATTATATCGCAAAACGGCGTTTAACGTTTCAAGATCGATACCTTAAAACGGATGGAATTGTGTTAACCGATATCTTTTAAAAATTCCACATGTTGGCACAGTACACAGCCACAGCTGTTTTGAGGCTGTCACTATTTTTAACAATTTGGTTTACAACGGTTTCGCTCCTGCCGTTATTTGCAGATGACCCATATGATATTATATAGTCATCGTTTTTTAACAATGACATGAACGCAGGCGGGATCTATGCCTCTCTCTCATAACTCTAGAATAAGCTTCTCTTAGGCGTTGGTATATATGGTTATAATTCCTAGCGAAGCGTTATTCCGACTAGGCTGGCTCCATCTACTGCGTTAAGCGCCTGTGAGATATTATATCGCAATACGGAGTTTTACGTTTCAAGATCTATACCTTAAAATGGATGGAATTGTGTTAACCGATATCTTTTAAAAATTCCACATGTTGGCACAGTACACAGCCACAGCTGTTTTGAGGCTGTCACTATTTTTAACAATTTGGTTTACAACGGTTTCGCTCCTGCCGTTATTTGCAGATGACCCATATGATATTATATAGTCATCGTTTTTTAACAATGACATGAACGCAGGCGGGATCTATGCCTCTCTCTCATAACTCTAGAATAAGCTTCTCTTAGGCGTTGGTATATATGGTTATAATTCCTAGCGAAGCGTTATTCCGACTAGGCTGGCTCCATCTACTGCGTTAAGCGCCTGTGAGATATTATATCGCAATACGGAGTTTTACGTTTCAAGATCGATACCTTAAAACGGATGGACTTTTGTTAACCGATATCTTTAAAAAATTCCACATGTTGGCACAGTACACAGCTACAGCTGTCTTGAAGCTGTCACTATTTTTAACAATTTCGTTGAAAACGGTTTTGCTTCTGACTTTATTTGCAGGTGACGCTTATGATATTATATAGTCATCGTTTTTAAACAATGACATGAACGCAGGCGGGATCTATGCCTCTCTCTCATAACTCTAGAATAAGCTTCTCTTCGGCGTTGGTATATATGGTAATAATTCCTAGCGAAGCGCTATACCGACTAGGCTGGCTCCATCCACTGCGTTAAGCGCCTGTGAGATATTATATCGCAATACGGAGTTTTACGTTTCAAGATCTATACCTTAAAATGGATGGAATTGTGTTAACCGATATCTTTTAAAAATTCCACATGTTGGCACAGTACACAGCCACAGCTGTTTTGAGGCTGTCACTATTTTTAACAATTTGGTTTACAACGGTTTCGCTCCTGCCGTTATTTGCAGATGACCCATATGATATTATATAGTCATCGTTTTTTAACAATGACATGAACGCAGGCGGGATCTATGCCGCTCTCTCATAACTCTCGAATAAGCTTCTCTTCGGCGTGGGTATATATGGTAATAATTCCTAGCGAAGCGCTATTTGGACTATGCTGGCTCCACCCACTGCGTTATGCGCCTGTGAGATATTATATCGCAATACGGAGTTTCACGTTTCAAGATCTATACCTTAAAATGGATGGACTTGTGTTAACCGACATCTTTTAAAAATTCCACATGTTGGCACAGTACACAGCCACAGCTGTTTTGAGGCTGTCGATATTTTTAACAATTTGGTTTAAAACGGTTTCGCTCCTGCCGTTATTTGCAGGTGATGCATATGATATTATATAGCCATCGTTTTTCACGATGACATGAACGCAGGGCGGGATCTATGCCTCTCTCTCATAACTCTAGAATAAGCTTCTCTTCGGCGTGGGTATATATAGTAATAATTCCTAGCGAAGCGCTATTCTGACTAGACTGGCTCCATCCACTGCGTTAAGCGCCTGTGAGATATTATATCGCAATACGAAGTTTTACGTTTCAAGATCTATACCTTAAAATGGATGGACTTCTGTTAACCGATAGCTTTTAAAAATTCCACATGTTGGCACAGTACACAGCCACAGCTGTTTTGAGGCTGTCACTATTTTTAACAATTTGGTTTACAACGGTTTCGCTCCTGCCGTTATTTGCAGATGACCCATATGATATTATATAGTCATCGTTTTTTAACAATGACATGAACGCAGGCGGGATCTATGCCTCTCTCTCATAACTCTAGAATAAGCTTCTCTTCGGCGTTGGTATATATGGTAATAATTCCTAGCGAAGCGCTATACCGACTAGGCTGGCTCCATCCACTGCGTAAAGCGCCTGTGAGATATTATATCGCAACACGGAGTTTTACGTTTCAAGATCTAAACCTTAAAATGGATGGAATTGTGTTACCGATATCTTTTAAAAATTCCACATGTTGGCACAGTACACAGCCACAGCTCTTTTGAGGCTGTCACTATTTTTAACAATTTGGTTTAAAACGGTTTCGCTCCTGCCGTTATTTGCAGGTGACGCATATGATATTATATAGTCATCGTTTTTCACGATGACATGAACGCAGGGCGGGATCTATGCCTCTCTCTCATAACTCTAGAATAAGCTTCTCTTCGGCGTGGGTTTATATAGTAATAATTCCTAGCGAAGCGCTATTCTGACTAGACTGGCTCCATCCACTGCGTTAAGCGCCTGTGAGATATTATATCGCAATACGAAGTTTTACGTTTCAAGATCTATACCTTAAAATGGATGGACTTCTGTTAACCGATATCTTTTAAAAATTCCACATGTTGGCACAGTACACAGCCACAGCTATTTTGAGGCTGTAACTATTTTTAACAATTTCATTTAAAACGCTTTCGCTCCTGCTGTTATTTGCAGGTGACGCATATGATATTATAATGTCATCGTTTTTCACGATGACATGAACGCAGGCGGGATCTATGCCTCTCTCTCATAACTCTAGGATAACATAACTCTAGAATAAGCTTCTCTTTGGCGTCGGTATATATGGTAATAATTCCAAGCAAAGCGCTCATCGGACTAGGCTGGCTCCACACACTGCGTTAAGCACCTGTGAAATATTATATCGCAAAACGGCGTTTAACGTTTCAAGATCGATACCTTAAAACGGATGGAATTGTGTTAACCGATATCTTTTAAAAATTCCACATGTTGGCACAGTACACAGCCACAGCTGTTTTGAGGCTGTCACTATTTTTAACAATTTGGTTTACAACGGTTTCGCTCCTGCCGTTATTTGCAGATGACCCATATGATATTATATAGTCATCGTTTTTTAACAATGACATGAACGCAGGCGGGATCTATGCCTCTCTCTCATAACTCTAGAATAAGCTTCTCTTAGGCGTTGGTATATATGGTTATAATTCCTAGCGAAGCGTTATTCCGACTAGGCTGGCTCCATCTACTGCGTTAAGCGCCTGTGAGATATTATATCGCAATACGGAGTTTTACGTTTCAAGATCTATACCTTAAAATGGATGGAATTGTGTTAACCGATATCTTTTAAAAATTCCACATGTTGGCACAGTACACAGCCACAGCTGTTTTGAGGCTGTCACTATTTTTAACAATTTGGTTTACAACGGTTTCGCTCCTGCCGTTATTTGCAGATGACCCATATGATATTATATAGTCATCGTTTTTTAACAATGACATGAACGCAGGCGGGATCTATGCCTCTCCCTCATAACTCTAGAATAAGCTTCTCTTCGGCGTGGGTATATATGGTAATAATTCCTAGCGAAGCGCTATTCGGACTATGCTGGCTCCACCCAATGCGTTAAGCGCCTGTGAGATATTATATCGCAATACGGAGTTTTACGTTTCAAGATCTATACCTTAAAATGGATGGAATTGTGTTAACCGATATCTTTTAAAAATTCCACATGTTGGCACAGTACACAGCCACAGCTGTTTTGAGGCTGTCACTATTTTTAACAATTTGGTTTACAACGGTTTCGCTCCTGCCGTTATTTGCAGATGACCCATATGATATTATATAGTCATCGTTTTTTAACAATGACATGAACGCAGGCGGGATCTATGCCTCTCTCTCATAACTCTAGAATAAGCTTCTCTTAGGCGTTGGTATATATGGTTATAATTCCTAGCGAAGCGTTATTACGACTAGGCTGGCTCCATCTACTGCGTTAAGCGCCTGTGAGATATTATATCGCAATACGGAGTTTTACGTTTCAAGATCGATACCTTAAAACGGATGGACTTTTGTTAACCGATATCTTTCAAAAATTCCACATGTTGGCACAGTACACAGCCACAGCTGTCTTGAAGCTGTCACTATTTTTAACAATTTCGTTGAAAACGGTTTTGCTTCTGACTTTATTTGCAGGTGACGCATATGATATTATATAGTCATCGTTTTTTAACAATGACATGAACGCAGGCGGGATCTATGCCTCTCTCTCATAACTCTAGAATAAGCTTCTCTTCGGCTTTTGTATATATGGTAATAATTCCTAGCGAAGCGCTATACCGACTAGGCTGGCTCCATCCACTGCGTTAAGCGCCTGTGAGATATTATATCGCAATACGGAGTTTTACGTTTCAAGATCTATACCTTAAAATGGATGGAATTGTGTTAACCGATATCTTTTAAAAATTCCACATGTTGGCACAGTACACAGCCACAGCTGTTTTGAGACTGTCACTATTTTTAACAATTTGGTTTACAACGGTTTCGCTCCTGCCGTTATTTGCAGATGACCCATATGATATTATATAGTCATCGTTTTGTAACAATGACATGAACGCAGGCGGGATCTATGCCTCTCTCTCATAACTCTAGAATAAGCTTCTCTTCGGCGTTGGTATATATGGTAATAATTCCTAGCGAAGCGCTATACCGACTAGGCTGGCTCCATCCACTGCGTTAAGCGCCTGTGAGATATTATATCGCAATACGGAGTTTTACGTTTCAAGATCTATACCTTAAAATGGATGGACTTGTGTTAACCGACATCTTTTAAAAATTCCACATGTTGGCACAGTACACAGCCACAGCTGTTTTGAGGCTGTCACTATTTTTAACAATTTGGTTTAAAACGGTTTCGCTCCTGCCGTTATTTGCAGGTGACGCATATGATATTATATAGTCATCGTTTTTCACGATGACATGAACGCAGGGAGGGATCTATGCCTCTCTCTCATAACTCTAGAATAAGCTTCTCTTCGGCGTGGGTATATATAGTAATAATTCCTAGCGAAGCGCTATTCTGTCTAGACTGGCTCCATCCACTGCGCTTAGCGCCTGTGAGATATTATATCGCAATACGAAGTTTTACGTTTCAAGATCTATACCTTAAAATGGATGGACTTCTGTTAACCGATATCTTTAAAAAATTCCACATGTTGGCACAGTACACAGCCACAGCTGTTTTGAGGCTGTCACTATTTTTAACAATTTGGTTTACAACGGTTTCGCTCCTGCCGTTATTTGCAGATGACCCATATGATATTATATAGTCATCGTTTTTTAACAATGACATGAACGCAGGTGGGATCTATGCCTCTCTCTCATAACTCTAGAATAAGCTTCTCTTCGGCGTTGGTATATATGGTAATAATTCCTAGCGAAGCGCTATACCGACTAGGTTGGCTCCATCCACTGCGTTAAGCGCCTGTGAGATATTATATCGCAATACGGAGTTTTACGTTTCAAGATCTATACCTTAAAATGGATGGACTTGTGTTAACCGACATCTTTTAAAAATTCCACATGTTGGCACAGTACACAGCCACAGCTGTTTTGAGGCTGTCACTATTTATAACAATTTGGTTTAAAACGGTTTCGCTCCTGCCGTTATTTGCAGGTGACGCATATGATATTATATAGTCATCGTTTTTCACGATGACATGAACGCAGGGCGGGATCTATGCCTCTCTCTCATAACTCTAGAATAAGCTTCTCTTCGGCGTGGGTATATATAGTAATAATTCCTAGCGAAGCGCTATTCTGACTAGACTGGCTCCATCCACTGCGTTAAGCGCCTGTGAGATATTATATCGCAATACGAAGTTTTACGTTTCAAGATCTATACCTTAAAATGGATGGACTTCTGTTAACCGATATCTTTTAAAAATTCCTCATGTTGGCACAGTACACAGCCACAGCTATTTTGAGGCTGTAACTATTTTTAACAATTTCATTTAAAACGGTTTCGCTCCTGCAGTTATTTGCAGGTGACGCATATGATATTATAAAGTCATCGTTTTTCACGATGACATGAACGCAGGCGGGATCTATGCCTCTCTCTCATAACTCTAGGATAACATAACTCTAGAATAAGCTTCTCTTTGGCGTCGGTATATATGGTTATAATTCCAAGCAAAGCGCTCATCGGACTAGGCTGGCTCCACACACTGCGTTAAGCACCTGTGAAATATTATATCGCAAAACGGCGTTTAACGTTTCAAGATCGATACCTTAAAACGGATGGACTTTTGTTAACCGATATCTTTAAAAAATTTCACATGTCGGCACAGAACACAGCCACAGCTGTTTTGAGGCTGTCACTATTTTTAACAATTTCGTTGAAAATGGTTTTGCTACTGACTTTATTTGCAGGTGACGCATATGATATTATATAGTCATCGTTTTTCACGATGACATGAACGCAGGCGGGATCTATGCCTCTCTCTCATAAATCTAGAATAAGCTTCTCTTCGGCGCGGGTATATATGGTAATAATTCCTAGCGAAGCGCTATTCGGACTATGCTGGCTCCACCCACTGCGTTAAGCGCCTGTGAGATATTATATCGCAATACGGAGTTTTACGTTTCAAGATCGATACCTTAAAACGGATGGACTTTTGTTTACCGATATCTTTAAAAAATTCCACATGTTGGCACAGTACACAGCCACAGCTGTCTTGAAGCTGTCACTATTTTTAACAATTTCGTTGAAAACGGTTTTGCTTCTGACTTTATTTGCAGGTGACGCATATGATATTATATAGTCATCGTTTTTTAACAATAACATGAACGCAGGCGGGATCTATGCCTCTCTCTCATAACTCTAGAATAAGCTTCTCTTCGGCGTTGGTATATATGGTAATAATTCCTAGCGAAGCGCTATACCGACTAGGCTGGCTCCATCCACTGCGTTAAGCGCCTGTGAGATATTATATCGCAATACGGAGTTTTACGTTTCAAGATCTATACCTTAAAATGGATGGAATTGTGTTAACCGATATCTTTTAAAAATTCCACATGTTGGCACAGTACACAGCCACAGCTGTTTTGAGGCTGTCACTATTTTTAACAATTTGGTTTACAACGGTTTCGCTCCTGCCGTTATTTGCAGATGACCCATATGATATTATATAGTCATCGTTTTTTAACAATGACATGAACGCAGGCGGGATCTATGCCTCTCTCTCATAACTCTCGAATAAGCTTCTCTTCGGTGTGGGTATATATGGTAATAATTCCTAGCGAAGCGCTATTTGGACTATGCTGGCTCCACCCACTGCGTTAAGCGCCTGTGAGATATTATATCGCAATACGGAGTTTTACGTTTCAAGATCGATACCTTAAAACGGATGGACTTTTGTTAACCGATATCTATTAAAAATTCCACAAGTTGGCACAGTACACAGCCACAGCTGTTTTGAGGCTGTCGATATTTTTAACAATTTGGTTTAAAACGGTTTCGCTCCTGCCGTTATTTGCAGGTGACGCATATGATATTATATAGTCATTGTTTTTCACGATGACATGAACGCAGGGCGGGATCTATGCCTCTCTCTCATAACTCTAGAATAAGCTTCTCTTCGGCGTGGGTATATATAGTAATAATTCCTAGCGAAGCGCTATTCTGACTAGACTGGCTCCATCCACTGCGTTAAGCGCCTGTGAGATATTATATCGCAATACGAAGTTTTACGTTTCAAGATCTATACCTTAAAATGGATGGACTTCAGTTAACCGATATCTTTTAAAAATTCCACATGTTGACACAGTACACAGCCACAGCTGTTTTGAGGCTGTCACTATTTTTAACAATTTCATTTAAAACGGTTTCGCTCCTGCTGTTATTTGCAGGTGACGCATATGATATTATAAAGTCATCGTTTTTCACGATGACATGAACGCAGGCGGGACCTATGCTTCTCTCTCATAAATCTAGGATAACATAACTCTAGAATAAGCTTCTCTTTGGTGTCGGTATATATGGTAATAATACCAAGCAAAGCGCTCATCGGACTAGGCTGGCTCCACACACTGCGTTAAGCACCTGTGAAATATTATATCGCAAAACGGCGTTTTACGTTTGTAGATCGATACCTTAAAACGGATGGACTGTTGTTAACCGATACCTTTAAAAAATTTCACATGTCGGCACAGAACACAGCCACAGCTGTTTTGAGGCTGTCACTATTTTTAACAATTTGGTTTACAACGGTTTCGCTCCTACCGTTATTTGCAGATGACCCATATGATATTATATAGTCATCGTTTTTTAACAATGACATGAACGCAGGCGGGATCTATGCCTCTCTCTCATAACTCTAGAATAAGCTTCTCTTCGGCGTGGGTATATATAGTAATAATTCCTAGCGAACCGCTATTCTGACTAGACTGGCTCCATCCACTGCGTTAAGCGCCTGTGAGATATATTATCGCAATATGAAGTTTTACGTTTCAAGATCGATACCTTAAAATGGATGGACTTCTGTTAACCGATATCTTTTAAAAATTCCACATGTTGGCACAGTACACAGCCACAGCTGTTTTGAGGCTGTCACTATTTTTAACAATTTGGTTTAAAACGGTTTCGCTCCTGCCGTTATTTGCAGGTGACGCATATGATATTATATAGTCATCGTTTTTCACGATGACATGAACGCAGGGCGGGATCTATGCCTCTCTCTCATAACTCTAGAATAAGCTTCTCTTCGGCGTGGGTATGTATAGTAATAATTCCTAGCGAAGCGCTATTCTGACTAGACTGGCTCCATCCACTGCGTTAAGCGCCTGTGAGATATTATATCGCAATACGAAGTTTTACGTTTCAAGATCTATACCTTAAAATGGATGGACTTCTGTTAACCGATATCTTTTAAAAATTCCACATGTTGACACAGTACACAGCCACAGCTGTTTTGAGGCTGTCACTATTTTTAACAATTTCATTTAAAACGGTTTCGCTCCTGCTGTTATTTGCAGGTGACGCATATGATATTATAAAGTCATCGTTTTTCACGATGACATGAACGCAGGCGGGACCTATGCTTCTCTCTCATAAATCTAGGATAACATAACTCTAGAATAAGCTTCTCTTTGGTGTCGGTATATATGGTAATAATTCCAAGCAAAGCGCTCATCGGACTAGGCTGGCTCCACACACTGCGTTAAGCACCTGTGAAATATTATATCGCAAAACGGCGTTTTACGTTTGTAGATCGATACCTTAAAACGGATGGACTGTTGTTAACCGATACCTTTAAAAAATTTCACATGTCGGCACAGAACACAGCCACAGCTGTTTTGAGGCTGTCACTATTTTTAACAATTTGGTTTACAACGGTTTCGCTCCTGCCGTTATTTGCAGATGACCCATATGATATTATATAGTCATCGTTTTTTAACAATGACATGAACGCAGGCGGGATCTATGCCTCTCTCTCATAACTCTAGAATAAGCTTCTCTTCGGCGTGGGTATATATAGTAATAATTCCTAGCGAAGCGCTATTCTGACTAGACTGGCTCCATCCACTGCGTTAAGCGCCTGTGAGATATATTATCGCAATATGAAGTTTTACGTTTCAAGATCTATACCTTAAAATGGATGGACTTCTGTTAACCGATATCTTTTAAAAATTCCACATGTTGGCACAGTACACAGCCACAGCTGTTTTGAGGCTGTCACTATTTTTAACAATTTGGTTTACAACGGTTTCGCTCCTGCCGTTATTTGCAGGTGACGCATATGATATTATATAGTCATCGTTTTTCACGATGACATGAACGCAGGGCGGGATCTATGCCTCTCTCTCATAACTCTAGAATAAGCTTCTCTTCGGCGTGGGTATATATAGTAATAATTCCTAGCGAAGCGCTATTCTGACTAGACTGGCTCCATCCACTGCGTTAAGCGCCTGTGAGATATTATATCGCAATACGAAGTTTTACGTTTCAAGATCTATACCTTAAAATGGATGGACTTCTGTTAACCGATATCTTTTAAAAATTCCACATGTTGGCACAGTACACAGCCACAGCTATTTTGAGGCTGTAACAATTTTTAACAATTTCATTTAAAATGCTTTCGCTCCTGCTGTTATTTGCAGGTGACGCATATGATATTATAAAGTCATCGTTTTTCACGATGACATGAATGCAGGCGGGATCTATGCCTCTCTCTCATAACTCTAGGATAACATAACTCTAGAATAAGCTTCTCTTTGGCGTCGGTATATATGGTTATAATTCCAAGCAAAGCACTCATCGGACTATGCTGGCTCCACCCACTGCGTTAAGCACCTGTGAAATATTATACCGCAAAACGGCGTTTAACGTTTCAAGATCGATACCTTAAAACGGATGGACTTTTATTAACCTATATCTTTAAAAAAATTCACATGTCGGCACAGAACACAGCCGCAGCTGTTTGAGGCTGTCACTATTTTTAACAATTTCGTTGAAAATGGTTTTGCTACTGACTTTATTTGCAGGTGACGCATATGATATTATATAGTCATCGTTTTTCACGATGACATGAACGCAGGCGGGATCTATGCCTCTCTCTCATAACTCTAGAATAAGCTTCTCTTTGGCGTGGGTATATATGGTAATAATTCCTAGCGAAGCGCTATTCGGACTATGCTGGCTCCACCCACTGCGTTAAGCGCCTGTGAGATATTATATCGCAATACGGAGTTTTACGTTTCAAGATCTATACCTTAAAATGGATGGAATTGTGTTAACCGACATCTTTTAAAAATTCCACATGTTGGCACAGTACACAGCCACAGCTGTTTTGAGGCTGTCACTATTTTTAACAATTTGGTTTAAAACGGTTTCGCTCCTGCCGTTATTTGCAGGTGACGCATATGATATTATATAGTCATCGTTTTTCACGATGACATGAACGCAGGCCGGGATCTATGCCTCTCTCTCATAACTCTAGAATAAGCTTCTCTTCGGCGTGGGTATATATAGTAATAATTCCTAGCGAAGCGCTATTCTGACTAGACTGGCTCCATCCACCGCGTTAAGCGCCTGTGAGATATTATATCGCAATACGAAGTTTTACGTTTCAAGATCTATACCTTAAAATGGATGGACTTCTGTTAACCGATATCTTTTAAAAATTCCACATGTTGGCACAGTACACAGCCACAGCTATTTTGAGGCTGTAACTATTTTTAACAATTTCATTTAAAACGGTTTCGCTCCTGCTGTTATTTGCAGGTGACGCATATCATATTATAAAGTCATCGTTTTTCACGATGACATGAACGCAGGCGGGATCTATGCCTCTCTCTCATAACTCTAGGATAACATAACTCTAGAATAAGCTTCTCTTTGGTGTCGGTATATATGGTTATAATTCCAAGCAAAGCGCTCATCGGACTAGGCTGGCTCCACACACTGCGTTAAGCACCTGTGAAATATTATATCGCAAAACGGCGTTTAACGTTTCAAGATCGATACCTTAAAACGGATGGACTTTTGTTAACCGATATCTTTAAAAAATTTCACATGTCGGCACAGAACACAGCCACAGCTGTTTTGAGGCTGTCACTATTTTTAACAATTTCGTTGAAAATGGTTTTGCTACTGACTTTATTTGCAGGTGACGCATATGATATTATATAGTCATCGTTTTTCACGATGACATGAACGCAGGCGGGATCTATGCCTCTCTCTCATAACTCTAGAATAAGCTTCTCTTTGGCGTCGGTATATATGGTAATAATTCCAAGCAAAGCGCTCATCGGACTAGGCTGGCTCCATACACTGCGTTAAGCACCTGTGAAATATTATATCGCAAAACGGCGTTTAACGTTTCAAGATCGATACCTTAAAACGGATGGACTTTTGTTAACCGATATCTTTAAAAAATTTCACATGTCGGCACAGAACACAGCCGCAGCTGTTTTGAGGCTGTCACTGTTTTTAACAATTTCGTTGAAAATGGTTTTGCTACTGACTTTATTTGCAGGTGACGCATATGATATTATATAGTCATCGTTTTTCACGATGACATGAACGCAGGCGGGATCTATGCCCCTCTCTCATAACTCTAGAATAAGCTTCTCTTCGGCGTTGGTATATATGGTAATTATTCCTAGCGAAGCGCTATTCGGACTATGCTGGCTCCACCCACTGCGTTAAGCGCCTGTGAGATATTATATCGCAATACGGAGTTTTACGTTTCAAGATCTATACCTTAAAATGGATGGAATTGTGTTAACCGATATCTTTTAAAAATTCCACATGTTGGCACAGTACACAGCCACAGCTGTTTTGAGGCTGTCACTATTTTTTAAAATTTGGTTTACAACGGTTTCGCTCCTGCCGTTATTTGCAGATGACCCATATGATATTATATAGTCATCGATTTTTAACAATGACATGAACGCAGGCGGGATCTATGCCTCTCTCTCATAACTCTAGAATAAGCTTCTCTCCGGCGTTGGTATATATGGTTATAATTCCTAGCGAAGCGTTATTCCGACTAGGCTGGCTCCATCTACTGCGTTAAGCGCCTTTGAGATATTATATCGCAATACGGAGTTTTACGTTTCAAGATCGATATCTTAAAACGGATGGACTTTTGTTAACCGATATCTTTAAAAAATTCCACATGTTGGCACAGTACACAGCCACAGCTGTCTTGAAGCTGTCACTATTTTTAAAAATTTCGTTGAAAACGGTTATGCTTCTGACTTTATTTGCAGGTGACGCATATGATATTATATAGTCATCGTTTTTTAACAATGACATGAACGCAGGCGGGATCTATGCCTCTCTCTCATAACTCTAGAATAAGCTTCTCTTCGGCGTTGGTATATATGGTAATAATTCCTAGCGAAGCGCTATACCGACTAGGCTGGCTCCATCCACTGCGTTAAGCGCCTGTGAGATATTATATCGCAATACGGAGTTTTACGTTTCAAGATCTATACTTTAAAATGGATGGAATTGTGTTAACCGATATCTTTTAAAAATTCCACATGTTGGCACAGTACACAGCCACAGCTGTTTTGAGGCTGTCACTATTTTTAACAATTTGGTTTACAACGGTTTCGCTTCTGCCGTTATTTGCAGATGACCCATATGATATTATATAGTCATCGTTTTTTAACAATGACATGAACGCAGGCGGGATCTATGCCTCTCTCTCATAACTCTAGAATAAGCTTCTCTTCGGCGTTGGTATATATGGTAATAATTCCTAGCGAAGCGCTATACCGACTAGGCTGGCTCCATCCACTGCGTTAAGCGCCTGTGAGATATTATATCGCAATACGAAGTTTTACGTTTCAAGATCTATACCTTAAAATGGATGGACTTCTGTTAACCGATATCTTTTTAAAATTCCACATGTTGGCACAGTACACAGCCACAGCTATTTTGAGGCTGTCACTATTTTTAACAATTTGGTTTAAAACGGTTTCGCTCCTGCCGTTATTTGCAGGTGACGCATATGATATTATATAGTCATCGTTTTTCACGATGACATGAACGCAGGGCGGGATCTATGCCTCTCTCTCATAACTCTAGAATAAGCTTCTCTTCGGCGTGGGTATATATAGTAATAATTCCTAGCGAAGCGCTATTCTGACAAGACTGGCTCCATCCACTGCGTTAAGCGCCTGTGAGATATTATATCGCAATACGAAGTTTTACGTTTCAAGATCTATACCTTAAAATGGATGGACTTCTGTTAACCGATATCTTTTAAAAATTCCACATGTTGGCACAGTACACAGCCACAGCTATTTTGAGGCTGTAACTATTTTTAACAATTTCATTTAAAACGGTTTCGCTCCTGCTGTTATTTGCAGGTGACGCATATGATATTATAAAGTCATCGTTTTTCACGATGACATGAACGCAGGCAGGATCTATGCCTCTCTCTCATAACTCTAGGATAACATAACTCTAGAATAAGCTTCTCTTTGGCGTCGGTATATTTGGTAATAATTCCAAGCAAAGCGCTCATCAGACTAGGCTGGCTCCACACACTGCGTTAAGCACCTGTGAAATATTATATCGCAAAACGGCGTTTAACGTTTCAAGATCGATACCTTAAAACGGATGGACTTTTGTTAACCGATATCTTTAAAAAATTTCACATGTCGGCACAGAACACAGCCACAGCTGTTTTGAGGCTGTCACTATTTTTTACAATTTCGTTGAAAATGGTTTTGCTACTGACTTTATTTGCAGGTGACGCATATGATATTATATAGTCATCGTTTTTCACGATGACATGAACGCAGGCGAGATCTATGCCTCTCTCTCATAACTCTAGAATAAGCTTCTCTTCGGCGTGGGTATATATGGTAATAATTCCTAGCGAAGCGCTATTCGGACTATGCTGGCTCCACCCACTGAGTTAAGCGCCTGTGAGATATTATATCGCAATACGGAGTTTTACGTTTCAAGATCTATACCTTAAAATGGATGGAATTGTGTTAACCGATATCTTTTAAAAATTCCACATGTTGGCACAGTACACAGCCACAGCTGTTTTGAGGCTGTCACTATTTTTAACAATTTGGTTTACAACGGTTTCGCTCCTGCCGTTATTTGCAGATGACCCATATGATATTATATAGTCATCGTTTTTTAACAATGACATGAACGCAGGCGGGATCTATGCCTCTCTCTCATAACTCTAGAATAAGCTTCTCTTCGGCGTGGGTATATATAGTAATAATTCCTAGCGAAGCGCTATTCTGACTAGACTGGCTCCATCCACTGCGTTAAGCGCCTGTGAGATATTATATCGCAATACGAAGTTTTATGTTTCAAGATCTATACCTTAAAATGGATGGACTTCTGTTAACCGATATCTTTTAAAAATTCCACATGTTGGCACAGTACACAGCCACAGCTGTTTTGAGGCTGTCACTATTTTTAACAATTTGGTTTAAAACGGTTTTTCTCCTGCCGTTATTTGCAGGTGACGCATATGATATTATAAAGTCATCGTTTTTCACGATGACATGAAGGCAGGGCGGGATCTATGCCTCTCTCTCATAACTCTAGAATAAGCTTCTCTTCGGCGTGGGTATATATAGTAATAATTCCTAGCGAAGCGCTATTCTGACTAGACTGGCTCCATCCACTGCGTTAAGCGCCTGTGAGATATTATATCGCAATACGAAGTTTTACGTTTCAAGATCTATACCTTAAAATGGATGGACTTCTGTTAACTGATATCTTTTAAAAATTCCACATGTTGGCACAGTACACAGCCACAGCTATTTTGAGGCTGTAACTATTTTTAACAATTTCATTTAAAACGGTTTCGCTCCTGCTGTTATTTGCAGGTGACGCATATGATATTATAAAGTCATCGTTTTTCACGATGACATGAACGCAGGCGGGATCTATGCCTCTCTCTCATAACTCTAGGATAACATAACTCTAGAATAAGCTTCTCTTTGGCGTCGGTATATATGGTAATAATTCCAAGCAAAGCGCTCATCGGACTAGGCTGGCTTCACACACTGCGTTAAGCACCTGTGAAATATTATATCGCAAAACGGCGTTTAACGTTTCAAGATCGATACCTTAAACCGGATGGACTTTTGTTAACCGATATCTTTAAAAAATTTCACATGTCGGCACAGAACACAGCCACAGCTGTTTTGAGGCTGTCACTATTTTTTACAATTTCGTTGAAAATGGTTTTGCTACTGACTTTATTTGCAGGTGACGCATATGATATTATATAGTCATCGTTTTTCACGATGACATGAACGCAGGCGGGATCTATGCCTCTCTCTCATAACTCTAGAATAAGCTTCTCTTCGGCGTGGGTATATATGGTAATAATTCCTAGCGAAGCGCTATTCGGACTTTGCTGGCTCCACCCACTGCGTTAAGCGCCTGTGAGATATTATATCGCAATACGGAGTTTTACGTTGCAAGATGTATACCTTAAAATGGATGGAATTGTGTTAACCGATATCTTTTAAAAATTCCACATGTTGGCAAAGTACACAGCCACAGCTGTTTTGAGGCTGTCACTATTTTTAACAATTTGGTTTACAACGGTTTCGCTCCTGCCGTTATTCGCAGATGACCCATATGATATTATATAGTCATCGTTTTTCACGATGAAATGAACGCAGGGCGGGATCTATGCCTCTCTCTCATAACTCTAGAATAAGCTTCTCTTCGGCGTGGGTATATATAGTAATAATTCCTAGCGAAGCGCTATTCTGACTAGACTGGCTCCATCCACTGCGTTAAGCGCCTGTGAGATATTATATCGCAAAACGAAGTTTTACGTTTCAAGATCTATACCTTAAAATGGATGGACTTCTGTTAACCGATATCTTTTAAAAATTCCACATGTTGGCACAGTACACAGCCACAGCTGTTTTGAGGCTGTCACTATTTTTAACAATTTGGTTTAAAACGGTTTCGCTCCTGCCGTTATTTGCAGGTGATGCATATGATATTATATAGTCATCGTTTTTCACGATGACATGAACGCAGGGTGGGATCTATGCCTCTCTCTCATAACTCTAGAATAAGCTTCTCTTCGGCTTGGGTAAATATAGTAATAATTCCTAGCGAAGCGCTATTCTGACTAGACTGGCTCCATCCACTGCGTTAAGCGCCTGTGAGATATTATATCGCAATACGAAGTTTTACGTTTCAAGATCTATACCTTAAAATGGATGGACTTCTGTTAACCGATATCTTTTAAAAATTCCACATGTTGGCACAGTACACAGCCACAGCTATTTTGAGGCTGTAACTATTTTTAACAATTTCATTTAAAACGGTTTCGCTCCTGCTGTTATTTGCAGGTGACGCATATGATATTATAAAGTCATCGTTTTTCACGATGACATGAACGCAGGCGGGATCTATGCCTCTCTCTCATAACTCTAGGATAACATAACTCTAGAATAAGCTTCTCTTTGGCGTCGGTATATATGGTAATAATTCCAAGCAAAGCGCTCATCGGACTAGGCTGGCTCCACACACTGCGTTAAGCACCTGTGAAATATTATATCGCAAAACGGCGTTTAACGTTTCAAGATCGATACCTTAAAACGGATGGACTTTTGTTAACCGATATCTTTAAAAAATTTCACATGTCGGCACAGAACACAGCCACAGCTGTTTTGAGGCTGTCACTATTTTTAACAATTTCGTTGAAAATGGTTTTGCAACTGACTTTATTTGCAGGTGACGCATATGATATTATATAGTCATCGTTTTTCACGATGACATGAACGCAGGCGGGATCTATGCCCCTCTCTCATAACTCTAGAATAAGCTTCTCTTCGGCGTGGGTATATATGGTAATTATTCCTAGCGAAGCGCTATTCGGACTATGCTGGCTCCACCCACTGCGTTAAGCGCCTGTGAGATATTATATCGCAATACGGAGTTTTACGTTTCAAGATCTATACCTTAAAATGGATGGAATTGTGTTAACCGATATCTTTTAAAAATTCCACATGTTGGCACAGTACACAGCCACAGCTGTTTTGAGGCTGTCACTATTTTTAACAATTTGGTTTACAACGGTTTCGCTCCTGCCGTTATTTGCAGATGACCCATATGATATTATATAGTCATCGTTTTTTAACAATGACATGAACGCAGGCGGGATCTATGCCTCTCTCTCATAACTCTAGAATAAGCTTCTCTTCGCCGTTGGTATATATGGTTATAATTCCTAGCGAAGCGTTATTCCGACTAGGCTGGCTCCATCCACTGCGTTAAGCGCCTGTGAGATATTATATCGCAATACGGAGTTTTACGTTTCAAGATCTATACCTTAAAATAGATGGACTTGTGTTAACCGACATCTTTTAAAAATTCCACATGTTGGCACAGTACACAGCCACAGCTGTTTTGAGGCTGTCACTATTTTTAACAATTTGGTTTAAAACGGTTTCTCTTCTGCCGTTATTTGCAGGTGACGCATATGATATTATATAGTCATCGTTTTTCACGATGACATGAACGCAGGGCGGGATCTATGCCTCTCTCTCATAGCTCTAGAATAAGCTTCTCTTCGGCCTGGGTATATATAGTAATAATTCCTAGCGAAGCGCTATTCTGACTAGACTGGCTCCATCCACTGCGTTAAGCGCCTGTGAGATATTATATCGCAATACGAAGTTTTACGTTTCAAGATCTATACCTTAAAATGGATGGACTTCTGTTAACCGATATCTTTTAAAAATTCCACATGTTGGCACAGTACACAGCCACAGCTATTTTGAGGCTGTAACTATTTTTAACAATTTCATTTAAAACGGTTTCGCTCCTGCTGTTATTTGCAGGTGACGCATATGATATTATAAAGTCATCGTTTTTCACGATGACATGAACGCAGGCGGGATCTATGCCTCTCTCTCATAAATCTAGGATAACATAACTCTAGAATAAGCTTCTCTTTGGCGTCGGTATAAATGGTAATAATTCCAAGCAAAGCGCTCATCGGACTAGGCTGGCTCCACACACTGCGTTAAGCACCTGTGAAATATTATATCGCAAAACGGCGTTTAACGTTTCAAGATCGATACCTTAAAACGGATGGACTTTTGTTAACCGATATCTTTAAAAAATTTCACATGTCGGCACAGAACACAGCCACAGCTGTTTTTTAGGCTGTCACTATTTTTAACAATTTCGTTGAAAATGGTTTTGCTACTGACTTTATTTGCAGGTGACGCATATGATATTATATAGTCATCGTTTTTCACGATGACATGAACGCAGGCGGGATCTATGCCTCTCTCTCATAACTCTAGAATAAGCTTCTCTTCGGCGTGGGTATATATGATAATAATTCCTAGCGAAGCGCTATTCTGACTAGACTGGCTCCATCCACTGCGTTAAGCGCCTGTGAGATATTATATCGCAATACGGAGTTGTACGTTTCAAGATCTATACCTTAAAACGGATGGACTTGTGTTAACCGACATCTTTTAAAAATTCCACATGTTGGCACAGTACACAGCCACAGCTGTTTTGAGGCTGTCACTATTTTTAACAATTTGG
Organism: Euclidia mi; assembly: GCA_944739405.2. Lineage (NCBI taxonomy): Eukaryota > Metazoa > Arthropoda > Insecta > Lepidoptera > Erebidae > Euclidia > Euclidia mi. The sequence continues at coordinate 56,222,280 of OX123199.2, forward strand.
TTTAAAACGGTTTCGCTTCTGCCGTTATTTGCAGGTGACGCATATGATATTATATAGTCATCGTTTTTCACGATGAAATGAACGCAGGGCGGGATCTATGCCTCTCTCTCATAACTCTAGAATAAGCTTCTCTTCGGCGTGGGTATATATAGTAATAATTCCTAGCGAAGCGCTATTCTGACTAGACTGGCTCCACCCACAGTGTTAAGCGCCTGTGAGATATTATATCGTAATACGGAGTTTAACGTTTCAAGATCGATACCTTAAAACGGATGGACTTTTGTTAACCGATATCTTTCAAAAATTCCACATGTTGGCACAGTACACAGCCACAGCTGTTTTGAGGCTGTCACTATTTTTAACAATTTCGTTGAAAACGGTTTTGCTACTGACTTTATTTGCAGGTGACGCATATGATATTGTTACGGACGGGGTAACGGGATTGGAAGGAAACACCGAGTAGCACTGATGACACTTTATTCGACTTGACACACGACACGCCGTTTAATTCCGACGCAGACAGCACCAACACTAGCGTCTTTTGCACTGCACTTTTCACTGCACTTCACTGCACTTTACTATACTTTCACTTCACTTTTTTTACTACTTCTTCTTTCTTCCTTTACTTCTTCCTTTTCTTCTTCGCTTTACCACTTTTCAACTTAAACTGGCGCTTAGCGCGTCTACACCGCCTTATATACCCCTAAGAATGTTCTAGATCTACTAATTTCGATTGTCTTTTCGTTATTCAATTGTTTTTCCATCTCCTGTCTCTTTTTAACCTTTCCATTCCTTCTTGAAGTTTCTAGAATTTTCTAATTTTTACTCGAAATATTTAAATAATCTTTTAAATATTTGCCAAATATTCATAAACATTTGCCAAATTTCATGTCCGCTGTACACATTGGCCCAACATGCTGGCCCAACGTATTGGCCCAATGTTTAGAGAGCGACTTGGCGCTATGTTGGCTTAATATCCGCTGTACACATTGGCCCAACATGCTGGCCCAACGTATTGGCCCAATGTGTAGAGAGCTACTTGGCGCTATGTTGGCTTGATTGGTGTAGTTGGCGCCGACGTTGGCCGGCCAGCCGAATAGTGTCGGTTTTTTGTGCACACATCAAAGGATCTTGGCGCGCTTCGCCAACAGCGTTCACACGTTGACGCCTTTTTCATTTCGTTGTCGCTCTTCAGCGGAGACAGTACTGTTGCGCTTGAATATATTTACGTTCTAAAGTTCCTATAACGATGGCGGCGGCGTAGGACAACAATGAGGTTTTACAATTTATAGAAATTGTACCGAAATTGAACAATCTATATATATAAAAGAAAGAAGTGTTAGTTACACTATTTTTAACTCAAGAACGGCTAAACCGATTTTGCTGAAAATTGGTGGGGAGGTAGCTCAGAACCAGGAAACACACATAGGATACAATAAGTTGCAAAAAATAATCTGGGAGGGATTTTAGAGAGGATCGAAGTTTGTAGGGACAAACTGTGGGACAAACCTACTACCTATTGACAGTAAAAACGCATGCGCTGTAGTAATTGAGTGCTGCGCATGTGCTGTCTCATCATACATTGTCACACATTTTTAAATTGTGCACTGTCATTACATCATTCGCTTATATAAACTAATAATTATTGTAACTCCCTTGGCTAATCCCTTCTAATATTAGGTATAAATGCGAAAGTGAGTATGATGTGGGTACCGTTTTCACTTCTACTAATTTTATAAATGCGAAGTTCTGTTCAGAGTCATATTGGACCATAGGTTTGACATTTGACAGTATGTTGTTGAGTTGGTACTTTCTGTAGATAATATCATGGATACTGACCAAGTTATTTCGTACCCTATAGGGTTTTTGAACTCTTTAGAAATATCAAGAGTGCCTTCACACAACTTGAGACTGAAAGCTGATGTTCCAGTCCTCTTAATGTAGAATCTTAACGCACCAAAACTATGTAATGGCAAACGGCTATAAATAAAACACGTAGGACGAAACATTATAAAATCTATTATAATAAGTGGGACGTCAAATGGTGAAAATGTTACATTCCCCGCATAGATACCCATTATTCCCCAAACAATAAAGGAGATTTGTGTTACCCCGAATTTAACGCGAGCGAAGCCACCGGCAAAAGCTAGTAATATATATTTTTTTACTAATTTTTATGTTGTTTATTTATTATTTTTTATTATTATATGACTAGTTAGAGGCTAGCGTAGTGGTTTAAGCGGCCGCCTCGCCGCTTGACACTGCGCCGAGTGTAGTGGGTTCGATTCCCACACGAGACAACACTTTGTGTAATTCACAAATTGTTGCTTGGAGTCTGGGTGTTCATTGTGTCCGTTAGTTGTATGTTTGTAAAGTCCCCCGCGATACAGGATTTAGTCCAAATGCCTTGTCTTTTCAAAATAAATAAATTTTCAAAATAAATAATTAAAAACGAAGTAAATTACAAAACATATTTTTATTAGGTACCACATTGTTATCTTCTAGACTTGGTAGGTAGTTGGGTAGGCTATTTAACCAAAATTCCTATTATTAATAATAAGCTACCTATTTCATTTTTCAGATTAATGAAGCGTGGAGCCGTTTGGCGGATAAAATTGAATATTAATTTTATTTTATCCGCAATATGGCACGCCATATGGTATTAACGAAATGAAAAGTAAAAAATAATCATTAATGACAACATTTAGAATGCATCACATTCTACTTTAGTACACATGTACGCGCAGGTAATAATTAAACGCACTGTATAAATAAATAGCCGTGGCTGCAAGTGCTTCTACGTCCATCTTTGTCTAAGCACCAATGCAGAATGATCCGTCAGCCAATGTGTAAATAGCAATCTTGGCGTCGCACACTGGCGAATGTTACCAAAAAGATGGCCAAAATGTTTTAATAATAAAAATGCATTAAATAAACCTATTGAAATTAAATGTAAACCTTTTGATTTATGAATAATTTTAACTTTACGAAAAGAAGCCGTTGTTCTGACCAGCGCGAATATAAAGACTGACTTTATGATATTGATTGTTTGAAAACAATAGAAGGATAATAGTTAGTATATGTATATATGATAGAGATTAACAAGAATTTAACTATGGCAAATTGTATTATAATTAATAATATTCATAACTAAGAAACATAAATGATCAGAGATAGACAAACTATATGGTATCCAATATTGATACCTAACTTTGTTTAAATTTCAATACTCTACTTCAGGTTCTTTCAACAGTTAAAAATTGCATCCAGGGCAACTGCGTATTGGACTTTCTGGACGTTTTACGTGAACTTGAGATATAAGGAACTGAAGAAATAAAAATCTTTGAAATAAATGTCTCATTTGTAGTTTAAATACGAGGCGTTTTTCTTGTAAAGTCTCTGCGATATTTATTTATATCCTTATTTCTTGATTCTTGGGCATCTTCAGATAGATATCAACTTTTTTAAAACCACTCATTAAAATAATGAACTCAAGTTAAAGACCTCAAAATATTCAACGACAAAATTGAACGCGTTAATGCCGGGACTTACAGCTAATAAAAACTAATCATTAGGCAGATATCGATAGCCAAATCTAAAACAAACTAAATACTAGCATTATTATGCTTCAATTTAATAAAACTTATTTCTCGGAATACAGAAGAATATCGTACTATTTCCTTATTCTTTCTGCTTACGTAAGTAAATAATACTATCAATTTCTAGGCAAAGGTATCGGTGTTAGGATTTATTTTAGAAAGTAGTAATATCTGACAGCAATTATAAATACCTCTAGAAATAGAATCCATAACAGAAAAACAGTTGTAAAAACAACGAGCGAGAACATGCGACTCAGCTTCTTAGACAGATAGATTTTTATAGAATTTTACCATATAAAATATATAAAAAAATGCTCAAAAGTTGCGTCATTTATTAAAGTTTAAGCTAAGTGTTATAAAAGTGTTCTGTCGACAATATTTTAAAGTCATTTATTGTCCAGGTTTTAGCAAATATTCGCCAGTGTGCGTCGTATCATGTTGGTCCAACATGCTGGGCCAGCTAGTTGGGCCAATGTGTACAGGGGCTTTTATAAAAACCATAATCCACATAACAGTTATGACTAGGATTTGAACCCACGCCTTCGAAACGTGAACGGAATGTGTTATCCGCACGGCCATCGCCTTGTTGTCAATGACTTTTGAATTTGGCGAACACTTGACAGAGTGTATACGTCATCGAACTAAAAACTCATTTCCAAATAATAAAATAGTCTTTAAACCTCTTTGCTAATAAATTATTGTGTTTGATGACCGGATAGTTTGTCGTGTAGACGTCAGAAGACCTTGGCAACGGTAGTGATGACAGCTTGGCATGACACCGGCCGTCACACTACCCCCTCTCTAAGACGTGCTCGTCCCGAGTATTGTTGGATCTATGATATACCACATGAACGATCTTCAGTGGACTTCTAGGTGTCTTTCGAATTCTGTAGGTTACATAGTTAATTTTCTTTATTACAGTATATGGTCCTTCCCAGCTTGGCTGTAATTTGGGAGATTTTCCCTTACATCGGACCGGATTATGAAGCCACACCAAAGTTCCCTCTTCGAATTCTCTTGCATTTGCGCGTCTATCATATCGGGTCTTCATTCTTACTCCCGCTTGTAAATTCTCTTGTCTAACGTGTTTATGAATGTCTTCGAGCTTTCTTCTTAATTCACATGCATAATCGGTAACACAGCTAGGTGTCCCCGGTGGACATCCAGCAAGAAGGTCTACTGGAAGTCGTAGCTCCCTTCCTAAATTTGTTCGCGCCGGGGTAGTTGCCGTACTTTCATGTACTGCGGCTCTGTAAGCCAGAAGAAATAGTGGGATATATTCGTCCCAGTTTCTCTGATGGCTATCGACTACTTTAGCAAGATGGCGCTCCAATGTCTGGTTAAATCTCTCCACCATTCCATCCGATTGAGGGTGATACGGAGTTGTTCTAGTTTTGTGGATCCCTATCATCTTGCAGATTTCTTGAAAGAGTTGAGATTCAAAGTTTCTCCCTTGGTCGCTGTGGATTTCTAACGGTAAACCATATCGACAAAATACTTCATTTACTAATTTTGTCGCAACTGTAATCGCTTCCTGATTGGGGACTGCAAAAGCTTCTGGCCATCTCGTGAAATAATCCATTACCACCAGAATGTAGCGATTACCACTTTCTGTCAAAGGAAATGGTCCAGCTATATCCACAGCAACACGTTCCCAAGGAGCTCCCACAGTGTACAGTTTTAGTGCTCCGCGGCTCCGAGTTTGCGGCCCTTTAACTGAAGAACATTTAACGCATTTCCTGCTGGTGCAGGAAATGCGTTAAATATTCTTCAGTTAACTACAGTTAGTTGAAGACTGGTGTCTTCAACGTCTTCCCTACAGTGCAGCCAATAAAAACGTTGACGAATCTTCAGTAAGGTTCTTCGCACTCCAAGATGTCCGCCAGATGGGCCGTCATGACAAACTTGCAAAACTTAAGGAATCATTGATTTTGGCACTATTGTTTGAAGATAACTGTCTCTTCCAGAAGCACTTTCCCATTTTCGACAAAGTAGTCCATCTTGTATTATTAGGCTGTTCCATTGCGCCCAATAGCTTTTCGTGACGGTACTAGTATCAGCTACCTCACTCCATTCTGGCCGAAGAGAGTTATTCTTTAGCCGCTCCAGTATCAGTTTCAAATCTTTATCTTCTTCCTGCGATTTAATAATGAACTCCTTGTTCCATCGCCCGTCGATAGTATCCGTTCTAATAACCTTGACGGCAGCTTCTTCTTTTCCTTCTTGTCGCACGCAATGCTTGCAATTCTTATCACAGGGACGTCTTGATAAGGCATCAGCATTACCGTGAGATTTTCCGCCACGATGCTCAACTTCGAAATCGTACTCTTGAAGTTGTTCTATCCATCGAGCTACCTGACCCTCACAATTTTTAAACTGTAAAAGCCATTTAAGCGCTGCGTGGTCCGTCCGGATCCGGAATTTTCTTCCGATCAAGTACTTTTTAAAATGCTGGAGAGTTTTTACTACTGCTAGTAGCTCTTTTCGTGTAGTACAGTAGTTTCTTTCAGGTTTAGACAACGATTTGCTAAAGTAGGCAATAACAGCCTCCTCCTGATCTACTTGTCTCTGGGAAAGAGTTCCACCAATACCCACATTGCTTGCGTCTGTGTCAACAATGAATTCTCCATTGACGTCGGGATATGCAAGAATTGGCGCTTCACATAAACGCTTCTTCAACTCTTCGAAAGCAGTTTGACATTTATCATCCCAATTAAATGGTCGTTTTTGCTCCGTCAGCTCATGTAAGGGTTTTGCGATGCTCGAGAAATTCTTCACAAAATGTCTGTAATAAGAGCAAAGCCCCATAAATGAGCGCACCTGCTTCTTGTCCTTAGGCATGGGCCAATCTTTAACCGCCGAAATTTTGGCAGGGTCCTCCTCGATGCCATTTTCAGAGACGACATGACCCTAGTAGTTAACTTGTCGCTTGAAAAATGAACATTTTTTAAGACTGACTTTCAGATTTGCATTTTTCAATCTATTGAGTACACTTTCTAGCTTCGTGAGATGATCATCGAAGTCTCGGCCCATTACAATTATGTCATCGAGATACACCAGACAAGCTTCCCCTAAAAGCCCGGCAAGGATGTGTTCCATTAACCTTTCAAAAGTAGCTGGTGCGTTGCACAATCCGAAAGGCATAACATTAAAATGCCAAAGCCCTCTGCCCATTGAAAAAGCTGTCTTCTTTTTGTCTTTTGGGTCCATTTCCACTTGCCAGTAACCACTTTTTAAGTCTATTGTTGTAAACCATTTCATTCCGCATAACGTCTCTAACGTGTCGTCTATTCTAGGCAAAGGATTACTGTCTTTCTTGGTTATATCATTCAATCTTCGGTAGTCAATGCAGAATCTAGTCGATCCATCCTTTTTCTTTACCAATACCACCGGCGAACACCACGGGCTAATCGATGGCTCGATAACCCCGTTTTTCCTCATATCTTCGATCATATCCTCTACCCCTTTCTCCCTGGCAAAAGGTACACGTCGTGGGCGTTGACGGATCGGTTGTTCATTCCCCGTATTGATAGTGTGTTTTACTACTCCTGTCTTGCCGATGTCACCGTCGTTCTTTGAGAAAATGTCGACGTACTGTGTCAGCAATTTCTTTGCTTTTTATGTTTCGAATTCCGTTAGATCGTCTTTGCAACCTTTTAATACACTATCCACGTTAATGTTAGTCACAGCCAGACTCTTGGTTTTCTGGCAGTTTCGTAACCAAGCGACTTCCTCGGACTCTCCTATCTCAGAACCCTTTTTCAACACTTTTTCTTCATCACTTAAATTTAGGACAGGTATAACTGCCCTTTGTGAAGAAGCAACAACTACACACGCCGGCAACCATGGATCGTCATCTCTATTGTCTTCTATCATTATGCAACGTCGCTGAGTCGAAGTGGCAGGTAATGTGACAGGAACAAAGGTGTGTGACCTAGGTGCCAGCTTGCTCTCCTTGAGGCACAAAACCTTTCCCGTGCCTCCACCTTTCATTGGAATCTCCACGTCTCCACACTTTAGGATACCACACTTAATATCCAATCTACATTGGTGATCTCTGAAGAAGTCTAGCCCAACAATGCAGTCGTCGACGATGTCTGCAATCAGTGCTTTTTGCCAATATAATTTGTCACCTACTTTGAAAGCCACTATTTGCTCTCCCCTGACTGGGATGTGCTGGCCGGTAGCCGTTGTCAGTCGAGGTCGAATTGACTGTTTAAGAATCTTCCCATTCTTCCTTATCAGGTGAGTCCCTATAACAGTTCGTGACGCACCGGTGTCCAAGATCAGCAAACAGGTAACGCCATTGACCGTTCCATCAATGGTTAAGCTGTTCCCATCTGTGCTTTGTCGGATACAAACTTTAGGGGCTTTTCGTCTACCGGCCAACGCTTGCCCCGCAGCCCTGGCTGGAATTAGTTTTCCTGGTCGTGTTCTGACGTTTGAATAATAGCGTCAGTCTTACGTTTACGTTTCGGACAGCTATTGCTTAAATGTCCTGGTTCCCTGCAGCTATAACATTTCGGGACAAATCTTCGGTCTGTTTGCTGCATTTCTGCGGCCACAACTCGGACTCGTTCACCCTTAATTTCTCGACGGACAGCCTCCACTTCTAGAGCATGCGCTAAAGCGTCCTTAACATTGTCGTAGTGCTTCAGACAAACGGCTGTCCTGACCTCATCGTCATAAATGCCATCAATGAACGCCTGGAGACGCATGCTTTGGACTTGTGCCGGGGGTGCAGACTGGTAAGCTTTTCCTACCATCTTCTCTACTTCTATAGACCACTGCTGCAATGACTCGTTAAGGCGCTGACAGCGGTTACGCAACTGAGCACGGAATACAAATTCCAAATGCGCCTCTCCATACCTGGACTCAAGAGCCTCGATGAGCTGTTCATATGTGGCGTCTTTCCCCGCAGACTGTAGCACTGATAACGCACCATCGCGTAACGCCAGAGCGAGTCCATTCTTGGCCTGTTCTCTGTTCCAGCTGTTACTAGAAGAAGCGGCTTCAAACTGCATCCTGTACGCCTCCCAAGATGAGGTACCGTCGAAAGAAGGTACTTTAAAATTACCAGCACCTGATGAGGCTACTGTAACCGAAAGGACGTTAGTCTTTATCCTCCTGAACTCCTCCTCTACAGTAGCTATGCGGTTGTGCATCTCTTCCGATACTGACGCCATGCGGAACTGCACCTCTTCCGATACGACTGACACCATGCGGGTCTGCACCTCTTCCGATATTACTGACGCCATGCGGGTCTGCATCTCTTCCTCAATGGTAGTCACGCGAGATTGCACTTCACCGATACACATCTCTATCTCGGCAATCTTACGAGCGTTCTCAGATATATAACGGCGAATCTCATCCTGGCTCTCCTTTATCTCGCTGAGCTGCTGCGAGTTTTGCTCGAGTCGAGATTCAAGCTGCGATTGTAGCTGCTGCGAGTTTTGCTGGAGTTCGGACTTGAGCTGCTGCGAGTTTTGCTCGAGTCGAGATTCGAGTCGCTGCGAGGTTTGCTGGAATATTGCCGCGAGGTCTGCGAGAGATAGCGGGTTAGCTGCGCATGCGGACGTAGATACCCCTCCTTCGGATCCGCCTCCTTGCGAAGGAGCTTCCCTGCCTACAACTTCCGGGTTAGAGTCGCCTTGTTCTCGAGCGGCAGCCCTCGCACGTGTCGTAGGCCCTTCCCTCGGCATGACTGGCATCTTTAGTCCTTCCAATCCCACTTCTGACACCAATTGTTACGGACGGGGTAACGGGATTGGAAGGAAACACCGAGTAGCACTGATGACACTTTATTCGACTTGACACACGACACGCCGTTTAATTCCGACGCAGACAGCACCAACACTAGCGTCTTTTGCACTGCACTTTTCACTGCACTTCACTGCACTTTACTGCACTATACTTTCACTTCACTTTTTTTACTACTTCTTCTTTCTTCCTTTACTTCTTCCTTTTCTTCTTCACTTTACCACTTTTCAACTTAAACTGGCGCTTAGCGCGTCTACACCGCCTTATATACCCCTAAGAATGTTCTAGATCTACTAATTTCGATTGTCTTTTAGTTATTCAATTGTTTTTCCATCTCCTGTCTCTTTTTAACCTTTCCATTCCTTTTGAAGTTTCTAGAATTTTCTAATTTTTACTCGAAATATTTAAATAATCTTTTAAATATTTGCCAAATATTCATAAACATTTTCCAAATTTTATAAAAACCATAATCCACATAACAGTTATGACTGGGATTTGAACCCACGCCTTCGGAACGTGAACGGAATGTGTTATCTGCACGGCCATCGCCTTGTTGTCAATGACTGGTGAATTTGGCTAACACTTGACAGAGTGTATAAAATAATAAAATAGTCTTCAAACCTCTTTGCTAATAAATTATTGTGTTTGATGACCGGATAGTTTGTCGTGTAGACGTCAGAAGACCTTGGCAACGGTAGTGATGACAGCTTAGCATGACACCGGCCGTCACAATATTATAAAGTCATCGTTTTTCACGATGACATGAACGCAGGCGGGATCTATGTCTCTCTCTCATAAATCTAGAATAAGCTTCTCTTCGGCGTGGATATATATGGTAATAATTCCTAGCGAAGCGCTATTCGGACTATGCTGGCTCCACCCACTGTGTTAAGCGCCTGTGAGATATAATATCGAAATAGGGAGTTTTACGTTTCAAGATCGATACCTTAAAATGGATGGACTTTTGTTAACTGTATATCTTTAAAAAAATCACATGTTGGAACAGTACACAGCCACAGCTGTTTTGAAGCTGTCACTATTTTTAACAATTTGGTTTAAAACGGTTTCGCTCCTGCCGTTATTTGCAGGTGACGCATATGATATTATATAGTTAGCGCTTTTTAACACTGACATGAACGCAGGCGGGATCTATGCCTTTCTCTCATAACTCTAGAATAAGCTTCTCTTCGGCGTTGGTATATATGGTTATAATTCCTAGCGAAGCGCTCTTCCGACTAAGCTGGCTCCATCCACTGCGCTAAGCGCCTGTGAGATATAATATCGCAATTGGGAGTTTTACGTTTCAAGATCGATACCTTAAAACGGATGGACTTCTGTTAACCGATATCTTTCAAAATTTTTTAAAAATAAATGATTTCGTTGAAAACGGTTTTGCTACTAACTTTATTCGCAGGTGACGCATATGATATTATAAAGTCATCGTTTTTCACGATGACATGAACGCAGGCGGGATCTATGCCTCTCTCTCATAACTCTAGGATAACATAACTCTAGAATAAGCTTCTCTTTGGCGTCGGTATATATGGTAATAATTCCAAGCAAAGCGCTCATCGGACTAGGCTGGCTCCACACACTGCGTTAAGCACCTGTGAAATATTATATCGCAAAACGGCGTTTAACGTTTCAAGATCGATACCTTAAAACGGATGGAATTGTGTTAACCGATATCTTTTAAAAATTCCACATGTTGGCACAGTACACAGCCACAGCTGTTTTGAGGCTGTCACTATTTTTAACAATTTGGTTTACAACGGTTTCGCTCCTGCCGTTATTTGCAGATGACCCATATGATATTATATAGTCATCGTTTTTTAACAATGACATGAACGCAGGCGGGATCTATGCCTCTCTCTCATAACTCTAGAATAAGCTTCTCTTAGGCGTTGGTATATATGGTTATAATTCCTAGCGAAGCGTTATTCCGACTAGGCTGGCTCCATCTACTGCGTTAAGCGCCTGTGAGATATTATATCGCAATACGGAGTTTTACGTTTCAAGATCTATACCTTAAAATGGATGGAATTGTGTTAACCGATATCTTTTAAAAATTCCACATGTTGGCACAGTACACAGCCACAGCTGTTTTGAGGCTGTCACTATTTTTAACAATTTGGTTTACAACGGTTTCGCTCCTGCCGTTATTTGCAGATGACCCATATGATATTATATAGTCATCGTTTTTTAACAATGACATGAACGCAGGCGGGATCTATGCCTCTCCCTCATAACTCTAGAATAAGCTTCTCTTCGGCGTGGGTATATATGGTAATAATTCCTAGCGAAGCGCTATTCGGACTATGCTGGCTCCACCCAATGCGTTAAGCGCCTGTGAGATATTATATCGCAATACGGAGTTTTACGTTTCAAGATCTATACCTTAAAATGGATGGAATTGTGTTAACCGATATCTTTTAAAAATTCCACATGTTGGCACAGTACACAGCCACAGCTGTTTTGAGGCTGTCACTATTTTTAACAATTTGGTTTACAACGGTTTCGCTCCTGCCGTTATTTGCAGATGACCCATATGATATTATATAGTCATCGTTTTTTAACAATGACATGAACGCAGGCGGGATCTATGCCTCTCTCTCATAACTCTAGAATAAGCTTCTCTTAGGCGTTGGTATATATGGTTATAATTCCTAGCGAAGCGTTATTACGACTAGGCTGGCTCCATCTACTGCGTTAAGCGCCTGTGAGATATTATATCGCAATACGGAGTTTTACGTTTCAAGATCGATACCTTAAAACGGATGGACTTTTGTTAACCGATATCTTTCAAAAATTCCACATGTTGGCACAGTACACAGCCACAGCTGTCTTGAAGCTGTCACTATTTTTAACAATTTCGTTGAAAACGGTTTTGCTTCTGACTTTATTTGCAGGTGACGCATATGATATTATATAGTCATCGTTTTTTAACAATGACATGAACGCAGGCGGGATCTATGCCTCTCTCTCATAACTCTAGAATAAGCTTCTCTTCGGCTTTTGTATATATGGTAATAATTCCTAGCGAAGCGCTATACCGACTAGGCTGGCTCCATCCACTGCGTTAAGCGCCTGTGAGATATTATATCGCAATACGGAGTTTTACGTTTCAAGATCTATACCTTAAAATGGATGGAATTGTGTTAACCGATATCTTTTAAAAATTCCACATGTTGGCACAGTACACAGCCACAGCTGTTTTGAGGCTGTCACTATTTTTAACAATTTGGTTTACAACGGTTTCGCTCCTGCCGTTATTTGCAGATGACCCATATGATATTATATAGTCATCGTTTTGTAACAATGACATGAACGCAGGCGGGATCTATGCCTCTCTCTCATAACTCTAGAATAAGCTTCTCTTCGGCGTTGGTATATATGGTAATAATTCCTAGCGAAGCGCTATACCGACTAGGCTGGCTCCATCCACTGCGTTAAGCGCCTGTGAGATATTATATCGCAATACGGAGTTTTACGTTTCAAGATCTATACCTTAAAATGGATGGACTTGTGTTAACCGACATCTTTTAAAAATTCCACATGTTGGCACAGTACACAGCCACAGCTGTTTTGAGGCTGTCACTATTTTTAACAATTTGGTTTAAAACGGTTTCGCTCCTGCCGTTATTTGCAGGTGACGCATATGATATTATATAGTCATCGTTTTTCACGATGACATGAACGCAGGGAGGGATCTATGCCTCTCTCTCATAACTCTAGAATAAGCTTCTCTTCGGCGTGGGTATATATAGTAATAATTCCTAGCGAAGCGCTATTCTGTCTAGACTGGCTCCATCCACTGCGCTTAGCGCCTGTGAGATATTATATCGCAATACGAAGTTTTACGTTTCAAGATCTATACCTTAAAATGGATGGACTTCTGTTAACCGATATCTTTAAAAAATTCCACATGTTGGCACAGTACACAGCCACAGCTGTTTTGAGGCTGTCACTATTTTTAACAATTTGGTTTACAACGGTTTCGCTCCTGCCGTTATTTGCAGATGACCCATATGATATTATATAGTCATCGTTTTTTAACAATGACATGAACGCAGGTGGGATCTATGCCTCTCTCTCATAACTCTAGAATAAGCTTCTCTTCGGCGTTGGTATATATGGTAATAATTCCTAGCGAAGCGCTATACCGACTAGGTTGGCTCCATCCACTGCGTTAAGCGCCTGTGAGATATTATATCGCAATACGGAGTTTTACGTTTCAAGATCTATACCTTAAAATGGATGGACTTGTGTTAACCGACATCTTTTAAAAATTCCACATGTTGGCACAGTACACAGCCACAGCTGTTTTGAGGCTGTCACTATTTATAACAATTTGGTTTAAAACGGTTTCGCTCCTGCCGTTATTTGCAGGTGACGCATATGATATTATATAGTCATCGTTTTTCACGATGACATGAACGCAGGGCGGGATCTATGCCTCTCTCTCATAACTCTAGAATAAGCTTCTCTTCGGCGTGGGTATATATAGTAATAATTCCTAGCGAAGCGCTATTCTGACTAGACTGGCTCCATCCACTGCGTTAAGCGCCTGTGAGATATTATATCGCAATACGAAGTTTTACGTTTCAAGATCTATACCTTAAAATGGATGGACTTCTGTTAACCGATATCTTTTAAAAATTCCACATGTTGGCACAGTACACAACCACAGCTATTTTGAGGCTGTAACTATTTTTAACAATTTCATTTAAAACGGTTTCGCTCCTGCAGTTATTTGCAGGTGACGCATATGATATTATAAAGTCATCGTTTTTCACGATGACATGAACGCAGGCGGGATCTATGCCTCTCTCTCATAACTCTAGGATAACATAACTCTAGAATAAGCTTCTCTTTGGCGTCGGTATATATGGTTATAATTCCAAGCAAAGCGCTCATCGGACTAGGCTGGCTCCACACACTGCGTTAAGCACCTGTGAAATATTATATCGCAAAACGGCGTTTAACGTTTCAAGATCGATACCTTAAAACGGATGGACTTTTGTTAACCGATATCTTTAAAAAATTTCACATGTCGGCACAGAACACAGCCACAGCTGTTTTGAGGCTGTCACTATTTTTAACAATTTCGTTGAAAATGGTTTTGCTACTGACTTTATTTGCAGGTGACGCATATGATATTATATAGTCATCGTTTTTCACGATGACATGAACGCAGGCGGGATCTATGCCTCTCTCTCATAACTCTAGAATAAGCTTCTCTTCGGCGCGGGTATATATGGTAATAATTCCTAAAGAAGCGCTATTCGGACTATGCTGGCTCCACCCACTGCGTTAAGCGCCTGTGAGATATTATATCGCAATACGGAGTTTTACGTTTCAAGATCGATACCTTAAAACGGATGGACTTTTGTTTACCGATATCTTTAAAAAATTCCACATGTTGGCACAGTACACAGCCACAGCTGTCTTGAAGCTGTCACTATTTTTAACAATTTCGTTGAAAACGGTTTTGCTTCTGACTTTATTTGCAGGTGACGCATATGATATTATATAGTCATCGTTTTTTAACAATAACATGAACGCAGGCGGGATCTATGCCTCTCTCTCATAACTCTAGAATAAGCTTCTCTTCGGCGTTGGTATATATGGTAATAATTCCTAGCGAAGCGCTATACCGACTAGGCTGGCTCCATCCACTGCGTTAAGCGCCTGTGAGATATTATATCGCAATACGGAGTTTTACGTTTCAAGATCTATACCTTAAAATGGATGGAATTGTGTTAACCGATATCTTTTAAAAATTCCACATGTTGGCACAGTACACAGCCACAGCTGTTTTGAGGCTGTCACTATTTTTAACAATTTGGTTTACAACGGTTTCGCTCCTGCCGTTATTTGCAGATGACCCATATGATATTATATAGTCATCGTTTTTTAACAATGACATGAACGCAGGCGGGATCTATGCCTCTCTCTCATAACTCTCGAATAAGCTTCTCTTCGGCGTGGGTATATATGGTAATAATTCCTAGCGAAGCGCTATTTGGACTATGCTGGCTCCACCCACTGCGTTAAGCGCCTGTGAGATATTATATCGCAATACGGAGTTTTACGTTTCAAGATCGATACCTTAAAACGGATGGACTTTTGTTAACCGATATCTTTTAAAAATTCCACAAGTTGGCACAGTACACAGCCACAGCTGTTTTGAGGCTGTCGATATTTTTAACAATTTGGTTTAAAACGGTTTCGCTCCTGCCGTTATTTGCAGGTGACGCATATGATATTATATAGTCATTGTTTTTCACGATGACATGAACGCAGGGCGGGATCTATGCCTCTCTCTCATAACTCTAGAATAAGCTTCTCTTCGGCGTGGGTATATATAGTAATAATTCCTAGCGAAGCGCTATTCTGACTAGACTGGCTCCATCCACTGCGTTAAGCGCCTGTGAGATATTATATCGCAATACGAAGTTTTACGTTTCAAGATCTATACCTTAAAATGGATGGACTTCAGTTAACCGATATCTTTTAAAAATTCCACATGTTGACACAGTACACAGCCACAGCTGTTTTGAGGCTGTCACTTTTTTTAACAATTTCATTTAAAACGGTTTCGCTCCTGCTGTTATTTGCAGGTGACGCATATGATATTATAAAGTCATCGTTTTTCACGATGACATGAACGCAGGCGGGACCTATGCTTCTCTCTCATAAATCTAGGATAACATAACTCTAGAATAAGCTTCTCTTTGGTGTCGGTATATATGGTAATAATACCAAGCAAAGCGCTCATCGGACTAGGCTGGCTCCACACACTGCGTTAAGCACCTGTGAAATATTATATCGCAAAACGGCGTTTTACGTTTGTAGATCGATACCTTAAAACGGATGGACTGTTGTTAACCGATACCTTTAAAAAATTTCACATGTCGGCACAGAACACAGCCACAGCTGTTTTGAGGCTGTCACTATTTTTAACAATTTGGTTTACAACGGTTTCGCTCCTACCGTTATTTGCAGATGACCCATATGATATTATATAGTCATCGTTTTTTAACAATGACATGAACGCAGGCGGGATCTATGCCTCTCTCTCATAACTCTAGAATAAGCTTCTCTTCGGCGTGGGTATATATAGTAATAATTCCTAGCGAACCGCTATTCTGACTAGACTGGCTCCATCCACGGCGTTAAGCGCCTGTGAGATATATTATCGCAATATGAAGTTTTACGTTTCAAGATCTATACCTTAAAATGGATGGACTTCTGTTAACCGATATCTTTTAAAAATTCCACATGTTGGCACAGTACACAGCCACAGCTGTTTTGAGGCTGTCACTATTTTTAACAATTTGGTTTAAAACGGTTTCGCTCCTGCCGTTATTTGCAGGTGACGCATATGATATTATATAGTCATCGTTTTTCACGATGACATGAACGCAGGGCGGGATCTATGCCTCTCTCTCATAACTCTAGAATAAGCTTCTCTTCGGCGTGGGTATGTATAGTAATAATTCCTAGCGAAGCGCTATTCTGACTAGACTGGCTCCATCCACTGCGTTAAGCGCCTGTGAGATATTATATCGCAATACGAAGTTTTACGTTTCAAGATCTATACCTTAAAATGGATGGACTTCTGTTAACCGATATCTTTTAAAAATTCCACATGTTGACACAGTACACAGCCACAGCTGTTTTGAGGCTGTCACTATTTTTAACAATTTCATTTAAAACGGTTTCGCTCCTGCTGTTATTTGCAGGTGACGCATATGATATTATAAAGTCATCGTTTTTCACGATGACATGAACGCAGGCGGGACCTATGCTTCTCTCTCATAAATCTAGGATAACATAACTCTAGAATAAGCTTCTCTTTGGTGTCGGTATATATGGTAATAATTCCAAGCAAAGCGCTCATCAGACTAGGCTGGCTCCACACACTGCGTTAAGCACCTGTGAAATATTATATCGCAAAACGGCGTTTTACGTTTGTAGATCGATACCTTAAAACGGATGGGCTGTTGTTAACCGATACCTTTAAAAAATTTCACATGTCGGCACAGAACACAGCCACAGCTGTTTTGAGGCTGTCACTATTTTTAACAATTTGGTTTACAACGGTTTCGCTCCTGCCGTTATTTGCAGATGACCCATATGATATTATATAGTCATCGTTTTTTAACAATGACATGAACGCAGGCGGGATCTATGCCTCTCTCTCATAACTCTAGAATAAGCTTCTCTTCGGCGTGGGTATATATAGTAATAATTCCTAGCGAAGCGCTATTCTGACTAGACTGGCTCCATCCACTGCGTTAAGCGCCTGTGAGATATATTATCGCAATATGAAGTTTTACGTTTCAAGATCTATACCTTAAAATGGATGGACTTCTGTTAACCGATATCTTTTAAAAATTCCACATGTTGGCACAGTACACAGCCACAGCTGTTTTGAGGCTGTCACTATTTTTAACAATTTGGTTTACAACGGTTTCGCTCCTGCAGTTATTTGCAGGTGACGCATATGATATTATATAGTCATCGTTTTTCACGATGACATGAACGCAGGGCGGGATCTATGCCTCTCTCTCATAACTCTAGAATAAGCTTCTCTTCGGCGTGGGTATATATAGTAATAATTCCTAGCGAAGCGCTATTCTGACTAGACTGGCTCCATCCACTGCGTTAAGCGCCTGTGAGATATTATATCGCAATACGAAGTTTTACGTTTCAAGATCTATACCTTAAAATGGATGGACTTCTGTTAACCGATATCTTTTAAAAATTCCACATGTTGGCACAGTACACAGCAACAGCTATTTTGAGGCTGTAACTATTTTTAACAATTTCATTTAAAATGCTTTCGCTCCTGCTGTTATTTGCAGGTGACGCATATGATATTATAAAGTCATCGTTTTTCACGATGACATGAATGCAGGCGGGATCTATGCCTCTCTCTCATAACTCTAGGATAACATAACTCTAGAATAAGCTTCTCTTTGGCGTCGGTATATATGGTTATAATTCCAAGCAAAGCACTCATCGGACTATGCTGGCTCCACCCACTGCGTTAAGCACCTGTGAAATATTATACCGCAAAACGGCGTTTAACGTTTCAAGATCGATACCTTAAAACGGATGGACTTTTATTAACCTATATCTTTAAAAAAATTCACATGTCGGCACAGAACACAGCCGCAGCTGTTTGAGGCTGTCACTATTTTTAACAATTTCGTTGAAAATGGTTTTGCTACTGACTTTATTTGCAGGTGACGCATATGATATTATATAGTCATCGTTTTTCACGATGACATGAACGCAGGCGGGATCTATGCCTCTCTCTCATAACTCTAGAATAAGCTTCTCTTTGGCGTGGGTATATATGGTAATAATTCCTAGCGAAGCGCTATTCGGACTATGCTGGCTCCACCCACTGCGTTAAGCGCCTGTGAGATATTATATCGCAATACGGAGTTTTACGTTTCAAGATCTATACCTTAAAATGGATGGAATTGTGTTAACCGACATCTTTTAAAAATTTCACATGTTGGCACAGTACACAGCCACAGCTGTTTTGAGGCTGTCACTATTTTTAACAATTTGGTTTAAAACGGTTTCGCTCCTGCCGTTATTTGCAGGTGACGCATATGATATTATAAAGTCATCGTTTTTCACGATGACATGAACGCAGGCCGGGATCTATGCCTCTCTCTCATAACTCTAGAATAAGCTTCTCTTCGGCGTGGGTATATATAGTAATAATTCCTAGCGAAGCGCTATTCTGACTAGACTGGCTCCATCCACCGCGTTAAGCGCCTGTGAGATATTATATCGCAATACGAAGTTTTACGTTTCAAGATCTATACCTTAAAATGGATGGACTTCTGTTAACCGATATCTTTTAAAAATTCCACATGTTGGCACAGTACACAGCCACAGCTATTTTGAGGCTGTAACTATTTTTAACAATTTCATTTAAAACGGTTTCGCTCCTGCTGTTATTTGCAGGTGACGCATATCATATTATAAAGTCATCGTTTTTCACGATGACATGAACGCAGGCGGGATCTATGCCTCTCTCTCATAACTCTAGGATAACATAACTCTAGAATAAGCTTCTCTTTGGTGTCGGTATATATGGTTATAATTCCAAGCAAAGCGCTCATCGGACTAGGCTGGCTCCACACACTGCGTTAAGCACCTGTGAAATATTATATCGCAAAACGGCGTTTAACGTTTCAAGATCGATACCTTAAAACGGATGGACTTTTGTTAACCGATATCTTTAAAAAATTTCACATGTCGGCACAGAACACAGCCACAGCTGTTTTGAGGCTGTCACTATTTTTAACAATTTCGTTGAAAATGGATTTGCTACTGACTTTATTTGCAGGTGACGCATATGATATTATATAGTCATCGTTTTTCACGATGACATGAACGCAGGCGGGATCTATGCCTCTCTCTCATAACTCTAGAATAAGCTTCTCTTTGGCGTCGGTATATATGGTAATAATTCCAAGCAAAGCGCTCATCGGACTAGGCTGGCTCCATACACTGCGTTAAGCACCTGTGAAATATTATATCGCAAAACGGCGTTTAACGTTTCAAGATCGATACCTTAAAACGGATGGACTTTTGTTAACCGATATCTTTAAAAAATTTCACATGTCGGCACAGAACACAGCCGCAGCTGTTTTGAGGCTGTCACTGTTTTTAACAATTTCGTTGAAAATGGTTTTGCTACTGACTTTATTTGCAGGTGACGCATATGATATTATATAGTCATCGTTTTTCACGATGACATGAACGCAGGCGGGATCTATGCCCCTCTCTCATAACTCTAGAATAAGCTTCTCTTCGGCGTTGGTATATATGGTAATTATTCCTAGCGAAGCGCTATTCGGACTATGCTGGCTCCACCCACTGCGTTAAGCGCCTGTGAGATATTATATCGCAATACGGAGTTTTACGTTTCAAGATCTATACCTTAAAATGGATGGAATTGTGTTAACCGATATCTTTTAAAAATTCCACATGTTGGCACAGTACACAGCCACAGCTGTTTTGAGGCTGTCACTATTTTTTAAAATTTGGTTTACAACGGTTTCGCTCCTGCCGTTATTTGCAGATGACCCATATGATATTATATAGTCATCGATTTTTAACAATGACATGAACGCAGGCGGGATCTATGCCTCTCTCTCATAACTCTAGAATAAGCTTCTCTCCGGCGTTGGTATATATGGTTATAATTCCTAGCGAAGCGTTATTCCGACTAGGCTGGCTCCATCTACTGCGTTAAGCGCCTTTGAGATATTATATCGCAATACGGAGTTTTACGTTTCAAGATCGATATCTTAAAACGGATGGACTTTTGTTAACCGATATCTTTAAAAAATTCCACATGTTGGCACAGTACACAGCCACAGCTGTCTTGAAGCTGTCACTATTTTTAAAAATTTCGTTGAAAACGGTTATGCTTCTGACTTTATTTGCAGGTGACGCATATGATATTATATAGTCATCGTTTTTTAACAATGACATGAACGCAGGCGGGATCTATGCCTCTCTCTCATAACTCTAGAATAAGCTTCTCTTCGGCGTTGGTATATATGGTAATAATTCCTAGCGAAGCGCTATACCGACTAGGCTGGCTCCATCCACTGCGTTAAGCGCCTGTGAGATATTATATCGCAATACGGAGTTTTACGTTTCAAGATCTATACTTTAAAATGGATGGAATTGTGTTAACCGATATCTTTTAAAAATTCCACATGTTGGCACAGTACACAGCCACAGCTGTTTTGAGGCTGTCACTATTTTTAACAATTTGGTTTACAACGGTTTCGCTTCTGCCGTTATTTGCAGATGACCCATATGATATTATATAGTCATCGTTTTTTAACAATGACATGAACGCAGGCGGGATCTATGCCTCTCTCTCATAACTCTAGAATAAGCTTCTCTTCGGCGTTGGTATATATGGTAATAATTCCTAGCGAAGCGCTATACCGAATAGGCTGGCTCCATCCACTGCGTTAAGCGCCTGTGAGATATTATATCGCAATACGAAGTTTTACGTTTCAAGATCTATACCTTAAAATGGATGGACTTCTGTTAACCGATATCTTTTTAAAATTCCACATGTTGGCACAGTACACAGCCACAGCTGTTTTGAGGCTGTCACTATTTTTAACAATTTGGTTTAAAACGGTTTCGCTCCTGCCGTTATTTGCAGGTGACGCATATGATATTATATAGTCATCGTTTTTCACGATGACATGAACGCAGGGCGGGATCTATGCCTCTCTCTCATAACTCTAGAATAAGCTTCTCTTCGGCGTGGGTATATATAGTAATAATTCCTAGCGAAGCGCTATTCTGACAAGACTGGCTCCATCCACTGCGTTAAGCGCCTGTGAGATATTATATCGCAATACGAAGTTTTACGTTTCAAGATCTATACCTTAAAATGGATGGACTTCTGTTAACCGATATCTTTTAAAAATTCCACATGTTGGCACAGTACACAGCCACAGCTATTTTGAGGCTGTAACTATTTTTAACAATTTCATTTAAAACGGTTTCGCTCCTGCTGTTATTTGCAGGTGACGCATATGATATTATAAAGTCATCGTTTTTCACGATGACATGAACGCAGGCAGGATCTATGCCTCTCTCTCATAACTCTAGGATAACATAACTCTAGAATAAGCTTCTCTTTGGCGTCGGTATATTTGGTAATAATTCCAAGCAAAGCGCTCATCAGACTAGGCTGGCTCCACACACTGCGTTAAGCACCTGTGAAATATTATATCGCAAAACGGCGTTTAACGTTTCAAGATCGATACCTTAAAACGGATGGACTTTTGTTAACCGATATCTTTAAAAAATTTCACATGTCGGCACAGAACACAGCCACAGCTGTTTTGAGGCTGTCACTATTTTTTACAATTTCGTTGAAAATGGTTTTGCTACTGACTTTATTTGCAGGTGACGCATATGATATTATATAGTCATCGTTTTTCACGATGACATGAACGCAGGCGAGATCTATGCCTCTCTCTCATAACTCTAGAATAAGCTTCTCTTCGGCGTGGGTATATATGGTAATAATTCCTAGCGAAGCGCTATTCGGACTATGCTGGCTCCACCCACTGAGTTAAGCGCCTGTGAGATATTATATCGCAATACGGAGTTTTACGTTTCAAGATCTATACCTTAAAATGGATGGAATTGTGTTAACCGATATCTTTTAAAAATTCCACATGTTGGCACAGTACACAGCCACAGCTGTTTTGAGGCTGTCACTATTTTTAACAATTTGGTTTACAACGGTTTCGCTCCTGCCGTTATTTGCAGATGACCCATATGATATTATATAGTCATCGTTTTTTAACAATGACATGAACGCAGGCGGGATCTATGCCTCTCTCTCATAACTCTAGAATAAGCTTCTCTTCGGCGTGGGTATATATAGTAATAATTCCTAGCGAAGCGCTATTCTGACTAGACTGGCTCCATCCACTGCGTTAAGCGCCTGTGAGATATTATATCGCAATACGAAGTTTTATGTTTCAAGATCTATACCTTAAAATGGATGGACTTCTGTTAACCGATATCTTTTAAAAATTCCACATGTTGGCACAGTACACAGCCACAGCTGTTTTGAGGCTGTCACTATTTTTAACAATTTGGTTTAAAACGGTTTTTCTCCTGCCGTTATTTGCAGGTGACGCATATGATATTATAAAGTCATCGTTTTTCACGATGACATGAAGGCAGGGCGGGATCTATGCCTCTCTCTCATAACTCTAGAATAAGCTTCTCTTCGGCGTGGGTATATATAGTAATAATTCCTAGCGAAGCGCTATTCTGACTAGACTGGCTCCATCCACTGCGTTAAGCGCCTGTGAGATATTATATCGCAATACGAAGTTTTACGTTTCAAGATCTATACCTTAAAATGGATGGACTTCTGTTAACTGATATCTTTTAAAAATTCCACATGTTGGCACAGTACACAGCCACAGCTATTTTGAGGCTGTAACTATTTTTAACAATTTCATTTAAAACGGTTTCGCTCCTGCTGTTATTTGCAGGTGACGCATATGATATTATAAAGTCATCGTTTTTCACGATGACATGAACGCAGGCGGGATCTATGCCTCTCTCTCATAACTCTAGGATAACATAACTCTAGAATAAGCTTCTCTTTGGCGTCGGTATATATGGTAATAATTCCAAGCAAAGCGCTCATCGGACTAGGCTGGCTTCACACACAGCGTTAAGCACCTGTGAAATATTATATCGCAAAACGGCGTTTAACGTTTCAAGATCGATACCTTAAACCGGATGGACTTTTGTTAACCGATATCTTTAAAAAATTTCACATGTCGGCACAGAACACAGCCACAGCTGTTTTGAGGCTGTCACTATTTTTTACAATTTCGTTGAAAATGGTTTTGCTACTGACTTTATTTGCAGGTGACGCATATGATATTATATAGTCATCGTTTTTCACGATGACATGAACGCAGGCGGGATCTATGCCTCTCTCTCATAACTCTAGAATAAGCTTCTCTTCGGCGTGGGTATATATGGTAATAATTCCTAGCGAAGCGCTATTCGGACTTTGCTGGCTCCACCCACTGCGTTAAGCGCCTGTGAGATATTATATCGCAATACGGAGTTTTACGTTGCAAGATGTATACCTTAAAATGGATGGAATTGTGTTAACCGATATCTTTTAAAAATTCCACATGTTGGCAAAGTACACAGCCACAGCTGTTTTGAGGCTGTCACTATTTTTAACAATTTGGTTTACAACGGTTTCGCTCCTGCCGTTATTCGCAGATGACCCATATGATATTATATAGTCATCGTTTTTCACGATGAAATGAACGCAGGGCGGGATCTATGCCTCTCTCTCATAACTCTAGAATAAGCTTCTCTTCGGCGTGGGTATATATAGTAATAATTCCTAGCGAAGCGCTATTCTGACTAGACTGGCTCCATCCACTGCGTTAAGCGCCTGTGAGATATTATATCGCAAAACGAAGTTTTACGTTTCAAGATCTATACCTTAAAATGGATGGACTTCTGTTAACCGATATCTTTTAAAAATTCCACATGTTGGCACAGTACACAGCCACAGCTGTTTTGAGGCTGTCACTATTTTTAACAATTTGGTTTAAAACGGTTTCGCTCCTGCCGTTATTTGCAGGTGATGCATATGATATTATATAGTCATCGTTTTTCACGATGACATGAACGCAGGGTGGGATCTATGCCTCTCTCTCATAACTCTAGAATAAGCTTCTCTTCGGCTTGGGTATATATAGTAATAATTCCTAGCGAAGCGCTATTCTGACTAGACTGGCTCCATCCACTGCGTTAAGCGCCTGTGAGATATTATATCGCAATACGAAGTTTTACGTTTCAAGATCTATACCTTAAAATGGATGGACTTCTGTTAACCGATATCTTTTAAAAATTCCACATGTTGGCACAGTACACAGCCACAGCTATTTTGAGGCTGTAACTATTTTTAACAATTTCATTTAAAACGGTTTCGCTCCTGCTGTTATTTGCAGGTGACGCATATGATATTATAAAGTCATCGTTTTTCACGATGACATGAACGCAGGCGGGATCTATGCCTCTCTCTCATAACTCTAGGATAACATAACTCTAGAATAAGCTTCTCTTTGGCGTCGGTATATATGGTAATAATTCCAAGCAAAGCGCTCATCGGACTAGGCTGGCTCCACACACTGCGTTAAGCACCTGTGAAATATTATATCGCAAAACGGCGTTTAACGTTTCAAGATCGATACCTTAAAACGGATGGACTTTTGTTAACCGATATCTTTAAAAAATTTCACATGTCGGCACAGAACACAGCCACAGCTGTTTTGAGGCTGTCACTATTTTTAACAATTTCGTTGAAAATGGTTTTGCAACTGACTTTATTTGCAGGTGACGCATATGATATTATATAGTCATCGTTTTTCACGATGACATGAACGCAGGCGGGATCTATGCCCCTCTCTCATAACTCTAGAATAAGCTTCTCTTCGGCGTGGGTATATATGGTAATTATTCCTAGCGAAGCGCTATTCGGACTATGCTGGCTCCACCCACTGCGTTAAGCGCCTGTGAGATATTATATCGCAATACGGAGTTTTACGTTTCAAGATCTATACCTTAAAATGGATGGAATTGTGTTAACCGATATCTTTTAAAAATTCCACATGTTGGCACAGTACACAGCCACAGCTGTTTTGAGGCTGTCACTATTTTTAACAATTTGGTTTACAACGGTTTCGCTCCTGCCGTTATTTGCAGATGACCCATATGATATTATATAGTCATCGTTTTTTAACAATGACATGAACGCAGGCGGGATCTATGCCTCTCTCTCATAACTCTAGAATAAGCTTCTCTTCGCCGTTGGTATATATGGTTATAATTCCTAGCGAAGCGTTATTCCGACTAGGCTGGCTCCATCCACTGCGTTAAGCGCCTGTGAGATATTATATCGCAATACGGAGTTTTACGTTTCAAGATCTATACCTTAAAATAGATGGACTTGTGTTAACCGACATCTTTTAAAAATTCCACATGTTGGCACAGTACACAGCCACAGCTGTTTTGAGGCTGTCACTATTTTTAACAATTTGGTTTAAAACGGTTTCTCTTCTGCCGTTATTTGCAGGTGACGCATATGATATTATATAGTCATCGTTTTTCACGATGACATGAACGCAGGGCGGGATCTATGCCTCTCTCTCATAGCTCTAGAATAAGCTTCTCTTCGGCCTGGGTATATATAGTAATAATTCCTAGCGAAGCGCTATTCTGACTAGACTGGCTCCATCCACTGCGTTAAGCGCCTGTGAGATATTATATCGCAATACGAAGTTTTACGTTTCAAGATCTATACCTTAAAATGGATGGACTTCTGTTAACCGATATCTTTTAAAAATTCCACATGTTGGCACAGTACACAGCCACAGCTATTTTGAGGCTGTAACTATTTTTAACAATTTCATTTAAAACGGTTTCGCTCCTGCTGTTATTTGCAGGTGACGCATATGATATTATAAAGTCATCGTTTTTCACGATGACATGAACGCAGGCGGGATCTATGCCTCTCTCTCATAAATCTAGGATAACATAACTCTAGAATAAGCTTCTCTTTGGCGTCGGTATAAATGGTAATAATTCCAAGCAAAGCGCTCATCGGACTAGGCTGGCTCCACACACTGCGTTAAGCACCTGTGAAATATTATATCGCAAAACGGCGTTTAACGTTTCAAGATCGATACCTTAAAACGGATGGACATTTGTTAACCGATATCTTTCAAAAATTTCACATGTCGGCACAGAACACAGCCACAGCTGTTTTTTAGGCTGTCACTATTTTTAACAATTTCGTTGAAAATGGTTTTGCTACTGACTTTATTTGCAGGTGACGCATATGATATTATATAGTCATCGTTTTTCACGATGACATGAACGCAGGCGGGATCTATGCCTCTCTCTCATAACTCTAGAATAAGCTTCTCTTCGGCGTGGGTATATATGATAATAATTCCTAGCGAAGCGCTATTCTGACTAGACTGGCTCCATCCACTGCGTTAAGCGCCTGTGAGATATTATATCGCAATACGGAGTTGTACGTTTCAAGATCTATACCTTAAAACGGATGGACTTGTGTTAACCGACATCTTTTAAAAATTCCACATGTTGGCACAGTACACAGCCACAGCTGTTTTGAGGCTGTCACTATTTTTAACAATTTGGTTTAAAACGGTTTCGCTTCTGCCGTTATTTGCAGGTGACGCATATGATATTATATAGTCATCGTTTTTCACGATGAAATGAACGCAGGGCGGGATCTATGCCTCTCTCTCATAACTCTAGAATAAGCTTCTCTTCGGCGTGGGTATATATAGTAATAATTCCTAGCGAAGCGCTATTCTGACTAGACTGGCTCCACCCACAGTGTTAAGCGCCTGTGAGATATTATATCGTAATACGGAGTTTAACGTTTCAAGATCGATACCTTAAAACGGATGGACTTTTGTTAACCGATATCTTTCAAAAATTCCACATGTTGGCACAGTACACAGCCACACCTGTTTTGAGGCTGTCACTATTTTTAACAATTTCGTTGAAAACGGTTTTGCTACTGACTTTATTTGCAGGTGACGCATATGATATTGTTACGGACGGGGTAACGGGATTGGAAGGAAACACCGAGTAGCACTGATGACACTTTATTCGACTTGACACACGACACGCCGTTTAATTCCGACGCAGACAGCACCAACACTAGCGTCTTTTGCACTGCACTTTTCACTGCACTTCACTGCACTTTACTATACTTTCACTTCACTTTTTTTACTACTTCTTCTTTCTTCCTTTACTTCTTCCTTTTCTTCTTCGCTTTACCACTTTTCAACTTAAACTGGCGCTTAGCGCGTCTACACCGCCTTATATACCCCTAAGAATGTTCTAGATCTACTAATTTCGATTGTCTTTTCGTTATTCAATTGTTTTTCCATCTCCTGTCTCTTTTTAACCTTTCCATTCCTTCTTGAAGTTTCTAGAATTTTCTAATTTTTACTCGAAATATTTAAATAATCTTTTAAATATTTGCCAAATATTCATAAACATTTGCCAAATTTCAAAAACCATAATCCACATAACAGTTATGACTAGGATTTGAACCCACGCCTTCGAAACGTGAACGGAATGTGTTATCCGCACGGCCATCGCCTTGTTGTCAATGACTTTTGAATTTGGCGAACACTTGACAGAGTGTATACGTCATCGAACTAAAAACTCATTTCCAAATAATAAAATAGTCTTTAAACCTCTTTGCTAATAAATTATTGTGTTTGATGACCGGATAGTTTGTCGTGTAGACGTCAGAAGACCTTGGCAACGGTAGTGATGACAGCTTGGCATGACACCGGCCGTCACACTACCCCCTCTCTAAGACGTGCTCGTCCCGAGTATTGTTGGATCTATGATATACCACATGAACGATCTTCAGTGGACTTCTAGGTGTCTTTCGAATTCTGTAGGTTACATAGTTAATTTTCTTTATTACAGTATATGGTCCTTCCCAGCTTGGCTGTAATTTGGGAGATTTTCCCTTACATCGGACCGGATTATGAAGCCACACCAAAGTTCCCTCTTCGAATTCTCTTGCATTTGCGCGTCTATCATATCGGGTCTTCATTCTTACTCCCGCTTGTAAATTCTCGTGTCTAACGTGTTTATGAATGTCTTCGAGCTTTCTTCTTAATTCACATGCATAATCGGTAACACAGCTAGGTGTCCCCGGTGGACATCCAGCAAGAAGGTCTACTGGAAGTCGTAGCTCCCTTCCTAAATTTGTTCGCGCCGGGGTAGTTGCCGTACTTTCATGTACTGCGGCTCTGTAAGCCAGAAGAAATAGTGGGATATATTCGTCCCAGTTTCTCTGATGGCTATCGACTACTTTAGCAAGATGGCGCTCCAATGTCTGGTTAAATCTCTCCACCATTCCATCCGATTGAGGGTGATACGGAGTTGTTCTAGTTTTGTGGATCCCTATCATCTTGCAGATTTCTTGAAAGAGTTGAGATTCAAAGTTTCTCCCTTGGTCGCTGTGGATTTCTAACGGTAAACCATATCGACAAAATACTTCATTTACTAATTTTGTCGCAACTGTAATCGCTTCCTGATTGGGGACTGCAAAAGCTTCTGGCCATCTCGTGAAATAATCCATTACCACCAGAATGTAGCGATTACCACTTTCTGTCAAAGGAAATGGTCCAGCTATATCCACAGCAACACGTTCCCAAGGAGCTCCCACACTGTACAGTTTTAGTGCTCCGCGGCTCCGAGTTTGCGGCCCTTTAACTGAAGAACATTTAACGCATTTCCTGCTGGTGCAGGAAATGCGTTAAATATTCTTCAGTTAACTACAGTTAGTTGAAGACTGGTGTCTTCAACGTCTTCCCTACAGTGCAGCCAATAAAAACGTTGACGAATCTTCAGTAAGGTTCTTCGCACTCCAAGATGTCCGCCAGATGGGCCGTCATGACAAACTTGCAAAACTTAAGGAATCATTGATTTTGGCACTATTGTTTGAAGATAACTGTCTCTTCCAGAAGCACTTTCCCATTTTCGACAAAGTAGTCCATCTTGTATTATTAGGCTGTTCCATTGCGCCCAATAGCTTTTCGTGACGGTACTAGTATCAGCTACCTCACTCCATTCTGGCCGAAGAGAGTTATTCTTTAGCCGCTCCAGTATCAGTTTCAAATCTTTATCTTCTTCCTGCGATTTAATAATGAACTCCTTGTTCCATCGCCCGTCGATAGTATCCGTTCTAATAACCTTGACGGCAGCTTCTTCTTTTCCTTCTTGTCGCACGCAATGCTTGCAATTCTTATCACAGGGACGTCTTGATAAGGCATCAGCATTACCGTGAGATTTTCCGCCACGATGCTCAACTTCGAAATCGTACTCTTGAAGTTGTTCTATCCATCGAGCTACCTGACCCTCACAATTTTTAAACTGTAAAAGCCATTTAAGCGCTGCGTGGTCCGTCCGGATCCGGAATTTTCTTCCGATCAAGTACTTTTTAAAATGCTGGAGAGTTTTTACTACTGCTAGTAGCTCTTTTCGTGTAGTACAGTAGTTTCTTTCAGGTTTAGACAACGATTTGCTAAAGTAGGCAATAACAGCCTCCTCCTGATCTACTTGTCTCTGGGAAAGAGTTCCACCAATACCCACATTGCTTGCGTCTGTGTCAACAATGAATTCTCCATTGACGTCGGGATATGCAAGAATTGGCGCTTCACATAAACGCTTCTTCAACTCTTCGAAAGCAGTTTGACATTTATCATCCCAATTAAATGGTCGTTTTTGCTCCGTCAGCTCATGTAAGGGTTTTGCGATGCTCGAGAAATTCTTCACAAAATGTCTGTAATAAGAGCAAAGCCCCATAAATGAGCGCACCTGCTTCTTGTCCTTAGGCATGGGCCAATCTTTAACCGCCGAAATTTTGGCAGGGTCCTCCTCGATGCCATTTTCAGAGACGACATGACCCTAGTAGTTAACTTGTCGCTTGAAAAATGAACATTTTTTAAGACTGACTTTCAGATTTGCATTTTTCAATCTATTGAGTACACTTTCTAGCTTCGTGAGATGATCATCGAAGTCTCGGCCCATTACAATTATGTCATCGAGATACACCAGACAAGCTTCCCCTAAAAGCCCGGCAAGGATGTGTTCCATTAACCTTTCAAAAGTAGCTGGTGCGTTGCACAATCCGAAAGGCATAACATTAAAATGCCAAAGCCCTCTGCCCATTGAAAAAGCTGTCTTCTTTTTGTCTTTTGGGTCCATTTCCACTTGCCAGTAACCACTTTTTAAGTCTATTGTTGTAAACCATTTCATTCCGCATAACGTCTCTAACGTGTCGTCTATTCTAGGCAAAGGATTACTGTCTTTCTTGGTTATATCATTCAATCTTCGGTAGTCAATGCAGAATCTAGTCGATCCATCCTTTTTCTTTACCAATACCACCGGCGAACACCACGGGCTAATCGATGGCTCGATAACCCCGTTTTTCCTCATATCTTCGATCATATCCTCTACCCCTTTCTCCCTGGCAAAAGGTACACGTCGTGGGCGTTGACGGATCGGTTGTTCATTCCCCGTATTGATAGTGTGTTTTACTACTCCTGTCTTGCCGATGTCACCGTCGTTCTTTGAGAAAATGTCGACGTACTGTGTCAGCAATTTCTTTGCTTTTTATGTTTCGAATTCCGTTAGATCGTCTTTGCAACCTTTTAATACACTATCCACGTTAATGTTAGTCACAGCCAGACTCTTGGTTTTCTGGCAGTTTCGTAACCAAGCGACTTCCTCGGACTCTCCTATCTCAGAACCCTTTTTCAACACTTTTTCTTCATCACTTAAATTTAGGACAGGTATAACTGCCCTTTGTGAAGAAGCAACAACTACACACGCCGGCAACCATGGATCGTCATCTCTATTGTCTTCTATCATTATGCAACGTCGCTGAGTCGAAGTGGCAGGTAATGTGACAGGAACAAAGGTGTGTGACCTAGGTGCCAGCTTGCTCTCCTTGAGGCACAAAACCTTTCCCGTGCCTCCACCTTTCATTGGAATCTCCACGTCTCCACACTTTAGGATACCACACTTAATATCCAATCTACATTGGTGATCTCTGAAGAAGTCTAGCCCAACAATGCAGTCGTCGACGATGTCTGCAATCAGTGCTTTTTGCCAATATAATTTGTCACCTACTTTGAAAGCCACTATTTGCTCTCCCCTGACTGGGATGTGCTGGCCGGTAGCCGTTGTCAGTCGAGGTCGAATTGACTGTTTAAGAATCTTCCCATTCTTCCTTATCAGGTGAGTCCCTATAACAGTTCGTGACGCACCGGTGTCCAAGATCAGCAAACAGGTAACGCCATTGACCGTTCCATCAATGGTTAAGCTGTTCCCATCTGTGCTTTGTCGGATACAAACTTTAGGGGCTTTTCGTCTACCGGCCAACGCTTGCCCCGCAGCCCTGGCTGGAATTAGTTTTCCTGGTCGTGTTCTGACGTTTGAATAATAGCGTCAGTCTTACGTTTACGTTTCGGACAGCTATTGCTTAAATGTCCTGGTTCCCTGCAGCTATAACATTTCGGGACAAATCTTCGGTCTGTTTGCTGCATTTCTGCGGCCACAACTCGGACTCGTTCACCCTTAATTTCTCGACGGACAGCCTCCACTTCTAGAGCATGCGCTAAAGCGTCCTTAACATTGTCGTAGTGCTTCAGACAAACGGCTGTCCTGACCTCATCGTCATAAATGCCATCAATGAACGCCTGGAGACGCATGCTTTGGACTTGTGCCGGGGGTGCAGACTGGTAAGCTTTTCCTACCATCTTCTCTACTTCTATAGACCACTGCTGCAATGACTCGTTAAGGCGCTGACAGCGGTTACGCAACTGAGCACGGAATACAAATTCCAAATGCGCCTCTCCATACCTGGACTCAAGAGCCTCGATGAGCTGTTCATATGTGGCGTCTTTCCCCGCAGACTGTAGCACTGATAACGCACCATCGCGTAACGCCAGAGCGAGTCCATTCTTGGCCTGTTCTCTGTTCCAGCTGTTACTAGAAGAAGCGGCTTCAAACTGCATCCTGTACGCCTCCCAAGATGAGGTACCGTCGAAAGAAGGTACTTTAAAATTACCAGCACCTGATGAGGCTACTGTAACCGAAAGGACGTTAGTCTTTATCCTCCTGAACTCCTCCTCTACAGTAGCTATGCGGTTGTGCATCTCTTCCGATACTGACGCCATGCGGAACTGCACCTCTTCCGATACGACTGACACCATGCGGGTCTGCACCTCTTCCGATATTACTGACGCCATGCGGGTCTGCATCTCTTCCTCAATGGTAGTCACGCGAGATTGCACTTCACCGATACACATCTCTATCTCGGCAATCTTACGAGCGTTCTCAGATATATAACGGCGAATCTCATCCTGGCTCTCCTTTATCTCGCTGAGCTGCTGCGAGTTTTGCTCGAGTCGAGATTCAAGCTGCGATTGTAGCTGCTGCGAGTTTTGCTGGAGTTCGGACTTGAGCTGCTGCGAGTTTTGCTCGAGTCGAGATTCGAGTCGCTGCGAGGTTTGCTGGAATATTGCCGCGAGGTCTGCGAGAGATAGCGGGTTAGCTGCGCATGCGGACGTAGATACCCCTCCTTCGGATCCGCCTCCTTGCGAAGGAGCTTCCCTGCCTACAACTTCCGGGTTAGAGTCGCCTTGTTCTCGAGCGGCAGCCCTCGCACGTGTCGTAGGCCCTTCCCTCGGCATGACTGGCATCTTTAGTCCTTCCAATCCCACTTCTGACACCAATTGTTACGGACGGGGTAACGGGATTGGAAGGAAACACCGAGTAGCACTGATGACACTTTATTCGACTTGACACACGACACGCCGTTTAATTCCGACGCAGACAGCACCAACACTAGCGTCTTTTGCACTGCACTTTTCACTGCACTTCACTGCACTTTACTGCACTATACTTTCACTTCACTTTTTTTACTACTTCTTCTTTCTTCCTTTACTTCTTCCTTTTCTTCTTCACTTTACCACTTTTCAACTTAAACTGGCGCTTAGCGCGTCTACACCGCCTTATATACCCCTAAGAATGTTCTAGATCTACTAATTTCGATTGTCTTTTAGTTATTCAATTGTTTTTCCATCTCCTGTCTCTTTTTAACCTTTCCATTCCTTTTGAAGTTTCTAGAATTTTCTAATTTTTACTCGAAATATTTAAATAATCTTTTAAATATTTGCCAAATATTCATAAACATTTTCCAAATTTTATAAAAACCATAATCCACATAACAGTTATGACTGGGATTTGAACCCACGCCTTCGGAACGTGAACGGAATGTGTTATCTGCACGGCCATCGCCTTGTTGTCAATGACTGGTGAATTTGGCTAACACTTGACAGAGTGTATAAAATAATAAAATAGTCTTCAAACCTCTTTGCTAATAAATTATTGTGTTTGATGACCGGATAGTTTGTCGTGTAGACGTCAGAAGACCTTGGCAACGGTAGTGATGACAGCTTAGCATGACACCGGCCGTCACAATATTATAAAGTCATCGTTTTTCACGATGACATGAACGCAGGCGGGATCTATGTCTCTCTCTCATAAATCTAGAATAAGCTTCTCTTCGGCGTGGATATATATGGTAATAATTCCTAGCGAAGCGCTATTCGGACTATGCTGGCTCCACCCACTGTGTTAAGCGCCTGTGAGATATAATATCGAAATAGGGAGTTTTACGTTTCAAGATCGATACCTTAAAATGGATGGACTTTTGTTAACTGTATATCTTTAAAAAAATCACATGTTGGAACAGTACACAGCCACAGCTGTTTTGAAGCTGTCACTATTTTTAACAATTTGGTTTAAAACGGTTTCGCTCCTGCCGTTATTTGCAGGTGACGCATATGATATTATATAGTTATCGCTTTTTAACACTGACATGAACGCAGGCGGGATCTATGCCTTTCTCTCATAACTCTAGAATAAGCTTCTCTTCGGCGTTGGTATATATGGTTATAATTCCTAGCGAAGCGCTCTTCCGACTAAGCTGGGTGCATCCACTGCGCTAAGCGCCTGTGAGATATAATATCGCAATTGGGAGTTTTACGTTTCAAGATCGATACCTTAAAACGGATGGACTTCTGTTAACCGATATCTTTCAAATTTTTTTAAAAATAAATGATTTCGTTGAAAACGGTTTTGCTACTAACTTTATTCGCAGGTGACGCATATGATTTTATATAGTCATCGTTTTTCACGATGACATAAACGCAGGCGGCATCTATGCCTCTCACTTATAACTCTAGAATTAGCTTCTCTTTGGCGTCGGTATATATGGTAATAATTCCAAGCGAAGCGCTATTCGGATTATGCTGGCTCCACCCACTGCGTTAAGCGCCTGTGAGATATTATATCGCAATACGGAGTTTAACGTTTCAAGATAGATACCTTAAAATGGATGGACTTTTGTTAACCGATATCTTTAAAAAATTCCACATGTTAGCACTGCTGTTTTGAGGCTGTCACTATTTTTAACAATTTCGTTGAAAACGGTTTCGCTCCTGCCGTTATTTGCAGGTTTCGCATATGATATTATATAGTCATCGTTTTTCACAATGACATGAACGCAGGCGGGATCTATGCCTCTCTCTCATAACTCTAGAATAAGCTTCTCTTCGGCGTGGGTATATATGGTAATAATTCCTAGCGAAGCGCTATACCGACTAGGCTGGCTCCATCCACTGCGTTAAGCGCCTGTGAGATATTATATCGCAATTCGGAGTTTTACGTTTCAAGATCTATACCTTAAAACGGATGGACTTTTGTTAACCGATATCATTTAAAAATTCCACATGTTGGCACAGTACACAGCCACAGCTGTTTTGAGGCTGTCACTATTTTTAACAATGTGGTTTAAATCGGTTTCGCTCCTGCCGTTATTTGCAGGTGACGCATATTATATTATATAGTCCTCGTTTTTTAACAATGACATGAACCCAGGCGGGATCTATGCCTCTCTCTCATAACTCTAGAATAAGCTTCTCTTCGGCGTTGGTATATATGGTAATAATTCCTAGCGAAGCGCTCTTCCGACTAGGCTCGCTCCATCTACTGCGTAAAGCGCCTGTGAGATATAATATCGCAATAGGGAGTTTTACGTTTCAAGATCGATACCTTAAAACGGATGGACTTGTGTTAACCGATATCTTTTAAAAATGCCACATGTTGGCAAAGTACACAGCCACAGCTGTTTTGAGGCTGTTACTATTTTTAACAATTTGGTTTAAAATGGTTTCGCTCCTGCCGTTACTTGCAGGTGACGCATATGATATTATATAGTTACCGTTTTTAAACAATGACATGAACGCAGGCGGGATCTTTGCCTCCCACTCATAACTCTAGAATAAGCTTCTCTTCGGCGTCAGTATATACAGTAATAATTCCTAGCGATGCGCTCTTCGGACTAGGCTGGCTCAACCCACTGCGTTAAGCGCCTGTGAGATATTATATCGCAATACGGAGTTTTACGTTTCAAGATCTATACCTTAAAATGGATGAACTTGTGTTAACCAACATCTTTTAAAAATTCCACATGTTGGCACAGTACACAGCCACAGCTGTTTTGAGGCTGTCACTATTTTTAACAATTTGGTTTAAAACGGTTTCGCACCTGCCGTTATTTGCAGGTGACGCATATGATATTATATAGTCATCGTTTTTTAACAATGACATGAACGCAGGCGGGATCTATGCCTCTCTCTCATAACTCTCGAATAAGCTTCTCTTCGGCGTGGGTATATATGGTCATAATTCCTAGCGAAGCGCTATTTGGACTATGCTGGCTCCACCCACTGCGTTAAGCGCCTGTGAGATATAATTTCGTAATAGGGAGTTTTACGTTTCAAGAACGATACCTTAAAACGGATGGACATTTGTTAACCGATATCTTTCAAAAATACCACATGTTGGCACAGTACACAGCTCCTGCCGTTATTTTCATGTGACGCATATGATATAATATAGTCCTCGTTTTTTAAGAGCGTTAACGTCAAATCCGCGGCGCCAAGTTTAGGTTAATGCAGCGCTTTCTCACTAACACTGACGCACGCGCAGCTGTGTGCGTAGAGTCAGCGTGTTGCTTGGCAGTATAGTCAAGCTAAATCATTTTGATCCGTTCAACTCATAAGCGACGCGCGACGTTAGGTAGGGTAGGCATCTGTTGGATGTATTTAATCAAATTAAATTATTATTATATATTTTTACATCAATATTATTTGCACGGCCGAAAACTATTATTAACGAAAAGTATTCTTACCTCTATCACATTCGTTTTTAGGAGCTTTCCATACCAATATGCAGTAATAGGTAATAAATTTTGTGCGTGCTTATCAAGTTAATATCAGAACAGACAATAATAAAACAAAATTTTGCGCTAGTAAAAATAGAACCAGCTTTTCATCGTTACTCTAGCACGCCTTCTTCACTCGGCCGTACCTGCAGCGATAAGTGACTACACTTTCGCGCGGCTTCCAAGCCCGCGTCCGACGCGTCGCGCTAGGGTTGTCGACTTGCCACTGCTACTATAATATTTATTCATCGTCTATCTACCTACTTGACCACGTACCTAATAATAAATAATTACCTATCCTATAAGTATCCTATCCCACTATTTGAGCTCGTAGAACTAAAACCACAAAAAATCTGGTCGTTTACATTTTCACTATACTAATTCTTAGTTATTTCCTAAACGCGTAAACCGATTTACATGATTCAAACAGATAAAATGGTTTTTGAACTAGATATTTAATTTGACACCATAATCGTTGGAATATCTCAACAAACGAAAAATCAAATTTTCAAGTTGCTCTCGTAAAATAAATAAAAATAAAATTTTGCAAGTTGCTTCCGTTAAATGAGCAATACTTTGCACCGCACTTGTGATGAGGCATTTTTGTTGTTCACTATTAAAATTCATGTTATTAGCAAGCTCTGCGCGTAAGCGGTGACAGCAAACTAACGACGCGTCGAAAGCAACTTGAAAATTTGAT
Organism: Euclidia mi; assembly: GCA_944739405.2. NCBI lineage: Eukaryota > Metazoa > Arthropoda > Insecta > Lepidoptera > Erebidae > Euclidia > Euclidia mi. Next base: position 56,259,838 of record OX123199.2, read on the forward strand.
TTTATTTATTTTACGAGAGCAACTTGAAAATTAGATTTTTTGTTTGCTGAGATATCCCAACGATTATGGTGTCAGATTAAAGATCTAGTTCAAAAAACATTTTATCTGTTTGAATCATGTAAATCGGTCTACGCGTTTAGGAAATAACTAAGAATTAGTATAGTGGAAATGTAAATTGTGACCTGTGACCAGAATTTTTGTGGTTTTTGTTCTACGAGCTCAAATAGTGGGATAGGATACTTATAGGATAATTATTTATTAATAGGTACGTGGTCAAGTAGGTAGATAGACGATGAATATATATTTTAGTAGAAGCGGGAAGTCGACAACCCTAGCGCGACAGCTAGCGCGTCACTCCGCGCCAGACAGCGACAGCGTTATATGTTAGAAAAGAGGAGGAACGGTTAGGTGAATATCGCGTTAGGCACTGAGTGTTTATGTGAGCTGAATTGCACTTTGTTGCTTAGTAGCAAGAGTCGCAATTTCAATAAATTGGTTTGAGAAGTGATGCTTGTACGTAAGTAGTATCTATTCTGTGACTCTAGTACGTTAAGAAAATAAAACATATAAATTATATATATTTTTATTAAATTTCACATTGTAAGGTACAAAAAGGGTTAGCTTAGAAGGTAGTGCTTCTAAGTGGCATCGACCTACACTTAACTTGGGTCAACTATTTCAGGTAAAAGGCACTTATGGTAATAAAATAGTAGGTTGAACTGTTGGCAAATGAAATGGTGCCCCATTTTATTTGCACAATATTCATCGTCTGAATCGTCTCGAGTAACTTTTGCAACTTTCATGGCAATTATTTTCCTGTCCAAACCGCCAATGGACACAGATGCTTGTATGCAATGTGTAGTTGAACTGGTAACTGATAAAATCAGTTGTGTTTTCGGACGATGGTACCAACCATCAAAATTCCAATACGTATTTTTTATCGTTAGCGGCATCTATACTAGGGCCGAAAGCCCTAATCTCGATACATTTTCGAGTCCCAGGACAAAAATATCGAGACAGCCCGGTCTCTAAATTTCCGGGAAGAATGAGACTTTCGAGACTCTTTCGAAAAAAGTTTCACTATATTTGTTTCGTCTTTCATGTACATGCGGCGAATTTTTAGATACATGTTTAAAAAATAATTTGAGGTTTCTAATACCATTGTTTCTCAAAGTCAAACTTTTAAAAGATAAACGGCTCCAAAGTGATAACGAGTGTTTCCCTCCCTCTAACTTTTAAAGTAAGAGAAAGACGAACCTGAAAAAGATATATACGTTGTAATAAAACCTTCCAACAAAAATTCTTTTGAACGAGATGGAGTCAGCTTTTGAGATATAACACATATTCAAAAACCGCATATATAACTTTGTCGTTTATACAAACATTATAGAAAACAAAGTTATGTTTGGTGCCGAAAAAGTGATAGTGATATTAGATTAGGTGAAGATATAACATACCCATTATCTTCACCTAATCTAATATCACTATCACTTTTTCGGCACCAAACATAACTTTGTTTTCTATAATGTTTGTATAAACGACAAAGTTATATTGGATACCTCTATTACGGAACCCTTCAAGGACGAGTCCAACTCGCACTTGACTTTTTAAATTTCAATAGCCTCACAGATCAATATCTTGTTGTATATGTTCACACGGAGCAGACGCTCGACAAAGTTTGCTGTGTGTGAGGCTAATTAAACCCAAGAAGGTTAAAGACACCAGAAGTGATTTCATTCTGCGTAAATAGTACCTAATACCAAAAGTTGTACAATGTTCAGGTTCTTTGAAATAACTTATAAATTTAATACAGGAAATATCACCTCAGTCTTCCGTGACTAAAACTTTTGTAAAGAAATCGAAACGTCGGATAGTAATAAATAATGTAGTTTCTAGGTCATTAGGTTTAAATGTACTCTCAATCAAACTATTTATTGCGATAAAATCCGTAAAAAGTAGTTAAACAAAATTTTTTGAATAATGGTTATTATTTAACCCAAGTCTCAAAAGTCTCGATAGCTGGGATGCACAACAAAATCATCGAGATTCTCGAAATTTTCGAGACCGAGACTCACGGGATGAAAGCTCTAGTCTATACCATCTGCTGTAATTGGACACTTGATTTCAATAATACCTCCCTCAAACACGCCGTCGGGTGAGGGCCCTAGGAAAACGAAATCTTTGGCAATTAACAAACCGCATTTATTTATTTCATTCCATTGCAACAGAATCTGAAAAAATAATAAATGTTCTTTCGAAAATTATTATCATTAATAATATGATAAAAAAATATAACATAATATATTTTACTTGCCAAAATCACACCAAGATGTCACGGTCGCACTATAACTGCACCCAACGCCTGAGTTCAATAGAGGTCATTGCGGAACTCCGAGCGATACGTTCACACCTTGGAGGGCCTCGCGGCGTACTGATTTGCAACGTTTTACGCGCGCAATTTTATAGTAGTTTTAGAGTAATTTTAAAATGCATGTCTTGAATAAAATTTGACCAAATAAAATTTTTTTTTTGAAGATTTTCGTCAAAGAATATATTCTCCTATATATAAATTCTTTATTTTGAAAAAAACAAGCACGAATTATAGTAAAAATAACGATTTTAGCAGTAGCTTTTTGTCGTAAATTTCACTTTGATTATAGTATGATTATTTACGTTTAGGTCTAAATAAAAAATAAATCCTCACTAGCTTTTTTTGTTGAGGATATGTACAATCATATAAACGAGTTTGTGTCTGAAATTTACAAGGTATTTGGAATATATAAAGCTCTAAAATTAGCTCCGTCAGGGAAAAATCGAAAACTCTGTTTGTTTATATGGCCGTATGTCACAAATACTTTCATAATATAAAAAATCCTATCTCAAACCTATAGAAGAAGATATTTCCTATAATAATATGTAATTTACAGATTCGTAAGATATATTCTCACTGAGATGGCAAGCTTTGAAAAGTACATATTTTGGGTCAAGAGGCCAAAATCGGCGTTAACGCTCTTAACAATGACATGAACGCAGGCGGGATCTATGCCTCCCACTCATAACTCTAGAATAAGCTTCTCTTCGGCGTTGGTATATATGGTAGTAATTCCTAGCGAAGCGCTCTTCCGACTAGGCTGGCTCCATCCACTGCGTTAAGCGCCTGTGAGATATAATAATTATCGCAATAGGGAGTTTTACGTTTCAAGATCGATACCTTAAAACGGATCGACTTCTGTTAACCGATATCTTTTAAAAATTCCACATGTTGGCAGAGTACACAGCCACAGCTGTTTTGAGGCTGTCACTATTTTTAACAATTTGGTTTAAAACGGTTTCGCTTCTGCCGTTATTTGCAGGTGACGCATATGATATTATATAGTTACCGTTTTTAAACAATGACATGAACGCAGGTGGGATCTTTGCCTCCCACTCATAACTCTAGAATAAGCTTCTCTTCGGCGTCACTATATACAGTAATAATTCCTAGCGATGCGCTCTTCGGACTAGGCTGGCTCAACCCACTGCGTTAAGCGCCTGTGAGATATTATATGGCTATAGGGAGTTTTACGTTTCAAAATCTATACCTTAAAATGGATGGACTTGTGTTAATCGATATCTTTTAAAAATTCCACATGTTGGCACAGTACAAAGCCACAGCTGTTTTGAGGCTGTCACTATTTTTAACAATTGGTTTAAAACGGTTTCGCTCCTGCCGTTATTTGCAGGTGACCCATATGATATTATATAGTCATCGTTTTTCACGATGACATGAACGCAGGCGGGATCTATGCCTCTCCCTCATAACTCTCGAATTAGCTTCTCTTCGGCGTGGGTATATTTGGTAATAATTCCGAGCGAAGCGCTATTCGGATTATGCTGGCTCCACCCACTGCGTTAAGCGCCTGTGAGATATTATATCGCAATACGGAGTTTTACGTTTCAAGATCGATACCTTAAAACGGATGAACTTTTGTTGACCGATATCTTTAAAAAATTCCACATGTTAGCACAGTACACAGCCACAGCTCTTTTGAGGCTGTCACTATTTTTAACAATTTCGTTGAAAACGGTTTCGCTCCTGCCGTTATTTGCAGGTGACGCATATGATATAATATAGTCCTCGTTTTTTAACAATGACATGAACGCAGGCGGGATCTATGCCTCTCTCTCATAACTCTAGAATGAGCTTCTCTTCGGCGTGGGTATATATGGTAATCATTCCTAGCAAAGCGCTATTCGGACTATGCTGGCTCCACCCACTGCGTCAAGCGCCTTTGAGATATTATATGGCTATAGGAAGTTTTACGTTTCAAGATCTATACCTTAAAACGGATGGACTTTTGTTAACCGATATCTTTCAAAAATTCCACATGTTGGCACAGTACACAGCCACAGCTGTTTTGAGGCTGTCACTATTTTTAACAATTTCGTTGAAAACGGTTTTGCTACAGACTTTATTTGCAGGTGACGCATATGATATTATATAGTCATCGTTTTTCACGATGACATGAACGCAGGCGGGATCGATGCCTCTCTCTTATAACTCTAGAATAAGCTTCTCTTTGGCGTCGGTATATATGGTAATAATTCCAAGCGAAGCGCTATTCGGACTATGCTGGCTCCAGCCACTGCGTTAAGCTCCTGTGAGATATTATATGGCTATAGGCAGTTTTACGTTTCAAGATCTATACCTTAAAACGGATGGACTTTTGTTAACCGATATCTTTAAAAAAATTCCACATGTTGGCACAGTACACAGCCACAGCTGTTTTGAGGCTGTCACTATTTTTAACAATTTGGTTTAAATCGGTTTCACTCCTGCCGTTATTTGCAGGTGACGCATATTATATTATATAGTCCTCGTTTTTTAACAATGACATGAACCCAGGCGGGATCTATGCCTCTCTCTCATAACTCTAGAATAAGCTTCTCTTCGGCGTTGGTATATATGGTAATAATTCCTAGCGAAGCGCTCTTCCGACTAGGCTCGCTCCATCTACTGCGTAAAGCGCCTGTGAGATATAATATCGCAATAGGGAGTTTTACGTTTCAAGATCTATACCTTTAAATGGATGGACTTGTGTTAACCGATATCTTTTAAAAATGCCACATGTTGGCAAAGTACACAGCCACAGCTGTTTTGAGGCTGTTACTATTTTTAACAATTTGGTTTAAAATGGTTTCGCTCCTGCCGTTATTTGCAGGTGACGCATATGATATTATATAGTTACCGTTTTTAAACAATGACATGAACGCAGGCGGGATCTTTGCCTCCCACTCATAACTCTAGAATAAGCTTCTCTTCGGCGTCAGTATATACAGTAATAATTCCTAGCGATGCGCTCTTCGGACTAGGCTGGCTCAACCCACTGCGTTAAGCGCCTGTGAGATATTATACCGCAATACGGAGTTTTACGTTTCAAGATCTATACCATAAAATGGATGGACTTGTGTTAACCGATATCTTTTAAAAATTCCACATGTTGGCACAATACACAGCCACAGCTGTTTTGAGGCTGTCACTTTTTTTAACAATTTGGTTTAAAACGGTTTCGCTCCTGCCGTTATTTGCAGGTGACGCATATGATATTATATAGTCATCGTTTTGCACAATGACATGAACGCAGGCGAGATCTATGCCTCTCTCTCATAACTCTAGAATAAGCTTCTCTTCGGCGTGGGTATATACGGTAATAATTCCTAGCGAAGCGCTATTCGGACTATGCTGGCTCCACCCACTGCGTTAAGCGCCTGTGAGATATTATATGGCTATAGGGAGTTTAACGTTTCAAGATCGATACCTTAAAACGGATGGCCTTTTGTTAACCGATATCTTTCTAAAATTCCACATGTTGGCACACTACACAGCCACAGCTGTTTTGAGGCTGTCACTATTTTTAACAATTTCGTTTAAAACGGTTTCGCTGCTGCCGTTATTTGCAGGTGTCGCATATGATATTATATAGTCATCGTTTTTCAAAATGACATGAACGCAGGGCGGGATCTATGCCTCTCTCTCATAACTCTAGAATAAGCTTCTCTTCAGCGTGGGTATATATGGTAATAGTTCCTAGCGAAGCGCTATACCGACTAGGCTGGCTTCATCCACTGCGTTAAGCGCCTGTGAGATATTATATCGCAATACGGAGTTTTACGTTTCAAGATCTATACCTTAAAATGGATGAACTTGTGTTAACCAACATCTTTTAAAAATTCCACATGTTGGCACAGTACACAGCCACAGCTGTTTTGAGGCTGTCACTATTTTTAACAATTTGGTTTAAAACGGTTTCGCACCTGCCGTTATTTGCAGGTGACGCATATGATATTATATAGTCATCGTTTTTTAACAATGACATGAACGCAGGCGGGATCTATGCCTCTCTCTCATAACTCTCGAATAAGCTTCTCTTCGGCGTGGGTATATATGGTAATAATTCCTAGCGAAGCGTTATTTGGACTATGCTGGCTTCACCCACTGCGTTAAGCGCCTGTGAGATATAATTTCGCAATAGGGAGTTTTACGTTTCAAGATCGATACCTTAAAACGGATGGACATTTGTTAACCGATATCTTTCAAAAATTCCACATGTTGGCACAGTACACAGCTCCTGCCGTTATTTTCATGTGACGCATATGATATAATATAGTCCTCGTTTTTTAACAATGACATGAACGCAGGCGGGATCTATGCCTCCCACTCATAACTCTAGAATAAGCTTCTCTTCGGCGTTGGTATATATGGTAGTAATTCCTAGCGAAGCGCTTTTCTGACTAGGCTGGCTCCATCCACTGCGTTAAGCGCCTGTGAGATATAATAATTATCGCAATAGGGAGTTTTACGTTTCAAGATCGATACCTTAAAACGGATGGACTTCTGTTAACCGATATCTTTTAAAAATTCCACATGTTGGCAGAGTACACAGCCACAGCTGTTTTGAGGCTGTCACTATTTTTAACAATTTGGTTTAAAACGGTTTCGCTTCTGCCGTTATTTGCAGGTGACGCATATGATATTATATAGTTACCGTTTTTAAACAATGACATGAACGCAGGCGGGATCTTTGCCTCCCACTCATAACTCTAGAATAAGCTTCTCTTCGGCGTCACTATATACAGTAATAATTCCTAGCGATGCGCTCTTCGGACTAGGCTGGCTCAACCCACTGCGTTAAGCGCCTGTGAGATATTATATGGCTATAGGGAGTTTTACGTTTCAAAATCTATACCTTAAAATGGATGGACTTGTGTTAATCGATATCTTTTAAAAATTCCACATGTTGGCACAGTACACAGCCACAGCTGTTTTGAGGCTGTCACTATTTTTAACAATTGGTTTAAAACGGTTTCGCTCCTGCCGTTATTTGCAGGTGACCCATATGATATTATATAGTCATCGTTTTGCACAATGACATGAACGCAGGCGAGATCTATGCCTCTCTCTCATAACTCTAGAATAAGCTTCTCTTCGGCGTGGGTATATACGGTAATAATTCCTAGCGAAGCGCTATTCGGACTATGCTGGCTCCACCCACTGCGTTAAGCGCCTGTGAGATATTATATGGCTATAGGGAGTTTTACGTTTCAAGATCGATACCTTAAAACGGATGGCCTTTTGTTAACCGATATCTTTCAAAAATTCCACATGTTGGCACACTACACAGCCACAGCTGTTTTGAGGCTGTCACTATTTTTAACAATTTCGTTTAAAACGGTTTCGCTGCTGCCGTTATTTGCAGGTGTCGCATATGATATTATATAGTCATCGTTTTTTAACAATGACATGAACGCAGGCGGGATCTATGCCTCTCTCTCATAACTCAAGAATAAGCTTCTCTTCGGCGTTGGTATATATGGTAATAATTCCTAGCGAAGCGCTATTCGCACTAGGCTGGCTCCATCCACTGCGCTAAGCGCCTGTGAGATATAATATCGCAATAGGAGTTTTACGTTTCAAGATCGATACCTTAAAACGGATGGCCTTTTGTTAACCGATATCTTTCAAAAATTCCACATGTTGGCACACTACACAGCCACAGCTGTTTTGAGGCTGTCACTATTTTTAACAATTTCATTTAAAACGGTTTCGCTGCTGCCGTTATTTGCAGGTGTCGCATATGATATTATATAGTCATCGTATTTCACAATGACATGAACGCAGGGCGGGATCTATGCCTCTCTCTCATAACTCTAGAATAAGCTTCTCTTCGGCGTTGGTATATATGGTAATAATTCCTAGCGAAGCGCTATTCGCACTAGGCTGGTTCCATCCACTGCGCTAAGCGCCTGTGAGATATAATATCGCAATAGGGAGTTTTACGTTTCAAGATCGATACCTTAAAACGGATGGCCTTTTGTTAACCGATATCTTTCTAAAATTCCACATGTTGGCACACTACACAGCCACAGCTGTTTTGAGGCTGTCACTATTTTTAACAATTTCGTTTAAAACGGTTTCGCTGCTGCCGTTATTTGCAGGTGTCGCATATGATATTATATAGTCATCGTTTTTCACAATGACATGAACGCAGGGCGGGATCTATGCCTCTCTCTCATAACTCTAGAATAAGCTTCTCTTCAGCGTGGGTATATATGGTAATAATTCCTAGCGAAGCGCTATACCGACTAGGCTGGCTTCATCCACTGCGTTAAGCGCCTTAGAGATATTATATCGCAATACGGAGTTTTACGTTTCAAGATCTATACCTTAAAATGGATGAACTTGTGTTAACCAACATCTTTTAAAAATTCCACATGTTGGCACAGTACACAGCCACAGCTGTTTTGAGGCTGTCACTATTTTTAACAATTTCGTTTAAAACGGTTTCGCTGCTGCCGTTATTTGCAGGTGTCGCATATGATATTATATAGTCATCGTTTTTTAACAATGACATGAACGCAGGCGGGATCTATGCCTCTCTCTCATAACTCAAGAATAAGCTTCTCTTCGGCGTTGGTATATATGGTAATAATTCCTAGCGAAGCGCTATTCGCACTAGGCTGGCTCCATCCACTGCGCTAAGCGCCTGTGAGATATAATATCGCAATAGGAGTTTTACGTTTCAAGATCGATACCTTAAAACGGATGGCCTTTTGTTAACCGATATCTTTCAAAAATTCCACATGTTGGCACACTACACAGCCACAGCTGTTTTGAGGCTGTCACTATTTTTAACAATTTCATTTAAAACGGTTTCGCTGCTGCCGTTATTTGCAGGTGTCGCATATGATATTATATAGTCATCGTATTTCACAATGACATGAACGCAGGGCGGGATCTATGCCTCTCTCTCATAACTCTAGAATAAGCTTCTCTTCGGCGTTGGTATATATGGTAATAATTCCTAGCGAAGCGCTATTCGCACTAGGCTGGTTCCATCCACTGCGCTAAGCGCCTGTGAGATATAATATCGCAATAGGGAGTTTTACGTTTCAAGATCGATACCTTAAAACGGATGGCCTTTTGTTAACCGATATCTTTCTAAAATTCCACATGTTGGCACACTACACAGCCACAGCTGTTTTGAGGCTGTCACTATTTTTAACAATTTCGTTTAAAACGGTTTCGCTGCTGCCGTTATTTGCAGGTGTCGCATATGATATTATATAGTCATCGTTTTTCACAATGACATGAACGCAGGGCGGGATCTATGCCTCTCTCTCATAACTCTAGAATAAGCTTCTCTTCAGCGTGGGTATATATGGTAATAATTCCTAGCGAAGCGCTATACCGACTAGGCTGGCTTCATCCACTGCGTTAAGCGCCTTAGAGATATTATATCGCAATACGGAGTTTTACGTTTCAAGATCTATACCTTAAAATGGATGAACTTGTGTTAACCAACATCTTTTAAAAATTCCACATGTTGGCACAGTACACAGCCACAGCTGTTTTGAGGCTGTCACTATTTTTAACAATTTCGTTTAAAACGGTTTCGCTGCTGCCGTTATTTGCAGGTGTCGCATATGATATTATATAGTCATCGTTTTTTAACAATGACATGAACGCAGGCGGGATCTATGCCTCTCTCTCATAACTCAAGAATAAGCTTCTCTTCGGCGTTGGTATATATGGTAATAATTCCTAGCGAAGCGCTATTCGCACTAGGCTGGCTCCATCCACTGCGCTAAGCGCCTGTGAGATATAATATCGCAATAGGAGTTTTACGTTTCAAGATCGATACCTTAAAACGGATGGCCTTTTGTTAACCGATATCTTTCAAAAATTCCACATGTTGGCACACTACACAGCCACAGCTGTTTTGAGGCTGTCACTATTTTTAACAATTTCATTTAAAACGGTTTCGCTGCTGCCGTTATTTGCAGGTGTCGCATATGATATTATATAGTCATCGTATTTCACAATGACATGAACGCAGGGCGGGATCTATGCCTCTCTCTCATAACTCTAGAATAAGCTTCTCTTCGGCGTTGGTATATATGGTAATAATTCCTAGCGAAGCGCTATTCGCACTAGGCTGGTTCCATCCACTGCGCTAAGCGCCTGTGAGATATAATATCGCAATAGGGAGTTTTACGTTTCAAGATCGATACCTTAAAACGGATGGCCTTTTGTTAACCGATATCTTTCTAAAATTCCACATGTTGGCACACTACACAGCCACAGCTGTTTTGAGGCTGTCACTATTTTTAACAATTTCGTTTAAAACGGTTTCGCTGCTGCCGTTATTTGCAGGTGTCGCATATGATATTATATAGTCATCGTTTTTCACAATGACATGAACGCAGGGCGGGATCTATGCCTCTCTCTCATAACTCTAGAATAAGCTTCTCTTCAGCGTGGGTATATATGGTAATAATTCCTAGCGAAGCGCTATACCGACTAGGCTGGCTTCATCCACTGCGTTAAGCGCCTTAGAGATATTATATCGCAATACGGAGTTTTACGTTTCAAGATCTATACCTTAAAATGGATGAACTTGTGTTAACCAACATCTTTTAAAAATTCCACATGTTGGCACAGTACACAGCCACAGCTGTTTTGAGGCTGTCACTATTTTTAACAATTTGGTTTAAAACGGTTTCGCACCTGCCGTTATTTGCAGGTGACGCATATGATATTATATAGTCATCGTTTTTTAACAATGACATGAACGCAGGCGGGATCTATGCCTCTCTCTCATAACTCTCGAATAAGCTTCTCTTCGGCGTGGGTATATATGGTAATAATTCCTAGCGAATCGTTATTTGGACTATGCTGGCTTCACCCACTGCGTTAAGCGCCTGTGAGATATAATTTCGCAATAGGGAGTTTTACGTTTCAAGATCGATACCTTAAAACGGATGGACATTTGTTAACCGATATCTTTCAAAAATTCCACATGTTGGCACAGTACACAGCTCCTGCCGTTATTTTCATGTGACGCATATGATATAATATAGTCCTCGTTTTTTAACAATGACATGAACGCAGGCGGGATCTATGCCTCCCACTCATAACTCTAGAATAAGCTTCTCTTCGGCGTTGGTATATATGGTAGTAATTCCTAGCGAAGCGCTTTTCTGACTAGGCTGGCTCCATCCACTGCGTTAAGCGCCTGTGAGATATAATAATTATCGCAATAGGGAGTTTTACGTTTCAAGATCGATACCTTAAAACGGATGGACTTCTGTTAACCGATATCTTTTAAAAATTCCACATGTTGGCAGAGTACACAGCCACAGCTGTTTTGAGGCTGTCACTATTTTTAACAATTTGGTTTTAAACGGTTTCGCTTCTGCCGTTCTTTGCAGGTGACGCATATGATATTATATAGTTACCGTTTTTAAACAATGACATGAACGCAGGCGGGATCTTTGCCTCCCACTCATAACTCTAGAATAAGCTTCTCTTCGGCGTCACTATATACAGTAATAATTCCTAGCGATGCGCTCTTCGGACTAGGCTGGCTCAACCCACTGCGTTAAGCGCCTGTGAGATATTATATGGCTATAGGGAGTTTTACGTTTCAAAATCTATACCTTAAAATGGATGGACTTGTGTTAATCGATATCTTTTAAAAATTCCACATGTTGGCACAGTACACAGCCACAGCTGTTTTGAGGCTGTCACTATTTTTAACAATTGGTTTAAAACGGTTTCGCTCCTGCCGTTATTTGCAGGTGACCCATATGATATTATATAGTCATCGTTTTTCACGATGACATGAACGCAGGCGGGATCTATGCCTCTCCCTCATAACTCTCGAATTAGCTTCTCTTCGGCGTGGGTTTATATGGTAATAATTCCGAGCGAAGCGCTATTCGGATTATGCCTGCGTTAAGCGCCTGTGAGATATTATATCGCAATACGGAGTTTTACGTTTCAAGATCGATACCTTAAAACGGATGAACTTTTGTTGACCGATATCTTTAAAAAATTCCACATGTTAGCACAGTACACAGCCACAGCTCTTTTGAGGCTGTCACTATTTTTAACAATTTCGTTGAAAACGGTTTCGCTCCTGCCGTTATTTGCAGGTGACGCATATGATATAATATAGTTCTCGTTTTTTAACAATGACATGAACGCAGGCGGGATCTATGCCTCTCTCTCATAACTCTAGAATGAGCTTCTCTTCGGCGTGGGTGTATATGGTAATCATTCCTAGCAAAGCGCTATTCGGACTATGCTGGCTCCACCCACTGCGTCAAGCGCCTTTGAGATATTATATTGCTATAGGAAGTTTTACGTTTCAAGATCTATACCTTAAAACGGATGGACTTTTGTTAACCGATATCTTTCAAAAATTCCACATGTTGGCACAGTACACAGCCACAGCTGTTTTGAGGCTGTCACTATTTTTAACAATTTCGTTGAAAACGGTTTTGCTACAGACTTTATTTGCAGGTGACGCATATGATATTATATAGTCATCGTTTTTCACGATGACATGAACGCAGGCGGGATCGATGCCTCTCTCTTATAACTCTAGAATAAGCTTCTCTTTGGCGTCGGTATATATGGTAATAATTCCAAGCGAAGCGCTATTCGGACTATGCTGGCTCCAGCCACTGCGTTAAGCTCCTGTGAGATATTATATGGCTATAGGCAGTTTTACGTTTCAAGATCTATACCTTAAAACGGATGGACTTTTGTTAACCGATATCTTTTAAAAATTCCACATGTTGGCACAGTACACAGCCACAGCTGTTTTGAGGCTGTCACTATTTTTAACAATTTGGTTTAAATCGGTTTCGCTCCTGCCGTTATTTGCAGGTGACGCATATTATATTATATAGTCCTCGTTTTTTAACAATGACATGAACCCAGGCGGGATCTATGCCTCTCTCTCATAACTCTAGAATAAGCTTCTCTTCGGCGTTGGTATATATGGTGTAATGATCTTTCTAGTATTATATACGTGTTCACTGTGTCTTGTTGTTGAAGGTCACTCTTCAATAAAAGGGGTTTTGAGTTAACCGAATTTATTTGCGCGGAATCGAATCCAGTATACAAGTTGTCGTTTAGACGGTAGGGAACTGACTGGGTGGAGTATGCAGGCGCGCTACCTCGTAATTAATATGATGCAATGCATTGTATTGTTGCGTCATACACTGCACATGTCCCAACAGTCATCCCCCTTTTACAAAAAAAATGCTGAAAAAAAAACTATAAGTCGATATCACATGTGTTCTAACATAATTACAATAACTTAAAGTTACTTAAAGCTACATTAATTGTAATACCTAATTCATAAAATCTATTAAACAGAATCCTAACGTGTTTTTTGTTTATCTCTTCTGTGTCTGACGCTACCAAAATATCATCTAGATAACAGAAAATTGCTGATTTACCGCTTTTATCTTCTAGGCGTTCTATTCCCTTTAATACCTGTTGATCCATAAACCTTTGGAAGGTTTGGGCGGCATTCCTAAGACCAAAACTCATCCTGGGGAATTCATATAAACCAAATGGCGTACATATACTGGTTTTCTCTACATCTTCTGCCGCAACTGCTATAATATGATAAGCTCTTTTCAAATCTAACCTAGTATAGTATTTCTTATTAGGTAACACATATGTAAAATCTTGAAGTCGTGGTACTGGGTATCGATCTGGTTTCGTAATAGCGTTAAGCGCTCTGTAGTCTCCGCATGGACGTAATTGGCCATCCTTTTTTAAAACTACGTGTAGCGGACTGGCCCATTCTCCTTTACTAGGCCTACAAATACCTAATTCCTGCATTTTATGAAATTCTTCCTTTACTTTCATATACCGCCTTGGCCGCGCGAAAACCGGGGAACCGGAAGTTATGATGTGGTGATACACGGAATGAGTTGGTTCCTTGTACATAATAGGCTTAGTTATACTTGAAAATTCCTCTAAAATCTCTTGGTAGGGGTTGTCGCTTTGTATACTCCTAATTGAAGGCTGATCATGCTTTGTAACGCACCCTATTACACGTAAATTTGTTATACTGTCTGTAAGTCTCCTATTATATATATCTACCACTAATTTATAGTATTCTAGAAAATCAGCACCTATGATAGCTTGCTTAACATCACAAATTATAAAAGTCCATTTCAAGCTTCTACGCAACCCTAAATTTAACTCTAATGTTTTAATACCATACGTTCTAATTTCGGTGTTATTCGCCGCAAAGAGTTTATATTCACTGAGTAATTGTTCGCACTTAAACTGACTTACCGGTAAGACGGAGACGTTGGCACCTGTGTCTACCAGAAAACGGGTTCCGGTTGTTCTGTCCCTTATACACAAACGATGGTTCTTTTCTGGCTCGACGCAGTCTCCCATCGCAATAGGCTGCACCGCATCTAGTTTTCCGACTCGTCATTCTTGTCGCTTTTCCTCGGCTGCTTCCAGTTGCAGGGCTTCTCACACGCTCTAGCCCGATTCCTGTAACGAAAATGATACCTGCAGAGCCAGTTTGGGCTCTGCGGGGTCCTCGGTGGTCCTCTGGGCAGTGAACGTGACCTTGACCTGTTTCTATTCCACGGGTTGCCGTTATCATACTGCTGCTGTCGTCCTCTAATTTCATTAATTTCCACTCGCAGCGTTCGTAGTTCCCTTGTCATTTCTGCCAGTTGCTCGGTCATATTTGGCGTCACTGATACTGTCGACGTCGGCGTTGATACTGCGCCAATTTCCATAGGGCGTAGATTTTCCATGATCTTGTCGGCTAACGCGGCTAATTCGTCTAATTTCGTATCCTGTGCCACCGATAGAACTGCTTTCACCGAACCCGGAAGTCTAGATATCCATAGACGTTTCAATGCTTCTGTGGAGACCTGAGTGTTAGTGGCAAGCTCTGACATTCTTCTCAGAAGTTGTGACGGGCGTTGAGTTCCTAAATCTATCTCCGAAACTAGCTTGTTAAATTGTCGTTCAGCGCTCTCCTCGTAAACGGTAATTAATCTGTTTCTTATGGCTTCATACTTTCCATTTTCAGGTGGCGTAATAATAAGATCATATACTTGCTGTAAGGCGTCCCTGCCCAACTTCGCTACTACCATGTTGAATTTCGTAGTATCTCCTTGTTTCTGCGGCTCCAATATCGAATCGAATTGAGCAAACCATAATTTCGGCATGTCCTTCCAAAATTCCGGTATCTTCGATGAAACGGATATCGCTGCTAGATCTGTGACTGACTGTGTTGTCGCGGTAATTTCGGCTTGACCTTGTCCCGTAACTGCAGGCTTATTCATTTTCTGTATTTAGTTCGTACACCGGTTTATTTCAAAAGTTTCCCTTGAGCACTAAAACTAACTTGCAAGGCTGTAACTACGCTCTAGCAAGGAGTCAAATTCCGCTACCCTGTTCGCTGCACTATGTAATATAACCGCACTGTCCAAAAAAATATATCACGTCGGTGTCACCACTGTAATGATCTTTCTAGTATTATATACGTGTTCACTGTGTCTTGTTGTTGAAGGTCACTCTTCAATAAAAGGGGTTTTGAGTTAACCGAATTTATTTGCGCGGAATCGAATCCAGTATACAAGTTGTCGTTTAGACGGTAGGGAACTGACTGGGTGGAGTATGCATGCGCGCTACCTCGTAATTAATATGATGCAATGCATTGTATTGTTGCGTCATACACTGCACATGTCCCAACATATGGTAATAATTCCTAGCGAAGCGCTCTTCCGACTAGGCTCGCTCCATCTACTGCGTAAAGCGCCTGTGAGATATAATATCGCAATAGGGAGTTTTACGTTTCAAGATCTATACCTTTAAATGGATGGACTTGTGTTAACCGATATCTTTTAAAAATGCCACATGTTGGCAAAGTACACAGCCACAGCTGTTTTGAGGCTGTTACTATTTTTAACAATTTGGTTTAAAATGGTTTCGCTCCTGCCGTTATTTGCAGGTGACGCATATGATATTATATAGTTACCGTTTTTAAACAATGACATGAACGCAGGCGGGATCTTTGCCTCCCACTCATAACTCTAGAATAAGCTTCTCTTCGGCGTCAGTATATACAGTAATAATTCCTAGCGATGCGCTCTTCGGACTAGGCTGGCTCAACCCACTGTGTTAAGCGCCTGTGAGATATTATACCGCAATACGGAGTTTTACGTTTCAAGATCTATACCTTAAAATGGATGGACTTGTGTTAACCGATATCTTTTAAAAATTCCACATGTTGGCACAATACACAGCCACAGCTGTTTTGAGGCTGTCACTTTTTTTAACAATTTGGTTTAAAACGGTTTCGCTCCTGCCGTTATTTGCAGGTGACGCATATGATATTATATAGTCATCGTTTTGCACAATGACATGAACGCAGGCGAGATCTATGCATCTCTCTCATAACTCTAGAATAAGCTTCTCTTCGGCGTGGGTATATACGGTAATAATTCCTAGCGAAGCGCTATTCGGACTATGCTGGCTCCACCCACTGCGTTAAGCGCCTGTGAGATATTATATGGCTATAGGGAGTTTTACGTTTCAAGATCGATACCTTAAAACGGATGGCCTTTTGTTAACCGATATCTTTCAAAAATTCCACATGTTGGCACACTACACAGCCACAGCTGTTTTGAGGCTGTCACTATTTTTAACAATTTCATTTAAAACGGTTTCGCTGCTGCCGTTATTTGCAGGTGTCGCATATGATATTATATAGTCATCGTTTTTTAACAATGACATGAACGCAGGCGGGATCTATGCCTCTCTCTCATAACTCAAGAATAAGCTTCTCTTCGGCGTTGGTATATATGGTAATAATTCCTAGCGAAGCGCTATTCGCACTAGGCTGGCTCCATCCACTGCGCTAAGCGCCTGTGAGATATAATATCGCAATAGGGAGTTTAACGTTTCAAGATCGATACCTTAAAACGGATGGCCTTTTGTTAACCGATATCTTTCAAAAATTCCACATGTTGGCACACTACACAGCCACAGCTGTTTTGAGGCTGTCACTATTTTTAACAATTTCGTTTAAAACGGTTTCGCTGCTGGCGTTATTTGCAGGTGTCGCATATGATATTATATAGTCATCGTTTTGCACAATGACATGAACGCAGGCGAGATCTATGCATCTCTCTCATAACTCTAGAATAAGCTTCTCTTCGGCGTGGGTATATACGGTAATAATTCCTAGCGAAGCGCTATTCGGACTATGCTGGCTCCACCCACTGCGTTAAGCGCCTGTGAGATATTATATGGCTATAGGGAGTTTTACGTTTCAAGATCGATACCTTAAAACGGATGGCCTTTTGTTAACCGATATCTTTCAAAAATTCCACATGTTGGCACACTACACAGCCACAGCTGTTTTGAGGCTGTCACTATTTTTAACAATTTCATTTAAAACGGTTTCGCTGCTGCCGTTATTTGCAGGTGTCGCATATGATATTATATAGTCATCGTTTTTTAACAATGACATGAACGCAGGCGGGATCTATGCCTCTCTCTCATAACTCAAGAATAAGCTTCTCTTCGGCGTTGGTATATATGGTAATAATTCCTAGCGAAGCGCTATTCGCACTAGGCTGGCTCCATCCACTGCGCTAAGCGCCTGTGAGATATAATATCGCAATAGGGAGTTTAACGTTTCAAGATCGATACCTTAAAACGGATGGCCTTTTGTTAACCGATATCTTTCAAAAATTCCACATGTTGGCACACTACACAGCCACAGCTGTTTTGAGGCTGTCACTATTTTTAACAATTTCGTTTAAAACGGTTTCGCTGCTGGCGTTATTTGCAGGTGTCGCATATGATATTATATAGTCATCGTTTTTTAACAATGACATGAACGCAGGCGGGATCTATGCCTCTCTCTCATAACTCAAGAATAAGCTTCTCTTCGGCGTTGGTATATATGGTAATAATTCCTAGCGAAGCGCTATTCGCACTAGGCTGGCTCCATCCACTGCGCTAAGCGCCTGTGAGATATAATATCGCAATAGGGAGTTTAACGTTTCAAGATCGATACCTTAAAACGGATGGCCTTTTGTTAACCGATATCTTTCAAAAATTCCACATGTTGGCACACTACACAGCCACAGCTGTTTTGAGGCTGTCACTATTTTTAACAATTTCGTTTAAAACGGTTTCGCTGCTGCCGTTATTTGCAGGTGTCGCATATGATATTATATAGTCATCGTATTTCACAATGACATGAACGCAGGGCGGGATCTATGCCTCTCTCTCATAACTCTAGAATAAGCTTCTCTTCGGCGTTGTTATATACGGTAATAATTCCTAGCGAAGCGCTATTCGCACTAGGCTGGCTCCATCCACTGCGCTAAGCGCCTGTGAGATATAATATCGCCATAGGGAGTTTTACGTTTCAAGATCGATACCTTAAAACGGATGGCCTTTTGTTAACCGATATCTTTCAAAAATTCCACATGTTGGCACACTACACAGCCACAGCTGTTTTGAGGCTGTCACTATTTTTAACAATTTCGTTTAAAACGGTTTCGCTGCTGCCGTTATTTGCAGGTGTCGCATATGATATTATATAGTCATCGTTTTTCACAATGACATGAACGCAGGGCGGGATCTATGCCTCTCTCTCATAACTCTAGAATAAGCTTCTCTTCAGCGTGGGTAAATATGGTAATAATTCCTAGCGAAGCGCTATACCGACTAGGCTGGCTTCATCCACTGCGTTAAGCGCCTGTGAGATATTATATCGCAATACGGAGTTTTACGTTTCAAGATCTATACCTTAAAATGGATGAACTTGTGTTAACCAACATCTTTTAAAAATTCCACATGTTGGCACAGTACACAGCCACAGCTGTTTTGAGGCTGTCACTATTTTTAACAATTTGGTTTAAAACGGTTTCGCACCTGCCGTTATTTGCAGGTGACGCATATGATATTATATAGTCATCGTTTTTTAACAATGACATGAACGCAGGCGGGATCTATGCCTCTCTCTCATAACTCTCGAATAAGCTTCTCTTCGGCGTGGGTATATATGGTAATAATTCCTAGCGAAGCGCTATTTGGACTATGCTGGCTCCACCCACTGCGTTAAGCGCCTGTGAGATATAATTTCGCAATAGGGAGTTTTACGTTTCAAGATCGATACCTTAAAACGGATGGACATTTGTTAACCGATATCTTTCAAAAATTCCACATGTTGGCACAGTACACAGCTCCTGCCGTTATTTTCATGTGACGCATATGATATAATATAGTCCTCGTTTTTTAACAATGACATGAACGCAGGCGGGATCTATGCCTCCCACTCATAACTCTAGAATAAGCTTCTCTTCGGCGTTGGTATATATGGTAGTAATTCCTAGCGAAGCGCTTTTCCGACTAGGCTGGCTCCATCCACTGCGTTAAGCGCCTGTGAGATATAATAATTATCGCAATAGGGAGTTTTACGTTTCAAGATCGATACCTTAAAACGGATGGACTTCTGTTAACCGATATCTTTTAAAAATTCCACATGTTGGCAGAGTACACAGCCACAGCTGTTTTGAGGCTGTCACTATTTTTAACAATTTGGTTTAAAACGGTTTCGCTTCTGCCGTTATTTGCAGGTGACGCATATGATATTATATAGTTACCGTTTTTAAACAATGACATGAACGCAGGCGGGATCTTTGCCTCCCACTCATAACTCTAGAATAAGCTTCTCTTCGGCGTCACTATATACAGTAATAATTCCTAGCGATGCGCTCTTCGGACTAGGCTGGCTCAACCCACTGCGTTAAGCGCCTGTGAGATATTATATGGCTATAGGGAGTTTTACGTTTCAAAATCTATACCATAAAATGGATGGACTTGTGTTAATCGATATCTTTTAAAAATTCCACATGTTGGCACAGTACACAGCCACAGCTGTTTTGAGGCTGTCACTATTTTTAACAATTGGTTTAAAACGGTTTCGCTCCTGCCGTTATTTGCAGGTGACCCATATCATATTATATAGTCATCGTTTTTCACGATGACATGAACGCAGGCGGGATCTATGCCTCTCCCTCATAACTCTCGAATTAGCTTCTCTTCGGCGTGGGTATATATGGTAATAATTCCGAGCGAAGCGCTATTCGGATTATGCTGGCTCCACCCACTGCGTTAAGCGCCTGTGAGATATTATATCGCAATACGGAGTTTTACGTTTCAAGATCGATACCTTAAAACGGATGAACTTTTGTTGACCGATATCTTTAAAAAATTCCACATGTTAGCACAGTACACAGCCACAGCTCTTTTGAGGCTGTCACTATTTTTAACAATTTCGTTGAAAACGGTTTCGCTCCTGCCGTTATTTGCAGGTGACGCATATGATATAATATAGTCATCGTTTTTTAACAATGACATGAACGCAGGCGGGATCTATGCCTCTCTCTCATAACTCTAGAATAAGCTTCTCTTCGGCGTGGGTATATATGGTAATCATTCCTAGCAAAGCGCTATTCGGACTATGCTGGCTCCACCCACTGCGTTAAGCGCCTTTGAGATATTATATGGCTATAGGAAGTTTTACGTTTCAAGATCTATACCTTAAAACGGATGGACTTTTGTTAACCGATATCTTTCAAAAATTCCACATGTTGGCACAGTACACAGCCACAGCTGTTTTGAGGCTGTCACTATTTTTAACAATTTCGTTGAAAACGGTTTTGCTACAGACTTTATTTGCAGGTGACGCATATGATATTATATAGTCATCGTTTTTCACGATGACATGAACGCAGGCGGGATCGATGCCTCTCTCTTATAACTCTAGAATAAGCTTCTCTTTGGCGTCGGTATATATGGTAATAATTCCAAGCGAAGCGCTATTCGGACTATGCTGGCTCCAGCCACTGCGTTAAGCTCCTGTGAGATATTATACGGCTATAGGGAGTTTTACGTTTCAAGATCTATACCTTAAAACGGATGGACTTTTGTTAACCGATATCTTTTAAAAATTCCACATGTTGGCACAGTACACAGCCACAGCTGTTTTGAGGCTGTCACTATTTTTAACAATTTGGTTTAAATCGGTTTCGCTCCTGCCGTTATTTGCAGGTGACGCATATTCTATTATATAGTCCTCGTTTTTTAACAATGACATGAACCCAGGCGGGATCTATGCCTCTCTCTCATAACTCTAGAATAAGCTTCTCTTCGGCGTTGGTATATATGGTAATAATTCCTAGCGAAGCGCTCTTCCGACTAGGCTCGCTCCATCTACTGCGTAAAGCGCCTGTGAGATATAATATCGCAATAGGGAGTTTTACGTTTCAAGATCTATACCTTTAAATGGATGGACTTGTGTTAACCGATATCTTTTAAAAATGCCACATGTTGGCAAAGTACACAGCCACAGCTGTTTTAAGCTGTTACTATTTTTAACAATTTGGTTTAAAATGGTTTCGCTCCTGCCGTTATTTGCAGGTGACGCATATGATATTATATAGTTACCGTTTTTAAACAATGACATGAACGCAGGCGGGATCTTTGCCTCCCACTCATAACTCTAGAATAAGCTTCTCTTCGGCGTCAGTATATACAGTAATAACTCCTAGCGATGCGCTCTTCGGACTAGGCTGGCTCAACCCACTGCGTTAAGCGCCTGTGAGATATTATATGGCTATAGGGAGTTTTACGTTTCAAGATCTATACCTTAAAACGGATGGACTTTTGTTAACCGATATCTTTTAAAAATTCCTCATGTTGGCACAGTACACAGCCACAACTGTTTTGAGGCTGTCACTATTTTTAGCAATTTGGTTTTAAACGGTTTCGCTCCTGCCGTTATTTGCAGGTGACCCATATGATATTATATAGTCAACGTTTTTTAACAATGACATGAACGCAGGCGAGATCTATGCCTCTCTCTTATAAATCTACAATAAGCTTCTCTTCGGCGTGGGTATATATGGAAATAATTCCAAGCGAAGCGCTCATCGGACTAGGCTGGCTCCACACACTGCGTTGAGCGCCTGTGAGATATTATGTCGCAATACGGAGTTTAACGTTTCAAGATCGATACCTTAAAACGGATGGACATTTGTTAACCGATATCTTTCAAAAATTCCACATGTTGGCACAGTACACAGCCACAGCTGTTTTAAGGCTGTCACTATTTTTAACAATTTGGTTTAAAACGGTTTCGCTCCTGCCGTTATTTTCATGTGACGCATATGATATAATATAGTCCTCGTTTTTTAACAATGACATGAACGCAGGCGGGATCTATGCCTCCCACTCATAACTCTAGAATAAGCTTCTCTTCGGCGTTGGTATATATGGTAGTAATTCCTAGCGAAGCGCTTTTCCGACTAGGCTGGTTCCATCCACTGCGTTAAGCGCCTGTGAGATATAATAATTATCGCAATAGGGTGTTTTACGTTTCAAGATCGATACCTTAAAACGGATGGACTTCTGTTAACCGATATCTTTTAAAAATTCCACATGTTGGCAGAGTACACAGCCACAGCTGTTTTGAGGCTGTCACTATTTTTAACAATTTGGTTTAAAACGGTTTTGCTTCTGCCGTTATTTGCAGGTGACGCATATGATATTACATAGTCATCGTTTTTCACGATGACATGAACGCAGGCGGGATCGATGCCTCTCTCTTATAACTCTAGAATAAGCTTCTCTTTGGCGTCGGTATATATGGTAATAATTCCAAGCGAAGCGCTATTCGGACTATGCTGGCTCCACCCACTGCGTTAAGCGCCTATGAGATATTATATGGCTATTGGGAGTTTTACGTTTCAAAATCTATACCTTAAAATGGATGGACTTGTGTTAATCGATATCTTTTAAAAATTCCACATGTTGGCACAGTACACAGCCACAGCTGTTTTGAGGCTGTCACTATTTTTAACAATTGGTTTAAAACGGTTTCGCTCCTGCCGTTATTTGCAGGTGACCCATATGATATTATATAGTCATCGTTTTTCACGATGACATGAACGCAGGCGGGATCTATGCCTCTCCCTCATAACTCTCGAATTAGCTTCACTTCGGCGTGGGTATATATGGTAATAATTCCGAGCGAAGCGCTATTCGGATTATGCTGGCTCCACCCACTGCGTTAAGCGCCTGTGAGATATTATATCGCAATACGGAGTTTTACGTTTCAAGATCGATACCTTAAAACGGATGAACTTTTGTTGACCGATATCTTTAAAAAATTCCACATGTTAGCACAGTACACAGCCACAGCTCTTTTGAGGCTGTCACTATTTTTAACAATTTCGTTGAAAACGGTTTCGCTCCTGCCGTTATTTGCAGGTGACGCATATGATATAATATAGTCCTCGTTTTTTAACAATGACATGAACGCAGGCGGGATCTATGCCTCTCTCTCAAAACTCTAGAATAAGCTTCTCTTCGGCGTGGGTATATATGGTAATCATTCCTAGCAAAGCGCTATTCGGACTATGCTGGCTCCACCCACTGCGTCAAGCGCCTTTGAGATATTATATGGCTATAGGAAGTTTTACGTTTCAAGATCTGTACCTTAAAACGGATGGACTTTTGTTAACCGATATCTTTCAAAAATTCCACATGTTGGCACAGTACACAGCCACAGCTGTTTTGAGGCTGTCACTATTTTTAACAATTTCGTTGAAAACGGTTTTGCTACAGACTTTATTTGCAAGTGACGCATATGATATTATATAGTCATTGTTTTTCACGATGATATGAACGCAGGCGGGATCGATGCCTCTCTCTTATAACTCTAGAATAAGCTTCTCTTTGGCGTCGGTATATATGGTAATAATTCCAAGCGAAGCGCTATTCGGACTATGCTGGCTCCAGCCACTGCGTTAAGCTCCTGTGAAATATTATACGTCTATAGGGAGTTTTACGTTTCAAGATCTATACCTTAAAACGGATGGACTTTTGTTAACCGATATCTTTTAAAAATTCCACATGTTGGCACAGTACACAGCCACAGCTGTTTTGAGGCTGTCACTATTTTTAACAATTTGGTTTAAATCGGTTTCGCTCCTGCCGTTATTTGCAGGTGACGCATATTATATTATATAGTCCTCGTTTTTTAACAATGACATGAACCCAGGCGGGATCTATGCCTCTCTCTCATAACTCTAGAATAAGCTTCTCTTCGGCATTGGTATATATGGTAATAATTCCTAGCGAAGCGCTCTTCCGACTAGGCTCGCTCCATCTACTGCGTAAAGCGCCTGTGAGATATAATATCGCAATAGGGAGTTTTACGTTTCAAGATCTATACCTTTAAATGGATGGACTTGTGTTAACCGATATCTTTTAAAAATGCCACATGTTGGCAAAGTACACAGCCACAGCTGTTTTGAGGCTGTTACTATTTTTAACAATTTGGTTTAAAATGGTTTCACTCCTGCCGTTATTTGCAGGTGACGCATATGATATTATATAGTTACCGTTTTTAAACAATGACATGAACGCAGGCGGGATATTTGCCTCCCACTCATAACTCTAGAATAAGCTTCTCTTCGGCGTCAGTATATACAGTAATAATTCCTAGCGATGCGCTCTTCGGACTAGGCTGGCTCCACCCACTGCGTTAAGCGCCTGTGAGATATTATACCGCAATACGGAGTTTTACGTTTCAAGATCTATACCTTAAAATGGATGGACTTGTGTTAACCGATATCTTTTAAAAATTCCACATGTTGGCACAGTACACAGCCACAGCTGTTTTGAGGCGGTCACTTTTTTTAACAATTTGGTTTAAAACGGTTTCGCACCTGCCGTTATTTGCAGGTGACGCATATGATATTATATAGTCATCGTTTTGCACAATGACATGAACGCAGGCGAGATCTATGCCTCTCTCTCATAACTCTAGAATAAGCTTCTCTTCGGCGTGGGTATATACGGTAATAATTCCTAGCGAAGCGCTATTCGGACTATGCTGGCTCCACCCACTGCGTTAAGCGCCTGTGAGATATTATATGGCTATAGGGAGTTTTACGTTTCAAGATCGATACCTTAAAACGGATGGACTTTTGTTAACCGATATCTTTCAAAAATTCCACATGTTGGCACAGTACACAGCCAGAGCTGTTTTGAGGTTGTCACTATTTTTAACAATTTCGTTGTAAACGGTTTCGCTCCTGCCGTTATTTGCAGGTGACGCATATGATATTAATTAGTCATAGCTTTTCTTAATGACATGAACGCAGGCGGGATCTATGCCTCTCTCTCATAGCTCTAGAATAAGCTTCTCTTCGGCGTGGGTATGTATGGTAATAATTCCTAGCGAAGCGCTATTCGCACTAGGATGGCTCCACCCACTGCGTTAAGCGCCTGTGAGATATTATATCGCTATAAGGAGTTTTACGTTTCAAGATCTATACTTTAAAAGGGATAAACTTGTGTGAACCGATATCTTTTAAAAATTCCACATGTTGGCACAGTACACAGCCACAACTGTTTTGAGGCTGTCACTATTTTTAATAATTTCGTTGAAAACGGTTTCGCTACTGCCATTATTTGCAGGTGACGCATATGTTATTATATAGTCATCGTTTTCCACGATGATATGAACGCAGGCGGGATCGATGCCTCTCTCTTATAACTCTAGAATAAGCTTCTCTTTGGCGTCGGTATATATGGTAATAATTCCAAGCGAAGCGCTATTCGGACTATGCTGGCCCCAGCCACTGCGTTAAGCTCCTGTGAGATATTATATGGCTATAGGGAGTTTTACGTTTCAAGATCGATACCTTAAAACGGATGGACTTTTGTTAACCGATATCTTTCAAAAATTCCACATGTTGGCACAGTACACAGCCAGAGCTGTTTTGAGGTTGTCACTATTTTTAACAATTTCGTTGTAAACGGTTTCGCTCCTGCCGTTATTTGCAGGTGACGCATATGATATTAATTAGTCATAGCTTTTCTTAATGACATGAACGCAGGCGGGATCTATGCCTCTCTCTCATAGCTCTAGAATAAGCTTCTCTTCGGCGTGGGTATGTATGGTAATAATTCCTAGCGAAGCGCTATTCGCACTAGGCTGGCTCCACCCACTGCGTTAAGCGCCTGTGAGATATTATATCGCTATAAGGAGTTTTACGTTTCAAGATCTATACTTTAAAAGGGATAAACTTGTGTGAACCGATATCTTTTAAAAATTCCACATGTTGGCACAGTACACAGCCACAACTGTTTTGAGGCTGTCACTATTTTTAATAATTTCGTTGAAAACGGTTTCGCTACTGCCGTTATTTGCAGGTGACGCATATGTTATTATATAGTCATCGTTTTCCACGATGGTATAAACGCAGGCGGGATCTTTGCCTCCCTCTCATAACTCTAGAATAAGCTTCTCTTCGGCGTGGGTATATATGGTAATAATTCCAAGCAAAGCGCTCATCGGACTAGGCTGGCTCCTCACACTGCGTTAAGCGCCTGTGAGATTTTATATCGCAATACGGAGTTTAACGTTTCAAGATCGATACCTTAAAACGGATGGACTTTTGTTAACCGATATCTTTCAAAAATTCCACATGTTGGCACAGTACACAGCCACAGCTGTTTTGAGGTTGTCACTATTTTTAACAATTTCGTTGTAAACGGTTTCGCTTCTGCCGTTATTTGCAGGTGACGCATATGATATTAAATAGTCATAGTTTTTCTTAATGACATGAACGCAGGCGGAATCTATACCTCTCTCACATAGCTCTAGAATAAGCTTCTCTTCGGCGTGGGTATATATGGTAATAATTCCAAGCGAAGCGCTCATCGGACTAGGCTGGCTCCTCACACTGCGTTAAGCGCCTGTGAGATACTATATCGCAATACGGAGTTTAACGTTTCAAGATCGATACCTTAAAACGGATGGACTTTTGTTAACCGATATCGTTCAAAAAATTCCACATGTTGGCACAGTACACAGCCAGAGCTGTTTTGAGGTTGTCACTATTTTTAACAATTTCGTTGTAAACGGTTTCGCTCCTGCCGTTATTTGCAGGTGACGCATATGATATTAAATAGTCATAGCTTTTCTTAATGACATGAACGCAGGCGGGATCTATGCCTCTCTCTCATAGCTCTAGAATAAGCTTCTCTTCGGCGTGGGTATGTATGGTAATAATTCCTAGCGAAGCGCTATTCGCACTAGGCTGGCTCCACCCACTGCGTTAAGCGCCTGTGAGATATTATATCGCTATAAGGAGTTTTACGTTTCAAGATCTATACTTTAAAAGGGATAAACTTGTGTGAACCGATATCTTTTAAAAATTCCACATGTTGGCACAGTACACAGCCACAACTGTTTTGAGGCTGTCACTATTTTTAATAATTTCGTTGAAAACGGTTTCGCTACTGCCATTATTTGCAGGTGACGCATATGTTATTATATAGTCATCGTTTTTCACGATGCTATAAACGCAGGCGGGATCTATGCCTCCCTCTCATAACTCTAGAATAAGCTTCTCTTCGGCGTCAGTATATATAGTAATAATTCCTAGCGAAGCGCTCTTCGGACTAGGCTGGCTCAACCCACTGCGTTAAGCGGCTGTGAGATAAAATTTCACAATAGGAAGTTTTATGTTTCAAGATCGATACCTTTAAACGGATGGACTTTTGTTAACCGATATCTTTCAAAAATTCCACATGTTGGCACAGTCCACAGCCACAGCTGTTTTGAGGCTGTCACTATTTTTAACAATTTCGTTTAAAACGTTTTCGCTCCTGCCGTTGTTTGCAGGTGACGCATATGATATTAAATAGTCATCGTTTTTCACAATGACATGAACGCAGGCGGGATCTATTTCCCTCTCTCATAACTCTAGAATAAGCTTCTCATCGGCGTGGGTATATATGGTAATAATTCCTAGCGAAGCGTGTTCGCACTAGGCTGGCTCCACCCACTGCGTTAAGCGCCTGTGAGATATTATATCGCAATACGGAGTTTAACGTTTCAAGATCTATACCTTAAAACAGATGGACTTTTGTAAACCGATATCTTTCAAAAATTCCATATGTTGGCACTGTACACAGCCACAGCTGCTTTGAGGCTGTCACTATTTTTAAAAATTTCATTTAAAACGGTTGCGCTCCTGCTGTTATTTGCAGGTGACGCATATGATATTATAATTATAGTCATCGTTTTTTACAATGACATGAACGCAGGCGAGATCTATGCCTCTCTCTCATAACTCTAGAATAAGCTTCTCTTCGGCGTGGGTATATACGGTAATAATTCCTAGCGAAGCGCTATTCGGACTATGCTGGCTCCACCCACTGCGTTAAGCGCCTGTGAGATATTATATGGCTATAGGGAGTTTTACGTTTCAAGATCTATACCTTTAAATGGATAGACTTGTGTTAACCGATATCTTTCAAAAATTCCACTTGTTGGCACAGTACACAGCACAGCTGTTTTGAGGCTGTCACTATTTTTAACAATTTCGTTGAAAACGGTTTCGCTACTTACTTTATTTGCAGGTGACGCATATGATATTATATAGTCATTGTTTTTCACGATGACATGAACGCAGGCGGGATCTATGCCTCTCTCTCATAACTCTAGAATAAGCTTTTCTTTGGCGTCAGTATATATGGTAATAATTCCAAGTGAAGCGCTCTTCGGACTAGGCTAGCTCCACCCACTGCGTTAAGCGCCTGTGAGATATAATTTCGCATTAGAGAGTTTTACGTTTCAAGATCTATACCTTAAAACGGATGGACTTTTGTCAACCGATATCTTTCAAAAATTCCACAAGTTGGCACAGTACACCGCCACAGCTGTTTTGAGGCTGTCACAATTTTTAACAATTTCGTTTAAAACGGTTTCGCTCCTGCCGTTATTTGCAGGTGACGCATATGATATTATATAGTCATCGTTTTTCACGATGACATGAACGCAGGCGGGATCTATGCCTCTCTCTCATAACTCTAGAATAAGCTTCTCTTCGGCGTCAATATACATACATACATACGTAGACTCACGCCTGTTTCCCCGAAGGGGTAGGCAGAGGCATATTAAACGCCCACTTTTCGCCAGTGTTTTGATCCCACGTAATAGGTGGCGAGCCTATTGCCGCTTATTGGGACATTTTGTTTGCCAGAGCCTCGTCCGTTGATCGGCAGGTGCACCACTTGCAGGTGAGGTTGGCTTGGGACCCAAAGTTCTTAGTGGGAACCCTATGCACCCCTGCGTCAATATATATGGTAATATTTCTTGCCGAAGCGCTCTTCGGACTAGGCTGGCTCCACCCACTGCGTTTAGTGCCTGTGAGATATTATATTGCAATTCGGAGTTTTACATTTCAAGATCAATACCTTAAAACGGATGGAATTTTGTTAACCGATATCTTTCGAAAAATTTTCATGTTGGCACAGTACACAGCCACAACTGTTTTGAGGCTGTCACTACTTTTAACAATTTCGTTTAAAACGGTTTCGCTACTTCCGTTATTTGCAGGTGACGCATATGATATTATATAGTCATCGTTTTACACGATGACATGAACGCAGGCGGGATCTATGCCTCTCTCTCATAACTCTAAAATAAGCTTCTCTTCGGCGTCGGTATATATGATAATAATTCCTTTCGAAGCGCTCTTCGGACAAGGCTGGCTCCACCTACTGCGTTAAATGCCTGTGAGATTTTATATCGCAATACGGAGTTTTACGTTTCAAGATCTATACCTTTAAAGGGATGGACTTGTGTTCACCGATATCTTTCAAAAATTCCACATGTTGGCATAGTACACAGCCACAGCTGTTTTGAGGCTGTCACTATATTTAACAATTTCGTTTAAAACGGTTTCGCTCCTTGCAGGTGAGGTTGGCTTGGGACCCTAAGTTCTTAGTGGGAACCCTATGCACCCCGGCGTCAACATATATGGTAATATTTCTTGCCGAAGCGCTCTTCGGACTAGGCTGGCTCCACCCACTGCGTTTAGTGCCTGTGAGATATTATTTATTTATTTAATCATTTATGCACAAACAAAGTGTACATCGGTGGACATAATGCCATATGGCATTCTCTACCTGTCAACCTTAAGGTGGTGAAGAGATGAAAGTGGTAGGTGCATTTTACTATTAAGATGTAACTAATGTAAAATAATATACTTACATACATAATAGGGATAGAATACATACAAGATATATAGTTCTACAAATACGTACTTGTTCATATTTATACATAAATATACTTACATATACATAAAAATACAATATACTTACATAAATACTTATAATATTGGATGAGAGTGATGTGCTGATTCCTTCAATCTCTCAAAAAGAAGCTCTCGAACTTTCATTTTGAATGTATAACGGTTTGTGGACAATCTGATTTCAGGAGGGAGTGTATTCCATAAGATAATAGACTGCACAACAAAAGAAGAGTTAACGAACCCAGTAGTGTGACTGGGGCAAGAAAGAAGAAGATTATGAGAAGATCGAAGATCTCTCTCATGAGTATCAGATAGATATTGGAAGTGTGAGGTGAGATAAGTTGGAGGAGAAGGAGACTTGAGAATAGAGAAAAGAGTAGTAAGAGCACGCAAACACCGGCGCTGACGAATTGGTAGCCATTTAAGTTCGGAACGATAAGTAGAGACGTGGTCATACTTACGAAGATTGTAAATGAATCGAATGCAGTTATTGAGAAGTCGGTCGTACTTATTGAGATGTTCTGCATTCAGGTCATAATAGCACATATCACCATAGTCGATTATGGGAAATATTAAAGCCTGCACAAGCATTGTCTTGGTCCTGGAAGGCAAGAAATTCTTGAAACGGTATAGTGCTCTAAGAGTTCCGGTGACCCTCTGACTAACATTACTCACCTGCGCTTGCCAATCGAGAGTGGAATCGATGTGCAGGCCTAGGTCTTTTACGGATGCACTGTACGGAATGACCAGGCCATTAAACATTACGGGAGGTAGAGTTTTGACATCTAATCTATGCATTAAGCGGCGACTGCCTACTATAATGGCCTGACACTTGGCTGGATTAACGTCTAAGCCAAAGTTATTACACCAGTCCATCATTGACTCAAGGTCCCTATTTATGTCTGCAATGGCAACTGTCACATCGTCCACCCTCACTTGGGAGTACAACTGCAAGTCGTCAGCATAAAGATGATACGAACATCGAAGATTAGGAGTTAAAAAGTTTATAAAAATAGAGAATAGTAAAGGAGAGAGAATGCCACCCAGAGGAACACCAGAGCAAATGTTTCGCCACCTCGATGTAGTTACATCACAGCGAACAGACTGTTGGCGTTCCTGAAGATAACTTGAGAACCATTCCAGTGCATTAGGCGAGATCATGAGATGGGAGAGGATCGATAGAAGGATATCGTGACTGACGGTGTTGAAGGCGTTCGAGAAGTCGACCAAAGTCAGCACAGTGACCTTAGTGTCCTCCATGCCTGCCCTAACATCGCCAGTCACTTTAAGGAGAGCAGAAGTCGTGCTATGGCCAGGCCTGAACCCGGATTGCAATGGGCTAAGCAAGTTGTTTTGAAACACAAATTGAGACAACTGTTTATGTACACAGGCTTCGAGCACTTTCGAAAGGAAGGGCAGAATAGAGATTGGACGGAAATGGTTAGGAAGAGAAGGGTTCGTTATCTTAGGTAGTGGGATAACAAAGGCTTTACGCCACAGGGAGGGGAACGAGCCGCAGTCAATAGAAAAGTTTACAATATGGGAAATAGGGAGGATGAGATGGTCGAGAATCGGGATGATCATGCGGCGGCTGATAGAATCAAACCCCACCGCGTTGGATTTAATGGATAGGATAATTTTCTTGACCTCGCCCAATGCAACTGGAGAAAAATTAAAAGCATCAATATTAGGACGGCGAAGCCCAGCAATGTAGTCAACAGTAAGACGCCTGGTTTGATGATCCAGTTGAGAAGTAGACGTGAAATAGTTGTTTAAGTCATCCAAACCAATCGTGATTTGAGAAGTTGTGTATTGCTGTTTGCCAATACCCAGAGTCCCAAGGAACTTCCAGATACTAGCGGAGGAAGAAGAATTAATATTGTTGAAAATATGGCGGCGTTTAGCGTTGCGTATCATCTGATTACACCGATTCCTTGCAGTTTTGTATAGACTCCAGTTCTCGTCAGACCGCTCCTTTTTGAACTTCCGAAAAGCTCTATCACGGCGTCTCATGGCCATTTGAATGCCCCTGGTAAGCCAGGGTGCGGGAGGGCGTTTCAGTTTAACTCTTCTGATAGGAGCATGTTGATCATAAAGACGTAGTAGCGTATCATTCAAAACTGAGACTTTTTGGTCTACGGTATTGACTGCTAATAGAGAAGACCAATCAAGCAAAGCAGCATCTTCTTGCAGCTTGTCGTTATCCATACGCCCAAAACAACGCATGTGCAAAACCGTAGGATGGGGTTTAGGAGGTTTAAGGTGATAGGATAGGTAGATGAGGTCGTGATGGGAAAAGCTGGGAGCAAGATATTGGCCATGGGAACATTCCCACCAAGGATGGGGCTGAGGTGATAATCAAGTCAAGCCAGGTGTCTACACCTTCAGTATTGTGGTGAGTGGGTTCGAGAGAAAGAGTGTGTAGACCGGCAGACTCGATTAATTTTAGGAGGTTTTGCGAGCGAGAGGAATTGATGGCTAGGTCAGTGTTGAAATCTCCCATGATAATATGGTGTGCATATTCCGACCCTAAAGATTCGAGAATTGATTCGAGACTGGAGAAGTAATTAACGGAGGGGGGACAATATACAACTCCTAGAACGGTTTTCGCCCCACTGACTGAAACCTCAAGGAAAAGAAACTCAGAAGAAGCAAAATTATTAGGCGGTGAAGATAAAAGGATTTTGTACAAGAGTGTAGAACGAAGATATATCGCTACACCACCACCTCTCCTATACAACCTATCATTGCGTATAAGAATGAATTCAGGGAGGGGGTAGTAAGTAGAAGGTAAATGAGGTTTCAGCCAGCTCTCTGAAATCAAAATGGCATGAACGTTAGCGTCACTGAACGTATCAAACAGGTCATTGTAATGGCTGCGCATTAATGTGACAAACATTCAACATGTGTTTTGTAGTTTCATTAAATGTTCGCTTGACAAAGTCACCAAGCGAATCAGTAGCAGAACAAAAGCTGTCGTTGATAGAAGAATTTGCGGAATCATCAGCGGAATGAAATGAATCATCATCTACATCCGAGAACATAAACTAATAAAATAATAATAAAAATATATAAAATTAATAACAAAAATATATAAACTTAAATATAAATGTAATAATAATATAGCATAAATTTAAAAGTGTACAATGAAGTGCACACACTCTTATTAATAAAGCGATGCAGCATCACTGCACCACCTGCCAGCAGACACATACAAACAAAGAACAGAACAATATTTTATGGGGGAAAACTAAACGTAATTGGAAAAAAAAAATATTTACTAATTTCCGAACGCATCTTTAAGTGTCACTTCACTCACTGTCAAGTTACGGATGACATTGAAAAGTTTTGTAAACAAAGCATTCAAACTAATTATGTTCAATATGAGGGTGCGAGAAAAAGCGATGATTGAATAACTATGTTACCAGACAAAGTTAAAAGTGATGACAAAACAAATGAGTAATTATATACATATAAGAAGATTGGCGCGTTAACATGGATTGATACATACATACTAATAAAGGAGACGAAAACAAGACTATTTACGCGACACGGTTTTGGTGTTGCCGGTTGCTTCAGGAACACTGGTGTTCGGAGCTCCACTTCCACTGCTTGCCGCTTTCGGGAACTTCTTGATGAGCCCGCAGAGGTCATCCTCGGCAACAAGCTTGTGGCGGCTTCCGTCTGGTGCTTTAACTACAATGTAGCCGTCCTGAGTCCAGCAAGATCTCATGCCAAAGTGCTCCCGGGCCTTCCCGAATACAGCCTGTCGCGGAGAGTTCCACCACCTCGATAAAAGAGTTCCTGACCCGGAGGTCAGGAACTCTTTTATCGAGGTGGTGGAACCCTTTAGGGAGGTCTTGGCACGCCAAACAGCAGACCTGACATCCACTCCGGTAAACCATACCAGTATTTGCCGCTTGCTGTTCTTTTTCGGTGCGCCAATTCTATAGCACCTTCCTATATGTGAGGCAGAGATGTCCTTCAGGCCAAACTTATTTTGTATGATGTCAAGGATAGACTCTGGACAATTCTCTTTGTCGGCTTCTGGCACGCCTAAGAAAATGAGTGACTTACGTCTGCGATGTGTCTCAACAGAATCTAGTTGCTTGTGGCATTCACTAATTTGCTGGCGTAGTACTCCAAGTATACTGAAGACAAGCTCCCGGAAAGTGCGGAATTCCTCAGCAACTCTTGCTACGGTGTCCTTGGCTGGGTTCCCACTGGCTAACTGAGCTTCGAGGGCTGCCATCCTACTTGCAAAGTTCACTTCCAAGCTTTTCTGTGCTGACTCGATATCTTGCAGCTGAGACATAGTGATATACAGATGTGGATGCTGTGTGTTGTATGTGCAGGTGTTATACTGGCAGGTGGCAAGTATTTTATCACTTACAGTTAAGTGTCATTAACACAACCCTGATTGTAACTGTACTTTAGTTATTGTTAAAACAAACTTTGATCACTTATAATGAATATTTACAAATTATTTAAATAAAGTTTGACTTTTTATCTATGAAAAGATGTGTCAACTTTTTTAACGCCTACCGCCGAAAAATATTATATTGCAATTCGGAGTTTTACATTTCAAGGTCAATACCTTAAAACGGATGGAATTTTGTTAACCGACATCTTTCAAAAATTCCACTTGTTGGCACAGTACACAGCCACAGCTGTTTTGAGGCTGTCACTATTTTTAACAATTTCATTTAAAACGGTTTCGCTCCTGCCGTTATTTGCAGGTGATGCATATGACATTATATAGTCATCGTTTTTCACAATGACATGAACACAGGCGGGATCTATGCCTCTCTCTCATAACTCTAGAATAAGCTTTTCTTTGGCGTCAGTATATATGGTAATAATTCCTAGCGAAGCGCTCTTCGGACTAGGCTGGCTCAACCCACTGCGTTAAGCGCCTGTGAGATAAAATTTCGCAATAGGGAGTTTTATGTTTCAAGATCTATACCTTAAAACGGATGGACTTTTGTTGACCGATATCTTTCAAAAATTCCACATGTTGGCAGAGTACACAGCCACAGCTGTTTTAAGGCTGTCACAATTTTTAACAATTTCGTTTAAAACGGTTTCGCTACTGCTGTTATTTGCAGGTGACGCATATGATATTATATAGTCATCGTTTTTCACAATGACATGAACGCAGGCGAGATCTATGCCACTCTCTCATAACTCTAGAATAAGCTTTTCTTTGGCGTCAGTATATATGGTAATAATTCCAAGCGAAGCGCTCTTCGGACTAGGCTGGCTCCACACACTGCGTCAGGCGCCTGTGAGATATAATTTCGCAATAGGGAGTTTTACGTTTCAAGATCTATACCTTAAAACGGGTCGACTTTTGTCAACGGATATCTTTCAAAAATTCCATATGTTGGCACAGTACACAGCCACAGCTATTTTGAGGCTGTCACAATTTTTAACAAATTCGTTTAAAACGGTTTCGCTCCTGCCGTTATTTGCAGGTGACGCATATGATATTATATAGTCATCCTTTTTAACGATGACATGAACGCAGGCGGGATCTATGCCTCTCTCTCATAACTCTAGAATAAGCTTCTCTTCGGCGTCGATATATATGGTAACATTTCTTGCCGAAGCGCTCTTCGGACTAGGCTGGCTCCACCCACTACGTTTAGTGCCTGTGAGATATTACATCGCAATAGGGAGTTTAACGTTTCAAGATCTATACCTTAAAACGGATGGACATTTGTAAACCGATATCTTTCAAAAATTCCACATGTTGGCACAGTACACAGCCACAGCTGTTTTGAGGCTGTCACAATTTTTAACAATTTCATTTAAAACGGTTTCGCTACTGCTGTTATTTGCAGGTGACGCATATGATATTATATAGTCATCGTTTTTCACAATGACATGAACGCAGGCGAGATCTATGCCTCTCTCTCATAACTCTAGAATAAGCTTCTCTTCGGCGTGGGTATATATGGTAATAATTCAAGCGAAGCGCTCATCGGACTAGGCTGGCTCCATACACTGCGTTAAGCGCCTGTGAGATATTATATCGCAATACGGAGTTTAACGTTTCAAGATCGATGCCTTAAAACGGATGGACTTTTGTTAACCGATATCTTTCAACAAATTCCATATGTTGGCACAGTACACAGCCACAGCTGTTTTGAGGCTGTTACTATTTTTAACAATTTCGTTGTAAACGGTTTCACTCCTGCCGTTATTTGCAGGTGACGCATATGATATTAAATAGTCATCGTTTTTCTTAATGACATGAACGCAGGCGGGATCTATACCTCTCTCTCATAGCTCTAGAATAAGCTTCTCTTCGGCGTGGTTATGTATGGTAATAATTCCTAGCGAAGCGCTATTCGGACTAGGCTGGCTCCACCCACTGCGTTAAGCGCCTGTGAGATATTATATCGCTATAGGGAGTCTTACGTTTCAAGATCTATACCTTTAAAGGGATGGACTTGTGTTAACCGATATCTTTCAAAAATTCCACATGTTGGCATTGTACACAGCCACAGCTGTTTTGAGGCTGTCACTATGTTTAACAATTTCGCTTAAAACGGTTTCGCTCCTGCCGTTATTTGCAGGTGACGCATATGATATTATATAGTCATCGTTTTTCACAATGACATGAACGCAGGCGGGATCTATGCCTCTCTCTCATAACTCTAGAATAAGCTTTTCTTTGGCGTCAGTATATATGGTAATAATTCCTAGCGAAGCGCTCTTCGGACTAGGCTGGCTCAACCCACTGCGTTAAGCGCCTGTGAGATAAAATTTCGCAATAGGGAGTTTTATGTTTCAAGATCTATACCTTAAAACGGATGGACTTTTGTTGACCGATATCTTTCAAAAATTCCACATGTTGGCAGAGTACACAGCCACAGCTGTTTTGAGGCTGTCACTATTTTTAACAATTTCGTTGAAAACGGTTTCGCTACTGACTTCATTTGCAGGTGACGCATATGATATTATATAGTCATTGTTTTTCACGATGACATGAACGCAGGCGGGATCTTTGCCTCTCTCTCATAACTCTAGAATAAGCTTTTCTTTGGCGTCAGTATATATGGTAATAATTCCAAGTGAAGCGCTCTTCGGACTAGGCTGGCTCCACCCACTGCGTTAAGGGCCTGTGAGATATAATTTCGCAATAGAGAGTTTTACGTTTCAAGATCTATTCCTTAAAACGGATGGACTTTTGTCAACCGATATCTTTCAAAAATTCCACATGTTGGCACAGTACACAGCCACAGCTGTTTTAAGGCTGTCACTATTTTTAACAATTTCGTTTAAAACGGTTTCGCTCCTGCCGTTATTTGCAGGTGCCGCATATGATATTATATAGTCATCGTTTTTCACGATGACATGAACGCAGGCGGGATCTATGCCTCTCTCTCATAACTCTAGAAAAAGCTTCTCTTCGGCGTCAATATACATACATACGTAGACTCACGCCTGTTTCCCCGAAGGGGTAGGCAGAGGCATATTAAACGCCCACTTTTCGCCAGGGTTTTGATCCCACGTAATAGGTGGCGAGCCTATTGCCGCTTATTGGGACATTTTGTTTGCCAGAGCCTCGTCCGTTGATCGGCAGGTGCACCACTTGCAGGTGAGGTTGGCTTGGGACCCTAAGTTCTTAGTGGGAACCCTATGCATCCCGGCGTCAATATATATGGTAATATTTCTTACCGAAGCGCTCTTCGGACTAGGCTGGCTCCACCCACTGCGTTTAGTGCCTGTGAGATATTATATCGCAATACGGAGTTTTACGTTTCAATATCTATACCTTAAAACGGATGGACATTTGTTTACCGATATCTTTCAAAAATTCCACATGTTGGCACAGTACACAGCCACAGCTATTTTGAGGCTGTCACAATTTTTAACAATTTCGTTTAAAACGGTTTCGCTCCTGCCGTTATTTGCAGGTGACGCATATGATATTATATAGTCATCGTTTTGCACGATGACATGAACGCAGGCGGGATCTATGCCTCTCTCTCATAACTCTATAATAAGCTTCTCTTCGGCGTCGGTATATATGGTAATAATTCCTGGCAGAGCGCTCTTCGGACTAGGCTGGCTCCACCAACTGTGTTGAGCGCCTGTAAGATATTATAACGCAATACGGAGTTTTACGTTTCAAGATCTATACCTAAATACGGATGGTCTTTTGTTAAACGATTCTTTTCAAAAATTCCACATGTTGGCACAGTACACAGCAACAGCTGTTTTGAGGCTGTCACAATTTTTAACAATTTCGTTTAAAACAGTTTCGTTACTGCGGTTCTTTGCAAGTGACGCTTATGATATTATAAAGTCATCGTTTTTTACAATGACATGAACATAGGCGGGATCTATGCCTCTCTCTTATAACTCTATAATAAGCATCTTTTCGGCGTGGGTATATATGGTAATAATTCCTACCGAAGCGCTATTCGGACTAGGCTGGCTCCACCCACTGCGTTAAGCGCCTCTGAGATATTACATCGCAATAGGGAGTTAAACGTTTCAAGATCTATACCTTAAAACGGATGGACATTTGTTAACCGATATCTTTCAAAAATTCCACATGTTGGCACAGTACACCGCCACAGCTGTTTTGAGGCTGTCACAATTTTTAACAATTTCGTTTAAAACGGTTTCGCTCCTGCCGTTATTTGCAGGTGACGCATATGATATTATAAAGTCATCGTTTTGCAAGATGACATGAACGCAGGTGGGATCTATGCCTCTTTCTCATAACTCTATAATAAGCTTCTCTTCGGCGTCGGTATATATGGTAATAATTCCTGGTAGAGCGCTCTTCGGACTAGGCTGGCTCCACCCACTGCCTTAAGCGCCTGTGAGATATTATATCGCAATACGGAGTTTTATGTTTCAAGATCTATACCTTAAAACGGATGGTCTTTTGTTAAATGATACTTTTCAAAAATTCCACATGTTGGCACAGTACACAGCAACAGCTGTTTCGAGGCAGTCACTATTTTTAACTATTTTGTTTAAAACGGTTTCGCTCCTGCCGTTATTTGCAGGTGATGCATATGATATTATATAGTCATCGATTTCCACAATGACATGAACACAGGCGAGATCTATGCCTGTCTCTCATAACTCTTTAATAAGCATCTCTTCGGCGTGGGTATATATGGTAATAATTGCTAGCGAAGCGCTCTTCAGACTAGGCTGGCTCCACCAACTGTGTTGAGCGCATGTAAGATATTATATCGCAATACGGAGTTTTACGTTTCAATATCTATACCTTAAAACTGAAGCACTTTTGTTAACCGATATCTTTCAAAAATTCCACATGTTGGCACAGTACACCGCCACAGCTGTTTTGAGGCTGTCACAATTTTTAACAATTTCGTTTAAAACGATTTCGCTCCTGCCGTTATTTGCAGGTGACGCTTATGATATTATATAGTCATCGTTTTTCACAATGACATGAACGCAGGCGGGATCTATGCCTCTCTCTCATAACTCTAGAATAAGCTTCTCTTCGGCGTCGGTATATTTGTTAATAATTCCTAGCGAAGCGCTCTTCGGACTAGGCAGGCTCCACCCACTGCGTTAAGCGCCTGTGAGATATTATATCGCAATACGGAGTTTTATGTTTCAAGATCTATACCTTAAAACGGATGGACTTTTGTTAACCGATACTTTTCAAAAATTCCACATGTTAGCACAGTACACAGCAACAGCTGTTCTGAGGCAGTCACTATTTTTAACTATTTTGTTTAAAACGGTTTCGCTCCTGCCGCTATTTGCAGGTGATGCATATGATATTATATAGTCATCGTTTTTCACAATGACATGAACGCAGGCGGGATATATGCCACTCTCTCATAACTCTAGAATAAGCTTCTCTTCGGCGTCGGTATATATGGTAATAATTCCTAGCGAAGCGCTATTCGGACTAGGCTGGCTCCACCCACTGCGTTAAGCGCCTGTGAGATATTATATCGCTATAGGGAGTTTTACGTTTCAAGATCTATACCTTTAAAGGGATGGACTTGTGTTAACCGATATCTTTCAAAAATTCCACATGTTGGCATAGTACACAGCCACAGCTGTTTTGAGGCTGTCACTATGTTTAACAATTTCGTTGAAATCGGTTTCTCTCCTGCCGTTATTTGCAGGTGACGCATATGATATTATATAGTCATCGTTTTTCACGATGACATGAACGCAGGCGGGATCCATGCCTCTCTCTCATAACTCTAGAATAAGCTTCTCTTCTACGTCGGTATATATGGTAATAATTCCTAGCGAAGCGCTCTTCGGACTAGGCTGGCTCCATCCACTGCGTTTAGCGCCTGTGAGATATTATATCGCAATACAGAGTTTTACGCTTCAAGATCTATACCTTAAAAGGGATGGACTTTTGTTATCGGTTAACAAAAGTCCACCATTCATTTGAACTATGATTTTAATTCAATTTTCAATTGAAACCTTGCTTTGATCGTAAAGAAAATTCAAGAGTTCTAGGAGAGATATAGCGGTTGAATATTTTTAGTAATTCTCATTTGGAAATAAATATAAATAAATACCAACCTCTCTCTAGATCTAAATATATTGCTTTGCCCTAACGTATTAGAAATAAAAAAGCGTGTTTAACTATAAAAAATAAAGATAAATTTTGTTTTCTATGGTGTGTGGTAGAGAATTTGTGGTAGCGTTGTATCACCATCCTGTGAAATAAAAAAAAATTATAACAAGATGAAAAGAAAGCTTACAAACCGCAGGGCAACTTTGTGGCGAGTTGAATGTGTGTGGCGACACTGCGGTCTTGAATGCTTCAGAGAGTCGGTCAGGGCCTCATCTCTGGCTTGCCTTTGCAGGCTGGTCGGAGTAGATTTCCAAGAGCGCCCGCAGGACTCTCAACTCTGGCTTGCCTTAGTCGGCCGGCCAGAGGGAAGTCGCAAGAGCTATTTAGCTCGGGGGTGGAAGTGTCATTTTCAAGGGCGTAATTACGAGGAAACCCGCTCCGGGTCACGACCCGCGATGGCAAAACCGGTGCCGCACCGCTCTTCACCCCTAGCCACTCACACACTTTATGGCAGACTTTGTTTACCTTGGTGGCTATTTAGAGAGGGCCCATCTAGTGAGTGGGCGAGTCACCGTCTGCCCCTTTTCGACGTACTATAAGAGTACT
This sequence comes from Euclidia mi, assembly GCA_944739405.2. Lineage (NCBI taxonomy): Eukaryota > Metazoa > Arthropoda > Insecta > Lepidoptera > Erebidae > Euclidia > Euclidia mi. The sequence continues at coordinate 56,301,521 of OX123199.2, forward strand.
TAGGCCAGATGCCAGTTTTCATCCATAGTTTCCATTTAAACCAGTCCATTTAACACCCATCACAATATCCCAGATTAATTAGTTCCCATACAAGTAGCAATAGTCTTACACCTGCTGCGGCTAATCCATGACTGCACTTCATAGTGCAGTTATGGAGGCTCCTCAGTAGGTGCCCCATCACATTCTAGATTAAAACTATCAAAGGGCCTCTGCGCGTTGGACCTATGTCTCCGTGTACGCCTGTTTTAGAGAATAGTACTAATTCACATTATTGCCTTATAAAGAATTTGTCACGTTTGGTTAAAAATTAGATAACCATAACACTATGATAAGTTGCATTTTTGTGAAACATGTTTATTATTTTTTTCAACTCGTACCCAAACTGAAACTCATTTGTGCGGAGGGGTTGACACCGTTTTACCAGAAAAAAGTTCTATTATAAAGTTTAAAATTTTTAATAGAAAATAAGACATTCCTTTCGTCATATACGCTGGCGAGGATTTCCCAAAATACAGTGTTATCTAGCGTGTTCAAACGCGTTTTATTTGTAAATAACAGAGATTTAAATTCGGATAAAAATAGATGTTATTCTACAGCATTAGATCTATATTTGCCAGCCATTCGAAACATGATTACTGTCATTTTATACAATAGAAAATAATTGCGAATATAGGTATGTTTAAACAATTTTTCACGTTTCATTTAAGTTGTATTGGGATTAGAATTTTCAAAAGTATATCAAAAGAAAAGTCATGTAAAAACGGATGGTTCTCGGCTATGACATTATGAATTTTAATATATACAAAAATATAATACCGAAAATATGTAATTTCCTACTGCCGACGCGCTCTCTCCGGCGTCGTTCGTCCCGGATGTAATGGAGACAGGGCGTATCGCTAGTTTGCAGAGCGCACCGCAGGATCCATCATCACTTATCGATAAATATATATTATATCTAGGTTTAGTTTGTAAATATGTATTATAAATTTTTTGTAAGTAATAAGAGTGTATATAGGTAATTAGTATAGTTTTGAAAATATCGTTTTGATTATTGGACAAGATAACGGACTTGATAACAACAGCATAGTTAGGTACCAGTAGTTTAGAAAATTATTGATTTGTTGTGTATTGTGGATGATTTATAGTATTATTGTTGTATTGGGTACCTACCTAATATAATAATACACACTTTTATTCTGTGTATCTATATACGAAAATAAAAATGTGAGATGTGCCTAAAAGCTATACAAGCGAATTTTATAGGTACCTACCTACCTAAATAGATACAAATATCCGCAGTGACCTGCATAGTGGTATTTATGGTTACTGCACCACCCTCGTGGGTAGTGGCGTGATGTTATATGGTATAACCTTCCTCAACAAATGGACTAGAGAGGCAAAAATGTCTTAGAAATTGGCCTGCTAGTTCCTAAGACTAGCGCGATCAAAAACAAAAAAAAGTTTTGATATAGATAGTAGATTTATGAATTTCCGTATAAGTATATTCAATAATTCTATTGACTATTTCCACCAATAATATAATTGATTTCCACACTATTACCAAACACGGAACAATGGACACCTAATAATATTATCGTAATTATTTATCACGCCGAGGAAGAATGCACTGGTGTCGCAGCTTAGAAATGTTCGGTAGGTAAGTATATCAATTTGACTGACAAATAATAAGGAAAACTAGAGTTTATTATTGATTGGCGGAAAATAAGCGTTGTGGGTGTAGGAGTATGATTACATACGTATGTATGTATAATTTTAACTTTTTTTCACTACTACTTGCCGATGGCAGCGCCTAAAGGAGATCACCAAAATTGGGCAAATTTTTATTTCGCCGGCCAATCAATAAAATTGTGTTATTTTAATAGAACACATTGTTGTAAACATTTTTAACTATTACACCAAACTTCAATTCTCTGAGACAATATTTAGTTTTGAATGTATGTCTCAAAGTAACGTAGAGCAGTTTTGTTTTGACAAAAGTGATAAATCAAAGAGGTGTAAAGGTGGTCAACTATACGTTTTCAGCCTAACGTGAAATACGTGAGCCTTAAAATGCAGTGGACTCATTAAAAAGTAAAAAACATTTTTACACGACTGCCCAAAAAAAGGAGTGTAATGTTTTCAGGATTCATGTATGTATGTGAGTTTCTTTATTCCACTATAACTTCTAAATGCCTGGACAGATTAGGATGTATGGAGTATCATTAGAATCCTTACATCACCCCGAGGAACACTAGATATATATTTTTGAAAAAGTTTACATGGTAGGGGTGTGAAGCCATTTTCAAATAAGAAACATCATAGTGCCATCTAACGTTCAACGGCGAGGACAAATGTAATAACGCCATCTATTATTTATTTGTGATAAACAAACAAGTGTTGTTATTAATGTATATTTATGTAATGTATAAATAAAAAATAAGAAAGTGAGTCCGTAAATAATAATTTAAATAAATATAACATTATATTTTGATAAAAAATGTACCGCCGTTAAGAAATTTATAAAACAACGCCATCTAGTTCATTCATATTCATTCTAATAACCAAGTTGCCACTAAAATGTATCAAATAAAAATTAATAATTATAAAACACGACTGCCCTGCAAAGAAACGAACTAAAAAGTTAATAACAAGTTTGAATAAACTTGTCATTGCAATCGGGGGCCGTTTTGTGGAACACCAATTTAAGAGGTCCTCCGACTGCAATGACAATTTTATTCAAACTTGTTATTAACTTTTTAGTTCGTTTCTTCGCAGGGCAGTCGTGTTTTTTTTTATAGTATAAGGCGGCAAACGAGCAGACGGATCGCCAGATGGTAAGCAATTACCGCCGCCCATGGACACAAGCAACACCACAGGAGTCACAAGTGCGTTGCCGCCCCTTGGGGTTAGGAAAAGGGATAGGATAAGGAGTGGGATGAGGGAGAAGGAATAGGGGATAGGCCCTCCGGCACTCTCACTCACCGAACGAAACGCAACAGTTTAGGTACTGTTACTTTACGTCGATTTTCCGTGAGAGGGTAGTACTTCCCCGGTCGAGACGGCCTATTCATGTTAAAATCAGCAAGGCTCTACAACCTAACAAAAAAAAATTTTTTTTTTAAATACTCCTTATTAAATATAAAAATATCGTCTAAACCTTTAGTACGAATGTCTATGACCGGCCAGGTACAGATGTCTTGTATACAGGCATTTTCACACGTTCTCACTTTCCGTTGTTTCGGCCGGTTCTTGTAGAGAAAAAGCCAGGAGGAAACGCTTGGATATCACTATAGTGACAGCAGCCGCAACCCTGTCCAAGAAACGGCGCTGCAAATGTTGGCGGAATGCCCCGCTTATGCGTCCCAGCGCCGTGAACTCATCACCATCTTAAGCCTTTTTCGACCATTTTGGTGTAGACCTCTACAACAACTTCCTTTCCGTTCAGTTTTGGGCAGTCTTCAACCAATTACTGCCCGCTATCTTTATGATGTCTTCTTTCCATCTCATTTGCAGTCTTCCAGCTTGCCCTTTGAACAACTGCAAGTTTCTGTAGCGCTGTAGTAACCCAAGTTTCGGCTCCGTAGGTGAGCACTGGCAGGACGCACTGGTTGAATATTCTTGTTTTTTGTTGCTTCGTAAAAGCAAATGCCAGTTTATCGAAAGCAGCCCAACCCAAATGGATACGTATACCAATCCTGTTTACCTGCTTTACTTTGCCCATCTTTATTTCTTGCCCTAGGTATAATATACTATTTATTGAAGAATTCTAATGCGGTACATCCTACTGCAATTGTTATTCCGCTGGAGTTTTCACTGGTCATGTTTCGAATTGGCCGTAAACTGATCGCGGCAATTGTTACAGTCGTACCCTCGCTACCTGCCCTGCCCATGGTCTGGTGCGTGATGGCTTGGAACGTCACCGTCTCTTTGTGTGAGGCAGTAATGCTTATCAATCAGATATTTCGCTCTTGGCTTACTACCTGCCAATACCTGATGCCATTTAAATTGCAACTTGCTCATTATTTTAGGCAAAAAAAACAATAATTACTTAGGATTTATTTCAGCAACAGAATAGATTCTTTGAGCTCGAATATGATCTCACAAACTGCACTTAGAACCTTAGTGTAGTAATAAAAAGTGTTCATTTCGTAATATTCTATAGTAAAATTTTAAGTAAGTTAATTTTAGTTGGCCGGCACCATTGACATAATTATATTTAGTACATATACATACATCAATGGCCGGCACTTTTAGAATTAGCCTAAATTTGTATGGAGCTTGGTGATCTCCTTTATTATGCATGCACGTGTGTTTGCATGAGCATATTGTTATAACTATTGCCCTGTAATAAACATTTTGTGTATTATTGATCTATTTCCGGTACTTTTTTGACAGAGTAGTATCTTAGAGATTTCACAGTAAAAATAAATATAACTGATAGCGCCATCGATAACTAATTACATCGACGTCAATCGTTCCACGCTTGCTCGTCCAATGCGAGCAATCCTTTTGTCTCCTTCGCTCCGCTCCCAAGGCACGCCTACAGAACAGTCTAGAAAGAACGACTCGGCTGACGGGTGTGTATAGCATACGCGTCCCGCAAAACCGCACCGCCATATTTTTTTTACCGCTCCCGGGATATAACGAGAACTAAACCACGCGCGAGTGTAGTGTAGTGAAACGACGGAGTGATTCAACGCAGCTTCAGGATTCTCGAAGACACCAGGAGGCTGCCATTTGAGAAGAAGAAGACTGATGTGCAAGGTAGGTGTGCCCTCATCCTTCCGCATCCTATAATTCCTCCTATCCCACACACTTTCCTCCCTTTCGTTTCCTAGTCGATAAGAACCCAAATCCTTACAGTCCACTTTTCCCAAATCGCCTAGGAACATTCGGTTCGCCGAAACATTTTTTGATCCATACGAGTCAGATTCATTTACGTTTTATACGTAACATCTCGTTATATCTCTATACCTAGGCAGTTATAGCACCTAGCTATACTCCTAGTCCATTTACACAACCGTCACATGGTTGTTTCCGTACGCATCAGTAGGTAATATACTTTTATGTAGCTACCTACTTACCCAATTATTATTTCTGGAACTACCATAGTTGTCTTGTAAATCTCATATTTCAAGCACCTTTTAATTCCACCGCCTTAAAGTGTTGCCTACTTACGTAAAATAATAGGTACTTTAGGTATTCTTATTTTGTTTCGGTCTCATTAGCTTATACTTATGTAAGCATGTCACAACAAAAGAAGCCATGCGTGTCGGAAGACAGAGAGATGACAATCTTAGAAGCAAAACGCAATATTTTATTTGAGCGTATTCAAAACATTTACGAGCGCTCAAAGACCGCCACCGCTTCTGATAGTAATAGGGAGTCATTTCTCAGTTATTGTATGACAGTAGATAGTATTCGAACAGATTTTCATTAGTTGTTAGACGATTATAACGCAAGATTGCTTTCTACTAATCCTGATGAAAAACCGAATTATCAGGCGTACACCTCATTCGAAGATCTTTATTGTATCATTAAGCGAATACAATCACAATTAGAGGGTAAATATTCGGCACAGCCCGTTTCGGCGGCTCGCACGCCGAGATTACCGCCAATCGAGATTATGTCGTTTGACGGAGATATACGAAATTAGCCGTTATTCTATGCGACTTTTAAGTCCACAGTGCACGATAATGGTTCTCTGACGGATACTGACAGGTTGTACTATTTAATAGGTAAACTGTCACCGAAGGCCCAGTCCGTATTTGCAGGTGTCACACCCAGTGCTGAGAATTATCAGGTCATATTTCAGTCACTACTTGATAGATATCAAGACCCTCGCGTCCTAGCGTCTACCTACTTTGATCAAGCTTTAAATCTTAAACTGTCCAGCAACGCGTCTGTCGCGAATTTCCAGCTGTGTAACGTTTCTTCCGTGTGTGTGTAGAGAGACAAATTAGATACACTATTTGTTGGTTACAAAATATAATTTATTTGGCAAGCGTTACACAAAATAACCCGGTAGATAAGACTAAGACTCAGACTCAGGGCAGGGTAGTTAGGCAGGCTGACTAGGCTTCGGTGCTGCAGCAGATAGAGAGGCACTTATCTCAGCGGTGTCCAGGGTCCAAGAAGGGTCGCTGTTCGCGTCGGATTCGCGTTATACTCGATGGCGTGCGTGGATGTGTGCGTCGAATAGGTGGGGCAGCGCTGTAGTGTGGGTCGCTCGATGCGACGTCACACACTCCCCCCTTTAGGCCGGAATTTTTCCTGGGGGAAAAATTCCCTGGCCGCCTGCCGCCGGCAGCGCCTGGAACAGAGAAGGAGAAGCGGTGTCAGTCTTTTAAGTGTCAAACACCACCTAAAAGAAATTTGGTTATGTGGCGGTCCAGATCACTCGGACCCCACCTCAAAGCGCGAGCGGAATCGCTCCGCTTAATGACAGTGCGACCGCACCTCAAAATCACGCCACCTCAAGAGATCCTTTGTGCGGGGCGAGGTCGACGACCGCTAGCTTACACGTGGCGCGCGCACGCAGCGAGCGTGTGACATTTGTATGGAGGCCGCTGAGAATGTCCTTGGAAGACCGGCACGAGTTACGACGGCGGGCGACCACCGCACAGTCTGCATCTAGCTAGCTTACGCACTGTACACCTCGCGATCGCGCTTGCTTATAATAATTTTTGTATTTAAATAAGTACTTGAATGTATAACGTTATTAAATCATTAGTTTTGTTCATATAATAACAATCTTCATTTTTCGCCTGTATCTATCTCATTTTCCTGCTATCGCTTGCTGCCTAGATCGCATAGCTTGTAGCTTCACCGTATGCTCGGCGCGGGTTCGATTCCCGTGAAAGTTAGGGATAAGCAAATCTCGCTTATACCTACATCTGGTGATCCCGACGTGATCCTCACCCGCGTCGCGACGTCGTTTCACGGAAGACTCCCGGAAGATCCAGGTTCCAGAACGTCGTGCATCCAGGTTCCAGAACATCGTGCATCCAGGTTGCAGAACGTCGGCGCATTCAGAGCGTCAGAGTATCCTGAGAACAACCAGTGGACCTAACGCTAACTAGGTAGCGAAAGTCGGAATGCCATTGCGCTACCCGGCATTTACTCCGGAGGAACCAGCATTATGGTTCGCGCAGCTTGAAGGCCAATTTATTCTGTCTAGAATAACTAGTGACTCCACAAAATTTTACTATGTGGCCACTCAGATTGAGACTCAATACGCCAGGCACGTCAAGGATATAATCACCAACCCGCCAGAGACGAATAAATTTGAGAAGCTTAAATCCGCACTTATCAGTAGGCTGTCCGCGTCTCAGGAAAAGCGGATCCAGCAGCTCCTACTTCACGAGGAGCTAGGTGATCGCAGGCCTTCGCAGTTCTTGCGACACCTGCAGGGTCTAGCAGGCCCTTCAGGTGGTTCCGATTTTGTGAAGAGTGTCTGGATTAGTCGGCTACCCCAGAACATTCAAACTGTCATCGCGTCGCAAATTTCTGAATTACAGGTGGAGAAGTTAGCGGAAAACAGAGACCGTGTGCACGAGATAGCACCGATGACACCGCAGGTCGCGAGCACCTCCGCTTCCGCAAGTACTGCTTCAACGGACCTGGTGGCGCAAGTAAGCGAGCTGACAAGGCAGGTAGCCGAGCTCAAGTCACAACTGAGCAGCAGAGGGAGGCATCGCTCGCACTCACGATCTAGCGGAAGCCGTCAAAGGTATGACCGATCTAGCTCTAGACTGAAGCAGCCACCCGAGAATCATGCGCACTGCTTCTACCATTTCAATTACGGAAAGAGGGCGCGGAAATGCAGGAGCCCCTGCGGAAAACTGCAAGGGCAGTCGCAAGTAGCGGCCAACGACTGTCCCGTTTCTTCAGGCCGTCTGTTCATCACCGACCGGATATCGAAAATGCAGTTTCTTGTGGACACCGGGTCAGACTTATGCGTTTTCCCCCGGTCTGCTGTGAAGACGCCCTGCCTTTGATCCAGGTATGATCTGATAGCTGCCAATAACACCGTAATCCACACGTACGGTGCCTTACACCTCACGCTGAATCTAGGCCTCAGAAGGAGCTACCGCTGGACCTTCACCATCGCAGACGTATCGAGAGCCATCATCGGCGTGGACTTCCTCAACTTTTATGATCTGCTGGTGGATTGTAGGAACCAACGTCTGATCGATAATACCACGACCTTGTCAGTTCCTGCCACGAATGGCAACTCAGGGGACATCGCGTCTGTGAAGGCCGTGGTTGGTGACAGCGAGTACCACCAGATTTTACGTGAGTACCCAGAGATTACACGCCCACCAGGCAGACAACTACCGGGCAAGCACAACACGGTGCACTACATCAGGACGACGCCAGGACCCCCGGTAGCATGCAAGCCTCGACGTCTGGACCCTGCTCGACTGCAGGCGGCAAAGAAGGAGTTCGAGGAAATGCTCGCCAGTAGTAGCACGACCTTCAGAGAGTGCGTGGTCCGCACCGCTGCACCTGGTGAAGAAGAAAGACGACGGATGGAGACCCTGCGGCTACTACCCCGTCCGCCACATTCACGATTTCTCTCACCAGCTCGCAGGCTGTACCGTGTTCTCCACTATAGACCTCGTAAAAGCCTACAACCAGCTAGCGATAAACCCGGATGACATACCGAAGACCGCCATTACGACACCCTTTGACTTGTTTGAGTTCCCCTTCATGACCTTTGGTTTGAGGAATGCGGCTCAGACTTTCCAAAGATTCATAGACGAGGTATTACTTGGCTTGGATTTCTGCTATGGCTACATCGACGACATTGTGGTATTTTCCGCGTCCCATGAAGAGCACAAGACGCACTTACGTCTAGTATTTGACCGGTTAAAACAGTATGGCATAGTCATAAACACAGCTAAGTGCAACATCGGTCAAGCAGAGGTTGCATTTTTAGGATACCATGTGTCAGCCGAAGGGACTAGGCCCCTGGAGACAAAGGTGCAGGCAATCCAGGAGTTCCCAATACCCAAGACGATTAAGGAGCTGCGCAGATTCTTAGGAATGATAAACTTTTACCGCCGATTCGTCCCAAACGCCGCTAAGCTTCAAGCACCTCCAATGTAACGATGGGCGACGGGAGTTCAATTGAAACAACTGTGTTCGATGACTGTCGTATAATGAGTGTATCCATCAAATATATGAGTATTACATACATAAGTAATAAGGTAGAGGTGCACTACACTACACCTCCCCCCTTTATTAAAAGAAAAAAAAATTTTTTTTTGTAAATAATGCAGAGAAGTAAAATTTTAATAACAAAACAAAAATATTTTGTTTGTCTTTCCAAAATTAAGAACAATATGTTTATTATATGCTTATTAGTGATAAAAATATAATTCCTTAAAATCTAAATCATCTCATTTCATTTTGCAGCTGTATAACAACATTGCAAAAGGAATAATTAATCTTTAAAACAATAAACGTTAATATTTTCATTAAAGTTAAAAAAAACGTTTAATGTTACATATGAAATAAATGATATTAACGAAAATCAATCAATATAATATGCTATAAGCTTTTCTTAAATTCTAGAGGTCGCTTAATCACAATATAGTACAATGTTATGCTAGATAAAAATATACAATCATGTTTTCAATAAATTTATATTAATTAGAACAATATAATTTGTAATACAATTTTGTTTACGTATGCATTCTTATTTATAGTATCTAAAGTTGAATTTTTTTTTATTGGTGTTATTACATTTCCTTAGCTTTTATTTCAAAATTACATTACTTATATATATTTCACTGGCATTAATTATCTTTTCCACGATAAAAATCGTTATTTAATTCCATCACAATTTCTACATAATATTTTCCATGGCCATATCTCATTATCCACATATCTTTCACGTCATCACAATAACCAATACCAATACCTACTTCATACATATATTTGGTACACATATTTTATTTATCTTAGACCCAGGTCTGGCCATTTTATTACTCACTTAGGTACACTTTATTACATCATATTCATCTCATCATCATTATATATCTTATACTTCATATATTTTTAAGAATAATGTTTAAAACATTTCTACGTCTCCAACAATTTTCACGGAGAAGAACTCGCTTACTGCCATGATCAAAATAAAGGACTGTTCTTAATTGTGCCATTATTAATTGTGTACCTTATTTTATCATATTATCATTTATTAGGATTTAGGGGGGTGATGTTGCTTGCGTCCGTAGGATATACCACCTTTCCTAGGCACACCCTACACGTACCCCCCGGGTGGTGCTAAACAAGCAACAACGCCGAGCAACAGGCGGCGGTCAACTAACCTGTAACCTGGGAATCCACAGACCATAGGGAACTAAATACCCCTAAAAAAAAAATCGTGGCAATAGCGCCTTGGGAAAGTGCTATGTGTAAATCTCCCACACCCATCTTTACTATGAATATGTCGAATAAGAGTGATTGTGATATGTCATGCGATCCGGCTAACCCCCGGCGCCATCCAGTACCCGGGCTGGACGGTGTGAAATTGGCTACCGAAGACTTCACGAGGGCGGGTACCCAGGCCCCCGTGACTGTAAATGCTACTGGTCAGAATAAGAAATATGTGCAGCAAGCCTTCCATCCAGGGCTCTTCACAAGAACAAGAAGTGCCTCCGTTGGAAGTGCCCCCCCTCCAAGCAGCAGAAAAGAGGAATCCTCTCAAGTTACACCACCAGAAAACTTGGGTGATAGCGAATTGCCCGACTGGCAAAGAGTTCCAGACAATAGAAAGCATGATAACAAAAAGAGGAAGTTTGGAACTATACAATCTCTTGAAAAAATACCAACTTCAAACATGTTTGCTGGATTACCCACAATGGAAAGCAATCAGGAATCAAACCAACCTAAAGACAAGAAGCCAAGTAAACCTCCTCCAATTATCCTTTATGGCATCGAAAATGTAAATAAACTAACAGAATTTCTAGAAACAATCGCTGAAAGAACCACATTTAGCTATAAGATAGTTAACAAGAACCAATTGAGAATAATAACTAGAGACGTTAGTGTTTACAAGAATATTATAGCCGCCATTAGAGAAAAAGGTCTTATAGGACACACCTTTAATAGAAAAGAGGAAAGAAACTACAGACTCGTAGTGAGAAATCTACATCACACAACCCCATATGATGCTATTAAAGCGGCGTTTGAGGATACTGGGAATATAGTAGTTGGGGAAATTATCAATGCTCGATTCGGTCCTAACAAGAAGCCCACATCAACCTTCTTTGTGAACTTGCAAGCTGGGCCCAATAATAAAGCAGCAAAACAAATTCGAACCATCTTTCACCAAATTGTCACGATAGAAGATCCTAGAAAAAGAACTACTATAGTCCAGTGCCAAAGGTGCCAGCAGTATGGCCACACAAAAAATTACTGCATGAGGCCACCTAGATGTCTCAAATGTGCAGATTCACATCTAACCAAAAACTGCCCAAAAGTGGACCGCTCTACTCCAGCTACATGTGCCTTATGCCTTGGCTCTCACCCTTCTAACTACAAGGGATGTGAAGTGTATAAAGAGATTTTAAGCAGAAAACAGCAACGTTCCACCAAAAGTGTGAAAATCCCGGCACCACAAATTCACATAAGTTCGGAGCAACAAACAGATCAGTCTGAGAAAGTTAGTGACAACTATACTAAAGCTAACCGGAAGCAATACAACCAGGTCCTGAAGAACAATAATGCTCCCGATGAAATTTCCTTCAAACAAGCAGAAAACTTGTCCTACCAACAGCTATCATACAGTAAATTAGAAGAAATATTTATAAAACAATCTGAAAAAATTGATATCATCCTACAACAAATGAGCACCATGTTGGGGCTCTTGACAACAATAGTAAATAAATTAAAATAATGTTAAATACATTTAAAATAGCCACTTGGAACACAAATGGTTTATCACCCAACAAAAGTGATGTTGACCTTTTACTAAAAACACACAATCTCGATATACTACTCATTTCTGAAACACACTTTACCAATAAAAGCCACGTACACATAAGGAACTACAATATATACACAACAAATCATCCAGATGGGACAGCACATGGGGGCACAGCGGTTTTAATTAAATCCTCCATCGATCATTATGAACTCCCACAGTTCAGAACAGAACACATACAAGCTACATCAGTGAATATACGGGATAAAAACGGGCACTTCAACGTGTCGTCCGTCTATTGTCCTCCCAGGCACCGAATCACCGAGGAGCATTTCACTGCATACTTCAAAACCCTTGGACCGCGCTTCATAGCGGGAGGTGATTGGAACTCTAAACACCTACACTGGGGCTCAAGACTCATAACTACAAGAGGTAGAGAACTCAAAAAGTGTGTAGACAGGAACTACTTGACAACAATAGCCACATCAGAGCCGACCCACTGGCCAACTGACCCAAATAAATTACCCGACGTCATAGACTTCTTTATTATGAAGGGTCTCTCTCGTCTATTCCATCGAATTGACAATTGCCTTGATGGTTCTTCTGATCACACTCCTGTAATACTAACCATCAGCGCGAACATTCTGGACTGCCAAGCAAAAGCAAGATTGTATAACTGCCGAACAGACTGGAAATTGTTTCGCACCTTAGTTGAAGAATCTCTACAGTTGAAGATCTCGCTGAAATCCAAGGATGACATTGATAACGCAGTTTTAGCCTTTACAAGGACGGTTCAAGAAGCTTGCTGGAAGAGTACAGAAGCAGTGACTCATAGCAACACCAGACGTAATTATGTACCACACGAAATAAGAGACATGATTCTTGAGAAAAGACGTCTTCGTAGAGTTTGGCACATCAGCCGACATCCCGACGACAAGAGAGCGCTTAATAACTATATTCAATCTCTTAGAAAATCTATCAGGGAAATGGAAAATGCTACAGTTGAAGCTAATCTACAGTCGCTAACAGCTACTGCTCATACCAACTACTCACTATGGAAAGCGTGCAAAAATATGAACCAAGCCACCAATCCAAAGCCACCACTTTGTCTGGATGGAAATAAATGGGCTAGATCCAAACAGGAAAAGGCAAATGCTTTTGCTGATTACCTCTCCAAGGTATTTGTTCCCAATGACTCCGTCCCTGGTGCTACGGAAACATACATAGATGACGTTCTCCATCGAGACTTTTAGCTTGATCTACCTTTAAAAGTAGTAACACCAGGAGAAATAACGAGGACCGTCAACCGATTGGAAAATAAGAAAGCCCCAGGATTAGACCTTATCGATAAAAAGGTACTCTCTGAACTGCCTCGCAAAGCAATTGTTTACCTAACAACATTGTTTAACTGCATCATCAGAGTAGGATACTTTCCTGCTCTATGGAAGGTCTCGCAAATAATTATGATCCATAAAGCTGGGAAACCACCACATGAAGTGTCATCGTACAGGCCAATCAGCCTTCTCCCAACAGTTTCGAAGGTCTTGGAGAAAATACTATTGCGACGACTCTCATACGCGATGCACGAAAATTCTATAACGCCAGATCACCAGTTCGGGTTCAGACCAGAGCACGCTACCACGGAACAAATACATAGAGTTTGCAAATGTATCAGCGACAGTCTTGAGCGAAAGGAATACTGCGCCTCGGCTTTTCTAGACGTACAACAAGCCTTCGACAGAGTGTGGCACAAGGGTCTTCTTTGCAAAATCAAATTACTGCTACCCCACACTTTCTATCAAATTCTGGAATCTTACCTGGCTGATAGAATTTTCCAAATAAAGGAGGCAGAATGTACATCGCAATTCTGCGACATACTAGCTGGGGTACCACAAGGGTCAGTCCTTGGCCCAGTTTTGTACACAATCTTCACAGCAGATTTACCACAGACACCTGGTGTTACTATTGCAACCTACGCAGATGATACTGCAGTACTAGCTTCCAGTAGGTACGCGGCAGAGGCCTCTGCGATACTGCAACGGAGTCTCACTCAAATTAATGACTGGTTCAACACATGGAGAATCAAAGCAAGTGCCAATAAATCAGTCCAAGTTACATTTACTTTGAGAAGAGAAACATGTCCACCAGTGAGCCTTGGCGGCAGAGAGCTGCCAAACAGTAACTCCATCAAATATTTGGGGTTGCATTTAGATCGCAGACTGACATGGAACAAACACGTTGAGTGCAAGAGAAATGAAGTCAACCTCAAATACAGAGCACTGTATTGGCTTCTGGGAAGAAACACCAAATTGTCCATTGACAACAAGCTGCTGCTATACGAGTCAGTCATAAAACCAGTCTGGACCTATGGCATCCAACTGTGGGGAGCCACTTGTGATTCCAACATCAACAAAATCCAAAGAGCCCAGAATTATATCCTTAAACAGATAAGCAACTCGCCCTGGTTCATTAAAAACTACGAAGTGCATAAGCATCTGAACATAAAAACTGTAAAGGAGGAAATACAAGCCTCCCTTAAAAATTACAAACATAGACTGGAAAACCATCCTAATCAACTTGCTGTCCAGCTCACCCTACCCGACTGCATGACCCGTTTGAAGAGGCGTAGGATCCTAGATCTAGGCTAAATAGGCCACTTTGTTGATATGGAGTATGTTCCTAATGAGGCACATCTCTATCCTAAATTCTACCAAACAACATCACATTTGCTCATAGTCAGAATTGACTGATTGCAAGATTTCGATTTAAAAAAAAAATATATATTATCATTTATACATTCTAATTCATTCAATAACACTACACAATAACATCGATCAAATTGAATAATTATGTTTAAAAGAATTTTGTCGCATTTGGGTGATCAGTCCTTTGCGTACATGAACCTTATAAACAAAATCATTCCCTACTTACTATAGGGTATTCCTGAAAGCGCAACTATTTTTGAGCGCAACTAAAAAAGCGCAACTACTTTATTCCACAAAGCGCAACCGCGTCGAAAATTAGTGAAGGGGCATAACAGATTCTTAAAGGACTATTTACTATCGATAGGATTTGTAAATTGTCTCCCAATTTTTTATTTATTACATTATGGTGATCGTTTTTAAAAGTACCAGGATAACAGAAATGAACAGAGGTGAAGTGTTTATACAATCTGGTAACAAATATCAATCAGTAAAATGTTTTGAAAAGTACCAGGGTAACATAAATGAACAGAAGTTAGTAGCCTAATAAAAACCTGGTTTTAGGGTCACGAATCAGAAATAAAGCACTGGATGGTATAGGTAAAACTCAGGCGCACAGCAACAGCTAAAGTATACTAAAATGTCCTGTCTTATCAACTATCGATATTTTCCGTTTGCTTATTAACCAGCACTATTGCATCTTGATATTTAGTTGCGCTTTGTGGAATAAAGTAGTTGCGTTTTTTTAGTTGCGCTCTAAAATAGTTGCGCTTTAAGGAATACCCCCTTACTATAAATCGATACCTTAAACAAACTAAACCATCTAATTATTTCTATCCAAATCCATTTTCCATCAACTAACCCTTTCCATTCCTCTATCTCATACATTAAAATGCCATACTCATACTAAAATATACCTATATCTCAAAACCATAAAAATCAAATGCGTATTTCAATATCAAAACTTTTAAAATAAAACATTAATTACATAGGTACTTCAAACTGTTACAAGTCATTACAAGATAATCTAATTATAAACAAAGTGTCGTTCTCAGTAATGAACGGTGTTGAATTATCGAGACCTAAGAATGCATCGCATACTTGCACACCTGCATCATATTGGATTCTAAACTTGATTCTAAAAATAGAATACATTATAAGTACATATTAATAATCTCTCATTATTTGAAATTTGCTTTTACCAATTTAATTTATTTATTTTTATCGTACTTATAAATTTACAATATCTGTTTCATAAACAGCTTTTAAAATACACTTGATTCTTTATGAAACAAAAATAACTCGATATATTAGGAAAAAGCTATGTACGAGTAGTACTCAAATCGGACATTTAAAGAATTTACTCATTAGGTATTTATTAAATTTTAGTACAGAAACAGTAAAAAATATATTTAAAATTTAATAATACTTCAGTCATATTGTCACTAGCGAACCTTTCATAAAACTAATCTTAACATAAAATAAGTCAATAATATAATTGATTTCTTATAATATTCCTCTAAATAAAAATTATAAAAACATCCTTTTAATGAGCAAACAAATTACCAATTATAGAAATAAGATAAAAAATCTGTTTCCGGCTTTTACAACAAAAAAAATAGTTACCTTTAAAAAAAAATATCGTTTTGGCTAGATTTCAATACACACTAGAAAATTTTTATTGACCTTCCGAAAAATGATACATAAATTTTGAATACCTTTACTCGTTTCTAATCTTGCCTTTCGGTTTTGAACCTTGTTCAACGTAGAAGTAACGGAGTCCTCTCGACCCGAACATCATCCAGCGCCTCGCAAATTCCATCATCGGACTCGAACAACGCCCAGCACCCAACAAAATCCATCATCTGACTCGTTCATCTCCCAGCGCCCAGCAAAATCCATCATCTGACTCGAACATCTCCCGGCTCCCAGCAAAATAAATCCATCTCATAAAAATCTCTCCATGTCCAGAATATCTCAGCTATTCTTTTACAGTTTATTGTATAATTTTCTTTCTTCAATAAATCTATCCAATGTCATTTCTTCAAAATTTTGTTCCTTTGTTTGCTCATTTTTGCCGTAATTCTTGCCATGTCGTCAGATTATCGGATCCACATAGTTATATATATATTTTTTTAATAATTATATTCTACGCCGAGCGCTGGCCAAGGGCAGCACTGGCAGGGTCGCCATCCAATGTAACGATTGGCGACAGGAGTTCAATTGAAACAACTGTGTTCGATGACTGTCGTATAATGAGTGTATCCATCAAATATATGAGTATTACATATATAAGTAATAAGGTAGAGGTGCACTACACTACACACCTTTGAACGCTGTCCTTGCTGGGCCCAAGGTAAAAGGTTCACATCCAGTGGACATGACTCCTGAACTGCTGAGGGTTTTCGACGACTGCAAGTCTTCGCTGTCCAAAGCGACTCTCCTGGCTCATCCTGATGCTACAGCAGAGCTAGCCATCGTGACCGACGCATCCGACACGGCCATAGGAGCTGTTCTTCAACAACGCAAAGGTGAGAACTGGGACCCTCTAGCCTTCTACTCTTACAAGCTCAGCAGTGCTCAGAGGAAGTACAGCCCGTATGACCGAGAGCTGCTAGCAGTATACGAGGCCATCAAATACTTCCGGCACATGGTGGAGGCTAGAGCGTTCGCTATCTTCACGGACCACAAGCCTCTCACCTTTGCCTTCAAGTCGAATAAGGAGAGCTGCTCGCCGAGACAGTTCCGGTACCTTGACTTCATCGGACAGTTCACGACGGATATAAGGTACTTACCCGGACAGGAGAATGTTGTGGCAGACGCACTATCACGTGTGGAAGGGATATCTGCAGCTGGCATTAACTTCGAGGATCTTGCAAAACTTCAGGACGAGGATCCAGAACTGCAAGATCTACTACGTCACGGCTCGTCACTGAGGCTAGAGAAGCTAGCCACTACCTGCAGCAACTACTTGCCAGTGTACTGCGACGTTTCGATGCAGATCCCTCGCCCGTATGTTACTCCGACTCTACGTAAACAGGCTTTCAACTCACTGCACAACCTTCATCACCCGGGAAAAGCAGCTACAGTGCGACTGGTTACGCAACACTTTGTGTGGCCAGGGATCCGTAAAGATTGTAGAGAGTGGGCAAGGCAATGTACAAAATGCCAGGCGTGTAAAGTGGCACGCCACACCAAATCCCCACCTACATCCTTCCTTACTATCTCCTCTCGCTTTTCCCATATCCACATTGATATCGTCGGTCCCCTAAAACTTTCTTATGATTACAGGTACTGCCTTACCGTCATTGACAGATTCACCCGATGGCCTGAGGCGTACCCACTTAAGAACATCACGCCGGAGAGCTGCGCCGCTGCGCTGGTGTCTGGCTGGATAGCCAGGTTCGGCTGTCCTGCATGGATGACCACTGACCGTGGTCGTCAGTTTGAGAGCCACCTCTTCAAGACGCTCACAGTCTTGGTGGGCGCGCATCACCTAGCACCACCGCCTATCATCCGGCGGCGAACGGCATCGTGGAGCGGCTTCACCGGCAGCTGAAGGCCGCTATCATGTGCCACGATTCTTCCCAGTGGACCGACGCTCTGCCACTGGTACTGCTCGGAATGCGTAGCACTTGGAAAGACGACATCCAAGCTACGCCGGCTCGTCTACGGGGAGACACTCCATCTTCCTGGCCAGTTCCTGTCACCGAGAGAGGACTACGCTGCGGCTGACGTCACCGAGTTTGCCAACCGGCTACGCCAGCACATGGTTAAACTCACTCCCCGACCAACTACGTGGCATACGACGGCTACGCCATTCTACGTGCCCCGAGACCTGCACAGCTCTTCTCATGTGTTCCTGCGGCGAGACCAGGTCAGGAGCTCACTGGAACCGCCCTACGCTGGGCCCTACATGGTGATACAGAGGCATCCAAAGTACTTCACTATCGATGTACAAGGTAGACCAAACAACGTCTCCATCGATCGTCTCAAACCGGCCTACGCGATGCGTGAAGACACTAGAGACGCTGGGCCAGCGACCACTACCACTACTACCAACTCGAGCACTCCGGCTGCCGGCGACGCGGAGAAGACGACATGAAGTGGACGTCGAGTGCGATTCCCGGACTTCTATCGACCGTAGTCACGGTCTGGCCGGGGGGAATATGTGGCGGTCCAGATCACTCGGACCCCACCTCAAAGCGCGAGCGGAATCGCTCCGCTTAATGACAGTGCGACCGCACCTCAAAATCACGCCACCTCAAGAGATCGATCCGTCGACGACCACTAGCTTACACGTGCCGCGCGCACGCAGCGAGCGTGTGACATTTGTATGGAGGCCGCCGAGAATGTCCTTGGAAGACCGGCACGAGTTACGACGGCGGGCGACCACCGCACAGTCTGCATCTAGCTAGCTTACGCACTGTACACATCGCGATCGCGGTTGCTTATAATAATGTTTGTATTTAAATAAGTACTTGAATGTATAACGTTATTAAATCATTAGTTTTGTTCATATAATAACAATCTTCATTTTTCGCCTGTATCTATCTCATTTTCCTGCTATCGCTTGCTGCCTAGATCGCATAGCTTGTAGCTTCACCGTATGCTCGGCGCGGGTTCGATTCCCGTGAAAGTTAGGGATAAGCAAATCTCGCTTATACCTACAGTTATGTATAACCCCCAACCTTTCATACATCACGCATTCAATGGACCCCTTTAATAACAAAAAAATCCTTCATATCTCGCACACATGCCAGACACACTCACAACTAGTGCACTAGCTATCATTCAAATCAATCAAGCTTGAATGCAAAACGCATCAAGGATTACACTTAACTGAGATAGACTAGAATGGTAGATGAGTAATTAACATTTACTAGGGACACTCTTCAGAACAATTGTTTAGAATTCTTATATATAAGTTAAGTTAAATGGAATACAAAAGAGCTGCTCAGTTTATGAAGTAACTATTATAATACTACTGCATAAAAAACAATTAAAATAAAAGGTCCACTGCGACAACAAAAGAGTGAGTGACAGGTCATAAAACTCAACGCAGGTAGTCGAGACGAATGTAGACGAGAGTAAGCCTTATGTGCTCGGGACAATTATAATACTACTGCATAAAAAACAATTAAAATAAAAGGTCCACTGCGACAACAAAAGAGTGAGTGACAGGTCATAAAACTCAACGCAGGTAGTCGAGACGAATGTAGACAAGAGTAAGCCTTATGTGCTCGGGACAAGGTATTATTCGGAAGGTGCGCTAGCGGCTCGCTAAATAGAATGGGTTATTATTAATATCTCCGAGCCTACTTTATAACATAACGTAAACAAGGTGATTAGTACGACAAGTAAAATAGATTCAAGAAACTTCAAACCCGTGAGACGCAGTTTTAACCACTGAGTCAAAACAAAAAGATCTTAAAGATAGAAAACAATCGGTTTTACTCGACTGTGGGTGAGCATAAGTAATTATAACGAAAATTTGGCGAGATTTTTGAATGAGATAATCTATTGTTTGTAATTAATTAATTTTAAATCTTTAATATGCCATTCGCCAACTGGCTTGCCAGTCATATCAGATAATTTGTAACTTTTTTTACAAATTTAAAAGGCGCGAGTTTTTTATTGAAATATTTATCTTTATCGCTTAAATAGTAAGTACGCCGCCACACAATATTGCCGACATTGAATACGGCCGGTTTACGACGAAGATTATAAGAATTACAATTACGTTGGTGAGCGGCTATCAAAGCGGTCTGTACCATTTCGAAGATAGGAGACAAATGGCCGAGGGCCTCCGCATATTTATCACGCGGTTCGAAGACAATATTAGGGTCAGATTTGTTGACCACATAGTGTGACCCACAAGTAACTAATTCACGAACAAAGACCAGAAAAGATGGAGAATAGCCAGTTACCTCGTTTACTGCGCAATTTATTGCAAACTGAATCTTAGGAACGACTAGATCCCAAACGCGCTGATCTCGTTCGATAAAAGTAGAAATAGCCGTCATAATAGTTTTATTATAACGCTCGACTGAGTTTACATGGGGTGTATACAGCGGCGTATAATGCAAATTAGGAATTTTGTATTTAGTTATAAAATTTTTAAATGTGGAACTAATGAATTGTTTACCACTATCGAGAACAATAGTTGACGGAATACCATGGACCAAAAAAACATTTTCTTCTAAAATTTTAGTAATTATTTCGGCAGTAGCTCGTTTAATGGAAAAAAGCATACAATATTTGGAAAAACAACAAGAAACAACAAAAATAAAATTGTTTAGCCTTCTAAAAGTAGATAGTGGACCAATTAGACCGATGTTTAACATCTGGAATGGTTTATAACAAGACTTAGATCTACCCATATGACCTAAGGTTGAATGGTTTTGATGTTTGTGAGCTATACAAACATCACACGAATTCACAGCCATAACAACGTCGGAATACATATTCAGCCAGTAATAATTTAATGCCAAGCGCTTGTAGGTTTTAAAAATACCAAGGTGACCAGCTGTGGGCAGCGAATGGTTCTCAGCAATAATATTAGATCTTTGTTCAGACGGAATAAACTCTTTCCATTGAAAATCTAGAGTTAAAGGATTTAGACACTTTTTAAAACGATATAATTTATTATTAATAATTTGGTAGTCCACGAAAGATGTGGGATTGTTTAGACAACCTTTATAAATGTTTAGATACCACGAGTCGTTACTAGACATTGAGAGTGTTAGGTTTAAATTAGGAGTAATGTCATTATCATTGATAATGGCTGCAACGGGAACAGAACGAGACAGGAGGTCGGGCAATATATTGTCTGAACCACGACGATGTCGAATCTCGAAATTGTATGACGAAAGACGAACACCCCATCTGGCCAAACGACCAGTAGGATTATTAAGTTTTAGAAACCATTTGAGCGCAGCGTGGTCAGTGTAAACAATATTTTTTTTACCGTTATCGACATAACAACGCCAGTGCTCGATGGCAGATAACACAGCGAGTGCCTCGCGCTCAGTAGCGCTGTAATTCTTTTCAGCATCAGACTGAGACTTACTAAAATAGGCTATGATTTTTTCTTCGCCCTTCAAAACCTGGCAGAGGACAGCGCCTACGCCGTAGTCGCTGGCGTCCGTGTGTATCTCAAAAGGTTCGGAGTAGTCCGGACAAGATAAAATAGAAGGAGAGGACAAGCAGTCTTTCAATTTGATAAAGGCCTGGTCCGCCTCTTTAGACCAACAAAAAGGGGGAGCCTTTTTACCTTGAGAGGTTAATTTGTTTAGAGGTGCCGATATACGACTAAAATTTGGAATAAATCGCCTATACCACGAAGCCACGCCCAGAAAACGACGTAGTTCCTTTTTATTAGAAGGGGTAGGGTAATTAATTATGGCATCAATTTTATCAGGATCCGCATGGAGACCTTGCGAATCGACAACGTAACCTAAATATTTTATCTTATCACGAAAGAAATTACACTTATCTAAGTTTATAGTGAGATTTGCCATTTTCAATTTCTCGAAAATACGTAATAAAAGCGTAATATGTTCTTCAAACGTTGAAGACATGCATACAATGTCGTCGATAAAACAAAAGACCTTATTTTCAAATTCAGGACCGTAAAACAAAGTGTCGACTAAACGTTGCTGAGTTGCAGGTGCGTTTGTTAGACCAAACGCCATCCTTTTAAAATGAAAAGTACCACGAGTAGGTACATAGAAAGCGGTCTTAAAACAATCCTCTTTAATTAACGTCTGCCTGAAACATTTAGAAATATCTAAACTAGATAGGTATTTAGCGTCTCTCAAATTATCTAGAATTTACGAAATGTAGGGCAAATTATAAGCATCTTTTCTAGTAACAGAATTCAATTTACGACTATCTAAGCAAAATCTTAGTTCGCCGTTCTTTTTAAGGGTTAGAATAACAGGGTTAGACCAAGGACTCTCAGAGATTTCGACGACATCTTCCTTCAACATTTCGTCTAGTTGTTGTATCAAAATGCGTTGTTTATCGGGAGACATACGATAATAACGCTGACGAATAGATGGGTTATCGTCTGTGTCAATAGAGTGAGTAATGAGAGTTGTACAACCGAGACCCCGCTTTTATAATAAATATCGGAAAATTTAGAAAGAATGTTATCAGCGGCAGCTCTCTGTTCAATAGATAAATTATTATAAGACACAAGGTGCGGTGAGTCATCGGTCCGCAGCTCAGTAACTTGTAAATCAGTTTCATTCAATAACAACACCGACTCTAAATGGTTAGGAAATAAATTAAAAATTTGCCAAAAATCCATACCGAGAATTAAACTATTTTTAATCCCCGGCACTACATGAAAATTTAAACTATTTTATTTTGAAATTCAATAGGAAGAGAGATAGACCCTAAAGAACACAATTTTTCACCACCAGTGGTTACTAAACTCAAAGGCTGAGAACAATCCAACTGATATTCATTATTTAAAAAGAAATTATGAGAATTGTTACCCAAGATTGCAACACATGGGCCAGAATCCAACAGGCCGACTACAGGTTTACCATTTACAATAACTACCATTTACAGAATATGGCGAGTATTCTATATTAGAATTGCGGATTGAGGATAGACTGTAACAATTTAAAAAAATATTTAGATAATTTAACCAATTATTGCACTCATTTTTATTGAAATTATTTGATTTATTTATTCCCCAATCCTCGCTTATTAGTTTTTTGGTTTATTCGTTTTAGGATTACATATAGGACAATCAGACACACGAAAACCTTTTAGACCGCATTTAAAACAAATTAAAAAGTGTGGTTGGCGACAATTATATAAACTATGCGAATTGGATCGACACCTGGGACAGAACCGGTTGTCGTTCATATTAGTGGTGGGTAGGTTGATAGCGTTTATCTGTGGTGGAGCGTTAAAGTTTTTATTACAATTATTATAATAATTTTTTGGTTTGTAATTATAAAAATTAGGTTTTTGAGGTTGGTGAGCAAACTCGGGCAACAAGATATTGGGTGTGGCTTTGGAAGATTCCCGATGGTCTATGGTTCGTTTATGAAATATCTCAAATTCTCGACAGACACTAACGAGACTAGGGATATCGGCCACCTTAGCCGTTAAAATAGTTTGATTGTAACTTGGCAGGACATTACGCAACAAAATATCTAATTTTTCAGACTCACTAACAGGCATATCAAGACGAGAAAACATACCCTGCATTTTAGCAACAAAAAGTGTTATATTTTCGTCCTCAGCTTGAAGGCGAAACCAAATTTCGTTTAAAATTTTAAAACCATAGTCAGTCGGGCTGAAATCACGCTTCAAAAGACAACACAGTTCACTCAAACTAGAAACCTGTTCTTTGAGCGAACGATACCAGAACAATGCATCGCCCGTAAATATCTCAAAAGCAAATATAGTAACATTTTATTTTCGGGAATACACCTAGCCTGCATAAACTCATTAATTTTTTCAATGAACCCGCGAACACAAGACTTGCCATTATATTTAAATTTAGCGAGAAGTCGTCAGAAACGACGGGGGTAGATACAGAGCAGTCCTTTTGTACTACGTGCGAAGTTGGTTCAGATGTACCCGAAATCAAAGATTTAAAAATAGATACCTAACTGATTGCGGTAATTGCTCGAAACTATCTCAGCCGAGTCGGTATCAGAAAGGCGGTCCAGATCCAGATCCAGTCTATTCAATCTAAAGTAAATATTGTTGAGAATAGATTCTGTGCGCGAATAGAGGTTTTGGTCGAATTGTGATCTTAGGAGAGAAATATTATTAGTAACCCTTATTAAGGAGTTCCGGATAGCCGAAATTTCCTCTTCGAATCCGAATCCAAAATAGTTTAAGAGGGAAACTGAGACGCTAGTGTCGCTATTTGCTGGCGCAGCTCGGCTACGGAACCAGACTTGTCGCCATCTAGCGTGTTCAAACGCGTTTTATTTGTAAATAACAGAGATTTAAATTCTGATAAAAATAGATGTTATTCTACAGCATTAGATCTATATTTGCCGGCCATTCGAAACACGATTACTGTCATTTTATACAATAGAAAATAATTGCGAATATAGGTCTGTTTAAACAATTTTTCACGTTTCATTTAAGTTGTATTGGGATTAGAATTTTCAAAAGTATACCAAAAGAAAAGTCATGTAAAAGCGGATGGTTCTCGGCTATCACATTATGAATTTTAATATATACAAAAATATAATACCGAAAATATGTAATTTTTTATTGACGCGCTCCCTTCGGCGTCGTTCGTCCCGGATGTAATGGACACAGGACGTATCGCTAGTTTGCAGAGCGCACCGCAGATCATCATCACTTATCGATAAATATATATTATATCTAGGTTTAGTTTGTAAATAGGTATTATACATTTTTAGTAAGTAATAAGAGTGTATATAGGTAATTAGTATGGTTTTGAAAATATCGTTTTGATTATTGGACAAGATAACGGACTTGATAACAACAGCATAGTTAGGTACCAGTAGTTTTATAAAATTACTAGCTGTGCCCGCGACTTCGTTCGCGTAAATGTTGGAATTTAATTAGCATGACATTTATCCCATTTAATATTTATAACTTTTATATGTATATTATATAACTAATATACACGCTGATTTTTAATTGGTTTTGGAGCGAAAGCCATCTTATTACTTATCGTTAATAGAACCTAACCAGCTAATAATATTTGAAATATAAGCTAAAAAAATCTTGAGAAATTAATTAATTTAATAGTACGAGAACACGAAGTATCAGTTCGCCGCACACTGGCGAACTACGAGCGATCGTGTCACACACACACACTGGCATTAGTCAATAGTCATTGAACCGTTATTCCCGGCCTCCCGCTCCCCACCATGCGCGCGCGCCACCCTCCGCTGCAGGGCGCCAGCGGGAGGCGGGGGCGCGGCGGGGTGCGGCCGTGCGGGGCGGGCGCAAGTTGACCTTCAGTCTTAAGAAATTAGGTCAATGGGACAGTCGTATATCACGCTCCCGTCACTCTGTGTCCGTGTTACGTAATAAAACTACAATCGTGCATCCTTACAATACTGATGTGTTCGCTAGAGGATTGATAGGCCGCAACCTGACGTGACTCCATAGGGTTTTATTAGTTGATCGAGGTTATAAGATTTGTGTACAAAGAAGAAACGGAGTCGCGAGAACGCGAGAAACATGTGTGTGCAAATGTGTAAATTGATTGTGATATAAGCAGAAGACTGTAAAGGTAAGTGATATGTTTACTGCTTGTCGTAAATACCTACGTTGATAAGTAACATGTTTTAAACACGCCAGAAATAAGTAAATACCTAAATTCGGCTTTTACTAGTTATTGAAAATGACTATGTACCAACGATTAATACGTAAATAATAATAAGTTCTTCTTTTCGTCTACTAGTTTATTATGATTGCGTGAACCCACAGCTTATTTCTGTGACTTACGAAGGAATAGGTAGGTACAGCTATTTAGTTACATGTGTTTATTATTTTAATCATTATTATGTGCTGGTGACGGATTAAGAATACGAATTGTCACCACCCCATATCATCCCATGGGTGTCGTAAGAGCCGACAGAGGGAGTATATTATGCAGAGAACAGCACTGTAAGAGAAGGAAAACTTAAAACAAACCCTATACCAACCCGCTTGGCCAGCGTGGTATAGTAGGCCAATTCCTCCTATCAAAGGAGAGGCCTAGTCCAGCAGTGGACTATTAAAGGCTGATGATGATGATATGTGCTTAAAATTATTGAAGTTGTCATCGTAATTAATTTGTGTTTCGTAAGTACGTAAATTAGGTATCACTATCCATCCGTACATCTTATGCCGGGGCCTCACTAGCGGGTAACGTCAATGTCTGCTAGCGCGATAATTATTGCGATAATTTTTAACGCGCTAAAGTAGATGGCTACACTTGAAACATCAACGTGAATGCCCATCATTGGAGATAAAAACGCCAAACGCCAATGTTAATGCCGTTGTCAAATTATTACACGGTTAACGTACATTACCGCAATAATTAATGGCATTTATCGTTAGTATGGCTCTAGCAGAAGTGCTTTGCTGCCTCATACGTGTTTTATGTGTAGTTAGTTACCTACTGTTACACGCGGTGTACTGTACCTAAAACAGCTGTTGACCTCGCCGCGCGACGTCAACAGCTGTTTTAGGTACCTACAGCGCGCCGACGAGTCGATCGACGAACGAGTCGCACGTTACTACTTATTTCCTAGAGTTATTAACTTTTATAACTTTTTTATTTTACGTGGTAGGTAAATTTTGATTTTGAATATGAATAGCAGATATTTTTTCCAACGTGAGGTTTTTTTTTCCTAAACCAATAAAAAATCAGCGTGTATATCTTCAGATAATTTCTTTATATACACAACACATAGAACGTGTAAATTATTTTTACCGCTCACACGTGAACATGCCACATATAACTGATCATGTGAAAAACAACATGTTCGGATGTCGATCCCAGCTGTTTCAAGTGTCAGTCCCTGCGATTTATTTAGAAAATACACACAGGACTACGAATATCCAACCCTGCCGAAAGTAAGATAGCCCTGTTGAGTAATTCAAGAGGTATCTGAATTCAGGCCTCAGTCTCCCGCCGAAAGATTCCCACGTACGTAACGTGAGGAGTGGGACATTGGGAATAATGAGACAATGCCTGTATAAGAACAGAACACAAAGAAACACGAAAACATACAACAATTATAAATTCATAAGTAACGTCAAATATACAATCTAAATAATCCAACGACGGCGAAAGCAAATTATCCGAGAACCTCATCAATCTTCGGAGAATCTTAACACCGCCATTCAGAAAATGACGTCATTTGCTCAACGGAGGTTGTATCTATTTTTAAGTATTGGTACAATAACCAAAAGAACAGTGTACGATGGGCAGGCTTTTTTTCGGATGTGTACAGGTTGCAGTGCGGAGTGAGGCAAGGTGGTCTGACATCGCCTAAGCTCTTTAACCTATAGGTACATAAATAAACTTATCGGTGAACTCAGCAGTGCCAATGTCGGGTGCTACATAGACGGAGTCTGTGTCAATAACATAAGCTACGCAGATGACATAGTACTGCTGAGTCCATCGATAGGAGCTTTACGGAAGCTGTTGAAAATGTGTGAGTGTTACGCGGCGGCTCACGGGCTCTTATACAATGCGAAGAAAAGCGAATTATTAGTATTTAAAGCGAGGGGCAAAACTTACACCGCAGTACCTTCACTTAGTTTAGCTGGTAGCACTGTTAATAAAGTCGCTCATTTCAAGTATCTGGGCCACTGGGTCTCTGAAGACCTTAAAGATAGTAA
Source organism: Euclidia mi (assembly GCA_944739405.2). NCBI lineage: Eukaryota > Metazoa > Arthropoda > Insecta > Lepidoptera > Erebidae > Euclidia > Euclidia mi. The sequence goes on from OX123199.2 coordinate 56,329,520, forward strand.
GGACATAGAGAGGGCACGTAGGGCGCTAGCTGTCCGGTGTAATATGTTGGCCCGCAGGTTCGCACACTGCAGTAATGCAGTAAAAATAACACTTTTTAAATCCTATCGCCAAGCATTGTACACATGCAGCCTGTGGGTTAACTATACATTGGGAGCGTACATCGCCTTACGTGTCCAATATAACAACGCGTTTAGAGTGCTATTGGGGCTGCCGCGATTTTGTAGCGCGTCGAGCATGTTTGCGGAAGCTCACACAGATGGTTTTAACGCCGTTATAAGAAAGCAATGCGCATCACTGTTAAATCGTGTCAGGTCCAGCCACAATGGCGTGCTAAGCGTGTTCGTGGATAGGTGGGATTCTCCACTACTGCGCCACTGGATACGTCTGCACACCTTTGATAAGTGGGCAGCTTTTTCTCTTTGTCCTACAAATTTTAAATGTTTTTTTTCTGTGTTTGTTCTTTTTAATTTTCTAAATGTTGGCTTGTGTAAATTGTATAAGTATGGTTGTTGCTTGTAATTTTAAATTGTGTTAACCTATGGACTAATGTCTGAAATAAATAACTATTATTATTATATTATTATTCAACGCCATCTATGTTTACATATACAAACCGACCGAGATAGAAAATAATATGGACTAATCGACAATTTATTGAAAAAAGGATCTATAGTCATTGTATTTATCATTTAAAATAAATAATAATGAAATGATTAAGTAGGTATATAACTATTATATAAACATAATAATTTACCGAGATTGACCGTTTAAATTAAGTGGACATTGTAATAAATTTTGACACAGAGACTTTTTGTTTATGAAAGTGCCGAATATTATACTCTATTATTTTTTTAATAACAGAAAGATGCCCGACACACAATTATTGTCTTTTTTGCAAGAAACATTTATTTTGCTAGAACATTATTTGAAAATAGTGACATCTATCGGTCGGTAAATAGCCATAAAACACTTTGAAGGGACCTATTTAGACTAACTATACTTTTACTAACAACTTATAATGATCATAGATGGCACCACATAAAAAACCAGTTTTGGATGATCCCTGTTTTGTTGGGACTAAATACAAAGGAGAGGTCAAGCTGTACACCGAAAACCACTCAACCGATTGTGATGTAACATATACTATTTTATAGGTTTGAGTATCCTTTGTACATGAGTGTAAGTTTTATTGAAATCAATTTCGCCATTTTAGAGAGCTTTAGCAACATAGGGAAAGACGTCAGACAGACAGACAGACATAAATTCTAAAAATTATCAAGTATTGCTTTTTAGCATTTTCCTAGATTTTTAGCTAATTTTGGTCAAAATATCTTTAATGTACAGACTTTTTCACCTCTACAGTTTTATTATAGTATAGATTGATTTGTTGTGTATTGTGGATGATTTATAGTATTATTGTTGTATTGGGTACCTACCTAATATAATAATACACACTTTTATTCTGTGTATACGAAAATAAAAATGTGAGATGTGCCTAAAAGCAATACAAGCGAATTTTATAGGTACCTACCTACCTAAATAGATACAAATATCCGCAGTGACCTGCATAGTGGTATTTATGGTTACTGCACCACCCTCGTGGGTAGCAGCGTGATGTTATATGGTATAACCTTCCTCAACAAATGGACTAGAGAGGCAAAAATGTCTTAGAAATTGGCCTGCTAGTTCCTAAGACTAGCGCGATCAAAAACAAAAAAAGTTTTGATATAGATAGGTAGATTTATGAATTTCCGTATAAGTATATTCAATAATTCTATTGACTATTTCCACCAATAATATCATTGATTTCCACACTATTACCAAACACGGAACAATGGACACCTAATAATATTATCGTAATTATTTATCACGCCGAGGAAGAATGCACTGGTGTCACAGCTTAGAAATGTTCGGTAGGTAAGTATATCAATTTGACTGACAAATAATAAGGAAAACTAGAGTTTATTATTGATTGGCGGAAAATAAGCGTTGTGGGTGTAGGAGTATGATTACATACGTATGTATGTATAATTTTAACTTTTTTTCGCTACTACTTGCCGATGGCAGCGCCTAAAGGAGATCACCAAAATTGGGCAAATTTTTATTTCGCCGGCCAATCAATAAAATTGTGTTATTTTAATAGAACACATTGTTGTAAACATTTTTAACTATTACACCAAACTTCAATTCTCTGAGACAATATTTAGTTTTGAATGTATGTCTCAAAGTAACGTAGAGCAGTTTTGTTTTGACAAAAGTGATAAATCAAAGAGGTGTAAAGGTGGTCAACTATACGTTTTCAGCCTAACGTGAAATACGTGAGCCTTAAAATGCAGTGGACTCATTAAAAAGTAAAAAACATTTTTACACAACTGCCCAAAAAAAGGAGTGTAATGTTTTCAGGATTCATGTATGTATGTGAGTTTCTTTATTCCACTATAACTTCTAAATGCCTGGACAGATTAGGATGTATGGGGTATCATTAGAATCCTTACATCACCCCGAGGAACACTAGATATATATTTTTGAAAAAGTTTACATGGTAGGGGTGTGAAGCCATTTTCAAATAAGAAACATCATAGTGCCATCTAACGTTCAACGGCGAGGACAAATGTAATAACGCCATCTATTATTTATTTGTGATAAACAGACAAGTGTTGTTATTAATGTATATTTATGTAATGTATAAATAAAAAATAAGAAAGTGAGTCCGTAAATAATAATTAAAATAAATATAACATTATATTTTGATAAAAAATGTACCGCCGTTAAGAAATTTATAAAACAACGCCATCTAGTTCATTCATATTCATTCTAATAACCAAGTTGCCACTAAAATGTATCAAATAAAAATTAATAATTATAAAACACGACTGCCCTGCAAAGAAACGAAATAAAAAGTTAATAACAAGTTTGAATAAACTTGTCATTGCAATCGGGGGCCGTTTTGTGGAACACCAATTTAAGAGGTCCTCCGACTGCAATGACAATTTTATTCAAACTTGTTATTAACTTTTTAGTTCGTTTCTTCGCAGGGCAGTCGTGTTTTTTTTTATAGTATAAGGCGGCAAACGAGCATACGGATCGCCTGATGGTAAGCAATTACCGCCGCCCATGGACACAAGCAACACCACAGGAGTCACAAGTGCGTTGCCGCCCCTTGGGGTTAGGAAAAGGGAGAGGATAAGGAGTGGGATGAGGGAGAAGGAATAGGGGATAGGCTCGCCGGCACTCTCACTCACCGAAAGAAACGCAACAGTTTAGGTACCATTACTTTACGTCGATTTTCCGTGAGAGGGTAGTACTTTCACGGTCGAGACGGCCTATTTATGCTAAAATCAGCAAGGCTCTACTACCTACCAAATTTTTTTTTAAAATCCACCTTTAGTAGGAATTTCTATGACCGGCCAGGTACAGAGCATGTGGTTGAAGAGATGTTGCGTCGCGACGTTCTCACTTTCCGTTGTTTCAGCCGGTTCTTGTAGAGAAAAAGCCAGGAGGAAACGCCTGGATATCACTATAGTGACAGCAGCCGCAACCTTGTCCAAGAAACGGCGCTGCAAATGTTGGCGGAATGCCCCGCTTATGCGTCCCAGCGCCGTGAACTCATCACCATCTTAAGCCTTTTTCGACCATTTTGGTGTAGACCTCTACAACAACTTCCTTTCCGTTCAGTTTTGGGCAGTCTTCAACCAATTACTGCCCGCTATCTTTATGATGTCTTCTTTCCATCTCATTTGCAGTCTTCCAGCTTGCCCTTTGAACAACTGCAAGTTTCTGTAGCGCTGTAGTAACCCAAGTTTCGGCTCCGTAGGTGAGCACTGGCAGGACGAACTGGTTGAATATTCTTTTTTTTGTTGCTTCGTAAAAGCAACTGCCAGTTTATCGAAAGCAGCCCAACCCAAATGGATACGTATATCAATCCTGTTTACCTGGTTTACTTGCCCATCTTTATTTCTTGCCCTAGGTATAATATACTATTTATTGAAGAATTCTAATGCGGTACATCCTTCTGCAATTGTTATTCCGCTGGAGTTTTCACTGGTCATGTTTCAAATTGGCCGTAAACTGATCGTGGCAATTGTTACAGTCGTACCCTCGCTACCTGTCCTGCCCATGGTCTGGTGCGTGATGGCTTGGAACGTCACCGTCTCTTTCTGTGAGGCAGTAATGCTTATCAATCAGATATTTCGCTCTTGGCTTACTACCTGCCAATACCTGATGCCATTTAAATTGCAACTTGCACATTATTTTAGGCAAAAAATAACAATAATTACTTAGGATTTATTTCAGCAACAGAATAGATTCTTTGAGCTCGAATATGATCTCACAGACTGCACTTAGAACCTTAGTGTAGTAATAAAAAGTGTTTATTTCGTAATATTGTATAGTAAAATTTTAAGTTAATTTTAGTTGGCCGGCACAATTGACATAATTATATTTAGTACATATATATCAATAGCCGGCACTTTTAGAATTAGCCTAAATTTGTATGGAGCTGGGTGATCTCCTTTATTAGGCATGCACGTGTGTTTGCATGAGTATATAGTTATAACTATTGCCCTGTAATAAACATTTTGTGTATTATTGATCTTTTTCCGGTACTTTTTTGACAGAGTAGTATCTTAGAGATTTCACAGTTAAAATAAATATAACTGGTAGCGCCATCTACCTTCCTATCGATAACTAATTACATCGACGTCAATCGTTCCACGCTTGCTCGTCCAATGCGAGCGATCCTTTTGTCTCCTTCGCTCCGCTCCCAAGGCACGCCTACAGAACGGTCTAGAAAGAACGACTCGGCTGACGGGTGTGTATAGCATACGCGTCCCGTAAAACCGCACCGCCATATTTTTTTTACCGCTCCCGGGATATAACGAGAACTAAACCACGCGCGAGTGTAGTGTAGTGAAACGACGGAGTGATTCAACGCAGCTTCAGGATTCTCGAAGACACCAGGAGGCTGCCATTTGAGAAGAAGAAGACTGATGTGCAAGGTAGGTGTGCCCTCATCCTTCCGCATCCTATAATTCCTCCTATCCCACACACTTTCCTCCCTTTCGTTTCCTAGTCGATAAGAACCCAAATCCTTACAGTCCACTTTTCCCAAATCGCCTAGGAACATTCGGTTCGCCGAAACATTTTTTGATCCATACGAGTCGGATTCATTTACGTTTTATACGTAACATCTCGTTATATCTATATATAGTTGTCTTGTAAATCTCATATTTCAAGCACCTTTTAATTCCACCGCCTTAAAGTGTTGCCTACTTAGGTAAAATAATAGGTACTTTAGGTATTCTTATTTTTTTTCGGTCTCATTAGCTTAAACTTACGTAAGCATGTCACAACAAAAGAAGCCACGCGTGTCGGAAGACAGAGAGGTGGCAATCTTAGAAGCAAAACGCAATATTTTATTTGAGCGTATTCAAAACATTTACGAGCGCTCAAAGACCGCCGCCGCTTCTGATAGTAATAGGGAGTCATTTCTCAGTTATTGTATGACAGTAGATAGTATTCGAACAGATTTTCATAAGTTGTTAGACGATTATAACGCAAGATTGCTTTCTACTAATCCTGATGAAAAACCAAATTATCAGGCATACACCTCATTCGAAGATCTTTATTGTATCATTAAGCGAATACAATCACAATTAGAGGGTAAATATTCGGCACAGCCCGTTTTGGCGGCTCGCATGCTGAGATTACCGCCAATCGAGATTATGTCGTTTGACGGAGATATACGAAATTGGCCGTTATTCTATGCAACTTTTAAGTCCACAGTGCACGATAATGGTTCTCTGACAGATGCTGACAGGTTGTACTATTTAATAGGTAAACTGTCACCGAAGGCCCAGTCCGTATTTGCAGGTGTCACACCCAGTGCTGAGAATTATCAGGTCATATTTCAGTCACTACTGAACAAGAGGTAATCTACAAATAAATATAAATGTTGTTAAAACTAACTTTAACTAAGTGGCTATTTACATATAAATTAAAACAATAATTTCTGTACTTAAATAACTAACAAATAAAAAGAAATACATAAAAAAGTAAAAGCAGAATTTGAAGGGCGTCATGGAAATCCTTCACATCGCCATCAATTGGAAGCGTGCCCAGAATGCTGGCAGCATTGTACCGATATTTATGTTTGCAACATTGTACAAACATAAACATCAGTAAAGGAAATCAATCTATGTCTACAAAGAAACACTTATTTGCAAATACTTATTTACACTCGAATATTGTTACTATAAATATAATCAGAAAGTATTCTATAATATAGCGGCCCTATCGCTTTTAGCGATAAGGCAGCCCATTGTGCATTGTATTTGTTAACTTCTTCTTGTTCTCTTTTAACTCTGTAATGTGACTTGTGGTGTACAATAAAGAATTATCTATCTATCTATAAATGGAAGGGATACAAGCAAATATAAGACATTTAATGGATGACGGAAAAGGGACGCATAATGAAATTAAGCTATTTAAAAAGGAAGTACGATCATATTTAGGACAAGAAAAGAATATAGGTATGGTCCTAATCTCCAGAGTCATTACCACATTCACATTGTGGTCTATATATGATATGAAAACGTGCAAGATAGGCAAGTAGTATGTCCTAAACGTATTCTTATTAAAATTGATGTTATTTTGCCAAGCTTTAAAACAGAGAACCAGGGCTTACAGCGAATTTCCGGCTGTATATTAAAGTAGTGTTTACCTTTAAATCTGCTACTTTCTGACCAAAGTTGATTCCAGGAATCACCTAGGTAACGTTTGGGAAGAACAGCCAAGTCCTGTATATAATTTTTAAAAGGAAATTTGTACCCACACAACACAGCCTCATTTGCAAGCTTATCAGCTTTTTCGTTGCCACTAATACCGCAATGGCTCGGAATTTAGACAAAAAATATAGAAATATCTTTCGCAACATATTCATACGAATTTCGCCTAATATCTGCAATAAGAGGAAATCGTGGTTTTGACTTAAATGGATATTTCAATATTGCTCGTAAGGCGCTCATAGATTCTGTTAAAATTAAACTATTTTTAAGTTTTAGAAGTAAAATGTATTCTACAGCTTTAAGAATGCCAAGGCATTCTTCGGTAAATACTGTTGTCTCTGGAGGGCATTTAATTTTCTGAACAATGTTGAATTGAGCATGATAAATTCTTACACCCACTTATTCATCAATGTTTTTCTTAGACGCATCAGTGAAAATATGATGCAATTCAGGCATTTTCTTCCACGATGGAATTAAAATAGGTGTCAGCATTTTTTTTATCAATGTCTATAATGTACTTTACATTCAGTTTATAGACCAAAGCTTCATATTCACAATTATATAAGTCAAGCTTCGGAGATCGGTGTGTTGGGACAGTTTAAAATTGATGTAACTTTTAAGTAAGCAAGGGAGTGATTTATTAGTCCAGAAATTTGAAGAATCTATGGTATCGACAAGAATTTACAGTTTATCAATTAAAAGGTTATTCGAAAATTGCAGAACTCGAAAAAATAGCCGATCGGCTAAAAATTGGCGTCTTAAACTAAGCGGAGGTTCATTACATTCAACTTGTAATGCGTTTATAGGGCTAGATTTCTTTGCAATTATTCTCAAGGCCCTTGAATGGATAGAATCCAATTTCTTAAGGCCAGCCACATACCACAAGGCTCCAATATGAAAATTCCATAATCTAGAATACTTCTTATCAGAGCATTGTAAAGAAGCTTCAAGGAAAACCGATGAGCAACCCACCAAACACCCGAGAGACATCTCATTAAATTCAGAAGGTTCTCATATTTATTAACGGTATAATCACAATGAGGAACCATGTAAGTTTGGAGTCCAAAATAACAGCCAAAAATTTTACCTGATTTTTAACAGGTATTTTATTATTTTCAAAATCAATAGCTATTGGAGGTTGGATTTGTAGACGCGAAAAGAAGACCAAAGAACTCATAATTGGTGATATGTTAAGGCCATTTCTATGCATCCAGACTTTTAAATTATCTAAAGAATTTGATAAATTTTTACAGAATGAACTTGGTGATTTGCCCACGGTATAAAGAACGATATCGTCAGCGTATTGCAATACAGTAGATGAATTTTGAAGGGAATATTCTAAATCAAATGTATATAAGTTGAATAATATAGGGGTGAGAACTGATCCCTGAGGAAGACCTTTCCATAAAATTCTACTCTGATCGTTTGCTTGATAGGTTTGTTCTAATTGAATTTTCCTACCATAAAGAAGATTTATAATAAAACAAGAGAGTATTTCCGGAATGCAAGCTTATCAAATTTTTCTTTAAGGACATTCAAAAGTACACTGTCGTACACCGATTCTAAATCCAAAAATAAAGCTAGAACCAATTCATTTTTTGTAAACGCAGTTCTTACATCTGTTACAATTGAAGCCACGCTATCCAGTGCACTCCTGCTCTTTCCTGAATCCAAATTGTGATTCGGGCAAAATATTAGGGTTTTCAATTAGCCATTCAAGACGAGTTTTAACTAAATTCTCAGCTACTTTTGTTATTACTGGTGATAAGGCTATAGGGCGATAAGAAGTTGATTCAGTTGGTAATTTGCCAGGTTTCAGGATAGGTGATTTGATATTTCCAAGATGGAGGAACATTACCTAAAAACATAACATTATTTATTAGGTCTAAATAATACTGTGGTGATGATTGACTCAGGTTGGTTAAAAACGAATAGATGATGCCATCTTCACCTGGTGCTGAATATTTTACTGTGGATAAAACACCCTGTAACTCTTCCACTGTGAATGGGGAATTAAGAAAATTTTTACCATGGGAGACAGAAGAAGGAATATTGTTATGGATGAGTTCTGATTGTGGAACAGATGGAGGCGCTAGACATTTTAAGAATGAGTTGCTGATATCAAGAGGTATGCCAGGAACATGTGAATCAGAAGTACTATTTCTAAATTTTCTTTTGTTTTGCCAAACTATAGAAGGTTTAACATGGGGAGAGATGGAAAGGCAGAAATTTTCTCTAACCTTGATTTTTTATGTCTTTCAATAATTTACGTGTTTTTGCTTTTGCGTCACACACTAATTTAAAATTTACCTCTGTCATATTATTGTTATACCGTTTATTACCCGTTAACGTTACCGTTACCGTTACCGTTTAAGCTTAATTGGAAAGGTCATATCAACGAAATAAGTAAAAAAGTCAGCAGTTCCGCTTATGCCTTATATAAACTAGCTCCACTTGTTAACACAGATTCCCTTCTCACTGCTTATCATAGTCTAGTGGCATCAAGACTTAGATACGGCATTATCTTCTGGGGTAATGCCACAGATAGGGAACTAATATTTAAAATGCAAAAACAAAGTATTAGAGCGATGTTTGGCTTAAAAACAACAGACAGTTGCAGACCGTATTTTATAAACCATAAAATTTTAACACTTCCGTCCTTATATGTGTACGAAGTAGCAATGTTTGTGAAGACAAACCCGCAGCTGTTCCCAAAATTATCAGACGGTGTTATACGCAACAGACGTGATAACAGTAGGCTCTGTGTCCATCATGCCAAAACTACACTATTGAGCAAAAGTGTGTTCTGCATGGGACCTAAAATATTTAATAAGATACCTAAATCATATAAAGATTTAAATGTCGCATGTTTTAGTAAACATATAAAGGAACTCTTGGTATCCAAATGTTATTATGCTGTTACAGATTTTTTAAATGACTCCTTATAAAATATTTTCTTGTGACTCCGTATTATAATAACTTTTGACATTGTATCATATTAAATTTTCTTTTTTGACATTGTATTACTATAGTATTATTATTTGTATTGCATTATATAATTTTTCTTTTACTTTTGACATTGTATTATATTATAATTAGCATGATTTAACCAGATACTATTATTGCTTTAAATATTGGTCATAATTCAATAATCATTGTAGGTATTACTTTGTTTCTGAAGACCTGCTTGTTATCTGATCTGACGTTAATATTTGTACGCCTATCAAGGCAAAACATGTTGTAACTATTTAACATTCAACACCTGTATGCATAACACATGTTTTATCAAATAAATATATTATGATTATGATTATGATCATGATTATGGTTTCTCAGAAGTTTTCCTCTGTTTAATTATTTGGGTACATTCTTCATCCCACTAAGGAGGGCAAGGAATGAAACGATAAGCTGATTTTTTAATGGGAATGTTTCATTTGCAGCTTGTACGATTGCATTAACAAACATATTAGTACAATCAATGACATTATCAGAAATATTACTCTGTAAATTAGAAAGGTTTTGTTGAACTGCAAAGGAGAATGACCAAAAATGGTCTAGCAATGTTTCATGTTGCAAAACCAAAATAATATAGAAATTATTTTCTTATTTTTACAAACTTTTGACGTCAGGAATTTTATTTTCGTATCCGGAATTATGACTTAAAAATAAACTGTAACTAAAAAATAGCTACGCATTATTTCCGTATAAAGTCTTATGTATTGATGTTCCGTTCTCTCCATTTGTATGAACTATGTAAGTATGAGCCTTTAGAAAAAAACATCACAAGAATGATATGAAATTCATAAAAAGACTAGCTTTTGCCCGCGGCTTCTCTCGCGTAAATTCGGGGTTCTCTAGTTATAATATATCATCTATGTTCAGGGTAACAGAAATCTCCTTTATTGGGCGGATACTTCTACAATTGTCGTTTTAACTCTTTAAGAATGTCAGCTCTTGTAGCGTGGTGGCTCTCAACAACTGTTTTAGAAATATAACTGCAAAAAGTATTTACACATACAAACTACTTAGTACTAAGACTTAGTAGTAGGCTTGTAGTAACCTTACTCAAAATTTTATCCGGTATCTGTGACGTTTCGCTAGAGTGGCGAATATGGCGACTGTGATTTGTCTGTCAGAACCATTAGAATTTAACAAAATACTCGACAATCCGAATTTTGCGAATATATGTTGTCGACTCGAAATCTTAATTTTTTAATGTTTTATTATTCAGGTAAGGTTTCGATGTACTCCTTGACGAAATTATTAATATAAGATTTGACACTGCGATAGCAGCGCAGTCCACGCGTCGGTTTCAATGTGAAACATTCCTAAATCCACAACTACTTACAAATAAAAAAATAAGTAAAGAAACATTTTCCAGTGGACTAAATTGTGAATCTAAACCGAGTCCCCTTGAACACACACAAAAAATTTCATCAAGTTCGGTCCAGTCGTTTAGGAGGAGTTCAGTGACATACACACGCACACAAGAAATATATATTAAGATAAATAGTCAGTAACATAATTACTTTTTAAAATATGTATATTTAATCAATATTTTATAGCTTTGTTACAATAATAATAATTATTATTTTTGTGTTCCGTTTCACGCAGACTGTTAAGCCAAATGACAAACGGCATCGGCCATCACTGTTATGTGTTGATTGAGAATATTCATTGCGATAATCTCTCCATATAAAAAGTAATACTTACGAAACTCCGTTTGAGTGTTTATTTTAAATAACTTAGCGTGTGTTTCATATAACTTACGACAGGAAGTTTTTATATTTAGTTACCTAAGGGTTTTATTACGACAGGGCGTTTTATGTGTTGTGTTTATGAACTCTTCGAGTCTACGTGTAATCATGTCGATGCGTGATCCTGATCAATCAATACCGGTTGTAATGCGGAGAAGCCGGTGTGTTTTGTAAATTCATGATAATCTTTGGTTTTAAGTTGCGAATAGGTTTAAAACAGGATTTTAGGTTATCTCCGTTTTTGTTAAATTACTTAAAAACCCGGGTATTTGTAGGTAAATGAACAATTTTATTTGATAATATATAAAGTGTAGTCTATAATAAATAAATAATTATTGTGCAACAACTTGAGACGAAATTCCATACATAGATGGTCATTCTCCTTTGAATTTATCCCATAATTTGTCTTTAGTCAGTTTATACTTTATACGCGGTTTTCTCGGTAAATTAGGAGAGCTGTGTACATTTTTAATAAGAAAAGTGATATAAATGGGGAAGTGGTCACTTCCATAAGTCAACAACAGGGTACGCCATGTTAAGAATAAAGCCAAAGGACAATGGGCGGTTTTGGGCGGTCGGCGGCCATCAATGAATTTAATATCAAATGAAACAACTGTTAATTAGGAACATCTTTACGCTGTATTCCATTTAGGAAAAGAAATATTTGTCAATATAACCTAATTGCATAGATAAAAGTTTTGTAACACGGTAACACATCATCATTATAAGTATATAATAAAGTATCGCGCGTGATCTTTCGTGTGAAGGTAGCTCGGAGTTATAAGGCTGAGCACCTAGTACAGGGCGTGTGAAATATTGAAGTGTACCGAGAGCAACAAATAAGACGTCTTAGCGAATATATTGAAGAAGAAGAAGTTTGGTTGTTACCCGTTCGAAATCAGTCAAGGCACGTAAGATCTAGGAGTTATTTATCATCGTCCTTGTGTTATCCCGGTTGCATCCGAGACTTACGCCTTGAAGCTCGATGTCCGCTTACTAGTCCAAACAGACATGACAGAATATCAGCTTTTTCACAGAGCGACTGCCGTCTGACCTCCGTAACCCAAAGGGATAGCGATATTTCCAAGGCTTCGACCAGTATCAGTTTATTTGAGGCAACCGTAACGATTTTCAAAGATCTCTATTAAAGCCAAAACCGACGGTATATTCTGCTCTCTGAGGCACGGGGCAAACGACAATTAACTATTTAATACGCACTTAAGTAAGTAAGTAAGATCTAGGACTTATTATTCAGATATTATTCCGAGTTATAGGCGCACGGTCAAATGCTGCGCACATATTATGTGCGTAGTATGGTATATTATATACTTATATGGCTGGGCAAGAAATCAACCCGAAGAGTTACGATTAGCAGCAGCAGAATTAAGTGGGATTATAGAGGATGAATAAGAGGAACTAGGCTACACAAGGCTTAAAATCATACTTAATTCTTTTTTAAATCATTATGTTCTTTCATACCTTTATATACATACAATAAATAATTATGCATTATAATAGTTAATTATATATTGATGATATTGTGTTAGTTCTTTATAACCAAATAAAGATTTTATGTTTATAATAAATTGTATAGTAACTGTGCTTACTAATGATACAATTATTTTATTTATTTATTTTAAAACTTTATATACACAATGTGACTGACGGTATTAAAGGCATTAGAGAAATCGATTAAAGTCAACACCGTGACTTTGGTGTTCTCCATACCCTCCCTAATATCGCCAGTCACTTTGAGGAGGGCGGTGGTAGTACTGTGACCAGGACGGAAGCCAGACTGGAAAGGACTTAACAGGTTATTTAGGGAAAGGATACGGGACAGTTGTTTTTGGACACAGGACTCGAGGACTTTGGATAGAAAAGGCAAAATAGAGATGGGACGAAAATGATTGGGAAGAGAAGCATTTTGGATTTTTGGCAAAGGAATAACGTAGGCCTTGCGCCAAAGGGACGGGAAGGAGCCAGAATCGAGGGAAAAGTTGATGATGTGGGAGATAGCAAGGAGGAGAAGGTTCAGGATGGTGGTAATCATGCGACGGCTGATGTTATCGCATCTTACGGCATTGGACTTGATGGAGAGGATAATCTTTTTGATCTCATCCGGTGCTACTGGAGAAAAGTGGAAGGATTCAATATCGGGACAAGGTAAAGCAGCCACGTAGCTAACCGTGAGACGCGAGGTTTGGTGATCCAATGTAGAGGAAGTGGTGAAATGTCTATTGATATGTTTGCCGATACCTAGAGTTCCAAGGAACTTCCAGATATCGGCGGGGGATGACGAGGAAATATTTTGGAGAATATGTTGGCGTCTAGCGTTGCGAACCATCTGGTTACACAGATTTCTTGCAGATTTAAAAAGAAGCCAGTTATCTTCGCATCGCTCTCTCTTATATTTTCGGAATGCCCGATCCATCCGCCTCATTGCCATGCGCACCCCTCTCGTAATCCAGGGTGCAGGTGGCCGTTTCACCTTTACCTTCCGTACGGGAGCATGGTCATCATACAGTTTGCAGCCAGCAGTATTAAAGATGCTAACTTTCTCATCTACCGTAGCTGCAGATTCCATCTTTTCTCAATTCAGGTCGGCTGCATCCTGAAGGAGTTTGGTTACATCTATACGACTAAAACAACGCTTGTGCAGAACTTTGGGAGAGGATTTAGGAGGTTTTAGGCGATAATAAAGGAAAATAAGCTCGTGACGGGAAAATCCAGGAGCAGGATGTTGACCATGTAAGGAAACTAAAGTAGGAGCGGATGTGAGCATTAAGTCAAGCCATGTGTCCTCCCCATTAGCATTGTGGTGAGTGGACTGTAATGGCAAAATGTGGAGGCCGGCTGACTCAATGATGTTAAGGAGTTTACGGGTACGGCTGGAATGGTTGGAAAGGAGATTGGTATTAAGGTCGCCCATGATGAGGTGATGTTCATTCTCTGACCCTAAAGATTCCAGTATCGGCTCGATACTGGAGAAATAATCGACGGTTGGTGGAAAATATACGACGCCAAGCACAGCTTTGGCACCTTTGACATTAATCTCAAGGAACAAGTACTCCGCAGGTGAAGAACTAGGTGAAGAAAAGGCAAGAATTTTGTAGGGTATAGCAATGCAGAGGTATATTGCTACACCACCCCCTCTCCTACCGACACGATCATTCCTTATTAGGATGTAGCCGGGGAGAGAGTAAGATGTAGAGGGAAGATCTGGTTTAAGCCAACTCTCTGAAATCAGGACGGCATGAATATTTACATCAGAAAAACTTTCAAGCAAGTCATTGTGGTGGCTAGGTATGCTTTGCGCATTAATGTGGCAAACATTCAACATTAAGCGCGATTTCTAAGCAAAAGTGTGTCGTAAGCAGTCCCCCAATGTGCCATCAACAGAACAAAAGCTCTTGTTATCAGAGTTGGAAGCAGATTCATTAGCAAATAGATAAGCATCGCTATCAGGCAAATTATCCATAAACTACAAATAAAATATATAAATAACATACATACATACATACATACATAGACTCACGCCTGTTTCCCGGAGGGGTAGGCAGAGATTACGGAGCGCCATTTGCAACGATCTTGACATATCTTAATAATATCATATATAAATAACAATAAATACAATATAACTTATACTATTACATTAAATGTATGGTAAAAATATTAAGGTACAAAGACAAAATAATACTATCTCTGCACCACCCGCCAGCTCACACAAATATTTAGCAGAAAGAAAATGTAACAAAACGTTATTAGTGCTAACACAACGTACACGCGAAACGTAATACACACATTGTTTCCGAACGCAACTATTTCAGTTTGACAACATTGACATCGACATTTGACATAAATATGAAGTGTGTAAGTAAAAAAATAATTACTTTTCTGGAGTAAAAGTTAAAACAATAATAATGTGGGTAAAATAAACTAGATAGCATAACACCTATATAACTATGGTCACATCTAAATAAAAATACAATTAAATGAAATAAACATTTTTAAGCCGAATGCCAAAACAACAAAACAAGTCTATACCAGAGGCAGACACAGTTATTTACACGCCTTGGAGTTCGCGTTTGAAGAACCAGTACTCACGGCGACGCCACTTTCGCCCGCTGATGCCAAACCGCCTACTTCTCTGGGATACTTCGCCGTCAGATAGTTGAGCTGCTCCATTGTTGTGAACTTATGGCGGCTACCATCGGACAATTTCGCCACAATTACGCCGTCTTGAGTCCAGCAGGCCCGCATTCTAAAGTGCTGACGAGCTTTTCCGAACACTGCTTGTCGTGATCAGGAACTCCTTCATCGACACTGCTGTACCTTTCAGCTTGGTCTTGGCTCTCCAAACGGCCGATCTAAGGCCGATCAGGGAGTGCCAGCTTATGTACTATTTGCAGCACAGAGGCCCATCAATCCTCCTTCTCTTCTTCTGGAACACCAAGAAAATAAGTGCCTTCCGCCTGTGCCTCGTCTCCATCGCGTCGAGTGTATGGGCGCATTCGTTGATTTGTCGTCTCAGGAGGCTAAGCATCGAAAACATTAGCTCCCGGAACGTGCGGAACTCCTCCGCTACCTAAGCGACAGTCTCCTTTGCCGGACCACCAATGTGAAGCTGTGCCTCGAGTTCTGCCATCCTCCTTGAAAAGGACTCTTCAAGATTATCCTGTGCCGTTTGGATGTCAGCCAGTTGAGACATTATAAGTTAAAGTGGTTTTTCAAATTTGTTTTGTGTTTGTCTTGGTCTGGGTGTTTCTATGTATAATATGTATGTATTTACAAAAAAAAATTGTATAAATGTATGTTTATCCATTATCTAGTACCCATAGTACAAGCTCTGCTTAGTTTGGGACTAGATGGTGTTATGTGAATGTGGTAGAATATTATTATTATAATAAAAGTAGTGTGCAATCTCAAATATTTGCCAAGTGCTGGCAGGTGGTGTATCTTGCAGAATTAAGATACATACATAACGTCACGCCTTTTATCCCCGAAGGGGTAGGCAGAGGTGTATTTCTACACCCACTTTTCGCCAGATATACTTTAGTCCCACGTAATAAGGGGCGAGCCTATTGCCGTACCGGGCACTTTTCCAGACTCCGTGCGGCTACTGAGAATTTCGTGACAGAAAAACCCAATAACACTGCCCGACCCAGGAATCGAACCCGGGACCTCCCGATCTCACACGCACATTTATGCCGCGAGACCAACGAGGCAGTCGTATAGGGTTTGATGTCGAGTTTTCCGTCTCTACGCAAAGATGGTATTTGCATCGTGTTACCCCTTAGTCGCCTCTTACGACACCCACGGGAAGATAGGGGGTGTTGTTGTATTATATGCCGTCAACCACACGGCATAGAATACAAGTGAATTAAGATTACATATGCAATAATACTTTTGACAATGTAAGTACACTGTATTTATGGCTTATTGTACACAATGTAACAAAAAAATATCACTTAATTACTTTTATTTAATTAAATCAAATCTTAGTACTTTATAACATGTTTTACTTTTCTGACACCTACCGCCGAAAAACCGCCGAAATATGTGATATATATTTAAAACTTTATATATTTATTATATATTTAATTTTATTATGGATTGTAACAGTGATAGTGACGACTTTTTTTCTGCAAGTAGTGACGATGGCAGTTACGTTAATGTTCCTTCATTAGCAGATAACCTCCAATCTGTATTTTCTGATGTTCCAAGAAACTTTAATGTTGTGCATATCAATGCCCAGAGTATTCCCGCTCATTTCCCTGATATGCTGGCAAACTTAGACTGTAAGAACTTACACGCTATTCTTGTGTCTGAATCATGGCCATGCCTTCCTTCGACTTCTTACTCTCTGCCCGGCTTCCAACTAATCAGAAATGACCGCACTGAATGTGGTGGCGGCTGTGTTGCAATTTATCTTCGATCCTTTATTGCCTGTAATGTGGTAAACGTGTCTTCACAGCCGCCTTCACCCAATGCTGGTGAACATCTGTTTTTGGAAGTCGAGCTACATCACACTAAAATTCTTCTTGGTGTTTACTACTGTCCTTCCTTACGTATTGACTATTTTTCCTCCTTTGAGAATCTCTTAATTAATCTTTCTCCTTCTTACAGTCAAACTATCATTATGGGTGACTTCAACACTTGTCTTCTTAAGAATGACTCACGTTCTTCATCTCTTATAATTCTATTTCAGTATCTTGCAATCTTAATATTCTACCTCTTAATGCCACCCATCACTTTCCCAATTCTACTCCCTCACTTCTAGACCTCATTTTTGTTTCCTCGCTTAACCACGTCGCTAAGCACGGCCAATTCTGTGCCGACGAATTCTCTTATCACGATCTAATCTATCTCTCTTACAAAATTCGTCCTCCTAAGGCAAAGCCAAGAATTCTTCTGCAACGCAATTTTGGTGGTATTGATACTGAACGACTTTGTGATGACGCTAAGGCAATCGACTGGAGACGGTTATTAACAGCAGAAACCATTGACGATAAGGTAGAGATATTTGAAAGGCAGATTACTGATCTCTATAATTATCATGCTCCCTTACGGCCAATTAAGTCAAAGCATCGTCCAGCGCCTTGGCTTACCAATGAAATAAGAACACTTATTCATAGGAAAGCAGTGGCAAAATCAAAATACCAGTCTAAACCGACAGATTCAAATAAGGAAAAATATTTAAAAGCGCGAAATCACTGTAATAGGGTGTGTAGGGATGCACAACGCCAGCACATTCATAACTCCGTACAAAACGGTGATCCAGCTAAAGTATGGAAATTCCTTAAATCACTTGGGGTTGGAAAGCAAAGACAAAGGATTGCTCTTAATAAAATTGATATCAATATGCTTAACCAGCACTTCTCCGCTTCGTCTAATTATGATGGGACAACAAAAATTAACACTTTAAATTATCTGTCATCGCTTCCACCTCCTGATTATACTCCATTTGTCTTTAGTCAATTTACTGAATGTGATGTTAAGAAGAGCATCCTATCAATAGCATCCAACGCAGTTGGAAGTGACGGTATCACCCGTAATATGATCCTTCCCATCCTTGGTGAAGTCCTATCGATCGTTTGTCACATCCTTAATTATTCCATCTCCAATGGTGTTTTTCCAACTGCTTGGAAAAATGCTCAAGTCATCCCTTTACCAAAAAAGCCTAATCCTGAATCCTTCTCCGAATTTCGTCCCATATCCATATTACCTTTCCTTTCCAAAGTCCTTGAACGCCTTATCCATAACCAACTGAATGCTTTCCTATCTAGAAATAATATCCTGAATCCCTTTCAATCTGGCTTCCGTCCTGGACATAGTACCTGTACCACCCTTGTCAATATTACGCATGATATCAGGAGAGGCATGGAGGATGGCAATCTCACAGTGCTCTGTTTACTAGACTTCAGTAACGCTTTCAACACTGTAGACTTTGACGTTCTCCTTGCCAGGTTATGCTCTCTTAACATATCTCCATCGGTGATCGACTGGTTTCGTAGTTACCTGTTTGGTCGCCGTCAAAGAGTCCGTCTGGATGACACCTATTCCACCTGGTGTGATATCTCTGCCGGCGTACCACAGGGCGGCGTTTTATCTCCTTTGCTTTTTCAGTTTTTATTAATACTATCTCCAACCATATTTCTTCTTCCTATCACCTCTATGCAGATGATATGCAAATTTATTATCAGACTAAGCCTGAGAACTTAACACATGATATTACAATTATTAATAACGATCTGGAACGAATAAGTGATCGGACAAATAGGTTTGGACTAAGAGTTAATCCTACGAAGACCCAGGTTATTGTGGTTGGTAGTTCTAGATTTATTTCTAAGATCGACTGGTCAACGCTTCCCCTCGTATCTTTTGATGGTGTTCCGATTCCTTTTAGTGAAAAAGTAAAGAACTTGGGGATCTACATTGACAGAACACTATCTTGGACATTCCAACTACAAAGCACTAGTCGACAACTTTTTGCTGCTGGCGCATCATTGAGAAGGTTACGCAACTTTCTCCCAATTGCCACTAAAATAGCACTTGCGCAATCTATCCTTCTTCCCATTCTTGACTATGCCGATGCCAGCTATCTAAATCTTAATGAGGACCAGCTGGACAAACTTGAGCGACTCCAAAACTTTTGTATACGGTTCATCTTTGGTTTACGTAAATATGACCACGTCTCTGAATTTCGAAACAAGCTCAAATCCGGCTGCCAATCCGCCTTCGCCGGAATACTCACATTCTCTGTCTCCTGTATAATGTACTATTTAATCCGTCATATCCCCTATATCTCAAGAAAAGATTTGTATTCTTGCATGACACACATTCGCAGTGCTTGAGATCATCAGAAAATCTTAAGTTGAAAATTCCTGTGCACTCTACTGTGTTCTTCGACAAATCATTTACAGTGCTAGCGACAAGACTATGGAATTCACTACCAGAAGATATTAGACGATCGAAAACACTGCCAATATTTAAAAAGCTCGTAAAAGAACATTACTTGTCACTGTAACAACAACCAATCCAATTACATATATCTAAAATATAATTATAATAATAATAATATAATAATATTCTACCACATTCACACAACACCATCTAGTCCCAAACTAAGCAGAAGCTTGTACTATGGGTACTAGATAATGGATAAACATACATATATACTTTTTTTTTTTTAAATACATACATATTATACATAGAAACACCCTGACCAAGACAAACATCCATGTTCATGCACACAAATGTTTGACTTGAGCGGGAATCGAACCCGCGACCTTCGGCGTAGCAGTC
Source organism: Euclidia mi (assembly GCA_944739405.2). Classification (NCBI taxonomy): domain Eukaryota; kingdom Metazoa; phylum Arthropoda; class Insecta; order Lepidoptera; family Erebidae; genus Euclidia; species Euclidia mi. The sequence goes on from OX123199.2 coordinate 56,349,868, forward strand.
GCTTACACTCCCGCGGCGCCAACCGGTCGTATATATGTATTATGTATGTATATATGTATGTATAATATATATATATATATATATATATATATATATATATATATATATATATATATATATATTTATGTACTTGTTATATGTATTATGTAGGTATATATTATTTATGTATGTATGTAATGATATCTAAATATTGTTTGTATTAATTTAGTTTCGTTAGGTTAATTTTAGTTTTAAGTAGCTAGTTTTAGTCTAGTATTGTACGCCCGCATAATACCTCTCCATTTAGACGATACTGTCCGTCCATGGTTGTCTGGTAGAAATCGTATTATGCGATAAGACCGCCCTTGTACTTACCATTAGTATATAAGTTATTTACTGTACTTGGTTCTGTAATTACTGGTGTACAATAAAGAATTAAATAAATAAATAAATAAATTAGTTGTTTTACTTTCTTTAACACTTTCGTTAGCCAGAGTAGTGAGTATAACGATAAAAATTTCAAAAATAAAAACGTCTTTTATCTGTTTTAGAAGTACACCACAGTGATAACACTTGTCCACAGGAATCGTGGGACTAAAACACACTAATTAATAACAAAAACATTCATGGCCGCGGACCGCCCAGGCTCCATACAAAAATGCCCATTGTCCTTTGGAGTGCAAATTGACAGATCTATTGCACTAACATTTTCATTTGCACCAGAACGCCGAGTCAGAGAACCTGAATTTATTATACAGATATTATGAGAGTCAAATATATCTAATAATGTGTCACCAGAAGGAGAAGAATAACTACAACCCAAGAAGTATGATGGTAGTTAAAATCGCCCAAGACCAAGAAAGGGCGAGGAAGGAGGGATATAAGATTGGTAAGTTGTTGAAGGGCAGAAGAAAAAGGAGAAGGAATGTAGGTATATAGAAACAACACAAATATTATTTACTAGCTGTGCCCGCGACTCCGTTCGCGCGTAATTGTTTTTTCGTTAGACTACAGAAATAAAGAAACTTAACCAAAACGTTTTAAGTTGCATATATAATATTACCTATATAGTAGTAGTATAGTGATTAATGTCATACAACAATAAATAAGTATACAGGGTGTCACGGGACCCATCACCAAGCCGAAGTCTAGGTACTCGTTTTGCACATCATGCCAAGTAAGCAAAAAATCTGGGAAACGATTTTTTTAGTGGACACTTTTTTTAAGCCGCAATTAAAAGTTCGCGCATGCAATGCTCGAAATACCTACTTATTCATGGGTGTATAGGACATCTATAGAACACATTCGCGGGGTACATGCATCGATATTGTACCTAATTAGAAAAAAAATATGGTGACTTAGAGCCTCAATATCTCCTTAAAAGCCAGTTATTTCCCAGGTATGGTGCAGAAGTAAAAAAATGTTCGTAATGATTGGTACAATATGAGATTTCAATTTTCGTTAATACTTTTTTTTAAACCCCGCATTATAGCAAAAACTTCTCAGGTCACCTTAATAATAAAGGTAGTATAGGTATAACGTAAAAGTAGAGAGAAATAAGTCATTAATTTATTATCTAATAGTCTAAATTAAAGCTTCTTTGTACACTATATTAGACGTATAGCCCTCGGAGATGAAAACATAAAGGTGCCCAGTAACACTTAAACGTGGCAGAGACACAAAAAGCTGACCAAGCGCAGAACAGCTGTTACTTAGATCCACACCCGCAACTTTCAGCCTTTGTTTTTTGGCTTACTGGAAACTGGACTCGTTTGAAACTAAACGAAAAATTGATTTAATTTAGGGGAGGAAATCCCGGGTATATAAACATTTTTACCTGCCCACCGCACCCTGTTAAAATCTTTGCTTTGATCACGTTTCGTTGTAAATTGGTCACTTTTCTGGTGCAATCACAAAGCTTGAGAGTGGTTACATTTCCAAGAAGTATTTTAAGTACGCCGACTTTTAAATTAATCTTTTGAGATGGCAATCCAGGAGCATTGATGGATTCCAAAAATTCCACTGGTATTTCAATAGTTTTTAGACACACATTATACACAGGTGATAACAGATTTTGCATCAATTAAACTGTGCAAAACAGGTTTTCATTCATTTCATTAGAATGACTTTCTCTTGATCGTGCGGGTACACACCGCAAAGGTGCCAATCGCAAGTAAAAATCAGAGAATTCCTGTGCATTTTCGTTGCCTGCAAAGCGCGCTCGCATGTTTAATCTCAAATGCATAGCGAATATACAATCCCACAGTCCAGACCTCTTTAGACAGGCTCTAACTTACTCAGCTCTTGTCCCACGTGGCATAACAGGCAGTCTGATGAAAATCGTCACAAAAAATAACGCCCATGGGTTCATTTTGTTTGATATCCCTTAATATGTGATCTCATAAGTCATAAGTATTTATTTCTTAACAATATACATTGTATTGAAATTATTTGTTACACTAGATACATTAACAATAAAGTACACACATTCAACCGTACACTACATAATAATTATTACAAAGAATCTCAATATAAAAAGATATATACATATAAATACATTAGAATATTCCATCAATGTCAATAGTTAAATATATTACTGATATAAAATTAATTCAATGTCAATTAGGTAAATTTTAAAATACATTATTATGTCTGCCGTTTGTCATTTATAAACTCTTCAATGCTTTAATAGCCTTTCCCCAATAAATACGTTTTTAATTTATTTTTAAATATGTTTGCACTATATATACTTTTGAATTCTGTGGGTAGCTTATTATATAATGACACTGATTGTGCTCTAGTGCTGTGTTGAACTACATTGAGTTTCGGCTGTATTGTTGAGGCTAGATCCTTTCTACGAGTGTTTTGTCTAATTTTTCTTTGCTCATTAGTTTCTACATTGTTGAGATTCTTAACAAAGTTAGTTAACAGAACCAAAATATAGAGACACGGCACTGTTAGAATTTTGAGATTTATAAAGTGTTCTCTGCACGAATCTGTTTGTTTAAGACGAAGGATTGTTCTAATGGCCCTTTTCTGCATGACAAAAGTAGTTTATATTGTATTTATAACTATTTCCCCAAAATAAAATGCTATATCTGAGTTTAGATTCAACTAAAGCAAAGTATATCATCCTAAGTTGAGGTATTGTAAGTTGTTCCCTTAGACTTCTAATGGCGTAGCACGCAGAACTTACATATCTACATGCTTCGACCGCTTCACTGTTTGCCGTCGTGTATTCATCCCATTATGGTAAGATTACCATTACGTAAAATCTTAGCTTTGTCGCTATTTCTATATAACTAACAGAGCTCTGTGTTATCTAAGCTAATTGGATTTTTATATGTTGAAGGGCACTTTTTCCTTTGTTGCTAGGGGACCGTAGAGGTGCATTGTGTAGGAATTTCTCGGGAAATTGGACTATTTTATTTATAGTATCACGCCTGTATCCCCGAAGGGGTAGGCAGAGGTGTAAATATTACACCCACATTTCGCCATGAACTTTTAGGTCCCACTTAATAGGGGGCGAGCCTGTTGCCGTTACTGGGCACATCACCAGACGCCTAAAAAAAGAACAGGTGCTAGGGGGCCGTAGAGTAGTAATAGTTTATTCATATCGATGGCTTAATCTTTATCAATGCTTACACCATCAAATATTGATGATTCAGTCAGATATATGAGTCATAGAATAGATGTCTTGAATAGCGAGCAAGCAACGATTCATTAGTTGGTTGTGCGTGCCTGAAAATGTCCTCGGCCAGTTCGTTTTGAAATCTATGCTATAATTGTGCAGCATCTGAAAGTTTGCAGAACTCCAGCATTACTGCAAACAAATGGCACAATCGATAAGGATTTTCACTGATACTTGCTTCAGACAAAGCGTTATCCCAGTATTGATACCTTCTAGTAAATGACTCGCTACTCGGCGCACTTAGAGTTACACGCGCGATATTATCCAGCCTAAGCTGAACTCTAAATAATATTATAAATTATACAGAATAGGGCTCATTTTAAATTTGATAATATTAATTTTTGAAAATGACTATTTATAATCTTTCAACCCTCGTAATTTTACATTTTACAGATCATACTATATTAAGTTTTAACCAATTCATCTGAAGAATTACTTATTTACATTGCTATAGGACGAATTTCAACCGAAAAAATACATCGTAATGTTAAAATTGACATAACTTTTTTATTTTTAAACCGATTCAAATAAAACAAACACTAAATGTTAAGTGAAGCTTTCCACGATATATCAACGAAAACCGCATTCAAATCCGATAAACCGTTTCTGAAATTAGCGTGCACAAACGCACTGACAAACAGATAAACAGACAAACAGACAAAAAATCTAATAATGATATTTTTGGGTTCTCTTCTATAATAAAGACCCCTTAAAATAGTTTTCTCCTAAATATTTTCCATGTACAGACATCGATCACTTACAGATTTATTATATGTATAGATTTGTGCTGCTACTACAGAAAAATCATTATATACAGGAAGAGATATATGACCATAAGCCATAGCCTATATCTACCTATCATCTCGGAGGCAAGAAAAGCCGTGTATTTTAAAAAATGAACCTGTGTTTAAGCAGGTTTCCGAGAGTGCAAATAAGCAAGATTGGTATTTATTTATTAAGTGAATAATTTCACTTTTTTTGATACAGCGCTTCTACAGTTCCACTGTAGAACGTTGTGAATTTGAACTGTCATTATTAAAAGCTTTTGAAAACAGGTACATATACTCGTATTAACTAGTGGGGCAACGTCCGGCGGTAATTCAATGTTAGATTGAGTTAAAGTTTGAATGAGGATTGCAATTACTTCTGATGGAGACATTATTGGAGGATCTTTCGGTTTTATGTTTAAGGCGCTGCCATTCTGAGAAGTAGAAATGCTATACTTACTCGTTAATTATGTTTTGGCGAGTTTCTCGGTCATAGCCTTTACCTGGTTATGGAGGGAGTCGACGGTTGGCAATTACAGTTTTTTATGTGAACTATGATATGGTGAGATTTCAGTATGTGTGAATGTGCTGATCGAGAATGTGTTTTAATGAAATTAGGGCTAGCGACACGAGTATTTGTAACTTCAGCATAAGATTTAGAGACAGGAGGGACCAATTTAGCAGCTTCACCATAGGAAATGCTCTTTTCTGCTATGGTAATTTTAATTTGTTTTTGACGCAGAAATTCAGGGCATGATTTAGAAGTAACAAAATGATAACCTGAAAAATGACAACAATACATATACTCATCTTCAACGTCACATGAATCGCCAGTATGATCCTGACCGCACTTAAAACATTTTGATTTCGAACGACATTGAACCTTAGTATTGTTATGAGCTGGGGTTCGGCGACAAATTAAAATCACTATGCCACTTAAACTGTACTTTATTTAACACACAACAACACTCATACACACTTAATTCTCAACACTACTAGAAACACCACTAAACACATCCGACTTACTTCGCACTCCTTCGCTTCTTAATCGCTTTCACTTATTCAATTGACTCTCCAGACAGACTCGCCCGTCCGCGCGGTATTTATACCGGCCGTAACACATAACTAGTCTGTTCGAGATGCTTCACGAAATTTCTGGTAACGTGTAACGTGTTCTAGACTTGTGTAATTGTTCTAGTATTAACAGCAACGCCATCTATTAGAGGATAGATGAAACAGCTTTAAACCACCGATACATCTAATCTCTTCTAGTTCTCTCATTCACCGACAGATGGCGTTATTTTCAATTATCGCCATTCGTAACAGTATGACCAAAGCGACAACAATTGTAACATTGGGTAGTAGGATATACATAGAGGTCTGTCGGCAATGAATTTTAACAAATAAAAATTCGAGGGGGCAAGATCTGACCTTCTAGTGTAATCACAATACTCTGTGTTGGTTTCCATGCAGGTGAACCCTCTACAATAGTTTTATAATGAATTCTTCTAACTTTTAATATTTTACCACACTCATTTGGCACTGAAGCATTTTCAATTATTTCTTCAGGTGACTAATCAGATGGAACACCGCGCACAAGACACATTCTTGTTATTTGCAATGTTGGTATGAATGCTTTTAAATTGTTTTCTGTCAGTATTAGGCTATTACTAATAAATGAATTGGCTTCCCGATAGTCTGAGAATGCCATCGAAATTCTGTTTGGCCTTATTTTTTTAATAGACCCATCGACAATGTTGCGAATGGTATTTCTTTAAAGGAACCGTCCAAACGCGACTGGATAGTGAGTAGTGCCATCATCAGGTATCTTTGTTTCTTTTTGAACGTGGACAACAAATAGAGCGATAATAGTAGGCTCGTATTGAATTCTGGATGTGAGAGAGGTAAAACCCTGGGAACCTGGACCATTAGTTGTTGTCATAGGTTTATTTATAACAATATTATTATTATCAACCGATATAAACGTTTCGTTACTTGCACTAGTAGCAGAGTCACTATTTTCGCTGTCAGCACAGCGACAACCGGTTTTGCCATCCACAGCCTCAGCTATCTATCTATCTATCTATCAATATCGTCACCTGTCTCCCATTGGGGTAGGCAGAGACTATTGAACGCCACATGCTTCGGTTCAAACATACTTCTTTCGCTTCCTCGACATTCATTTATCTCATCATGCATGCGCGTCGGTTATGGGTACTTTTAATTTGGCCCTTTTTCAGTACGTCACGTAGGGTTTGTATCAAGTTTTCCTTCTCTTACATACAATGCTGTTCTTTGCATAATTTTCTCCCTCTGTCGGCTCTTACGACACCCATGGGATGATATGGGGTGGTGACAATCCGTATTCTTAATCCGTCACCACACGGACAATCCGTATATCAGAGAGGACCGGTATATCAGAATCACTCTTTATTTTCACTCTTACGTCCACAACTGACCAGTCTTCAAAATATTCGCTTGCCTAAAGCAATCGACGACGAATAATGGCGCTAAGTCTTTAAACTGAAGAATGTTGACAGGAAACCGTGATGCATGCCATTTATTTGCTTTCAAAATTTGCATATCAAAACCTATTAAACTGCCAAACGAATCTGCTTCAATAAAATTTACGTCTTTTGAACAGTATATTGAAGATTTTAATGTATTATTATTGCACTGTACTTTGATTGACTTGTCTTTTATTTTAGATTTATGGTAATCATTTATATCTTGCAATTCATACGTGCTCTCCGGTATTTCAATAACTTCATGAGAACCGTAGTAAAATTTATTATTAGATTTATCAATATTTGGATTAGAATTAAATGTTGAAAAGTGCAACAAAGCACATTCGTACTGTCCATTTAGTTGCAACAAATTAGGATAGTACGTTGACAAAGATGATGAGTTCCCAGTTATAGACAATGAAATAAAAGAAACGCGTGAATTTTATAATAGTTTATTCCAAAAAGACCAAAGGTATTCTAAACACAAAGGTCCGCAATTCACTGGATTAAATTTTTGATATCTTGTGTAATTATAAAAACATTACATTTCTTAAAATACTGCATCAGTTCCATTGGAGGTTTTAGGTCGCTGAAACTATCAAAATATTCACAATAATACACACACTTACACTTTAATATTAGCTACCCAATTCGTTCTTTCATTCATAGAAATGTCCAAATTAACGATACCCATTCAATACGTTTCGGTGTCTTTGGTAACTTGTCCTTCATGTAAACTCCTCGGAAGTGAGGAATGTTGCTTGCATGCTTTTGGATGTCTATATTAGTTAGAGCACGGTTGGGTAGCATTCTTATTAGATTTTTGAAGATTTAATAAACAAACCTTTACCATTCTTATGAGGCTTAATGTATAAACGCTTGCCTAGTGCTAAAGCTTCCATATTCTTATGATGACATTCTCTCTCCCGCAAGTTTCTTTCAGCTGCTTTGTAATAGTTAACGGTTTTTGCAATACCGGCTGCACCGCCAGCTAGAGTTCTTAATGTTGACAACCAAGCAAAAATTGGGATTAAAGGTAAAACCCCGCCAGTTTTGGGTATGGATATTACACCACGTTCTGAATGCATGGACATATTTTTAGCTGCTGTGTAAGCGGCTTTTATTAATGCTTTACTGTCCTTAGGTTTAAGATTTTTATTCTTGATGTTATTTTTGACACAAAGCTCATAAAACTTTTAGCGCCGGCTCCAGATTTTATTTCAGCTTTCATAAATTAGCTCACTCACAAGCACGAGCTGAGTTTTTCACCTTTTATGCATCCTTCGATTTTAACCTCTGGTTAGTCATGTTAAATAATTGTAATTCTGCTTTGTTACGATTGTAATAGTCTGTGTGGTTTGCGTATGCAATAACGTGATACAAACAAGCTTCGTCTAGATTATTTACACCTCGATCACCTCGTTATAAACGTTTTTGAAGTTTTGTTCCTGGTCCACAATAATTGTAACCAGGTAAATAAACTTCAAACGGTAAATTATTTATTAAAGTATTAACTAGTCCACCACCGTGCATTTCCAAAAGTGTAATGAAGGGAATGTCGCATAAAGTTAGTTATATAATTGCATTCTTATCAATTCAACTGTTTTCTTCGATGTTTAGTCCGAACCATTTAACGAACAAGTTTGTGCCTTTTCTTTTTAAAACTTTTTTTATCAAATAAACACCAGGGTACTCCGATTTCTGAAGATCTTGCTCGTAAAAGGTTCCTAATATGGTCTGCTTTCGTTGATCCTGTATATGGTAAGTTACTGGTTTGGTGCTATTAACCTTCTTTATAGTTGACCAATTAAGTGTGAAGCCTTTCTCAAAATGTTGTTTGTATTTACTAATACGCACATTATCACCAACTTTAAATTTAAATTTAGGTCGTACAGATACATGTTTATGTCCTTTTTTAATATTCTGTAATATTATTAACTGATTAGAGTTATTTACATCCTTTGGTTTAAATCAGATTTTTCGATGTTTTGTGCTGTTACATGTCTTCAACAAAGTTTCTAGTGGTTGACCTAACCATTTGTAGTTTCTATTAAACTGAAGTATTTATACATTTTATTTTTTATAGTTTTGTAAAGTCGTTCTACAATTGAAACTTTCTTGGTAAAAAATGTTGAGTAATGATTAATGTTGTATCTCTTTGTAAGAGTTTGACATTCATTATTATAAAACTTTGTTCCCATATCTATAATGAAAAGGTTTTCGTTGACTACTAACTAATATTCTTTAACATCAAATTTATTTTTCGATTTTAATGGCTCGGACCACGCATGAGAAACAGTCAATTACCACTTGTATGTAATTATACGCCTTATTATATTTTTTAAAATTTTGCATGTCTATCAGATCGGTTTGCCATAAGTCATCGATTCCCTGTAGAATAACAGCTCAACGCAGGAATTTTTGCTTCCTGATTTGTGTATTTCGTTAACAATTTGTTCTTTAGTCATTGCGAAGTTTGTTTAAGCAATTTATCAACATCTGCTTTAGTATACAACTTGTCTTCCAACTGAATTGAAGTTTCCGATATCTTCGCTTTTAAACTATTTTGAAACGCGTTTTTGCACATCTATTAAAAGTTGACAACGCAATGATCCCATCAATTGATTCATTTGTTTTTTCAGATCAGTGTTTAAACATTCTACATATTCTTTATTAGCATCATCGTATATGTCTACAGGTGTTCTTTCCTGTCAGTTGTGATGATTATAAACGTTATTACCACTTTCAGATTTTAATAATGCATTGTCGTTGAACTGAAAAAGTTCAAACTCATTCTTTTGTGAATATAGTGTCCAAATTTGTGTGTATTTAATGACAAGGTTGGTAGTATAATGAATAATTAACATTGTATACCATTTATTTATTTATTATGTTACTTTCTCGCAATTTTGCTATAATATATATAATTTCGTTGTTTTCTCCTGTGTTACCAGCATCTCGAGACGCAATTAAGAGTTTGAGCCTTTCCACTAGTTCATTTGGATTGTCCTAATACACTAACGGCCATTTTCAATATTCGATCCATACATGGATTTCGTGATTCGAGATTCGTGTTTGACATAATTATTTTGTATGGAGCTTATGTATACCTCTACAAAAAACTTACTTGGTCTAGAGACATAAATAGACATAATACTAGAGGTTCCACTTGCCTGTTGATTATACCGAGACATCGTTCAGCTGCTTTTGGTGCAAGTTTTAAAGTAACAGCATCACGTATATGGAATATCTTGCCGCCACCGTTAAGAGCTCTGAAATCAAGTTTCAGCTTTAGTAAAAACTATAAGCAATATCTGCTAAATGAACAATTACTACAGAACTAAACTTACCGCAGGTATTGTGGGGCATTGGGGTGAGTTCCCTGTAATTGCTCGTCGGCCAGTCAGTTTTTGGATTGTTTTACACCCATAACACTGCTCTCTCTAGTTGTTTGTTTCTATTGACATTCATCGTTTCCTAACTTTATCTTATACACTACATACACACCATAATTACCACAAGCATTATTTTATTGTAGACACGAGTGATACGACACACAAACTCAAAGATAGTAATGATACACAGCACAACAGCACAAATGAAGACTATTCACAATATTCACATGGTAGGTAATAATATATTTCATACATGTTTTCTATTTTGAATTTCCTCTGCGAAATAGTTGGCAAATGGCTTGGCGTCGCTTTCAATCATTTGAGAACCCCGCGCTACCAACGCTTACGCATTACAGCCATAGACAACTAATGACAGTACAGTGAACGCACCAATAAGGGAAGGAGGCATGGCACAGATTACATAGGCAAAGCGGGATTCATGGACTTTTGTTGGTTTATAATGATGCCTATAATAAATTGTTTGTTTTGTTAGTATTAGAACCTGAGATTATAGAAATGTTCTTACACATGTAAGTTAAGTCGTATAATAATAATGCATGCCATGAATACTTCATCTTTGCGACACACATGATGGTGACTTTGTCCCAAGATTAAGCAAATGTTTTGTCTTGCTTGGGACAATGTTACCTTCATGGATTTTTACGTGCTGGCAGCATAGTGCGTGAGTTGTTGCGCTTGTAAGTTGTTGCCATTCTCATATAGATATAAACTAAGTGTTGCATATTATTAATGTATTGATATTTACATTGTTATATTTGTCAATTCTTGGGACTATGTTGCCATAACAGATTGGTTTGAGATGCGATAAACATGATGGTGACATTGTCCCGGGAATGGACAAATAAATGTTTGGTCTTGTAACAATGTCACCAACACTTTAATTGTTTATTCAAAACAAAATGTGTACCGACCGGCCGGGGTTAGTAATATTATCATTAATATTATTTGGTATATATTTATTTATTTTTATTTATTTGTCAATAAATGGTACCAACAGAATATCAGCGCCACCTAGTTGAACTAGATGGCACTACGCTGAGTTGGGGGCCAATTCTGTTACCTCTATAAAAACCTAGTATGTTAAAAAAAATGTAATCACTTCTTCTTAACAGAATAAATATGTTTTCTTTCTTTTTCTTTCTTTTTTCTTTATGTCAAAAACTAATCTAAAATCTACAGGATTATCTATAGATCGAATATTGAATTCCGTAGTAAATCGACATCTTTTTCCATAATTATGTTAAAGTTAGTCCTTTTCCTTTAGATTGGTTGGTCTGAACTGTACTTTGTAGTTTAAAAAGAGCCTTAATAACTTGTAAATATTTTTGTCCTTTATGACTTTTTATTGGTTTACTCGGTCCATTATCTCGACGATGCGCATTTGTATCAAGTAACATTGACTTATAATGTTTCATGTCACTTTCTGCTACCAAATTTAAATCAACATCTTTTTCAGTAACAATTCTTTTAAACCAGAAGAACTTCGGTATTTGCGGCCAGCTTCTATGATATATTCATTGTTAATCGTTAAAGCAGCAGAACCTAACATCAATTTACCACGCTCTACTCAAAAACCAAATAGAATATCTGCTAGTGCTTCCGATGATACGGACCAAGATGACGTATTAACATCTTTACTGCTTTCAGCTAATGATTGATTTGAAGAGTCACTATCGACTTCAGTTGCACATTCATCCTCTTTTATATCACTTTTTCTATTTATGTTTTTTTGTTTGCAGTTTGGTCAATAAATGGCACTACAGTTTCTTCATCTACTATAGCATCCTGAGAAGTTCACATATTAGCACTAGCAATTTGGTTGAGTAAATCTGTTACAGGTTTAAAAACTGTTTTAAGGATTTGCTTAGTGTCCGTCTCAACGTCTCTCATTTTCCGAATATTTTTCTTTACTGCTTCAGCGGCATCAACAATTTGTCTATTTAATGTTTTTTCCATGAATATTAAAAATTATCGTTACTGTTTAACTGTTGTGTGACGAATAATTACTTTTAATGGGTAACGGTATTTAATATCTATTTATTTTTGTCAAATACAACGAAGTTGACAAACATTTTTCTATAGCATCCTTTATTTTTCGGACAATCTTTATTAACGACGACATAATTAGAAGGTTCTGTCCAAATTTAGGACCACATTTCACGAAACTCAATCCAAGTCATATCCGTATTAGGTATTTATATATGTCTTAAATTAATGTCATCTTGTTTAAACAGTATAATAAGGTTTGCGTTGTCTCTTATTCATTGCTTTGGGATTTTGCTATATGTTTGGTTTAGATAAAAACTATCGATGTACTTATGTATTCCCATTGCAAAGAAATCACGCATGCTACTTTGATCTCCACAAGCAACGTCGTCAAAAATAATCACGGAGTTGGGTTTTGCGTCCTGAACTCGTAATACTTGAAAGAAAGAAGAAAGAAAGAAAGAAAATACATTTATTTGCAGCAGATTATGCAATACACAAAACACAGTTAATTACAAAAAGAAAAGAAAAAAATAATAATAATAACATACTGCAAAATGGTCGCAACTCAGCAAAATGCTAGTTTTGAAAAAACTAGCGCTGGTCTTCCGTTGCGACCATGTTGGTTACTAATATATCTAATAAATTCAGCACAACTAATACATCATATGACATAAAAAAATAGTAATATTGATAATAATTGCGTTTTCGGTAGTAATATTTAAAACAATACAATACTTATTTTTGCACCCCATTTAAATCTAGAAATTAAAATAGACATTAAGCGACTATAATTTGTCTACCTAGTAAAATTTTATTGAACAAGAGGTAATCTACAAATAAACATAAATGTTGTTAAAACTAACTATGACTAAGTGGCTATTTACACATAAATTAAAACAATAATTTCTATACTTAAATAACTAACAAATAAAAGGAAATACATAAAAAAAGGTAAAAGCAGAATTTAAAGGGCGTCATGGAAATCCTCCACATCGCCATCAATTGGAAGCGTGCCCAGAATGCTGGCAGCATTGCCACGTTGCATGGCAATGCTGATCTTTTGTGCCAAATACAGGCCAGCCTTCTGGACACGCGAGGCGTCAACAAGTCTCTTTGAAAGATCTCTAAAAAGAGATCTCGCACTTGGACCCCATGGTCCCAACGTTTCAACTCCAAACGGCTCAAATACATAATCCCCTACTAGATTTATGTATTTGCGTCTTTTGAGAGTCTCCGCTGAAGCAGCAGCAGCGCCCGCACAATCCGCTGTGCTAGGAAGATGAGATGGCGCAAGGGTGTCGACACATGTTGCGTCCCACACCAAAGGCCTACCCAGCTTCCATGGCAGTAAAGACATACCGTCTGGTCTCTTACCATCGTCGCGTGCCAAGCCCTGAGGTTCAAGTTGGGCTGGAACGCCAGCGGTGACAAGAGCCCGACGAAGTATGTCATGGAGGTTGGCGTGTCGTGAAATACGACCTGCGCTCCTGCTACATGACAGACCATGGTGACCAAGGCAACATGTCGACAGCCTCTCTACAGTGACAGCGATGTGAAGAAACACATGGCGCACCTAAACGAAGGCAAGAAGCAATGCGGAAGGTCGTATCGTCCAACATAGTACCTATGTTGGACGATGGCAGTGCCTGAAGCCAAAGCCCTGACTCCCACTCTCCCACAGCCAGCAAACGAGCACGCTCTGCAGCATTGGACGACGTACTTAAGAGATTTTCTCGTACCACGCCGCAAAGCGGCCCGTCCCACTGCCTCTGAGAAGATGGGATTCGGGGTAACTCGGTGCTTGGACAAGCCATTCTCCATGCATTCATGGCATCGTTCTTACACGGCACCTCAGAATTGACCAGTGTGGGTGCTAAAATTCTCCTGGTCAAATCTTTGCTGTGGACCGAGGACAGGAATGCTGGTAAGCTTACGTCAGTAATTTTGCGAACGCCAAGGCCGCCCAGGCATACAGGCAAGGACGCCTGTAGCCACACTCGGTCGTTCAGGGCCAGATTTAGAATTTTGCTTAAAGTAATTTGTATAAGTTTGTCAATTTGGGCGAGTACAGATGGGTTTTTCCAAAAAGGGGAAGATCGAAGAGCGTGTGTAAATTTAGGGACAAAAAGACAATACTTGATAATAGTAAAAGCCGAATGCATATTAATTTTGAGTAACCTGTCTGAAATATCACTAAAATTTTGAATTTTTTCTTGTATAAATGAATCGAAACCTTTGTCTAATATTGGGGACCCAAGGAGGCGAAGAGCACTTTTTTCAACGTGAGTAATATTGGGAGCAAGATGTTGAAATTTTGAAAGTATATCAGATTTGTCTAAGTTATCGTTAATGAAAATTTCGCATTTACTGGGATTAAGTTCTAGGCCAATGGATAAAAATTTCGACTTTAGAAGTGCCAGATCTTGATAAACTGAGTCTACGTCACCTGCAAGTGTCCCGTCATCCAGGTACCAGATGTTAAATTTTGAATTTAGCTCTTTGATAATTGGGTGAATGGCCAAGCTAAAGAGTAGTGGTCCAAGCGGATCGCCTTGTTGACAGCCCACGGCGGATTCCAAAACATTTTCGTTATATATCAATTTTGAAGGGTGCCTGTAGCACTGCCAAAGAAAACTGAAAATTTCGGGTGTTTCTAATTTAGCTTGTGTCAGCAAGGTGTCCCTATTAACCGAGTTAAAGGCATTCTTTAAGTCTACCTTCAGGATAACCTCACCCTTATTACAGCCAAGGTATGTTGACAGTGCATGTATGGCAGCCTCGCAGCCCCGTCAGGAACCAAATCCCAGCTGTTGTGGCTGAAATTTACAAGAAATGGAGGTGTTATAATGGCGGCAGCAAATCTTGGCTGCCATACGCCTGAACGTACACCCAACGGCAATGGGACGAATGTCACCGTCTCGCTTCCTCAAGGCGCACAGATTTGCGCCATACACAATATCGACGATGGCATCGTTCACATTGCCGGAGAGCATAAGATTAATTAAAGCCGTAAGCTCCTTCAAAAGCACGTCGCCGGCCGACCCGGCGCTTGCACACACAAGATCCTTTAAATGCTGTGGTGTTAAGCCGTCGAGGCCACCAGTAGACCCGCTTTGGAAGGAGCAAACGGCTGCAACCACGTCCTTGGCTGTAATACTGAGGCAATCTGAAACAGAGTCAGGTGGGTCAGGAAAGGAAAGATTATCCCCTGGCGCTGGATGCTTGGTCTGGAGACTCGCGAGTGTGTCTGCAGAGCAAGGCGCCACCACATCGCTGCTAAATAGGAGTCTGGACGCTCCCCTGATGTCACCTTCCCTTAGTTT
Organism: Euclidia mi; assembly: GCA_944739405.2. Lineage (NCBI taxonomy): Eukaryota > Metazoa > Arthropoda > Insecta > Lepidoptera > Erebidae > Euclidia > Euclidia mi. The sequence goes on from OX123199.2 coordinate 56,365,540, forward strand.
GGTTTCTACGTGGTGGTAGATAGTACTGTTACGGTATGGTTTGGGTGTATAGTCCAGTAATTTTGACGCCGAAACATTGCAGTTTTCTTTTATTTTGGTTGTTAGTGTTTTTTTTGATAGCCGATCATCCTGTGCGTGTAAAATTCTGTAAGTACTGTAGTTACCTAGTTATATAGCACTTGTGTCATGCAGCTGTGTTTCCTGGCGTTTTTGGTGATCGAATAAATATTCCTTTAGTGTTGCCCTAAAACGTTGAATATGTTGCAGGTTCCTAATCGGGGGTGGAATGTTGTTCCAACATTTAGTTGCAGCGTAGCGGAAACTGCCCCTAAAAGCCTCAGTTTTATGTCGCTGTGTCGATAATTGCAACGCACATTGCCGTTTCCCATAAGATTTATGACTTGAAACCTGTTTTAATTTTACATTTAAGTAATGAGGTTGTTCAAGTTTAACGACTCCGAATAGAAGACACGCTAGGTAAAGTTTGCGACGATGTTTCATTTTCAGAATTATATGTTTATTTAGAAAAGGAGTGACATGAGTTCTCAAAGGAATGTCAAAACAGAAGCGAGCACAGGCATTCTGAATACGCTGTATGAGTTTTTGTGTTCTTGAAAGAAATCGTGGGCTATAAACTATGTCCATATAATTTAATTTTGATAAAATAAGTGATTCGACTAGTTGGATACGTAGTTTTTCTTTCAAATAGCGTCTTATTTTATAAAGTATTTTTAATTTATAAAAACAGTTTCTGGTTGCATTTGCAACATGTTTTTCGAACCTCAGTTCCGAATCCATGTGTAAGCCCAGATTACGTGCTTCAAAAACACGCTCGACAGTTTGACCCGCACTCATAACACTTATTGAGGGATTCAGAGAAGCTACTTGGTGTTTACTTCCAAAAATGAGGTATTTTGCTTGCTAGGGTTAAGCAATAGGCAATTATTTACGGACCAATTGGATATACTTGTTAGATCCTCGTTAAGTCTGACTATAGCATCATCAACTTCTGATGGTTTGAAGGAAATATACAACTGTATATCATCGGCATATATGTGATATCTGCAGTGCTTGATATGCGTTTTTATATCAGCTGTATATAAAATAAATAGGATTGGCCTCAGAATGGACCCTTGGGGGGACCCTTCTTGATTGCCATGTTATTTCTCAAGTAAAACACCAAGAACTCGTTGCAAAACTCTTCCTAAATAGATATACTCTTCCTAAATAGATTTGGTTGGTACGGTTTTTATATACATACTAGCTGCTGCCCGCGACGTCGTCTGCGTGAACGCTTTACAGCACCAAATCATTAAATGAATACCTACGATATACCTTTTAAAATAACATTAATTTACCCGTTTCTTCTTTACATTTCATATCAGCAGAAAGTGGAGTAACAGAGGGAGACTGTCTTGTGTAAAATTGACCTTCAAAAAGTGCTGATTTTCAGCCTGCTTTGAATAAATGAGTTTATGGTGATTCTGCTGAATTAAGTCATAAGTTGTGACTGAAGCAGATGGAGAAAATAAGGAATACAGAATAGGGTTAAAATACATACTTATAGGACTTCTTGGTATACAACATTAGTGGTTTGGCTCATCGCAGCCAAAATGTAAAGAGAGTCAGGACTTGTGACGCGGGAGCAAGCGACCTACAGCTGCCCGTGTGAGAAGCAGCTCGTCCTGAGGTCAACACCCGCTGCCCTCAGTGTCTACCCCTGTGACGTGTTGATGGTTATCGCGAAGCAAACACTCACGGGGAACTGTACGCGCTTGAACGGTAACGGGAAGTTATGAGGTATGAGGGGAATGCGTGGTATAAATACTGCTTCGCCGACGCCACAACCTGTATGAATTTCCGCCTCAATGGTGTGTCTGTAAAGAGAGATGATTTTAAGGCGGGTCACGTTACACAACTTCGGAGGAGATAGGTTCCGAAGAAGCATAACCGGGACACCGACCTTCAGCTTGATGGTATACCCTGGAAGTCCAGTTGCTGACAGTGAGTTCAGAAATTCCACGGGATAATGTGTGGCGTCATCTTGCTCGACGACAGTGTTTAGAGTAGTGTAGACTTCATTCCTCTCAATTTCCGAGAGAAAGCGTTCGTTAATTGCTACAGCCTGATCATTTACGGGCATCAAAATAGCTCGCTCACACACCCAAGAATTCTGCTATTACGGTATACAACTGATGTCCCCGTATACACAGCGAATGAGTACTTCTAAGCTGGATACAACTCAGTAGAGTTGTATCCAGCTTAGAAGTACTCATTCGCTGTGTGTACGGGGACATACCAGAGGAGAGAGGTGGACAGGTGGTGCTTACAGATTCGCTCAGTAGAGAGAATCTGTAAGCACCACCTGTCCACCTCTCTCCTCTGGTAGAGTGCCTAGGGCTAGAACGACATCGGAGAATTGTTGAGCACGTGCATTGACACTGAGCCGAGCTCTCATATTAATGGTTAAGCGCAGCGTACGAACTCGTGACCACAACGAAGATCATTTCAACGAAGCACTCACCTCGTCAGTCGTCAGCCCTCGATCCCAGCGTCACCACAGGAAGCGTTTGTCAGAAATCGCAACTGAATAGAACTGTGGCGACCCATTAAATGCTCGTTCCTGCGGATGACCTGCAGGGTTCTGTCCATGGCCTCAACTGCCTTCCTATTGGCCATCGTACGCACATCCCATACGATCAGAGAGCAATCTTTGAGCACGTGTCCCTTATCACTGTTACGTGACACACCACAAACGGGCGTTTCGGCGCTCTCTAAATCGATGGGAATTTCAAACATGGCATGTGCTGTCTTGCCACCCGGAAGCAGTGTGGCAGCGATTCTCGACGACGCTACAGCAATGGGAATTTTGCCTTGCCTCCTGACCTCTGCAAGTATGCCAGTGGTAACAAATGTGTTTCCTGTTCCACCAGGAGCATCCAATAAAAACATTTTACCCTGGCTTTGCCCAACGCTTTCAAGGACGGTGTCATAAATTTCTTATGGTGGTCATTTCACCTGGATCCTAATAAATTGTCTCAGCATTATACTCCCAATTTCCGCGGTCTTGATGCGGTGATGATTAGGAAGCTGGTAACCCATATTCGACCAGTGGATTGCCGCCGATAGAAATGACCACGTCTTGAAGTAAACTGAGACAGATGTTTAGCACGCGTTCATCAGTTACTTCGACTTTGTCTCCAGTAGCACGCCTCAAAGTTCGTAGAAAATCTTCAGACAGATGATGGCGATACTTCTCCCACAAAGCTACCAGTTTCGCGACTCTCCAAAACACCAAGATGACGTCAAACATATGACGCATGCGGCTGAGAATGTCAGTGATGCTCGCCTCCACGAGGTTGTCATCCCAGTTTTGGTCACCGTCGAGAAAGTGACGTACTACGCAAGCTGTGCGGTAAGTGGGATACTCCGCTGGCGCGAATTTTCCAAGCGCTCAGCAACGTTGTCGGGATCAAAATATATGCGCTGTCCGTTCTCTAGGTGAACGTGTAAATGCATGACTGTAGGATGCCTGTCATGTATAGAGAACACCAGTATCCGCCAAACCGCTTCAGACGTAACAATAAAATAATATGTGTGTGTGTGAGTAAAAAAAATCTAGCTAGTTCCACATCTCACTAAAGTTGATATGCGACATGAAAAAATATATTAATTAAGAAGCAATAATTACACCAATGTGACGAAAATGTTTATTTTGTACTAACTCTATTACTACCATATTATGGTATATATTCTGTACCGTAAAAAATAAGCATGTCTTATCTTTAAGATATATACGGAATGCTTAATTTTCCTTTTTCTTCGTTATTTAGCTCAAATTGCTTACAGCAATAGCGTGCTGTATTCGAGTTTAAATTTTGTTATAAATCTATGCAGTTCTATTTTTTTTTATTGTCTTGCTCATCTCAGAAACGAATTGACGATACAATCCTTAAGAAGAAAATGCACAACTCCTTCTATTACTTTTGAAAATAACTATTTACTTCGCCAACATGATCAGATTTAAATTATTTATATCCAAAAAGGGTTTACACATGTAATTCGACTTAATGTTTTTGAACTCTCATGGATGGCGCTGCTTTAAAATTGTCCTGATACTACTTATATTCATTTAATTATGTTTATCTGCCTATGTTACTTATATTGCGTGAATTTTATAGTGTGAAGCTAGCTTATAGCATGGTTAACATAATAACAACATTCAAATAATTATGCGTCGTTAGATAACACCTTGTTATAGAATGCGTAGAAGAAATAAAGGTTCACTGCTCGTTCCCCGTAGGTGATAGCGTAATAATATGTAGCCTATATTATGTTGACCCGACATTCTTATAATATTCAATAAAAATAAATCAATGCAGTACTTTTTGAGTTTATCCCGGAAATGCAAACAGACAAAAAGGACAAAAATTCTAAACATCATGTTTTTGGCTTCGGTATCGATTGTAGATCACACCCCATAATTCTTTTAAAAAATATACAATGTACAGTTTTGACTTTCCTACCATTTTATTATATGTATAGATTATATAAACATAATAATTTGAAATAAAAGAGATTGACCGTTTAAATTAAGTGGACATTGTAATAAATTTTGACACAGAGACTTTTTGAATATGAAAGTGCCGAATATTATATTCTATTAATTTTTTAATACACAATTATTGTTTTTTTTTTGCAAAAAACATTTATTTTGCTAGAAAATTATTTGAAAATAGTGACATCTATGTGACATCAGTCGGAACGATGACTATAATTATGCTCGAGTCCAGTAATTTATTTAAAAGTAAAGTCGGGTAGACTATCTATACTTTTACTAACAAACTTATAATGATCATAGATGGCACCACATATATAACTAGTTTTGGATGATCCTTATTTTGTTTGGGACTACGTACAATGGAGAGGTCAAGCTGTACAAAGAAAACCACTCAACTGATTGTGATGTAACATATACTATTTTATAGGTTTGAGTATCCTTTGTACATGAGTGTAAGTTTTATTGAAATCAATTTCGCCATTTTAGAGATCTTTAGCAATATAGGGAAAGACGTCGGACAGACAGACAGACATAAATTCTAAAAATTATCAAGTATTGCTTTTTAGCATTTTCCTAGATTTTTTAGCTAATTTTCGTCAAAATATCCTTAATGTACATACAGACTTTTTCACCTCTACAGTTTTATTATAATCATCATCATCAGCCTTTAACAGTCTACTGCTGGACTAGGCCTCTCCTTTGCAAGGAGGAATTGGCCTACTTATACCACGCTGGCCAAACGGGTTGGTATAGGGTTTGTATCAAGTTTTCCTTCTCTTACAGTGCTGTTCTCTGCATAATATACTCCCTCTGTCGGCTCTTACGACACCCATGGGATGATATGGGGTGGCGACATTCCGTATTCTTAATCCGTCACCACACGGACAATTTTATCGGAATTTATTATAATATAGATAAACATTTTGAAATCGTAAACCATTGTCATGTAAAAGAACTCCAATTAATAAATTTGTTTACTCCAGTTGGATGGTCTCCACAAATGATGCATCGTACCGAGTTAGGTAATAATTCTCCATGACGAGTACTAGTTTTACATGAGTTTTACTAACATCATCACAGATTATATTAACGTGCAGTGATTGAGGCCGTTTGACAAATTTCATGATTACTATCTAAAGCGGATTGATTGAAAATGAGATTAAACGATTATTACATTTACATTGATTAACTGCCACAATGTTGCTAAATTTGGATAAAGATGAGCGATAAGTGATCTGTAAAAACCGGCTTACTGAGGACTTGGTTGACTACAGCAAGTGAGGCGTACGAGCACAGTAAGTAATACTAGCAATTGATTGGAGGCGATCGGCGTACAGTAATATACGTGATATTTTTTCGAGGCGATAGTATTTTATTGGGCAATTATTATTGAATGAAAAATACTTCTACCAAGCAAAAACGATCGCCAGAGCGCAATATGGCCTAGCGACATGTTATGATAAAACCATTGAGTATTATTGGGCGTTCTAGGCCACCGAAGCGAAGGTGATCGCCGAAGCACAAAGTGGCCTAGAATGCTACTGATATTTATTTAGTTATAAAACCTCCTTAACGCGTCGTGCTATTAATTTAGTGATTAAACCTCCTTAACACGTCGCGACACTTATTTAGTTATTAAACCTTCTTAGCACGTCGCGCTTTTAATTTAGCTATTAAACCTCCTTAACACTTCGCGACATTTATTTAGTTATAAAACCTTCTTAGCACGTCGCGCTATTAATTTAGTTAATAAACCTCCTTAAAACATCGCGCTATTTATTGAGTTATTAAACCTCCTTAACACGGCGCGCTATTTATTTAGATGTTAAACCTCTTTAACACGTCACGCTATTTATTAAGTTATTAAACCTCCTTAAGACGTTGCGATATTTATTGAGTTATTAAACCTCCTTTTGAAATCGCGCTATTTATTTGGATACCTATTTTACTCGTCGCGATATGTATTTAGTAATAAAATTATGTTGTGGTACCAGTAAAATGTATATTTCGTCTTTCGTATCTTTCTTTTATCTCTCACACAACAACATCTATTGATACCCCTACATTGGTGACCCCTGATAACGAACAAGTAACCTTCGGCAGAGCTTCGACTATGCGGCATCGACGCACGTGCACATGGTCAGGGGAATCAAACTAGCGCATGTGCAGCGTGGCAACAGCCAGCAGCCAAGCAGCCTGGACAAGGAGACATCCTGGACTCAACTCGCTCTTTTACTGCGACCAAAAGAGCTTACGACCTAACTGCGAACATCGGAGTCAGGACACGTGCAAAAGTAGAACAACAGCAACACGACGACCTGCCGACAACCGCTGTTGTCGGCAGCTCGTCGTGTTGCAATTGCAACTACTATTTATTTAGATAATAAACCGCCGTAGCACGCCTCGCTATTAATTTAGTTATTAAATCTCCTTAACACGTCGCAATATTTATTAAGATAATAAACCTCTTAAACACATCGCGACATTTATTTAAAATAAAATACTAAAAACAGCACTGTATTCAATATAAATAATAAAATATCCTTAGACTATATATAGCTATACTGCAATATATATTTGAAATAAAAGTATACTTGAATACAATTATATATCTCAAGAAAAGTGTTTTCATCGATCATCACAAACTTAGGGCTATCGCACACAGGCTATCGCTGCCTTCACGTACAACATTTACTGTAACTTTAAAAATATGTAATACATATTTTGACGGAGAGACTAATCCTCCTCTATCTTTTACTTTTATAATAATAAAATTAATTACATAAACCTGCAGTACTGCAGGTTTGTGTAATAATTGTTATTATTATTATATTCTCGTATTTATATTATTCTCTTCGGTGGAAACAAAGGTTTTGTCTTCACAATTATGGACGAAGTTGTCATGACAAACAACTACCGATAGTATACTGAGGGACGGTGCAATTGACATATAGCGGACATGTCACTAGCCGAATCGCTCAGCCATATAGTATCCGATAGTTCGAGTTTTGTCAATGGCCAGTATTTGCACAGACACTATCAAGGGCCAAGATAAACGATGGATTATCGCAACATAGCAATTAGCCTATAAATGTAATCTCATTGGTTCACCGTACTACAGATCTCGAAAAAATGGTCGTACGTTGTTGTCCTGGTATAGGTCTATCATTACAAACAGGTTTATTGTAGCCAATAAGTGTGATATTGTAGTGATCGACCAAGCAGAGCGACTCGCATTGATAGACGTTATTACCATATCGCATGACAACAATCTCGTAAAAGCAGAAAAATAAAAGGAGTTCAAATATTTGGTCCAACCTCATGAGATTGTCGATATGTGGGATGTGAACTCGGCGATCATTGTGCCGATAGTTGTGTCAGTAAATGGACTAATCGCCAGGAGCCTTTACCAACATCTAAAGATGCTCGCACTAGGCAGCAGAAAAACAACAACACTTTTTGAGTTCGGTGCCAGTTAGAAGTACGCACTCAATTTTATTTTCTTTCTAACTCACCATGCGGGCTCCTGGTTTAATTCTTTAAAATTATTTTTATTTCTTACTTATTTTAGACCTAGGCTTCTATAAGGGCGTAATTTATTTGACCTGTATATATAATATGATTTTGCAAAGATTTGAGTTTTTTTCTAATTAGGCCAATGACACTGTCTGTGATTTTTTCTATTTTACCCTAAATAAATGTGATTCATTATGTGTGAAATATTTTATTAAAAATTGACCCTGATGTTAAATTTTATTTCTAATCTGTTAGTTAACTCACTTATTACTGCAGCCTGCTCTCGATTGGTGATTATAATTATGTAACTGAGCATACTGGGCTTGGGCCTCCCTTCAATTGGGCAAGGCCTAATTTGGTTTGGAAGATTTTAGACGTACACTTGACGATCGTGATAATTCTTAAATAATAAGCATAAAACTTCCAAAAGTCTGAAATACGTAACGTGGTTTTGTATTCGAAAATCATTACGTGGTAATGATCTCGTCATTGACCTTATCATTGCATATAGGTAGTGATTATTAGTGATATTATGAATATCGATTGCTTTATTCACCTTTAAAAGGTAATTTAAAAATATATTTTGTATCGTAACTTATTTACTAGTGTTTAAGTGTAAGCTGGATTTATTCACATATTTTACTTTATCTGAGGAATTAATCGGAGAATATTCATTCTGAGTAAACCAAATCTAAGGATTTATTGCAAACATTATCGATATTTTATCGAAATTCATTTTGAGTAAGCACATCTCTAGTCGAGTTAAAAATTTATGACATTTTCGAAGATTCGAAATAACATTTGTATATTTATCTTTCTCTTACATGAGAAAAAATCATAAGTCAGAGTGAAGTGCATATATTGGGTAAGGTTGCTATTTTAATGCGGTCTCTATTACTTCCTTACTTTAAGAAAATAACAAAAGCAACTCAAACTACGCGCAAGAATGGAAAACACTTGTGCCAATCTAACAACAAAAAAAATTGAATTTGGAACCATAAACAAATAATCCATTCCTGATAATTTTAAGACTAAATGTATTATTAGTACCTAATCAATTATACAATTTAGGTAACAAAATCTTTTGACCAAGTAGTGACGAACAAAGAGTATAATGTGTCACTATCTCATTTCATTCAGTGATTGTCGCCGTTGAAAGAAAATACACGAAACCTATTGTATCTTCGCGAAGAGACGGTAAAATTCGACGCCAAATTCTACATCAAACCATCTGGCTAGCATGTTATAGTAGTCCAGCGATGGACTTCAAAAAGCTGCGCAATGAAGTATTCATACATAATACATATCTACCTATATCCACCACCTACCAAGAACGAACTATTATCAAATTATAAAACACCTACGTAATACATTTGGGTGACAATCCATGAAATACAAATCACATTCCAGTCAACTGCGGTCCTATCACAACGGCATAAGATGCAAATTACCTCAGCACGATGTACCTACATACGTTTAGGTAATTTGTCTAATGTAATTAGTGGCGTCGTGAGGCTTCTGGCATACGAAGCCAGTTTATCTTTGTCGTGGTTAGAGTGAAGGCATTTCCAGAAAACATGGCACAGGGTAAGTCTTTTTAAATTTTCTTACTATGCGAACAGATTGTCCTAATATAATCTTGCTTTTGATGGCGAATTCTAGATTTTCCAGTATTTCCAACAAAAAAAATATAAAAGAAAAATTAAAATAAGCATCAATCATATTCAGAACCAGTCATAATGATTTAATTATATCAGTAAATATTTACTTGTAGGTAAGTAATTAAAATAATATGACTGTTTTGATGACGAATTTCTAGATTTTACAGTACATCCAACAAACAAAATATTATATACAAACTAAAATAAATACATAATATTCAGAAAATTATAAATTTTTAAGTAAATATTATTATTTGAATTTAGGTAATAAAAATAATCTGTTTTATGTATTTAAAAAACAAATTGTTTTATCGTAGTAAATAAACAAAAATGCAATAAACAAAAACAAACAAGATACTTACTTATATAAATTAGGTCTGCGACACAATTTATGTTGTTGAGCATATCTTATCAGATACAAGTCGTATCTTTATGATAATATTAGAGGATGCCTGCAGCTATACTCGCAATTTTATTCAAATCACCTGTTTTGCCCGATCCCGTGGGAATTTGGAAAAATCCTTTCTTAGTGCTCCATTACTACCCCCAAGCTCCCCTACCACCAAATTTCAGCTTCTTGTGGCGTATAGTTTTAGCTGTAGCTTGTCTGTCAGTCAGTCAGTAACGCCAGGATTTTATATACATACATACATAGACTCACGCCTGTTTCCCGGAGGGGTAGGCAGAGACTACGGAACGCCATTTGCAACGATCCTGACATATCTCTCTTGCTTCATTCACTCCCATCAGATTCCTCATGCATGCTCTTCTGTTCAGGGTACTTCTCACCTGTCCCGTTTTTAGAATGTCTCCAATCTGGTCAGAGAACGTCCGCCTAGGTCTCCCCCTTCGTCCTGTCCCTTCCACACTTGCCTTATATATCTGCTTGGTCAGTCTTTCGTCATCCATCCTCTCCACGTGCCCAAACCATCTTTGCATACCTTTCTAAGGATTTTATATATACAGATTATATGTATAAAATGTCTATGTTTTGTATATGACTCTATGCGAATGTTTAATATTCATTGTGACGTTTTAATACAGTATCTTATCGTTTTGCCTACTAAGTATATTTAATTTTGTAATCATCATCTTTAATTCAATAATAGTATTTATCAAAAAATAACCTGAACAAAATGTTGTAAGTCTGCCACCCGGTCCAGTGGATATCTTACGCGTCCTGCTTTCGAAGTCCGGGGTTCGATTCTCGGGTCGGGCAAAAGTGTTATTGAGTTTTCCGAATTCTCAGTAGCAGCACGGAGTCTGGCAATGTGCCCGGTAACAGCAATGAGCTAGTCCCTATTACGTAGGACCCAAAATTCATAACATGACGAAATGTGGGTCTAATATTACACCTCTGCTTACCCTTTCGGATAAACGGACGTGTATAAACAAAATATTATCTAGTTTTTTGTATTTTCTTTCTTTTTTTGTATGCGTATGTGGCCAATTCTGGTGTCGGAATTTTTAGGCCACCCTAAGACCTCCGCCAGAGTCTAACAATTCTTACAAGGAGATAACAATCGGGACCGACAGATTTACGTGCCTTCTGCATCACAGTGGCGTTCTGATGTAAATGCTAAACGCGGTCACCCATTCAAGTGGCGACCTGTGTGGCGTTGCTTAACTGCGCTGATTTATTATGAACAGCAAGCCATGTCTTCCTATAAGTGTTGCGCGCTATGAACATTAATCTCTTATGGTAACACATGTACTTACCTACTTTATCTCGTGCTTTAGATTAACTATTTTAATCTTCACAAATTTAATGTCCTTTAAATCAAATATGACCAGAAAAACCATATTTTTCTGCCAACCAAGTAGTTCCTTTAAAATGTGCTTCTGTAAGATTGCCGAATAATAATAAAATATAATAATAAAATTCATGCAAAGCGAAGAAAACGAAATTTTCTCACATAACATCATTCAGTCTTCATAAAACTCACCACACGCTACATAGACTTGGCCTTGGCCCTTTTATGTAGTTAAAACTAGCTTTAAGAGATAAGAAACAGTTATGTTCACCCAATAATAATAATAAAGTTTATTGTGTCATAGAGATATTACAAACAGTTGTGTTTGGAGTCTTTATTTAAGCAAATAATGCCTGTATTATAAGAGCCCTCTCCTTCTCATCGTTGTTTAAAAATAACACAATAAAACTAAAACTGAACATTGAGACGTAATAAGACATGTACATATGATGGATAGATACATATGTAAATGTAGAAGCATTAAGTAATTAATTTTAAAATTGACGTTCATAAGCGTCACCTTGTGACCTAGATGAATAAATGATTTTGACTTTGACTTTGATGTTTGTGTGTGAGTGAGTGTGAGGGAGTGTGTGTGTGTGTGTGTGTGTGCGTGTGTGTGTTGTGTTATATGTAGTAGGAGTGCCTCAGTATTATCACAGTTAAATAATCCATTATACTGTGGTATTATCGTATGTTAAAGGTTTCATCAAATTAACTAACATTTCTTTACATGCATGATAAGATTTTGAATTTACAAATATTTCTTTGTTTATTTTATTATATAGTTGAGCTGATCGTTTACTGAATTGCATGGATCCGTATTTGGTTTTAGTTGTAGGTATTTGAGCTATATTGTACTTTCTTCTCCGCAGTATCCACATTAAAAGGCAACGTCTTGTGCTTCCTCTATATAATTTGGGTAATGTACAGATTCCTAACTGAGAGTACATCACTGATTTTGTAAAGGGTATCTGTAGAAAATCTCATCTTTTGAAATGCATTATTTTAAGTAGGGCCCTTTGTGTTCGCTCTAATTGAATGAATTTAGTTTTTGCTACCCCGTTCCAAATAGGAATACAATATATCAACATTGATTGTACAAGGGCAATGTATATTTGTGTGAGTATTTTCCTAACAGGTTTTCCATTATTTTGAACAGTCCTTGGCACCACGTTTCGAAGTCTCAAACATCCAATTTAGTTTGCGGACTCTATTGGCAACCGGCTCTAGATGAGGGTACTAACATAATCTTTGGTCAAGTATTATTCCTAGATATTTTGTTTTAGAAACCTGGCTGATACTTGAACAACTACAACTATTGGTGTTATTACCAACACATGTATGTACTTATTTTGATCTTTAAATCGTCCGTTGGTTGAGTACGATTGCAAATGCTGAAATGATGATGATGATGATGATATGAAGTTTGTTTTTGTTGTATTTAATGTAAGAAAGTTACCCGTCAGCCAATCTGCAACACGAGCGATCCCTATTTCAGCACTTGTTACATCATGCCAAGTATTTCCATAGAAGACGACAGTTGTATTATCAGCGTAAGAGAAGACTTTAATGTTAGGGATTTTCATGGTACATACGTCATTTATGTATATTAGGAAGAGCGTTGGACTTAATACGCTTCTTTGAGGGACGCCATATAATACAGCCGTGTCATCACTTGTATACTGACTCACTTTGACCTTCTGCTGCCTGTCAGAAAGGAAATCCTTAAACAGATCATGCGCGGTTTACGTAGAGACGGTGTCCAATGCCTTTTTAGGTCTAAAAGACAGTTAAGCATTTATCTCCATTGTCAACGTGAGTTGCTATTAATGATGTAAGATTTGTGATAGCATCCTCAGTGGAAATACCTTTTCTAAAACCAAACTGTGCACCTGAGAGGACATTGAATTTGTTTAAGTAGTTTAGTAGCCTAACGTTTATTAATTTTTTATTTATTTAAATAATATCCTGTTTACTTCATCGACGTCAGTTTCAAGAAGCACGAAAGAATTGACTTGCGTTAGAGCGTTATTATACTGACCAAAGTTATAAGTAGTCGTTTTTGTAGGCTGGATTTGTTGGGCTAGTTCTTTGCCTATATTAGCAAAATAATGGTTTATAAATTTGACTGATAGAAGAGCTTGACTTAATATTTAACAATTCAGAATTTTGATTAGTTTTTAGGGTTCCGTACCTAAAAGGTAAAAATCGGAACCCTATTACTAAGCCTACGCTGTCTGTCTGTCTGTCCGTCTGTCTGTCACCAGGCTGTATTTCATAAACCGTGAAAGCTAGAAAGCTGAAATTTTCACAAATTATGTATTTTGGTTGCCGCTATAACAACAAATACTAAAATTAAAAAATATTAAGGGTGGGTCCCATACAATAAACGTGCTTTTTTTCGTATTTCTGCTCAAAATTACTAACGGTAACAAGTAGACGCTTAAAATTTTCACGAAATATGTAGTTATATATTACCTTTCAAAATAAATAATTAAATAAAAAGTAAATAATAAAGGAGGGCTCCCATACAACAAACGTAATTTTTAAGCAATTTGTTACTCGATCTTAATAAACAAGAAGAAATTTAAAAAATATTTAAGTATATATACAACAAACCTGATTTTCTTCTATAGATGATGGTACGGAACCCTTCTTGCGCGAGTCCGACTCGCACTTGCCCAATTTTTTTATTTGTGTAGGTAATAGTTTTTATATTTTCCATAGCAATTTATTATGTGAAACTGATTTAGAGAGCAAATTTCGTACATATTGTTTTTTCAATTTTTTTATCAAATTATTGCAGTGATTTCTGTATCATTTGGTCATTATTACAAGGTTTATGTATGTTGAAGTTTATTTCGATTCTGTATGCAGCTCAAAATACCATTAGTGATCCTTGGTTTTATGCTGCGTTTGTTACTACGGATCTTTACCCTGATCTTTAGTCAGCTAGAGTTTGTATCAATTGAGTGAACAGCGAGTCAGGGTCATTCCAGAACAGTAACTCACTCAATTTCCTTTCTTGAAGATGTTGTATGAAAAACAGCAATAGCGGCCGAGAATAGATGTGTGTCTATAACAAAATGTCGGATTTGTGATACAAGCTGTATAGTATACACATTTAATTAGCGTTGTATTTAACTGTTACTCAATTTATTTCTGATCTTTACAAATAAAATATAACTTTGTTCCACCAAAAATACTAATTGCACCACTTAAGATACCCACAAGATATTTCATAACAAGCACCTGTTTATTGACCTTTGCAAATCTCTAATAATAAAAATAAACCTTTCAATTACAGAATATCATATTTTTGTTTTACTTTTAACAACCAAATAATTTAATAAAGGAAGTTGACGGAGCCCTGCTTCGCAGGGCCACAAGAAAACCTAACATAACCTATTAAGTTTTCTGAGTGGATAAGTTTCCCGAGCGGACGAAATTTTTCATAACAAATGATATTTTTAGATAGATCGACATATTTGGTGTGCAAATAGTATTTTAGTGTGCAAGTCAGTATTTTAGTGAAATAATAAAGTTTTTTAGCGTAACACACTTCAGTGTGTTACTTAAGATCTTGGTGCACTGTCAAAAATATCCCCATTTAATAACTCACCACCGTTTCATTAATACTTACCATACAGAGGCATAGAGGATCCTTACTCCGCCAACAATACAACTAGCTTAATGAGGCACTATTGACTTGCAATCTGACGACCCGGTGGCGACTGCCATGCCGAAGGTCGCAGGTTCGATTGTCGCTCGAGTCAAATATTTGTGTGCGTGAACATTGATGTCTGTCTTGGTCTGGGTGTTTCTATGTATAATATGTATGTATTTAGAAAAAATAATGTATATAATATATGTACCTATGTTTATCCATTAGTACCCATAGTACAAGCATCTTATTAGTATGGGACTCGATGGAGTTGTGAGAATGTGGTAGAATATTATTATTATTATTATCTGTACAGGGAACTTACCTAGTTATGTACACTAACAACACTCCGCATACCATACCAGTTTCTTTTTTTTTAAAAGACAACTTCCGCACTAGGAATAAATCCTGCGTCGCGGGGGACTTTACAAAAATACAACCAACGGACAATGAACACCCAGACTCGAAACAACAATTTATGAATCACACAAAGTGTTGTCTCGTGTGGGAATCGAACCCACGACACTCGGCCCAGTGTCAAGCGGCGAGGCGGCCGCATAAACCACTACGCCAACCATGCAGTCTGTCGCAAAGCCGACACCCACAGTCGTACAAAAAGCAGCTGGGCCGGGTCGCCCGTACCCACCCCAGTATGGTCTAGTGCCCCAGAATTTGGGTTAGGTACCGATTCGAAATTCTAGGCTGGACACTAAAGAAATTTTAAAGTACTGTATTTAAAAGACTAAGCCCACGCTGAGAAAATATCTGCGTATTATATCAAATAGCCTGTGTAATTGTTATAAGTCAATTGTAATTGTAATGAAAAATTATGATCGCCAAAAACATCATGAAATTGATGCTTTTGATTCCATTGCTGAAGACCACCTAAGCTCGTGCTGGCGTGACCTAGTATTTATAGCCAATTAAGGGAGTACGGGATTTACTCGAGCGCGTCAGATATTCATAGCATCCATGTCCTACGTATTTTTAATGAAGTAGAAATGTTAATCTGAGCGTTTGCATAGTGGAGGTGGTCTTACGAAAGATTAAATAAATAAATATAAATAAGTAAGTTTATTTTCTCAAAAATTGTACAAACCACTTACAGCTGAACAAAAAAGCAATGGAATTTTGGGTTCACAATATAACATAGTGTTTTGTGTTCACGTAGTGTTTTTGCGACTCGGGTACCCAAAGAAAGATTGAACTTGTGTTATGGGTAAGAAAGATTATAAAATACAAATAAAGAAAATTAATCGAGTGTGTCAGATTTTCTAAGGGGATGTTAAGTGAACCTAAAAATAGGTTCTCGTTGAATAATATGACGATTTGGGTGTGACGTAAACTCGTGGTGACTATTAAAACGTCCAAAAAGAATTCGTCATTTTGAGATACTGAAGCGCGTCAGATTAAGATGTAACTTCTTCATCCTAACGTCCTAGACGTGCTTTCTCATAACCTGACGATTACCTGGAGAGATTAGTGGAACCGCATTTTTTTTAAAGTTTTGAACATATATCAATATCCGCTTCCCCCCACCGATGGAAAGGTATGTACATTATTAACATTTTTATCATTTTATCATCTTAGCTTTGTAACCCAATAGGTCTCAATGACGCTCGACTAAATCCAAATTTAACATCGTGGGCTCCCCTACTATAAAGCCTTTACCGCGCTTGTACACGCTAAAAAATTTTGCCGCGCCTATGCAAGAATCCAAAACTTATGCCTGTAGAAAAAACCATATACTATAAGTACTAGACAGTGAATAAACATACTTACATATTAATATAACATGGAAACACCCAGACCAAGACAAACATCCATGTAGGTACATTCAAGCAAATGTTTGACTTGAGCGAGAATCAAACCCGCGATCTTCGGCGTGGCAGTCGTTTACACTACCACTACGCCACCGAGATATAATCGCAGAGCAGAGAGTAATATACTGAAACTAGAGATATGAAATTTAGACAGTGGGTTTATGACGTAAAATCCTTTCTTAGTGGGTACTAATAAAGGATTTCAATATTTCCCTTGGGGTGAAATAAAGGTTGGAGGCTTAGGACAGGTGAAGTCACGGATGATTGCTATATTAATATTATAATTCCCCATGGGGACCCTCACTGACCGAACGAAACGCAACAGTGTAGGTACTGTAAAACGCCGATTTTCTGTGAGAGTGTACTAGTTCCTCGGTCGAGCCGGCCCTTTCAAGCTGAAATCAGCAAGGCTCTACTACCTGGAATGTTTGTACATTATTGATTGATTGCCCATATTACTCTTTGAGGTCAGAAATAAATGGCATTATAATGGAGGAGGTTAATTACTTTGTTATCATAACGACTTTATGGAGCCATCGTGTTTCGATGTGTAGATGAGTTTAATAGAACAAGGACAAGAGTTTCATTATCTTAGACGTCGGCGACAAAAGTAAACTTACATCCAAACTTTCCTGACATGAACATAATTATATGTAATGTACTTATACTTACTTAAGTCATCCAGTGCTTATGGCTAGTGTAACCCCTGCCAAAGTGTCTCAGAAAAAAAGGTATTTCGCTTTTATTTTAAAATAATTGAGACCTTTGTAATAATGGAGAATATTTCATACTGAACAGAACTTCACTCGCGGCTCCGCCTGCATACTAGTCGACCAAGCCAACTAGACGAATGTCAACGTGACAAAATTCAACATAATTCAATAATTATAATCCAGAATATCCTAGTACCGATTGCAGGCGCATTGTACGTTCACACGCCGCGTTCGCACGTTACGATAAATAATTTCTGGATTATAATTGTTGAATTATGTTGAATTTTGTCACGTTGACATTCGTCTAGTTGGCTTGGTCGACTAGTAAATCATATCACCAAGCCATCCTCAGGCACCACGCTATCTATGGGTAAAAGGCGTAGACATAGGCACCTTCGATTCCTGGTTTCTGAGTTTATCGCGTTCATATATAAATAAAACCGCCCAAGTGCGTGTCGGGCCACGCGCAATGTAGGGTTCCGTATTTGCCCATAATGACTTGCTGCAAAGGGTATTAATGTACAACAAAACCGACTGTTTATTTTGCTGAAAAAATAATTTTAATAACACTATTATAAGAACCTAAGTTTTGTTTAGAAAAATACTAGGTATGTATCCAGTTATGTATTATAAACATGTGGTTTCCAAGATCTACTACTACTATACATACGTAGTACCGTAGTTCATTACATACCAAAGTACGTATATCTTTATGATTAAGCCAGCTCGCCCAATGTAAACTCACAGAAATAGGTATTTATAAGTTAACCGACGATTACTCGTAAACTAGTGATATCTACATAGCCGTCATAGTTTTCCTTTTAAATTCGTTATATGTACTCCATTTGTGATTTTTTTCACCTCTTCCAAATTAATAGTTTAGGCGGCAGAGGTGGGGGGACACTTGAGTCTAACATTTTTTTTCCCTTCAAAGCTTGATATTTGACAAACCAATCACTTGATCGAAAAATGATTTGGGCAAACTAATAATATTTTTTAAAACCTATCCAATGATACCCCACATGATG
Organism: Euclidia mi; assembly: GCA_944739405.2. NCBI lineage: Eukaryota > Metazoa > Arthropoda > Insecta > Lepidoptera > Erebidae > Euclidia > Euclidia mi. The sequence continues at coordinate 56,384,263 of OX123199.2, forward strand.
GGGTAGTGAACCAAAAAATAGTTCAACCCCACTATATACGTAGGGGAGATACCCTTAAAAAATATTTTCCTAAATTGTATTCTACAGTTTTGTTGCAATATCTTATGTCTATATTCATGTCAAATATCAGCTTTCTAGCACCAGGCGTCTTTGAGCTAGGCTGCGGACGGACAGACAGACGGACGGACATGACGAAACTATAAGGATTAATTGTGGACTATGGAACCCTGAAAAAGAAAACGTAGGACTTCATTTTATAATATGTATAGACTAGCTAACTAAAATCCCAAATACAATTAGAATAATAAATCACGAGTATATTCAATTAAGTCTATTGCTATCTTGTTCTCTTTGATAGAAGTAGTCAGAGATGGAAACATAGTAAATTTGTTTCAGATAATTATCCACGTAGTTTTAGTCCAAAAATGGAGACAATGTAGAGCATTTTTACTTTTACTTCATTCCTCTGCATGGGCAGAATGAGAACTTCCAAAATCCCTGATGGGTGCTGTAGATTGAGAGGTTTGTCCATATTGTGCCAGCCCCTGTTTTCAAGGTCGTTGAAATGAGTGAATATTTGACCTTGGAGTAGTCTTGGCGGCTGCGAAGTCTCGTGTTAGATTACTAAGGGTGGTTTCAGATTAGCCTTTTATACGCGCGTATAAGCTCGTTTTTGGAAGCGCATGTAGGCGCGTATAGGCGCGCCTTTTGACACACGCATAACTCGTACGAGCATTGACGCGCTTCTAAGCTCGTACCGTCAGAATCCATGTTGACACTGACACGATGTCACTACCGTTTCGAGTGAACATGCCGAAATATGCCCGTTTACGCGAGTCCGGTTTATTGAAGCGCGCGTGTAAGCGCGTATGCTGAAACGACCGTATTCGCGCAGAAAATAACGCTAATCTGAAACCGCCCAAAGTCTTGTTTTGCGATAAGTAAAGACAAAACAAATGTATTTTTTGTTACTACCAACGAAAAAATTTAAAATAACTTAAAAAAAGGTTGCACCTTTGCTTCGATTTTCGTCTGAAACTTTGTTATTTTTGGACCTACAACAAATGCTGTTAGACCAAAGTTGTAGAAAAATTATTTTGGAACTTCTCATGCTTTGCATATTTTGTGCGCGGCTTATAGTTTGCCAGATAAACCACAAATCCCATTTATACCACTCGCAGACGCAGGACACGGCTTGCAACCCCGCAAAATTTTATTTAACTTCATAATAAACCCCTCTTGAGATATTTAAAAAATTAAATTGTGTCAACTGACTAATGCACGCTAAGCCCGAAAAAAATGCATTTCTATGGACCATGATTCTGACTGTTTATAAGAGTTTAATCAGTCCATCCTAAATTTTAAACAATTACCTAGTAGTACCATGACAGCTAACTGTTCTGTGCAGCTGACACTGCCAAAACACTTTGCCCGTCGACTTTAAATAGATGAATGATGAATTATAGAAGTATGTGAAGGTGACGAGTGAACAATGATTTGATCAGGGATACATTATAATATACCCATCCTCCTAGCGCTATCCCATACAGAGTGACTGCCGGTCTGACATCCACAACCCCAAGGGATAGCTATATTCCATGGTTTAAACTAGTGTCAGTTTATTTACGGGCACTGACTCCTTATAACGCCTGTCAAAGATCTTCATGACAGCCGGGACCGACGACCTAACATGCTCTCCGAAGCACAAGGCAATGAATACAGATTTACATAATAGAAGCGCATTTCTTAAGGTGTCGTCAGTTCGTCTCTCTTGCACTCATAGAGACAGCTGTCATAGCGCGACTGCCACGCCGCCAAGCGGCAATTTGGATCACAGGAAATTTGTCTACAGAGCGCCCATAAGAAATGCGCCTCTATATGCATCTATGCTCTATGTTCATCTATGCTCTATGCACAAGGCAAGTGATAATTTTAAATTTTATACGCTCATAACTCCGAAAAGTCATAGATCGCGCCGTGGATTCGAACTCGACACCCTCTGCATGGCAGTCTGTTGCAACGATCACTAGGCTAAGATGTAGCGGCCTCTTTATCAATTACTAGATGAGCCCACGGTTACACCCGCGTTATTTAAGGCTACTGATCATAGCGTATTGTTATAATAGCCTATAGCCTTCCTCGATAAATGGGCTATCTAACACTGAAATAATTTTTCAAATCCGACCAGTTGCTGAGGTTAGCGCGCTCGAACAAACAAACAAACAAACTTTTCAGCTTTATATACCTATTAGTATTAGAGTATTAGATAATATACTACGTATGAAAATATTCAATTTATCATTAGAAAATGCGAAAATAATAAATGTCTAATATATTACTAATTTATAAAGATGAAGAGTTTGTTTGTTTGCTTGAACGCGCTTATCTCAGGAACTACTGGTCCGATTTAAAACAAATATTTCAGTGTTAGATAGACCAGCTACCGAAAGAGGCTATAGGTTATAAAAATCACGCTATAAGCCACGGGAGTGGAGCAGTAGCGTTAAATAACGCGGGTGTAACCGCGGGCTTAATCCTAAAATAAACAAGCAACCGGCCCCAACATAATGTCTGACCATTTATAAAATATTTAAACGTGTAATAACCTCTATGGTAATTGTGTAATAAGGTAAAATAAGACCACTTAGTATTATGAATATTTATTTTATTATCAATAATCCTCTGTATAAATTGTATTATTTATCCTGCTACAAATGTTATAAAGGCCTCTATGTTGCATGACCGTTTTCTTTAAATGAAGTATGTATGGCTATATTTTCAAAGTTAGACACTGTATATTAAACAACATGTACAAGAGAAAATCATCCTCCTAGCATACAAAACTGCTGAATTGAAGTCAGAGGTCCATTATCTAACCTAAACTAGGATACGACAGAATACTAGGATTTCTTCAAAGCGACTGTCATAGATTCTGACCTCCGAAAATGTAACCCAGCTCTACATACATACATACATAAACTCACGCCTTTTTCCCGTCGGGGTAGGCAGAGACAACGGAACGCCACAACCTCACGCGCTTCCTCTACATTCATTACTCTATTCATACATGCTCGCCGGTTCCGGGTGCTTAGGACCTTCCCGTTTTTCAGAACGTCACCAATTTGGTCGACGAATGTCCTACGAGGTCGGCCGCGACCGGCTTGCCCATACACGTTAGCCTCATATATTTGGTGCGTCATTCTTTCTTCACTCATTCGCTCCACGTGCCCAAACCATTTCAGCATTCCTTTCTCAATCCTTGTCACGACATCTTCTTTCAGGCCACATCGCTCTCGTATTACTGCATTCGGAATTCTATCAATCAGTCTTACCCCACACATACTACGCAGTGACCGCATCTCAACTGCGTTAATTCTGCTTTCATGCTTTTTCTGCCACACCCAACACTCACTACCGTACATTAACGTGGGCACAAGCACTCCATTATGAACCGCCAGCCGCGCCTGTTTTGGCACATTCTGGCCGTTCATAAAGGCATGCAGCGCTCCATTTACACAGTTTCCCGCAGTCACTCTCCTTTCAATATCTCCTTCACATCTTCCATCTCTTGTAAACATGCTACCCAAATATACAAATTCTGTCACTTGTTCAATGTTTTCTTCTCCAATCGCAATATTACACTCAATCACATTTTCATCCTTCTCAAACACCATCACTTTCGTCTTTTTTGCATTCAATTTCATACCTTTCGATTGATTAGGTGAAAAGCGGCTGGTTGTAAAGACTCTTGGTCTCCTGAAACGGAGACCAAAAATAAAAGTTAGCAATATTATTTACGTCAGCCCTGGAATCCTAACTAGCCAATGGTTTCTTCTATGATGTCACGAGCTGTCATAAAGATCGTCCTACCACATTCGTTTACATAAATGAAATCAAATAGAAATCGTATGACTCCGGCATTGTGACAACATCGTCAATATCTGTGCAGAGCTTATTATCTCGCCTGTGACTCTACGTATACTAGATTAAGAATAAATCAGTCGATGAACAGTAGCTGGTATTGCAGTTTTTCTGAGAAAATATAACCACTATTCGAAATGACCGACTAATGGAAAAGCAATTGAATAGTCAGTTTCTGCCAGATGTTTACCGTTTAAATAAAACTATCATGACTACGTGCGATCTGGCAAAGAAACTAGCGGATGAATCGACATATTAGCGTTTAAGCCAGATAGTAACATTCCCATATGAAGTATTAAAAGTATAAAGATCCGTCCCAGAAAATGGCGATCTGGAGAAACGTCGGAGCCAAAAATATCCACCATTTAAAATAACCGCCTAATAGTTTACATAAATTTCGTGAGCCAGTTATCGTTGAAATGGCTCTGATATGACCACGTGCGGTCTGTCAATGTACTAAGCAAAGCTCTACGAGAGCATTAAGAAAAAAATCACGGGAGCCCCTGAAGAACCATTAAACGAAATGAGACGGCATCAGCCGACGAACTGCAGCCGAGTTTGAAGATCCGGCACTCCCAGATAAATTTTACCAGAACTCCCAGTAGGCGTTTAATAGAAGTTTAACCATCACTATGTGCGCTCTGGTAAGAACATCCGCAAATAGAAAGTAAAAAACGCTTCACCGAAGTGGACTCTCTATTTCGACCAAGGTACGGCTGCCTTTACGAACAGACTTGAGGGATCAGATCAGTCGCTGAACTGAAACCGAGTATGCTGATTATTCCAGACAAGAAATAGCCACTCTTCGACATGACCGCCTAGAGGGATAGCCAATATGTGAAAGCAGGTTATCGTTTGAAATAGCTCTAATATGGCTACCTGCGGTCTGCCATAGCAATAAGTGGATATTTATTAATCCTATAATCATGTAAGGTAGACCATAACATTCCCGTATAACATTACAAGTATAGAGATTCTTATTAGATAATGGCGATCTGCCAATCGCTGGGGCCAAACTTAGCCACTATTCACACTATTACCACTTAATAGAATTGTCAATATCAGCGAGCAGAGAAAACGTTTGAAAAAGCTCTGATATCGCAACATTACCATTTGTAACTTTGTAAGTGTAAAGATGCGTACGAGAAAATGATGATTTCGACAGTAGTTGGGCCAAAATTAGCCACTATTGGAAATGACCGCCTTATGAAACAGCCTACACAATCAGCCTCACTAAAACAAACACCGTTACACAGTGCAACGACCAGTGGAAACGTGATAGAGAATCATAAACATGAAACAAAATGACTCGAGAGACAGAATCAGCCGACGAACAGTAGCCGAGTTTGGACATTACTCCAGACAATAAATAGCTACTATACGAATTGACCTCCTAAAGGAATAGCAAACTTTTGCGAGCTGGTTATGGTATAAAACAGCTCAGACACGACAAGTCACGATCAGGGTGCTGGCTTTTATGATTTCCAATTCCATAAAGTAAATGCGGAATCTGTAATAACACGCAGACGCTGCAGGACTGGCGTATATAGACTTGAGATTTAGGTTTAGACTTGAAAGTATGGAACTAACGCCCAGACGTTACAGGACAGGCGTATATATCCTTGAGATTTAGGATAAGACTTGAGAGTATGTAACTAACGCCCAGACGTTACAAGACAGGCGTATATAGACTTGAGAGCTAGGATTAGACTTGAGAGTATGTAACTAACGCCCAGACGTTACAGGACAGGCGTATATAGACTTGAGAGCTAGGATTAGACTTGAGGGTATGTAACTAGCGCCCAGACGTTACAGGTCAGGCGTATATAGACTTGAGAGCTAGGATTAGACTTGAGAGTATGTAACAAACGCCTTACAAGACAGGCGTATATAGACTTGAGATTGAGGATTAGACATGAGAGTATGTAACTAACGCCCAGACGTTACAAGACAGGCGTATATAGACTTGAGATTTAGGATTAGACATGAGAGTATGTAACTAACGCCCAGACGTTACAAGACAGGCGTATATAGACTTGAGAATTAGGATTAGACTTAAGAGTATGTAACTAACGCCTAGACGTTACAAGACAGGGGTATATAGACTTGAGATTTACGATTACACTTGAGAGTATGTAACTAACGCCCAGAAGTTACAAGACAAGCGTATATAGACTTGAGAGCTAGGATGAGACTTGAGAGTATGTAACTAACGCCCAGACGTTACATACCAGGCGTTCAAAGACTTGAGAGCTAGGACTGAAGCCTAGTTTGAACCATGACACTCGGTAAGAACCTTTGCAAATAGAGAGTAATAAATGCTTCACCCACTTGCAGTATACGGCCTAGTTACACTGCGGAACAAATGACGCAATAAATACGCATATGATGGCTCGAGAGACAGAATCAGCCGACGAATAGTTGCCAAGTTTGGACATTAGTCCAGAAAAGGAATAGCCACTATTCGAATTGACTTCCTCAGGGAATATCAAACATTTGCGAGCTGGTTATAAAACAGCTCTGACACGATGAATTACGGTCAAGCTGTTAACTTTAGCAATCCATAGAGCGAATGCGGCGGTTATAATTAACGCCCAGACGTTGCAAGACAGGCGTATAAAGACTTGAGACTTGAAACCCCAGCACTCCCAGACAAGAAATTTTACCATCACTTTGTGCGCTCTGGTAAGGACCTCTGCAAATGGAGAGTAGAGAAATGTCTCACCCACTTGCAACAACAGTGCCAGGTACGGCTGCTTTTACGTACAGACATGAGGAATCGAATCAGTCCATGAACTAAAACCGAGTTTGGACATTTTAATTAGTCCAGGCTGAAATAAACACTCTTCTTAATAACTGCCAAGTGGAATAGCCAATACGTGCGAGCAGAGAAAACGTTTGAAAAAGCTGAGATGGCTACCTGCAGTCTGACATAGAAATGAGAGGATCTTAACACATAGATTTAAAATCATTGACGGCAGGTAGTAACATTATCATTTGTAACTTTGTTAGTGTAAAAATGCCTACGAGAAAATGATGATTTCGACATTAGTTGGGCCAAAAAATTGCCACCATTGGAAATGACCGCCTTATGAAACAGTCTACACAACCAGCCCCATTAAAACATGTCTGTGTTCCGATGTAAACATCAAACAAAAAACTCGAGAGACAGAATCAGCCGCCGAATAGGAGCCCAGTTTGGACATTATTCCAAAACAATAGCCGCTATTCAAATTGACCTCCTAAAGGAATAGCAAACATTTGCGAACTAACTATAGTAGAAATCAGCTCTGACCCGACAAGTCACGATCAAGCTGCTGGTTATGTGATCTCCATAAAGTGAATGCACAATCTGCAATAACACCCAGACGTTACAGGACAGGCGTATATAGACTTGAGAACTAGGATTAGACTTGAGAGTATGTAATTAACGCCCGGACGTTGCAGAACAGGCGTACAAAGACTTGAGAGCTAGGATTAGCCGACGATCTGCAGCCGAGTTTGACGGCCCAGACAAGACTGTTTACAATCACTATGTGCGCTCTGGTAAATAACTCCGCAAATAGAGTGTATAGGAATGCCTCACCTACTTCCATAAACAGACCCAGGCTCAAATAGACTTAAGGGTCAATCCATGTAATGAAACCGAATTTGGACATTAGTCCAGATAGAAATAGCCACTCTTTGAGATGACCGGCTAGTGGAATAGCCTGATATGGCTACCTGCGGTCTGGTAAAGAAATAAGCGGATTTTTAATAATGCTTATATAATCATGTGAGATAGATGGTAACATGCCCGTATAACATTAAAAGTATAGAGATCCGTTTAAGAAAATGGCGATCTCCCAATCGCTGGGGCCAAAATAGCCACTATTCGAAATGACCACTTTATTTAATAGCCAATATCTGCCAGCAGAGAAAACGTTTTAAAAAGTTCTGGTATGACTCGAGCGGGCTGACATAGAAATGACCGGAGCTTAACCCATAGATTTTAAATCATTGAAGGTAGGTAGTAACATTACCATTTTTAACTTTGTTAGTGTAAAAATGACTACGAAAATATGATGATTTCGACATAATTTGGTTCAAAAAAATAGCCACCACTGGAAATGACCGCCTTTTGAAACAGTCTACACAACCAGCCTCACTAAAACATGTCTGTGTTCCTATGTAAATATCAAAAAAAAAAACTCGAGAGACAGAATCAGCTGACAAATAGGAGCCCAGTCTGAACATTAGTCCTAAACAATAAATAGCCGCTATTCGAATTGTCCTCCTAAAGGAATAGCAAACATTTGCGAACTGATTATAGTAGAACTCAGCTCAGACACGACAATAAGTCCGATCGAGCTGTTGGTTATGTGATCTCCATAAAGTGAATGCACAATCTGCAATAACAACCAGACGTTACAGGATAGGCGTATATAGACTTGAGAACTAGGATTACACTTGAGAGTATGTAATTAACGCCCAGCCGTTGCAGAAGAGGCGTACTAAGACTTGAGAGCTAGGATAAGCCGCCAATCTATAGCCGAGTTTGAACCCCCAGAACTCCTGGACAAGAAAATTTACCATCACTATGTGTGGTAAGTAACTCCACAAATAGAGAGTAGAGAAACGCCTTACCCACTTGTAACAGCAGAGCCAGGTACGGCTGCTTTTACGTACAGACTTCAGGGATCGGATCAGTCGATGAACTGAAACCAAGTTTGGACATTAGTCCAGGCAGAAATAACCACTCTTCGAAATAACCGCATCGTGGAATAGTCAATATGTGCGAGCAGAGAAAACGTTTGAAAAAGCTCTGACTACCTGCGGTCAGACATAGAAATGAGCGGATCTTAACACATAGATTTAAAATAAATGAAGGTAGATAATAACAAATTACCATTTGTAACTTTGTAAGTGTAAAAATGCCTACGAGAAAATGATGATTTCGACATAAGTTGGGCCAAAAAAATAGCCACCATTGGAAATGACGGCCTTATGGAACAGCCTACACAATCAGCCACACTAAAACATGTCTGTGTTAATAAGTAAACATCAAACGAAAAACTCGAGAGACAGAATCAGCCGACGAATAGGAGCCCAGTTTGAACATTAGTCCTAAACAATAAATAGCCGCTATTCGAATTGTCCTCCTAAAGGAATAGCAAACATTTGCGAACTGATTATAGTAGAACTCAGCTCTGACACGACAATAAGTCCGATCGAGCTGTTGGTTATGTGATCTCCATAAAGTGAATGCACAATCTGCAATAATACCCAGACGTTACAGGACAGGCGTATATAGACTTGAGAACTAGGATTACACTTGAGAGTATGTAATTAGCGCCCACACGTTGCAGAAGAGGCGTACAAAGACTTGAGAGCTAGGATTAGCCGACAATCTGCAGCCGAGTTTGACGGCCCAGACAAGAATGTTTACAATCACTATGTGCGCTCTGGTAAATAACTCCGCAAATAGAGAGTATAGAAATGCCTCACCTACTTCCATAAACAGACCCAGGCTCAAATAGACTTAAGGGTCAATCCATGTAATGAAACCGAATTTGGACATTAGTCCAGATAGAAATAGCCACCCTTTAAGATGACCGCCTAGTGAAATAGCCAATATGTGTGAGCAGGTAATCATTTAAAATAGCTCTGACACAACAATCAAGCTGCTGGCTTTTGTGATCTCCATAGAGTGATTGCGGCGTTTGCAATTAACGCCCACACGTTACAGGACTGGCGTATATAGACTTGAGAGCTAGGATAAGCCGCCGATCCACAGCCGAGTTTGAACTCCCGGCACTCCCAGACAAGAAATTTTACCATCACTATGTGCGCTCTGGTAAGAACCTCCGCAAATGGAGAGTAAAGAAATGCCTCACCCACTTGCAACAACAGAGTCAGGTACGGCTGCTTTTAAGAACAGACTTCAGGGATCGGATCAGTCGATGAACTGAAACAGAGTTTGGACATTAGTCCAGCTAGAAATAACCACTCTTCGAAATAACCGCCTAGAGGAATAGCCAATATCTGCGAGCAGGTTATCTTTTGAAATAGCTCTGATGATTCTAGATCGCAGGTAGCCATCTACCTGCGATCTAGCAAAGAAATAAGCGGATCGTTAGTAATATTTTTATAATCATGTAAGGTAGATCATAATATTCCCGTATAACTTTAAAAGTATTGAGATTCTTATAAGAAAATGGCGATCTGCCAATCCCTGGGGCCAAAAATAGCCACTATTCGAAATTACCACTTTCTGGAATAGCCAATATCTGCGAGCAGAGAAAACGTTTTAAAAAGTTCTGATATGGCTCGAGCGGGCTGACATAGAAATGACCGTAGCTTTACACGTAGATTTAAAATCATTGAAGGTACATCGCAACATTACCATTTGTAACTTTGTAAGTGTAAAAATGCCCACGAGAAATGATGATTTCGACATAAAATTGGGCCAAAAAATAGCCACCACTGGAAATGACCGCCTTATGAAATAGTCTACACAACCAACCGCACTAAAACATGTCTGTGTTCCTATGTAAACATCAAACAAAAAACTCGAGAGACAGAGTCAGCCGACGAATAGGAGCCCAGTTTGGACATTAGTCCTAAACAATAAATAGCCGTTTTTCGAATAGACCTCCTAAAGGAATAGCAAACATTTGCGAAATGATTATAGTAGAAATCAGCTCTGACACGACAAGTCACGATCAAGCTGCTTGTTTTGTGATCTCCACAAAGTGAATACACAATCTGCAATAACACCCAGACGTTACAGGACAGGCGTATGTAGACTTGAGAAATAGGATTAGACTTGAGAGTATGTAATTAACGCCCAGACGTTGCAGAAGAGGCGTAAAAAGACTTGAGAGCTAGGATTAGGCGACGATCTGCAGCCGAGTTTGACGGCCCAGACAAGAAAGTTTACAACCACTATGTGCGCTCTGGTAAATAACTCCGCAAATAGAGAGTATAGAAATGCCTCACCTACTTCCATAAACAGACCCAGGCTCAAATAGACTTTAGGGTCAATCCATGTAATGAAACCGAATTTGGACATTAGTCCAGATAGAAATAGCCACCCTTTAAGATGACCGCCTAGTGAAATAGCCAATATGTGTGAACAGGTAATCATTTAAAATAGCTCTGACACAACAATCAAGCTGCTGGCTTTTGTGATCTCCATAGAGTGATTGCGGCGTTTGCAATTAACGCCCACACGTTACAGGACTGGCGTATATAGACTTGAGAGCTAGGATAAGCCACCGATCCACAGCCGAGTTTGAACTCCCGGCACTCCCAGACAAGAAATTTTACCATCACTATGTGCGCTCTGGTAAGAACCTCCGCAAATGGAGAGTAGAGAAATGCCTCACCCACTTGCAACAACAGAGTCAGGTACGGCTGCTTTTAAGAACAGACTTCAGGGATCGGATCAGTCGATGAACCGAAACCGAGTTTGGACATTAGTCCAGGCAGAAATAACCACTCTTCGAAATAACCGCTAAGTAGAATAGCCAATATGTACGAACAGGTTATCATTTGAAATAGCTCTGATATGGCTACCTGCGGTCTGGCAAAGAAAGAAGCGGATTTTTAATAATGCTTTTATAATCATGTGAGGTAGATCGTAACATGCCCGTATAACATAAAAAGTATAGAGATCCGTTCAAGAAAATGGCGATCTCGCAATCGCTGGGGCCCAAAATAGCCACTATTTGAAATGACCACTTTATTTAATAGCCAATATCTGCGAGCAGAGAAAACGTTTGAAAAAGCTCTGATATGGCTATCTGAAGCCAGACATAGAAATGAGCGGATCTTAACATATAGATTTAAAATAAATGAAGGTAGATAATAACATTACCATTTGTAACTTTGTAAGTGTAAAAATGCCTACGAGAAAATGATGATTTCGATATAATTTAGGCCAAAAAATAGCCACCATTGGAAATGACCGCCTTATGAAACAGTCTACACAATCAGCCGCACTAAAACATGTCTGTGTTCCTATGTAAACATCGAACAAAAAACTCAAGAGACAGAATCCGCCGACGAATAGGAGCCCAGTTTGGACATTACTCCAAAACAATAGCCGCTATTCGAATTGACCTCCTAAAGGAATAGCAAACATTTGCCAACTGATTATAGTAGAAACCAGCTCTGACACGACAAGTCACGATCAAGCTGCTTGTTTTGTGATCTCCCTAAAGTGAATGCACAATCTGCAATAACAGCCAGACGTTACAGGACAGGCGTATATAGACTTGAGAAGTAGTATTAGACTTGAGAGTATGTAATTAAAGCCCAGACGTTGCAGAAGAGGCGTACAAAGACTTTAGAGCTAGGATTAGCCGACAATCTGCAGCCGATTTTGAACACTAGGCAGACAAGAAGATTTACCATCACTATGTGCGCTCTGGTAAGAACCGCATCAAATAGAGAATAAAAAATGTTTCACCCACTTGCAACACCAGAGCCAAATATGGCTACTTTTACGAACAGACTTTAGGGATCGGATCAGTTGATGAACTGAAACCAAGTTTGGACATTAGTCCAGCCAGAAATAACCACTCTTCGAAATAACTCCCTAGTGGAATAGCCAATATCTGTTAGCGGAGAAAACGTTTGAAAAAGCTCTGATATGGCTAACTGCAGCCAGACATAGAAATGAGCAGATCTAAACACATTTAAAATAAATGAAGGTAGATAATAACATTACCATTTGTAACTTTGTAAGTGTAAAAATGCCTACGAGAAAATGATGATTTCGACATTAGTTGGGCCAAAAAAATAGCCACCCTTGGAAATGACCGCCTTATGAAATAGTCTAGAACTAGGATTACACTTGAGAGTATGTAATTAACGCCCAGACGTTGCAGAACAGGCGTACAAAGACTTGAGAGCTAGGATTAGCCGACGATCTGCAGCCGAGTTTGACGGCCCAGACAAGAATGTTTACAACCACTATGTGCGCTCTGGTAAATAACTCCGCAAAAAGACAGTATAGAAATGCCTCACCTACTTCCATAAACAGACCCAGGCTCAAATAGACTTAAGGGTCAATCCATGTAATGAAACCGAATTTGGACATTAGTCCAGATAGAAATAGCCACTCTTTAAGATGACCGCCTAGTGAAATAGCCAATATGTGTGAGCAGGTAATCATTTAAATCAGCTCTGACACAACAATCAAGCTGCTGGCTTTTGTGATCTCCATAGAGTGATTGCGGCGTTTGCAATTAACGCCCAGACGTTACAGGACTGGCGTATATAGACTTGAGAGCTAGGATTAGCCGCCGATCTGCAGCCGAGTTTGAACCCCCGACACTCCCAGACAAGAAATTTTATCATCACTATGTGTGCTCTGGAGATGGAGAGTAGAGAAATGCCTCACCCACTTGCAACAACAGAGTCAGGTATGGCAGCTTTTACGAACAGACTTGAGGGATCGGATCAGTCGATGAACTGAAACGGAGTTTGGATATTAGTCCAGGCAGAAATAACCACTCTTCAAAATAACCGCCAAGTAGAATAGCCAATATGTACGAACAGGTTATCATTTGAAATAGCTCTGATATGGCTACATGCTGTCTGGCAAAGAAATAAGCGAATTTTTAATAACGCTTTTATAATCATGTGAGGTAGATCGTAACATGTCTGTATAACATTAAAAGTATAGAGATCCGTTTAAGAAAATGGCGATCTCCCAATCGCTGGGGCCCAAAATAGCCACTATTTGAAATGACCACTTTATTTAATAGCCAATATCTGCGAGCAGAGAAAACGTTTGAAAAAGCTCTGATATGGCTATCTGAAGCCAGACATAGAAATGAGCGGATCTTAACATATAGATTTAAAATAAATGAAGGTAGATAATAACATTACCATTTGTAACTTTGTAAGTGTAAAAATGCCTACGAGAAAATGATGATTTCGACATAATTTGGGCCAAAAAATAGCCACCATTGGAAATGACCGCCTTATGAAATAGTCTACACAGCCAGCCACATTAAAATATGTCTGTGTTCCTATGTAAGCATTAAACAAAAAACTCGAGAGACAGAATCAGCCGCCGAATAGGAGCCCAGTTTGGACATTATTCCAAAACAATAGCCGCTATTCGAATTGATCTCCTAAAGGAATAGCAAACATTTGCGAACTAACTATAGTAGAAATCAGCTCTGACGCAAGAAGTCACGATCAAGCTGCTGGTTATGTGATCTCCATAAAGTGAATACACAACCTGCAATAACATCCAGACGTTACAGGACAGGCGTATATAGACTTGAGAACTAGGATTACACTTGAGAGTATGTAATTAACGACCACACGTTGCAGAAGAGGCGTACAAAGACTTGAGAGCTAGGATAAGCCGACGATCTGCAGCCGAGTTTGACGGCCCAGACAAAAATGTTTACAATCACTATGTGCGCTCTGGTAAATAACTCCGCAAAAAGACAGTATAGAAATGCCTCACCTACTTCCATAAACAGACCGAGGCTCAAATAGACTTAAGGGTCAATCCATGTAATGAAACCGAATTTGGACATAAGTGCAGATAGAAATAGCCACTCTTTAAGATGACCTCCTAGTGAAATAGCCAATAAGTGTGAGCAGGTAATCATTTAAAATAGCTTTGACACAACAATCAAGCTGCTGGCTTTTGTGATCTCCATAGAGTGATTGCGGCGTGTGCAATTAACGCCCAGACGTAACAGGACTGGCGTATATAGACTTGAGAGCTAGGATTAGCCGCCGATCTGCAGCCGAGTTTTAACCCCCGGCACTCCCAGACAAGAAATTTTACCATTACTATGTGCGCTCTGGTAAGAACCGCCGCAAATAGAGAAAACAAAATGTTTCACCCACTTCCAACAACAGAGCCAAATACGGCTACTTTTACGTACAGACTTGAGGGATCGGATCAGTCGATGAACTGAAACTGAGTTTGAATATTGGTCCACGCAAATATAACCACTCTTCGAAATTACCGCCTCGTGTAATAGCCAATATGAGCGAGACATAGAAATGAGGGGATCTTAACACATAGATTTAAAGTCATTGAAGGTACATCGCAACATTACCATTTGTAACTTTGTTAGTGTAAAAATGCCTACGAGAAAATGATGATTTTGACATAATTTGGGCCAAAAAATTGCCACCACTGGAAATGACCGCCTTATGAAATAGTCTACACAACCAGCCTCACTAAAACATGTCTGTGTTCCTATGTAAACATCAAACGAAAAACTCGAGAGACAGAATCAGCCGACGAATAGGAGCCCAGTTTGAACATTAGTCCTAAACAATAAATAGCCGCTATTCGAATTGACCTCCTTAAGGAATAGCAAACATTTGCGAACTGATTATAGTAGAACTCAACTCAGACATCACAATTAGTCACGATCAAGCTGCTGGTTCTGTGATCTCCATAAAGTGAAAACACAATCTGCAATAACATCCAGACGTTACAGGACAGGCGTATGTAGACTTGGGAAGTAGGATTAGACTTGAGAGTATGTAATTAACGCCCAGACGTTGCAGAAGAGGCGTACAAAGACTTGAGAGCTAGGACTAGCCGACGATCTGCAGCCGATTTTGAACCCCCGGCACTCCCAGACAAAAAAAAATTACCATCACTATGTGTGGTAAGTAACTCCACAAATAGAGAGTAGAGAAATGCCTTACCCACTTGTAACAGCAGAACCAGGTACGGCTGCTTTTACGTACAGACTTCAGGGATCGGATCAGTCGATGAACTGAAACCAAGTTTGGACATTAGTCCAGGCAGAAATAACCACTCTTCGAAATAACCGCATCGTGGAATAGCCAATATGTGCGAGCAGAGAAAACGTTTGAAAAAGCTCTGATATGACTACCTGCGGTCAGACATAGAAATGAGCGGATCCTAACACATAGATTTAAAATAAATGAAGGAAGATAATAACATTACCATTTGTAACTTTGTAAGTGTAAAAATGCCTACGAGAAAATGATGATTTCGACATAAGTTGGGCCAAAGAAATAGCCACCATTGGAAATGACGGCCTTATGAAACAGCCTACACAATCAGCCACACTAAAACATGTCTGTGTTCCTATGTAAACATCAAACAAAAAACTCGAGAGACAGAATCAGCCGCCGAATAGGAGCCCAGTTTGGTCATTATTTCAAAACAATAGCCGCTATTCGAATTGACCTCCTAAAGGAATTGCAATCATTTGCGATCTAACTATAGTAGAAATCAGCTCTGACACAATAAGTCACGATCAAGCTGCTTGTTTTGTGATCTCCATAAAGTGAGTACACAATCTGCAATAACATCCAGACGTTACAGGACAGGCGTATATAGACTTGAGTACTAGTATTACACTTGAGAGTATGTAATTAACGCGCAGACGTTGCAGAAGAGGCGTACAAAGACTTGAGAACTAGGCTTACACTTGAGAGTATGTAATTAACGCCCAGACGTTGCAGAACAGGCGTACAAAGACTTGAGAGCTAGGATTAGCCGACGATCTGCAGCCGAGTTTGACGGCCCAGACAAGAATGTTTACTACCACTATGTGCGCTCTGGTAAATAACTCCGCAAAAAGACAGTATAGAAATGCCTCACCTACTTCCATAAACAGACCCAGGCTCAAATAGACTTAAGGGTCAATCCATGTAATGAAACCGAATTTGGACATTAGTCCAGATAGAAATAGCCACACTTTAAGATGACCGCCTCGTGAAATAGCCAATATGTGTGAGCAGGTAATCATTTAAAATAGCTCTGACACAACAATCAAGCTGCTGGCTTTTGTGTTCTCCATAGAGTGATTGCGGCGTTTGCAATTAACGCCCAGACGTTACAGGACTGGCGTATATAGACTCGAGAGCTAGGATACGCCGCCGATCTTCAGCCGAGTTTGAACCCCCGGCACTCCCAGACAAGAAATTTTACCATCACTATGTGCGCTCTGGTAAGAACCTCCGCAAATGGAGAGTAGAGAAATGCCTCACCCACTTGCAACAACAGAGTTAGGTACGGCTGCTTTTTCGAACAGACTTGAGGGATCGGATCAGTCGATAAACTGAGACCGAGTTTGGACATTAGTCCAGGCAGAAATAACCACTCTTCGAAATAACCGCCAAGTAGAATAGCCAATATGTACGAGCAGGCTATCATTTGAAATAGCTCTGATATGGCTACCTGCGGTCTGGCAAAGAAAGAAGCGGAATTTTAATAATGCTTTTATAATCATGTGAGGTAGATCGTAACATGCCCGTATAAAATAAAAAGTATAGAGATCCGTTCAAGAAAATAGCGATCTCCCAATCGCTGGGGCCCAAAATAGCCACTATTCGAAATGACCGCTTTATTTAATGGCCAATATCTGCGAGCAGAGAAAACGTTTGAAAAAGCTCTGATATGGCTACCTGCAGCCAGACATAGAAATGAGCGGATTTTAACATATAGATTTAAAATAAATGAAGGTAGATAATAACATTACCATTTGTAACTTTGTAAGTGTAAAAATGCCTACGAGAAAATGATGATTTCGATATAATTTGGGCCAGAAAAATAGCCACCACTGGAAATGATCGCCTTATGAAACAGTCTACACAACCAGCCGCATTAAACATGTCTGTGTTCCTATGTAAATATCAAAAAAATACTCGAGAGACAGAATCAGCTGACGAATAGGAGCCCAGTCTGAACATTAGTCCTAAACAATAAATAGCCGCTATTCGAATTGTCCTCCTAAAGGAATAGCAAACATTTGCAAACTTATTATAGTAGAAATCAGCTCTGACACTACAAGTCACGATCAAGCTGCTGGTTTTGTGATCTCCATAAAGTGAATGCGCAATCTGCAATAACACCCAGACGTTACAGGACAGGCGTATATAGACTTGAGAACTAGGATTACACTTGAGAGTATTTAATTAACGCCCAGCCGTTGCAGAAGAGGCGTTCAAAGACTTGAGAGCTAGGATAAGGCGCCGATCTATAGCCGAGTTTGAACCCCCAGAACTCCTGGACAAGAAAATTTACCATCACTATGTGTGGTAAGTAACTCCACAAATAGAGAGTAGAGAAATGCCTTACCCACTTGTAACAGCAGAGCCAGGTACGGCTGCTTTTACGTATAGACTTCAGGGATCGGATCAGTCGATGAACTGAAACCAAGTTTGGACATTAGTCCAGGCAGAAATAACCACTCTTCGAAATAACCGCATCGTGGAATAGCCAATATGTGCGAGCAGAGAAAACGTTTGAAAAAGCTCTGATATGACTACCTGCGGTCAGACATAGAAAAGAGCGGATCTAAACACATTTAAAATAAATGAAGGTAGATAATAACATTACCATTTGTAACTTTGTAAGTGTAAAAATGCCTACGAGAAAATGATGATTTCGACATAAGTTGGGCCAAAAAAATAGCCACCATTGGAAATGACGGCCTTATGAAACAGCCTACACAATCAGCCACACTAAAACATGTCTGTGTTCCTATGTAAACATCAAACGAAAAACTCGAGAGACAGAATCAGCCGAC
Organism: Euclidia mi; assembly: GCA_944739405.2. Classification (NCBI taxonomy): domain Eukaryota; kingdom Metazoa; phylum Arthropoda; class Insecta; order Lepidoptera; family Erebidae; genus Euclidia; species Euclidia mi. The sequence goes on from OX123199.2 coordinate 56,402,727, forward strand.
GAATAGGAGCCCAGTTTGAACATTAGTCCTAAAGAATAAATAGCCGCTATTCGAATTGACCTCCTAAAGGAATAGCAAACATTTGCGAACTGATTATAGTAGAACTCAGCTCTGACACGACAATAAGTCCGATCGAGCTGTTGGTTATGTGATCTCCATAAAGTGAATGCACAATCTGCAATAACACCCAGACGTTGCAGGACAGGCGTATATTGACTTGAGAACTAGGATTAGACTTGAGAGTATGTAATTAACGCCCAGAAGTTGCAGAAGAGGCGTATAAAGACTTGAGAGCTAGGATTAGCCGACAATCTGCAGCCGATTTTGAACACTCGGCAGACAAGAAGATTTACCATCACTATGTGCGCTCTGGTAAGAACTGCCGCAAATAGAGAATAAAAAATCTTTCACCGACTTGCAACAACTGAGCCAAATATGGCTACTTTTATGAACAGACTTCAGGGATCGTTTCAGTCGATGAACTGAAACCGAGTTTGGACATTAGTCCAGGCAGAAATAACCACTCTTCGATTGTTGGGGCCAAAAAAGTGAGGCCATTCAAAATGACCGTCTAACGGCTTAGTTAAATATTCGTGATCAGGTTATCGTTCGAAAATGCTCTGACCGGCGGTCTGTCAAGTTACTTAGCGGAGTTCTACAAGATCATTAAAAAAAGTGCAAGGTCCCTAAAAAAATATTCACGGAAATGAGGCAAGAGACAGCGTCAGCCGATGAACACTAGCCGAGCTTGGACATTCGTCCAGTATACGACTAGAGAGTAGGAAGTGCTTCACCCACTTGCATTATACGACGCAGTTACACGGTCGAGCAAATGACGCAATAAACAAGCATATAATGACTAGAGAGGTAGAATCAGCCGACGAATAGCAACCGAGTTTGGACATTAGTCCAGATAAGAAATTGCCACTATTCGAAATGACAGCCTCATGCAATAGCTTAAATCCGTGAGCAGGTTACAGTTTGAAAATACTCTGATATGCCTATGTGCGGTCTGTCATGGCACTTAGCGAGAAGAAAATTACCAATGATCGTTTATAGATCTAAATAACGATGAAACAAATTGCTAGAGATATAGGATTAGTCGTCGAACGATTGCCGAGAGGACTTGAGTCCAGATAAAAAAATGATAATATTAATAATGACCACATTATCGAATAGTCAAAATCTGCGAACAAGTTATCGTCTAAAATCTCTGAAATGCCTGAGAGTTGTTTGTTATGGATCTTTGCCGATCTCTTCGACTCAATAAACAGATCCCACTGTAATCTATTGTACACAGTATCAAAGTGTTGGCACATTGGCGAGAAAATGCGGTCCAGCATAGTCACAGACGATTTCGTCGTTTTACCGCAACTGTGCGACTACATATTTACCTTCACATTTTGAACGATTCGATGGTTCGATCTTATCGAGGTTATGATATCGTAAAAGTTCAACTACAAACTTTCATATCACTACTACTTAAAATTTCGATTCAAGTACACGTGCAATCCGTAACCTCATCTCAACGTTATGGTGGTGATACACCTGAGCATTCGCTTGTAACAGAACAGCGAGCGATCGCCATTTTTTGTTTTGTCGAACTGACCAACGAACAGAGCCGAACATTGCTACGAACATTTTCACAATCTTTCCAGCGAACACTTTAATCAGTAAAAATACCAAGCAAATTCAGCAATCAATCCGCTGGAATGCTCGCCAGAACGTTCGTAGGAATGTTTGGCAAACACTGGTTTGATTTTTGGTTTTTATCATTCACAAGAAAGCTAAAACAGGTGAATGGTCGAATGTATTAGCACCAGACGGAGCAGACATATCGTTTATTATACTTTAATTATGAGATAGTGAATTACTCATGCATTTCAAGTAGAGTGGTAAGACAACAAAGAGAGCCTATTAAAGTCAAGTTTTATGGTAAAAAATTATGATTACGTGACGTGACGAATCCACCGTTCGCTGGCAATTATCTTCGTCAGTGCAGCTGGTCGCCCGCAAGTTGCCGGTCAGATCATTCAATTCCCCGCGGAATTATGAACCGAAGTAGCCATACTTCGAAAAACCATTGTGGCAGCATATAGACAGATGCTGAGTTAGCGTCAGTTTTCCGGGTCCTTTCCAATCCAAACTCCTTCGAAACTTGACAATTAGCGCAGAACCCAAATGTTGCCACATCCTAAACAAGCGCCCCATTCTTGTAAAACCACTGCCACCTGTGAACAAAAAATAATAATGTAACTCCGCTGTGAGCTTGTCATGTTTTGCATGGATAAATGAAATCGTCGACCTGTTTAGCTATGGATCAATATTTATATGATAAGGCATGTTGTGTTTAGATAAATTTATCCTTTTTATAATAAATGAATTAAAGAACTGGATCTCTCGAGGTCAAATGACTCATCCAATAAAACTATTGTTAATTTAAGTTTATAAAATACTTAGCAAATAATTGAGTCACACCTCTTTGTATAAGAAATAGCTACAATGAGGTTCCACCAATGCTGAAGACAGTCTTAACAGGTAACTCCATAGTTTTCAAAATTCTATAAATTTTTTGATCGAAAAGAAATAAAATATTTTAATTGATACTGTTACGCCATCTATCGGTGAATGGGGGAAGAGATTGAATGTATACTAATGAATACTAGAAGAGATTGAATGTATCGGTGGTTTAAAGGTTATTCAGCTACTCTGTACTAGAGGTGTGAATAGTGAGTTTTATTAGTGTTGAAAAATTAAGTGTGTGTATCTAGTGTTATTGTGTTAGTGAATAAAGTGCAGTTTTTCTGGCTTAGTGTATATAATTTATCACCGAACCCCAGCTCGTAACAAATTGGTGTCAGAAGAAAGGGATAAATTATGCCGGTTATGCCGAAGGAAGAAACTGAAGGAGTTCGTACTAGAAACCAGCGCCAGCAAGACCTGGACCAGAGACGCTTTGGAGACGTTCCTTCTCCATCGTCTGGTAGACCAGGCGACTCCGCGGCTGCAGTGGAGCCTGCAAGCGCACACTCCGTGGCGGTGCCCGACATCGCGGCTCTAATGGCATTCATGCAGGAGCAGGCCCGCCGTCAAGAGGAGCACGCGCGCCGCATGAAGGAACAGCTACAGCGCGTCAAGGAGGAGCAGGCTCGCCGTCAAGACTAGCACGCGCGCCGCATGGAGGAACAGCTACAGCGCGACAAGGAGGAGCAGGCTCGCCGTCAAGAGGAGCAGGCTCGCCGTCAAGAGGAGCACGCGCGCCGCCTGGAAGAACAGCTCCAGCGCGACAAGGAGGAGCACGCGCGCCGCCTAGAAGAGCAGGTGGTGCTTATGAAGGACCTCAGCGCCGCTGTAGGGAAGGCCTTGAAGGCGGTCAAGGAGGAACTTCAGCAGCACGAGGCCCGTATCAGCGACGTAGAGATGCTCGTACACGACAAGCTTGAGACTCGCGTCGCCTTTATAGAGAAGCGTGTACACGATCACCACGAGACCTGTGTTGCTGAAGTGGAGAAGAAGTTGCGTGAGCTCGAAGTGACACCAGCGGCTGTAGCGCCCTCACCTCGTGGATTTAAGGTTCCACCATTTGATGGTTCGTCATCATGGTCGGCATACAAGATCCAGTTCGAGGCTGTGATTAGATCAAATGGGTGGAATAAAGAACAGGCCTTAACCGCTCTAACCTTGGGCCTTCGCGACCGGGCCTTGACAGTGTTGGAGGCACTCGAACAAGACGTCACCTACGAGAAGCTTCTGTAGGCGCTGGAGGCGAGGTACGGAGACGCGCACCTTGAACATGTGTATCGTGCTCAGCTGAAGGACAGGACGCAACACACCGGAGAAACTCTGCAGCAGTGGGCTCTAGAGGTTGAAAAGCTGGTCAGGAAGGCATACCAGTCGTCTCCTGCGCTTATTGACGGGAACCTCGTACAGGCGTTTACGGATGGGATCCGGAGCCTGGAGGTTAGAGCATCAGTGAAGCTTGGGCACTTCAAGGACCACAAGGATGCCTTAGCCTACGCTCTGGAGGTGGAAGCAGTGCGACGCGACGATCGAGGTCGCCGCATCAGAGAAGTTGTGTCGTCACCTCGGTGCTACAACTGCGGAGAAAGAGGCCATATCCGCTTGAGCTGCCCAAAGCGTAGGCAGTCTGGTGACACCCTGTCTCCACCAAAGGGGTCGCCTGATGTGCCTGCCAGGCAGCGAGAGCAGGGAAACGAGTAGAAGCCAGGACTGCCGGGCGGGTGCTGGCTGGTAATGGAAGAGCCCCAAGTGTCTCGATCTCGCAATCATGCGACGGGAACAGCCTGATCGTCGAAGGCGAAATTAACAGAACACCAGGCAAGCTGACATTGGACACGGGTGCTTCTCGGACAGTCGTCGGTTTCCATCTGGCAAGACAGGTTCTTCGGGGCTGCTTCAGGAACAATGAATGTGTGAATCTGAGAACAGCTACCGGTCAGCACATAACAGTCTGAGGTGAAATGGAGGTGGATCTGAAGCTAAGCAACAAAGTTTACCGTCACAAAGTCATCGTGGCCGATATAGTGGACGACTGCATCCTGGGCCTAGACTTCATGCGGAAGTATCGCTGCGAGATCGATGTTAACCAGGGAGTGTTGAAATGTGGCTCGGAAGAAGTCTTCTTGGAAGGCGCAACTTCAGGAAAAGTGTACTGCCTGAAGAATGTTACGCTTCAACCGCGGTCGGAAACGGTTGTACCGGTTTGTTTACCCGGGAGTTCTGGTCGAGGGAACCGCTGCGTACTTATCGAAGGCCTAGAGGAAGATGCCTCATGGAAGATTGCACGAACCTAGGTAAGGGGTACCAAAGTTTCATCAGTACGCGCACTGAATGCAAGTGACAAGGAAGTGTCGCTCAAGAAAGGGACAGAATTGGGCACCTATGAAGGAGCGGTTTGGATGCGTAGATGTCAAGAGCAACCTACCAGCGCCAAGGCTCAGGGTGCACGATTCGACGTGTCTTCACTTTTGGAGGACTGCCAAAGTACCCTGTCAGAAGAAGAGAAGACCAAGGCTAAGAAGATGTTAAACCGGTTCGCCGATATTTTCTCGACTAGTGATGCTGACATAGGCAAGACAGCACTAGTTCAGCACAAAATAAACACGGGAAGTGAAGCACCGATTCGCCAGAGGCCAAGACGTGTGCCAGTGGCACGGGAACGTGAAGTGGAAGCTATGATCGACGGTATGGTGAAGGAAGGCGTAATCGAGCCTTCGTCCAGCCCGTGGTGCTCTCCGGTTGTGCTAGTTAAGAAGAAAGATGGCAGCATGCGCTTCTGTGTAGACTACCGCCGATTAAACGACATCACGAAGAAGGACAGCAACCCGCTGCCAAGGATCGATGACACACTGGATACGCTGACGGGGATGAAGTGGTTTTCTACCTTAGACTTAAAAAGTGGCTACTGGCAGGTTGAAGTAAATCCTCGAGACAAGGAGAAGACGGCATTCTCCACAGGAACAGGATTATGGCAATTTAACGTCATGCCCTTTGGATTGTGCAACGCTCTGGCTACTTTTGAGAGACTGATGGAGCGAGTGCTTATGGGACTGATTGGAGACGCCTGTCTGGTCTACTTGGATGACATCATCATCGTGGGGCGCACCTTCCAGGATCACCTTCGAAACTTGGAGCAAGTGCTGAAAAAGATACGAGGAGCTAATTTGAAGCTGAGTCCGAAGAAATGCGCGTTATTCAGACGGCAAGTGAACTTTCTAGGACATGTGGTCTCGGAGAACGGTATTCAAACTGGGTGAAGGAATGGCCAGTTCCAGAGAACAAAACGCAGGTCAGAGCATTCCTCGGATTATGCTCCTACTACCGACGGTTTGTGAAGAACTTTGCTGACATTGCTCGACCTCTTCATAAGCTCACCGAAGACAGAGTACAGTTCTGTTGGAATGAGAGCTGTGACGTTGCATTTCAGAAGCTCAAGGAACATCTGTGCACTGCACCTATCCTAGGCTACCCTGACAATGAGCATGAATTCATAGTTGACACAGATGCCAGTAACACCGGAATTGGCGGCGTGTTCTCACAGAAGAAGGGTGATCAAGAAGTTGTTATAGCATACTTCAACAAGGCCTTATCCAAACCCGAAAGAAACTACTGCGTCACCAGGCGGGAACTCTTGGCTGTAGTAAAGACATTGCAGCATTTCAACAAATATTTGTTGGGACGTAAATTCTACCTGCGAACCGACCACGCTGCGCTGAAATGGCTACTTCAATTTAAGGACCCAGATGGACAAGTAGCTAGATGGATTGAACTACTGCAAGAGTTTGATTTTGTAATACAACATCGCAGCGGCAAGTCCCGTAGTAATGCCCTATCGCGTAGGCCGTGTCCCGACCAGTGCAAGCACTGCAAGCACTGCACCCGACAGGAAGCAAAGCAGGCAGCAATAGTGAGGATGTTGAAGACAGATCTGAGCGACGAATGGAAAGAGGCTTTGCAGAGTGCTCAGCAAGACGACAAGGACGTATAGCCGATTCTCGAATGGAAGAAATCAGACGCTCCTAGGCCCAAATGGAGTGAAATCGCAGCAATGAGCCCTATCACCAAAAGTTATTGGGCACAGTGGGAAAGCTTGGTTGTCCAGGATGGAGTTCTGTGCCGCAAATGGGAAAACGCTCGCGGTAACCAGTGCCATTTGCAAATAGTAGTGCCCAAAACTAAGATGCCGGAAGTCTTGCAGCTCTATCACAATGGTGCTTCAGGAGTGGGAGTTAAGAAGACGCTTACTAAGATCCGGAAGCGGTTTTATTGGCTCCACTGTCGGGATGACGTCGAGGATTGGTGTCGCAAATGCACAAGTTGTGCGGCTGTGAAGGGGCCACACACGCGTAGCAGAGGTGCATTGAAGGTGTACAATGTAGGAGTTCAATGGGAGCGCATAGCATTAGATGTCGCTGGACCATTTCCGGAGAGCCAGGACGGAAACAAATACTTCTTGGTTGTGATGGATTACTTCACGAAGTGGCCTGAAGTGTTTGCAATCCCAAATCAGGAAGCTACCACAGTGGCCGATAAGCTGGTGCATGAAGTCTTTTGTCGGTTCGGGATGCCCTTGGAAATCCACAGCGATCAAGGCCGGAACTTCGAATCTGAGGTGTTCAAGGAGACTTGTCGCGTGATGGGTGCACATAAAACCAGGACCACGGCTTATCATCCGCTATCGGATGGCATGGTTGAACGGTTTAACCAATCACTGGAAAGGTACCTGGCGAAGGTCGTGGAGAGCAAACAAAGAGATTGGGACAAGCACATCCAACCATTTCTCCTGTCATATCGCAGTGCGGTCCACGAAACTACAGGAGTAACACCAGCTTTTGCCAATTTCGGTAGAGAACTACGTTTACCTGCAGACTTAATCACCGGTATTCCACCAGAATCTCCACGCAATATAACGGATTACGCGACCGAGCTACGCAACAAGATGAACGACGTATACGAGCACATCAAGGAGTCAGGACAACAGATGTCTGAAAACATTAAGACTCGCTACGATCGAAAGGCGAACAACAAAGGCTTCGATGAGGGATCATTGGTGTGGCTTCATAACCCAGTACAAAGCAAAGGAAAATCGCCTAAGTTACAAGCCAGATGGGACGGGCCATATCGCATAATTACCAGGGTGAACGACGTCACCTATCGAATCCAGAAGGGGTCGCGAGGTGCACCGAAGATAGTTCATGTGGACCGGTTGGCTCGTTACCATGGGTCCAACGATGTTCGAGACGAACACGTTTAAGCGGGGGGCAGTGTTACGCCATCTATCGGTGAATGGGGATTACTAGAAATACTAGAAGAGATTGAATGTATCGGTGGTTTAAAGGTAATTAAGCTACTCTGTAGTAGATGGCGTTGCTGTATCGAGTATCAACTGTTCGCGATTATTTCGACAGTTTTGTGGAAGCATCTAGAATGCGCTAGTGATGTTATCCAGCCAGTATAAATAGAGCGCGAGCGAGCGGACCAGTGACAGTTACAGTTGAATATCGAAGCGATAAACAAGAAGCGAAGGAAGTAAGTCGGAAGTGTTTAGTAGTGTTTCTAGTGGTGTGAATAGTGAGTTTTATTAGTGTTGAAAAATGAAGTGCGTGTATCTAGTGTTATTGTGTTAGTGAATAAAGTGCAGTTTTTCTAGCATAGTGTATATAATTTATCACCGAACCCCAGCTCGTAACAATACCATGGCCCAATGTCAAATCTGTTTATATTTTCTTAAATTCTGTAACAAATCGCTCAAAATAATTTTGTACGACCGTTTAGCCTTTTGGCAAGGAACAGCATGGTTTTCTATGCAAGCGATCTTGTGTCGATGTGACCAAAGGTATGAAAAAGATATACAGGTATGTACACCTACATACCTGTATATCTTTTTCATACCTTTTTCATAAATTAAACACCACCCACCGGTGGGGTTTAATTTACACAGACAACTACAAACTGAAAAAGATACTTGACTACAAAAAACCGAGAGAATTGGTAAAATGATCCGATCCGATTCCGGCTTTTAGAGGAAAGGCGTAGGATGTTTTTGCTGTCCTCCGACGACATGCCAAAGTTTCGACGCTGAGGCGTTTGCGTATACAGATATCTAAGTCTCTAACTAGCGATCTTCGCCGTTACAACACCAAATTTGTTCAAGAGGTGATCAAATGGAACAAAGGCTCTAAATTAACCCTTCACGCGTCATGTGAACAAATGGGTGTTCAGAAATTTCTGTGGTAAGGGGTGTCTGCTGAACAACCGGATGATCATAAAAAAGTAGTTCTATTGGTCGCGGATTCTTTTCGTTTTGCTTAAAGCTACTACCGATGATAGTAATTATTAAAATAGTTCATATTCTACGCATCATCGTTTTAGGAGGGTGAGGGAAACGAAACGCGGCAAAAAAATATATTATTATCTGTGTCTCAGTTGTGAAAGCGTCCGCCTTTGTTGTGTTTTGTTCCAAGATCTTTATAATACAAGTTGTCTTGTGGAAGAAACCGCTGAATACTTTTCAAAGATACTTACATAGATTTACTCAGAAATAAATAAATGTTACTTGTGACGTGGCATTATTCGTGACAAAGACAAGAAATACAGTGACGAAAGGAAAAAAGTTTTGAGAAGGGCTATTTCTACTATTTCAAATGGTAAATAATTCACTACAGTATCAGTTACAGCAACATGGCTGCCTACCACACCGGACTTTTTGTTTCGCGTTCGGATTATAATTTTTTTCGTGAAGTTAGATTCGTTTGTTACAAATAAATAACGTATTGCGTGAAATCTTAAAGGTATATGTGATAATGTTTTTAGGTTTATGAAGCAAATATCTAACGAAATTCATTAATACGTGATGAAATGTTTGTGTCAACGAGTGAAAAATACAAACCTCTAAGTTTGTTTCTTCTTTTGGCGGAAACTTGAGTATTATGTTATAAGTCATTTAATAAAATTATGAGAGCAAGTTTTATAACGAACACAATGATATGTGTCACAAGTCAGTTTATGTGATATAATAAGGTGACATCATTTATTTTTTTCCTGTAACCTATGAAAATTTGCAGTCACGTGATCTTTCGACACTTATAGCACGTTGCCTTTAGACATATACAACATTATGGGGTTTGATCAAAACCTGGGCAGGACCACCGAGTACAGAGGCAGATTAAAGTGAAGAAAGGCTTCTTCAAAACATGGCAAGTGTTCAAATCTCCTGAAAACCGCGACGCATACAGGGCTGAACAAACGCCTCCGACATGGCCTAACGATCCTTATTCTGAGGCAAGAACCGGGACCGACAGCTTTACCTGCCTTCTGAAGCTCGGTAGCGCTCAGATGTAAATACCACACTTGGTCACCCACCCAGGTGGCGACCTGAGCAAGCGTTGCTTAATTTTGCCGACCTGTTACGAACGCCAAGCCAAGCTCTTATACAAATTGGCACGTTCCAGGGTCAAAGCGGTACATGAAGATTGGACATCTTCATGTGCCGCTGGGTCAGAGACCCTGAAAGCAACGTGTTAAGCGCGTCCCGCGCGGTGAAGGAAGGACGGCGCTCGTACGAGCTGCTGAATAAGCAGCACACAGAGGTGTAGCCACCGGTCCTCCCTCTAAATGATCATCTCTAAATGAGGGACAAGTGCCACTAGTGACGCCTGAAGAAGCCCACAGGGCTTTTTGCCCCATGAAGAATTGGAAAGCTGTCGGCACCGATGGAGTCCGCATTGAGGCCTGGATGGCAATATGCCAGAAGGGTGTGGGTGTTCTTTCATATCTTTTAAACCGCGTACTCCTCACCGGCTACATCCCGAACCAAAAGAGACTGAGTATTATTACTCCAGTCTTCAAAGGCAAGTGATCGTTGCAGGAGTGCGGCAGTTATCGCAGAATACAGTTGATCTTTAACCGTGTATTTAAATCCCGGATCAGGCCACTACCACAGTCTCGGAGTGTCAATTTGGATGTCACCCTGGTCATGGCACCATGGGCCATGTTTACGCCGGAGCGGTACAGGTCGAAAAACACGCCTCTGCATTTATGTACATTTCCTAGACATAGGCTTTCGACTGTGTCACACAGTGATGATCTAGTGGGCTCTAAGGTCTAAAGGGGTACCAGAAGCATATATTCACAGCATCTGAGACATGTACTTTAATTCTGATTCCATAGTTCGGACTGCTGTTGGCGATACAAATCATTCTCCATCACCGTCGGTGTCCAACTACACTGAATAGATACGGACTGAGGACGGAACCCTCAGTCCGTATCTATTCAGTGTAGTTCATGACGTATTGTCGGACAGTATCAGAGACTCTCATGAGCAACCCCGTGGCTGCCTTTGTATGCTGACGATATTGCTCTGGCGGATGTGGACAGGGGACGCTTGATATGAATGCGTGGAAAGGTTCGCTTGTAAACGGTGGTCTGAAAATAAATGTGGCAGTCACCGAGTACTTGGCTTGCAACACAACAGATCGCGAGTCAATTCGCGTATTCATATTCTGAGACATTATCGAGCTAAGCGACCGGGGTCATTTGTGACTCTAAAATGCCGGTTAAGTTTAAGGAACCATAAATCCATCATTCGACCTGTCCTGCTATATGGCAGTGCGACGTGGTTCGTCCTATAGCGATAGAAGCAAAGTCTGCATATTACTGAAATTAATATGCTGCTGAGATGTGTGGAGTCACGCGGGAGGTCCGCATTAGGAACTCCCGCACCTTTGGCAGCCTTTATGTAAGTGACATTGCAAATAACCTGCAAGTATCGCTTACGTTGGTACGGCCGAAAACAAATGCCATGCCATACCAGTTCCGCCGGGCCCCGGTAAACGGGGTAGGCCCAAGAAATGCTGACTCGTGAGATAATATGCGTGCTAATAGACTAACAACTAAGGATGCCCAAGACCGGGCAATATGGAGACGTCGTAGCAGGATAGTGGACCCTGGGCTCCAAGGTCGAAGGTCGGGGAACGCGACTGGGACAACGCTAGGATGATGATTATGATCTCAACGCATGCCCGAAATGAGGGGTCTCGACAGACAGACTAAGAATAAGTTACTTATTGCCTAAGTTGATAGGGCACCGCACCTAAATAGGAAAAAAAATGTATTCTTATACTAATGGGATCACTTTGTTTCCGTCTGTCTATCCGTCTATAGACAGACGAAAACAAAGTGATCCCATTAGTATAAGAATACATATTTTTTTCTATTTAGGTACGGTGCCCTATCAACTTAGGCAATAAGTAACTTATTTAGAGTAATTGTATTCACAATATGCAATCAAGAGTTATAATTAATGCTCATTACTGATCGGTAGATAATTTCTGCATTTCAAAACAAATTGAAATCCTAATCTTTTTCTACAAAAGCCTGATTTGTGCATTTTTTTAAGCATTTTGTTACATGTTAAATGTCTTTATTTAAATATTGTATAATATACAATTCAGTACATCGGAAAATACCACAGTTATTTGATATTTTATCTTAATAATCAGTGCCTTGCAAATCTTAATATATAAAATCCTTGCGTTACTGACTGACTGACAGACACGCTACAGCCGAAACTATTGGGCGCAGGAAGCTGAAATTTGGCATGTATGTTCCTTGGGCACCGTAGGGGTGCACTAAGGGGATCGGCCAAAACGGGTAAATTTAAAAAAAAATGCAGGCGTAGTTGCTTGCGTCCTCTAGTATTCAATAAAAAATGCACATAAACAGTTGTGTACCAGTGTTTCAGTAGTTTGCAGTGTGTTAGAAATATAGCAAACTGGCTTGCCAACCATATCGTATCAAAGTAAACGTCTCAGCTCTTGGTTTTAAGACGTCTCTGAGATCACCTCCGTGTGTTTGACACACGAGTGTAATAATTTGATCTAAGGCTTAAAATCCATAATTTAGGAATTTATTAGTTTACAATAGCATATATCTAATCATAAACATGAATACCATAATACTTTAAGTGTATTTTTTTCAAATATTTCATTTCCAACTATGTCGTCGTCTTGGTCTTCGATCAGAATGTATACTCAGAAGAAACTCTAACCTGTATTACTGTCATACCTCCGAGAATATAGTAGTGCGCGGCTTGTATTCGTACCCGATACTCTCTGCATGGCAGTCAGTTCGTATCTCCACTAGGCTATCGCTGCTTCAACAATAATCGCATTATGTAAAATAAATCTCCCTCGGACAGGAGTGGTGCAGCAATCAAACTTCTAGACAACATCAGAACCTATCGTAGGTATAGGGTGGACAGGGGTGCAGTCACGACCATTACCTAGCCGGCTATAACCTTAATCAGAGCTATAGCTCTTTTTACACCCTGTATATATACAGGGTGTAAAAAGACCTTTAACGAAAACTGAAATCCCATGTTGTACCAATCACTACGAACATTTTTTTACTTCAGCACCATACCTGGGAAATTACTGGTTCAGGAGATATTGAGGCTCAAATTTATTATGGAACTTTTCTAATTAGGTAAAAAACCGATGCATTTACCCCGCCAATATGTTCTTTAGATGCCCTATGACCCCATGGATAAGTAGGTATTTCGAGCATTGCACGTGCGCGCTTTTAATTGCGGTTTGTGCCTACGTGATATTTCAATCTAGACCATTGTTTGATGTCCATGACAAATATCGGGTGGTAGCAACTTGAATCCACGATAACAAGTACTGCAATGTTTTGGGAAGTGGAACATTCTAATAATTAGCATGGACTATAAACAAACGTTTTTGTAATTTCTGTGTATTCATATACCGTCACTATCCGTAATAAGTAATCTTTTCTGAACATGGTCGCGCGAGTTGCCTACATTATAAACGTCTTACGCCACTCACACGACTCTGCTCCCACCCAACAAAAAGGGCATCATTCAAATATGGTTGTTAAGTATTGCTCTTTAGATATTATTTACATTTGCAACATTTAGCACACTCGAGCTGTCGGCTAATTTATGTATGTTTCGTACAAATAAAGAAATAAGGGGAAGCGTATTTTAGATATTTAATTATATTGATATATCACATTAGGAAATACACTTTCAAGTCGCTTTTCTTTCGCTGATGTTGATGGCTCCGATCATCGACGCACACCTTTTATATAGGGCAGATAAGGTTTCAAGTACGTTCAAGTCGTTTCTCAAATACTCCTAAATCATTCCCAGATGAAAGCCAAAGTTCTGGATACGCCTGTAGTGCCATCTGTTAAGCCAGGACCAAACCAACGCGTTCAGCTTGCGTCCGCGGTGGCGATTATTGCGCGTGCAAAAGTTGTGCACACTGTCGCGTTCGTTCAGGCGCTCACCAGCCTGTAGTCGCGTCGCTAAAATGCTGTCTGATACAGATAGTGAAATTGAAGAAGTTTTACTTCTGTCTGCTATTGTTGAAGAGGAAGAGGAACAAGAAGTGAACTTGAGGTGGGTATGATATACTGTGCCAGTGAAGTAAATACCTACCATCAGTAGTATATATCATACAACAATGGGTATTTGTGGACCTCATTTATAATTTCTTCCGTTTCCACCATACTTAAAATCTACAAAAACACAGTTTCCTCAACAAGTAATAGCTGCGTGCAGCGTCCTAACGTAACAAGCGCGATCTGATCGCCACCGCCGTGTGCAGACGCTGCACCGGACGCCGCGTCCAATCAGAGGACGCGTAGATGTGAACACGTCGCTAACAACATCTGATCGCCACCGCGCACGCCACCGCGGACGCAAGCTGAACGCGTTGGTTTGGTCCTGGCTTTAGAGAAAAAATATTTCCCTATTTGCTGCTAGGTAGCGCTAATTTTAATCCATCGAGTAATCTCTTCCACTCGCCGATATATGGCGTCATTCACAACAGTTACTTTCCTTAGTCTCGGATGCTTCCTTTAGACGTCGGCGTCGATAGATGTCGGCATTCGTAACACTTCCTCCCGCCAAGACGTGTTCGACCAGACATCACATCGTTAAACTCATAATAACGAGCCAATGAGTGTCCGTGTGGTGACGGATTAAGAATACTGAATGTCACCACCCCATATCATCCCATGGGTGTCGTAAGAGCCGACAAAGGGAGCATACTATGCAGAGAACAGCGCTGTAAGAGAAGGAAAACTTGATAGAAACCCTATACCAACCCGTTTGGCCAGCGTGATATAGTAGGCCAATTCTTCCTTTCAAAGGAGAGGCTTAGTCCAACAGTGGACTGTTAAAGGCTGATGATGAACGAGCCAATCGGTCCGCATGCATTATCTTCGATGCACCTCGCTGCCTTCTGGTATCCTGGTAATTATGCGATATGCCTCGTCCCATTTTTCTTGAAATTTAGGCGATTTACCTTTGGTTCGTCGTGGGTCAAGTAGCCACACCAATGACCCCTCATTGAAGACTTTGTATTTGCAATGTCAAATGACATTGCAAATACTTCAGGCCACTTGGTGAAGTAATGCATCACAATCAAGAAGGATTTTTTGCCATCCTGGCTCTCAGGAAACGGGCCAGAGACATCGAATCCCATGGAGCTCCTATCCTTCAATGCACCTCTGCTGCAAGTGAGTGACCCCTTTACAGCCGCACAACTTGTGCATTTGTGACACCAATCCTCAATCCTCAAGTCAATTTGAGAATCGGCTGTACATCCTTGTTATCTTGCTGAGCACTCTGCCAAGCTTCTATCCATTCCTCGCTTAGATCCATCTTCAACCTCCTCACTAGCGCTGCCTGCTTTGCTTCTTGTAGGGCAAAGTGCTTGCACTGGTTGGGACACGCCCTACGCGATAGAACATCTGTATTACCATTGGACTTGGCGATTCGATGCTGTATTACAAAATCAGTCTCTTGCAGCAGTTCAATCCATCTGGCAACTTGTCCTTCTAGGTGCTTAAATTAAAGTAGCTATTTCAGCGCAGCGTGGTCGGTTCGCAGGTGAAATTAATGCCTCAATAAATATTTGTTAAAATGTTGCAATGTCTTTACTACAACCATAAGTACCCTCCGGGTGACGCCGTTGTTTCTTTTGGGTTTGGATAAGGCCTTGCTGAAGTAAACTGTAGTAGGTTCTTGATTATCTTTCCTTTGTGACAGCACGCTGCCAATTCCAGTATTACTGGTATCTGTCTCGACCATAAATTTATGCTCATCGTCAGGGTAGCCTAGTATAGGTGTAGTGCACAGATGTTGAATGCAACGTCACAGCTCTAATTCCAGCAGAACTAGACTCTATCTTCGGTGAGCTTATGAACAGGTCGAACAATGTCAGCAAAGTTCTTCATAAGCCGTCGATAGTAAGAGCATAGTCCGAAAAATGCTCTGATCTGCGTTTTGTTCTGTGGTACTGGCCATTCATTCACATCAATGACCTTATCCGGGTTGGTTTCAATACCTTTCTCTGAGACCACATATCCTAGAAAGTTCACTTCCCATCTGAATGACGCGCATTTCTCAAATCAAATCAAATCAAATCATATTTATTTGCATAAAACAGGTATGTACATAATAATATATCAGTTGTTACAAAATCAGTAAGTCCGCTGTATTATTACCTCTTAGAGGTGTGCAAATTTTAGTTTGACATACATAGATGTGTTTTACAGTGCTTTAGTATTGTGATATCCAGCATGCTAATATTAAAGTGAATTGAGTAAAATTAATAAATGACGCATTAAAATAAAGTAAAACAGTAAAAATATATCAGTGACTAAATTAAAATAAACAGTAAAATAAAAATTAAATTTGATGTCACCAAGCTCATGTCAAATAACAATTTAATATTGTCAAATGTCAAAAATAAAAATGTAATATGTCAAATAATTAATATTGTCAAATAATCAAAGAATAATAAACGTCAAATAAATTATGAATAAATATATAATTTAAAGATGAATGTCAATAGGTTATGAAAAATTTAAAGTTTAATTATATTAAATTATGTTATGTGACAGGAAATCTGCGACACTATAATAACATTTCTCATTGAGTAGCTTTCTTAATCTAAATTTAAATATAGCCATATTTGTTTCCTTTAGACGTTTTGGTAATTTATTATAAACTTTATGACGGCCATAGAAAAAACACTGTTATGCATTAACTTAGTGTTTGTCTTACGCATACATTGTCGGCTTTTGTCTCTTTGTAGACGCTTTGAATTATCAGAAGCCAGCTCAAAGAAACTCATATTACGCCTGACAAATACTGCTATTTCATAAATGTATATGGACGGAAGGGTATGTACATAATAATATATCAGTTGTTACATACCTGTTTTATGCAAATAAATATGATTTGATTTGATTTGATTTGATTTGAGAAATGCGCGTCATTCAGATGGGAAGTGAGTCGATGAGTTTGCGTACATTCCCACGTATAGCACTATATGGTATACGAGGGAATGTACTCAAACTCATCGAGACATACTTAAAAGACCGAGTACAATACACAAACATTACAAGAATAAGCCATATAACAATAAGAGAGTATGTATATCAATCTGAGCCACGTAAAACATTATACGGTGTACCTCAAGGTAGTGTACTGGGTCCACTGTTATTTATTATATACATAAGTGATCAAAATACTGGCGAAAAGTGGGCGTTTAATATGCCTCTGCCTACCCCTTCGGGGAAACAGGCGTGAGTCTATGTATGTATGTATGTATGTAAACTATGTATGTATGTATGTATGATTTACTAAACTATGTATGTATGTATGATTTACCTAATGCAACTAAAAACCCAATATCTCTGTTTGCCGACGATAGCACAGTCACCATCAAAAAGTCACTGATATATTTTTACTGTTTTACTTTATTTTAATGCGTCATTTATTAATTTTATTCAATTCACTTTAATATTAGCATGCTGGATATCACAATACTAAAGCACTGTAAAACACATCTATGTATGTCAAACTAAAATTTGCACACCTCTAAGAGGTAATAATACAGCGGACTTACTGATTTTGTAACAACTGATATATTATTATGTACATACCTGTTTTATGCAAATAAATATGATTTGATTTGATTTGAGAAATGCGCGTCATTCAGATGGGAAGTGAGTCGATGAGTTTGAGTACATTCCCACGTATAGCACTATATGGTATACGTGGGAATGTACTCAAACTCATCGAGACATACTTAAAAGACCCAGTACAATACACAAACATTACAAGAATAAGCCATATAACAATAAGAGAGTATGTATATCAATCTGAGCCACGTAAAACATTATACGGTGTACCTCAAGGTAGTGTACTGGGTCCACTGTTATTTATTATATACATAAGTGATCAAAACACTGGCGAAAAGTGGGCGTTTAATATGCCTCTGCCTACCCCTTCGGGGAAACAGGCGTGAGTCTATGTATGTATGTATGTATGTAAATGATTTACCTAATGCAACTAAAAACCCAATATCTCTGTTTGCCGACGATAGCACAGTCACCATCAAATATAAAGAAAAAAACATGTACGAATCAGATATTAATAATGTATTGGACTCTGTTGTTACTTGGCTTAATGTTAACAATTTAAAAATTTACACCAACAAAACAGTGATAATGCACTTCAGTCAACGTATACCAACAACTAAACTACTAAACATACATAATAATGGCAAACCAATTAATGAAGTTGATACCACAAAATTTTTGGGTTTGACTATAGATAAAAAACTGAAATGGAATATAGAACAATTATGCAAAAAAGTTAGTAAAGCTGTGTATGCTTTGCATGAACTGGCTCAGATTGTTAATATTGATGCTCTTCTGACTGCTTATCATGGTCTAGCAGCCTCAATCCTGAGATATGGAATAATTTTTTGGGGTAATTCCACAAACAAATATATTGCTTTCAAGGCTCAGAAACGTTGTATAAGGGCAATGTTTCGCCTCAAAATGACTGAAAGTTGCGCACCCTTTTTTAAAAAATCTTGACCCTTCCGTCCATATACATTTATGAAATAGCAGTTTTTGTCAGGCGTAATATGAGTTTCTTTGAGCTGGCTTCTGATAATTCAAAGCGTCTACAAAGAGACAAAAGCCGACTATGTATGCGTAAGACAAACCCTAAGTTAATGCATAACAGTGTTTTTTCTATGGCCGTCATAAAGTTTATAATAAATTACCAAAACGTCTAAAGGAAACAAATATAGGCTATATTTAAATTTAGATTAAGAAAGCTACTCAATGAGAAATGTTATTATAGTGTCGCAGATTTCCTGTCACATAACATAATTTAATATAATTAAACTTTAAATTTTTCATAACCTATTGACATTCATCTTTAAATTATATATTTATTCATAATTTATTTGACGTTTATTATTCTTTGATTATTTGACAATATTAATTATTTGACATATTACATTTTTATTTTTGACATTTGACAATATTAAATTGTTATTTGACATGAGCTTGGTGACATCAAATTTAATTTTATTTTACTGTTTATTTTAATTTAGTCACTGATATATTTTTACTGTTTTACTTTATTTTAATGCGTCATTTATTAATTTTATTCAATTCACTTTAATATTAGCATGCTGGATATCACAATACTAAAGCACTGTAAAACACATCTATGTATGTCAAACTAAAATTTGCACACCTCTAAGAGGTAATAATACAGCGAACTTACTGATTTTGTAACAACTGATATATTATTATGTACATACCTGTTTTATGCAAATAAATATGATTTGATTTGATTTGATTTGAGAAATGCGCGTCATTCAGATGGGAAGTGAACTTTCTAGGATATGTGGTCTCAGAGAAAGGTATTGAAACCAACCCGGATAAGGTCATTGATGTGAACGAATGGCCAGTACCACAGAACAAAACGCAGATCAGAGCATTTTTCGGACTATGCTCTTACTATCGACGGCTTATGAAGAACTTTGCTGACATTGTTCGACCTGTTCATAAGCTCACCGAGGTTCCTGAAGTGCCTAAGTCTTATCGGCGCTCTCACCTCCTGGGTCCCGCATCCCATCCATAAACGAATGTACGAGGTTCCCATCAATCGGCGTAGACAAGGACTGGTATGCCTTCCCGGCCAGTATTTTCTACCTCCAGAGGCCACTGCTGCAGGGTTTCTCCAGCAATTTGTGACCTGTCTTTCAGCTGAGCACGATACATGGAAGTGCGCGACACCGTACGTCCTCTCCAGCGCGTCCAGAAGCTTTTGGTAGGAGATGGTGGTTTAGGCATGTTCTTTGTTCCACTCATACGATTGCATCACTGCCTTAAAGCTGGATCTTAAATGCTGACCACGCCAACGAGCCATCAAATGAGGGACCTTTAAACTAATGAGGCGAGGGCGCCACAGTCACAGATGTAACTTCGTTGGACCCAAGCCCTACCAATTTCTTCTCCACTTTAGTGACGTAGGTCACATGGTGGTCGTGTACACGATTCTCTATATAGGTGACGCGATCCTCAAGCTTCAAGGTCATGTCTGCATGCATCTTTAAACTAATCTTTAATGTCCGATCTTCTCCACGTCGCTGATGCGAGTCTCGTACTGCTGAAGTTCCTCCTAGACCACCTTCAAGTCCTTTCCAGTTTGAACTGTCTAACAACGTACACCTAAGCCCTTTTACATCGGCCGGATAAGGTTTCTAGTACGTTCAAGTCACTTCTGGAACATTTCCACATCATTCCCAGACGGAAGCCAAGTTTCGGAATACGCCTGTAGTGCCATTTATTAGAGAGTAGATATGCACGCAAAATACACGCCAAGATGTGGGGTTGCGGAAACAGCCTTTTTTTTTTTTTTTTTTTGTTTTACGAGGTGGAAAATCCCTTCGGATCTCCGACTCTTGGGGGAAATAAGAGCCGGAGTATTGGCCCGCCAGATGGTCAGGCGGACCCCGAACAAAACCCCCTTGGCGACGGATTAAGGTGTTGGACTCCGCCGCCAAAACGCCCAGCGGCCGCAGAGGATAGGGAGGACGGCAACGCAACACCGCATCTCCTCTTCCTCTGCGGCCCCACCGCGACGCATCGAATGGTGCGCCCCCATTTGGTCGCGGGAGATAGGGCGCGCGGCAACGCAACACCGACACGCCTCTCCTCCCACGACCGCACCCGACTGCGAGGGACAGAAGAACTGTCCTTCGCACCCGCCCCTTTGGACGCATCCTGCGCAGGCCTCCGTCAAGCCCACGCGGAGCGTCCCCTCCTGGATCCCTCTTAGCTTCACCGCGGGTCACCAATCCACGGTTACTAGGCCCCCCCACCACGACAAGGTGGAGATCCCACGGGGGGGTTGCGGAAACAGCCTACAGAGATAGTGCTACCAAGTGTCAAGTAGAGAATAGATAATTTCCCAAGATTTCCCAAATTTGCTAGGAGATGCTATTTTTAATCCATCGAGTAATCTTTTCCAGACGCCGAAAGATGGTGGTATTCTCAACAATTATTTTCCTTACATCGGATCCTTCTTTTAGACGTCAATAGGTGTCACCATTCAAAACAATCTGTACATAATAATAAAGACCTTTCTTTTATACCTCACTTGAATAAGTTACATTTTTAATTTCGAAATATTTTAAGGATTTTTTTTTATAATTTTAATATCTAGTTTTTAGACTTTTCCTTATGTACTATATCGTTATATAGTACACATACGAGTACAAGGAAAAGTAATATACAGGGTGTAAAAAGACCCTTAACGAAAACTGAAATTCCATGTTGTACCAATCACTATGAACATTATTTACCTCGGCACCATACCTGGGAAATTACTGGTTCAGGAGATATTGAGGCTCAAAGTTAGTATGGAGTTTTTCTAAATAGATACAAAAATCGATGCATTTACCCCGATGTTCTGTAAATGCCCTAAAACCCCATGGATAAGTTTCGAGCATTGCACGCGCGCGCTTTTAATTGCGGTTTAAAAAATGTGAAAACTCAAAAATAAAATCGTTTCCCAGGTATACTTTTTGGTTAGTATGACTTGGCATGATGTCCACAACGAGTAGACTTCGGCTTGGTGATGGTTCTTGTGACACCCTGTATGTAATAATGTAACTTGCCAAATTTCATAGTTGTAGATCAACAGGAAGTACTTGCTCCATTAATTTGGGTTACCTCGATTGTGCCTAAGCCGGTCATGAGACCTGATCAGGCCGGTCATGAGATCGGTCGGTAAGCGGTGAGCGGCGCGGCAGGGGCGATGTACATGGCGCGTTTACTCTGAGGCGGCGGCGGCGCGCCACGTCACAGTAAACGCGCCATGTACATCGAAAACGCTCGCCGCTGCTGCCCGCCGCTGTAGGTCGTGACCGGGCCGTAATGAGGCAGATACCAGTGGACTGCCATGTATGAGGGTATCGAGTTTGAATCCACAGAGCGCACTACTGACTTTTCAAAATTATGTGCGTATTCAATTGTTAATTATTATCGCTTGCCCCGTGCCTAGAAGAGCACGAAACCGTCGGTCCGTTAAACCCGGCTTCATTAAGATCTTTGACAGTCGTTACGAGGAGTCAGTACCCTCAAATAAACTTATACTGGTCTAAATCATGGAATATACCTACCCCTTGGGCTGCGGACGTCAGAAACTCTGTGGAAAATTTGATAATCTGTCATATCTGGTTTGACCAGTAAGTGGGCCTCGGGCTTCAAGGCATGTTAGTCTTGGATGCAACCGGGATAACGCTAGGACGATGATGACGTCCTTGAGTGGGGCTGAATAGTAGATTATATTGCGACATAAGGGCCGTATATATTCTTTTTTACGTGAATTTCGAAGTTTTATTTTCACATTTATAAGGGACGGCAGATCTGAGTATATATTTTTACAACTCAGTATCTCTACGCGTTCCCGAAATAAAATAAAGACAGACAGACGAATAGACAGACGTACCACAAAGTGATTATTAGTATGTATAAGGTTACCCTTTTTACGGTACTCTAAAAACGTAAGCAATACGTAACTTATTTAGAGTATTTGTCTCCACAATATTGAATAAAACGTTGTTATTTATGCTCATTATTGACCCTTAGACAATTTCTGCATTTCAGAACCAACTGAAATCCCGAACTTTTCTATTAAAGTTCGGAAAATAAACTTTAACTAATCGACGACTACGACTGCACAGTTAGCGTAGTGGTTTAAGCGGCCGCCTCGCCGCTTGACACTGCGCCGAGTGTTGTGGGTTCGATCTGCTTCTTAACGTATCACTGGCAAACACTTATATTTTTGAGGCCCAGAAAGCAGCCACGCTGACTGCATGGTCGGATACAGTCATGAGTTCTTCCTGCGTGCAAGTTGGACTGTGACCCACGGCACCTACTGCATGGACTCATCTCAGTGCAGACACGACAAAGAGCCGTAGTAGCTTTGTCAAAAGAGACCCAGGAGCCATCAAAGGCGGAGTGGCTTCGATTCCCACACGAGACAACACTTTGTGAGATCCATAAATTGCTGTGATCAGTCTGCGTGTTAAATTTTTTGTAATCATTTGTGTAAGTATCACGTACACAAATGTTTGACTTAAGCGGGAATCGAACCTGCGATCTACGATGTGGCAGTCGTTTACACTCCCGCCACGCCATCGGGTCGTCAAATTTTATCCGGTAGCTTCGCCCGTTGTGCAAATAAGTAGTGGGCTCACTCCGCAAATATTTTTATTTTATATACTCGCGTCTGCATCCCCGAGGGGGTAGGCAGTTAGGCACAGGTGTAATATTATACCCACATTTTACCATGTTATGAATTTTTAGGACCCACGAAATAGGTAGCTGCCCTTGCCGTTACCGGGCACATTGCCAGACTCTGTGCTGCTGCTGAGAATCGAAAACACACTTTTGCCCGACCCCAGATTCGAACCCGGTACCCTCCAGATCAGAAGACGCTTACACTCCACTTTACCAGGGAGGCAGTCCGGCAAACATCTGCTACACAACAGTTTCGCCATGTCCGTCGGCACTAGAGAGCTGCAAGTTGTTGTAACTACCCCGAAAATATTGCAGGATAAAATTTTAAAAGTTACTCATCCTCGTAGTTCTAGCTAAGAATTGAGCGGGAATCGAACCCGTGAACTTCGGCGTTGCAGGTAGCTTCACTCCCGCTTCGCCACCGGTTCGTCTGTTTTTACGGCTTATGTGGTCCTGGGCTGGAAAAAGAATAGTAAATGTTCTTACCTCACATCAGCTTCCACAACTCCGGCAAACAGGTTTTGTAGGCTGGCCTCTGCATCTTTGGCACTGAAAGTATAAAATATACACCGGTTACGTAATTATTACGAGAATGTTCATAATTAAATTAGACTACAGACTGTATTCGTAACAAGCGATTGCGAGCCCTGAAACAAACTCAAATCCCTATTCGCAAGTTCCAATTAACCCAAATTTAACTTTAACATAATTTACACAAAATGACTTTCTCATTTAAAATGCCTAGCAAGCCGAGAAAATATGTTTCACGTTCGCATATGGATTAAGGAGCACAGATTATAAAAAATAATTGACTGGCCTAGCTCTATAACGTTGTACTCCAATTAAAATGTATGTAAAGACTTTTATAATTACCTGTATTTTTTGTGTATGCCTGAAGGACGTATGTTTTCCGTGCGTTGTGTTTTCGGTGTGTTCTGCTTTCCGTGCAGTGCATTTTCCGTCCATTGTGCTTCGAGTGCGGTATGGTTTCCAGTCTCGTAGTTAATTCCAGCCCAATCTGAAAATATAAAATAATATAAATTATGAGTTCTATCCAAAAAATATAATCAGAAATTGCAGAAATTTAAAATCTTTTATGTAATTACCTGTATATATCGTGTACGCCTAAAGGACGTGTGTTTTCCTTGCGATGTTATCTCCGGTCTAGTAGTTAACGCCAGCCCAATCTGAAAATAGAAATAAAATTTCATGAGTCCTATACAAAATATTTTTAAGGAAAAGATTGCACATGAATATAAAAAGTCGCATAATTAAAAAAAAAATCCACTGCATTTCGTCTTATCTGCGTCGCGACGCCGCCCCTTAAGCTCTACGCGAAAGCTTAATACTTAAAATCAAGTAATCGCACAGCTAGCAATACTAAGTACTTGTATATATTCTGTGGCAATACAAAAATTCACAAAAAAATCCAGTTATTTTTAATTCGCCTTGATAAAATAAAAAGGATCTCACGGGCAAAAGATAAAACATAAAATTCCTTTGTTAATACTCACATTGCAAATGCTCCTTTTCCTTTCCTTTGTTATTATTTTAAATACCAAACTGTATTATTCACATCACATTACACTTCTGACAAAATATGAAAACTAAGCACTTGACTAAGCTACAGCCAGACTTCCTCTCGGTCGTGCGACTGAGCTCGATGGTCCGCTGCGAGGTATTGCACCCAGGGATTGCGACTGCCGATAGGTAACCTAGGGAGGAGACGAAATCAATAAAGTGCATACAAAGAAGTGGTCCAGTTGAAGCATGCGCAGTGTGTAGGGCGTCAGGTAACGAAGGTAAGAGACAAAATCAATAAGTTGGCACATTGCGCAATGGGACACTCAGACATAGATTAACATGTCAGAAGCGTTTAAAAGCAGGAACATTCCAGAATATTCTATTTTACCCACAGATATGAGAATTAGTCAGATGGAACGCGCGGCACAGTTGCGTGCGGCCACTAAAGCAAATACAAAATTGAAAAGCGAATACAAACTCGTCTCAGTGCGCTACGAAGCATCGTACAGTTCACGCGTCACGATCACTTCAACTTTTAAATTCTCAAAATGCCGTCTTGTTTTCTTAAACACTGTAAAAGTTGTTCCTAAAAACAAAAACAGGAAAATGGAATATCTTTTCACAGGTAACTATTGATAATTTGACTGTTTCCTAATTTAATTTCGATAAAATTCGTATTTGTGCTAGAAATATGTAAGTGTTGCCAGTTTTTGTCGACGCCGTTCTGCCTGAATTAGGGAAAATGCACTTGTCAATTGATTATGTGATAATGATTGTCATGTTAATGAAAAATACATTACCGTATTATAAAAGTATATTGTAGATATATCTTCTTTCTCATAAATATAGTAATAGAATTTCAATTTCCATTAGTATATACCTTACATTATATTGTTTTGAGTTCGATCCCCAAACGATATCCTAATATTCGTGTACACCCTGCTACTCGTCAAGCTTATACACTTTGTCCTTTGCACCGTTCTTATGGCGTAAAGAATAAGTATCAAAATCGTACAGCAACTGTTTAGCTTGACTTGGCGCCGTGTGTACATACATACTTATGGCGTAGGGAATAAGTATCAAAATCGTACAGCAACTGTTTAGCTTAACTTGGCGCCGTGTGTACATACATACTTATGGCGTAAGGAATAAGTATCAAAATCGTACAGCAACTGTTTAGCTTGACTTGGTGCCGTGTGTACATACATACTTATGGCGTAGGGAATAAGTATCAAAATCGTACAGCAACTGTTTAGCTTGACTTGGCGCCGTGTGTACATACATACTTATGGCGTAGGGAATAAGTATCAAAATCGTACAGCAACTGTTTAGCTTGACTTGGTGCCGTGTGTACATACATACTATTTATTTCTCAACTAATCGACGCCAGCGGCTTCGCACGCACATATTTTCTTATTTCTCGTTTTGCCCGATTCCGTGGGAATTTCGAGAAATCCCGTCTTGGTGCACCCCTACGGTTCCCAAGAAACATACATGCTAAATTTCAGCTTCATGCGCCGAGTAGTTTCGGCTGTAGCTTGTCTGTCAGTCAGTCAGTAACGCAAGGATTTTATATATACAGATTTACGAAGTAGTTAAAACTTAATTCGGTACCTACATTTAAGAAATGTATTTATAAAAGCATTAATTAAATCCATGGTAAATTCTTCAAAACCGCAAATGAATATAAGAATATTACATAACTATATGCAAAATACTGGGAGATTATTCATAATCTGGCAACTTTTCACACACATAGACGCGCGTGTCCGTACAGTGCCAGTCGCCAAAGGTCACGCACACATAGCTGTCAACGTGCCACGCTTAGTTGGACGAATGCGCTCTATCTGATACTAATTCTCATATCTATGATTTTACCTAATAATATTATATTCTATATAATAAAGTCATATTCTATCACATTCACACAACACCATCTAGACCCAAACTAAGCAGAGCTTGTACTATACTTACTATAGGTACCTACTTTACAATTTACAAACATACTTGTATACTTTTTTGTAAATTTGTATAGATCTGGGTATTTAAATGTATCTTATCTTATACTAATATATAAAGCTGATGAGTTTGTTTCTTTGTTTGTTTGGTTGGTTGAACGCGCTAATCTCAGGAACTGCTGGTCCGATTAGAAAAAAATTTCATTGTTAGATAGCCCATTAATCGAGAAAGGCTATAGGCTATATAACATCGCGCTACGAGCGACGGGGGCGGAGCAGTAGCCTTAAATAACACGGGTGTAACAGCGGGCATCCTCTAGTATTTTAATAAATAAAGCTGAAGATTTTGTTTGTTTGTTTGGTTGAACGCGCTAATCTCAGGAACTAACTATATAACTAAAAATTATTTCAGTGTTAGATAGCCCATTTATCGAGGAAGGCTATATAACATCACGCTATGAGCGACGGTAGTAGAGCAGTAGTCCTAAATAACGCGGAACCGCGGGCATCCTCTAGTATTTTAATAAATAAAGCTGAAGATTTTGTTTGTTTGTTTGGTTGAACGCGCTAATCTCAGGAACTAACTATATAACTAAAAATTATTTCAGTGTTAGATAGCCCATTTATCGAGGAAGGCTATATAACATCACGCTATGAGCGACGGTAGTAGAGCAGTAGTCCTAAATAACGCGGAACCGCGGGCATCCTCTAGTATTTTAATAAATAAAGCTGAAGATTTTGTTTGTTTGTTTGGTTGAACGCGCTAATCTCAGGAACTAACTATATAACTAAAAATTATTTCAGTGTTAGATAGCCCATTTATCGAGGAAGGCTATATAACATCACGCTATGAGCGACGGTAGTAGAGCAGTAGTCCTAAATAACGCGGGTGTAACCGCGGGCATCCAACATATAAATACCCAGAACAAGACAAAAATCCATGATCAAGAACACCAATTTTTTACTAGATCGGGAATCGAACCCGCGACCTTCGGCGTGGCAGTTGTCTACCCGCTACACAAGCTGGTGGTCAATAAATTGAATGTACTTAGTATAAAAACGATTCGAATAACAATTTACACCTTCCCGACTAGTGGAAAGAAGAATCCATAGCCCGCACCACTGACTTTTCATTGTTAAGTGCGTATCAAATTGTTGATTAACACTTGCCACGTGCTTCGGAGAGCACGTTAACCCTTAGTATTTTTCCACCCCGACAGCCGAGTCATAAACAGTCGTATATTTTTAAAATTGCAACTCCCCAGTGTATTTTTTTCCTAAATATGTTCTTGATTAGTTACTGATTTATTTTATTGATAACCCCACTCTTTTAAATGTCAAATGTCAACGTCAGAATCAAATTAACGTCACTTTTGAAAAAATGGCGCAAAAGTTTTTCATGTAGTAGAGACATCATTCTGTTAAGTTTATTCTAGAAAGATTCTGGTAAGTAGATATTTGATCCGTTATTGATTAGTAGATATATTATATTCTGTGTAAAATTGTTATGATATTCAATACAAAAATGTTATATTTGTGTGGATTATAAGATTCTTTTGAAATATTGTCTTGCAAGTGGGAAAATAGTTGCGATTGCCGGTTCGTGAACTCCATATTGCGTCAATATAATTATATAAAATGTAGAGGTTTATTTCTGTCGACTTTTTATTTTTGTAATTTTGTTTATTACCCTACTGCCTCGTTGGTCACCAATGGTAGTTGGTAGGCACCACCAATATGTGCACGTGGGATTGGGAGGTCTCGGGTTCGATTCCCGGGTCGAGCAAAGTGTTATTGTTTTTTTTCGTACTATATTATATTATTTCGTTAGTTTCCGTTAGAAAATCCTCAGTAGCAGCACGGAGTCTAATAATTTATTTGAAGATTGAGGAACTTGATAAATTCAAAAGTAAAAGTCAGGGTAAGTTACTAGTCTATTAAAATTTATAGACGTAATCGGGCAAAGGGAAATAATTTCCCACTATCCTTAAACGGGCAAAGGGAAATAATTTCCCACACGAAAAAAACCTTTTTTTTTCAGTTTCAGTAATTTATATTGTTTTTATGTACACTGCTATATACAACGATACAAGGACTTACACTTAAATCATGAAAAAATATTTTTTGTTCGGCCCGATTAAGGGTTAAGCTATCAAACAGACTATCATGAAGATCAGTGCGTGTGAACAAAAGATCGTATTTTAACTAGACTAAACATGGAATATTGCTGTCCCTTTTGGGCAGGACCGTTCCGACCCAATGCAGCACCTGTGCCAAATTTAAGCGCCTTTTTTGGCATCCTTTTTCGAAAATAAGTGTTATAATTAACGCATATCTCGGCGCGCGGCGCCCCTGTCACCCTGGCGCCTGTGTGCGCCGCACACATTGCACATAGGGAAGGTTCGGCCCTGCTTTTGGGTTGCTGAGGGCAGACGGCAATCGCTCTGTGGAAAAGCTAATATTCAGTCAAATCTGGTTAAACTAGTAAACGGACACTGGGCTGCAACTGAGATAACACTAGAAGGGTGATGTATCTAAATGCGCCTGACTAATTTTTTACAGCAACACAAAAAAGTTACTAAATGTTCGCCTGTTAAAAGTATAATAGCAACTGATTCGTAACAATATTGCATTTTATTCTGCGAAACGCGCAAAGCGGCGATTGCCCAGTTGAGAGGTGTACGTAACGGACTGCCGAGACGATGGTCTCGGGTTCGAACCCCAGCTACCCCGGGCACCCACATCTGCAATAGCTAGATGGCAATAGGCTCGCCCCCTATTACATTGCGACCGAAACATAGCTGGCGAAATGTGGGTGTGTAGTACACATCTGCCTACCCCTTCGTGGATAAAGGCGTGAAATTATGTTATGTTATTCTGCGTACCGTTAATTTATACTGTGTCTCTCGGGGAACTTTACAAACAAACAATCATTTATCGACCACAGAGAGAGTTGACTCGATAAAGGCAGCGACAAAATCAGTAAAAGTACTATTGAATTTCGTTGTCTTTACTACATAGCTTTTATTTTATTCATATGCAAATGAAAATACTGTTAGTTTAGAGTTTAGATCATCTTATTATAAAATATAATTGACAGGGATACGATGTGAGCATTGGATCGCAACTGGTAACAAGCTATAACATGTATTACTATAAATAAATACATTAATTTATTAATTTCTCACGGTTATTAGTATAAGAAATTGTTGGTGAGACATTAAAATATTAGCAAAATAAATAGCCCTCCAGATGTCCCTGACGGTGTAGGCATTAATCGTCTGTTCGATCTCTCTGTATCGTAAGTGGTCTGTGCTCTGTATATAGCGGGTACACCTGTGCTTATGTAAAGAGGGGTGTCTGGCTCGCCGATATACATTAGGGTGGTGCATCAATGTATGGAGCAAAAGTAAACATACTTTAATGCCTTCAAATAATTTCAATTGGGATAATAACTTAATTTATTTTTAGTAGTAGGCCTCATCCGTCTTTTGAATTATTTTGTTTACTGGAAGCGTTCTTTTTTTAATTTTTCTAATTTTAAATACGAAAAATAATATAAACACAAAAATTCCGCGGGCGGAGCCGCGGTCGCCCGCGGCTCCGCCCGCGTGGATGTCGGTTTTTGCGACAAAAAGTAGCCTATGTATTATTCTGATTTATACATAGCCTATGTGTTATTTATTCTGATAGCATCCGCACCCCCGCCTTGGTGGCGCCTACTTCGCCTGTCGCCACGGGCCGCAGAGCGCAGAAATAGTATTATATTGATTTCGCCATAACTTTCAAACCAAACGTCCAATTTTAATGAATAAAAGACTAAATATTATCTACATAAACTGTACTTTGTGACAAAATAGTTTATTTTGATAAGGAGAAATGACATGTGTACAATAAATGCGTTTAAATGAAGACCTTAAAACATCAAGATTTTTTATAAAAAATGGTTGTTGTGCTTATCTCGAAATAGATAGGTATAGTGTATATTATTTTATACACCTTGGGTCCGAAATCCCAAATATATTACGGGCCTCTATTTTTCTAAAATAAAATATATATTATGTTACTCGCAGATAAGGTAGCTTTCTAATGGTGAAAAAAATTTTAAAATCGGTACATTAATTTTAAACAAACAAAAATACAAAATTTTCCTCTTTATAATATTAGTGTAGATGTAGATTTATGAGTACCTACGAAAACAGCATATTTAAATTAAAAACAAAATGTAATAAAAGCAATAAAAAATGTAATTCGGTAGGTAATTAATTACTTACTGCTTGTTCTTATCAGCGATTTTTTCTGAGTTCATAACAAGGATGTAATTATTTTAAATTATTTTATACGGTGTATGTTTAATTTTGAGTTACAAAGTCATATATTAAGCATAAAAAATTGGGCAAGTGCGAGTCAGACTCGCGCATGAAGGGTTCCCTACCGACTTGTTCGTCAACTCGCCACTTGAAAACTCGCCACTCGGTGGCGAGTTGCCCCGAATTATTTTAATTTATTTTCATTCGTCAACTAGGTACACAATGTAAGTACGTAGTGTTTTTGTACAGTCGCGTACAAAACTACTGGTTGATAAATGTAGTGGGTACTACATAAAGCCCAATTTGTCGATCACCAAAAATATTATGTCACTGTTTTATTAAAGAAGCATTGCTGTTATGGCAAAGGCTTCAAATTGGGAATAAAGGATTTAAAGAAACATTATACTTGCTATAAAATATTTCTATAAAAATAATTAATAATTTCTTTATAATCAGCATATTAACTTTAAGCTAATACTTAGCACAATAAATATTAGCAAACAATAAACAATTATTTGTATAACGTTTGAAAAATAGACTTGTTTTATAAATCAACTATCAAATAGCATGCGTACAAAAGTTAACCTACTTTAATACGCAACGATATCACAATTTGTAAATAGTTAAAAGAAAGGTTATACAAAAAAAAACAATTTGCTTAAGATTTAATAAAACACAAGAATGTTGGAGTATTTTGCAAATCACAGATCAGTTATCATAGCCAAGTCGCCCTTTTAAACTGATAGACTACAAGAGAGAACTAGAAACTATGTTTGAAAATTACACATATCACGTGATAAGATTGATGAATTCGTGGACAATTACGAAATACAATAAATATAACTAATCTTCTCTCCAACATAAATTGCTAAGTCCTGTTTTCATAACTTGTTAATTGTGACTATATATTGAAGAAATTAGTTAACCTAATATTTGCAACTTGACTAGGCTTGCAATTTTGTTAAATTAAACTTATTATATTATACAGTAAATAATCATTTTCTCATGTAATAAGTCTACAGTAAATACCACAATTAGTAAATAATTATTTAACAATATTTATACCTATCAAAATATTTTTAAGAATCAACAAACAATCTTAACCTAAGTATATTATACAGAACAATGTTGTAAGGTAAATATTTCAACAGTTGTGTTTTAACTGAACGAAGATCAAATAATGTAAATAAATCAAGAAACATTTTACTCTAATCTTAATATTATAAAAAAAAACAAAATATCACAGTAATTGTGAGTAATTATTTAAATAATTTACAAATCACAGATTCTCAGTCTCATTCTAATCATAATATTAACTTCAGTGTCTTAAACACATAGGTTTACTCATTGTTTCGTACGTCGTCGCCATTTTGTATTTCGGATGGCGGACATTCGGCATGTTTAATTTTGTTATATTTTGACTTACATACGTGAAGTAATTTATCAATTTCCACTAATTGGAAAACATACTATAGTAAATTTATGTGTATACGTCTCGATTTTATTTATGGATATTACCTTAAAACTAAATCGAGAAATATAAATCCTCCTCATAAAATGAAAGCTTTGAGTTAATTTAGAGAATAATACTAAAGTTTGTCTAGTATTAATTTGCATTGCAGGAATATCTCAGACATTCTAAATATATATATAAATAAGTAGAAATTTAAAATTAGTTTAACACCCATTTAATATATATTGAAAGTCTTTATATTGAAGAGTCGATTGGATTTCTAATGAAATATCATGCATTGACAGTAAATAATTTAATTGCACTAAATGTTTCACTGTTTAGAAATAAGATTTTACTCTAAAACATTAATAACACAACACAACCACTGCGCACCAATCTGATATTCAAGTGTGACTGATATCCACAAGGACACTTGGCGCAAAATGCTAAGAGCTCGGGAATCATCGGCTACTTTCGTTAAAAATGCACGTTATATATCGGTCCTTCTCAACGCTAGTAACTCTGATGCGCTATAGTTAATAATTTTAAATCCGGAGAAATATAACGTACCACATTGGATATATTTGGATTGATAGAACAAAAATTCTATTTATTTTCGAATTTTATTTAACTTATAAAATGTATTAAACATGTTGTTAGCGACTGTACTTCTTTTCCAGTGCCGAGTTGACGAATGAAAAATAATTTAAAATAATTCGGGGCAACTCGCCACCGAGTGGCGAGTTTTCAAGTGGCGAGTTGACTAATAAGTCTCCCTACCATAATCTATAAAAGAAAATCACGTTCGTTGTCTGTATACTTAAACACTTTTTTAGTTTCTACCTGTTTATTAAGATCGAGTAACAAATTGCTTAAAAATTACTTTTGTTGTATGGGAGCCCCTTTATTATTTACTTTTTAAAATTTAATTAGTTATTTATTTGGAAGGTAATATACAACATACTCTGTGAAAATTAGAAGCTTCTACCTGTAACCGTTAGTAATTTTGAACAAAAATACGAAAAAAACACGTTTATTGTATGGGACTCCCCCTTAATATGTTTATTTTTTTATTTTAGTATTTTTTGTTATAGCGGCAACCAAAATACATAATTTGTGAAAATTTCAGCTTTCTAGCTATCACGGTTTATGAGATACAGCCAAATTGCTTAAAAAAATACGTTTGTTGTATGGGAGCCCTCCTTTATTATTTACTTTTTTTTAATTAAATTATTTATTTTGTAAAGTAATATTCAACAACATATTCTGTGAAAATTTTAAGCGTCTACCTGTTACCGTTAGTAATATTGAGCGGAAAAAATCACGTGTATTGTATGGGACCCCTCCCCCCCTTAATATTTTTTTTTATTTTTAATATTTGTTGTTATAGCGGCAACCAACATAATTTGTGAAAATTGCAGCTTTCTAGCTATCACGGTTTATGAGATACAGCCTGGTGACAGACAGACAGACAGACAGACGGACAGACAGCGGAGGCTTAGTAATAGGGTCCCGTTTTTTACCTTTTAGGTACGGAACATGTCTAATGTTTTTATTTACTAGAATTAGTGCTTGTGGAAAGGTACACTTATGTATTTATTATTTGTTAATGAAAAACTTTCACAATCATGTTAAAATATTTTGCTCTGAAGAGAAAGAAAAGAAGTTATTTGTAACAAAGTTATCAACAATATATTGACGACCGGTTGGCGTAGCGGGAGTGTAAACGACTGCTACGCCAAAGATCGCGCGTTCGATTCCCGCTCAAGTCAAACATTTGTATGCGTGAACATGGATGTTTGTCTTGGGTGTAATACTAAAAGAAGTATATACTTATGTATATTTTCCCATTATCTAGTACCTACCCATAGTACCAGAGGACTAGATGGTGATGTGTGAATGTTGTAAGATATTATTATTAATATTGTCTACGTTGCCTAAAGTTCTTTGTTGGTATCTATTTATCCAATTCTAGCTGCTTTTGCAACAATCAAGTCATTAAGTATTTTTATCAATAATTCTCGACATATACGAGTAATCGCACTCACATATTTAAGCCTCCGTGGTCCAATAGATAGAGTGAGCAGGATTCGATTCCCGGGTCGGGGAAAAGTGCTATTGAATTTTTACTTATTCTGAGTAACAGCACGCGGTCTAGACCTATGTGTCCGGTAACGGCAAGAGACATAAAAATTCATATGTGGTGAAATGTGGGTGTAATAATAATATTACACTTCTCCATAACCTTACGGGGATACCTATATCCCTGAATAGGTATCCTGGATAGGCATGAGTACATAAAAATTAATCATTCGCCAGTCTTTCGTGTAAAAGTAAGAACATCCATCCTCATAAACATTCACATTTAAAATAGTACTAGAGGACGCCAGCAGCTACGCCTGCATTTTTTTTTTATTTACCCGTTTTGGCCGATCCCGTGTGAATTTCGGGCAATGCCTTCTTAGTGCATCCCTACGGTCCCCAAGGAACAAACATGCCAAATTTCAGCTTCCTGCACCCAATAGTTTCGGCTATAGCGTGTCTGTCAGTCAATCAGTAACGCAAGGATTTTATATATTAAGGTTATAGTACCTAGATTTAATTGTCTCAATATATAGTCACTTTGGATTGACACATTGTATCGATAGTTTTATTTTGTGGAAAATCATAACAACGTTTTTCAATGTCCGACGCGGCAATCAAATCCAAGACCTCTCACCAAAGAGACAATTCGGCGCATTGAACAATAATTTCAACTTTTTTTTAATAACTTGATGCATTGGTTGCTACAATCCGAACATCAAAATGAATCACTTTTTGATTAGAGTTTAGGTTGTAGATTTTTTTTAATAATCTAATACGGAACCGCTAGATTCCCTGTAAACATATGGCTGCTCGTACAAATATTAAACTATAACGTTCATGTCTTGCATAAAATGTTAAAATTGAATTCATTTTATAGATAAAAGGTTGTAAAATTTGAAAATTTCACTGCCTACTTTAAATTATTTAAAGACAAATGATAAAACTATAAAACATTAATTTGATTTAAATACCATGGACGTAGAAATATACTGACTGTAATATAATAATAATAGACTGCCTTTGTGGTCCAGT
Source organism: Euclidia mi (assembly GCA_944739405.2). Taxonomy (NCBI): domain Eukaryota; kingdom Metazoa; phylum Arthropoda; class Insecta; order Lepidoptera; family Erebidae; genus Euclidia; species Euclidia mi. Next base: position 56,438,267 of record OX123199.2, read on the forward strand.
GGATAGCGTTTGCCTTTGTTGATCGGGAGGTTCCGGGTTCGATCCCTTGTTACACTTTTACTCGACGTAAAAGTGTAACTCAGTTTTCCGAATTCAGTAGCAGCACGGCGCGGCGGCTTGCTATGTGCCCGGTAACGGCATTAGGCTCGCCCCCTATAACGTCGTACGTAAAAGTTCATAACTGGGTGAAATATGGGTGTTACGAGTATATTACATCTCCGCCTACCCCTCCGGGGATACCGGCATGAGGCTATAAAAACATATACTATTCCATCTATCCACGGATTGGAGATTCGAGATACTAGATATCTGTACAAAATATGTCAACATATTTTGTATGGAGCTTATGGCAAAAATTATTATGAAAACTCAAAAAAATGGTTTGTTCGAATATTGAATTCAGCGGTAATACAAGTACCCGCGTATCAACTGCCTCATTTGGTGAAAGTTTGTTAGTTTTAATTACTTTTTCGTCATTAGGCCTCGACACTCCCCTATTCAGCCCATTTATGTGACGATTTCAATTGTCAGGTATATCAATCAATCGAAATACCCGCATGCTCGCGCTTTTAATAAGATATATTTTCTCTACAAACTATATTTAAAACGTAACATTTGCTTGTCTGTATCTCCGATTTTTTTGTTTATTATTGTCACCTTTTAGAGTATATTGCTCTAAAGGTCTTAGCCGACTTACACGACTCGCCTCACTGGGTGTGAGGCGAGTCGCCCAATCACCCAACCAAAAGAACAGCATTCAAATATGGGCTTTACATTGGTACATAAATTAACAGTGCCAATAATAGACTGCCTCCGTGGTCCAGTGGAAAGCGTATGCGACTGCTGATAGGAGGCCCCAGGTTCAATTCTAGGGTCGGGCAAAAGTGTTACTGGGTTATTCCGAATTCTCAGTAGCAGCCCGGAGTCTGGTGATGTGCCCGGTAACGGCAATAAGCTCGCCCCCTATTACGTGGGACCTAAAAATTCATGGTGAAATGTGGGTGTAATATTACACCTCTGCTTACCCTTCGCGGATACAGGCGTGAGTATAGACTCAAAACATTAGCAGACAGCGCGCTGTGTGCTACAAGACTACGACGCAAAGGGTTCAAACACATAGCACGTTGTGCGTATGTTTTTTTGTTATACAGCTAATTGGTGACGGTAGACATCGTGAGGAAATCTGCATGCCTGAGAGATCTCCCTTATTATTGCAACAGACATGTCTGCCGGCTTCCACTTGGGCAGCTTGGTAGACTATGCCCTAATTCTAGTCGGAGTAGAGGTAGGGTAGTTTAAAATACGTTTAAACTATAAAATACTAAGTAGCGCTAATAGCAAGACTTGGCTTGCTGTTAACAAAGATAAGCAATAATAATAATAATAATATTCATTTATTTCAGGTAACAATAACCTATATAGATATATACCTTAAAGACTAACATACATAAAATAATAATAATAAAATTAAAACAGGGTGTTGTTGTTTACGTAACACTGGCGATTAAAAAGAGTGGCCACGAGCCTTATTGCCCGTTCTTTCTCGTGGTTCTACCTATTGCTTTGCGAATGGGCAGTAAATGTAAATGTAGAAGCATTAAGTAATGTACATTAAAATTTGACGTTCATAAGCGTCACTTTGTGACCTAGATGAATAAATGATTTTTGACTTTGACTTTGACTTTGTTGTTTCGTAACCTTCCGTGAAAACGCCGATACACCACACCCTTCGGCCAAAACTCTTCCTTGAGGAAAGTGTCAAGATGATTTATAGTCAGCACTCGAACCACGTACCCCTTGAAGCTCGTATTATGGCGTGACTCCAATCTCTCGACTCTCAAGGTCCAGTTGGTCTTCGTGCGTAGGTAGTCCACGACCTCCTCGTCCTTCGTAGAGTGATGCAGCCGGGACACGTAGATCAGTGTGGTTGGTACTGCGGGACGCAGCAGCATGTTAGGTCCCACTAACCCGGTACCGCAAAGATACTTGCCCTGGTCGCTATTTGGATGGGTGTCCGCATGTGGCGTTTACGTCAGAGCGCTTCCGTGCCGCGGAAAGAACGTCAAGCTGTCAGTCCGGTTCTTGTCTGAAGGCAAGAATCATTAGGTCATGTCGGAGCTCTTCAGGCGGTCTGAAAATGCCGAGCCCATAGTTCGCCACACACTCCCACGAAAAGAACATACATAATTATTTTATATATACTCACGCTTGTAACCCCGAAGAGGTAGGCAGAGGTGTATATAGAACACCCATATTTTGACATGTTATGAAAATTCGGTCCCAACAAAATAGGCGAGCGAGCCTATTGTCGTTACCTGGTTGCCGGGTACATTGCCAGACTCCGTACTATGCCTTTACCCGACCCGAGTATAGAACCCGGGACGATCAGCAGACGCATAGGCTATCCACCGGACTACGGAGGCAGAGAGGGAAAGAAAATAAGAAATATAATAATATAGATATCATAATATATACACAGAGCCGATATTACTATTGTATTAGGCATGTACTGGTTACTTGTTACACTATTAAGGAATACGTGACATTTTATAATTAATTAATAGATAATTATATTATTGTTTCACCAACACTGTTTTCAATATATAACTGACTATATTGTTGCTTAATACTTTTTCTGTGTACTAACAGGTATTTATGAAAGGCGTCTATATCGCGTAATTTTTAAAATCATATTTAACCTTATCAAGACGTTTTGTCTGGGTACCTGCTCGAAAATATCTTTTTTTGTTTTTTTTTTTAAGGCAACTCCCGCATTAGGACTAAATCCTGTGTCGCGGGGAACTTTACAAACATACAACTAACGGACACAATGAACACCCAGACTCGAAACAACCATTTATGAATCACACAAAGTATTGTCTCGTGTGGGGATCGAACCCACAACACTTCGGCACAGTGTCAAGCGATGAGGCGGCCGCTTAAACCACTACGCCAACCGTGCAGTTGTTATTATGTCTCTAAAGTATTCAGATCTTTAAAATTAAACTCATCACAACCAAGCAGCGATAGTCTACCGGAGAGACGTCTTAGTGTCTCGGTTTGGAATCCACGGCGCATACCAATGACTTTTCGAAGTTAAGTGCGTATTAAATTGTAAATTTTCGCATGCTTAAAGCTGAAGGAAAACATTGTGAAGTAAACTGCATGACTGAAAGTTCTACATAATGTTCTCAAAAGATATGTGAAGACTGCCAACCCGCACTTGGCCAGCGTATTGGACTATGGCCTTACCCTTCTTAAGTGACAAAAGGTCCGTGCCTAGCAGTGGGACAGTGTACATACATGGCCGATAATGTAAAGGCTTATAAATTGTGGTTCAAGATCCAGCCACTTGCCGAAAAGGCAATAAGTTCATCTCTTGCACCCACAACAAAAAATAAAGCTAGTGGCAACGACACAGGTCATTGACACCTGGCTTATTAGTTTTTTGGTTTTTATGTATGTTATGCTGAGAGTGGCTTGTCAAAGAGTTTGCATGAGTTTTATTGCCCATACTTTTTCGTGGTTCTACGCCCTATGCTTTGCAAACGTGACAGTAACTGTTGAAGTATTTAATTAAGTTTTGACGTTCACAGGCCTCTAGTCGTGACCTAAGTGGATGAATTATGTTGACTATGACTTTTACGCCTTTTTTTTGGCTCCTGTAACCCGTGTTCCTCATGTACGGTAGGTACGTGTGTCGGAGGGTCGGGTATCACCGCAGCATTCCTCGCAACCATCAGACGGGTATTGGCCCGCCAGATGGTCAGGCCGGCCCCGAACAAAACCGCCTTGGCGGCGGATGAAGGTATGGGCTCCGCCGCCAAAACACCCAGCGGCCGCAAAGGATAGGGAGAACGGCAACGCAACATCGCATCTCCTCTTCCTCTGCGGCCCCACCGCGACGCATCGATGGTGCGCCGCCATTTGGTCGCGGGAGATAGGGCGCACGGCAACGCAACACCGACACGCCTCTCCTCCGCGACCGCACCCGACTGCGAGGGACAGACAGAACTGTCCCCCGCACCCGTACCTTGGGACGCATCCTACGCAGGCCACACCCAAGCCCACGTGGAGCGTCCCCGGGATCCCTCTTAGCTTCACCGTGGGTGTACCTCAAACCCACGGTTACGGAGCCCCCCCTCCCCCACCACGACAAGGTGGAGATCCCACGGGGGGGATGACTTTTACGCCTAGGAATTTATTGAAGGACGCAAATATAATAAGCTTCGAGTCTTAGCTACCATTTATGGTGACCCATGTTATGCTACTTTTTATTCTCAAAAAAGATACCAATAGCCGGGCTCGCGCCTCTAAATAGGCGATTAGAGGCGGAGTATTTAGTAACTTTAGCAGTAATACAAGACCTAAGGCATCAAGGGCCTACACACTAAAACCACTGTATTGTCATCAGACTTCTCCGACGTACCTACCACTGGGACTGACTGATATAAATCATGCCAACCACAACCATCGTAATATTACTAGCATACTACTTGGATAGGACTGCCTCTGTGGTCCAGTAGATCTGTAGTACATTGGACAAAATTGTAACTGATTATTTCGAATTCTCAGTAGCGGAGTCTGGAATTTCAGCATGAATAAGCTCGTCATCTATTACGTGGGACCTTAAAATTTATAACTACTGCTTCATCCTTCGGGGCGTGGCCTAGCTAGAGTGATACATTTTTAACCACGTTGCTTATGTTAAATTTGTATTTAATTTGTATTAATTAATGATATCGAAGCAAGTTTCAAGAACCCATTATCACTTCGCACTTAACCTACTAAAACTATTTTGCGGTCATAGATAGAATGCTATAATTAGAAAACTACAAAACACGTATTGCTATGTTGGAAATCTCTGAAAAGACTATACCGATTCCAAAGAAATTTTGTGAGGATCTAGTGTCGCTACTCGAATACAATAAGTTAATGTGCTATGAACGTTGGATAATCATCATTATCTTGAATGGTATGACCATTTCAGCGACCTTCAAGCGGTTCATAGACTGCAACACCAGAGCAGGGCCCTGTTTAATAAAGCTGACAATTCGACAAATATGTCAAAAAAAGACAAAATTGTAGATTGTCGCGCTAAAGCTGTTTAATAAAAGTGACAAATATGTCAAAAATCGACAGATGAAATCTTGTCATATTTGTCATGTAAAAATGCGTTTAATAAAACTCGACATATTATGTCAGAAAACCACGGTCAACATATTTTTGACAATTGTAGGATATTTGCAAATATTAGATTTCGCGACAGAGGGTACAAGCTCCTGTCAGAATTGTCGGACAATTCTACAAATATGTCAATATGTCATGGCAATTTCCTGTTTAATAAAGCAGATTTGACAAGTTTTTCACGACAAATTGTCACCTGTCACCTGTCGCTTAAAAAGTTTTATTAAACAGAAAAATGTCGGGTTGTCGCGACAATCCGACATATTTGTGAATTTTCCACCATGACAATTTTGTCGCTTGCAAGTTTTATTAAACAGACAAATTGTCAAATTGTCACTTTTTGACATATGTCAGACTTGTCGCATTGTCAGCTTTATTAAACACGGCCCAGATCATACACTCATACTAAAAGAAAGGAGAAAGTAGATAGGTATCTTGCTCAGGTCTCAATTTATTTGGAGTCAACGCAGTATGTCCTTCTCTTCCAAACTTCTCTGACGCCCGTCATCCGATCATGTACCGCTTTTTTCACGGTTTGGTAGTAAACTACAAGGAACCCTTGAAGTTTCACCGTGTCTATCCGTCCGCACTAGAGAGCACTAGAGAGCTGAAATTTGGCATAGTAATACGTAGTAAAGCAGGACAGATTAGACAGCTATTTCAAAAACACTGCAGGCTTACTTTAACCGTTTTTTTTATTTAGAGAGCCTCTTGCAAAATATTTTGCAGAATTCACCAATTGCAAAGTGCCCCCTGTATCTTCTAAACAGTAGTATTTAGGTAGGTATAAACATTGTTAAATAGTGATATATATAGTGAACTTTTAGTGAAAATTATTACTGCTCATTCTTCTTCTTATCCATTACACTCTTGACAGAGCGGTCGTAGTCGTCATGTTGTAAGTCTCGTATGGGCAGATATGATTTGCTTTACGCAACTCCTCATTAGAATGACGTTATGCATGAGTCCTACATAGTCGACATGCATTTAGACGGTTTTCTCTCATATCCATCCTCACACATTCAATCTACATTTACCTTTTTAATTAACCATTTCTGCCTGATCCCGTGGGAATTTCGGGAAATCCCTCCATAATGTACTCCTACTGTCCTCGAGGATCAAACATGCCAAATTTACAGCTTCTCACGACGAATAGTTTGGCTGTGTCTTGTCTGTCAATTAGTCAGTAACGCAAGGGTTATATAAGGTCATTCCGAATGTCTAATAAGTCGTATTGTAGGTATTTATATCAATATATTTTTAGGGTGAACCGGTTAGTGTTGGACCGGCTTTTGTGTAGGTATACGTTTTTTGTTTATATTTGATACTAGTGGCTGCCTACGGGTTTGGCTAAAATGAGATTCAAATACTTATTTCTGGTAATATGCGAGCACTCAAAATGTCACGGTCGTCGGATGAAATAGTCAAATATAAACTGAATACTCGTTATTTTCCATCGACATACCGACTTAAAGCATCACCATAATAGTGGCATTATTTTCGTCAAAAAATGCAACTAGGGTTAATGTATGCGTTGGACAGCACCTGTACCCTGTCTTCTTCCCGTAGGGCGTCTTTGGTCGGCAGTGCAGGTAGTTTTTAGTGGAAACACCACATACTCCGGCTCGCATTTCCCCCAGGAGCCGGAGATCCGAAGGGATTTTCCACCACGAAAAAAAAAGCAAAAAAAACAGGGTTAATGTATGCGTGAATGTAAGTAAGAAATATCTTCTACGCCCTAGCGCCAATGTGTAATTGATAATTGCTAAAAAACTAAATGTTTTTACTGGTAACTTAAAGCCTGCTTGCTACACGATGATACCTTGCTGAAAACTGTTACCTATTCTACTGTAAATATTATTTTATTTTCAGTTACGACTATAACTCTTATCGTATGAAACGCAGATGTGACTTATAACTTTTTGTAACGTCCATATGTGTAACACATCAGTGACCTCAATGAAACATTATTGTAATGATATTGAAAGAAAAAGTCTTTCAATTTGTTTACTGCTGTCAGAAACAATTCCAGGCTTCATTGTATTAGTTTTACACATCATAAAGGAAGAAAAATGTATGATATACATTTAAACTCTTGGAAAAGAACTAATCTATTAACATTGTATTAAGAACATAGATTAGCTATTATCTCTACACCCGCGTCGTTTTGACATTGAAATAGCACTTCACGGCATTGTGTCAGCAATTCTGATTATTTCCGATTGTTTTTCTACCTTCGAACAATTGTAACCTCGACGCAATGAGGGCATTTTATACCTTTATCCACTACAAATATATATATCCATCTTCAATACGTCATAATTTAATGTAAAAATGCCATAATAATTGTTTCTTGCCCATGACTTTCTTCTCCTACGCCAAATTTGACTGCAGGCAACATCGCGTGACATATCAATGATTAAAGCGGTTTCAGACTAACGTTTCATACGCGCGTTTGAGTTCTTTTTTGGTAACACTTGACGGCGTAGAGGCGCGCCATTTGCCGCATGACAACAAATGCCCAAATATATTTTGGTTTTTAACTAGTTTTATACGTCCCAACAGGGAAGTAGCCTAGTACCTATAAAATAAGATAAAATAATTTTTATTCTCACACCCACACAAATAAAAAGAACAATAAAAAAACAGTACAAGAAAACAATAAAATATATATATAGTATATACGGCGTGGATCTGTGAATCAACCGAAACATTGAATAGACGTGTAATATTACACCTCTGCCTATCCCTTCGGGGATAAAGGTGTGAGTCTATAAATAAAATAAATAAGAATAACATGCCAAATTTCAGCTTCTTGCGTTCAGTAGTTGTGCGTTATTTCTCAGTCAGTCATTAACGCCAGAGTTTTAATATAATATATATTGATTCACATAAAATAAATATCGAATCTATTTCATAAGTCTTAAATATATCAACCTATTAAAAACACATATTAATATCACTAAGGAACACAATATATCAGGTGCGTTCTGATAGCTTGCACATCAACCAACATGTCATATAAATTAATATTTTATTTTGACTTAAGTATAGATTTTTTTTAATTTATAAATTCACGCCTGTATCCCCGAAGGGGTAGGCAGAGGTGTAATATTGTTACGAGCTGGGGTTCGTGATAAATTATATACACTATGCCAGAAAAACTGCACTTTATTCACTAACACAATAACACTAGATACACACACTAAATTTTCACTTCACTAATAAACACACTATTCACACCACTAGACAACACTAAACACTTCCGACTTATTTCCTTCGCTTCTTGTTGATCGCTTTCCGTATTCAATTGAACTGTCCTGTCTCGCGCGCTCTCGCTCTATTTATACTGGCCGGATAACATCACTAGGCTTTTCGAGACGACTCACGATATTTCTGGAAACGTGTAAGGTGTTTCTAGAATTGCGTAAATGTTCTATTTACACCTACGCCATCTATTAGAGGATAGATGAAACAGCCTTAAACAACCGATACATCTAATCTCATGTAGTTCTCCCATTCACTGATAGATGGCGTTATTTTCAATTCGTAACACGGCCTCCCTCTTAAACGTGTTCGTCTCGAACATCGTTAGACCCATAGTAACGAGCCAACCGGTCCACATGAACTATCTTCGGTGCACCTCGCGACCCCTTCTGGATTCGATAGGTGACGTCGTTCATCCTGGTAATTATGCGATATGGCCCGTCCCATCTGGCTTGTAACTTAGGCGATTTTCCTTTGCTTCGTACTGGGTTATGAAGCCACACCAATGATCCCTCATCGAAGCCTTTGTTGTTTGCCTTCCGGTCGTAGCGAGTCTTCATCTTCTCAGACATCTGTTGTCCAGATTCCCTGATGTGCTCGTATACGTCGTTCATCCTGTTGCGTAGCTCGGTTGCGTAATCCGTTATATTGCGTGGAGATTCTGGTGGGATACCGGTGATAAGGTCTGCAGGTAAACGGAGCTCTCTACCGAAATTGGCAAAAGCTGGTGTTACTCCTGTAGTTTCGTGGACCGCACTGCGATATGACAGGAGAAATGGTTGGATGTGCTTGTCCCAATCTCTTTGTTTGCTCTCCACGACCTTCGCCAGGTACCTTTCCAGTGATTGGTTAAACCGTTCAACCATGCCATCTGATTGCGGATGATAAGCCGTGGTCCTGGTTTTATGTGCACCCATTACGCGACAAGTCTCCTTGAACACCTCAGATTCGAAGTTCCGGCCTTGATCGCTGTGGATTTCCAAGGGCACCCCGAACCGACAAAAGACTTCATGCACCAGCTTATCAGCCACTGTGGTAGCTTCTTGATTTGGGATTGCAAACACTTCAGGCCACTTCGTGAAGTAATCCATCACAACCAAGAAGTATTTGTTTCCGTCCTGGCTCTCAGGAAACGGCCCAGCGACATCCAACGCTATGCGCTCCCATGGAGCTCCCACATTGTACACCTTTAATGCACCTCTGCTTCGAGTGTGTGGCCCCTTGACAGCCGCACAACTTGTGCATTTGCGGCACCAATCCTCGACGTCATCTCGACAGTGGAGCCAATAAAACCGCTCCCGGATCTTAGTAAGGGTCTTCTTAACTCCCATGTGACCTCCCGAAGCACCATTGTGATAGAGCTGCAAGACTTCCGGCACCTTAGTTTTGGGCACTACCATTTGCAAATGGCACTGGTTACCGCGAGCGTTTTCCCATTTGCGGCACAGAACTCCATCCTGGACGACCAAGCTTTCCCACTGTGCCCAATAACTCTTGGTGATGGGGCTCATTGCTGCGATATCACTCCATTTGGGCCTAGGCGCATCTGATTTCTTCCATTCAAGAATCGGCTGTACATCCTTGTCATCTCGCTGAGCACTCTGCAAAGCTTCTCTCCATTCGTCGCTTAGATCCGTCTTTAACATCCTCACTAGCGCTGCCTGCTTTGCTTCCTGTCGGCTACAGTGCTTGCACTGGTCGGGACACGGCCTACGCGATAGGGCATCTGCGTTACCATGGGACTTGCCGCTGCGATGTTGTATTACAAAATCAAACTCTTGCAGTAGTTCAATCCATCTAGCTACTTGTCCTTTTGGGTCCTTAAATTGAAGTAGCCATTTCAGCGCTGCATGGTCGGTTCGCAGGTGGAATTTACGGCCCAACAAGTATTTGTTGAAATGCTGCAACGTCTTTACTACAGCCAAGAGTTCCCGCCTGGTGACGCAGTAGTTTCTTTCGGGTTTGGATAAGGTCTTGCTGAAGTATGCTATAACAACTTCTTGATCACCCTTCTTCTGTGACAGCACGCCGCCAATTCCGGTGTTACTGGCATCTGTGTCAACTATGAATTCATGCTCATTGTCAGGGTAGCCTAGAATAGGTGCAGTACACAGATGTTCCTTAAGCTTCTGGAATGCAACGTCACAGCTCTCATTCCAACAGAACTGCACTCTGTCTTCGGTGAGTTTATGAAGAGGTCGAGCAATGTCAGCAAAGTTCTTCACAAACCGTCGATAGTAGGAGCATAATCCGAGGAATGCTCTGACCTGCGTTTTGTTCTCTGGAACTGGCCACTCCTTCACAGCAATGATCTTATCCGGGTCAGTTTGAATACCGTTCTCCGAGACCACATGTCCTAGAAAGTTCATTTGCCGTCTGAATAACGCGCATTTCTTCGGACTCAGCTTCAAATTAGCACCTCGTATTTTTGACAGCACTTGCTCCAAGTTTCGAAGGTGATCCTGGAAGGTGCGCCCCACGATGATGATGTCATCCAGGTAGACCAAGCAGGCGTCTCCAATCAGTCCCATAAGCACTCGCTCCATCAGTCTCTCAAAAGTAGCCGGAGCGTTGCACAATCCAAAGGGCATGACGTTAAATTGCCACAGTCCTTTGCCTGTGGAGAATGCCGTCTTCTCTTTGTCTCGAGGATCTATTTCCACCTGCCAGTAGCCACTTTTTAGGTCTAAGGTAGAAAACCACTTCATCCCCGTCAGCGTATCCAGTGTGTCATCGATCCTTGGCAGCGGGTAGCTGTCCTTCTTCGTGATGTCATTCAATCGGCGGTAGTCTACACAGAAGCGCATGCTGCCATCCTTCTTCTTAACTAGGACAACCGGAGAGCACCACGGGCTGGACGAAAGCTCGATTACGCCTTCGTTCACCATACCGTCGATCATAGCTTCCACTTCACGTTCCCGTGCTACTGGCACACGTCTTGGTCGCTGGCGAATCGGTGCTTCACTTCCCGTGTTTATTTTGTGCTGGACTAGTGCTGTCTTCCCTATGTCGGCATCACTGGTCGAGAAAATATCCGCGAACCGGTTCAACATCTTCTGAGCCTCGGTCTTCTCTTCCTCCGACAGGGTACTTTCGCAGTCCTCTAAAAGAGTAGACACGTCGAATCGTGCACCCTGAACCTTGGCGCTGGTAGGTTGCTCATGACATCTACGCATCCAAGCCGCTCCTCCATAGGTGCCCAATTCCGTCCCTTTCTTGAGCGACACTTCCTTGTCACTTGCATTCAGTGCGCGTACTGATGAAACTTTTGTACCCCTTACCAAGGTTCGTGCAATCTTCCAGGAGGCCTCTTTCTCTAGACCTTCGATTAGTACGCAGCGGTTCCCTCGACCAGAATTCCCTGATAAACAAACTGGTACAACAGTTTCCGACCGCGGGTGAAGCGTAACATTCTTCAGGCAGTACACTTTTCCTGAAGTTGCGCCTTCCAAGAAGACTTCTTCCGAGCCACATTTCAACACTCCCTGGCTAACATCGATCTCGCAGCGATACTTCCGCATGAAGTCCAGGCCCAAGATGCAGTCGTCCACTATATCGGCCACGATGACTTTGTGACGGTAAATTTTGTTGCCTAGCTTCAGATCCACCTCCATTTCACCTCGGACGGTTATGTGCTGACCGGTAGCTGTTCTCAGATTCACACATTCATTGTTCCTGAAGCAGCCCCGAAGAACCCGTCTTGCCAGATGGAAACCGACGACTGTCCGAGAAGCACCCGTGTCCAATGTCAGCTTGCATGGTGTTCTGTTAATTTCGCCTTCGATGATCAGGCTGTTCCCGTCGCATGATTGCGAGATCGAGATACTTGGGGCTCTTCCATTACCAGCCAGCACCCGCCCCGCAGTCCTGGCTTCTACTCGTTTCCCTGCTCTCGCTGCCTGGCAGGCACATCAGGCGACCCCTTTGGTGGAGACAGGGTGTCACCAGGCTGCCTACGCTTTGGGCAGCTCAAACGGATATGGCCTCTTTCTCCGCAGTTGTAGCACCGAGGTGATGACAAGACTTCCCTGATGCGGTGACCTCGGTCGTCGCGTCGCACTGCTTCCACCTCCAGAGCGTGGGCTAAGGCGTCCTTGAGGTCCTTGAAGTGCCCAAGCCTCACTGCTGCTCTTACCTCCAGGTCCCGGATCCCATCCGTAAACGCCTGTACGAGGTTCCCGTCAATAAGCGCAGGAGACGACTGGTATGCCTTCCTGACCAGCTTTTCCACCTCTAGAGCCCACTGCTGCAGAGTTTCTCCGTTGCGTTGTGTCCTGTCCTTCAGCTGAGCACGATAAACGTGTTCAAGGTGCGCGTCACCGTATCTCGCCTCCAGCGCCTCCAGGAGCTTTTCGTAGGTGACGTCTTGCCCGAGTGCCTCCAACACTGTCAAGGCCCGGTCGCGAAGGCCCAAGGTTAGGGCGGTTAAGGCTTGTTCTTTGGTCCACCCATTCGATCGCATCACAGCCTCGAACTGGATCTTGTATGCAGACCATGACGACGAGCCATCAAATGGTGGAACCTTAAATCCACGAGGTGAGGGCGCTACAGCCGCTGGTGTCACTTCGAGCCCACGCAACTTCTTCTCCACTTCAGCAACACAGGTCTCGTGGTGGTCGTGTACACGCTTCTCTATGTCGCTGATACGGGCCTCATGCTGCTGAAGTTCCTCCTTGACCGCCTTCAAGTCCTTCCCTACAGCGGCGCTGAGGTCCTTCATAAGCACCACCTGCTCTTCTAGGCGGCGCGCGTGCTCCTCCTTGTCACGCTGGAGCTGTTGTTCTAGGCGGCGCGCGTGCTCCTCTTGACGGCGAGCCTGCTCCTCCTTGTCGCGCTGAAGCTGTTCCTCCAGGCGGCGCGCATGCTCCTCCTGACGGCGCGCGTGCTCCTCTTGACGGCGAGCCTGCTCCTCCTTGTCGCGCTGAAGCTGTTCCTCCAGGCGGCGCGCGTGCTCCTCTTGACGGCGGGCCTGCTCCTCCTTGTCGCGCTGTCGCTGTTCTTCCATGCGGCGCGCCTGCTCCTGCATGAACGCCATCAGAGCCGCGATGTCGGGCACCGCCTTGGAGTGTGCGCTTGCAGGCTCCACTGCAGCCGCGGAGTCGCCTGATCCACCAGACGATGGAGAAGGAACGTCTCCGAAGCGTCTCTGGTCCAGGTCTTGCTGGCGCTGGTTCCTGGTGCGCACTCCTTCAGTTTCTTCTTTCGGCATAACCGGCATAATTTATCCCACTTCTGACACCAATTTGTTACGAGCTGGGGTTCGTGATAAATTATATACACTATGCCAGAAAAACTGCACTTTATTCACTAACACAATAACACTAGATACACACACTTAATTTTCACTTCACTAATAAACACACTATTCACACCACTAGACAACACTAAACACTTCCGACTTATTTCCTTCGCTTCTTGTTGATCGCTTTCCGTATTCAATTGAACTGTCCTGTCTCGCGCGCTCTCGCTCTATTTATACTGGCCGGATAACATCACTAGGCTTTTCGAGACGACTCACGATATTTCTGGAAACGTGTAAGGTGTTTCTAGAATTGCGTAAATGTTCTATTTACACCTACGCCATCTATTAGAGGATAGATGAAACAGCCTTAAACAACCGATACATCTAATCTCATGTAGTTCTCCCATTCACTGATAGATGGCGTTATTTTCAATTCGTAACAATATTACACCCACATTTTGCCATGAACTTTTAGGTCCCACGTACCTAATAGGGGGCGAGACTATTGCTTTACCGGGCACATTACCAGACTCCGTGCTGCTACTGAGAATTTCCTTATAGAGCTGTCTTCATAAAAAGATTTTAGTTCATTATAACAGCCTTTCGCAGTCAACTGCAGGACTAAGGCCTCTTCTTCTTGTCCACTGCTGGACTAGGCCTCTCCTTTGAAAGGAGGAATTGGCCTACTATACCACGCTGGCCAAACGGGATGGTATAGGGTTTGTATCAAGTTTTCCTTCTCTTACAGTGCTGTTCTCTGCATAATATGCTCCCTCTAGGCTCTTATGACACCCATGGCATGATATGGGGTGGTGACATTCCGTATTCTTAATCCGTCACCACACGGACACTAAATAAATACTTTACTTTTAAGACGTTCACGGAATAAAATGAGATAGTGACAAACTGTATGCTTAATTTGGCACCACACGAATTATTTAACTTAATACAATAATAGCCTCATGAGAACATCATATTGGATTTAACACAACGCTTCATAACCAGGGTACAATTAATCTCTTGGGACGCACAATACCAATCGCACATTGGTCAAATAATTATAGGAAAACTACTCTTTGCCTGCGGCTCCACCCGCATGATTTATACACCTGAATCTTCCTCGGATGTCACCCTATCAAATAGTGAAAACAGTATTAAAATCTGTTAAGTAGTTTTTGAGTTTATTGCGTTGAAACAGACAGACAAGACGGAAAGAGGACTTCATTACTCGACTACGGCGAAGCCAAAAGGAAGGGTAATGTTTTTAATAACATTTATAGATATAGCATAAAATTAAAATTACATACATATATACATACATAGACTCACGCCTGTTTCCTAGAGAGGTAGGCAGAGACTACGGAGCGCCATTTGCAACGATCCTGACATACCTCTCTTGCTTCATTCACTTCCATCAAGTTTCTCGTGCATGCTCTTCTGTTTAGGGTACTTCTGACCTGTCCATTTTTTAGGATGTCTCCGATCTGGTCAGAGAACGTCCGCGTAGGTCTTCCCCTTCGTCCTGTCCCATTCACATTTGCCTCATTATAGATATAGCATAAAATTTAAATTACATACATACATACATAGAGTCACGCCTGTTTCCCGGAGGGGTAGGCAGAGACTACGGAACGCCATTTGCAACGATCCTGACATACCTCTCTTGCTTCATTCACTTCCACCAAGTTTCTCATGCATTTAGGGTACTTCTGACCTGTCCTTTTTTTAGGATGTCTCCGATCTGGTCAGAGAACGTCCGCGTAGGTCTTCCCCTTCGTCCTGTCCCATTCACATTTGCCTTATATATCTTCTTTGTCAGTCTTTCGTCATCCATCCTCTCCATGTGCCGAAATTAAAATTATTTATCCAATTAGGTCATAATGTGATATTTATGAACCTCAAGTTTTTAAATTAGTTACTTAATGATTCTACGTTTAAATTTAGTGCTACGTTCACAACGCCAAAGCGTAGAGCCATGAAAAAGAACATGTATGTTCTTTCTGATGTTATAATTTTATTATAACACTCATAACGAAAATACATCATAGCCGTTGAAATCAGTACCTACTTGGATGGTAATATACACATTTCTCATGATGTCGAATATATTTTGTAGTTCATAATATGTGTAACTTTGTGACATAAATAACATTGACTTTAAATTATAGACGCACGGAAAAAGCACATAAAATAGCACTGAGAAAAAAAAATATTTGCGTATGTCAATTTTAAGGAGTAAATTAATGGAAAAAAATGTAAATTAATAGTGAGCGAAACCAGGAAATTCTTAGTTAAGTAAACAATGTGAGTTATGTGAGTCATAGTGTCTCAATCGCGTAACTACGTGCCCACTTATCGCCGTTAATTGTCTACTACACCAGTATAATACTATACTAGTAAATAACTCGGATTCGTGTTTAAAATTAAGTTTTTTTACTGACTTCCTTCAATTTTTTTTAAATCGCCTGTATTCCCAAAAGGAAAGGGAAAGGTGTAATATTACACCCAAATGTTACCATGTTATGATTTAGTAGGTCCCACGTAATAGGAGCCTATTGACTTTAAGACTCCGTGCTGCTACTGAGAATGCAGCATAACCCAGAAACACTTTTGGCGGAACTGGGAATCGAACCCGGGACCTCCTGATCTGCAGATGCATATGCTATCCATTGGAATGCTTCCTTCCATTGATTGAATGCTATTTTAACGCAAATCAGGCGAGGCTTATACTTATACCCAGCAGTGGGCGACAAGCTGTTTAATGAGACTGACTTCTTGGTGTAGTGCTTAGTGCCCCTGACTGCTCAGCTGGATGCCGCGGGTTCGATACCTATCCAAGGCAAACATCTGAATGATGAGCGATTATTTGCATGTATGTGCATGTTTTTAAGAATATATAAGTATGCTTATCAATTATCTGGTTGCAGCAATGGCTACTTTTTTTGGAATTATATGACCATACGGGAGTAGTTATAGGTAAGTCTGCAATATGGACATGTTTCAAATAATACTTTGGCCAAATAATTTCTCAACTTCTAAGCTAGATTTAGTCCTAATCCGACACAGGATTTAGACCTAATGCGAGACTTGTCTTTAAAAAAAGCTTTAAAGTCAGATTGTTGTAGGACTCAGAAAGAGCTAATTAGTGAGTCGAAGAATAATAAACCTATCCGCCTGGTTTCATTCAGCCTTTAACTGTCCTCTGCTCGACATAGGCATGTTCTAATTTAAGGCACAATTGCAGTGTGAGTCAATAGAGGATTTACATAAATACATAGGTACTCACCACTGTTTCCCGAAGGGGTAGGCAGAGACTAAAGACTGCGATTTGCAACAATCCTGACTCCCATAAAATTTTTCATTTGCTCTTAGGTTTAAGGTACTTCTTCTTCTTTCTCTTAGCGTTATCCCAGTTTCAATCTGGGCTCCGCTTACTAGCCTAACCGGATTTGGCTGAATATTAGCATTCATTAGCAAGTCATTAATTTGGTAAGTACATTAGTTATCTCCGTTTTAATGCGCGTTTTTATTTTGTCCATCAATATCTTCCTTGAACCTTAAGCTATCGTTATGTGGCGTCTTGATAAACATTGATATAGAAATAACAAAATATGTAAATAATTTGGTAGACTTTATTATGTTTCCGAGGTTTTTCACAGCCCATGTGGTTGAGAGCATTGAGATAACATAAACAGATGAATGGTTGAAAGAGTCAATGCAAAAAAAAGTAAAATAAGACCGAAATTTAAAACGAGTGCCATGAAGAACCAAGGAAAATTTATGTAATCACTACTATTGAAAGACTTTATTAAGGAAGTATTACTAAAATTCAGTACGTGAAAAGACGAGAGAAAATGATGAATGGCTTAAAAGAAATATTATATAAGTAACTTTATTACTACAATTTAAATAACGACCAATTTAGCTATCATCACTGTCTACTTCTCAAAAATGTTCAGATCTGTAAATACGTTCTTTCACAGCTGAAAACACAATATGTTTCCTTATTGCTATAATCGACATTGCAGCTGATATTCAGTTACCTGCTACTATGTATACAGTCTGCTAATAACAATGGCTACGGCGTCATACGTACACACTTCAGAAGATTACTTAGCACATCTAAAAATAACCCAAATATAAATTATCATAGTAAATTTTACATTAGTCTTACAACTGTGACAACATTCAGCGCTTCACCCATAGAGTGATAAACGAAAAATTTTATAATTTTAATAATACGACAGACGGACAAACCGACAGTCTTTCTCTCATATTTAAAGATATTTTCCTCCGAATATATAAAACCGGTTTTTTTATTAAACAGATTCAAACGGAACCATCACTTGTAGTGTGCCAACGTGTAAAACAATCAAAATGATTTTATATAATTATGTTAGTTTGTGCTTAGTTTGGATCGTGCCGGCTTTTGTATTCGGTAAGTGCGTTTTTTGTAATATTTTGTACCGCGTTATCATTTGGGAGTAAGCAGAAATATGAAACTAATAGTGATAGATATCGTGATATGTATGTCATATATTTTTGTTTATCTCAATAACTGTCCTATTATAGTAGTGTGGTAATTTATTTATTTTTTATATTAGATGATACTCCCGGATTTTTCGCAATTTTTCTGCGCTATTCCATTATTATCAGATTGCTATAGCGAATATATACCGTTCTCTAATATTTGTACTTAAATACCTACCTGCCTATAAACACCAATTTTTTTGGCACTTCTAGATTCTACTTTACTAACTATCAAAATCGATCCAGTTATTTCGGAGTTCAATGACACGTGCAGACGGATTATTATGCACATACTATAGCTATAATGCATATGATTTATGTTAATTAGACTACTACATGCATATATGAATTCAATATGATCAATTAATTATATGATCGATTTAGAACTTTCGCGATTAGTATTATATATTTAATTAGATATCATCATGTCAGCCTAGAGACGTCCACTGCTGGACATAGGCCTCCCAAGGTTCTCCACACAGACTGATCTTGAGCCGCCAGCACCCCGCTTTCCGCGATCTTAACCAGATCGCCCGTCCACCTTGCGAGAGGCCTACCCATGCTGCGCCATTCATTTATTAGATACTAATACATTATTTTTATTTTGAATTAATCTTGGAGCCTAGAGGAGCATAACAGTCTTCCTGTGACCATAGTGATCGAATCATCGAGGAATAGCGAAAAATAAAATTTCAGAAATTTCCGTTTTAATTAACGTAATAAGCACAGTAATAAAGAAAGAAAAGAAAGAAAGAAAGAAAATAATATGTATTTCGACAAAACTGCAGAGTTATAATAATAAAATAAAAATAGTGTAGGTACATTGTTTTTTTTTCACATTGTTAGGTCTGTATAGCTCTGTCGAAATGGGTCACCATCTCAGCATTTGCTGGGTGCCCTATTTATAGAGATCCCAGCGCTGATTTTCTGTGGCCATCCTGAATAGTGATGCACGGATGAAGGCAATAGAATATATAAATAAAATATAAGAAAAAAAATATATAAACTGTGATAGTAGTAAGTATATAATGTTTTTTATTCATTTATTCAAGTAGGTAAGTACGAGCATATTATCCGAAGTATCAGAATAAAACGAAAATGTAATTTTACATCTTTCAGTTTTTAGGCAATAACAATAAGACCAAAATAAAGTAATCAATTCGATTCATTCTAGTATTTTAATTTATTGAACAAGCCAACATCAGTGCATTTGCGAATTCTAGATCAATATTAGGGGAAGGGTAGCTCGACTTAGACATAATTAGGTTTTGAAGGGTCCGGTGTATTGAAAGGGGAGATCAAAGTGAAATTGGACACTAAGGGTCTTTATAAAACATAGATTAAAACGTAGTTGGACATGAATGTTTGTTTTGGTCTGTGTGTTTCTATGAATAATATGTTTGTATGTACAAATAGATAGTAGGTACATAGCTGAGTAAATTTATCCATTGTCACAGAATAATTAATAGTACTAACGTACCATTGTCTAGTATTCATAGTACAAGTACGTTAGTACTCTCTTTATTCTGTGGTACAAGCTCTGCTCAGTTTGCGACTAGGTTGTGATGGGTGAATGTGGTAGAATAATATTTTTATAGTTCGTAATTAGATATACGTAGAACTACAGGTTAGAAGTGCCCTTAACCGAAGAGCATGCATGAGAAATTTGATGGGCGTGAATGACCCAAGAGAAGAGTATGTCAGGATCGTTGCAAATGGCGTTCCGTAGTCTCTGTCTCCCCCTCCGGGAAACAGGCGTGTTTCTATGTAAATATGTATGTAGAACTAGAGGGTGCCCGCAACTACGCCCGCACATTAACTGTTCCTACCGCATCCTGTGGTAGTATTGGGAAATCCCTTCTTAGTGCAGTCCTACAATCACCAAGGAACATACATGCCAAATTATAGCTTCTTGCGCCCAGTAGTTTTGGCTGTAGCTTGTCTGTCAGTCAGTCGGTAACGCATAAATTTTATAAATACAATTAGCTATTATTATACCCACATAAAACGTACAGTATTTTTGTGTATAATTTGAAGCGTCTTCCTAAAAATTGTAAGAAATATCGAATTGAAATTATAATAAGATTGAAATTAAACTACAATTTACGGATTTTATCGCGTTATATTGGTTTCACTGTTATTACATTTAAACCGAATGATCTAGAAACTACATTTTTATTATTACTAGCCGACGTTTCGAACATGAATTATGTAAAGAATTCGAAATGTCGGCTAGTAATAATAAAAATGTAGTTTCTAGATCATTCAGTTTAAAAGTAATAACAGTGAAACCAATATAACACGATAAAATCCGTAAACTGTAGTTTAATTTCAACGTGTAACATTCGCGTAAATCTAAGAAAATACTATATAATAAGATTTTTGAAAAGATTCTTTAGAAGATAATGTTTTATATCATCATCAGGCCTGTATATAGTGTATATGTATAAATTGTCAGACTGCTGGGCACGGGCCTCTTATCTTTATGAATAGGGTACCTAAGGCCAAGTGCGGGTTGCCACACTGCACGAGGTCACATGTTTTCAAGAACATAATGGAAAATTTCAGGCAGGTTTTCTCACGGTGTTTTCCTTAACAACCAATACCTTTCCCCATTAGCAACCTATAATTAGCAACATATCACGAGAAATCAATCATGCGCGCATGCGTAATAGTCTACTAGTCCTCCCCTAAACCCTAGACTCGCCAGTGCTTAAAAAGTCTAAGCTAAACTATGACTAAGTCTAAGGGCCAGTTGCACCGCTGTATTTCCTGTTAAATTAATTTGTCAGTAAACTAATAAAAAATATCTGGAAGATAAGGCCTATTCAGAGGTGTTGAAACTGGGCCTTAATGACGTAATGAGGCTTCCATTTATTATGAGGCTGTATGCTTTTGAAGCAGATTAGCCTCTGTAGTTCTGGGTATCTCAGCAGAACTTGCAAGAGTATCAGACTATTTTATTTACAACTAGTTGACCCAGCGAACTTCGTACCGCCTAACAGTCGATTTTTTTTTTAATTTTCTCACCGTAAGAACCATCCTCGTACTTCAAGGAGTATTATAAAAAAAGGAATTAGCGAAATCGGTTCAGCTGTTCTCGAGATTTTCGCTTAGCAGCACATTCAGCGATTCATTTTTATATTATAGACTAGCTCTGCGACTTTGCCTTCGCAATTTTTCATGTCTATTAGTAACAGCCGAAGAGACTTTCGTATTAGTTTATTAGTATAAACTAATGCGAAAGTCTCTTCGGCTGTTACGACTTGCACGAAACTTGCTTCTGATGATTACAGGATATAATCAAACATAGACTACATTGTTTTTCAATACCTACGCAAGAATTAATTTCCTATTTACATGCAAAATATAAATAACATCATTATTCTAAAAAATGAGCTGAATGGAGCCGACTTGAAAAGAATATGACAAGAAACTCATGGTCACTCTTGACGGTCACTAATTGTTATTAATTAGTTGCTGATTACAATATTAACAATATGTATTATGTATGCCCTTAGTTAACATATCATTTGTACATGTTTACGTAAATTTATCATAACAAGAGACAAATAAAAATGATGCTCCTGATTTAAAATACTTTGCTCTGTAATTTGTACTAAGTAAAAAAACGTAGAGTCAAGTTCAGAACCACCCATTTGCAGGGCGTTAAAGGGCACCAGGGCGTTATCCGAATTTGATTAGATTAAATTTTTGACACAGGACAAACCTATTGTTTTTATTATTTGGAATAAAGTGATATTAAATTTAATTCAATCTCCTATATTGGTAAATTATCCATTCAAACGATAGAACCATTATTATTGCTCTTGTATTATTGTATAAATCAGTAAAATTTAAGTTGAAGTAAAGGCGTTAGGCACTTACTATCCAAACATCATATATCGCTAAAAGTTTACAAACAAAAGTACCGAATGCCAGTCAAGATGTCCCAAGCGGGGCATAATCTTGATATGCTAACAAAAGTTCCTTATATGTTCCCGGGACACAAACCACGTACATACAGCGATTTTGATTTGTTCGCCCTATACAATTTACATTGTAAGGAATTTCACCGTTAATAGGAGAATATAAACATAGATACATAGACTCACGCCTGTTTCCCCGAAGGGGTAGGCAGAGGCATATTAAACGCCCACTTTTCGCCAGTGTTTTGATCCCACGTAATAGGTGGCGAGCCTATTGCGGCTTAGAGAATCCTATCCTACTAATATTATAAATGTGAAAGTTTGTGAAGATGTATGTATGGATGTTTGTTACTCTTTCACGCAAAAGCTACTGAACGGATTTGGATGAAACTTTACAGTAATATAGTTTATACATCAGAATAACACATAGGCAACAATTTATAAAGGTTTTGTATAATGTTGCCATAGTATAAGGAAAAGTATCAACTAAGTCGGCAAAAATCCTGTATTATATTTATTTGTTTGCTTGGGTCAAATTTAGTTATTGGAATTTTACCCCCTTCCTGATGACAAACTGATCTGATATTTGGCATGTAACACTCATAATATTGTCACCAAGATTAAAACATAATATTTAAATTATTGTAAATTCAAGATGGCCGCCTATACAAAATGGCGGATCACATATTACTTCACAACAACCTCAATATGGGTATCAAATGAAAGGGTTTGATTGGTAGAATGGAGCTCACTATGAAAAATCCAAGATGGCCGCCGCCACAAAATGGCGGATTACTTATTTTCCACAAGTACCTCAACATGGGTATCAAATGAAAGGGCTTGATTTGTAGAATAGAGCTGACTCTGAAAAATCCAAGATGGCTGTCGCCGCAAAATGGCGGATTACATATATTCCGCAAATAACTCAAAATGGGTATCGAATGAAAGGGCTTGATTGGTAGAATAGGGCTCACTATAAAAATCCAAGATGGCTGCCACTACAAAATGGCGGAATACATATTTTCCACAAATACCTCAATATGGGTATCAAATGATAGGGCTTGATTGGTAGAATAGAGCTTAGAAAAAATTAAGATGGCCGCCGCCACAAAATGGCAGATTACGTATTTTCCACAAATATCTCAATATGGATATCGAATGACAGGGCTTGATTGGTAGAAAAGGGCTTACTATGAAAATAGAATGAGAAATATCAACTAACAAAAAAACTAAAAACATAAAAATAAAATTAACTAAAAAAAAGGTTTTGGGCGTAGCGTATCCAGAGTAAACATTATGATAGAAATTTCACTTGCCCAACGATTTTATATTTATCTGATCAATACCCCAGATTGATGAAAAGATTGGTGCGATCTGGTAGCTAGGACTTACCGAATTACTTTTTAGCTTTTTTAGCTACATCATTTTTATTGTAATAAAACAGTATAACATAAAAAAAATATAAAGTTTTTTTACAATGCGCATTCTAGAGTACTTACCAAATTATTTTCAAAATTGATAGATTTATTGCCCGATCAGTATTTAATGTAGATGAACTTTGTCTTTTACAGTAAGTAGTTTGGACGAATAGTTTAAAAGTTATCACGATATATTTAACCTAAGCGCAGCGTCATTTAAGGATTTCTATGAGTTGGCGCGCTTAAGCACAGCGGGGCGGAGGGACGGTCTGATATGTACTTTGTGGTCATGCTTACTGTTTTAAATTTTGGTCCTGTTATATTCAGTAGGTATATAAGCTCTTCATAACTTCAATAATATACCTACATACTAATCTTTACCTGAAGTTCAACGATTATGAAAACAAAAGTAATTTATAAGTATTATCTGTTATTACATTTATGTATGCTATACGGCTAATCTGCAGAGACGATTGTGATGAAATTTGACATGAATAGTCTGAAACCCGGGGAAGTACATAGGCTACCCTTTATTAAAATTTCATGCTGGCGAAGCCGCGGGCGAAAGCTAGTATAAACATATAACAAAAATAAGTTCCCGCCACGACCTTTCTGTCTGCATAAACGCTATAAACGCAAAATCTACCGAATCTGACTGTCTCCGTGGTCCCACGTAATAGGGGGCGAGCCTATTGCCGTACCGGGCTCATTACCAGACTCCGTGCTGCTACTGAGAATTTCCTAACGGAAAAACTCAATAGCACTTTGCCCGACCCGGGAATCGAACCCGAGACCTCCCAATCCCACGCGCACATTTATGCCGCGAGCCTTATCATAAAGATACAACTTGTATCTGATAAGATATGTTGAACAAAATAAACTGGGTCACAGACCTAATTTATATGTTTTGTTTGTTTTTGTTTCTTGCATTTTTGTTTATTTACTACGATAAAACAATTTTTTTTTAAATACGTAAAACAGTCAGATTATTTTTATTACCTAAATTCAAAAATAGACTGCCTCCGTGGTCCAGTGGAAAGCGCATGCGACTGCTGATCGGATGTCCAGGGTTCGATTCCCGGGTCGGACAAAAGTGTTACTGGGTTTTTCCAAATTCTCAGTAGCAGCACGGAGTCTGGTGATGTGCCCGGTAACGGCAATAGGCTAGCCTCCTATTACGTGGGACCTAAAAACTCATGGCGAAATGTGGGTGTAATATTACACCTCTGCCTACCCCTTCGGGGATACAGGCATGAGTCTATAAATAAAAAGTAAACTACCGAACGAATCTTTGTACGATATTTGCCAATAAATAGGTAGTATTATTCTGAGGAAAGTGTCAGTGTATGATGCCCGTGGCCGGAGCCGAGACCGAATTCTAGTTAGAAACAAAGTTAAATCTATAATTCCTCTTTAAATTCTAAGCTATGCTAAACTTTCTGGTTTCAAAACTAAGCCGCGCACATTGACATATCCAAATGATGTGCTTTCTAAATTAAAAATCCCGTGCTGTTCAATGAAGGCAAGTGTCAAGTTATCTAAATTTTTCCAAAATGTTCTCGAAAGACGTGTGAAGTATGCTAACTCGCACTTGTTCAACCTGGCTGACCGTGGCCTAATCAATGTGTCCAATGATCAGCAGTGGGATAGCTATTCACATAAATATGTAGATGGGCAAAAATGTTACTGGTTTTTTTCCGAATTCTCAGTAGCAACACGGAGTCTGGTGATGTGCCCAAAAACGGCAATAGGCTCGCCCCTATTACGTGGTACCTAAAAATCCATGGCGAAATGTGGGTGTAATATTACACCTCTGCCTACCCCTTCGGGGACACAGGCGTGAGTCTATAAATACCTAAAATAAATTAATAAATGTAGATATACACAGAGCTAATATTATAAAATATTAGTCCTATAGGCGAAATGTATTCGTTCATCATCATTGTACTAGCGTTATCCCGGTTGCATCCGAGACTTACACGCCTCGGAGCCGCTTACTAAGCAGATTTGACAGATAAAGATAAAGATTTGTTTATTTGTTGAAACATGTGTGTCATATAGTACATTGTGAGAAATGCATATTAGATCTTAAATATTAATTTGTATCAACATGTTTGACCTTTACAGGTATACAAAAGCAAGCAGTCATATAAAAAGGAAAAACTGATGATTAAATAAGAAAGGAAATTCATAATTATTATTCATAACTAGATACAGCAATAATACAAATAAAAAAAATAAAGACAGAAAATCAACTTTTCGCTTGTCATAGTATTATAGCAAATTATAACTGTTGTTAATTGTTAAGGCATTACGACTTAAGTCATCATCCTCTTACTCGTAGCGTTATCCCAGTTTCAATCTGGGGTCCGCTTACTAGTCTAACCGAATTTGGCTGAATAAGCTTTTCCACAGAGCGACTGCCTGTCTGCCCTCCGCAACCCGAAGGGATAGCGATTTTCCATGGTTTAGACTAGTGTCAGTTTATTTAGAAGGTACTGACGCCCTATAACGACTGTCAAAGATCTTCATGACAACCGGGACCGACGGGTTAACGTGCTCTCCGAGACACGGGACAAGCGATAATTAACAATTTAATACGCACATAACTCCGAAAAGTCATTGCCACGCCGTGGATTCGAACCTGATACCCTCTGCATGGCAGTTTGTTGGTATCTCCCCTAGGCTATCGCTGCCTTACATTACGACTTAAGTATATAATATAATAGACTCCTTACATTGTTATAGGTATGCGACAAATATTTTTATACGCTAAAATACTATTAGTAAAACTATGTCATCGAAACGTCGAGGCAAAGATAAGGTATTTTACCTTGATTTTTAAATAATTACGCGATATAAACCCATGACATAAATATTACTATTTTAACTATGTGTGTTATTTTTTAACAGCCTGTTTAATTAGATTTAAAAAATTGGGCAAGTGGGAGTCGGACTCGCGCACGAAGGGTTCTATACCTACCATCATCTATAAAAGAAAGTCACGTTTGTTGTATGTATACTTAAATACTTTTTGGCATTCCATACCTAAAAGGTAATAAACGGGCGGAGGCTTAGTAATAGGGTCCCGTTTTTTACCTTTTAGGTACGGAACCCTAAAAAAATAACAAAGAGAAGAATAGATATAAATCAGGTACTATCATCTAGTACCAAACTCAGCAGAGCCTTGATCATATTATTAATCTGTTTCTAAAACATTCGTACTAAGGGCGAACTACACCGAGTATCAGAACAAAACCATCACTCACAGATTTGTGAAACGAACACGGCGGGAAACGAACACGCTGCCAGTTTGTTTATCAGCTGTTGACTAGTTCATCTAGTTATTAAACGCAATATCTGGCTAGTTTGTAATTATTATATCGACCAGGAGTAAACTGCGAAAGGCTGTAAAGGAAGGCTAAACAAAAGAAAGTTTGAGAATATTTTTTTTATATAATAATAATATTTAACCGCATACACACTTCACCATCTAGTCCTAAACTAAGCCGAGCTTGTACTAAGGATAAACATACATATATACTTACTTTTTTGTAAATACATACATACTATACATAGAAACACCTAGACCAAGACAAACATCCATGTTCACGCACACAAATGTTTGACTTGAGCGGGAATTGAAACCGCGACCTTCGGCGTAGCAGTCGCTTACACTCCCGCTGCGCCAACCGTTCGTCAATTGTATCAGCTTAAGACGATGATAATATCTATGAGGTAGCAAATAATTCAAGCTTTGGATTCTTCGAGAACACAAACAGCTGCTGTTGAATATAATATTAATATGTTAAAAATTTAAAATGGCGAGGCCAATAGATCATTGTACGTTTATCTTTTAAATCTTATCTCAGATATCATTGATGTATGCATACATATTTAAATCAAGATCAAACATAAGTTGTTCTTGATTCTAGACCGCCATAAAAGTGACGATAACGTTTTTAGGCTATCTTGATTGGGACCTGTTTTTTCTGAAAACCCGGATATCGTGCAGTGTCGTGTTTAATATTAAATACTAGGTATGCCCGCAGCTTCACCTATCATCAGACTGTAACAGCCCACTCCTGGACTAGGCCTCTTCTTTGAAAGGAGGAATTGGCCTACTATACCACGCGGGCTAAACGGGTTGGTTTGTATCAAGTTTTCCTTCTCTTACAGTGCTGTTCTCTGCATAATATGCTCCCTCTGTCGGCTCTTACGACACCCATGGGATGATATGGGGTGGTGATATTCCTTATTCTTAATCCGTCACCACACGGACAAGCTTCACCCGCGTGTCGCTTATAAGCAGCGATAGTGTAGAATATACTAATGGACTGTTCTGCAAAGATTCTCGAGTACAAACCCACCGCAGCAATGACCTTTGACAAATGTTAAAGATAATTGTATAATATTGTTAATTATCGCGTGCCCTTTGACTCGGGAAGCAACTTAAACAGTCGGTCCCAGCTGTCATGAATTTCGTACACTGTCTTAATAGGGAGTCAGTATTGACTCCATTGACATGGCTTATCCCAACATTTTGGGTTTCCTCAGACGGCAGTCGCTCTGCGGAAAACCTAATATTCTTCTTATTTAAGACTAGCTGTTTCCCGCAGTTTCACTCGCGTTCTGCAGGAACTACTTCGCGTACCCGATTAATTTGTAGCCTAAGTTACTCCTTGGCACATCAGCTAACCGCCAGTGAAAGTCCCGTCAAATCGGTCCAGCCGTTCCAGAGATTAGCGAGAACAAACGTCTGTTTGTTCAGACAGACAGACATCATTTAAAAAAAAATACATTTCGGTATATGTACCCTGTATACATCCACATGCATTAAGTAAAAAGCGGTTATTTTAATATTACAAACAGACACTCCAATTTTATTTATGTGTTTAGATGTTGTTTTGTTTTTACCACAGCAGCAACTTCATCTTGTTTGATAAGATTGATAGTTTTATACAGATACTTATCAATCAAAGCTGAAACTGTTTATTTGAACGCGCTAATCTGAGGCACTGCTATTCTGATCACAACATTGTTTTTTCAGTCATTTCAGATTGTTTATGTTGATGCCGACGACACATGATTATTATAACAGCAACTTTTTTAAAGAAAATAATAAAAACATTAGACCTTCAAGATGCTAACGACTCAATTATTTCTAGCGCGGAAGTCTTCTTTTACATAAAAATAAAAAAAACACTAAATCTTAAATATTATGTTAAAAAATAGCATAATAGCTGTTCTAAATAGTGTGTCATTTACACGAAGGCACCAATTAGTTAGACTTGCGTCAGTGACGCATTAACCTCTGTAGCACAAAAACAAATTATTTAAAAAGATAATTATTTAGTTTAGTTTAAAACAATATCTATTTAGTTGCGTCGCGCGTCGTGTCCTCGATACCAGTTATCTTTTGTTAGTGTATATAATTTGTTGTACTTAAGAATGACATACTCATTAGCACAGATAATATAATACTGCTCATTAGTGATGTGTTCCGTAATTTACCTATTTTTTTAGGGTACTGCGTTACCAATGGATACCCTTAGATGGTCACTTTGTTTCCTTTCTATCTGCAAAAGCCTTTATATAATTTGATAAGCAATTATTACAGCTCACATATCTATGCATATAAAAAGGAGCGATAGCCTAGTGGAGAGGCCGACAGACTGCTACGCAGATGATCCGGGTTCGAATCGAGTTATGTGCGTATTAAATTATTAATTATCGCTTGCCAAACGGTGAAGGAAACATCGTGAGGAAACCTGCATGTCTGAGAGTTCTCCTTAATGTTCTCGAAAGACATGTGAAGTCTGCCAACCGACTATGGCCTTGCCCTTCTCATAATGGGAAGAGGCCCGTGCCCAGCAGTGGGACAGTATAAAGGGCTGATGATGAGACATATCTATGTATACAATAAATACTGCATTTCCAGGAACACAGTAAAGATCTCAAATTACCATGAATACACATATATGTCAACTGTCCCTTAGTGATCCTGATAGACGGGAAAAATCTTAATTAGTCTTAATTGATACTCTTAGATTAATTTCATATATTCTTCCTTAAAAGTCTTAATACTTAAAAATAAGCCATCGGTCTACTGAGAATGCTCTTCTCAAATTAAAAGATATGAGAACATGATTAAAAACAAAGAAGAAGTCTGACTGACCGCCTTACTTACTTTTGTATCACTTATCAAAGTGTAGAAACTTTAAATTTGTACAGAGTTACTTTTGATAACGAACACATTTGTCAAACAACGATTGTACGAAAATAAACCCTCAAGATCCCAGTAAAACTATTTAGCAATGCTTGTAAGGGACTGTACTATAGTTATGGCATTAAGGGTGTAACAGCATAACTAGTGGGTGAAACGCAGCTTCTTTGATTTTATCAGGTACAGTTGAACAACTTCCCGCTAGACCACCATAAGGGCGAAAATCGCTCAGCAAAACATCGTCGCTTCCAGCGCTACTTTACACGCCCATTGACACTCGTATACAAAACCAGTATCTAGTGTGCCTCGACTCTATGAGCGAGCCAAGGATATTTTTTTTCAAACTGGTCCAGCGCCGACTTGTTGATTGTACATATTTAGAGCCGTGTGGTTGACGGCATAGAATACAAGTGTCACCACCCCTTATCTTCCCGTGGGTGTCGTAAGAGGCGACTAAGGGATAACACGATGCAAATAACATCTTTGCGTAGAGACGGAAAACTCGACATCAAACCCTATACGACTGCCTCGTTGGTCTCGCGACATAAATGTGCGCGTGGGATCGGGAGGTCCCGGGTCTTGGGTCGGGCAATGTTATTGGGTTTTTCTGTCACGAAATTCTCAGTAGCAGCACGGAGTCTGGAAATGTGCCCGGTACGGCAATAGGCTCGCCCCTTATTACGTAGGACTAAAGTATATCTGGCGACAAGTGGGTGTAGAAATACACCTCTGCCTACCCCATCGGGGATAAAAGGCGTGACGATATGTATGTTAGAGTCTGTCTCCGTGGCACAGAGGATAGCGTATGCGTCTGATGATCGGGCGAACCCTGGTTCGATTCCCTCAATTCCCTGGATTTACTGAGTTTTTCCTTATTCTTAGTAGCAGCACGGAGTCTGGGCAATATACTCGGTAATGGCCATAGGCTCGCCCCCTATTAGGTGGGACGAGTTGTAGTCGTTACATGGCGAAATGTGAATGTACTATTACTTACATCTCTACCTACCCTTTCGGAGTACAGGCGTAAGCCTATAAAAATATTTAATTCTTCATATACACAAAGTATATAGGTGGACTAAATGCTATGGGCATTATCTGCCATTACACCTTAGAGTGATGCAGAGAGGTAAGAAGTAGGTATATTATATGATGTAACGAAATATTGCTAATTGTCAAATTATTACCTGACCAGATTGGAGACATCCTAAAAAAAACCGGCCAAGTGCGTGTCGGGCCACGCGCAATGTAGGGTTCCGTAGTTTACCATAATGGCCATTATTAATAATAACATCTGTTTCACATGGTACTAAAAACGGGCCCACATTGGGCGATGGTAACTGAAGAAAGAGTTATAAAACCCAACTCCACAGGGGAAGTTGGAAAAAATGTTATCTATCTGAGTACCACCACGTGTAGAGGCAAGCGGCGGTAATAAAGATTTATAACCTGCATTATGTAATAATTTGAATACCGCAGTATTGACATTACAGAGATAGTCTTCATTAAAATCTCCAAATATTATGCAAGGGTTGTTATTTAGCGGTAACAAACTCAAGTCAGGGCATTTACACGATCTATACAAAGCTATAATCTTCACATTGTTTAGTTCCAGAGGTACCGCTTCGCAGTGTTCACCTCTGACAGAGTCGCTGTAAGCTTGCGGGTTACAACATTGATGATGATCTTTTGCCCATACACATACTCCAAAACCAGGGTTCGCAGAATACTGTTTAGGGCCATCTGACAGTAACGGCGCGCGGCTTTCGGGTGCTATTTTTAGTTGCGCCCGCCCACTGAGCACCGAACTAGCTAGGTACCTACTGCATGCACGGAACTGACTAAGGCACAAGCCGCAGAAGAAGTATCCTCTAAGGCGACTGAGTGAGATATTTTATTTTTAAACTAGCTGTGGACGCGGCTTCGTCCGCGTGGAAGTCGGTATCCTTTAAGCACAGATTTAACAAACAAGAATTGTTCACAATTTGTTCTGTAGAATTAGCCTTTAAGTATCCCTTTCTGTGGCCTTGATAATGTAAAATAACATAACGATCGGTTGATGAAACTCACACTCATATTTAAGTTTCTTACTTACCTACTGTATTAGAAAAGTAGGTACCTAGTTGGTAACCTGTAGGTACTCGCCACCTAAATTTGTACTTGTAGCTCTTTCTTTTAATAAATACCTACTACCTGGCCTGATCACATAATTATTAGTTAATTTGAAATCTTTGCACTCAAAAAGTAACACTTGAATAGTAATTAGTCTACTATGTAATATACCTAAGCTGTAATGGTGTGCAATAAAGAATACAGTATTCTACTCTACCGACCAGTTGCAATCCGACGCCGCGCCCGCCGCTTTCATTTTATTTGAAAACCGTAAACGACTCTAACAACTATTTGCAGCGCACTGTCTTTTGTTAGTTAAGTCACAGATAATATAATATAATCGCGATAATTTTATCTACAACGCCTCTGTGTACACAACATTTTTTGTGACGTTGTCCGGAGCGTGGACAAACAGTTTGCCACATAAAGTTGACCATGCGAGAAACAGGGGCTCGTAAGATTCACGCCAGCAATTTTTAGCGTCTGCACATACATTGGTAACTATGTGTTTTGGACTCAATTTGGGCAGAAATTCGTTACAGTTTCTTTTCTAATATTTATATTGGCAGCGCTGGATCTTAACACCGATTTTTAATTTAGCCAGTGGTGCCATCTAGGGGCAAAAGTACCGCTAAAATTATAATATTTTAAGTAATACTAGATGGCACCTCTGGCAAAATTAAAAGTCGGTGTTAAGATTCGGCGCTGACAATATAAATATTAGAAAAGTAAATAAAACAATATTTTGCCCAAATTGAGTCCGAATCACACAGTAATCAATGTGCATATAAAAATAGAAAAATACTAGGTACGTATCCAGTTATGTATTGTAAACATAAAATGTGGTTTCCAAGATATACTACTACTATACATACGTAGTACCGTAGTACATTACATACCAAAGTACGTATATCTTTAAGATTAAGCCAGCGCTCCCAATGTAAAGTCACAGAAATAGGTATTTATAAGTAAACCGACGATTACTCGTAAACTAGTGATGTCTACTTAGCCGTGATAGTTTTCCTTTTAAATTCGTTATATGTACTATATTTGTGATTTTTTTCACCTCTTCGAAATCAATAGTTTAGCCGGCAGAGGGGGGGGACACTTGAATCTAACAATTTTTTTCACTTCAAAGCTTGATATTTCACAAACCAATCACTTGATCGAAAAATGATTTGAGAAAACTAATAATATTTTTTAAAAACCTATCCAATGATACCCCACATAATGGGGTACTCAACCAAAAAAAAATTCAACCCCACTATATATGTAGGGGAGATACCCTTAAAAAAAATATTTTCCAAAATTTTATTCTACAGTTTTGTTGCAATATTTTATGTCTATATTCATGTCAAATATCAGCTTTCTAGCACCAGGCGTCTTTGAGCTAGGCTGCGGACGGACAGACGGACGGACATGACGAAACTATAAGGGTTCGTAGTCGACTACGGAACCCTAAAAAGGACAGGTCAGAAGTACCCTAAACAGAAGAGCATGCATGGGAAACTTGATGGGAGTGAATGAAGCAAGAGAGGTATGTCAGGATCGTTGCAAATGGCGTTCCATAGTCTCTGCCTACCCCTCTGGGAAACAGGCGTGAGTCTATGTATGTATGTATAATTATTGCTCATAATAAATATATATACTTACATAAATAAATAATACATATAAGAAAATACATAAACGAAATGCATACACATACAGTCTACATAGTAAGCAACCTTAGAATCTTTTAAAAATAGTCGTATCATCTATAATTTACTATGCATTATGAAAAAGAGCATTTACTGTATTTAGACCAGCATTTACGTAGATAGTGTCTAATGTTATATTGTCACGAAACCAATTGGATTATAAACTGGTGCTAACAGGATCTGAAGGTCATTCATGAATATTCAGCGGCATAGTCGTCACAATGTCAGTGCTATCCCAGTACAGATCTGTGATACCGATTACATGAGGTCGGGGCTCTGTTTTCTAATCTAACTTCTATCATTTATATCCAACTAGACGTCGCCAGCGGCTTCGCCCGCGTCAATTATACATATAAACCTTCCTCTTGAAGCATTCTATCTATTAAAAGAAACCGCATTAAAATCCGTTGCATAGTTTTTAAGATTTAAGCATACATGGGGACGGACAGTACTATGTAGTAATGAAAATTATGTTTATTATTAATATACACGGCCGAAGCTAGATCTAAGGTTCAAATCTAACTTGATTTTACCATTGAAATCTAATTCGATTAGAATGAATATCTAGTTAACTAGATTTAGAACTGACATCTCAGTGTATTTAAAATTTGCAGATCATGCAATTCAGATTCTGACTTGGCGAACATGAGTAATCTGTCACATCTACCTAATTAAATTCCGCAGCTAAAACCTATTACTAAGACTGCCTCCGTGGTCCAGTGGATAGCGTATGCGACTGCTGATCGGAGGTCCCGGGTTCGATTCCCGGGTCGAGCAAAAGTGTTACTGGGTTTTGCCGAATACTCGGTAGCAGCACGGAGTTTGGTGATGTGCCCGGTAACGGCAATAGGCTCACCCCCTATAACGTGCGACCAATTCATGGCGAAATTTGGGTGTAATATTTACACCTCTGCCTACGCCTTCGGGGATACAGGCGTGAGACTATAAATAAATCTAAAACCTATAAGATTAGGCAGCGGGCTCGGAATATCACGTTGAAGTTATTTTTCTCGTTAACATGCTGATATTAGGGAGAAAATTTAATATTTTATTTCTGGAAATACAATCAGATCAAGTTGAAAAATGTGACAAGTGCAAATCCTAATCATTTGTGCAATTTATTTTGTAAAATGATTTAAACCTACAAAGATATAGATAAAAATAATCCTGTAGGTAATTTTTATTTGACAAAATAAGTTACTAGCATTAAATGGTCATCACTTTTATTTACCTGACTATTTTTATCAATCATCATAATTTCAATTAAATCACGCATCCGTTCTCATCCTTCACAAAAACGGCCAAATGAATTTAAAATAAAAATTATTCCTATCGTAAACGGCTCTAAAGCCCTATTATGCCACATTAGCTCCATTACTCATGAACATATTACCCCTGACTCCCCTTTGTAGATGAGCGAAATTTCAAAAAAATTCAATTAGCCATGCACAAAAAAGGCAAGTGTATCGGTGGATCATGGCTAATAACTTATAAGTAGGTATTAATCTCCCTATAAGCTAATACAACTTCCTTAATTAGGTATATAATACGTTTAGAAATAATATCGAAACCTAAAACTTTCGAAAGCTTCAAATGAATTTCTAAATTCTTGCATCATACTATATTTAGAACGAAATTTTGCAACCAGGCTCTTATTTCATGTGGGTATATGACAACTAGATATAGCAATGTCTGATTTTACTTAACTTATAAGTTTAGGATACGTATTATATAGTATACTAAGTCGACTGTCTCATTTGTTGGGCAGCTGTATCATACCGCAGGTCTCAGGTTAGGTTCCTGGAAGAGGCGCGGCAAATATCATAAGGGCTTTTTAGACAGAAATCTGCATCTAAACTAATACTAATATATAAAGCTGAAGAGTTTGTTTGTTTGGTTGAACGCACTAATCTCAGGAACTACCGGTCCGATTTGAAAAACTCTTTCAGTGTTAGATAGGTCATTTATCGAGGAAGGCTATATAACATCACGCTATGAGCCACAGGAGCGGAGCAGTAGCCGGAAACTTGATGGGAGTGAATGAAGCAAGAGAGGTATGTCAGGATCGTTGCAAATGGCGTTCCATAGTCTCTGCCTACCCCTCTGGGAAACAGGCGTGAGTCTATGTATGTATGTATAATTATTGCTCATAATAAATATATATACTTACATAAATAAATAATACATATAAGAAAATACATAAGTAAACGAAATGCATACACATACAGTCTACATAGTAAGCAACCTTAGAATCTTTTAAAAATAGTCGTATCATCTATAATTTACTATGCATTATGAAAAAGAGCATTTACTGTATTTAGACCAGCATTTACGTAGATAGTGTCTAATGTTATATTGTCACGAAACCAATTGGATTATAAACTGGTGCTAACAGGATCTGAAGGTCATTCATGAATATTCAGCGGCATAGTCGTCACAATGTCAGTGCTATCCCAGCGAGTGTAACCGCGGGCATCATGTAGTAGGTATATAAAATTCCTGCGTTACTGACTAACTGACAGTCCAGCTACAGCAAAAAATATTCGGCGCAAGAAGCTGAAATCATTCTGAAAATGATAAATAAGTATGTTCCGTGGGTACCGTACACCCGTGCACCAAGAGGGGATTTTCCGAAATTCTTACAGGATCGAGCAATTCTCTACACGTGGAAATGCAAAAAATGTGCGTGGCGTAGCTGTGGATATGTTCTTAATAAAATTGCTACTAAGAAGAGTAACCATAAAGAATTTCTGTTATGAATATCTATTAAGAATACTTACGTGTATCACACCCGGTTTTCATTAAAACGGGTTATGCTGTTTGACCCCGATAGTCATATTATCATTATGGGGTTGCTACATTTCGCTACATAATTATGCAAAAGCCGCACGTGTTTCTTACAATTCAAAACGAGGGTACAAAACAAATTCTGATAATTTAATCTTTTGAGGAAGTGTCTTTATGTTAGGGTTCCGTTGTAAACTACAAGTAACCCTTATAATTTCGCTATGCCCGTCCGTCTGTCTGTCCATCCGCGGCTTTACGCAAAAATGTATTCTACCTTACATTTTTTTAGCTTACAATTATGAAAAATTTCAAATCTGGCATACTTTTACATTGTAAAAACGCGGACAAAACTGTGTGATACAATTTTGAAAAAGTTATATTACTGATAGCTCCCAAAAATACACCTAAATGACCAAGCAGTTTCAATTTTCTACAACTGTCTATAGAGTATCGTAAGATAGGATCTGAATAACACTAAGGTTTTTTGTTTTTTTTTAAAGACCACTCCCGCACTAGGACAAAGGGTTCTATCAGACAGAGAGCAGTCACGCGATCAAGCGTTCAAGCAGTCAGTTTCGCGTTC
Source organism: Euclidia mi (assembly GCA_944739405.2). Taxonomy (NCBI): domain Eukaryota; kingdom Metazoa; phylum Arthropoda; class Insecta; order Lepidoptera; family Erebidae; genus Euclidia; species Euclidia mi. Next base: position 56,475,242 of record OX123199.2, read on the forward strand.
TTTTTGTTATATTACATTACATAGACCGCGTGACCGCTCTCTGTCTGATAGGACCCTAAATCCTGTGTCGCGGGAGACTTTAGAAACCTACAAATAACGGACACAATGAACACCCAGACTCGCAACAACAATTTATGGATCACAAAAAGTGTTGTCTCGTGTGGGGATCGTACTCACAACACACGGCGCAGTGTCAAGCGGCGAGGCGACCGCTTAAACCACCACGCCAACTGTGCAGTCATTTGGTGATGGTTCACCTAATCGTTTTTTTAGTTCAGGGTTACTACGAAACCCTACATTGTGCGTGGCTCGACATGTACTTGGCCGGTTCTTTTAAGTACGAACGGTAGAAATAAAGATTATGATGCCATCAATGCCACATCTAGTAAAATCAATTCATGCATCCATGTTCTGCTCTCTTACGATCGAGTTTCTTAACGTTTAAATGTTATTTGTTTACCCACTTTTTTGTTACGTTGTTTTGTTTCTAACTTACCTACATACTTTGTGCACTCGAAATATTAATCTTAGTTTAAATATTGTTTCTCAGTAAGTGAATTATGTATGCAATTCTTTATGAGAAATAAAGTTGTTCTTAAACCTAAAGATTGATCCTAATGTCAGTTAAGACAATCTTGTTCTATTATCAATATCATTCCGCCGAAAATGATTGTCGTAGTACCTAGAGTAAAAATTGTGAACTGCGTCGAATACTGCTTCGGCAGTAGTGTTAAAATATTAAGCGTGTATTTGTGCTTACCTATTTAAAGGCATACAAAATACACGGTCTGAACGATTGCTAGGTACCCTTCAGGCATGTTACCCTAAAATTGCCTAGTGTGGCAACACCATATTCCTGCCTTTATTTATCGCCACAATGGACTGTAGAAATAAGTAGGTAACCCAATTGTCATTTTATAGCCTACACTGTCCCGCTGCTGATGAAAGGTCACCCCCAATTCTTTCCATTCATACTTTACTTTTAAACTTGACTCCTTTGTGCATTCTAGAGAAAAGGCATCTTTATCAGAGAGATGAAAGGGCAACAGTGAATTTTAAAACACTTCTCTTCAAGATCTATAAATATGAATAGGTATGCAATTAGCTTCATTATAATAAATTCCTCTAAACAAGTACGATCATCTACAAAAACGTTGCATCGTAAATATCTCGAGTAAAACGCAGGTTTACCATACAATGGAACTGTAGCAAGGTTAATTATAACGCAACTGTAATTATACAAGCAATCTCATTTGATTATTGACAGATTATGCAAACATCGTATTACCTTCGATCTTAGATTTTACCGTTTTTTGTCCTGCTTTTGTAATCTAAGGGCTAGTTTCATAATAGTCTAATAAGTTCCTGATAAATTAACTTGTGAGGTAACATACCCATTTGCCAGTGATGTTATGAATTTATCTGGTTATTATGGCTACCTCGTTAGTCTCACGGCATAAATGTGCGCGTGGGGTTGGGAGGTCTCGGGTTCGATCCCCGGGTCAGGCAAAGTGTTATTGGGTTTTTCCGTTAGAAAATTCTCAGTAGCAGCACGGAGTCTGGTAATGTGTCCGGTACGGCAACGTGGGACTAAAAATAAATCTGGCGAAAAGTGGGTATATATATATATATAGTTAATATATATAGTTAATATATATAGTTAATATATCTATGAATACACCTCTGCCTATCTCTTCGGGGATATAGGCGTGACTATGTATGTATGTATGTATTATGGCCTATCCATAGGTTGAGATAGTGGGTGTAAGTATAGAGAATATTTTGGGTCTGCAGTAATTACCCCGATATACACACGTCTGCCGCGGTGCGTGACAGTTGGCAGTCTATATCATAATATTTAATTTTGAATTTATCTAGTACATATAGCTTATCCACAGGTGGTGCCTCTGGGTCTTAGTGTAAAGAAAATCTTGGGTTTGCAGTTACTTATAAACACACGGGCACATTGGAAAGTGTCGTGCGCTGTGCGCGGTGCATGATAAGTACTCGAATTATTTCGAAAATTAAAATCAAGATTATAAAGAAAGTTTTAAAAGTTATTCGGAACTTTTAAAACTTTCTTTATAATCTTGAATTTATCTGGTAGTTATCGCCTACTCTGATATGGTGTAACTGTGCTTATGCATAGAGAGAATCTTGGGATTGAAGTTACTTCATATACGGCCGGTTTATATTTTACTAGCTGACACGGCGAACTTAGTACCGCATAACAGTCGATTCTCTAATATATTTTTTTTTATTTTGTCTCCGTAAGAACCATCCTCGTACTTCAATTAAGATAATATAGGTACTTAAAAAAAAGAATTAGCGAAATCGATTCAGCTGTTCTCAAGATTTGCGCTTAGCAACACATTCAGAATTTCATTTTTATATTATAAGATATATAGTTTGGCTACAGCTAGAAATAGACATTTGGCGTATCTTACATGGAGCTTAAATCAAATACGTTCATCTAGTAGCCTAATCCTTGGATAGATCGAATATTAATACCAGCCGATAGAAACACGGGACAATTTATCTGGTAGATAGGGCCTAACCAGAGGTGCTAAGTGTAGAGAGAATCTTGGGACTGCAGTTACTTCACATCACGGTCTAGCGGCGGGCGGCAGCGGCGAACGTTTTCGATGTACATGGCGCGTTTACTGTGACGCGGCCGCCTCAGACTAAACTCGCCATGTACATCGCCCCTGCCGCGCCGCTCGCCGCGTAGACCGATCTCGTGACCAGGCCCTACAGCATTCGCGCGCGGTGTGTGGCAGTCCTTGATAGTGCTTATCTATGCGTGATAGTTTGTACACCTAACCTAAACAGGCTGATCTCAAGCATTACTGACCCAATTCAATGTCCTGTACCGTGATTATGCCACGAGTATTGATACAGATCACTCACATTAATATTTACGACGTCGCGTGTCTCACGGGCGGGATGTCATGGCCGACTGTTATTAGAATAGTCTGCAATCTACACTAATCTATGCATCTACATATAAATAAAATGGATAAGTCTGTCTGTGGTTTCAGAATAACTATATTATCACAAGTGCGACGGCATATACATAATACCAAGCCGTAAACAATCGTATATATTTTTATAGAGGATAGAAGATCAGGGGAGCATATAGGCTATACCTAATTTATCGCCGAAACCTGAAGGAATCCAGGGTGTAAAATGAAAATCCCTTTAAAATTACGCAGCAAGTTGCCCCCGTAGACGGCCCGATGTGCCCAAATATATGTATTTTCTATTTTCAAAAAACGATGCAGTCGCCTATGAAGACAGCTCCTACACTTAGAATGAACCCTGTGTCGTTTGACACTTCACAAACAGTCAACAAACGGCCGCAAAGAACGTCCGAATACAGAAAACCGGGTGTAGCCACAGGAAATTACTAATTTTCACTAAGATGTGTATCAATATTTCGTATTCAAAGCTACGGATTGCGTGATAAGAAACGATTAATTTATGTAACTATTGTTCTGGTGCGCTTGCTACGCAGAATAGTTTGGTTTTTAACCTTTGCGTTATGGTGATCAACATTATCTATTCATTACGCTCCACCTTAATGAGGGCTAACAGAATCAATATCGTTTTGATAAGAAAGCTCATTGCAATGCAATGTGGCTAATATTTTATCGTGCGCCACTGTCGTTTGGATGTTATGTGCGTATAAAATTTTGAATTATCGCATGCGATCAAAAACATCATGAAGAAATCTGTAAGTAGGTATGTCTAAATAGGTATTGTCCATAAGTTCTAGTTGGATATTTAAAGAATGTTTACCTCGCACTTGGCCGGCGTAGTAGTTAGTCCAAACCTATCTCATAATGAGAAGTCGTGCTGTGCCCCTCGGGATCCATAATGTATCTCTTACTGCGCTTAGTAACCTTTGTGTAACTTATGGAGTGCAATAAAGATATTGAGTATAGAAGAAATGCGTAGCCAGCACTGGGACAGTCTTTATAAAGGGCTGATAATATATTAGCCCACATTCAATTTTACAAATTAAATTGTACCCATCGGCACATTTTGTCGTTAAATTCCAGGTTTTCCAGGTAGATAAGTACCGTAGCCATAGAGTTAACAAAGCACTATATAAAATGTGTGACTCACAGGTTCAACGTACTAAACGTTTCGTTCTCTATTATATTCAAATTGTTATTATCTAAACATCAGTCACGAATAGTTAAGCACTTAGATAATAAGCTGCACGGATAATGCGCACACAAATAGTCCTTTTAGACTTCGCCGACCTCTGGAGGAGACAATGATTCTTAAACTGGTTGCGCAGAACCCTAAGGTTACGTTTTCCATGTATTTATTCCAAGATGCGGTTTTTATATAAAGTAAAAAACGGCAAAGTTCATGTCGAGCCTCGCACAATGAAGGGTTCCGTAGAACTCCACGCCCAGTTATACTATTCTATCTAGTTATACTATCTAACTATTGTATAGTTTCGAAACCTTAGAAACAAGAGTAATTATTCGTATGCACGTGAACACGTTTTACGTAATAGCCTACTGGAAGACGACATAAAATAACAATATCGGTTCTATTGTAATTGGTTTGTTTAATGATGGCTCGGGTGAACCATCTAAGGAGAAATCGTAAAGAGAAACAAATACGGGATCTGATTTAAATTATTGAGTATAAAAATTATGTACCTACTCTGTAGGTAATCTCGTAACGTGATTATGAAGTACGAAATAGTAGCAACCAAACATGAGCCTTATTTTTTAAGGTCGGGTCATGACTCTCTTTGCTACTGTTAAAAATGTCAGCCTGAAGCTCAAGCTAAGCTACAAGTTAGTATATGCTACTCTTACACATAATCAATATCTCCAAAAAATTGACCAAAATCGGCTGTACCGGTTTTTGCCAATAAAGTTACAAACATAAGTACATCCAACCCCGCAAAATATCGTTTGCGTTTCTCTTAGCGCGTAATTTATAAAGCTTAGGCACATTCATTCCAGCAAAACCTTGTTTTTTTTAAATAACACCCGCACTAGGACTAAATCCTGTGTCGCGGGGACTTTACAAACATACAACTAACGGACCCAATGAAGATCCATAGGCGAAACAACAATTTATGGATCTCACAAAGTGTTGTCTCGTGTGGGGATCGAAACCACATCATTCGGCGCAGTGTCAAGCGTTGAGGCGACCGCAGAATCCACTACGCTAACCTTGCAGGTACATTCGTCTAGAACGCAATTCCAAAAATTAATACCAGCAGAGTAAGCAAACCCAGTAAGTCGGACTAGACGTCCGAATCAAAAGCACTCAAAAGCGATTTCATTACATCACCCCCTAGCAGCCGAGCACTAAATTAATTCCCATTCCCCTTATGTAAGCCCTGTGCCATGTTTGATGGTTCCCCTTTCCACCCTAGAGTTTGTACCTAGCTAGATAGGCACTAGTGATGTATTGAATATTTGCACTCGTGTTTGCGAATATTCGCTTAATATTTTTCACTCGGAATCCCGTTCATATTCGTAAGGAACGATGCGATTGTTCGGCGAATGTATTTCACAAACGAAAAGGAATTTATTTAAAACTTGAGTATTAGGTATAGTGTTAATACAGCGTATAAGATCAATTTCTGATGGAAGAAATTTATTGATCCTGAGGTGGACAATTTTATGAGATAAAGTGTCTCAAAATTAGCGTTACTTTGAAACTTCTGCCAGTTTGATAGCTGACAGGTAAGGGTTAGTAAAATTGGGGCATTACATGATAGTAAAACTTAATAAGAGATATTATATTCTATCACATACACACAACACTATCTAGAACCAAATTAAAGCAGGGCACTAGACAACGATTAAACATACATATTTATATACCTTTTTTAAATACATAAATAATATTATGCATTGAAACACCCAGACCGAGACAAACATCCATGTTTAAGCGCACATGTTAGAGTTAAGCGAGAATCGAACCCGCGGCCTTAACCGTGGGAATCGTTTACACTCCCGCAACGCCACCGGATCGGAAAAATATCAAGCACCTGTATATCATTTAGCACGAAAGTCAATTCGCGGCTATGATAAATCTTATATTCGTCTCTGGTAAATAATAAAAAATATAAATTGTATGCGAAACTTTGCGAATGTTTTCAAATGAAAATGTTATTTATCAAGATTTTTTATAAAGATGACAAACATGGACGCTTAATTCAATTTTAATGACCTGCGGTGCTCGAAATAAAGAGATATTTATATAAAAATACATTAAGATTTGCAGAATACTTAACGACGCGTGGTCAAAAAAGAGTTAAGGCACTACCTCGAAAATTTTGGCCATTTTGGTTACCGATTTTGAAACAATGTGAAAATTTAGTATATTGTTTATCAAGTCCGTGTCTAGTAAATAGATAGGGACTTGTGGAAGAAGAGTGGGGAGGCCTTTGCCCTGCAGTGGGACGTTACAGGCTCGTAAAAAAAAAGTTAATCCGTAGACAGATACATGATTGGAAGATTTTCGCTCGACAGAATTTTAATTTGATAAACATGCTTTCTCTTAATATTATTATGACATTGCTACTCATCAAAAGAAGAGCTAGTTTAAGAAGCTGACAACAGCCAAATGACAAAAAAGTCTTGTCTCAAACAATTGTTTTGCTAAATCTATAAAGTTTGTGACGGCGGAAAAAATTTATGATAATCTTGAACATATTTCTGAGAACCCTGTTGTATTCAAAACAAGATTTTATAAAGTTTTCTCGATACAAAAAAATAGTAAACTAACCTCTTAAAATGATCTTCCAACAAAAATATCTGTATTACTTATCAACGTACGTTGGTATTTATAACAATGACGTAGGTATCATATTTAAATACAGAACTTGGTTGTTTTTTATTTTTCACTACTCAACTTATTTTTAAGTAATAAATTTATTTTATTGTTTGTAAAAAGTTCTGAACGTCCCGTCGTCGTCGCGCTTCTCTTTCTTATGTATACAATCCGACAGTGACAGCAGCAGCTCAACTCAATAGCGGTTGTCAACGCCTTAATAGGAAATGCATGCGACGAATTTTCTCTAAAAAGTTCATTACTTGAGTTATGAACGAAATCAGATTTCAGACATTTTCGGGCTTGCACGTAATGACAGAAATCGTGCGATATTCAACTTTATAGCTAACACTTAGAGATGACTTATGAACGATTTTTTGACTTTCGAGGTAGCCTCTTAACAGGTGCCATATCGACACGCCAGCATTCGCATTTGCGAATATTTCAACCAAATATTTGCAGCAAATGTACAAAATTCGACATGCGTCACAGCACTAGTTGGTATGCACAAATTGGATTGTCTGGACAGTTGCATATACCCTTTACCTAAGGGGAGTCTAACAAAGCTGTGCCTAGGGTTTGCGGAACAATGGGGGAGCCGAATAATCGATATTGCACTCTGATTGAATTCGACGAGATTCTCTTTGTAGTCTGTTTCGGACATCAGATTAAATTTTGCTTTGATGTTTCCCCCTGCAGCTGTTTGTCTTTGAGATTTGATATATTCAAAATAAAATCAAAGGACAGTATTTACTGTAGGTACAGTGTTTATATCAGACCCGCAGATGGCATATGAAATATTGTTATCAAAAGTTTCGAGTTATAAAAGGCCAATGCTCTGGTAAGACTGGCTAAATTACAACTACGATGTAAAGGTAAGTTTGACGCTAAGACACATGCTTATACGATTATGATTTCTGTTTTTCGAATGTTTTCAAACGTTTTTCAATAAGTATAGTAAAAATTGATTTCATGATTTGTTAGCTACTAGCTGTGTGCCGAGGTTCAACTCGTATATACCTGTCTTAATAAAGTAGTCTAGCACATTAAAACTGACATGATCACGAAGTAATTTTTACTCCTAAGGACAGCCTAAATAATGCTCAATTCACCGTTTACTTATGATGCCTTCGATATTTGGTACCTGACCGGATAAAATCAAAAATATAAAACAAGTGAGGGTAGCTGCCGAAACCCGCGCTTCACAAGGACGGCGCTGAGCTGACATCAGTCCCTCCGCGACCACAACCGTTGCAAGCCGGTAGAAACGTAGGAGAATAACAGAGGTATTCATGCCTTTAAATAACTAAATTATCGCAACTAAGACCCGCTAAATAATATTATAAATTAAAAAAAATTAATTAAAATCGATTATTGAAGTCATATGTTCTAAATATTCAATCAAATATACTTAATTTCCTTAGCTTTGTATTCGCTACACAATGCGCTAGACTAGACAGACAGACAGCTGAATAGTAATCATATACATTTGTTCGTGACACAAGAATTATGTTAACTTATACGTACTTAATAATTTTAATTAACCTTCTTCTTCCTCTTAGCGTTATCCCAATTTCAATCTGGGGTCCGCTTTCTAGTCTAACCGGATTTGGCTGAATATTAGCTTTTCCACAGAGCGACTGCCTGTCTGACCTCCGCAACCGGAAGGGATAGCGATATTCCATGGTTTAGACTAGTGTCAGTTTATTTAGAAGGTTCTGACGCCCTGTAACGACTGTCAAAGATCTTCATGACAACCGGGACCGACGGCTTAACGTGCTCTCCGAGGCACGGGACAAGCGATAATTAACCATTCAATACGCACATAACTCCTAAAAGTCATTGGTGCGCGCCGTGGATTCGAACCCGATACCCTCTGCATGGCAGTCTGTTGGTATATCCACTCGGCTATCGCCGCCTTTTTAATTAACCTACCTACTTAAAATCTTTTCGTTGGGCTCACTAGTCATTTAATCTATCAAAGTTAGTCTATTAAACACAAAAGGTTATTTACAGATTAATGAAGCAGTTTCGAAGATAAGCACACTCAAACTTTTTACCATTATAATATTAGCATAGATTTCTGCATTTATTAAACGGGTTATAACTCAATAATCTTAAATTCACGTTTTCCGATCTCTTGGTTTCTTTAGACAAAAAATCGTTGTTATGTTAGCACACACACATTCACACATATAATTAGATTACAGCCTTCTTTTGGTGGTAGCAGCCTTCATATAGGTATTCATACAAAAATGAAATAAAAAATGAAATTAATTCATCGCAAAATAAGAACCTGTTTTGCTTCACCGCAGTTTGGTAGGTGCACAAAAACACTAAATTAGTTGCTAAGTTTTGAGTAGTCCCACACGTTAATATATTTTGATATAAGCATAAAATAAAGCCAGGTGGTCTATCCAGTTTGCTCGAAAACATCATGCTCTAAAATATTCATGTAGGTAGGATGTGGATTAGTTTCTGCATTAAAGTAATTATTACCTACTAATTTAATTGTACAGTCTTCATTATCAAATTCTTTTGAAACCAGGTAGCAGAATGATGATTATAGTGAAAAATAGCCAACGTCATATTCTGAGACCTGACAAATGTCTGAGAATAGCACGAAGACATTATCATCCTCTTAGCGTTATCTTAGTTTCAATCTGGGGTCCGCTTACTACTTAGTCTAACCGGATTTGGCTGAATATTAGCTTTTACACGGAGCGACTGCCTGTCTGCCCTCCTCACCCCGAAAGGATAGCGATATTCTATGGTTAAGCTAAGTGTCAATTTATTTAGAAGGTACTGACGCCCTGTAACGACTGTCAAAGATCTTCATGACAACCGGGACCGACGGCTTAACGTGCTCTACAAGGCACGGGACAAGCGATGATTAATAATTCAATACGCACAAAACTCTGAACTCTGCACTAAAACTGGTGCGCGCCGTGGATTCGAACCCGATACCCTCTGCGTGGCAGTCTGTTGGTATTTCCACTCGGCTATCGCTGCCTTCATTTTAATTTTTTTAAGATACTAAATTTTTATGGTACGGGCGCAAAATATACCTGTTAGCCCAAATACGAGGTACGATTGTGCTGCCACATTATATATGTGTTAGCACAACGTTTGCGGGGTCAGCTTGTACATAGCTATACGCTTTTTTTTCATAAATAAATATTGTTTGAACGATCAAACTAATTTCTGCGTCACGTGCCGCTTTATACATTCGGTTGAATACGCTCCTATTCATGGAGGTATAATTCTAATTATACTCCAATTTCTTTTTCAAATAATTTATGATATAACTACATATATATCTATCACTCGAAATTAAGTGGCTACGCTAAGTTTTTATTTTTTTGTAATTAGCCTACATTGTCCCACTGCTGAGCAAAGACCTCTCTCTTGGATTTCTACAAATCTCTGTGCTTTGCGATCTCTGGCCAGTCGCCCTCAAAAGCGTATAGGTCATCCCGCCATCTCCGTTTGGGACGTTCTCGTCGACGCCGACGCGACGAGGACGTCAACGACGACGCTAAGTTAAGAAGAAGAAAATGCTCAGTTACAAAAGTGTTATAACTAATAATATTTATCAGGATTCATCAGCTATTGCTTGTTGACAGCGAACATATATTGCAAATATGTATCTTCACCTAAATAGTACGTGTAGTTAAAAAGTACCTATACTGTAAAATCAGATTATGATAATACGTATACCTAATTTCTTGAAAACTTCACGGCGGCCAGGAAATGGATTTTGGTAAACGGGTCCATGTTCCTAAGATAATTGATATTATCACAATGAAAAATTTCATCAAATTATGCATTAACTTGTACTATTCAGTCCTTTCGGCGATTACCTTAATCTTATACCCAGAAAACACTTTGTAACGATGAATATTAACTATGTTAAAATTTAACGATTTTATCGGTCGTAAATTTTAATTTGAAATAAAATGTTTTTAGAAGCATCAAACGCTCCGAGTAATTAATGGAAGATTAGAATCTAAAAAAATGGCGCAGCCAAATTTATTTTTTGCGAAGTCATCGTAATATAATGTATCAAATAGCTGTGTCGCCAGTTAAACACGCGATCTAATTATTTATCACCACTGCTCCGCACCCATGGCTTATAGCAGCCATAGCGTGATGTTATATGTATACGTAATTACGTATATTGCCGAAGTTTTAACGAGAGAGAAAGAAAGTAAGAGAAAATATTAAGCAGCAAACCGCAGTTGATGACTACTTCACTGCAAAACATACATTTAACTAGGTAACCTAAAAAATATTTATATTAAGTATGTGTGTATATATATTGATGTAGTTTATATATTAATTACTAAGACTGCTATATATTTTATTGTTCTATATCATATATTAAATATATTTATATATATATGTGTGTGTGTATTATTTATGTGTATTTATTTATTTACTCGGCCTGCGAGAATACCAGCGTTGTAGTTTATACTGCAACAATAGCTGACGCAGCGCCTTATTTGTCCTCCACGTAACGCCACCATTAATAATGTACCTACTTATATCTTTAGTGTACCTCTAGTTTAAGTTTATTTGATTATTACGTTTATTATTTTTTAAGTGTTTCTTAAGTTTGTGTGGAGGTGCAAATAAAACATTTTCATTTCATTTCATTTCAACCTGAAGATAAAATATATGTAAGTATAGAAAAGTACTAAACCACAAAATACTGTTGTTGTATATAACTTGGTGCCTACACTAGCTCACCTGACATATGGTTAGTCGTTGAGATCATCGGAGAAAACAGTACCTACCAAGTATAGATAGATTCTCCGCTTTTCATTACGTAAATAAAACATACGGGCAATCCTAATCGTAACCGAATTTGTTATGTACCGTAACTAATCGGATATACAAAGAGAAGGTATTTCAATATTATTTTTTTAAATATGAACGCGATTCAAACCCTATAAATATATTAAAATTACTAGCTTTAGCCCGCGGCTTCGCTCGCGTAAATTCGGGGTTCTCTAGTTATAGTATATCATCTATGTTTGGGGTAACACAAATCTCCTTTATTGGGTGGATACTTCTATAATTGTCGTTTTAACTGTTTAAGAAACATAACTGCAAAAAGTATTTACACATACAAACTACTTGGTACTCAAAATGTTATCCGGTATCAGTGACGTTTCGCTAGAGTGGCCAAAATGGCGACTGCGATTTGTCTGTCAGAACCATTAGAATTTAATAAAATACTTGACAATCCGAATTTTGCGGATATAGGTATGTTGTCGACCTAAAATCCTTATTTTTTAATGTTTTATTATTCAGGTAAGGTTTCGATCGAGTCTACCTTACCCCTTGACGGAATTATTAATATAGATTTGACACTGCGATGGTAGCGCAGTCTGTCGGTTCCAATGTGAAACATTAAAAAAACAACTTAGAAATTAACAACTACTTACAAATTAGAAATTAACTAAGAAAATATTTTCCAGTGGACTAAATTGTGAATGTAAAGGTTTCAAGGGGACTTGAGAAAGGTTTCGATTCTAAACCATTCTCAAGTCCCCTTGAACAACACAACAAATTTCATCAAATTCGATCCAGTCGTTTAGGAGGAGTTCAGTGACATACACACGCACTCAAGAAATATATATATATACATACATCATACATATCGTCACGCCTTTCATCCCCGAAGGGGTAGGCAGAGGTGTATTTCTACACCCACTTTCCGCCAGATATACTTTAGTCCCACGTAATAAGGCACATTTCCAGACTCCGTGCTGCTACTGTGCTACTGAGAATTTCATGACAGAAAAACCCAATAACACTGCCCGACCCAGGAATCGAACCCGGGACCTCCCAACCCCACGCGCACATTTATGCCGCGAGACCAACGAGGCATATATATATATATATATATATATATATATATATATATATATATATATATATATATATATATATATTACTAGCTGAGCCCGCGACTTCGTTCGCGTAAATGTTGGAATTTAATTAGCATGACATTTATCCCAAGAGTATATAATATTTATAACTTTTATATGTATATTATATAACTAATATATATCTTTAGATAATTTCTTTATATACACAACATTAACTGTTTTACCACCTTCACATAGAACGTGTAAATTATTTTTACCGCTCACTCGTGAACATGCCACATATAACTGATCATGACTGTGAAAAACAACATGTTCGGATGTCGATTCCAGCTGTTTCAAGTGTCAGTCCCTGCGATATATTTAGAAAATACACATAGGACTACGAATATCCAACCCTGCCGAAAGTAAGATAGCCCTGTTGAGTAATTCAAGAGGTATCTGAATTCAGGCCTCAGTCTGCCGCCGAAAGATTCCCACGTACGTAACGTGAGGAGTGGGACATTGGGAATAATGAGACAATGCCTGTATAAGAACAGAACACAAAGAAACACGAAAACATACAACAATTATAAATTCATAAGTAACGTCAAATATACAATCTAAATAATCCAACGACGGCGAAAGCAAATTATCCAAGAACCTCATCAATCTTCGGAGAATCTTAACACCGCCATTGGTACAATAACCAAAAGAACAGTGTACGATGGGCAGGCTCTTTTTCGGATGTGTACAGGTTGCAGTGCGGAGTGAGGCAAGGTGGTCTGACATCGCCTAAGCTCTTTAACCTATAGGTACATAAATAAACTTATCGGTGAACTCAGGAGTGCCAATGTCGGGTGCTACATAGACGGAGTCTGTGTCAATAACATAAGTTACGCAGATGACATGGTACTGCAGAGTCCATCGATAGGAGCTTTACGGAAGCTGTTGAAAATGTGTGAGTGTTACGCGGCGGCTCATGGGCTCAGATACAATGCGAAGAAAAGCGAATTATTAGTATTTAAAGTGAGGGGCAAAACTTACACCACAGTACCTTCACTTAGTTTAGCTGGTAGCACTATTAATAAAGTCGCTCATTTCAAGTATCTGGGCCACTGGGTCTCTGAGGACCTTAAAGATAGTAAGGACATAGAGAGGGCACGTAGGGCGCTAGCTGTCCGGTGTAATATGTTGGACCGCAGGTTCGCACACTGCCGTAATGCAGTAAAAATAACACTTTTTAAATCCTATCGCCAAGCATTGTACACATGCAGCCTGTGGGTTAACTATACCATAGATAAATATAAACTATACTTTGGGAGCGTACAGGGCCTTACGTGTCCAATATAACAACGCGTTTAGAGTGCTATTGGGGCTGCCGCGATTTTGTAGCGCGTCGAGCATGTTTGCGGAAGCTCACACAGATGGTTTTCATGCCGTTATAAGAAAGCAATGCGCATCACTGTTAAATCGTGTCAGGTCCAGCCACAATGGCGTGCTAAGCGTGTTCGTGGATAGGTGGGACTCTCCACTACTGCGCCACTGGATACGTCTGCACACTGACCTTTGATAAGTGGGCAGCTTTTTCTCTTTGTCCTACAAATTTTAAATGTTTTTTTTTCTGTGTTTGTTCTTTTTAATTTTCTAAATGTTGGCTTGTGTAAATTGTATAACTATGATTGTTGCTTGTAATTTTAAATTGTGTTAACCTATGGACTAATGTCTGAAATAAATAACTATTATTATTATATTATTATTCAACGCCATCTATGTTTACATATACAAACCGACCGAGATAGAAAATAATATGGACTAATCGACAATTTATTGAAGAAAGGATCTATAGTCATTGTATTTATCATTTAAAATAAATAATAATGAAATTATTAAGTAGGTATATAACTATTATATAAACATAATAATTTGAAATAAATGAGATTGACCGTTTAAATTAAGTGGACATTGGAAACTTTTAAACACTCGCGTTGCATGTTTAAGTGGACATTGTAATAAATTTTGACACAGAGACTTTTTGTTTATAAAAGTGCCGAATATTATACTCTATTATTTTTTTTACCCTGGCGAAAAGTGGGCGTTTAATATGCCTCTGCCTACCCCTTCGGGGAAACAGGCGTGAGTCTATGTATGTATGTATTATTTTTTTAATAACAGAAAGATACCCGACACACAATTATTGTCTTTTTTGCAAGAAACATTTATTTTGCCTGAAAATTATTTGAAAATAGTGACATCTATAGGTCGGTAAATAGCCATAAAACACTTTGAAGGTACCTATTTAGACTAACTATACTTTTACTAACAAACTTATAATGATCATAGATGGCACCACATAAAAAACCAGTTTTGGATGATCCTTGTTTTGTTTGGGACTACGTACAAATGAGAGGTCAAGCTGTACACCGAAAATTACTCAACTGATTGTGATGTAACATATACTATTTTATAGGTTTGAGTATCCTTTGTACATGAGTGTAAGTTTTATTGAAATCAATTTCGCCATTTTAGAGATCTTTAGCAACATAGGGAAAGACGTCGGACAGACAGACAGACATATATTCTAAAAATTATCAAGTATTGCTTTTTAGCATTTTCCTAGATTTTTTAGCTAATTTTCGTCAAAATATCTTTAATGTACAGACTTTTTCACCTCTACAGTTTTATTATAGTAATAGATATATAGATAGTTGTAATAAATTTTGACACAGAGACATTTTGTTTATGAAAGTGCCGAATATTATACTCTATTATTTTTTTAATAACAGAAAGATACCTAATTATTGTCTTTTTTGCAAGAAACATTAATTTTGCTAGAAAATGATTTGAAAATAGTGACATCTATCTATCGGTCGGTAAATAGCCATAAAACACTTTGAAGGTTCCTATGGTTCCTATTTAGACTAACTATAGTTTTACTAACAAACTTATAATGATCATAGATGGCACCACATAATTATATAACCAGTTTTGGATGATCCCTGTTTTGTTTGGGACTACGTACAAAGAAGAGGTCAAGCTGTACACCGAAAACCACTCAACCGATTGTGATGAAACATATACTATTTTATAGGTTTGAATATCCTTTGTACATGAGTGTAAGTTTTATTGAAATCAATTTTGCCATTTTAGAGATCTTTAGCAACATAGGGAAAGACGTCGGACAGACAGACAGACAGACATAAATTCAAAAAATTATCAAGTATTGCTTTTTAGCATTTTTCTAGATTTTTTAGCTAATTTTCGTCAAAATATCTTTAATGTACAGACTTTTTCACCTCTACAGTTTTATTATAGTATAGATGACATAGGCCTCTTACAAGGCTATCTACATGGACCGATCTTTGTTAATAAGTAATTAAATATTCACATTATATACCTATATAAATATACAAAATGTTTAAAAACTATTTTTATAAACTTTTTATAGGCACACACACTAATGCATGACATAATAAAAATATTTGCAAAATATTATCTATCAAAACCTTATGTATCATTATATCGTAAAGTATCCACTGTTTAGTATTGTAATCTATCACACGTAATATCTAATATAAATATTAGTAAGTACAACTTACGCGTACAAAAAGTTTAAATTTATATTTAACTTTTTATAGGCACACAATACGTAGCTATATTGCATAATAAAAATATTTGCGCAAGATTATCGTATCAAAATCTTTATATTATTATACTGAACAATGTATCATTATATCGGTGAAGTATCCACTGTTTAGTATAATAATCTATAACACGTAATAGGTACGTACGAGTCGATAGGTCGACCTCGACCGGGTACAAGGGCATTATTACGCAGAGGACGGCGATTTATGGCTCATAAAAAATATAATAATTTCATCATCATCAGCCCTATATATAAACTGTCCCACTGCTGGGCACGGGCCTCTTCTCACTATGAGAAGGGTAAGGCCATAGCTCGCCCAACACGCTTGCCAAGTGCGGGTTGGCAGACTTCACATGTCTTTCAAGAACATTATGGAGAACTCTCAAACGTGCAGGTTTCCTCACGATGTTTTCCTTCACCGTTTAGCAAGCGATAATTAACAATTTAATACGCACATAACTCCGAAAAGTAGTTGGTGTGTGCCGTGGATTCGAACCTGGACCCTCTGCGTAGCAGTCTGTCGGTCTCTCCACTAGAATCTTTTCACTTTAATAATTTATTTAATTAAAATTATAACAAAAAGGTTCCTTTTTATTGCTATTATAATTTATATAAGAATATTTTTTTTCAAATCCTTCATTGAATTCACTAATTTATCAACCGATCCCGAAAATTTTTCCCTTGCAAAAAAAATTCGCTCCAAAGAAATTTTCTTTTTAACCCTTATTAAATTCCCTAAATTATAAACCGATTTTGGCATTTTTTTATGAGGTTATCCCTGTAGCATCTAAAACTTTCACCTAGGAGTCCTGGGTCGAACCGGGTTAATGCTAGGACGATTATAACAACGGGTCCACGTCAAACTCCCGGCCCTAAAATACTAAACTGTCCGTATGTAAAGTATCTTGTAAATCATTTGGCCTCGACCGTGAACAAGGGCACTATAAAACACAACCGGTGTTGTATACGACGTCGACTTTTTAACGACAGTGATTTATTGAACACTTGTAAGTATATTCTAAATATACTTCTATGCAAATTGTTGTTTTTCAAGCACGGTAGAATCGTTGTCTAGCGATGTTTCATGCTGTCACGTTTTTATATAAGTAATAATATTATCTTCTTCGGCTCTAGGCATAAATAACGCAAAAATATCTAGGCCCCAAACAACCATTTCACACGAAGTGATTTCGCGAATAGGATCTTTGTACCTTTCTAAAAAGAAAACACAAACATATAGTCAACGGACACAACGAACACCCAGACTCGAAACAACAATATAAATCGATCACACAAAGTGTTGTTTCGTATGGGAATCGAACCAAGAACACTGGGCGCAATGTCAAGGGGCGAGAAGGCCGCTGAAACCACTAGGTAAACACCATAAGGTCGCGGCAGTAATGCTAACGTACATCCCGTGACCCCGCCATTCAATGGGATCGGATAGAGGAACACCATGGTGGTTTTAATGGGTAGTCCCGGCGCTTCTCGTCGGGGAGTCACCACACTCTCCCTAGACTGAGCCCCTTTAGGGGCCCAGCCTGGGGGGGTCAGCCCGTAAATTGTTTGATTTACAAAGGTAAACACCACAAAACTATCTTTCGTATTTTTTATTATGCAGTATCCCATATAACCGTAGGCATAAACAACCAAAAATTAACTAGTCTAAAAACAACCATTCGCAGTCTACACAAAGTAATGTCGTGTATAGGAACCCACGACGCTCGGCTTAGAAAGTGCACTTAATACGCAATTCATATTTTCTTACAAAAATATTCTAAGCAATGCATCAACAAAATATTGTTTCTAAATACACATGTAGTAGGTACGTGCCGACGAACGCGCGGTGTGCGCCGCGCCGGTCGGTTGTCCTCGACCGTCAGCAAGGACATTAGTGATTAGCGGCCGCAAGTTAAAAGAGGCCAGCGATTTAGTAAATATAAATAATTTACTATGGCTATTTTTTACTTCTTGTTTATATGATTTTTTTTTAATTCTTTACTTGTTTATTACCTAAATAAATATTCTTTTTTAATATTAGTTCATTGAAAAGTTACATTTGGAGCTGCATTTGTCAGAGGACGCAATTTTTCAAATGTCTAGGCAGCTCCAACTTTGAGCTTTATCCAAATTTGTAGTGTTGTACCTCTTGTCCCTCGGTCGCCAACTTAAAGAGTGCAGATCAAATAGTTTTCTCTATTTATCTGGTATACTTTTGATCGCAAAAATAAATGATTACAGTGTGTTTTGTTCCAAATTAAATTCTCTACAATTTTAATTCTGATACTTTTTGTCGTAAAACCATAAATAAAACAGTATGCTTTGCTTTTGTTGTGTTTCGGTAAATATATGGTTTCTTCAGTATAACTGTATTCTTAGCCTTTTTTAGAAGACAAGCTCCGGCTTTGTATTTCATTCATCGTCAATATTTAGTAGTAATCGAAGAACCTTAGAGGAATTTCGCATTTTTTCGGTAATTCTTAGTTTTTATATTTCCAATTATTTTGTAGCATCGTTATACGCCAGAACATTGAGACGCTGCAGGCCTTGCAGTTTCATTAGCCATTCAACACCCCATGGGGTTGTAAAGTAGATTTTCTACTCACGTAGAAAATCTACTTTGCAAGCCCATAAAAAGCAATAACACGCTTTAGAGATTTGCCCATATTTTGTCGACCTCCTGTTTCAGTGTCGTTGTAATGAGTGAAAACTGGACCTTATGATACTACGTCGTTTGGTGTTGGTGGACTGGGTCTTATTTTCCAAGAAGTAAAGACAAATATGATCTATTCTTTGTTTATGACTACGAAAGTATTACAACACTGAAAAGAAAATCTGTTTCAAACTGCCTTCGATTTTTCAGTTTTGAAAATTTTCTGTGCGGCCAATAGTTTGCCAGATCAACCATATAAACCATCAGTATCACTCTTTTCAAGATGGCAACCGCTGGACAAGGGTTGCGGGCACACAAACTTGTATTTAACTTTACTATAATCCCGGATTTGAGAGAAAAGGCCGAAGAGAACTTTAATTTTTTTATTATTTTTGTAGGGTTCGGTCGTGGCATACATATACTTAAAGGAATTTTACACGAGTGTTTGTATGTTCAAGGGTACTTAGACTTGATGATCTTAGATAGTCTTATATACTACTAAGACCTACTAACTACTAAGCCAATCTAACGCTTTCCCTCTGATCCCATACTTATCGAGCTTGTATAGTAATAAATTATGATTAACAAAATCGAAAGCCTTAGACATGTCTAAAAAAATTGTAACAATGTTATTTTTCTTGTTGAGACTTTCAGTAACGATTTTTGTTAAAGTAAAACCTGCCAAAGTGCTGGCAAATTTTTTTCGGAAACCGTTTTGGTCGGACTTAAGAATATTATATTTTTCTAAAAAGTCTGAAATTTTGTCATGTATTATCCTTTCAAAAATTTTTACAGTATAGGGATCAACGTTATAGCTCTATAATTGTTCATATCACTTGTGTCACCATTTTTATGTAGAGGTTTAACTACTGAATATTTTAATCTCCTAGGAAAATACCCTTGGTTAAATGACAAATTAAGAATGTGACACAGAGGAGAGCACAAAATTTTTGCACAGGATTTTACAATGTCAGTCCTCAAGTTAGTCAAGAGTTACGTAATCGTAACCGAATTTGTTATTTGCCGAAGCTAATCGGATATTTGAAAATAAATATCTATTTATACCTACAACCAAACCCGTAAAATAAGTTTCAGATAAAGATAAGGTATTTCAATAATTTAAAATTTTATTTTTTTAAATATGAGCGCGATTCAAACCCCTTAAATATATTAAAATTATATTTCATACCAGCCGAAAGACGTCCACTGTTGGACATAGGCCTCCTACAAGGCTATCCACATGGACCGATCTTTGTTAACAAGTAATTAAATATGCATATTATATACCTATATAAATATACAAAAAGTTTAAAATCTATTTTTATAAACTTTTTATAGGCACACACACTAATGACATAATAAAAATATTTGCAAAATATTATCGTATCAAAACCTTATACCAAACAATGTATCATTATATCGTAAAGTATCCACTATTTAGTATTGTAATCTATCACACGTAATAGCTAATATAAATATTAGTAAGTACAACTTACGCGTACAAAAAGTTTAAATTTATATTTAACTTTTTATAGGCACACAATACGTAGCTATATTGCATAATAAAAATATTTGCGCAAGATTATCGTATCAAAATCTTTATATTATTATACTGAACAATGTATCATTATATCGGTGAAGTATCCACTGTTTAGTATAATAATCTATAACACGTAATAGGTACGTACGAGTCGATAGGTCGACCTCGACCGGGTACAAGGGCATTATTACGCAGAGGACGGCGATTTATGGCTCATAAAAAATATAATAATTTCATCATCATCAGCCCTATATATAAACTGTCCCACTGCTGGGCACGGGCCTCTTCTCACTATGAGAAGGGTAAGGCCATAGCTCGCCCAACATGCTTGCCAAGTGCGGGTTGGCAGACTTCACATGTCTTTCAAGAACATTATGGAGAACTCTCATACAGGCAGGTTTCCTCGTTTCAACAACACAACGTTTTCCTTCACCGTTTAGCAAGCGATAATGAACAATACGCACATAACTCCGAAAAGTCGTTGGTGTGTGCTGTGGATTCGAACCTGGACCCTCTGCGTAGCAGTCTGTCGGTCTCTCCACTAGAATCTTTTCACTTTAATAATTTATTTAATTAAAATTATAACAAAAAGGTTCCTTTTTATTGCTATTATAATTTATATAAGAATATTTTTTTTTCAAATCCTTCATTGAATTCACTAATTAGTAATTTATCAACCGATTTTGAAATTTATTTTCTTGTAAAGAAAAATATTTTTTTGAATCCTCACTAAATTCGCTAGTCTATAAAAGACTAGCGATTTTGGAAAATATTTTATGAGGTTATCCCTGTAGCATCTAAGACTTTCTACTTTTTTGACCTAGGAGTCCAGGGTCGCAACCGGGTTAATGCTAGGACGATTATAACAACGGGTCCACGTTAAACTCCCGGCCCTAAAATACTAAGCTGTCCGTATGTAAAGTATCTTGTAAATCATTTGGCCTCGACCGTGAACAAGGGCACTATAAAACACAACCGGTGTTGTATACGACGTCGACTTTTAACGACATTGATTTATTGAACACTTGTAAGTATATTCTAAATATACTTCTATGCAAATTGTTGTTTTTCAAGCGAGGTAGAATCGTTGTCTAGCGATGTTTCATGTTGTCACGTTTTAATATAAGTAATAATATTATATTCTTCGGCTCTAGGCATAAATAACGCAAAAATATGTATCTAGGTCCAAACAACCATTTCACACGAAGTGATTTCGCGAATAGGATCTTTGTACCTTTCTAAAAAGAAAACACAAACATATAGTCAACGGACACAACGAACACCCAGACTCGAAACATCAATTTAAATCGATCACACAAAGTGTTGTTTTTTGGTGCGAATCAAACCCACAACACTGGGCGCAATGTCAAGGGGCGAGAAGGCCGCTTAAACCAAACACCCTTTCGTATTGGCCCCATATAACCCACAAAGTGTTATCGCGTATGAGAACCCACAACGCTCGGCTTGGAAAGTGCACTTACTACGCAATTCATATTTTCTTACAAAAATATTCTAAGCAATGCATCAACAAAATATTGTTTCTAAATACACATGTAGTAGGTGGTACGTGCCGACGAACGCGCGGTGTGCGCCGCGCCGGTCGGTTGTCCTCGACCGTCAGCAAGGACATTAGTGATTAGCGGCCGCAAGTTATAAGAGGCCAGCGATTTTGTAAAAATAATTTACAATGTCTATTTTTTAACTTCTTGTTTACATGATTTGTTTTTTTATTCTTTACATATTACCTAAATAAATGTTCCTTTTTAATATTAGTCCATTGAAAAGTTACAATTGTCCTGGGACGCAATTTTATTTTCAAATGTCTAGGGAAGGCCAATTTTGAGCTTTATTCAAATTTGTAGTGTTGTACCTCTTGTCCCTCGGCCGCCAACTTAAAGAGTGCCGGTTCAAATGGTTTTCTCTATATATTTGGTATATACTATTGGTGGCAAAAAGAAATGATTACAGCGTATTTTGTTCCAAATTAAATTCTCTACAATTTTAATTCTGATACTTTTTGTCGTAAAACCATAAATAAAACAGTATGCTTTGCTTTTGTTGTGTTTCGGTAACTATGGTTTCTTCAGTATAACTGTATTCTCAGTCTTTTTTAGAAGACAAGCTCCGGCTTGATATTTTATTCATCGTCAATATTTAGTAGTTATCGAAGAACCTTAGAGGAATTTCGTATTTCTTTCGGTAACTCTTAATTTTTATATTTCCAATTATTTTGCAGCATCGTTATATGCCAGAACATTGAGACACTGCAGAGCCTTGCAGTTTCATTAGCATGAGTAGAAAATCAACTTTACAAGCCCATGGGATGTTATTAATTTAGAGATTTGTCCATATTTTGTGGACATCCTGTTTCAGGGTCGTTGTAATGAGTGAAAACTGGACCTTATGATAGACTTGGAAACTGCGGGGTTTGGTGTTGAGGACTGGGTCTTTTTTTTTCAAAGAAGTAAAGACAAATATGATCTATTCTTTGTTTATGACAATGTAAATATTATAACACTGACAAGAACATATGTTCCAAATTTCCTTCTATTTTCGTTTGTAACTTTGTTATTTTTGGTTCTACGACTAAATGTTGCGGACCAAAGTAGTAGAGAATTCAATTTGCAATTAAATATATTTTGAATATTTTCTGTGCAACCAATAGTTTGCCAGATAAACCATAAAAACAATTGGTACCACTCTTTTCAAGATGGCGGCTGCAGAACAAGGGTTGCGGCCCCACAAACTTGTATTTAACTTTACTATAACCCCGGATTTGAGAGAAAAGGCCGAAGAGAACTTCACTTTCTTATATTTAAATTATTTTTGTAGAGTTCGTTCGCGGCATACATATAAAGGAATTTTATACCAGTGTCTGTACGTTCAAGGGTACTTAGACTTGATGATCTTAGACAGTATTTATGGGGAGTGACCTGACATGATCGATCGTATGTAATCAACACAATAATCCTCCTAGCGTTATCCCAGTCTCAACCTGGGCTCCGCTTTCTAGTCTAACCGGATTTGGTGATATTTCATGGTTTAGACTAGTGTCAGTTTATTTTAGAGGTACTCACGCACTATAACGACTGTCAAAGATCTTCATGACAGCCGGGACCGACGGGTTAACGTGCTCTCCTAGGCACGAGATAAGCGATAATTAACAATTCAATACGCACATAACTCCGAAAAGTCAGTGGTGCTCGCCGTGGATTCGACCCCGATAGCCTCTGCATGGTAGTCCGTTGGTATCTCCACTAGGCTATCGCTGCCTTATGTATGTAATCAACACAATATAACTACGAAAAGTCGGTGTTGCGCGTGGCTTTGAACCCAATATCCTTTCCATGACAGCAGACGTTAAAGTATAGATCTTCAATCAACTACATACACGTGTCTACTTTGGCTCAAACAGAACCAAACTCCCACCCTACATTGTAACGGTCTGGGTACTTATATTTAAAAAAAGTACTATGTATGTTTATTAATTGTCTAGAACTTACAGTACAAGGTCTGCTTAGTTTGAGACTAGCTGATGTTGTTTGTATGTGGTAGAAATATAAATATTATTCTTACCCCGGTTCTCTCTCATAACTTGCACCATCGACAACAGTTTAACATTTTTCCTTGTGCACGTGGAATCTACAGCACATTATTATCACGCCTTGTGGTTGAACAACACACGATCGTGATCATCGGAAGGAAACAATGCACGAGCAAATAAATAAGTACTCCTTTCGTCTTCTAAAACACAATTTATGGAAAACCCACCCCACTTATAGAGAATCCGCATGACCGCATGACCGCCGAGGTTGCGGCCGGCCGGGGATTCTGGCAGAGAGAACGGTTGCTATAGGGTTTCCATAATCTAAATATAAGGGGACGAATTACAATAGGGCTTCCATACACAGCCCAATTATATCGTGATAGGTAGTCCAATTGTATTGCCTTTAATAGACGTCTTAAAAAAATTAAAACAGCACGTATAGTGTAGTCGTTCAAACGCTTGCCGCGACGTTTAGCACTGCGCTGCTGTTTTGGGTTCGATGTTTACATAGAAAAATAACGCGTGTGATCCAAAACTTGATTTTTAGTGAAATAAAAACGGGCTTGGAGTTCTTTCTGGCCACTGTTTGAATCTTTAGATACTCCGTATACAAAAGGATTACGTTTGTGTTACATTTATATTTTTTTAATAAAAAAGGATATAAATTCAAGCCCTTCGATAATAAACTTAATCCCTACGAGCAAAATCGCGTGTTCCGCTAGTATTCTACATCAAAGCTATATTATATCAACAAATTTTATTCACAAACACTTAACAAACGTATGACAAACGTCCATGTGTGAATTATAATTTGTAGGCATTTATTTTATATTCAGTATATTCACGATTTAAACAAATACATTATATTACGGAGTATATATAGATATACGTAATAAACGAATTAATATGCTACTAGCATCTGTTGAAGACCATGCGATATCTTTGCAAGGATTTTGAATACAGATGTTTTCAAAATTTGACCAGATAGACTGGAAAACGCTAGGTTCTCCAAAATAAAATTGCATATTGTTTATATTTGAATCTCCTGGTATAGTGGTCTGAGAAGAACGCCCGTTTGCTTTATAATGCACTAGATGAGCCCGCGGTTACACCTGCGTTATTAAAGGCTACTGCGCCGCTCCCGTGGCGCATGGCGTGATGTTATATAGTCTATAGCCTTCCTCGATAATTGGGCTATCTAACAATGAAATAATTTTTTAAATCGGTCGCTAGTTCCTGAGATTAGCGCGTTAAACCAAACAAACAAACAAACTGTTCAGGTTTATATATAAGTATAAGATTTATTGATATTAATTAGTACTATTTATAAACTGCCAAACAACTAGGCACGGGCCTCTTCTCTCACTCTATTTATGAGAACATTAGACTTTAGGCCACCACGTTGGTCAAGTGCGTGTTGGTAAGCCCATATATGTCTTTCGAAAACAATATGGAGAACTCGCAAGCATGTAGGTTTAAATACCATGTTTCTTTTGTCACTTAATACATCAATGCAGCGTATGGAAAGAAGGAAGGTTTAATGTACTAAACGTATTCCGTAGGTTATATAAATTAAGACTGCCTTCATGGTCCAGTGGATAGCGTATGCGACTGCTGATCGGAGGTCCCGGGTTCGATTCCCGGGTCGGGCAGAAAAAAAAAGTGTTACTGGGTTTTTCCGAATACTCAGTAGCATCCCGGAGTCTGGTGATGTGCCTGGTAACGGCAATAGGCTCGGCCCCTATTACGTAGTACCTAAAAATTCATGGCGAAATGTGGGTGTAATATTTAGTTGTAAATATTACACCCTACTGCCAGCCTGCCTTCCGAAGGGGTCTTCGGAGATACAGGCGTGAGACTGTATACTAAAATATAAAATAAGGAAACCTTAACACTCGCGTCAAGTATTCGAACCTACGACCTCGCGTACTATGCTCGCGTTTAACCAATACCTAAACGCTAATTAGCTAAGCGATTAACATCAACATTAATGTGATCACCATATTTTAATGCTTCCCTTGACAAGGTTTCCTCCATTACGGATTCTCAGATATAGAAAATGATTCGGTCAAGGATAAATGCTAATGTCAAAATATTGACTACCTACTGAACCTGTTATTACCGATGTTCGGCGGTAAAATCCGGTTTGTGTTAGACCGGATTTTTTCTGAACACACCGGTTTTTGAACCGTTCTATCCTTTAAGACACCTCACACGCGGTGATCCCAAATTAGGCAGAGGCGGTGCAACCAGATGAGTTATACGAATTAAACGCATAGCTATCTTTATCTATACAAATTTTTAGTTAGCCTATAGATGCGTCCCACAGCTGGGCAAAGGCCTCTCCTTGGCCTTGGACCGCCATGCATCCCTGTCCTGTGCTATGTTCGGTCAGTCGCTGTCAAATGCATCCAGGTCTTCCCGCCATCTCCGTTTAGCTCTGCCGCGTCGTCGTCGACTATCTAAACATAACATTATCATATGTTCCTGGCTGTCTCTATAAATGTCATATAATTAAAAACGACTGAATTAATTTTTGTAATGATTTCACCAATAGATAGGGTGACTCCTGGGGAAGGTTTAGGTGTATAATTTACGCAAGCGGTGCTGCGGGTAAAGTCTTCATAACTTCACGCCTTTTACTCCCAGCAGAGGTGTATTACACACCCACACTTCGCCAGTTATGTTTCGGTCCCAATGTAAAAGGGGGCGAGCCTATTGCCATCTACCGGGCACATTGTTAAGCGAGCGATAATTAACATTTTTAATACACACTTATCTTCGAAAAGTCAGAGGTGTGTGTCCGGGGTACCCAGGGATCGAACCCGAGACCACCATCTCGGCAGTCCGTTACGTACTCCACTGGGCTATCGCCGCTTTTGATTTTATAACATGTATATTTATGTATGTATTTACAAAAAAAAACATATTATCAATGTTTATCCATCTAGATTTTTGGACTACTCATAGCCCATAGGACAAGTTCCGCTTAGTTTAGAACTAGGTGGTGTTGTGTATATGTGGTAGAATATATTGTTACTTTTTAGTTGCCTGGCTCTGTCTAGCTTGGGATCAGGCGGCCTCGTGTGAGTTGTACTAATATATTAGTGCTCTAATTTGCAACAAAACCACGCCGTCTCAAAGACATACGTTTTCCACGTGTAAAGAGTTTCGTCTTAAATTCTGCATTTATTTCGGGGTTTTCCTTATTTCGTTTGGCAACACTAAAAGTGTTTTAAAATAATTAGGTTCATGGTTAACAGAAATTAGTAAATCTGACTGAGTGTTTTGTGACCTTGAATGTCGTTGGTTCGATTCCCGATTGGCCAACGCTTTGTGTGATCGACTCGAGTGTTAGTTATTTATCTGCTGTAATGTCTTGTATTTAGAAATATATTATTACGCTTATCTTTTGTGCTTGTACAGGCTCTACTTCATATCAGTCAGATGTGCAAGTAAAGTCAGCTAGATGAGTCCATATACATTTAAGTAATTTTGGATGATTATATCGTCTTAACTAATTATTATGATTCACAATATGTTCTAGGATTTAAGACAAGGAAAATTTACTTTTATCATCTTATACTAATATATAAAGCTGAAGAGTTTGTTTTTTTGTTTATTTGTTTGTTTGTTTGGTCGAACGCGCTAATCTCAGGAACTACTGGTCCGATTTCAAAAATTCTTACAGTGTTAGATAGCCCATTTAACGAGGAAGGCTATAGGCTATATAACATCACGCGATGAGCCACGGGAGCGGAGCAGTAGCCTTAAATAACGTGGGTGTAACCGCGGGCTCATCTAGTAATTTATAAGTTAAAAATAATAATCGAGGAGTTTTCATCTCTTTGAGTTGCGGAGGTAAGAAAAGCTAGTATGCAGTCAAATTTAGTAAGTGCGCCCCGGGTTGCAACGCGGATAACGCTAGGAGGATGAATCGTGGAGCTTTCGGCAAAGACTTTGAGGCGTGTTGCTTTTGTTGTTGACTATACATTACTGAAGGTGCAGTGTCTGAATGTGTCTATGCTGTCTCAGTGGAAACAGCTAGCTATGATTATTAAACTAAGATTTTTTACTGGTTGTCTACGTGACTTTCATGGTATGTCACTAATCTGTGAAAACTGTTGACAGTTTTACTAAGAAATACGAACAATTATTGTCTTAATATACCATGACTCCTTTTAAAGGCAGTCGCTTTACTTGTTTGGGTTACGGAGGTCAGACCGACAGTCGCTCTGAGGAAACGCTAATATTCACTCAAATCTGTTTAGACTACAAAGCGGACTCTGTTTTAGACAGGCCCGATGATCTACTGGTCAGTAATAGCATAGTAGAATTCATGCACGCAAAATACGCGCCAAGACGTGGAGTTGCGGAAACAGCCCGTGCAATCAAGTAGCATAGTAGAAAAAGAATAGTAGGATAGCTTCATACAAATCGGCCGCCGCCGATTTGAATGTACGCGTGAGTCGCCGGTGCCGTGTACGCACGGAATTTTCACGCACACAATCTCAGACGAGCGCGGCCCGGCGCGGCCCGCGCCGCGGCCTCAGTACGGGATGCGCCGCGCGTAGGTAGGACAATAGTACACAAGAAGACAAGAGTAGGCAATAAACTCGCCGATCGGCCTTAGCTAACCTACTATTCTTTTTTTACTATGGTAATAGTGAGCCTAGGACCAATCTTGGTATGTATCGGGGTGCCTTCATAATTGTTTACGTATTTATGAGTGCTCTGATTTTCATAGTACAGACTAACACCATAGTCTACGACCTTGTCAGATGGGGGGACAGGGTAGGTACATATAATAATACGTATATATCGTCAGAAAGTCTAATCAAGTAAGTGCCTAAACAAAATAATTTCATTTTTTAATCAATACCATTATTGTTCATCTATTCCTCAGTTAATTTTTGTTGAGCATAATTTCAGAATGTTAGAACACAACATTTTATAACAAAGCATTCTTGTTGCTGAATGTTACCAAATGCTGCTGAAGTACTAAAAGACGCTAAAAAGAAACTGTCATGTGAAAGTACCATTAAGGCGCTCAAAATAGCTTTCTCAACAAAATATTGAAATATGATGTCAAATAAAATTATCATCGATTTCATAAATAATATCTAAAAAGCATGCCTGCCCTGCGGACACATTAAAAAAATCTTATAATTATTGGGTCGTTATATGATGATTGTAATCAAGCGACCGTTTATTGATTAGTAGGTTTGTAGATTTCCGGACATTTATGATCATTCCATCAGCGTCCTTAGTTTTATTAGTTAATTGACTTCAACCTTTTCTGCATTGGCAAACCTACGAAGATACATTCAATCAGTCATAGAAATCATTTGAGAGACTTGATTTGATTTCAGGGGCATGATTCTGACAACATTTGATTGCACAGAACGTTTAGTGGATTAGATTACAGCTCCCTAGCAAAATTTGCCAATCTCCCCATTAAACTTCTAGACCAGCTCCTGCCATAACCTATCGAGGCAGCTACTGTCCACTACTGATGCAGTAATTCCTTCTTCTCATCGCTAATACGTGCTCCTAGGGCACTATACAGTAACGTCTATATATCGTGTAGCCTCGTGGATAACGTCCACGAAAATATGTCACTGTATTCTAAACTCAGTTAGTAGACACGTAGGACTCATTATTTCCAATGCTACACGCGGTCAACTGCCTGATTTCTAGTTAGGAAAATGGTATGGTAGGTCCACTTTGGTTGACGTTGAGTCGAAGCTGAAAGTAAGGCGACGACTGCTGGCTTACCGAAGCTGCATTCCTTCTCTTCAAGATAAGTAGGTAGGCGCCTAACAGACCACTATTTAGGAACATCCATATATCGTGTAGCCTCGTGGATGACGTCCAAGGCAAATGTCACAGTATGCTAAGCTCAGCCTTGACTTAAGTCATATGTGACGTACGCTTCATGCATTTTTTATGTAAAAATAATCAACGCGATGACGTACGGTCCACGAAATGCTTCATTGTTTTAGAATCCAATTAGCATAAATTATACCTTGGAATGAAGACATTCATATTTGGCAATTCGTCTACGTAATGTGCCTTCCGTGTTTTCGGAAGCTGGCTTTCCGGTTGATAGGTTAATCGTAAGTACTTTGAAGAATAATATGGATTTCAGATGCATTGACTTTCGAAGGACCAAAAGTAGGACTGGATCTATCCCTCTCATTCAAGTGCTAGGCATTTGTTAGTGTTGTGATTTTTATTCTCTCTATCAAGTGTCATCTCCTTTAGTTCCTTATAGGCACTGACACTGGCCTGTTCTGGATAATATTATATTAATACTAGCTGACCCGGCAAACGTTGTTTTGCAAATTTTTTTTTTAAGATAGATGTTGGCCGATTCTTATAGATACCGGATAAGCACAAAAAATTTCATCAAAATCGGTCAAGCCGTTTCGGAGGAGTATGGGAACGAAAACTGTGACACGAGAATTTTATATATTAGATATCCTAAAATTACTCACTCACGGCCATCTGGTTCCAAATAGGCAGAGCCTGCACTATCATCATCATCATCAACAGCCTACAATAATCCACTGCTGGAAATAGGCCTCTCAAATGGCACGCCACTAAGTCCGATTTTCGGCTCTTCGTGTCCACTTTGAGTATATCGTCACTCCACCTGGCCAGGGAGCGTCTTAGTAGCGAGCCTGCACTATAGTAACCAATAAACTGATTAAAAATAATTTAAAGTCGTACGTACTAGATAAACTTCACCCTAGACACTGATCGTACTCATCACACAAAGATTTGTCCTGGATTGGAATTGGCCTACAACCTTACTAACACCTCAGTCCAACAGACCATATAAAAAAATGGGCGTCGATCACATAGATAGGCGTTTGCACGATGACGTTTCAATTCGAAATCCAACACGTCACGGTTTTAGAATATTTTGTAGCCGGTTTTATATCAGTGGCATATCAAAGAGATCATATAAAAGAGATAAAGATCTATACTAATATAATTTGTGTGTTTGTTTGAATAATTCATATCGCAAACTACCATCTGGATTTGAAAAATAGTTGAGTAGTTGACCGACATATAATTATCCCTGAGATCGTCTCTTCTTTTTTTTATACATCCTTGTCTTTTAAGACAAATGTATCGTAGTTTTGCGCGAAGATGACTAGTCTCTGACGAGACTGGCCAGCAATTAGGATTAATAGAAATAATTTATTTTGTAATACTAGTTGATTTGCCATA
This sequence comes from Euclidia mi, assembly GCA_944739405.2. Classification (NCBI taxonomy): domain Eukaryota; kingdom Metazoa; phylum Arthropoda; class Insecta; order Lepidoptera; family Erebidae; genus Euclidia; species Euclidia mi. Next base: position 56,506,565 of record OX123199.2, read on the forward strand.
TCAATTATTTCTATGAAATCTATGTAAATATTGATGCCAATTAATTTTAAAAAACGAGACATCACTTTCTTAAAAACGAAAAACTAGCGACGCCCTAAACGCCTAGCTAGCTGAATAAAACATTTTTTCAAATACACAAAAAATTATTAAAATCACAACCACCTTGATGCGCGATTCTTACGTGAAGCTTCTAATTTTCGATAATCACCAAGCTACTAGCGTATGTTACATACCTAGGTTATTTCTTTTTTAAGACAACTCCCGCATTAGGACTAAATCCTGTGTCGCGGGGGACTTTACAAACATACAACTAACGGACACAATGAACACCCAGACTCGAAACAACAATTTGTGAATTACACAAAGTATTGCCTCGTGTGGGGATCAAACCAACATCACTCGGCGCAGTGTCAAGCGGCGAGGCGGCCGCTTAAACCCTACGCCAACCGTGCAGTCAGGTATACCTTAAACTTCCATTACCATATTTTACCTGCTTACCAAATTAAAGCTTTAGTGTCCAGGCGCCAGTTACACCCACTCGGCTCCATTTTTGGTATTCGGTTTTAAATAGTTCACATTGTTATCTAGTTTAAGTACAGTTAACAATATAAGTCGCTACACACCTTAAAATCTTTGCTAAATCTTTTGTGAATAAGAACTCCTGGAAAATTCTCCTTAATTTATAAATAACTAGCGGATACCCGCAGCTACGCCCGCGCATTTGTCTCGATGACCACGTGGATATTTCGGGAAATCCCTTCTTATTGCGCCCATACAGTCCCCAAGGAACACACATATTCCGTTCCGTTCCAGACACAGGTCCGTGTGGTGACGAGTCCGTGTAGTGACGGATTAAGAATACGGAATGTCACCACCCCATATCACCCCATGGGTGTCAAAAGAGCCGACAGGGGGAGCAGATTATGCAGAGAACAGCACTGTAAGAGAAGGAAAACTTGATACAAACCCTATACCAACCCGTTTGGCCAGCGTGGTATAGTAGGCCAATTCCTCCTTTCAAAGGAGAGGCCTAGTCCAGCAGTGGGCTGTTAAAGGTTGATGTTGATGATGGATCTTGTCTGTCACGAAAGTAGTTTATCTATACAGATGATTTATGTAGGTGTGTTTTAATAATAATCTCACAAGATATTGAGTATCATATTTTTTGGACGATATAACTATTCAAAATCGCGTAAAGGTATAAAGACTTATGCAGCTGACGGTACCAGACTTGCGTACAAAATTATTAGCCTATCTGAGCAATAAATCTGTCAGCTTATTAAGTAATCGAGAAATGAACAATGGTTCTATTTTACTGTCGCAGGTGACTAGCGATATAAGACACAGTAGACACGGAGCATGGAAATGTCCACGTTCTTTGATACAGACTGCCTCGTTGGTCTCGCGGCATAAATGTGCGCGTGGGATTGGGAGGTCTCAAGTTCGATTCCCGGGTCAGGCAAAGTGTTATTGCGTTTTGCCGTTAGGAAATTCTCAGTAGCAGCTCGGAGTCTGGTAATGTGCCCGGTACGGCAATAGGCTCGCCCCCTATTACGTGGGACCTAAAAAATCATGTCGAAATGTAATATTACACCTCGCCTACCCCACGCATGCCCTCTTGTTTCTTCTGAAAAGACTAGTAATAATTTAAGGTACCGCAAGCTCATATTTAAAAAAAAACACACACACAAATTGTACCTTCACAAGCAAGCGGTTATTAAAAAATCGTGCAGTTAACTTATGTATAAAATATACAGTGGTGCATGCCGAGGACTTGAACTCCAGACTCTGCGCAGCAGCATGTTAAATAGGCTATCGTTGCCTACATAACTATAGGTAAATGATCTTTATAATCTATACATATAAATTAAATAGGAGTGTCTGTTTGTAATATTAAAATAACCGTTTTTTACTAAATGAAATGAAATAAATGAAATGAAATGAAATTATTTTTATTTGCAACTCCAATGCAGTAGTAACAACAATATAGTGAACAAAGGATAAAAAATAGTAAACAATTTTTGGATCGCAAATAGGGTACCTGCGTCAGTATAAATTGCAGAATCAGGTGAGACTGCAAAACTGATCTTCCCGCAGGACCTACTTCCATACATTCAATCTCTTAAAACTAGTTATAATTAATTATAATTAGTACATACAATATACAATATACATATACATACAATATACAATATACAATATACAATATACAATATACAATATACAATATACAATATACAATATACAATATACAATATACAATATACAATATACAATATACAATATAGGATGTATACACGGAACATATACCGAAATGTATTTTTTTACAATTTTTGTCTGTCTGTCTGTTTGTTCCGCTAATCTCTGGAACGGCTGGACCGATTTTGACGAGACGTTCACTGGCGGATAGCTGATGTACCAAGGAGTAACTTAGTCTATAAATTAACCGGGTACGCGAAGTAGTTTCCTCAGGACGCGGGTGAAACCGCGGGAAACAGCTAGTACAGAATAAAGTATGCCCGATCTGGATTATATTTTATAAAGATGAAGCATTTTTAGCTCAAAATATGTAAGTATGTCTTAGGTATAATAATAATAATAATATTCTACCACATTCACACAACACCATCTAGTCCCAAACTTAGCAGAAGCTTGTACTATGGGTACTAGATAATGGATAAACATACATATAAACATTTTTTTTGTAAATACATACATATTATACATAGAAACACCCATCCATGTTCATGCACACAAATGTTTGACTTGAGCGGGAATCGAACCCGCGATCTTCGGCGTAGCAGTCGTTTACACTCCCGCGGCGCCAACCGGTCGTCATGTCAGGTCATTATGTAATTGGAGAGTTTATGTAACAACAACAAAGGGTACTATATTCGTATCATTATTCACTAAATGGTAGAATTGTAGTACAGAGGGTCTAGTCCGAGTTTGCACTCGATCGTCACGATCGACGATAGCTAGTCGACGGGAACAATTTCCATACATTTTCTAAATGCGCCCCCTAGCGGTCTCTATCGATCGCAACACTCCGTTAGGTGGCGCTTTTGGAAAATGTATGGAAATTGTTCCCGGCGACAATTCTATCGTCGATCGTGACGATCGAGTGCAAACTCGGACTAGACCCTCTGAGTACGTTTAGTACAAGGTACGCGGTATGATTATCAACCTTGGAACGACAATGCTCTGATTACATAGAGCCCATTCCGGTAACATTGACAACAATTAACGTGCACATTATTAGACGAACGGTCAAACAAGTTTATTGTTTTATGACAGATACTTACATTCATACATACATGGGTTCACAATATACTCACGCCTTTTCTCGTGGGGGTAGGCAGAGACAACGGAACACGAAACTTGTTACTATCCTAACAAATCTCACACGCAGATACTTAAAGATAAGAGAAAGATTACTTGTAATGTAGATATTATGTATTGGCTGACAGAATTAGCACCAGAAGTAACAATTGTGTGGTATTCCATGGTTTAAACGAGTATCAGAATATTCAAGGGGAGTCAGTACAGTGACCAGAGTCATAACGACTGTCAATAAGCTCCATGACAGCCGGGATCGGCAGCAGAGAGTGCCCTACGAGGCACGAGACTATAAGAAACTAAATAATATGCACATCTCCAAAAAGGCCATCCCAAAAAGTTAGCGGCGCGCGCCATGGATTTGTATCCGATACCCTCTGCATGGCAGTCCGTTGGTATCTCCTGAAATCTCCTCTAGACTATCGCTGCAGAAAGTCCCAGTGTCAGTATACGTGACAGATCATGGTTAACATTCGATGCATCATCGTCACCGTCCTGGCGTTATCCCAGTTGCATCCGAGATCGTTGTAGCAAGGAATCCGCTTATTAGTCTAACCAAATTTAACAGAATATTAGCTTGTATTAGACTGCCTCCGTGGTCCAGTGGATAGCGTATGCGACTGCTGATCAGAGGTCCCGGGTTCGATTCCCGGGTCGGGCAAAAGTGTTACTGGGTTTTTCCGAATACAGTATCAGCCCGGAGTCTGGTGATGTGCCCGGTAAGGACAATAGGCTCGCCCCCTATTAAGTGGGACCTAAAAATTCTCGGCGAAATGTGGGTGTTATATATGCACCTCTGTCTACCCCTTCGGGGGTACAGGCGTGAGACTATAAATAAATAAATAAAAAACTATCGCTGCCTTAAATCATAACCTAACCCAACTTTACATATTGGGATATCGCTTCGCACACATGAATATATTTAAAAAAAGAGCCATGGCCGTATTCCGTCCACAATTAATTACAACATAATAATGTATTATGCGGACGTGAATAAATAAATTGTTTTAAAACTATTATACAACTACTTCTACTCGACAACAATATTCTTACGTACATATCTTCCTATTATTTATTAATATCCAATGTCATTAGCAAAGAAATATACACGGAAATATATATTTGACGTACCTTTTAATAACTTATTATATTTGACACCATATATCAAGTTTAAGGCACATTTATCAAAACAATTTATGAGACACGACGTTTGTCAATTGAATTTACTTGACATTCGTTTCCTTTAAGGCAGGGTTAGTCAAAGCGGGTTTCAAGAATTGATGATATGGCTGATCAAACATAATAATTTGTAACCCAAATTATTATACCTATCTGATGCTCTTTGCAACTAAGTTAGTTCATTTCACAAGAAATCCCTTGAATATGGATTTTCGGACAGTGAGAAGAGTCTAAAACCTTACGCAAAGCTATAAATTTTCTAAATGTAGGTACTTATATACCTACATAAAAACATAACAATAATAATACTAAACATAGTTAGGCCTAGTCTGCGGTTGTTAACACGGTTCCTAAAAGGGTGCGCAATGATGGAGTACTCAAACTTGTTAGATTGAGAAATCCATCATTAGAGTATTTTGAAGATTATTTTGGTATGTACGTGTAACTACTATATTGTAAACATAGCAGAACTCTACATTGAAATACTCGAAACAAAGACGGCGGTAGCTATGTAGGTACATAATAGGTATACCAAAAGAGAATACAATTTAAAACTTACGTTTATTACCACGAAAGTTTCTTATTTCTAAACATAAAGGTGTATACCTATTTTACTTTAACATTAGTTTAAGCACAGAATAATTAATAGTACTAACGGTTTAAGTAAAATATGACACAAATTAATATAATCTACATTATGTTCTTACCAAACGTAGCCATACTTATAAACTTGTAATGTTACTATTATTGTATAAAGACATTAGACACCGCCCCTTCCAAGTCCTTGGTGACAATGCACGAGCGGCGTTGGGTTATTTGAGATTAAAATGCCAACCTACCTTTGTAACATTCGTTTTACATTGCCGTCGCTCGAGTGATATAGTGCAAATATTATACCATCATGTCATGTCAGCCTAGAGACGTCCACTGCTGGACATAGGCCTCCCTCAAGGTTCTCCCCACAGACCGATTTTGAGCTGCCCGCATCCAACCGCTTCCCGCGATCTTAACCAGATCGTCGGTCCACCTTGCGGCAGGCCTAACCCTGCTGCGTCGTCCGGTACGTGACCTGCCCCAACGGCCATCGGTTCTTCGAGCTATGTGCCCTGTCCAATGCCACTTCAGCCTGGCTATTCGGAGAGCTATGTCGGTGACTTAATTTCTCCTGCGGAACTCCTCATTTCTGATTCGATCTCGCAGGAAAACTCCGAGCATATATTATATAAATATAGTCATTTCTTAGTATTTCTTGCTATTTAACTGCTAACCTAGGTAGTCAGCTTTGTTGATAATCTGACAAACTCTTAGGACTGGTAAGCAGAGAATCTCGAGATCGAACCCACGCCACGGCGCGCACAACTCAGTTATCGTGTTGAGAAAACCTGCGTGTTTGAGAGTTCTCCATAATGTTCTCGAAATACATGTGCAGTCCGTCGACACGCACTCAGCCCGAGTGGTGGACATAGCCACACTATGAGAAGGTTTACTTCCCAAATGAGAAGTCTGAGCACAGTGGGACAAATTAAAACGGCGCTGATCATGATAGACGTTGTTACATTCGTCTCTGATATCGAAAGTTTAATATCAGCCACTCTAACCTATTATATCTTCTATCACTTTACTAGTCATCATCGCGATCATTGCCACACTATCTATCCTCCCATTTCGATTAGGTAGTTTCTTGCACTCTAAAATAGGTAAGTAGGTACTATATAGAAACACATTTCCTCAGAATTTATTTAAAGTTATGTTTGCAAAACTAACTGTGTGCTGACTGTGTTTAGCAAAACCAGGTACCTACCTAAATTAAAATGTAACCTGTCATAAAAGTTTTACATTAGAATATCTTACAAATGATAAATTGAAACTCCCCTTTTCTTCCTGCCTATCTGTATGAACGCGATATTCGTACAGTTTTCACCAATAGATAGTGTGATTCCTGAGGAAGGTTTTTTTATAGACTCCTGTATCCCCGAAGGGGTAGTCAGAGGTGTAATGTTATACCCACATTTCGCCATGAATTTTTAGGTCCCACGTAATAGGGGGCGAGCCTATTGCCGTTGCCGGGTACATCACCAGACTCCGTGCTTCTACTGAGAATTCGGAAAAACCCAGTAACACTTTTGCCCGACCCGGCAAAAGAAACCCGGGACCTCCGATCTGCAGTCGCATCCACTGGACCACGGAGGCAGTCTAATCTCGAGGAAGGTTTACGAGTATCAAAATATTCCTGTACACAGTGTAAACCTTTGTTAAGTTAATTTTAGTTTATTTGAGTGTAATTAACGCGGTTGCCACTGCAGTTGAAGTCTAATATATTAATATGATAAGGCAAATATTTGCAAAGCGAGGTCAGTTGATCTAGGGTTTTGTAAGGTAAGCTAAGCCGCATTTCCTGGATTCTATTCCCACTCAACACAAATTATCGTATGATGAGCACGATCATTCTGATCTGTGTTTGAGTGTGATTCATCCTTTATATTATGTTTGTATTTACGAATATATATGGTGTATAAGTATGTTTATTAGTGATCTGGTTGCCACATAAAAATATAAATTATGTTTCTATGGGTTGCCATAATACATGCTCTGCTTAGTTTGGGATCAGGTATCCGTTTGTGAGTCGTAGAATATTATTTTAATAAGGATATTATATTGTAACCAACATCACTTATAATAGTGTCAGCTACTTCGAACTTGACATTGCATTTTGCCATATCACGCAACAATCTACTACAGAACGCCTAACGCCGGCAAATATGTAAATTGACGAAAATGTTATACAATTAGATAATTATATTATTAACGATAATAATAATATGACATTGGATTAATAATTATAATTATAATACCTTAGGATTAGCTTCCGGGTTGCATTTAACTACCCCAGTTCAAGGCAAGCAAATGACAAAATTGTAAAAAATTATAAAAGAGATTTGAAAATCCCAATGTTTGCAGGGAACCGTGGGGATAAGTCTGACTAAAAATATATGTATAAAAGCTCTGCGAAACCAATGCGCAGGCATCGTATCCAAATTATAAGTGCTATAAAATACATATAAATAGCAAGCAGTCCTGCTATTTACCTATAATGATGGATGCGAAAGATCGAGAATGTTGAATGAGAGTTTGTTACTGTGTCACGCGAAATTTGCAGAAATTTCTACATCAGAATAGCATGTGGCCGGGATTGTCTCGGGCGGTAACCGATCGGGCAAAAGCTTTTCAAGCCATAACATCGGCAATCTCAAACTTTGAGTTGCAGGGATCAGACGGGAGTCGCTCGGTAGAAAAGCTAATATTCAGTCAAATCCGGTTGGATAACAGTAAGGCTGCAGCTGGGTTAACGCTAAGCGGATGAGTTACATCAGGTTTTGCAGCATATACATATGATTCTGCAAAATTATTTAAAGACAGAAATAATTTTCTAACAGTTTCAACCTTCCTATGACTTCCAAAAATATCTCAATACCTAAATCAGCCAAATTGGTCCAGCCGTTGCGCGACTAATGAACAGCAATTAATTTTTATGCATATATAAATAAAATGAACAATTAGACTCACACCGAATTAGTTGAAATTCTTGATAGAAAAAATGCGTGTGCGTCATTATGCGTAAATGGCGTCACTGAAGATGTTATTCTAAAGTGCGTCCTTCATGAATATGCCGACGAAAAATTACGTTACCTTAGGTTGTGGTAAATTCGTTGGACGCAAGATATGACCTAAGGTAACCTAACTTTTCGTCGGCATATTCATAAAGGATAGATTTTGAAAACTTATGCGTTAATAAAACAGCAAGATTATACGATAATAATATAACCATCTTTTTATTTTTTTAATTTGTTTATTTCACACTTTTAAATACTAATACAAAAACGCCAACATACAGTTTGTTGGCGTAAGAGGCGCTCTAATGAGTTATACATTACATAGTAATTTAATAGATATAATCCAGCATAAGTAATTTCATTATCTATACTAGATTATATCCATCACATTACTATTTTAAACAAAAAGTAACTAAATAAAATTGGTACAGAAAACAAACAGAAACAAAAAACAAAATTATGTAAAACTAGAGGACGCCAGCAGCTACGCCTGCAATATTTTTAAATTTACCCGTTTTGGCCGATCCCGTGGGAATTTCGGGAAATCCCTTCTTAGTGCACACGGTCCTCAAGGAACATACATGCCAAATTTCAGCTTCCTGCGCCAAATAGTTTCGACTGTAGCGTGTCTGTCAGTCAGTCAGTAACGCAAGGATTTTATATATTAAGATTAAGATTTGTAGGTAAACGTAAAACAAAATTTATAGGTACATACGGTCATCTGATCCCAAACTAAGCAGAGCTTGTAACTTCTATAGTAACCAGATAACTGATAAACTATGAACTCATATTAGTATATGTCACGACTGCTGCTGAACCGCAAGTTTGTTTGGTTTTCGTGTGAGTGTGTGGCCAACTCTGGTGTCTGAGTCTTCAGGCCGCCCTAAGGCCGCCGACATGGCCTAACGATCCTTATCCTTAGACAAGAACCGGGACCACGACCGGGACCGACAGCCTACGTGCCCTCCGAAGCGCTCAGATGTAAATGCCACACACGGTCACCCATCCAAGTGGCGACCGGTGCAAGCGTTGCTGAACGTTGCCGATCTGTTACGAATGATGTTCGTGGTCCAGTGAATAGCGTATGCGACTGCTGGTCGGAGGTCCCGGGTTCGATTCCCGGGCCGGGCAAAAGTGTTACTGGGTTTTTTCCGAATTCTCAGTAGCAGCACGGAGTCTGGTGATGTGCCCGGTAACGGCAATAGGCTCGCCCACGCCAGTCCCCTATTACGTGGGACCTACAAATGACGAAATGTGGGTGTAATATTTACACTTCTGCCTGCCCCATCGGGGATACAGGCGTGAGTCTATAAAAAAAAATATATGTCTATGACTTGAAGAGACCAGCAGTGTACTATGGGAGGCTGATGATGATGATGGTGTATCAGTTCTTGAACAGGTTCTGAGCTGGGATCGAGTGCCTCGGAGAGCATGTTAAGCCGTCGGTCCCGGCTGTTATATAGATCATTAGTAAGCGTTTTTACGGATATTCGGTACCACTGTATAAACTGATAATGGTCTTATCCTTGGACTATCGCTAGCCCTTTGATTTGCCGAGCTCAGGCGGCAGTCGCTCGGTGGAAAAGCGTATTACGTATCGGGTAAGATTGCGCGCTTATCTAACACCAGAAAAAAAAGATAACCAAATACAAAACTTAAAAATAACAATCCGTCGACGCATCAACTTTCTCCTCCTATTTCATCCTCTTTAAGTTTTTATTGCGCAACAAAAGGATACTCCAAGATGAAATACAGGGTTATTTGTAAAACACCGTTAACCTCTCAGGACTATGTTACTAACATCATAATCAACAACTTTTGTTCTACGACTTTTAAAAATTCATCATATTTTAGTTCATCAGATTTTCATACAAAAATAAAAATATTTAAATTGAACGCTCTAAATGTTGCGAAGTCTATGCGATAGAACAATAGCAAGGGATGCGGGCGGCGGGCGGCAGAACCATAGTAAAAACAGAATAGTACGTTACCTAAGGCCGCTCGGAGAGTTAATTGCCTACTCTTGCGTTGACGCAGGGGTTGTCACTTGTTTACACCGCGGTGCCGGCTTTGTCGGCGCTCGCGCTTTTTCGCCACTTTTTTAAGTGATCGCGCTGAATACTTCACAATTTAAGCTTGATTTTTTTTTTTCAAATTCCTACTGACTACCTAAGCGTTATATAACTATCTAAATGCCTTTTTTAATGAGAAAAAGTAACAAGTTAAATTTACTGTCGTTTAACACATTGTATATTATTAATAACGTTTATTACAAAACTGAATGTATATAAACAATTCAAGCGGGCGAGCAGTGTAGTACCTACATGAATGTGCTCGATCAGACGCGCGGCGCATCCCGTACTGAATCCGCGCCGAGCTTGCCGCGCTCGTGAGATTGTGTGCGTGAAAAGTGCGTGCGTACACGGCGCCGGCGACTCACGCATACATTCAAACAAGCGCGGCGGCCGATTTGTATGAAGCTATCCTACTATTCTGTTTTTACTATGGCAGAACCGCGCAGGCGTAGGTAGGTACAGCAAAATACACCAATCGTAAATGTGTTAGATAGGACAACGAAATCTTGAAGGTTTGTTTTTGGTAAATGTATTATATTTTGTAAAAAGTCATAGAACAAAAGTTGTTGATTATTATGTTAGTAACGTAGTCCTGAGAGGTTAACGGTGTTTTACAAATAACCCTGTATACTAGTATGCTAAAATGCATGTAATTTAGTCCAGTCGTTTTGTCATACAAAACGAACATACATACTTACGTAATTAAGCACCTATAATATTAGCAAATATGAATATCATTACGTATGTTAATCTCAAAATCAAATTGTAGGCCTAATTTTATTTTAGGCCTGATTTGCATTTGTAAGTGGTACTTATTCTAATTTGGACACCGCCTTCGACAGTCAATTGTCAAATAAAATGCCTATACCGAATCAGGAAGAACATTTATTAAATTATAACTAAGTTAGTATAACTAGGTGTCAAAATTTAAATTAATAAGCTTTAATTGTGTCATATTTATTAATTTAATGATCTGATAAGTATCTATAATCATGTGGTTTGCCGGTAATTGCCCGGTCTTCCTTATAGCGCAGCGGTTGCCATATGTAATTTGTACCATGTAATTCATTTGCCTCGGGCTTTAGTACTGCGGGCATAGCCCATAGTACTGAAGGTAATATAATTATAGAGCCAGTATCCGTTTAGAACCGGCCTGCAGAAATGAGGGGTTAGCTTAATTATTAACCGTTTGCTAGTTAGCAAATCATCAATCTACGTTATCCAGAATATATTGACCTATAGTTTTAAGAAAATCCTATACAAATGATAGCTCAGGTTATATCAGCTCATGATGTATCGCTAGTGTAGTCGCTATGGTATCCAGAATACGTTGAACTCTCATTTAGGACAACCCTGTACAGATGAAGAGTCAAGTTATACTGGCAGTGTCTCTTATACATGAATACGTTCTCCAGAATACGTTGACCTATAGTTTTAAGACAAGCCTATACAAATGATAGATCAGGCTACACTGGAATTGATGTATCGAGAGGGTACAGGGCCAAAATATCACGCTTTTTATAAGTTATTTATTTCTTTGCTGTAGGCATTTTATTTTTATTGATTCGAAGTGACCATCGGAATCAATTTGGTATAATCAGTATAGAACAGTGGATCCTAAAATATAAAACCACGCCATAATAAACAGTTTGATGTTATGGCACCTCACTAACTAAACTGATATAATAATGATTTGGACATGCTATGAAAACACACAAAAGCTGTTTTGAAATTCTGGATCAATTAGATTTGCATCATCATCAGTGCTGTAGTATGTACTGTCCCACTGCTGGGCACGGGCCTCTTCTCGCTATGAGGAGGTAGGAGGTAGGTTCTTACCTTCCCTCCTTTAGTCCCTTTAGTCTACTACGCGGGCCACGGGATCAACCCGTATCGCTTGCCCGTGCCTCGGCAAGCACCTTAGGCCGTAATCGGTCCCGGTTGTCATGAAAATCTTTGACAGTCGATATGGAGAGTCAGTACCCTGAATAAAACCGGCTCGGGTCTAAGCCATCAAATATGGCTATTTCTTTGGGTTGCAGAGAGGTTAGGCGGCAGTCACTTCTATGTAAAAGTTATTATTCTGTGAAATCCCATTAGACTATCCGTAAGCTGACCCTAAGCTGAAAGGCGAAAAGTATTGGACGCAACCGGATAACTCTAGGAATATCATGATGTCTGGGCGAGTAAAATATAGGAAACACAGAGTTGTGCGTGTTGACACGCAAAAACTAGTGATGTTACGGATATCCATATCCGCGGATATCCGAGGAAAAACAAAGATCCGTATTTGTATCCGTATCCGTTACTTTTCTCGCGGATCTTTTACTGATCTTTCACCTTATTAATTTTCAATTGATAGGATGGCATGCTATAGGTGGTTAGGTAGAATTAAACAACTATTAAATTCCATTCAGAGTACCGAATACTAATATATTATAAAGCTGAAGAGTTTGTTTGTTTGTTTGCTTCAACGCGCTAATCACAGGAACTACTGGTCCGATTTGAAAAAATCTTTCAGTGTTAGATAGCCCATTTATCAAGGAAGGCTATAGCATGTCCCGTGGCTCATTGCGTAATAACATTACGCAATGAGCCACGGGAGCGGAGCAGCAGCCCTAAATAACACGAGTGTAACCGCGGGCTCATCTAGCTTTTTAATATAATTTCAATAAAAGTCCAAACATGATCTGTCTATCGTTCCGCTGGGCGTGCGTGACGCCAACCATCGTTTCAAGGTCACGCGCACCGACATCGATTCAATAAGTAAATAAAGATCCGTATCCGTTTTCGCGGATCTTGGCACCAAATATCCGTATTCCGATCCGTATCCGGCAATACATTTTTAACGCTCCGGCACATCTCTAGCAAAAACTACTGATCGGATTTTGATGTTACTTAAGCTACCTATATTTACATAGAGGCGCATTTCATATGGGCGCTTTGGAGACAAACTTTCTGCGACTCAAATTGCCGCTTGGCGGCGTGGCAGTCGCGCTGAGGCAGCTGTCTCTCTCTCCTTCAGTGTATCTTAACTACGAGAGCGAGAGAGACGAAGAACGACGCCTGCGCTGCCAACGGCGCCAACTACGTACTAAACTGGAGACAGTCCCCACTTGGAATCGGCACACGAAATCTTTAAGAACTGCACTTCTATTGCTTTTGTCACGATAACCTGCACCCACACGGGCTAATTCGAGGACAGGAGGTAGTGTTACCATTATTTCTCACTGTTTTTATTCCCGCACCGAATGAGTAATACAAGACGATTAATATTATAATATAGTTAGCGACTTCTGATGTGGAAAAGCTTTCTGAAGATATGAGGAATTATTCTTGGTGCCTTGTTTACCTATAAAATTCAAAGCTAGTGACACCGCAATGATAAGCTAGCTAGGCATTAGCTTACACGAGCCGTCAATGTTTTTTAATAAGACAGTGAGCGAGCGAGACGAGGCTTTTAATTTATATCATGGACGTAATTACATCCATGATTTATACACACGTTTATTACCAAAATGAGGTTACAAATCATAGTATCAATATGAACTGTCAATAGCTTTGATGTCATTCCTTTAATTCCTATTGATTGGATGAAATTGATTGGATTGAATAATTATCTCGACGATTTTTATAGTTCTTTTTTCATTGGTGCTGTGTAGAAAAGTGCCACTGGTTCTGGGTTCGAATTCCAATTTGTGTTATGCAGAAATTATTGTTTCGTGCCTTGGTGTATTTCGGGTCATAGTGTGTTTGTGTCCGGTGGTTGAATGTTTGTTAAATCTCCCTCGGCAGAGGATTAAGGCTGCGTATCCACAGAAGCTGAGCTGCGCGGAGCTGAGCAGAGACTTATCAAAATTGACCAATCACATTGCTCAAAATACACATCTCATCTCCGCTCCGATTCAGTGGAAACAGTGTTAGCGGTGTTGAGAAGATTTACATTAAAATGTTTGGTGCGCGGAGATAAGCGGGGCACAGCGGTGTCGAGCTTAGTGGCGCTGTGCCGGGTGATGCGGTGCTGTGCGGTGTAGAGCGGGGATGCGCGCGGTAGAGCGGGGTTGCGCGGGGTGGAGCAGGGCTGAGAGGGGTAATGCGACGTCAGGCGCGGGAGTTTGTTTGTAGTAGTAGTTGAGACACCATACTGACTGAAAATAAAATGTATTCACAGCCCCGTTCAGCTCATTTCCACTTCACAGCTCCGCTCCGCTAGACTCAGCTCTGGTCCGTCCCGGTCGTCACAGCTCCGCTCGGATCCACTTCACCCAGCTGCATAGCCCAGCCCTGCATCGCTCATCTTTGCACAGCTTTAGTGGAAACACCTACCTATTTACACGGCTCTGCTCCGCTGAACTCCGCGCAGCTCCGCTTCTGTGGAAACGCACCCTTATTCGTAGTCAACCATTGATATTTGGACATGATGTTTTTGGGATGTTGTATTCTTCAAGTTATGAAAAGCGAATACGCAGAGGGTCTCTGGTTTCAGACCACAGCGCACTCTAATGACTTTACAAAGTTAAGTGCGAATCAAAATTGTTAACCCAAGTAGCATTTTTGAGCTGTAAGTATAGAGTTTGTCTAATGGTTCACAATAGGGTATTTGACTAAAAAAATCGAATTAGTCCGTCAGTTAGATTATCGAAAAATATTGGATACGTATTTTTTGTTTTTTCAAATCAGTAAAAAATTACGAAGATAAAACGCATCAAAGATGGAGAAACGTCTAGGAGTGGGGGCTTGTAACGTCACTTGCCAGTAAAAAGTGTACAGGCAAATGACGTCACACGAGATTTCGGCGAAGTTTGTAGTCTTCATTATTTGTTTACGTGACTAAAGAAAAAATACGTATCCAATATTTTTCGATAATCTAACTGACGGACTAATTAGATTTTTTTAGTCAAATACCCTATTACTCAGCTGTACTAGTTAAGCTGTATATGGGCTGTACAACTCAAGTACGTATCGCTTGTCAAACGGTGAAAGAAAGAATCGTGAGTAAACCTGCTTGTTTTAGAGTTCTCTATGATGTTGCGCGTCATGTCAGAGGTGCGCGCCGTGGATTCGAATCCGATACCTACTTGGTAAATAATATCTCCACTAGACTATCGCTGCCTTATAATTTATTTACCTTGTATGCAGCCATTTTATTGCATTATCATAGGCATTCATGGGGTCCTCAGGTGTATATGATGGACAAATGAGATACCAATCACACTGGCTCACAAATTTGAATTTTTCTAAGAAACCCTGTCAGTATCGAATGCCCTTGTTTCGGCCGACTTGGGTTAATGAATAGGTAACGATAGCAACAAAACCCTGAAACTGCAGAGATAAGACTGTATATACACGCGACAGCAAAACATTATGCAATCATTATCTAATTTTATTGCCATATAAGGAAACATAAAAACACATTAAAACCGAGAATTAACACACATTATAAACAATTCTAAACTCACAAAACGATCGTTTCATATGGTTGTTTCTTAAAGAGAATTTATATAATCTGAATTATTATGACACTAACTGAACCCGCGGTTACACTCGCGTTATTTAGGGCTACTGCTCGGCACCCGTGGCTCATAGCGTGATACTACTTAGCCTATACCCTTCCTCAATAAATGGGCTATACAACACAAAAAGAATTATTAAAATCGAATCAGTAGTTCCTGAGATTATCGCATTCAAGCAAACAAACTCTTCATCTTTTTTGTAATAATAATAATTTATCTATACTTATCTTTGGTTGGTTACACCGTCTCGACTTTCGTCGGTTTTATAAATACCCCGTCCCGTAACCCACGGGAAAAAGGATATCTATGTCCCCATAGTTTTAATACTGCTCTGTTTAAAAAGGTATATGTCGATAAATATCTATATATTATTATGTAAGTTCATCATCATCATTCTAGCGCTGTCCCGGTTGCGTTCCAAAACCTATGCCTTGAAGCCCGGGGTCCGCTTGTTGTTGGTATATTATTATGTAAGATGAATGAGTATATTGTATTAGACTTTATTAGAGGAACCTAGCTAGTGTGTATCTGTCGTATTTTGTATGTGGGTTCCTACCCTTCTTCTTCCTCGTCCCCTTCTTCCAGTTTCTCTTACTGATGATATGTTTACTCTCGCCTGTGTGGTATCCGGTGCATTTGTTGCGTTGAGTGGATCTGGCGTATTTGGTGATTGTGGCCTGTTTGGTGATTGCGTGATTGGTGATTGATGCGCCTGCTGCGTGTTTTGCGTGTGTTGTACGAGGGTCAAACTGAAAGTTCTTAGAAAATCAAAAACTGATTACATTAGCCAGTTATTGATTTTATTATATCTTTTCAAAATATTGTCCATTGACGTCAATACACCGCTGCATGCGATGGAACCACTGGGAAAAGCACTTTGCCCACTCGTCCTTAGGGGTCTCTTCAATGGCATCGCGATACGCAGCCACCGCTTCTTCAGCATTCATAAACCGCTTTCCTTTAAGTTTTTCTTTAATTTTTGGAAATAAATAAAAATCACAAGGCGCGAGGTCGGGGCTATACGGCGGGTGACCCAGTAATTCAACGTTTGATGTCGCCAAATAGTCGATCGTTCGCTTGGCGGTGTGCGACGAGGCGTTGTCGTGGTGAAGGAGGATCCTACTGCGAGGTCGTTTCTCTCGAACTTTTTCCAAGACAAGTGGCAAACAATTGTTAGTGTACCATTCTGCAGAAACTGTTTTTTGATCCTCTAACACAATTGTTGCGAAATGACCTATCCTTCCAAAGAACGAGGCCACCATTTTTTTTCCCGCACTTCGATCTCTCTTCACTTTAGTTGGCAACTCCTCGAAAGGAAACACCCACTGAGCAGATTGTCTTTTGGTTTCAGGATCATAACAGTAAATCCAGCTTTCGTCACCTGTTAGTATGTCGAACACAGCATTTGAGTCACCTCCGTTAAATCTTTCAATCATTTTACGGCACCAATCCACACGATGGAGTTTTTGAGCCTTAGTCAAATTATGAGGTATCCACCGGGCGCAAAGCTTCCTGACCGCTAAATGTTCGTGGAGGATTTTGTACACTTGACTCATACCGATGCCTAAGCTTGTCCGAATCTGCTGATAGGTCACTCTTTTGTCAGTCTCTATCATACGCCGCACAACACAGATGTTATTTTCAGTCGTCGCCGTAGAAGGCCGTCCCTCACGTACATCATCAGTGAGATTAGTGCGACCACGTTTAAACTCATTAAACCAGTTGTAAACAGTCGCACGAGATGGGGCTTCATCGTGAAAGGCCAATCGTAGTCTATCATAACTTTCTTGTTGACTTAAATGACATCGAAAGTCATAAAAAATCATTGCACGAAAATTTTCTCGTGTTAAATTCATGTTGACGTGACACAGACAATTTTCAATTTGCCGCCAAATCGTAAAACAAATGACAAATGAATGAAATATATACTCAGTAATATTGGCAAAGAGTTCTATTTTCAAATTTTAGAATATTTTTTTTATTATATTGTTTATAAGTGGCCAGTTCTAAGAACTTTCAGTTTGACCCTCGTATGTGAGTTGCTTTTCTTCCCCACCCTCTTATTCCTCCTCTTCCTCTTGGTACTGGTATGTTTGCTGTTTGTTGTGTGTCTGGTGCTTGAGTTGTGTTGAGTGGGTCCGGCGTATTTGGTGATTGCGTGATCGGTGATTGATGTGTATTTCCACTACTGTGTCACATGTGTAGCCAGGTTCAGCAGCAGTGACCATTGATGACAACGAGTTTTGACACTCGTGAAGTCCCGGGGAAAGTTAAACTGTCTTGGAACCCGCAACGAACGGCGCGAACGCATCAGAAGTATATTGGAGGAGTTGGAAAATAAACAATCCACTTCCCTCCTTAACAAAGCGGGAGACAAGCAACGAAGAGATAAAATAGTGAAAAAAGATAAGCACCACGGATATGAGCATTAAGGGGGCCTAAATTGTGAACTAAACCTGTTTCCAGTAATAGGTATGTATGGCAGAAACGCCTAAACGCACGGATATTCGTCTTACTTGCCACAAGATCCGTATAGTATACTACTCCAGAAGTTATCTCTAATTCGTTAAGCATGATATTACGTTCGATTTGCCAAAGACTACACTCTCATAGAATGTGATGAGCAGATTGTTCACAATTGTTGCTAGATGTTGAACTTTGGCATAACGGTGAATCAACTAGCTTAAATTAATACAATTTGCTCTTAAAGTTACCATGACCTGTAAGAAATTGGGCTACACGGTGATCCACCTCCAACCAGTTCCTCGCCAGTCGCTCTCGGACGCATGGGAAGAACTGGTAGAGGTGCTCTTAGTTGATGTGTTTCAGCGACATTGCCATTCTTCAAGAAGATCGTTATAGACTGCGAATTGATGGTTCAACAACCTAGCGATCTTATGTCTGTCGCGCGGAGCTAGAAAATTTAGATCCATGCTATCTCGTGTTACGTAATACATTGCTGCTCGTCTTTGTGCCTCAAGATCTGGAACACCTGACAGTACTGGCAAATGGCTGATGGTCCTTTTGTATGCCTAGTACATCTCCAGACGGACAATTTATTTGAAAAAATTAACATACATCGGTACATAGGTACATACAGAGACTCACTCCTGTTTCCCGGAGGAGTAGGCAGAGAGTACGGAACGCCATTTGCAACGATCTGACATATCTCTCTTGCTTCATTCACTCTCATCAAATTTCTCATGCACGATCTTTGGTTAAGGGTACTTCTAACCTGTCCTTTTTTTAGGATGTCTCCAATCTGGTCAGAGAACGTCCGCCTAGGTCTTCCCCTTCGTCCTGTCCCATTCACACTTGCCTTATATAACTTCTTGGTCAGTCTTTCGTCATCCATACTCTCCATGTGTCCACACCATCTTAGCATACCTTTCTCAATGGTTGTCACTACATCTTCTTTTACCCCACAACACTCTCTTATCACACAATTCTTTACTCTGTCGTTCAACGTTCTCAGTTCTCATTTCAGCATTTATTGTACTTTCATTACTATTCTGCCATACCCAACTCTCACTACCATACATAAGTGTAGGTACTAGCAGTTAACACCCCTCTATGCACAGCCAAACGTGCCTTTTTGGACACGTTTTGACTGTAAAAAAAAATATTTTCACCCGTACGAAGCCGGGACGGGCCGCTAGTTATAGAATATACATACATACACGTGTCATGCATATTAATGTAACAAATTTGATTAAATACAGCTTGCAACGCCGTGACAACACTTAATACGTCAGCGTTCACATTGATTTATACAACAGTAAGTAATGACGAATAATAATAATAGGTACATCAGACATTTTCGGTACGAAATTCTTTTCCGATTTGTCAATGCCGTTTCGTTTTCGGGCAAACATATAGGTAGGCGTGTTTATAGGCAGCTAAAGCTTAGAGGAGACACCAACACACTGCCATGTCGGATTTAAACTCACAGACCGCACCATTGACTTTTTCAAGTTATGAGCATCTAAAACTGTTTATTGTTGTTTGCCCAGTGCCTCGAAAAGTGGTCAGATCCCGACAGTCATGAAAATCTTGCCAGTCAGCTACCAATAGATATTGTTAAAGATTCTTTTCGATATATGGTGCCCAAGATACAGGCATAGCCTAGTTTGCGACCATCTACACTTAATTTGTCAACTGTTTATTGGAAATAAATATACTTACTTACCTACTTACTTACTCTGCCGTGTGGTTGACGGCATAGAATACAAGTGTCACCACCCCTATCTTCCCGTGGGTGTCGTAAGAGGCGACTAAGGGATAACACGATGCAAATACCATCTTTGCGTAGAAACAGAAAACTCGACATCAAACCCTATACGACTGCCTCGTTGGTCTCGCGGCATAAATGTGCGCGTGGGAGCGGGAGGTCCCGGTTTCGATTCCTGGGTCGGGCAGTGTTATTGGGTTTTTCTGTCACGAAATTCTCAGTAGCAGCACGGAGTCTGGATATGTGCCCGGTACGGCAATAGGCTCGCCCCTTATTACGTGGGACTAAAGTATATCTGGCGAAAAGTGGGTGTAGAAATACACCTCTGCCTACCTTTTCGGGGTTATAGGCGTGAGACTATGTATGTATGTACTTACTTACTAGCCGTAATGGGCCATCAGTATCGTTTAATACCTATATTGATACTAAGAATTTAAATTACTTTGGGTTGGCGAGGTCAGACGGCTGTCGCTCTGTGGCAAATCTAATATTAAGTCTAATCTGTTTTAACTAGAAAGCAGCCCCGGGCTCCAAGGTGAAAAACTGGAAGCTACTAGGATATCGTCAGGACGATATGCCTATATAGGTACGGATGATATTAGGTATGATTAATGTCAAAGTCCGTGTGGTGACGGATTAAGAATACGGATTGTCACCACCCCATATCATCCCATGAGTGTCGTAAGAGCCGACAGAGGGAGCATATTATGCAGAGAACAGAACTGTAAGAGAAGGAAAACTTGATACAAACCCTATACCAACCCGTTTGGCCAGCGTGGTATAGTAGGCCAGTTCCTCCTTTCAAAGGAGAGGCCTAGTCCAGCAGTAGACTGTTAAAGGCTGATGATATAATATCAAAGTGTGAACACTTTTTGATAGTAATCATCAATATACAGTTAATTTCTATGTAATAAATATGTACTCTTGCGCTCGTTGGATTTGACATTATTTGTTTTTGATAGAAATGTCGCTAACTATTGGGCCTTATCTGAAAGCTCGGTGTCACTCAGAGGGCGATGGAGAGAGCTATGCTCGGAGTTTCCCTGCGATATCGAATCAGAAATGAGGAGATCCGCAGGAGAACCAAAGTCACCGACATAGCTCTCCGAATAGCCAAGCTGAAGTGGCGGGGCAGGTGGGTTCTAGAGTGGCGACCACGTACCAGACGACGCAGCAGGGATAGGCCTCCCGCAAGGTGGACTGACGATCTGGTTAAGATCGCGGGAAGCGGTTGGATGCGGGCGGCTCAAAATTGGTCTGCGTGGAGAACCTTGGGCCTATGTCCAGCAGTGGGCGTCTCTAGGCTGACATGGATGATGATGCTCGCTAAGTCACTTAGTAGAAATTCTTTGTTTACAAAAAGCCTTTGCTCCCGTGGCACGGACTTTAGATTCGAAATCATAATTGAGTACCTATACGTTGATAGTACTATAACAACCTTTAAAAATATTTTGGTGTATACCGTCTGTTACACTGTGCATAATCTATATGTGTAACTACGTTTAGTTATATGGCTTAGCCATAGGGCTTTGCTAGGGCTTATGGCTATATTACGGTGTAAGCGTAGCAAAGTCCTATGCATGCCAAAAAACAACGCGTAGTTATATAGTATGCTTAGATACCTATCAACGAGTAAAACTCTAATACATACATACATACATAGACTCACGCCTGCTTCCCGGAGGGGTAGGCAGAGACTACGGAACGCCATTTGCAACGATCCTGACATACCTCACTTGCTTCACTCCCATCAAGTTTCTCATGCATGCTCTTCTGTTAAGGGTACTTCTGACTTGTCCTTTTTCAGGATGTCTCCAATCTGGTCAGAGAACGTCCGCCTAGGTCTTCCCCTTTGTCCTGTTCCATTCACACTTGCCTTATATATCTTCTTTGTCAGTCTATCGTCATCCATCCTCTCCATGTGCCCAAACCATCTTAACATGCCTTTCTCAATGCTTGTCACTACATCTTCTTTTACCCCACACCACTCTCGTATCACACAATTCTTTACTCTGTCGGTCAAAGACACACCACACATACTTCTCAGTGCTCTCATTTCTACAGCATTTATTTTACTTTCAAATCTCTTCTGCCATACCCAACTTTCACTACCATACATAAGGGTAGGCACTAACACGCCTCTATGTACAGCCTAACGTGCCTTTTTGGACACGTTTTGACTGTTCATAAACGCTTTCAGAGCTCCATTCACACTATTACCTGCATTAACTCTCCTTTCAATATCTTCTTCATTCTTACCATCTCTTGTAAACAACGTACCTAAGTAAACAAACTCATTCACTTGTTCCACTCGCTGTCCATCGATCAAAACATTACAAACCGTAACGCATTCCTCCTTTTCAAAAACCATAACTTTCGTTTTACTTACATTCACTTTCATTCCTTTCCTCTCTAACGCACCATGCATGATTGCTACCATCTCCTGCAACTCCTCCGCTGAAGATGCAAGTATTACCTGATCATCAGCATAAAGGAGGCATTTGACGAGTAACCCATTCATCCTTAATCCGCAGTCACTATGTTTTAAATCTTGCAAACAACTGTCCATGAAGAGGTTAAACAGCCACGGCGACGCTACACATCCCTGTCTAACACCTTTCTCAATGGAAAACCAGTCAGTGTATGCCCCGTTTATCCTCACACAAGCTCTAGAATCCTCATAAAGGGATTTCAGAGCTCGAATGAGGCTGCTGTCCACCCCATTCATTGACAGCACCGACCACATTTCATTCCTCACCACTTTATCGTAAGCCTTTTCCAAATCCACGAATGCGCAATAGACCTTTTGACCTTTGGCCTAAAACTTTTCGGCTATGCTTCGCAAGCAAAAAACCTGATCCGTGCATCCCATACCCTTTCGGAATCCCGCTTATACATCCCATATTTTCTTGTCGGTTACTTCCATAACTCTTTCAATAAGTACCTTTGCATACAATTTGCCAACAATGCTGAGAAGGCTAATGCCTCTATAGTTTTTGCAATCTTGTTGCGAGCCTTTTCCTTTATAAAGAGGCACAACTACAGCTGGGGCCCAGTCATTAGGTGCTCGGCCAGTGGTCCAGCACAAGTTATATAACAGCTGCAACTGACCAACTATGATGCCCTGTCCAGCCTTCAGCATTTCGACTGTAAGCCTATCATATCCTGCAGCCTTACCTACTTTCATACTTCCCAGTGCCTTCACGATCTCATCCACGCCAATAACGCTTTCATCATTGGTTATCATTATTTTATTATATCGTTACCATTCATTTCAGCTATCGGTGTCTCTATCGCCGACCTTTCAAATAAACTTTCAAAATACTCTTTCCATCTTTTTAGCACGCAAGATTCATCATTTACTATCTTTCCATTCTCGTCTCTGATGGATGTGTGTTCTGAGGATTGAGTTCTTCCTCGAACTGCACGAACGGATTTCCAGAAAAACTTAATGTTCCTCTGGAAATCGTCAGATAATCTGCTATCAAACTCATCTTTCTTTTCCTCTTTTTTCCTTTTAACCATTTCTTTCACTATTCTTTTTGACCTAACAAACTCCTTTCTTGCTTCATCTATGTCTACACTCGTTGCTTTTCCCATTCTTTCATTTGCTCTGGCAGCCAACCAATCTGACCAAGCTTTCTTCTTCTCTGACACTGCTGATTGTACATCCTTGTCCCACCATGTATTCTTAACCTTTCGTATTTTCCTTCTCTTGATCACACCACATAGTTCAGACGCTACACATACTACCTCTTCTTTAAAGGCCTGCTATAATTCTTACATATCATTTATGCAATCGAACCTCTCAAATTTTGCTACCAATCTTCGTTTATACTCATCTTTCACATCTTTCTCTTGTAGATTTTCTACCTTAATTCTTACCAAGACCCTATTTTCATTACGCTCTCGGTGTCGCCATCCTTTAAAGAGCCCACTTATCCGGCTCAACACCAAGAAGTGGTCTGTGTGGATGCCGATCCCTCGATATGCTCTTGTATCCAACACATTCTTTCTCAATCGTTTATCTACTATCACAAAATCAATCATACTTCTTCTAACATTTTTCGCCTCTCGTGTATACATATGTATCCTTTTATGATCAAACATGGTGTTTGTCACACAAAGGCTCCACTCCAAACAAATCTCAAGCAGTACTTTTCCATTTTCGTTCACACTCTCATCACCAAATGCACCTAACACCCTTTCAAATCCATCTCGTTTTACTCCCACCCATACATTGAAATCTAATATTCTTTTTCAATTATTTTTATAGAGGTGCATAGGGTTCCCACCATGAACTGAGGGTCCCAAGCCAACCTCACCTGCAAGTGGTGCACCTGCCGATCAACGGACGAGGCTCTGGCAAACAAAATATCCCGATAAGCGGCAATAGGCTCGCCACCTATTACGTGGGATCAAAACACTGGCGAAAAGTGGGCGTTTAATATGCTCTGCCTACCCCTTCGGGGAAACAGGCGTGAGTCTATGTATGTATGTATGTATTTTTATAGACTCACGCCTGTATACCCGAAGGGGTAGGCAGAGGTGTAACATTACACCCACATTTCGCCATGAATTTTTAGGTCCCACGTAGGTAATAGCGGGCGAGCCTATTGCCGTTACCTAATATAAAGGATCTTATTCACGCGCCGTGTTTTTGGCAAATACTCAGTGAACATTTACAGCTGATCGAGAGCTATGAAGTCTTATCTACAAAGTTTGTCAACAGACACAGTATACTTACGGCGCCCTCCGGCGTGCCTGTAGTGCGTGATTAATAAATCATTGGTGTATTGTAGTTTGCAAAATTTTATTTCCGTGACGGCTTATAAACGTTGACTTTACAATTAAAGTAAATAATTATGAATTACGGTTTCACATTGATTTATATCCCACGTGAAATGAACGTAGGTGAGCCGCACCCTATCATGTTTTTCGTTAGGTAGGTACTTTGCCGTAAAACAGGTCACGGACAAGGTCGTGGTTAACTATGACGCAGCCATACCGTATTGAAGCCCCACCGTGGACAAAAGCCCTTAAGGATGTACTGGTTATACAACCACCTGGATTACTCCAGAAATCCAATTAAGATTAAATAACCTAACCTGTGACTTTATCCAAAACCTGTGTAACATATGTAGGTATGTTGTTAATATAGTAGGTAGGTACTATATTAGATATGTAGAGTCAACTAATTAGCACCTACCAATTTTAAAATGCTTTTTAATTTAAAAAAAATTAAAAAGCAGCTGACTATTTCAATTTCATGTCAAAAATGGTCACTTAACTAGGTGTATTCTTCTAATCAATCTTATAAATCTACTACCCAACATTTTTTAAAAATATACCGGCTAAAGTTTAACAATCACTAAAGCTGCTTATACTATTCTTATTATAATAATTATGTGCTCTACATTTTTTGTGAAAGCACTGACAGAGTTCTAGTTAATTATAAGCAAAATTATTTCCTTATTTATTTTGATTTGTTACGCTTTAATTGTATGGTCGAATGACGTGACTGTTGGTTACTATGCTGAGATCTTGATTCAACTCACGCGCGTATTAATTTTCTAAGTTATGCGTCCATTGTCGACCGGTTGGCGCCGCGGGAGTGCAAGCGACTGCTACGCCGAAGGTCGCGGGTTCGATTCCCGCTCAAGTCAAACATTTGTGTTCATGAACATGGATGTTTGTCTTGGTCTCGGTGTTTCGATGTATAATATGTATGTATTTACAAAAAAAAGGTATATATGTATGTTTATCCATTATCTAGTACCCATAGTACAAGCTTCTGCTTAGTTTGGGACTAGATGGTGTTGTGTGAATGTGGTA
The DNA here is from genome assembly GCA_944739405.2 of Euclidia mi. Lineage (NCBI taxonomy): Eukaryota > Metazoa > Arthropoda > Insecta > Lepidoptera > Erebidae > Euclidia > Euclidia mi. The sequence goes on from OX123199.2 coordinate 56,532,348, forward strand.
GAATATTATTATTATATATATATATATATATATTATTATTGTTTTAAATAAACAGTCCTTTTAACAGTGCGAGAAAACTTAACTTAACTTTATTAATCAAAGGTTTTACTGCATATTTTACAATATTTTATTATTATCTTCATCTAATTTGAAATAGATCATTCTTAATATAATTTGTGGCGATCGTGACATTGAAAAATAACTAGAAAAGTCACTTATCACAGAATGTATTCGTGGCGATTATACCCTAAAACAAAAATATTGGCGACATAAGAACCACGAGGAAATATGAAATGATTGAATCATTACATAGTATAAAACAAAGTTTGTCTGCTGTCTGTCTGTCCCATCTTAAAAACTACGCAACGGATTTTAATGCAATTTTTTGCGACAAGAGGAATGTTTATATGTATAATTGACGCGGGCGAAGCTGCTGGCGACGTATAGTTAAAAATAAAAACAAATTATACACGTCGCTAAAATCTGCATTTTATTAATCAGTACGCGTCAATCGCACGCGCTATAACATTTGCCAACAGCGCACGGCTCCGCGCGGCGCCTAATGCCTTCCTTCTGCTGCATGCGCCTCCACCTGAACATACGCATTTATATAATTTATGCTGATAGAGATAGCTTAACCAATGCGTAAGCTCCACAATTAGGTGTGTAAGTGCAATGCCCGCAATATCCTTTATACTTTACTACGGCTGACGCGGCACTACTCGGTCGTCAGTTCGTAGTGCGGCAGCTGTCATTACTTAAGCCCCCACGGCGTATCATTATTTCGCGCGTGTCATGGGATGTCGACTTTAAATGACGACTTTGGTATAGGTCGGTTCACGAAAGATGACCACTGCGCAGAAATCATTTTTTAGGTCCCCGTGGAGGTGCGGGGTGAGGCGCGGCTGGATTGCCAATGTCGTGGCTCCGTTCTTGACGCATTCCCTAAATGCGTCAAGAATGGAGCAACGCCATTGGTGCACGAATGTACATATGCGCGACGGCTGCCATTTGTGGTCAACTTTCGTGAATTTACCTATAGCACTCTGTAGGTAGTTTGGTAGTCTGTTACCACGTTAGATTCTCCAGAAGGCTATCGCAGCCTCTATGCCTTGGTATTTTACATTATAACATAATTAATACCAGCAAATAGAATAGCTATGTCTATTAAAAACTGAATCGCTCTCAATATCCGGTATCGATACATATTGCGTAACATTTTCAAAAATAGATTCTTTAGGTATGTTAGTAAAGATGGCGTGTTAATATTATTACTATTATGTTGTCTACAACTTTAAACACATATAGAAACTAAAAATGTTAATGTTGAAATGTCAACACAAATAGGTATTGAACATTTATTTTAAACTAGCTGTTTCCCGCGGTGTCACCCGCGTCCTGAGGGAACTACTTCGCGTATCCGGTTAATTTATGATCCGCCAGCAGTGAAGGTCACGTCAAAATCGGTCCAGCCTTTCCAGAGATTAGCGAGAACAAACAGACAGACAGACAGACAAAAATTGTAAAAAAAAATCATTTCGGTATATGTGCCGTGTATACATCCATATGCATTAAGTAAAAAGCGGTTATTTTAATATTACAAACAGACACTCCAATTTTATTTATGTGATGTATTGATAATTACGTGTTTGAGACCCGTTACATTAATACCGATTAGTCTTATCCTCTTAGCGTTGCCCCGATTGCATCCAATTATCTTCGCTTTAGAGCCAGGAGGCCGCTTTCAAACCTTTGCCACTTTGATGGTTTATATACTGTTGCTTTGCCACTGCAGTCTGAACGCCCGCCGTAAAAAAGAGAATCCAATAGAAAAAGCAGCGATTGCCTAGGGAGGTACCGACAGACTGTTACGCAGAGGGTCCGGGTTCGAATCCACAGCGCGCACCGATGACTATTCAGAGTTATGTGCGTATTAAATTATTAATTATCGCTTGCTAAACGGTGAAGGAAAACATCGTGAGGAAATCTGCACGTCTGAGAGTTCTCCATAATGTTCTCGAAAGACATGTGAAGTCTGCCAACCCGCACTTGGCCAGCGTGGTGGACTATGACCTTACCCTTCTCATAATAGGAAGAGGCCCGTGCCCAGTAGTGGGACAGTATAAAGGGCTGATGATGATGAATAGAAAATATTGAATGGCCAGCCTCTGAGTGCACTTTAAGCCGCAATCCTAGTCCCTGGCTGTCATCAAGATCTTTGCCAATAATTAAAGGAAGTCAGTACATACCCTTAAATATTTGTACTTTCACACTACTCTACTTTCCTAATTCTGGACAAGCAAATTTATTTTTATAGACTTTCGCCTGTATCCCCGAAGGGGTAGGCAGAGGTGTAATATTACACCCACATTTCACCATGAATTTTTAGGTCCCACGTAATAGGGGTGAGCCTATTGCCGTTACCGGGCACATCACCAGACTCCGTGCTGCTACTGAGAATTCGGAAAACCCAGTAACACTTTTGCCCGACCCGGGAATCGAACCCGGGACCTCTGATCAGCAGTCGCATATGCTATCCACTGGACCACGGAGGCAGTCTAATACAAGCTAATATTCTGTCAAATTTTGTTAGACTAATAAATGGATCCCTTGCTACAAAGATCTCGGATGCAACTGGAATAACGCCAGGACGGTGACGATGATGCATCGAATGTAAACCATGATGACATTTACTGTCACTGGGACTTTCCCTATTCAATACTTACTCATAAATAAACAGACTTTTGTGCCTACTGTTATAAGCATGTAATGTGTACGGAAGGTATTCGTCACCTCATTATATCTGTAGTTTACATGGTACCTTTAGCGGACCTAGGGCTCCAAGGCGTGGCTCTAGGATCATAGCGGGCAGCGCTAGGAAGATGATGATGATTAGAAGAAGAGTCGTGAAATTCGATTTAGTCCTAAAGGAACGTGTTTTCGGCGTCGCACAAGGAAGAGAGAGGACTTATCTTCAATTCCGCCAGCGAAAGAGGAGATCACTCCTGACCTGCGCCACTGTATACAGGGTGTCACAAGACCCGTAACCAAGCCGAAGTCTACTCGTTGTGGACATCATGCCAAGTCTTACTAACCAAAAATAATACCTGGGAAACGAACTTTTTTTTTAAGTTTTCACATTTTTTAAAACACAATTAAAAGCGCGCGCGTGCGATGCTCGAAATACCTTCTTATCCATGGGGCATCTAAAGAAAATACTGGCGGCGTAATGCATCGATTTTGTACCTACTTAATTAGAAAACTTCCATACTAATTTTGAGCCTCAATATCTCCTGAACCAGTAATTTCCCAGGTATGGTGCCGAAGTAAAAAATTACCGTAGTGATTGGTACAACATGGGATTTCAGTTTTCGTTAAGGGAATTTTTACACCCTGTATAATATAGGTTGCATGGGGGGCGCGAGTGGCCAGCCAAGAGCGCGTCAGCTACGACGTGACATCTCAGCCAATATTGTCCTAGAGTTCCCAGTTACATCGTAGAATTTTTCCTTAGAGCCTGAGGTCCGCTTTCTCGTAGGCATAAATCACATTTGAACCAGCTATGACATTTCACTGACAATCACCTTAAAACAATGTAGTTGGAGAATCAAAAACTCAATATCTTATTTTTTATTATTTATTTTATTGACTCACGCCTGTATCCCCGAAGGGGTAGGCAGATGTGTAATATTACACCCACATTTCGCCATGAATTTTAAGTCCCAAGTAATAGGGGGCGAGCCTATTGCCGTTACCGGGCACATCACCAGACTCCGTGCTGCGACTAAGAATTCGCAAAAAACCCAGTAACACTTCTGCACGACCCGGGAATCGAACCCGGGACTTCCAATCAGCAGTCGCATACGCTATCCACTGGATCACGGAGGCAGTCTTATTAATATATTATTATAAACCTACGAAATATTGATAAATTACAGTCAGACAAACAATCGTGCTCATCACACTGAAATTTGTCCTCGGCGGGAATCGAACCCCCGACCTTCGACTTAACAAGTCAGTTATATACGCAAGTAAATTTTACATTTGGATACACGTGCATTCTAACAGAACGTGTCAATCTTCAGTAATACATATTCATAATTTATATAATATCACAATTAACTGTAACGGGGTGTGAACATTAGCATAAATGGTTTAGTCGTTTTGAAGTTTAACGCGCGCAGACAGATAGACAGGTATTATTTTCCTGTTTTATTACTTGCTTTACGAGTAATAAAATCGTTTTATAGCAGTTAACGATGCCTTTCTGTCGATTTGTGTATTCTGAACTACTTAACGGCTGAACCATTTGTGATGTATTCCAATGCGCATTAAGATTAGAGGTCACGTTTTTAAAGTGTTAGTTAACTTAATTCGGTCGTTGACAAAATATAAAATATTATGTAATACATTTTATTTATAACACGTATAAGTTTGATTTAATCTCGAGACTAAAATCGGTAGCAGCCACGAATAGTAGGTATTTACATACATACATACATACATAGACTCACGCCTGTTTCCCCGAAGGGGTAGGCAGAGGCATATTAAACGCCCACTTTTCGCCAGTGTTTCGATCCCACGTAGGTGGCGAGCCTATTGCCGCTTATCGGGATATTTTGTTTGCCAGAGCCTCGTCCGTTAATCGGCAGGTGCACCACTTGTAGGTGAGGTTGGCTTGGGACCCTAAGTTCTTGGTGGGAAGCCTATGCACCTATAGTAGGTATTTAGTTGTTTGTGAATTGAAAATGTGGTTTAAGTGGTAGTCTCGCTATTTAGCACTGTGCTGAGTGTTGTGGGTTCGATCCCCACACGAGACAATACCGTGTGATCAACAATTTGTTGTTTCGAGTCTTGGTGTTTCTACAATATATACTGTGTATGTATTTTACAAAAAAAGTTTAAATACATACATACATATCGTCACGCCTTTTATTCCCGAAGGGGTAGGCAGAGGTGTATTTCTACACCCACTTTTCGCCAGATAATACTTTAGTCCCACGTAATAAGGGGCGAGTCTATTGCCATACCGGGCACATTTCCAGACTCCGTGCTGCTACTGAGAATTTCGTGACAGAAAAACGCAATAACACTGCCCGACCCAGGAATCGAACCCGGGACCGCCCGATCCCGCGCGCACATTTATGCCGCGAGACCAACGAGGCAGTCGTATAGGGTGTGATGTCGAGTTTTCCGTCTCTACGCAAAGATGGTATTTGCATCGTGTTATCCCTCAGTCGCCTCTTACGACACCCACGGGGAGATAGGGGTTGGTGACACTGGTATTCTATGCCGTCAACCACACGGCTAAAAAGTTTAAATGTATACATATTTATCCACTAGCAGCCTGCCCCGGCTTCGCACGGGTGCACATTTGCTTTTTAAATATCCTTCACTCTATAGCCGCCGTACGCCGGGCACACACCTCTGACTTTTCAAAGTTATGTATGTATATATATTAAAATGTTAATTATCGTTCGCTTAAGAATGTGCCCGGTAGATGGCAATAGGCTCGCCTTCTATTACATTTACCCTATTACAGTGTGTAATACACCTCTGCATACCCCTTCAGGATTAAAAGGCGTGAAGTTATGTTTCTTTCTATATATCTATATCGTCAAGCCTGTCTCCTCTAATTAGTGTAGGCAGAGACTACGGAACGCCACATGCTTTGGTCTGAACATACCTACCTCTTTCGCTTCCTCGACATTCATTAACCTCATCATGCTTGCGCGTCGGTTATGGGTACTTTTAATTTGGCCTTTTTTGCCATGGGCGTTCCCTACCGACATCTTCATACCTACCATTACTGATAATGGTCTGTAAAGCGCCATTCACACAATTTTCTGCGTTCACTCTCCTTTCAACATCTCCGTCACATTTTCCATCTCTCGTAAACAAACACCCAAAATACACAAACTCAATCAATTGTTCCACTTTTTCATCTCCTAACTTACGTTCAGTTACTCTATCTGCTTTCTCTATGACCATGACTTTGGTTTTGTTAACATTCACTTACTTACCTTTCTTTTTATAAGCCTTATTTATCATAGTATACATAATTATATACCTATATGTTACAGCCATAGTGATTTATATAAAATTATACATAATGACAGATTAATATATATAATGACTAAATTGCCTAGACATTTTGATTAATTAATATGTACGTACGTACGTATATGTACGTATAATATGTACGTATTTACAAAAAGTATATAAGTATGTTTATCCATTATCTAGTACCCATAGTACAAGCTCTGCTTAGTTTGGGACTAGATGGTGTTGTTTGAATGTGGTAGAATATTATTATAATTATATTATATAATTAATCACTTCATCTGGATATTATTTATAAAGGCTGGCCAAAGTTGTCAAAGTAATAACACGACGATACGTATTACTTGCCTTACCACTCCGATACAGCATGGCGTGATAACCAAGCCACGCTTTAATTATGGTAAATTATTTTTCACCACTGCAGCTCAAACATGCCACTTTTGCTGCGAGACAACAGTGAACAAAACGCGATTTTGATTCGAGCGTGAGTAAAAGTAGCTTTTTAATTTTTCAATCTTCAGTGTCACGAATTGACATTGTTCAGCCATAAATTTGAAACAATCGAACTTTACTGTGCTCTGTCTCTTTCACATGCATATAAAAATTGAGTGAAAAAACAAACACCTTCGAATTCGAAATTTGATTTTGGAATTCGACCTCAAAGAAAACACCTACGGCAACGCAAAAAAAAAAGATATTTGTAATAAAGAAATTACTTTTTTTTATATGTTATTGTTTACATGTTTAATTTATTATTGGATTTTAATCAAATAAGTCTAATTATTAACAGTATAAAATTAGTATTTAACCAATACATTTTTATTTAGTATTACAACAATGATACATTTGAAAAATAAACATCAGGGACGCGGTATTAAAACGTGATATAAAAAAGTAGCGGGAATAAAAATTTCGCTGATGCTGATACAGTAGGTATAGCGTAACGTGTTAAATTATATTAATATATAAAATAATCTAAAAAGATGAGTGAAACTAGCGATGATGACTGTACCAGAAGAGTTAAATCAACAAGTGATTATGCAGAATTCAATCTATTCCTGTTCATTTCTATGTCTCCTAAGTAATATGTGTTCTCACTGCTGTGGTGAAAAGTTATGTGTGCTACACGAGAGCAAAGTTTTTTGTATCTCGTGTTGTTGAGTCCCTCACCACGCTCAGGATTCTAACTTTGATTCACTCGCTACGCTCGTGAATCAATCATAGAATCCTTCGCTTGCTCGGGACTCAAAATCAGCACTCGAAACAAAAAACAACTTTGCTCTCTTGTTGCACAAATAACTATTTCTGTATCATTAATAGTTTTAGCAGCGCACGCAATTAAATACATTTTCTGGAAAATTTTCTAACATCTTGGGTTAATGTAACGTGCGCTACTAAAACTATTAATGATACAGAAAAATAATTTACCATAATTATAGATTGATGATGATATTGATGATTTATCATCATCAATCTATAATTATGTACGTACAGTACGTATGTTACGTATCGATTCTCCTCCCGAGGAAAGAATCGGGACCGACAGCTTTACTTACCCTCGCAACACACGGTAACGCTCTGTTGTAAATGCCACAAGCGGTCACCCATCCAAAGAGCAACATGTGCAAGCGTTGCTTAACTTTGCCGATATATTACGAACAGCGAGCTAAGTCACGCAATGAGCGCTGTTTAGGTAAATTAGCGTAACATGTAATTTGTTAGTCATATGCTCAGTACTCATCCTCTTAGCGTTATCCCAGTTTCAATCTGGGGTCCGCTTACTAGTCTAACCGGATTTGGCTGAATATTAGCTTTTCCAGGGAGCGACTGCCTGTCTGACCTCCGCAACCCGAAGGGATAGCGATATTCCATGGTTTAGACTAGTGTCAGTTTATTTAGAAGGTAAGTACTAACGCCCTGTAACGACTGTCAAAGATCTTCATGACAACCGGGACCGACGGCTTAACGTGCTCTCCGGGGCACGGGACTAGCGATAATTAATAATTCAATACGCACATAACTCCGAAAAGTCATTGGTGCGCGCCGTGGATTCGAACCTGATACCCTCTGCATGGCAGTCTGGTGGTATCTCCACTCGGCTATCGCTGCTCGGCTATCTCGCTCAGTACTAACACACGGTTATACTCGATAGTTTTACTCGAAAACGAGTAAAAATCATCGTGTGGACTGCAAAACTCACACTTCGATAACATCAAATACACAGAGTCAAAGTCAACAATGTCAATAATCAATAATGTAATTTTACTCAAAGCGAGCCTTCGAGTTTGACCCGATCGAGTAAAACTGTATACTGTGATTACGGAGCAATAGTTGTAGACCATCTATTTCTGTGAGTACTTATAGTTTTCCTTAATCTATCTAGACGGGCCTTGGGGCATGCCTGAAGCGACTTTGGATGGGTGCACAAAAGTGCGAAGAGTCCGAGTTTTTCAAAGGCGAATTGCCTAATATCTAATTTAGTTCTTTTTTTCTTTAAAAAAGACAACTCCCGCATTGGGACTGAATCCTGTGTCGCGGGGGACTATACAAACATACAGCTAACGGACACAATGAACACACAGACTCGAAACAACAATTTATGAATCACACAAAGTGTTGTCTCGTGTGAGGATCGAATGCAGTGTCAAGCGGCGAGGCGGCCGCTTAAACCACCACGCCAACCGTGCAGTCAGTACATCAGCACTTCACAAAACTCTTCACTGTATAATTATGTATCTACTAGAGGACGCCAGCAGCTACGCCTGCAATTTTTTTAAATTTACCCGTTTTGGCCGATCCCGCGGGAATTTCGGGATATCCCTTCTTAGTGCATCCCTACGGTCCCCAAGGAACATACATGCCAAATTTCAGCTTCCTGCGCCCAATAGTTTTGGCTGTAGCGTGTCTGTCAGTCAGTCAGTAACGCAAGGATTTTATATATTAAGATGATGAAAATGTTCAATGTTATATACCTATGATATTAATTAATTCACAGTAAATCTAATCTCAAACTTAGCAAAACTTTTACAGACGGCAACACATTAAGTTAGACATTTTCACCTTTGTAACGTTCTAATGCCGTAGGAAATAAGAGTTATCGTACTGAAATTGTTGAGCTTGACTAGTAGCTATGTGCAATATGGCAATCAGACTAACTAATCCTCATACTGTATTATATTACCAACTATGGATCGTCAATTTTTTTTTTGCAAATTGCAAATTAAAAATCTGCCCAATTTTTATATTACAACATAATTGCATGCTGAGTAGGCACCACGCCTACTTCATTCTGCCTTAGCATATACAATTTACCAATTTGAATAATGCGAGTGAGATCGTCTTAAGCCTGCGTTGTACTAAGGACGCGCGCGACACCTTTGAACTCGTGGTGTAACTCCAAAGGTGCCGCGCGCGTCCTTCTGCAAAGCCACGCGCCATAGGAAGTCGGCTTTATGAACATGACTTTGATTGGCTCGCTAAGGGGTACAGACTTATAGACTAACTATACTGAATATTCATTGTAGGCATTGTGCTTTCTGTGATTTCAAGTAAAAGGTGATTTTCGCCACCCCAACATTTTTCATATTTGTAACCTTGGAGCTTGTCATTTATAAACCGACTAGAGTAGGTCCTATGCTCGTGGCTACAACACATTTATTTATTAATTTAACTCTTTCTTCCCGATACCGTAGGAATAATATAATCCCTTATTATTGCACCCCTACGGTCCCTGAGGTTCATAGGCACATGCCATATTTTATCTTCTTACGCCCCGTATAATAAGTATATAATGTGCAATTGTGTGTCAGGAAATTTCATAAAAATTGTGGCTATATTTTAGTTTTAAGACAATGTAAGTACCTAACTAAAATAAGTATGAAATCCAAAGAATCGAAATTGCATATTTTATTTATTTCCTATGCATTTCTAATAGTATTTATTCTTTTATTTCTACTTTATTTAAATATTAATCCTAATTATTATGCTAAATGCATAATAAGTTATGAATAAAATACATTTCTTTTGTATTTTATTCATAACTTATTATGACGCTCTTATGACGATATTGAAATATTTTAGGATGCAGTTACAGATTATTATTGTTGTCTTACAAATATGTAATAGTGACTTCAGGAACGTCACCAAGCTACGCCTAGATGCTTCATAATCCTTGATACCACCTCGCTATATAGTGAGAATATGTACTAAAGTCCTCAGTATAACGCACGCCACCGCGCGAAACCGTCCTGTCAAACACATAATACCAACAAAACAAAAATAAAAAAATCATTGGCAACACTAGTGACGTGCGAAAAAAAAGTGACAACAAACTTTGTGTACATTCTATTTTCAAATTTTTTGTGCGAATATTTTCAAAATGCGAGGATTAAACGGTAAGATGTCAAATTACATTTTGATATTTTTTCTTAAGTTTTGTTTTTTTATAGTGTTACTTACAGTATTTGTGCTGAGTAAGGAACGATTGTGTCTGAAATAGAATTAATTGAAATAGATTACATTGCGATAATTAAATTGCGTGCTCAGTGCGCAGTATTTATAATGTTTGGTTGCAGCTATGCTATTGTATTTTCTATTACTATGTGGCTTTTTATTTAAAACGGACACAGTTTAGTCTGCGAACTATAATAACAAACTTATTCATTAACATAAAAAATAAATCTAATAAATTTCTAACACAGGCACTCTACATACTTATCTTAACTATAAATCTTAACATTTTACCATATAAAATAAAAAATTCTTGAACTCATAAATTTCACCTTAAATAAATGTCTTTAGATATTACAAAACAGTTATTATAAAATATGGTATCTTATGTAGGTACCTATGTAAGTATATGTATTTAAAAATATATACCTAAGTACTTACATAAATACATAGTTATATGTTTGTCAGTTGTCTGGTTATCATAGAACAGGCTCTGCGTAGTTTGTGATCAGCTGACTTTGTGTGAGTTTTCATAGATATTTCTGCTATTTAAATCACTATTGAACATATATATCGATGTATTGAACAATGTATTGTACACATTTTTAACCTTATCTATCTATCAACTCTATTACTATTATATCTCATCTTTTCATTAGCTTTTCCACAGAGCGACTGGCTATCTGACCTATGCAACCCGAAGGGATAGCGATATTCCATGGTTTAGACTAGTGTCAGTTTATTAAGACGGTACTGACGCCCTGTAACGACTGTCAAATAATTTCATGACAACCGGGACCGACGGCTTAACGTGCTCTCCGAGGCACGGGACAAGCGATAATTAATAATTCATACATACATACATACATAGACTCACGCCTGTTTCCCCGAAGGGGTAGGCAGAGGCATATTAAATGCCCACTTTTCGCCAGTGTTTTGATCCCACGTAATAAGTAGATGGCGAGCTCATTGCCGCTTATCGGGATATTTTATTTGCCAGAGCCTTGTCCGTTGATCGGCAGGTGCACCACTTGCAGGTGAGGTTGGTTTGGGACCCTAAGTTCTTGGTGGGAACCCTATGCACCCATTAATAATTCAATACGCACATAACTCCGAAAAGTCATTGGTGCGCGCCGTGGATTCGAACCCGATACCATCTGCATGGCAGTCTGTTGGTATCTCCACTAGGCTATCGCTGCCTTGACTTGACATTACTATCTATTTACAAAAAGTATATAAATGTCTGTATACCTACCCATAGTACAAGATCTACTTAGTTCGGGCTAGACGGTGTTCAATGTACCTATATGTTAGAATATTATTATTTAATTAATAATATTTACTCACAGCACATCCTACATACATTATGCCTAAAAATATTTCAGAATAGTTACATAAAATTGTCATGCAAATACCAATTACGAGTTGAAACAACATTCTTTCCATTACCTATAATTACGGTGGACTATATGAAATTAATTATATAATTAGTTAAACAATATCCAACAACTCCCATTCAAATTGTCAACCATAATAACAGCGAGGCAAAAACAACTTAAATAGATATTTATATTTGTATTTGAGCTCTCAAAATAACGTATGAAATGAGTCATCAACCAACATAGCAACCGTCGAAATATACTATACACTCGAATTCTGTCGCCCTTCCCGTGACTTTATGTTAGAAACGTGACGAATGCTCGAAAGGCACAGTGGTTAAGAAGTCAGCTCGTCATATTTTGTCACTGCTTCTGGGTTGTTCACAAATTTAATTATTTAGCACTAGCTGGTACCCGCGGCTTCGCACGCGGAAAGTAATAATATTTTATTTAAACTTTCATACTTTGCGCGAACCCTACAACCTCCTCAATCAAGCCCTTTCGTAAAATTCGTTCCTAGCGGACGCCTAAAATAAATAAACTACGTATCAGCGAAAATATACACATATAGATATATATAATACTTAGAGTCGGTATCGTTACAACAGCGCAAACTACCGGGTCAAATTGAGCCTATATGTAGCGCTATAAAGTCCTCTACCTTGCAGTAAAAGTCTCATCGGTTCAGCCGTTCCAGAGATTACCCCGGACAAACAGAAAGACAGACAGACAGACAGACGGACAAAAATGACAAAAAGGGTTGTTTTGGACTTAGAATCGTGTAACTAACTATATGCACTTGAAAAAACATAGTTATTTTGAAATCACAGACAGACACTTCAATTTTATTTATATGTATAGATGAGTCGAAGAAATAAAGACTTGTTATGGCGACAACAGCGCCAACTACCGGGTCAAATTGTAGCCTATATGTAGCGCTATAAAGTCCTCTTCCTTGCAGTGAAAGTCTCATTTGAACTTGTTCAGCCGTTCCAGAGATTACCCCGGACAAACAGAAAGCCAGACAGACAGACAGACCGACAGACAGACAGACAGACAAAAATGTTAAAAAGGGTTGTTTTGGACTTGGAATCGTGTAACTAACTATATGCACTTGAAAAAACATAGTTATTTTGAAATCACAGACAGACACTTCAATTTTATTTATATGTATAGATGTATAGATGAGTCGAAGAAATAAAGACTTGTTATGGCGACAACAGCGCCAACTACCGGGTCAAATTGTAGCCTATATGTAGCGCTATAAAATCCTCTTCCTTGCAGTGAAAGTCTCATTTGAATCGGTTCAGCCGTTCCAGAGGTTACCCCGGGCAAACAGAAAGACAGACAGACGGACAAACAGACAGACAAAAATGTTAAAAAGGGTTGTTTTGGACTTGGAATCGTGTAACTAACTATATGCACTTGAAATAACATAGTTATTTTGCAATCACAGACAGACACTTCAATTTTATTTATATGTATAGATGAGTCGAAGAAATAAAGACTTGTTATGGCGACAACAGCGCCAACTACCGAGTCAAATTGTAGCCTATATGTAGCGCTATCAAGTCCTCTTCCTTGCAGTGAAAGTCTCATTTGAATCGGTTTAGCCGTTCCAGAGATTACCCCGGACAAACAGAAAGACAGACAGACAGACAGACAGACCGACAGACAGACAGACAGACAAAAATGTTAAAAAGGGTTGATTTGGACTTGGAATCGTGTAACTAACTATATGCACTTGAAAAAACATAGTTATTTTGAAATCACAGACAGACACTTCAATTTTATTTATATGTATAGATGTATAGATGTATAGATGAGTCGAAGAAATAAAGACTTGTTATGGCGACAACAGCGCCAACTACCGGGTCAAATCGTAGCCTATATGTAGCGCTATCAAGTCCTCTTCCTTGCAGTGAAAGTCTCATTTGAATCTGTTCAGCCATTCCAGAGATTACCCCGGACAAACAGAAAGACAGACAGACAGAAAGACCGACAGACAGACAGACAGACAAAAATGTCAAAAAGGGTTGTTTTGGACTTGGAATCGTGTAACTAACTACATGCACTTGAAATAACATAGTTATTTTGCAATCACAGACAGACACTTCAATTTTATTTATATGTATAGATGAGTCGAAGAAATAAAGACGACGGACAAACAGACAGACAAAAATGTTAAAAAGGGTTGTTTTGGACTTGGAATCGTGTAACTAACTATATGCACTTGAAAAAACATAGTTATTTTGAAATCACAGACAGACACTTCAATTTTATTTATATGTATAGATGAGTCGAAGAAATAAAGACTTGTTATGGCGACAACAGCGCCAACTACCGGGTCAAATTGTAGCCTAGATGTAGCGCTATCAAGTCCTCTTCCTTGCAGTGAAAGTCTCATTTGAATCGGTTCAGCCGTTCCAGAGATTACCCCGGACAAACAGAAAGACAGACAGACAGACAGACAGACCGACAGACAGACAAACAGACAAAAATGTTAAAAAGGGTTGATTTGGACTTGGAATCGTGTAACTAACTATATGCACTTGAAAAAACATAGTTATTTTGAAATCACAGACAGACACTTTAATTTTATTTATATGTATAGATGAGTCGAAGAAATAAAGACTTGTTATGGCGACAACAGCGCCAACTACCGGGTCAAATTGTAGCCTATATGTAGCGCTATAAAGTCCTCTTCCTTGCAGTGAAAGTCTCATTTGAATCGGTTCAGCCGTTCCAGAGGTTACCCCGGGCAAACAGAAAGACAGACAGACGGACAAACAGACAGACAAAAATGTTAAAAAGGGTTGTTTTGGACTTGGAATCGTGTAACTAACTATATGCACTTGAAATAACATAGTTATTTTGCAATCACAGACAGACACTTCAATTTTATTTATATGTATAGATGAGTCGAAGAAATAAAGACTTGTTATGGCGACAACAGCGCCAACTACCGAGTCAAATTGTAGCCTATATGTAGCGCTATAAAGTCCTCTTCCTTGCAGTGAAAGTCTCATTTGAATCGGTTTAGCCGTTCCAGAGATTACCCCGGACAAACAGAAAGACAGACAGACAGACAGACAGACAGACCGACAGACAGACAGACAGACAAAAATGTTAAAAAGGGTTGATTTGGACTTGGAATCGTGTAACTAACTATATGCACTTGAAAAAACATAGTTATTTTGAAATCACAGACAGACACTTCAATTTTATTTATATGTATAGATGTATAGATGAGTCGAAGAAATCAAGACTTGTTATGGCGACAACAGCGCCAACTACCGGGTCAAATTGTAGCCTATATGTAGCGCTATAAAGTCCTCTTCCTTGCAGTGAAAGTCTCATTTGAATCTGTTCAGCCATTCCAGAGATTACCCCGGACAAACAGAAAGACAGACAGACAGACAGACAGATCGACAGACAGACAGACAGACAGACAGACAAAAATGTCAAAAAGGGTTGTTTTGGACTTGGAATCGTGTAACTAACTATATGCACTTGAAAAAACATAGTTATTTTGCAATCACAGACAGACACTTCAATTTTATTTATATGTATAGATGTGTTAGTCGCGATAACTAATTTATTCAAAGCATAAATAAATAAATATTTATGTCTGACATATCTTAGTTAAATACCTTAAACGGCAGGCGACATCGCGATAGGCCTAGACGGAGATGGCGGGATGAGCTAGACTCCTTCGAAAAGTGCCAAGAGAGAAAAGATAGGGATTTATGGAAGAAAAATGGGGAGGCCTTCTTCCAGCTGTGACACGTATAAGGTTGTTAAAAAAATATCTTGTATTCATAATCATATTCTACAATAAGATTAACTCGCGTGACACTTCATAAACATTGAAATAAAACACTTTGAACACCCAAATGAGGACAGCTATAAATAGATAACATGAATTTTCTATGTGTTCGTAGTTTCACACTTAGAATACCAAGGTACGATTAAAATATGTACCACAGTCGAACAGAATGATGCAAGATAAATTGTCTTATTTTAAAATAAGTTTTATGCATTTTATCTGTTGTTTCACGATGCATTTTACAATAGGAAGCAAAAAATATAAAAAAGCACCACGAAATCAGAGCAACTATTTTTAATTCACAATATTTTGTGAAGTCTGAGATTCGAACGCAAAACTTTCAGTCAGCATAATGACCACCACCTTAATCATTACTCTATTAACACGAATGCACGTTCCTGATATTATGTCGTGACGATTTATTTATCGTTGGACGATTATGGAGTTAAATACACAAGCCACGACCCACCCAAATTATATAATTAACTAGAAGACCCCAGCAGCTACGCCTGCATTTTTTTTTATTTACTCATTTTGGCCGATCCCGTGGGAGTTTCGGGAGATCCCTTCTTAGTGCACCCCTACGGTCCCCAAGAAACATACATGCCAAATTTCAGCTTCCTGCGCCCAATAGTTTCGGCTGTAGCGTGTCTGTCAGTCAGTCAGTAACGCAAGGATTTTATATATTAAGATTATTGGGTGCACCCAAACCGCTAATAAGTTTGTTGACATTCAATCGGTACGAGAGGGTTAATTTAAAAGAAATTTGCTCGTTGCCGCGGGTATCCTCTAGTAAATTCTTATAAATTATTAAATTATTCATAGCTGAGAATAATTGAAAGTAAAAATATTCACTTCATTGAACAGTGCTTCATATCCCATACAGAAACGACTACGACTAACAATGAACTAATATCTATGTAGGTAGTTGTTATTTTTTATTATAATTTATCACACTTTATGGTGCAAATCGTGACACATAACCGCGTCACTCTATGCCTGACCTTGACTTAAAAAAAAATACGATTAACAAAATTGCGTCTGTGGTTGTTGAGTTTGAAAAAAATTGCCGCAAACAAATTATAGTTATTTGATGACGGTTTTATATTATTTGGAGGATTTAAGATGCGTAGTATACATTTGAATACGTTATTGTTTACTTTTTCTTTGTCAATGTTTTGTTGGGAAAGAACGCTGAAAATCTTTGCTCCATTCATACTACAGCCTTTTGCAGCCCGATGTTGGACATAAGTCTCTCCTGATTACTTTCAAAGTATCTCTGTGAGTTAATAGGAGCTCCCATTACATGACTAAACCGCCGCAAAAAACACAGGGTCGAGATTTTCATCTAATTATTGAATATAGTATACTGAATGACTGCAAATCACGCTTTTTAAATAAAACTGCAGTAAAAATGCTTTGCCTCGTCAAAAAAATAATTATTAATAGTAAACTCGCAAAGGAAAAGCACGTTGACCCTTTCTAGTTTTTCTTTTCTGTAAAATTGTCGATTTTCTGAAGCTGCATGTAATCCTTAGTCATTTCACTGAGTAGCATTTTCTATAGACTTTACAATTTTTATAGAGCCTACTGCTATAACATTGGCAACATTACTATATCCGTTTGGCGATGTTAAGAACCTAACTAGCAACTCTAGCGGCGAATTTGGAAGTTGTCCGGGTACGACACTTTTGATAGCTCAATACAATGAGGGTGTTTGAAATTTCTTTTACCACCAGACGGCGCTTAGTATGCGCCAGGTCCTAACTGACGTCAGATATGTACAAACGCGTACACACACATAATACAAACTAACACAGACGTACCAAAATATAGGGGCTTTGACAGTTTTGACAGGTTTCTGGACCTCATACCTCAGTCCTGCCGCATAGTGAGCGTCATTTCAGAAGCCCCTCATTACCACTACAACCTCCAAAGAAAGTTGTATTGAAAGCTGTCAAAAGTGTCATACCCGGACAACTTCCAAATTCGCCGCTAGAGGCGCGCTGATAATCTTTGCATCGCCAATACAAGTCTGCACGAATCGAACAGAGGTTTACACACCCGCTTCGCCATTTAACATTGCGCCGAGTGTCGTGGGTTCGATCTCCACACAGGATAACACTTGGTGTGTGATGCACAAAATGTTAATATGTTTTCTCAAGTATGAGTGTTCTTTGTGTCTATTACTTGAATGTATGTTGAGGCACAGCGTGTAGAGGAACAGTTATCATTTTGTAAACAGCTGGCGAAATTTGAATGTACCATATGAATGTTTTTTGAGCTTGGCGTAATGGTAACCTTTACTAATTATACCTCATAAGTTCTAAACGATTGGCGAATGTAATTATTTTTTTAATATTTACTAATTTTGCTTTTAATGGCTGTATCGCAATAGCTCAATGTTTTAATTTGATATTAGATTTTAGAGGTTGATATAATGTCATGGCATTTATGTTAGACATTTATATCCAAAAATAGATTGTTTTTCTAATATAATAAGTAGACATATCCGCCTGGATGTAATCTGCTTGTTCAGGCGTAGGTATATAGACATGCCAAATTCGCAATGTTGTGTATATGTATAGCGAATGTGGCAAGTACAGACATGTCATGTACAGCACGGTGCTTATCACATGCTTCGCAATGTGAAGACATTTACAGACCGGCGAGGCAAAATATTATTATTTGTCCTAGAGACGTCCACTGCTGGACATAGGCATCGCCCAATGTTTTCCACAGAGACCGATCTTCCAACCGTTTCCCGCGATCTTAACCGCGAGGCATATGATGCTTTTTCAATCGAAGCGTGCACTGCGTAGCTTGTTCTGCATGTATCGTAAGCCAAACCTCCGATTGATTCACAGTGCTGATGTGTTTATTTATTTATTTAGGTCTACTCACAGCACATACATATATGTTACATCAAGTTTTCTAGAATATACCTACATTATCATTCCCATGCATATGCCAATTACGAGTTAACACAACATTGTTATGACATGCTACTTAATCTAGTGAATCTCAAAAAATGAAATAAACTAAACTTATTAAACTAATTTAAGTATTTTTAATTAAAGATAGAAAAAAATTAACTACAGTTAAAATTATTTAAGAGCCATTAAAGTGAAGTCAATTAGGCGAGACTGCCTCCGCGGTCCAGTGGATAGCGTATGCGACTGCTGATTGGAGGTCCCGGTTTCGATTCCCGGGTCGAACAAAAGTGTTACTGGGTTTTTCCGAATACTCAGTAGCAGCCCGGAGTCTGGTGATGTGGCCGGTAGCGGCAATAGGCTCGCCCCCTATTACGTGGGACCTAAAAATTTATGGCGAAATGTGGGTGTAATATTTACAATTTTCAATATTCGTTCTGCAGAAAAGAGCAATAAGGGGTATTTACAACCTCGGTCCTCGTGTTTCTCTAAGAGAAAAGTTCAGTGAGATAGGCATTCTAACTGTTGCTTCGCAATATATATACGAGAATCTGTTATATGTCCACAAGAACATTGACACATTTAGTAAAAAAAGTGATCTACACACTGTTAATACTAGACATAAGAATAATCTTATAGTTCATAGCACCCGCCTCCACAAAATAAGTAGCTCTTTTATGGGGCAGTGTATACGCTTTTATAACAAGATCCCTCTTAATATAAGAAATTTATCTATAAATAAATTCAAAATTATTGTTAAAACTACACTGTGTTTAAAAGCATATTATAAAATTACTGATTATATAGGCGATAAAAATGCTTGGGATTGAGCTGCTCTAATTCAACACAAAAATATAAATGATGTATAAACTGAACAATTTTAATTTAAATTTTCGTAAGCACTTTAAAAAAGTTTACACGAAATAAATATTCATTTCATTTCATTTCATTTCATTTCACACCTCTGCCTACTCCTTCAGGGATACAGGCATGAGACTATAAAAAAATAATAATAAGTCCAGCAGTGGACTGCGTTGCCCTGTAGGTATACTTACCACAGTAAGTCATGAGTTCATGACGTATGAATCAGTCCTTTCAACGCTGAAAGATAATTTAATTATTTGGCAAGCGTATCAAAATTACTCTAATGATTTAAAAGATTTACGTCTTTTCGAAGACATAACAATACGAAATAAATGAATTAATTAATATTATTCACATGATTTTTTTTTTTGTAATTATGCAAATCTAAAATTATCTCGTTCAAATAAAATAATATTTTATACTTTATTTGATACTAAATGAAACGTTGAATTACAGATAAGTAATCGTAATTGTTTAAGGAACATAATACATTTAACTGTGGATAGAGTAAACCAATTTGCGCACAGGGGAAATATAAAATTGTTTAGAATAATACTGTTTTTATACAAAAAATGGGATCGAGCAGCTCAAATGGCAGTCGCTAAGTAGAAAAGCGAATATTAGGGCGATAATGACGATGATGATGATGACCAATAATTCAGTATGAAATAGAGTACTTAGATATTAATCTAATTATATTATGAAGGTATATTATGAAGTGCACATGGAGAAGATGGATGACGAAAGACTGACCAAGCAGACATATAAAGCAAGTGTGAATGGGACAGGACGAACGGGAAGACCTATACGGGCGTTCTCTGACTAGATTGGAGACATCCTTAAAACATGAAATGTTAGAAGTACCCTAAACAGAAGAGCAGGCATGAGGAATTTGATGAAAGTGAGTGAAGCAAGAAAGATATGTCAGGATCGTTGCAAATAGCGTTTCGTAGTCTCTGCCTACCCCTCCGGGAGACTGGCGTGAGTCTATGTATGTATGTATGTATTTATTATGAAGGTATGCGAATTTAAAGTATGTTCGGATTTTCTTATTTAATGAGTGAGAGAATAGGAAAAGCACGAAGAACTTTCAAATTACCACGCAGGCGATGCCCTCAGTCGAAGAAAATGTAATTTTTCCTATCTTAGTATAAGATTGCAGCAATTAGGTATGCAATTTATGCAGGACTGAAATTAGTTAGGTATGTACTTTGAAATATTAAATACACGAAATAAAAAGCATACATGCTTACGCGCTGCAAGAAAATTGTTAAGGGGAGAAATTCTTCTTAAAATGTTGTATTTTCTAAAATGCACTTTTCCCATAGACAAACTAATTAAGTAACGTCGATATCATAATCTTCGTAGATGACACAACACTAATAGCTCTATTATTAAGTCTATTACCTGTCGACTTAGACTACCTGTCGATTATAGAGACTATAGAGTGCTATTGATATAAGAACGGGAGAAAATGCACTCATCATCTTCTTTCATACCGGCCACATCATTAGAGTGAGCAGTCCAGATATAGGTACATTACACCAGCCTCTAAAAACTAATTGCTCTCAGATACAAATCCTGACATTACCGTGACATTACACCTACACCTTCATTACACAGTACTAAAGAATAGGTTACCTACAGATAATTTCTATAGCTATAATTAGTCACGCCAATATCATAGAAATCCTGCCTCCATTGTCAAACACGGAAACTGCACGAAGGACATTTTATCACCTTCCTGAAAGACTTTACGGATCATTTTGAACAACGATTTTTCGAAACATCGTTGTGGGGCTACGGTCAATACTGTCAAAAAATGTAATGTCAACAAAAATATGCAATAGTAAGTACTGATATTCTTGGATGTTTTTTGCGGGGCTAGTCTTAATGATAATTGACGTTCATAAGCGTCACCTTGTGACCTAGATGAATAAACGATTTTGACTTTGACTTTGATATAGGCAATGCAAACACGAAGAGTTAGTAAAAGTCGAGCTCAGTGGCGTACCTTTGGAGAGGTCTATATCCTGTAGTGGACTGCAATAAGCTCATGATGATGATGAGGCTCGCGTACTATTTGACACCCTACCAGACGCCAATCTTGTACTACGATCTTCATAATCCAACTAACCATTCAAAATAATATTATATATAGGTAATGTATATAAGAGTAACCATAACCGACGCGCATGCATCATGAGGTTAATCAATGTCGAGGAAGCGAAAGAGGTATGTTTGAACCGAAGCATGTATTGTGCAACTAGTTTTAAGTTACTTCATTAAATATTGTATCTCCTTTTACTGGTGTACAATAAAGTGTTAATCTATCTAATACATCTTAATCAAGCTCATCAAGCTCTCTCGTTCTCAGTTGTGCCCAAGGCTTTAGAGCCCTTTTTTTACGAGATGGAAAATCCCTTCGGAAATCCGTCGCTTCGGGAAATTAGACGGAGTATGTGGTGTTGCCACTAAAAACCACCTCGACTGCCAACCAAAGACGCCCTATGAGAGGAAGACTAGGTACAGGAGCTGTCCTAGGGTGCGCTATAGTCTAATCAGATTTATCGCTATGTAGCTTTTCTACACTAGCAACTGTGGTATGATTACTGACCTGCGTAACCCAAAGAAATAATCACGAAATGCCAAGGTCTTGTAACGACTGTCAAAGACCTTTCAACTGGGACTAACGGGTTTAATGTGCTCTCTAAAGCATGGCACAAGCGACAGATAAATTTAAAAAAAATAGTATTCCGCGCTGGTAGTGCCGAACCTCTTCTGCATGCAAGCTCATCGCCTTACTCGGCTATCGCAACTCATTAATCTTTCTTTCAATTGCTGCAGTAAGCATCATCAGCCCTGGAGGTTATGTTGTCTGATGTTTCACTATGAGAAGGGTAAGGCCAAGTCCAGCACGCTGGTCAAGTGCGGGTTGGCAAACACATGTCTTTCGGGACCATTATAGAAACCTCCCAGACACGCAGGTCTCCTCACGATGTTTTCTTTCACCATTTAGACAGTGATAATCTTAATATATAAAATCCTTGCGTTACTTACTGACTGACAGACACGCTACAGCCGAAAGTATTAGGCGCAGGAAGCTGAAATGTGGCATGAATGATCCTTGGGGACCGTAGGGGTGCACTAAGAAGGGATTTCCCGAAATTCCCACGGGATCGGCCAAAACGGGTAAATTTAGTAACAAATAATATAAAACGTACAATAGATTATTTGCAGAATTATATATGAATAAATAAAATACTTAGACATTGGCGCGCGTCGAAGATGTAAATTCGGTTAGCAGTCTTTCGGGCTCTCCACTAGGCTATCGCGGCTTACGCAAAAAAATTAAGCTTTATTTCATAATCAAACTGCGTCAGACCATAACCTTCCTCAATCAGTGAAAGATTGGTTCTAATACATAATTATTATAAATTTATTTTATCCAAAAATGTTGACACGATTTCATAATTGTTTGGTGTTCGTGACATCAATCTAATTGCCTAAGATGAAATTTGCAAATGTATTCGTCAATATTTCTTAAGAGTTATAATTAGCAGTAAACCGGTTAAAGATGATATTTGGCAATTCTAAAGGATTTCGCTGAATATACAGCCACGTATGAATAGGAAAGTAGATCAGGTTTAGGTAATAGCATTTGAGCTGCAGTGCACTGAATATACATTGATATGCGATGTGAGAACAAAACATTTTAATTTTTTTTACGTCTCAATCAAACTATGTACATTAACAGTTTATATTTTTAAGACTCTCTTAGCGCAAACGAAGATGATTTCTTCGAATGCCTCTCAGCTGACATGTTATCAGTCAAGTACATTGTCATATTAGTACATATATATCGATGGTCTAGTAGTGCTTGCGGGTTTAGTTTAAATGCCAATTTTGTATTTAATAAAAATATATTTAATATTTATTTAATACTTAGCAGTGGGGTACACTGGCAAAGGTCTCCCCCAAGTCCTTCCATTCATGCTTGACGCACATCTTTAACATAAAAGCCGAAAAATCTTCTCATATACACACATCAACAAAGTCTAGGGATATTTTATATTTCATCAAATATCTAAAAATCTATGAAGAATTTTCTGATACAGTAAATAGAAGAATCATAGATTATTTTAAGGTCTTTAATAAAAATAAAAAACATTTCGTGTTTTTTTTTTTGTTTTAAATAAAAAAATTTTTTTTTTAATCATCATGGAAAATTAGTATGATAACAACAAACATTTCTTCTTAAAAACTATTAATTTTAATAAAAATGGAAAAAATCTTGTAAAATCTAATCATTAATAATCAGTGTTGCCACCTCTTACATTGATTACACATCGACATCGATTGTTAATACTTAAAATTAAATTGTCAATGTCTTGCTGCGGTATGAGGTCCCATGTCCTTTGCAAGTGTTCGTAAAGTTGTTGTTCAGTCGTCAAATTTGGTGGAAAATCTCTCAAAGCTTTTCGTTGTAACATGTCCCAGGCATGCTCGATAGGATTTAAGTCGGGCGACTGTGCAGGCCAATCCAAAACTTGAATATCGTGCTCTCGGAGAGCGGTCGATACCAGCCGCGCCGTATGGCAAGGAGCATTATCGTGCATGAGTAGAAATTCATGGCCTATTTGAGTTCTGTGTGGGACAATAACGGGCTCTACTACCTCCTCGTGGTATTTTTGTGCAGTCATGCTGCCTTGGATCCAAACGAGTTGGGTTCGTCCGCCAAGACGAATTCCTGCCCACACCATGATTGTCCCGCCTTGGTATGGGTGGACCTCCTGAGGGTGCCGTAGACGGCTAACTCTCCCTGGAGCTCTCCAAACGCGTGTTCTTCGTGAATCCGGGTGAAACCCAAACCGGGACTCATCGGTGAACAGCACCAAAGACCATTGTTCGTCACTCCATGGTAAATGCTCCCGAGCCCACGAAAGCCGCTGACCGCGATTGCCACGTCGCAATGCTGGAACACGCAATGGTCTTCGAGCATGAAGATCAACTTCATGTAACCTTCTTCGCACGGTTTGGTCGCTTACCAGCAGCTGGTGGTCCTCCTGGAGCCTTTGCACTAGTTGCAGCGCTGTGATATTGGGTTGTCTTCTGGCGGTCATTTGGAGAAATCGATCCTGTCTCTGCGTAGTAACACGATATCTACCTGTGTGCTGTTCGGCCACATCTCCAGTACTGCGATAACGTGACCACAACCTTGATATCACATTTTGACTGGTATGTAGGGCCTCAGCAACGACGCGTTGAATTGCACCATTTTCTAACATGCCCACGGCTCGTAACATTTCATCTCGACTCAAATGACGACGTGACATGACTTTTAAAGTTCGTACGTCACGTTAAATTAAAAAAGAAAAACAATTAAAAACCCTTTTCATTAATAATTATAATAAAACAGTTTTAACTTTCTTTAATGTAACGAATTACTAGCAAATTTGCCGCCATATTTTGTTTATTATTTTGTTTTTTTTTCTTTCCATGTTCAAATTTTGAAAATAGAATAAAAGAGGTTTTAATCTGTATATAAACTTTTTGTGGAAACTAACAAGGTTCTAAACTATAAACTCGTAAATAATTTAGGATTAAGATATCCCTAGACTTTGTTGATGTGTGTACATAGGTACAGCGAAATTACCATAAAGAACAAAGATTGCCTGAATGGCGTAGTGTTTTCAGTGGCAGCCTCGTCATTAACACAGCGTTATTTAATCCCCTTAATGCTCTGTCTGAAAATGTTGATTTGCCTAAATACTGGTAATATAGTGCTGAAATCATCACTACTTTTTAAGTTTATAAATAGATGGCCCGATACGTCCATTATTGACATCCGCTGATATTTCTGCTCATTGTTAATGGGATATAAGTATGAATTTGCCTGCCTGATAAAGGTGAACGCACACTTATCCGAGCCAAACGCGTCGAACGAGTCGAAAGAAACGAATTTCAGAATTCTGTATAATTATGAAATCTCATGAAACCTGACATACTTCCCCGCGTTGAATCGTCCGAATCCATAGTGGGCGAGGTTTCATGAGATTTCATAAACAGAATTCTAAAAGTCGTTTCGTTCGACTCGTTCGGCTCGGATAAGTGTGCGTTCACCTTCAAAGAGACAAAGATTATATTAAGTATACCTACATATTTGTCTCTGCTGAGAGCACAGGCACGGCTGCTGAGCAATCTCATTCCCAGCAAGAAGATAAAAACACACACGAAATTAGAATACAGTACCGAGTTTTCTTAATTTAGTAGGTAATGCTTCTACGGTTTTTAGCTTGGCTAATTTATTTTATAGAACTGAGTAGGTACCTATTTGATATATTTTCTATTCAGGATGAGTGGGGATATAGTGTGTGATGTACAAAGCGCAAAACCATCCTATAAACGTTCACGATATTCCACGACAAACATTCTTGGACATTCTGTCCAGATGTGGACAATTACCGTCCACTTATAGACAGATCAACGTCTCAGGACCTGTGAAAAGATTTGGCGACAGAACTGACCTTGCCAAGGTTCCTAGATCCGTAAACCGTCATCTCGAACACGAAACAATAGTAATCTAGTTTGTCATTCCTGTCATTTCAATCAATTTAAAATTTACTGCCTATATTATGCAGTTGCGAATGATATTATCAGAACATTTAACAAACAATGTTCATATTGTTTGCTAATAGCATTTAGCCTTGATCGAGGCGCTTACGATAGGGCTGGCCGAGGTTAGATTTGTGAATTTTAAATAGTGACTAGTGGACCCGGCAGGCAGCTTTTGTTTTGCCACAGATGATAAAAACAGATCTAGGTTTAAGACAACAGCTCTAACTGGAAGCCTTTGATAAGAACGGCCCAAGTCCCAAAAAACTGTCATTTTCTCAAAGTGTAATTTCCTATCACAAAGACGACAGCTGCTATCGGTATTCAATTTATATTAAACTAGATTCGGTGTCGTTTATCGTGGCAAAAGATGTGCCTATATACTGACATTACTGTGAAATTTTATCCAAATTCGTTCAAAAGATATAGCGTTAAAGAAGGCCAAACAAACACACTTTCGCATTTATTATATTAGTAAGTATAGATGTACCTACACATATACATTCTGTGCGGCGACGGATTAAGAATACGGATTGTCACCACCTCATATCATCCCATGGGTGTCGTAAGAGCCGACAGAGCAAGCATATTATGCATAGAACAGCACTGTAAGAGAAGGAAAAATTGATACAACCCCTATAGCAACCCGTTTGGCCAGCGTGATATAGTAGGTAGGCCAATTCCTCCTTTCAAAGGAGATGCCTAGTCCAGCAGTAGACTGTTAAAGGCCGATGATGATGATAGATTTACAGAAATTGAAAAGCATTGCCGCGGCACTTGGGTTCTTTAAAAGTATGATTTTATAAATGCAAATGTCAGCTATTTATAAATTTGTTAATGTTATCATTGAAACACTAGTCTAAATGACTGACAGTTATTTAAATTCCATAACTTGATTATCTGGCCGCTCTAGCCGTAGAGTGACTGCAGTCTACGCGTAGTGGTTTTAGTGATCACATAACCACCCACCGTTGCGACGAATGGTTTGATATCCTGGCAGGACAAAATTGAGTGCTTTTCACGAATTGTAGTTTCGAGTCTCGATGTCCTTTGCATGTCTGCCGGGACCATGAATCCTGTAAAGAATTCGAAACGTCGGCTAGTACAATAAAAAAATGTAGTTTCTAGATCATTATGTTGAAATGTAATAACTTAGTGAAACCAATATAACGCGATAAAATCATAAACTGTAGTTTAATTCCAATGTGTAAATACATATATCCAAGAACATCTGTATATGAACTTTCCCACTGCTGGGCACGGGCCTGTTCTCTTTATGAGAAGAGTAAGGCCATAGTCCACCACGCTGGCCTAGTGCGGATTGGCAGACTTCACATGTCTTTCGAGAACATTATGGGGATCTCTCAGACATGCAGGTTTCCTCACGATGTTTTCCTTCGCCGTTTAGCAAGCGATAATTAACAATTTAATACGCACAGAACTCCGAAAAGTCATCGGTGCGCGCCGTGGATTCGATCCTGGACCCTTTGCGTAGCAGTCTGTCAGTCTCGCCACTAGGCTATCGCTGCTCTCATAAAATTTATATATCCAAGAACATAAATTTGGCTTTAAGTAATTAAATTTCCGAATAAGTCGTGTGATTTAATAATACTAACATCTATATTTATGAATATGACAAAATCACTTTCAATCACTTAGGCTCAATGATGTTTTTTGTCAGTTAGACGACTGACAAATCTTCGTAGAGCCTACTGAAACTAGAAACTTAAAAATGTTATATGTTTTTTTTTTGTTTTAGACTATTGTAGACCAAAAGAAATAGTTTTCCTAATACTCTTCACCTAACTGGTAATATACGGCTTCAAAGGTTATAAAGGCGCGGCTTCTGAAGTTAACACCAAAGAAAACTAAGATGTCGTACAAAATAATCTTTTGTAACTAATCTTGCCTTATTTGGCTACTTAAACCTTCAACATTTATTAAAATGTGGTTACTGCTTCATTGTCTACTACTTATTGTATTGACAAGATGGAAGATCTTTTTTTTTTTTTCTTTTTTTTCTTTTTTTTTTTAAAAAGACAACTCCCGCATTAGGACTAAATCCTGTGTCGCGGGGGACTTTTACAAACATGCAACTAACGGACACAATGAACACCCAGACTCGAGACAACAATTCGTGAATTACACAAAGTGTTGCCTCGTGTGGGGATCGAACCCACAACACTCGGCGCAGTGTCAAGCAGTGAGGCGGCCGCTTAAACCACTACGCCAACCGTGCAGTCGATCGTGCAGGAATGGCCAGCGAATGCAAATAGTAATCGGTAATTCTATATGCTTACTAGAGGAAGCCAGCAGCTACGCCTGCATTTTTTTTTAAATTTACCCGTTTTGGCCGATCCCGTGGGAATTTCGGGAAATCCCTTCTTAGTGCACTCCTACGGTCCCCAAGGAAAATTTCAGCTTCCTACGCCCAATAGTTTCGGCTATAGCGTGACTGTCAGTCAGTCAGTAACGCAAGGATTTTATATATTAAGATGACACTCACTTGTTTATGAAAGTTCCAAATGTGTCCATATCCTTATTCTAGTTACTTATCAAAGGCTTTGCTTGTTACAGGAGTATCTGGCGAGTCTATCGGACGACGAAAGGCTGTTCCCGTGCTCTATGCCCAAGGAACACATTATGAAGTCGGATTTGATGTTGTAAGTGCAAACTTGGCTGTCAGATATCGCAGTCATTAAACTATAAAATGTTTATGTAGTCGGCTCAATAAATACAGGGTGTAAAAAGACCCTTAATGAAAACTGAAATCCCATGTTGTACCAATCACTACGAATATTTTTTACTTCAGCACCATACCTGGGAAATTACTGCTTCAGGAGATATTGAGGCTCAGTTAGTATGGATTTTTTTCTTATTAGGTACAAAATCGATACATTTACTCCGCCAATATGTTCTTTAGATGCCCTATGACCCCATGGATAAGTAGGTATTTCGAGCGATGCACGCGCGCGCTTTTAAATGCGGTTTAAAAAATATGAAAACTAAAAAAAAACGTTTCCCAGGCATTATTTTTGGTTAGTATGACTTGGCATGATGTCCACAACAAGAAGACTTTGGCTTGGTGATGATTCTTGTGACACCCTGTATATCTGTGACGCCTTGCCAGAATGCCATCCATTGATAGCTCTGTGTCAAAGATATAGCTGTGTTCTAGTAACATAGCAGCATTGGCAAGCCTGCATAGTTCTGCCTCAAGGGCGGAACGAAGGAATGAGAGCCAAAAGAGACAGGCAATTTGAGGATAGGACATAATTAATAGTAGGTAATTAGATCTTGATACCATGTTCCTTTAAGGTACTTAACTGACTTTGTTTTCCACTTCCAGGGTCGCACATTCTCCGCTATCATCAAGAACTTCGTCGCCACTTACGACAACTTGCGTTCCTTCGAGAAGGAGTACAAGACCGAGGCTGGCAAGAGCGCGTACGACAGAACACTCGCCAACATGAAGAAGAGGTTCCCTTACTACGTGAAGGAGATACAGGGAATCGCTGATGGAGCTAACGTGCCATTCCAACAGGTAGGAACGCAATTATTAATCTTCCAAAAATTTCTAGTTAGTTACAGCTGCAAATCTCTGAGAGTTTGTTAATCTCCGACTTTTAAGCATTGGTTACTCCGTAGTCGAAAGATGGCCTGATAACGGTTAGATCATCATCGTCCTGGCGTTATCACGGCTGCGTCTATATTACTTCCCCCTTGAAGCCCAGAGTCAGAAGAGCTTACTAGACACACCAGATTTGATAGAATAGACTTTTGTACAGAGTGACTGCAGTCTGACCTACATATACATATTTACCGATATTCCATGGCTTACAGTACATGGACAGTAGTCCGTACATTCAAGAGTACCGACATCCCATAACGACTGTCTCAGATCTTTGTCACAGCCTGAACCGATGCCGATTGAACGTGTCCAAATGTTCAATAACTATGAATCCGTTGCATAGATACTTATTAGTAAACAAGTTCCTTACATTATGTAGCTTAAGCACTCAAAACTAGCCAGTGCCACATTTATCGTAATGTAGATGCCCATAAATTATTGTAGTTGTAACGATATCCAACATATTCAGTTCAGTCATGCACTATTAATTGCGTTTGAGGCTGACCCTTTGATACTTGACACAAGTCCTCCAAAGTACAGTACCTAATAATACGCCATTATGGACTTAATTTATGAACTACGTGATAAGAATACCGCGACTGCATTGCTGGTCTATGTACTCGTATAATATGAGCCCGGTTTTATAAACTGTCCCACTGCTCTACGCCGGCCTCTTCTCGCAATGAGAATAGCTAATCAAGATAACCAAGTAAGTATGAAAAGGCAAACTACACGTATCATGGTCTTTCGAAAACGTTATGGAGAACTCTCAGACTAGTAGCTTTTCCTGTCAATAGAAAAATCACCGTTAGCAAGCAGTTGTCGCTTTACTCACTTTATAGTTTTATAGTCACATTCTGTGCTAATCGTGGCTACGATTACCACCCAGCACATTTTTTGTGATGAGTCTTTAGTATGATAGTATTTAAGATGCTACCTACCTCGAAGGTCAAAAAATCGTGCAGAGGTCATCGCTAAGTGTTAGCTATAAAGTTGAATGTCGCACGGTTTTTGACATGGCATGCCATCACGAGACTATACATAGTTACATACCTTCTGTTCTAGAGTAGGTAAATCACCTAAATTCTCATAGTAGAACGGGTGTTCAGGATTGGAGTAGTCGTACGCCCACTCTTGAAAATGATTCGTGTGAAATCTTATTTCGTTCATAACTCAACTAATAATCGTTTTAGAGACAATTCGTTCAACCAGTCCCTATTAAACTAGCTCTTGTTCCGGCGAGTAGCAATTTCAAGGCGAAAAGATAAGTATTTTTTTAAACATCCATAAAAATATTTAGAGAAAGCATGTTTTTCAAATTAAGATTCTATCGAACGAAAATCTTCCAATCGTGTATTTGTCCAAGGAGTCCCTAGTCCCTACATAAAGACATGATAAATAATATATAAAACTTTCACTTTGCTGGTCTCACTGCTTCAAAATTGGTTATCAAAAAGGGCATACATTTTCGAGGTAGCGTCTTAATTCTATATACGGTTATCAGTTATCTGGTCGTCATAATACAAGCACTACCTATTTCGAGATCAGATGATGGTGTGAGTCGTCCTACGTTATTAATTTCTTCAAATTACATGAGTTATATTTTCAACTCTAAATGTTGTTGTCCACAGCTGTTCCTGTTGCACATGGACGACCTGATCGATACCATCAACGACAACCACATCCCTCGCAACGACACCGGAGGCTGCAGCTCTATCGCTTTCAAGAACCCACAAGCCGTAAGATTATATTATATTTGAGTCATTTAGTCACCACGGAGCTAGATAATATTAAAATTGAAAGCTAAAGTCACTTATTCACACAAATTACACATTTGGTAAATAAGTCAGAATAAGTATTTTTAATGTTCTAGGTAGATAATTAATTAATATACATACTTAGGTTTTCTAACCTACTTAGAAATAAGTAGTATCTATACTTCACTACTACTATGGAACTACTTACATTTTCAGTTTACTTGCTGAATATGTACCCAGCAGGTAAACTAAACGGCTTCTCTCTACAAAAATATGTTGCAAAGCTTAAGTTGAACTTTTTTCTTCACAGACAATCTTGGGACATACCGAAGACGCCTTCAGCGAGACGCTGAATCACTTCTACATTCTATCAGCACATATCACACCTGCACCTGAAGATAGAGCACTTGGGGTTAGTACTATTTTACTACTTATGTATGTAAGAAGTGCTAAAAATAAGTGTGAATGTTGCGAATGCTTCAAAGATTACGGCATAGGTATTTTAATAGGTACACTTCTTGGCTTTGACCTCTTTGAAATCATGGAAAGAAAATGAAAGAAACAAAAGTGTCCTTAAATCAGATTTGTATTATTATTTTTGTTTGAATTAAATAAATAGCAGCATGGTGACAGCAGTGGCATCCAGGTTTAAACCTAGTCTAATCTACGTACACGTTAACACACGTACGATTATAAGTGCACTATACATAGACACCTAGACACACCTTAGTAATATATCCTTGGGTTTACGCGAATGTTACACATTGAAATTAAACTACAGTTACAGATTTTATCGCGATATATTGATTTCACTTTGTTATTACATTTAAACTAAATTTTTAATTTATTACTAGCTGACGTTTCGAATTCTTTACAGGATTCATGGTCACGGCAGAGTCTGCCGTGACCATGTAAAAATGTAAGTTGTTCTAGATCGTTCCGTTTAAATGTAATAACGAAATGAAACAATATATCGCGATAAAATCCGTAAACTGTAGTTTAACGTCAACACCTTCCTTAGTAAAACTATGAAATTTGTGTCGGCATTCGAATAAAATTAAATGAAGCCTTACGCCAAAAAGTCTTCTTAAAAATTCACCATCGAGTCCAAAACCTGGTATTTTATTTGACCTTTTGTATAATAAAATTAGTAAATATTGATACCTGGTATTTTATTCGTTTTGTAATATGGCCCTCTGACTTTAATTTTACTTTCATTTTCAGGCCGTAGACGAAAAATTTGCGTCTCTATGCTACGCGGGTTCCATGCCTGGCTACACAATGGGCTACAACGAGAATGGTCTCGTCTTCTCCATCAACACCCTCAGTCCCATGGTCCTCAAACCTGGCAACACGCGTAAGTATTTCCGTCATAGTACTTAGTAATAAAAGAACGTTTTGCAACTTTAACTATTGTAGCTCAAAGTATGTAGCATAAAGACCATAGGTACCAATCTAAAGAAAGTAATCTTTACGGATGATTTACTTATAAATTACAGCACGTAATTTGATCTACACATAAAATATTTATTAATAGACAAATAACTTAAATTTCTTCTTGCGAGCGACAAAATGACAGTTGTGCTTGAGTCCTTTTATCCTTAGGTCACTGGGAAAGAGGCACTACAGTAACCTTGATTGTGCTAGGATTGACATGCACTTGACTGTTTTGTTTATAATCATTTACTAGGCACTTCGTGTAGCAAAATTATTACCCTAATAATACAACCTACTATTTCCTCTTCACAGCAAGAACCTTCCTAACCCGCAAGATGCTAACCGCCAAGAACTTCTCTGAAGCTGAGAGCATCTTACGAGATGAGGGTCTCGGCATCGGCAACGGTTTCTCCGTCAACATGATCTGGACCAACTCCTGGGGCGACCAGCAGGTGTACAATGTTGAGGTCGCACCGGATCTAAAGGCTGATAAATCTCAGATAAATGTTCAGAAGTATGATAAGGAGGTCTTAGTTCACTGCAACAAGTGAGTATTTAGAGTCATTTTCTTCTCATTACTATTGCGATAAGTAGTTGTTTATGTCCTAGGACCGAGACCAAAAATATTCAACTTTCGGCACCTGTCCTAATATCTAAAGATACCAACTTGATGCAATAGTCCTTTACCGACTGCACCTAATATATTATTATACTCGCTCATGCTATTAGGTATTCTATTACCTCCATTACCTCCAAAAAGGTGAAAACCCTTATCAATCATTCTTATTATTCCTTTAAATAATTATATAAAATTCTCAATATGTATACTTTAAATATATACTTAATGAAGAAGGTATACAAGGCACAGCCGAAGCTATTCGGCGCAAGCTGAAATTTGTCATGTATGTTCCTTGGGGATTGTAGGAGAGCATTAAATTACGCTCCCGCGGAGTAAAAAAGTCCCATGCGGGCAGAGACGCGAGCGAAGTCTATATAGACATATCTACTCCCAAAATAGCTAATACAAATTTCTGTCTCTCCAGATACCAAAGAACGAATGTAACAGAGGTGAACGGTCGCATCATAGACAGCAGCCTGTGGCGCATGAAGACGATCCACTCTTACCCGCCGCCGCAGAACCGCAAGGACGTGGCCGCCATCTTGTCTGACACCAACGGCACCGAGTTCCAACTTTTCCAGGAAAGACCTGAGGATGTCATCAAAACTATCGCTGCAGGTAATATTCATTATTTTTATACTGACCTACATTGTCCCACTGCAAATGGCGGTCCGAAGTCTCTGCTTACCCCTTTGGGAAACAGGCGTGAGTCTATGTATGTCTGCCTGCTGGGCAAAGGTACTTTGGGAAGACACGGGATACTCGGCATCAAACAAGAACGGCTCTGACTTCCAACTGTTCTAATAAAGACCTGAGGATGTCATTAAAACTGTTGCTGCAGCATTACTGTCCCACTGCTGGGTAGAGGTCCTTTGAGAAGAGACGGAATACTCTACATCAGCATTTCCCAAAGTGTGGGTCGCGACCAACGACAACCCAGCCTACTAGACGGTCGACGTAAGGCGAACACTTTCTGACAACACGTTAGACTACGTCTTACATGAGACCAATTCCAACACTACTTATGAATTATGACGTACCGCAAATTTGAACCGGCCAATTAGAATGCATTTTTGTAGCCTCCTTCGCCCCACATACCTCACCGCTTTGACAGAATTGTTTGTTTGTAGAAATGAAAACACTAGGTGTCTAGTAGGCTGGGTTGTCGTTGGTCGCGACCCACTGGTGAGTTGCAAGCGAATATTGAGTGGGTCCTGAAATATAAGGCGACACCGACTGGCTGAAGTTCTCCGCCGCCTTTATCCTCCAATTTATGCCCTGTTTTTGTCAAAAAAACACCTAAAAAGTGGGTGTAAATGGAAATTTTTGTCTGATGGGTCGGAGCTCCGACAACTTTGGGAACATCAAACTCTTTACTAACATTTCTGGCCAGCATCATACAGTAGACAAAATAATCCTATTGAATTATTGAATTGACTGACAAAAGTCACAATGCTGTTTGTGACACGAATTAAGAGAGTTCTATGACCAGTATAAAACTGGCGATGGGCTGTATGAGACTTTCACTAGTCCAAATCCATTTAAGTAGGTATGTAGGTACAAATATGAAATTCCGAAATTCTTTCGTTACGGAAGAACAATACACCACTATTTTTTAATTAGTACCTACAAAAACTTTAAGGACAGATTAGCGAAGACATTATTATCATACATGTGACGTATATATATTACGTCAATTTCTTGATAATGAGTATTCTACTTGACAGCAAGACACTATGACGTCACTACGTTATATTTCATCAAAACCCTTGGCAAAGGTCGTTTTTGACATTTCATTAAAAGTGCTTGATTTGACTATTTGGAAACAACCGCAACCCTATTAAAGCTAAGGATCTTAAGCGCCCGTCCAAAGGCACTAAAGCTAAATACAGTTGAATCAAGTCGCTACATTCATCAAAGCATAAATAATCCCAACCAGCCAC
This sequence comes from Euclidia mi, assembly GCA_944739405.2. Lineage (NCBI taxonomy): Eukaryota > Metazoa > Arthropoda > Insecta > Lepidoptera > Erebidae > Euclidia > Euclidia mi. The sequence continues at coordinate 56,567,867 of OX123199.2, forward strand.
TGAGGGAAGGTACTTTCTCTGACCCAAACCTTCCATGCCCTGACCAATCAAGTACTACAAATATTTTTTATTCCATAGGTATTTTCGACCTGGACAAGCGAACGTGGAGCATCTACATCAACCAGCCAAAAACCTCCGAGCCAGTGGCTGTGCTGCCCATCACTTTCTCTTCTCTAGACTATTAGACAAAATATGCTGGCAGTGGCAGATCCAAAGGGAGGGTACGGGGCTAAGCCCTACCCAAAATTATCTGCATTCTTGCAAAGACATATCTTTTAGTGTTGCCCTTGATAAAATCCTTAAACAGGTGCAAACCCCTCTTCCTACCTAACCACCCAAACCAATATAGCGCGTCCATACCTCCCATCCTCCTAACAAATTCCTGGTTCTGCCTTTTGCGAGCCTACACAAAATACCTAGCCTGAATATTACAATTATAGGGTTTCCCTTGATAAAACTTTCCTTAAGCAGGCAATTCCATCAATCTCCCTTCCTTTATCTGGAAGCTCGGCCCCGTCTCCGAAAGGGGAGGGGCTTTACGGTTCCCAAGCAATATCCTGATTCTATTATTGTAAACTGTAACATATGAATATCAGCTACTTTATAGTGTTTCCCTTGATGAAAGCTTCCTTTGACAGGTTGCACCTAAAGTCCACATCAAATATCCTTTATCCCTCCCCATAATTTAGCTGAACAAAGTTCCGGATCCGCCACCGCAAGCTATAGATAACATACAGTACTAATACCATGCGTTTATTCTGTGTGCCTTATAATAAATATCAAAGTTATCTAGAGTAGAGAAGTATTTAAAATATTATTTAATTTTAATATTGTTGTTGTCCTCGTTTACTAAGTTTTTTCAGGAAATATTCTACTCCTCATTGTTGAGTGTTTGATTTTAGTCAAATAAATGAAATTGATCTGTTTTATGTGTTTAATTTTTCCACCACTACCACCTATGTAATAGTAAATTGCGGCCGCTGCGCCATGTGCGTGGCTTCCCACACAAGACAACGTTTTGTGTGATCCATTGTTGTTTTGAGTCTGGGGTGTAGGTACTATGTATCCGTTGGTTGTATGTTTGTAAGACCCCCACAACACAGGATTTAGTCCTAGAGCGGGTCACAGAGTACCTTTGTTTATAGGAGGATGACGGGCGTTGACAAAAACAAAATGGAATGGTCTCCTTTAGCTAATATCACAGACATTGCCTAGATAGCTGCCTAATATAAGCAGTAATGTACGAAAGAAATACCATTCTATCTTGGAATTGTTCTCTCTTTTTAGAAGTCTGAAAAGAATACTACGAGAGGAGGCACCATACACAATAGCATACCTATAAACTTACATGCCATATTTCAGCTCCATAAGTGCTCTCGAGTTAAACCCTCCCAGATAACAATGTAAACTTGCCAAACTTGCAGCAAGCTTAAATCAAACTTGCAGCAAGTTTAAATAAAACTTGCTAGTTTCAGTGTGACAAATGTGCATGAAGTTGGATTTTCAAAGGATTTGGATGACGACGAGCACAGGTTGGTGGTCGGTCGACCTCCTAGATACAGCAGGAGGTGCTCGACGACCACTTGTTGTCGGACCACCAACCTGTGCTTGTCATCATCCAAATCCTTTGGAAAACAAACTTCATGCAAGTTTGATGCAAGTTTGTCACAGTGAAACTAGCAACGTTGATTTAAACATGCTGCAAGTTTGTTGCTATCTGGACTAAAACTATCTCCAAAAAGGGTTCAGTGGGTAAGACGTGAAAGTGTAGGTAATAAACAGACTTTCGCATTTATAATAATATATATAGTAGTAAATATTAAATATATTATAGTAGGACTGCCTCGTTGGTCTCGCGGCATAAATGAGCGCGTGGGATTGGGAGGACTCGGGTTCGATTCCCGGGTCGGGCAAAGTGTTATTGGGTTTTTCCGCTAGGAAATTCTCAGTAGCAGCACGGAGTCTGGTAATATGCCCGGTACGGCAATAGGCTCGCCCCCTATCACGTGGGACTAAAATAAATCTGGCGAAATGTGGATGTAATATTTACACCTCTGCCTACCCCTTTCGGGGATACAGTCGTGAGACTGTAATAAAAAAATAAAAAAAATATAAATATTAGTAGATAGTCGATAGTCAGAGCCTATTCTACCAAAGCCTAGCCTGGTCTACCAAATTGAGTCAGTATGCACAAGATAACTGTAAATTAAATAAAGAGTGTGAGTCTCTTTTATTAAAGCTTGAGGAAACAAATGAAGAATTAGTTTCTGGTAGGTTGTTATATGAACAACACACAAGTGAGTTGCAAGCACAAATATCAAATCTACAAGCTCAACTCACTAGAACTATAATGGAACACCAGAATGAGACTCATGAATACATCTTAAAATATGAAGAAATTTCAAGAGTTGGTCGAGAAAATTTAAAACAACTTATCTCATTATCCAACTCTAATAATTACTGTTCCAGTTGTACAACTAAGTGTGCGACTACACCTGCTGAATCAATAGAATTGAATGCACATGGATGTCAGTATAATTCACAAAACAAACTGCATCCAGTAAAGACTGACAGTAAGAATGTAATAATTTTTTCAGACCAACTGGGAGTGGGTTTAGGGAGCTTAATTGATCATTACACTGAGCAACCAGTACAGAACTTTTGTTCACCTGGAGCTCAGTCTTGTACCCTAGTTGATAAGATTAAGAATGCCGACTTGAATGCACAAACTACTGTCATCATATTGTATGGTGACAGCTCATTAGTCTCCAAAAACAGTCTCATAGAATTAACAGACTTAATGATGGATGTTAGCACAAAAATAGGATGTAGCTTTATTATTTGTGCATTGCCTTATTCATATGCTCTCACAGATGACCAAAACAGGCAGATAGGCAAATTAAATCTATTATTGTACAATAGGACATGTCATAGTGACAGTATTTTATTTTTTGACACTAATATTTTTATTAGTAATTTCTTTTTAACAAAAGATACTATGTATCTTTCTTATGTACATAGGCGACAACTTGCTAAATTATTAGCATTTAATTTATATACTGACAGGAGTACTACTAGAGTACTTAGGAATTTGGTAGATAATAGTTATACCAATAGTAGTATTGACACATCTATTAGTTTAAACTATTAGATGAGACAACAGATAGGCATTCATGTGTTTTAAACTTAGTTCATCAAAACATACAAGGCCTATCTGGCAAAGAATTAGAAATAGATTTATTTTTAAATAAACATAAGATTGATATCTTATGTATTACAGAACATTGGTTGCGAGGTGACCAATTAATATTTAACAATCAACATTACTCAGTTATAAGTGCATTCGTAAGAAAGAAGGCTATTCGTGGTGGCTCTCTAATATATGTGTGTAATAGTTTGAAATGTAAAGAACGTAAGGATATAGTTAAACTTTCTATCGAGCGCACTGCTGAGATTTCTTGTGTTGAGCTTGAACAACATATTATAGTGTGTGTGTATCGACCACCACAAAGCGACTTTACTCAGTTTGAAAGCATTATTGAGGATGTCTTAAAACACATAATTCCTAGTAGGAAGTCTATAATCGTATGCGGCGATTTTAATGTCAATTTGTTAGAAAAATCACCAATTTGTACTAGGTTAGTCAGCTTATTTAGGTCATTTAATTTAAATGTTTTGTTCTCTGAACCAACTAGAATAACCTCACATTCGTCTACATGCTTAGATAATGTTTTTTGCAATTGTCTTTATTTAAGTAAGGCTGTTTTAACTGACTTGACATCGGATCACTGCGGGCAAAAGGTTGTAATTCCAACTAATACAACCCCTAAAGTACAAGAAATTACATGTAGGCCAATGACCTCTGCTCGCCTAAAACACTTTAGTAATGATGTTGCTGCCAAGATCGCCAGTATTGACTTAACCGTTGATGATCCTGATGAATTATATAAATGCTTATTTAAAATTGTTAATGATGAGTACAATAAAATTTTTAAACTGAAGACATTTGCAAGGAGCATTACAGTAAATTTTTGTGATTGGGCAACAGTAGGTATATACAAAAGTAGAGCTAGGTTGTATGATCTATATGGTATGAAGAAATACAATTTTAATCCTGAATTTATTCAATATGTTAGAAATTATTCAAAGGTTTTTAAGAGGACATGTGCTTTAGCCAAATCCTTATATTTAAGCAATAAAATCAAAGAATCCAAGAATAAAATTAAAACTACTTGGAGCATTATTAACAATGAGACTGGTCGAGCTAAATTGGTAGATAACAATTATGAATTAAAATTTAATGGTGAAATTATTACTAGGAAAACTGATGTTGCTCAGACATTTAACAATTTCTTCATAAACATACCAGTGAACACAACCAGCTGTCTAGATTCATGTCCAAACAAAGCAGAAATGTTGGTTAGGGGCAATGTGAATGAGTGTGATGTGCTTTTTAATTTTAAATATATTGACACCAATGACATACTGAAGGTATTCAAGACGCTCAATAATAAAAAATCTGTTGACTTATGGGGCATTTCTGTTAAACTTGTGCGACAAATTATTTCTAGCTTAGCTCCATATTTAGCTGCAATATTCAACAGATGCATAGATACAGGAGTATTTCCTGATCTAATGAAACACAGTAAAGTAATACCATTATTCAAAAAGGGATCAAAGAGCGACCCTAGTAATTTTCGGCCAATTTCTATCTTGCCTGCTATTAGTAAAATTTTTGAAAAGATTATTTTGCATCAACTAGAGAGCCACTTTCACACAAATAATTTATTTCACAGTGAACAGTATGGCTTTACTAAGGGTCGCTCCACCGTTGATGCCGGTGTAACTTTGTTAAAGCATATTTTCAATGCTTGGGAAAACTCGAAGGATGCCATTGGTGTTTTTTGTGACCTATCAAAGGCCTTTGACTGTGTGGAACATAATACGCTTTTACTTAAATTGAAACTTTATGGTATTAGAGATACCGCACTCAATCTTGTTGCCAGCTACCTTAGTGATAGAATTCAGTATGTAGATGTTAATGGGAGTAGGTCTCTAGGTTTGCCAGTAGGAATGGGCGTTCCACAGGGCTCTATTCTCGGTCCATTTCTTTTTTTAATATATATTAATGATCTGCCGTTCTTTGTACAAAATTTATGTGATATTGTTTTGTTTGCCGACGATACGTCACTAATTTTTAAAGTTGATCGTAATTTAAGTAACTTTGATACCGTCAATAACACTCTTGCACAAGTATTAGATTGGTTTTCGACAAATAATTTGGTACTCAACTCAAGCAAAACCAAATGTGTTAAATTCTCTTTGCCTAATGTCAAAAGTGTTCCTACTAATATAATTTTAAATAAGGAAACAATTGAACTAGTCGAATCAACCGTATTCTTAGGTGTAACTTTAGATTGTAAGCTTCAGTGGGGCGCCCAAATATCCTGTCTCGCAGTAAAACTTAGTTCTGCAGCGTTTGCAGTTAGAAAAGTTAGGGAATTCACAGATATAGATACTGCTAGACTAGTTTACTTTAGTTATTTTCACAGCGTAATGTCTTACGGAATAATGTTATGGGGTACAGCTGCTGATATACAGACTATTTTTGTCATTCAAAAAAGGGCCATACGTGCTATTTATAAGTTAGGTGCTAGAGATTCTTTACGTGATAAATTTAAAGAAGTAGACATATTGACAGTTGCATCGCAATATATATATGCTAACTTAATGTACATTAAGAAAAACTTAATTCTATACCGCAAAAATAGTGATTTGCACAACGTGAACACAAGGAATAAGCATAAACTGGTGGGAACTAACTACCGTCTACATAAAGTTCAGAACTCATTTGCGGGGATTGGTATACGATTTTTCAACAAATTGCCTCTTGAAATAATGAATTTACCCATGCACAAATACAAACGGACAATTAGGAACTTTCTTTTACAAAGGGGTTATTACACTATTAAGGAATTTTTAAATGATAAGACACCGTGGGGATAGGCTTAGGCTTGTTTAACTCACGATTATTTTATTTACATGTTAAGTGGAGGTGCCTCGTGAACACATGATTTTTGCAGGATTTGGATATTTTTATGATTTGTTGAATGTAGTTTAACATTATTTATCTCTGATCATATCATTGTTCACTTGTCACCTTCACAAAATTCTTTCTACATTTGCATTCCTTCACGCGTTCCACTAACTTATGTTAATAATAACGATCTGGAAAATGGAGGTAATTGGCGGTCATGGTCAGTATACCAGTAGATTGTTTCTTACTACTGGTTCGTATACCGTTGTCGTCATGCTCACTAAAATGTCATTTCTTGTGGTGGCGTCGTGTGTCGGGTCATCCCTGTCCCTTTAATATGGCGAGAGGGATGATGGCTGGCACATGCGTCATACTCGTGAACGGGTGCTACTTGCGATGACTGGTCGATGACGGTCTTGCGGGCTGGTATTAGATGTTAATATTTAACTGCATAATTTCCATCATGGTTCTGATCACTTCCGCGGATTGCCTGCATTATTAGGTATATATAATGTAAGTGGATGCTCCTGTTTCACCATGTCTATTCTGAGGAGGCTAACCAAAAGTATTATGCTTGAGTATTATGATGTACAGTAAATATATACAAGTGATATAGAAGGTGTAACAGTTGCAGCACCTTACAAAATGTAAATTGTGTATTATGCAAAACCTGGCGATGAAAAAGAGTGACCGTGAGTTTTATTGCCCGTTCTTTCTCATGGTTCTACCTATTGCTTTGCGAACGTGGCAGTAAATGTAAATGTAGAAGCATACAGTAATAATGTTTTAAATTTGAGTATAAGTAATTATTTTATAAATTTATTATTGTGACGTTCATAAGCGTCACATTGTGACCCAAATGAATAAAGGATTTTGAATTTGAATTTGAATTCCGAGTTTGTAGTCTATTGAAACCTGTGATTGGGAGTATTGGGACGGCTTTATATAGGGTATAGGCGAACATTTTTTCATACATTTTTAAAAACGTCCTCTATTATTTACGTATTACATTGTATGCGGTGAAAACTTGAACCAGGCCCTCTAATCGTAACTCTACTCTACTCGGAACTATAAAAGCGTCGCTCTAGGCAACAGACTCATCTATCGGGTACACTAAGGACAAATAACCAAATTAGACCACAGAGTGCCTTTGTATATAGGAGGAAATTAGACGTCAAATACGTATATTAGACGACCAAGATAACCTACAGATGGCGTTAAGTAACTAATTCATAAACTTTTGCTTTATTTTCTGGAGATGGCGCTGTGCCAATTTGAGTATTTCGTAAAAATTTTGCAATTCAGTCAAATAAGAAGTGTGTTAAATATTTGAACTGAAAACATTAATTTCTCAGGATCCTAGAGATCATACTTTGTAACATATTAATCTCTGTTAGGCAAGAGGCAATAAAGGAAATGAACGATTTCTCTGATCGGACTTTATTTTTGATATATTCTGTTCTGTTGTGGAAATAACAAAATATCTATTCTGTCTCTGCCTACCGCTTCGGGAAACAGGCGTGAGTCTATGCAAGTATGTAGGTATGTATTCACTCTGTGGGTTCTAGTGCGAATCTTGGTCGGCTTTGCATGTAATTTATCGATGGGCACAATATTCATTATCTAAATGCGCTCCCTGGTGGTCTCTTACTAACCGATACTATCTTATGCATTAGGACCATTAACAAATGTATGGTAATTATTCCCGTCCAAAAACCACTCGCTACATTTACTTAAATCTTTGGTTTTTTTTTTGTATCATCGCTCCCTAGTGGTCTCTTACTAACCGATACTATCTTATGGATTAGGACCATTAACAAATGTATGGTAATTATTCCCGTCCAAAAACCACTCGCTACATTTACTTAAAACTTTTTTTTTTTGTATCAGCGGTCTCTACAGGCGAACGGTGAGAATTTACTTGAACCAGCCAGATCCTGCGATCCCGTAGCCGTACTACTCTCATTGACTTTATAGTCACCTTCACAGTTCACAGTCCTAGCGTAACAGCGTTAGCTCGGTAGCATTCAAAACTAGCGAAGCGTGGGACGCCCTCCGGCTAGATGGAGCGACGATATACTCAAAGTGGCTGGCAACGGCTGGACACGAAGAGCCGGAAATTGAGCTAATTGGCTCATCGGAGAAGCCTTTATCCACCAGTGGACTACTTAGAGTCTAAGTGTGTCGTCTCTCATCATCAGTCTAAGTCTTAGACTGATGATGATAATGATACAAGACTTTCGCCTTGGAGATTTGTTAGGCCATTATCTTTTCCACAGAGCGACTGCCGAATCTAACGATCGATATGTATAAAACTTGCACTAGACCACCTGTGCCTAGTTGTCCTAGGTAGGGATCGAACCCACAACAGTCAGCACAGTACAAAACGGCAAGGCGGCCGCTAAATCACTACGCTATACAGTATACTCGTGTTATTAAAAGATAGATTCAATAAATAAAAAGCAAAATATTAGTTACCTAATTATTTATTTAACCAAAGTTATAGTTCTGTTACAATGTAATGTAAGTATATAAAATTAAAATGAACTGTATAAAATATTTACAATTTTGATAAATCATTATTTATGTTTGTAAATAAAATTATATTAATAGTTTATTATTAACACAGCAGTGTGTACTTCGAAAATAACAAACTCTCTACTTTCAATAATTATGAAGCAAATTAAGTGATTTTAAGCTTTCTAGATTATAGACATAAATTATAGACTCTAAAAACGTTTTGTCTCATTTATGGTCACAGTGAGACTGATGATAGTATGTCGAAACGCCGGGAAATAATGGAGGCATTTATTTATTTATTTATTTATTTAAAAACTTTATGCACATACATACTGTACAATGGTGGACATAATGCCTTGAGGCATTCTCTACCTGTCGACCTTTAGGTGGTGCAGAGATAAATGTGGTAGGTGCACAAGAGATTTGTTTTTACACGTTTTCAAATAATATACATTAACTGATAAGATGAGCATATTAGTAATAATTATGAAGTATAATAGATAATATTGGATATAACAATATACCTAATACATAATATAACTCAACTAAATTTATAACTCAAATATGGTATAAGTTAAAATACACATTAAATATATGATGTACATTACGTGTTTTTCTAGGTATTATAGTACAATTAAATATTTTTTATAAAGATCAAATGTATCAATCAATATTTTACTCTATATATCAGTATTAGCTACTAAGCAGTGTATGAAATCTGGTATAAGACTATTGATGCCATATATGCCCACAAATTAATGTACAGAATTCAGATCTAAGTTTATTCAATGTTTGGAATGATATTATTTCTGTCAGCAATTTGAGAGTTGCGACAGAATTATACAACTTCAATAAAAAAAGAGATAAAAATATAACTTTTAACTAATATTATTTATAATGTAATTTATAACTAATAAGGTATGCAATGGGTCACCCAATGTGTTAAGGAAAAATAAATCTAATTGTCAACGACTTGGAAATAACCAAAATGAATATAATTATTATCTATGCCACAGATGATTTACATCTGAATTCAATATTCGAACAATTTTTGATATTTAAGATACATATTTGCAATGATATTACAAGAAAAACGTAGATACGTCACCTACGTAGTAATCAATCCGTAGAAACAGTACACTAACGCACACATCGATAACTCTATATTTTATTTTAATTTCGGTTGACAAGATGTGTCAGTTTCACTTTGACGCCGGCTCGCGACTTCACACACACATGTCAGACTTGCCAACTGGCTTATATTTAGCGTCCTGCTTTTGGTACAACTATAACATATCTAATTCCTTTTACTTTTGTAACATCATTGCATATTTGACATAAGCTCCATACAAAATATGTCAAACATGCATGTATCTCGAATCTCCAAATTCTCATAGATCGACTATTGAAACCGGCCGTAAATCTGCAGTGATAATAAAAGCAAATTAATTAGATATGTATTATTACTTACTGATTGTAAAGATGAAATATTTTAATGACTAACGAAAACGATTTGTTGCCTACTATGTATGTTGGATATAATTATTACACCAATGTCTCTGACTGCCTCCGTGATTCAGTGGATAGCGTATGCATCTGCTGATCGGAGGTCCCGGGTTCAATTCTCCGGTCGGGCAAAAGTGTTACTGAGTTTTCCTGAATTCTCATTAGCAGCACAGAGTCTGGTGATGTGCCCGGTAGCGGCAATATACTCGCCCCCCATTACGTGGGACCTAAAATTCATGGCGAAATGTGGGTGTAATATTACACCTTCCCTTCCGGGATAAAGGCGTGAGTCTATAAAAAAAATAAAAACCAATAATAATTTGACCTTTGGTTCTAGTCCGAGTTTTGATCTAGTTGCTAGTTGTATTTCGATGGGAACAATTTCCATACATTTTCTAAATGCGCCACCTAGTGGTCATTACTGACAGTCACTGTCGGCTAGAGGGCGCTTTTAAAAAAATGTTTAGGAATTGTTCCCATGGAGAACTAAAATCGCATTATCTCCATCTCGATCAAATCCGGGCTAGACTCATCGGATTCTCCTTGATCTTTCAACCGCACAGATACATTTTTGTAAGCAGGTTTCTGAAATAATATTATGCGAATTACGGTTAGTTTCAATATTCGAGATATCTGTTAGACCAAATACCTATTGAAACGGGCTATTGGAACATGGTATGGTAACAAATCGTTTCATATAGACTAATGAAATGTTACGTAAAGGGACTGTAGATGAATCATATGAATGCGTGTGAGTGCTTAGAAACGGATGATATGTATATTATCCGCCACAACCGCAGCCCCCCATGGGGGGTGGGGACGGACCGGAGCCAGATGGACCGAAGCCGCCGAACTTCCTCGATGGTGGTTTTGGTGGGCTGTGGAAATAAAAGTGAAATGTATTAGTATACAGGGGTCACAAGACCCTTCATTGAGCCGAAGTCCGCTCATTTTGAACATCACACCAAGTCATACTTAGCAAATATAACATGTAAAACCTCTATACTGGCAGTTAAAAAGAGTGGCCACGAGTTTTATTGCCCGTTCTTTCTCGTGGTTCTACCTATTGCATTGCGGACGTGGCAGTAAATGTAAATGTAGAATCATCTAGTAATCAACTTAAATTTTTGACGTTCATAAGCGTCACTTTGTGGCCTAAATGAATAAATGATTTTGACTTTGACTAACAACTGGGAAACGATTTTTTGATTAAATAGGCACATCTTTAAACCACAATTAAAAGAGCGCGCGTGCAATGCTGGCAATACCTACTTACTTACCCATGGGTGCATACGACATCTATAAAACAAATTTGCGGGATAAATGCAAATTTTGTAACTAATTGGAAAAATAAATATGGTGACTTCGAGCCTCAATAGCTCCTGAACCAGTAATTTTCCAGGTATGCCAGCCGAAATAAAAAATAAATTCGTAATGATTGGTACAATATGCGATTTCAGTTTTCGTTAAGGGTCTTTTTACACCCAGGATAATACTTTCCTTATCATATACAAGAAGAACGAGCAACAGATCTGATGAAAAGCTTATATTCAGGCAGATCCAGTTGAACTAGACAGCGGACCATGGGTTCTAACTGGGATAACGCTAGGAGGATGGTGATGGATGATACAAGAAGAACGGGGCTTAAAGGGCTAAGCTTTACCAAGGTGTACCTATAGGGCAGGCGCACATATAGCGAAACGCAGCGGAGAGCTTTCCACTGTCAAACTAATATCAAAATTCTCTAATTTAAAAATGTTTAAGACCCTGGTTTTCTAACTACCCATGTAATGTGATTAGTCTAACAGAGTCCATCACTCATTCAACATCAGTGCAATTTCTTCTCAAGCATGTACTTCCAAAATCTTAATCTTATTTCAACTGAAACAGAACTTCAACCAAAACAACCCTCTCTTTTCCCTACTGGCAGTAAGAAGCTGTTAGGGGTGAAAATAAGTACTGGTGTCACTACAGTACCCCATACAGCCTATGCCAGTTTTTTTGGGGTTTGATAGCCAAAACCTAATAAAAATTGGAACCCCTATAGATTCGTCATGTCTGTCTATCCGTCCGCATGCCACAGCCACTTTATTTCTTTTAAATTAAGACTAATGACATCCTGTAATATCCCTGCAGCAGAATAAAAGAGATTTCTATCTTTCCTTCTATACCACAGATTATACATTTTTTGGTCTGCTATTATAAAGGAGATGTCCGTAAATATATCTCCACAGACCATATAGAACCATAAGAAGCAATAGCCTAGTGGAACCAACGGACTGCCATGCAGAGGGTGCCGGGTTCGAATCCACAGCGCACACCATAGACTTCGGAGTCATGTGCGTATTGAATTGTTAAATATCGCTTGTTCCGTGCCTCGGAGAATACGCTAAGCCATCTGTCATAAATCTTTGACAGTCATTATAGGGAGTCAGTGCCCTCAAATAAACTGATACTGGTCTAAACCAGGGAATATTGCTATCCCTTTGGATAGCAAAGGGGAGACGACACTTGCTCTGTGTAAAAGCTTATATTCAGTCAAATCCGGTAAGACTAATAAGGAGGCCCTAGGTTGCAACTGGGATAACGCTAGGAGCTATGCACCATAGAATATTATAAGTCACTAGAGGATGCCCACAGCTAAATTCATTTATTTTTTTAATTTTACCATTTCTTCTCGATCTTGTAGGAATTTCCGGAAATCCCTTCTTAGTGTACCCCTAAGATCCTCAAAGAACATACATGTCAAATTTCGGCTTCTCGCGCCCAATGGTTTTGGCTGTACCTTGTCTGTCAGTCAGTCAGTCAGTAACATACAGAATACAGATTATACATACCCACTGCCCGGTGGCCTGAAGTCTCGCACGTACTTGTTACCATGCTTATTGTAGTTCGGATCGATCAGAGTTTGGATCCTGGAATTACACAAAAAACAATATTCATTATTTATTTTTCTTAGCAATTGGTAAAAATGTCAATATAATAATAAATATTTTTCTATTTAAAATTGTGAATAACTATAGAAGACAAGTAAAAGGGATACAATACATCGGATAATATTTATTGACAATATTTTCTGGTTTCATAATAGTATTCATTTTATTCTACATGTGGAAGCTTTTAATTGGCAACTTTTTTATGTTATTTCTGATTCTATTTCATTTTATTAGTCTGTGAGCTTTCTTTAAAAGTTAAGTAAATCAGTCAATAATATTATATAGTTTTCATAAGAAGAGTTAATGCAGGTAATAGAGTGAATGGAGCTCTGCAGGCGTTTATGAACAGTCAAAACGTGTCTAAAAAGGCACGTTTAGCTGTGCATAGAGGGGTGTTAGTGCCTACCCTTACGTATGGTAGTGAAAGACGGGTATGGCAGAAGTGACCGTAGAATAAATGCTGCAGAAATGAGAGCACTAAGAAGTATGTGTGGTATATCTTTGACCGACAGAGTAAGGAATTGTGTGATAAGAGTGGTGTGTGGAAAAAGAAGATGTAGTGACAAGCATCGAGAAAGGCATGTTAAGATGGTTTGGGCACATGGAAAGGATGGATGACGAAAGACATACATACATACATACATATCGTCACGCCTTTTATCCCCGAAGGGGTAGGCAGAGGTGTATTTCTACACCCACTTTTCGCCAGATATACTTTAGTCCCACGTAATAAGGGGCGAGCCTATTGCCGTACCGGGCACATTTCCAGACTCCGTGCTGCTACTGAGAATTTCGTGACAGAAAAACCCAAAAACACTGCCTGACCCAGGAATCGAACCCGGGACCTCCCGATCCCACGCGCACATTTATGCCGCGAGACCAACGAGGCAGTCGTATAGGGTTTGATGTCGAGTTTTCCGTCTCTACGCAAAGATGGTCTTTGCATCGTGTTATCCCTTAATCGCCTTTTACGTCACCCACGGGAAGATAGGGGGTGGTGACATTTGTTTTCTATGCCGTCAACCAGACGAAAGACTGACAAAGAAAATAAGTATGGCAAGTGTGAATGGTACAGGACGAAGGGGAAGATCTAGGCCGCCGTTCTCTGACCAGATTGGAGACATCCTAAAAAAAGGACAGATCAGAAGTAGGTACCTTAAACAGAAGAGCATGCATGAGAAACTTGATGGGAGTGAATGAAGCAAGAGAGGTATGTCAGGATCGTTGCAAATGGCGTTCCGTAGTGCCTGCCTACCCCTCCGGGAAACAGGCGTGAGTCTATGTATGTATGTTTAATATAAAGTTTTTAGCAATAGATGTGTGATTTCTGGGGAAAATTTAGATATCTAATTGAAGCGGGCGGAGCCGCAGGAGCTGTCCTACAACAGTTAAGTATGAGTCTTCGTTCATTCATGAAAAGATGTCAACATCCCAACTATAAAATATGTAGATATGTGATGGGACAGGTTAGATGTACCCTTAACCGAAGAGCATTCATGAGAAATTTGATGAGAGTGAATGAAGCAAGAGAGATATGACGGATCGTTGCAAATGGCGTTCCGTAGTCTCTGCCTACTCCTTCGGGAAATAGGCGGGGGTTTATGTATACAGGGTGTAAAAATTCCCTTAACGAAAACTGAAATCCCATGTTGTACCAATCACAAAATTTTTTACTTCAGCACCATACCTGGGAAATTACTGGTTCAGGTTATTATCATATTATATCAGATTATTGAGGCTCAAAGTTACTAAACTGTAGACAGTCCCCACTTGGAATCGGCACACAAAATCCTTAAGAACTGCGCTTCTATGTAAAATCTGTATTCATTTGTTTGGTAGGCATGTAAAGCCATCTGTCAGAGTTCTCGTCTCAGGACAAGTGTTGTTAGGTTAGGTTATGCGCATGTGCATGACACAGGCCCTTGCATGGTCTTAGGACACTGAGAACAGAGTTTACCACATAGATAAGTAAAAACAAGAATGGCTTCTATATAAGTAACAGAGGCAAAACTTATTTAAGAAAGGTAAAATACATTTTTAGCTTAGATTACCCAAGCCATAGTAATGGGCTTAATGGGACAACTGATCAGTGATTAAGAAGACAAGACCTAGTTAAATTGAGGTGTTTCACCTTTATTTTTGAATAACTACATGATTCAAACTGTTACTTAAATATTAATTACAAAGTAAGTTACAAGTTACAAATTGCAATGTAAAAAGTATTTTTGCAATAACTATTCAATCACTTGGAACAACAGTCATCAACATTGTCAGCCCATTATAGTCCTCTGCTGGATACAGGTGTAAACATCGATATATAATACTACTAGGACAAGATGACGGGTCACGTACAAAATCTTAGCTAAAATCTGTCCGCGACCGTATTCCTACCAAACGGAGACAAATGTTTTAAAACAGTTCAACCAAATTACAACCATGACACCGAGTAATAAAGTCATAAATCATAAAAATTTTATCTAATACTTACGACCAGTCGTGACAAAATACGTCATTTTCGTTTATTTTCTTATTTTTTCGAATTTTGAATCCGAATTTTACTACATGGTATGGGCTAAGACATATATGGACTCGCGCAGAACACTAAAATAATTTATAATATGAATGAACGTAAAAGTTTACTAGTTAGTTTAGTCAACCGCTTGGCGCCGCGGGAGCGTAAGCCACTGCTACGCCGCAGGTCGCGGGTTCGATTCTCGCTCAAGTCAAATAATTCTGTGCTTGAACATGAATGTTTGTCTTGGTCTGGGTGTCTCTATGCATAATATGCAGGTATTTAAAAATAGAAGTAGCTATATATGTCTATCCAATGTCTAGTATCCACAGTACCAGCTTATGCTTAGTTTGGGCCTAGATGGTGTCGTAAGTAGTAAAAAAAACAAATAATTCAAATAGCCTTAACCAATTTTAAACAACCAATTTCGATGTTCTGGTAACAAATTATTAAAAAAATATTACAAAAAAGATCGACTCCATGCATCTACTGTTCTGGTTAGTGTATCAGTTATCACTGTTATCTGTGCCTTGTCAAGATTTTTTGATGTGCGTCAAACATTTTTTATGGCGGATTAAAACATTAATTTCTTTCAAAATATGATATAATTTGGTAATTCTAAGCTTAAAATATAACTTATTTTTTATTTACTTACCGAAATTAAGATACTCCGTCTGTTAAATTGCATTTTTGGGCATTATTTTTGCAACCTTTTCGAAACGTATTGACGTTGACTGTGTTTCAAACCAACTAAACACAATATACGTTCGCGCTGTCAAGCGAGGCGTTATTTGCCGAGACGGTTTTTTGGCGCGGACACGATATCTGGTAGTATTATATATCGATGGGTGTAAACAACAGTGTTAACTTTTATATTAATATAACTTACAATAAGTAGATGAAGTTGACAATGCCCCAGAACCATCCAAATAGGCTGAATGGTGTGCGCTCCACAACAGTACCATCTGAAATTAACCAATACATCCAATTTTAATGACATTGTGGCTAAATCTGTCTCCAAAGTCAAATTGCTAGCTTTTGTGTTGTCAACACATATGATAAGTTAGATTGGCTTACAGATCATTTTTCGGCTGCAAACAATTTCGAAGTTATTTGCTAGAAAATCTTTAAGTCTGAGCATTCATTGTGTCTGTCCGTTGAATGTTTGTAAAGACCCCCATGAGACATAAGTTATTCTTAGTGTGGGACTTGCCCACAAAAAAAGAGTGAGTGCATTGTCACAGGATACTCTTATTAAGTCCAAGTATCAAAATATATCTTTGTTTGTAACAGCAGCACCAAAATTGAGATCTAAGCAAGAAAGATTAGATAAGCAGCTCTGTGGTAAACCTAAAATTGTATCATATTATATAGGTAATACTCTATCATGTTTCATTAGACTATAAAGTGAAACCCAGGTTCAAGGTGAAAATCTTAGACACAGCTGTATTAACACAACAATGATAATAATGACTTTTAAGTAATAAACAAGGATCAGAATTAAGGCAGCTAGCATTGTCAAAAGTATGGATATGCCTAATTTTGAAATGTGTTTCGGGAACTACAAACCAGAAAATTTTGGATTTTTAATTATCAACAGTTTAAAACAACTTCATTAAAAATCTGAAATTTTTCAGAATCTAGTTCCGGAAACACATTTAAAATTAGGCATATCCATACTTTTGACAATGTTAGCTCCCTGATTCCGATCTTTGGTAATAAAATATGACGAAACATAATGCTTATCAAACAAAGATTTGTCATAGGCAGAAACCAAAACAATAATCAAGGGCTGAACACTTAACAATCAGGGTCACCGAACATGAGGTCATTTTTTCAATCACAGTTTGATACTTAGCCTTTATCATAACTGCAAAAAAATTGGCCAAACATAGCCTACAACTGTAATAACCCAAGCCCATTTTCAAATTCTGTACCTCTTGAGCACATACAATTTCAGTGCTCACTATTTGTGTTGCAATCTACGGATTGCAATATATTTAAATATATGTACAGTTGAACAACTTCCCGCTAGACCACCATTAGGGCGAGAATCGCTCAGCAAGGCATCGTCGCTTGCAGTGCTACTTTACACACACATTGACACTTGTATACAAAACCAGCTACTTAGTGTGCCTGGAACCTATGAGAGAGCCAAGGAATTATTTTTCAAACTGCAACTTGTTTGATTGTACATGTCCAAATGTACAAATTTACATAATAATAATATATACTTTTAAGTATAATATAGAAGCAAATGTGTATTTGTATATTTGTTGGTTATTCATTATTTAATGCTGAATTACTGAATTGCTTTTGATGTAACTGTGCACAATATGGGATTTACATCAGAATAACTCATAGGAATCATAGGCTACTTTTGTCTCAATATCCAACACACATGGAAATCTAGAATATGTATATGAATTAGCAAAAACTTTTAATTGTACATCTTTGTCTCAAAAAGATTGTCATATTGGTTGGTCTAGAACAATCTACAACTTACTTCAACATCAAACAGATCTTTTTTTTTAGTAAATAATGAGAAAAGCATTATAATAAGACACCCAACCTACATATTTAGTAAGTATCTGCTGAGAATTCAATAACACAATAACAAATTCAACATAAATAATGACTATTTTTCTAAAACTATGCAACATCAAGCAGTACTTTTTGTTAAGTATACTATATAAGTATTTCAATGTTTCGGCAGTAGCGTTTTAAACTAAATTTCAGTTTTAATATTTGGATAGACCATTTCAATAATTTTGTTACCGTTGCCCTACATAGTTTATCGCGAATAAAATGCCTAACTTTTGTTATGATGGTAATTAATGAACAAATACGTCATAACATCGATAACACTGACTTCCTGAAGTTCTTGCTCAATATTATATATTATTACGAACTGACGTGGCCTAAAATACCTAGAATCCTTGAACTAATTAGAATATCCCCATTAAAACTTTTAGAATTATGTTAAATATGGAATCATGACTTACCTCCTTTCACATAAACCATTTTATCTTGTAAATTAATACTCTTGCTTTATGTAAGTAGTGCAATTTTACAATAACAACAATTTCCCAAACAGAACCTCGTTTTTGACAAATGGTTGATTTGACAGTTCACAGAGTTCACTTACTTCACTTTAGTAATGGTCGTTATTACAATAACAGTTATGGTAATGCATTATTTGAGCGTAATGAATAATGAGTTATTGCATACTGAGTTATCCTGTTATCATTATAAACTGTTATCGTGCTAAAATGACAACAGGATAGGTAAGAGTAAGCATGCAATATGCACACCACGAGTGTGTGAGAGAGATGACGATAGGCGCACGTGCTGTTATCGTGCTAAAATGACAACAGGATAGGTAAGAGTAGGCATGCAATATGCACACCACGAGTGTGTGAGAGAGATGACGATAGGCGCACGTGCGCTCGTGTTTCGCCGAGTCGCCGCTCCCGAGCCTCGCGACTATCCCAGCGCCAACCTTACAGCATTATAATCTTTCACGAAACGTAATAAGGGTCATACTTGCTTAAGTTATTTTTGGGAATCTTATTATTTTAGTTATCCTGTTATTGTTATGGCTTGTCAAGTTGTCAGTTGTCACTGTTGTCAGTTGTCACTGTTGTCTGTTATCGACGTTGTCGTTGTCAGTAACAGATACTTTGAGTAATCGCGTAAATTTGCATCGATTTTTTTTTATTACGCGAGCGAAAGCAAATTATAGACAATATTGTGTGATTGTGTGTTTGAGTGGACACAAGTTATTGTAAATAAAGGACTTTGTGTAGAGGTGGTAAAGTCTATAAGTTTGTAACAAACTTATAAACTTTACCACCTTTTCATAATACTTGTATAAATTATTACCGTACTACTTATATTCATACTAACAACATAATATATGATATCGTCTATAGCATATATGTTGTTAGTATGTGTATATAAGTGTGCTAGCGAAACCACCGACAACAGCTAGTATACATATTTAATGTATATATCGGACCAATGCTTTCTTTACAGTGTTTGTGAAACAATAACAGGATAACGACAACAGTTTACAATAACAGTTATTACATAATAACGCAACAGGATAATTCATTATTGCAAAACAACCGTTATTGCCATTACTACTTCACTTAACTCATAGACAATTGATCAAGCAGTAAGTTCATCGATCTGGGAATAACATGGATTGGACATACCTACGAAATTAGTGTGCATATTTACGAAACGTTGGGCGAGTAAAATGGCTGCCGTTTGGGTTCAGGTTGGGTTCAGGGTTGTACTCCAGAATTATAATCGATACCGACATTGAGCCGGTTAGAGGTAAATAATATATTATTGTAGATTTAGAAAAAAATATGTAAATTGATATTTGTAGTAATTTACACAGACTATATTGTACTAACGTACAGACGTAGCACTCCCATAGATCAAAACTGGACTGTAATAGGCTCAACTACGTAGGTACTACGTAGGCTCACCGTAAACAGAGAATCCTTCTCTGTCTACGAGGCTCACATAATCATAAATGACAGTTGTTTTTTTTTTTCATCGGTAACGTTTCGTGCCAAAGAAATATAACCTAAGGCATAGAAGTAACACTAAATAACAACAGTGGTTGCTATGATTGATATCTTCTTTCTAATGGCACATGCAGTATGATAGAAAGAGCTGTCGATAGGTTTAGCAGCACGCTCTTATAGCAGCCTCGTGGTAGCCAAACAGTAGACAAAACATAGAGTTAGGAAACCGAGTGTTGTTCGTAACAGTGATGATTTATCGATAAATATTTTTGGTCAAATGTCTAACTTTAGTATGTGTCGATATATTTAAGCCGTAGAAGTAAACAACTAAAATATTGAAATTGTAGTTTTTGCTGTTGACGCCTTACAGTGCTTTGCAAAGACTTGCCAGACAGACAGTACTAAAAAAATCACGTGTTTAATTATTCGTTTTAGCCATAAAATCTATTGACAAAAAGTATTCATAAACTAATGAGCGATGCGTTGCGATGCTATGCTAAGAAACTGCTTTGGCAATTTGTTTGCATCGCATCATATCACGTTGCTTGCTATCGCTAACGTTGAACACTGCTCGATTTTTTTTTAGTTGTAGGTAATCCGACTGCCACGCCGAAGCTTGTGGGTTTGATTCCCGCAAGTCAAAAATTTGTGTGCATGAATATGGATGTTTGTCTTGGTCTGGATGGTACTATGTATAATATGTAATATATTTACAGAAAAGTATATATGCATGTTTATCGATTGTCTAGTACCCGTAGTACAACATATGCTTAGTTTGGGACCAGATAATGTTGTGTGAATGTGAAATATTATATTATTTTATGGTAGAATATTATGTAGCGGACTACAAGGCAAGACGTCTTTGATCAGTCAGGATAGCACTAATATGATAAATAATATAGAAGTAGGTAGATTAATTAAAATCGTTGTAATTATTATATTTTATTCATGTTCAAACTAAAATTACACACTTTTTGTTTAGCTTTGGATAAATAATTCTACCGGGTGTGCAATGTCCGGGCATAAATGTAAAGTAGGCACAGCTTTCGGTTTTAAACGACACCAGGTGCTTTCTGTCTTTAAAAACAGACTTTCTCAAAATGACGTGAACAAATACGATGGTACTTCTGCTAAATCAAACTAGGCCGTCCAACGGCATTTATCCAAAGTTTTCTTATGACGTCATTAATAGGCAACCTATAATAAAAAACACTTTCTTAACAAAAAAAAATGCTACTCACATCCCTAATCCATCTACTACTTTATAGATGCAAAAATGTAAGCCTACACACGCGTGCGTACACTGGTGCGTACCTAAAGCCAAGTGCTTTAGGTTAATAGACGCTACTTTTAAGGTAGGTAGCTAAGTAAATTAAGTACATTGTACATTAAACTGCGCTTACTATCAAACGTGCGATAGAAAATTAGACCGCTGGACGTTTTTGTTTATTGCCAACTTAGCAACCGCGGCTACCCGCTGTCGCTTCCAGCTACAGTCTTACATTCATGTCCGATAGTTAGTTTCCGTATTTATCCCTCATTTAAAAACATCGATATCTCCTTTCTCTGTCAAATCCCATCACTAAGGCTATTAAATCAATAAATGTACAAAATAACAATTTGTGAGTTAAATTCATAACACATACGTATGCAAGCTGTTCCCTTGATTTGCAATACAATGATATTGTGTAAACTTAACACTCATTATAGCTTGGAAAATTCCGACTCACTGCTAGAAGATAAAGTTTCTCCTGTTATTTCCGTTCCGAGAATAGCGGAATCCACATCCCGATATCACATACACGATGTGTATTAATTAATGAGTACAGTATTTAATTATTATAAGCTTACTTACTATTTAAATGCAAAAAAGTTATTAAAAATGTAAACACAAACGTCCAACAAATTTTACACTGATGACAGATCACAGCACGGCTATTTAGAGAATGTAGTCAAAGATATGAGTATGTAAAGAGCTCAGGTAAAGAGTCTATGCCTCTTTAAATGAGCAGAGAGGTTGGACTAGGTTTAGACTAGAGAGAACATGCCCTATAAATTTCCTTATAACGAACGTGCAACATGTAATGTCAGTTGGTCTTAGTTGGTTAATCATAACGTCAAATTACGCGTCTCATTTAAAGAGGCATAGACTCTTTACATACTCATATCTTTGACTACATTCTCTAAATAGCCGTGCTGTGATCTGTCATCAGTGTAAAATTTGTTGGACGTTTGTGTTTAGATTTTTAATAACTTTTTTGCATTTAAATAGTAAGTAAGCTTATAATAATTAAATAGTGTACTCATTAATTAATACACATCGTGTATGTGATATCGGGATGTGGATTCCGCTATTCTCGGAACGGAATAACAGGAGAAACTTTATCTTCTAGCAGTGAGTTGGAATTTTCCAACAAATTTATTTACTTTTCTCGTATTAATGCTATAATGAGTGTTAAGTTTACACAATATCATTGTATTGCAAATCAAAGGAACAGCTTGCATACGTATGTGTTATGAATTTAACTCGCAAATTGTTATTTTGTACATTTATTGATTTAATAGCCTTAGTGATGGGATTTGACAGTGAAAGGAGATATCGATGTTTTTGAATGAGGGATAAATACTGAAACTAACTATCGGACATGAATGTACCTAAGACTGTAGCTGGAAGCGACAGCGGGTAGCCGCGGTTGCTAAGTTGGCAATAAACAAAAACGTCCAGCGGTCTAATTTTCTATCGCGCGTTTGATAGTAAGCGCAGTTTAATGTACATAATTTACTTAGATACCTACCTTAAAAGTAGCGTCTATTAACCTAAAGCCAAGTGTTCCAGTGTACGCGCGTGTGTGTAGGCTTACATTTTTGCATCTATAAAATAGTAGATGGATTAGCATTTTTTATTATTAAGAAGGTGATTTTTATTACAGGTTGCCTATTAATGACGTCACAAGAAAACTTTGGATAAATGCCGTTGGACGGCCAAGTTTGATTTAGCACAAGTACCATCGTATTTGTTCACGTCATTTTGAGAAAGACTGTTTTTTAAAGACAGAAAGCATCTGGCGTCGTTTAAAACCGAAAGCTGTGCCTACATTACATTTATGCCCGGACATTGCACACCCGGTAGAATTATTGATCCAAAGCTAAACAAAATGTGTGTAATTTTAGTTTGAACATATTAATAAAATATAATAATTACAACGATTTTAATTAATCTACCTACTTCTATATTATTTATCATATTAGTGCTATCCTGACTGATCAAAGACGTCTTGCCTTGTAGTCCGCTACATAATATTCTACCATAAAATATAATATTCTTTCACATTCACACAACATTATCTTGTCCCAAACTAAGCATATCTTGTACTACGGGTACTAGACAATCGATAAACATGCATATATACTTTTCTGTAAATATATTACATATTATACATAGTACCATCCAGACCAAGACAAACATCCATATTCATGCACACAAATGTTTGACTTGAGCGGCAATCAAACCCGCAAGCTTCGGCGGGGCAGTCGGATTACCTACAACTCTAAAAAAATCGAGCAGTGTCCAACGTTAGCGATAGCAAGCAACGTGATATGATGCGATGCAAACAAATTGCCAAAGCCTGCCGTGCCGCATTAGCCAATCTGGTATAATTCGTACAATACATAATCTAAGTGACAGTTTCTTAGCATTGCATCGCAACGCATCGCTCATTAGTTTATGAATACTTTTTGTCAATAGATTTTATGGCTAAAACGAATAATTAAACACGTGATTTTTTTAGTACTGTCTGTCTGGCAAGTCTTTGCAAAGCACTGTAAGGCGTCAACAGCAAAAACTACAATTTCAATATTTTAGTTGTTTACTTCTACGGCTTAAATATATCGACACATACTAAAGTTAGACATTTGACCAAAAATATTTATCGATAATTCATCACTGTTACGAACAACACTCGGTTTCCTAACTCTATGTTTTGTCTACTGTTTGCCTACCACGATGCTGCTATAAGAGCGTTCTGCTAAACCTATCGACAGCTCTTTCTATCATACTGCATGTGCCATTAGCAAGAAGATATCAATCATAGCAACCGCTGTTGTTATTTAGTGTTACTTCTATGCCTTAGGTTATATTTCTTTGTAAATGAGAGGCGTAATTTGACGTTATGATTAACCAACTAAGACCAACTGACATTACATGTTGCACGTTCGGTATAAGGAAATTTATAGGGCATGTTCTCTCTAGTCTAAACGTATTCCAACCTCTCTGTTTCGGGCAATGATTAAGAATGATTCAGCCTAATTTTTCCTACTAGGAAATATCCATTTTACAAATTTAAGTTAAGAAAGGGCATTTGTAACATAAAACACTGCTTTTCACTTCGCTTTATTTTTTAATTTAGTTTTAAATTTATTTAAAGCTTTACATTGCATCGCAGGTAAAGATTTGTTTTGTAGTCGGAAGACATCCGTGCCTTTTAATATTCGGTTAATATTATAATAATATTGCACTAATTAAATACTATCAATCTAATTCGCAATCGTTCACAATTAATAACTTTTTGAGTCCTGTCTCACTTTTTGGAAACATGTTTGTGAAAACTGACGTCTTTTCGTCTACTAGCGCATGTCGCAACACAGCACTTGTTGTACATGATGCAAGATGATAGCTTCAGAAATTGAGAGGATAAGTTACGGAAATAAATCTACGCTAAACTTCACTCGATCAACTTTGAAACTACCTACTATAATGTTGATGTTGATAAAACTGTAATAATTGTCAAAAGTTTGACAAATTGACAGATTAGCAAAAATGGCGTAACTCTCAAATAAGATATGTGAGTAGCATAGACTAAGGTTGAAATATTTTACATGAAGATTACCTGCCGTGGTAAGTTACTTCAGATTAAACCTTTTACCTAATTAGTTTACTCCATAATGCAAATGCGGGCGAACATGGTAAAGCGAAAAACGTCCCTTGTATCAAACATGTAACAAAATATTCTCTGGTAGCCAATAGCGATACCAAATCAAATAATGTCTTTAGGTATACTGTGGAGTGCACTTTCAGAACCACTGCCGTAATGAAACACACAGCCACACTGAAATACCATGAGGTATCCCCTCATGTGATGTGAAAAATCAAAATTTATAGATTTTGATTTGTTTTTATTTAAAAATAAAAATATTTTCTTAAACGTTTCATTGCTAGGAATTCTCGCGGACAGTTGCTGTTCATGATATTTGTTATCAAAAGCTTTATATAATTATTTTAACTGCCTCATTTTCCTCAACATAGAGCAGGATGTAGATGTTTTAGGTTTTATGCAATCAGGGCTTACTAATGTGGCTTTTCCATAACTAAGTTCAGACAAAATTGGTGGAATGTTTCATTTATTTCCGTTTACAGACATGAGATTTTTTAACAATATTAAAGTTTGTGGTAGTATTATGGATATACACAGATAACCCATATCGACTTTAGCAGTAACATCACTACTAACCTCTAATACGTAAACATGGAAATTTACAAACTACGAAAATAACAATATTAATTCAATTCAATTCAATGGTTTATGTTTTACATTTTGTTAAATAAGTATGTAATAGACACAATATGTACCCTGACGGGCACGGCAAAACAGAGAAGAAGAAAGGAAGAAGCCACTGGCATTAATATTATTTAACATTATTTTAACAAAAATTAATCTTTAAAAATGTTTATCAAAATATAGTGTTTTTTATTAGCCTTGTTTTAACTTTTACGTATAGAGAGCAATGAGACACTGTTGAGATCTTTATATTATATTAATTATAATTATAATTTTTGTTTTCAAGCCTGAATGACCGAAGGCCTGAAGGATTTCATAGCTGCTTGAAGGTCATGGGCGTGTTGAACGAAGTGCGAGCTAAGATGGATGCTGGCACTGATCAAATTTTTGAGCATTTGAGAGACATCATGTATATTCTTAAAGAATATGGTGTCGAATTTCCTGACGAGACCTATTAACAGGTATAAAGATAACTATTTTAACAATAAAGTAATAATATAAGGTCGGGGCAAAAGTATTTTCATATTGTTCATACAAAGGAAAATATGTTTTTAGGTATTATTTTTATTTATTTGTAATATGTATGAGCAGTTTTGATCGATGACTTGTTGCCATCTTGTGGGCCATGATCCCATTCCTGAAGAAATTTTGAGATTTTTGATTTAAAAAATCCAACAGTTAGTGTTCACAGTGTTCTTTTGAGGTTAGCTTTATGCTTCCTTAAGAGTTTTGCAATGACCGAAACAGATGGAAATCGGATGGAGCAAGATCAGGGCTATACGCAGGATGCATCAAAACATCCCAGCCAGGCTCTCTCAATTTTTGGTGCGTGGCTATAGATGAGTGCGGTCTGGCGTTGTCATGGTGGAACATCACGCCCTTCCTATTCATCCGCTCCGGCCGCGGGCTCTGGGTTTTTCTCAATAGCTTTTTTAAACTCATAAGGTGCTGACAGTAGCGGTCAGAATCTAAAATTATAGTGGACGATTCCTTTCCAATCCCACCATACACATAGCATCACTTTGTTCCGAATCAGGCCGAGCTATGTCACGGTCTGTAGGGCTTGTCCATGCTTCGACCATGATCTTTTTCGCACATGCTTATCGTGAGTCACCCATTTTTCATCACCCGTAAGCAACTGTTTAAGAAATGGTTCGGAATTGTTACGTTCCAACAAAGAATCGCAAATGGAAACACGTTGCATTAGGTTTCTCTCAGTGAGATCATGTACCCAAATGTCAAGTTTTTTCTTGAACCCAGACTTTCGTAAATGACGTAAAACTGTTTTATGATCAACATCCAGTTCTTCAGCAATGTCGTAGCTACTAATATGTCGATCTTGCTCCACTTTCTCAAAGACGGCACTGATTTTATCTGTGACAGACGACAGTCCTGTCCTGTCCCTGAGCGAACCTCATCTTTCACACTAAAATTTTCAGACTTGAAACGCTTGAACCACATTTCTGCTACTATTATTGATTCCGCATTAGGCCCGTAAACCGCACAAATTTTATTTGCGGCGTTCGTCGCATTTTTACTTTTTTTGTAATAAAACTTTAAAATGTACCGAATTTCTTCGTCACATACGCTCATTTTGCTTGCTTGAAAAACAATTGAAAAATGGCGGGAACTACTTTTTTTAATTTATTACATCTTCAGAATGTCACATTTAAGGTGAACGCAGACTTGGCCGCACCGCAGTCTCCGCAGTCATCGCATTTTGTTAATGGCCTCGCACATCTATCCGCACCGCAGTCACTGCAGTCGTACCCGTCGCCGCACGCATCGCACTTGATTTCTTTAATTCAGTTTGTAGTATAAAGAGTGGGCGTCATCCGCGCCGCGCTAGCCGCAGCGTTCGCTGCGTGCGGGCGGGCGTTGGTGACGTCATCAGCTGCGGCTTAGGGAGTTCGGTCGTTTCAGGGACTGCGGCGACTGCGACGCGGGTGGGTGTGCGAGGTTGCATAGAACTTCATATAAAGAATTCAAATGCGAATACTGCGGCGCGTGCGGTGCGGCCAAGTCTGCGTTCACCTTTAATGGTATTAAAAACCAGTAAGTTACATTCAGAACAGCCAAAGAGGTTTGATTACTAATAATACATTCAAAATACGAAAATACTTTTGCCCCGACCTATTATATAGCTTACTTTATTGTCTGCCACCTAGTACGTATATTGTATTACGGTTTGAATGACTTGGCTAAAACATAATGTATGAATATTCACATGTTTATGTATATTTTTATTAATTCATGTTTACCTTAAGTATATTTGCCATTTGTTATAAGGTAGGTAATTATTTTAGCCTTTTTCTCCTGCATGAAACAAATCATAGTTGTCTGAAATAAATCGCAATGTGTAGAGGCCAACTTTTAATACTGCAAGTCCTGCAGCTGTCGCCCGCGGCTCCGCCCGTGTGGATGTCGGTAATTGCGATAAAAACTATCCTATCTCGGGTCGTTGATTGATCGAAGAAACATCTACTTGTTAGCTTAAACATGAACGATTGTGATACGAAGAAAGTGTTTAGTAAAACATTTTGATACAAAAACGTTAAAGGCTGATTAAAAATAACATTTTATTTTACATAGACATAATTAAATATAAAACCTTTTTGTCTTTTTCATCGATGCATCGAATGCACCTCCCTAATTATTATAGGTATTATTTTAAATATTTGTAGCCGGGCGCTAGGTGCTCGGCAATTGATATTTAGCTAAGCGCTTAAAAAGTTATACATCATTTTTTTTAGATTCTTGCTCTATAACTGATTCTTAGCCTGAGTAATTTTTTTTTGTAAATATCTTCAATGTACAGAAATATTTTTTACTCTCATATTGGATGGCGATGCAAAGATTATCCGCGCGCCTCTAGCGGCGAATTTGGAAGTTGTCCGGTTACGAAACTTGTGACAGTTTTCAATACAACTTTGCTTCGAGGTTATAGTGGTAATTGCATAGAGGTTGGACGTTTAAACTAGAGAGAACATGCTCGCCATATTTCCTTATACCGAACGTGCAACATGTAATGTCATTTGGGATTAGTTGGTTAATCATAACGTCAAATTACGCGTCTCATTTAAAGAGGCATAGACTCCTTACAGACTCATATCTTTGACTGCATTCTCTAAATAGCCGTGTTGTCAAATCCCAGCATTAAGGAGTGATGGGATTTGACAGTGAAAGGTGATATCGATGTTTTTGAATGAGGGATAAATACGGAAACAAACTATCGGACATGAATATAAAACTGCATCATACCCGCAAGCTTGGGCGTGGCAGTCGGTTGCACTCAAGCCAACTGGGTTGTTAAAGTAGTTCACTGCTGTACTAATACTTAGGTTCATAAAGGCGAATCATTTGTCCTGGCGGATCACAAATCGGATTACCTACAAAATTACTCTAAAAAAATCGAGCAGTGTCCAACGTAAGCGATAGTAAGCAACGTGATATGATGCGACGCACACAAATTGCCAAAGCCTGCCGCATTAGCCAATCTGGTATAATTCGTACAACACTTAATCTAAGTGACAGTTTCTTAGCATCTGTTATGGAGTAGTGGGCTGTGGAATGGTGGTTTTGTTGAATAAGAAACAGAGTCCTTCAACAGTCCGTGTATTTTCGCATTTTTCAAAAGAGTGACAGCTTACAATTTATTCTTCAATAAAATGGACGTTTAAGTTTTTTATATTTTTGACAGTGTATCAAACAAGGTTTAATCAAAAACAAATATGAAGTAAGTAAAGAACTGCGTGGTGTGGCTGTCGGTTGCTAACACATCTCATCACAACACATCGCTCATTAGTTTATGAATACTTTTTGTCAATAGAATGGTATAAAATGATTTTATGGCTAAAACGAACAATTAAACACGTGAAATTTTTTAGTACTGTCTGTCTGGCAAGTCTTTGCAAAGGACTGTCCGGCGTCGACAGCAAAAACTACAATTTCAATGTTTTAGTTGTTTACTTCTACGGCTGAAATATATCGACACATACTAAAGTTAGACATTTGACCAAAAATATTTATCGATATATCATCACTGTTACGAACAACACTCGGTTTCCTAACTCTATGTTTAGTCTACTGTTTGGCTACCACGAGGCTGCTTGAAGACCGTGGGAGCGTGCTGCTAAACCTATCGACAGCTCTTTCTATCATACTGCATGTGCCATTAGAAAGAAGATATCAATCATAGCAACCGCCGTTGTTATTTAGTGTTACTTCTATGATTATGATTATTCGATGGTTATATTTCTTTGGGTAATTGTATTGAGCTGTCAAACGTGTCTTATATGTACTATTTGCCCCTATATTTGCCCTCTCCATAATTATAGTATAACTTATGCTTTAACTCGTTGACAGAGAGGATGGACTACGAAGGTTATATTTCTTTGCTCGTTGAGTAAGTAGTGTTACCAGAGAGGTTGGACGTTTAGACTAGAGAGAACATGCTCGCCATATTTCCCTATACCGAACGTGCAACATGTAATGTCAGTTGGTCTTAGTTGGTTAATCATAACGTCAAATTACGCGTCTCATTTAAAGAGGCATAGAATCCTTACAGACTCATATCTTTGACTGCATTTTCTAAATAGCCGTGCTGTCAAATCCGATTATTAAGGAGTGATGGGATTTGACAGTGAAAGGAGATATCGATGTTTTTTGAATGAGGGATAAATACGGAAACAAACTATCGGACATGAATGTAAAACTGAATCGTACCCGCAAGCTTCGGCGTGGCAGTCGGTTGCACTCACGCCAACTGGGTTGTCAAAGTAGTTCACTGCTGTACTAATATTTACATAAAGGCGAATCATTTGTGCTGGCGAATCACAAATCGGATTACCTACAACTCTAAAAAAATCGAGCAGTATCCAACGTAAGCGATAGCAAGCAACGTGATATGATGCGACGCACACAAATTGCCAAAGCCTGCCGCATTAGCCAATCTGGTATAATTCGTAAAATACATAATCTAAGTAACAGTTTCTTAGCATCTCATCGCAACGCATCGCTCATTAGTTTCTGAATATGTAGCGGCTGCTGACGCTACAAATTATATACAAGGCACGCTATTGTGTAAGTGCGGCGCAGCAGTCGTCTCCCTTCACTCATTCGGTTAGGTCGTACACATATTGTATTTATATTTAGTAACTGTTACCAGTAAAGCATATATATTTCTGTTTTATGGATTATTTCTTTTACCACGACACAACATCTACTCATAACCCCCACATTACACACATACGCTATTGTGTAAGTGTGGCGCAGCAGTCGTCTCCCTTCACGCAAACAGATAGGTCGTACATAGTTATATAGTTTATTTATAAGTATATTTGTGGTACATACCATAGTAAAGTATATATTTCGCATTCTGGATTTATTTTATCTCTTCACACACCATCATAGAGGTGAACGCAGACTTGGCCGCACCGCAGTCGCCGCAGTCCCCGCAGTCATCGCTTTTTGTTAATGGCCTCGCACATCTATCCGCACCGCAGTCACTGCAGTCGTTCCCGTCGCCGCACGCATCGCACTTGATTTCTTTCACAGCGTTGCCAACTCTACGTCTATTTACGTAGATCTACGTATTTTGGACCCTTCTCGCGAACCTACGTACTTCTGGCCCAGAATCTACGTATTTTGCAGAAAATTACCAAATTAGCAAAATAACGGAATTTTACTAAGAAATAAGCATTATTAACCACAAACCACACGTAATAATGGACGTAGCTAATAATTTGTTGCATGTTTATTCGTACCCAATTAGTTTAACAAGTACACACTTAAAACATATCGATCAATTTAAGTCAATAATATTTGCTTACAGGCTCGAATCGATGTCTGAAACACTCGTTTTACAATTTATTACTCCCTTTATCTAGGATATTATTAGAAGTACGTAGATCTACGTACTTTTTAACTCTGATCTACGTATTTTTGAAAATCAGTGTTGGCAACACTGTTCTTTCATTCAGCGTCATCCGCGCCGCGCTAGCCGCAGCGTCCGCTGCGTGCGGGCCGGTGTTGGTGACGTCATCAGCTGCGGCTTGGGGAGTTCGGTCGTTTCAGCGACTGCGGCGACTGCGGCGCGGGTGGGTGTGCGGGGTTGCATAGAACTTCATATAAATAATTCGAATGCGAATACTGCGTCGCGTGCGGTGCGGCCAAGTCGGCGTTCACCTTAAAACCCCTACATTGGTGACCACGCATGACGTGATATGAACACGCAACCTTCTGCTTAGCTTCGGCAACGCGGCATCGACGCACGTGCACATGATCAGCGGAATCAAATAAGCGCATGTGCAGCGTGGCAACAGCGTGCAGCCAAGCAACATGGACACGGAGATAGTCTGAACTCATGGGAGACGACTCGCCCTTTTTCTACGACCAAAAGGGCTTGCGACCTAACTGTGGAGAACATCAGAGTTAGGGCACGTGCGTCCCAAATTTGGAACAAGGTACACGACGCTCTACCGATAACAGCGATCACGGCAACATGGGCAGCAGAGAATTCCGGAACGGCACACGACGGCGGCGGCACTCTGCATTACAGTGCGTACGTCGAGGCATGAGGCGTAAGGCGTGTTGACCTTGGTGGCGAGGCAGCATTCCGCACTAAGACGGACAATACGCAGCATACTCCGAGGACGAGGAACGACATGGGACCGGCGGTGGCACTCTACGGGCTCTACGGGACAGTGCACGCGTTGATGCGGCTGATCACACTTGGAAGCGAGGATGGATACCGCTCAGTGTTGGATACCGCACCCTCATCACGGCCCGGCATAGTGTAGATCGCTGGCAGGATGGATGAAACGTATTTGCTTCTTCGTACGACCAGCTCTCTGTACAAGCGGCTTATGAAGAGCAAAAGAAGTTTAACGGCATTGGTGTAGTTATCGTGTTCTAAATTAAAGTAAATCATACGTTCTGAAAATAGATTAACATAGTTTATAGTTATAATGCGCCACATATTGAATCACTACACTACAGTGTTTAGCTTAGTTTGTGTTCTCAGAACTAACGCTCGGTAACGCGATAAGTATATGTTAATGATGTGACGCGATTCGCAAGCGCTAGTAAAAGTTACTGATAATATTTTTTTGTTGTTAATTTTTTATACCTGTGTTAATATTGATCTCTCGTATTGTTAAATTTGTAGTTCCGCTCTTTTTTCTTTTTTTTAAATAAAGGGGGGAGTATTGTAGCGGCTGCTGACGCTACAAATTATATACAAGGCACGCTATTGTGTAAGTGCGGCGCAGCAGTCGTCTCCCTTCACGCAAACAGATAGGTCGTACATAGTTATATAGTTTATTTATAAGTATATTTGTGGTACCATAGTAAAGTATATATTTCGCATTCTGGATTTATTTTATCTCTTCACACACCATCATAAAACCCCTACAAATACTTTTTGTCAATAGATTTTATGGCTAAAACGAACAATTAAACACGTGAAATTTTTTTGTACTGTCTGTCTGGCAAGTCTTTGCAAAGCACTGTCCGGCGGCGACAGCAAAAAGTACAATTTCAATATTTTAGTTGTTTCCTTCTAAGGCTTAAATATATCGACACATACTAAAGTTAGACATTTGACCAAAAATATTTATCGATAAATCATCACTGTTACGAACAACACTCGGTTTCCTAACTATGTTTTGTCTACTGTTTGGCTACCACGAGGCTGCTATAAGAGCGTGCTGCTAAACCTATCGACAGCTCTTTCTATCATACTGCATGTGCCATTAGAAAGAAGATATCAATCATGGCAACCGCTGTTGTTATTTAGTGTTACTTCTATGACTTAAGGTTATATTTCTTTTTTGAGTGTTACACAGTAGTGTTACGTGAGGTTACGTGTTACAAAGTAACAAAGAGATTGGATAATATACAAAGTAATTACGTCATAGACAATTTCTTCAACTTTATGATTATTAAGGTGAACGCCGACTTGGCCGCACCGCACGCGCCGCAGTATTCGCATTCGAATTATTTATATGAAGTTCTATGCAACCTCGCACACCCACCCGCGCCGCAGTCGCCGCAGTCGCTGAAACGACCGAACTCCCCTAGCCGCAGCTGATGACGTCACCAACACCGGCCCGCACGCAGCGGACGCTGCGGCTAGCGCGGCGCGGATGACGCTGAATGAAAGAACAGTGTTGCCAACACTGATTTTCAAAAATACGTAGATCAGAGATAAAAGTACGTAGATCTACGAACTTTTAATAATATCCAAGATAAAGGGAGTAAATAATTGTAAAACGAGTGTTTCAAACATCGATTCGAGCCTGTAAGCAGATATTGTTAACTTAAATTGATCGATATGTTTTTAGTGTGTACTTGTTAAACTAATTGGGTACGAATAAACATGCAACAAAGTATTAGCTACGTCCATTATTACGTGTGGTTTGTGTTTAATAATGTTTATTTCTTAGTAAAATTCCGTTATTTTGCTAATTTGGTAATTTGCTGCAAAATACGTAGATTCTGGGCCAGAAGTACGTAGGTTCGCGAGAAGGGTCCAAAATACGTAGATCTACGTAAAAAGACGTAGAGTTGGCAACGCTGTGAAAGAAATCAAGTGCGATGCGTGCGGCGACGGGAACGACTGCAGTGACTGCGGTGCGGATAGATGTGCGAGGCCATTAACAAAAAGTGATGACTGCGGGGACTGCGGCGACTGCGGTGCGGCCAAGTCTGCGTTCACCTTTATATGTCATTACTCATTATTTATGAAAAGAAACACATAACACATGCATAACACCAAAGAGATTGGATAATGCATAACACCAACAACCAAGGAGCATGACATAGGTAACCCTAGACCTAAGCCACAGAAGAATAACTATCCAATCTCTTTGACCTAAGCCAAATGATTGGTATATAATGATTGCTAGACAAATGATTGGTATCGCTTCGGTCAACGGACTAGTATATCTGTATAATCTATGGTTAACGGCTTCGGTTAAAGAAATATATCCTACCTAGTCCAACCCATAGAGATATTAGTATCTCTATGGTCCAACCTCTCTGGGCTTCGGTAGAGCAGCGCGAGAGCAATCATTTGTCTATGCATTTTAACATAACATAACTGAACGCCTTTTATCCCTGAAGGGGTAGGCAGAGGTATATTACAAGGGTGGGTGAAAGGAAAGTAAATAAATATTTCACTATTTTAGTACCTTAGGTACTGCACATAAAGTCGAGATTGCGAATTTCGTCCTACGGCAAAGCGAAGAATTCCATAGGAAGATTCATAGATTATACAGATCGAAGATTACAGACTGGAACTGGACGCACTAGATGGCGGGGTCACTGAGTACAGTGGTACAGTAAACAAAGGTTTGTGACAAGTTTATTAAATGATAAATAATTTTTATTTAAGTATTTTCATAACAGCAGTCGCCCATTATTTTGTTATAGTATAAAATTATATAAGTAGGTATAGTGAAGTATTATTTGAAAAGAGCGCTGGTATGTGACAGGCCCTTGTTTTGCCTTTGCGCCAACTGCAAGGAGCTTTGCGTATTGAGTAGGTAGTGATTGATAATGGGCATGGCCCCAAAACAGAACAGTTTTAAAGTGGTCGGAAAGGAGTCAACGACGATTTTAATAATTGACAAATTTTACTAGCTTTGACCAGCTTTGACCAGACAACGTCATGCTATTATAGTCACGATATCTGTGTATCTTTGCCAGTTTTAACACATTTAATAATAATAATTATCTTAACCAATAAATTTATTATTCCTTTCAAGATATTATTTTCCCGAAACTGGTTACATAGATACCGCTGCACTGATAGACATTTTCAAACTTCTGAACTAGGATCAATATGAACGGCATGTACCTGTACATTTACCTACACAGTTGCCTGTAGTGTAATACTTACGTGCCACAAAGGGTGTAATTATTTAGTTCCAACTTCGAGAAGAAGATTCAATCTCAAAACCAACGACGTCGTCCAACCGATCGTTCGGTTGAACGACTTTCGAGTAGCTACGGCAAGTCTTCTTGCCTATGTCCCATGGTTTCACCAGTGATGAGTGATGACTATTGACTTACTGATCAGAGACTTAATCACCCACTATTACCCTCATAAGAAGGCTCTAAGTTACCCTAAGGAGAGCTGCGCTCATATTTATACAGGCGAACCATAATCGCCGACCTAGCACTCTGAATAGGTACCAATGCTAGAATGGCACTGTTTGCAGATTGATGTATCCGCTCAGACACAATCAAGTCGTACCTACATGCAAAAGCACAGTAACTGACTTAATCCCTACCGCTAAATCACAGTTAGGTCATATCTCAGATCAAGTAAGTGACTACTTGTCTCCATCTGAGGGTTATACTTACTATCGATGTGTACCTTCTGTTTTTATTTACATATTAGTGGATGACTGCGGCTCCGACTTTACATTTTATTATTCATCTATTTCTGCCTGAGCCCGTGGGAATTTCGGAAACTCCTGTCCTCTTTCCCAGATTCTTGATTGGTAGTGCGTTGTACCTTGTGGTTGTACCTATGTCAGTCAGCCAGTGCCCACGCCCACGCCTGTAATCTGTCGTACTGTTCACGCTACGCCACTAATTAGGTATCAAACTTAAGTACCTAGACCTACCTATACAAATGTTTCGCACCGTACCAATATCTTTCTGTGATCGCCGCATTTCTATGTGGCTCGTGAGTTAATAAATATTGTTATTCAGGTAGCAATTTTCGTGTCGTTTACGTCGCGCTTTAGACTCTGGACAGACGGATTCCATTATCAACTGCAGAATTTGGCTTCGGCTGCAGAATTTGCATTTTGGGTACGTTTTGGCTCATAGAGAGGAGCAGCGCTTTATTGTCGACAGAGTCAACTTCAGCTGTCGACAGTGTTCCAACCGTGCTCCCCGATGTCACTTTTTCATGCAGTTTCAATGAATGCCCACTTACTAGTGGCTAGTTGACGGGTGTTCAAATACAGTTTCATTGCAGTTGTAGGCACTAGCTGCTTTAAAACTGCAAGTTTGCAGTCGGAATACATTTGAATTTCAGCCCGTATGACTAGAGCAATTTATTCCTTTTGCTATTAACATAGACAGATACATAGTCAGAGTATTTCTTGGAACACTCTTTGAAAATAATTATGGCCTAAGACGTGTGAAAGAGAAACTCTTACAAATTGGTCTTGTTCGCTCTTGAGGAGTGAGAGAGCATCATCGATATATAATACTACTAGGGAGAGCATGATCAATTCTTTGCGTTATCCCTTTCTACATAAAGTTTATATATTGTGAAGGTATTGATTATCGGTATATATCTAGAAATAAAACGAACGGTTGGCACTTAAATGTTTATTGGTTAAATACGCTCATAGAGCTCATAATATAATAATCTTATATCTATGGTTACAATCAAATTCCCGTCTACTAAATTTCAAAAACTAGAAATTGATGCCTAAATAGAGATTGCACAGTTGATGTTGTTCGACTCAAACACTTGCGCCATACAAACATTCAATTCTCAGATTTAATCATATCAATACACCGTCATCTTATTAAATAATATGAGAAGCCAAAGATCTTCCTTCACTGAATAGCTACTGTAACTTGTGGATTATATTGGCGCTCTTCTTTATACTTTTATCATTCTGAAACGTTAACCGATTGTATGTACCTAAAAGTCGCTGTGCATGAAGCTTGTATGAATATCTACTACATCCAATCGCCGGAAAAAACTATTAAGCAGAGTGTATATGGATTAAACATATTATTAGCTAGAGAATCCTTTTGCAGCCCCCAACGCCTGTCTGTACTTACTCTAAAACATCAACTTAATACTATGTGAATATATATGATTAATGTTAAACATTTATGTAATTCATGGACATATATATTTGATAAACAGAAACTAGGTACCTATGTGTTTGATCTTATCACACAATTACTAGATTTTGAAATTACGTATCCGAGTGCAGTATGTCTTATTATAAGTCTAAACATGCAGTCTATCCATAGACATTTAGTCGTTGGGTATAGACCCTTACGCTAAAATTTTAAATTCTTCTTTCCTATATCAGACATCTTAACAAGCTCGGTTAGAACAGACATAATATGCCGCCGCAGTCTTTTGTTTCCACCTTAGTGTGTTTTTTTCGCACACTAAGCAGCCATCACTCAGCTCCATGAACATCACTTTGCTTTTGTAAACGAATAGTTTTACTAATCCTTCCTCTTAGCGGTTAGTGTTCCTATAAATCTTTTTATTTTTTAGTTACTCATCCGTTTCCTTCGTAAACATTTCTACGGCATAAAGTTAGCACTCCAATCCGGCGGTGCACTCACGCCTGGTGGCAGGGGAATTTCAGGTTGGGCTAAAACAATAACCCGTGGCTCTTCAGACGCTGCGGATGGCACCTCGTTGTCGAGTTCTGTACCCTGTTGGTTATTTTCTTGGCTGAGCCGATTTCTAGACAAGATTTCTAGTAGCCATTCGTAATCGGTGCGCGATAAGCTGTCGTCATATAAGTTGGCATTATTACTATCATCGACTCCGTAGATTTGTGGCTCGTTCTCAATATCGTCTTCCGTACCTTCATCATCGTCATCCGTTATAGCCATTACGTACCGGACATCCTCAGAATTTACTTCTTGGTTATAATTTGAATCATTGTCTTCAGATTGTGTGTCCTCAGCACTAGAGATTAACTCTTCATCATTTGACTCTGCCTCTTCGTCATTTGAGTCCACTTCTTCATCCGCTTGATCTTCTTGGTTATCGCTGTTTTCTTCGTCGGCCTCGTCTACTGGTTCCCACTCCCAAATCTCGTCATCGAGAATAGGACTCTCAGATGTGTCAGAATCTGACCAGATCGACATGTCCGGTGGTGCCAGACGTTCTTCGCTGTCATCATCGTCTGAATCTGCTGTTGAAAAGTCACCTTCAAAGAAATCGTCATACTCGCGTTCGGATGCTACCTCAACTTCACTCTCCTCATCATCTCCATCATCTTCGTCGTCGTCGTCGTCTTCATCGTCGTCGATATCCTCCTCCCCTTCTAATAAATCATCATCACTATCCAGAACAATTTCCTCAGCTTGAAAATTATTAATGAATTCCCCTTCAGGTGGATAATCGCGATCCTGCGGTCCATTTAATGCATTAGTATAGTTGTAGTTAAATCGCTCTGGGTCCGGTGGCTTCTCGAAATTTTGTTGCTGGATGACTGCGGTTGCTCTACCAATACCAAAGTTATCGCCGCTTGGATTAATAAATACGGCCGATAGTAAGTCAAGGTTAGTCTTAGTTAGTCTTAGCAATGTGGGGGCCGGTGATATTTCATCCGGCAACAATACTTCATGAGACGGTACTTCAGGGAATGCTGGATTATATGATTGGTCATCGTAAAATATCTCTTCCGATGATGACAGTTCGGAAGATGTATCTCCGAGTAATAGCACTTCGGGAGATGGTGGTGATTCGCACCATTGCATGTCCTCGTGGCCTAGACTCTGTGCATTGCCGCCAAAATAGGGTGGTGGAGGCCGTGCAATTCCACCGTAAAAATCTAAATATGGTTCTGGTGGTCGTTCATTTCCGCCGTAGATAACAAAATAGGTTTGTGGTGGTCTTACATTATCGGGATCAAACGTTGGGTCCGGAGGTATTTCACATAAAACAAGCGGGTCATCAACGGTGTGCCTACCCGTAAAAGCTGAATAGTCGTTGTCGGGTACAGCTCTGAGATCAGCTTTGAGAATGCGCGGGCGTGTGTGCGGCACCTGATCGTCGTATGTCCATAAGCGCCTCGGGCCGCATTCTTCCTCCTCGGAGGCCGTCCCCGACAAGGATGACTCCTCCGAGTCACCCTCTACTCAAGCTATGCGGCGTTGGCAGCGCCGCGGTCCAGTACGCAGATCGTCAGCGAGGCCTAGTTTTATTAGCTCAGTGTCAATCAATTGGTCCTCAGAGTAGGACGTGTCGACAATCGCGACCTGCAACAATTGATACGGAGTAAATTATTATGAGCAACTAGTTTTAGACCGATAAAAGATTAAGAAAAAGTTTATTTACTTACTTCTGCTACTGGGGTAGTCTGGTTATTATCGACGTTGATTATGAAAATAAAGAGGAATTTGTTCAATACGAGAGCCTTGAAGGCTTCGATCGAATCACCAGGCCACAGGTTTCCTCCATTCGTGGGTGGTCCGATGTTGGGTATACGGGCCTGGATCGCTTGCGCGGGCAGTTCTGCCCACTTACACAGCAACGGACGAATATCCTGTGAGGGCACTATGTCCTCTGAGCCGTAATCGATGTGACGGACCTGGGAACAAAAAACACATTAAATTGTCGCGAAAGGCTTGGAGAACGATGATAATTATATAAATTTAAACAAAATGCTTTTTTAAATAATTACTAGAAAAGAAGTTTGCTCACCTTGACTCGATATGGGTCTACAATATCGATAATACGAGCGCGGTGCCAGATGCCACCGTACGTGACGCTGCAGTGATGATTCACTCTTATCGCTTCTGGAGGCATCTCCTCACTCCCTTCGTGGCTGTAGTAAGCCCTGAAAAGAGACACCAACATCAGAATAATGCACCTACAACGAAATTTAAGTGCAGAATTGACTTACGTGAATTAGTATAATTGTGCATTGCTCACTTACATCATTTCTGCCGACATGGTTTCCAAAATTTTGTGGTTTTGCTTTCCGCACTTAACGAATGCGAAGTCAGAAGGGGAATTAATACTCCCTATATTAGCAAGCAGCATTCTCCCCCGAGGATAAGCTTCTTGTCTTATTAATGGGATTGTATCCATCAACTGTATGTACGTAGGTGGCCTCAATGTGTCCGGCTCCTGGACACACGAAAAAATCCTATATAGTACAGCGAAGAAACCTCTTCAAATTTGCATCATGAGTGTAAAGTTCATGATGCATCAGCATATACCTACGACTTCTCTAAGTAACTCTAACTCTGTCTCTCACCTGCGAGTACCATCTCTCTATGCTCCTCCTGCCTTCCCAAGCCACGGGCACGTGATATTATTATTAGCATTTAAGTACTAATAGCTAAAAATTAATAAATAATTATACACTACTAGGGAGGTGAAGACAAATTCATAAAACTGTCATGTTTGCGCAAGCTTACTGACAAGCGCATTAATCTGGTGATTTTATTCAATGTGCTCGTATTAAATACAAATGTTCACGTACGATTACGCATGTAACTGTGAATAATGATGTAGGTAATAAAGAAGCCTTAAAAGTTGTAACGCTTTAAAAATATGTCGCTCTAAAGCGCTAACCAAAGTATTAAACTGCAAAATGTGATTCAGGCGCTAGCACTAGAATATAATACAATAGACCAAGAAGCTATGCATACTATCCATTCATTCTATCAGTCAGCACATACTTTTTGGGCCACATCCTAATATCAGCTTATCATCCCCCGAGACGAGGCCAGTGATACTCCTGCCGAAAAGATACTGGAGTTCATCAATTGAAATTCAAAATAAATTTTGGATAGTTAGATACTTATTAAAAAAATATAAGTAGGACTTACCAGGCCGGTAAGGTCTATCGTGCCCTGAATGGCTGGCGGAGCGAGGGAGAACATGAAGTCTCCCCGAAGCCCAAGAGGACGCGTGACCAGGACTTTCATCCCCATGTCTATCAGCATTCTTATAGGTGAACTGTAGACTCTGTTTTCAAATTTGAGTGATCGGCGGTATCGCCTCCTATGAAAATGAAACGTGTGCATGGTAGCGAATGCCCAATAAATTAAAAATGAAAATCATGAGTCGGAGAAAATGTAACTGATGGAATGAAACGTACCTGTAGTTCCTGAGCAAATCATGCATGAAGATACAACCTCCTGGCGCCTGTTTAATGAGTTGCATAACCTGCGCTTTGACTTTTTGCAGCTTGGTATGGCTACGGTGTCGTCGTGTCACGCCAGGCCGATGAACTGAAAATAGTACAAGTAAAATTATAATCAGCTTGCTATTGCTCAAGTTTTGAAGAACCTAAGGCATTTCTGTATATGAAAACATATTTTATCTTACCACGATGGCATAAGTGTTTCGCATATTTAGGTATACGGCCCAATAAGCTCGTCTGCCTCATATTGCGATGAATGGAATCCCCTCCTCCGACCATGCCGATTCCCGAAGAACTGACTTGAGTACTTGCAGGCCCATCATCATCACTTTGCGTCTGTACGGCACCATTTCCTTCTATAGCAACCATTGCCGTCGGGTCCTGTGTTTCTTGTGGCGGAGATGGGCTGGAGCTGTAAATAACAAAAATGTAATGAAAGGCGATATCGTAGTCTAGCAGCATAGTCCCATGATACTGGGAACCTTACAAATTATTATAAAATCAAAAGTAGGTACTATTGGTTTACCTTGAAATCTCGGGTGACATCGGGTTCTCGCGTGGCGTGTAACCTCCTATGGCACTCCAGTGGCCTCCAATATCCATTAGAGGGGCGATCATATCTGGCGGTATTGCCGGCTCAGGCATCGGGATAAATTCGATGTCCGGTTCACCATATGGATTATTCACAAACCCATCGTCAGGGTTCTGCACCTGCTCAATATCTTCTAGTTGGTTTTCAGCTTCTGCAGCCAAAACTTTGTCGAAATCAACGTCTTCAGCTTGTTGAAAATTATTGTATGTTGCATTATTAACTGTCCTTGCTTCCCCCCACATATTATCAAGTGGCATGTCTTGTACCGCCGTATGGTTTTGATACATTTCGTCAGGCTCATTAACAGGGTTGGGTGATTCATCTTGTGATATTTGTTTCACAATATCATCTGTCATGAAAGGATCGACGGTCATGGGTATTAGTTCATTGGCATCACTGAAAAAAAGTATAATATATAAATTAAAGTAGATAATGTATGGTGACGGATTAAGAATGATATTCTAACGCTTATGAGGGAGGGGGACGATGTCCAGCAGTCGACTGCGAAAATTAAGTGGCAGTGGGAAAATCAGATGAAGGCATTAATATATACCTATTATATAGAATGGCTAGAAACCCAAAGCTAATAAATGATATAAATTAATAGTTTTACTTACGTATCTATCAATAAGTTTGGCAGCCGCAACTGCATTTGATTAAGAAAGGGTATATCTGGCTCGACCATAGCCTGTGACAAGAAGGTTCATAAGTTCAGAAGTATACTTTTCGTATGTTTTATATAAAAATAATTGCCCAGCCTTGAGGTGAATTCATATTTCAAAGCAATATTTCTTACATTAAGTAAATAAATAGTTTAGGTATTGGTACAACAATAAGGAAGCGTGCTATCTAAGATTTTGAAGCAGAACTTTTTTAATTACCTCTAAAACAGTTGCCATGTTAGGCATCCAACTCTTACTTTGATAGAATTTTAATTTTCTGTTTTTATGAACTGAAACAAAGAATAATATTTAGCAACAAATATAGACGTCTCCTATTGTTACAAGGCCACGCGTCTAGATTTCATAGATAATTTTAATAGATATTTATTTCACCACAGAAATAAATTGTCACTAACGGATCTAGAGAAATAAGTGAATATATTCTGGAAAATATGGACCGCTATAATCATTGCGAAACAACGACTTGATTCTAAAAACCTTTACAATCATCCTGATTCTAGAAATACTGCAGCAGAAGCTGGTTTGATCTAAGTAAGGCAAGAAGATAAGTTGTAGCTGTTATTATGTCGTTGTTATTATACTGATGTGATAGGCTTATTCGCAATCGCCTACACTCACACTCCCCGCCTATCACTGCCTCAATTTATCGAACAGGCCATGCACATGCGCTTTATTGCCGCGCATCACGTCTCAATGCCATCCTCCATCTGCCATTTTGTTATCCACAGCACAAAATGGAAGGTCAATAAAATTGTTCTTGTACTTATATTAAATTTCAAGAAAACAATATAATTTTTCGCGTCTGTATACCTTACAAATTTTGACAGGATTGGCAGCAACAACATAATATTTATATTCTATGATTGGCAGTATAATAATAATTTTAGGCCATAAGTAACAATAATAATTTTAGGTCATAAGTACAGAGCAGAAATTTCAAATATCTGCAAACACATTTCCCTATTTACATTTCTAAGATCCCAAGAAAAATAAATCTAGGAACAAACAGAGCATACAATAAAATATTAACAAATTGTTGACGTTTTGTGTAAATTTTATAAATATTAATGCCCAAAACATAAGAAAAGGTCACTCACCGAAAATAAATGGTGAATTTACCACAGTGAAATATTAAAACAATTTTATAACAAAGTTACTGGAGTTTTGCTTTTTTAGCTGGGATTTCGTAATCGTCGTTATTACTGTCTTTTGGCACTTGAGTATCACTCTTTACTTGTGTCTCTTTCTTTATTTGTGTTTTAATATTTATTTGATTTTCGTTAGGTGCTTGAGCGTCTTTGTTCACTGCTTGTGCTGTGCTTTGTACTTCAGCTTGATTTTGTACTTGTTGATTGCTTGCTGGTTCGCTTTTTATTCGAGCCACGTTTTCTATTTGTAATTCTGATTTCCCTTGTGTGTGACTTTTTACTTT
Source organism: Euclidia mi (assembly GCA_944739405.2). Classification (NCBI taxonomy): domain Eukaryota; kingdom Metazoa; phylum Arthropoda; class Insecta; order Lepidoptera; family Erebidae; genus Euclidia; species Euclidia mi. The sequence goes on from OX123199.2 coordinate 56,612,077, forward strand.
AGCGTCGTATCTGATCTTGGCTTGTAAATCATCCAAGCGCTGCCTTTGGATTTTGGAGGCTCGTTCAACAACTAGTAGTTGGATTAAAAGCATAAGAACTCGCTCTTCCTGAAGGACTTCACTATTGCCTTCGTTGTCGCGTACGAATTGTTCAATGGGACTTGGATCCGGGGGCTGCTCTGACATCTAAAAATAAAAGAGTTTTAAATCTTAAACATGTCCACGAGACACTGAACACTTTATTTTCTTAAATCTTTACTCGTCTTCTTGTTCTTAAAAGTCATTTCAACACAGACCATTTTCTTATTGTTGGTTTATAAAATATTTTCCAAAACATAATCCAGTCAGGATTCTGCAGCTATTGCTATTTTGAAATTCATGTTTTGCGCTATTAAGTATAGGTAGCTTTTGTGTTCTTTGGGCACAACACAACAAAACACTTTCAATATTTCACACAACTTCATTAATAAACAAACTGCAATTATAAAATAATAATATCGATCAAGTTACTAATTAATTTTCTTGAAATTTACAGTTGCACACAAAGGGACGCACATGTGTCCCGTTCTGTATTAAAGAGTTATATTGTCCTTGGATTGGATCCACAATGTGTTTTGTTTTAATTTTCTTGAGCTAGTTTATTGTAGCCACTAGGCACATAAATTAAATCACTTCACAAACACATATTTTTGAAATTAAATTCATTTTCTGTATTGCATGAAGCTGGTACAATTAGCAGAGATGCAATTGTCCGACACGGTTGAGATGCAACTGCTTCAAATATGGCGAATTATTGATTGGACCGGACAAAGGTCACTCTGAATTCACCATAGCCGCTTCCTGATGATTTCGCACATGCGCTGAAAGTCATCATTAAGTTTTGGCTTATCCCCCGCACATGCGCTGAAAGTCTTCATTATGTTTTGGCCTATGATCGCAAAATAAGCGCATGCGCTTTAGGACCACTCCCGACAGCCATTTCGTTTCAACTCTCATGAAAATTAACAGCGGGCCACGCATGCGCTGTAAGACGTCGCGTATCCACCATTTTGTTTCAGCTCTCATAAAAAATATCAACGGGCCACGCATGCGCCGTAAGACGACTCCCTGCAAGTTCGGCAACCATTTAGCTTCAGCTGTCAAGGAAAATTTCCTAGGAGCCAATGAGACCACACCCATCAGCCATTTTGTTTCCGTTCTGTTAAAAATATTTGAGGACAAACCTAAACCAAATTATAAGCAATCGCTTGACTAAACAGGTTTAAACAATTACTCACCTAACTTATGTTATGTAACTGGTAAGATCCGAAATATTGGAAAAACACAATAGGTCTCTGATACAAGGTATCTGATATGGTACCTATAATAAACTGTCGTTACTCCCACTAAACACACAAGATTGATAAAAACTGCATATAGTCCACATACATATAACACTATCACTAGATATAGTTCCTGAATGAGGAATAGGTTTACTCCTTTTTAGCTGATGCGTCGATCTGCGCCATAAGAGCATGGAATGACTGCCCGGCTTCAAATTCCTGTTGCATCTTGCTCTCCTTGAGTAATTGCTCACGAATTTTCTCAAGGTGTTCCTTTTCTTGTCGTAGAGCCTTCCTTTGGTCTTTTATCTTCTGAAGGGCATCAGTCAACCATTGCTCGTCAGCTTGGAGCACCTGTTCCTCTTCAGCTTTTCTTTGGTTACGTCTGCGAGAGGATCTCTGCGACATTCTTAGTTCTTAAATAGGGCAGTTATATTTCAGTTGCAGTAGCACTTTATTGATGATTAGATGTTCTGGTTTCTTTGTATATAACTTGGACGCACCGATAACGCGTGTGGATGCCGTTATCTTCTGTATTAAACTGCCCTTTTAAGATTGTATCGATTAGATCCGGATGGGGGTGGGGGAGGTTATAGCGTTCTCCCCACTCCACAGTGAAACCAGGACAAAGAGTTGTTCGCAGATCGTCAAAAATAGGAATAATTTCTTCATCTTCACGAATGCCACCGTAAATAATATTATTTCACACAAAGCAATGCAAGAGCAACGCATAATCGCCACAAGATCTGATTCAAAATCGCTATCCGAGGCGTCCACCCGGAGCGGTACTAACATGGCGCCGGCGACCGCCATTTTGCCGCTGCCGGATGAAAATGTACGGCAGCTCACCCGGGTGGCGCGACACCGCGCATGCGTAATGTACTTTTCCAACCGACGCTTGGAAGCCATTTTGTAAATACACAACACTGTATAAATGCAACGTAATAAGAAAATGCAATTTCGCTATATACCTACCTACCTAAATATTATTTTCCATTATAGGTACGACAATTTTTAAATTTCAGAATATCCGGGCGTATACTCGAGCGAGTGCGACGTGATGTTTTTGTTTTGCTAACGTGAACTCAATGGCAAATCATTTTAAAAGTCACAGTTTCATTACAATCGATCTCGAAATCCCACAGAAATTATACCCAATTCTATAACAAGATGGCATATAGTAAAAAAACAATTAGACAAGATATCGTAACGCTAGCATAGCACACAGCACAGAGTATCTCAACCAGTTCATAAATAGAACAATATATGTAAATAAACGCCAGCACAGAAAATATCTAAAAACATAATTAATTGCAAATCCTAGTCTTACCAAACACCCTGTCTAAGCCTGAAACCCCACTCCCAAAAGGCACGAATCGCCATTTTGGTAGTGAAAATGCGCAGCTAATATTTTCGGCTCAAAAGTCTCCCAAGTCGCTTAAAATACTCACGTTAATCCAGAAGACACCTGCCGGCAGCGGCCGCTCGCGTTCACACCACCATAATCACAAATACAAAGAAATATCTGGCAATCCAAAACACAATTTAAATGAAATCTGCACTGTTACTTGCACGAAGGTAAATGTAGAAATAAAAGCGGTTTATTCAGGGCCTAGAGTCCTGGAATGCATTACGCATGCCCGGCCTTCGGACGCCAATCAATACACACCGGAACCCTCGCCCCACACCCCAGAGATCCAGGCTGCGAGCTAGAGGTCTAGATTAAATAAGCTATAAAGGAGCAGTCCCACCGAAAGCGAATAAAACTCGTATATTACTTAAGTATGTAGGTATAATATTATGCCTCATTTTCACTTTGCAATTTTAGTAGTTTCCGTGCATTTTCTTTTTTTTTGCTTGGTAAATATCGTCTGCTGCAGCTGCTGTCCGAAATATGCATAGCGATGGATGCGTTCGCGCAAATATTTAGACACTCAGTAGTCTTCCCCTCTTGATGAAGGTATGCTATGGAATGCCGCTCGCGACGGCTTGCCCTCCGTATCTACTACTGCGCATGTACCTACACAGCGCATAAGAACCTGCAGTCACTTGAAAGAATAGAATCAGGTCACTTCGTGGAACGAGCACACAGTGCCAACGTTTCACGGAAAAGCTAGGCCAAATTTTGATTTAAACTGGAGTTTGTGCCATAAGTGTCCCCAAATTTTGTTTTGCATTTAGATTAGTGTTTTGGTAGGTAACTAACATAATTTTACTAAATGTATTCGAGTGCCTGCGTGAAGTGACCTACTTGTATTGCTAATATCTCACTGTGTTCATCTTTAGAGGAATTACTTAAGCATGTGAAAGTTACAGGTGTTTCTATTTTTAAATAGTGCTTTTTTCGCAGTATGACTTTACTATGTTTCGAGGGATTCGGATCGACCTTCGATGGCAACAATTACCAGACCTTTTTTAAAAACGCCCTATGGATAGTAGTTTACAGTACAAACCGCAAATCCTTGCTTTGAATGGTTGTCTTTTATTATAATTTGATTCATTATGTATGGCATGTAGCCGTCTTCTGCTTTATTTATTAAATATACGTTTGTAAATATGGTAGTTAATCCAGTGAAATACAGTGATTAACAAGCTTTCCGTTAAATATATGAGTTTGCATTATGGTGTTTTGGTTTATCTTTGAATAATAAAAAATAATGCTTTAACTAAGTAAACATTCCAACTTAAAGCCGCTAGGTTAAGAACCTGCCATCAGTACTTTGTAGAAATATAATAAATAGTCTTCCAGACCTAGGTTGGAATAAATTATTTAAAGAAAGCTATTAGGTATATTTACTTATATTTTCGTTTATATTCATTTCGATATAACACATCATACTTTATTATTTAACTACGCTAAGAAGTTCCCACGCTTTGCATTCTAAGCCCTCAAATCGCTTCAAAACGCATAAAAGCGCAATAAATCAAACCTAACCCTAATTACACAATATACGTGCGATGTTATTGAGGTAGTACATCCGTGATGGCTAGCAATCATAATTCGTAAGCTTCCCTGCCCCGCGCAACAGGGGTCGCCACACTTCGAAGGGGTTTTTACAAAGGGATGGGAATGGGTGGGGTGGCCTGGGGTGTTTTGGGGAGATTTCCGTGTAAGCATAACACTCATACAAGTGTGTTTCTATTATTTATTTACAACATTGATGCCGTTGCCGTGGGTGACGGTTGGCGGGCAGGACGAAGTGGGGAGCGAGGTGTGTCAAGTCTTTTTGGATGGGTGAGCGGTGTACCGGTGCATTTCCGCTGACGCTACAGCCCGTCATGTAATTATACATGCTAATGGTAGCATGATTAATGGCAGACTTCTACGATTTTGGGTGCCTCCTCGCTGTTTTGTTAATGTGATCTAACTGGCACCATAAATATAGTTGAAAATCGTAAAGAAAATATTGTATATTTATTTCTTCTTCTTTTAAATATTTTTAATATTTAATTCTAAGGCCCACTTGCACAACGATTTTTAAATTGAATTAAGATGTATTTAACGAGAAAAAAAATATTAAACACCACTAGCGTCTTGCACAACGAAAAATTTGTCGAGTAATATGATTTAAGAACTGTCAAAATTAATTACCGAAAATCGGCTGTTTAGTGGCTAATTTCATTTAAGAACTGTCACACTGATGATGGCATCTTGTCATTAGCGACGAAAATTATCAATAATTATATAACTGGACCGGACGACGCAGCAGGGGGAGGCCTATGTCCAGCAGTGGAGGTCCCTAGGCTGACATGATGATGATGATGATATAACTGATAACAATGTACCTACTTGTGTTATTGTTAACCCTAGAATCCTACACTATTTGGCGCACATGTTATTCCTACACTGGGGTGCTGGAACACCCCATACTAAAATGACTGTAATCCTTAAAATAAAAAAAAACAATTCATCAAAATACGCTTTATTAATTTACCGATTATGTTTAATAATCGGTAACTTGAGATCACAAATCAGCCTTATTACACAAAGTTAAATGTAGTTTGAGCAACAGCGCTTGTAGGATTTGGTCCTTTTTTGAGGATCACTGCAATGGACTAAGTTGGCATCCGGTGACGGTCCTCCAAATGTTCATGTAAGTATCAGTTCCAAACCTAATTTCAAAACTGTCTGCTGAAACTTTATATTTGGCTTATTATTTGATCTTGAACACTTGTAAAGAACCCAGGAATTACAACAGGTTCCAACTTCTATTTATTCCTCGCCAGATTTGTGGTCTAGAATAGAGCTTATTTCTTCGTAATTCAAACCTCTGACAGCCATCCGAAACAAAATAAATAAACTTCATTGAATTTTACCTTCATAATATCTAAAAATATCTGTATTTAATTCATATAAGACTATTGTTTTAATAAATAATCAAATTTAATAACTTATTACATATAAATGCATCAATCGTAATAAATAAATAATCTTACGATTTTACTACACTGGGGTACTCGCGTACCCCACAGCACTTATACAGGCGACCACACAACGCGGTCCCTCGTCACGGTATTGACGGAACGCGAGCGGTTGACACCAAACTAAAATACTCCGACGCGCGAATTCGTGGATATTAAAGAAATTGAGATATTTAGAAAACAAATCGGTGTGGGGTGCACCTGCACCCTATGTAGGGTTCTAGGGTTAATGCTCAAAAGTTTTTAGTTATTATTTGTCAATTATCATTTCGTTGCTAGGCGACGACAATGCGTTTTGTTTTATGCTCAAAGTATATATAGTCTAAGGTTTTATGCGAAACCATACGCATAACTTCGTTAAAATCGTAACAAAAAGGCTTCATGCCATGAAACAAAACGTAGAAACTACTTTACCGACCTCATAAAATGTTTAACTAAATCTAAGCGTTGTTGTCGTTGTGCAAGAGGACGCTAAATACTTTTAAGTTAAATTATTTTATGCTGTTAATTCTGTTCAAAAAATTTAAATTAAGGAGTGACTTAAATCAAATGTTACGCAAGTGGGCCTAAGTCAATGTCAATTTAATAAATTACTTAATACAAAAATAAATTATGAAAGAAATCGTTACACGCATGACGGTTAAAGCCGGCTTCCCACGATGCGTGGTTATGGGACGGACGCGCGCGGCACCTTTTACTCGATTCGCGGTGTAAGTACCTAAGTTTAAAGCCGGCTTTAGATTTAAAGCTGAACGGCTGCTTTAAAAGTTGATTTTACCCACGGGGTAATTATAGGTATTTCAATATTTAATCCAACCCTATATTTTATAATCAAATTGTTTATGAAAATTAGCAAGCAGCGATAGCGGAGGGGAGAGACCGACAGACTGCTATGCAGAGTGTCTCGGGTTCGAATCCACGGCACGCACCAATGACTTTTCGGAGTTAAGTGCGTATTAAATAGTTAATTATCGCTTGCTAATCGGTTGTTGTTTTGTTTTTCGTGTGAGTGAGTGGCCAACTCTAGTATGGGAGTTTTCAGACCGCCCTAAGGCCTCCGACATGGCCTAACGATACTTACCCTTAGACAAGAACCGGAACCGACAGCTTTACGTGCCCTCCGAAGCACGGTAGCGCTCAGATGTAAATGCCACACACGGTCACCCATCCAAGTGTCGACCTGTGCATGCTTTGCTTAACTTTGCCGATCTGTTACGAATGGCAAGTCAAGTCTCGCTATGAGCGCTACAATGCTAATCGGTGAAGGAAAACATAGTGAGGAAACCTGCATGTCTGAGAGTTCTCCATGAAGTTCTCGAAAGACGTGTGAAGTCTGCCAACCCGCACTTGGCCAGCGTGGTGGACTATGGCCTTACCCTTCTCATAAGCGAGAAGAGGCCTGTGCCCAGCAGTGGGACAGTTTATAGGGCTGATGATGATGTTCATCAAAATTAAGTAAGAAGGTAGGTACCACAGAAATAAATAGTAATAGAATGGTGAATGTCACGTCATCGCGTACATTTCGCGCGTGCCACATTTCAGCAAGCCCCGCCCACAGTGACGTATAGATAATGAGGGGACACTAAGGAATTATTATCGATGTGTGTGTGTGATGTAGCTGTAGAAAATGAAATTATGTTATTGTTTATATAAAAACTGACCATTGCTGATTGTCAGGCAGAATAATGTTGTACAACATGTGTACAACATTATTTTGTACACATGTTGTACAACATTATTCTGTACACATTACATGCGCTATAGTGCAATAGTTTGACACGCGCACCACGCCCATGTCACCGTTCTATTACTATTTATTTCTCTGGTAGGTACCCTATTAAATCACATAATCTTAATATATAAAATCCTTGCGTTACTGACTGACTGACAGACACGCTACAGCCGAAACTATTGTGCGTAGGAAGCTGAAATTTAGCATGTGTGTTCCTTGGGGACCGTAGGGGTGCACGAATGAAATGCGTGTGGATTTCCCGAAATTCCCACGGGATCGGCCAAAACGGGTAAATTTAAAAAAATGCATGCGTAGCTGCTGGCGTCCTCTAGTTAAATATAGATACACCAAGTATTTTAAGGCAGTGTTTTCCTGAAAAGTATGTACTCAACCCATAATATAGAATAAGCTACATTTATTTTACAAAATATGTAATTTTTTTCTTAATTATTTTTCCCAAAATTAATTTTTCATAGCATAACAACGTGACGGTCAATCCACTTCATTTATAACCTAAAAAGTACTTCGTTTACGACACATTTTAGTCCTGTCAGATGCTGATTTTAAAGAAAATTATTAGGTAATAGAAAATATTATTTTGTTAGCTCATTTTGTAAAATAAATGTTATAGGTAGCTTCTAACATCATGGGCTGAGTACATAATTTACAAGAAAACAATGACGGTAAATACGGTATAGATAACCTGCGACCTGCGACAGACTTGATCGCAAACTGTTTAGGAAACGGAACTGATTTTAATAAAAAAATTATAGCTTCACGCCTTTGTCTCCTAAAGGGTAGGTAGATGTGTCATATTACACCCACCCACGTAATACAGGCCAGCCTACGGTTTACGGGTAAATTGCTACACTGCTACTGAAAATTCCAGATATATATTATAAACAAGTCACTCAATAGACACAACACAAATAAACAAGACAAATAATAAACACTCTTGTTTATATTTCTATGGAAAATTGTGAAAAACTCATTAGGTAACACAATTAACACATTTACCCGACCTGGGAATCGAACCCAGGACCTCCGGATCAGCAGTCGCATACGCTATCCACTAGATCGTAGGAGGTTGGCGTAGTGGTTTAAACCATTTTAAACGGTCGCCTCGCCGCTTGACACTGCGCCGAGTGTTGTGGTTCGATTCCCACACGAGACAACACTTTGTGTGATTCATAAATTGTTGTTTCGAGTCTGGGTGTTCATGGTGTCCGTTAGTTGTATGTTTGTAAAGTTCCTAACGACACTGGATTTACTCCTAGTGCCTGTCTTTTTTAAAACAATAAACAAACAAAACAATAAAACAGTGTGAATTAACTCCAAAAATACATTTTGCCTTTTTATTTCTTTATTTCGTTTAAATACCGACGCATATAGGGAGGTAATTATGTAGGAAAGCTATTTCAAGTGCATACTAGCCTATATTTTCGTATTATATCTACTAGCAGTTCATAGAATAATATAGCAAGTAACTCATTACTCGTCAGGAATCGTTTTTGAGGGTTCCGTACCTAAAAGGTAAAAAAACGGAACCCTATTCTCCGCTGTCTGTCTGTCTGTCTGTCTGGCTGTCCGTCTGTCTGTCCGTCTGTCTGTCACCAGGCTGTATCTCATAAACCGTGATAGCTAGTAGACTGAAATTTTCACAAATTATGTATTTCGGTTGCCGCTATAATAACAAATACTAAAAATAAAAAAATGAAAATATTAAGGGGGGGTCCCATACAAAAAACGTGCTTTTTTTTCGTATTTTTGCTCAAAATTACTAACTGTAACAGGTAGCTTTAAATTTTCACAGAATATGTAGTTGTATATTACCTTTCAAAATAAATAAATAAAGTTAATAATAAAGGGGGGGTCCCATACAACAAACGTAATTTTTAGGCAATTTGTTACTCGATCTTAATAATAACTAAATAGGTTTGGAGAACTTTGGAGAATGAAGGTATGGTATGTAGAAATGATATTCTTGACTCCAGGATTCAGAATAATTTATTTGTAATTTAGTGCTGTTTATATACAAAATGTACAACTAGGCTGAGCCAATCCAAATGCAGATAAATAGAAATGTAAAATGATCAAAACAATCAACCAATTAATTTAAAGTACAATCGGCCAATAATATTAGAGTTGAGTTTACGTAAGTAATCCGCCAGGTGGTTCATACGTCGCGCGAGCGTTTTCCCGCGCAAACGGGAACATACTTATACTGGTGGCATAAGCGCGGCGGCTCCATTTGCCGGTCACTCGTCGAGCGAAGACGTCGTGCGATCGCACGTCAGCGGGCACGGCGCGCGTCGACGCAATAATATTTGCAGAGCGAAGATTTCTTGAAATCGTCAGCGTGTGCATCCGTCAGCGTGTGCATCTTTGAGTTCGCAAGAGAACTTTTCTTGTTTCTATTTAACGTTGCAAAAGTCTATAAAACTGTTCTTTTCAGAACAACAACAAAAGTCCTTGAACAGTCCTTGTCAGGACTATTATCACTGTTTCTATTTAAACACTTAAGTCCTTTTCAGGGCTGTGTGTATCCATGTTTCTATTTACACATCACAAAAGTCACTGTAGGGACTGCTAGGTATAGGATAGCTACATAGGTTATGTTAGGTTCTCATTTGAGGTGTGCGTGTCAGAAACCTCCGCGTGGTGCACCCAGGGCAACGTGAGTAGCAAGTTGCTACTCGCGGCTAATTCTGACAGTGGGCGGACGGTGGGCCGAACTCCGTCTACCGTCCGGTTACCAACGCGTAATCCCGACTCTTTCGGGACCGCGGGTCTTCGGGCTGCGAGCAAGACAAGCTCTCTAAAAAATTACCCGGTCCTTCGGGGCCCCGCTTCCACCCCGTTCCCGTACGGCTCCTTTTGGGGTCTTGCGGGGACACTTGGGCGGGCGGGCTCGCTTCCTGCGCCTTTTGTGGGTTGCGGGCATGGTCGAACTCCGGCCACCGTCCGGTCAACGCGTTAGCAGGGGGCTTTTTGGCCTCCTGCCCGCGGGTCTTCGGACTAAGAGGGAGGAAACCTCACTAAAAAGTTACCAAAGAGTGGCGCTTGCGCCGCTTGTCTCCGCGTGACTCCACCCGTGGGGACTATTGGCGGGCGGTGTCGCCTCCTGCGGCGCCGCTCCTTTGCGGTGTCCCTGTTGGGCACTGCCTTCACGTCCCTCCCGGTACTCCTCTGGTCATCAGAGGGGACACGGGACGGGACATTGACGGGCTTGGTGTGTACTCACCCTACCGCCAAGCAGACAGCGGGGTTGTCTTTCTTCATCCGTCTTCGGACGCCTTTTTATTTTAAAAAAAAATTTGATTTTTTTCGTTTTGTTTTTGTTTTGTTTAATTTACGTTTTATTTTTCTCTTTTATTTTACTTTTATACCTTTTTATTTTACCTTTTGTTTTTTGTTTTTATTTTACAATTTTAGTTTTTCTCTCTTTTCCCTTCTTTCGTTCTCCCCCCCTGCCCCAATGTCACCGTCACCCCAATCTCGTAATCCCCCTAGTTTGCAGTGTCTGTGGTCACGTCTCGCGGCTGTCCACGGGACCTTCTGAGGGTCTTGGCTTAACCGCCCGGACCGCGTGCAAGGTAAGCACTATAAAAATCCCCTAATCCTAAGTTGCTGCCGCACGGCGAGAGGATGCATGGCTGACAGGGAGGTCAGTTCCTAGGGCGGCCCCCTCAGGGCACCAGCCGCCGCCCTTGAGGTATTAGGCTTACCCGGGTATAGCGGGATCTCTGCCCGGGTGGACTTTTTATTTCTCCCGTACTCGTGGGTCTTAATATGAATAATAAGCCTAAAAAAAACACCACACCGAAGTCGGTTGACGAATCAACCCGCACGCCCAGTTCTGCGGGTTCAGACACAGAGCGCGTTACAGCGCCCAAGGAGCAGTTGGAGCTGTCTGAGTCGGACAGCTCCACAGTGTCGATGATAAGCGTGCGCAGCGCGGAAAGCTCCAGCCGGGCGAGCAAGCGCACACGCTCGGAGCCAGGCTCGGGCTCGAGCGAAGAAGGGACCCCCACGCCGAAACTTTCGAGAGTGAGGCGTTTCAAGACGCGCGGCAGACCGCCCACCCACGGGCACTTTGTGGGCCTGGGCAGAGCTCGCGCGGAGCTCGCAGCCACCAAGCTGCGAGCAAAACTCCTCGAGCGCGATGCTGAGGAGGAGCGGCGCATCGAAGCGGCCACAAAAAAGGTGTCCGCTTCAAGAAGCTCGCGCCTCTCAGAGACTTCGGTCTCTGAGGAAGAGCTGGAGGAGGCTACCGCAAGGCCATCACTATGGTCTCCAAGAAGTCCAAGGGACTCAAAGGGACTTGCCAAAAGTCCCTTAAGGAGTCAGTGGCGGCAATAGCCGAAATTGCGGATGTTCTCCTCAGCCGCACAGCGTCTGAGGAGACAAAGAAGCTCCAGGCCGAGAACGCCCGGCTCGCCACCGAAATCGCGGTACTCAGGCGCGAACAGGAGGAGCTCCGTGTCGCTTTTCAGAGGCGCACGGAGGTTAATGCGCCGGACAAGGCCACGGAGGACTTAACTGCCCTTCGACAAGAGATGGCCCAGATGAGGCAGAGCCTCTCCGCCCTGGAGGGAAAATTATTAATAAGGCCCCCAACCGCGAGCCGGCAAGCAGCGCCACATCAACCGCAGCCGCCCCCGCGGCCGTCCCCGCAGCCGTCAACATCCTACGCGGCTGTAGCGGCTGCCAAGAAAGCCGCGGCAACTGAGGCCCCAAAGGGCAGGAAGAGGGGCCAGAAGAAAGCCCAGCCCACCCCTGCCGTCCAGCAGAGTGCTCCTGCAGCCTCCGCGCCCAAGAAGGATGGCTGGGAGACGGTTGGCGCCAAAGAAAAGGCGGCGAAGGCCAAGCGAAAGGCCAACCAGAAGGCCAAGAAGGCGGCTAAAAAGGCGGCAAAGAAGCTTCGCACCCCCAGCTCCACTGCAGTCGTACTAACGCTGCAACCAGCAGCGCTGGAGCGGGGGACCACCTACGCGGAGCTTCTCAAGAAGGCGCGTGGGGCTATCGACCCCACCAAGCTGGGAATAACGGCGGGCCTCCGGTGTAAGATAACACAGACCGGGGCTCGCCTTATTGAGGTGCCTGGGACCGGTAGCGCCCAGCAGGCAGACGCCTTGGCCTCGAGCCTCCGCGACCTCCTCCCAGTGGAGGATGTCCGTGTCTCTAGGCCCCAAAAGTGCGCCGAGGTGCGAATCGGGGGCCTAGATGACTCGATAGTGGCTGAGGAGGTTGTTGCCGCCGTCGCCAGGGCCGGGGAGTGTCCTCTTGAACAAATCCGGTGCGACCCTATTCGCCCGGGCCGTGCCGGTATGGGCACGGCAATTATCACCTGCCCCGTGGCGACTGCCAAAAAGTTGGCCAATGGCCGTCGAATTTTGATTGGTTGGGTGTCGGCGCAAGTGCGGCTCCTGGAGCCGAAACCGCAGAGGTGCTTCCGCTGCCTCAGCGGTGGCCACGTTGGCGCAAAGTGCACCTCTGCGGTCGACTGCAGCGGCCGCTGTTTTAGATGCGGCCAGCCCGGCCATTTGGCCGGCAGTTGTGAGGCCCCACCGCACTGCGTTTTGTGTGCGGCGGCGGGCAAGCCGGCCGATCATAGGGCCGGCACAAAGAGTTGCGCCGCACCCAAGAAGAAGCAGGGCGCAAATGACGGCCAATCGGCCAACAATAGCGCCACTTCCGTGGCCACTAAGGCGTCAGGCGACACGCTGAATATGGACGTCCAATAATGGCTCCATATTTACGCCTACTTCAGGCGAATTTAAACCACTGCGCCAGGGCTCAGGATCTTCTTCTCCAGAGCATGGCGCAGTGGTCAATCAACGTCGCCCTTGTCGCCGAGCCGTATTTTGTCCCCCCCCCCCCCGTGATGATTGGGTGGGGAACCTCAGCGGCTTGGTGGCGCTAATTTCGTTAGCCGCCGCCCGCACCCCGTCCTTCGAGAACATCTACCGAGGGCGGGGCTGCGTCGCAGCACTCGTAAAGGATACGGTTGTGGTGGGTGGCTACTTCTCACCCAACCGTTCCCTCGCCGACTTCGAGGAATATCTCCTCGAATTGAACGTCGTCGTCGCTCGCAGCCGTCCTCGTGCCGTGCTCTTCGCCGGGGACCTCAACGCCAAGTCTACGGCTTGGGGTTCTCCGGCCACAGACGCTAGAGGCGAGCTGCTGGAGCAGTGGGCCGTTGAGAACGGCCTGCTCGTCTTCAATCGTGGGTCGGTACATACGTGCGTGCGTCAGCGGGGCGGTTCCATTGTGGACGTTTCTTTTGCGAGCCCCGCACTAGCACGCCGTATCCGAGACTAGCGCGTCGTCGAGGAGGTGGAGACGTTGTCGGACCACCGCTATATTCGGTTCCACGTCTCCGCCGAAACAGTCAGCTCCGACGCCCCAGTCCGAAGGGGCCCGATTGAGGGCGGTCCGCGTTGGGCCTTGAAAAGGCAGAATCGGGAGGCCCTCCTGGAAGCCTCCATAGTTCAGGCCTGGGTTTTAACACCTACCAGGCCTGACGATATCAATATGGAGGCCGATTGGTTCAGGGGGGCAATGACACAAGTTTGTGACGCGGCGATGCCTAGAGTCCGTAGAACATCTGGGCCACGCCGGGTGTACTGGTGGAGCGACACCATCGCGCGCCTGCGCAAGATTTGCGTCGCAGCGCGCCGCCAGTACGCCCGGTTTCGCAGGAGGCGTCGCCGCCCTCCCGATTTTACTGTCCGGGAGGCGGCATTGTACGAGGAGTACAGAGCGGCCAAGAACAACTTGAAAGAGGCCATCTGGCGGGCCAAGCAAGACGCCCGCCAGGAATTGCTGGAGACCCCCAACCGAGATCCGTGGGGGCGCCCATATTTGATGGTCAGGAACAAGTTACGTTCCTGGGCGCCCCCTCTAACGGAAAGTCTCCGGCCACAGCTGGTCGAAGATGTTGTGGCCGCTCTGTTCCCGTCGCGGGCGGAACATATCCCTCCGCCCATGACGGCGCCACCTTCCGAGGCAGCCAACGCGGACATAGACGACGTTCCCGAGGTGACTCGGGTAGAACTCCGAGCGGCGGTGTTGAGGATTAAAAACACCGCCCCAGGACCCGACGGCATTCCTGGCCGAGCGTGGGCCCTGGCAATGGAGGAGCTCAGACCCCGACTGGGGAGACTCCTCACAGCGTGCCTTGAGGGGGGCCAGTTTTCACGAGCCTGGAAGACGGGGAAACTGGTCCTCATCAGAAAGGCAGGGCGCCCGGCGGACAGCCCGTCCGCCTATCGGCCCATAGTGTTGTTGGACGAGGTCGCGAAGATCTTTGAACATATCATCGCGGAGCGCCTCGTCCACCACTTTACCACGGTGGGCCCGAATTTGGCGGACGTGCAGTTTGGTTTCCGCCGAGGGCGCTCAACAATTGACGCAATAAGATCAGTGAGGAGTCTGGCGGAGGAAGAGGTTTCCCGGGGCGGGGTGGTCTTGGCGGAGTCTCTTGACATCGCCAACGCTTTCAACACCCTGCCCTGGAGTTGTATTCGAGAGGCACTCAACTACCATCGAGTGCCTCCATACCTCCGCCGTATAGTCGGGGATTATCTCAATGAAAGAGCAATTGTCTACCCGAGTCATCTCGGTATTAGTCGGCGAGTTATGTCGTGCGGTGTTCCACAGGGGTCGGTCCTCGGTCCCCTTCTGTGGAACATCGGCTACGACTGGGTGCTGCGCGGTACGCTCCTCCCTGGCGTGGGTGTCACTTGTTACGCCGACGACACCCTCGTCACCGCGAGTGATAAGACGTACCGGGCGGCGGCTATAAGAGCGACCGCTGGGGACGCACAAGTCGTTGGAAGGATCCGGCGTTTGGGCCTAGAGGTGGCCCTCACTAAATCCGAGGCCATTTGTTTCCACGGGCCTCGGAAACGGCCACCCGCAGGGGCCCACATTATGGTAGGAGGGGTCACCATCGGCATCGGGAAGAGGCTAAAATATCTCGGGCTCGTACTCGATAGCCGATGGGATTTCCGTGAACACTTCAGACGCTTGGCCCCCAAACTTCTCGGGGCGGCAGCAGGTTTGTCACGACTGCTGCCCAATCTCGGGGGGCCAACTGCCTCCTGCCGGAGGCTCTACAAAGGAGTCGTGCGGTCCATGGCCCTTTATGGGGCCCCGATATGGGCGCACGACCTGACGGCCCACAATATCACGGCGCTTCGCGCACCGCAGCGCGCCATGGCCGTCAGGTTGATACGAGGCTACCGCACGGTCTCCTTCGAGACAGCGAGCCTCCTAGCCGGATCACCGCCCTGGGATCTGGAAGCTGAGCTGCTGGCGTCACTCTATACATGGCGCCAGCAAGCCCTGGAGCAGGGCGAGAGACCGGCGCACCGTGACATCGAGGCGCGTCGGTCGGAGCTCCGCCAAGTCCTAGAGGCGGAGTGGAAGGCACGACTTGTGCACCCCAGCGCCGGGCACGCCACGATAGTGGCGGTAAGTCCCGTAGTTGATGAGTGGTTGGAGAGACGTCACGGCGTCCTCACCTTCCAGTTGACTCAAATCCTTACCGGCCATGGTTGTTTTGGCCGGTATTTGTGGAGGATAGGCCGGGAGGAAACGCCCGGATGCCACCATTGTGGCAGCAGCCGCGACCCTGTCGAAGACACGGCGTTGCATACTTTGGCGGAATGCCCAGCTTGGGCATCGCAGCGCCGTGATCTGGTCGCGGCTCTGAATACGGCTGTCCTCTCGCTCCCGGCCGTAGTTCTGTCTATGGTCCGGAGTGAGAGGTCTTGGAACGCCATCGCCTCCTTCTGCGAAGCAGTCATGCTGAGCAAGGAGGCGGCGGAGCGGGAGAGGGAAATACATCGCCCTCTCCCCAACCGTAGGTCCGGGCGTCGGGGATGTCGAACAAGAGACGACCTCCGACCACCCTGAATTCAGTGCCTGCGGACGGTGAGCGCTGGGGCTGCTCCCTATCCGCCAAAAGGCGGGAGGCGGCGCGTGTCCTCGCCGCCTCCCAAGTAGCTTTGTGAGGTGATGGATGCGAGAAGTTTGATGGATGCAAGAAGTTGGATGGATGATTGCGAGATCATGACGAGACGGGGCCCGCCAACACCAACGGCGGGCCAATCCCGGGCGGGGTCGCGAGAAAGTATGCTAATCGCGAATCGCGTGACCCCGCCAACACACGGGACCCGTAGGGACACCGCGGTGGTTTTTAGTGGGTATGCCCCGAACGCCTGCAGGGGAGAGCCTCCACATACCTCCTCCGCCAGTCCCAAGCCCAGCCGTTTTAATGGCTGGGTTGGCGGAGTTGAGACGACTCATAAGGAGAGTTTACCACCGTAGTGAACAAAATAAAAAAAAAGGTTCTCATTTGACCCTTAACCCAAAATTAGGAGCCCTGCGAAGCAGGGCTCTGTCAACTATTTATAGCTTCGTTATGGCCGAAATGTTGTTATTTTCGTAGTTTGGAAATTTTCATTTTTACGTATTAGAGGTTAGTAGTGATGTTACTGCTAATGTCGATGTGGGTTATCGACATATCCGTAATATGTAAAGATACTACCACAAACTACACTATTGTTAAAAATATCTCGTGTGTGTAGACGGAAATAAATAAAACATTCCACCAATTTTGTCTGTACCTAGTAAAGGAAAAGCGATATTTGACTAACTTACTTTACTTAATCCTGATTACATAAAACCCAAAACCGTTGCATCCTGCCCTATGTTGAGGAAAATGAGGAGTTAAAATAATTATATTATGTTTATGCCAACAGATAACATGAACAGCTACTGTATGCGAGAATTCCTAGCAATGAAACGTTGAAGAAAATAATTTTATTTATAAACAAGAGGACACCCGTAGCTACAACCGCACATATTTTTATTTAACTATTTCTGTCCGATCCCGTGGGAATTTCAAGAAACTCCTTCTTAGTGCACTCCTGCGATCCCCAAAGAATATACGTGCCAAATTTCAGCTTCCTGCACCTTATAGTTTTGGCTGTGGCTTATCTGTCAGGCAGTCAGTAACGCAAAGATTTTAAACAGTGTGTTTCATAACAGATATACTTATTGCTGTCTTGCCAGGCATACCAGCAAAAAAAATAAAAAAATCTAGGTCATCATAAAACATTAGAATTTATTTCGTTAGCACAGTACTGAACAGCGGTATCCTTTATGATTCTATTAATTATATTAAAATATCGCCGGCTTTCCATGTCAAAGGGCATGCCGTCTTTTTAAAATAGTGCAATTTTACTGTCAAGCGAGCCGCCGTACACAAAGGGACCACTCTAGTGATGTTTACGATCAACAGATAATATCGATATATTTAATTTTAACATGACATTTTACAAACTGGTAACGATAGGTATCGCTACTAGCGATACCAACGGACTGCCATGTAGAGGGTATCGGGTTCGAATCCGCGGTACACATCAATAATAATAATAATACATACTTAGGTAGTAAGTTAATGACTTTTTGAAGTTACTTGCGTAATAAATTGTTAGTAAACGCTAGCCCCGAGTCTCGGAAGAGGACGTCAAACCGTCGGACCAACAGTCATGAAGATCCTTGACAGTTGTTACGGGAAGTCAGTACCCTCAAATAAACTCATACTGGTCTAGATGGAATGTTTTATTGAATAACAATACATAAAAACATGCTAATACACAAAGCTAACATTTTAGGTTTACCTACCGATATTGTATCAGGTAAACCCTAAATACAGTACTCCCAAATTAATAATGCCCATGCAGATCTTCGTTAATTGTCGTATTCCCGGAAACACCCGAATCATTGAATTGTAAGAGCCCTAAACAATGCACTTGCATTTTGCATCTTGTTAGAAAGAAATAGGAGTGAATATTATGTGTACACAATCGAAAACAATTCGGGCGGTCGGCGCCGGTCGCCGGTCCGTCAGTCGTCTTTATATAATGGTGGTGACTGCACGTGTTCTCTCTGTGTGGAATTATATAGAGCTGCTATTACACACCCTTCTTGGTTTTGTTTTCAAATGTGAATTTAATTATGTTATTCAAATTTAAATAGTTTATTTTGTAAAATAGGTAAATATACTAACATTTTTCACGGCTTGTTAATATTAAAAAAATAAAAATACCTACTTTAAATACATATTTAGTACTAGAAAAAACATTTTTAAAAGATACACACAATAAACAAATAGATATAGGAATAAATAATATTATAAAGTATATTAGTACATAATGCAATAGTACAACAAATAAATAAAAATATGTCTAACTCTGCCCATACCATTTTCTTTCAGACGTATTCTTCCAGAATGGATAAATTTAAACGTGGAAAGCCACTTAAGTCACAAACACGGCAAATGGTATTTAATGTGTACCTTTATTTCTTAAATGAAGCCAATATTTTCAAAAAAGACCATGATGGTTATTTAAAAAATATTCAGGACCGTGTTACAAAAGCTACAGGAATTTCACGATGAACTTTGACTAATATTTTAAACGAAAAAAAAACAGAATCAATCAATGAAATTTTCCACACCGAAAAAAGGAAAACCTAAAAGTAGATTTCGGCTGGGACTTGATGATTTCGACTACTGTGTTATTCGTAATATGATATACAATTTTCACTTGACGCTCAAAGAACTCCCAACTGTAGATAATTTGAGAAAAAAGTTGATCGAAGCTATTAATTTCAAAGGCTGTGCAGAGACTTTAAGGCTGATCTTGAAAGAAATGGGGTTTAGGTTTCTGAAAACTGATAATAACAGCCGGTTACTTATGGAAAAGCATGATATACGTTTAAAAAGGATCAAATATCTCAGAGAAATACAACAGCTGAGGAATTCTGGTTGAAATATAGTGTTTATGGACGAGTCATACGTGCATACATCACATACTAAGGGTAAAACTTGGCAAGATAGCAGCAAAAAAGGTATCAAACAACCCATTTCCAAAGGAGAGAGAATAATTATTATACACGCAGGCAATGAAAAAGGCTTCGTCCCAGGGGCTCTAATGTTACATAAATGTGTCGACTCAGAAGGTGATTATCATAAAGAAATAAACGCGGAACGTTATCAAGCTTGGCTACGCAATCAATTGATTCCTAACTTGCCTCCTAATAGTGTGTTGGTAATTGACAACGCCCCATATCATAATAAGCTGTCTGTGAAACCACCAAACTCAAACACACCTAAACCACAAATGATAGCTTGGTTACAACAACACAACATTCCGCATGACCTAAAGAAACTGAAACCCGATTTGTATGAAATTATAAAAAGACATAAAGAGTATAATGGAGGAACGTGGGCATCAAATTATACGATTGCCACCATATCATCCCGATTTTAACCCCATTGAAAATATTTGGTCCTAAATAAAGCAACACGTAGCCAAAAAAATATTGCAATGACTGTCACGTCAGTTAAAGATGCTATATTAGAAAAAATCAATAATATAGGACCAGAAGAAAGGAAAAAGTTTGTGATCATGCTGTTAAATGCGAAGATGAATATAGAAAATTTGACCCAAGAATCGATAGTTTTTCTGATGAAATGATTATTTACACAGGTGATAGCAGTGAGGAAAGTGTCAATGAACAAGAGCATAATGAAAGTTCTGATGAATCTACGATGTCAGGAATAGAGATCCTCCCTGATTCTGATTATTTTTTTTGTAATTGTAATATTATTCTGGAATGATCACTGCTGTAAATACTTTTGAACTGAGATGTTATGATTAGATTTCTAAGATTTTAATGTAACCTGTGTTTGAAAACCATTTTTCTTCTTCTAATATAAACCTTGTATTACTTAAACCTTCTTTTCTTCCATCATTACACCAGCTACAGCAAGACACTTAAAAAGTATTATAATCGAAGTAAATCAATTCAACAAAAATTGTAGCATATTCGCTATCGTGTGGTTTTCTTCACTATTTACTTATATGGAACTGTCGAATCAAATTTATTTAATGATAAATCTATATTTATTTATTTTAACATAAAAACATAATTTTACTAAATTATGCACTTAACAACTCTATATACATATCGTCTTCCGACGCTCGGGGAATACGACCGTTGCCGAACAGTGACGAAGATTTCTATGCGCATTATCACTTTGGGAGACCTGTACTGCCTTTTGTTTTACCTAAATCATCGAAGCAAGAGATCAGCTGTTGCATTAAGCGCATAATAAAATCTGTTATACCTAAAATAATACTAGGCACGTGTAAAGGACGATGACTCGCGACGGCGGCTTTTGTCAACTTAAGGAGGCGGTCTGGTGGCCTATGCACTCAAAGGCGCCGCTTTTGAACTTTATGAAGTTTAGGTAGATATCTAGCTTTTACGATTTATGAATCTTTAGTGTTGCCATGGGTAATCTGATATGATATTATTTAAAATTAATTAAAACAAGCGAAAATTTCATCTTGAATTTCCGGTAAATAATGACAAATACCTCATCATTTTACACTACTCTATAACCCCTTCATTGATCGGACGGAGGGTTATGAAACACCCTGTATATACTGATTAAGAAAAAATTGATTAATCAATTTTATTTTTTCTTTCCTTGTCCTTCTTTCATGTCCGGTACTTTCACAGCGACACAGTATCGATATTGACTACCAGAGAATACTTTGTTACATGTTTGCTACAAGGGACGTTTTTCTCTTTACTATGTTCGCCTGCATTTGCATTACGGAATAAACTAATCTGGCAAAAGATTTAAAGTAACTTACTACAAATATCAATAAACATAATTTTTCTAAATCTACAGTAATGTATTATTTACCTCTAACCGGCTCAATATCGATATCGATTATATTCTGGAGTCCAACCCAACGGCAGCCATTTTATTCGCAACAGCATTTCGTAGGTATGCACGCTAATTTCGTAGGTACGTCCAATCCCTGTTATTCACACCATAGATCTGTGGATAGGTACCAATCGTGTCCATTCCTATTATATATGTCAAATATCTATCTGTAGTAGTAGTTGGCTAATACATCGATAGATAGAATATTGGAAACTATCACACTTCACACTTTAACTGAATTAATCAGAACAGTGTAAGGTTGGTTGGCCGTGTGGTTGACGGCATAGAATACAAGTGTCACCACCCCCATCTTCTCGTGGGTGTCGTAAGAGGCGACTAAGGGATAACCATCTTTGCGTAGAGACGGAAAACTCGACATCAAACCCTATACGACTGCCTCGTTGGTCTCGCGGCGTAAATGTGCGCGTGGGATCGGGAGATTCCGGGTTCGATTCCTGGGTGGGGCGGTGTTATTGGGTTTTTCTGTCACGAAATTCTCAGTAGCAGCACGGAGTCTAGAAATGTGCCCGGTACGGCAATAGGCTCGCCCCTTATTACGTGGGACTAAAGTATATCTGGCGAAAAGTGGGTGTAGAAATACACCCCTGCCTACCCTTTCGGGGATAAAAGGCGTGACGATATGTATGTATGTATATATGTAGTGTAAGGTTGGCAAAATAATTAACTTTGGTAGGTATCTTTTGTTCGTCAGCTTTTGTTATTTCTGCAAGTTATCAGGGTTGCCAGCCTTAGTGGCAAGGTCATTCCTATATAATTTTTGCCACGAGCTATCTCACATGAATTTTAATTTATACTTAAATACACATACAATTAATATATTCTGGATGTAAATATCTAAATAACTAGCAGTCGAAAAAAAAATCATCTGAAGTTCGAAAATAATGGTCTCGTCTAGAAATCAAAATAATTCTGTCAATGGTCATCCGCAGCGTTGCCAGGTCTCCCGATTTTCCGGGATATCTCCCGATTTTAGGTAATATCTCCCGATGTCCCGGATTCCCATTCAAAACTCCCGATTTTTTAAGAACTTAAACCGTGGCTTAAACTTTCTTTACGAAAAAGCTGCGTAAAACGAAACAAAATGTAAAAAACATTACTTAGTAAAATGCGTAGACCAAACTATACTTTAACGTAATGAATTAGAGTTGATTATTCTAAAGCAAAGCTTTGACAGTTCTAGTTTCCTAATTTTGCATCATTCATTGCAAAGCGAAACAAACCGGTTTTTGCTTTGATTATCCGGCCCAATTAAGACGCATAGTTTAATAAGTAGCTTATAGGATAGATACAGTATTTTTAAATGGAGCGTATTTGTAGGGGTATCAGAATGATGTTGAGATGGGTGAAGAAAGAAAGATGCCAAAAGAAGAAAATATATACTTTACTGTGGTACCACATAACGATATGAATAAACTAAATAACTACGACCTAACTATACAAGAGCGGGAAGACGACTGCCGCGCCGCACTTACACAATATCGTGCCTTGTCTATAATTTGTAGCGTCAGCAGCCGCTACAATACTCCCCCCTTTATAAAAAAAATAGAAGAACAATATATACTTTACTGTGGTACCACATAACGATATGAATAAACTACATAACTACGACCTAACTATACAAGAGCGGGAAGACGACTGCCGCGCCGCACTTACACAATATCGTGCCTTGTCTATAATTTGTAGCGTCAGCAGCCGCTACATATTAAAAGAAGACTCAACCAACCAACCAGCAGAAGTGAAGTGAAAAAATGATAGAAAAGCACAATAAAACATTTATTGAGAGACCTTGTTTTACTTAATTTTAAGGAAAAATGTATCTCCCGATTATTTTCATAATGTCGCAATACATCTCCCGGATTTTTATTGATACTCCTCCCGTATTTCAAAAATTGGATCTGGCAACACTGGTCATCCGCCAAAATTCTAGTTTTCTTCGTGGTTCTTCTTTTTGTTTTCTTTTTGCAATAAATCAAGTTCTGTGTATAAAATAATTACATTTACTTAATTAAATTGTTCTTGCTATAACTAATCTGTAAATATTTATTAATTAAAGTGTATAATGTCCAAAGAATGTTACTGCACAGCGAACTGAATTTGTTACCTATACAATGACACAGTGTGAAAGGGCAAACAATTTTATAGGATAGAATAAAATAAAATACTACGCAAAATGAGTTTAAGAGGCATAAAATTGGTTACATTTGATATTACAAACACCCTACTAAACTTTAAGATGCCTCCTTGGCAGTATTATACTGTAGTCGCGAAAGATTACGGCTTCCAAGGAGGAGACGATGCCATCAAGAATAAATTAAAGGTCAACATGAATTACATGTCGAAAACTTACCCAAATTTTGGGCAGTCGTCGATCCTGTGGGAAGGATGGTGGATTCAGCTGGTCAAAACCACTTTGAAAGATCACATGCCACCAACCGCTGACTTAGAATGTATTGCTCGTAAAATTTTGAATGATTATCGATCAGACAAGTGTTGGAGTATTGCTGAAGGTGGAGAGAAATTAGTTGATCATTTGAAGAACCAGAAATTAACAGTTGGAGTTATATCGAATTTTGATCCCAGACTGCATGAGATACTGCGCTGTATAAAATGGGATAAGAAATTTGATTTTGTTGTTGCATCATATGATGTTGGGTTTATCAAGCCAGATAAGAAGATATTCAAATGTGCCTTAGACAAGTGTAAGGGTGTGAGGGCACGAGAGGCTCTGCACATTGGGGATGATGCCGAAAAGGACTATGAGGGTGCGAGGGCTGCCGGTTGGCACGCACTACTAGTCAAACCAAATATGAATACTGAGACACCACCAGCACCGCAGCATGTGTTCAGTAGCATAGAAAGTTTATATTCTTCCATAGAGCAAGAAAAGTTAAGACTTTAGTACTCCATGTAAAATTAGCTGTTACATAATTATATGTGAAAATTGTTATTTTTTTGCTCAGCAAATTAAAAGTACAAAAAACTGTGACACAGGTGCATGGACTAAGCCAAACAATATCACTATACACACTACACAATATTTTTGCTAAACACCTTTAGCAAAAGACTGATATAAAATCATTATTAGTCTGGATACAGTATTGCTTTTGTCTCTTTCTCACTTTTTAACTGTACTGTACTATGGGGCAGTTTATTATACTTGGTCCATGCCTTGTCATGTAAATTGTTGTATATTTATAAGAAATGTTTAAAATTATCTTTTTTTCTATTAATATTATTTTCTGTTAGTTGTTAAAAGGTGCTAATTCTTGCATATACAATCATTAAGGGTGAAAGCAAACAAGCCTAATTTTGTCAGTTGTGAGTAGCAGAATTTTTGTTACAGAAATTCTGCTGCATTCGGTTTCATAGAAAAGTCCTATTTGATTCACACGGCGACACATAATGAGTTACTAACAACAATAGACTTTTTTTCTGCAACCGAAATTCTGCGACTCATAACTCACAAAATTATGCTCGTTTGGCTTCACCCTTAATGACAACCACCAATAATTTGTTTGCAAGTAGGTATATTTTTATAGTTTCCTATTATTAGAACAATGCACCACAGAAAAAAAATATGCATGGTTTGATTTGTTGATTGTATTTTTGATGCAAAACCTAAGATGTTTATGTAAGAAGTTGGTTGGATAACAGGGGCCCAATTCCGCTAAATAAATATAGTCGCGATATGATATCAGTGTCATACTTACGTCACAAAAAGCGTTTTCTTCTAAATTATATGATATTTGAATGAAATTGTAACGAGATTGTATGTGTCAACGACGAACTGTTTATTTTAAATTATACGATAATGACATAAGGTTATCAGAATACCGCTTTTAAATCCATTCAAAATATGATATCAATGTCATATAAAAATTGCAGAATTGGCCCCCTGGTGTTAGAATATAAGATAGGTACAATATGGTGATACTCGAAATACCAAAAATGCAAACCCTTATAAAATTTAGAAAAGAAATACAGAAGCTGCTACAATAATTAAAGATATGCCACTAATTCTGTTGCACTTATACATAAAGCTATCTATATTTATATTTCAGAGGTCTAATCTATAACATGATTAATTCAGGCATGACTGGTTCATCTTAAAAATTATGTTATAGTTGTTAGCCTAGTATTTATTGAGGAAAGCTTTAGGCATCTATATAACATCAGGGAGCAGTTATGCAGGTGTGTATAACTGTCAGTTAGTATTAACTGATAAGTACTGTTACATTTGAGTTTATTTTGCATATTATTATACATATAAAATTACAACTTGTAATATGAAAGATACTGAATATTTTGTTACTCTCTAGAATACTCTAGAGTCTCTAGATAAACATTTAAATGGTTTTGTGTGTAATTGATAAAGTCCCTGAATGATTTAGTTTCACTATTAGACTTTACAGACTGCACTGTTGTCTAGATCAAAAATAATGGATGAGCACCTACCAACTCTATCAAATACATTTATTAAAACAAATAAGGGTCTTTTAGAAACAAGTGATTAAAAAACAATATTTTTTGTGATGGTCTGATTTTCGATATGACTGCCTCCGGGGTCCAGTGGATAGCGTATGCGACTGCTGATCGGAGGTCCCAGGTTCGATTCCCGGGTCGGGAAAAAGTGTTACTGGGTTTTGCCGAATTCTCAGTAGCAGCATGGAGTCTGGTGATGTGCCCGGTAACGGCAATAGGCTCGCCCTCTATTACGTGGGACCGAAATATTCATGGCGAAATGTGGGTGTAATGAAAATGTTTTACAAGTATATAATAATTATTCAAGAATTATTATAACAGGCCGGGGCCATAATGCCTTTAGGCATTGTTGAATTTTATTTTTAAATAAGGCTGATGTGCAGTCAGACCTTTTTTTAGGTTTTATTATCAGTTTACCATTGTGTACGTCTAGGTCTATGAAGTAACACTTTATTGGAGATTGATCAAATGTAACAAAAATCTAGCTAATTTATTTCATCTTAAAATTATTCTTTGTGAAATATTTGTTACTCAACATACCTATTACATTTTATTATTGTTGTTTTAGAATACATAATTTATTCTGAATTAATTGCCATATTGTTATAGATGTTTTAAAGCCATACATGAATAATTATTTGCTTCAACACAGAAAAATTATCTTCATAATGAATAATAATTTTAGTTTTAGCACCAATAATTGTAATATGTGAAATTTTATTTAATAAAACTATTTAAGGAAGTGCACTTGTTTTTCATGCAAACTGTCCCAATAAGCTTGCTGAGATAATGTAAAAGTTTTGATTAGGCATGCATGGATTAAAAATACATGCATGGATAAACATTAGCAGCTTCAAGCATATTTAAGTTTTCTGCATACTAATCAAAGAAACCAAGTTCCTAATAATTTGTCTAAGGTAGTCTTGAGAAGAGCTTTGAGGACCGATTATATTACCACTTTTACTGGCAGATAGAGGAGCTTGTCGGGCAACATTTCAGGCTATTCTGGAATCCGGTCTCGCCCAGCCAGGTTGGATTCCAGAACCCAGGACCCAGTAAATTGGTATTTACTATTCATGGAGCCAGCAAGTAAATATTTTTTTCAAATCCATATGTATATAATAATGCAGCAACAGAGTCGATAGATGGCGCTGTTATCAATTCAGAAATAACACTCTGGGACCAGTTTGTGATTATTCAGTGCTTAATTCAGTGATTATTATTATTATATCCATAGTGTCATTTTCTTCCTTTTATTTCCTCCTCCTTTTTTAAGACTTACTTTTCTACAGTAGTTACCAAGGAACAATGAATTTGTCTAAATCTTGGTCAAAATCAAAGAAATATAACCAGGTCTAAATAGGTACCGACCATAGATAAGTGTATTATCCGTAGGTACCGACTGGGCCAAGGAAACCATCACTCATGACAACAGATGTCGGTGTCATTGAGTTGCAAACATCAAAACACATGAAGTCATTTAAATATAGTAATATTCCATTTTATATTATATACTCGCCATAATGCAATTACCGGTTACGCCCAATGATTATTTGTAGCTTAAAAAATAATCACGACGGATTAACTCAGCACAGAAACATAATTTGATTTGAATTCTCAGTGGTGACAGTGCTATCGAGACTATCGATAATTTGTTACCCATCTCAAGTAACTACAGCAAGTTAGATTTTTGTTCTGTTATAATTTTGGTATTAGTATTAGACAAGGACGTTATAATTCCTTGGTATTAGATCACTGGTTAATTACCACTTACCACACCTGTAAAGTCAGCGAATTTTGTGAAGCACTGTTAATGAGCTCATCAAAATCGTATTGTTAGCTAACACGCATAATTAACTAATAAGCAACTGCTACTCAAATAGAAATAAAAATTCACTTCAAAATAAAGCTTAAATTTTGCCATACAATAGAACGTAACATTGCAATAAAACTATTTGACAAATTAACAGTTACGTACTATGGTACTTTCTAAAATGCATTTTTGTTGTTATTTTTCGCATATGGCAACACACAAAACTGCTGCGCGTCCATGTCAAGTGAGTCTCATCTGTGTAATACGGGATCAATATAAATTAAAAATGCGGAATCCTCACACAGAATAGTGTTATTTGTGTTCAAACATCGCTCAGGGTATCAACACAGGACATTCGCGTATTAGTCACCGCCCTGATACGACATTACAACACATCAAATTCCAGACCACTCTGAATACATCGTAGCAAAGAGAAAATGACCGAGCCATCCTTTATCTACAAAGTGAAGTGTTGAACGTAATGTGAATACTGTAAGGTGCATTATGTAGTGTGATCGTCGGGATTTCACGTTAATAGCGTGTGAAGTGTTGTTTGGAGTGTACGTGTTTATTATGTGGAGGAGATGATGTGGTCGTTAGCGGTGGCGGCGGCCACTGTGGTGACGGTGCTGTGCGCGCGCGGCGAGCAGGTGCTGCTGCTCGACACCACGACCGAGGCCACGCTCGGCTGGACCAGGTTCCCCTACGGCGCGCAGGCGAGCACGCCCGGCTGGCTCGAGGAGTCCTACACTAACTTTGAGAAGCAAATCAACTGGCGCTCGTACGTAGTATGCGACGTCGCCCACCACAACGTGAACAATTGGCTCTGGACGCCTTTCATCGAACGCCGTAATGCAAACCGAATTTATATCGAAATCAAGTTCACCATCAGGGACTGCTCTTTGTTTCCTGGCAACGCTCTGAGCTGCAAGGAGACATTCAGCTTGCTTTATTATGAGTTCGACGTGGCTACGCGCGAGCAGCCGCCCTGGGAACCTGAGAGCTACAAACTAGTAGGCCGTATTGCAGCAGGTGAGGGCAGATTCAACACCAACTCTGAAGTGGACATTAACACTGAAGTCAAAAGCATTGCCGTCACCAAGAGAGGTGTGTATTTTGCATTTAGAGATCAAGGAGCCTGTATATCTATTTTAGCTGTGAAAGTATACTACATAACATGCCCAGAGGTCACGGTTAATTTTGCTAGATTCCCAGCTACACCAACTGGTCGTGAGGTAACTGTCATAGAACAGGCAAATGGTACATGTGTGGAGAACGCAGAGACAGCTACAGGTGAGGCACCTCCTGTTTATTTATGCAAGGGAGACGGCAAGTGGACTCTGCCCAGTGGCTCATGCAAGTGCCGAGCTGGATTTGAACCAGACCTCAACAATCAAGTTTGTAATGAGTGCTCACCAGGGAAATTCAAATCACATACAGGTGACGATCCATGCATAACCTGTCCTGATTATTCAGAGTCTACTGCTTATGCTGCTGCTGAATGCAAATGTGTGCCAGGATTCTTCAGAGCTAAAAAAGATCCCAAGAACATACCATGTACTCAACCACCATCAGCACCTGTCAACCTGACTGTTACATTTGCTGACCAATTTTCGATATCTCTTGCCTGGCAACCACCACACAAGACTGGAGGACGTAATGATATCACATACAGAGTATTTTGCTCAAATTGTGGACCCAGTGTGGAGTATAGACCTGCTGCAACTGGTTTGAATAATACCAGAGTCATTGTCATGGGCTTAGATCCAGTAACAGAATACAAATTCCAAGTGTTTGCTGAAAATGGTGTGACTGAACTAACTGGTGAAGAGCCTAAGAAGGTTGAGATAACTGCTGTTACTGAGGCCTCTGTTGTCAGTGTAGTGTCCAAGCTGCGTGTTCTGAGTGTAGAAAGTGATAAATTATTGTTGGCATGGAATCCACCTCCAATAGACCTAACTGATCCTGATGACACAATAGAAAGCTATGAAGTGAAATGCTTCCCTAAAGATAACCTAGAGAAAAGTGCAAATGCTACATTAAAAATAACCAAGGAACCGCATGTGACTATCACAGGTTTGAAAAGGGACACAGAGTATGGAATCAGAGTAAGAGCCAAGATGAAGCGTGGTTGGGGCGAATTTAGTGGTATTGTTTATGCTCGTACTGGATCTGTTCTGGAAACGACCTTCGTAGGTGAAGAGGAAGGCGCGCAAGTACGTCTAGTGGCAGGCGTCATGGTTGCAGTTGTTGTGATATCTGTAGTTGCCATTATAGCCACCGTGTTATTCTTACGCTCACGAACCGATGACGAATGTGACAAAAAGCAACCCAGTGATTGTAACGCACTCAATTATAGAAATGGCGAAGTATACACAGGCCCTGAGCGTCCTGCCAAGACAAGCAGTAATGCGACTACACCGTTATTTGCCGGCACTGGATCAAGGACTTATATTGACCCTCATACTTATGAAGACCCTAATCAGGCCGTTAGAGAATTTGCACGCGAAATTGATGCTTCGTGCATCACAATAGAAGCTATCATAGGCGGTGGCGAATTCGGAGATGTTTGCCGCGGCAAGTTGAAACTGCCAGCCAGTTGTGGCCAGGAGATAGATGTAGCCATCAAAACACTGAAACCTGGCTCCACAGAACGAGCGAGACGTGATTTCCTTGCTGAAGCATCGATAATGGGACAGTTTGAACATCCCAATGTTATTTTCTTACAGGGGGTCGTCACAAAATGCAACCCTATCATGATTATAACAGAATTTATGGAGAACGGATCATTAGACACGTTCTTAAGAGCCAATGATGGCAAGTTTCGTGTTGTGCAGCTAGTGGGGATGCTGCGTGGTATTGCTACCGGGATGCAGTATCTTTCTGAAATGAATTATATACACCGCGATCTCGCCGCGCGCAACGTGCTTGTCAATTCACAGCTTGTATGTAAAATAGCAGACTTTGGTCTGTCGCGGGAGATCGAATCGACGGCGGATGGAGCGTATACGACTCGTGGTGGCAAAATACCAGTGCGGTGGACCGCACCTGAAGCCATCGCGTTTAGAAAATTCACGTCCGCCAGCGACGTATGGTCAATGGGTATAGTCTGCTGGGAAGTGATGAGTTTTGGCGAGAGGCCGTACTGGAACTGGAGTAACCAAGATGTTATTAAGTCTATAGAGAAAGGCTACCGGCTACCTGCGCCCATGGACTGTCCCGAAGCAGTGTACCAGCTGATGCTTGATTGCTGGCAGAAGGAGCGAACACACCGTCCCACTTTCGCGAGTATCGTCAAAACGCTAGATAAGCTCATCCGTTGTCCAGACACACTGAGGAAAATAGCGCAGAATCGTTCTGCAGACCCGCTGGCGGGCGACACTCCAGACATGATCCAGTTCTCGTCTGTGGAGGAATGGCTGGAGTGCATCAAGATGTCGCGGTACATAGAGAAGTTCCGCGCGGCGGGCATCAGCGACATGGACGCGGTGGTGGACCTGACGGTGCACCAGCTCGCGTCGCTGGGCGTGACGCTCGTCGGCCACCAGAAGAAGATCATGAACAGCGTGCAGAGCATGCGCGCTCAGATCCGCGGCAGTGGCCCCTATGGCTTCCTTGTGTGAGTGAACTCAGTGAGTGCCACCAGTGAATGTGATCTCGACGCGCAGCAACATTAACACTGATCTATAATGATAATAAATGATGCATTTTGTATATTTTTCTAAAAACTGCCATAGTGTTTAGTGATAGGAGTAAAAGAGAACTTCTTTTCATAGTGACATTAAGGAAGTTTATCTATTTTATTGTGCTGTTTATATTTCTTTTGTTTAACTCTTGTTTATTATACTGTTGTAATTGTTTAGTGATGAAGCTTCCGTGACTGCTACAGACTTGCCGGCCTAATTAATTTCTAGACTCTAACTGAACCGTAACATCCAGATGTGAAAGCTTTATAATTACCGTCAAATAGAGTACTATACAACGAATTATAGGCTTTGATTTATTTTAGTAGGTGAAATTTTTATTCTATTGACAGGGCTGATATAATATGTGAAAAGAAATTTATTTAATGAGAATTTATTATGGTGATAATATTATTTTTTATTAATTGCGAGCCGATGTAACTTACATGACAACTCTATTTATGTAGACTGATGTATGTGGTGATTATCTTTTTTATTTTATTTTTGTACTTATAGACTTTGATACATTCTCTATTTGCTTTTGAAGCTTGTTTGTAAGTTTCTCAACACAAATGCAATAATAATAGTGATGAGTACACATAAATAGAATTCAGAGGAGAAAGTTTTGTAAAAAATAAGATATATCTAAATTGTAGTTAGCCAATTTTTGTGTAATCTTTTCGAAGAATATTATGTGTATATTCACAAGATTTTTAATTGAGAAAATTGTATAAATGTGCTTAAAACTTGTGTGTCTCATTTGTGATAGGGTTATCATTGATGCTGTCTATGTGTCAGCATATTTATTCTATATTGATGTTAACTTTAGCCAAACCGAAATTAATCCTATGACGAAGGTATAGGTTTATAAACATCAATGTAAAATCTATTGTAAAATTCTGGAATACTCAAAATGTATGTTTTGTTTACACTTAACCTCAAAACTTGTGATTGAACTGAAGTACTTAACTAAGTTAATGATAGAACGCTACAAATACGCATTTTTTTCGTACGTATTCCTTTTTACATCACATGTATATAAGGCTGAATAATTTAGTGTTAAAATTTTGCTTTAAAATGTAACTCGAAATTTTTTATATATTGTAATAGTTTATTTTGTGATTAAACAGTTTGGTACGGATGGGTTGCACATATATGACAAATGTTTGCGTTGAGCATACAACATGTTTGTTCAATATATTTCTTAATACATTTTCTCTTTACGATGTCTAAAAGATAGCAAGACAGTGACTCATGTTACAGTTTACAGTGAATCACAAAATTATGTTATGACCTTGAGGTTTTCATGCCATTATTGACTCAAGTATTATTATCAAATAATTGAGATTACGGTATGACAAATACAAATGTTCTATGTTCAACATAATCATGTGTGCCCCCAGCCTTACACTGCCTATAAATGTTAACAATGCTAGTGTTAATTTCATTATTATTTTTTTGAACAAATCAGTTCATAAGTGTACCTATTGAAATGCCAATATAGTTTTAAGGCTTTGCTTCCAGCTTGTGATGCGATGCGATTGTATAGATGTTATGCTATGCGACTGTGACTATGCTGAGCGCATGTGACGTCACACATTAGGAACATCAGTGACTTTTATAATAAAACGCGGAAGTATCTATGGACCTAGTAACCGTGGTGACGTAATAGCTCACTATGTTCAATTTTCAAAAGACTCGCATTAAGAATACGCGAGTGAAGGATAAAGCATTCCTATCTGAGTCCAGAGACAGTTCCGCTAACTATAATGTTAATTTGTAATTAAAACTAAGGATTAATTTCATATTTTTATACATGAAATTACTGTATATGGCACTTGTTCTGTTTATGACCATTCATAGTCATCAAAATTTGCTCAATTTATCACGTCATTGTACATTTGAAACACATTTGCTAATATTTATTAATATAGCCATAGATTATACTACTTGTGCACATTGGCTGAATGCATTTCCTGTTTAAGTTTTTTGGCTGAGCGATTTGCGTGTGGGTCTTGCTATAAAAAAATAATGATCGAACACTGGATCTCAATTTTATTATTTGACAGCTAAACATGTATATTTTTTCTAAGTTGTAAGTCTAGTTAGTTTACGATATATTTATTACGTTATATTTCTTATCTTAAAAGTATGAATATTAACATGTGCAGCTACAAAGCTATTTTAAACAACAAAATGGCGCGCGTACATTTTCTTGCCATTAAAATAAATTACATTCTTTTGTCAATTTATTCACACCAAGCTAAGGCAACAAGTTTGGGATCCTTTATGCAAATTATTCAAACTTTAGTTTAATAACGTTTTTTTACGTTTTTTACAAAATGTACGAGTAAGGTCAGGTAGTCAAACCTGTTTGCATCGCGTGCGGATTCTAAATAACATTTTTCCGGCCAGTGCTAGTCTTATTAGTATCTAGGTTTATTTTCTGTGAACATTTTATTTACTTACTTTACTTTACTTTATTTGGGAAAAAAACGATATTACAATATATATGCTAAGGTAGTACATTTTCTTGTAAATTACTTATCGTAATAACTGCGACATTTTCCAAAGATTACTTTTAAACATTGCTGTTCTAAACGTGCTACAAACAAATAAGCTATCAGTTTTATTTGCAAACAAACATAATTGGGTACTTTAATATTGCAAGTTACTTGCTAATTAATTTGTTTGATTTTAATCTCATTTCGAGTTTGGTTATGTCTCAAGCGAATATATCATATCATTAACTTTAACTTTTCAATTATTTGTTTTCTAAATACGTGTCTTGGTAAGGCAAACATAACGATTTTATTTATTTGTGACCATGTATTATTATCAAAAATTATAAATTCATATTTCGGAGTTCCTGGCATAACGTAGATTTCACATAGAATGGATTGCATTTTTGTTATTAAGATTTTTGATATTATACCTATACCTGAATAAAATTCTAACTCAGATTTAGAGTCGGAATTTAATAAATCGCCTGTGCTAGGTGAATATTATGTAATATGCAGCAATATTATCGGGTTTCTATTGAATGAATTTATCGATCTTTGAATGTAACTCCTTCCAGGTACAACGTACTTATAAAATTGGTATCGGAAAATGTACTGTAGTAAAATGTCATATAAAATTGGTTGAAAATGGCTTATTTTGAAATATACGGTGGGATATAAGATCTTAGAGACAGAAATCTATGTTTTATTTCGTTTGAAAGTGTTATGCATTATCTCATAATACCAACCAGCAATCCAAAATTGTCCATGTGGTGATGGATTAAGAATACGGAATGTCACCACCCCATATCATGCCATGGGTGACGTAAGAGCCGACAGAGGGATCATATTATACAGAGAACAGCACTGTAAGAGAAGGAAAACTTGATACAATCCCTATACCAACCCGTTTGGCCAGCATGGTATAGTAGGCCAATTCCTTCTTTCAAAGGAGAGTTCTAGTCCAGCAGTGGTCTGTTAAAGACTGATGATGAATTCAAAATTATCCTTCAGTCAGCAAATTAAAGGTCACTAGTTCCCTAAAATATTAATCCACTTTTCATGGTCGAAGCGAATTAAATTCGACGTTATGTAAATGTTATAAGGCAGAAAGTAGTTTAACGTGAGTCGTCTGTCTATATATTTAAGTAGATTTTCTTCAGTCATCGCGGATATAGCCGCAGTGTAGCTGCATATAGACAACTCCAGATATTACCCGTTTTAGTCTTGTGTATAAGTATTTAAAGCGATTGCTCAAAGGTTCTTTCTCGTAATATCTCATAATGTTTCTGCTGCCCACGTAAAACTGCTTTAAAAAAATGTCCCATCGAAATAAAATCTAGAAGAATTTGCTTTCAATATACATGTCTCTCTGTTGAAATGCCAATAGAACTCAGACACTTGATGGGAGATGCCCAACCCGACCCATCCAAAACTCCCATTACTCAATCACTTATGTCACCGTATAGCGAGGTTCAGAGGCACTGACCGCGTAGACCGCGTTTTGTACTCTTGAAGATCCAGGGAAAGTAAAACTGTCTTGAAACTTTTGACCAATTTACTCAGCAGTAAATTGGAAGAGCTGTAAAAGTCCACTTGCACCGTTAGTAATGTGAGAATTATTGCATCCAACCATTATATATTTTCGTTGTTTGTCAGACTCATGTCTCGCCAACCTATCTCTAGGATGCGATCGTCAGAATTAAAGCATTTAGCTCGAGACGATTTTCCAAAGTAGAACATTTAGCTCAAGACCCGGTGGTTTAGCTTCAATACTTAATGTTCTAGTACCGAATCGATATATCGTAAAATTTTAAATTCTCTTTCATGCCAGACGCCCTACTTTGAACCTCACTTAAGCCATTATACTTATTACGGGTAAAAATAGATACAGCTGTCCAAGAAGTCATTTGCATATTTAAAACATGTGCTTTCTTTCTTTCTGTATAGAATATCGATTTCAGTAATAACAGAACACATGAATTTTCTACAATGGGCATATACAAAGTGTCGTTGGACGATGGGGTTCAAAGGAACTAAAAATATTATTGTATTCGCAAACACCTGTGTGGCCACTACTTAGAGTCCACAAAAGGAATTAGATATGATTTGCACCATTATTGTTTGAAATATTAACAGGTTTACGCGGGCGTTGTGTCTGCTCAAAGGTAGTGTTTATTCTGAAACCTACGCGGATTTGTCCGCAACAATATCAAATACCTGTATTGTGAATACAAAATATCTTGCTACACAAATAGCCGCGTTTAGTTCTGAGTATTGTACTTACCTTAGCGTTTTTATGTTTATTTAACGGCGACAAAACTTTGTTTTACAACACTAAATGATACTAAGTATTATTTTTAAAATTGTATCTCGTATATTATTTTCAAGGGTAATCCATTATATGTGAAATCTTTACTTTGGAATGTTACGTTTATTTTCTGAAACTGTGTGTCTGCAACGTCGCGACAGTTAACAAGATAGTCCCTTTATTGCTGCTGCTTGCAGTAATTAGCTGTTGTCTATTACCTTCAAACGTATTTGGGTTATAGGTTTATAGAAAAAACCCATCATCTCCCTCAAACTTGCGATGTATAATATTTTTTTTGATGTGGCAACTATTTTTACTAATTATGTCAAATTTTTCTTCTCATTATTTATTACTTTCCTAGTTATTATTGCAGAAGTACGTGTTACTCCGACGTAAGACTAACTTTTCTTGTTTCTTTCTTTAGTCTTCTCTTGATTTTATTTATAGTAGGGCCTTGGCCTGCAAATATATTCTCAAATATCCGTCGAAAGTATGTAAATACGTTTAAAATATGATTATAGCGATAAGTAGTTTTGTATAATAGCACAGGCCCGCTCACAAATCCTGTTGCCGATATTCTGGCAGCTAATGAAATCGGACAGCCAATGCGTGCGAAGTATTCTGTGTCGAAAATATGTATTTTAATTTTATTTTTGTATCAATATATTTGAATTTCTTGCCGGTCACAGTGAACTGTTTTGTTATGTAAGAGTCTGGCGCAAAAATTGACTGGCGTGCCTAAAAATAACGAATTCTATATATTATATGCACAAAACGATACATAAACATGATAATATTTATTAATAATTAATTGTATTTAACATATTTGAATAATAAGAGTACAAATTGCGGCAGCGTGTTTTGCGACAGACTCTAGAACAAATAATTGTCTCTCTTACACTAAATAATAGAATATGTCTTGTATCGCCTACATATTACGTATCTGTTATAACGAATTTTGGAAGGTCTGTGTCTTCCAGCAACTTGTTTTTCATTCGGATTTCTACAGATTTACTCAACCTGGGTAGCTATTGACGTATTTTTTAATATATTTAATGATTTAATATGACTAAGGTTTCGTTTACTCGAAGAACTATCGGCATATTTGAGTTTGTTGTTCAATTCCTTGATATACTTGGGGTGTACAAAAATAGATTGAAAATGGGGGCAGTTTCAGGTCGATATCTCAAAGTAATGATTGAGTGAGCTAAGTGCTAGATAAGTTCAAAAGTATCTCGTGAACTTGGCGATCTTTCTGGAAATAAAACACAGTTCACGACGGCGTCTTGAAGCACCTATGACCACGTTCGTCTCGCTACTTAAACAAATGAGATTTTAAATGCATTTTACTTATCTGCTGCCTTCCAATGTTCTACACTCTTTTATTTATTTACTGTTGTTCTAAGACTTAATGTGTAAAACTGGCATGATTCCGCTAAATTAGTGACACGCTTCATGTCTCGTGCACACAATATTTTTGCACGTCGACTCCAACTGTAGCTGTGTGCTAGTGTGTGTTCTCTGTCTCACACTACCTACCTTAATCGTTGTGTTGTGATTATTTTCTTGTAAAACTGGAACTATTTGATTGACAGGCCGTGTTCATTACATATTCCCACTTTGCTGTGATCTTATGTATTTATAGTAGACATAACTAGAAACGCCTTCATGCTACGAAACACACCAATTAAAATAGTAATAATATTATATAGATATACTAGTGTACATTCATGAATTTTTGACATTCAATTAAACAAATTTACACAATACTTTATATATTCCAGTTTTAAGGCAATAGTAACATCTTGCAACAACTATACACAAAACGGCTGATGTTATGATTTGCCATCAATTGTAGAGAATAGCAATAATTATTATTAAGTACAATATATTAAGAATTGCGGAAATTCATGAATGCAATATTTACATTTGGCGTGTATGTCAGTGTCGCGGTATAACAGCGAAAAATGAATGCAACTTTATTACGGATGGTTCTCAGTACTTGTATTTTTCGTCCAGTAATCCAGTGACTACTGACCGCATTGCCAGTAACCATAACACCAAACCGAACATTCAATAGTTATAATCGATAAAAATAATGTTTATTTACTATACTTAAAAAACTAGCTAGTATAAATGAAGAATATAATAGAAGTTTTGATACTTTGGACAGATAGAACAATGATGAAATTAAGTCCAGTATTTCAAAGTTGAATATTCGTCTAACGGACATTTTTTAAACAAACGAATAAAACAAATGGCGGATAAAAATGGCGGGTGTTATTTTTATTCGTCGTGTGTGTTATGTAAAAATGAATCTAATTATTTACGTGATAAGATGTATATTGTATCCAATAACACTGTATTCGTTAAAGCAATAAGTACGCCTCGATTAGACAGTGATGTCAAACAGACAGAAGTCGCCATCTTGAATGTCACAAATGTGTTCTCATACTGTATGCGCTGGGATTTAACAACTCAAAGCCAATGATTATTTTCAAGTGATTTGAAATTCGTCTAAGTCTATTACAAACTTAATGACTATCAGGTTTACTTTAAATTTTTGAAAAAAACAATAGTTAGTATTTACAGATAGATCCTATTTCGTTTATTTTAATTACGATTTGTTCGCAACGGCTTTCATTTTCTTGTATAATGCATGTAATCTCGTCTGTACTTTGCAATAGACCCCCTGTCAAAGCTAGCAAGCTCCGCTCTTTATGAGTTCTATCTCAGCAAAGGACAAAAATCTGTGTGAATTGAAAGTACTTTGCTGCGTCTAGATGTTCTTTGAGTCTAGCGTTACACTTTTATTAAGGACACGGGAATTTTATTGAAGACTTCTTTCTAGTGTTGGATTCATCTATTCAAAACGAAATGTAATCTCAGACGAGTTTCAATTCTTTTCTCTGTGCTGCCCGATTAAAGCTTGGCTTAATGACACCTTTTCTAGATATTCAGAAAGCCGATATGTTTGCCATCTAGAAGTAAATTTGATACAACTTACAAAAAAATACGGTCAGCCTGTACAAGGATAGGTCAGCTTATATTGGATAAATTTTCATGGAAAATGTTTAAATCCCAGCGCGAACAGAGAGCTCGATACCCCGATATGTGATACGCTCTGAAGCCATAACCTTAATAAATTAATTAGTTTATATTGCTTACGCAATCAAATTAGATATAATTTTTATCAACCAGCAATTGGAATAGTAACTGTAGAGACACCAATCATAGCCTAATTAATTGTAATACATAGAGTGATGTTAGATTTTATTTATAAGTATTCTTTTATATAGATTTAGCGTACGACCGATGATGTCCGGACTGTTCGGCGAATTTATATTTTGAACGCCGTGCGCCTAAGGTATACAGAGATAGTTTAACGTTAGCGCAGTTTTAAAATCTTTACTATGAATCAGTATAGGTGAAAGAAACAATGAAAATGTAAGCTTGGCTATAATTTATGTAATAAACTATTGATATTTAAAATGTCTTTTTTATTTATTAACTTCCCCCAAATTTTACGTAAGTGTTATCATATCTTATTGTCTTCTGGTCGGCAAAGTGCGAATGCTACTGCTTGTGTTAGCTTATAAAATCAGCAATTTCTTCAATCAAATGCTTCTTTACCCTAGTAAAACTACTAAGGGCTAGTTTTGCAATGGTCAGATAAAAGATTTTCGCATATGAAGATATTAAATACACAGTTGCTGGACAAAGATGG
This sequence comes from Euclidia mi, assembly GCA_944739405.2. Classification (NCBI taxonomy): domain Eukaryota; kingdom Metazoa; phylum Arthropoda; class Insecta; order Lepidoptera; family Erebidae; genus Euclidia; species Euclidia mi. The sequence goes on from OX123199.2 coordinate 56,651,913, forward strand.
TTTTACTTAAAAATTTAGTTTGGTTATCTAAAATTTAACTGTAAAATCACTTATCAAACGACTACAAAATGAGGCCCTATTGAATGTTTGCTGGCGAGTGTTGTGGGTTCGATCCCGCACGAGACAACACTTTATGTGATTTATAAATTGTTGTTTCGAGTCTGGGTGTGCCTTATCATTGGTTGTATGTAAAGTCCACGCGACACAGGAATCGACAACGATTCCAGCTACGAGTAAGAGTACGAATAGAATAGAGAATACGAATTCTAGCTAGAGTACTTTAGGCTCTGCGATTATACATCAGAGTGATTATTATACATGTTGATTAAAAAAGCTGGCGATTTAAGACGTGTGTTCTTACGGCCGTTTTCAATATCAGATCTATTCATAGATTTGTCCATGGCTTTTGATTGAACGCGCTAATCCCAGGAACTACTGGTCCGATTTCTTCACATCACGCTCTAGGCCGCGGGTGCAGAACTTAAAAAGCTTAGACTTAAAAAGCGCGGGTGTAACCGCGGGCTCATCTAAACTAGTCTGACATAAGCTCCACAAATTATGTCAAACGTGTAAACTTTAGCAACCAAATCCATGGATCTATCGAATATTGAAACGCCGGCCGTTAGTCTACCACATTCAGAGAGACGTAGGTCTAATTATAAGCTACTGGCTTCCGACAGCGATTACGATGCAACCATTGAAAATACAATTAGAAAACAATGCTGCATATGTGAATTGCAACCAAATGCGAATTATTTAATCATTGTTGTCTAAATGTTTTGTACATACATGCATATATACTATACAATAAGTGCAGAGACTCCCGCCTGTTTTGTATTTATCTGACATTAAGTAGATAGGTATTTATGTCTTAGTAGTCCAGTGGATTTCGTATGCGTCTGCTGATCGGATGGTCTCGGGTTCGATTCCCGAGTGAGGTGAAAGTGTTACTGAGTTTTCCGAATTCATAGTAATTAGCAGCACGGAGTCTGGCAATGCGCCCGAACTCGCCTCGTAATAGGCTCGCACCCCTTCAAATTCAACACATTGTGAAATGTTACCGCGAAGAGGTACCTAGACAGAGATGTACCTAAGTGACATTACATCTCTGTATACCCCTTCGGGCATAAAGGTGTAAGTCTATACAAATATAATAATACGTATGTCGTAAGTCAATCATGGTGATGATTTCCTATTCGTTGCTTGGCTAGTACAACTAGTGACTCACATGGTGACAGGTAGGTACATTTTAGCCTTATCTATCAGTATCATCTAAGCTGAGCGTATATAGAAAACTGAAGTCATTCTAGTGGATATGCAGCCTAAGACCTGTGATAAAAGTGCATCTTTTACCTAGTTCATATATTGGTGCTATTACATGGGTTGCTAGTCGAGTTTGCCCTCGATTGGAGAGCATTCGAGTTGTTCGACGTGGACGTACTGACGACTGAGCATTCCCTTGAAAGCTTTTGAGCTCAAGTCGTTTCTCTTATGGTGCTGAAACTGGATACACTTGAGAATGAACCTGTAATGGGCATTCTTGCGAATGATACATAACAGAAAAACAAACGGGAGTGTTTTAGCCAGCCACATCGAGCGTTTGGGCGGGCATTTTAGCGACTGGACAATAAATTTTGCTTCGATTTTCTTGCTGATTATAGCGTTCGCTAGAAAGATCGTTAAAATGTTCGTAGCAATTTTCGGCTCTGTTCGTCGTTCAGTTCGACTAAAAAAAGAGCGGCGAATGCTTGTTGTTCTGTTACTACTGAACGCTCAGGTGTATCAGCGCCATTAGAACAAACAGAGGCAACATACCCCATTACTCGCTATGTCTCTTTCCACGCGAGTCGTTTGTGAAAGTATTTCGTAGGTAGTTAATATTTCTATCTATCGAAATTAAATAACGCAATAATCAAATATGAATCATAAGAGACAACTATTGAAGAAAACAGATTTTTATTGAATCATAAAGAACGGAATCAGGTATTTTCACAGGGTATTTTCCACGATAGATACCTATTGGTTTCCACCGCCTTTCACAAAAAGAGATCTAAGTGAAAATGTGAATGCTTAAAATGATTTTGCTCTTCTTTGAAATTTTGCTCGCTAATTATATAAGTATTGATTGGAACTACCACTATAACCTCGAAGAAAAGTTGTATTGAAAGCTGTCAAAAGTGTCGTACCCGGACATCTTCCAAATTCGCCGCTAGAGGCGCGGATAATCTTTGCATCGCCAATAGGTTTCTGCTTTTGATGTTCTAATATCGAGACGACCAATGTTTTAAACGTCTACAATTTATCCAGTCTCCCTGAATAGGTAAGTATTTAATTTTCTTTTCACCGGTGACGAAGTTAAATCACTATTTTGACTATTTAATAAGTATGAATTCGTACAAATAATGCAAACCTGTAATTATTATTCACTTTATTCATCATATTTCTCATAGTTCATTTTATATTAATAACCTACATTTAAAAAATAAAATTCGTTTAAAAATATAAGAGGGACCACGGAGACCCACCGGTGTCGGGTACAGGGACCAAGCCACCGGTGATTAGGGCCTCAGAGACAGGAACTTCCTCACGATGCGTGCCGTGTCGAGAAGAACTGCCTTCTGAATCAAGGACTTGATCCAGCTGCCTAGTGCGAGCCTCTTTAGGTGTTGATCGAGGCTCTTGGCGATTAGCCCATTTACCGACACGACTATCGGCACAATGATCGCCGAATCCACATCCCACATGTCAACAATCTCGTGAGCTAGGTCCAAATATTTAATCTCCTCTTTTCACAAGATTGCCGTCATGCGGTATGGTGATAGCGATTATCATTGCGAGTCGCTCTGCTCGGTTTATCACTACAATATCAGGCTTATTGGCTACAATAGTCCTGTCTGTAAAGATAGACCGATCCCAGTACAACAATGCACGACCATTCTCGAGAACTGGGTCGGGCACATATCTGTAGTACGGTACCTCTGAACCAACGAGATTATATTTAAGGGCTAGTTGCTGATGGATTATCCTGGCCACTTGGTTGTGTCTGTGCAAATACTGACCGTTGGCAAGACTCGAACAACCGGACACTATATGCCTGAGGGATTCCCCGGGTTGGTGACATGCCCGACATATGTCAATCGTCCCATCCCTCAGAATATACTTCCGATAGTTGTTTGTCATGACAACTTCGTCCATAATTGCAAAGACAAAACCCTCGGTTTCTCCAAAGAGATCACCGAATCGCAGCCAGGATATAGAAGCTTTAAAATTTACATCGGGCCCATGTAAGGCCCGGTAGAATGGTCCATGCAGCTCCTTGCCCCTCCATACTTCCCGTCAGTCCTCCGTACTAAGTACTGCAGGTTTGTGCCTGTTCTCTTTAGCCAGCGAGCGGGGTAAGTGCGGTATCAATTGTGACTACATCGCGATGCACATCACACTCATCTGCAAAAAATAATCTCTGAGGTTGCACACCTCGCGGTTGTGGAGGGTCTTAGCACATAAAAATCCCCGACCCCCACATTTCCGCGGGATGTACAGCCTCATTACCGATGAGCGTGGATGATGCATCAGCATTGAACGGACTTTTCTATCCAGGGCATCTAGTTCAGTTTGGGTCCACCTGAGTATGCCGAAGGAATACATTAGGACTGGCATGGCCCACCCGTTGTAGGCCCGCACCTTGTTGCCACCTGATAAAAGACTGTTAAGTACTTTTCTCAGGCGGTCAAAGAACCGAGCCTGCAACGTTTGTTTCATGTCAGTCTCAGAAATATTCAAAGACTGCGACATACCCAGGTATTTGTAGGTCTCAGTTGGGGAGAGGGATGTATGGAATCTGAGAGTTGAATCCCTGCAGATTCCATAATCCTGCCTCTCTTCACATGCATGACCGCACATTTATCCACACCAAATTCCATCCTGATAGAATTACTAAAGGTTTCGGTTACCTTAAGTAATGCAGTCAGTTGGAATTTGTTGGAGGCAAGTAATTTCAGGTCATCCATGAAAAGGAGGTGAGATGTAACATGACCTCCTCTCCTCAACCGATAGTCTAGCCATGAAGCCTCTATCAAGGTACTTAGAGGGTTCAGGGCCAGACAAAACCACAAAGGACTCAGACTATCGCCTTGGAATATACCTCGCTCGATCCTTATTGGAGCACCGCAACCCAAACTCGATCGACATCCTGGATAGCGCAATACGGTCCTCCACTGCCCCATACATGACCTTAAAAAGGTGCATAGAGTTACATCTACTTTATACAACTCCAGCACCCTCGAAAGCCATGTATGTGGCACGGAGTCGTAAGCCTTCTTGTAATCTATCCAGCATGTCCATAGATTCTTTCGGTTACGGCGCACCTGTTGACTAATAGCCATGTCTAGCAGAGGGAGTTCTTTAGTGCCACGGGCCCCACTCCTATATCCATTTTGAGAAACAGATAAAATAAAATTATCAAATATATGTTTTGTTAATTTCGTTCTCAAAATGGATGTAAGGAGTTTATATATTGTTAGCAAACAGGTTATCGGCCTGTAACTCAGATCAGTGAAGTAATCTGAGGCCTGTAATTTTTGGGATCCGTGGCACTACCAGACTTATGGAGTGGGTGAGTGACGCCGGCTGTTAAAAAATCTGGTAGCGACCCCGATTCCAGTGATGACTGGAATTGAGATGCTAAGCAAGTATGCGAACTACGGAGACATTTGAGCCAAAAATTGTGCAGCCCGTCCGGTCCCGCTGATTTCCAGATTGGTAACGAACGGACTGCACTGGCTATATCATTGTTTGTTATTGATATTGGCTCCAATATGGTTAATTATTATTATTATTATATTTTGAGGAATTGTATTTTAGTAAAGAAACATTTTATTTATTTATTTCTAGAATTGGTAACACTTCACAACAAAGTTGTAGCAAATTACAATATTGCATTCTTTTTGGGGCACCCGTTGTATAAATAGATAACACTTGACCTCCTCATTATATACAAAGGTACTCTGTGCTCCTCATACTTTTTGATACTTCAGTGTGATTAACAAGCAAATGTATTAAAGTGTAATAATATTACTTATTTACGTTTGGTGAGTTGTACCCAGCAGTGTAGCACTACGCTGTGTTAAGGGTTTGATTTCCACTCCGCACTATCATATGATAATCATTTAATTTTTATAGTCGAGTGATTATCATCGCTTGTAGATGATGTACCTACTTATCTTGCGGCCTTGTCCAAATTTGGATTCGTGTCATCCTTCTATGCTGGCTACTACTGACTGTTGTGAACCTGGAAAAATATTCCCATCACTAAACTATTCGAATCTGACCTATTTGTGAGCATACTCGGACTAAGCACTGTGCACGGTCTTCTATAAATACTTTCCTAGTAAAGACTGACGATTAATTACGTACCTAATTACCATTGTTATTAATTCTACTTTGATGGCCAACAACTCCAACAAGGAAAATCCACAGCCTATCATCTGCACTGGCAATTTAAGGTCTGAAAAAGCGTCAAGTGGGTGTCGGCGAAAGATACCTGCCGGATCCATAGGTTTGTAAAAACTCCGCAGCGTGGTTTTTACTTATTCCCATTTCCGTTTTTACAGAGTCTAATATACAACATTAGACCCAAGTCCTCGGCTCCTGGATAGCCAGCCGCACGCGGAAGCAAATTAGATAGCGCTAGGTATTTCTAGCGATAGGCAGCCAAAGTTCTCTAAGGGAAAAGCAACGAAGAAGTTATTTAGAACCACAAAGACGGCGCCTTTTACAATTTGCAATATTAAGTGACAGGATGACTCAGAGTATTATATAAGACACCATTACAGATCAATGTAAGACACTTAATTTTGGCCAGACTTTGTTCATCCCAGTATCTGTTAAAATATTTATTAACGAACATGCCTACTAACGGGTCTCAATCGAGTATAAGAAAACGAAGATGAAAAGGTATTTACCGCGACCTTTCAGAGCAGGTTACAGCAGCCGTCACGGGATGACTCAGACCAGTCACCCATAAAAAAGGTGATTACGACCCGCCTGCATAAATATTAGTCGGTATGTGTACAAACCGCAAAAAATAAGCCTCGTTGTTTGATACTGGATCGGGTGTTGTGGGTTCGATCCCCACATGAGACAATACATTGTGTGATTCAAAATTGTTGTTTTGTGTCTTGTCTGGATTTTTATAGTGTCCGTTAGTTGTATGTTTGTAAAGTTCCCTAGTCTAATAGCGGGAGTAGTTTATATAATAAATACTGCTACGTTATTTATTTTACAAACTGAAACCAGCTCTAACTACTGGCCATCTTCCAAACGTCCCTCACGTTGCGGTTCCAGAGAGCCGTAATTTTAGATGATTCTTTGATTTGCCGATAGATGGCGCTTTACTCATTCTGGACAACAAGGGTACGTACTTACTTACTTCATATCAATCGTACATAATTTCCTCCTGCTACTTCATTCAATAATATTTATTTTGCAAACTGTAATCAGCTCCGACTAGGGGACCTTCCAATCATCCCTCACGTTGTTGTTCCAGAGAACTGTAATTTAAGACGATTCTTTGAATTGCCGATAGATGGCGTTGTTGTCATTCTGGAGCCTGGACCATTAAATTTTGAACAAGACTTGCACATTATAATATTTAATCCAATAATAATAAACTTGTATGCATTAGGAAAAAGTCAACTGTTATTTTATTATTAGGGGTACTTATATATAAACCGTACCTACATATAAAACAAAACAGATTCAGGAATGTCAATATTATTGTCTTTATGATTTTATGGCGCAGTGATAAGATATTTTATTATAATAATATCAACGTCTACAACTTAAGTTAACATCACAAAAGTGAAGGAACCAGTGACTGAAAATCCTCATTCAACTTTGAGAGAGATAGCCACCGAACTTTCTGTATCTCACGAGTCGATCCATGCCATTTTGACTATTCATTTGGGTATGATGAATGATGATTATGATGAAACATGTTGCCGCTCAGCTAGTTCCAAAAGAATTTTGCACTACGATAAAGGTCAACGCTCATTAGAGCCACCCGGCACCCACTCCGCACCGCCTCGCCTCGTGCGGTTAGTATTCTTTATATGGATTTGTATGGGTATGCGCTCACTACATCAACTCCGTAGCGTCACCGGAACGCCTCTGTCGTAAGCCGTCCACGCGCGGGCGGCGGGTGGTCCACCCGCCGTCCGCGCGTGGACGGCGCGACGTCCACTCGTGGACGCCGTGCGGAGTGGGTGCCGGGTGGCTCTAATGAGCGTTGACCTTAATGCGCCTTCGCACAAGGCCATCATTGTGATTTTGTGAATTTTTGACCAAACACTTAACAAATACCATCGGTCAACCACCATTATTCACAAGATAGGGCTCCAGCCGACTTCTTTCTTTTTCTTAGCTCAAATAACCACATCGTGGCATCCGTTTTCATTTCAATCGGTAGAACACTTATACAAGAATTCGCGGCGAGAACTGAACTCAACTCCGGGAAAATCTTTAAAATATGTTTTGATGATTGGATTTTTCTTTCGCGTTAGTGTATCTGTCGCAGGTATTTAACAAAAGCCGTGATATTATAATTTCACTAGGGACATTATTATTACCTAGATGATAGTCAGAAACAACTGGTTCGTATAATTTCACGGGTTTTTGTCCGTGATATTGTAATTTCACTGGCCCGCTATAGTGATATTATAATAAATCTAGGTTTATTATGAGTGGGCGCGTGAAATTATAATATCACGTTTTTGACTAAATACCTGCGACATATCGTTTCTCAAGGAGCATACTTTGAAGATGATAAAATAAATTTGGATGAATAACAAACACTTTGTGTATTATTGATCGTTTCCCGGTATTACGTTGACAGCGTAAGTAGTAGGGGAGGTCTGCTCAAAGCGGCCATCTTAACTTTAAGTTTTAAAAAAATCTATCAAACGATAGACTTTTGAAGAGAATTTAATACTTATAGCCAGAAAATTTATTTAAGTTTTATGATGCGAATCTCAAATTCGTGGAAATTTAAAAATGACTATGTGATATGTGAATTACGAAAACTTGTCCAAAAACCGCTTTACCCGAGTGGTCGCCCAAAGCGGCCATGGGGGTAAGGGCAATGTGGCCACCCCAAAGTACACATGAAAGTATTGAAAAAGTATCGTGACCTGACGAAATAAAAATACCACCAAAAATATAATTAATTTTTATTATAAAATAATCAGCTTTTTGTGCTTTCTTAGCACATATTTTAATCACAATCAGTCTTGAGAATGGAAAGTTATTTGCTTCGGCATATTGAAACACGAACTGCAGGAAATCTTCCTTCGTAAGGCCAAAAAAGAGGTTGTCCATATGAAACATGGTCGCTAAGAGTTCTTCTGCCTGGTGTAAAGTAAATATATTGTAAAGAGAGATTTGTGCGAGGGATACCGTACCTATTTCATTGCGATATATTTAATCGAGCCGCGTTTTTCATTTACCCCTTTAATTGCTCGAGCCCTCACTTTTTCATCCCATGACGCCTGGGTAGTTTTTCTAGTTGTTAACCACCTAAACAAAGTAATTAAGCATTATCTATAAAATTATAATGATTTATCTTAGGGCAAAGCGGTCAGTTGGCCGCTTTACCCGAGCCGCTTTGCCTTTTTCGGCCTTTTTATTTCAATAACTAACTATTATCACATTATTTATTATCCTTGAAAGAGGAGAGAAAACAAACATAGCTAAATGGATAAGCAACAGTAAAGTTGTAATAAACTCAATGAAATATAACGAATTTTGACCAAATCAGGTAGAACTTACCTACTTAGTATTTTTTTAACAAAACACCCAAAATATTATATTTCGTCACACACACACACAACCACGCGAGATTGGTAATGCGGACAGAACGACAACGGCACGCTATAATTACAAATAAGTGAAAAATAAAGCGTGGCCGCTTTGCCTCCTATGGCCGCTTTGAGCTGACTTCCCCTACCTACCTATAACTGATTTTACGTACCTACCTAATTCCTACAGTGCGCGTCATCTATATAAAAAAACTAGCTTTTGCCCGCGGCTTCGCTCGCGTTAAGAAGTATTAATATTAATAAGGTATAATTTTTGCGGCTTTGATTTTGTTTAGCATGTGTAAAAAATTAGGGCCTACAAAACTTCTTTTAACTAATCTGTCATAAGGCGCTAAAACTATCAAGCTATTGGGTGAATAGTCGTTAGATCCAGATTCCGTATATATGAGACCGTTTCTATTAACTTCAAACTTAAATGGGAATATTAATCCTGCTGCTATTAGGTAACTCACAAAGTCCGCCATAAGTACCATTTTTCATCATATCATCAAAATATTCGTCAGGTGTTAAGTAGTTATTACCTTTCCTGTAGTGGGTCATAATTGAAAACTTGCTCCAGTCATTAACCACTTATCTGAAAATGTCTGGACGCACTTCCATAGCTCTATCTTGTGTTCCGTACATTAAATAAGAGAGGGTACGAAACAAACATGCACCGTCACCAACAATAGGGTCGACAGGACATTCTTCAACTTCTCCATTAACGTTAAGATTTTCCATGCCATTTAAAAAAAAGTCGAACCGAAAAAACCTATGCTTAAACTAAACGAAAACAAAACAAATGCCAAATACAAAGCCGATAGTCTATAACCAAAACTACTAAACCGAAACAAAGCAAATACAATCCAAAATATGACAAGAAACGAACAGCCAAAATCGTCAAATATAATCCGCTAGAAATAGTTAGGTATAGTATGGACTATACAGCAATCAAAAAAATTTAACGACTAACGACATCCAACCAACTGCGTACCTACAACTAACCTACCTGACGACTAAAGTTAAATATTGACTGGAGAGGGTCATTAATCCGCAGAAAATCTTAACAGCGCGATTAAAAAAAATGACGTAATTGCACAACGCCATCTATTGTCAACATTTAGAACTGAAATTATTTTGTTCGTCTTAATATTCGTTCCACTAGGTACTGATAGTTTAAACTAATACATTTACATCCTCCATCATCCCTTATTTTATCCCCATGAGGGTTGAATTTATCAAAATCTTATTTAAGCGGACGTCTTCATCATAGTAGTTCCAATCTTTAATTTCAGTTCAACCAGTCGAAAATGTAAGAAGATTTATACAAACTTTCATCCCCGATTTTATCCCCTTAAGGGTGGAATTTATCAAAATCCTTTCTTAGGGGATGCCTACGTCATAGTAGCTATATGCATCTCAGCCCGATCGGTTTAAAGTTTCATACAAACTTTCATCCCCTATTTTATCCCCTTAGGGGTGGAATTAACAAAATCCTTTCTTAAGGGATGCCTACGTTATAGTAGCTATATGCATGCAAAGTCTCAGCCCCATCGGTTTAAAATTGACAAAGTTTCATACAAACTTTCATCTCCTATTTTGTCCCCTTGGGGGTAGAATTTATCAAAATCCTTTCTTAGCGGATGCCTACGTCATAACATCTAGTCCACATGATAGAACAGTCGACATGATCTCCGAGCACGGTGAGAGGCGGGGCAGTCTCCAGTCTTCCAGGCAGGGCGGGAGTGCATCCAGGGCGAGCTGCATCTTAACCACCCCGTGAACGGGGTTAAGGTAGGTGGTAATGTAGGCAGCGTCGTCTGCGTACAGCGCCAGCATGGCGCCTCCAGCGACGGGGATGTCGTCCGTGAAGGTACCTACTGTAGCACACGGGAGGCATTTCCCTTGAAAGACGCTGGCTCACAAACATTGGGTATAAAAAAATATAATGGCGACACCTAGCATCTCGATATGCAACAGAACAGAACCTCACTTATTATAGGTAAAACATTCGTACCTAAAGTTTGAATCCAAGCTGAAAGATAAAATGGTGAAACTAATCGGAGACTGGACGTACGATGAAACAGAACATTTTATGCGCGCTGAATCATGATGAATCCGAAATCTCACACGCACACACACACACACACACACACACACACACACACACACACACACACACACACACACACACACACACACACACACAGGCATATATACCACTTACACATTTATACATTATTAAGCTACACACGTATTCTGCATGCACGGATTTGTTATATTCTTTTATTTAATTTTTTACAGTACTTAATTACAATTTGTTTTCGTTTTGTTAATTAAGGCAACTCGATCATGGGCGCTGGAAGTAACAGGGCTTATAATACAGGATTTTTCCTAGTTTAAGCCCTGTTGCACTAATTTTAAACCTTAGCCAATTATATAAATGTCTTTCGCACAAAAAATTGTAACTAGGTTAAGTTTTTATTCAATAAATTATTGTTATTATTATTATTAAAAAAAAAGTTTCACAGATGACGCTGTACGGCGGCTTAGGCCACCCTATTTTACGTATCGAGGGCTTGATGGCAAAGGGGTGTATACGCAAATTGCATTTTTCGATTTGCTATAATTACCTATATAGGTACTAAAACAACTCACAACTAAGCAGAGTCTGTAACAATGCTGACCAGATAACTGGGGTATATTCCGAGTTAGCACACGATTGTCACGGTGACTAGTGACATGTCCACGGCAATTTGCGCCCGATGGCGGTCTGCGGTCTCTTCTGAACTTTACTATACTCCTGGAGACTAGGGCGTATCAAATAAAGCTTTACTTAATTAGCATTTTGTATTACTGATGTCGTCTAAACTATGTTTTAACGTCACAGATAACACAGCATTTATCTAAAAAATATACTTAGCTCGTAAGGAGTTTTTTTATGTAGGTAGGTACTAGAGGACGCCAGCAGCTACGCCTGCATTTTTTTTAATTTACCCGTTTTGGCCGATCCCGTGGGAATTTCGGGAAATCCCTTCTTAGTGCACCCCTACGGTCCCCAAGGAACATACATGCCAAATTTCAGCTTCCTGCGCCGAATAGTTTCGGCTGTAGCGTGTCTGTCAGTCAGTCAGTAACGCAAGGATTTTATATATTAAGATGATAAGACTTCCATCTTCTTCTACACATACAACTTAGTCTAGACTTACATGTATTGTGATATTAAGTAAGTACGTTAATCATATTCTTGGCACTGTAGTAAAGCGGTTTAATAATATTTGATTTACATTCTTTTGCATTAAACCCCACCATATATATAATCATTTCAGGCAAGCAGGGCGCAGCTGCGCAAAATAATTGATTTTTCTAGATTCGTAGGGGACTCGTCACAAAGGCCTACACTAATGGTGAAAGCGTCGAGACAGAAGCTAGTCCAACACGAAATTAATTGTGGTATCCTGTTGTCGAGTAAAGTGAACGCTATAGAAGGAAATACGGAAATGTAAGTAATCTTATGATTATTATGTGTTTAATTTCCTATATTTTTTCTTCATACTGTACATGAGCTTTAATTGAATTGGGTGTTGTCTTTAACAATGCGGGATAGGTTTTCCCTCTCTTTAGGAATTACCATTAAATTCTTACTTATAGCGACTTTTGATCATGTGTTTTTGATTTGTCGAACTAGTTATATTATTATGCTAGTTTTACGGATGTCCGAATCACACACAGTTAAACAAGTTCTCGCTATGTAGTTTTACTCCGGGCAAAATATTTGAAGCAACATTTTTAACTCGCTGTGTCGAGTTATCATAAAGCTGTGCGAATATTACATTACAATATACACCTTCTCTGATCTGATGAAGCAAAGAAAAGTTATTCCAGTTTTTAAAACAGGTGATAAACAATCCCTCAAACTACAGACCGATTTCAGTTCTACCATCCTTGAGTAAGGTCTTCGAAAAATCATGCTTGACCAAATGATGTCTCATTTTCATAAAAAAAACCGATCAAGTGCGTGTCGGGCCACGCGCAATGTAGGGTTCCGTAGTTGCCCATAATGACTTGCTGCAAAGGGTATTAATGTACAACAAATCCGACTGTTTATTTTGCTGAAAAAATAACTTTAATAACACTATTAAGTTTTGTTAAGAAAAATACTAGGTATGTATCCAGTTATGTATTGTAAACATAAAATGTGGTTTCCAAGATATACTACTACTATACATACGTAGTACCGTAGTACATTACAAACCAAAGTACGTATATCTTTAAGATTAAGCCAGCGCTCCCAATGTAAACTCACAAAAATAGGTATTTATAAGTTAACCGACGATTACTCGTAAACTAGTGATATCTACTTAGCCGTGATAGTTTTCCTTTTAAATTCGTTATATGTACTTTATTTGTGATTTTTTTCACCTCCTCCAAATTAATAGTTTAGCCGGCAAAGGGGGGAGGGACACACTCGAGTCTAACAATTTTTTTCACTTCAAAGCTTGATATTTGACAAACCAATCACTTGATCGGAAAATGATTTGAGCAAACTAATAATATTTTTTGAAAACCTATCCAATCATACCCCACATGATGGGGTACTCAACCAAAAAAAATTCAACCCTACTTAGGGGAGATACCGTTAAAAAAAATATTTTCCTAAATTTTATTCTACAGTTTTGTTGCAATATTTTATGTCTATATTCATGTCAAATATCAGCTTTCTAGCTCCAGGCGTCTTTGAGTTAGGCTGCGGACGGACAGACGGACGGACATGACGAAACTATAAGGGTTCCTTGTGGACTACAGAACCCTAAAAACACACGATCTGAAATTCGGTTTCACGAGAGGTAGGTCGACTGCAGATGCAGGTGCAAAATTAATTGCTAACATATTGAAAGCATGGGAAGAATCGCGAGATGCCATCAGCGTCTTCTGCGATCTTTCCAAGGCTTTTGATTGCGTAGATCATGATACACTCATTTGCAAACTTAGACACTACGGTGTTCGTGGACGTTTTCTCGAACTGGTTACCTCGTATCTTACTCAGAGACAGCACAGAGTAGGTATAGATGGAACCACATCTTCAGTGTCTTTCGATGGATGTACCTCAGGGTTCCATTTTGGGTCCTTTTCTGTTCCTTGTTTATTTAAATGATCTTCCTTACATGATGTCGGCCATATCTAATATTATTCTTCTTGCAGATGATACTTCTCTTACATTTAAAATTGATAGAAAAGACGTAAACCAACACACAGTAAATGCTAGTTTATTATCCTTATCAGAATGGTTCAGCGCAAACAATCTATCGCTAAATGCTACAAAAACTAAATGTTTAAGATTTTCTTTACGAAACCTTTCTCAGGAAGGTTTAGACATAATACTTGAAGGTAACAAGTTGGATATTGTAGACGAAACAGTATTCCTAGGTATTACTATAGACTCGAAATTGCAATGGGGGGAGCTCATATTAATTCTTTATCTAGTAGATTCAGCTCTGCCGCGTTCGCTGTTAGAAAAATAAGACAACTTACTGACGTTGCTACTGCTAGACCATTTTCGCTTTACTTCGCTTACTTTCAGTTTGATGTCCTACGGTATCTTGCTATGGGGGGCGGCGGCCGATCGTGACTCAATATTTATTTTGCAGAAAAGAGCTGTCCGTGCTATTTATGATATGGGTCCACGAGAGTCTCTCAGAGAATTCTTTAAAGAAATTAACATTCTTATTATGCCCTCTTTATACATTTACGAAAACATCATGTTTGTACGTAGGAATCTTTACACAATTAGTTTCACATTTTAAGCAACATTACCAATATCAACACCAGAAATAAACATAAATTAGTAGTACCTACTTACCTAGATTTAGACTAACCTAAACTAATAAATCATTCCATTGTGTATGTACGTTTCTATAAAAAACTGCCTGAGGCAGTTACAGACCTTACTGACGGGAGATTTAAAAAACATGTTAAGACGGCTCTCGTTAAAAAAGCATATTAGGTATAAGATAAGTGATTACATTGACGATAGGGATGTATGGCGTTATTTGATTTCTGCATATGCGGCTTCCATGGCAACTGAAGTAACCTTAGGTATTATCTAGGATGATGTGGTATTATTGAAGTATTTCATTAGTCAAATTTATTTTTAAGTAACCGGACCTAGAAAGTTTATTTTTCTCTAGTTTATAGTAGGTATCCCAGTTTTGCCTTTTTCAGCATGTAGGGGCGGCATGGGCTGCCGGCTTTTGTCGCGCGGCTTTTAGCGGGCGTCGGTGCCGCCGGCATCGGCTGCAGAAAGCCGCCGGCATCATTCCAGTTGTATAGAACGTAGGGCTGCCAACTTTTTTGCCAATTTTTCTATCTTTAAATGTTTCATAGCTTGTTTGACAATAAAAAATAAACAATTATTTTTTAATTACGTTAATTATTGACGTTCTATTTCTTTTTTCTCGCCACTTTGGATTCATCACTGAACTCTTTAATTCTGAACTTCTGAAGTGGCGAGGACGGAGACGGAGATATGATTTTAAATATGCCTAAATTGCCTCCGTGGTCCAGTGGATAGTGTATGCGACTGCTGATCGGAGGTCCCGGGTTCGATTCCCGGGTTGGGCAGAAGTGTTACTGGGTTTTTCCGAATTCCCAGTAGCAGCACAGAGTCTGGTGATGTGCCCGGTAACGGCAATTGGCTCGCGCCCCCTATTACGTGGGACCTAAAAATTTGATTACTGATAAACTGATACATAAATAAAAGTTACAGGTAGCACGCCACTGCGCAATGTTGATGTTGTGCATGTACTGTTAGAGAGAGATGCAGGGGGCCTTTAACTGTTGCGTTCTCTCTCCCACCGGCGGCCACGAGTCGTGTCCGCCGGTGGGAGAGAGAACGCAACAGAGAACCTAACTCAATACTGTGTCGTGTCACACGACACAGTATTGAGTTAGGTACTATTCTGCCACTCTATCCTTTATATCTCTATGGCAATGACGCACAAATTTGACATTAGCTGTCAATATGATCATTGCAAGATGGCGGGTTTGCGTTTCTTTTCACGTTTTTCACATAAAACCTAAAAATGACATTTGTAAAACTGTACTAAAATATAAAAACTACGTTCCGATTTGCATAATTGCCGAAGTATTTAAGAATTTTTGGAAATTGTTTAAAAATATTCAGACGCAACTCCGGCTGCCAAAATTACTTTTAGGGGATTAAAACTAACTCCCTTAAGCTCCCTACACCACCAATACCCTCAAATTCAGGCGACTCGTTTCGAAACCCAATCCTCTCTTTGAGCTTAAATAGTTCCCATCATCCATTTAACTTATGTGTAACGTTATATAGATAAGTATTCATAATTAGTGTTTGGTTTTACACGTCTCAGTAAGGGTTGGAAGTAAAGTATTATCATATACTTTATGTGTATACAAAAGTATAAAGTATAATTGGCAAAAATAAAGTAGGATACGTTAATATAAAGTATGGTTGACAACCCTAATAGAACGACCACACACAAGTAGCAAGTTGCAACCCGCGGCCGGCCGGCGGCCTACCCGCGCGCCATGCCGACGGCTCATTCGTGCGGCCAGGCTTTGTGTGCCGCCGGCCGCACGCGGCTCTACCGGCGGCATGGCCGGCGGTCTGGCCGCCGGCACTGTGTGTAGCAGCCTTTACAAACTACTACTCACAGTTAATTCATTTGCTATTTTACATTGTGCTCGCTTTTTCTTGACAAGATATTGTAATTCTTAAAACAAAATTGTAACAAACGAAATATTTTAAATGAGTACCCAGAGGAGCTTCTTGCCCATGTCTTCTCCCTGGGCCTACCTTTTGGAACCGGCATGGCAACTAGAACTAGAGTCAGTGACGTTTCAAAAGAGTATGAAAATTACCATCTTGAAATAAAAATATTTGAATTTGAATATCGTTTTTAGGGTTCCGTAGTCCACCAGGAACCCTTATAGTTTCGTCATGTCCGTCCGTCTGTCCGTCCGCAGCCTAGCTCAAAGACGCCTGGTGCTAGAAAGCTGATATTATACATTTGTCAAATATCAAGCTTTGAAGTGAAAAAAATTGTTAGACTCAAGTGTCCCCCCCCCCTAAACCTGCCCTGCCGGCTAAACTATTAATTTGGAAGAGGTGAAAAAAATCACAAATATAGTACATATAACGAATTTAAAAGGAAAACTATCACGGCTAAGTAGATATCACTAGTTTACGAGTAATCGTAGTCTTAATCTTAAAGAGTTCCGTTTTTAGTCCCATGTGAAACAGAAGTTATTATCAATAATGGCCATTATGGGCAACTACGGAACCCTACATTGCGCGTGGCCCGACACGCACTTGGCCGGTTTTTACTCGCTAAATTGTCCTACCCCTTAAACCGCGGAATGCTCATGTCCATTTATTATAAGGAAAACACACGCGGCCGCCATTGTGAAAAGCTTGCGTCCGCCATTACGATCTTATTAGAAACCTAAAAAAGGCATCCCAGATACCTATATAAATATAAAATTATTTGCATAGTTTTAATAAGCTGTACTTATTTATTTATTTTCAGGTCACACTTGCTGAGACCTGCAATCTGCACAGCACTGCACGCTTCAACAGTCGGAAAAGGCTAACAATGGTAATATACTTATATTGTTTTTACATGTTAGGTACAGTCACGAGCATAAATATATTACTATGGGCAGATTAGCAAAAATATCTGTCCCGAGATTGAGTTCAATAATATCAGACTGGCACTGCACGTCCGCAGCAAAAATATCTGATATTATCAGCATAGAGCATAGATATTTATTTATAGAGATGTTTTTCTTATTGGCGCTTTTAAGACAAACTTTCTGTGACCAGTGTGACCCATATTGCCGCTTGGCGGCGTGGCAGTCGCGCTGTGACAGCTGACTCTACGAGTGCAAGAGAGACGAAAGCTTCTCCTATGTCACTTAACTACGAGGGCAAGAAAGACGGAGAACGACGCCAGCGCCGCCAACGGCGCCAACTACGTACTACACTGACAACCGTCAAAACGCCAACTTTAATCGGCACACGACATCCTTAAGAAATACGCTTCTATTATGTAAAATTTGTATTCATTGTTATCAGGCAGCATAATGAAGTGGCATCAAAATTATGTGATGACAATGTCAAAGCATAAATATCTGATGTGGCAGGTGGCAAAATGTTATGATCCCTTGTGGGGAGCTAATATAATTATGTAACGTTTTATATTTCTGTAATTTGCATTGATTCCGCCCTAAAAGCATAAATATGTGACAACAACTAGGTGGCAATAATATCTGACATACAATTTATAAACAATAAACACATACATACATACATAACGTCACGCCTTTTATCTCCGAAGGGGTAGGCAGAGGTGTATTTCTACACCCACTTTTCGCCAGATATACTTTAGTCCCACGTAATAAGGGGCGAGCCTATTGCCGTACCGGGCACATTTCCAGACTCCGTGCGGCTACTGAGAATTTCGTGACAGAAAAACCCAATAACACTGCCCGACCCAGGAATCGAACCCACGCGCACATTTATGCAGCGAGACCAACGAGGCAGTCGTATAGGGTTTGATGTCGAGTTTTCCGTCTCTACGCAAAGATGGTATTTGCCTCGTGTTATCCCTTAGTCGCCTCTTACGACACCCACGGGAAGATAGGGGGTGGTGACACTTGTATTCTATGCCGTCAACCACACGGATATAAACAATAAAATATTTGATATTATGTATAGCGCCGGTAAAATGAACCAAAATGATTTATTGTTACGTATTTTGCCGGGCAAAGAATATGAACAAAAACACGTTATAATTATTTTTATATTTATTTGGTCTGGTAACGTGCCCGGTACAGCAATAGGCTCGCTCCCTATTACGTGGGACCTAAAAATTCATGGCGAAATATGGGTGTAATATTACACCTCTGCCTACCCCTTCGGGGATACAGGCTTGAGCCTATAAAAAAATGCCTAATTAACTTAATAAAATAATGATTTTATGACAATAACCGCAAATTTATAAATTTCCAAAGAAATGTATAACATTTCGTAAGATTCTAAACGAGAGATAAATTATATTTTACGCCCACCTTTTGCGCAAATGCCTTAACTTACGAATTCATGGGTAAAATAATAAGTAAACAATTACCAAACGCCTTGTGCGCTCTGATTGGTTTTATAAGTCACGTGCTTTTTCCTTCCTCTCCACCGCCATTTTTCGCCACTTTAACGACTAAACTGGAACTTTAGCGATGTTTCTGAGCCTAAGTTAACGGAACCCTGCTTCGCAAGGCTCCTATTTTTTTTCTGTTCAGGGTCACAAGAAATCCTAACATAACCTATTAAGTTGAATTGATGCCGACTTTCATTATTACCGACTGACCAATCAGAGAGCAGTATGTTATTTGCCTTATTTTAATGAAGCTTAAATTTAGGTGAAACTTCTGTGATTGGTTGAACCGTTTAGAATCTTACGAATAGATCTCCGGTAGTTTATAAATTTACTACGAGACGTCGCAAATTGATAAATTTGTTAAAATATGGGCGTAAAGTAATACAATTTATCTCCCTTTTAGAATTTCCTAGTAAATTTATAAACTTGCTGATTTTGTTGTCTTCCGGTAACATCTAATTAAACATAATGAATTAAAATCGAGTAATCCCACCATTTGCATCATTACGTCCTGTAGCCTCTCTTGCATTGTAGAAATGCATTGCACACACTTGCGAGCCTCGGAGTGACTCCCAAATGTCAAAGGTGTGACAACGTAGAAAATCATGGGTTCCAGCCAGAGTTGGATCCTATTGTTGAAACATTGAACTCCACAGATTCTCAATGAGATTCAAATCAGGGCTCTTTGAAGGGAAATTGATTAACTTTAAGGCCTCTCTTTGAATATTAACTTTTAAACCACTCACAAGTTATTCGAGAGCAATGAATGGAGTATATGTATCGAATAGTATCCATGTATGTCTTCATACATGGATACTGTTCGATAACTCACCGTCAATCCAATGAAATCCAAAAAAATAAGTAAGGTCTGGGAGCCTGATATATTACTATAAAAACAATAGGGGATCGGACAGTATTAAAAATAAATTGCCAATTATCATTTATCAAAAATATTGTCTCAAATCACCACTATAAATATACTTAAATTTTAATTTTGCTCTTACAGCAAATTTCATATAAATAAAACCATAAAAAGTACAGCAGATGATAAAATACAAAACTAGCGTTTCGACAAAAAGTTACTAGGCCGTCCGATACCCTATTCCTAAACTATTACTCGGCAGCCGTAGATAGAATAGATCTACCCACTACAATAATAAATAATTTAATTCGGTCGTGGTATTGGATATGTCTAGATATAAATACAGGGTGCCACAAGACCCATCACCAAGCCGAAGTCTACTCGTTATGGACATCATGCCAAGTCATACAAAGCAAAAATAAAACCTGGGAAACGTTTTCTTTTTTCAGGAGACACATTTTTAATCCGCAATTAAGAGTGCGCGCGTGCAATTTTCGAAAACCCTACTTATCCATGGGTGCATAAGACATCCATAGAACAGGTTGCCGGGGTAAATGCATCAATTTTGTACCTAATTACAAAAATTTTATAGTAACTTTGAGCCTCAATATTTCCTGAACCAGTCATTTCCCAGGTATGGTGCTGAAGAAAAAATGTTTGTAGTGATTGGTACAACATGGAATTTCAGTTTGCGTTAAGGGTCTTTTTACATCCTGTATAGTATAAAACGACAGCCTATATTAAAACAATGTAAAATAACACTTGTTTTTTTTAACTATTTCGTATGAATTTTAAATTAAATTAAAGATAAAGTAATGTCAGATGTTATTGCCACCGAGTTGGTGTCACATATTTATGCTTTTAGGGCGGAATAAATGCAAATTACAGAAATATAAAACGTTAATATTTGCTCTCCACAAGGGATCATAACATTTTGCCACCTGTCGCATTAGACATTTATGCTTCGACATTGTCATCATATAATTTTGATGCCACTGCATTATGCTGCCTGATAATATCAGATATTTTTGCTGCGTACGTGCAGACAGATATTATTGAACTCATTCTTTGGACAGATATTTTTGCTAATCTGCCCATAGTAATATATTTATGCTCGTGACTGTACTTAATTTGAATCGGTGTGATTATTTTAGGCTAGGTACTTGAACTCTTAATTAGGGCCCCTGTTCACTGTCTCGCTGGGATCTACGTTTCACCGAGAGAAGGTATAGGTAGGTATATCAAGAGCACTTTGAACATTTGTTCTCGGACATGATTTAGTTACGACACGAACCCGGCGCGCGGCTGTTGGGTGTCTTCATGTAGTACTTACCTACTAATATTTTAATGATAAAATGTTTGTTTGCACAAGTGGTTGGAAAAGTAAATTACTCAGAATTAGGTTCCAATGGTCATTTTTAAAACTAAAACAACAACTTCATTTTCAGTTTCATAACGGCAGACGCCGTACACGTTGGAGAAATAGCGGCATGGCGTTGCCTTTCTCAGAACTGCGGGACTTAAGTAAGTAGTATTATTTCATCCTGTAGCGTAGCTTGGCTGCACAGATCTCGTCGTTTGTCTATCAACGCGTCCAGTGTTGTGAGTTCGATTCTTACACATCTACATTATGTTTTACTGTGTTGTCCAAATTTCTTCTGATTATCTGCGTTTTTTAAAGCTACTAGTACTCCTTACAACCCATCAACCGTGGCTAGGTTTGGAATCGACCAGTCTCTACTTATACAGATAGTGTGTCCTTGGGTACCTGTTATGTACAAGGCTACTCTTAGCACAGTGCGAACCTCTGAGTGAGTGATGTCCGCAGAAGAATACGAGTTTTTGAATATAATTATGTTATGTGTTCGCAGGTGGCGCTCGTGTTTGTGGGTAGAGCAGGCGTATAAAGACTTGAGAGACTAGGATCACCGTGCAGTGGTCACCGTACAATTTGTAACATTCGCGCAAGGAAATATTATGATAATAATAAGTTTAAATGTTTTGTTATTAGAATGTAAATCATGTAATATTTTTAATAAAGTTCACGTTCGTATAATTCTAGGGTCTGTACCTATGTACCGAGTTATTTTGATAACCAATGTTTAAATGCAAGAAGTTCCCTCGACTACCTTCTAGGTCCGGCCATCGGCTTCGGTGAGTATTTGAATCGAATCGGATGCAAACTGACGGCAATGCCACCACTGTGCAGGCGACCTGGACTCCGCCCAGCATACGTTAGAGGATTGCCCGGCATGGGCGTTCGAACGAGAAGATATAGTCAACCAGATCGGAGGAGATCTGTCTTCGCCAGCAGTTATTGCTGCCATCCTGGCGGGCGAGCAGGGTTGGGACGCAGTGTCCTCCTTTTGTGAAGCTATTATGCTTTAAAAGCAGGTTGCTTAACGGGATCGGGAGAGGGCTGATCCCAACCGAAGACAGGGGCGGCTTCGCCGAGATCCACCAACGGGGCCGCGGGCCACTAGAGCATGGGAAGCTGTGGTCGCCGATTAGAAATACTTTGCTCCGGGAAGCTACCAGTAAAGGCAGGTGAGGGCTTGTAGCCTTTCTTGGAAACGGGTTTGGTTGAACATGGCGCCATGGGAGGAAGACTAGACAGCTACTGTACTCAGTCCTGTACCCGTAGGTATGATTCCACGATAGGATCGTAAAGCGACCACATAGCGTGAAGGCAAACATATCTTGTTCACAAACTGGTTGTGCCCACAGCTAGGCAAAAGGATTTCCATAAATCTCAGTTCTTTGCAATCTCTGGCCGGTCATTTTAAAAACGTCTAGGTCATCCCGCCATCTCCGTTTGGGACGGCATCGTTGCCGCCGATCATCTGGTTCTCAATTGGTAGCTGCTTGACCTTTTTGGGTGCATGCGATAAACGTGTCCCTGTCTCAGTAAAAAAAAAACGTATAATGTTTTAGGGCCTTATCATACTAGCGGTTTGGGAGTGGTTGCGGGGCGGAGCGGACGCGCAGCGAATGCGTCGCGAACACGCCGCGGCTGCGCAGCGAAGACGCCACGGCTGCGCAGCGAAGACGCTGCGGACGCGTGGCGAATACGTTACGTTTTCTTCTCGTGTTTGAAGCAAATTATCGACGTACAGTACATCCAGTAACTGTACAGTGTGTGTGCAGTAACTGGATGTACTATACGTCGATAATTTGCTATAAACACGCGACGAAAACGTAACGTATTCGTCACGCGTTCGCGGCGTCTTCGCTGCACAGCCGCGGCGTGTTCGCGACACATTCGCTGCGCGTCCGCTCCGCCCCGCAACCGCTCCCAAACCGCTAGTATGATAAGGCCCTTAATGAACGGCCACTGTTTTAAGCGGTTATTGTCTCCTGTACGAGACTTATTCCTTCCTGTTGTATTTGTACTTACATGTAGGTATATGTGGCAGTCAGGTAAACAGGCAGACAGGCAATGCATATAATGAGGTTTATGAATATTCCAAAAAATTTGGAACATTGTATTATTGTCAAATTGTTAATCATTGAATGCAAGTCACAAATCAGACACATATAATTAAAATAATTATTTTATTATATTTTTAAATTTTCCAGCATTTTATACAAATTCAAATTCTTTATTGCGAACTATGTGTACAAAAGTTGTTAATTAAAAGTATGTAGGTTCTTAGAACATAGTGGCCTGTTAGGGCATTGCAATTTAGTCATGCTTAAATGGCTATAATTATCACAGTTTAGGATCATGCATTAAATATCAATTTTTCATCATATTAATTAGTTAATAACATATTACAATTTAATACATATTACTATTATAATAATATTAAAGTCATACATTAATCTTCTTTTTTTCCTCATGTACCCGTGTGTCGGAGGGTAGGGATTCGCATAAGCATTCGTGGCTACCCCCAACGGGTACCTATTGGCCCGCCAGATGGTCAGGCGGGCCCCGAACAAAACCCCCTTGGCGGCGGATTAAGATATTGGGCTCTGCCGCCAAAACACTCAGCGGCCGCAGAGGATAGGGAGGACGGCAACGCAACACCGCATCTCCTCTTCCTCGGGGGCCCACCCCGACGCATCGAATGGTGCGCCCCCATTTGGTCGCCGGAGATAGGGCGCGCGGCAACGCAACACCGACACGCCTCTCCTCCCGCGACCGCACCCGACTGCGAGGGGCAGACAGAACTGTCCCCCGCACCCGCACCCTTGGACGCATCCTGCGCAGGCTCACTGCCAAGCCCACGCGGAGCGTCCACTCCAGGGATCCCTCTTAGCTTCACCGCGGGGTTCCAAGCCACGGTTACTGAGCCCTCCCACCACGACAAGGTGGAGATCCCACGGGGAGGACATTACATTAATCTAAAAATTATCATTATTATTACTTTATATCACAGTATTTTATTGAATAATTATTTTCCTTCCTTTTACCTTAAGATAAATATTATTTTAGCAATTTCCCAATATAAACAGTGTGTTTCATAACCCCCTGTCCGATCCCGAAAGGACATATTACAGGCTTGTCAGGCATACCAGGAAAAATAATAAAAAAAATCTAGCTCATCATAACACATCAGAATTTATTTTCTTAGCACAGTACTATGGAGAAACATTACCCCGAATTTGGGGAAAATTCTCTAAGCTAACAACACTCCCCTCAACAGATGATTCTATTAATTCTATTAAAATATCGTCAGCTTACGCCGCTAAAAGCGAGCCACCGTACACAAAGGGACCGCTCTAGTGATGTTTACGATCAACAGATAATATCGATTTATTTAATTTTAACGTGACATGTTACAAACTGGTAACAATAGCCTAGTGGCGATACCAACGGACTGCCATGCAGAGGTGTCCGTATACGCAGCAGGACCCTACGTTTAATTCGATTGAAAGTTAACTTTTTACATGCGTGGTATTTAGTACTTTTCGAATTGTATAAGTAAAAAAATAGTACCTTCATTGCTACAGCAAAAT
This sequence comes from Euclidia mi, assembly GCA_944739405.2. Lineage (NCBI taxonomy): Eukaryota > Metazoa > Arthropoda > Insecta > Lepidoptera > Erebidae > Euclidia > Euclidia mi. The sequence continues at coordinate 56,676,785 of OX123199.2, forward strand.
CTTGAATTATTACCCAGCAGGACCCTCCGCTGTTTGAAGGTTTTCAGACCAATAGTATATGTCACCGTTTAGCGATGTATTAGTACCTTTAAAATACCTTGGTATCATTTTAATATAATTATTAGTTTATGAGGAAAGCGCCTGCAAATTTTTTATCATGCCAGCAGGACCCTTTTTTGTTTTGACGCTTTCGGCCCCGACAGTCATATTTCTTGTTAGCATTTTAATAGTACTTTTCAAAAAACCTTACGTTTAAATCAAATACTTTGTAGTTTAACAAGCAATTTGATTTGAAACTTTTTTCACGATGACCTTAAGATTGTACCATTCCAATGATGCTATTTTTTTATGGCACTTAAATATTATTTAAATTGAGGGTAGATGCAAAATAAATAATAATCATATCATAACGGATTTTTATTAAATTGTGTTCATAAAAATTAAATATATAAGTACATCTAAAAAGACCGGTTTAAATTAATAAAAATGTCTTTGATTAACGCCACCATGCTAAAAGTTATGAAAACTCATACCTACATTGGCCAAACTAAACGTTAAGTTGCTGAAAAAATACTTAAAAGTTTTAAAACAATTTTTCTGCTATAATACAAAATATTTGAATTACACGTTAGGTTATTTGAAAAGTACTATTAAAATGCTAATAAGAAATATGACTGTCGGGGCTGAAAGCGTCAAAACAAAAAAGGGTCCTGCTGGCATGATAAAAGTTTTGCAGGCGCTTTTCTCATAAACTAATAATTATATTAAAATGAAACCAAGGTATTTTAAAGGTACTAATACATCGCTTAACGGTGACATATACTATTGGTCTGAAAACCTTCAAACAGCGGAGGGTCCTGCTGGGTAATAATTCAAAATTTTGCTGTAGCAATGAAGGTACTATTTTTTTACTTATACAATTCGAAAAGTACTAAATACCACGCACGTAAAAAGTTAACTTTCAATCGAATTAAACGTAGGGTCCTGCTGCGTATACGGACACCATGCAGAGTGTATCGGGTTTGATTCCACGGTGCGTATCAATAATAATAATAATACATAATAAGTTAGTAAGACTTTTCGAAGTTACGTGCGTAATAAATTGTTAATAAACGTTTGCCCCGTGTCTCGGAAGAGGATGTCAAACCATCGCGCGTTGGACCAACAGTCATGAAGATCCTTGACAGTCGTTACGGGGAGTCAGTACCCTCAAATAAACTGATACTGGTCTTAACCATGGAATATTTTATTGAATAACAGTACATAAAAACATGCAATTACACAAAGCTAACATTTTAGGGGTTTACCGACCGATATTGTATCAGGTAAACAATAACATAAAATATCGATAAAAACATTACTCCAATGAATATCATTGGTTACATCTCTAATTATTTACCTATTTGATTTACGAATTATTAACAATTTGCCTACTTGACCACTCAGTCTTTCGCGAGCATTCCTTTTGATTAGACTTCCGGATCTCTTTAAATTGTGAAATAGTAAATTCTTTAGGTATGTCGTATTCAAACCCTGAATATTTTAACATGTTGATGTGTTTATTATGCAGGAGCTCGTAGGGAGTACGAGGAACGGTATGTTAGACCACGGGGTCTACCCGTGCCGTCGGTACGCGCGTTTCAACAGATTACGGCAGGGCCGTGAAAGTTCCATATACCAGTATATCTGTATAATCTATGGATTACGGCTTCAGTGCGGTGCTCGCATCGTTGCAGCTTTTTAAAGTGTTAAGCCCAGGAGAACACACACTACTTATAGTGTGTGTTCAGAGATGGTGCAAAGGTGCCGTAAGTGTCTGGACGTGAGCGGAGGATATGCGGAGAATGGCCGTAGCAACTTACAGCAAGCTGATAATTATTTTTATAAATTTAAGGTAGGCACCTACTTACGTAAGATTTAACCAATTAAAAAGTTGTTATTAACATAGGTAAGTACCGTCGCGTCATAGCCATAGCGCGACTTGGCTTGCCGATCGTAATAGGTCGGCAAATTTAGCAACGCTTGCAAAAGTCTTCTCTTAGATGGGTGACCGTGTGTGACATTACATGAGAGCGCTACTGGGTTTCCGACGGAACGTAAAGCCGAATCAAAGAATCAATAGCGCGACTTGGCTTGCCGATCGTAATAGGTCGGCAAATTTAGCAACGCTTGCAAAAGTCTTCTCTTAGATGGGTGACCGTGTGTGACATTACATGAGAGCGCTACTGGGTTTCCGACGGAACGTAAAGCCGAATCAAAGAATCATTAGACCACGTCGTAGGCCTTCGGGCAGTCTGAAAACACTCACACCAGAGTTGGCCACGCACTCGCACGAAACAAGCAGACAACCTAAATACTGCGGTTTGTTTTACCTACACCATCGAAGCAAGAGATCAGCTGTTGCATCAAGTGCATAAAATCTGTTATACCTAAAATAATACTTGGCACGTGTAAAGGACGATGACTCGCGACGGCGGCTTTTGTCAAAGGAGGCGGTTGGCTGGCCTATGCACTCAAAGGCGCCGCTTCTGAACTTTATGAACTTTAGGTAGATACCTAGCTATTACGATTTATGAGTCTTCAGTGTTGCCGTGGGTAATCTGATATGATATTATTTAAAATTAATTAAATTTACATGGGAAAATTTTATCTTGAATTGCCAGGAAATTATGACAATAACCTCATCATTTTACGCTACTCGACAACCCCTTCATTGATCGGACGGGGGGTTATGAAACACCCTGTATATTAAAAGAACGTAAAGGAGGCTACTTTCGTCCAGAATAATAACTGCTTTTTAGGGTTCCGTACCTAAAAGGTAAAAAACGGGACCCAATTACTTAGCCTCCGCTGTCTGTCTGTCTGTCTGTCACCAGGCTGTATCTCATAAACCGTGATAGCTAGAGAGCTGAAATTTTCACAAATTATGTATTTCAGTTGCCGCTATAACAACAAATACTAAAAATAAAAAAAAGAAAATATTAAGGGGGGGAGGTCCTATAGGTACTACGAGGGTCAAACTGAAAGTTCTTAGAACTGGCCACTTATAAACAATATAATAAAAAAAATATTCTAAAATTTGAAAATAGAACTCTTTGCCAATATTACTGAGTATATATTTCATTCATTTGTCATTTGTTTTACGATTTGGCGGCAAATTGAAAATTGTCTGTGTCACGTCAGCATGAATTTAACACGAGAAAATTTTCGTGCAATGATTTTTTATGACTTTCGATGTCATTTAAGTCAACAAGAAAGTTATGATAGACTACGATTGGCCTTTCACGATGAAGCCCCATCTCGTGCGACTGTTTACAACTGGTTTAATGAGTTTAAACGTGGTCGCACTAATCTCACTGATGATGTACGTGAGGGACGGCCTTCTACGGCGACGACTGAAAATAACATCTGTGTTGTGCGGCGTATGATAGAGACTGACAAAAGAGTGACCTATCAGCAGATTCGGACAAGCTTAGGCATCGGTATGAGTCAAGTGCACAAAATCCTCCACGAACATTTAGCGGTCAGGAAGCTTTGCGCCCGGTGGATACCTCATAATTTGACTAAGGCTCAAAAACTCCATCGTGTGGATTGGTGCCGTAAAATGATTGAAAGATTTAACGGAGGTGACTCAAATGCTGTGTTCGACATACTAACAGGTGACGAAAGCTGGATTTACTGTTATGATCCTGAAACCAAAAGACAATCTGCTCAGTGGGTGTTTCCTTTCGAGGAGTTGCCAACTAAAGTGAAGAGAGATCGAAGTGCGGGAAAAAAAAAGGTGGCCTCGTTCTTTGGAAGGATAGGTCATTTCGCAACAATTGTGTTAGAGGATCAAAAAACAGTTTCTGCAGAATGGTACACTACCAATTGTTTGCCACTTGTCTTGGAAAAAGTTCGAGAGAGGTAGGATCCTCCTTCACCACGACAACGCCTCGTCGCACACCGCCAAGCGAACGATCGACTATTTGGCGACATCAAACGTTGAATTACTGGGTCACCCGCCGTATAGCCCCGACCTCGCGCCTTGTGATTTTTATTTATTTCCAAAAATTAAAGAAAAACTTAAAGGAAAGCGGTTTATGAATGCTGAAGAAGCGGTGGCTGCGTATCGCGATGCCATTGAAGAGACCCCTAAGGACGAGTGGGCAAAGTGCTTTTCCCAGTGGTTCCATCGCATGCAGCGGTGTATTGACGTCAATGGACAATATTTTGAAAAGATATAATAAAACTAATAACTGGCTAATGTAATCAGTTTTTGATTTTCTAAGAACTTTCAGTTTGACCCTCGTATAAACGTGGTTTTTTCGTATTTTTTGCTATAAATTACTAACTGTAACAGGCAGACGCTTTAAATTTTCACTGGATATGTATTTGTATATTACCTTTCAAAATAAATAATTAAATTAAAAAATTGTTAATAATAAAGGGGGGCTCCCATACAACAAATGTACGATTACGATTTTAATAAACAGGTAGAAACTTAAAAAATATTTAAGTATTTTCAACAAACGTTATGTAGGGTCGTTGACCGTTTTGTATCAGCTGTGTGGAATTCAAAGCATGTGCAAAAATTGCGGAACTTAAAATCGATATTGTGGCTAAACTACTGCACCGATTTAATTGATTTTTGGTACAAGGCTTCAGAATGTTGTACGCTATGCCTCTGTTCAATAAGTGCCCCTATGGTAGCGCCACCCTGTATAAATTAATTTATAAGTATATACCTACCCATAGATTATACACTTATACTGGTATAGATACGCCACTCACAGTTCGAAATTGAAGTTCAATAGGCATCCTCGACTCTAAATGGCGTACCGCGATTCCGATCGTATAGATGGCGTTAGTAATGGATTCATTTTTCAAAATAAAATAATTGTTTAACCCTAGATCACTAACCTTATTTTTCTACACTTATTACTAACCTTCGTACTTTCGACTACAGTATTTAATGAAGGGGATAATGGGTTTTATTTGAATTAAACATGCATGTTTTTTATTTTTTTATAAATTTATTATATTCTTCTTATTAATTAATCAATTTACATAAACCAAAACGGCATATTTATTAAAAAATCTGCCTTATAAATGAGATCGTAGGTTTTAAGGCAAATTAACAATGGTAACATTTTAAAAGATTTTTTTAAAGTATTATTTTAAAGTAAATGTGAAAAATAATTTTCAAACATTAGAAATAACGAATGAAATAAAGTAATGAAACAAAAATTTTGGGTAAAAATCTATCAAGTTATACATTAGTTTGTGACAAACGTCAAGTTTGTGCTCCTCGCACAACGATTTATTGCTCTGGGTGCAACTACTTTTAGTCATCCTTCGCTTTGCGGAGGGACACAAGGCTTATATTTCCTATTTTAGGTAGGAGGTACATCAGTCGCATTATTTTCACAAATAAAATAAATAAACAAAACAAAAAAAAACGCAAAAGTTCACCAACTAAATAAGACAAAATGTTACGTTAATACTAACCTTCGTCGATGCGACGAGCCATGGTTGCTGGAACAGTGGAACGGCGCTCACGGTGCCTCACCACTCAAAACACTGCCGTCAGTCGGGGGGGCAACGGCAAGTGTGGAAGCAGTGCGATCGCGCGCGCAAAAGTTAGCCCGATTTAAACAAACCCGCGTAGTCGAATCGACTAAGGTTAGTAATCTAGGGTTAATTTCGGTGTTAATAAATAAGTAAATGACAACTATTATGTAAAATATGCAATTTAAAAGTAAAAAAATACCTATAAAAATCACAAAAAGTAATTCTAGGTAAGCGTGGATTCGATCCACGGACTTCTAAGATAGGACCCAGCACGCTTCCACTGCGCCACGATGATCTTAACGATGTTGGCGAAATTACCGTTCAGTTATCGCTACAAATATTTCTAGGTATATAAGCTAAAATGACACATTTCTTTCTTCAATAAAGTTCTATGCTGCTGCTGCTGCCCTCTATTGTCACCAAATGCAAAGTAATCTCACACTTAACGCTGCTAGTGCCATCTATCAAAATGAAATGTAATTATTTTGTCTTTAGTTCTTACATCTCATTGGTAGATGGCGCTGATTTATATGAAATTTACCCATGAAGGGCGCTTTCACGACCCTGTGCCTACCTACCTATTTTTATAAAATAACTTACTTATCTGTTTTATATGTACAGCTATAGATTCAACTAATACGCTGACCTTTCCAAAAAATAGTGCAGGGCCGTGAAAGTTCCATACATGGATAAATTTCATATAATCAGCGCCATCTACCAATGATGGCAAGAACTAAAGAAAAAGCGACAACTGAACGGTCATTTCGCCAACTTAGATAAGATCAGCGTGGCACAGTGGGAGCATGCTCAGCTCGTAAATTAGATGATCGTGGATCGAATCCACGCTTATCTAGAATTACTTTTTGTGATTTTTATATTTTTTACTTTTAAATTGCATATTTTACATAACAGTTGTCATTTACTTATTTATTAACACCGAAATTAAACATTTATTTAATTTTGAAAAATGAATCCACTACTAACGCCATCTACACGATCGAAATAAAAATAAAATTGTTTGTACGCCATCTAGAGTCGAGGATGACAATTGAAATTTTTCCTTAGAGGGAGTTGCGCATCTATACCAGTATATCTGTATAATTTAAGAAATAGTGCACTCGAACATAATGTACCTACCTGCTTACTGAGACGCTCAAGTCGCCACAATCACAACCATTTCTTAAATTTCAGTAATAAAACATCGCAAAGTAATACTTTTGTTCCTATTTATTCTTGTATAAAATTGGCGCAAAAATGGCGCGCATATAATTTATTAATACCTAGTATAAAATTTAATATAAAAACGTTGACTAGGTAGTCAATGTTATCGTTAATGCTCATTTCATTATCAAAGCTCACACTTCCTAGCCCACAACTTAGTAACAAACACGAAAAACATAATTAGGTAGGTACCTATATCAAAAAGCCTTCCAATCAAAATGTAAACAAACAACTGTGGCTTGAGCCGGCGCGCGGCGCCAGTGAGCAAATTTCCGTCAAACCTCGCCGACGCTCGGGCATCATCGGGGCGCGCGTGCGGCGCACGGGAAGGTTTTATTTCGCCGAACATTTTGTACCGAACTATCTCCGTCTTACGCGCCAGGCGATATCGCGCGCGAGTCTCGTATAGTTGTATGAGCGTCGGCCGTGCGCTTTTGTCTAGCGCACGAGGCATGTTTCGTCAGCTGTAAAACACGCCTTAAGTACTCACATTAATATAGAGTTTAAATTGTTTTGTCGTAATTTCGGTAATGTTGTACCTAATATAGATCGATCATCAAAGTACTTATACTTATGTACTTACTTTTTCTTATAGACCTTTTTAAATCTGGTAGTTCAGCGCACGAGCGCACTTAAGGTACAGCCGCCCCTGGTCCAAAAAGGCACGTTTGGCTGTGCATAGAGGGGTGTTAGTACCTACTCTTATGTATGGTAGTGACAGTTGGGTACGGCAGAAGAGTCATGAAAGTAGAATAAATGCTGTAGAAATGAGAGCACTGAGAAGTATGTGTGGTGTTTCTTTGACTGACAGAGTAAAGAATTGTGTAGGTAATAAGAGAGTGTTGTGGGGTAAAAGATGTAGTGACAAGCATCGAGAAAGGTATGCTAAGATGGTTTAGGCACGTGGAGAGGATGGATGACGAAAGACTGACTAAGCAGATATAAAAGGCAAGTGTGGAAGGGACAGGACGAAGGGGAAGACCTAGGCGGATATTCTTTGACCAGATTGGAGACATCCAGAAAAAAGGACAGGTCAGAAGTACCCTTAACAGAAGAGCATGCATGAGAAACTTGATGGGAGTGAATGAAGCAAGAGAGGTATGTCAGGATCGTTGCAAATGGCGTTCCGTAGTCTCTGCCTACCCCGTCGGCAAACAGGCTTGAGTCTATTCAATTCAATTCAATTTTTATTGCGTTCCATAATGTAATGTACATACAGGTGGTAGGCTTAATAACTAAAGTAACAATTATGGACCCTGTCAGGTACAGCAACGTATGGAAGAGTGGAAGAGCGCTATGTTTATACAGGGTGGCGCTTGCATAGGGGCATTGATTTAAAAAGGACGTAGCATTGATGCCTATAAAATGTTTTAAATCAACAAAAAAGGTCATGGGGCCAAAATAAAATAGTAAAATTTTCAAACAAAATAAACTATAAAATATGAGTAGCAAAACGAAACACCATTTGTAGACCAATATGACATTAGGTTAATGACCTTTGTAAGAACGGCAACGTGTGCTATGCGGCAGACGATGCCACGTACACATCACTCCAATGTTTGGTCACTCATTAGGCAAGCACTGGTGTCTTTTTCATATCAACAAAAACCCACTTAACACAAACCCACGTAAAAAGTAGCACAAAATTTTCAAATTCTCAAATTGGCCGCCATTGTTATCACGAATTACCTATTTCAGTAATTCTACAAATCACTCTAATGAAAGTTCAGTAATTAGGAAAGCACTGGTGTCTTTTTCACAACAAGAACCCACGTTACACAATCATATCCGCATATTCGGACGACATAAAGTTTGTCATCACAAATAATGCAAAAATGACGAATGATAAAGTTCACTAAACAACAACACAATTAAATAACACAACTAAATACAATCACACAATTCAATACCAAAAACAAAGTGCGCGCGCAATCTGATCGAATGTTTTTGCGGCACTAAACAAACATTTGATGAGTCACCGATCACCGATGCGCCGCTGGTGCCGACATGTCTAGGATAGGAAATAGAGATGCGCAATAGGTACTATGAATGTCAATATTTTTGAAACGTTAATACGTTAACAACAAAATAACACAAAATGTTTTTATACAACGAACTATGCATTCTTACTTGTATTAACAATAATGCTATTGCTTAATTGTGTTGCTAATACGACACAGTTAAACAAGTTTATGAAATACGGTTTATTCCCATCCAGTAACACCCTAAAGTGTAACACTGTTACTCGTTGGGAATTTTTTTCCCAACGAGTAACACATGTTACTCGTTGGGACATTTTTTTTCCCAACGAGTAACACCCTAAGTATATGTGTTACTGGATGGGAATAAAAAGTTGCATCGAGTAACAGATGTTACTTGTTGGGAAAACGCGCGGGTAAAGTATCCCAACGAGTAACAGTGCTACTCGTTGGCAAAAGACGCGGGTAAATCATCCCATTATGTAATAAATACCTTCAGTGGTTTTTGCATATTATTTAATCATAATTATGTTTCAGTCTAATAAGTATTAATATGATTATACTACATAATCAAAGTTTTGTATATGATACATTTTAAGATGTACCAAGACTACAAAACATCTAAAGAGATTTGTTTTGTTTGCTTGTTATTTCTAGGCCTGCACAATATTGCAAGATGATTAAATGTCTGCAGCTTTAAGAATAATTAAATCTGCTAGCAATATCACCATGAATGTCGGAACAGGTACCTATCTATCATCTTATTTAAAATCTATACCCTATGAATAAAAGTTGTTTCGTGTCTGAAAAGGTCCAAAAATAAAGAAAAGACATTTAAACATTTATTAAAAAAAAATTTAGAAAAAACGTCATAGCTACAAAAAATTTAAATTGAAAATTGAAGAATTTGTTTTGCTGGTTCATCTATGATTACGCAAAAAACCACGGAGTTAACAAAATTTTGAAGTTCTTATCCAAAAACTAGACACTTGGAGCTAGTTTCCTTTTTTTTTATTTCCTGTACGATTATTTCTCGCGAAGTTACGGCCTGTTGAAAATTGCCCAAAAATTTGGATTATTTTTTATCTCTTAATTTTTTCCAGTAGTATATATTAAACTAAAAATAACTTATTGCATAGGTGCAATAAGTTATGGTAAAAGTATTGCAAGTTGCTTATATGTTGAACGTTACATTGTATGCATCACAACTTACTCATGAATAAAAGTATAAAATATCGATTATCTAATAAAATTAAAGTATAGTAAATACGTAAAATACACTAAGTAATTTACACGTATATGTGGACTAGCAAATTAATCACAAGTCAGACACACAACATACATTCGTTGGCAATAATGATCGTCAATAGTTACTCTGTTTATGTTTTATGTTGGTTACATAATTTTGATTGTGATAGTTTTAGTTTTAGTTCCAGTAGATATCTATCAAAAATTTTGTACCGAATTTTATCAACATTGATTTAATTGTGATATTTGAATTACTAGTCTGTAAGTTATTTTTAGTTTAATATACACTACTGGAAAAAATTAAGGGATCAAAAAAAATCCTAATTTTTAGGCAATTTTCAACAGGCCGTAACTTCGCGAGAAATAGTCGTACAGGAAATAAAAAAAAGGAAACTGTAGCTCCAAGTGTCTAGTTTTTGGATAAGAACTTCAAAATTTTGTTAACTCCGTGGTTTTTTGGGTAATCATACTAATCATAGATGAACCAGCAAAAACAAATTCTTCAATTATTCAATTTCAATTTTTTTGTAGCTATGACGTTTTTCTAAATTTTATTAAATCTGTTACAAAATGTTTAAGTGTCTTTTCTTTATTTTTGGACATTTTCAGACACGAAACAACTATTATTCATAGGGTATAGATTTTAAATAAGATTCTTAAAGCTGCAGACATTTAATCATCTTGCAATATTGTGCAGGCCTAGAAATAACAAGCAAACAAAACAAATCTCTTTAGATGTTTTGTAGTCTTGGTACATCTTAAAATGTATCATATACAAAACTTTGATTATGTAGTATAATCATATTAATACTTATTAGACTGAAACATAATTATGATTAAATAATATGCAAAAACCACTGAAGGTATTTATTACATAATGGGATGATTTACCCGCGTCTTTTGCCAACGAGTAGCACTGTTACTCGTTGGGATACTTTACCCGCGCGTTTTCCCAACAAGTAACATCTGTTACTCGATGCAACTTTTTATTCCCATCCAGTAACACATATACTTAGGGTGTTACTCGTTGGGAAAAAAAATGTCCCAACGAGTAACATGTGTTACTCGTTGGGAAAAAAATTCCCAACTACACTTTAGGGTGTTACTGGATGGGAATAAACCCCAACGAGTAACAGTGTTACACTTTAGGGTGTTACTGGATGGGAATAAACCTGAAATACTATGCACATACTTCAATTAGTTCAGTAGTTTTAGTACATAGTTATTATAATTCTTAAGTAGATTGTTGAACCCATTAGACCATTTAAAAAAACCATACGGAAAGAGCTAAAATAGTCAATAATTATTAACTTATTTCAAACGATTAAATAATTGAATATCTTTACATGTTTATCATTGTTTACCTATTAAAAAACGTCTTTATTTGTACCACACTTTGAAATTTTCGAACGTAAAGTCATTGATAAGTCGATTACAATAACGTTAAATACAAACAATGTAGATACAATAAACAACAAACTTTTACGGTGCGTAGGATTTTTTATCGATATTATCATTGATAAGACGATTACATTAAAAGGTGTATTCATAACTATCACCTCACCAATAAAGAAATGCCCACCATTGAAAAACTACGACAGAAGTTGCGGGAAGATATAAATTTTCAAGGGTCTGAGAGCAGTCTTCGCCGTATTATCAAAATGTTGGGTTTCAAGTGGAGGAAAACCGAGAATAACCGGAAAATTTTGATAGAACAATCCAATGTAACTTGCTGTAACCCGCGGCTTCGCTCACGTGGATGAAGATTACCCCAATTTTGTTCACAATTTCAAGGGTTTTCCTTATTTTTCGCAGAACCCTAATTCTATTTCACAAGCAAAAGTCTTAAAAGCCTATATTGTGTCCCATAACATCACCAGTGAAAGTCCCGGCTACATCAGCCCAATCGTTGCGGAGATTACCTGAAACAAACAGACAGCTATACAAAAATTTAAAAAATTGTTTTGACATTTATATTATATATTTGGTGGAAAGTTGTTATTTTGATATTACAAACAGACACTTCAATTTTATTTATTAGTATGGAGTATAGATATAGATGTGACTTGATATTTATTTATGTAGAATTAATATGAAATGTAATGAGTCTTTGTTACTTGAAATAAATGAATTATATCAATTTTTCAAGTCACGTAGTCCGTGCTTCGGAGGGCACGTTAAGCTGTCGGTCCCGGCTGTAGTCATTAGACTACAGTCGTTAAGCCAAGTCAGAGGCCTACTGGGCGGCTTGAATTACTCTGACAACAGTGTGACCACTACACAAACGAAAAAGAAGAAAAAGTCACGTAGTGTTTGTTGCTTTTAAAGCTTTAATAATCGTAAATCTAAGGTCTTACTTGTAAATCTTATGATTAACTAAATAGTAAAAGTAAAGATTATTCACTTCGTTTGGATTAACAAAATACTTATCTAGAAACTTATCTTGTTCCAGCGAATGATGTATTTGCAAAAAATGCAAAAGTTCCGGGAAGAGGGAAGAACAATTATTTATACGGATGAATCATACGTAGATTCGTCCCATTCCTCAGCTCAGGCATGGTCAGATGGCACAACAAAAGGCCTAAAAAAGCCTATATCAAAAGGGCAACGAATCGTGATAGTCCACGCAGGAACCGAGACAGGTTTTGTGCCAAATTCCCTGCTCACATTCAAAGCAGGTACTAAGTCGGGAGACTACCACGACAACATGAATTACGAAAATTATGAAAAATGGCTTCGCACGCAGTTAATCCCAAACATTCCTCCTAAATCTGTTTTGGTAGTAGATAACGCATCCTACCACAAAAACAGTATGACCCTGCACCAAGCTCAAATGCCAGGAAGTCGGAGATGCTGGGATGGTGAAGAGAAAAAGGGATTCAACACGAAGAAATAATGTTGAAGCCCCAACTCTATCATTTAATAAAAATGAATAAAGATCAATACAAGAAATTTAATATTGATAAGATTATGGCTGAACACGGCCACGATGTAATACGATTACCTCCATACCACCCAGACCTCAATCCTATTGAGATGGCATGGGCTGCAATAAAAGGCTATGTCGGCAGTAAGAATGTGACTTGGAACGTAAACCACGTTACGGGTCTTGTTAAGGAAAAAGTCAATTTAATGGGAGCTAATGAATGGACAAAATTATGTCAAAAAGTGAAGGAAATTGAGAAGGAATATATAAAAAAACCGGCCAAGTGCGTGTCGGGCCACGCGCAATGTAGGGTTCCGTAGTTTACCATAATGGCCATTATTAATAATAACATCTGTTTCACATGGTACTAAAAACGGGCCCACATTGGGCGATGGTAACTGAAGAAAGAGTTATAAAACCCAACTCCACAGGGGAAGTTGGAAAAAATGTTATCTATCTGAGTACCACCACGTGTAGAGGCAAGCGGCGGTAATAAAGATTTATAACCTGCATTATGTAATAATTTGAATACCGCAGTATTGACATTACAGAGATAGTCTTCATTAAAATCTCCAAATATTATGCAAGGGTTGTTATTTAGCGGTAACAAACTCAAGTCAGGGCATTTACACGATCTATACAAAGCTATAATCTTCACATTGTTTAGTTCCAGAGGTACCGCTTCGCAGTGTTCACCTCTGACAGAGTCGCTGTAAGCTTGCGGGTTACAACATTGATGATGATCTTTTGCCCATACACATACTCCAAAACCAGGGTTCGCAGAATACTGTTTAGGGCCATCTGACAGTAACGGCGCGCGGCTTTCGGGTGCTATTTATAGGCACGAGTTGCGCCCGCCCACTGAGCACCGAACTAGCTAGGTACCTACTGCATGCACGGAACTGACTAAGGCACAAGCCGCAGAAGAAGTATCCTCTAAGGCGACTGAGTGAGATATTTTATTTTTAAACTAGCTGTGGCCGCGGCTTCGTCCGCGTGGAAGTCGGTATCCTTTAAGCACAGATTTAACAAACAAGAATTGTTCACAATTTGTTCTGTAGAATTAGCCTTTAAGTATCCCTTTCTGTGGCCTTGATAATGTAAAATAACATAACGATCGGTTGATGAAACTCACACTCATATTTAAGTTTCTTACTTACCTACTGTATTAGAAAAGTAGGTACCTAGTTGGTAACCTGTAGGTACTCGCCACCTAAATTTGTACTTGTAGCTCTTTCTTTTAATAAATACCTACTACCTGGCCTGATCACATAATTATTAGTTAATTTGAAATCTTTGCACTCAAAAAGTAACACTTGAATAGTAATTAGTCTACTATGTAATATACCTAAGCTGTAATGGTGTGCAATAAAGAATACAGTATTCTACTCTACCGACCAGTTGCAATCCGACGCCGCGCCCGCCGCTTTCATTTTATTTGAAAACCGTAAACGACTCTAACAACTATTTGCAGCGCACTGTCTTTTGTTAGTTAAGTCACAGATAATATAATATAATCGCGATAATTTTATCTACAACGCCTCTGTGTACACAACATTTTTTGTGACGTTGTCCGGAGCGTGGACAAACAGTTTGCCACATAAAGTTGACCATGCGAGAAACAGGGGCTCGTAAGATTCACGCCAGCAATTTTTAGCGTCTGCACATACATTGGTAACTATGTGTTTTGGACTCAATTTGGGCAGAAATTCGTTACAGTTTCTTTTCTAATATTTATATTGGCAGCGCTGGATCTTAACACCGATTTTTAATTTAGCCAGTGGTGCCATCTAGGGGCAAAAGTACCGCTAAAATTATAATATTTTAAGTAATACTAGATGGCACCTCTGGCAAAATTAAAAGTCGGTGTTAAGATTCGGCGCTGACAATATAAATATTAGAAAAGTAAATAAAACAATATTTTGCCCAAATTGAGTCCGAATCACACAGTAATCAATGTGCATATAAAAATAGAAAAATACTAGGTACGTATCCAGTTATGTATTGTAAACATAAAATGTGGTTTCCAAGATATACTACTACTATACATACGAAGTACCGTAGTACATTACATACCAAAGTACGTATATCTTTAAGATTAAGCCAGCGCTCCCAATGTAAAGTCACAGAAATAGGTATTTATAAGTAAACCGACGATTACTCGTAAACTAGTGATGTCTACTTAGCCGTGATAGTTTTCCTTTTAAATTCGTTATATGTACTATATTTGTGATTTTTTTCACCTCTTCGAAATCAATAGTTTAGCCGGCAGAGGGGGGGGGACACTTGAATCTAACAATTTTTTTCACTTCAAAGCTTGATATTTCACAAACCAATCACTTGATCGAAAAATGATTTGAGAAAACTAATAATATTTTTTAAAAACCTATCCAATGATACCCCACATAATGGGGTACTCAACCAAAAAAAAATTCAACCCCACTATATATGTAGGGGAGATACCCTTAAAAAAAATATTTTCCAAAATTTTATTCTACAGTTTTGTTGCAATATTTTATGCCTATATTCATGTCAAATATCAGCTTTCTAGCACCAGGCGTCTTTGAGCTAGGCTGCGGACGGACAGACGGACGGACATGACGAAACTATAAGGGTTCGTAGTCGACTACGGAACCCTAAAAACGATCACATAGTGGATGCAATGACAGAAGAATTTATAATTCACGTTGGTGACGATGACTCCGAGACCAATTCAGAGGATGAAGACAGTGACGATGTTGAGGAGATTAATGAGCAAGTGGGCTCTACCAGCACCAACGCAGCGTCTAGTTTTATGGTAGGCATATTACCTATTCCTCCGGATTGAGACGATTTAAATTTGAAAAATAAATAAAAAAAACTTCTAATCAGATTATTTGGTTTTATTGAGATTGTTATATTTGAGTCACGAAGGCCAACAACATTACTCTATCAAAGTAAAATTTCAGGTAGGTCCCACTAATATTTTAATTATAGTTTGTGTAAGTACCTATAAATCATCTTGTAAAAAACGGTACCGAACAAATTTGGCCGAAAGTGTACATGCGCGAGCATGCCCCCACTACTGCCCATTTGTCATAGTAAAAACAGAATAGTAAGCTAGCTAAGGCCGCTCGGCGAGTTAATTGCCTACTCTTGCGATGACGCACGGGTTGTCACGTGTTTACACCGCGGCGCCGCCGGCTTTGTCGGCGCGCGCTATTTCGCCGTTTTTTTAAGTGATTGTGCTGAATACTACAGAATTTAAGTTTGCATATATTTTTTTTCAAATACTTGCTGACTAGCTAAGCGTTATACAACATGTAACAAGTTTAATGCACATCTTGAAAGTACTTTGTTCAGAATCGGCAACTGAATCCATTTCCGTCATTTTTAATATTGTTTATTTTTAGTCTTAAAATAATTAAAATAACGTAAATTGTAGTCACTCATTTTTTTAAAAATTGAGCTATTCGAAAATAAACCTTAAATCAAAGCAGAACAGCTTATTTTTAAATGCATTTGTTAAATGGTTCCACGTTGACTTACACAAACGCACACATTAAAACAACACAATTTAAAAAAAATATTGAGCTATTCGAAAATAAACCTTAAATCAAAGCAGAACGGCTTATTTTTAAATGCATTTGTTATATGGTTTCACGTTGACTTACACAAACGCACACATTAATACAACACAATAGACGGCAAAAGACAATAGCACACAATTGACCACCAAAATGTCTATCATCTATCTTTCACTAACGTAGGTAATAAACAACGGGAAAGAGCGAGACGTAATATCTCGCTCGCGCTGGAGCATGACAAGCGCAGCGGGCGATGCGCTTAGACATGTTATGACAAGTACAACCGGCAATATCTATCTGATATCAGTGAGTGCTGTGAAAACCTTTTTAAAAGTTCACTTGTTTACAAAATGTGTAATGGTGTATAATTTAATCATTCAACAACAAAGTGAAAAGTTCAACATCATCTTGATGTTGACTTGTCACCCCTGGACTTTCTCATTGTGGAGAAATATTAAATCACCAGTTTATTGTGACAAGAGAAAAAGTGCCGAGTAGTTAATTAATTAAGATACTAGCTGCTTTTGAAACAGTGAAAAGATGTGATTTGTGAGGAAATACTGAAGTGCTACGTGGACGAAAGAAATGTGATTTAAGCCTGTAAGTTATTTTATTATTCTATTATTGTAAGTATTTAGATTCACAAGACAACTTTAAACACGCCGTTCTTGTTTATTTCTCTCATTGATATTCTTTTATTTTATCTGATTAAGTTAAGATAGTCACAATAGTCACTTACGATGTTAAGAAACAATAGATCGTGCATATTAATAACAAACAATAAATGATTCGACTGTCCACACCATAGCTTAAAAGTGTGATGGAAAGAAATACTCATAATATCTTTGGTAATATCAACAGTAGCCGACAAATTGTTCAAACATCATTTTTGTAAACCCCACTCTATCAGAGTGTGGTTTACAGACTGAATTTCATACATTTTGTTATATCGTATTGTGTTTCGTTCCTATCTATATATTGTGTATCGCTGTTGTTTGTTTACCATAGCAACCGTTTCGTTTGTGTGCGTGCGCAGATTTAGAGTGACCACGATTTTCACTTTTAATTGAGTTAATACTTTCTTTAAAAAACATTATTTACGCAAATAAAAAAAATATTTCAATGCATGCATTATGATTGTAACAAGGTTTTCTAATTGGGGTGTCTGAGGATGTGCGTTATTTCCATTACACGTTGTATAACTATCTAAATGTCCTTTATAGCGAGAAAAATGTAACGAGTTTAATTTACTGTCGTTTAACACATTGTATAATATGAATAACGTTTATTACAAAACTGAATGTACATAAACAATGGTCGCGGGCGAGCAGTGTAGTACCTACATGCATGCGCGCGATCAGACGCGCGGCGCATCCCGTACTGAATCCGCGCCGAGCGTTCCGCGCTCGTGAGATTGTGTGCGTGAAAAGTGCGTGCGTACACGCCGCCGCGCCGCCCCGGCGACTCACGCATACATTCACACCAGCGCGGCGGCGGCGGCGGCCGATTTGTATGAAGCTATCCTACTATTCTGTTTGTACTATGCATCTGTGCTCACGACTCGTGCCGGTTATTATACCTATTTTACGTATGTACCGGTGGCGTTAAAATATCTAGCGATATTTTTATGACTTCGTGTCTTTCCGTTCAAAATTTGGAATGCACTTTGTACACTGTTCCTTAAAGCTGATATTTGACATACTTACGTAAGTTTGGTGGCTATGTTACGGATGGTTATGGTAACATTGAAATGGTGCAGTGATGAATGACCTTGTGAATGCACCTTGGTCTGATGATGAAGCCGGGAAGGTTACAAGAACTTCTAAACTACATATGATAAACTACTCGTGTTTGGGCTCGTTTAAATTGACTGGACAAAACCTATGACCTTGTGAGGTTGCCTTGGTCTGATGATGAAGCCGGAAGATGGTCACAGGAACTCCTAAACTACACATGATAAACTAGTAGTGTTTGGGCTCGTTTGAATAGATTTGACAAAACCTATGACCTTGTGAGGTTGCCTTGGTCTGATGATGAAGCCGGAAGGTGGTCACAAGAACTCCTAAACTACACATGATAAACTAGTCGTGTTTGGTCTCGTTTGACAAGACTTGACAAAACCTATGACCTTGTGAGGTTGCCTTGGTCTGATGATGAAGCCGGAAGGTGGTCACAGGAACTCCTAAACTATACATGATAAACTAATAGTGTTTGGGCTCGTTTGAATAGATTTGACAAAACCTATGACCTTGTGAGGTTGCCTTGGTCTGATGATGAAGCCGGAAGGTGGTCACAGGAACTCCTAAACTACACATGATAAACTAGTCGTGTTTGGGCTCGTTTGACAAGACTTCACAAAACCTATGACCTTGTGTGGTTGCCTTGGTCTAATGATGAAGCCGGAAGTTGGTCACAGGAACTCCTAAACTACACATGATAAACTAGTAGTGTTTGGGCTCGTTTGAATAGATTTGACAAACCTATGACCTTGTGAGGTTGCCTTGGTCTGATGATGAAGCCGAATCTTGCAAAAACGTTGGAATTTTTTCTCTTCAACTTTCACGGGAACGATGTCGCGCGCAAAAGCTAGTCATTACAATTGGTTTATTAATTCGGCCTTACAAGCAAGTTATGCAAACGTGCAAGTTAGTTATTTAGATAATTAACTCAAATCCAGATGTTGGCAAATTCATATTTATAAATTGATAAATTAGGTAGTTTTTTATTCCTCCATTAAAGTGGATAAACAGAATTAGATAAAAAACTAAATTTAACTATAATTAAATCATTTGTTTTGTAGGATTCGTAATTTTGAAGCTGATTGTAACGATTTTTTTTTAAATACTTGCAACACTTTCAAAGTATTTCTTAGTTGAATTGAACGTACGCGATCGCGTCTCGCGTTTTGCCGATCCCCGATCGTAACGGAGTAGGGTCATTTCGCCTGTTCGCGTCCATCCCCCTATTCGCGTCAATTTTGCGGACCTCCCTTTAAAAATGCTCGGAAATAAGTATACTAACACACTAATAAAATGAAAAGTCAGTATCGCCAATACCTCGACGTATAAGAGACACGCACAAATATACTAAAGTTCCGTGCGCCCAGCTTATCCTGTTTAAAAAAATTAGTTAATCTCGGTTGTTCAACAAAAGAGTGCAGATGCGCGGGATATAAATAGAAAAATAGTGTGCAGCGGCGTGTTTGACGGTAAGTATTTTATTGTTTTATGTGAATTTTAGGATACATAGCTGTTTCTAGACATAATAATGAAAAGACGAATAGTATGAATTATGAATTAGCTTGTTTTTTTTTATAGTTAACAATTAAAATAAGGTGGACGCGAATTACAACACCGAATTTATAAAACTTCCACTTTGCGTCCACAATGGACGCGAACTCGTCTATTTATGATTTCTTTAGCTGTTTATTTTTATGTGATTAAAATATGAGAGAGAAATTGGGATTTTGTTTATTTTAACATTAATAGTATGCAATTGTAATGACCAATTTGCGGCCACATTATTATGATTGTAATAAAAGATACAATCGATATAATAATCGATCACAAGTGGACGCAAACTATACCTGCAAGGGATTATATTATAGCAAATTGCGTCCATATTTTCATGAAATAGAAATGATCGCATAAATACATTCTATATATATTTTTTTTTATAATTTAAAATGCATTTTTGATTAAGACTGAGTTTAAAATTGAATTATTACATTTAATTTCTTTTATTCCATATTTTTTCTATTCAAGATGAGTTCTTAGGAGACAAGAAAGAAGAAGGAAAAAAAATACAAAAGATGATTAAATAAAGAAAGCGTTTTGTGATATTCGTGAGAAGAAGAAATCGATAAGACAAATATGTACATAATTCGAAATCGATAAGACAAATTAAGACGGATAAATATTATTAATATGATTTATTTTGGCAGGAAACTCACTAAGTATACGTTATTAATCGTATTTGTTTAATAGTAGGTACAGTATTTTTTATTTGCACTTAAATAACGTTAGGTAAGTATTACAATTTATAACAAAGTAAACATCAAAATAATTATAATTAGTTCTGGATATCTTTTCAAAAATAATTCATACCATTTTTGGCCTAGAGTATCATTATTGAATATATTTATATTTTTAAGCTACGTAATTTACATGGGTTAAGGTAGCAAGTTCCAAAGAGCAATTTATGTCTTATATTTCCATACCATAATAAGCTAATATAAATGTTTTCAATAATATCAACTCCTACATTTAAACTTAACTCTTTATATTATAAATAAATAAATGTATAATAAATATTTAATTTTGAGAAAATAAGAAAAGTATTCAGCCTGTAAAGTTGGGCTCAAATTCGAGGCTGGTCGACATTACGATCTTTAATGTTTCTAAAGCCGGCCCCTATTTTGTGTACATTATTTCTCGAGATTCAACTAATATCACCCCGGCCGGTATTTGGCGATTAAACGTAAAATAGATTTATTTGCCTATATGCGTTGCAAATTCTCATAAGGCAATGGAATTAGTACAATTGGAAATTATAAAACAGACTGCAATTACCTTTAGTCGCCCACGGCCGAGAATACGGTTTTAATTCAAAATTGGTATTCTATTGGCGGCCTCCTATTTTACCTTTAAAACAATACGTTAAACATTGAAAATTCTATCTCAAAATATAGTAAAAATCACTAATTACTAATAATAATGCTTAAAACAATAAAAAAGGAATGTCTGACCGTTCTAATATCAATACCCGAAGTGTGGGTATTCACAGCAAGTAAGGTACTTTAAATATTAAATTGACGCTTCGACGGCGCAATCGCTACTGACGCTCAGTGTGCGAAGAGTGTGTAACGTAATCGGAAAGTAACGGTTTGTACATATAGATTATGAACTAAGATTGTAATTCGAGTGGCAAATTTGCAACTTCAATACGTTTTAAATGAACGCAAGCCGAAAATGTGCAGACGGCCGAAGTTTGGGGAGGGGCCGACGTATGGCGTATTTACCCTACAGATACTTTTATGAAATAATATTCCTTACTGCCATACATTTACGGAACTTTGTCGCGCAAAACACTAAAATACTTGAAAGTATTTTGAGTACTCGGGAATATAAAACTTGCAAGGTAAGTCGTTATCATGGTCTGTGAACTAACGTTTTTGTGATTATGTGTATTCATATATCTTCACTTCTGTAACATACATTTCCACCATAGTCCTGAACATGATCACGAGCAGTGCCGTAACTAGGGCGGTGCGAGCAGTGCCCAGGCACAGGGCGCAGACCCTGGAGGGGCGCAGAAATGACCAGACTAGTATCTAGTTTTATCTCATGCATGGTAGCTAGTAGGTACATTTTGTTTTATTGCGAACATGGTGTAGACGCGCCCTACTGTACTATCTATAGTTATATCTATATCGCATTTTTCAAGCAATCTTGAAACAACAACACATGTAAAGGTGGATTATCGGTTTCATACATTTAGTATGGTAACCACAGATATGAGAATTAGTCAGATAGAGCGCATTCGTCCAACTAAGCGTGGCACGTTGACAGCTATGTGTGCGTGACCTTTGGCGACTGGCACTGTACGGACACGCGCGTCTATGTGTGTGAAAAGTTGCCAGATTATGAATAATCTCCCAGTATTTTGCATATAGTTATGTAATATTCTTATATTCATTTGCGGTTTTGTAGATTTTGCCATGGATTTAATTAATGCTTTTATAAATACATTTCTTAAATGTAGGTACCGAATTAAGTTTTAACTACTTCGTAAATCTGTATATATAAAATCCTTGCGTTACTGACTGACTGACAGACAAGCTACAGCCGAAACTACTCGGCGCATGAAGCTGAAATTTAGCATGTATGTTTCTTGGGAACCGTAGGGGTGCACCAAGACGGGATTTCTCGAAATTCCCACGGGATCGGGCAAAACGAGAAATAAGAAAATATGTGCGTGCGAAGCCGCTGGCGTCGATTAGTTGAGAAATAAATAGTATGTATCACACGGCACCAAGTCAAGCTAAACAGTTGCTGTACGATTTTGATACTTATTCACTACGCCATAAGTATGTATGTACACACGGCGCCAAGTCAAGCTAAACAGTTGCTGTACGATTTTGATACTTATTCCCTACGCCATAAGTATGTATGTACACACGGCGCCAAGTCAAGCTAAACAGTTGCTGTACGATTTTGATACTTATTCCCTACGCCATAAGTATGTATGTACACACGGCACCAAGTCAAGCTAAATAGTTGCTGTACGATTTTGATACTTATTGTACGATTTTGATACTTATTCACTACGCCATAAGTATGTATGTACACACGGCGCCAAGTCAAGCTAAACAGTTGCTGTACGATTTTGATACTTATTCCCTACGCCATAAGTATGTATGTACACACGGCGCCAAGTCAAGCTAAACAGTTGCTGTACGATTTTGATACTTATTCCCTACGCCATAAGTATGTATGTACACACGGCACCAAGTCAAGCTAAATAGTTGCTGTACGATTTTGATACTTATTCCCTACGCCATAAGTATGTATGTACACACGGCGCCAAGTCAAGCTAAACAGTTGCTGTACGATTTTGATACTTATTCCCTACGCCATAAGTATGTATGTACACACGGCACCAAGTCAAGCTAAACAGTTGCTGTACGATTTTGATACTTATTCCTTACGCCATAAGTATGTATGTACACACGGCGCCAAGTTAAGCTAAACAGTTGCTGTACGATTTTGATACTTATTCCCTACGCCATAAGTATGTATGTACACACGGCGCCAAGTCAAGCTAAACAGTTGCTGTACGATTTTGATACTTATTCTTTACGCCATAAGAACGGTGCAAAGGACAAAGTGTATAAGCTTGACGAGTAGCAGGGTGTACACGAATATTAGGATATCGTTTGGGGATCGAACTCAAAACAATATAATGTAAGATATATACTAATGGAAATTGAAATTCTAGGGCATTTTCACAAAAATGTGCAATGGCGTGTTTAAGCCTGTCCCTCTAGAACATTATCTTTTTTAAACAACTAATTTTATTCGAAGCTAGAACAAAATTTTACATTGGGTTTTTCATACATTTAACTAATATTCTATAATATTATTTACGCCAAGCATAGTAAAACTTTTTAACTAAAAAATAATAAAGCTGTAGATTGCTATCATTTTACCGTGTCCCTTTGCAGTCAGACGATAATTTCAAAATTGATTTTGCGTATTAGTTGTAAAAAATGCTATCAATGCACTATTTTATTTTTCTAGTGATAGTGTAGGGTCATTTTATTAAAAATATGTAGTAGCAAAGGCCAAAATAAAGAAATTATGTGAATTTGATAACCGTAGTGCATTTTTAAAAACCCTGACACGTCAGTTTTGTTACCGCATTTTTTTAAAAAGTGCTACTCTTTTTGTAGATTTTTTATGTAATAGCAACACTAACAGTCTTTTACTCGGCAGCCATCTTGCAAACAGCGTTAGTTTCTTCCAAAATTTTATGTGAGGTGCACGTGATTCATAGTGCTTCGCTCGGGCGTACATTTTTTGTCAAGGTAAGTTACCAATATTTCTTTATACATTAATTAGTAAACATATTGTTGTGGTTATTTTCAAAATATTTATCATCCAATACAACTTTTAAAACTGTTGATGAGTAGCCACCACAATCGTATGTTTTTAAAATAATTTATAATCTCGCAAGGGTGAGGTAACGTTACGTCAGTTTTGTATGGTAACATATAGTATGACGTAAATAGTAACAAAACTGACCATAAAGGAGACTGTACATTACACTTTTTACCAACTTACTAAAAAGAGGTTTGCTTACCATTTTATTTTATTATCAAGATATTAAAAACGAAATAAAAACATAATTCATTCTACTATACAGGGTTATTTGTAAAACACCAGAAACCTCTAAGGGGGTGGTTATATTCATCATTATGAACAACTTTTGTTTTGGAACTTTTGCGAAATCGCGAAAAAAATATCAGCTGTTCCATATATTTTCGGGGTCAAACTTCAACTTTGTATGAAACAGTTGATAGTTTTTTTCGCGATTTTGCTAAAGTTCGCAAGAGGTTTACGGTGTTTTACAAATAACCCTGTATATTAAGCTCATTTTTGTATGGAAATTATTTTAGATCAATAGACACAACGGAACGGTTGAAATGCCTCTTAGTGCAGCTGAAAAAATGCGTCGCTATAGGCAGCGATTAAAAACTGAACACCCAGAGAAATATGAAGAGCAACGTAAAAAAAATTTAGAACGTATAAAATCTAGAAAGAAAAAAATATCCGTGATGTCTACTGAAGAAAAAGAAGAACAAAGGCAGAACTGGCGCCGTTATCAAATTGAATGTAGAAAAAAGAAAAAGGAACAACAAAAGCAAAAGGAAGTTACATTAAATAAACCGCAATCAACCAATATGGATTCAGAAAAACTGATCAAGAGACTTAGAACAAAATGTCGCATACTAGGAAATAAATACCGCAGAGATTTAAATTATATGAATAGGATAATTAAACTGAAAGAAAAATATAAAAAAAGATTTCAAAGACTTAAAGCTGAGTCTACAAAAGAAATAAACATGTTAGAAGACACTATTATGAAGATGAAAGCCCGTGAAGAAGTTTTAGAGCACACTTTAAAGAGTACCTACAACAACTGCAAAAAACACAATGATAAACGATTATTTAAAAAACTGATTTATAATTCTAATAACAAAAAATACATTGCTAACTTACTAGGATTGAAGTACGGGTACATTAAAAGAAAGAACACCAGTTGCGATAGGGTTAAATTGGAAGAAATACGAACATTTTATTTAAGAGATGACGTGAGTCGTAACACAGCAGGGAAGAAACAGACAAAAACTCATCGAAAAAACAAACAACAAATTAGGTATTTACTTGATAGCTTGGTCAATCTATACAGAAAATATAAAAGAGAAGGAGGTCGTTTTGGCTTCACCACATTTTTTAAACAAAAACCGTTTTTTGTTTTATCACCGCATATTAACTCAAGAGACACTTGTATGTGTATTAAACACAGTAATTTTAACTTTCTGTTTCTTGCTCTAAAGCATCACGGTATATTGAAACACAAGACTGTTTCAGAACTGTTGGACCAAATGGTTTGTAGTACTGAAAATTATTCTTGTATGTATAGTAACTGCGAAAAATGTGCGATGCGAGAATTAGATATTTCAGATTCATATGAAATCGACAAAAATAAAATGATTACTTGGTATCAATGGGAAAGAATAGATCATACTTATTGGAAGAAAAATGGTACAGAACAACAATTACTAAAGACGAAAAAGACAACTAAATCTGCAATAACAGGACCTATTGAAGATTTACTAAAAGCTTTGAAAAAATGTTTAAATTCATTCAAAATACACCATTATAATATGCTTAAACAATCAAAAGAATACCGAAAGGTAGTAGAATCTCTAAATGACAACGAAGTTGTGATTGTCTGCGATTTTTCAGAAAATTTTGAATGCAAGCTCTCCCAAGAAATTCAGTCAATGCATTTTGGAGCTTCTAAATCCCAAATAACACTACACACTGGTATGGTCTACTGGAAAAATGTTTCTCAATCATTTTGCACTATCTCTGATACCAATAACCATCAGCCTCCAGCCATTTGGGCGCACTTAACACCGATACTCAACATGATTAAGGAGGACACCCCTAACGTCAATATTATACATTTTTATTCGGATGGACCCACATCTCAATATCGACAGAAAAATAATTTTTACTTGTTATTACACTTCAGAGAAAAATATAACTGGCAATTATCTACATGGTCATTTTTTGAAAGCGGACACGGCAAAAGTGTAGCTGACGGTATTGGTGGTTGTGTTAAGAGATTAATGGACAAAAAGATATGCTATGGTAGTGACATCACAAATGCTACTGACGCTTATAACATACTTAAGGCAACTGTAAAAAACATAAGAGTATTTCTAATTAAAGAAGAAAATGTTAAAGAAATTGCAGAGATACTTCCAAGTGGCTTAATTCCATTAAAAGGTACTATGAACGTACATCAGATCATAACAACAAATTACGTAAATGCATTTAAATTCAGAGATGTGAGCTGTTTCTGCGAACCTCTGAGAGGGGATTGTTCATGTTTTTCTTCCGAAAACCATACTATTCTCCAGCCCATTTATGACAATAACAAAGAGAACCTTTCACTTCCGTCATCTTCAAAAATATCTAATGTCTTTTGTAGAATACACCAGTATAAAAATATTAAAGTACCTTTAAAAGAACAGCAACAGGGAAAAAAATCACCAGGATCAATAATTAACAATCTTGAGTATGACCAAATAACAACAGACTGTTACGATTCTTTAGAAAATATGAGGACTATTATGGACGATATTATTGATTGCAACGGTTCACAAAATGAAAAAGAGACTGATTTGATAAATATAGAATTATTGCCACTAGTAATACTTTCTGACGAGACACCCAAACATAGCAACAGACCAAATATTACTAAAAAATGTGCTAATGATAATAATATTTCAACCAACACATTCAGAGAGTGCCATAAATGTTCCTGTTCGATTCTTGGCAAAATAATAAAATGTTTGGCCTGTAAAAATATATACTGTGACGACTGTATTGAAGGTCCTACTTACTTTGACTACATATGTGATGCTTGTTTCGATGAAGGTACAGTATTTTTATGCCTAATTATCACAGTTACTAACGTACGTGGGTAAAGCAAAATAAATTCAAATTGTCAATCTCATGTGAACATGTCTTTTGATTTCAGATTAGTACGGCGTTAGCGCGATTTCGACCAAATCAGCGGCCAATTAAATAATAATAATACAACATGGGAATCGAAGTTGATATAGACAAGTTCCTGTCTGTAGAAGATCTCAAGTATATTTACGATAATAGACTTCAGTGGCCGTGGCAATCCACCCATTTTATTTTGTCTAAATATTGTTTTGGATGCAAAAAGACGGTCCTGGCTTCAGAATCAAGATTAGTACACTTTTTTCTGCCAATGAGTCGACAAAATATCAAATTCTTAATAAAGTCGCCTTATTTTTGGTGTACTTATTGTGATTTCAGCGTCTATGATCATTATCCGGCTGACGAATGCCAGCATTGTTTGATATTTTAAATTTATATATTTTTTGGTTTTAATAATGAAGAGCAATAGATACTCTTGTGTTAGTGAGTTTATTAGCGTAATTGAAAAAGACTGAACATAATTATGTGGTTCCTATTTTAATGTACAAGTCAAAAAAGCCAAAAAGTAGCTGTTAACTTAGTTTACTATGTGTATTGCCTTTAATTACAATTTTATTTCATGAAAATAATGTAAATCTGCTTAAAAAGGTATTCATATTTTAAGATTGTTTTAACTAAATGATTTGCATAACATTCTGTTACAACTTACGTTGGTAAATTTAATAGAATCTAGGTAATTACATTTCTCACTTTGCAAATTTCATAATCTTTTTATAACAATACACACAAAATACTTACTTTTTTTTAAAGTCAACTTGTAGAAAGGAGGGTTGTATCCATGTACGAACAGCTTCTTAATAACTTGCTGTGCCTGTGGTTTTACCCGCATTTATAGTTACTCTGCCTTCCTCGATAAATAAGCTATCCAACACTAAAATCATTTTTCAATTCGAACCAGTAGTTCCGGAGATAAGCGCGTTCAACTAAAAAAACAAACAAACTCCTCAGCTTTATAATATTAATATCTAAAGGATGTTATGCAAAATATTTGATATCGTTTATTTATATTTATTGTTAATTGTCTAGTTGATTTTGTTGATTATATGAAAGTAATTATTAAGTTTTTAAAGTTTGTTTATTTCTTATCGGATTGTGCTGGACGATGATTGTGTAAATGTAAATGGTTCTTTACAATTTTGTTACCATCAGTTTTGTTACTGTCCCCCAAATTTTTGATTTTCAATACTGTATATTTTTTATATTTCAGGCATTAATACCGTAATTTAACTAAAGTTAAGTTAAGAAATATGATAACTTTTTAATTAATATAATAATATTGAAAGTAATTTAACCACAACATTAAAAACTAAAAATAAAGTATTTCATCTGTTACCACCGGTAACAAAATTGTGGAACTATAAATCATATTTTTAGTAATATTTTGAGTTTGTTCGACGAAGCGATATAATTAGGTAGTTCAAACCATGTTCTTATTGTTTTTATTAAAAAAAGGAGTTTGCATTTATTGTTTCATTATTAATCACGTTTTATAAAAGTAACAAACCTGACATCTTTTTTCCGACTAACCTTACGTTTTTTGCTTATTTTTATTAAATTATGCAATTAATTCATGTCAAAAATTGAAATTCGATAAATATATAAATTAGACCATTGCTTACAAATATAATATCACATTTAAATCAAAGTTCAAAATATAACGCAACTTTTTTGGCACCTGCCTATTTTTTTGAAAATGCCTAATTTTAAATATAGTAATATTACTATATTTATGAGAAAGAAGATATATCTACAATATACTTTTATAATACGGTAATGTATTTTTCATTAACATGACAATCATTATCACATAATCAATTGACAAGTGCATTTTCCCTAATTCAGGCAGAACGGCGTCGACAAAAACTGGCAACACTTACATATTTCTAGCACAAATACGAATTTTATCGAAATTAAATTAGGAAACAGTCAAATTATCAATAGTTACCTGTGAAAAGATATTCCATTTTCCTGTTTTTGTTTTTAGGAACAACTTTTACAGTGTTTAAGAACACAAGACGGCATTTTGAGAATTTAAAAGTTGAAGTGATCGTGACGCGTGAACTGTACGATGCTTCGTAGCGCACTGAGACGAGTTTGTATTCGCTTTTCAATTTTGTATTTGCTTTAGTGGCCGCACGCAACTGTGCCGCGCGTTCCATCTGACTAATTCTCATATCTGTGATGGTAACGTTCACACTAGTGCGTAACGTGTTGTGATGGTTTATGTATGGAACCAGGCAAGCAGTTCTAACGCGTCAGTCGTCACGTCACGATACATCAGACAAATGTATATCCACCTTAAGTCTTGCTGGCAATATGACATACACAAGCCAAAGTACCTACTTACACCGTTATTTTCAATGATATCTCACAAGAAAATAAATCTCCAATAAAAATATTTTTCTCTTTTATAAAAATAAAACATAATAACAAGTAAAACACATGACAGAGCTAAACTAAAGATTACTAAATAGTTACAATGTAAACTTGTCCTTTTAAGAACGCATCCAATATTCATTAATATCTGAACCACAGACCACCCCCACTAGACACCTAATAGCAGGCAACTAACGCGCGCGAGACTTTAGTGGTTTCGGAAGTATATGAAGTAACGGCACGAATCAAAACATCAGTGTCGACCAAGTCTGTGACCCTTATGCGTGTACACATTGTGTTTATATTTGAAAATTATTTAGTGCCCAAAACACGTAAAATTGGCTACCTGTGCGGTAAAATGGTGTGGCAAGACATCCAAGACGTCAAATTATCAGAAAGATGGTTTAACATTTCATCGGTAAGTAAGTTTTTATTCATAAATAAAACCCACAACCAGTGCATTGGAGCTCAGTTTATACTGGTTACCAAATCGTACGCAATAATAGTAATAATGCGTTCGATGACGTCTTTTCAAAAAGTCCTTTTCACACTCATTACTTATTGCAATTGTCGTCCTTGTCTAACATTGGCACGTGTATCGATAGTGTTGTGATTCCGAAGTCAATATTTTTGTCGATATTTTTCGTGGTAATGTTACGAAGATCATAACACAGTGTGAGTTGGTATGTTACCTCTATGGAGTATGTGGCTTGACTCGGCGGCCAAACAGGGTCAGTTTTGTGGCAGGAAGCGAGGAGAGTGGGGCGGGGCAAGTAAACCAAACTGCAGTACGCGCAAACTGCGCGTACTGCTGGTTTAGAAATAAGGGATATTAAGTAGATCTTTTCACTTTTTCTGACGTAAATGTTTTTAATAAAAACCTAGTCAGGATGGTTGTGGGTATGTCCACGTCTTAAAAAAACAAAGAATTAGAGATATTTCGGAATAGTGGAATTATGTAATTTGAGATCTTTCAGTTTAGATTCTTATTGATAAATAAATGCTGTAGGTAGACATGCGGAATTTTAAACTGAGTGTTGAGGTGGCATTCGACCGTATTGAATATTACCCGATGGCAGTGGGGGACACCCGACGCTATTGGGGTGACACCCGACTGTATTCGGGGTGTGTGTCATACATGATGTTATTAAGTGTGACACCTGAAAGTCGTGTAAGATGACACGCGATAGTGTTAAGTGACAAAAATAGTGATTTATCATGATGGTTTATTATGTTAAAGGTTTCCTAGTTGCCCCGAAAGGAAAAAGAAGTGGATAGATGCAACTAGTCGGGGGGAGGAATGGTTTCCCACCAAATATAGCGTCGTATGCTCGAGGCACTTTACTGGGGTACTTTGGTATGGCAAACGAAAGGACCATGGTGCAGTTCCATACCGGGTCGGCTATCATGCGGCAGAATGCTGTCTGGCACCAACTGAATTCGAAAGCTCTTTTATTATTTTGATTTGCTATTCTAGTACCTCGAGCTCAGCAATTTTTTTCTGTCAAAGGTTTTCTGTCAAGAATTTACTAGGAAGTTCTATTAAGAAAATTGTAATAATGAGCCCGAAGTTTGGAATTTATTGGAAGTCAGATGGCAATCGCTCTATGTAACAACTGATATTCAGCCATATCTCGGTAGACCAGTAATAGTAGACCCTCGGCTTTTAAGCGCAAGCTTGAATACACTCTAGAAAATGCTAGGTTGATGATGACGATTTGCTATTTTAGTATTTATATAACCTGATTTCAAATCTAAAGGAGGTTGAACAAAATAGTTCTGGAGCTAAGCTATTTTCATATAATTCAATAGTTATAATGGTGGCTTACTTCGTGATTTGGCGTTGGTAATAGACCAGCAAAGTCTTGATATGTTTACAGAGGTCATCATTTAGATGGATGGCCAGTTGGTGACATGTAACAGACTTTGCGTGCCATGCGAAACACGGTAAAGCTCTACTATAAATGCCATAACAAGTAGTCAACCATGCAAGCGGTGATATCTTCACAGTCTCCATACTTTCTTGGTTTTGCCGGTCTTTTAGGAAAGCCTGTGTCACGCAGTAAGGCCTACAACAACACTGACATAATAAGTAACTTTCAGATTATTTCTTAAATATTTTCCCGTCAACCGCCGGAGCACGGATTTTTTATTGTGTCGAGTATTCCGGCATTCGAGAAGGTACCTGAATGCCGGAATACTTAAGACTCAAAAGCTATGTGAGTTCGCCATAAATTTCTTCACGCTGTTTTCTTATTTAAGTGTCCCTAGTAACCATTAAATAATCTCAAATACGGTGTTTAGTGACGTATGTGCCGTCGTCTTGTGTTCCAGAACCAGATTATGCATATAATTGCCAGTCCTCCCTTAGATCGTCGCGTAGAATATACTCATTATAAATACTACTTTTAGGCATCGGCTCCGTTTACCATGGGTCAACGTGCTAGCGTTAATACTGCAGCTAACAATACGGAAACGCCTGTAGCTGGCTCTTCATCTAAACAAGGGGTTGGTATGAATTAAACATAATAAATATACAAATAAATAAAAAGATTATTATTGGTATCAAAACAATTACATGTGTAGGTACTTGATAGATATTTTAATGAATATGCATTTCTGATTGATTGTTATTCTTCGCTGAACGATACAATAAGACCGCCAAGATCAAATAGTCAAGACAATTTATTAAACACACCAACACCACCAAAAAGAAGAATTTCTCCTATACCTGGTTCGCCATCTGCATATGATACACATGTCAAAAAACGCCTTTGTAGAAGAATCATCGAACTAACCTCCTCTTTCTCTTAGCATTATCCCAGTTTCAACCTGGGGTCCGCTTTCTAGTCTAACCGGATTTGACTGAATATTAGCTTTTCCACGGAGCGACTGCCTGTCTGACCTCCGCAACCCGAAGGGATAGCGATATTCCATGGTTTAGACTAGTGTCAGTTTTTATTTAGAAGGTACTGACGCCCTGTAACGATTGTCAAAGATCTTCATGACAACCGGGACCGACGGCTTAACGTGCTCTCCGAGGCACGGGACAAGCGATAATTAACAATTCAATACGCACATAACTCCGAAAAGTCATTGGTGCGCGCCGTGGATTCGAACCCGATACCCTCTGCATGGCAGTCTGTTGGTATACCCACTCGGCTATCGCCGCCACTCAACCATCGAACACAACACACAATCATCGAACTAACCAATGTAGTTAAAACAAAAGAAAAAAAAAATTAAAAAATTAAAAGATTGCAACAGAAGACTTAAAAGACAAATAGTTTCCTTAAAATCATTATTGGCAGAATTAGAAAAGAAAAATTTACTAACAGCTGAAAACAACGAAGCATTAAGTTCCTTAGGGGTTAAATGTAGTGAAATTATTTGCCGCCAACTATTAAAAGTAAAGTCAGGAAAAACGGTTAGAACAAAATATTCACCACAGTTGAGAGCGTTTGCACTAACCTTAAATTTTTATTCAACCAAGGCGTATAACTATGTACGCAAAACGTTCAACACTTGTTTGCCCTCCGTAAAAACACTGGGAAAGTGGTATAAATCTGTTAATGGTCAACCAGGCTTTACCACGGAAGCCTTTGATGCTCTAAAATTCAAGGCAACACAGTCAAATCTGCCTATTTATTGCACCATAATCTTTGACGAAATGAAGATTAAGAGAAAAGTAGAAAAGAATTACGGTTACGTAGATTTTGGTGGGAGTGTGGATTCAGACTGTAAAGAGGAGTGTACCGATGCACTAGTTTTTCTAGTTGTTCCATTGCATGGGAAATGGAAAGTGCCTATAGGGTATTTTTTTATAAACAAAATTACAGCCGAACAAAAAAAAATTTTGCTTATTCAAGCTATTGAATTATGTTTTGAAGCTGGATTGGTGGTAAAAGCTGTGACATTTGATGGCTGTCCAGCTAACATAGCAATGGTCAAGAAACTCGGCTGCGATTTAAACCCTGACAATTTAAAAACTGTTTTTAAAGTGCAAAATAATGAAATTGCTATATTCTTAGATCCTGCTCACATGATAAAATTAGTCAGAAACAGCTTTGAACACTACCGAGAATTAAAGGATGCTGAAGGCAATACTATAAAATGGAGCCATATTGAAATGTTACATCAGTTACAAGAAGATGAAAAGTTCCACGCTGCTAACAAACTCCGATCTGGACACTTGTGTTTTAAAAAAAATATAATGAAAGTAAAACTTGCGACCCAATTGTTTAGCAGAAGTGTGTCCATAGCTCTTCAATTTTCTCTATGGTTCACTGTCCTCGTTAGTTGTATGTTTGTAAAGTCCCCTGCGACACAGGATTTAGTTCTAATGCGGGAGTTGTCTATTGAAACGAACACATGTGCTCGCCTCAACTCGCTTGGGCGCTGGTGCTTTGTCAGCTTAACTACATGCAGTTGTCGTGAGTTGATGGTACTTATTAGAGATGAAATGGATATACGGTCATTCACCGGTATCCAACATATCCGGCCTTTCGCTTTCCGGTCGGATACCGTATGGTAAGCAAGAATCTGACCAGATACTTGATACCGGATAGTAACTTTGTATGAAAAATCGATGATTACCCGCTCTTATGTGGTAACAAAAAAAACATATTTATTAAAAATGCTTTATAATATTTAACGAACGAGTAAGAAACATATTTACCATCCATAATAATATAATCAATACAAACCAAATTTTATCGATCAATATTCCGTCCCTGTCCCATCACTACGGTACAGTGCACAAGAGGGCATGTCCTAAGTTTGACCTTGCAATAGCCAATCACAACGCATTACGTGCGCCCCCCGCATCCAGTGCAGACCGCAAATTTAGTGAACTCGAATCAAAACAAATAATAGCTAATGCGGTCTCTAGTGGTGGTGCTCTGTGATCTGAACGCATCGATCCTGCCGCGCCGCGCCGCCGTCCCAATGTTCGGGGATTCCCCGATACATCGCGAATTACGCATTCAGATAGCCGACCGTAGCGGAGGTTATAGTTATTGATTGTTTTGTCAACTATTGTCATTATTCGTATAAAATGACATTGATTTAAAGTAAAATTGTGTGTGAGAGTGAATAAGGTTATTTTTGATTTGTTGTTCGTTGATAAACTCGTTTGGGTAAGTTAGAAAATTGTATTTAGAGGTTTAAGGTCCATCAGGCAAAATGAAGTCAAGTATAGGTAAATTCACGAAAGTTGACCACAAATGGCGGCCTTCGCGCATATGTACATTTGTGCACCAATGGCGTTGCTCCATTCTTGACGTATTTAGGGAATGCGTCAAGAACGGAACCATGCCATTGGCACTCCACCCGCGCCTCACCCCGCACCTCCACGGGGACCTAAAAAATGACTTCTGCGCAGTGGTCATCTTTCGTGAATTTACCTATACTAATGAGTAATTTTCAGATAGAAAATTAAAAAAAAAAAAAGAATATAAAATCTTATAGAGATGGTGCCCTATGCGTTTGGTATGTAAAAAATAAAGATTTATTGATTGAACGACATATAAATATATTACTTTTTCTGCTTTTACGTAAAGCGTATATTTGCTTTTGACATACATGTCACCTGTTGATCATTCCTTGAACTATAGTTTTTATTTTTTAATTTGCTGTCAGAAAATCCCTCATTAATAAACAATAAAAAAATAACGAAAAATTGGCTAGTAAGATAGCCGAAACACGAAGTTTACCGAACTACATATATTATATACCTACTAGACTAGGCGTGATTCGCGATTCTTTTTTCAGAAATATTACCTGTCGGTTACCGTAAGCTAAGGACGCAAGCTATAACAAACAACATATCACAAAAACGTCCATCCGGTTCTGAATTTCGTAAGAGAAAACGCGTTAGAGAGATGGAAGCAAAAAAAATGGGAAATACCTTACGAAAGTGGACAGTCACACAACAAGAAAACAGTCAGGAAGATGTGTCCAATGATGACGTTTTGGCCCTCCCTGGTATGTCTGGAACTAAATCTGGAAACAATTTAAAGATAAAATATAAAGAAGACAACCCAGTCAACCCATCCCAGCAAGACTTGACCTTACCCATCACCACCAGTCCAAGTTCTAAAATTCAAATTGAAAAAGCAGCTGCTACTGATAAGATCCAGTTAGACATAAACGATCCTGTTTCATGGTTACCATTAACTGACCACATTCGTTGTTTCCTTGTCGAGAAAGGTCCTGCTCAAGGAAAAGTTAGTCAAAATATTTCTTCAACTGAAGACGCAGGACGAAAATTTCATATACATTGGTTTACAAAAAAAATGAGCAATGGCGAGATGGTACCCAGGTCTTGGTTGATTTACAGTAAAAAAAGAGATGCAATATTTTGTTTCCCATGTATACTTTTCGGTTCTTCGTCGACTAAGCAAATAATGCTGGCACTGGCTGATGCACAAAAAGGATTTAATGATTGGCGTCATTTAAGTCCACGTATTCCTGAGCACGAAAACTCTACATTTCATAGAGAAAATTGTATTAAGTGGAAAATGCTTGAACAGAAAATAAAAAGTAAGACCACAATAGATGCATCCTTACAAAAGGCTATTGATCATGAAACTAATAAGTGGAGACATATTTTATAAGTGTGTACCAACATACTTGTGTTTTGCGCGGAAAATAATTTACCGCTCAGAGGCTCTCATGAGCGTATTGGAGAATCAGGATCTGGAATTTTCTTAAGTGCCGTGGATATGATTTCAAAATTCGACCCTGACCTTAGAGCGCATATTGAATCGCTTCATAAAGGAAATATTTCATATTTTACGCCTTATATTCAAAACGAGCTTGTAGATATTCTTGCATCTGAGGTCAAAAAACAAATTTTAGACGATGTTCGTGTGGCAAAATACTTTTCCATACTTTTTGATTGTACGCCAGACGTATCGCATAAAGAACAGATGTCACAAATATTGAGATTCGTAAAAGTATCCGAGCAGAAAGTTACAATTGAAGAACGGTTCATAGATTTCATCCAGTCTCATGAAAAAACGGGCGAGGGATTGTCGAAAGAGATTTTAGAGAAATTAGAAGTTGATGGATTGAATATTCAAGATCTTCGTGGCCAAGGCTACGACAATGGTAGTAATATGGCCGGTAAATATAACGGAGTCCAAGCCAAAATAAAACAAATTAATGAAAATGCTGATTATGTGCCGTGTGCAGCGCATTCTTTGAATTTATCTGGCGTACACGCTGCTAGTGTCACACCTGACATGATCAAATTTTTTGGAATAATCCAGAAAATATTTGTGTTTTTTTCGAGTTCAACGGTCAGATGGGAAACTTTAATGAAACACTTAAATATTTCTTTGAAAACCACGCCGACACTAGATGGGCCTCTAAAGCTAGGGCCGTCAAAGCTTTGAACTCGCAAATACCCCAAATCTGGTGTGTGCTAAAGATTAGAACTACCAATGATTACAATGCGGAAACAATCTCTACAGCTAAAAGCATAATGGACCAAATTAATTATAAATTCATATGTACTCTCCAAATTTGGGATAAAATTTTGGAATCTGTTGACAAAGTGAATGTAGCTCTAGTCTAAAACTAGGACTATCGACAAAGCTTCTGAATTAATCAAGAAGAACAATGTGGCATTGAAGACAATTTTCCTGAAAAGCGACGAAAGCGAGTAAAAAGAAACGATTTAAGTGAAAGTTCAGACACCGGCTACGACATTACTCAGCAACAAAGTTTCAAAATTCAGATAAATGAAGCAATAGATACAATCATTTCTGAATTAAAATGGTGATTCGAGAAACTACGCGACATACAAAACTCTTTCGGTTTTTTGACCTTAAAACACATTACTACATATTCGGTTGAAGAACTAAAAAAATATGCAGCTGATTTGAGTATCAAATATTCTGCAGATATAAATGCCACAGAATTTTGGTCCGAAATAGAAACTTAAGAGCCAAGTTGAAGTGACTACATTATTTGATAATTGTGAATGTCAGTCAAGTATGGGTCTTCTCAAAGCTATAGTGGAACTGAATTTAAAGGAAATGTTTCCCAATGTAGTAGTCGTTATAAAGATATTTTTAACGATGCCAGTGACTGTAGCTTCTTGCGAGAGATCGTTCAGTAAGCTCAAATTAATAAAAACGTACCTACGCTCGACGATGGGTCATGAAAGATTGTCTGGCCTAGCAATTTTGTCGATTGAACGCGACATGGCACGGCTCCTGTCATATGAAAATGTAATCAAGGACTTCGCAATGAGAAAAGCGCGGAAAGTAAATCTTTAAGTAATCTTAAAGTAAGTACTCGATAGTAACCCAAGGCTGTCCTTGGATTACTATCGAGTACTTTGTTTCATTTCTGTATTTGAGCAAATATTTTTGAATAAACAATTTTTATCTTATAAAGAAATATACTAAGTAGGTACTTATATACTTTGGTAAACAATAAATAGATAGATTTATTCGTATTCACATTTGTCCATTTTATTTTCAGAGCCTGGTTAGAGCATTTTTCAGGGGCGCAGTTTTGAAAGCTCGCACCGGGTGCGTAAAAGGCTAGTTACGGCACTGGTCACGAGTTGTATACATTATAAGTCGTAAGTGGATGCTCCTGTTACACAATATTCGCTGTATTCGCATTGGAAGGCTAACTAAAACACATAATTTAGTAACTGCATTAATTGCGTCTGTAACTATTACTATTTACAAGTAATTTAGTACAATGTGTAACAGTTGCAGCTCCTTACAAAAATAAAAATATGTACCATAATATAGGCGATTTAAAAGAGTGGCCTTGAGTTTTATTGCCCGTTCTTTCTCGTGGCTCTACCTATTGCTGTGCGAACGAGGCAGTTAATGTAAATGTAGAAGCATTAAGTAATTTAATTTTAAAATTGACGTTCATAAGCGTCACCTTGTGACCTAGATGAATAAATTATTTTGACTTTTGACTTTTTGACTTTTGGCCTAATCGGTTGGTATAGAATTTGTTTCAAATTGTTCTGCTCCTACTGTGCTGTTCTCTGCATAATATGCATCGAGATATAATTACTACGCTAGTAATAATAGTTCGATGATAATATGGTCCCTTTGTCGGCTCTTACAACACCTATAAGATGATAGGGGGTGGCGTCACCACATGGACTTAAAAAATTTACATTATGTTGCGGTTTCAACATACATTTGTTTTCAGTTCACTCTTACCAAAAAGAATTTAAAATTATTTTTCTTAATCACTATGTATTTTACATGTCTACAAACTGTTCTTACCATAATTGGTCTGGAATATTCAACAGATAAATAATAAAATTTCACTGATTCAGATTCAGATTGAAAACTTTCATCATCAATACATACAAACAAGGGAATCTACTATTGCCATGAAAATAGGTGTTAACTTAGAAATTACATTTACATACCTATACTTTAATAAGAATATGCTGCATTCCAATAAGAAAATACTCAGCAAACTGATCACAGTTGGACATACATCTATACAGGTAAATAAAATTGGAGTGTCTGTTTGTAATATTAAAATAACCGCTTTTTACTAAATGCATATGGATGTATACACGGTACATACAACAAAATGACATTTTTTACAACTTTTGTCTGTCTGTCTGTTTGTTCTCACTAATCTCTGGAACAGCTGGACCGATTTTGACGGGACTGTCACTGGCGGATAGCTGATGTACCAAGGAGTAACTTAGGCTATAAGAAACAGCTAGTATGAACTATTTTAAAAATAATTATTTCATTCATGTCTACTCTTATGCTACTAGCAAGATTTAATTTCTGATGTTCCTCATTGTATGAGATATAATAATTATAAATGATTACCTTCATCAAGTTTCTTCTTCATCTCCTTTCGAGCATTTGCTTTGCCTCTAGACATTGTTACGCAAGGACTGATCTTCTTAGCCTTTTCCACAATTGGAGCTGTCTCCACTGATTCTGCGGACCGAAAACTTTCCTCTGAACTTAATCTATCCATGTCTGTACTGGATGAAATCTTCGGACTTGGTTTACTGTTATGGTTTATTGTAAAAGTAATATTAAGATTAGCCTTCTTTGTTGTTAAAGTAGCCAGGCTTGGCATTTCTATGCGAATCTTAAGTTCTGGTGGACGAAAGGATGCATTCTTAGGCGCAAATGACGCCAATTTTGATGATTCTCTAGTCTTTTTTGGCTTAGAATTAATGCTTAGAGACTGGGACTGTGTAACTCTACCAGATGTACTAGGCTTAGGTTTGGCAGGTGGTGGTGGCACAAACTTCAATGGAGCATGAGGCACTCCTGTGATAAATGGTTTCTTCCTTTTTAATGCTGCTTCCTTTTTCTGCTTTTCTTTCTGTTCTTTCCATTTCTCTAGCTTTTGCCTCCTACATTCTTCTTTTGACTGTGCATTAAACACAGGAGCAGGACTTTCACACTTTGTTACATTCCTTGTATTATCAAAAGATGTGCGGCGACTATTCCTTTGGTATTTCAAGTTGGACTCTAATCTCTCTTTAGCACCTGAAATTCGAGATTGGCCTGATTATTGAATGTTAGGACTACTGTGAAATATGATTTTGGTGTAGAAGGCCAAGGAGTCTCTTCCCGCAGTATATGGTAAAGTAGCCAAACAAATCCTCCCGCTGTCCAAACAACAACTGAGGACAGTCACGACCGCCTACACAGGACACAGATTCTTTAATAAACACCTATTTACTATAGGTATCACCGACAGCCCGCTGTGCAGTGCCTGTATGGCAGCAGGCGAGATGGCAGCCCACCTGCTCCTCGACTGCCCTGAGGTCGCACAGTACAGGCAGCAGTACCTGTCCAGATACAGCACCCTGAGGGAAGCAGTGGGCCACATCAAGAGTCTGCTGGACTTCCTCGAAGAGCTGGGGTGGCTCCAATGATGTCACCATTCCCACCCGCTTGCAAAATACACGCCAAGACTGGAATTGCGGCAACAGCCCATGCCATCAAGTATCAAGCAAGTATGATTTTGGTGCATTTATGGAGATATACTTTGCTAACAATATAAAATGACCAATAGTTATCAAATGATAATAAGCACCCTGGTGGTCCCCAAAGGTTATTTATTGATGACAATATTAAGTCATCTAAACAAGACGATGATAATGTACCTATGAAGCTCAAGACATGATGAGGCATTCCATATTACATGCACAATACATCAACACGAATACACCATAAAATACTTACATACATTAGGCAGAACATGAGAGGTATCGGCTCCATGCATCATGATTTTAACTTAGTTATAATATTTCAATATTTAATGGTGAAAACACCCCGCGGGGAACTGCGAAGGTTTGCTTTTGTGTTTTTTCTGATGATTCCTCACCAATCTGACCAGGTTGAAGCCTCCTCTAAAATCAAGAACTACCCGCAAAATTTCCAAATCAGTCAATGATAGATTACATTCCTTGACGTTCAACTTATCAAATATTTATAAATTCTCGTGATTATATTAAAAATAACTGTCTTTTAACTTTATTATGTTTCTCTAACTTACCCATGACACCTGAGAGCTAAAAAAATAATAAAATTAGCAATTAACAAATAATGAAATTAACTTTACACAGTTCACAACAGTTATTTAGTGTATAATCCAGTGGGGGGACAGATGCCCACATCGAGCTCAGCAACAAAGAAAGCGGCGCCATCTTTCTTTAATCACGGTGAAACATATTTTTTTTTATCTGTGATAAATATTTTCAAAATACAGTTAACCTCTTTTTTATTTTTCATTCATATAAAAAAAAACTTTTATTATATTCAATTATTTAAGCTAATAATTAAAATCTGTAATTAGTTAAAAATAATTTGCAATGGCCATAAAGTCCACTCGTCTCAACGTTTGACGTTTCATCGTTATCCGTTACCACATAAAATGGTCGATATAGCCTGCGTGTGCGCTTGACTGTTTGGTGATTATTTTATGTGTATCCTGGTTTTTGAGATAATTTCTTCGTTATAAACGTCGAGTCGAGATTACTCCTCCGTTTCAGTACCAAGATAATTATCCTGAAACTTTGTGTTTTACTACGCGATATAGACGCTATTTTGTGTTGTGTTGTGATTGCTGTGATTGTTCATTATTGCTACAATGCCACACCGATGCATATTTGGATGTAAAGGCAAAGGTAAATTACCATTTACTCCAATATTCAAACCTCGTATCTACAAATCAATAGTTTACTTCCTTGCTCCTCTTGTAGGTAGGTATCATGTTTGACAACAGCTGATAAATGGCTTTCGGTTTTCGTAGTATAATCACACCAGTAGATTCCACATCCGTAAAACTTGTAAGTTTTATACAGCATGTATTTAATGCAGCATCTAAGTAAAACGAATACAAGTTTCAAAAATAATTAAAGTGGGTACCATATATAATGGTGTCTGCGCTGCATAAACGCCTGATCATTTTAAATGGCATCAAGTTACTCGTTTAAGTAATACTGTACCTGACTCCTAAATTTATTTTACTTACACCCGCACATATTTTTGTTATTCGATTTCTAAATTTGTTACGCTAGCATCAAGACGTTAAACTGCGAATCATTGTAATCTTAATGTCAAATAACCAAAATTAAAGCTGTTATCAACGGAATCTGAGGTTTTCATTACAAAACTTTGTCTACTATTACACATAAAATTGGCGACCGCGACATCACGGATTTGCAAAATTCGGATCGAAGTACGAAAACAAAGAATTCTCGTCAAAAGGAAATCTACCAAAGATTGATTGTGGAGGACTACAGACGCAGGAACACTATCAAAGAAGACAACTAAGCCAGCCAGGTCGGTCAGCAGAAAGCGCCGCGCCCAGCCTTAGCTTCTACGACGACGCCACGTCGGGGTTCACCGTCAGCCTGCCACGCCAGTTCGAGGATTCCGTCAACATTTGTAGAACAGCTCGTGTTTCTATCAGTGCCAACAGCCATCAGCGAGGACCAATGCAGCCGGAAGCAGCCGTCTCGCCTATCAGTTAAGTGCCATTCCCATAGTTTACCCTAACACCTAAACCTATTTTTCCTATCAAAAGGGTCGCTGTTTGGTACATTCCACTTGTGTATTTCATTAGTTCAACAAAGTATCTAGCTAATTTAAAGCTTATTTCAAGTAAACAACCAGTAAATATAGAAAAATAGTGTAATTAAAATTCATTGTTCAGTGTGACAACTACCTACGTCATCATTTGTAAAATTATAAATTCTTAAAATACCAGTACATTCCTTAAAATAAGTTCATAAATGAACAATACTTGAGTATCTAAACACCAATTAGTAATATTGCCAATTTTTCTCATACACACCCTCCCAATAGTTCGTGCCATTATTGTAGTTAACATTATTTCAAATATTTTGGGCCGACTATTCCAGAAACTCCATCGCTGCCTGACGCTGCCAGCTACCGCTAGCCGCGTTTGGGTGACGTCGGTGCATCGTCGTGCTGCCGAGCTGCAGCCGCGTGGCTGCCCCAGGTGCCGCCGAAGGAGTATCAGATAAGATTCTAAACATATAACTTTATTCCTTCATTTTGCGTTACTGTTTAGAACTCAATTAACAATAAGCATTTTTCGTAAAGTTCTCAGTGCTAGTTTATCGTTTGTTGTTGCTATTAGTATTTAACAAAATGTCTTTAAGCGAAGATAAAGACTGTAATGCAAAACAATTGAAGGAACTGTTTGCTAAGCGTAGCTCGGTCAAAGGTCGTTTAACAAAGTTTAAAAAATATTTAGATGGAGTATGCTCTTCAAAATTGAATAAAACCCAAATTAAAGAGTTAGAAATTAGTATTGGTAAAATACGAGCTATGTCTAGCAAATTTGATGAACTACAGGCTCAGATTGAGGTCATTAATTGCGATAATATGGACTCCGAGATCGACGAACGTGATGAAATTGAGCAGATCTTCACTTCACATCTTGCAATTGCTGAAGAGCAACTTGATAAGTACAAAAATACTTCAAACGAATCTGATTTGCACAATTCATCACAATGTCATAACGATCTGTCATCTCAATGTCATCATGTTGATTTTAAATTACCACAAATACAAATCGCAAAGTTTGATGGCGCTTATTTCCGCTGGCTTGAGTTCCGAGATACCTATTTATCGCTTATTCATAACAATGAACGCATTAAACCTATTCACAAGTTCCATTATTTGGTATCGTATCTTGAAAAGGAAGCCGCGCGAATTATTTCC
The DNA here is from genome assembly GCA_944739405.2 of Euclidia mi. Taxonomy (NCBI): domain Eukaryota; kingdom Metazoa; phylum Arthropoda; class Insecta; order Lepidoptera; family Erebidae; genus Euclidia; species Euclidia mi. The sequence continues at coordinate 56,720,717 of OX123199.2, forward strand.
AATTTAGAGATTTCTGAAAATAATTATAAAACTGCATGGCAGCTTTTGTGCGATCGTTACGATAACAAGCGCCAACTTATAAATCAACACCTTAATTCATTGATATATTTCGAATCAACACAACAACAACACAAACGTGAATCGGACAAATCACTGAGGTTTCTAGTTGACCACGTAACTAAAAACTTGCGAGCATTGTCAAGTTTAGCAACGAAAGATGAACTGCTTGAAATGATAATTATTAAAATTCTTATACCAAAATTAGATAATCGTACTGCCATGAAGTGGGAAGAACATCGTAATAATTTGTCCAATCTCCCTGCTTTAAAGGATTTCAAAAAATTCCTAACTGATCGCGCTGATGTGTTAGAAACTATGAATCAAAACAAGTCTGATATACCCAAGGTCACACAATCACGTCAAAACAATAATAACAATTCTCGTAGTACTAAATCCTTTTCATCTACAGTTCAGAACACCGGCTCTGTCGCTAAGCAGTGCGTTGTCTGTAAGGGTGACCACTGGATATACGACTGCCCTACATTCCTTGCGAAGAGCGTTCAGGAACGACGAGATGAAGCATTTAAGTTGCACTTATGCTCCAATTGTTTACGAACTGGGCATCGTGCACGTGACTGCAAGTTGGGTCCCTGTCGTGAGTGCAAGCGTAGGCACAATTCACTCTTGCATTCCCCTAATTTAAACAATACTAGTGCAAGTAATGCTAGTACAGTCAGCAGCAATAATAACAACACAGATCGTGGTTCAACTGAAATATCAGTAAATAATTCTATTAGTGATAATTTTATAGAAAATCACATTCTTTTATCAACAGCTATGGTTAATGTTATCAATCCACAAACAAACAAGCAATTTCGAGTGCGTGCTTTGTTAGACTGTGGCAGTCAGTCTTCATTTATTAGCCAGTCACTTATGAACAAGTTATCATTACAGGTATGTGCTATTAATACTATAAACGTTATTGGTATAGGCAACAACTTAGCGGAATACGTAAACAAAAGTTGTATTGCCCGATTAAATTCTCTTAATGATGACTATAGTGTTGTACAGTCATTTTATGTATTAAACCAATTAACAAGTGTTATTCCTAAACAATGTATAGATATTAGTCAATTAAATATTCCAACCAACCTACAGCAAGCTGATCCTAGCTTTAATCGGCCTTCAGCCATAGACGTCTTGATAGGTGCAGACCTGTTTTGGGACCTACTCGGATGTGATCAGCTTGCATTAGGTACTAACATGCCCCAGCTTCGTAGCTCAAAGCTAGGTTGGCTCGTTGCCGGCCCAATTTCTCCAAATGTAAGGAATTGTTCGTCACCTAAAAATATTCCGTGTCATGTTTCAATTAGTGATAGTGACGAATGCAATAATTCCAATATTGATTCTCATTTGAAAAGGTTTTGGGAACTTGAGCAGGTTCCAGATAAGCAATATTTTAGCAAAATTGAGCAGGCATGTGAAGACCATTTTTATCGTAATACTTATCGTTTAGAATCGGGTAGATTTTGTGTGAGGCTGCCCCTAATTGATAATCCAGATTGTTTAGGAGATTCTTACGCTATGGCTAAAAAACGATTGTTGTATTTAGAAAGACGTTTCCGTAAGAATCCAGAATTAAAGTTGAAATATTGCAATTTCATTCAAGAATATTTAGAGTTAGGTCATTTAGAGGAATGTCCGACTACTAATCCCGTTCCATCCTATTATCTTTGCCATCATGCAGTATATAAGCAAAACAGTGAAACGACAAAGACTCGTGTTGTCTTTGATGGATCGGCACGAACTTCCTCAGGTTTCTCTCTGAACGATCTGCAGATGGTCGGTCCCAATGTTCAAGACTCAATCTTTTCTATTTTGATTCGAGCTCGTCAGTACAAATATATTTTGACAGCTGATATTGAAAAATTCTTTAGAATGGTTGAATTAAATGAAAAGGATCGTAATTTACAATTAATACTTTGGAGAAGTGATGAGTCCAATCCTATCAAAACTTTACGTTTGAAAACCGTAACTTATGGTCTTGCAAGTGCTACATATTTGAGCACCAAGTGTTTGTCAGTATTGGCAGAGAATTGCGATGACCAGCTTATAGGTAACATTATTAAACACGACCATTACGTCGACGATCTGGTCACCGGATCAAACGACGAGTCCAAGCTATTATACATTCAACGCAAGGTGTCGGACACTTTAAAGTCAGGTGGGTTTAAACTACGTAAATTCAGATCGAATTTACCAAGCATTTTATCATCATCAGTCATTGATCAGAATGATAAGGTTAGTTTAAGTGAATCTAATAATACTTTAGGATTAAATTGGAATCCTAAAACCGATACCCTTCAAATATCGATTGAGATTCCCAATAAAAATGATGTGGTTACCAAGCGATCGATACTGTCTGCATCATTCAAGATTTTTGATCCTCTTGGAATTCTCAGTCCATGTGTAATTATACCTAAAATGTTACTTCAGTCCTTATGGCTGAACAAGAAGGGTTGGGATGAACCAGTTAGTTCCGATATCCTGGAATCCTGGAACAAGTTCATTGGCAATTTACATTTTTTATCAGATTTACAGATCCCGCGCTTAACACTATGCGAAGCTCCTAATTATATAGAAATACATACCTTTAGTGATGCTTCTCAAGTCGCTTACGGTGCCTGTGTGTACCTACGGTCACACAACTTAGCTGGCGAGGTAAAGGTAAATTTACTGTGTGCTAAGTCTAAGGTGGCGCCGTTGAAACCGATAACAATACCGCGTCTGGAGCTTTGCGCTGCGCTATTAGCTGCAAAATTGTGTAAGACAGTTACCAGCTCTCTGCGATGTGATGTCAATCGCATCATTTACTGGTGCGATTCCAGCGTTGTCCTCAGCTGGTTAAATGGTAATTCTGCAAAGTTAAAAACGTTTGTAGCTAATAGGGTAGCCGAAATTAATGAACTTACCGATAGTTCGTCGTGGCGCTATGTGCCGACTGATCAGAATCCAGCTGACCTGATCTCAAGGGGCGTGAGCCCAGATCAAATCATCAATTCTAATTTCTGGTGGTCAGGTCCAAGCTTTCTAATACAGCCTGAATCCGATTGGCCCTATTTAAAGAAATTAATAAATGAATCAGACTTACCTGAGATGAAGTCCACTTCCGCTGTTGTCCTGGAACCAGCAACAGAAATTCTAAAAATAGATAAGTTTTCATCGTTTTTAAAACTGAGACGTGTATTTGCGTATGTCAATAGATTCATACATAACATAAGATATAAATGTCCTAAAGATAAATTATTTGGTAAATTAAATGTTAGCGAATTAGAATTATCTTTTATTAGCTTATGTAAAATTGCTCAGCAAACTTCATTTACTCTAGAGTACAATCTTTTGTTAAAAAATAAAACTTTAAGTAGCAAGTCAACACTTTTGTCACTTTCACCCTTTTTGGATGATGACAAGGTGATGAGGGTCGGTGGTAGGATAGAATTATCTAATTACAATTATACTAAAAAACATCCTATACTTTTACACGCTTCTCATCCACTCACTAAATTGTATTTTAAATATGAACACTTACACAATATGCATGCTGGGCCTCAGCTGTTGCTGGCCTGTGTAAGAGAGACTGTGTGGCCTATAAATGGTAGGCATTTGGCCCGCCGCACAGTACATGTTTGTGTTCGATGTAGACGTATACAAGGTAAAACATTAACTCCCATGATGGGAAATTTACCTGCACAGCGCATCATACCTGATTTTCCATTCCGTACTGTGGGAGTTGACTTCGCTGGTCCGTTCCTAACACTAAATAGAAAGGGTCGAGGTGCACGAATAATTAAAACCTATTTATGTTTGTTTGTATGTTTTCGCTATAAGTGTGTGCACCTGGAAGCCGTCAGTGATTTGTCCAAGGACGCGTTTATCATGACGTTACGCAGATTTATATCGCGTCGAGGTAAGCCAGCGGAGATATTTTGCGATAACGGTCGCAACTTTGTTGCGGCAGCTAAAGAGATTGGCAATTTTCTTAAAACTAATCATGAACCTGTAGTTAATTTTGCTACCAATGAAGGCATAAAGTTTGTGTTTTCTCCCACGTATGCTCCACATTTCGGCGGCATCTGGGAAGCCGGCGTTAAATCCGCGAAATACCATTTAAAACGCGTTATGGGGAACCATCATTTAACGTTTGAGGAGATATGTACTCTCTTCACACAAGTGGAAGCTGTGCTTAATAGTCGACCTTTGTGCCCACTCTCCCCTTCCCCTAACGATTACCATTTCCTATCTCCCGGTCACTTTCTGATAGGGCGTGCCCTAAATGCATTGCCTGGTCCATCGCTCGAGCACGAGAACCAGAACAACCTTCAACGTTACTTGAAGCTTGAACAGATTCATCGGCATTTTTGGCAGCGCTGGGAAAAGGAATATATAGCTGAACTACAACAGCGCTCCAAATGGCGTACTAATTCAGCATCCCTGCAAGTTGGAGATTTAGTTCTTCTCCAGGAGGATAACGTCCCACCACTGAGCTGGCGAATGGGACGAGTCAGCCGCCTGTTCCCTGGAACCGACGGCGTCACACGAGTCGCAGACGTGGAGACTACCAGAGGCTGCTTCAGGAGGCCTCTCACACGGATCTGCCCCTTGCCTACATCTTTACCGGATGACGACTAACGCAGTTGAAAGGAGTCTTTCAACGGGGGGGAAGATGTCTGCGCTGCATAAACGCCTGATCATTTTAAATGGCATCAAGTTACTCGTTTAAGTAATACTGTACCTGACTCCTAAATTTATTTTACTTACACCCGCACATATTTTTGTTATTCGATTTCTAAATTTGTTACGCTAGCATCAAGACGTTAAACTGCGAATCATTGTAATCTTAATGTCAAATAACCAAAATTAAAGCTGTTATCAACGGAATCTGAGGTTTTCATTACAAAACTTTGTCTACTATTACACAAATGGCTTGGCAGCTAGTAAGGACTATTGTAATAAGTAAAAGTTAGCATATGTCAGTTATAAGCTTCGTTTTAATTTAAACTAGCAGTATTTTTTTTGGGAACTGAATTAGTATCTAAGCGGAAACTTTATAATGAATAAAAAATAGAAAATGGGCATTCATAAATAGGTAATACAAATTTAAATATTTGGCAAATGATTTATTAATACTGAGCGGCATTTTATCTTAAATGAAGTGTTTCGTATAAGTAAATAAGACGCTTCAGTCTTTCAAGCAAAGTTGGCGGAGCCCTGCTTCGCAGAGCTCTTATTTTTGGGTACAGGGTCACAAGAAAACCTAACATAACCTACCTACCTAATCTACTACTAACATTATTAGTCGCCAAGTCATTATATATAGCTCCTCGGCTAATATTCCAATTGACTTGTATAGTTTATTTGTTACCTAAACGCAGCTGCTAGTTTTTAGTTTTTATAACACCCTTAGTTTTGAATCTTATTTAATATAATAGTCGTGAAAATATTTAATCACTAGCGAGTTATTTTATTAGTTGCAAACATTTAGTCATCTTTTAAGTTGTTAGTCACTTGGAAAATAATAAAATTTTATATTAAGTACTTCTATTTTAGATTAGATCAGAAGGTTCTATAACTCAAAAGAATAATTTTTAAACTGTTACCCAATGAGTTAAGTCTGCTGTCTGTTCGTCCATCTGCCAGAATACTTACATACCTACCTAATGTGATATTTGCCATAGAACTCTTCAAAGTTATAATATACCTGCTTGTCATATATCTATCAGAATGAGGCCTTATTTATTATTTATTGGGTTTAAAACTTGGCTCAATATTGTTGGAGGCAAGCCTGAGACACTATCAGACTATGAATTTTATAAGAAGATGCGGATATGTGATATCCATTTTTCTTATGAGCAAAGAAATCGTTTTAACCGCTTAAATGCATTGGCAGTGCCATGCCTTCATTTGCCAGGTGAGTGTCATTCTTTCCAGCTTAGCAGACAAACATTTTACATAATTAAGCATAGATTGAAATAGGTAGAGCTTTTTGTGTATTTTTCATCATTCTTTAAACATGTATATTCCCAGTTAGATTGGTTCGTTGGGATGAATGGAATAATTAATGGAGCTAGAGCTTGAGGACAAGTTTAAATTGAATACTCAGATCAATATTTATCCCAGTATGGCAATAGGCTTGCACCCTATTATGTTGCATAATGTTTATTATTAATTTAAGCAGCGGTTGCCCAAGTCTAAGCCAATTCCAAGGCTAAAGCGTCGGATCTGTGATCGAGAGGTTGCCGGTTTGAATCCCACCCAATGCATTACTGACATGAACCCGCTCCTAACACTAGCACTTAGCTTAGCCGGAGAGGTTAACAGGAATACTAGTAATTCGTAACCCAAATTGTGTACACTAAGAAACGTTTTCATTCTGTTATAGGCACATCTGGAGTTCAGCAGCCTGTTGGCACCAGTGATAGTCAATCTGCTGCTTATCTGCATGATCCTGCTGCTTTAGGTATAAAATAAATTTAGTAATTCAATATCATAATTCGTGCCATTAATTCATATGTAAATGTTTTGTATTTATAATGTTATTACAAATAACTGTTTGATAAGTATCACCACTATAAACTTTAAGTAATATGTCACTTGTTTATGGATAATTTATTATTATAAGGAATATTATATACTAAATGTTTTAGATACAATGTGCAAAGATCCATTATTGCAGCACCTGAATACTTACATTCATGGCACATAATTGTCTTTTCTATTCTAGCTAGTACCAAAACAAATTTTATAATATTGTTTTATTATATTTCAGCTGTGTCTGCATCTCTCCCGTTAGAGACTACTGTTGATGCTCAGCCTACTTCTACTCAATCTTCTAGTAACACATTAGGTATGGAATGTAATTTAATTAGAGATCAGTTGTACATGAACTGCTTGGTAATAAAAGTTTTTTGTAACAAATGTATTAACATTGTACAATTTTATATTTTTCAGATGTTTCTGTATGTAATGTGTTATTGGAACATAACTACTGTGCAATAAGTAAACATACATCAAAAAGAGCTCTTAATGGTAAGGTTTTAATTCTTATGTATATAAGTCACTTATAATATAATTATGTAATAGGTTTTTACCTATAAAATTGCCTTTTTGTATGAAGAATTTATTGTAAACGTGATTTTCTGTATTAAATGCTATTATAAATTAAATTTAATTATTGAAACGTTTAAATTTTATTTAAAACTAGACGACGCCAGCAGCTACGGCTGCATTTTTTTTATTTATCAGTTTTGGCTGATCCCGTGGGAATTTCGGGAAATCCCTTCTTAGTGCACCACCTAAGGTCCCCAAGAAACATATATGCCAAATTTCAGCTTCCTGCGCCCAATAGTTTCGGCTGTAGCGTGTCTGTCAGTCAGTCAGTAACGCAAAGATTTTATATATTAAGATAGCATTTAATAGACTATGTGCTCTTATTTCAAGCCCTCATTTTAAACATTTTTAACCGACTTCAAAAAGGAGGACGTTCTCATTTGGTCGGTTTTATTTTTTATACAAATTTATTTATGTCCTTTCATAATATTATTATATATTGTATTTCGAATATAAACTGTATTTTTTTAGATAGACATTAACATTATCTGATTTATATATATAAATAAACTTAAATAAAATGGCAATTTTATAAATAAAAACTATTATTATATTAAATTGCTCATTAGTTTTATTTTATAAAGGGTTCTTAACTAATTAATACATTTTACTAAAGTGTGGCTATGTATGTATATGGGTGTGTAATACACCTCTGCCTACCCCTTCGGGGATAAAAGGCGTGAAGTTATGTTATGTTATGTGTTTATTTTTTAGTGATCTTTGATCAAATATTTCATGAATAATAAACAAGTAGACATCTGTTAAATATTTTTCCAAAGTTTCAAAAAGCATTATATTTGCTGTTTGATCCAAAACTCATTTGCAGTGTCAAAATGTACGAAGTCTGGTATTATTAGTATTGTTCCTAGAGTATGATTAATACATATAGTTATTAAGACTTTAGTGTATGTTCGATACAATAATAACCATGTAAGTAATAGTGTCCATTTCTGTATTTTCAGTTGCTTCTGGAATATCCTACAGCAGGTTCAATGTTGTACGACCATTCCAGAAAAAAATCAAGTATCTGCAAACGGAGATAAGCTCGTTGCGAAAAAGGAGTCAACTGTATAAGGAACGACTGGCTAATGCAAAGAAGTTGTCGCAAAATGTTGTATTCAAACAAGTTGTACAACACATGACTAAACCAGCTCAGTTATTTATGCATATGCAGCAACAAGCAAAATATAAACCAAAAGGAAGACGGTTTACCATCGAGGAAAAAATATTAAGTTTGTCATTGTACAAAAAGAGTCCTAAATGTTATAGGCTGTTATATAAATATTTTACTCTCCCTTCAAGTAAAGCAATGAAACGTTTACTAAGCCAAATAAAATTAACACCGGGAATAAATAAAGTAATTTTTGCAAAAATAAAAAAGTCTTTAGTCAACAAAGAGGTGTCAGATCGACTATGCAGCCTTATTTTCGACGAAATGTCGATCACACCGCAAATTTTTTATGCAGCTCAAAAAGACCAACTAGAAGGATTCACTACTGATACAAAAGACGTTTTTGCAGATCACGTACTTGTTTTTATGGTGAAGGGAGTGAAAAATAATTTTAAACAGCCAATTGCGTATTATTTTACAAACAGTTTATCTAAACTCCAATTAAAAAAGGAGTTAATTTCAGTCATTGAACATTGTTTTGAATCTGGTCTCATTGTAATAAACACTGTTTGTGACCAAAGTCCAGTAAATGTCGCTGCGATCACTGACTTGGTTCAAGAAACCAAAGCCATTTATTTACGCGAAGAAAAAGAATGGCGTCATGAGGTGATGCGTTTCAAAGGTCACGTCGTAGTCCCACTTTATGATACTCCTCATCTTATCAAAGGATTAAGAAACAATTTAATAACGAAGGACCTAGCATATGTTACCGACAATGAGGAGAAAATCGTTAAGTGGGACTACTTTAAAATGGTGTATGATGCCGATAAATAATATGGAGAACTGAGACTGCTAAATAAAATCACAGAGGAACATATAAATCCAGAGAAAATTAATAAAATGTGGGTCAAGTCGGCAACACAATTGTTCAGTCACAGTGTTGCCGTTGTGACTGAACATTTGACAGCAAGGGGTGATTTGCCAATAGAATGCCGGCAGTTAGTTGACTTGACCCTTTTAATCGACAATTTGTTCGACTCGCTAAATGTCAGTAGTTTCTCCATACCAAATGGAAAACTTTTCAAAGGACCTGTGAAACGTAATTCGCCTCACCATGAGCTGTAGAAAAAAGCTAAATTAGTTTTAAGAACCATGAAATTTTTACAAAAAGTTACAGTTGGGAACAAAGTCCGATTGGTTGAGAAGGTGGTGCCGTCTGTTGCAAATTTGATTAAAACTATAGAGGGCATGGAACTCCTTTGGCAAGTGTTGTCTCGTAAATATAGACTCGATCTTATGATGACTAGAAACTTTAATCAAGATCCTTTAGAAAATTTCTTTGGAAATATTAGGAGTTATGGAGAGAGAAATGTAGCACCCAATACAGTAGGTTTTGAAGGGGCCTATAAAGCCCTTCTTTTAAATAACTTTAGCTCTCCTCATTCGGGGAGAGCCAATTGCGAAGAGGACTTTAATGAATGCCTGCAAACATTAGATTTCTTTTTGAAAGAAGAAGTTGTTACTCCTAATGTTTCCGAAGAAAAAAATAGTATTATTTATTTCAACAATGAAGTTTGCTTTGATCAGCAACATGAAATTGATGCTGGTTAAAGCAACTATGTTTGTGGTTGGGTCTTGACTAAATGTTTAAAAAATGTTGTCAAAGGTTGCAAAAATTGTAAGAGTGATTTATTAGACAACAGTACAAATAAGAATAATTCTTTTATAGAAGCCAAAGAATATCAGAAAAAGAAATGGCTTTGTTACCCTAGTAAGGAAACAGAAAATTTATTTGTCGAAGTACAAAGCATAGCCATTTCTTTTCTGAAAAGAAATGTGCCCAAAAATAGTTTAAAATCAAACATAATTGCGTTATTAGACCTACTGATGAATAACACATTTAAATGTCCTAAACATAAGGACCAACTATATAAAATGTTTACCGACACTACATTAAATATAATAATTTATAGTTGGTGTCGGTCTATCAATCGGATTTTGTCTGGGAAAATAGATTATAAAGGCGACGATGAAATTAAATTAGCCGCAGTGAGGTACTACAATAAACATAAAAATTATAAAAACCGAAAATAAATAAAACTAAAGTACATATATAGTTGTTTTATTAAATTCCAGTTCTTACATATATCCAGTATTTCCCAGTACCGAAATATTTTGTTCTAACTTTCTCGATGTGAATAATTGATTACCAAAGTATTACAAATGTTCAAAAGAAAGTTAGAACAAAATAATTCGGTACTGGGACAAGGCTCAAAAAATCTATTAACGACTATATACATATGTAAGTATACGTATGTATAGGTCGGTAGTTCTGGTTAAACAATGTAGATGGCGCTTCAAACATGTCATGACGAAAAGTCACACGAGAGGGTTCTCTATTCCCGTAGTATTATAGTACTCTGTGGTATAATCTATGTTCCCAATTTCACATTCACACAGTGTTACCAGATGAAATTTTTAAATTAGGTACCTTGTTTGCTGACTAAAATTACCGTGTTTTGAGTAAAATTACCTTAAACTTATTTTCAAATTACAGTGTATATTACGGTGTTGATTAAATTAAACGGTTTTTAGGATTATTTAATACTTTTATTTAAAAATTATTCTTCCAAAAGTTCTACTTCTTGCTCATTAATCGACGAAGTCATTTTATAAATTTATCTTTTGATGGGAGTAAATAAACACAGTTTTCATTTCTCCGAAAGGATTGTTGTCTAAACGTGAGTCAAAATATTTCCCTATAAGGTCTTCGTCGTTAATTTATTTCTTTTTCTAGTTTTAATATCATTTTTAATTTATTTCTATTTCTAGTTTTTAATATCATTTTTTTTCTAGTTACACACAACTAGATACTAACTTTCGTGTATGAATATACTACTAATCTTAATATATAAAATCCTTGCGTTACTGACTGACTGACAGACACGCTACAGCCGAAACTATTGGGCGCAGGAAGCTGAAATTTGGCATGTACGAGTATGTTCCTTGGGGGCCGTAGGGCAGCACTAAGAAGGGATTGCCCGAAATTCCCACGGGATCGGCCAAAACGTGTAACTTTAAAGAAAATGCAGGCGTAGCTGCTGGCGTCCTCTAGTTTTAACATAAGGTATGCTCATGAAAAAACACTACCTAAAATATTTTTAATTCTGCCGGATTATATTACCTGCCAAGTCATTAAATCGTTAGTGATTTCCCCGACATCACCAACTAGGGAAGGTGCGTATTTACGCGACCAGGTTTTCGTTTGCAAGTAAGCCAACCAGGTTTCAGCACTAAAATACTTGCAAGACTTTCAAAGTATTTTTTAAATTTAACGTACGCGATCGCGTCTCGCGTGTTGGCAACACCCGGTCCTAACGTAGTATTTATACTTTCATGGAACATTATTCCTTACTGCTATACATTTACGGAACTTTGTTGCGCAAAACACTAAAATACTTGCAACACCTTCAAAGTATTTTTTACTTGAAAGAACGCGATCGCGTCTCACGTATTGCTGACTCCCGATCGTATCGTAGTACTTATACTTTCATGGTATAATATTCCTTACTACCATACGTTTACGGAACATTGTCGCGTAAAACACTAAAATACTTCAAAGTATTTTGAATATTCGGAAATATAAAACATGCAAGGTTTTGCGCGACAATGTTCCATAAATGTATAGTAGTAAGGAATAAATTTCCATGAACGTATTTAGAAAAGTCCATTACCCTATTTTGCGATAAACATCCTTATTCATATGAAGATAAAGTTTATTCTTCCATACAAACTTGCAATACTAGGGCGTCACACGAAGTTTTCTACACTCGAGTGCCCAAAAACTTGCAAGTATTTTAAAACCTGGTTTTCGACCCTGGTATTTTTATAAAGACGCACTTGGTATACTTGGTGCGCGATTTTGCAAGTACGACTCATGAGTATCACCAACTGCGACAGGACACTACCTGTCGCAGTTGGTGATGCCATTATGGAACATTACGCAAAGCTCGACGCAGATGGCAGCACAAGCAACTACAGTAAACAAACTTTCGTAGCACGCTTTTCAAATATTGTCATCAACAAGACAACAATAAATCTATACCTATTTATATAAGCACAACAGTTGCAACAGTTGTTATTATCAATAACAATAACAATGGTACAATGTTTCTGTTTTACTGACTTGTTTGAGATGAGATAATGAGATCGCGCATCCAAAGTTTGAAGTCTAAACGAGTTGTCAAGTTGTTACTCAAATGTCATACTTGCCAAAATTCATTGTTTACTGTAGTCGGTGATATCTCTGGTGGTTTAACTTGGCAGTTATCTTCCCTATTAAGGATTACTCGTAAGAACATAATATATTTTTGAGTACAAATTAGAGTATTATTTACACGGTAATTATTAATTAAAAATACCTTAGAAAAGAACACGGTAGTAGCTTATTACCGTAGACCGTGTTTTGCTCAAAATTACCGTGCATCTACGGTATATTTACCGTGTATCTGGTAACACTTCATTCACACAGATTGTTTTTTTTTTTTTTTATTTATTTCATGACCTGGACACAACGTCCTTCAGTCGGAATATTAAATGTTAGTTCTAAGTTACATAGTACTTCTTTTCCTAGACATTACTACTTATTATCTAAATTATTAACTAAAAATTTATATCTTTTCTACACTATTTAAAATAAATTTAAAAACAGAAATAAAAAAAACATCATTAGCAAGTAAATCATTACATATCTTGGCGGGGAACACTTAGCGAGTTTTGTTCCGTTCCGAAATATTACGAATGTCTTATGTCACTCACAAAATAACAGACGTTGAATAGGTATTGATAGTTTTACACTTATAAATAACGTGATCAATGTCGGCATTTGGCTTCAAACAGTGATTACATTTGTTGTCATTGATAATTTTATGTCTGTAGAGATAAGCTGGAACCAGACAATGTCCAAATCGAAGGCGATTAAAGACTGTGATGAACTTTCTATTGCAGTACCTACTTAAATCTGCTGTACCAACTTACCAAGGTGTTGTTGGTAAGTCTCGCTGTATCTCTGCATACCACCTTCCTTTATTCTTAGCGGTGATGTCCCAGTATTCTTTCCACATTTGTCGCAGCTTGCTTTTAAACGAGCAGAAATAACCTGTGAAGGGTACTTTCAGTATATCGGTATGATCATCGTCATAATCTTGGCGAGTCGTCAATCTCATTTCCGAGTATGCCACTATGTGAGGGAACCCATACAAACTCTACATGTTTTGTTTGTTTCACCTTTTGTACAATTGGACGCACTTAAACGGAAAGGATCCAACCCTCATAGACTTAGTTTCGAGATAGGTATTCAAGTTTGAAGTTCAAATCGTATTTCGTCTTTGATTCTCCACTTTAACATTATGGTGTTGGTTTTAAATAAAGGATAAATACATACATTTTAATTTTATTAATTTAAAGTCCAACATTATGATGTATTTCTGAGATAATAATAAAAATATGACGATGGATCCTTTCCGTTAAAATACTATTTCAAAAGAGCAGAGTAATAAACATATTGAGCCTTAAGGATCCAAGCTTTAAAATGGGACAAAAATACTGAAATTTATAAGGAATTATGACAGATTTCTATGTTTTAGAAAATAAAACTTCATTATAGTCTAATATATCTGTAATTTTTAATCACTACCATACCACTAATAATACCACAAATTACAAGCCTGGGTAAGTATGTAGATCTTAGTTATATCAAGATACTTGAATGAACATTTTTATTAAGACCCAAAAAAAATAAGCTTATTAAATATCAAATTATATATCTTCAAAATTAAGTAAAGACTATATAATTTATTGCTTAAAGTTAATCATCATTATCATATTCAAGGGAGAAATCAATCCCATCCCCTTAACCATCAACATCATCAATAATTTTTTCATTTCCTATCAGCGATTCATAAAAAGGTAAGCTATCTTTTGGTATTAAATCAAACATTGATTTAAGGTCGTCCAATTTAGCCTGCGGAATCTCATTACCATTTGGCCATAATAAACTTAAATCATTTTCCAAAATTTTTAAAGATTTTCCTTTAACTCTTTTTTCTATATTTAGCTCCTGAAACTCTTCACTCTCTGTTGTTTTCATAAATATAGACTATGGTTTTTCTTTTTCGATCAGTATTTTTTTGGTTTTTAGCCAGTTGACTTTATTCTTAGTACTTAATAAAATATCTGTTTCAGGAGCTAAATAAATATAGAAAAAAGAGTTAAAGGAAAATCTTTAAAAATTTTATACCCATAGTGCCAGTGTTAAAACGCAATGGAATTACGCGAATCACGCTATGTGTTAGGCTGTGTGCAGACTATTCGGTTACAATAAATGAACAATTGGTCGTAGAACAATACCCGCTGCCAACGGTTCACGAATTGTTTTCAAAATTACATGGAGGGAAACAGTTTTCAAAGTTAGACATGTCCATGGCCTATCCATCCCATCCCATCGCGGGTTATTTCAGTATACGCGCATGGTTTTTGGCTTAACCAGCGCGCCGTCTATTTTTCAACGTGCCATGGAAAACTTAATGTCCGGTATAGATGGCGTGTTGTGCCTATTAGATGATATACTGGTAACAGCTGATAGCCCGGGGTTACATTTACAAAGGTTAACGGAAGTGTTACAGAGGCTGCAAGATGCAGGCTTAATCTTGCAAAGAGAAAAGTATGAATTCTTTAAGAACGAAATCAGTTATTTGGGTTACGTAATAAATAAAGACGGGTTAAAATAATCTTCAGAAAAAGTTTTAGCCATTGAAAAAGCTCCAGTACCCACGGATGTTGGCAAACTTCAATCATTTTTGGGGTTAGTAAACTACTACCGTAATTTCGTATCTAAGGCGTCCGAAATCCTTAGTCCTTTATACGACCTTCTGAGAAAGGATGTTAAATGGCATTGGTCTGACGAACATCAAAAAGCGTTTGTCGAAATTAAAAAACATTTAACGTCGGATCAAGTTTTAACACATTTCAACCCATCTGCAAAGTTAATCCTCACAGTGGACGCTTCACCTAATGGTTTAGGTGCGATATTATCGCAAATCGACAAAGACGAATGTGAGCGTCCTATTTCGTTTGCATCCCGCACTCTAAACTCAGCCGAGAAGCGCTATTCACAAATTCAAAAAGAGGCTACGGCCATTATTTTCGGAATTTGACGATTTCATCAGTATTTGTACGACGGTAAGTCAGACCCGTTTATCCTTCGCACAGACCACAAGCCATTAATCTCGATTTTTGGACCACACAAAGGTATACCGGAAGTTTCGGCTAACCGACTGCAAAGATACGTTTTATTTCTCAGTGCTTATAATTATACAATAGAATACGTACGTAGTGAGAATAACAGCGCGGATTATCTATCCCGAGCTAGTCTACCCGACGATATTGATAAACGGTCAATGACCTCGGACCGAGAGGGCGGGAAAAACGCACAACACGCTGCTCCCATTGACCGCGCTTCGTATGTTCACTTCGTGATAGACGGTCACATGCCAGTAACGCGGGACGAACTTCGTAAGGAAACCAGCCGAGATGTTATCTTGACAAAGGTTGTTAATTTGCTCCACAAGGGATGGCCAAGAAGCCTTACGGACGTAAATTTAAAGCTGTTCCACGCGTGTAGGAATCAGCTATCATATGAGGACGGATGTATCATGAGAGGGCATAAAATAGTTTTACCCGAAGTTTAAAAAAATAAAATATTGAATGAACTTCACACTTCCCACCTGGGAATCGTAAAAACAAAAGCCGAAGCTCGTTCTAGGTTTTGGTTTCCGGGTATTGATAAGGAAATTGAAACGATGATCAACTCGTGTGGTGTTTGTATTCATTTACGACCTACCCCTCCGCGGGCCCCGCTTGCCCCTTGGCAATACCCACCGCGACCATTCCACCGCGTACACATAGATTTCTTGGGTCCGTTAGATAATAGGTATTATTTTATTGTAGTAGATGCGTACACGAAATGGGTGGAAGTTTACGATATGTGTGGTACAACCACAGATAAGAGAATACTACTTCTCTTATCTGTGGGTACAACGACCTCATCAGCGGCAGTAGAGAAACTATACGAGTTTGTTTCAAGGTTTGGGTTACCAAATACTATTGTTAGTGACAACGGCACGGCTTTTACGTCACAGGATTTTAAACGTGTTTGCTCAGTTAACGGGATTGAGCACGTGACATCACTGCCACGTGCTCAATCCAGCGAGCAATGGTCAGGCCGAAAGCTATGTAAAGATCGCCAAGAGAAGTATAAAAGCATGTATTCTATCGAGTGACAGCCAAAAAGACAGAAGACTCAAACTATTAAAATATCTTTTTGATTACCGTAACTCAATACATGGTTACATACACAGGTTTCTCTCCGGCACAATTAGTTTTTGGACACAAGTTGAGATCGAGGTTAGATCTATTGTCATCAAAACCATTGTCGTCGTCCTCAAACGCGTCACTGGACAGTGTAATAAAATCAAAGCAGTGTTCGCAGAGTAAATGGCAAAAATAAACAATGTTTTAAACACGGCGATGAAGTGTTGTTCAAAAAGTTTAGTTTAAATGGTAAATTCACATGGTGCAGAGGCACAATAAGAGACAAAATTGGTAGAGTTCTTTATTTAATTAACGATCCTCTAACAGGAAATGTGTTAAAAAGACATAAAAATTAAATCGTGTTATATAAGGGCTACGCCAATGCACAACAAAATGGGACATCTGGGGGTGCCAATGAAGTGGAAGACGATAGCGACGATGAGGACGACAGCACGTTACCAGCGGCATCACTGAGTCTCCAACCCGCACCTCAAACGGATGATGTGGGGGAGGGGAGTCAGGTTACTAGTACGACGCCACCAGCGACACCGCCCTCGCCGCCCAGACGTTCCCAAATGTCATTGCGGGGGAGGGGAGTCAGGTTACTAGTACGACGCCACCAGCGACACCGCCCTCGCCGCCCTGACGTTCCCAAATGTCATTGCGGGGGAGGGGAGTCAGGTTACTAGTACGACGCCACCAGCGACACCGCCCTCGCCGCCCAGACGTTCCCAAATGTCATTGCGGGGGAGGGGAGTGAGGTTATTAGTACGACGCCACCAGCGACCCCGCACTTGCCGCCCAGACGTTCCCAAATGTCATTGCGGGGGAGGGGAGTCAGGTTACTAGTACGACGCCACCAGCGACACCGCCCTTGCCGCCCAGACGTTCCCAAATGTCATTGTGGGGGAGGGGAGTCAGGTTACTAGTACGACGCCACCAGCGACACCACCCTCGCCGCCCAGACGTTCCCAAATGTCATTGCGGGGGAGGGGAGTCAGGTTACTAGTACGACGCCACCAGCGACACCGCTCTTGCCCCCCAGACGTTCCCAAATGTCATTGTGGGGGAAGGGAGTCAGGTTACTAGTACGACGCCACCAGCGACACCGCCCTCGCCGCCCAGACGTTCCCAAATGTCATTGCGGGGGAGGGGAGTCAGGTTACTAGTACGACGCCACCAGCGACACCGCCCTTGTAGCCCAGACGTTCCCAAATGTCATTGTGGGGGAGGGGAGTCAGGTTACTAGTACGACGCCACCAGCGACACCGCCCTCGCCGCCCAGACGTTCCCAAATGTCATTGCGGGGGAGGGGAGTCAGGTTACTAGTACGACGCCACCAGCGACACCGCCCTCGCCGCCCAGACGTTCCCAAATGTCATTGCGGGGGAGGGGAGTCAGGTTACTAGTACGACGCCACCAGCGACACCGCCCTCGCCGCCCAGACGTTCCCAAATGTCATTGCGGGGGAGGGGAGTCAGGTTACTAGTACGACGCCACCAGCGACACCGCCCTCGCCGCCCAGACGTTCCCAAATGTCATTGTGGGGGAGGGGAGTCAGGTTACTAGTACGACGCCACCAGCGACACCGCCCTCGCCGCCCAGACGTTCCCAAATGTCATTGCGGCAGCTCCCAAGGGTTGACTACCGAAGTCTTGCATTGGGCAGGAATAATTAAGATTTTTATGTGTAGGTAACTAATAATATTAAGATTTTTATATATACCTAGGTAATAATATTAAGATTTTTATGTGTAGATATATTGTATCTTCTGAATAGATTTAAGATTTTTATTATTGTATAATCTATCTTCAAAATAGTGTTGGGAGATGTTGGGTCTATAATGCATAGGCATAATAGGCTAGCGATGCGCGTAATGTCTGCGCGGACGCGGACGCCACTGCGCAGCGCCCCGCACCCCGCACCCGCGCGCTCCGGTGCAAGTGCATTATTTGAATAATAAAGCGTCAGTGCGTTTCCGGCTCGCTGTCGTTTTACTTGTCCCGTATCCAACAGCTTGGTATTAACAAATTCTAAGAAATCAAATTTATTTTGAATAGAATCTAAATGACAATCAATATACAAATTACAAATTATTTAGATAATTTAGTAGAGCATTATTAGAACATTTATATACAGGCCAATTATTATGTACACAAATATTATTTACAAGATTTTTTAAATTTGTCATAATGGATGGTATTTCAGGTAGAACTCCAGAAACCAGAGTGCTAGCTGAAATATTGGCTGACTGAACCGTACAAGAGAGTTCTGCAGGGTACAGAAGATTATTTAACACTACAATATTGTTGGAAGATAACTGCTTGAGACAGAATCTCTCAACCAGTTGCAAGCGCCGCAATATTAGTGGAGTAATACAATTCTCAACTTCCATTGAATTAATAGGGGTAGAGCACATAGCTCCACTAATTATCCTTAATCCAATGTTTTGTATGACATCAAGCTTTCTCAATGATGTGACATTAGAATTCAAGTAAGCTAAACAGCTATAAAAATAAATGAAATGAAATTATTATTTATTTCGTGTAAGCTTTGTATAAAGTGCTTACCAAACGTCAATTTTAAATTTATCAGTTGCACAAGTTTATATTTTTATGTTGAACTAGAGGACGCCCGCAGCTACGCCCGCATATTATTTAATTTTACCCGTTTTGCCCGATTCCTTGGGCATTTCGAAAAATCCCTTCTTAGTGCACCCCTACGATCCCCAAGGAACATACATGCCAAATTTCAGCTTTCTGCGCCCAATAGTTTCGGCTGTAGCGTGTCTGTCAGTCAGTCAGTAACCCAAGGATTTTATATATACAGATTAGAGCAGCTCAATCCCAAGCATTTTTGTCGTCTATATAATCGGACATTTTATTATATGCTAACACAATTTAGTTTTAACAATTATCTTAAATTTATTTATTGTTAAATTTCTTGTAGTCATAGTCATTTATTCACATATAATAGAGTATACAGATGGCATGTGTGTACTTAATATCTATTAAGTACATACAACAATGTATGTACTTAATATCTATTAAGCCGATATTTGGCATGTGAATTAATTATGTAATAGCATTTGGGTCGGCGATACACCGAAACCGTAGGTTCTAGGCGACTTGGGAAGGATTAATGGAATGGACTGTATTCAAAGGATAGCGGGTTTTAGCCGCCTAGGATTGGATACGGGAAGAGGTGATTGTGAGTGGGTATAGGATATTCCAAGGATGGAGGGCACTTACCTTATACGGTAATCTTCTTCGTTTCCGAAGGGCAGTCTCCTGGTGATTTTCGTGATGCAGCTGCTTGTTTTCACTTCACTACACAGTCACTTCCACTTGCGAGCGGTTTTTTAAGAGGTAATAACTATAGCGGGAGCGGCGCGGTGATCCGGTATAGCGGACGCGTATCGCGAATCGAATGTTCTTGAAAGTTCTGGACTGTCACTCGCGTCGACGATCGCGGCGACCAATCGAAAGGCAGTGCCCCTTCCAGGGAGTGGGATAGAGAGGGACGGAAATATGGTATCGCTCGCACTAGACCAGCATGGAACGATTGACGTTGATGCGATTAGTTATAGATAGGAAGGTAGATGGCGCTACCATATCCCCCCGGCCCTAAAGGGTTGCCTTTAAAAAAAAATAGAATTGAACTTAGCTATGTTGGGCGTACTACCGCATAACCCATCAATAGGCTAAGACAGCGATATGACAATAAAATTAATCTAAATTAACTTTAGCGAAAACTACAAACGCAATAATAGCGAAAACTACTAACTAAATATTTAAACTAAGAGGTAGGTCCAACTTCAGGCTAGATCTCACTGAGTTGGAAGCGGACAGAGACGTACAACAGGGCGCACGTAACTCCCTTTGGCGGTTTTCACGGTAACAACGCGAGTTGTACCGTCCTTGGAAGTATGCAATTTCTCTACGATGGCTAACGGCCATGAAAGCGGCGGAGCATTATCATGTATTATGACGACCAACGTACCCTCCTGTATAGGGGATGCAGGACTATTCCACTTGGATCTAGCCTGAAGCTGGTGTAGATATTCCGCACGCCAGCGCCGCCAGAACGACTGCACGAGTTTATCCAGCAGAGTATGTCTCTGGAGCAAGCTTGAAGAGTCTGCTTCAGGAGCCGGAAATGACAATAATGGCACTGTGTTCAGAAAATGTGCAGGGCTTAACGCGGATGGTTCTGCAGGGTCACTACTCAATGCCGTGAGCGGACGCGAGTTGATCAGTGCCTCAACTTGTGCAAGGGCAGTTAAAAGCTCTTCGTAAGAGAGGATCTGTTGACCTATAACCTCTATAACCTTGAAGAGATGCGTTTTAATTACTTTGACCATGCTTTCCCAACATCCACCGAAATGTGGTGATGCTGGTGGAATAAACTTCCAGTCAATATGATTTATGGAAAGTTCTTCCTTAAGACGAGTACGATATTCTTCTCTGAGAAACTTATAAAGGTCGCGTAAATAAGAGCTTGCGCCCACAAAACAAGTGCCGTTATCCGTGTACAAACACTGTATAGGGCCACGCCGTGAGAGAAATCGTTTAAGGGCTGCCAGGAATGACACCGTGCTTAAATCTGTCGCAACTTCAAAATGCGTAGCGCGCGTCGTTAAGCATGTAAAAATACATAGCCAGGCTTTACGGCTTTTAACACCTCGACCACGCACTGGCGTATACTGCAGTGGTCCTGCGTAATCACAACCGGTGTGTGTAAATGCTTTAGCAACCTGGTTGACGCGCTGGCTAGGGAGATCGGCCATGGGAGGGAAAATCGGACGCGGACGAAATTTGAAACAGACGTTACATTTATGTATTCTGTGACGATTTATTCGTCGAGCGGCTAAAATCCAATACTTATGCCTAAGTAAGGACATAAGCAACTCCGGACCGGCATGGAGGTGCTTCTTGTGATAAAAATCAACAAGAAGGTCGACAACATGATCATGTCGCGGCAGAATACAAGGATGTTTGTAGTTATAAGGTTCATCTGAATTTGACAGACGACCCCCAACGCGTATGACGCCGTGTTCATCGAGAAACGGCTTGAGTCTAAGGATAGCGGGAGAACAAGGTACATTGTCTTTTAAATTTTGAATGTCGTTACTAAAATGAACAGCTTGTACAGCTCGTAGTAACTTACATTCTGCGAATTTGATATCAGTACTTGATACAAAAGTCTCATTAGGTAGGTGCCTAAGAAACCTATAGACATAAACGATGGCGCGGAGTAACTTAGACCACGATGACATGCGTAGTGCGAGTGCATAGATGGGAGACTCCGCAACCTCAGCAATCACGGGATAGGAAACAGACTTCCGTTCGGGTACATCTTCGTCTTCTGCACTGTGGTCAAAGGGTTGCATGGGCCATTCTGACGGATCATGGGAGATCCAAGAAGGTCCACGACGCCACAATGGATGATGCAGAAGATTAAGTGGAGTGACACCACGAGACAAGCAATCTGCTGGGTTCTCAATACCCGCGACGTGAGTGAAACAAGTAGCAGGAACCAGTTCAATCTATTTGCTAACGTGGTTGGCGACAAAAGTCTGCCAGCGATGAGGAGAAGAATGAATCCAAGCGAGCACTACTTTGGAGTCGGAAAATGCGTATAATTTATTAATGGGGTAGTGGGGCAAAACTGTGTCCTGAACCTTGTGGAGCAACTGTGACAGCAGAAGGGCCGCGCACAACTCCAGTCTCGCAACTGAAATGGTTTTAACAGGCGAGACCTTAGACTTGGCACAAACTAACTGCACCGAGTAGTTAGAACCAATGCGGACTTGCAGATATACGACTCCGCCGTAAGCACGCTCGCTGGCGTCAGCGAAACCTATCAACCCAAGATGACGCGGAATAGTAACTTGATTGAGCGCGGTAAGCTCAATATAAAACTGGCCCCAAGCTGCGACAATATGGTCAGGGGGTGTTTCATCCCACTCACACTTTGATAGCCAAAGCAAAGCTCTTTGATCAAGAGCTTGGCGTACAAAATTGTGGGAGCCACAAAACCCAATATGTCCCATAGTCGAGCCACTGTGGACAGCATAGTGCGTTTGGTGCACTTATCATCTGGTGGTGAGACGTCAAACCGAAAACTATCGCAGGGTTTGTCCCAGCGTAAACCGAGAACCTTATGCGGTAAAGACTTCTCAAACTCAATGTCTGGGGAAGCCTTATGAGAATCTGGTATGCGTGCGAGAACCTCCTTAGAGTTGCTTGTCCATTTGACAAGATCAAACTGGCCTCGCTTGAAAAGCTGAATAAGCTCTTCACAAAGCGAAATTGCTAGCGGAGCGGATATGACACTACAGGCAATGTCATCCATGTACAAAGCGGAAGTAGCAACAGCCGCTGCGGCGGGAAAGTGATCGCCTTCATCAGCAATCAACTGGCGAATAACTCGTAACGCGTGATATGGGCTAGACTTGAGTCCAAAACAAACACGATTGAACTGATACACATATAAAGGTTCTTTCTTGTCAAAACGATAAAAGACCCGTTGAAATCTACGGTCAGATTCGCGAACGCCGATATTGAGAAACATTTGGCGGCAATCAGCTGACAGAGTGATTTGGAAATGGCGAAACTTTATTATGATGTTAAATAAATCAACCTGTAGATTGGGGCCGGCATGCAAAATCTCATTAATCGACTGACCCGATGTAGTCTTACAACTAGCGTCTAAAACCACACGGAGTTTAGTAGAGGTTTTATCTTCGCGAACTACGCCGTGATGCGGGATATAATATGAGGGCAGAGAGTTGCCCTCGTTGTTTACAACTACACTCAAAAAACCTTTATCTATGTAGTCACGAATGACGTCATTATAGGCGCTGCGTAACTTAGGTGATGCATCAAGTTTACGTTCCAAACAATAGAAACGTCTGAGCGCAGCAGCGTACGAGTCGCCTGACGAATAAGGGTCACCACAGAATGGCAACGCCACAACGTATCTGCCACTGTCGTCACGAACAGTGGTAGCGCGGAAATGCTCTTCACACTCGAGATCTTTACGGCTCATCGAGGGCGGTGCGGTAACCTCTTCAAGCTCCCAAAATCGCTTGAGAAGAGAGTCAATATTGTTTTCTTGAAGAACAGAACAACAGCACGACGTAACGTATTGAGAAGTATGTAATGTAGGTACGGTACCCATAATCACATACCCAAATACCGTCTCAATAGCGGGCGGCAAGTCATTTTGCTCACTACGTACCACTTTAGTAAGTAGCAAGTGCGGGAATATTGCGGCTCCGATCAAAACATCAATGTCTGCCGGATTCGCAAACTCCGAGTCCGCTAGTGGCAATGACTCGACAAGTGTGAGAAGCGACACGTCCACATTAGCGTTTGGCAATGTGTCTGTAATACGCTCCACGATAAGGGAAGAAATGTTAAAATTAATGTCCCTATCACAACGCGAATGTATTTTAATATCTACGGAACCCTTGCAATGTTTTTCTGATCCGCCTATCCCTCGGATTATTGAGTTCGTATTTTTAAAGTTATTCCATAATCCGAGGCGTTTGAACAATTCTAACGTTATTAAATTGGTCTGAGATGCGCTATCTAGCAGACAACGTACCATGTGCGGCGACCCATTAACATCATAAATGATAACTTGCGCTGTCGCTAACAGAACAGTCTTAGACGCCATACATGGCGGCCTAGCACTGCTCTGATCACTACAAGCGCGCGAAGGCCGTCCGCGCGTGCGTGCCGCCCGCGCAATGGATGTCGTACACAACGATATCTCATTGTGAGGCGTGGAGGGGGAAGTCACCGTGGCCTGCACCTGTGAGGTAAGTGTGTCAAGGTTAGCGGCTTGGCTTGACAACGGGTTATCTTTATTGAAATGAAGCAATGAATGATGTTTTTTATTGCAAAAGCGGCTCTTTGTCTTACTAGAACAATTACTTGTTTTATGTTTTATGCTTAAGCAATTAATGCAAGCTTTGTTATCTTTTACGCATTTAAAACGAGCGGTTGCATTCTGATTATCGAAGGCGGGACAGTTATATAAATGGTCGTGCACTATATTACTGCACAGACACGTCTGTGAATTATTACTATTAGATTCCGAACATGTAACGTAAGATTGTGGATTAGGGACCGAGTTATTATTACTATTTCGCGATTTATTCAACCTTTGTTTGTTGCTGTTAGTGTTAGACGGGCCAGGTGAACCAGACTGCGTATTATGAAATATTCGACACTGATCTTTTATGAACGAAATAAAACTATCTAGTGTAGGTATTTTATTATTGCGTTCCGTCATCTCGAATGCGCGAATTGTATCAGTGTCAAACTTTTTTAAAGCGAGTTGAAGCAACATAAAGTCGGAAAGATCTTCTAATTTTAAATTCCTAAGAGAATTAACCGCGGTTACGAAGTTATCAATAAACAGCTGGAAATTCAAGACAGACGCGTTGCCGGACAGTTTGAGATTTAAAGCTTGGTCAAAGTAGGTAGACGCTAGGACGCGCGTGTCCTGATATCTGTCAAGTAGTGACTGAAATATGACCTGATAATTCTCAGCACTGGGTGTGACACCTGCAAATACGGACTGGGCTTTCGGTGACAGTTTACCTATTAAATAGTACAACCTGTCAGCATCTGTCAGAGAACCATACATAACGCATAGAATAACGGCCAATTTCGTATATCTCCGTCAAACGACATAATCTCGATTGGCGGTAATCTCGGTTTGCGGGCAACGGGCTCTGCTGAACATTTACCCTCCAATTGCGATTGTATACGCTTAATAATACAATAAAGATCTTCGAATGAGGTATACGCCTGATAGTTCGGTTTTTCATCAGGATTGATAGAAAGTAATCTTGCGTTACAATCGTCTAACAACTTATGAAAATCTGTTCGAATACTGTCTACTGCACAGGTCTACTGTCATACAATAACTGAGAAATGCTTCGCTATTACTGTCAGACATAGAAGCGGTTTTTGAACGCTCGTATATGTTTTGAATGCGCTCAAATAAAATATTGCGTTTTACTTCTAAGATTGTCATCTCTTTGTCTTCCGACACGCGTGACTTCTTTTGTTGTGACATGCTAACGTAAGTATAAGCTAATGAGAACGAAACAAAATAAGAATATCTAATGTACCTATTATTTTACCTAAGTAGGCTAAGTAGGCAACACTTTAGAGCTGTGGAATTAAAAGTTGCTTGAAATATGAGATTTATAAGACAACTATGATAGTTCCAGAATTAATAATTTAGTAAGTAGGTAGCTACATAAAAGTTTACCTACTGATGCGGGCGGAAACAACCATGTGACGGTTATGTGAATATATTAGGAGTATAGCTAGGTGCTATAACTGCCTAGGTATAGCGATATAACGTATAATAAACGTAAATGAATCCGGCTCGAAGGACCAAAAAAATGGTTCGGCGATACACCGAAACCGTAGGTTCTAGGTGACTTCGGAAGGATTAATGGAATGGACTGTATTCAAAGGATAGCGGGCTTTAGCCGCCTAGGATTGGATACGGGAAGAGGTGATTTTGAGTGGGTATAGGATATTCCAAGGATGGAGGGCACTTACCTTATACGGCAATCTTCTTCGTTTCCGAAGGGCAGTCTCCTGGTGGTTTCGTGATGCAGCTGCTTGTTTTCACTTCACTACACAGTCACTTCCACTTGCGAGCGGTTTTTTAAGAGGTTATAACTATAGCGGGAGCGGCGCGGTGATCCGGTATAGCGGACGCGTATCGCAAATCGAATGTTCTTGAAAGTTCTGGACTGTCACTCGCGTCGACGATCGTGCGACCAATCGAAAGGCAGTGCCCCTTCCAGGGAGTGGGATAGAGAGGGACGGAAATATGGTATCGCTCGCACTAGACCAGCATGGAACGATTGACGTTGATGCGATTAGTTATAGATAGGAAGGTAGATGGCGCTACCAGCATTAATTAAAATAGGAATACAAAATCTCAAAAATAAAAATAAATTTATTTTAAATTGTTTTTCGGGATATATACCACGTACCTTTGTTTGGAGTAACCGATATTTCGGCACTGTTGCAAGCGCCATGTTCACGTATGTACTGAGGGTATTGCGTGTGGGTGAATGTTACGAGCAAGTATAGCGGTCTACCCGCTTTCTTACTCGTTTTTTGCGTTCAACACCACTAGCACTGTTATCACTATCGCACTGTACCCGATCACGACATACTATACTAACTACGTCAGCTCGCAGGTTGATTTTGTTATTTTCACGGGTTTTACATAGACGTACCACTGGATGCCAGATACTCGACAGTTGAAACCCATCCTCTCTATTGAAATTTTTGTACTTTTTAATTTCGTATATAAAGTATATTGTAGACTATCTTTTTTCTTATAAATATAGTAATAGAATTTCCATTAGTATACAATACATTGTTTTGAGTTCGATCCCCATATACTATACACTTTGACCTTTGTCACAGAATAAATCTTTGTACCGTTCTTATGGCGTAGGGAATAAGTATCAAAATCGTACTGCAACTGTTAGCTTGACTTGGCGCCGTGTGTACATTACGTACAGAAACAGAAATTATTGATTGCAGCCATCATTTATTTTAGTTGCACTTTTTTTTGGCTATGATTTATGATATGAATCATAATTTTCATAATTTGTTGTGTGCATGACAAAATGTTTTTAGCTAATTAATATTTAGGACGCAAGCCTATTGCAATTAACCAAACATTTTCAGATACTATACTGAGAATTTCTAAACAAAAAATAAACAACATAGTCGCCGATGTAAGATCTGAACCTCATGATTGGTATTCGTAAATATATGTAGTTGGTATTATATAAGTATTTCTTCTGGATCGAGGCTATGAATCACAAAACATAATCTATTTATTTCTCAATTTACGAAAAAAATAGTTAAAACTTAAATCGGTACCTACATTTAAGAAATGTATTTATAAAAGCATACTTTAATGGTATCTTTTATTTGAATAATTTTCACAACAGCATATGTAATGCTTAAAAGCATTAAAATTCATGGTAAATTCTTCAAAACCGCAAACGTATATAAAATATTACCTATGTAATATTTTTATATTCGTTTGCAAAAACTATATATAAAATAGTGGGAGATTATTCATAATCTGACAACTTTACACACACATAGACGTGCGTGTCCGTACAGTGCCAGTCGCCAAATGTCACGCACACATAGCTGTCAACGTGCCTCACTTAGTTGGACGAATGCGCTACATCTGGTTCTTGTTTGTTAAATCTGTGATCAAAGCACCATTTTTTTAAGCACTTACCTAACATTTTTTAATGCACATATTGAGTCATGATAGATACAATTGTACAAATCTCCGGCATATTTATAGCGATCATATAGGGTTAACAAATTAGGACAACCTTTATCTTCTAAATTAATTACATTAACACTATTTAAAATATTTTTCAACCATGAAACTTTTTCAAGACCTTTAACGAAAACACACTTATCTTTTAAGATATCTAAAACTAAATATTGATAATTTGAGTAAGGTAAATCCTTCGCTCCAGTATATTTTCTATTACGTTCAATCCAGCAAACTTGTTCACTCTCTGATTTAGTCAAATCCTAAAAAGGAAATGGCGGTTTGATTAAAAACACTTGCAGGCTTTGATTACACCATATAGAGGAAAAGGTGGTAATGTGGCCCCTGCAGGTCTATTGACCCCCTTCGATATTTATAGTTTAGAAACGTGCCATCTAGATTGTTCGAGCTCCTACGGCTCTTCTATTTTAGTTATAAGTTGTGTCATGTTATTTTAATTGTATCAGGCGCTTTGCCTTACCTTTGTAAAAAATGCAAATCATTGACACTCGACATTAAACCAGTGTATCGAACAGTTGATCTTTTATTCCGTCCCCTCAAAGTTCTAAGACCTCAAGAATCTGTCGAAATTGACCAGCAAAACCTACAGTCCACTACATATTGGTCCTCCAGATCCAGATAATATAAATTACGACGATTATATTGGCAAATCAGAACTTCAAGAAGTTACTTGCCATTTCATAGGGAGTGTGAAGAGGAGTTAAAGACATTTATTAAGGAGTAAGGAGTTGCAGGACTGAAGAAATAAAAGTCGAATAAATCGTAAAACTATATTTATTAACCCAGCACTCTTAGATAACCATAAAATCAGGTAAAATCTTAGATTTATTCATAGGTGACATTGTACAAGGTCAGTAACGAAGATTTTTAATTTTTTATATTTGCATATGTTTTAATGTACAATTTATTTTATATAAGTGTTAATTAGTATATTTAATTGGCTTTTGTGTACAAATCAGGATTATTTAAAGATAGATAGATAGATTATTCTGTATTGTACACCTTACAAAAATTACATTATAAAACAAAACAGAACACAAACAGAATGTACAAATGGCAGCCTTATAGCTGAAAGCGATTTCTTCCAGGCAACCTTAGGATGGACAGATGGTAAATAAGTCTTGTGCGATAAATGGTGCAGTTTCAAAGACAACTAGAATAATATACTTACTAAAATACAAGAAGTTCATAAACATACACAAACATATATTATAGATACACATATACATATACCTACACACATACAATAATATATGCAGAAGTTTTGGAAACGCTCAAGTTTGTTTAATTGCTCCTCGGTAGGGTCAAGATAGCTGACATCAGCGTAGTCAAGGATCGGCAGAAGCAAAGACTGTGCAAGCTCAATCTTGGTAGCAGTTGGAAGGAAATTGCGTAACTTTCGTATTGACGCTAGGCATGGGCGTTTTCGGATTTTTCCGCAAACCGATACAAATTCGATTTCAGATACTGAAAAAAAACCAATTTTAGAAATCGATTTCTGTAGCGGATGTCGGAGCGACGAGCGTATTGTCATGTCATGCGTCCATATTTCGCTTGGTTTGCGTGACATATTGAAAAAGAAAACCTACTAACTACCTAAAACTAATTGTTAAAAACACAGATGTGAGAACTATCAGATGTAACGCGCGGCACAGTTGCGTGCGGCCACTAAAGCAAATACAAAATTGAAAAGCGAATACAAACTCGTCTCAGTGCGCTACGAAGCATCGTACAGTTCACGCGTCACGATCACGTCAACTTTTAAATTCTCAAAATGCCGTCTTGTGTTCTTAAACACTGTAAAAGTTGTTCCTAAAAACAAAAACAGGAAAATGGAATATCTTTGCACAGGTAACTATTGATAATTTGACTGTTTCCTAATTTAATTTCGATAAAATTCGTATTTGTGCAAGAAATATGTAAGTGTTGCCAGTTTTTGTCGACGCCGTTCTGCCTGAATTAGTGAAAATGCACTTGTCAATTGATTATGTGATAATGATTGTCATGTTAATGAAAAATACATTACCGTATTATAAAAGTATATTGTAGATATAATATATTCTTTCTCATAAATATAGTAATAGAATTTCAATTTCCATTAGTATACCTTACATAATATTGTTTTGAGTTCGGTCCCCAAACGATCCAAATATTCGTGTTCACCCTGCTACTCATCAAGCTTATACACTTTGACCTTTGCACCGTTTTTATTGCGTAAAGAATAAGTATCAAAATCGTACAGCAAATGTTTAGCTTGACTTGGTGCCGTGTGTACATACATACTTATGACGTAGGGAATAAGTATCAAAATCGTACAGCAACTGTTTAGCTTGACTTGGCGCCGTGTGTACATACATACTTATGGCGTAGGGAATAAGTATCAAAATCGTACAGCAACTGTTTAGCTTGACTTGGTGCCGTGTGTACATACATACTTATGGCGTAGGGAATAAGTATCAAAATCGTACAGCAACTGTTTAGCTTGACTTGGCGCCGTGTGTACATACATACTTATGGCGTAGGGAATAAGTATCAAAATCGTACAGCAACTGTTTAGCTTGACTTGGCGCCGTGTGTACATACATACTTATGGCGTAGGGAACAAGTATCAAAATCGTACAGCAACTGTTTAGCTTGACTTGGCGCCGTGTGTACATACATACTTATAGCGTAAGGAATAAGTGTCAAAATCGTACAGCAACTGTTTAGCTTGACTTGGTGCCGTGTGTACATACATACTATTTATTTCTTAACTAATCGACGCCAGCGGCTTCGCACGCACATATTTTCGTGTTTCTCGTTTTGCCCGATCCCGTGGGAATTTCGAGAAATTCCGTCTTAGTGCACCCCTACGGTTCCCAAGAAACATACATGCTAAATTTCAGCTTCATGCGCCGAGTAGTTTCAGCTGTAGCTTGTCTGTCAGTCAGTCAGTAACGCAAGGATTTTATATATACAGATTTACGAAGTAGTTAAAACTTAACTCGGTACCTACATTTAAGAAATGTATTTATAAAAGCATTAATTAAATCCATGGTAAATTCTTCAAAACCGCAAATGAATATAAGAATATTACATAACTATATGCAAAATACTGGGAGATTATTCATAATCTGGCAACTTTACACACACATAGACGCGCGTGTCCGTACAGTGCCAGTCGCCAAAGGTCACGCACACATAGCTGTCAACGTGCCACACTTAGTTGGACGAATGCGCTCTATCTGATACTTGTCTCATCTGTGCTTACACCAGTCTCATTCATTGCAATCACAGAATTTACAATTCTGTGATTGCAATGATGATATTGATGAAATCAATAAATTTCATTATCTAAGGTCATCACTGGAAGGGGCGGCTGCTGTCGTGATACGGTCCATTAAGTTTTCGTCTCAGAACTAGGTAGGTACACTATGGCCTGGGATCTCCTGTTTGAGAGGTTCGACAACAAACGTTTACTTATTAATACAAAACCATATTTCCTCATTATTCAATGTCGAACCTATCACAAAGGAATCTTCTTCATCACTTAAGCAATTAATGGATCAAGTTAATAAAAGCATTAGAGCTTTGTGTACCTACATTAAGTGAGCCCATTCAAAGTTGGGGCACATTATTAATTTATTATCATTAGCCGTAAGCTAGACACAAAAACATTCCGAGAATGGGAAGAATGAAAAGGGCTTATTGATAAAACCAAATCTGTAACGTTTGATCAGTTCATCGAATTCCTAAGGAACCGTGCAGATTTATTAGAAACGTTAGAAGTTTCCCGCTTGTCACACACAAAGAAAGATAACACACACAGTAAGCACGTTTCAAATTTAAAGGCTTTGATTTATACTCCGAATAGCACTAATGAGTCTAACTCAAGCGCACATTGTCCTAAGTGCAACGGTAATCATAACCTTAATGTTTGTCCACAGTTTTTAGAATTAAGCGTAGCTGAGCGGTTGGCACTATTACCGAAATATAAAGTGTGTTATTTATAATTGTTTCCGACGTGGTCACTATCCTAAACACTGCAAGCGATCAGGGTGTAAAATCTGCACGCGTAAACACCACACACTTATTCAATAGGTGGATGGCATGCAAAACAGCGGCGTAAAGCTGCGCGTCCACTGGATCGGAATCGGAGCGTACGGAGCGGACGGAGCCGGAGCGTCTCGTCATTTACAAAATGCCGATGGGGTGCGTCCACTGCATTCGGATTCAGCATCGGCAATTTAGGTATTTTTAAAGCAGGAGGATAGTGACGAGGATTTTGTTGTAATTAGATTAATTTTCGGAGAATATCATACATTATATTCTGATTTATTAGAAGATGAAAATAGATTTTATTTGCCCAATTTCGTCCCAAATATTGTCTCTCCTATGTTGATTATGTTAATGTTCATGTTTTAGATTATAAAGTTCTTCATACCGTTCCACTAAAATAATTAAAACATCGTCGTTCATCGTGAATAAGTATTTTTGCCTACAGTTTAACGTCGCAAACACGTCAGAACTTGAAACGCTCGGAATCCGTATGATGCATTCACTGCGGATGACGTCATCGGCACAAATACCGATCCAGTGCACGCAGTTTCATAGAAATTAATACAAAGCAACAAAAATCCTTCCGCTCCGTACGCTCCGATTCCGATCCGGTGAACGCGCAGCTAAAGGCCTTGCCACACGGCACAATTTTACGTCCAACTTGACTAAATCACTTGATGAAATCGTGACGAGTAGACGCCAGTCATCCAACTCAAGTTCATACGGTGGGCGGTACCACTAGATTTTAACCAATCGGGTGGACGGAATGAAAATCACTGATTTGATTGTGTCGTGTAGACGGGCAAAGCCAATTCGATCGAAAATTTGATCAGTGGTACAATCGTGCCGTGTGGCAAGGCCTTTAAACAATACCAGCCCGGCCTGTGCGCGTTCACCGGATCGGCACTTCGCATTTTAGGTACAAACTTACAAGTACCTACCTCGGCCGACCATGTCGACATGGTTGGATTTAGTAGGTTGCCGCCATGAAGTTATAGATAAACATGGAGACCGCACTCCGAATACCTACTTGAAGCTCAAATGATGTATCGCTATCTCGCTCACTGTGGTCATACCATCTCTTTTTAACCAACCACTGCCATATTGACAAGATTTACTTGACATATGGTGGCCAATGTTGCCACATTACCAAATCCTTAGGAAATGGGATTATAATTCACTATCTCGCCAACCATGATTATAAGCGTACGAGACCTACAATATTGGGAGTTTTAACAAGTGATTGGATTTCAACTCTTGATTTAAATATACATTAATTGACCGTGTAAACTTCTGATTTGCTTAATATGTCGGCTCTTTTTAAGAGCTTACTCGGAGATTTTAATAAGAAGATAGCAATACTAAATCCACGCTAAAATGAGAGGTCAGACCACAGAGAGTGAGATAGAGAAATGTAGGTATTTGACTCAAGGCTTTGTTGCAGCTGTGGCCTCCATGTTTATCTATACCTTCATGGTGAAAGAAAGAAAAAAGATGGCGTTAGCCGCCATGTCAACATCAGCTCCGTATATAAAAATTATTAAATATTCATTAAGTGATTAAATAAGTCAGTAAAAGTGTTTAAATAACTTCAGTTACTACAATTTCCAACATATATCGTTTGTGAAACGTTACAACAGTATTACAAAAAAGTGGGAAACAATTACGATCAGTTATACAGTGTTTTCAAACAATATTCTGTTCATTAGTGCAAGAAATTATTAAAAACATATACAACTCTATAACATCATACCTAGTGACAATAGTTTATGCGATAAAACAACTTAAAACTCCAAAACTGTATTGAACCGAAAACAGTGAAAAACAGTGTTCGTTATTTTTATTCAAAATCAAAATCACAAATGTGGGTGAATGAACTCTCACTTTTTAACAGTTTAACAGAAATATTACACGTATAATATACTCAAGTATTTTGGTTAGCCACTTAACCCCTCACCTGATCTATAGTCATATTATGACCGAAGAAAGTAGGGCGATTTTTGATACGTAGTCATATTATGACCATTTTTTATGTTCGCATTTCAAGTCTGTTTTCTCTGTTTTACCGATTTGTAGCGGCTTGCGATTGCATTAGGTTGATAGGACAATAACACGCTTTGCGTATTGTAAACGAAAACAGACATGCTCCAAAAAAAAAAAAGTTTCGTCTAATCAAAAGAAAGTTCCCGCGTCGCTGTGCGTGTCCTGTCGCAATAATAAATATTGATACCAAAAAAACGCTGCAGCATCAGTCCGAAGCAATTTAATCATGCCTTAGTAAGTATTTTTTCGTTTTATGTTTAAGTTGATACTATTCGTAGTTTAATTTAAGATTAAAGACACTTTTCCTTAGGTAAGAACCAATTCGCCCCGCACCCGTATATTTCATATGATTTTACGTATTGTTTCTGCACTTGTTGGTATTTTTTTTGTTGTATTGTTTGAATAATTTCATAAATAAATAGTATATAATATGCAGAAGTCCTTAAATTCATATATTTTCTAAATATTCACGAAAAATATAATGCAGGTAACAGTCGGTCATTTTATGACCGGCTGTCAGGCCGAGTCATTGTCCTTTGTTACTGCAATTTTTATTTAATTAATAATTATTTACAATAACTATAAGATTGTCATTTGTTGAAATTTAAAGCTCCTTTTATACTCTTTAAGACTCATAAGTCTTTATTTTGTATTTTGGTTTTATTTTGTTATAATGAGCATAGTTTTAAATATGCCCTGCTTTGGACCGCCTAAAACGAGGGTCTTGTTAATTTACCTTTTGTTTAAAATTAATGCAATTCTGTCGCCTAAATTTTTTTGTGATTCTTTTAACCATCAAATAAGCTTTCTAAATATATATATATATCTCATGAGTTTAATGAAATATGTTGAACAAAGTGAAGGTGCAAAGTTCAGACATTTTTATGCAGTTTTTACGCGTACGGTATGAAAACGACAAAAACCGCTTATGGAATTTGTTGATTTACGTTAGATATTATTATAAAAAGGTGTAAATGTTTTTCAATATGCTTATTCCTTTATAATAGCTGGTTAAATAAAAAGGAAAGAGAAAACTACAATTTGTTTATTTTTTTATATATTTCATCAGAAAGTCAGAATTTACCCAATTTCATTACATTTTTATTTTTCTCTTGAATACAGTTTGGTCACAGTACGATATAATGTTACGGTTGTACTGTAACATTGTAGATAATTTATCAAGGATGCCATCAATATATAATGTGTCAGGTATTTATACACAGAAAGGCCATAAAATGCTAAATATGTGACCCACTCAAATCGCACCGCGGCGCGTCTCAATTCGGCGATCAAATTACGGCAACATAGCCGCCGCGACCGTATCAGGTGAGGGGTTATCTGTCTCCGTGGTCCGGTGCGAAGCTTTCATGGCTGCTGAAAGCGAACGTTTCAACTTCGAGTTCGGGTCCAACCTACTATAAAGTGCACTTTTTGAGATTCTTTAAATTATTCTTCAAATATTTCTAACATTACAATTGTTAAAATATGGCATTTAACGCTAATATTACACTGAGAAATAAACGTGTACTGCGTTCAGTTTCACAAGAATCGATTGAGTCTATGGATAGTCTAGCATCGCCACGAAGTGCTAAAAGCATGTTAGATCTATCCTCGCATTTTAGAAATGAAGAAATTAATGTCTTAACAGACACTATAAACAAACTCAAAGAACAGTTAATGAGTGCACATTCAGAAATAGATACATTGACGCAAGAAAACTATTCAATTCAACAAAAGTTAGAAGATGAAAAACAAAAAGCGCTACAGTACAAAAATATGTATGTTACTAGTCTGAGTGTAAGAAAGAATGTCACATCCAGTGACACAAAATGTAGCAGGATATTTATGAATCGAAACAACATTTCATGCCGAAAATTGGATTTAAATACAGATTTTGTAACACCACAACGTCCTTCTGTACAGCAATTGGATAATAATATGGAACTTTTACACAATGATGCTGCAAAGACTGGAGTTTCGATTTCATCTTCGAAAGGAGTAAACAATAGGGACATTATAGCACAGGAAAAGCACCGGGTAAACGAGATAACAAGCTCACAGTTAACGTCCTCTACCCTCAAACACGGTCAAATTATCGTGCTATCCGATAACCAGGGAAAAGGCATAGTACAGAATCTACTATGTTATCAAAATAAACTGATTCTGAATAAATACAAGATCTTATCAATCAGGAAACCCTATGCTAGAACTGAAGATGTTTTATCTAGCTGTAATGTTTTGTCACAAGAATTAAACAATAGAGACAGTGTCATTATTATGAGTGGGGGTAATGACACCAATCCGTTAAAATTTCAAAGTGAACTATCGGTTGCCCTGAAACTGTTAAAAAATTGTAATGTATACATAGTTAATGTGCTCCACAATGCATTTCTGAATGAGAAAAAATTAAATTATAATATAAAACTGCTAACTCAGAACTTCGAAAATTGCTCATATGTGGAAGGCCGTAATTGTAATGAGATAGTAGAAAAGATAATTAGTGAAATAAATTTAACTCAATATACCCTTAAATATCTGTCATATAACCGTAAAACTTTAAAAAACCTAACAACCTCCGAGAGGAATGCAAGTTCTTACAATAATCATAATAATCTTAAATACATGAGTCCACCTCATTCGATAAAACCTAGCTGTAATTACAATATTAAATCTCAACCACGCAAGGGTTCAATCCCCTATTATTTTCAAGCTGCAGATAAACCTAAAGTATGCACTAAGTCTCAACCACGAAAGGGTACAATTCCTTTCTACTTTCAGGTCATAGACAAACCAGACACACGCCAAATCCCTATGGACAAAGAGTCGGATAATAACAAAATCCAGTTTTTTCGTAAACACTAATAACACTACTTTTTCTATTCTACATCAAAACATTGCAGGTGCTCTAAATAAAATTCAAGATCTTGATGTGGCTATACATGATCTGCACGAATCAGGTTTAAACATTGAAGTTGTTTGTTTAAGTGAACACTTTATAACTGAAGGTGAGGAAAATTATTTGTTATTAAATGGATACAAACTTGTTGCATTTTACTGTCGAAAACAACGTCGAGGTGGTACTTGCATACTTTGTAAGAATAGGTATCAATGCACAGAATTAGCTGACATCAGTGATATGAGTATTGAGAAACATTTCGAAATATGTGGTATAGAAATTAAAAACAGTAACATTATTGTAATATGCATATAAAGAACTCCAAACTCAAACATTAACGTATTCTTTGAAAATTTTGAAAAATTGTTAACAAAAATACAACACAAAAAATGTAAAGTTGTCATTGCCGGCGATTTTAATATAAATTTCTTACATAGTGATAGAAACAGTATTACATTTAATGAACTCATCTCGAATTATGGTATGCAATGTCATATAAATGAGCCGACACGAGCAAACAAATGTATTGACAACATTATTAGCAATATTTCAACAGCGTCTGGAAAAACACATAACCTTTGCCTATCAGACCACAATACTGCTCAGGTTTTAGAATTCAAGTGTCAAAGTAATAAAGCCACAGGTCATTACTTTTTAAACAAAAATGATCTCAGTAAAGAAAATAGGAATAAATTCCTCGAATGTATAAGCAAGTTGTCTTTTTCAGAAATAAATGAAGACTCTGAAGTCAATATTGCATTTGATAGATTTCATGATATGTTGGTATTATTTTATAAACTATGCTTCCCCATCATAAAAGTAAAACAAATTCATAAAAGTACTAAAGTAAAATGGTTAACTAAAGGACTAAAAATTTGCAGCAAATATAAAAGAAAATTGAGATTAGAATACTACAGAAATAGAACGATAGAGTGTAAAAATAAATTTAAAACATATTCAAATATATTAAAGAAATGTATTAATCACCAACAATCGACCAGTCACCAAAAATATATTGCCTACTCTAGTAATAAATGTAGGGCCACTTGGAATGTTGTTAAACGCAATATCGGTAATCAATCATACCAGATATATATAGATAAGATAGTTAACAACAATGCTTTGGTAAATTCAGGACGTCAAATAGCTAATATATTTAATAATTATTTTATTGAAATTGTAGAAGAGAATATGATTAAAAATGATAATGGCACCTATTTCCAAGATAGTAATTTTAATAATATCAATACAAATAGCATATTTTTAGAGCCCACGAATGCAGTAGAAATCTGCAATATAATAATGTCACTGGAAAACACAAAATCATCAGGTCCCGACAATTTCAGTACAGACCTAATTAAACTCATATCTCCATATATATCAAAGCCATTAGCATATATAATAAATTTGTCTCTTGAACAAGGATGTTTTCCAGAAAAGTTAAAGCTGTCAATAATAAAACCCTTACACAAAAAAGGTTCGAAAACTGACAAAAATAACTATAGACCAATAGCTTTAACATCTATTTTTTCTAAAATTTTTGAAAAGGTGTTGTATAAAAGGTTAATCAATTTTTATAATAAATATGAGGTTTTAACCAAAGAACAATTTGGATTTCGGAGAGGTAAATCTACTCAGCATGCGATATTTTCTTTGATAAGCTCAGTAATAAATAATATAAATAAAAAAATACCCTCTAGTGTTCTATTGTTAGATTTGAGCAAAGCATTCGATTTTGTGAATCACGATATACTCATTAAAAAACTGGATAAAACTGGTATTAGGGGTATAGCCTTACAATGGTTAATTTCATATTTAAGCAACCGAAGTCAAATAACAAGAATAACTCAATTCAACAGTAGCACGAACTTTTTACAATGTTTTGATTCAGAACCTAGATTTAATTATTACGGTGTCCCGCAAGGGAGTATCTTGGGGCCATTGCTATTCCTCATCTACATAAATGATCTGCCCAAAGCAATACAACATCACCAATGTGTGTTGTTTGCTGACGATACCTCAGTAATAATAGGTAGCAATAACTTAAAGTCATATGAACATGAAATAAATGAGACACTTCAGAATATAATTAAATGGCTTGATACAAACTCTTTAAAAATAAATATAGAAAAAACTAAACTTATTCATTTTAGGACAGTAAAAACACAACAACTTCAATTTTCAATAAATCACGATGGCAAAAAAATTGAGCAAATACACAGCACAAAATTTCTGGGTGTTACAGTCGACGAACATTTGACATGGAAGTGTCACATAGAAAATCTTTGCAAGAAAATCAATAGGTTTATTTTTGCATTGAAAAAGGTTAGGGATGTTGCTTCAAGAGAGACTGCCTTGATGGTTTACCATGCATATGTTTGCTCCATAATACGTTACGGCATCGTGGTTTGGGGCAATTCATCTGAAATCATGCGTGTGTTTATAGCACAGAAGAAGTGTCTTCGTGCAATATTTGGCCTAAAATGGACGGATTCTTGCAAGCCCATTTTTGCATCTCAAGACTTATTAACCGTCCCTAGTATATTTATTTATGAGGTGGCAAAATTTGTGAAGTGCAATAAAGAGCTATTTGAAATCAAGGACAATACTAACAGACGCAAAATCAATCACTCGTATTTTAAATTGCCAGTACCTCGCCTAGAGATTTTCAGGGTTAGTTGTGTTTATATGGCGCCACTTATATATAACGCGTTACCGGAGCATATTACAACTCTTCCATATCATAAATTTTGTACCACAATGAAGAAATGGCTAGTAGCAGAATGTTTTTACTCTGTAAACGATTTTCTAAAAAAGTATTCCTCGCAGTCATATCACTTCAGAAATGCATTGGTGTAATTAATGTTTATATTAAGAAACTAAAATATTTTTTGTTGTTTTTTACAATTGTCTTCTTATAGTATATTATTCTTTATCTTATAGTCAATAATCCTTAAATACAATGTTTTTTTACGTAAATACGTTAGCATAATTCTTATTTAAAATTTGTAACATCTTAATATTTGCATGCTATCTAAATATGGCAAAATGTGTCTTGTGCTTTTAAAATTATTAACAACCTTTATTGTAATTACCACATTTTCTGCAAATAAACAATTATTATTATTATTATTATGGTTGCCGCGCGCCGCTCACATTAGACGTCACGCAACGAGTGCGAGCGCTCCGTATTCTCACGCGCCATGTTCATACACTGTTCAAATTATATACTTAAACGCCTTTAACAACAAAAATGTATCATCACAAGTCTAATGCAAAGTATTGCTTAATTAACTGTGTGTCGAAAGCGACTTGAAAATTTGATTTAAAGACACAATTTTACGTCCAACTTGACTAAATCAATTGATGAAATCGTGACGTGTAGACGCCAGTCGTCCAACTCAAGTTCATCGGGTGGGCGGTACCACCAGATTTTAACCAATCGGGTGGACGGAATGAAAATCAGTGATTTGATTGTGTCGTGTAGAAGGGCAAAGCCAATTCGATCGAAAATTTGATCAGTGGTAAAATTGTGTCGTGTGGCAAGGCCTTTATTTATATTACGAGAGCAACTTGAAAATTAGATTTTTTGTTAGTTGAGATATCTCAACGATTATGGTGTCAAATTAAAGATCTAGTTCAAAAACCATTTTATCTGTTTGAATCATGTAAATCGGTCCACGCGTTTAGGAAATATTATATTATTAGAATTTGTATAGAAAAAATGTAAACGACCAGAATTTTTGTGCTTTTGTTCTACTAGCTCAAATAGTGGGATAGGATACTTATAGGATAATTATTTATTATTAGGTACGTGGTCAAGTAGGTAGATAGACGATGAATAAATAATATAGTAGCAGCCAGGGCCGTGAAAGCTCCATACATGGGTAAATTTCATATAAATCAGCGCCATCTACCGAAGATTGCAAGAAAAAATTACATGTATACCTAGAAATATCTGTAGCGATAACTGAACGGTAATTTCGCCATCATTGTTAAGATCTAGGCTCATAACTTAAAGGTACGTGGATCGAATCCACGCTCATCTAGATCTACTTTTTGTTATTTTTATATTTTTTTACTTTTAAATTGCATATTTTACATAATAGTTTATTTATTTATTAAAACCGAAATTAAACATTTATTTTATTTTGAAAAATTAATCCTAGTAGTGGATTAATTTTTCAAAATATAATAAATGTTTAACGCCATCTATACGATCGGAATAAAAATAAAATTTATTTGTACGCCATCTAGAGTCGAGGATGCATATTGAACTTTTTCTTTAGAGCAGGGCCGTGAAAGCTCCCTACATCGGTAAATTTCATATAAATCAGCACCATATACCAATGATTGTAAGAACTAAAGAAAAAGCAACACCTGAACGGTAATTTCGCCAACTTTCTTAAGATCTCCGTGGTGCAGTGGAAAGCGTGCTGGGCTCATATCTGAGTAGTCCGTGGATCGAATCCACGCTTACAATGAATTACGTTTTGAGATTTTTATATTTTTTTACTTTTAAATTGCATATTTTACTTAACAGTTGTCATTTACTTATTTTTTAACACTGAAATTAAACATTTATTTTATTCTGAAAAATGAATCCACTACTAACGCCATCTATACGATCGAATAAAAATACAATTGATTTGTACGCCATCTAGAGTCGAGGTCAGTCGAGGATGCCTATTGAACTTCAATTTCGAACTGAGAGTTGCGCATCTATACCAGTATAAGTGTATAATCTATGCTTTAGAGGGAGTTGCGCATCTATACCAGTATATCTGTATAATCTATGGTAGCAGCGCCAAGTCGACAACCCTAGCGCGCCACTCCGCGCCAGACAGCGACAGCGTTATGTGTTAGAAAAGAACGGGAACTGTTAGGTTAATATCGCTTTAGG
Organism: Euclidia mi; assembly: GCA_944739405.2. Classification (NCBI taxonomy): domain Eukaryota; kingdom Metazoa; phylum Arthropoda; class Insecta; order Lepidoptera; family Erebidae; genus Euclidia; species Euclidia mi. The sequence continues at coordinate 56,762,630 of OX123199.2, forward strand.
CACTGAGTGCTTATGCGAGCTGAATTGAATTATTGCTTAGTCCCAAGAGTCGCAATTTCAATAAATTGGTTTGAAAAGTGAAGCTTCTGTACGTTAGTAGGTACTATTAATTATTCTGTGACAATACGATCAGTGCGAGTGCGACCGACGCGAACGCGAGCGAGGATGATTGCGCAATCGTATCTGACAACGATCCTATTGCACTATCGGCTAGTGACCCTGCGCATATACTATGCGCGACTGGCTCGGGCAACGTTTTATCACGGTAATATAATCTAACAGTATTGTAACTCGGCCGTCTTCGTGAGTTATATACCTACAGACGCGCCGTACGCAAACCAGGCGGTAGGGCTGCCCGCCTCAAGTATTTTAATTACATCTACCTACTTGACGTTTTTTTCTGGTTTTGTGATTGTTCATATTACTTTATTATATTTTTATTCAAACAAATGAAAATTGAATGAATGAAATAGTAAACTGCAGTCGCCGTAGGTTACAAAACTTAAATTTTTACTTCAACACCTACCTACTGAGCCAAAATGCAAGTACCTACGTCCTTAATAACTGACGAGTATAATTATAACTTTTCATCGTAAATTAACGTCCCTATTACTAACAGCACAGAGCAACTCGAAATAACAGTTATTTGGTCACATCATCATCCAATGTCCAACCGCTTTGAACATTACTTAACGTCAATCATCTAATTGCGTACCTATGCGCTACTTACAGTAATATCTATTCATTGTCAACTGGTTAACACTACATAAAATCTACCTTATCATTTTAATTTCATAACGATATTACGTTTAATTCAATATGTATTTCCTAAAACCTATAGCTTGGGGTGCTTTAAAATTAAGCGAAAAATGATGTACTTAGTTAAGTAAGTACCCTAAGAAATTACCTATTGGTTATGTAATAAGCAGATTTCCATTGGGTTCCATTTTGAAAATTACCCTGTAGGTATTACTAATCATAGACAACAATGAAATAATACATTGTCCATAACGCAGGTAAAAGTGTCCTGCTAGTAGGTATACGTTATAACCGCAATATGTTTTAAAAATAATAAACATACTAATAGATTAAGCTAATCAAATTACGACTTTATCACGCTAAAGTTAATTACCGTGTCAGAAGGTAGGTGTAAAAAGTTTTCATTTAAAATAAGGTAGTAGTATAATACTAGAACTAGCAGCAACCATCGTCATTTGTAAAAAAACAAACATTGTATAATCTTACCATACAGAGTTTACAGGTAATTTAAAAAATCTTATAGTTGGGTGAGTTATCGAAGAATTTAAACAACCAAAAACAGCACAATATAATCTATTCGTCTTCGCCATAATAATTATTTGAATATCAGAACACTGGTACAAAAATCATCACCGTCTGTTCGTCACTGCGACACGGTGCGAGCTGCGGCACGAGCGACCGCGCCTGTGGGTACTTTACGCTCAGTCTAAATGGGTACTGTGCTCGAGGCACGTAGGTATAACTCGAGTTTCGTGCGTTTGTATGGAGTTACAATACTGTTAGATATTATTACCGTGGTTTTATTAAGCAGAAGCACTGCATTAGTGAAATGCAGAGACATAAACAATGTCGAATACACCGCCCGCGCCCTTCTTGATTCGGGGAGTTCATCTTGTCTTATTACAGAAAGGCTATTTAATCAGTTAAATTTACCTTACCATAAGATTAATAAATCTATACATGGAATTAATAATTCGTCGTCCCTCATAAATAAAATGTGTAGTTTACGTATCAAATCTTTGTGTGAGGATTATTTCAATGACTTAGTTTGTTTTGTATTGCCTACAATAACTCATAATGTGCCGTGTAGGCAGGTACAACTAGATGTACCGACGAATATGTGTGAAGCGGATCCCTTTATCCATGAGCCAGCTTCCATAGATTTAATTATTGGAGTTGAAGTATTTTGGAACTTGTTAGGGTTCGGTAGAATCATGTTAGAGGACAAGAAACCCATACTGTGTGAAACTAAGCTTGGTTGGATTGTCAGTGGCCCAATTAACGGCGGCTATTATAATTGTATAAATACACAATCGTCACCCATGCTTTGTAACTTTAACCAACATAGTTCCACACAGTTAAATAACTTAGATGACACCAGTGGCGTAGCGTGCCTTGTCGGGGCCCCGTATAAAAATTTTTTTGGAGGCCCTTATATGGAGGTAAAGATTTTTCACGAAAGAAAAAAAATATTGTGAGAAGTAATATTTATTTATCACATAATTTACCCATTTTACAAATAAAAATCGAATTTTAAATATTCACTCTCCTTGCCTTTTTATCGGCAAACTGATTTATTAAATCATTTATGGCTGATGATGATTTTAGTTTTTCTAAAGTTTCTGCCTCTATGGACAATAGTGAGATGTCTGACAGCCGTTCTTGTCCCATCGAAGTTCTTAAGTAATTTTTTATTAGTTTTAATTTTGAAAAACTTCTTTCTGCCGTTGCGGTTGTAACTGGAAGGGTCAAGAATAAAAAGCATGCTGTGATTACCTCGGGAAAACTGGCTGCAAGACTATTGAATTTTACTAGCAATAATTCAATGAGTTCTTTAATGGAATAAATTTTTTTTAATTTCAGAATTTAAGCATGTTTTTAGAGCCTTTAATTGGTCACAAAGATTAGTGAGATGTCTTTACTGTATTTAGCAGACAGTTTTCCGGAAGCGTTTAATATCTCTTCGCTTGAAGAAGATAGGATTTTCTCCGGTTGTAATATTTCGAATATACTACTCAGGTTGCAAAGGCTCTGAAATCTTTCTTTAGTTTGAGAAATTAATATATCTAAACAGCAATAGTATACATTGACTTTGAAATAGGATTCCGGGTCGGAAATTCTCTCATCTTGTGATAACTCATCAAAAAAAACGCTTCGTTATCTTTCGCCTACTGTTTTTAAAAACAGTTGTTACCCCCCACTTTTTTGCTAAATCTTTGGATTCATTTAGCAAACTATTAAATGAATTCTGATTTCTTAATTGGCACAGTCTATTTAAAAGATTACTTAATAAAATACTAGATTTCTGTAAGTCATTATTTTCATGCTGTAGAGCTTTAGAAACAGGATTAATAATTTCAAATAGTGAAGAAAAAAATGTAACGAGCACTAAGAAATCAAAACTCTCTAAAATATTAATTATACTTTTACATTCTTCACGTTCATCTTTTTTATTTGAAATTAAATTTAGTTGGTACAAAGTTTTCATGATTAGTAAAAAAATTTTCTTTACTGCTAATAAAGCGTCGTTCCTAGAAGACCATCTGGTAGGACATACCTTTTTAAGGGTAATCAAATATTTTTCAGATAAATCGTCACTTAGCATAGCCCAGCGTTTTATACTATTGCCAAAAAAAGTATATATTTTTTCTAAATTATCGAAAAAAGTCGATACTTCACGAACATGTCTCGCAGCATCGTTCAAAACTAAGTTTAAAGCGTGCGCAGCACAATGAACATAATCGGCATTTGGAGCATGCTCTTTTATTAGGGTTTGTAATCCTCCATACACACCCGACATAACATTTGCTCCATCGTATCCCTGTCCTCTACATTTAGTCAAATCAATTCCATATTCTTTAGTCAAATTTAAAATGACAGTTTTCAGACCTGCAGCACTGCAATCGGTTACTGCTATGAATCCTAAAAAGGACTCACAGATTTTATTTCTTTCGGCACATTATCATCATTTTCTGTAACCGAGATATATCGAAAAACTACAGATAGTTGGTCAATTTTTGACAAGTCTTGTGTTGTATCCAGAATTATTGTCAGAAATGGAGCTTTTTTAATTTCTGAGATAATACTGTTCCTAACGTTAGTACCAAGCAAACTAATAATTTCGTTTTGAATCGTAGGGCTTAAATAATTTATTTCACCTTTCGGTTTTAGAAAAAGTTCTTTTAAAGTTGCATCATAGTTAGATAGCAGACGTGAAATTGCCATAAAATTGCCAGAATCAGAATCATGCCCCCTCAAAGGTAGATTACAAGATACTAAAGTAATTATAACATTAATTATACGATGCAGTACATCTCTCCAGAATGTAATTTTACTATCGATTTCACTTTTCAATAGAGTATCGATGGTATTTCCTTGCAACCAATTATTATAAGAGAGTGAGGCACTAATATGAAATGAAATTGCTTCTAACCGAAACACCGTTAACCCAAGCAGAGGAGTACGATTTGTTTTGACGATCTGCTAATAACCAACAGAAGTGACAGTACGGTTTGTTTAAAACGTTAGAATAACATAACCATGGTCTTATAATTTTTATGCCTGCCTGATTGAAATATGAATAATAATAAGCTGAAAAAGGTCGGTTATTTTCTGAAACTTTTGGAAATGGTCCTTGTGGTTTAAATGGACCCAATTTAAAAATTATTTTTCGTTCGCATTCAGTTAAATTGTCACCAAAATTTCCTCTATCTGATGAAATTATATTACAATCTGCATTATCTGCAGATATATCAGAATCGTTGACTTGGGGTTCCTCGATTTCTGGATGGACATCCGATAAAGTATGTGCTTGGCTTTCTTCTATTTCCGGATGGATATGTGACGAAGAACATGCTTCAGAAGAATCTAAAAATAAACGAGTAATTGCTAAAAAATAAATACGAATGCTTTGATACTAAACTAAAAAGAGTTATATATAAATAAATAACGTTACTAAGGGTCACAGTTAGAGAGTGTTCAGTTCAGACGCACACAGATTCTACGCGGATTGTGCTCGTACCTATTAGTAGATACAAAATCACCTGCAGCCCGTCCGTGCATTACTATACACCTGCGTGCTATTTAAACGCAGCGCGTAGTGTAGTGGCCATACAAAACGAGAACCCGAAAGCGAGTCTGCACATCTGAAGTTCTCAACACGCAATTAACGATACGATACAGACTGATAAACAAACAACAAAACAAATCGATCCTATAGATAAGTTAGAATTTTGTTTTTTTTAATCAAGGCACGGAACCCTAAAAACAGTATAATTGTGAAAATCGAGGGGGGAGACAACTTTTTGTGACGGACAGATGGACAGACCGAAATTAAAAGATTTCCTTGTTTATCACTACGGGCCCCTAATAAATGGGTTGGGTAGTAGTGTAGTACTTACCTTTCCAATCTAAATCACTCACAGTATCTTGTCTCTGAAAAAATGAAGAAATTTTGGGCACTTTTTTTATAACCTCGTCCCTTTTCTGTTTAATTTTTCTTTTCTCAGCGCCGCTGGGATAATCTCTTTTCCTTTCACTCATTTCTTTTACAAATCGTTACTAATACTGCTAAACCAGAAGAACAATATTGTTTGTGCTGAATTACAATGTAATGCACATTTATATAAAGCGCGTAAATAAACAGTGCACTGCACTCCGTGGTTTAACATCCAATGCAAAGTACAACAACGTACACGTACATCGCGATATCGATGAAGGATTCCCGGGGATTCCCCGCTGAGTTGAAGATGAAGTAAGTAAAACGGGGAAGTCCCGCAGCCCGCCATAACGATGTAGTGTTGCCAACTTTTGAACGCACGCTTAAGGCGGGAAAAAAAGGAATTGCTTTATAGAATTTTGTCATTTGTAAAATAAAATAAATTAGAAAGTTTTTATTCTTTTTCCTTACACACTTTGGGGGCCCCCGTGGCCCGGGGGCCCCGTATAATTGATACGGCAAATACGGCGGTAGCTACGCCCCTGATGACACCCAAAACCAATTAACCCGTTTTAGGCACCTCCAACGAGTTTGCCATAAGTCATCTAATTATTCGTTTAAAAATAAACAGTGTAAAGATAATTTTTTAATTCCATCACGACTAGCTGATGAGCGTTTACGCGTTAGGATTCCTATAAAGGAATCATTTGAGAATTTAGGTGATTCAGTTACTTGTATTAAACGTTGTTTTCATAAACGAAGAAACAAGAAACACGTTTATGATCACCATGATCAGCCATGTCTCAAATTTTATAAGCAGTGCGATACACTAGATGAAAGTTAAGGTTTTGTCAAATCAATGAACTTCGCTTTCCAAGAAATGTTCAGGTAACCAATAGGAACTACAAAGCATAGGTATGCTTGCAACTATCACACGCATCCTTGATTGCCTAGGTTTTGATTTTATTACTTATATATTATCATTTTCAATTTATTATCACTCATATTGTAAATTGGGACGATCAATTGACTACAGATGACAGCTCAACGTGGTTAAGGATTTTACATACTTTACCAGTTATTTATTATTACATTGGTATTGTTCGTTTCGTAGTTTGTGATTACTATAAACAATTTCAATTACATGAATTTACCTTCTAGCCTTCGTAAATAACTTTCTTAACTGAACCTGTAGTTATCCTTAGTTGGTTAAAAATACTCCAAATTAAATTAAATGGATTTGTACATACCTACGCAATCGTGTCGCTGAATTGACGAGTTCATGTACAGCACGTAGATCCACACGACCAATGACAATCCTGTCGACTTGATTACGCGAGGAGTAGACTCATCTTCATCATTACAAGCCTTGGATTTTGTGGTGGTCTGGTCCATCCCTTTTGCACAAGGATTAGGGGCCTTACGTATCAGGCAATCCTGAGATGATATTTCCTGAAATAAAAGCAATCTTAACTAGTCATGCTCTGAATCACATCATCACATTACTTCAGAAAGCAGGATAATCATTATCAAGCGATACTCAAACATTTAAGATTATAACATACCTTTTGCCATGTACCTATTCCGCTTGATTGATAAATGTAGATAGCGTTCAGTAGGCGTTTATCACTTTGCTAATACAGAATTGCAAAGAGCTGTAAACGTAATTATCGTGCAGTTATAAACGGAATATTTCCCTGAGTATCAATTACTGCTACAAAATAAGAATTTACAATTTAAAAAATAAAATAAAAAACATTTTTATGTTAAACGGTTTTATTACAATAAAAAAATATGTAGGTTATGTACTAAAAGCTAAAAAATAATTCGGCAAGTCCTAGCTACCAGATCGCACCAATCTTCTCATCAATCTGGGGTATTGATCAGATAAAATGTATCCGAGCAATCTTTGGCATACATCAAACAGAGAGTTGCGCCACCTATTTTAAAAGGCATAATATATTACCACTACCTAGCCTGTAGATTTTTGAAATTTATGTTTTTGTGCGTAGTCATCCATATTTATTCCCTAAGCACAATAATGCCGTAAAAAGACCTGGTAGACATGTTTACAAATTGTTAATACCAAAACAAAGGGTAAATGTATTTAGTAAGAATGTATACTGCGTGTCAATACACATTTATAATAAATTACCTAATAGTTTTAAGGAGATTAATACTTTGAATGTTTTTAAATCTAATTTATATAAATTACTAATTGACAAATGTTATTATAGCATGAAGGACTTTTTTGATGACAAAACATTGTGACATATTAAGTATTATTGACATAAAAGCATGCAAACATAATATTGTGAACTAAACAAGTTGAATTTGAATTATAATAATTAATGTGATATGACTTGTTTTAAAAGACCGATATCTCACTACAATTAACATTTGTACGCCATATTATGGTAGAATATGGCTAGCACTATAATATGTACACCCAGATCTTTTGTAATACCCATATTCTGACAAATAAATGTTTTATTATTATTATTATTATTTATTATTATAAATATAAAATCGTTTTTATATTTATCTGATATTGTTGTTTGATAAAAATTTCACGCGCCAACGATTTTATATTTGTCTGATCAATACCCCAGATTGATGAGAAGATTGGTGCGATCTGGTAGCTAGGACTTGCCGAATTATTTTTTAGCTTTTAGTACATAACCTACATATTTTTTTATTATAATAAAACCGTTTAACATAAAAAGGTTTTTTATTTTATTTTATTTTCAAGTTTTTAGTTGTTGTTAGTTCATAGTGAGCCCTATTCTACCAATCAAGCCCTTTCATTCGATACCTATATTGAGGTATTTGTGAAAAATACGTAATCCGCCATTTTGTGGCGGAAGCCATCTTGGATTTTTCATAGTGAGCTCTATTCTACCAATCAAGCCCTTTCATTTGATACCCATATTGAAGTATTTATGAAAAATATTATTCGCCATTTTGTGGCGGCGGCCATCTTGTTTTTTCATAGTGAGCTCTATTCTACCAATCAAGCCCTTTCATTTAATACCCATATTGAGGTTGTTGCAAAGAATTATGTGATCCGCCATTTTGTATCGGCGGCCATCTTGGATTTTTCATAGTGAGCTCTATTCTACCAATCAAGCCCTTTAATTTGATACCCATATCGAGGTTGTTGTGAAGTAATATGTGATCCGCCATTTTGTATCGGCGGCCATCTTGGATTTACAATCATAAGGAATATAATTATGTTGTATTGTCATCAAGATTAAGAGTGTGTACTAAATATCAGATCAATCTGTCATCAGAAAGGGGGTGAAATTCCACTAAATTTGACCCAAACAAATAAACAGGTCAAGCTAAATAAAACCATTTAATAAAAACAGAATGTCAGAGTTAAGAATTTTATGACTTATGGTAAAATTATGTGGGTAGGAGGTAGACTGCATAATTTAGATTATAATACTGTTTTAAGAAAACGTATCCAATAAAAGTAAACCCCACTCATCACTTTATTACGCTTTTATTTCGTCAAGGTCGTGGATGTAGACTGGTGAAAGTGTACATCGTTATTTTTGTTTGATTCACGACTAAAGCCACTAGTGGGTGATTTGACTCGCGCAAATAATATGCAGGCGTTATTTAGATGTATGTTTAGAAGAGTAAAGCCTCTTCATATTTATTCCGATAATGGAAATGCAGTTTTGTAGGTGCTTACAATGAAATACTAGCCTTTTTAAAGCGTAATTGCGGCTCCATTGCCCAACGACGCAGTTTATGACGGAATAGATTTCCATATTGTACCCTTCTTATGCTCCTCATTTTGGAGGCCTTTGGGAAGCCGGTGTCACGTCGACCAAACCATTTAGTTAGAGTGCTGGGCAATTGTTATTTAACTTACTAGACTTAACTGTATTCGACGATAGTTCGAAATGAAGGCATATTAAATTCTTGGCCACTGACTCATTTGTCTTCAAACCCAGAGGACTTGCTTCCCGTACTCAAGGTCACTTTTCATTAGGAAGACGTTCACATCACTTCCTGTTAAGGATGTTCGCGACTGTTCCTCCTATATGCTGGCCAGAAATTCGGGCGCATTCAACAGAAGTGGCAACAAGCTTGGACCAGTGGGACGGACTACTCGTCACAAAGATACCCTGAGCTCAACACCCTCGTCATAATCAAAGATGGCAACCTGCCGATATTGAAATGGAGATTGGGTCGGATACTAGCCCTTCACCCTGGCACAGACGGAGTGGTACGAGTTGCCGATGGCAAGATATGTCCGCTGCTGGAAGATAATTCCTGTTGAAGGCAAGCCTTCAACGGCCGGGGGCATGTTCGAGCTCCTACGGCTCTTCTATTTTAGTTATAAGTTGTGTCATGTTATTTTAATTGTATCAGGCGCTTTGCCTTACCTTTGTAAAAAATGCAAATCATTGACACTCGACATTAAATCATTGTACCGAACAGTTGATCTTTTAATCCGTCACCTCAAAGTTCTAAGACCTCAAGAATCTGTCGAAATTGACCAGCAAAACCTACAGTCCACTACATAGATTTTCTTAGGTGCAACGCGGAGGTCCTGTGACATTGTAGATTTTAACCCAGTAAATCCGTGAGGAGGCGTTACATTTTGTTTTTCTGCGTACCGGTCGAAACACGCAAGTGGCAAACTTTTATTGTCGCTCTGCATTTTATCAAATTTTATTGGAATTAAGTGAGTTTTAGCTTTCGTGATTTGTACATTGTGTTTAATAAACGTTATTTTACAGAATTTTGAAGGTAATTATTTAAAACGTTTGATATAATATTTATGTTATGATTTTATTATAAATTCTTGCGTTTTTGCAATTTGGCCCCCTCATATTGTTTATATTATGGTCCCGGGGGCCATATTACATATACAGCCGTATTATACCTTACTGGTTTTTTTATTTTCCTCTTGCAGATGCTTCGACAAAGTGTGTTATCTCCACCTTCAAAGAAAAGGAAAACATGGGATCCTAACCAAATGAAAAGAGCAATTGAAGCAGTGAGAACAAAGGTCGTGGGGTATAAAAAGGCTGTAAAAAAATGTTCTGTTCCAAGGTCTACACTAAAACGATTAGGTAGTAAAGGACTCTCAAGAATCTCTGGAGTTACTTGCGCTCTCGGACGTAGTCAAGATGGCGAGGGCAGCAGTAGCAGTAACTCTGAAAGTGACGCAGTCGAAGACAACGACTCTGAATATGAGGAACATGCCCATTCGTATAGCTTATCTGAAGATTCAGATACGATCTGCCTATTCTGTGAATCCAGTTATTCCATCTATAGACGTGGGAGGAGTGAATTCAATGCCAGAGTTGCGGTTTATGGGCTCATACAGCCTGTGCAGGTCCTGAAGGCGAATATTATATAAGCGATTTTTGCCGTTAGTTAATTCAATTCAATTAATACATTTAATATGACCCCCAGGGTGCCATTTAACCCGCACTTGATCTCATGTTGCCAAATTTGTTTTTTTTTTTTTTAATACATAAGTTTTCAACCATACCATGACAGTTTTATTTATTACATAGTAAGACATGTATAGGCTAATAAGTAAAGAACAGTACAGCATATTTATTACATTTCTGAGTCTCGTATTTTTTACATAATGCCTCAAAAACAAAGTGGGGGGCCACTTTACCACCTTCTCCTCTAGCAATTTCTTTTATTATAAATTCATTTGCTTCTGTTTTAAAGCCTTGGATGTCTACAATGGCAGTCATGATTACCTACGCACGATGTTGCTCAGAGGTTTGTATTCCACAAGTCGGTCGTTTATAATCAAACAATATGCAGTTGTCTTATATGGTATTTGTGTTGAACATTCAAATTCCAATGGTACATCCACTGGACCAGTTTTTAAACTATCGTTTTGCCTCGAGCTGTCTAAGATAAAGACTGTAGCCTTTTCTTTGAAATCTTGTAGATCAAGCAACGGGTCTACCGGAGAGTTGTAATACGACTGACGAAATTTCACATACATTTCATATAATATACTATATTTATTCTCACAAAACTTTAAAGATAAAGGCTCATAAGGATAATATTGCGAATTTAAAAAGGGCGTAACATTTGTCACCTCACAATGATCAAATACCGAACTGTCTTTAGTTCTATTATTTTTTCTTTTAGTTTGCAAGCAAAAAATTACATACCGAGGTTTTTCTAATAATTGAGAAGCAGTCTTTACTGACCAAGATTGCTTTGTGGTTTTAGGTAGTAAAGGATACTCATATAAATCCCAATTTCTAAAGGCCATCTGAATAGGTTTATCTCTTTCTAAGTGCTTTAAAAGTATTAAACGTTCTCGATCTGAAACTTTTATATGTGGTACTCAGTACTCTCCATTGAATTCTTTGTATATCTATTTGAAGCTGAACGACTTCATCAGTAAGAATAATACTATGTAAGTTAGAATTACTCCTATTCAATATAAGTTCGTGTTTACAATTTATCACAATTTTATTGTAATCCTCTGCAAACCCTAAAATCTTATTTAAGGGCACCACAACGCTAAAATGTCCATCACTTTGGAATCCATTTAAATTCCAACCCCATAATGCAGAAACTTTACTTTCTGCTTCATTAAATGAGATGTATGACTTTATTGTTGATGTTATTCAGAATTTTTTTATACGATCTATTTCAATTCCATTCATTTCGTACCTGATGTCTTGGAACAAGTACATGACAGGGTTATTAGTAAACGTAACAGCTTTCTTGATCGGATGCCCATCCTTACCGAACAGCTTTGCCTGACCTTCGATGTAGATTGAACTGGCTGATGGTAGCACGTATATATCTTGCTGGTGTATGGGGATTCTGATTTCATCGTTTTCTCTAAAACTGTTATTGTAGGGATTGTATGAATGGATTTCATAACTTTCGATTGAACTATCAAAGTGTGGTTAATCTGTAATCTGTAGTACACTCATACTTTAAACCCTAAAGCTCTAAGAAAATCTTTATTTGATTTAGTCAATTTCTTCACGTTTTTCTTACGTCTGTGCACCTTAATGTTCGTTGACGGAATAGGACGTTTTATTTTCACTGAAGGGTTTTTATAATATACTATCATTTTGCTTTTCTTAAATGAAGACGTACCTAATTGAATATGTTCTTCACCAAAGTCAATACAGTAACCAAACTGATCTACAATCCTAACAGATATGGATGAAATTATATTTTTGTTAACTGGAAAGTAAATAACGTTCTGAGGTATTTCTGTTTAACCGTGACTTGGAGCAGTATCAGATATAAATTCACAAATAAAATGAGTCGGTAATCCGTGGCAGTATGAACCGTGCACAAGATCACATTCAATTCTGAAAACAGCTGTTAAACTGCTGTTATTAACGGACTCATCCGGTCTTGTTTTTAATACTGAAAAGTATAGTAAACCGCACTCGTACTGATCAGATAAATGAAGAGGTGGTTGAAAATACGAAATCAGTTCCAATTTATTTCCAGAGATGGTAACCGTAGTAGACATGCTTGCATACTGAACTATTTTAGATGATCCTGTTTATTTTATTTCATGATTATACCAACAATTCTTTAAGAAATTTAAACATAAATGACCACAATTGAAGGGGTGATCACGTTGTATATTTTCATAATTATATTGAATGTTAGAACCTACATATTTTATAAATTCCTTCGGAGGTTTAAGATTTCCATAACTGTCAAAATACTCAACATAATCATTATATTTTGCATAGGCTACCCAATGAGAACCAGGATGTTTAGAACTATCCAAATTAATAACTCCACATTCTTTTTTATAAGGACATTTAGGGAGCTCATCTCTCATAAAGACACCTCTAAAATAAGGAATTCTATTCCCGTATTTTAAAATGTTAAAGTTAGTTAAGGCTCGTTTGGGTAGCCGATATCTTAGTTTTTTTCTTTTGATACGAAAATTCCAAGGCCACCTTTATGTGGTTTAAGGTGTAGCCCTTTCCCAATACATAGTACTTCCATTTTTTCATTGTGTCTTCTCGATTCTTCATACAGCTTTTTAGCCATTTTGAATGCATTTATGGTTTTAGCAATACCAGCTGCACCGCCTGCTAAAGCTCCCGCAGTTGATAATCCCGCAAAAATAGGAATCAAAGGTAATACTCCCCCCAGTTTTTGGAATAGGAATAACGCGAGGGAGCTTAATCGATGAATCATCAGCCAATTCTCTAGTAGCGGCATTAGCTAATTCTATTGCCATTTTCTTGTTCTTAGGTTTTAATTTTTTTATATGCCTTTTTGCTTTTGTAATAACAGATTTTATTTTACTTTTTAACCCTTTTCTAGGTGTAATTTTTGGAGAATGCTTTTTGTCCAAACCAGAACCAGTTTTAATTTTTGCTGACATAGCCTTACTTACTAAGCATGCCGCGAGTTTTTCACCTATACTGGCATCGGAAGCAACAAAAATTAAATCAGCCTTATGTCGATCCTTTAAGTTTGATGACTTGTGATATGCAATATCGTGATCTTTGCAGTATTCGTCCAACTTATTTACGCCGTTATCTCCTTTTGTTAGTTTTTTTATTAATTTAGTACCTGGGCCACAGTAATTATATCCTGGTAAGTGTAATTCAAATGGTAAGTTATTAATAAGCCAATTGAGAAGACTACTCTCTCCAAAACACATTATAAGACCGATTGATTACGGTTTGAATACTTTAATAAATGGTTATTTGATTCGAGTTTGCTAACGTTATTTTATTTATAACTAGCTGTGCCCGCGACTTCGTTCGCGTAAATGTTGGAATTTAATTAGCATGACATTTATCCCAAGAGTATATAATATATATGTCTTTTATATGTATATTATATAACTAATATATATCTTTAGAGAATTTCTTTATACACAACATTAACTGTTTTACCACCTTCACATAGAACATGTAAATTATTTTTACCGCTCACTCGTGAACATGCCACATATAACTGATCATGTGAAAAACATCATGTTCGAATGTCGATTCCAGCTGTTTCAAGTGTCTGTCCCTGCGATTTATTTAGAAAATACACACAGGACTACGAATATCCAACCCTGCCGAAAGTAAGATAGCCCCGTTGAGTAATTCAAGAGGTATACTGAATTCAGGCCTCAGTCTCCCGCCCAAAGATTCCCACGTACGTGACGTGAGGAGTGGGAAATTGGGAACAATGAGAGAATGAGACACCTGTATAAGAACAGAACACGAACGAACGAAAGAAATCAAAGAAACACGATAACATACAACAATCATAAATTCATAAGTAACGTCAAATATACAATCTAAGTAATCTAACGACGACGAAAGCAAATTATCCGAGAACCCCTCCGATCCTCGTAGAATCTTAACACCGCCATTCAGAAAATGACGTCATTTGCTCAACGGAGGTTGTATCTATTTTTAAATATTGGTACAATAACCAAAATAACAGTGTACGATGGGCAGGCTCTTTTTCGGATGTGTACAGGTTGCAGTGCGGAGTGAGGCAAGGTGGTCTGACATCGCCTAAGCTCTTCAACCTATACATAAATAAACTTATCGGTGAACTCAGCAGTGCCAATGTCGGGTGCTACATAGACGGAGTCTGTGTCAATAACATAAGCTACGCAGATGACATGGTACTGCTGAGTCCATCGATAGAAGCTTTACGGAAGCTGTTGAAAATGTGTGAGTGTTACGCGGAGGCTCACGGGCTCAGATACAATGCGAAGAAAAGCGAATTATTAGTATTTAAAGCGAGGGGCAAAACTTACACCACAGTACCTTCACTTAGTTTAGCTGGTAGCACTATTAATAAAGTCGCTCATTTCAAGTATCTGGACCACTGGGTCTCTGAGGACCTTAAAGATAGTAAGGTCATAGAGTGGGCACGTAGGGCGCTAGTTGTCCGGTGTAATATGTTGGCCCGCAGGTTCGCACACTGCAGAAATGCAGTAAAAGTAACACTTTTTAAATCCTATTGCCAAGCCTTGTACACATGCAGCCTGTGGGTTAACTATACATTGGGAGCGTACAGCGCCTTACGTGTCCAATATAACAACGCGTTTGGAGCTGCTATTGGGGCTGCCGCGATTTTGTAGCGCGTCGAGCATGTTTGCGGAAGCTCACACAGATGGTTTTAATGCCGTTATAAGAAAGCAATGCGCATCACTGTTAAATCGTGTCAGGTCCAGCTACAATGGCGTGCTAAGCGTGTTCGTGGATAGGTGGGACTCTCCACTACTGCGCCACTGGATACGTCTGCACACTGACCTTTGATAAGTGGGCAGCTTTTTCTCTTTGTCCTACAAATTCTTAATGTTTTTTTTTCTGTGTTTGTTCTTTTTAATTTTTTAAATTTTGGCTAGTGTAAATTGTATAAGTATGGTTGTTGCTTGTTATTTTAAATTGTGTTAACCTATGGACTAATGTTTGAAATAAATAACTATTATTATTATATTATTATTCAACGCCATCTATGTTTACACATACAAACCGACCGAGATAGAAAATAATATGGACTAATCGACAATTTATTGAAAAAAGGATCTATAGTCATTGTATTTATCATTAAAAATAAATAATAATGCAATGATTAAGTATATAACTATTAAATAAACATAATAATTTGAAATAAATGAGATTGACCGTTTAAATTAAGTGGTCATTGTAATAAATTTTGACACAGAGACTTTTGTTTATGAAAGTGCCGAATATTATACTCTATTATTTTTTAATAACAGAAAGAAAGACACATAATTATTGTCTTTTTGCAAGAAACATTTATTTTGCTAGAAAATTATTTGAAAATAGTGACATCTATCGGTCGATGAGTAGCCATAAAACACTTTGAAGGTACTTATTTAGACTAACTATACTTTTACTAACAAACTTATAATGATCATAGATGGCACCATATATATAACCAGTTTTGGATGATCCCTGTTTTGTTTGGGACTACGTACAAAGGAGAGGTCAAGCTGTACACCGAAAACCACTCAACCGATTGTGATGTAACCTATGCTATTTTATAGGTTTGAGTATCCTTTGTACATGAGTGTAAGTTTTATTGAAATCAATTTCGCCATTTTAGAGATCTTTAGCAACATAGGGAAAGACGTCGGACAGACAGACAGACAGACATAAATTCAAAAAATTATCAAGTATTGCTTTTTAGCATTTTCCTAGATTTTTTAGCTAATTTTCGTCAAAATATCTTTAATGTACAGACTTTTTCACCTCTACAGTTTTATTATAGTATAGATATTACATTCGATTTATAGGCGATAGCCGAGTGGATATACCAACAGACTGCCATGCAGAGGGTATCGGGTTCGAATCCACGGCGCGCACAAATGACTTTTCGAAGTTATGTGCGTATTGAATGGTTAATTATCGCTTGTCCCGTGCCTCGGAGAGCACGTTAAGCCGTCGGTCCCGGTTGTCATGAAGATCTTTGACAGTCGTTACAGGGCGTCAGTACCTTCTAAACAAACTGACACTAGTCTAACCCATGGAATATCGCTATCCCTTCGGGTTGCGGAGGTCAGACAGGCAGTCGCTCTGTGGAAAAGCTAATATTCAGCCAAATCCGTTTAGACTAGAAAGCGGACCCCAGATTGAAACTGGGATAACGCTAAGAGGATGATGATGACATTCGATTTATCAATCCAACTGCTTTCAGCTGAAGACAAACCTAACTATTTTACTAAAACCCTGTTACCTTTTCTTCTAAGAACTTTCTCGACTAGATATATATTGGGATGTTTTGTTTTTTGAAGTTCTTGTGCATAAAATGCGCCTAAAATAGGCAGACCTCTGAGTGCTCGGCCACAGTGAAAGGCGGGCGCGGGTGCGGGCGCGACGCGGGAAACTCAAACATATGGAACTCTATAGAAGTGTCCGTAGTGAGCGAGCGGGGCGGCGAGCTATGCAGCGCGGGGAGCACGCGGGCAACTCAAACCATAGAACTTTCATACAAGATACAAGTGTCCGTAGTGAATGCGCGGGCGGCAAGCGGGAAACAATGCGGAGCGTGCGGATCTCAAACTTTTATGTGCAATGATATTATGAGTAATTATTAAATCAAGTGCGAGTCGAACTCGGTCATCAA
This sequence comes from Euclidia mi, assembly GCA_944739405.2. NCBI lineage: Eukaryota > Metazoa > Arthropoda > Insecta > Lepidoptera > Erebidae > Euclidia > Euclidia mi. The sequence continues at coordinate 56,779,935 of OX123199.2, forward strand.
GGTTAACGTAGTAGAGGGATTCACCTAACATAAGCATAAGTCAGTGCGTTACTGCCTAAGTAAGTGAACGTGTTAGTGGTGTTTAATACATTTTTTTCCTAAATTTATTAATTTTAAATTGTGATTGGCCAGTCTCTAAAATCGGTGCCTCCTTGTTCTTTTCGAGGTATTCTTACGACAAACTCCTCCTAGTGGGCGGTGAGACAAGGATACAAGATTTGAGCCACCACGCCTCTTTTTGTTGCTTTTTATACCATCTGAGAAATTTACAAGTAAAATACATTTGGAAAAAGTCGACTTCTATTCGGCCAGGATTTGAACCGACGGACACGGCGTGCGAGTCGACGTGCTTGGCCACTACGCCAAATTGACAGTGTCACTGCGCATCGAAATTATTGGCTACTTTCGGATTAAGTTATAACGATGGAGTATGTATGTTGTAACAAGCCTTTTACTAATCGCGATAGCAAGGAAATGCTTTTAGTTTGCACGTCGTGTAAAAGTAACTATCACGTTGGCTGTGTACTTCCTAATAAGAAAGAATGGATACCGGATTCGGAGTTTAAATCTACATGGACATGTCCAAATTGTACGCAAACAAGTAATAGCGATGACACTCCTGTTCGTAGCAATACAAGACCACGGGCTGTTTGCGACCCTTCTAACGTGACAGCCCGTTCGATGCGCGCTAAGTCTAAAGACCGCGTTCGTGAAGCTGAACTGCAAGTCGTGCCGTTGGACCAGGTTAGGAGTATAGTCCGGGCTGAGGTTCAAGAAGTTGTGGCTGACTTCAAATCTACAATCATGGAACTCAAGAGTGAAATATCTACTCTGCGCGAGACTGTCAAGTTTATAAGTGAAAAGTACGATGATATGGCGAAAAGATTTGTTGAAATTAACGACCAAATGAAAACCATTCCGTCCCTTACTAGCGATCTTAAACACATGGACTATACAGTTAAAAATATTCAATGTGAACTAGATGTAAAGGATCAGTGGGCGCGAAGATCGAATATTGAAATCTTAGGTGTCCCTGAAAAAAAGGGCGAAAACCTCATTGAAATCCTGACGAAAATATCAACAAAGGCCGATTTTCCGTTTAGTCCTCAAAGTGACATTGATTTTATTACCAGAGTGGCGCCCATGGACAAATCCTCAAAGAAGCCCAAGCCTATAATTGTTAGATTTATCTCAAGATACAGAAAAGACGATTTACTAACTAAGTTACGTGGTATAAAAGACTTCAGAGCTTCCGACATAGGATTTTCAGGTGACTTATCTAGGCTTTACTTTAATGACCATCTTACCAAAACTAATAAGTTATTGTTGCTAAATGTTAAGAAAGCCGCTAGGGAAAAACTGTATAAATATGTCTGGGTGCGTAACTGCTGCATACTTGTACGTAAGTCCGACACTAGCCCTGTGATTCATATTAGCAGTAGCGATGATTTAAAAAAGATACTGTAGGTGTTATTGTATATGGCAAGTTCCTTGGTGTTTTTAAACGTAGAGTGGTTAAGTTCTTAGTTTCTTATATTTACAGTTGCATTCTTTCTATTAAGCATTTTTATATAAAACTAATTTATATTTATTTGTTTCGTGTTGGACTATTTTGTTTATATATCACTGTATTAACAGTCGTTACAGTTCCTGGATTAGCAAGTGCATTTTATATTGTGTACATTAATATTGTTCGTAGGTTTGGATACGGGATGGAGGATGGAGTGATGTATTTTTGGTGTATCAATTTTTATTTACTAGATTTATTTACGTACGAAAGATTAATTCTCTACTTTGGTTCGGGCTTTCAGCTTAAGTTTTACGTTGAATTACGTTTTTATAGTATGATATCATTTATAATGTGTATATCAATTTTTATTGTTTATAACTTTCTAATATGGTTAACTTGACACTTTTGTATCAAAATGTACGTGGTCTACGGGGTAAAACCAATGATTTTTATAGAAACATCCTTTCACGTAGTGAAGATATTATTTGTTTAAGCGAGACATGGTTGTTGCCAGGCATATATGATTCTGAATTATTTGACGAACGTTTTGTTGTATACAGATGTGATAGAGACTATTCATCTCGAAATGATTCTATGGGTGGAGGGGTACTGATAGCGGTACGTAAGGGTATTGTGGTCACCGATGTGACCAAACTTCCTTCAAATAATGAACGGTCAGCAGACATCATCTCAATTCGTGTATGTGTTACCTCCGCTAATAGTCACAAATCATGTCACATTTATTGTTGTTATTTTCCGCAAAATCCTGCCCAGCATAAAGACGAAACTGATTTTTTTGAAAACGTTTCTGTTACCATTCTTAAACATCCAGATGACTGCTTCCTAATTTTAGGTGATTTTAATTTAAGAAAGGCTTCATGGAATTACAGTAATCTAAATGATTCTATTCAGCTAGATGGCTTGAACTGCCCACTTGTGTTTGCACTTTCTAATTTCCTTTCATTTAATAACCTCAGTCAATTCAATATTATTCCTAATGTAAATAATAGACAATTAGATTTAGTTATAAGCAATTTGTATTGTAAAGTCAGCCGCTCCACATTACCACTTGTCAAAGAAGATGATCATCATCCTTCCTTATTTGTTAGCATAGCGGGTGTTCATTTTGAGACACTTCGCTCTCCACCTCGTCTTGTTAGGTTATTTCGTGATTGTGACTATACAATGATAGAACACGCACTCTCCCAAATCGATTGGGACAATTGTTTTGCTGACATGAATGTTGATACAGCTGTACATGAGTTTCATAAAATTTTGGACAAAATTATTTCTGAAAATGTGCCTGAAAGACTTGTACGAGTTAATTGCAATTTTCCTATTTGGTATTCATCTGCTCTAATTAAAGTTGTAAAAGAAAAACGAAAATTTCATAGAAAATGGAAAACATACAAACGCAATGCTGATTACTTCACTTTCGCTGTGCTACGAGATAGGCAAAAGAACCTAGAAATTGCTTGCTATAACTCGTATATAACTAAGTGCGAAAATAATATTTCTAAAAATAGCAAGCAATTTTGGACATTCATCAAATCTAAGAGAAGTGCCAGGGATTTGCCTGATAGGTTATTTTTAAATAATACATCTTCTTCTGATGGTTCTGTTATCTGTAATTTATTTAATAATCATTTTAATGAGGCCTTTCTGTCTAATTATACGGCGCCAGCTATTACGCGCAATGGGAATTATTTGCATAGTTTCGTAGATATATCGTCTGTTGTTATCTCTGTTGAGACTGTGCAAGAATACTTAAAGCGTCTGGATGTCACCAAAGGAGCTGGTCCTGATGGAATCCCACCAATTTTTCTAAGGAAGTGTTATAGGCAACTGTGTTATCCTCTGTTTATTCTCTTCAACCGTTCTTTGTCATCTGGTATAATGCCGCGTTTATGGAAACGCTCATTTGTTGTTCCTGTTTTTAAAAGTGGCGATAAGCATAACATAGCAAACTATAGGCCTATATCAAAGATCAGCGTGATTCCTAAATTGTTTGAACGTATTGTTTATAATTACATGTTTCCTCTAGTAAGGCCTTACATTATTGAGCAGCAACATGGATTTTTGAACAAAAAGTCTACCGAGACAAATCTTTGTGAATTTGTGGATTACATTACGACTGCAATGGAAGATGGCTGCCAGGTAGATGTTGTGTATACTGATTATACAAAAGCTTTTGATAAAATTAATTTCGATATATTGGTAAACAAATTGCGATGCTCCGGTATACACGGCGACTTGCTTCGGTGGCTTGAATCATATTTAAGAGATCGTAGTCAGGCTGTCACAGTAAAAGGTTATTGCTCTACTTTTATTCCTGTTCCATCTGGAGTCCCTCAGGGATCTCATTTGGGTCCGTTACTCTTTAATATATTTATTAATGACGTGTCATATGTTTTTAAACATTCCAAATTTATATTATTTGCGGATGATAACAAAATTTATAAGGTGATTAGGTCTGTTGACGATTGAATACAATTGCAAGAAGATTTGGATAATTTATATGCATATTGCCAACAAAACCTTTTATGTCTCAATATAAAAAAATGTAATGTCATATCTTTCACACGTAAAAAGTCCAATATCCTGTTTGACTACAAGTTGAATGAACAACTTTTGGAAAGAAACACTATTGTTAAAGACCTTGGTGTCTACCTAGATTTTAAATTAATGTTTGACTATCATATCAAAGAGACAGTGAATAAAGCTTATAGTATGTTAGGATTTATGCTTAGAGTAGGAAGGGATTTTAAAAAGACCTCAACTCTCCAGCTACTCTATGAATGTTTCGTCCGTTCCATTTTAGAATATGCCTCTGTAATATGGAATCCTCAATATAATGTTCATATTGATTCACTAGAATGGATTCAGAATAAGTTTTATAAACATTTGGTCCGTAAGTCAAATTATAGGAATGAACCCTTACCACCACAACTAATGTCTCTCTCTGACCGTAGGTTGTTGAGGGACCAAGTCCTTCTTTACAAAATAATCCATAATCATGTAGACTCAAGTTACCTTTTGGAAAAGATTTTATTTAAGTGCCCCCGTATCAATGCAAGAAAACAAATTATTTTTCAGCCTCCTACATCTCGAACCAACTATGGATTTAATCTTTTTATTAATCGATCTTGTCGTAATCATAATAATAAATTCTCCGACATTGATATTTTCCATCTATCCCTCTGTAGTTTTAAAAATGCACTTGTAAAATCTGTCCAATCTAGTGCTTAGCTTAGAAATTATGTACTTACGTTTGTTATTGTTATTTATAATTTAGCGATCAACCATACTGTGCCTTTGCTTCCAACCAAATTGTGCTTTTGCTTTTGTTTTAATTTTGTATTTTAGTTTTAGATTAAGCTTGTTTTCTTTTGTTTTTAATATTTTGTGTCCACTTACTTGATTTATGTTAAAACTAATAGTGGAAACTTCACTGGATTGTGCATTTCTTATATGTTATATACCATGTATGTTACTTATCTGTTTGTTTCCCTAATACACGAAAATAAATAAATAAATAAATAAATAACATAGCACCCTAGCCAAATATCACTATCAATTTTGCGCCAGCAAAAATAACTTTGGTTTCCGTAGTGTTTGTATATCGATATTGTTTATTGATATTGAGCACCAAGGGTTTTGGGAAGCAAAATTTTAATTTAAAAATCTCCATAGGCACCCCGCTAGTATAGGACAGATATTTTTTTTTGTATATAAATCATAAAGCGGTTCACTGAATACATCTAACTTACCAATTTTGAAATTTGTAGTCTTAATAGTTTCGTCCGTGTGGTGACGGATTAAGAATACGGAATGTCACCACCCCATATCATCCCATGGGTGTCGTAAGAGCCGACAGAGGGAGCATATTATGCAGAGAACAGCATTGTAAGAGAAGGAAAATTTTGGCCAGCTTGGTATAGTAGGCCAATTCATCCTTTCAAAGGAGAGGCCTAGTCCAGCAGTGGACTGTTAAGGGCTGATGATGATGATGATGAATAGTGTCGGCAAAAAGTGACTGTGACGCCCTCAGACCGTGAGGCGGTTGTATTATCCACACGGCTACAGCCTTGTTATCAGTTAGTTGCGAATTTGGTGAACAATTTTATTGACAAAGTGTTACTATGGTGAGTGTCGACGTCATCTAACTGAAAACTCATTAATCTAGCCTAGCGATCCTAAATTTGACAAACACTGTACACCGCACCTGCAAACGCGCCACTACGGACACATGAAGACGCGCGCGGCCCGCGCGCGGGCTGCCCGCGCTACTATGGCCAAGCACTGATAGTATCTTCAATTAAGTAAGTTATAGGAGTTGTATTTTGTATTTTACGAATTTTAAATATTTCTGTTGACCAGTTCGGAGTATAACCTTTTTCTAATGTACCTTTGTATTTACTGATACGCACATAATCACCTACTTTGTAGTTGCTTTTTAAATTATATTTTTTTAGCAATTTTAAATACCTTTCTAATATCAGTTTTTTATTAATATTGTTAACATTAGCAGGGATTTCATTAATAGTGCGATGGTGAGTGTGATTGTATTTGTAAATAACATCATTGAGGGTATTATTTACCCAATTGTAATTGCCTTTAAACTAAATTCCTTATAGATTTTAGATTTCAATGTTCTGATAAATCGTTCGACTATTGAAGCTTTTTTTTTATTGAGAAGGTAGCGCTCATAGCGAGACTTAGCTTGTCGTTCGTAACAGATCGACAAAGTTAAGGAACGCTTGCACAGGTCGCCACTTGGATGGGTGACCGTGTGTGGCATTTACATCTGAGCGCTACCGTGCTTCGGAGGGCACGTAAAAGCTGTCGGTCCCGGTTCTTGTCTAAGGATAAGGATCGTTAGGCCATGTCGGAGGCCTACGGGCGGTCTGAAAAACTCCGACACCAGAGTTGGCCACACACTCACACGAAAAAGAAAGAAAGATTGAGAAGGTTGAATAATGGTTAATATGATACGATTGCATAAGCTTCTGAAATTTGTTATTATAAAATTCTGTTCCATTATCCGTTTGCAGATTTTTAGGAACGCGCCCTTTATCCAACAAAGTTTTGAAAGAGTTATACACATCTTCTTTGCTTTTACTTCTCATAGGAAAGGCCCAAGCATATTTCGAAAATGAATCAATAACGGCAAGAATATATCTGTAATTTTTATTTTCTTTTGAAATTGATTGCATATCAATTAAGTCTGCTTGCCACAAGTCATCTATATCTCTAATGACAACATGTCTTCGTGGATAGTTCACCCTCACATTTTTATGAATTTCGTTTACCACGTCAGCTTTGCTCATGTTCACAACTCAGTAGATATATTTGTCTCGAATTCAGCTATAATACTGAATAAAAAGCATATTATTAGGACTATTTATTATTTAATTATGCAAGCTTCTTTTAACTCTTCGATTATTGATAAAATTTAATTATCATGATTTGTATTACCGGCATCTCGGGAAGCAATTAATAGTTTTAATCTGTCAACCAGTTCGTTAGGATCGTCCCAATATACCAAGTCAGTGCTATTTTTGTATTTCTTTAACGTTGTTAAGCTTCCTCCAAATTTAGTGACAATATTATTGTTTGACGATTCAGAAAACAATGGTTTGATTATTTCACGATATTTTATACCTTTTTCGCCTCTAATTTGCCCATTAGGATTGAAATCTCTCTTATGTGCATTTGTATACTGCAACATATCTTTATAGACAAGTTTATCTTTGCTCGATATTAGTTTCAAATCAGGTTTTCTTCGAAGTAAAAGTTCTTTTAAACCAGGGGTTAAATTGAAGCTTTTGTCACCAACTTTAATTAAAATGGTATTATCATTATTTGCACTATCTATTTTAGAAAACGAAACTATTGAATTACCCATTAATATTTTTTTGTTTTCACTCCTTATTCCAAATGGTATGTTTAGGTCATAAATATCGTTGATATCACGACCCTCTAATAATATTTCTAAATCATCCAGTAATTCCGTCTGGGGAGGCTTTTTAACGATCAGTACAGAATTCGGTTCTGGATCAAAGCATTCTTCAAACTTTGTATATGAGCTAGTATTAATGCCACCCAATTCCACGTCTTCAAAATTAGTGTGTTTTTTCAAAATTTTGTATTTTTCTAATGTTTTATTTGAATCAACTAGAGTTTTAAGGGGATCTGTGACATGTTTTAACATTTTTCAAGTGACAAGTTCGTAGAGTGTTCCTGGTTTTTCATTTGTTTTATTTTATTCTTTATGGAGTCTACAGACTTCATTAATTCTATTTTAATATTTGTCCCCATGTTATACTTATTAACTACTGTATACAGCTAACTTCAACTTCAATTTTGATTATAATGGCTCCATCGTTCACCGATGAATTTGCCAATGTCAGGGTGGAACAAGAGATCAAAATAAATTAATTAAAAAAGTAAAAAAAAGGACTATTGACCGGTACTAGTAGCTATGGTTTCTCTTTGGAAGGCCAAATCTCTGAAAAGGGACAACACAGAGTACACAGCTAAGGAACAAATTATACTGAATTGGATTTGCCATGTTAATTACTTATATATGTCCGTGTGGTGACGGATTAAGAATACGGAATGTCACCACCCCATATCATCCCATGGGTGTCGTAAGAGCCGACAGAGGGACCATATTATGCAGAGAACAGCACTGTAAGAGAAGGAAAACTTGATACAAACCCTATACCAACCCGTTTGGCCAGCGTGGTATAGTAGGCCAATTCCTCCTTTCAAAGGAGAGGTCTAGTCCAGCAGTGGACTGTTAAAGGCTGATGATGATGACATATAAACAGTCAGTCAAATTTAAAAAACATATCAAAATTCAGTCTGTACTTCCATTATTTAATGACGATTCTTTATTAATAAGTAGAAAATTATAAAGTTTACTCCAAACAGTTTGACAAATATTTCTAAACTCTTTCCACTGTAAATCAGAAGTAACATGCTCTTCATAAATATGTTTTAAATTCACATCATCTTGTTTGAATATAATAAGAAAATTCACATTGTCACGCAACAGTTGTTTCGGAATTTTGGAATAGGTTTGAGATAAATAGAAAAAATCTATTTGTTTATGTCCACCCATACAGAAATAATTGCGGATATTTACTTCTTAATACTTCACTTAAGAAACGATACTTTGGTTGAAATGAAGTTTTGGAATAAAGATAAAGATTTTTAAATTTTAGACCATTTTCATGTAACAACAAACTAATCATAACGTTTGTTTTACCACAGTTCGATGGACCGCACATTATACATCGAATCGTATTCGGTAATAAAGAACTATGGTTGATCTGGTGAGAAGATTCATTTAAATCTATATCATTAACGTTCAAAGATATGGGTTGCTTGATCAACTTCATTTTGACAATTACTGTAATGAGTGTCTAACACACATATTCATAGGTAGCTATACCTTTAACACTAAATTAGATATATCATAAAGTATAAATAACAGCATTTAACATGTTTGTACAGGTCTAGAAAGTAAGGAATTTTGTATTCTCGTATTACAATATTATATTTTTAATAATTGATTTCATTTGGTATTGAATATCATACAGATTTAATACTGCATTCCTTATTTCATTATGCTGTCATAGTCAGCCGAAACAGGACCTGTTGCTAGCAGAGAAATCAAGTTTTATTGGTAAGTACGTTTTTAATGTTATAAGTTATTACAATATTATATTATATTATTATATGAATAATTAGATATCTTACTGTAGTTTTATTTTCAGAATCATGTCATACAGCCCCAGCATTCTCAACATTGGAGAACTTAACAGATTTGTACCTATTTGATAATGTTGATTCTCAAATCCCAAGTCCTTTGGACGAAGTTGACCAGACAGAAATACAAGAGGTTAGTAAATATTATTTTATTCCTCATAGTTAAATGCATATAGTTATGAACCTTTCATTTATATTTTTTATGTTATTATATTGCAGGACAATGCCATGGCAGAGAATGGTAGACAGTTAAAAAACAAGCTATTTTTTTACTGTCAAGGAAATTATGAATGTTTTGAAAAGCATCGGAACAAATCCTCTGATCAGGTAAGCACTACATAAAATGTATTTATGTTTATAAACATTTATTGTGCGCGTCCACATTATTATATATTTATGTGTGATTTATTTTTTACAGGTGGGCTAGTAGCCCATATTTCTCCACTCAAGACGATGGCATAACATACATTGAACCAAACTTTTCTACAAAGTCAAAAAAATTGTCACCGTCTAAAAAGCGTCAAAGTTTATTAACGTCATCAGCAAATTCGTACAATGTTCGAAGAAATCGTCCTAAGCAAGGACGTCTTCTAATTAAGATAGATATTTGTGAATTAGATCATGTAGATAAAAAAAAAAACGAGGCTTGCTTAAGTGCACAATATTTGGTTGAGGAGCCGTATGATGATGTAATGGATATCACAGAGACATTAATTAAAAAAAATAAGTAAGAAATTGTGTGATACTGAGTAGTCTTAAGATAATTCTTTATTTAAGTTTACTTGTATTTCTAAAAATAAATAAATGTTATCTGTATAAAAATGTGTAATTGTTTTAAGTCAATGTTTGTATGCATGCTTTATATTTATGTAAAAGTTAAATAAATGTTGTGGCTGAATTCTTATCGTTTAATTTTAATTAATAAAAATAGAAATGAGGTAGGTATAGTAATAAAACAACACAAAAAATATGTTTTTTACAATGCTCATTCTAGAGTAGTGTAGTTATCAAATTGTTTTCAAAATTGATAGATTTATTGCCGTTAGTAGTTAATGTAGATGAACTTTGTCTTTACAGTAAGTAGTTTGGACGAATAGTTTAAAAGTTATCACGATATAATTGATATAAGCGCAGCGTCATTCAAAGCGCTTACTATGAGTTGGCGCTCTTAAGCGCAGCGGGGCAAAGGAGCGGTCTGATTATGTACTTTGTGGTAATGCTTTCAGTTTTTATTTTTGGTGCTATTCTATTCAATAGATACATAAGCTGTTCAATAACTTTAATAATATACCTACATACTAATCTTTACCTAAAGTTTGACGACTATGAAAACAAAAGTAATTTTAAGTAGGTTTTATCTGTTTATATGTATGCTACAGGGCTAATGTGCAGATCCGTTTGTGATGAAATTTGATATGGATAGTCTGAAACCTGGGGAAGTACAAAGGCTACTCTTTATTAAAATTTCATGCGGGCGAAGCCGCGGGCGATAGCTAGTAATATATAAAATCCTTGCGTTACTGACTGTCTGACAGACACGCTACAGCCGAAACTATTAGGCGCAGGAAGCTGAAATTTGGCATGTATGTTCCTTGGGGACCGTAGGGGTGCACTAAGAAGGGATTTCCCGAAATTCCCACGGGATCGGCCAAAACGGGTAAATTAAAAAAAATGCAGGCGTAGCTGCTGGCGTCCTCTAGTCTTGGATAATTCTATACACTTCATGTTAGGACAAAGTGGTCCAATATTTTTGGACGACCAGTTGGTGTAGCGGTAGTGTAGTCGACTGCCACGCCGAAGGTCGCGGGTTCAATTCCCGCTCAAGTCAAACATATGTGTGCGTGAACATGGATGTTTGTCTTGGTCTGGGTGTTTCTATGTATAATATGTATGTATTTACAAAAAAAAAGTATGTATTATGTATGTTTATCCATTGTCTAGTACCCATAGTACAAGCTTTGCTTAGTTTGGGACTAGATGGTGTTGTGTGAATGTGGTAGAATATTATTATTATTCTCTTTATTTTTCAATATCACACAAATCACATTTTATATACTTAAAATAACTTTATAAATTAAAATCAAATATATAAAATGGGACCACGGAGACCCACCGGCATCGGGCACAGGGACCAAGCCACCGGTGGTTAGGGCTCCAGAGAGAGGAACCTCCGAACGATGCGTGTCGTGTCCAGCAATACTGCCTTTTGTATTGAGGACTTGATCCAGGCGTCTAACGAGAGCCTCTTGAGGTGGTGGTCGAGGCTCTTGGCAATGAGTCCATTGACTGTCACGACTATCGTTACAATGATCGCCGAGTCAACATCCCACATGTCGACAACCTCGTGAGCCAGGTCCAAATACTTAATTTGTTTATCTTTTTCGGCTTTCACGAGATTCTCGTCATGGGGTATGGTGACGTCGATGATCATTGCAAGGCGCTCTAATCGGTCTATCACCACTATGTCCGGCTTGTTAGCCACAATAGTTCTGTCAGTATTGATAGACCGATCCCAGTACAGAGTAGCACGACCATTTTCAAGAACTGGGTCGGGCACATACCTGTAATACGGTACTTCGGAGTCGACAAGTTGGTACTTTAAGGCAAGTTGCTGGTGGACAATCCTGGCTACTTGGTTATGTCTATGCAAATATTCGCCGTTGGCAAGACGAGAACAACCGGATACTATATGTCTGAGTGATTCACCAGGCTGGTGACATGCCCGACATATGTCAACCGTCCCATCCCTCAGAATATACTTCCGGTAGTTGTTCGTCATGACAACATCGTCCATATTTGCAAATACAAAACCTTCTGTTTCGGCGAAAAGATCGCCAAAACGTAGCCAGGACACCGAAGCTGTAAAATCTACGTCGGGTCCATGTAAGGCCCGGTAAAATCGTCCATGCAGCTCTTTGCCTTTCCATACCTCCTTGCGCTCCTCTACACCAAGTGCGGCAGGTTTGCGCCAGTTCTCTTTGGCCAGACCCAGTGGGGTAAGTCCGTTGTCCACAGCGACCACATCTCGGTGCACATCCGCGGTAGTGTGGAGAAAGTATTCTCTGAGATTGCACACCTCGCGATTGCGGAGGGTCTTGGCACTTAAGAAGCCACGACCCCCGCACTTCCGCGGGATGTACAATCTCATCACCGACGAACGCGGGTGATGCATCCGGTATGTCGTGAGTAGATAACGAACTTTCCTATCCAAGGCGTCCAATTCCGTCTGAGTCCATCTGAGTATGCCGAAGGAGTACATTAAGACTGGCATGGCCCAACCGTTACAGGCACGCACCTTGTTTCCGCCCGAAAGAAAGCTTTTTAAAACTTTCTTCAGGCGGCTAAAGAAACGCGCCTGCAACGTCTGTTTCATGCCAGCCTCATCGATGCCTAATGCCTGCGACATACCCAGATATTTATAGGTTTCGGTCGCAGAGAGAGATCTAAGTTGTGTGAAATCTGAAAGTTCTAAACCATCAGATTCCACACTCCTGCCTCGCCTTACATGCATGACCGCACATTTATCCACACCGAACCCCATCTTAATTGAATTACTAAAGCTTTCAGTTATCTTTAGTAACTCAGTCAATTGGGGGTCAGTGGGAGCAAATATTTTGAGGTCATCCATGAAGAGGAGGTGAGAAATAACTTGACCTCTACTCTGCAATCTATAGCCTAGCCCTGAACTTTCGAGCAAAGTGCTCAGTGGGTTCAGTGCTAGGCAAGACCATAGTGGACTCAAACTGTCGCCTTGGAAAATACCCCGCTTGATCCTTATAGGTACGCCATACCCGCAAGGCTGTCGACATCCTACACACATACATGCCTTCAAGAGGGCGCATAGAGTTGCATCAACTTTGTAGAACTCCAGCACCCTCAAGAGCCACGTATGTGGCACAGAGTCATAGGCCTTCTTATAGTCTATCCAGCATGTCGCCAGATTCTTTCGACTACGGCGAACCTGTTGGCTTATGGTCATGTCAATAAGGAGTAGCTCTTTAGTAACACGGGCCCCGCTTCTACATCCATTTTGAGCTACAGATAAGATGTTATTTCTAAATATATGTGCTTCCAATTTTGTTCTCAAAATGGATGTAAAAACTTTATAGACTGTAGGCAGGCAAGTTATAGGCCTATAGTTTGTAGGGTCCGTGGTACTACCAGCCTTAAAGAGCAGATGAGTTACGCCAGTTGTCATAAAAATTGGCAGCGATCCTGAATCCAGAGATGACTGAAATTGAGAAGCCAAACGAGCATGTGCACTGCGTAGCCATTTTAACCAGAAATTGTGCAGTCCGTCCGGTCCTGCCGATATATTATATATTATTATTATTATTATTTTATCACATCTTTGACGACACGTTTGGCGCATTAGCTAAGAGTATTGACTCGCATCACAATGTAAATAGTAGGTTTAATAGACGCAGCAACTAATGCACCAACGTGTTGCGGGTTCGATTCCCGCACGGAACAAATGAGTATTGTTCCGGTTTGAATTTTGTTTTTATGTTTTTTTTTACTTTAATTTTTTGTATTATAATCAATTATTATATCTGCATAATACTGTTGGCTAGTTATTAAGAAAGAAAGAAAGAGAAAAACTATTTATTTGTCACAGATACAGAAAAAGTATTACATATAAAAAAAAATAACATACATAACATTAGTCTGTGATAGATAACACTCAGCTATATTGTTGCATTGTGGTAGTGTCCACAACACTATTATTGAGTTATAGTTGCTAGTAAAAGCTAACCTCTCATTATACGGAAGGCCTATGCATTCATTAGTACAAGATGTGCACCAAATCGTTTCGATGCAACGCTGTGCCGTGATCGAACATGATATTGTTGTTTACTGTACTTATTTAAGTGCGCGCGATAATTTTTGTATGTCTTGGCTATGCCAGTTCGACACCATACCAGATTATGATGCACACAACAACCGATCGGACTAATCGCGTCGACCGAACACAGCAGTCGAACTTGAGAATGTTGTTTATTCATTACCATCTCAAACTAGAAACGACAGTTGTCCCATTGCATTGGTACTACAATGATATGTCGGTGAATGAAATACAATATTGTATCGTGAATCAGACGGATCGCAGATAACAACAGTATGGTGTAATTGTACCCCAATTATACCCTACTACGGTGCATCTATAGCATTCCATACAAAAATTAAGTGTCAAAGAAGGTTTGCAAATTATGGTTGAGTGTCCGTGAACGTGTTAAAAAGAGTATTTTAACAAATTTGTGATAGTTTTCTTAAAACATAAAATAAAAATAAAATATAAATAAAATACTTTTTAAAGACTTAAGACGAAATAAAAAAGAAAAATTGGGCAAGTGCGAGTCGGACTCGCGCACGAAGGGTTCCGTACCATCATCTATAAAAGAAAATCACGTTCGTTTGTATGTATACCTACTTAAATACTTTTTAAGTTTCTACCTGTTTATTAAGATCGAGTAACAAATTGCTTAAAAATTACGTTTGTTGTATGGGAGCCCCCCCCCCTTTATTATTTACTTTTTTAATTTATTTATTTATTTTGAAAGGTAATATACAACTACATATTCTGTGAAAATTTAAAGCTTCTACCTGTTACAGTGCGGTCCGTGTGGTGACGGATTAAGAATACGGAATGTCACCACCCCATATCATCCCATGGGTGTCGTAAGAGCCGACAGAGGGAGCAAGAACAGCACTGTAAGAGAAGGAAAACTCGATACAAACCCTATACCAACCCGTTTGGCCAGCGTGGTATAGTAGGCCAGTTCCTCCTTTCAAAAGAGAGGCCTAGTCCAGCAGTGGACTGTTAAACGCTGATGATGATGACCTGTTACAGTTAGTAATTTTGAGCAAAAAATATGAAAATAAAACACGTTTTCTGTATGGGACCCCCCCTTAATATTTTTTTTTTTTTTTTTAATATTTGTTGTTATAGCGGCAACCGAAATACATAATTTCTGAAAATTTCAGCTTTCTAGCTATCACGGTTTATTAGATACAGACTGGTGACAGACAGACAGACAGACGGACAGACAGACAGACAGCGGAGGCTTAGTAATAGGGTCCCGTTTTTTACCTTTTAGGTACGGAACCCTAAAAATACCGGATTATTCCGATCTGTCACCCCGCTTTGTCCCCTTAGGGGGACAGATCGGAAAAAAACGTTTGATATGTTCCCCTGTTAGCAATGAGGGGACCGTACGAACTATATTCACTCCTTAACGGTTTCATCTATCCCCCTATCACTGATGAGGGGACAGTTCGAACTTTATTCACTCCTTAACGGTTTCATCTATATACATCTGTCCCCCTATCACTGATAGGGGGACAGATAAAACTTTTTATTCCTATTTGTCCCCCATAGAATTTAATATATTAATTCTTAAAAGTAATGCTACACATACAGCAACATTACATTAAAATAAAGACTAGTGGCTTACTTTCAAGAATCAAATAAAAGATTAGTGGTTTGGATTTATAACGACCTGTATTTAAATAAATTATAAATACATATTTTTTATGTTTCTGTATCGACCAGTCACAGTCCCATAAATCACGTTGTAGGTATTCCAGGTATAATAAGTATAATAACCAGTCATCTGATTAGACTTCATATTACAAATGTTAATTTTTACTAACAATAGGTATGTTAACTTTTAGATGAGGAACTATTCCTAATAAGAAAATTTTACGTGTTTAGATAAAATTGCAGCTTCTATTAAGGTAATTAATTCTGTATTATTCAGAAATGAAGTAAATAAATTCAAGTTTTGACGTTTTCATTCCTGTAAGAGTTATCAAACAAAATAAAATTTCTGTCTGTGCTCTGTATGTCAGTACTATAGTTAATATCAAAACTTATTTTGCGAATAACAACTTAAAGATTTATAAAATATGGTTGAGAATTACTTGCACTCCATTATTGTTTCCAAAAAAGCCGGCTCTTCCGGGAATTTACTCGGTGCAAATAAACCATAGATTTCAAAAAAGAAAAATACATTTTTTATGTTAAACGGTTTTATTACCATTAAAAAAGGTTATGTACTAAAAGCTAAAAAATAATTCTGTAAGTCCTAGCTACCAAATCGCACCAATCTTCTCATTAATCTGGGGTATTGATCAGATAAATATAAAATCGTTGGGCGTAGCGTAACCAGAGTAAACATGATGATAGAAATTTCACGCGCCCAACGATTTTATATTTATCTGATCAATACCCTAGATTCATGAGAAGATTGGTGCGATCTGGTAGCTAGGACTTACAGAATTATTTTTTTAGCTTTTAGTACATAACCTTTTTTATTGTAATAAAACCGTTTAACATAAAAAATGTTTTTATTTTATTTTATTTTCAAGTTTTTAGTTTTGTTCTTAGTTCATATTCTACCAATCAAGCCCTTTCATTCGGTATCCATATTGAGGTTGTTGTGAAGAAATATGTAATCCGCCATTTTGTATCGGCGGCCATCTTGGATTTTTCATAGTGAGTTGCATTCTACCAATCAAGCCCTTTCGTTTGATACCCATATTGAGGTTGTTGTGAAGAAATATGTGATCCACCATTTTGTATCGGCGGCCATCTTGGATTTTTCATAGTGAGTTGCATTCTACCAATCAAGCCCTTTAATTTTATACCCATATTGAGGTAGTTGTGAAGTAATATGTGATCCGCCATTTTTTATCGGCGGCCATCTTGGATTTACAATCATAAGGAATATATTATGTTGTATTGTCACCAAGATTAAGAGTGTGTATCAAATATCAGATCAATCTGTCATCAGGAAGGGGGTAAAATTCCAATTACTAAATTTGACCCAAACAAACAAACAGGTAAAGCTAAGTAAAATCGTTTAATAATAAAACCGTTTAACAAGCAAACAAGTTTCGGTTCTCTCTCTCTTCCTTACTCATGGGGCTTTATGGGCAGCCGCAATGATGCGCATTACTAAGAGAACTAGTGCAAACTTACAATTTTTGAAGGTGAGACGTCAGTGTTATAATAATTAAATTTGAGTGAAGTGTTTAGTATGTAGTTTTGAAGCGAACTATTGCACAGTATCATTAAACTGAGGGGAAATTACAGACAGAGATAAGTTCATATACACGTATACGTATGTACACTACACACAATACGACTTTTGGGAATTGTTAGCAAGTTTTAATGCAAATTTTTAGAAAACATACCCCAAAAGTTATTGAGCACCAATATTTATTTTTCAGATTACGATAATATGTCGGAATTCAATAACATACTTCTGCTACAGTAGACAACCAATGGTCTTTTATAAAAATAGGTGGTGGCCAGGTGCTTTTACACGCCGGTCATCAATATTATAAAAAGTAGAGTTTAATTTGGAGTAACAGTCTACGAGTGTAACCAAAGAAGGCAACGTTGTCGTGGATTAGTAAACATTCAGGTAACAAAAGTATATGTACACTGTCTAGTGATTCATAAAGCTTTATTGTAGAAAATATTATGTACAATAATTATAATTAAAAAAATATGTCGTTTTTTTAAGGTTCCGTACCTCAAAAGGAAAAACGGAACCCTTATAGGATCACTTTGTTGTCCGTATGTCTGTCTGTCGAGACCTTTTTTCTCAGAAACGCGTAAGGTATCAAGTTGATATTTATATCAAATACTCGAGTCTACAGACTCTTTCAGCTGTGGAAAAGAAACAAACTTGTGGGGCAACGTAATAATAAAAATTAAAAAAGGTTTTAACGGGGCATTCTTTATATTGATTTCTTTTATCTATTAAAATAAAATATTTCATGTTACGTTAAGTATTTCGTAGGGCCTTTTCTTGAATCATGCGCTAACCATTTTTGTTGCAAAAATATGACTTTTGAATTAAAACCTTATATTTTGTTACAGCATAATGCTGTTGTTAAAGAAACTCCACACTCACATGCTCCTGATTTCGCCAAAAATATTACGGATCAAAAATTACATGAAGTCAAACAAGATATTTTCGCATCTCAAGCATGTAAAAGTGTACCAAAAATTTACAAAGAAGCCTTAGCTTCTATGAAAGATGATGGTCAGAATTTAATAACAAAAATACCACCCTTTAAAAATATTAAGAGTACCTTATATAAAACCCGGAATGATACAATACGAATGAAAAAAATATTTTTTAATGATCTTGACGAAGTAATAATACCTCCCAAATTTTTACCTTTTGTATTAGCTGACTACAGTCATGAAAGTTATAGAATAATAATTTTTTGTGCCGAGTACAAAAGAAACCTTATAAGTACTTTAGAAGACTTTTTAAGTGACGGAACATTTAAAAGCTGCCCGAAACCATTTCTACAGATTTATACTGTACATGCAGACTTCAGCAGTAAAAATATGAATACCCATATTGTGCCAGTAGTTTACTCATTAATGAGTCATAAGGATCAGAAGAGCTACCAAATTTTATTTAACATGATTAAGTCACAAATCCCAGAGTGGAAACCCAAAACCTATAAAACAGACTATGAAATTCCAGCAATGAACGCTATCAAAAAGGTTTTTCCAGAAGTCACAGTTAATAGTTATTTGTGCAACAAGAGAGCAAAGTTGTTTTTTGTTTCGAGTGCTGATTTTGAGTCCCGAGCAAGCGAAGGATTCTATGATTGATTCACGAGCGTAGCGAGTGAATCAAAGTTAGAATCCTGAGCGTGGTGAGGGACTCAACAGCACGAGATACAAAAAACTTTGCTCTCGTGTAGCACACATAACTTTTCACCACAGAAGTGAGAACACATATTACTTAGGAGACATAGAAATGAACTGGAATAGATTGAATTCTGCATAATCACTTGTTAATTTAACTCTTCTGGTGTTAAAGTACAGTCATCATCGCTAGTTTCACCCATCTTTTCAGATTATTTTATATATTAATATAATTTAACACGTTACGCTATACCTACTGTATCAGCATCAACGAAATTTTTATTCCCGCTACTTTTTTAAAGCGCGTTTTATGTAATACCGCGTCCCTGATGTTTATTTTTCAAATGTATCATTGTTGTAATTCTAAATAAAAATGTATTGGGTAAATATTAATTTTATACTATAAATTAGACTTATTTTTATTAAAATCCAATAATAAATTAAACATGTAAACAATAACATATAAAAAAAAGTAATTTCTTTATTACAAATATCTTTTTTTTTGCGTTGCCGTAGGTGTTTTCTTTGAGGTCGAATTCCAAAATCGAATTTCGAATTCGAAGGGGTTTGTTTTTTCACTCACTTTTTATATGCATGTGAAAGAGACAGAGCACAGTAAAATTCGAATGTTTCAAATATATGGCTGAACAATGTCAATTCGTGACACTGAAGATTGAAAAATTAAAAAGCTACTTTGCCTCACGCTCGAATCAAAATCGCGTTTTGTTCACTGTTGTCTCGCAGCAAAAGCGGCATGTTTGAGCTGCTGTGGTGAAAAGGTTGTTTATTTCACTATAATAAAGCTGTGTGGAAGAAGGGAACAGCTCTTGGGCTAACTAAGTCAAAACTTTTGAAAATACTGAAAAGTGGCACTGTGTGCCGTACTTCCGCTGATACCTGATAATGAAATTTTAAATGGATGGTCATACATCGCATCAGAAAGTCCAGATGATGATCAGAGCAAGAAATTTCGTTTGTATATGATCAAACAATGGATTAGACCGCATGATGCTGAGTTTAGAAAGATATGGTGTGATTTTAATGAACGTCATCGTACTACAAATTTTCTAGAAGGCTGGCACCATGGATTAAATAATGCAGTTGGAAAAAAAATCCCAACTTAAATATGCTTTTAGTTATTCTAGAAAAGGATGCAGATTTTTATAGAGTCGTATCACAACAGATCCAAAACCAATTACCTCCGACGTCGAATCGTCGCACAAAGATAAATATTATAAAAGACGAATATATACATAATTGTCAAATGCAGTTTATAGGTGGTGATATTACTATTGGTCATTTGTTGGAGAAGTTGCGATAGATATATTATTATATTCTTACGACCTTTGGAAAAAGTTTTTAAATTCGTTATACTAGTGATTTTCGTTTATTTATGTTTTGAGATTATTTAAAACTTTAAGTTTATTATTAGTTTATTTAAAGGTTTTCATTTGTAACTTTCGTTAATTTATATTTTGAGATTATTTACAACTTTAAGTTTATTATTATTTAAAAGTTTTCATTTGTAACAAGGCTACATGAAGTCAAATCAGAAGACTGATTGTAATATGTACAATACCTACTGTGATTTATCGGACTGTGACTGATTCTATCAATCAATAACAAAACAAAATATTCTTATAATTAGTATATTTTTTATTGTTATTAAGTTGACTTATGTCAAATCAGAAGACTGATTGTAATTGTATCTGCTATACGTACTGTGATTTATGGGACTGTGGCTAATTAATAGAAAAACAAAAGATATATTTGTAACTTCACTTTATTTAAATACAGATGATTATAAACCTAAACCACTAGTTTTTAATTTAATGTAATGTTGCTGTATGTGTGGCATTACTTTTAAGAATTAATATATTAAATTCTATGGGGGACAAACAGGAATAAAAAGTTTTGTCTGTCCCCGTATCAGTGATAGGGGGACAGATGAAACCGTTAAGGAGTGAATAAAGTTCGAACTGTCCCCTCATTGCTAACAGGGGTCAGATCAAACTTTTTTCCGATCTGTCCCCCCAAGGGGACAAAGCGGGGTGACAGATCGGAATAATTCGAAATTACTTTGCGACGATATTGATGGCGCGAACTGAGCGAGCGCGTGGCCCGATCTGCCACTTGCCGAGTTAATGGTGGGAGAAGCACACATGTATCATTGTTAGAGTTCGAAATTTATAATAGGTACTATATACCTTTTTAGAAAAATTTGGTTGTTATACCAATTTGTTGTTATTATTCCGTGTAAAAAATGAGTATCGGGCACATCCAATATTAATGATCGTATATTATAAGTTTATAACGTTCATATTGACGGATCAGCCACATCCGGCGTTACTGATTGCAAACCTAATATTGTTTCTTGTAGTATATGACACACCTGACGTTATTGATGGGTCATCTTAAAATGTTTATTTTTTCCGAGATGCCAGCGCTTGTTGAAAATAGGAAGAATCTGCCTTTGTATGTCACTAATTATAAAACACAAGTTGTTTTCAGAAACATTGAGCTTTTCCACTAAAACTTTGGATAATGATTCCATGGTCTTGCCACCCTCGATATAGGGGATTATGAAGTCTCGTTTGGTACAGCTGAAGGAAGACATTTTAACACTTCACAATCTGCAGAAATAATAGGCGTAGATGAGATTTGCTTCACTTGAAATTACACTGATGTAGATGGTTCGAATAGTTTTTGCTTCCCTTTATATACTCATTTTACAATATCGAATTCGTACCTACATCATTATTATCTTGTAATTTCCCACGCAAACCGAGTGCAAATTTGATAAGGTCCCTTTGTTATTACGAAATAATGAAGAAAATATCCAAAAAGTTCCATATTATTCATGTGAATGGTGTCAGTGGTAAACCGCAAAAGATACCAATTTTGTACCATGTATACGCAAAGACTTGAGTTTGGCACTTCTGTCTTCTATGTATTTCTATCTATGAAAAAAAATATAATTTCGCGTATTAAGTGAAAAAATCCTAATGAATATTATAATTTGACTATTAGAGAACCTAATAAAATAGCCATATTAGCCAAATCATGATATTCGTAAAAAGCATTTTTGATATGCGCTTGTTCTACCATTTTCCATAGTGCGCCGCCGCAACACAGCTTCCACTTTCGTATCGAATGCATGTTTACTAAATTAATTTTGACCAGTGTGATTATTGTCGTTTGTTTTATCGTGATTTCCTTTTAAAGATGATTTTTTGCGGCGTTGGCCTAATGACAGACCAACAGATCAAAGAGTATACAAATACTACGTAAGAAGAGGCGGATGTGCCATAGATCATGCGAGACTTTCAGCTTTGTATGAAACGTGCAGGGAGAACTAGTACCAACATAAAGATACTAATTGACATCGTTTTTATGTTGTCAGCATTGTCATATTTGACAATATAGGGATGTACCCCCTAGTGATTAACGAAATATCGATATCGATAATATTCGGAAAGAAATAATTATAATTATGTTTCGACTAGAATTATACTTTTCCAACACAAATAAAAGATGTATTTAATATTTATGTGTTTATTCAAACAAATTAGCCTATTCTATAAACCTATACTAGATTAGCGAAGAAAAATACGCAGAACTAAAAGATATATGTATGTACATGTAATGGAAAGGTTTTCAACATTTCTTCCGTAATAGGATTTAAAGAAATGTCTATAGATACAAGGCACAGCTGTTTTTCTGACTTGAGTTCCCTTTTTTTAAGTCTTTCGGCTTAAAATGCTTGCCACACATATAGTTCAACTGATGTAATTTTTCAATGGGCACATAAATCAAGTCTTGGTTTCCAGTTGCAGCTACCCATTTTTACATCTTAAAAGAAAAAAAGAATAGAATTTTTAGTCCTTGTGCCAATTTCTAATAACGGATTATCGATAACTGACAGGCAGCACTATTGTTTACCTACAAAGTACTAGGATATGAAACTTTAGAATTTTTCCTTACTTTTTATGTTTCATTGAAATATATCACATTATATATCATCATCATATCAGCCAAACGACGTCCACTGCTGGACATAGGCACATTATATAACATTATAAATATTCATTGATCTTTATCTAGGGACATTTTGCCATAAATACCTACCCTTTTTTCATTACTTGACCGGCATGTTGTTGTATGCCATATTTCGCACGATATTTTACTTGTTTTCATTGCGCTCCTTTCAATGCTAATCAAATAAATATAGTAACACTAACACTAGAAGTGTAAAATCACATTTATTTGGTTTACACAAAGCACTTTTACAGTATGTTTTTTACGTTTTATAAACTAACTACATAACGCGGCAAAGTTCAATCTGGATAATAATGTGACAGTTGTGACATTTGACACTATTGACAGCCAAGGCGGTGATGTACGTATAACCCGTCTAACTTTGAAAGAATACTGTTCCAAGGGTACATAGTGAGGGATGCTATCTTCACGTTTTATACATATAATAGTAGCCATTAAAAAGATAGCACGTTTCATACATTCGGTTTTTTCTTAGGAACTTGCGCCAGGCTGCAACAGATTATCTCGCAGACTCGACTACGCAGAGGCTCTCAAGTTCAAGACTTCCGCGCAAACCACAGACTTTTCGAAATTGCGTGCATGGTAAATTGCTTATTATCGGCTTGCTATACGATCTCAAATATGCAAGTTCTCCATAATTTTCTGTAATGACATGTAGAGTCTGCCAACCCGCACTTGGCCAGCGTGGTGGCCTTACTCTTCCCATAAAAAGAAAAGGCCTGTGCAAATCATTGGGACAGATATTTAGTGGGCTTTCATTGTGCACATATTAAAATTTAAATTATTGCATTTAATTTTACAGGCCTAGACACTCTGTGGAAAAGCTAACATTCAGTCAAATCCGGTTACGCCTGCGAATCTTCTCATTTCTGATTCGATCTCGCAGGGAAACTGCGGGCATAACTCTCTCCATCGCCATCCATCTTGACTTTGAGCTTTCTAATGGCATTTTCTCGATCGTCATAATAGTTTTTTTAAAGAGTGACTACCGCCTTGCTACCGCGTCAAAAAGAACTTGGCATACTTATTTTAAGGTTTAGTTAGACGAATGCTAAGAAATTATTGACTCAATGTAACGACTGTCATAAATGATCATGAGAGCTTTTTGTTTCTCAAATGTGTAATCAACTAACGGCCGGTCCCATGATTTGATTTATGCACAGATTCGATTGATTTTAAATACATATTTGACATAAGCTTTATACAAATTATGTCAAATATACATATGTATATCTCTAGTAGCCAGATCCAGAGATAGATCAATTATTGGGACCATCCGTAAAAAAAGTGTCTTTCAGTAATCTGTAGTTACCATGTTGCTGCGTCTCTTCTTCCTCCTTTTTTCCTCAGTGAAAATAAATATATACATCTGATGCTCAGGTAACTACGTATTTAGATATGCCACGTATAATATTAAGAAAACACAGCTGATTCTTTCAACCTGACTTACTACTTTCAATCGGGTGCACTGATGCCTCGTAGGAAAACCTGACGATAAATTACCTTTTTTAGTTACAATCCCTATATGCGCCGTTCAAGATTCTTTAGAATGCTATAGATCATGCCAAACTTAATGCTCGGTCTGGTCTTTGTTCATTTTTATATCAACATGAGAAAAACTATTTATACAAAGTGCCTACTGACTAGTTCTCGGCAAACTACACCTGCGTTTCACAAAGCTTAAAGTTTGACAAGACTCGGTCCCTCGTTGAATCTGAGCACGTATTTTCCTTAATTTTCTTATCCTCCTCCGTCCGCCACGCCCGACGGGGCGCCCCCCTCCCCGTCTGCGCCGAACATCAAGGTCAGACCGACCTGCCCCAACTTACCCTTAATACTGCCTCAACTTATTCACCCTTAATACTCCCATCCTTATCCGAATTAGGTTAAGCTGCCGTTTTGTTAACTTGAATCGTTGCTTTCAACGATCCTTAATTGATGCTTTAGCCAGTTATAATGATCTTTTAGGCAGTGTTTTAATTGGAAGCAATTCTTAAGATTGATGTTTATAAGTATTTGATATAAGCATTAGACTTATGATTAAATTGGAGTTGGAAACCTGCGCGTTTCCATCAGGCTTCAAGCCTAGCGAATTGACTCTGGAGTCTGGTGCAGGGATTGTGTGCAACGTCCGATAGATTCGGCCTACACGCTACTGCGATGTCCTTAGACATCCTCCAATGGCAGGTCTACGCGAATCTACCACTAAGTGGCAGAATTGCGCCCACGTCGAGATTTGGTCCTATAACTTCCCACCCGCCAAGTTTTGGTTTGACAACTGCCGCCTCCACTGATAGGGATACTACGTCGCCTCCACTACCTGCTACTTATCGGTCTGACGATTGGCCCATTGGCTCACACTCCGCTGTCTATACCCCACGCTGGCTGCAAGTCTGGACCTTTGGTTAAGCACAGCGTGGTGACGCTCTTTCTCTCGCTCCGGTCACAGCTTGTACCAAACCAATCCCAGTCCATAGCTAGAGTGAATCCTAACAGAATATCACGGCCCAGTCGTACGGCGCTGTACCGTGGGTGTTGCAACATTACGCAAGACTCCAACAGTACGCATGCAACATTAAACATGGAGCCCTATTGTACCCATTTCAGTGGAGCCTTGTACTGCCAGGTAGTTTTGTGAGCCTATGTACATATGTCGTTTTTCATATTTATTAACAGTCGAACACCAACTCATGGCTGTGTATATCTAAAAGGATAGGATAGGGAATATTTTATACTTATACTTCGCTAACAATGCTCTCAGATAACATTTAATAGGTGACGGTCTAGTTAGTTATTAAATACTGAACATATTACTGAACTCCATGCTATTCACAAGATCTTTTTCAGACAAAATACCCAGTAACACTTTATTGAACCCAAAATCTATCTAACAATTCACACAGATATGATAAGGATAATGGTATAAATAAAACTCAAATATCCTATATGTACATATATATATTAACAGTTATTAATAATAATTTATATTAACATACATTTTGAAGAAACACTTACATTAGAATATGATTATATACTTAATATCAATTTTTTTTTGCAAACAATATTGAACTTACGGCCCCGCGCCGGTTGCCATGTCGTAGAGGTCCTGCGCCACCCGCAGCTCTGCCACGGTGGTGCGGATGCGGCGCGATTGTAGCACGCTTGAACAAAACAACAGTATCGTACGTGAGTACCTCAGCGAACCACTTTCCCACCACGACGTTAGCAACAGAACTTGACTACAGCGCACTCGCCAACTATGGACTGTTCAGAAATAAACTAGGTAGTGATGTAGCGAATATTCGCATTCACGAAAATTCTCAAATTTTTGCATATTCTACATTCGCATTCGCATTCGCGAAATTACTGCGAATGTTTTGCGAATATTTTTTTAGGGTTATAGTTGGTTAATAAAACAAAATCCATTCATTTCTTATGTTATTTTAATGTAAGAAAAATTAACTAAATCTTGTAGACTAATCACACTATCAGTGTTCTCTTTATCATTTGGTATCATTTATTTATTTAACTTTGGGCAATGAAATTTAGCAATTTAATTAAATTGTAATTAGCTTTTATAAGTATATTACAATGTTATTTTAGATAACTTGTAGAACAAATAGAGTAAATCTTACACGTACTGAAGTATTGAACTACAATGCCCAAAGGTAAAGTATTGAAATGACAATGGCAGATCTCCATACATCAAAATGACTGAAATTAAATTGAAGCGTACAGTAATAAAAAATATATCAAAAAATTTGGCGTAAGTAACCGAGTCTATAAATGATTCTATTTCCTCTCAGGAAAGGTGGAAAAAGAAGATATCGGTGTTTGAATTTTTAGTTAAGAATGAACAATGTAGGTAAAAAGAAAGTTATAGTATGAAAGTTAAACAATGTAGGTAGGTACGTTTGAATTATCAAAAGACATAATGTCAGATTGACATCAAAACGCGGAAGTATTTTGTAGCATCTAACTGTCACAGCCAAAGACAAAAAGAAGAGCTGCACATTTTAAATCGATTTTATGTGAAATCGATACAACATTAAAACGATGCTGTGACGTTTTTATTTGATTTAAACCAAATTTAAACGTTGTTTTGCTTCAAAAATATTAGCTTATTGATATAATGTTGATTAAATATTAAATAACTGCATTTTAAACCAAACCAATTCTATAAAGGTCGATCGTATCGATTACTTATTTAATAATCGATACGGATATAGCACTCACGTCTATTCCTGTCACACTATTGTCTATGGCAACAATCAAATAGTAAAGTATATGTAATCAATTGGAATGCTTTTTAGGGTTCCGTAGTCCACAAGGAACCCTTATAGTTTCGTCATGTCCGTCTGTCTGTCCGTCCGCAGCCTAGCTCAAAGACGCCTGGTGGTAGAAAACTGATATTTGACATGAATATAGACATACAATATTGCAACAAAACTGTAGAATAAAATTTAGGAAAATATTTATTTAAGGGTATCTCCCGTACATATATAGTGGGGTTGAATTTGTTTTGGTCGAGTACCCCATTGTGTGGGGTATCATTGGATAGGTTTTAAAAAAATATTATTCGTTTGCTCAAATCATTTTTCGATCAAATGATTGGTTTGTCAAATATCAAGCTCTGAAGTGAATAAATTGATAGACTCAATTGTCCCCCCCCCCCTCTGCCGGCTAAACTATTAATTTGGAAGAGGTGAAAAAAATCACAAATGTAGTACATATAACGAATTTAAAAGGAAATCTATCACGGCTAAGTAGACATCACTTGTTTACGAGTAATCGTCGGTTAACTTATAAATACCTATTTCTGTGAGTTTACATTGGGAGCGCTGGCTTTATCTTAAAGATGCCCGTTTTAGTCTCATGTGAAACAGAAGTTATTATCAATAATGGCCATTATGGGCAACTACGGAACCCTACATTGCGCGTGGCCCGACACGCACTTGGCCGGTTTTTTTATCATCATAAAATACTCCAGCTTTAACGAGACAAAGTGAAAATATTAAAAATCGTAGAAAAAAAATACAATTTGTTTTGTTCATATGAAGTTTAAGGTCGCCACAACAAACCTAGACCAAATTCTGCCATTGTTCTTTCATCATTGTTGTGCTGAAGTGCATTTAATGTAATTTTAGAG
The DNA here is from genome assembly GCA_944739405.2 of Euclidia mi. Taxonomy (NCBI): domain Eukaryota; kingdom Metazoa; phylum Arthropoda; class Insecta; order Lepidoptera; family Erebidae; genus Euclidia; species Euclidia mi. The sequence goes on from OX123199.2 coordinate 56,808,114, forward strand.
ATGACGATTCGAACCCTAATGTTGTTGAATTTATGTATTTTCCAAGACAGGTGCCTTGGGAAAAACATTTTAATAATGTAAAGTCAATTAGTAGGTTCTACATTGTAGAAGGTAAATAACACACCATAAGGCACGGCACACGTGTAAGTTTAAGTAAGTAATTAGGTAGGTACCTTTGATAGGCTTGTCTTCAAAATTTTGAAGCGGTCATTTAATCTGGACATTGCGGCTCACAGCCAGTCTGATCTGAAAACAAAGAAATATAGCTCATTATATCCATCAAAATAATTCAAATATCTGAGATGCCTTTTTTACGTCTCTCAAGTATTCGTTATGATGGACGCAAGCTTTTCAAAATGGATGCCTAGTGTTTTTTACCATAAAAACAATAGATATGAGCATTTCGCCAACCAAGGGGTATTAAAACATAACGAGTATAAACGATATTCGCACAGCTTTATAATAAATGGACACAAGAAGTTAAATAAAACGTGTATAGTTATAGCTTCAAATTTAGTGCTCGGCTAGCGCGAGGTGTGCACCTAAGTACCTATATATGTATTATTCAAACATCCATAAAACGAGCATCGACACATCAACATCGCACTATCAAAAGTCGCAATAAGTAAGAACTTAATTTATCATTTCGCAGCCTAGCCTGAACTATAAAAAACAACACCCAATTGAATTACATTTCATGTATAGGACGAAGAAAAGAAATAGAAAATTAAACACAAAATAAATTCAAGATTACTCACATTGCGTATCTTCTTCTCTCTATCATTCACTTTATTTAATAACAGTATGTTGCATGTATTTTATTGTGGAAGGACTTGTCTCAACGCTTTCTCGATTAGTACTGGCGATTCAGCATTTCAGACGAATTAATTCGCGACTTGTCTGGCAAAATCAATACGAGTGTCTGCTGTGCTCGTAGGGTGCTTTGTTCTCCACCCTCTGTCCCGTCTAGAGGGTGAGAACAAAGTAGGTACCCTACATGCAGACACATGGAAGGCTGAATGCTGAAGGTGCACAAATTAAAAATGCATCTTTACTGGAGTAACGAGAATGTAAATGAAATAAGTTGTTTGAAAGTACGTAATATGGATCAAAATTAAAACTTGTCTCATTTCAGGCGTATGTCGTGTGTTCAGAATATTAAAAGTCTCATTATTACACATTAGTAAGTCTAGCGATATCAGACGTGCTAATTAGCTATAGGTTTTTGGTAAGCGATTAAATAAATATATTACCTATTTGTTTGAAGCACAGTTTTATTGAGAAAATATTAATAATAAGATAAAGGCTCCTAATACCGAGGTAGTCAAAATTGGCTCCCAATTCCGAGGTATTTGTGTTTTCGTTCTTATCTTTTGAATATTATTATGTACATACATACATACATATACTCACGCCTTTTTCCCGTCGGGGTAGGCAGAGACAACGGAACGCCACTTGCTTCTGTCCTTACAAACCTCACGCGCTTCCTCTACATTCATTACTCTTTTGCATACATGCTCGCCGGTTCCGGGTGCTTCGTATTATTATGTAACTACTTAAAAACAGGATTCACTCATTCCATGTTTCAAACTTGCTCACATACATGAAGTTCGTAAGTGTAACCCCGGAGTAACTAGGTAAAAATCATTAAATCTCTGCCACGGCGGCGTCGACGCGAGTGGTTGTTTCATATAAACACGGATCTTGTTAGGTAAGTGAGCTCATTTTTTTAACGTAAGTTTTTGTTGTGATTTTAACATAAGGTGTTGAAGATAAGCAATTTGTCAGTATTTTGTGTTATTTGACTTGCCATAATTATCAAGATAATTTATGTTTTAAATTGATTTAGTGTTTAAAAATGTAAAACAAAATACCACCGAGTTAGGGTAGGTTTTTTCGTAGTTCCTAATTCGGAGGTACCATCGGTAATAGGAGAAACACTACATCGTATTCACTTGCTTATTACTTTTAATACAATAGTTTTTTAATTAGGCGTTTGTTCATTTAAAATTTTTAGTATTCTTTCGAAGTAAAAACCTAATTCCGTGGCATGTTTTATTGGATAGAAATATTATTAAATGTTGTCAAACATGATGCAGAAAACAACATTTTCTTTGAAAGGCCTAAATAAGAAGTAGCTCTTTAGTCTAGCAAAATGTAATTATTTTGTACAGATTTTGACTGATATTGACACTTTTCAATCACACAAATGTTGGTACCAGTAAGAATTAAATAAGTTATTTATTCGGCTGAATTTTTATGGGTCGGAATTAGGATTACAAATTACAGGAATTTCTCCTAATTCCGAGGTAGGATTTTTGTATACCTACCTCGGTGTTAAGCTCTACGAGCTCCTAATATATGGAACCACAAATAGTATTTAAGGGTACCTTAAACCAAAACTTTCGCGCCATATCGGGATCCTTTATACACGCGTCGGTCGCCCCGCTACAATTTAGCGTTTGCGCTTAGCCGAATTTTGGATTATCTTGATACTTACCTACCTACTAAGATATATTCAAATTTTATGCATTATGCAATCTTTGCATTGAACAGGGTGTGTATCCAGACAAACTTAAAATATCTATAGTTAAACCCTTATTTAAAAAAGGAGATCCGAATGATATAAATAACTATAGACCTGTAGCTTTAATCCCAATAATGGCAAAAATTTTGGAAAAGGTTATCTATATCAGACTATATAACTATTTTGAGAATAATAACATTCTGTCTGAAACGCAATATGGCTTTCGTAGAAGTAAAACAATAAATATGGCGATTTATAACTTTTTACATAACATCACAAAAGCAGTTGATAAGAGGCAAAAAGCTGTAGCACTGTATTTAGACATGTCAAAGGCCTTTGACCGAGTAGACCACAGTATTCTTTTAAAGAAACTCTACAGTTACGGCGTTAGAGGAAATGCTCATGATCTATTAAAGTCATATTTGAATAATCGATCACAAGTTACCCATGTACGAAAAATATGCCCTAAAACACGGACAGAGACTGTTTATGCGTCTAACCAAAAATCTATTCGTTATGGTGTGCCACAGGGAAGTGTTATGGGACCCCTATTGTTTTTAGTATACATCAACGATATGCCAAATATGACAAAGCACTTTATAACATTGTTTGCGGATGATAGTACTATATTATTTACAAGCAGTAATATTAATAATCTAGAATCTGACATAACTAATACGTTGACATGCATTGATAACTGGCTGACATTTAATAATCTCAAAATAAATTTATCAAAAACACACCTTATGAATTTTAAACAAAGGCAAATAGACGGTACATTAAACATCTCCTATTCGGGTAAAATAATCCCTGAAGTAGAATCGACACGGTTTCTGGGACTAGCAATAGATGATAAACTCAAATGGAAACTGCACATTGACAATATATGTAAAAGACTATATCAGTTTTCGTTTGCCCTCTATAAGCTTGCCCTAGTAGCGAATCAATCTACCGTCTTAACTGCATATTACGGCCACATAGAACCTATAATAAGGTATGGCGTCATGTTTTGGGGCAATTCAATAGATAAGTTGCATGTGTTTATTGCCCAAAAGCGCTGTGTTCGCTCAATGCTAGGACTTAAAAAGAGACAGACTTGTAAAGATAAATTTATAGAACTACGCATCTTAACGGTGCCATGTTTGTATATTATGGAGGTTGCTTCATTTGTTAAAACCAACCTTAACTTATTTAGTGTCAACCCCTCTGGTACTAGACGTGAAGGCAATTTGAAGCATTTAGAAAGCAGAACGCAGTTGCTACGCGCGAGTATATTCTGCATGGCACCAATTATATACAATAAAATTCCAAAATCCATTCGCGCTGATAGTATAAATATATTTAAAAATAAACTTAAGGAATTACTGATAAATAAGGCCTACTACTCAGTCGAAGAATACCTAAATGATAAAAACATTTAACGCTGTAATACTTGTATATCAATATTTTTTAATGTGTAAATGACCATATATATTTATATTTTTAATAATTAATTGACCTATACAATTAAATTAGTTTTTAATGTATGACCTACAAAATTTGTACACCACTTTGTGGTAGGACATAGCGCACATAAGTATAACATAACTTTAAGAACTGTAAACTAACCTATGATCCACAAATAAATTATTATGATTATGATTATGATTTATATGAATGAATATGTGTGTTATTAATAATTTATAATAAATAAACTATCTACTTGAAATTTAATAAAACCTTTTAAAACATTTAATATTTTATTTATAAACTCCTTTGTGACTAGAGTAGGAGAAATAAAAAAAAAACAGCACTACTATTTTACTATTATTATTTAACTTATAAAATTTTATTGCTGTACGGAACCAATTAACTCCTTTTTATTCTACCTCGGAATTAGGAACCGACTACCGCGGTATTAGGTTTCAAGCCTGAAAATACCTCAGAATTAGGGAAAATCGACTTTGCTATAAAACTATTTGTTTTTATGAATAAATCTTTTGAAAAGACACCTAATAATAGAAGTAATATAAAATTTAATGTCCATTTTAGCTGAAATAATATTTTTACATAGGCTAAAATATTTACAAATGCTTAATTTTCCTGCTTGCTTCCAAATGTCACGAAATAGGGTAGACCGAGGCGAATCGGATCAGTGGGTGTATCGGATCAGAATAAGAAATTCGTGAATAATTTTAATAAAGCGTTGATACAGAACGCAAGCTGTTCGCGGCTCAAGAGCCACTTCTACCCTGCACCTCCTGCCATCGGTTTCGTTTTGATACGACTAGTACATCAGCGTCAGCGCCGTTCGCCAGTGAGTCGCTTTTTGTGTGCGTTAAAATTTTCGCGCTCATCTAAAATACATACTTACTATTTTTTTGTGTAAATCTAAGAACTTGAATCTTTTCAATCTTTGATTTTTATAACTTAAACGGCTTGGGAATAGGTCTATTTTAGAAAACATTTTAGTTTTTAAGCACAGTATTATAGGTTAATATGTGAAATATTAATTTCAAAAGTCTTCAATATGGGGCGATTCGGATCGCGTCATCGGGGGCGAATTGGATCACTTATTTAAAATAATGCTGATGATATCGTGGTCATGGCTTAGAGTATGGAAGACCTCAGCACAATGCTCGATAGCCTCTGTAGAGTCTCCCAACAAGTAGGTCTTAAGATGAACATGGACAAGACGAAAATCATGTCTAACGTCCATGTCGTACCTACTACTACCCAGGTTGGGAACTCTACACTTGAAGTTGTCGACAAGTACATCTACCTGGGACAAGTGATCCAATTGGGTAGGTACAATTTCGAGAAAGAGGTAATTCGTCGAATCCAACTCGGGTGGGCGGCGTTCGAGAAGTTACGGCATATCTTCACGTCCGATATCCCGCAGTGTCTCAAGACAAAAGTCTTTGAACAGTGTGTGTTGCCTGTGATGATCTATGGCGCTGAGACGTGGTCGCTAACTATGGGCCTCATCCGAAAACTCAGGGTCACTCAGAGGGCGATGGAGAGAGCCATGCTCGGAGTTTCCCTGCGAGAAGGAATCAGAAATGAGGAGATCCGCAGGAGAACCAAATTCACCGACATAGCTCTTCGAATAGCCAGGCTGAAGTAGCAATGGGCAGGGCACATAGCGCGAAGAACCGATCGCGGGAAGCGGTTGGATGCAGGCGGCTCAAAATCGGTCTTTGTGGAGAACCTTGAGGGAGGCCTATGTCCAGCAGTGGACGTCTCTAGGCTGACATGATGATGAACTGAAATTAAAGATTGGACCTACTATGATGAAGACGCGGTTACGCTTAAATAGGATTTTGATAAATTCAACCCCCATGGGGATAAAATAAGGGATGATGGAGGATGTAAATGTATTAGTTTGAACTATCAGTACCTAATGGCACGAATAAATTAAGACGAACAAAATAATTTTTAGTTCTAAATGTTGACAATAGATGGCGTTGTGCAATTTCGTCATTTTGGACAGTTTTGCGTTGCTTGCTCACGAGTAAGTTCACCCGACAGCTTGATAGTTTTAGCGCCTAATGACAGATTAGTTAAGAATATTGTGTACAAAGAAGTTTTGTAGGCCCTAATTTTTTACACACGCTAAACAAAAGTAAAGCCGCAAAAACTATACCTAATTAATAATAATATTTCTTAACGCGAACGAAGCCGCGGTCAAAAGCTAGTAATAGATATAATTTCGTTGTTCACTCCTGTGTTACCAGGATCTCGAGACGCAATTAAGAGTTTGAGCCTTTCCACTAGTTCATTTGGATTGTCCCAATACACTAAATGGACGTCTTTTTTCCCATATTTTTGTTAAAGGTAGTCCTTTTCCTTTAGATTGGTTGGTCTGAACTGTACTTTGTTGTTTAAAAAGAGGCTTAATAACTTGTAAATATGTTTGTCCTTTATTACTTTTTATTGATTTACTCGGTTCATTATCTCTACGATGCGCATTTGTATCAAATAACATTGACTTATAATGTTTCATATCTCTTTCTGTTACCAAACTTAAATCAACATCTTTTTTTCAGTAACAATTATTATTAACCAAAAGTACTTCGGTATTTGCAGCTAGCTACTATGATATATTCATCGTTAATCGTTATAGCAGAAGAACCTAACATCAATTTTAGTCCCTCTACTCTAACACCAAATGGAATATCTGCCAGTGCTTCGGATGATACAGACCAAGATGACGTATTAACATCTTTACTACTTTCAGCTACGGACATGCGAACCAGAAATATTACCGGGCATTCTAATTCACTTTTCGTTCACTCCAGAACTATTATTGGCCATTCTTCTCCACCGGGAGTGACGGAGGCAAACTGAGTGAGCCGTAGGAACGGAATGTGGAGTAAAATGCCTAATAATACCCTACTCATAGTTATGGGAGATTTATGTTTATTTTTAAAACATTAGCTTGGGAAGAGAAATAATCGCCTGAATTCGAATAAAATGATTTTCGTATTTCTCCTGCTGTGTCTCATCTACTTCATTACGTAATTATGCAAGTATGTAGGTACTTCTAAAATTATTAAAAAACATACATACATACATAGACTCACGCCTGTTTCCCGGAGGGGTAGGCAGAGACTACGGAACGCCATTTGCAACGATCCTGACATATCTCTCTTGCTTCATTCACTCCCATCAGATTCCTCATGCATGCTCTTCTGTTCAGGGTACTTCTCACCTGCCCTGTTTTTAGGATGTCTCCAATCTGGTCAGAGAACGTCCGCCTAGGTCTTCCCCTTCGTCCTGTCCCTTCCACACTTGCCTTCTATATCTGCTTGGTCAGTCTTTCGTCATACTTATTAAAAAAATATGCTAGAAATAATATTTCTACGTACTACGTAAGTAGGTTCATGGTCAATACATATAATATCACATTCGCTGACGTTTTTAAATGAATGCTTGAAATATTAAGTAGTTTGAGATAATATTATATGAATCAGTGGCGGCTCCAGGATTTTGGTATCGAGGAGTGGTGGAGGTTGACCTCGGCGAGATTTCCGTTGGCCGTTGTTGGCCGTTGTCCTGAAGCTAGAGCTAATGACCCTTGACAGTTGTTTAACGGCCAGCTTTCTCATTATGGTGTGTAATTGAGGATACAGGTCAACCTTAATGTCCTGTCCTGATCTTGCGAAGCTGAAGTGATTTTTTTTCATCGGTAGAAACCATATGATTCAAAACATGATTAAAAACAAAATTTCTCATTGATTAGGTACTCAAATTATTCTTTAATAATAATACTGGAAGCTGAATATAGTTGATAAAGGTATTTATATTATTAAATTCTAATGTGTTGTTTAACTGGTCGACTAGGCATCATATAGCGCTAGTAAGTCCGCCCGCTAAGCGGTTGTGGCTTGGATACTTCACAGGACAAATATTTGTGTGACAAGTACGATTACATGTTCCATTTAAAATATAGTATATTTTTTGTATTTTCTTATGTTTAATGAATGGTCTCGCGGCACAAATGTGCGCGTGGGATTGTGAGTTCTCGGGTTCGATTCCCGGGTCGGAGTTTTTCCGTTAGGAAATTCTCAGTAGCAGCACGGAGTCTGGTAATGTGCCCGTTACGGCAATAGGCTCGCCCCCTATTACGTGGGACCTAAAATTCATGGCGAAATGTGGGTGTAATATTACACCTTTACCTACCACTTAGGGGATACAGGCGTGCGTAAAAAAAAATATGTTTAGTGTAGTATTATATTTTAATAACCATAATACAGACTCTGCATAGCTTTGGATCAGATATATAATAGTTATACATATGTGTTTGTTGCCCAAAGAACATTATTAGTAAGACTCGGAATACTTGCTTAGCTGCTATTTTCATACCTATACACTTAATTATCTATTTATTATATTATAAGGTTTAGTATTGCAATAGGACAATCGGGCTGCGGCTGTGGCTCCGGCTGCGGCTCCGCTTGTGCCTCGGGATGGGCTTGCGCTTGTGAGTTTTGAAAATCGCATGAGAGTAACATTGGCAGTTGGTTGGGTCTGCGGCTCGTACTTGAGGGTGCGCCCCGGGTGCGACACCATGTCGGCCACGTTGTTGTACGCTCTGCTCCACATGTTGGCACAGTACACAGCCACAGCTGTTTTGAGGCTATCACTATTTTTAACAATTTCGTTTAAAACGGTTTCCAAGTCGCCTAGAACCCTACCCCACGGTTTCGGTGTAAAGCCGAGCCATTTTTATGGTCCTTCGAGTCGGATTCATTTACGTTTTATACGTTATACCGCTATACCTAGGCAGTTATAGCACCTAGCTATACTCCTAATATATTCACATAACCGTCACATGGTTATTTCCGCCCGCATTAGTAGGTAAACTTTTATGTAGCTACCTACTTATTAAATTATCATTTCTGCAACTATCATAGTTGTCTTATTCCTTTCTAGGCGACTTGGAAAAGGAAATGGACTGTATTCAGAGGATAGCGGTTCTTCGCCGCCTAGAAAGGAATAAGGGAAGAGGAGATGGATACGGGAGGAGGTGATTGAGTGGGTATAGGATACTTCCAGGATGGAAGGCACTTACCTTATACAGCCTTCTTCGTTTCTTTTCCTCCTGGTGTTTTCGTGATGTAGCTGCTTGTTTTCACTTCACTCACGAGCGGGTTTTCCTTGGTGGAAGCGGCAAAATCACATACAGCGGCGCGGCGCGGAGCGGTATCGAGACGGCGTTCTTAGCGAGCAGAATGTTCTAGACTGTCCGTCGCGTTCACGATCGCGGCGACGAATCAGGCGCAAGGCAGTGCCTCTTCCAGAGAGAGGGAAAGAGCGGGACGGAAATATGATATCGCTCGCACTAGACAAGCGTGGAACGATTCATGTTGATGCGATTAGTTATATATAGGAAGGTAGGTGGCGCTACCATATCCCCCCGGCCCTAAAGGGTTGCCTTTAAAAAAAATAGAATTGAACTTAGCTATGTTGGGTGTACTACCGCATAACCCATCAATAGGCTAAGACAGCGATATGACAATAAATTAATCTAAATTAACTTTAGCGAAAACTACAAACGCAATAATAGCGAAAACTACTAACTAAATACTTAAACTAAGAGGTAGGTCCAACTTCAGGCTAGATCTCACTGAGTTGGAAGCGGACGCGAGTTGATCAGTGCCTCGACTTGTGCAAGGACAGTTAAAGGCTCTTCGTAAGAGAGGATCTGTTGACCTATAACTTTGAAGAGATGCGTTTTAATTACTTTGACCATGCTTGCCCAACATCCACCGAAATGTGGTGATGCTGGTGGAATAAACTTCCAGCCAATATGATCTATGGAAAGTTCTTCCTGAAGACGAGTACGATAACCCGCGACGTGATTGAAACAAGTAGCGGGAACAAGTTCAATCAACTTACTAACGCGGTTGGCGACAAAAGTCTGCCAGCGGTGAGGAGAAGAATAAATCCAAGCGAGCACTACCTTGGAGTCGGAAAATGCGTATATTTATTAATAGAGTAGTGGGGCAAAACTGTGTCTTGAACCTTGCGGAGCAACTGAGACAGCAGAAGGGCCGCGCACAACTCCAGTCTCGCAACCGAAATGGTTTTAACAGGCGAGACCTTAGACTTGGCACAAACTAACTGCACCGAGTAGTTAGAACCAATGCGGACTTGCAGATATACGACTCCGCCGTAAGCACGCTCGCTGGTGTCAGCGAATCCTGTTAAGTTGATGGTACATCCATCTACCAACCCAAGATGACGCGGAATAGTAATTTGATTGAGCGCGGTAAGCTCAATACAAAACTGGCCCCAAGCGGCGACAATATGTTCAGGGGGTGTTTCATCCCACTCACACTTTGATAGCCAAAGCTCTTTGATCAAGAGCTTGGCGTACAAAATTGTGGGAGCCACAAAACCCATTATGTCCCATAGTCGATCCACTGTGGACAGCATAGTGCGCTTGGCGCACTTATCATCTGGCGGTGAGACGTCAAACCGAAAACTATCGCAGGATTTGTCCCAGCGTAAACCGAGAACCTTATGCGGTACAGACTTCTCAAACTCCATGTCTGGAGAAGCCTTATGAGAATCTGGTATGCGTGCGAGAACTTCCTTAGAGTTGCTTGTCCATTTGACAAGATCAAACTGGCCTCGCTTCAAAAACTGAATAAGCTCTTCACAAAGCGAAATTGCTAGCGGAGCGGATATGACACTACAGGCAATGTCATCCATGTACAAAGCGGAAGTGTAGTATAGTATAGTGTAGCGTAGCGTAGCATAGCGCAGCATAGCGCAGCATAGCGCAGCATGGCGCAGCATAGCGCAGCATGGCGCAGCATAGCGCAGCATGGCGCAGCATAGCGCTGCATGGCGCAGCTTGGCGCAGCATAGCGCAGCATGGCGCAGCATATCGCAGCATGGCGCAGCAAAGCGCAGCATGGCGAAGCATGGCGCAGCATGGCGCAGCATAGCGCAGCATAGCGCAGCATGGCGCAGCATAGCAAAGCATGGCGCAGCAAAGCGCAGCATGGCGCAGCATGGCGCAGCATAGCGCAGCATGGCGCAGCATAGCGCAGCATAGCATAGCATAGCTAATTAGTGCTTTATCTTACACACCGTTTTAGCACCCACCTTGATCTCTTGAAGAGCAGAACAACAACAAGACGTAATACAATGAGAAGTATGTAACGTAGGTACGGTACCCATTATCACATACCCAAGTACCGTCTCAATAGCGGGCGGTAAATCATATCGCTCACTACGTACTATTTTAGTTAGTAGCAAGTGCGGAAATATTGAAGCTCCGATCAAAAGAACAATGCCTGCCGGATTCGCAAACTCCGCATCGGCTAACGGCAATGATTCGAGATGAGTGAGTGATGCTACGTCTACATTAGCGTTCGGCAATGCGTCCGTGATACGCTCCACGATAAGCGAAGAAATTTTAAAATTAATATTCCTATTAAAACGCGAATGTATTTTAATATCTACGGAACCCCTGCAATGCCTTTCTGATCCGCCTATCCCTTTGACGGTTGAGTTAGTATTTTTAAAGTTATTCCATAATCCGAGGCGTTTGAAGCATTCCGATGTTATTAGATTGGTCTGAGACGTGCTATCCAGCAGACAACGTACCATGTGCGGCGACCCATTAACATCGTGTACGATAACTTGCGCTGTCGCTAACAGTACCGTGTTAGACGCCGTACACTGCGTTTTGGCCCTGCGCGGATCATTATAGATGCGCGAGTGCCGTCCTCGCGTGCGCTTTCTCATTATGGTTTGCAATTGAGGATACAGGTCAACCTTAATGTCCTGTCCTGATCTTGCGAAGCTGAAGTGATTTTTTTCATCAGTAGAAACAATACGATTCAAAATATGATAAAAAAAACAAAATTTCTCATTGATTAGGTACCCTAATTATTCTTAAATAATAATATTGGAAGCTGGATATAGTTGATAAAGGTATAAATATACTATTAAATTCTAATGTGTTGTTTAACTGGTCGACTAGGCATCATATAGCGCTAGTAAGTCCGCCCGCTAAGCGGTTGTGGCTTGGATACTTCACAGGACAAATATATTTTTTGTATTTTCTTATGTTTAATGAATGGTCTCGCGGCACAAATGTGCGCGTGGGATTGTGAGTTCTCGGGTTCGATTCCCGGGTCGGAGTTTTTCCGTTAGGAAATTCTCAGTAGCAGCACGGAGTCTGGTAATGTGCCCGTTACGGCAATAGGCTCGCCCCCTATTACGTGGGACCTAAAATTCATGGCGAAATGTGGGTGTAATATTACACCTCTACCTACCACTTAGGGGATACAGGCGTGCGTAAAAAAAATATGTTTAGTGTAGTATTATATTTTAATAACCATAATACAGAATCTGCATAGCTTTGGATCAGATATATAATAGTTATACATATGTGTTTGTTGCCCAAAGAACATTATTAGTAAGACTCGGAATACTTGCTTAGCTGCTATTTTCATACCTATACACTTAATTATCTATTTATTATATTATAAGGTTTAGTATTGCAATAGGACAATCGGGCTGCGGCTGTGGCTCCGGCTGCGGCTCCGCTTGTGCCTCGGGATGGGCTTGCGCTTGTGAGTTTTGAAAATCGCATGAGAGTAACATTGGCAGTTGGTTGGGTCTGCGGCTCGTACTTGAGGGTGCGTCCCGGGTGCGACACCATGTCGGCCACGTTGTTGTACGCTCTGCTCCACATGTTGGCACAGTACACAGCCACAGCTGTTTTGAGGCTATCACTATTTTTAACAATTTCGTTTAAAACGGTTTCGCTCCTGCCGTTATTTGCAGGTGGCGCATATGATATTATAATATAATCATCCTTTTTCACGATGACCTGAACGCAGGCGGGATCAATGCCTCTCTCTGATAACTCTAGCATAAGCTTCTCTTCGGCGTCGGTAAGCGCCGATAGATCACTTTGGGTGGTCCTGTTCCCAGTCAGTGGTTGTGGGGATGAGGGCGAGGGGCAGGCGGCGACGGGTGTGGCAGCGTTGAGGAGAGGGGTGACGGCGCTGTGTGCGGGCGCGGCGGAGGGCCCGGCGCCCCAGTAGCGGCTCATGGTCGGCGCCGCCGCCAGCGGCAACTTGTGCACGGCCGGCACTGCGCGTGTTGTACCGTGGACGCTCCTGCGCCCCAGCGCTCTACCCCACTGACAAGCTGGAACAATCACCATTTACTATTATATAACTATTAATAGAGGTAAGTAAAGTGCCCGATAAACCTAATCATTTTCATAGTCCTGTCAATCAAGGTCATAATTATCATCCATCATAGTCTTAACCTTAAGGCGCTGATACACCTGAGCATTCACTTAAAAAAAAATTGAGAACTTAAATCATTCGGAACAAAAAACTTTTCCATTAATTTGAACTCTGATTTTGATTCAATTTTCAATTGAAACCTCGCATTGATCTTAAAGAAAATTTAAAAGTTCCAGGAGAGAGATAGCGGTTGGACATTTTTAAGTAATTCTCATTTGGAAATAAATATAAATAAATATAAAACCTCTCTCTGGATCTAAATATATTGCTTTGCCAGTTGCCTAAATGGATTAGAAATAAAAAAGCGTGTTTAACTTTAAAAAATAAAGATGAATATTGTTTTCTATGGTGTGGGTAGAGAATGTGTGGTAGCGTTGTATCCCACAACTCAACACTCTTAAAGATATATATATTCTATCTATATATTCGTATCCTCATTTTCAAGAAGTATTAAATATTAATGGTTTATCAGTTCCCTTAACATTTTCTGACAAGCATTTCCTCAAATCCTTGACCCCATTACCTAAATTGAAACTCATCTGTGCGGAGGGGTTGTCACCGTTTTACCAGAACAAGGTTCTATTGGAAAGTTTAAAAATTTTAATAGAAAACAAGACATTCCTTTCGTCATATACGCTGATTTCGAAACATTGTTGATACCTATTTCCGACGACGAAAACGACACCGCAAATACGTCATAGGTACTTACAGCGACACAAGCCGGTGGCTTTTGGTTACAACATCGTACCTTTATGCAATAATGAATTAACAGGGTACATACAAAAGTTATCGTGGTATTGATTGTGTTTCGAAATTTTGTTACTTTTCTTATTGATGACGTCAAAGCAATTTAAAAAGTACTGTGCACTAATGAATCTATGATATTTACGCCAAGGGATGCATTAGATTTTAAACAAGCTATTAAGTGTCATATATGTGGAAACTTATTGTGGGAAGATAAAGTTAGAGATCATTTCAACTAACGTAGTAGTAACGTAACGTACCTAGTAGGTACTTATATTTTTACATTTTGTCATTTTTGGATTTGACATTTGTAATTTTATTTATATTTTTTTGACATTGTTATTTTATTATTTTCTTTTGACATTTAAAATTACTTAAGTAATATATGATTAATTTTTTAGACATTCTTAAATTGACATTCTATAATATTTTCTGACATTTAAATATATGACATTTTATTGTTTAATTTTTTTATTATTTTTACATATTGTTTACAACATGTATTTTACTATGTATTAGCGTGTAAAGTTGTGAGTACGATGTGGGCATTATTAAACATTTAAACAAATAGTTGTGGCAACCTGTCTGATGGCTTAGGCTGACATGCTTATGCATACACCTTCTGATGGCGTGGAGGCATAGTGATACAGATTGTGCTGGCTCCCTCAATCAAGGTTGAGCCGTACGATTGTTGTTGAATGCGGGCCATCAGTGGGCCGAGTCAGTCAAAAGCGTCAGACGATATCCTGCACTGTAATAGCATACTAAACCCTTCATTTTGTCTGGACTTTAAAAGATCAAGAAAAGACTAAAGAAATTGACATCTTAAATTCATAATGAATCTATAGATACTACAATCAAACCGATTTATTCTTAGTGGACACAATCCTATTGTGAAGGTAGGTATCGCGCAGTGCATGTGTACGTGCAGAACGCTTGCGCATGCTTGATATGTTGTCGTACAGTAGGGACGACGCTTGGTCGCCACTACGTAAATATCATAAAGTCTTGTTGGACAGAGCCACGTCTGTTTATATGTGAATAGGCCAGTGACGAGATCTATGCAGCCAAGCTACGCTGCAGTATAAAATAAGACTACTTACTTAACGCAGCCCCGCAATTCTGAGAAGACCAACGCCATAGCGCCGTATCTCCAAGGAGATCAGTTTGTAAAAACCTGAAAATATAAGTTTGCAATTATAGAAATATCGTTTGTAATTATACCGAGGAATTTATTTAGATTTTTAAGTCGGCTCTAAATTGTGCGGCGGAAAAAATATGCAAATGATAGCTCTGGATAGACACTGCTCGGTCAAATGTAAATTCTAGCGAGTCCCAGCGGACAAAGGTCATATCGATTCAAATAAACTATATGAAGATAAAACCTTTGATCGTCTTTTCCGTTTAATTGGACTGCAGGTCTCCGCGAGTCTGTCCTGAAAATAGAGAAAACAGCGTATAAAATATTTGTATGTGTTATATGGCGTAATATTGTAAAAGGGTCTAGCAATAGATCCGGCATTCATGATGGTGGAGTATTCTAAACGAGAGATAAATTGTATTATTTGACGCCGATATTTTCGTAAACTGATAAACTTACGGAATGCATTCATAAATTAAAAGATACGTAAACAATAACCAAACGCCATGTGCGCTCTGTTTGGTTGAATAAGTCACATGTTCTATTTCCTTCCTCGCCACCGCCACTCTTCGCCACTTTTACGGATCAACCGGAACTTTAGCGATGCTAATAAGGCTAAGTTGACGAAGCTCTATTTCGCAGTGCTCCTATTTTTGTGCTCAGGGTCACAAGAAAATCTAACATAGCCTATTAAGTTGAACTGATGCCGACCTTCATTATCACCGACCGACCAATCAGAGAGCAGTGTGTGATTTCCCGTATTTTAAAGAAGCGTAAAATTAAAAGCTGTTCTGTGATTGGTCGAGCCGTGTAGAATCTTACGAATGGATTTACGTCAGTTTTTATACATTTACGACGAGACGTCACAAATGGATAAATTTACGGAAAAGATTTCGTAAAGTAATACAATTTATGTCTCGATTAGAATCCTACGAAAGTTTATAAATTTCCTAGGAAATTTAGAAATTTACGGTTCTTACTATTTTCCGGTGACATATATACATAAATGTAATAAGTACTCACATTTGATATTCAGGTTTATCTTGTTACTAGTGCTCACTTTTAACTGTATTCAATCGGTAGGTACACAAAATAGATACTGCAAACAAAATTAATAGTGCAAGGACCGAACTCGATGCTTTCACGATTAGTACTGGCGAATCAAACGATTCCGCGGTGACCCTCAGAGAAATCAATAATAATATGCTTACAAAAGATGACAGCACCTGCGCTCTACGTGCCCTACGCGAGGGCTTAATACTGAAGGGGAACAAGTCAATTATGCTGTTTTAAAGGGATGAAGTGAATGCAAATTAAGTAGGTAATAAGTACCAGTTTTTGTTGCGTATTTGTATAAGGCTGAAAGGAACGTCTCATTTTAGACATAATAGGACTTGGAATACCTGTAAAACGGCGTTGTGAAAAGACGGTTAGTGCGTCTGTTTCATTCAATCAAAGAAAGAAACAATAATTTCAAAGGGGGCATTCTTCGTCCTATACCACATTGCGGTTAACTTTGGAACTAAAATAGCGTTCACAGGAAATACACAATTACTACCGATCGTTATTTTCTTGGTTGTGTTATTTTTACCGTGGGAGAGAGAGAACTTACTTTGCGGATAAAATGTTTGCAATAATTAGTTATATTCCACTCGAATAGCACTCGTAGAAGTGTATATAACCTTTGACCAACGCATTTCTTACCACTGGTGTCATATAAATGCTTGGCAGCGTCGTGAAGACCTGACTGACACAAATAAATGACCATTTAGAATTAGCCATATTTCTATAGCTTAAGTAAAAATACCAGTAAATACCACTAAATACGTCTATATTAGCCGCTTGACCGCTCACCATTTTTAAGTGCTTACTCAGCATCGACAAATGTCAAGTGCTCGCCGCCAGTTAAAGGTGGGCGCGCTCGATTAATTCGTTTTTGTGTGATAGTTAATAACTTGAAAGGAGTGGTGTTTATTTTTATGCAACCTAATGAATGACGCATTCTAATGGTACAAAACAAATTACGTTTGAATTAAATGTTTACTTTAGGCGAGCGGCCGTAACGTAAACAATGTCGTCTTTACCGACTTACTCCACACTTTTGTTTATCATAATAAAAGTATAAGCTGAATCTGGTTTGCTGTTGTATTTTTATCTACCTGGTGATATTATCTACGTAATAAAATAACGTTTTAGCAATACTTGCAGAAAATTATTTAGATGTAAGCATTTGAAAAAAATATATATTTCGCTGACTTTGCATTCCGCGCGCGGGGCGTAATTATCGATTAAAAACAACATTGTAAACAAATTATGTAATTATATATCATACTTTTATGTTTTTATTGTAAATTAACTGGGAGCTTATTCACTATGATCACTGAAATACCATGTTCAAGACGTGTGTCGTCGTGACGTGCACTAGACGTAAACGTGTTTCAGTAACGTGACGTACCTACCGTGACCATCAAAATATTGTATTCAGTATGCCATACGACAGCTTGTCTATGCCTAGTTATCAATTTCACAACATTCGTTCATAAATCTTAATGCCGGTTTGCCGGCTCAATTTCGATTTTATAAATATTATTTTACTAACTTGTAAGTTTCGCTATAGGCTACAGTACAAATAAATAAGGTTAATAAAACTTAAATTATATTATTTTAGTTCAATTTCGCCAGGAACAATCTCAAAATAAAAAAATGATCTTCAAAGTTTAGTTCATCTTTTGTACTTAAGTCAATTTTTGAACGAAAACATAATGATGACATTGATGACATACATGACAGTTGCAGTCGCGCTACAATATAAAAAAATATAAGTGCGGTTAGTGCAGCGAATAGCCCAATTCTAACAGAATCTAATAAATCATAATGGATTTATTATTTATCCGTAGACGAGTGAGACGCTGGCGCCAGCGACAGGCGTAAATTTTCATAAAACATAATATTTAATTAAATAACTTTGACACGGACACTGTTAAATAAAAAAGCAAAGAAACTTAGCATTTAACCACTAACGGACACTGAATATAATTGGTGACAGTCCAGAACTTTCGAGAACATTCGATTCGCGATACGCATCCGCTATACCCGATCACCGCGCCGCTCCCGCTATAGTTATTACCTCTTAAAAAACCGCTCGCAAGTGGAAGTGACTGTGTAGTGAAGTGAAAACAAGCAGCTGCATCACGAAACCACCAGGAGACTGCCCTTCGGAAACGAAGAAGATTGCCGTATAAGGTAAGTGCCCTCCATCCTTGGAATATCCTATACCCACTCACAGTCACCTCTTCCCGTATCTAATCCTAGGCGGCTAAAAACCCGCTATCCTTTGAATACAGTCCATTCCATTAATCCTTCCCAAGTCGCCTAGAACCTACGGTTTCGGTGTATCGCCGAACCAATAATATTAAACAAATAAACTTAGTACTTATTTATCCTCTATCGTTTTACAATAAACGCGTTACGTGCATGTTACGTGACCTCTTAGCTCACGGAATTTTGACAACTAAAACCGTGTCCGAAACGTGCGCTACCGTGCTTGTCAAACTTGAAGTTGGCATAGTGAATACCGTTTAAGCCAATAACGTGCCGACGTAGGTAACTAGCACGTTAAAACACGTTAAGACTTCAAAATGGTCATAGTGAATAAGCCCCCTGATTAATTATGAAGTTACAGCAAAAAAAAAAAAAGATAATGTGTATTACTTTAATTATAGACAAAAAATATCGTAAAAACGTAATTTTATGTAAAAAAGTTTAAATACATGTATGTATATAAGGTTACATTTATGCGTTGTATTATTTTTTTATGATGAGTGTATAAATAAACTTTTGATAAAATGTATAATACTCATATTATTAATAAGATTTTAGGTATCGAAAATTTTGGCGGGATCTTCAGTTTTTTCTGCGGGAATAAGTAAACAACTGTGCAGGTTCCAAAAAAAAAATAAATCTTATCAGATTCTTATCGGAATTAGTTTTTATACTTGGAAATGTACCTAGTTGGAAAGAAAGTTATCTAGGTTTGAATCTGATATATAACATAAAATGGTAAGTATTTTAAAAAATAAAATATGAAAATTAGCGCCAATTAAAAAAAAATCTTTGTTGTATCTTTTTATGTTTAATATTAAAATGTTTCTTTTCATTATATATATCTCCTCTAAAAGTAAATTAAAAAACCTTTCTAAGTGTGTTTAATACTTATATACCTCCCATAATAAAAAACGACGAGAAAAAGGAATATGTGAGAAATATAAAATCGCGCTCAAAAAATGGCGGGAAAAATTTCTCATTTTCACTTTATACTGCCATTGCGTGGGCTTCAACCATATTATATGGTTTTAATTTATATCATTGGAAAGCTCATTTAAATACGCGTCTACTGATATGCAACATACCGCAATCGGTTAAGTTATCCGAGTTTCACAAACAGATTAGTGCGCAGCGGAATAGTGTGGGAAAAATAACAGTTTACGCGCTCATCTGTTTTTGCAAAAAGGGAAAATAGTCACTTGTGCGCGGTCAAGTGGTTAGGCATTTTTGCCGAAATGAATAATTCATTTCGGCAAAAATAGAAAATGGCACTTTTCCACATTCATAGAAGTCAGGGGTGTCTGCGCCGCCATTTTTAGTTAATTCAGACCTTCACTCATTCTCAAGCATTTATTCATTCACTCGTCAATCATTTCATTCACTGTGAAGTTCTCGCTGATGTCGAAAGACGCGATGTGAATACCAGGGCAGCAGAAGCGACAAAGAGCTTGAATGAATCAGAAAAAGATCAGTATAGAGTAGTCCGTAACGGACTCGACTGTGCAGCATCAAGCATAAACAATAAATCTATAGACATTTCTTTTTACGAGTTATAATGTCATATGTTTGACCGAGACAAATGTATTTTATCCATATTTTATCCATTACCTCTTGAAATACTAGTGGCGCCATTTCTTCTAAAGAAGAAATTAATTATGTCAATAGTGATGCACTTGTGTCTCAATCTATTTTAGGTATTGGTATTGGTACTTATTCTATTTTTAGAACCAAAATTACCGTTCAATAAAATATTCTACCAGTAAACATTTTAGGTGGGTAGCTGAAACAATAAGTACAATTTGATATTGCTTGGAAAGAAAATTTTAATAAAATAGTTAATATTAAGTAAACAGTAATTCAAATGCAAAATAATTATAGGTAATAGTGAATACCTGCTGGTGTAGTGTTATCTCCGTGTACTAACAAGTATTAACATAAATACACTATGGACACATTCAATCCATCAACAGTCCTTGATATGCAGACTTATTTTGAAGAACGTATGGCAAAGTTTGAAGCAGAGCTGCAGAAAAAATCACCACAGAGCACTGGGGGCTTAGCAGATGAGTTTGCCACATTTAAGACCTTCGTGTTGCAGACCCTACAGTCATTTTCCCAGCAGCTTGAAATTGTCGGCCGTGAGGTGGACAAAATGGAAATGCGCAGCCGGCGCAAGATGTTACTGCTTCACGGAGTGGCGGAGCGCAAGGACGAGGAGACGGCTCAGGTGGTCACTGATGTTGTAAGGCAGCACCTCAAGATTGACACCTTCACTGCTGATGATGTGCGCCGCTGCCACAGGATAGGACGGCAAGCGAGCAACGACAAGGCAAGGCCCATACTTGTCAAGTTCGAGTCAGTAGTCGTGCGGGACAGTGTATGGTTCACGAAGACGAAGTTGAAGGGCACAGGTATCACTTTGTCGGAGTTCCTGACCCGCTCCCGACACGAAGCTTTTATGGCTGCACGAGCGAAGTTCGGCGTCGGGAAGTGCTGGACGAGAGAGGGATACGTCTTCATCCTTGGCCCCGATGGCAACCGTCATCGTATATCTTCGGTGGGCGAACTAGGTAAGCTCAAGCTTGCGGCCGCAGAGAAGCCAGTAGCTAAACAACAACTTGCGCCCAAGGCGAAGCGTGCTGCTGCTTCGAAAAAGTAGACTTTTCCCCATTTTACGTAGTCTTTGTTTATTTTCGGGTAATCAATTTATAATGTACGTAATTCACCGTCACTTTTGTTTACTTTTAGTTCTTATTATTTAATTTTTGTGTACCGCAACAAATGTGTAGGTATGATCAAAATAATTTTTGCCATTAAATATTGTCAATCGTCATAACTGTCAATGTCACTATTGTCAACCTTGATTACGTTTCGTTTCTGCATTACAATATTGTTTCTGCATTACAAATAATACAATATTTGAATACTTGTATTTTGAGACAAAATTCTGGTATTTATTTCATTTACTATGTAAAATGTATGTAGGACTATTCTTGAGTTATAATGTAACAATCTCTCTCGTTTTACTTATATTTGTTAGTAACATTTTTATTTCTTTTGCATCATTATGTTATCTTGATAATGCGCAACCGGCGGGTGGACACAATGACTTAAGCTTTACGCGATAACAACTATAAAATATTTATTGATATATTATATACTATATTTTTATATTATTTACTAATATACACATATATATATTTAACCTTAGATCTATTTGATATGACAGACAGTGACTCAAATAGCGAAGATGACACCTTCCTCTCTGCAACAAGCCACGATGACAGCTTTGAAAGTGTACCCTCCCTGGGAGACATTCTCCAGTCTCAGTTTTCAGACGTACCCAGGAACTTTAATGTAGTCCATTTAAATGCTCAGAGTATTCCAGCCCATTTCCCCGATATGCTGGCCAACCTAGACAGTCAAAACATACATGCCATCCTCGTGTCGGAGTCATGGCTAAAACCATGTCTTCCATCCACCTTATATTCTCTGCCTGGTTTCCACCTTATTAGGAATGATCGCGCGATCGGTGGTGGAGGCGGTGTTGCCATATACTTACGTTCTCACATTCCTTTTCATATAGTATCTATGTCAACGCAGCCGCCACCGGCGAACGCTGGCGAGCATCTTTTTCTAGAGGTGGAACTGCACCACACGAAACTACTATTAGGCGTTTACTATTCCCCTTCGTGTCGTGTTAACTTTTTTTCATCCTTCGAGCAAATTTTGGAAAATTTGACTCCCTCTTACGACCATACTATTATTATGGGCGACTTTAATACATGCCTTCTCAAACAGGATTCTCGTGCCACCTCTTTTCGGCGTGTCACTGAGTCCTGCAATTTATCAATTCTTAACTTAAATGCAACTCATCACTTCCCTAATTCCGCTTCTTCTCTTCTTGACCTTATTCTTGTATCTTCTCTTAACTCTGTTTCTAAGCATGGTCAGTGCACAGCTGATGCATTCTCTTACCATGACCTCATCTTTGTTTCATACAAAATACGTCCACCCAAAGCGAAGCCGAAGATTATCTTGCAGCGCAATTTTAGCGGCATGGATCATGCCAAGTTGCGTGAGGATGCCAGTAAAATAGATTGGGACACTCTATATTCCTCAGATTGTATAGACATGAAAGTCCATATTCTAACAACGAATCTAATTCAGCTATATGACAAGCATGCGCCCATCCGCGCTATCAAAATTAAGCATTTACCAGCACCTTGGCTTACAGATGATATTAAAAAGATCATGGCCAAAAAATCTGCTGCGAAGACTAAATTGAAGCATAGGCCGACTTTTTTGAACCAAGAAAGATACGTGGCTCTAAGAAATCACTGCAACAAGGTGTGTAGGAAAGCACAACGCCAACATATTCATGAATCCGTTGAAAATGGTGATCCAGCTAAAGTCTGGAAATTTCTCAAATCATTGGGTATTGGTAAGTCACAGCAGCAATCCATTCCGAATAACGTCCACCTTGATTCTCTCAATTTACATTTTACTACTTCGTCCAAATTAGATGGAAATACGAAAAGAAACACTTTACAACTTCTTTCATCCTTGCCAACCCCAGATTATGATCCCTTTGCCTTCTCGCAATTTGCCGCTTGTGATGTTAAGAAGAGTATATTAGCAATGACGTCTAATGCAGTCGGTAACGATAGTCTCAGCCGTAAAATGATCCTCCCCATCCTAGACGAAATTCTTCCTATCCTATGTCACATCCTTAATCACTCCGTTGTCCGTGGCATCTTTCCAACAGCGTGGAAAGATGCACTTATAATTCCTTTACCCAAGAAACCTAAACCCTATTCCTTCTCAGACTATCGACCAATATCCATACTACCTTTCCTGTCAAAAGTCCTAGAACGTCTCATTCACACGCAACTCAGTTCCTTCCTGTGTAAAAATGCACTCCTTAATCCCTATCAATCCGGCTTCCGCCCTGGCCACAGTACCGTTACTGCATTGATCCGCGTGTCAGATGACATCAGGCTAGGTATGGATAGTGGGAATCTTACCGTTTTGTCCTTACTTGACTTCAGCAATGCTTTCAATACGGTAGATTTTCACATCCTACTTGGCATTCTACGCTCTCTTAACATATCTCCAACGGCGGTTGACTGGTTTCATAGTTACCTGTTTGGTCGCCGGCAACGTATACGCATCGAAGACACTTATTCCACTTGGTCTAACACGAATGCCGGTGTACCACAGGGTGGCGTGCTATCTCCTTTACTCTTCGCGATATTTATTAATTCTATCTCAAAACATTTACTTTCATCCTACCACCTTTACGCAGATGATTTACAGATCTATACACAAGCACCCTTAAATAACTTGCCCGAAGCCTGTACTACTATCAACACAGACTTGGCGCGGATTTGCGAGTGGAGTAAACAGTATGGACTCATAGTAAATCCTGACAAAACACAACTAATTATTGTCGGCAGTCCCCGCATGGTGTCTAAAATTTGCTGGTCCGATTTACCACAAATCAAGTTTGATGGCAAAAATATCCCGTTCAGTAATACTGTAAAAAATCTTGGTATCTACTTTGACGAAACCATATCTTGGAGTTTTCAACTGCAAGAAACAAGTCGCAGACTATTTGCTTCGGCAGGCTCATTGCGTAGGTTACGCAATTTCCTACCAACTGCCACTAAAATTGCACTTGCACAATCTTTGCTTCTGCCCGTAATTGACTACGCTGATGTCAGCTATCTTGACCTCTCTGAGGAGCAGTTAGACAAACTTGAGCGTCTTCAAAACTTTTGCATACGTTTCATATTTGGACTGCGCAAATATGATCATGTTTCAGAATTTCGCAACATACTCAAGTGGCTCCCGATTCGTCTTCGCCGGAATACTCACATTCTTACATTATTGTATAATATCTTGTTTAATCCCAGTACTCCTTTTTATCTCAAAGAACGTTTTAAGTTCCTTAATGACGCACATGAGAGGTCCTTGAGGTCGTCTGAAAATTTGACACTGGAGATACCAACGCATTCCACAAATTTCTTTAGCAAGTCATTTACTGTACAGGCCGCGCGACTGTGGAATGCATTACCACTAGAGATTCGGAAAGCAGAATCCTTAAACATTTTTAAAAGCATGTTAAAAAAGCACTACCTGTCCATTTAACATCATGCACTGTTCTCCTAGAATGCAGGTCTTACTTTATGAGTAGTATTCACTGTATCTGTATTTTAGCATAGTTTTTAGTATAACGATATTATGAAATATATGACATTCTATCTCGTATAGTTTATAGGTATATATTTATATATAATAATGTATGTACATAATATGTGTATGGTCTTTATGTAGAATATGTATGATATATAATATTTATACATTTATGTATATTCAGTTTGTATATTAGTTGATATTATTTTATTTATTAACTACACCATCGCCACACTTGATTGCTTACACACCATTTCTGTCCATCCAAAGGTTGCCTGGAAGAGATCGCTTTTAGCGATAAGGCCGCCATTTGTACATGCTGTAGTATAAGACACAAAAAAAAATTTGTACTTTTCAATATTATTTGGTGTACAATAAAGAGTTAAAAAAAAAAAAAAAAAAAAAAAAAAAAAAAACATTTTATCATTTGTACTAATACTCTAACAAAAACAAATTGCACCTAATACATAATAAAATTAACGATAAATAAATAAGTTCAATTCTAGCATGTAAATAATTTTAATTCCTTCTTCTAGTCAACTAATTAGATTTTCTGACTAAGATAAATAAACTATATTATTTTACATATACCTACCTAAACACATTATTGACATTATATAAAAATAGCGCTCTTCCTCTCTTCCAAAAATTGCTGCGCCCGACAGGGTCCATAATTGTTACTAAGTAAAGTAACAATTATGGATTCCGTCGGGTACAGCAATTAAGCCTACCACCTGTATGTACATTACATTATGGAACGCAATAAAGATTGATTGAATTGAATATATTATTTTACAATAGGCTATGGTACTTATTTCCCTACAATTAGAAAAACCGTTCAAACTCAAAGGCGTATCGGACCAAGCACAATGTAGTTGTGTAGATATTCTCACTCACCCAGTGTCCTTTGACATTTTTGTACATTTTGCCAGTATAGTCAAAATGAGATATGTACGTGCGGAGGATAAAGGTGTGGTGTTCCTCCAACTAGAGGGAGGAGCCTCTTACCAAGCTGGGAGGTCGTGCTTGGTGACCTGCAGGCCGACGGACATACTTTGGAAGTTGTATATATGCCGCTTGGCTCGCGAAAGTTGATATCGCGGTTCAGGATTGTTTGAATTTTTCCCGCGTTGTTAGGTGGCGAGTGTCTAGGTAGTTCTCCACCCGCACAACGTCATTGGTTAAATGGCGTTGTGCGGGTGTTATATAGCAGGCCGCTACATCCGTATAATCATTTCTGCTACTTGTGGTTTCTACATAAAACCCCGAACGGACAGACGAAACAACAAATGCCCTGTGTAGTGAAATAAAAGCGATTTGGTTCTGGCACTTCGCCGGCCGCTGCCGCGGCACGCTCGCTTCGCTCGCTCGGCTCGTGCGTTGTGCTCGCAGTTCTAACCTAACCTAACCAGCCAGTTGACGTGAATTGTTTATGAGCATACTAACCTAACCTTTTTTTTTTGCGGGGGGAAATCCTCTTGGACTACCTCCGCCTGGAGAAAGGCGGAGGGGCGTGCCGGACTCTTACCGGCTAAAACCACCCCGGTGTCTCTTCGCACGTGCGCGCGGGGCCGCGGGAATCCAAATTCTTCCAAATTGCAGGCGCGCGCGGGTGTCGGCGCGCGCCTGCAACTCGGGTCCATCGAATAGGGGGCGGGGACTTCCCCAAGTCCCTCGCCCCTGGACCCATTTATGGGGGCCGGAAAAGGGCGTTGTCTGCTCTTCTCCTGCGCCTTCTGCGGCCGGGAAAGGGAGTCGAGATCTCCCTCTCTCGTTCCGCAGTTTCCTTCTGCGACATCACGTCCTCGCACTTCATTTGTGAGGACACGGCGCTGCTCCTCCCAAGCTGCACACTCGGCGAGCGTGTGTTGCGCCGTGTGCTCGCCGTAATCGACGCAGTGGTGGCACCGAGCGTCCGGCTCCCTGTCTATGCAGCACAGGTACTTGCCGAAACAGCCGTGCCCCGACAGCACCTGCGTCACCCTAAATGATAGGGAGCCGTGCCGTCTCCCGAGCCAGTCGTCGAGTACTGGCCGGATCGCCTCGACGGTGGCGAGACCGGCGGTAGGGCGCAGAAGCCTTTGCCGCCATTCCGCCACCAAGACCAGTCGTAGCTCCTGTCGGCGCAGCGCGATCTGCCGCTGCACCGGCCTCGAGCCCCGTGTCCGCTGTTCCTCGCACCATTTATATAATGACGCGAGTACTTTCGCTTCTAGGTCCCAGGGCGGGGATCCGGCCAGGACGCAAGCCGCCTCGTAAGAAATCGTGCGATACCCGCGGACGACTCTGACGTCCATCGCCCTCTGCGGTTTGCGCAGAATGGCGAAAGTGCTGGCCGTCATGTCCATCGCCCACACAGAGGCCCCATACAGGGCCATAGACCGCACGATTCCCACGTACAACCGCCTACAACCGGCGCTCGGGCCCCCAAGTTGGGAAGCAACGTTGAAAGCGCGCCTGCTGCGCCCATCAGCTTGGGCACCAGCCGCCGGAAGTGGAGTCCGAATTCCCATCGGCTGTCGAGCACCAATCCCAGATACTTCATGGGGGACTCGACAGCTATCCGGGCCCCGCTGACCAAAAAAATTTGATTAGTTATGACTTGATATTTTAAAATTACATCTAGCAATTTTTGATCAGTCGTTCATTTGATGTCACATACATTGGGATTCTAAAATTTTTCAAATTAAAACATTTGGTCATTTAAATTTTGTTATTTCGTTTATTGTTCTTTTGAAATTCGCTCGAAAAAGTTTTGATTTTGTAATATGCAACCGTCAGTCTCGCTCGCATTCCTCGCGCTTACGGAGCGCAAAATTGTTGAAAACAATAGAAGCGAGTATTTTGTCGACACATTGTAAAGCTCTTTAACGAAAAAAATATTACGAGAGCATTGACGATCAACAAACAGTACTTTCATATTTACTCATAAATATGACTGTATAATACAATCAAGCTTTGTTTTATTAGTTCCTGTAAAAATCTTGTTTATTTTATTCAAGCCATACGTTGGTGAACTATTACACGTACACACGAACTATTACTAATTAAACGTATTTCGGGGACAAATGAAACTTCTTTTCGTCCTTCGATTACAAGTTCGGGAGAAGATGACACAAGCATTTCCATTTTCCTTGTTTCAGGAGCAGACATGCGGGGGAAGGTGGGAATAGAACTTCCTATCTTCCCCCGATGACAAGTTCGGGGGAAGATGAAACAAGCATTCCCATTTTCCCTCGTTCGGTGGCAAGCATGCGGGGGAAGATGGGAATGCAACTTCCTATCTTTTTTGGTTTTGTCTCCCCTAAAAGAGTCTCCAAGATAAACATGACGTCCGGTACCAACTGACTGAACATACTCTTCGAGACACGGGACAAGTGAGAATTAAAACCTTATTATGCATTTAACTAACAAAAGACAGTCATTTACGCTGAGGATTCGAATCCACGACCCTATGCATTTTGCTAGGTTGGTCTCCCTACTAGTAAATAACTGCTGATTGCAGAGCTTAAGAATAAATACAGGAAAAAATGTTCTACCGAGTGCGTCATCCAGAAGCACTTTTTTGAACAAAAGCGGCTATTACTCAAAATTCACACTGATTGGCTAAGACTGTTATACCTTTTTGGATAGCAGGTAATACCAGAAAGTTATTCGAATACTTTACATAGGATGTCACATATAATTTTTTTCAAATAATTGCATTTTTGTGGCGTCATTTTATTTTATTCGAACATTTTTTGTGTGTTTTTTGGCTCTATTTTCAAATTCGACGTTGAGCTAGCAGGTTTATTTTATTTTAGAAGTTGGAACATTTAATTGTCTATTAAATAAGACCCAATTTGCCACCAAGAATGGTCAAAATATTTTTTTAGAAGATGTTTATAACAATAATTTGGGATTTGCTCAAAAAATCTTAAAAACCGTTTTATTATATGTAGGGAGTAAAAATACTCCATTTTGGCCCTAGAATCACCTCCTGAAGGGAATATGAGCAATTACAAATCACCCTATATACTTCTGATAAAAATACGAGCCGATTTCTCGGCTCGTATTTTTATCACTGTTTTAAAAGTGGACTATAAATGTACCATTATCGAAAGGTGATAACCCTTGATGTTATTTTTATTAATTTGTAGGTACGTGAACTTAGTGCATATTTTTCATTTTGATTTTCAGAAAATCATCCAAATATTAAAATGTCGACACCTAAAACACTTTATTTCTAAATTCATAGATATTTTAAATGTTCCTTAGTTTACAGCAATTGCTTGCTAACAGTATTTCCAAAAAATAGCAATTTATTTCGTGTACGCCCATCAAGGCGCCATGATGCATTTATAGTGAAGAGCTCGTCGACTACAAATGGGTACCTATTGATTATTACAATTGCATACAATATTGAAGAATTATCTACTCATTAATTACGTTGATAGATTATATTTTTTGTTCACCAGTTCACCCAACTTCTTAAGTTTCGCCTTCAAATTTCGAAGCAGACTCTTGCTTTCGTATGTAAGGTTAGGTTTCCTGTGACTTAGCTGTAGAAATAGAAGCGGAGTGATGGATATCCGTTTTTCGACTTCGTAATTTTACGATAAAGTAAAATTAACTTCACAGCGACATTAACAAGCTATTATAATATTGTGCATTATGAGGTAAGTAAGCCGAAAGACATCAATTGCTAGACTTGACGATAGTCCGTCTGATAACGGACTACCGAGTTGCTTAGTAAACTACAAGTATTTGTTTAGCAGCTGCTTTTACTGTCTGTATAATTAATATTTATTTCTCTTTCCCCAAAAGTCCATATCACATTAATGACTAGAATACGTAGACTAGGGCTAGGACTATTATAAGCATGCGATCTAAAATTATGATCATTTGTAAGAGACTGCAGTCCGTACTAGGAAAGTTCTGTGTGTATCATAATTGATGTTGATTATCGCTTGCCCCGTGCCTCGAAGAGCACGTTAAACCATCAACCACCACTATAACTATTAAGCAATATTTTGACGAAAAATAACTTAACCACACAGATACTTTCATAGAAATGATTTTTGATTGACATTAAAGTCAAATCTTTAGTAATAGATTTTACACATTTCTAGGCCCGTTCTTGTATAATGAGTTCAATAAATCAACTTTCAACGTTCAATTACTCCTTAAGTATATAAAGTCATAGTTACAAAATGGGCAGTACAAAATTATCAGAATATTAACAAAAGTTTAATTACGACGACACAGAAAAATTACTAGAAATCATAACACTAATTAACTAACTAAACTTTATCAATATTGTCAGAATAATAATATTATTTTTATTTTTACGTGTTGTTTATATTTTTACGTGTGGTTTCGCACAGAACTTTCCTAGTACGGACTGCAGTCTCTTACAAATGATCATAATTTTAGATCGCATCCTTATAGTACCTAGTTAACGTATTCTAGTCATTAATGTTATATGAACTTTTGGGCAAAGAGAAATAAATATTAATTATATAGACAGTAAAAGCAGCTGCTAACTAATCGTATCAGCGATAATAGAATGATTTTTCCATAATTGTGCCATTGATATTTTTAACCGACTTCAAAAAAAGGAGGAGGTTCTCAATTCGTCGGAATCTTTTTTTTTATGGATGTTCCCCGATTTCTCTAAGACGCCTGGACCGATTTCGAAAATTCTTGTTTTGATTGAAAGAATATACCTCCTAGTTGCTCCCATGATCATCAGGTCAGGATCTAATCATGGAATCCTGAAAAATCGAAGGAAATCTTTAAATTGTATAAGCACACTTGAAGCGATTTGAAAATAACAGCCCAATGCCGTCGAGTTTGGGCTCATTTGAGTAGCCTTTACATAGACTTTGATGCGGGATGATTTCCTTAGTCTGATGATAGACCTGGAAGGTAACCATGAGATCTTTGTCATACAACAACCCAATCTCATCGAGTTTAGGGTCGTTTGATTCGTCTTTACATGGACTTTGGTACTGGATGTTTTCCAGGGTCTGATGATGGAGCAGGAAGATGGCCATGGGATCTTTGTAATACAAAGACGCAATCCCATTGAGTTTGGGTTCGTTTGATTCGTCTTTACATGGACCTTAGTGCTGAATGTTTACCAAACTCTGATGATAGAGCAGGAAGGTGGCCATGGGATCTTTGTAATACAATAACGCAATCTCATCGAGTTTAGGCTCGTTTGTTTTGTCTTCTCAAACACTTTGGTATTGGATGATTCCCGGGATCTGATGATGGAACTGAAACGAACGTGTTTAGTCTAGTTAGTTGAAAATAAAACAAATACTTGAAATTTCCAGAAAGGTACAGGTCTACATTTTAGAATCGAGGCACGTAAGGAAGGCCTCCCCATCATGTACCACCTACACTATCCTATGTACCTACTTACCTCCTATTACTATTTTTATTAGTATACTACTAAAAAGCAAAAAATAAAATTATTTTTAAATAAAAAAACCAACTTCAAAAAGCACTAAGGAACTACAACACAACTAAAAAAATAATTGGTTTTGGAGCAAAAATTTTTGGAGTCGGTGCCAAGCCCTAACGCAAAAAGTTAGTAAATTACAAACTACGTATTCTATCAACAACGAAAATTATATAAAAAAGTGCAGAGGTTTTATAGTCAGATCAGAAATACTTTGCTTGGCACCGAGTCTAAAAATGTTTGCTCCAAAACCAATTATTTTTCGGGTGTAACTTTTATTTAATTTGGAACATTAACAAAACATAATTTTGTAACTAAAGCTTAATCTAATATAATCTAACCTAATCTAATACAAAAAAACATAAAACAAATCTAAAAAGCGAAAATATTTAAGTACAAGGTTTAGGCGTCGTAAAATGCCTCCGCATCAATGTCATCGGGTAACGTGCCCAGAAGGCTGGCAGCATTGCCACGCTGGATGGCAATGCTGATTTTGAGCCAAGAATAAACCAGCCTTCTGGTCACGTGAGACGTCGATTAACCGTTTAGAAATTTCCCGGAATAGAGAACGAGCGCTTGGACCCCATGAGCCTAGCGTTTCCACCCCAAACGGCTCAAACACTTAATTACTCACTAAATTACTGTATTTGCGCCGTTTGAGGGTTGCCGCAGTTGCAGCAGCAGCACCAGCAATTATTTTTTTGTTTTTTAGTTCCTTAGTGCTTTTTGAAGTCGGTTTTTTTAATTTAAAAATAATTTTATAATCGTAGATGTTTCCTTATAGACTTTCTATGTTATTTAATGGCGAAATTTAGTAATTTTCAATACATACTGAGACTAATCATGCAATCAATTCCCTGGTTTATTTAATATTATTTAAAATAATATACTTACCTATCCGTTTATTTTTCAATCAAGTACCTACCTACACGTTATTGTAGTGGTTATATAATTTTGTCTAGAGCCATAGGTTTCTGATCCCTGTTAAGTTTGTATTTGTGTTTACAAACTAGTTGAGTTGAGAGATGTATCGACATCCCTTTCAATTCTACTTCTACTACGTTATGATTGCCTGGTGCATACCAAACATACCAACGAGCGTGATATTTATTCATATTAAATGTATGTACCCCAAGTACGCATGCGCCTTTAGTAAAGAGAATGGTTGGGTCAATGAGGATTGTCTGAAACTGTCTACGTGAGATGACAGCACTATTGTGTTGGGTCCTTAGATCATACAACAGTCGGGCCCAAACAGCTGCCAAAATACACATATTTATTATTTTAAATAATTATTATGAAAAGAAAATTATTTTCTTAAATGCTATCAGTGTGGTGCACAAAAAAATGATTCGAAATTTAAACAGCATGCTTGCTTGGCATTTATCGTGTTGTTCGAATGAAAGTGTCAGAATATGTTAAGGTGAATATAACGATCTCCACCTCACGTAGGCCCAATTCTCCTAAATAAATATAGTTTCGATATCATGTCAGTGTCATAGTTACGTCACAAAAAGCGTATTCTTCTAAATCATCTGATAATTAAACGAAGTTGTAACGAGATCGTAAATTGAAACAAGTGTCAAAATATGTGTCAACAACGAACTGTTTATTTCAAGTTATACGATAATGACATTAGGTTATCAGAATACTCTTCTGAGTCAATTCAAAATATAATATCAATGTCATATAAAAATAGGAGAATTGGCCCCGGATGCGAGTTTTGATCGAGCTACAATTTGATTCTCGATGGCACCTTCCATGGGTCTCCCTTGTTTGACCGAAAGGAATGTGGCAAAAGAGAATGCCGGAACCTGTACCAATTACTTTAAAAAAATGATATACCGTAAATACTTTGACACATTTTGACTGCCATTACTAAATTATGAATCATTATTAAATCCGCGTTTACGAAATATTATAAAAAAGTAGAACTTAGATCAACAACTGCCGAATGCATACATTGCCAGCACAAAAAGAGTCGATTCCGAGCGACAAAAGATTGAGTGTAATATTCTCAACATTAACGATTGCTTACACGATTAAATGATTTTGGATTCACTAGAAGGCACTATGATAGTGAATTAAAAAACTGTGTTCTGTGTGATTGTATTAAATAGAAATACATATTTGACTACTTAACTTGATTTCAGTCTTTGGTTAAGCAATTTATTCATTAATCGATTGTTTTTTAGGTGATATCGATTTTAGATATAATTGAATTGAGATAGCAACACTTGCAGGGTGACATTTAATTTTGTTAACTTGAGCATGAGCAACTATCAAAAGTGTCAAATGTCAACCCCACACAACGTCGTCTACGCATCGTTCGTGTTTGTTTGTGTTATTATTTTGTTTTTATCCGTTGAGTTGAGGTTTGTTCCTCTGGATCGAAACTACGTTACTTTTAACTTGTAACATCATTCACTTATTGAATTTTTTATGAACAATTATAAATCAAGGAC
Organism: Euclidia mi; assembly: GCA_944739405.2. Taxonomy (NCBI): domain Eukaryota; kingdom Metazoa; phylum Arthropoda; class Insecta; order Lepidoptera; family Erebidae; genus Euclidia; species Euclidia mi. The sequence continues at coordinate 56,841,730 of OX123199.2, forward strand.
GAATGTCATCCTTTGCAATATTTATGTCTATGAGAAAAATCTCATAATTATACAATAAGCTGGCAAAATATTTACATTTCATGAAAAAGCAAACGGTACAGGCTTCCATACAAAAATCGGTATTCTCCTTTTCACTTCCCAAAATGAAATGAAATGAAAAAGCATTTATTTTTATAATAGGTATACACACAACAGTAAGTATGACAATTTAACAATTAGTGACACAGTTAATGGCCAAGAGGTATATTATAAAAATGAGGTTACCATTCAGGCTTATGTTGGTTGAGGTATAAGCCTCAAACCAACCCTGATATTAGTTGGTCACCCCAAGTGACGATCACAGAGATCAACGTTCTTATACCTATATACACAAAAACATGCAAACATTCGTATAATTTAAATATGGAATTACATTCAAAGCTAAATATATAAGAAAAAAAAATAATCTACTTAACAATAATGGGGAAAAATAATAATAAGAACACTAAATACCTATCCCAAATGCTTGTCACAAAAGCTAGGCGAACCGGTTTTAAGGCAGTTTGTCGCGCATAATTGCATCCTGCTTGCGCCCACAATGGCATCTCATTCGTCCGATTATGCAATTGCGAGCGACACGGTCGGCATCACTTAGCCACCGCCAGCCAAAAAAAAATTTCGCATAATTTCATTTCCCAAATTATTACTTAGCAAAAATTCTATTCACAAAAAATTGTAACGCAAACCTAATGTTTGGGAAATGAACGTTTAAAAAACTATAACATCGTTACCAACTAGTACTTTTCACATTTTTGATTTATTCAAATATTTCAGTTGGAATAACAGTTTTTACGCAAAACCAATAATTATTCTAATCTAAATAGTTCAGTTTCCGGGTAACCTACTAAAAACAATCTCTTTTTTCTAAATGCAAGTCTGTTCTGGCACTCGCCCGCCGCTACCGCGGCACCGCTCGCTTCGCACGCTCGGCGCCTGCGTAGGAGGTCACAGTTCTAACCTAACCATTTTTTTTATAATTTACCTACTCTAACTACTTCCATAAATAAACTAATATCACCAAACGTTTATTGTCTGAAGATTGTTTGCTGCAATAAATCATTCTATTAAAGTCCAAATGCCATAATGACATTATACTTGGTAATATTTTGCCAAGTAAAAATTTGACCAAATAAAAATATGCGTACTAAAATCATTCGAAATATTGCAATGGTATAATAAAAGGTTGCTAAAATTTGTTTGGGTAATGAAATTTTGTCAAAATCTTTTCGGCGAAACGGCAGGGTCCCACCTTCCATACATTTTTTTATTGCGCGCTCTGGCGGTTGGCAGTAATTACCCGCTAATAGGAGCGCTTTTAAAATATATGTGGAAATTGTCCCCGTCGAGACTCGCGACTACACTAGTCCCTCTATGTTCATTTGATGTTTCTGCATTACGTGAATTCTAAAAAACTTCCACGTACATACTTTATGACTTTATATGGATCTCTGCCTTTTCGCCGAAAATTGTTCAGCCGATAATCACTAGCCAACTAACGTTTCGCAGAATTTTATTTCGCAGAATAATCATTTGCCAACTTGTGATGTAATTTTGTTTTTATTTCCCAACCTCACAGTTGCCAACTTTACGTTTGGTCTTCCTTTTATTGCCGCAGTTCTAACCTAACCGATGTAGCATATTTAAATGCCCTGTGTAGTGAAATAAAAGCGATTTGGTTCTGGCCCTTCGCCGGCCGCTGCCGTGGCACGCTCGCTTCGCTCGCTCGGCTCGTGCGTTGTGGTCGCAGTTCTATCCTAACCTAACCAGCCATTGTTTTAGTTGACGTGCATTGTTTATCAGCATACTAACCTAACCAAACCTAACCGATTCCTTTCGATTTCACCTGAACTTCCCGAAACATCACCTGAACAGACGAAACGTTATTCGTCTAAAAGTTGGCTGGCCTAATAATTTGACAAAAGATAAATGCCCCAAACGTTTTTTGTCATTACAATAATCAGCTTAACAATAATTCTACCAAATGAAACGTTGTCATACAAAAATTTGACAATCGTTAGTGGTCAAAGTGAAAAATAGGCGAAACGTTGGTTGGCAAGTGATAATCGGCCAAACAATATTCAGCGAAAAGGCAGGATCCCCATTATATCCATGTACAATTTTTAGGAATTAACAGATCCCGCTTTAGTATTTTCAATCTGAATCATATGAAGATCAGTAGGAGCTGATCTAGAGACAGCTTTCATTAGAAGTCCTTAAACTCGTCTTTATTGTATTAAATTTCATTTGCTGCATAAACTGAAAAAGCTTTATTTGGCGGATAAACCCCATTTTAATGAAGCCCACGCTAGGCAAAACAAAAGTGTCTGGGGAGCCGGTTTTGTATACTGTGTGTAACTTTTTTATGTGAAGACATACCTACTAGCTTTTGCCTGCTGCTTCGCCCACCTGAATGTCACTTAGATAAAAAGTTTCATACGAACTCTCGAGCAGTCGCATAATGCCCAATTCGCAAAAAGACTAGATAATTCTCAAAAAATGTAACGCGCTAAATGGTAACTTTTATAAATACTTACTGTTGATAACTAAATACATATCGCACAATGCAAGCTATAAAATACTAGATATACTCTTCGTAATAAAAATATATTTTTAAAACCAGTTGTTGTCACACCATCGGCACACGGCTTGGTGATGGGTCTGTAATGGTCTACCTTACCAACAATAATCAAATTGTGAAGAAGATCTGGCTGTCTTCATGCTATGTGGTCGCTTCATAATCATATCGTCTAATGTGGAAAGACTGGGCACAGGAGTTGTCCAGTCTTCCTCCTATGGCGCCATGTTCAACCAATCCCATTCCCAGGAGAAGACTACAGGCTTTCACCTGCCCTTACGGGCAGCTTTCCGGAACAAGTATTCCTAATAGGCGACCAGAGCTCCCCATGCTCAGGTGACTGCGGACCTGTTAGCAGATCTCAGCGAAGCCACCCTTGTCTTCGAGTGGGATCAGCCCTCTACCGATCCCGCTCAGCAGCCTCTTTTCGGAGTATAACAGCTTCACAAAAGGAGGCCAGTGCGTGCTAGCCCTGCTCGCCCGCCAGCATGGCAGCAGTAACTGCTGGCGGGGACAGATCTCGTCCAATCTGGTCGACCAGAACTTCTCCTTCGGTCGCCCACGCCGGACAATCCTCCAGCGTATGCTGGGAGGGGCCCAGGTCGCCTGCACAGTGGTGGTCACGTCCGTTGGCGTCCGATGCTGATCTGGCCAGGCCTTTCTGGTCAAGGGAACTTCTTGCATGTAAATATTGGTAATGAAAATAACTCGGTACACACATACACTTGAATTTTACGAACGTGTACTTTATTAACAATATCACACGATTAGCATTCTAATAACAAAACATACAAACATATTATTATCATGGTATTTGCTTGGGTTTGCGCGAATGTTACACATTGCACGGTAACCGCTGCATGGTGATCCTGGCTCTCAAGTCTTTATACGCCTGCTCTGCACACAAACACGAGCGCCACCTGCGAACATATATAAACATAATTATATTCACAAACTCGTATTCTTCTCCGGACATCATTCCTTAGAGGTTCGCACTCTGCTAAGAGTAGCCTTGTACGTAATAGGTACCCAAGTACACACTATCCGCGTTTATTACAAGGGACTGATTGATTCCAAACCTAGCCACGGTGTATATAAATTTGTAATAGGAATTCAGAAAAGAAGGAACAGAACCTTTAAAAAGCACAAAGATTCTAAAGAATTTTGGACAACACATTGCCTTAAACAGAATGTAGATGTTCTGTATAACAATCGAACTCACAATTCTGGACGCGTTGAAAGACGAACGATGAGATCTGAACAGACAAGCTTCTTTCAGCGCTACAGATTGACATAACACTACTTACTTATCTGGGTATAAATCAAGGTATCTAAATCAAGTCCAAGAACAAATTTCCAAAGTGCTTTGGATATAATATACGGTTATATGCCCGTCGGTCAAACGTAGATCCCAGCCAGTCCCAGTCAAAAAGGGTCCTAAGAGTTCAAGTTCCTTAAAATAATCACACCGATTCAAATTGACCTAAGTGCATGGGCGAAAATTATTTATGTATTTACTTACAATGGATAGCCTTTTCCGAGTGTGACTGAAGCTTGCGGTGACTGCTCTGCATATTGCAGGTCTCGGCAATATGACCTGGAAATAAAGAAAACAGCTTATTAAAACTATGCAAATAATTTAATATATCTGCGATGGCGATTTCGTTGTGGTGGCGTCGTGTGGTTCCATACAATCAATACGAACATGAACGCTTCATGCTTCTAGAGATTATAATCATAATATATAAATTCCTTGCGTTACTGACTGACTGACAGACAAGCTACAACCAAAACTATTGGGCGAAGGAAGCTGAAATTTGGCATGCATGTTCCAAGGGGACCCGTAGGGGCTAAGGATGGATTTCCCGAAATACCCACGGGATCGGTAAAAACAGATAAATTTAAAAAAATGTGCAGGCGTAGCTGCTGGCGTCCTCTAGTGTAAAATAACAAGTATAAACGATTTTCGCACAGCTTTTTAATAAATGGACACAGCGAGTTAAAAATGTCACTGCAAATGCTTTGCTCAGTGTATAGCTAGCGAGAGCCTGGTTAACAATGTGTCTGATTCAAACATCCATAAGACTAGCATAAATTTCGACACACCAACATCACATATTCAAAAGTCGCTATAGGTGTGAATTTAATTGGTAATTCAAACGCCTGTCCTGCATTATTAAAAACAACACCCAATGAAATAAAACTTCATGAACAGGTGAAAAAAAAGTAAGTAGGTATATAAATTTAAACACGAAATAATTTCGGGATTACTCACATTTTCGTATTTCCTTATATTTAGTGTTCACATTACTCGACAACAGGATACCACAGTTAATTTCGTGTTGGACTAGTATCGATCTCAACGCTTTCACCACTAGTGCTTGCATGGGGCGAATCCCCTACGAAGCTAGAAAAATCAATTATTCTGCGCAGCTGCGCCACAGATTACTAAATAGTTACTTCGTGGCTGCGCCCAGCTTGCAGACACATAGAATGCTTAATGCTAAAGGTGTGTAAGTCAAATATGCAGATTTACTAGAGTGGCAAGAATATGAAAAACGTAATACAAGTTGTTTGTAAAGTAGTAAGTTTATTAATATAAAGAATACATGGCATTCTAAGCATTAGGTACATAAATGTTTTGTTCAGCCGTGTGGTTGACGGCATCGAATACAAGTGTCACCATCCCCTATCTTCCCGTGGGTGTCGTAAGAGGCGACTAAGGGATAACACGATGCAAATACCATCTTTGCGTAGAGACGGAAAACTCGATATCAAACCCTATACAACTGCCTCGTTGGTGTCGCGGCATAAATGTGCGTGTGGGTTCGGGAGGTCCCGGGTTCGATTCCTGGGTCGGGCAGTGTTATTGGGTTTTTGCAGTCACGAAATTTTCAGTAGCAGCACGGAGTCTAGAAATGTGCCCGGTAAGGCAGTAGGCTCGTCCCTTATTACGTGGGACATAATACAGTAATGTTATGCTAAGGAAAGCTATCATTAACAATGAAAAATGATTATGAGAGCCTTTTCTTTCTCAAATGTGTTATCAACTAACGGCCGCCGGCCGGTCCCAAGATTTGAGTTATGCAAAGATTTACATATTTGACATAAGCTTTATACAAATTATGTCACATATATGTATATCTCTCGTAGCATATCAGTAGTAGCTAGTACTAGCTAGATCCAGGGATAGATCCGGTCACAGCTTGTACCAAACCAATGTCATAGCTAGAGTGAATCCTAACCGAATATCACGGCCCAGTCGTACGGTGCTGCACCGTGGGTGTTGCAACATTACGCAAGACTCCAACATCACGCATGCAACATTAAACATGGAGCCCTATTGTACCCATTTCAGTGGAGCCTTGTACTGCCAGGTAGTTATGTGAGCATGCTATGTAGCTATGTACATATGTCTTTTTTTACATTTATTAAAAGAATAGGATAGGGAATACTTTATACTTATACTTCGCTAACAATGCTCTCAGATAACATTTAATAGGTGACAGTGTAGTTAGTTATTAAATACTGAATATATTACTGAACTCCCTGCTATTCACAAGACCTTTTTCAGACAAAATACACAGTAAGACTATATTGAACCCAAAATCTATCTAACATTCACACAGATATGATAAGGATAATGGTATAAATAAAACTCAAATATCCTATATATACAATATTTATTAATAATTTATATTAGCATACATACGTTGAAGAAACACTTACATTAGAATATGATTATATAATAACATTTTTTTGATAATAATCGTTTATTTATCTAACAAAGGTTGTCACATGTTCCTGGATGTTCCTGGAACTGTAACATGAGAATATTTTTAGAAGAGTCATAGTATGAAGATAGGTATAGTACAGCAAACAATATTGAACTTACGGCTCCGCGCCGATAGCCATGTTGTAGAATTCCTGCGCCACCCGCTGCTCTGCCACGCTGAACTCTGAAGGTGCGGATGCGGGGCGATTGTAGCACGCTTGAACAAAACAACAGTATCGTACGTGAGTCCCTCAGCGAACCACTTTCCCACCACGACGTTAGCAACAGAACTTGACTACAGTGCACTCGCCAACTACAGACTGTTCAGAAATAAACTAGGTACTAGTGATGTAGCGAATATTCGCATTCGCATTCGCGAAATTACTGCGAATGTTTTGCGAATTTTTTTTAGGGTTCTAGTTGGTTAATAAAACAAAATCCATTAATTTAATGTTTTTAATGTGAGAAAAAGTAACTATATCTCGTAATCACATTATCAGTCTTCTCTTTATCATTTGGTATCATTTATTTATTTAACTTTGGGCAATGAAGTTTAACAATTTAATTCAATTGTAATTAGCTTTTATAAGTATTTTACAATAATTTAATTTTAGATAAGTAGAACAAATAGAGTAAATCTTACGCGTACTAAAGTATTGAACTATAATGCCCAAAGGTAAAGTATTGAAATTTCATCATTGTTGTGCTGAAGTGCATTTCACTGAACTGAGAGTTTAAATTTGTTTGTGGTGGCTTACAAAATTGTCATTGTTACGTATATTCAAACATGACTCAGTGTTTTTTATAACCGCAGGCAATTCTAAGTATGTTCCAGCTCTTAAAGGATTGTACTAGTTTATGTTTATTTCCAAATTACTTATACTATTAATAGTCCAACCAGATTCAGCAAGTTCAAACTCTAAACAAGTAGATATTCATTTTTCAGAGCATATAAAATACATGTTATAAATATTGACGGCCGGTTGGCGTAGCGGGAGTGTAAGCGACTGCTACGTCGAAGGTCGCGGGTTCGATTCCCGCTCAAGTCAAACATTTGTGTGGTCTTGGTCTGGGTGTTTCTATGTATAATATGTAGATATGTATTTACAAAAAGAAACTATATATGTATATCCATTATCTAGTACCCATAATACAAGCTCTGCTTAGTTTGGGACTAGATAGTGTTGTGTGAATGTGGAAAAAAAACTGTATTCGAAACTGCTATCATATATTATTATTTGGTGTTGAAAGATTTCATATAATTTTTTGGCAAAATGTTTGGCACAAATAATTAAAGGTTGACTTTAATTGCTTTATGTTTCTGAATCATAAGATTGATAATATCACATACAGATTCTGAAATTTGATATAAAAATGTTTCTGGAGTAATTATTAATTCACTAGATTTAAGCGGATTCACTTTGTAACTTATGATTCTGTTTTTATATGCGGTAGCAATAAGTTGAATATTTTCGAATTCAGAGCAGTTCAATCGATTAGATTTATGAATATTTGTTCTACTGTGTGCTGATAATTTTGAAACATAAATATTACAGTCTTTACAAAAAAAACCTGTTCCTTTTAATTATCTTAAATTGTAAAAATAACTAATTTTACTAAATGTATTTATGTTTTTATCACAGTTATTCAATTAATCTTACAGTTGGTAAATTCTTATTTTATAATTTCTCAATTTATTTATTTTTGAAACCACTTGGGCAATCAATCTCTAATTTGTACTAAAATATTTTTACTAAAACTTTGTTGTAAATCACATGCATAAAGGCATGGCTCACGCACGGCGCCGGTAACGCGCCGTAACTAGATCTTGTCCGGGAACAAATATCTAAAGTGCTCTGGATAGATTCCCTCTCGATCTAATGTAGATTCTGCCGAGTCCCAGTGGACAAGTATCATCATACTTTAATTAGCTTAAGTCAACCAATCTGATGGAATGAACATGTATAGGTGAAGAGATTTCAAGTAATTACCTTTGATAGAATTTGCCGTCTTTTGAAACGTACACCATCTGAGCTGCAGACTGCAAGTCTCCGCTTGTGTGACCTAAAAATAAAAAAAAAAACATTGGTCTTAATATCTAAAATCACCCAAGTGCATGCCGAGCCACCAACAATGTAGGATTCCGTAGTAGTACTTAGTGTCCTAACGATAAAAGAACTTGGTAACTGCCACGCCGAAGTTTGCGGCTGGTTTGGGTTTTGCTAAATATTTCGAAAACAAATTCCTGAATCGAAAAGCGATTAAAGTATCCTCCTGATGTTACCCACACAATGTCATAGAAAACTTAAAAATGAACACTTTCCCATTTAGGTGTATGAGAGCTGCCCGTATATATGACTTTCTTTTTAATTTTATTACAGTTTTAGACGCGTGGTCACAATGTATATCGACGCCAAATTACAGTTCGCTAGTGCTTATAGTTTCTGCGTAAAACTGCAAACGGACAAACAACTTTTCGGGATCCTTGTAGAACTACTGTACTGGGGGAACCAAAAAAAGGGATTAAAGTTGTGGCAGATATAACATTCAAAATTGAGCAACGCAATGTTTTTAATAAATGGCGCTTGCTTCCACTTTTCGGGATCCTTGTAGAAATACTGTACTGGGGGAACCAAAAAAGGGATGCTTACTTAAAGTTGTGGCAGATGTAACATTCAAAATTGAGAAACGCAATGTTTTTAATAAATGGCGCTTGCTTCCTTTTCCCATAAAATCAATAGATATGAGCATTTCATGGTCCAAGGATCTGGCCCTTCTCTAATTTTTTGAGAAAGATAAACGATATTCGCAGAGCTTTATGAATAGTTATGATAGATCGACATAGCAAGTTACAAATTTCACATTGATCGCGTCAAATGTTGTGTTTGATGTAATAACTAGCTAGAGCTTTGCGCAAGGTACGTTAAGTTAAACGGTGTCTATGATGAAAACTTTATAGTCATTAAATTTCACACAAAAAACATGAAAAATAATGACAGTCGCAATAAATCAGAATTTAATTGGTAATTGAGACGTCTTTATTGGATTTTCCAAAAAACAACAATAAATTGAACGAAAATTAAAAGATAAGAATCATTTACGATACTTACATTTATATACCGTATTTTCTTCCTTCTCTTCTCGCTCAGCTTCTGCAATATTCGACGACAGAAAACTGAAAATATTTGTAACTGTAATCACGAGTATCTGACTCGACGCTTCCTCGACTACTGAGACTGACTGGCGATTCTGACAAACACAACGACTAAAAGAGTATTAGTATGTCAGTATATCTTTATAATCTATGGCTAAGAGCAGCTGCGTGCGGACGTAATATGGAGGGATACAAAAGGTGACCAATCAAATACGCATGTTTGCAGGAGGGTAAAGGCCTTGCCACACGGCACAATTTTACGTCCAACTTGACTAAATCACTTGATGAAATCGTGACGTGTAGACGCCAGTCGTCCAACTCAAGTTCATCGGGTGGGCGGTACCACCAGATTTTAACCAATCGGGTGGACGGAATGAAAATCAGTGATTTGATTGTGTCGTGTAGACGGGCAAAGCCATTTCGATTGAAAATTTGAGCAGTGGTAAAATTGTGCCGTGTGGCAAGGCCTTAAGAATAAGCATAAAAGAATCCAGTTAGGGTTGCGTGCGTGGATGAGTTTGAAAGGAACGCGTCTCATTATATTCACAATAGCTCGTGCCATTCTATAGGGATTTGAGTCAGATTAACATCAACAGATGGATAAAGGTCGCTAAACGGTTCCTTCTTATGACATCAAATATTAATTAATGGATAGTATTTAACTGTTCCTCTATTTATCTCTGTTATATAGTTTTTTTCCAACAAAAATACTTATTGCACTACTAAATATTTCCACTAAAATATTTAATAACAACCACCTGTTTATTAACTGTAGCAAATCTCTAATCTATACATATAATAAATCTGTAAGTGATCGATGTCTGTACATGGAAGATATTTAGGAGAACACTATTTTAAGGGGTCTTTATTATAGAAAAGAACCCAAAAATATCATTACAAATTTTGTCTGTTTGTCTGTTTATCTGTTTGTCTGTGCGTTTGTGCACGCTAATTTCAGAAACGGCTTATCGGATTTGAATGTGGTTTTCACTGATGATATATTGTGGGAAGCCTCACTTAACATATAGTGTTTGTTTTATTCGAATCGGTTCATAAATAAAAAAGTTATGTCAATTTAAACATAACGATGTATTTTTTCGGTTGAAATTTATCCTACAGCAATGTAAATAAATAAACTTAATATTGTATGATCTGTAAAATGTAAAATTACGACGGTTGAAAGATTATAAATGGTCATTTTCAAAAATTAATAATATCCAATTTAAAATGACCTCTATTTTGTGTATAACTTATGATATTATATAGGTTCAGCTTAGGCTAGGTATTGTCGCGCTTGTATTAAGTGCGCTGAGTAGCGAGTCATTTACTGGGGTATCAACACTGGGATAACGCTTTGTCTGAAGTAAGTATAAGTGAAAGTCCTCATCGATTACGCCATTTGTTTGCAGTAATGCTGGAGTTCTGCAAACTTTCAGATACTGCACAGTTATGGCATAGATTTCAAAACGAATTAGCCGAGGACTTTTTCAGGCATGCACAACCAACTAATGAATCATTGTTTGCTTGCTATTCAAGACTTAGCTATATCTATCCTATAACTCAATATGGCCTGCCCGAAGCATCATTTGATGGTGTAAGTATTAATAAAAATTAGGCGATGTAGGTATATGAATAGGTAAACTACCGAAATCCTGCAAAATGATGTCTCGAGACTAACTGAAGAACAGCGTTTAATATAATAATGATCGTGTGTGTTGTAGCGTGGATAGTACTTTGAGCAAAATAGTAGATGCTCCGGGTGAAACTGGAAATACTTTTCTTATTAAGATGATTTTGGCGAAGGAATGAAGCCAAAGTAAGATTACGACAGCTGTCGCTTTATCGGGTACTAGAGGGTGTCATCTGCTACACCCGCACATTTTTATAAACATATGTAAATTCATGCCTTCACGCCTTTAACACCGAAGTGGTAGACAGGATGTGTATTACACACCCTCACTTCGCCAGTTATGTTTCGGTCCCAATGTAATACCGGGCTCATTATTAAGCGAGCGATGTTTAACATTTTAAATACTCACATAACTTCAAAAAGATAGAGATTTGTGCCCGGGGTACCTGAGGATTGAACCCGAGACCATCGTCTCAGCAGACCGTTACGTACACTGGTCCATAGCCGCTTATAAATTTCACAATTTCTGCCTGATCCCGTAGATTCGAGAAACCCTAAATAATGCATTTTTACGGCCCCGAACAACATACATGCAAAATTACAGCTTCTTGCTACTAATCGTTTTGGCTGTGCGATGTCTTTCAGTCAGTCACTAACGCAAGAATTTTATTTGTATAGACCGATAGCAGCCATATCGTTATCAGGAGGAAAAAGCGCCTACAACGTTTAAAACTCTGATCGACTCAGACCACACTGCGAGCTCTGTTTTTAATATATCTAGAAACAGCTACAAAGCTAAAATTTTCTTTACCTTTCCCACCATATTGGGATGAATGCACGAAGACAAATCGTAAAGAGGTCGAAGCATGTAGATCCTACATTAAAGGATATCAAGCAAAATTACCAACCTATGGGCGGTATTTTTTGTGGCGATTTTTGTCAGACTGAGCCTGTTATCATGGCTATTATACCACGTGGGACAAGATCTGATGAAGTTAATCTGTCTAAAGAGTTCTACACTGCAGGATTCTATTATCGCTATGCATTTGAGATTAAATATGCGAGCGCAAGCGACTTATGAAAAAGGGCTTTTTAGATACCCAGAAACGGACACGGATACGGATAGTGAAAATTGTAGAGTACACCTATTTCTATCAAATAACGATTTATGGAAGACAAAGAATCAACGAGCTATTGAAATGCCAGTGGAATTTTTGGAATCCATCAATGCTCCTGGATTGCCATTTCAAAAGACAAAAAATAACATAAATTCACACCGTTATCTCCGACGCAGTAGGCGTACTACACACGCCGAGCCTATTACCATACCATCTACCGGGCACATTTAACATTTTAAATGCAGACATAACTTTTGAAAAGTCAGAGATGTGTGCGGGGGGCGATGGCCGGGGATACTTGGGGATCGAACCCGATACCATAGTCTCGGCAATGGCACGTACACTACTGGGCTATCTCAAAAGATAAATTTAAAAAGTAACCCTACTAAAACATTATGATTTCACCAGAAAAGTGACTAATTTACAACGAAACGTGATCGAAGCAGAGATTTTAATAGCATGTGATAATGTTTATATATATTACACCCCGGATGTATTTCTCAAATTCCAAACAATTTTTCGTTTAGTTTCAAACAAGTCCAGCTTAGCTTAAGGCCAAACGCTGAAAGTTGCGGGTGTGGATCTAAGTAACAGTTGTTTTCGCACGGTCAGCTTAATGTAGCTCTGTCACGTGTTAGCAAGTTTAAGCACCTTTATTTGTGTCCCCGAAGGCTATCCTTATTTAGTGTACACAGAAGCTTTAATGTAGATTATTAGATAATAAATGAAGAAACAAAGTCCACGCGAACGGAGTCGCGGGCACAGCTAGTTGAATATAAATTAATTTTAAGATTACTCACATTGTCGTAGTATCGTCTTTCTAGCGTTAACTTTATTCAACAACACGAATTTACAATTAGTTGCAGAAGGTCTAATGTCAACACTTTCACAGTTAGTACTGGCTGATGAATTCGTCGACGAATCTGGAATAAATCAATGAATCCGCGCACAAGGGGTGAGCACACCTGCGCAGTGCTAGCAGACACCGAGAAGGCTAAGTGCTAAAGGTGTACAACTCACAAATGCAGTGTTACAGGAACGACGAGAATGTAAACCAAATAATACCAGTTGCTGGTAACGTATTAAAGATAGAATTTGGGACACGTCTCATTCAACGTGTATCTCGTATGAATAGAAGAGGATTGGTTGTTTTATTTTACACGTTTCTTCTCACACTTTCAGACTTCGTAACTAGGTATGGGTTTTCGATATACGCTAAATAATTGTACTAACTATTTCTTTAAGGATAATTAAGAAAAGATCAGTAATACTAACGCTGTTAGTACATCGAAACTGTCAGCTGTATGTCAGTGTTTAGCATTTGCTATGTTTCCCTCTATTACATATTGAAATCATTAAATTGCATCCTTGCCGCGACTCTTATTCATATAACTGCGAATTGAGTTTGGTCGAGAAGAACAGATTTTCGCATGATGGAAACCGAAACGATTGAAATATTGCTGTATTTTATTTGAAATACTTAGTGGCTAATAACCGTTTATGAACTAACGTTTCATAGATGTTTCGGTACTGCAACAGTTTCGCAAAGAATCGTAATCTAAAAATGAAAAAATGAAATAAAAAAGTATTTATTCGGTGTAAAAACAAACATTTTACAGGTAATTTATACTTCCAGGTCTATTGCGCATTCGTGGATTTGGAAAAGGCTTACGATAAAGTGGTGAGGAATGAAATGTGGTCGGTACTGTCGATGTATGGGGTGAACAGCGGCCTCATACGAGCTCTGAAATCTCTTAATGAAGATTCTAGAGCTTGTGTGAGGATAAATCGGTCGTACACGGATTGGTTTACCATCGAAACAGGTGTTAGACAGGGATGTGTAGCGTCGCCGTGGCTGTTCAACCTCTTCATGGACAGTTGTTTGCAAGATTTGAAAAATAGTGACTGTGGATTAAGGATGAATGAGTTACTTGTCAAATGCCTCCTTTATGCTGATGATCAGGTTATACTTGCATCTTCAGCGGTGGAGTTGCAGGAGATGGTAACAATCATGCATGGTGCGTTAGAGAGGAAAGGAATGAAAGTGAATGTAAGTAAAACGAAAGTTATGGTTTTTGAAAAGGAGGAATGCGTTACGGCTTGTAATGTTATGATCGATGGACAGCGAAGGGAGCAAGTGAAGGAGTTTGTATATTTAGGTACGCTGTTTACAAGAGATGGTAAGAATGTAGAAGATATTGAAAGAAGAGTTAATGCAGGTAATAGAGTGAATGGAGCTCTGAAGGCGTTTATGAATAGCCAAAATGTGTCCAAAAAGGCACGTTTGGCTGTCCATAGAGGGGTGTTAGTACCTACTCTTATGTATGGTTGTGATAGTTGGGTATGGCAGAAGAGTCATGAAAGTAGAATAAATGCTGTAGAAATGAGAGCACTGCGAAGTATGTGTGGTGTTTCTTTGACTGACAGAGTAAAGAATTGTGTGATAAGAGAGTGTTGTGGGGTAAAAGAAGATGTAGTGACAAGCATCGAGAAAGGTATGCTAAGATGGTTTGGACACGTGGAGAGGATGGATGACGAAAGACTGACCAAGCAGATTTATAAGGTAAGTGTGGAAGGGACAGGACGAAGGGGAAGACCTAGGCGGACGTTCTCTGACCAGATTGGAGACATCCTAAAAACAGGACAGGTTAGAAGCACCCTGAACAGAAGAGCATGCATGAGGAATCTGATGGGAGTGAATGAAGCAAGAGAGATATGTCAAGATCGTTGCAAATGGCGCTCCGTAGTCTCTGCCTACCTCTCCGGGAAACAGGCGTGAGTCTATGTATGTATGTATGTTTATACTTCCGCCAAACTGCACAGCAGTTTGTTGGCAGACGTACAAATGCGAACGAGACGGTGTACTAACAGCGCAAATGTTGAAGCAAATCTGAGTTGTAAAATATTTTTTGTCTGTTTTCATAGATAATATTGCGTAACAGTATTATTGGCCAAAAAGCAGCGATAGCCAAGTGCTGAGACCGACAGACTGCTACGCAGAGGGTCTCGGGTTCGAATCCACGACACGCGCCAATGACTTTTCGAAGTTAAGTGCGTATTAAATTGTTAATTATCGCTTGCTTGTCTGTGAAGGAGAACACCGTGAGGAAACCTGCATGTCTGAGAGTTCTTACACCACAAACTAAAAAGTTATATCGATTTAAATGTGATAATTCAGAAAAAAATTAAAAAGTGATAAAAAATCTTATCTCGAGTACAGGTACACTTAGGACCTGGGGTCTTTGGGTGAAAACTAGGTTATGCTCTCCCCTAACCCCCAAAAAATTGTGTTGGTCCATGCGCCAAACACCCTGTATAGTTGACTATAGGTGTACTTTGGTACGAAAATATAAGTTATGTGTTCAATACTGTATTTACGTATTGAACACAACAGTATGATTAGAACATAACAGTATGTTTTACATTTACCTCGTTACACACACAGTACACACAGTACCAGCTCTGCTTAATTTGACATCATATGACTATGTGTAAGTTGACCTAGGATATTAATACTACCTTTTTGTAACAACTTGTAAAATAAAAAAAATCGTATATACCCACAGAACAGTTAAAAGTCTATGTATATACCCCTTTGCTATCATGCACTCAATGCGCACAATAGGGGTGTTCGCTTCGGTAGTTGCTCGCTCATTGGCGAGGCAGATCCGCCAATGAGCGAGTCTGCTTCGCCAATGAGCGAGTGACTTACAGTATCATCTATGACACCTGGAGCCAAATTTGATTTATGTTATGACGGCTTTACAGATGTGATACAAGTTCAGTGATTGAGGTGGAGCTCTATGTTCTTACATATTACAGATGCCATAATTATCTAAAACAACTTTTCTAAAAACCGGACAAATGCAAATAAATGATATTGTAGTTATTTGTAAACGCCGCCTACGGATACCTGCAAAATCAGATGAGTAACAAGTGTGTCGCCGGCCTGGGTGAGCATTGGAGGAGGTTTGGTACGAGATTTAACGGATTGAGAATGGAGCCTCCGACACTCTACCTAACCGAACCAAACGCAAATGTTTAGATATCAGAAGCAGCGCAATACGGTCGTCGAGTGCGGACGTGTTGTGCGCTGCTACGCGCGTATTAAATAATAATTATTATTTAATAAATGTATTTAGCGGTTATACGTCGCCCGATACTGTAGCTATGAGCTGCTCACAGCAACTCATAGCCGACGAGTTGTTGGCATTTATTCAACATGCAATCAACACCATGGACGAGGTCAGCATTCTGCAGATACGTAAGTCACGCGAACTAACTGTGCCACTACAACAGAAGTAACTATACTACCTACATTTACTAAAACCAAAAGAATAGTCCAGCTTATTCGACTGGCGACGACTCGCGGACCGCGACCGGAGCCCGCTCGGGAACAGAAGATAAAGTAGATCCCCCCCGGCTATTGCTGCTGATCGCTGACGAGTTGATTCTTGTACCGGCATCGAAGCGAAGTGCCCATTATTGTTGTCTGCGATGTTCCTGGAACTGTAACATGAGAATATTTTAAGAAGAGTCATAGTAAGAAGATAGGTATAGTACAGCAAACAATATTGAACTTACGGCCCCGCGCCGGTAGCCATTTCGTAGAAGTCCTGCGCCACCCGCTGCTCTGCCACGCTGAACTCTGAAGGTGCGGATGCGGGGCGATTGTAGCACGCTTGAACAAAACAACAGTATCGTACGTGAGTACCTCAGCGAGCCACTTTCCCACCACGACGTTAGCAACAGAACTTGACTACAGCGCACTCGCCAACTATGGACTGTTCAGAAATAAACTAGGTACTAGTGATGTAGCGAATATTCGCATTCACAAAAATTCTCATATTTTTGCATATTCGCATTCGCATTCGCGAAATTACTGCGAATGTTTTGCGAATATTTTTTTTTAGGATTATAGTTGGTTAATAAAACAAAATCCATTCATTTCTTATGTTTTTTTAATGTAAGAAAAAGTTACTAAATCTCGTAGACTAATCACACTATCAGTGTTCTCTTTATCATTTGGTATCATTTATTTATTTAACTTTGGGCAATGAAATTTAGCAATTTAATTAAATTGTAATTAGCTTTTATAAGTATATTACAATATTATTTTAGATAACTTGTAGAACAAATAGAGTAAATCTTACACGTACTGAAGTATTGAACTACAATGCCCAAAGGTAAAGTATTGAAATGACAATGGCAGATCTCCATACATCAAAATGTCTGAAATTAAATTGAAGCGTACAGTAATAAAAAATATATCAAAAAATTTGGCGTAAGTAACCGAGTCTATAAATGATTCTATTTCCTCTCAGGAAAGGTGGAAAAAGAAGATATCGGTGTTTGAATTTTTAGTTTAGAATGAACAATGTAGGTAAAAAGAAAGTTATAGTATGAAAGTTAAACAATGTAGGTAGGTACGTTTGAATTATCAAAAGACATAATGTCAGATTGACATCAAAACGCGGAAGTATTTTGTAGCATCTAACTGTCACAGCCAAAGACAAAAAGAAGAGCTGCACATTTTAAATCGATTTTATGTGAAATCGATACAACATTAAAACGATGCTGTGACGTTTTTATTTGATTTAAACCAAATTTAAACGTTGTTTTGCTTCAAAAATATTAGCTTATTGATATAATGTTGATTAAATATTAAATAACTGCATTTTAAACCAAACCAATTCTATAAAGGTCGATCGTATCGATTACTTATTTAATAATCGATACGGATATAGCACTCACGTCTATTCCTATCACACTATTGTCTATGGCAACAATCAAATAGTATCGCGCGGCCGAGGGGAATGACCTCGCAGCTGATTGATGGTACGTATACACTACGCGTCGGGAACTTTAAAGCCGTTTACATTAGGGAAATATAAAATAACATTTTGTTTATGTTTATTTGGCAGAAAGTGTACATTTATCATTCTAAACACGATTTTGGAATAATTTAAAAAAAAAAATCGTGACTTTGAGCCTCAATATCTCCTGAACCAGTAAATTCCCAGGTATGGTGCCGAAGTAAAAAATTATCGTAATAATTGGTACTATATGGGGTTTCAGTTTTCGTTAAGGGTCTTTTTACACCCTGTATAATAAAATGGTAGGAAAGACATAACTGTACATTGAATATTTAAAAAAATATATACTTGGGGTGTGATCTACAATCAATACCGAACAAAAAATATAGTTTTTAGAATTTTTGTCTGTTTGTCCGTATATTCGGGATAAACTCAAAAAGTACTGCATGGATTTACTACAAATTTGGCATGAATATTATTAAGAAGTCGGGTCAACATAATTATAGGCTACATATTATCAGGCTATCACCCACGGGGAACGAGCAGTGAACCTTTATTTGTTCAACGCATTCTGTACAACGTGTACCTAATCTAACGACGCATATTTGAATGTTGTTATTATATTAACCACGCTATAAGCTAGCTGCACACTACAAAAATCACGCAATATAAGTAACATAGGCCGATAAACATAATTCAATTAATATTAGTAGTGTCAAGACAATTTTAAAGCAGCGCCATCTATGAGTTTTTAAAAACATCAAGTCGAATTACATGTGTAAGCCCTTTTTGGATGTAAATAATTTAAATTTGATCATGTTGGCGAGGTTAATAGTTGTTTTTAAAACTCATAGATAGAGTTGTGCATATTTTTCTTAAAATTTTATTGTATTGTTAATTCGATGCAGACATGCAAGACAATTAAAATAAATGTGTTTATAAGTCGACAGCGGAAACCGAAAACGTAGTAATCCACAAAAACAAAAATGTTCACCAGAGAAGTAAAACTTTTACACTTTCTTTCAAAATATCATAACTGGCGTGTTTTTTAACGTAGGCTCATGATTTTTTGATATTATACCTGTTATTTTTTTCTAAATATAGTTTCATTTGTCAAACCTCATTCTTACAATTATTTGCCAACATTTTGTTGACTACGACATTTTAAACTATTTTTACAGAACGTAAAAACGCTGTAATTGCACTATCGAATTATGGAGCGGGGCTAAATCCTTTTTTAAGGAAAGCGAAAACGTGGTAAGCAGCTATAATTGAAACAAAGCTGCCCAAATGTTCACTGTAAACTAACTAAACTAAATATCTTATATGATTCTTCTTTTCCGCTTGATGTTTGATTACTAAATTTATATTTTTTTTCAGAATTACAGTCGTAGATTTAGCGACAGAAACGTAGTAGTCCGCGCGGCAGAAACGTAGTTATCAACCTGCATCCTTTTTAGGGAAAGCCGAATTATTGTTATCGACATAGTATAACTTTTTTTTCTGTAACCACCAGCCTTTTTGAATCCAGGCATTAATGTTGAAACCCATTTTTTCAAAATGTTAATTTTATAACTATTAATCGTAAAATTACGAGACATGGACCATTCGATGCAGTTTTTTTTCTGATTCGAACTGTGAAATAAAAAAAATATTTCATAATTTCTGGACTACGACGTTTTCGCTTTCTGCCGTCGAAGTATAAGTTTTAAGCTGCTTCATCTATGTCTTATAAAATTCATCGAGTTTGTCTGTATGTAATAACAAAAAGAACTGCATATATTTATAACAAAATTTAAACTCGAAAACGGCACGGTATTGCTGTAAGCAATTTGAGCTAAATAACGAAGAAAGAGGAAAATTAAGCATGTCATATACTTATAAATCTTAAAGATAAGATATGCTTATTGTTTACAGTACAGAATAAATAGTAATAGAGTTAGTACAAAATAAACATTGACTGTTAATATTTTTGTTCGGTATTTATTCTTGAAATTATTGCTTCTTAATTAATATATTTTCATGTCGCATATAAACTTAAGTGAGATGTGGAACTAGCTAGATTTTTTTTACTCAAGCACAGCCATTTATTTTATGTGAAAATCGTGTACCTAAGTAAAAATAACTAAGATATGTCATAATTTTTCACCATATAAACGTAACCATTACTGGTGAGGATGGATATCCCTCATACCGGCGCCGATCACCAGCAGAGGGTGGGCATTCCACTAAGCTAAACGTGCGTGACCAGGCGCAACTGGCGATGGACTGTTCCTTACTCACCAGTACTGTCCAGGACCTTCCAGACGCACATCAACGAGTCGATCAAATACATCTGAATCCGTCAACAAAGGGAGCGATCAGGCGACGTTTGCTTTACAGAGCACTGATCGAGACGTTGTGACCAAGTACCAGTCTGGTCGCTACATTAGTATGTCTGAAGCAGTTTGGCGGATACTGGCGTTCTCTATAAATGATAGGCATCCTACCGTCGTAAATTTAAATGTCCACCTAGAGAACGGTGAGCGCATGTATTTTGATCCCGACAACGTTGCTGAGCGCTTAGAAAATCCGCGCCAAACAACTCTCTTGGCATTTTTAGGGTCTGTGAAGTCGACCAGTTTAGGAGGTCCCTAACGTATGACGAGGCGTCTTCATATAACACGTAAGTCAAGCAAAAGGGGGTATTTAACCGACGTCGACGAGGAGGTTTTCCTGGAATTTTCAAAGACACCGCATTGAGTAGAGTTTATACCGTGCACCCGAATAATGGTGACTGCCATTATTCGGGTGTTTTCTGCGGTTGTTACCGCACACGGTCCGAGGCCCAACGTCTTTGGCCTTTCTGAGGACATTTGATGTCGTGGAGTATCCCACTTACCGCGCAGCCTGCGTAGCACGTCACCTTCTCGACGATGACCAAAACTGGGAAGACACCCTCGCGTCAATGACAGTCCCAGCCGCATGCGTCATGTGCTTGCCGTCATATTGTTGTTTTTGTGGAGTCGCGAACCCGGTAGCTTTGTGGAAGAAGTATCACCATCATCTAGCTGAAGAATTTCTACGAGCTTTGGAGCGTGCTACTGGAGATGAAGTCGAAGTAACTGATGAACGCGTACTGAACACCTGTCGCAGTTCACTTCAAGACGTGGTCATTTAAATATATGGGTTACCAGCTTCCCAATCATCAAGGCATCAAAACCGTGGAAATCGGGAGTACATATAACGCTGAGACAATTTATGATCCAGTCAAAATGACCACCATACGAAATGTTATTATTACATTCTTATGTTTAATGAATGGTCTCGCGGCATAAATGTGCGCGTGGGATTGGGAGGTCTCGTGTTCGATGCCCGGGTCGGACAAAGTGTTATTCGGTTTTTCCGTTAGGAAATTCTCAGTAGCAGAACGGAGTCTGGTAATGAGCCCGGTACGGCAATAGGCTCGCCCCCTATATTACGTGGGACCTAAAATTCATGGCGAAATGTGGGTGTAATATTACACTTCTGCCTACCCCTTCGCGGATACAGGCGTGAGTCTATAAAAAAATATGTTTAATGTAGTATTATATTTTAATAGCCATAATATATACTCTGCATAGCTTTGGATCAGATAATAATAGCAGAGACAAGTAAAGAATAATAGTTATACATATGTGTTTGTTGCCCAAAGAACATTATTAATAAGACTCGGAATACTTATTTAGCTGCTATTTTCATACCTATACATTTAATTATCTATTTATTATACATATAAGGTTTAGTATTGCAATAGGGCAATCGGGCTGCGGCGGCGGCTCCGGCTGCGGCTCCGCTTGTGCCTCGGGATGGGCTTGCGCTTGTGAGTTTTGAAAAGCGCATGAGAGTAACATTGGCAGTTGGTTGGGTCTGCGGCTCGTACGTGAGCGCGCGCCCCGGGTGCGACACCATGCCGGCCACGTTGTTATATGCTCTGCTCCACATGTTTGCACAGTACACAGCCACAGCTGTTTTGAGGCTGTCACTATTTTTAACAATTTCGTTTAAAACGGTTTCGCTCCTGCTGTTATTTGCAGGTGATCGTTTTTCACGATGAAATGAACGCATGCGTCATCTATGCCTCTCTCTGATAACTCTAGAGCGAGCTTCTCTTCGGCGCCGGTAAGCGCCGCTAGATCACTTTGGGTGGTCCTGTTCCCAGTCAGTGGTTGTGGGGGTGAGGGCGAGGGGCAGGCGGCGACGGGTGTGGCAGCGTTGAGGAGAGGGGTGACGGCGCTGTGTGCGGGCGCGGCGGAGGGCCCGGCGCCCCAGTAGCGGCTCATGGTCGGCGCCGCCGCCAGCGGCAACTTGTGCACGGCCGGCACTGCGCGTGTTGCACCGCGGACGCTCCTGCGCCCCAGCGCTCTACCCCACTGACAAGCTGGAACAATCACCATTTACTATTATATACCTATTAATAGAGATAAGTAAAGTGCCCGATAAACCTAATCATTTTCATAGTCCTGTCAATCAAGGTCATAATTATCATCCATCATAGTCTTAACCTTATGGCGCTGATACACCTGAGCATTCATTTAAAAAAAATTGAGAACTTAAATCATTCGCAACAAAAAACTTTACCATTCATTTGAACTATGATTTTGATTCAATTTTCAATTCAAACCTCGCATTGATCTTAAAGAAAATTGAAGAGTTCCAGGAGAGATATAGCGGTTGGACATTTTTAAGTAATTCTCATTTGGAAATAAATATAAATATATACCAACCTCTCTCTGGATCTAAATATATTGCTTTGCTAGTTGCCTAAATGTATTAGAAATAAAAAAGCGTGTTTAACTATAAAAAATGAAGATGAATATTGTTTTCTATGGTGTGGGTAGAGAATGTGTGGTAGCGTTGTATCCCACAACTCAACACTCTTATAGATAGGGTTACCTCGTATCCTCATTTTCAAGAAGTATTAAATATTAATGGTTTATCAGTTCCCTTAACATTTTCTGACATGCCGATTTTCGAAAGGACCAACTCATTTCTAAATATTTTTGTATATGGGTTAAAAATCGATATGACTATAATTGGACCATTGTATAAATCAACTAATAATAAATATAAAAGTATTCATTTATTAATTTTAGAGAATAGTACTTATTCACATTATTGCCTTTTAAACAACATATCACGTTTAGTTAACAATCAAATAACCAAACACCATGATAAGCATTACAACATGATAAGTTGCATTTTTGTGAAACATGTTTATTATTTTTTGCAACTCGATCCATTTCCTCAAATCCTTGACCCCATTACCTAAATTGAAACTCATCTGAGCAGAGGGGTTGTCACCGTTTTACCAGAAAAAGGTTATATTGGAAAGTTTAAAAATTTTAATAGAAACAAGACATTCCTACGACGTTACGTAGTACTTATATTTTTACATTTCGACATTTTTTGATTTGACATTTGTAATGTTTATTTATTTTGTTTTGACATTGTTTGATTTGAAATTGTTATTTTATTTATTTTCTTTTGACATTTAAAATTTCTTAAGTAATATATTATTATTTTTTGACATTCTTAAATTGACATTCTATAATATTTTCTGACATTTAAATATATGACATTTTATTGTTTAAATTTTTAATATTTTTACATATTGTTTACAACATGTATTTTACCATGTATTCGCATGTAAAGTTGTGAGTGCGATTTGGGCATTATTAAACATTTAAACAAATAGTTGTGGCAACCTGACTGATGGCTTAGGCTAACATGCTTATGCATACACCTTCTGATGGCGTGGAGGCATAGTGATACAGATCGTGCTGGCTCCCTCAATCAAGGTTGAGCCGTACGATCGCTGTTGAATGCGGGCCATCAGTGGGCCGAGTCAGTCAAAAGCGTCAGACGATATCCTACACTGTACTTGCATACTAAACCCTTTTTTTTGTCTGGACTTTAAAAGATCAAGAAAGGACTAAAGAAATTGACATCTTAAATTCATAATGAATCTATAGATACTACAGTCAAACCGATTTAATCTTAGTGGACACAACACAAGCCTATTGTGAAGGTAGGTATCGCGCAGTGCATGTGTACGTGCAGAACGCTTGCGCATGCTTGATATGTTGTCGTACAGTAGGGACGACGCTTGGTAGCAACTACGTTAATATCATAAAGTCTTGTTGGACAGAGGCACGTCTGTTTATATGTGAATAGGCCAGTGACGAGATCTGTGCAGCCAAGCTACGCTGCAGTATAAAATAAGACTACTTACTTAACGCAGCCCCGCAATTCTGAGAAGACCAACGCCATAGCGCCATATCTCCAAGGAGAACAGTTTGTAAAAACCTGAAAATATAAGTTAGCAGTTATAGAAATATCGTTTGTAATTATACCGAGGAATTTATTTAGATTTTTAAGTCGGCTCTAAATTGTGCGGCGGAAAAAATATGCAAATGGTAGCTCTGGATAGACACTGCTCGGTCAAATGTAAATTCTAGCGAGTCCCAGTGGACAAAGGTCATATCGATTCAAATAAACTATATAAAGATAAAACCTTTGATCGTCTTTTCCGTCTAACTGGACTGCAGGTCTCCGCGAGTCTGTCCTGAAAATAGAGAAAACAGCGTATAAAATATTTGTATGTGTTATATGGCGTAAAATTGTAAAAGGGTCTAGCAATAGATCCGGCATTCATGATGGTGGGGTATTCTAAACGAGAGATAAATTGTATTATTTTACGCCGATATTTTCGTAAATTGATAAACTTACGGAATGCATTCGTAAATTAATAGATACGTAAGCAATAACCGAACGCCGTGTGCGCTCTGATTGGTTGAATAATTCACATGTTCTATTTCCTTCCTCGCCACCGCCACTCTTCGCCACTTTTACGGATAAACCGGAACTTTAGCGATGCTAATAAAGCCAAGTTAACGGAGCCCTAATTCGCAGTGCTCCTATTTTTGTGCTCAGGGTCACAACACAAGAAAATCTAACATAACCTATTAAATTGAACTGATGCCGACCTTCATTATCACCGACCGACCAATCAGAGAGCAGTGTGTGATTTCCCGTATTTTTAAAAAGCGTAAACTTAAAAGCTCTTCTGTGAATGGATGTCCGTCAGTTTATATATTTACGACGAGACGTCACAAATTGATAAATTTACGGAAATGATTTCGTAAAGTAATACAATTTATGTCTTGCTTAGAATCCTACGAAAGTTTATAAATTTCCTAGGAAATTTATAAATTTACGGTTCTTACTATTTTCCGGTGACATATACACAGAAATGTAATAAGTACTCACATTTGATATTCAGTTTTATCTTGTTACTAGTGCTCACTTTTACATGTATTCAATCGGTAGGTACATAAAATAGATACTGCTATTATGATTATGAACAAAATTAATAGTGCAAGGACCGAACTCGATGCTTTCACGATTAGTACTGGCGAATCAAACGATTCCGCGGTGACCCTCAGAGAAATCAATAATAATATGCTCACAAAAGATGACAGCACCTGCGCTCTACGTGCCCTACGCGAGGGCTTAATACTGAAGGGGAACAAGTCAATTATGCTGCTTTAAAGGGGTGAAGTGAATGCAAATTAAGTAGGTAATAAGTACCAGTTTTGTTGCGTATTTGTATAAGGCTGAAAGGAACGTCTCATTTTAGACACAATAGGACTTTGAATACCTGTAAAACGGCGTTGTGAAAGACGGTTAGTACGTCTGTTTCATTCAATCAAAGAAAGAAACAATAATTTCCAAGAGGGCATTCTTCGTCCTATACCACATTGCGGTTAACTTTGGAACTAAAATAGCGTTCGCAGGAAATACACAATTACTACCGAACGTTATTTTCTTGGTTGTGTTATTTTTACCGTGGAAGAGAGAGAACATTCTTTGCAGGTAAAATGTTTGCAATAATTAGTTATATTCCACTCGAATAGCACTCGTAGAAGCGTATATAACCTTTGACCAACGCATTTCTTACCACTGGTGTCATATAAATGCTTGGCATCGTCGTGAAGACCTGACTGACACAAATAAATGACCATTTAGAATTAGCCATATTTCTATAGCTTAAGTAAAAATACCAGTAAATACCACTAAATACGTTTATATTAGCCGCTTGACCGCTCACCATTTTTAAGTGCTTACTCAGCATCGACAAATGTCAAGTGCGCGCCGCCAGTTAAAGGCGGGCGCGCTCGATTAATTCGTTTTTGTGTGATAGTTAATAACTTGATAGGAGTGGTGTTTATTTTTATGCAACCTAATGAATGACTCATTCTAATGGTACAAAACAAATTACGTTTGAATGAAATGTTTACTTTAGGCGAGCGGCCGTAACGTAAACAATGTCGTCTTTACCGACTTACTCCACACTTTTGTTTATCATAATAAAAGTATAAGCTGAATCTGGTTTGCTGTTGTATTTTTATCTACCTGGTGATATTATCTACG
Organism: Euclidia mi; assembly: GCA_944739405.2. Classification (NCBI taxonomy): domain Eukaryota; kingdom Metazoa; phylum Arthropoda; class Insecta; order Lepidoptera; family Erebidae; genus Euclidia; species Euclidia mi. The sequence goes on from OX123199.2 coordinate 56,868,291, forward strand.
TAATAAAATAACGTTATAGCAATATTTGCAGAAAATTATTTAGATGTAAGGATTTGAAAAATTAATTTCGCAGACTTTGCATTCCGCGCGCGGGGCGTAATTATCGATTAAAAACATCATTGTAAACAAATTATGTAATTATATATCATACTTTTATGATTTATTGTAAATTAACTGATTAATTGTTATGTATACATTATATTATAATGTGTATGTTACAGCAAAAAATAAATAAATAATGTGTATTACTTTAATTATGGACAAAAAATTATCGTAAAAACGTCATTTTATGTAAAATAGTTTAAATACATATGTATGTATATAAGGTTACATTTATGCGTTGTATTAGTTTTTTTATTATGAGTGTATAAATAAACTTTTGATAAAATGTATAATACTCATATTATTTACAAGATATTAGTTATCGAAAATTTTGGCGGGAGCTTCAGTTTTTTCTGCGGGAATAAGTAAACAACTGTGCAGGTTCCAAAAAAGAATTCTTATCGGAATTCGTTTAGTTTAGTTAGTTGGAAAGAAAGTTATCTAGGTTTGAATCTGGTATATAACATAAAATGGTATTTTAAAAATAAAATATGAAAATTGGCGCCAATTAAAAAAAAATCTTTGTGTCCTCCCCGCAATCGACGCAGTGGTGGCACCGAGCGTCCGGCTCCCTGTCTATGCGGCACAAGTACTTGCCGAAGCAGCCGTGCCCCGACAACACCTGCGTCACCCTAAACGACAGGGAGCCGTGCCGTCTCCCGAGCCAGTCGTCGAGTACTGGCCGGATCGCCTCGACGGTGGCGAGACCGGCGGTAGGGCGCAGAAGCCTTTGCCGCCATTCCGCCACCAAGACCTGTCGTAGCTCCTGTCGGCGCAGTGCGATCTGCCGCTGCACCGGCCTCGAGCCCCGTGTCCGCTGTTTCTCGCACCTTTATATAATGACGCGAGTACTTTCGCTTCTAGGTCCGGCCAGGACGCAAGCCGCCTCGTAAGAAATCGTGCGATACCCGCGGACGACTCTGACGGCCATCGCCCTCTGCGGTTTGCGCAGAACGGCGAGAGTGCTGGCCGTCATGTCCAACGCCCACACAGAGGCCCCATACAGGGCCATGTACCGCACGATTCCCACGTACAACCACCTACAGGCGGCGCTCGGGCCCCCCAAGTTGGGAAGCAACGTTGAAAGCGCGCCTGCTGCGCCCATCAGCTTGGGCACCAGCCGCCGGAAGTGGGGCCCGAATTCCCATCGGCTGTCAAGCACCAATCCCAGATACTTCATGGTGGACTCGACAGCTATCCGGGCTCCGCTGACCACGGTGTGCGATCCCGGCGCCGGCGCACGTCGGGGACCATGAAACACCATGGCCTCTGACTTGTTTAGGGCCACCTCCAGGCCCACGCGCCGGATGCGGTTCACCACCTGTGACACCGCAGCCGTGGCTATCAACGTCGCTTACCTGTGCGAGCTCCCCCGGGCAGTTACGAGCGTGTCATCCGCATAAAACGTCAAGTCGGCGTCCGACAGGAGCTCGCTTCTCAGCACCCAGTCGTAGCCGATGTTCCACAGGAGCGCTCCCAAGACCGATCCCTGCGGAACACCGCATGAATACTAACCTAACCTAACCTAACCGATTCCTTTCGATTTCACCTGAACTTCCCGAAACATCACCTGAACAGACGAAACGTTATTCGTCTAAAAGTTGTCTGGCCTAATAATTTGACAAAAGATAAATGCCCCAAACGTGTTTTTGGCATGTTATGTGTATTAGATATTGGACTGACATCCTGGTATTAGAAAGACTGAGCCAGGTGGTGGAAATTAAGAGTAATAGACGATTTCATTCAAGCAAGTGACACTGGCTGTCTGGCTCGGCAGAGCATTGTTACCTGTGTTTACTTTTAAGTTCTATTTTGGTTGGTAGATTATAATTTGGCCTTTATTTGTCCTCCAATGTTGGGTTTAGGCTTCAAATATGAAAGTTGATTAATATTTAGGTTTTTCGCGACTTCGATTTAAAGGTTTATTCCCATCTTCCCCCGCAAGTTTCCCTCCAAACGGGGGAAAATGGGAATTTTCGTGTCATCTTCCCCCTAATTTGTAATCGGGGGAAGATAGCAAGTTGCATACCCATCTTCCCCCGCATGCCTGCCACCGAACGAGGGAAAATAGGAATGCTTGTTTCATCTTCCCCCGAACTTGTCATCGGGGGAAGATAGGAAGTTCTATTCCCAACTTCCCCCGCATGTCTGCTCCCGAAAGAAGGAAAATGGAAATGCTTGTGTCATCTTCTCCCGAACTTGTAATCGAAGAGGGATGAAAAGAAGTTTCATTTGTCCCCGAAATACGTTTAATAATTAATTTTGTTCACCAACGTATGGCTGGAATAAAATAAACAAGGTTTTTACAGGAACTAATAAAACAAAGCTTGATTGTATTATACAGTCATATTTATGAGTAAATATGAAAGTACTGTTTTTTGATCGTCAATGCTCTCGTAATATTTTTTTCGTTAAAGAGCTTTACAATGTGTCGACAAAATACTCGCTTCTATTGTTTTCAACAATTTTGCGCTCCGTAAGCGTGAGGAGTGCGAGCGAGACTGACGGTTGCATATTACAAAATCAAAATCTTCTCGAGCAAATTTCAAAAGAACAATAAACGAAATAACAAAATTGAAATGACCAAATGTTTTAATTTGAAAAATTTAAGAAGCCCAATGTATGTGACATCAAATGAACGACTGATCAAAAATTACTAGATGTAATTTTAAAATATCAAATCATAACTAATCAAATTTTATAATCAATTTATTTTATTCGAACATTTTTTGTGTGCTTTTTGGCTCTATTTTCAAATTCCACGTTGAGCTAGTAGGTTCATTTTATTTTAAAAGATGTGCCATTTCATTGTCTATTAAATAAGACCCAATTTGCTAACAAAAATTGTCAAAATATTTTTTTAGAACATGTTTATAACAAAAATTTGGGGTTTGCTCAAAAAATCTTAAAAACCGTTTTATTCCAAAATGGAGCATTTTGGACCCCCATATGTAGGGGGTAAAAATACTTCATTTTGGCCCTAAAATCACCTCCTGAAGGGAATACGAGTAATTACAAATCACCCTGTATAACAAAAGCAGAAGAACGCTCAAACTATTGTGTTGTGTTACTAAAAGCCACAATGCCTACTTGACATAGTGCTAAATATCTAGGCGACCATTTCAACCGTGCTTTAAGTTCAACGCTCTCTATAATAATATAGTATAAGGCGTACTATAACTATTAAGCAATATTTTGACGAAAGATAACTTAACCACACAGATACTTTCATAGAAATGATTTTTGATTGACATTAAAGTCATATCTTTAGTAATAGATTTTACACATTTCTAGTCCCGTTCTTGTTTGTTTCTTGTTAAGTATATAAAGTCATAGTTACAAATTGGGCAGTACAAAATTATCAGAATATTAACAAAAGCTTAATTACGACGACACAGATAAATTACTAGAAACCATAAAACTAACTAACTAACTAAACTTTATCAATATTGTCAGAATAATAATATTATTTTTATTTTTACGTGTGGTTTCGCACTGATACGTTACATTACTAACAGACCTGAAATATTTAAATTGTATTTCGTATTTGTATTATTAATTTTAAATAAATAAAATTAGTCTATATAAATATACTATAAATTTTTATTAGTTTAAGTACTTACAGACTACGTTATAATATTAGCATACAATATAATATTATTGTCGTTTGTATGATTATGTAATAATAATGACTATAATACGTAACGTACCTACGTAGGGTCTTGCATGAGGGTTGCAAATGTTGCAATTTAGGCTCCACCCTCAAAAAAAGATTAACACGTCAGACAGGCATCGTCAATCTTTCCTGGTTAACGTGCCGTACTTCATTAAAAATATAAATGTGGTTTTAACTATTAAAGAAACTTAAAAAATATATTGGCAGCGGCTTAGTGGTGTGGCTTAAAGCAAACTTATATCAAACAGTAGGTTACGGCATGATGGGATAGTAAATAATTTATTAAGTTTGAATCCTGACACCTTTTAAAGAAAGCAAATAGAACTGCAATTATAATAATAAAAAACATTTTTTGGAAGATCTTGCACCACACTGTCATCATCATCATCACCCTAGCGTTATCCCAGATGCATCCAAGATTTACAGCGTTGGAGCCCGAGGTCCGCTTACTGGTCTAACCAGATATGACAGAATATCAACTTTTCCACAGAGCGACTGTCGTCTGACCTGTGTAATCCAATGGTATAGCGATATTCAATGGTTTAGACCAGTATCAGTTTATTTGAGTAACGACTGTCAAAGATCTTCATGACAGCCGGGACCGATGGTTTAACGTGCTCTCCGAGGCACGGGGCAAGCGATAATCAACATCAATTATGATACACACAGAACTTTCCTAGTACGGACTGCAGTCTCTTACAAATGATCATAATTTTAGATCGCATCCTTATAGTACCTAGTTAACGTATGCTAGTCATTAATGTTATATGAACTTTACGGGAAAGAGAAATAAATATTAATTATACAGACAGTAAAAGCAGCTGCTAGCTAATCTTATCAGCGACAATAGAATGATGTTTCCATAATTGTGCCATTGATATTTTAAACGTAGATGTTTCCTTATAGACTTTCTATGTTATTTAATGGCGAAATTTTGTAATTTTCAATACATACTGAGACTAATCATGCAATCAATTCCCTGGTTTATTTAATATTATTTAAAATAATATACTTACCTATCCGTTTATTTTTCAATCAAGTACCTACCTACACATTGTCAATGTCATTGAACCTAGTGGCCATATAATTTTGTCTCGAGCCATAGGTTTATGATCCCTGCCATAGAACTATATTTAACGTTTGTATTTGTGTTTACAAACTAGTTGAGTTGAGAGATGTATCGGCCTCTCTTTCAATTCTACTCCTACTACGTTATGATTTATGATTGCCTGGTGCATTACCATCCCTACATACCAACGAGCGTGATATTTATTCATATTTATGTATATACCTCAGTACGCATGCGGCTTTAGTAGAGACTTAATGGTTGGATCGTAGTCAATGAGGGTTGTCTGAAACTGTCTACGTGAGATGGCAGCACTATTGTGTTGGGTCCTTAGATCATACAACAGTCGGGCCCAATCAGCTGCCAAAATAGGTACATGTACATATTTATTATTTTAAATAATTTGTTAGAAAAGAAAATTATTTTCTAAAATGAGTTTGATGCACAAAAATATTTTTGAAAGTTGAAACAGCGTGCTTACTTGGCATTTATGTGTCAGAATATGTTAAGGTGAATATAACGATCTCAACCTCAATGAGTTTATCTAATAAAAAACCGTCTAGGCGTTATCATAATATTGTGATCTGTTTAAAGTAGGTAGAGTCAATTCTGGGATAAAATGCGAGTTGTGATCGAGCTACGATTTGTTTCTCGATGGCTCCTGCCATACTTTTTCTTATTGCGCTCTCTGGCGGTTGACAGTAATTAACCACTAATAGGAGCGCTTTTAAAATATAGGTGGAAATTATCTCCTTCGAGACTCGCGACTCGATGAAACTGCACTAGCCCCTCAATGTTTATTTGATGATTCTGCATTACGTGAATTCTTCAAAACTTCCACCAACATACTTTATGACAATATATCCATGTATAATTTCTAGGCATTAACAGACCCCGCTTTAGTATTTTCAATCTGAATTATATGAAGATCAGTAGGAGCGGATCTAGAGGCAGCTTTCATTACAAGTCCTTAAACGCGTGCCTTTATTGTATTTCATTTGCTGCATAAACTGAAAATAATTTATTTTGGCGGATAAACACCTTTTTAATGAATCTCACGCTAGGCAAACCAAAAGTGTCTGGGGAGCCGTTTTTGTATACTGAGTGTAACTTTTTTATATGTAGACATACCTACTAGCTTTTGCCTGCTGCTTCGCCCACCTGAATGTCACTTAGATAAAAAGTTTCATACAAACTCTCGAGCAGTTGCATAGTGCCCAATTTGCAAAAGGACTAATTATCAAAAAGTATAATTCGCAAAATGGTAACTTTTTATAAATACTTATTGTTATATAATGACTAAATACATATCGCACAACGCAAGCTAAAAATACTAGGTATACTCTTCGTAATAAATATATTTTTAAAATCAGTTGTAGTCACACCATCGCGCATCGCGCATGGTGATGGGTCTGTTATGGTCTACCTTGCCAACAATATTCAATTTGTAAAGAAGATCTGGCTGTCTTCATGTGGTTGCTTCATAATCATATCGTCTAATGGGGAAAGACTGGGTACAGAAGCTGTCCAGTCTTCCTCCCATGGCGCCATGTTCAACCAATCCCATTCCCAGGAGAAGACTACAGGCTTTCACCTGCCCTTACGGGCAGCTTTCCGGAACGAACGAAAACAAATGGTAAAAACAGATTTCGTAAATCCCCCTTCACCCCCGCATTTACGTATTCGCAAAAGTACAAAGTAATTCGTATTCCAAACTCAATCGCTCAAACCATAGACATACTAGCAAGAAACCGTAGACAGGTTACTGACAACCGATTCCTAATAGGCGACCAGAGATCCCCATGCTCAGGTGACCTGCGGACCTGTTGGCAGATCTCGGCGAAGCCACCCTTGTCTTCGGGTGGGATCAGCCCTCTACCGATCCCGCTCAGCAGCCTCTTTTTGGAGTATAACGGCTTCACAAAAGGAGGCCAGTGCGTGCCAGCCCTCCTCGTCCGCCAGCATGGCAGCAGTAACTGCTGGCGGGGACAGATCTCGTCCAATCTGGTCGACCATAACTTCTCGTTCGGTCGCCTACGCCGGACAATCCTCCAGCGTATGCTGGGAGGGGACCAGGTCGCCTGCACAGTGGTGGTCACGTCCGTTGGCGTCCAATGCTGATGGCCAGGCCTTTCTGGTCAAGGGAACTTCTTGAATGTAAATATTGGTAATCAAAATAACTCGGTACACACATACACTTGAATTTCACGAACGTGAACTTTATTAACAATATCACACGCTTAACATTCTAATAACCAAACATATAAACATATTATTATCATACTATAATATCCTTGGATTTGCGCGAATGTTACACATTGCACGGTGACCGCTGCACGGTGATACTAATTCTCAAGTCTTTATACGTCTCTACTGCGTACAAACACGAGCGCCACCTGCGAACATATATAAACATTATTTTATTCACAAACCCGTATTCTTTTCCGGACAACACTCTCTCAGAGATTCGCACTCTGCTAAGAGTAGCCTTGTACGTAATAGGTACCCAAGTACACACTATCCGCGTTTATTACAAGGGACTGATTGATTCCAAACCTAGCCACGGTGTATATAAATTTGTAATAGGAATTCATAAAAGAAGGAACAGAACCTTTAAACAGCACAAAGATTCTGAAGAATTTTGGACAACACAGTGCCTTAAACAGAACGTATATGTTCTGTATAACAATCGAACTCACAATACTGGACGCGTTGAAAGACGAACGATGAGATCTGAACAGACAAGCTTCGCTACAGATTGACATAACACTACTTACTTATCTGGGTATAAATCAAGCTATCTAAATCAAGTCCAAGAACAAATTGCCAAAGTGCTTTAGATATAATTAATATACGGTTATATGCCCGTCGGTCAAACGTAGATCCCGGCCAGTCCCAGTCGAAAAGGGTCCTAAGAGTTCAAGTTCCTTAAAATAATCACACCGATTCAAATTGACCTAAGTGCATGAGCGAAAATTATTTATGTATTTACTTACAATGGATAGCCTTTTCCGACTGTGACTGAAGCGTGCGGTGACTGCTCTGCATATTGCAGGTCTCGGCAATATGACCTGGAAATAAAGAAAACAGCTTATTAAAACTATGCAAATAATTTAATATATCTGCGATGGCGATTTCGTTGTGGTGGCGTCGTGTGGTTCCATACAATCAATAGACATGAACGCTTCATGCTTCTAGAGATTATAATCATAATATATAAAATCCTTGCGTTACTGACTGAATGACCGACAAGCTACAGCCAAAAATATTGGGCGAAGGAAGCTGAAATTTGGCATGCATGTTCCAAGGGGACCCGTTTGGGCTAAGGAGGGATTTTCCGAAATACCCACGGGATCGGTCAAAACAGATAAATTTAAAAAAATGTGCAGGCGTAGCTGCTGGCGTCCTCTAGGATAAAATAACAAGTATAAACGATTTTCGCACAGCTTTTTAATAAATGGACACATTGAGTTAAAAATGTCACTGCAAATGCTTTGCTCTAGCGAGAGCCTGGTTAACAATGTGTGTGATTCGAACATCCATAAGACTAGCATAAATTTCGACACACCAACATCACATATTCAAAAGTCGCTATAGGTGTGAATTTAATTGGTAATTCAAACGCCTGTCCTGCATTATTAAAACAACACCCAATGAAATAAAACTTCATGAACAGGTGAAAAAAAAGTAAGTAGGTATATAAATTTAACATACATACATACATAGACTCACGCCTGTTTCCCGGAGGGGTAGGCAGAGACTACGGAACGCCATTTGCAACGATCCTGACATACCTCTCTCGCTTCATTCACTCCCATCAAGTTTCTCATGCATGCTCTTCTCTTAAGGGTACTTCTGACCTGTCCTTTTTTTAGGATGTCTCCAATCTGGTCAGAGAACGTCCGCCTAGGTCTTCCCCTTCGTCCTGTCCCATTCACATTTGCCTTATATATCTTCTTTGTCAGTATTTCGTCATCCATCCTCTCCATGTGCCCAAACCATCTTAACATGCCTTTCTCGATGCTTGTCACTATATCTTCTTTTACCCCACACCACTCTCTTATCACACTATTCTTTACTCTGTCGGTCAAAGATATACCACACATACTTCTCAGTGCTCTCATTTCTACCGCATTTATTCTACTTTCAAGTCTCTTCTGCCATACCCAACTATCACTACCATACATAAGGGTAGGCACTAACACCCCTCTATGCACAGCCAAACGTGCCTTTTTGGACACGTTTTGACTGTTCATAAACGCCTTCAGAGCTCCATTCACACTATTACCTGCATTAACTCTTCTTTCAATATCTTTTTCATTCTTACCATCTCTTGTAAACAACGTACCTAAGTAAACAAACTCATTTACTTGTTCCACTCGCTGTCCATCGATCAAAACATTACAAGCCGTAACGCATTCCTCCTTTTCAAAAACCATAACTTTCGTTTTACTTACATTCACTTTCATATAAATTTTCATATAAATTTAAACACAAAATAATTTCGGGATTACTCACATTTTCGTATTTCCTTATATTTAGCGTTCACATTACTCGACAACAGGATACCACAGTTAATTTCGTGTTGGACTAGTATCATAGTAAAAACAGAATAGTAAGATAGCTTCATACAAATCGGCCGCCGCGCTGCCGCGCTGGTTTGAATGTACGCGTCAGTCGCCGGCGCCGTGTACGCACGCACTTTTCACGCACACAATCTCACGAGCGCGGCAAGCTCGGCGCGGATTCAGTACGGGATGCGCCGCGCGTCTGATCGAGCCCATTCATGTAGGTACTTCACTGCTCGCCCGCTTGAATTGTTTATATACATTCAGTTTTGTAATAAACGTTATTAATAATATACAATGTGTTAAACGACAGTAAATTTAACTTGTTACTTTTTCTCATTAAAAAAGGCATTTAGATAGTTATATAACGCTTAGGTAGTCAGTAGGTATTTGAGAAAAAATAAATTCAAGCTTAAATTGTGAAGTATTCAGCGCGATCACTTAAAAAAGCGGCGAAAAAGCGCGAGCGCCGACAAAGCCGGCGCCGCGGTGTAAACAAGTGACAACCCGTGCGTCAACGCAAGAGTAGGCAATTAACTCGCCGAGCGGCCTTAGCTAACCTACTATTCTGTTTTTACTATGCTAGTATCGATCTCAACGCTTTCGCGACTAGTGCTTGCATGGGGCGAATCCCCTACGAAGCTAGAAAAATCAATTATTCTGCGCAGCTGCGCCACAGATTACTAAATAGTTACTTCGAGGCTACGCCCTGCTTGCAGACATATAGAAGGCTTAATGCTAAAGGTGTGTAAGTCAAATATGCAGATTTACTAGAGTGGCAAGAATATGAAAAACGTAATACAAGTTGTTTGTAAAGTAGTAAGTCTATTAATATAAAGAACACATGGCATTCTAAGCATTGACGGCATATAATACAAGTGTCACCTTTTGTATTAAGTAACATAATGTATAAGAAGCTTAATGTAATCTAATCTAATACAAAAACCTTAAAAACAAATTTAGAAACTGAAAATATTTACATGGTTTAGGCGTCGTAAAATGCCTCCGCATCAATGTCATCGGGTAACGTGCCCAGAAGGCTGGCAGCATTGCCACGCTGGATGGCAATGCTGATTCTCTGAGCAAAGAACAAACCAGTCCTGGTTCCTGGTTCTGGTCACGTGAGACGTCGATTAACCGTTTCGAAATTTCCCGGAATAGAGAACGAGCGCTCGGACCCCATGAGCCTAGCGTTTCCACCCCAAACGGCTCAAACACGTAATTACTTACTAAATTACTGTATTTGCGCCGTTTGAGGGTTTCCGCAGTTGCAGCAGCAGCGCCAGCATGGCCTCCCGTGCTTGGAACGTGTGATGGCGCAAGGGTGTCTACGCAGGTTACGTCCCACACCAAGGGCCTACCCATGTTTCAAGGCAACAATGACCATCAGGTCTCTTACCGTCGTCGCGTACCAAACCATTTGGTTCAAGTACAGCTGGTACGCCAGACGCGACAAGAGCATGACGGATTATATCATTCAGATGGGCATGACGAGGAATTCTACCAGGGCTTCAGCTGCAAGATAGCCCATGGTGGCCAAGGCTATCGACGTCTTCTCCACAATGACATCGATGCGGAGAAACACACGGAGCACCTAAACGAAGACAAATGGCGATACGGAATGTCTCATTGTCCAACATGGTTCCAGTGTTGGACGATGGTAGTGCCTGAAGCCATAGACTGTATTCCCATTCTCCCACAGCCAGTAAGCGAGCACGCTCTGCAACATTTAAAGAAGTATCCAAAAGATGTCACCACCCCCTATCTTCCCGTGGGTGTCGTAAGAGGCGACTAAAGGATAACACGATGCAAATACCATCTTTGCGTAGAGACGGAAAACTCGATATCAAACCCTATACAACTGCCTCGTTGGTGTCGCGGCATAAATGTGCGCGTGGGATCGGGCGGTCCCGAGTTCGATCCCTGGGTCGGGCAGTGTTATTGGGTTTTTGCTGTCACGAAATTCTCAGTAGCAGCACGGAGTCTAGAAATATGCCCGGTAAGGCAATAGGCTCGTCCCTTATTACGTGGGACATAATACAGTAATGTAATGCTAAGGAAAGCTATCATTAACAATGAAAAATGATTATGAGAGCCTTTTCTTTCTCAAATGTGTTATCAACTAACGGCCGGTCCCAAGATTTGAGTTATGCAAAGATTTACATATTTGACATAAGCTTTATACAAATTATGTCAAATATATGTATATCTCTAGTAGCCAGATCCAGAGATAGATCAATTATTGGGATCATGCATGTAAAAAAAGTGTATTTCAGAAATCTGTGGTTACCATGTTGCTGCGTCTCTTCTTCCTCCCTTTTTCCTCAGTGAAAATAAATCTGATGCTCTGGTATCTTCGTATTTAGATATGCCATGTATAATGTTAAGAAAACACAGTTGATTCTTTCAACCTGACTTACTACTTTCAATCGGGTGCACTGATGCCTCGTAGGAAAACCTGACGATAAATTATCTTTTTTAGTTACAATCCCTATATGCGCCGTTCAAGATTCTTTAGAATGCCATCATCGTGCCAAACGTAATGCTCGGTCTGGTCTTTGTTCTTTTTCATAACAAGCATGGGAAAAACTATTTATACAAAGTGCCTACTGACTAGTTCTCGGCAAACTACACCTGCGTTTCACTAAGCATAAAGTTTGACAAGACTTCTTCCCCCAGTACCCGAACACTCGGTCCCTCGTTGAATCTGAGCACATATTTTCCTTAATTTCCTCATCCTTCTCCGTCCTGCCCCAACTTACCCTTAATACTGCCTAAACTTATTCACCCTTAATACTCCCTTCCTTATCCGAATTAGGTTAAGCTGCCTTTTTGTTAACTTGAATCGTTGCTTTCATGGATCCTTAATTGATGCTTTAGCCAGTTATACTGATCTTTTAGGCAGTGTTTTAATTGGAAGCAATTCTTAAGATTGATGTTTATAAGTATTTGATATGAACATTGGACTTATGATTAAATTGGACTTGGAAACCTGCGTGTTTCCATCAGGCTTCAAGCCTAGCGAATTGACTCTGGAGTCTGGTGCAGGGATTGTGTGCAACGTCCGATAGATTCGGCCTGCACGCTACTGCGGTGTCCTAGACGTCCTTCAATGGCAGGTCTACGCGAATCTACCACTAAGTGGCAGATTTGCGACCTAGTCGAGATTTGGTCCTATAACTTCCCAGCCGCCAAGATTTGGTTTGACAACTGCCGCCTCCACTGATAGGGATACTACGTCGCCTCCACTACCTGCTACTTATCGGTCTTACGAGTGGCCCATCGGCTCACACTCCGCTGTCTATACCCCACGCTGGCTGCAAGTCTGGACCTTTGGTAAAGCACAGCGTGGTGACACTCTTTCTCTCGCTCCGGTCACAGCTTGTACCAAACCAATGTCATAGCTAGAGTGAATCCTAACCAAATATCACGGACCAGTCGTACGGTGCTGTACCGTGGGTGTTGCAACATTACGCAAGACTCCAACAGTACGCATGCAACATTAAACATGGAGCCCTATTGTACCCATTTCAGTGGAGCCTTGTACTGCCAGGAAGTTATGTGAGCATGCTATGTAGCTATGTACATATGTCTTTTTTTTACATTTATTAAAAGAATAGGATAGGGAATACTTTATACTTATACTTCGCTAACAATGCTCTCAGATAACATTTAATAGGTGACAGTGTAGTTAGTTATTAAATACTGAATATATTACTGAACTCCCTGCTATTCACAAGACCTTTTTCAGACAAAATACCCAGTAACACTTTATTGAACCCAAAATCTATCTAACAATTCACACAGATATGATAAGGATAATGGTATAAATAAAACTCAAATATCCTATATATACAATATTTATTAATAATTTATATTAGCATACATACGTTGAAGAAACACTTACATTGGAATATGATTATATAATAACATTGTTTAATAATAATCGTTTATTAATCTCTTTCACAAAGGTTGTCACATGTTCCTGGATGTTCCTGGAACTGTAACATGAGAATATTTTAAGAAGAGTCATAGTATGAAGATAGGTATAGTACAGCAAACAATATTGAACTTACGGCTCCGCGCCGATTGCCATGTCGTAGAGATCCTGCGCCACCCGCAGCTCTGCCACGGTGGTGCGGATGCGGCGTGATTGTAGCACGCTTGAACAAAACAACAGTATCGTACGTGAGTACCTCAGCGAACCACTTTCCCACCACGACGTTAGCAACAGAACTTGACTACAGTGCACTCCCCAACTACGGACTGTTCAGAAATAAACTAGGTACTAGTATAGGTATTTTTGCATATTCGCATTCGCATTCGCGAAATTACTGCGAATGTTTTTTGAGGGTTATAGTTGGTTAATAAAACAAAATCCATTCATTTCTTATGTTTTTTAATGTAAGAGAAAGTAACTAAATCTCGTAATCACATTATGAGTCTTCTCTTTATCATTTGGTATCATTTATTTATTTAACTTTGGGCAATGGCAAAATAGCTTTTTTCTTTTATAAATATATTACAATAATTTAATTTTAGATAAGTAGAACAAATAGAGTAAATCTTACACGTACTAAAGTATTGAACTATAATGCCCAAAGGTAAAGTATTGAAATTTCATCATTGTTGTGCTGAAGTGCATTTCACTAAACTGTGAGTTTAAATTTGTTTGTGGTGGCTTACAACATTGTCATTGTTACGTATATTCAAACATGACTTAGTGTTTTTTATAACCACAGGCAATTCTAAGTAACTATGTTCCGGCTCTTAAAGGACTGTACTTGTTTAAGTTTATTTCCAAATTACTTATACAATTAATAGTCCAACCAGATTCGGTAAGTTCAAACTCTAAACATGTAGATATAAATTTTCACCACAGCAGCTCAAACATGCCGCTTTTGCTGCGAGACAACAATGAACAAAACGCGATTTTGGTTCGAGCGTGAGGCAAAGTAGCTTTTTAATTTTTCAATCTTCAGTGCCACGAATTGACATTGTTCAGCCATAAATTTGAAACATCCGAATTTTACTGTGCCTTGTCTCTTTCACATGCATATAAAAAGCGAGTGAAAAAAACAAACTTCTTCAAAATTCGATTTTGAAATTCGACCTCAAAGAAAACACGTTCGGAAACGCATTATACCCTAAAATTTAAAGATATACAAATATCTTTATATATAAAGAAATTATGTTGTTTTTAAATGTTATTGTTTATATGTTTAATATATTATTGGATTTTAATAAAAATAAGTCTAATTAATAGTATAAAATTGGTATTTAACCAAAACATTTTTATTTGGAATTTCAACAAAGATACATTTGAAAAATAAACATCAGGGACGCGGTATCAAAACGCGATTTAAAAAAATAGCGGGAATAAAGTAAATATTTCGCTGATGCTGATAGCGTATAGCGTAACGTGTTAAATTATATTAATATAAAATACTTAATCTAAAAAGATGAGTGAAACTAGCGATGATGACTGTACTTTACCACCAGAAGAGTTAAAACAACAAGTGATTAATGCAGAATTTTGTTTTCAATTTATTCCTGTTAATTTTTATGTCTCCTAAGTAATAGGTGTTCTCACTGCTGAGGTGAAAAGTTATGTGTGCTACACGAGAGCAAAGTTTTTTGCATCTCGTGCTCTTGAGTCCCTCACTGCGCTCAGGATTCTAACTTTGATTCACTCGCTACGCTCGTGAATCAATCATAGAATCCTTCGCTTGCTCGGGACTCAAAATCAGCACTCGAAACAAAAAACAACTTTGCTCTCTTATTGCACAAATAACTATTTCAGAGCATTTAAAATACATGTTATAAATATCTGTATTCGAAACTGCTATCATATATTTGGTGTTGAAAGATTTCACAGTTTTTTGGCAAAATGTTTGACACAAATTATTAAAGGTTGACTTTAATTGCTTTAATTCACTAGATTAAAGCGGATTCGCTTTGTAACCTATGATTCTGTTTTTAAATGCGGTAATAGTTTCGAATTCGGACCAGAGCAATCGATTAGATTTATGAATATTTGTTCTACTGTGTGCTGATAATTTTGAAACATAAATACCTATTACAGTCTTTGCAAGAAAAGAACATGTTTATTTTAATTATCTTAAATTGTAAAGAAAACTAATTTTACTAAATGTATTTATGTATAAGAATTTACCAACTGTTAGATTAATTGAATAACTGTGATAAAACACAGTTATTCAATTAATCTAACAGTTGGTAAATTCTTATTTTATAATTTCTCAATTTATTTATTTTTGAAACCACTTGGGCAATCAATGTCTAATTTTAGTACAGCATTGTTGTAAATCACACGCATGGAGGTATGGCACACGCACGGCGCCGGTAACGCGCCGTAACTACATCTTGTCCGGGAACAAATATGTAAAGTGCTCTGGATAGATTCCCTCTCGATCTAATGTAGATTCTGCCGAGTCCCAGTGGACAAAACAGTATCGTCATACTTTAATTAGCTTAAATCAACCAATCTGATGGAATGAACATGTATAGGTGAAGAGATTTCAAGTAATTACCTTTGATAGAATTTGCCGTCTTTTGAAACGTACACCATCTGAGCTGAAGACTGCCAGTCTCCGCTTGTTTGACCTAAAAAAAAAAAAAAAAATTGGTCTTAATATCTAAAATCGCCCAAGTGCATGACGAGCCACCAACAATGTAGGATTCCGTAGTAGTACTTAGTGTCCTAAGGATAAAAGAACTTGATAACTGCCACGCCGAAGTTTGCGGCTGGTTTGGGTTTTGCTAAATATTTCGAAAACTAATTCCTGAATAGAAAAGCGATTAAAGCATCCTCCTGATGTTACCCACACAATATCATAAAAAACTTAAAATGATCACTTTCCCATTTAGGTGTATGAGAGCTGCCCGTATACATGACTTTATTTTTAATTTTATTACAGGTTTAGATGCGTGGTCACAATGTATATCGACGCCAAATTACAGTTCGCTAGTGCTTATAGTTTCTGCGTAAAACTGCAGACGGACAAACAACTTTTCGAGTTCCTGGTAGAACTACTGTACTGTGGAAACCCAAAAAGGGATACTAATTTAAAGTTATGGCAGATATAAGTAACATTGAAAATTGAGAAACGCAATATTTTTAATAAATGGCACTCGCTTTCTTTTCCTATAAAATCAATAGATATGAGCATTTCATGGTCCAAGGATCTGGCCCCTCTCTAATTTTTTTGAGAAACATGAACGATATTTGCACAGGTTTATGAATAGTTATGTCAGATCGACATAGCGAGTTACAAATTTCAAAATGAGCGCGTCAAATGTTGTGCTCGGTGTAATAACTAGCTAGAGCTTTGCGCAAGGTACGTTAAGTTATAAAGTGTCTATGATGAGAACTTTATGCTCATGAAATTTCACACAGCAAACACGAAAAACAATCGACAGTCGCAATAAATCAGAATTGAATTGGTAATTAAGACGTCTTTACAGGATTTTCAAAATCACAACACTAAAATGAACGAAAATTTAAAGATAAGAATTATTTACAATACATACATTCATATGGCGTATTTTGTTCTTTTTCTTCTGGCTCAGCTTCTGCAACATTCGACGACAGAATACTGAAAATAATTGTAACTATTATCACGAGTATCTGACTCGACGATTCCTCGACTACTGACTGGCGATTCTGACAAACACAACGGCTAAAAGAGTATTAGTCTATCTGTATAATCTATGGTTAAGAGCAGCTGCGTGCGGACGTATGGAGGGCCTAGTACAAAAGGCGACCAATCAAATACTTACTTACTGTAATTATACTATTTACAGGAGGGTTAGAATAAGTATAAAAGAATCCAGTAAGGGTTGCTTGCGTGAATGAGTTTAAAAGGAACGCGTCTCATTATATTCACAATAGCTCGTGCCATTCTATAGGGATTTGAGTCAGATTAACATCAACGGACGGATAACGGTCGATAAACGGTTCCTAGCCGACTATTCTCTCATTTTTACAAAAAATATACCTTTGTGCCACCAAAAGTACTTATTGCACCATAAATATACCACTTAAATATTTCATAACTAGAGATGGGCGGGTGGGTAAAAATTGGGAAGGTAAAAATTGGAAGGAAAGGGTAAAATAGGTATTCATAAAAAATACCGGGTAAAAATTAGTTATATCTTTATATTATTTAAATGCCTTCGCCATGAAATGAATACTGTTTTTATATATTGTAATTGGCTTTGTCATCACTACTACGATCTACCTTGTTAGTTTTGACCTTGACCTTTGAAGATAAAATATTGATTTTAAGTAAAACAAAGTTAAATATCTTTTAAATCTTTAATCAACATACATTTTCTATTAAAATAAACTGTTTAGAATAGAAACAAATATAATAGATTGCACATGATTGAAAGTTAACTGAATGCTGTACACTACCTTATAGAATATATAAATAAGTAACATAATTATACACATGGGAAGTGGACGACTTCAGTGACAGGTTCGTGGATGCTGTCCATACAACGGGCTTGAAGTACTTTAAGCCCAAAACGAAGAAAAGAGCCAATAAAATCTCGGGTACGACCCTCGGGCTCATAGAGAAAAGGCGTAGGATGCTTGTGCTGTCCTCTGACAACATGCCAAAATATCGGCATCTCAATAGGCGGATCTCTAAGTCTCTGACTCGCGATTTCCGCCAATACAACACTAAATGTATTCGAGAGGCGATCGAGCGGAACTTATTTCACTCGATCGCCTCTCTGGTTCTAAAGTGTTCCAAAGAGATTTTCTTTCGGGCAGAGTCAGCTGACAAAGCTGAAGACGGAGGATGGCGGAATTGTCTCGTCCAAACCTCAGCTCCTGGAGGAGATCGAACGGTTCTATGGACAGCTATACACGACTACACGAACACCTGTTACTACTCCAGCCACAGACCCTAGATTTGTCCGACACTATACTGAAGATACCCCGGATGTCAGCATGCACGAGATTAGTGTAGCCCTAGAACAACTAAAAAACAACAAGGCACCGGGTGATGACAGCATAACTACGGAGCTTCTAAAAGCTGGCGGCACACCTGCCGTGGAAATGCTTCGGAAACTATTCAATTCCGTCATACTCGAGGGCAAAACGCCACAGGCATGACACAGAAGGGTGGTGGTGCTTTTCTTCAAAAAGGGCGACAAAACCCTTTTGAAGAACTACAGACCCAGTCCCAGACTAAACTACACTTCTGAGTCACGTCTATAAGTTTTTTTCTAGGGTCATCAAAAATTTTCTCGAGAGCAAGGTAGACGACTTCCAGCCTCCCGAACAAGCCGGATTCCGTAAAGGCTATAGTACCATATACCACATACATACGCGGCGGCAGGTTATACAGAAGTCCGAAGAGTATAACCAGCCTCTATGCTTAGCGTTTGTGGACTACGAGAAAGCCTTTGATTTGATCGAAACCTGAGCAGTGCTGCAGTCTCTCCAACGGTGCCAAATTGACTATCGATATTTCGAAGTGCTGAAGTATTTGTACGAAAACGCCACCATGTCAGTCCGCCTCCAGGACCAGAGCTCAAAACCTATTCGGCTACAGCGAGGGGTGAGGCAGGGAGATGTTATATCTCCGAAACTCTTCACCGCTGCCCTGGAAGACGTTTTCAAACTTCTGAACTATGAAGGACTCGGCATCAACATCAACGGCAAGTACATCACTCACCTTCGATTTGCTGATGAAATCGTAGTCATAGCTGAGACCATGGAAGACCTCAGCACAACGCTCGATGGCCTCTGTAGAGTCTCCCAACAAGTAGGTCTTAAGATGAACATGGACAAGACGAAAATCATGTCTAACGTCCATATGTCTTACCTGCTCTTATCCAGATTGGGAACTCCACACACGAAGTTGTCGACAAGTACGTCTACCTGTGACAAATGATCCAATTAGGTAGGTCCAACTTCGAGAAAGAGGTCATTCGTCGAATCTAACTCGGTTGGGCGGCGTTCGGAAAGTTACGGCATATCTTCACGTCCGATATGCCGCAGGGTCTCAAAACGAAAGTTTTTGACCAGTGTGTTTTGCCAGTGATAATCTACGGCGCTGAGACGTGGTCGCTAATTATGGGCCTTATCCCAAAGCACAGGGTCACTCAGAGGCCGATGGAGAGAGCTATGCTCGGAGTTTCCCTGCGAGATCGAATCAGAAATGAGGAGATCCACAGGAGAACCAAAGTCACCGACATAGGTCTCCGAAAAGCCAGGCTGAAGTGGCAGTGGGCAGGGCATATAGCACGAAGAACCGATGGCCGTTGGAGCAGGCGGGTCCTGGAGTGGCTACCACGTACCGGAGCAGGCATTCCCGCAACGTGGACCGACGATCTGGTTAAGATCGCGGTGCGCGATTGGATGCGGGCGGCTCAACATCGGTCTGTGTGGAGAACCTTGGGGGAGGCCTATGTCCAGCAGTGGACGTCTCTAGGCTGACATGATGACACATAGGTATATCTTGAAAACATTTCAAAACAAATAAATGAGTAACAATTACTTCGATTTTTCATTTCAGTTCAATAATTCCAATGCAACCTAGACAGTAAAAATAAAATATTAAAACTGCACAATCCGTTTGAATCCCTCATTGGACAGTTATAGTGCTATAACTCTTCTCTTATTTTAATGAGAAAACAATGTCCGCGTATGTTGTTCTAACGACGCGACGACGGTCGCAAATAAAATAAATTATAAAATAATTTTGTATTTTTTAATAAATACTTACATACAGGTCAGTATTTATTGAAAAATACAACAATTCTTTTAAATTAAACTGATTTTATTTTTTACCCGGTATAAATTAAAAATGGGTAGGTAAAAATGGGTATAAATGGGTATTTACCCAGTCTGGGTTTTTACCGGGTATATGCCCATCTCTATTCATAACAAACATCTGTTTATTAACTGTTGCAAATCTCTAGTGATAAAAATAATCTTTCAATTAAAGAAGCATTTCAAATTTTAGTTTTTCTCAACAACCAAATAACTTAATTAACTAAGTTGTTGGAGCCCTGCTTCCTAGGGCTCCTATATACCCCCAAAATGTAGAGTCACAAGAAAACCTATCATAACCTATTGTGACGGCCGGTGTCATGCCAAGCTGTCATCACTACCGTTGCTAAGGTCTTCTGACGTCTACACGACAAACTATCCGGTCATCAAACACAATAATTTATTAGCAAAGAGGTTTGAAGACTATTTTATTATTTGGAAATGAGTTTTTAGTCCGATGACGTATACACTGTCAAGTGTTCGCCAAATTCACCAGTCATTGACAACAAGGCGATGGCCGTGCGGATAACACATTCCGTTCACGTTCTGAAGGCGTGGGTTCAAATCCCAGTCATAACTGTTATGTGGATTATGGTTTTTATGAAATTTGGAAAATGTTTATGAATATTTGGCAAATATTTAAAAGATTATTTAAATATTTCGAGTAAAAATTAGAAAATTCTAGAAACTTCAGGAAGGAATGGAAAGGATAAAAAGAGACAGGAGATGGAAACACAAATTTAAATATTTCGAATAAAGATTAGAAAATTCTAGAAACTTCAAGAAGGAATAGAAAGGTTAAAAAGAGACAGGAGATGGAAAAACAATTGAATAACGAAAAGACAATCGAAATTAGTAGATCTAGAACATTCTTAGGGGTATATAAGACGGTGTAGACGCGCAAAGCGCCAGTTTAAGTTGAAAAGTGGTAAAGTGAAGAAGAAAAGGAAGAAAGAAGAAGTAGTAAAATAAAGTGAAAGTGAAAGTATAGTGCAGTAAAGTGCAGTGAAGAAGTGCAGTGAAGTGCAGTGAAAAGTGCAGTGCAAAAGACGTTTGTGTTGGTGCTGTCCGCGTCGAAATTAAACGGCGCGTCGTGTGTGAAGTTGAATAAAGTGTCATCAGTGCTACTCGGTGTTTCCTTCCAATCCCGTTACCCCGTCCGTAATAATTGGTGTCAGAGGTGGGATTGGAAGGATTAGGGATGCCAGTCATGCCAAGGGAAGGGCCTACGACACGTGCGAGGGCTGCCGCTCAAGAACAAGGCGACTCTAATCCAGAAGTTGTGGGCAGGGACGCTCCTTCGCAAGGAGGTGGCTACGAAGGAGGAGTATTTACGTCCGCAAGCGCAGCGAACCCGCTATCTCTGGCAGACCTCGCTGCACTATTTCAACAGTCGCTTCAGGAAAACTCGCAGCGACTCGAATCTCGACTCGACGAAAACTCGCAGCAGCTCCAGCAAAACTCGCAGCGACTCGAGCAAAACTCGCAGCGACTCGAGCAAAACTCGCAGCAGCTACAATCTCAGCTTAGCGAGATAATGGAGAGCCAGAATGAGATTCGCCATTATATATCGGAGAACGCTCGTAAGATCATCGAGATGGAGATGTGTATCGGTGAAGTGCAATCTCGCATGGCTACTATAGAGGAAGAGATACAATCCTGCAAGGCGGCAGTGTCGGAAGAGGTGCAGTCCCGCATGGCATCAGTATCGGATGAGATGCACAGCCGCATAGAGGAGGAGTTCAAGAGGATTAAGGCCAACGTCCCTTCAGTCGCAGTCACCTCATCAGGTGCTGGTAATTTTAAAGTGCCTTCTTTCGATGGTACCTCATCCTGGGAGGCGTACAGGATGCAGTTTGAAGCCGCTTCCTCTAGTAACAGTTGGAACAGAGAGCAGGCCAAGACTGCACTCGCTCTGGCCTTACGCGATGGTGCAATATCAGTGCTACAGTCTGTGGGGAAGGACGCCACATATGAACAGCTCATCGAGGCTCTAGAGTCCAGGTATGGAGAGGCGCATTTGGAATTTGTATTCCGTGCTCAGTTGCGTAACCGCTGTCAGCGCCCTAACGAGTCATTGCAGCAGTGGTCTCTAGAAGTGGAGAAAATGGTAGGAAAAGCTTACCAGTCTGCACCCCCGGCACAAGTCCAAAGCATGCGTCTCCAGGCGTTCATTGATGGCATTTATGACGATGAGGTCAGGTCTGCCGTTCGTCTGAAGCACCATGACAACGTTAAGGACGCTTTAGCGCATGCTCTCGAAGTGGAGGCTGTCCGTCGAGACAACAAGGGTGGACGAGTCCGAATTGTGGCCGCAGAAATGCAGCGAACAGAGCGAAGATTTGGCCCAAAATGTTATAGCTGCAGGGAACCAGGACATTTCAGCAGTAGCTGTCCGAAACGTAAACGTAAGACTGACGCCGCTGTTCAAACGTCCGAACACGACCAGGAAAACTAATTCCAGCCAGGGCTACGGGGCAAGTGCTGGCCGGTAGACGAAAAGCCCCTAAAGTTCGTATCTGACAAAGCACGGATGGGAACAGTTTAACCATTGATGGAGCGGTCAATGGCGTTACCTGTTTGCTGACCTTGGACACCGGTGCGTCTCGAACTGTTATAGGGACTCACCTGATAAGGAAGAATGGAAAGATTCTAAAACAGTCAATTCGACCTCGACTAACAACGGCTACCGGCCAGCACATCCCAGTCAGGGGAGAGCAAATAGTGGCGTTCAAAGTAGGTGACGAATTGTATTGGCAAAAAGCACTGATTGCAGACATCATCGACGACTGCATTGTTGGGCTAGACTTCTTCAGAGATCACCAATGTAGATTGGATATTAAGTGTGGTATCCTAAAGTGTGGAGATGTGGAGATTCCAATGAGAGGTGGAGGCACGGGAAAGGTTTTGTGCCTCAAGGAGAGCAAGCTCGCACCTAGGTCACAGACATTTGTTCCTGTCACATTACCTGCCACTTCGAGTCAGCGACGTTGCATAATGATAGAAGACAATGGAGATCACGATCCATGGTTGCCAGCATGTGTAGTTGTTGCTTCTTCACAAATGGCTGTTATACCTGTCCTAAATTTAAGTGATGAAGAAAAAGTTTTGAAAAAGGGTTCTGAGATAGGAGAGTCCGTGGAAGTCGCTTGGTTACGAAACTGCCAGGAAACCAAGAGTTTGGCTGAGACTAACGTTAACGTGGATAGTGTTTTGAAAGGTTGCAAAAACGATCTAACTGAAATAGAAACAGAAAAAGCAAAGAAATTGCTGACACAATACGTCGACATTTTCTCAAAGGACGACGGTGACATCGGGAAGACAGGAGTAGTAAAACACACCATCAATACGGGGAATGAACAACCGATCCGTCAACGCCCGCGACGTGTACCTTTTGCCAGAGAGAAGGAGGTAGAGGATATGATTGAAGATATGAGGAAAAACGGGGTTATTGAGCCATCAACTAGCCCGTGGTGTTCACCGGTTGTATTGGTAAAGAAAAAGGATGGATCGACTAGATTCTGTATTGACTACCGAAAATTGAATGATGTAACCAAGAAAGACAGTTATCCTTTGCCTAGAATAGACGACACGTTAGACACGTTATGCGGAATGAAGTGGTTCACAACAATAGACCTAAAAAGTGGTTACTGGCAAGTGGAAATGGACCCAAAAGACAAGGAGAAGACAGCTTTTTCAATGGGCAGAGGGTTATGGCATTTCAATGTTATGCCTTTCCGATTGTGCAACGCACCAGCTACTTTTGAAAGGTTAATGGAACACATCCTTGCCGGGCTTTTAGGGGAAGCTTGTCTGGTGTATCTCGATGACATAATTGTAATGGGACGAGACTTCGATGATCATCTCACGAAGCTAGAAAGTGTACTCAATAGATTGAGAAATGCAAATCTGAAGCTCAGTCTTAAAAAATGTTCATTTTTTAAGCGACAAGTTAACTATTTGGGTCATGTCGTCTCTGAAAAAGGCATCGAGAAGGACCCTGCCAAGATTTCGGCGGTTAAAGATTGGCCCATGCCTAAGGACAAGACGCAGGTGCGCTCATTTATGGGGCTTTGCTCTTATTACAGACGTTTTGTGAAGAATTTCTCGAGCATCGCAAAACCCTTACATGAGCTGACGGAGCAGAAACGACCATTTAATTGGGATGAAAAATGTCAAACTGCTTTCGAGGAGTTAAAGACGCGTCTATGTGAAGCGCCAATTCTTGCATATCCCGACGTCAAAGGGGAATTTGTTGTTGACACAGACGCAAGCAATGTGGGTATTGGTGGAACTCTTTCCCAGAGACAAGGAGACCAGGAGGCCGTTATTGCCTACTTTAGCAAATCGCTGTCTAAACCTGAAAGGAACTACTGTACCACACGAAAGGAGCTTCTAGCGGTAGTGAAAACTCTTCAGCATTTTAAAAAGTACCTAATCGGAAGAAAATTCCGGATCCGGACGGACCACGCAGCGCTTAAGTGGCTTTTACAGTTTAAAAATTGTGAGGGTCAAGTAGCTCGATGGATTGAACAACTTCAAGAGTACGATTTCGAAGTTGAGCATCGTAGTGGAAAATCTCACGGTAATGCAGATGCCTTATCAAGACGTCCTTGTGATAAGAGCTGCAAGTATTGCGTACGACAAGAAGGAAAAGAGGAAGCTGCCGTCAAGGTAATCAGAACGGATACCATTGACGGGCGATGGAATAGGGAGTTCGTTATTAAATCCCAGGAAGAAGATAAAGATTTGAAGCCGATACTGGAGCGTCTAAAGAATAACTCTCTTCGGCCAGAATGGAGTGAGGTGGCTGATACTAGTATCGTGACGAAAAGTTATTGGGCGCTATGGAACAGCCTAATAATACAAGATGGACTACTTTGTCGAAAATGGGAAAGTGCTTCTGGAAGAGACAGTTATCTTCAAACAATAGTGCCAAAATCAATCATTCCTGAAGTTTTGCGAGTTTGTCATGATGGCCCATCTGGCGGACATCTTGGAGTGCGAAGAACCTTACTGAAGATTCGTCAACGTTTTTATTGGCTGCACTGTAGGGAAGACGTTGAAGACTGGTGCAGGAAATGCGTTAAATGTTCTTCAGTTAAAGGGCCGCAAACTCGGAGCCGCGGAGCACTAAAACTATACACTGTGGGAGCTCCTTGGGAACGGATTGCTGTGGACGTAGCTGGACCATTTCCTTTGACAGAAAGTGGTAATCGCTACATTCTGGTGGTGATGGATTATTTCACGAGATGGCCAGAAGCTTTTGCAGTCCCCAATCAGGAAGCTGTTACAGTTGCGACAAAATTAGTAAATGAAGTATTTTGCCGATTTGGTTTACCGTTAGAAATCCACAGCGACCAAGGGAGAAACTTTGAATCGCAACTCTTTCAAGAAATCTGCAAGATGATGGGGATCCACAAAACTAGGACAACTCCGTATCACCCTCAATCGGATGGAATGGTGGAGAGATTTAACCAGACATTGGAGCGCCATCTTGCTAAAGTGGTCGATAGCCATCAGAGAAACTGGGACGAATATATCCCACTATTTCTTCTGGCTTACAGAGCCGCAGTACATGAAAGTACGGCAACAACCCCGGCGCGAACAAATTTAGGAAGGGAGCTACGACTTCCAGTAGACCTTATTGCTGGATGTCCACCGGGGACACCTAGCTGTGTTACCGATTATGCATGTGAATTAAGAAGAAAGCTCGAAGAAATTCATGAACACGTTAGACAAGAGAATTTACAAGCGGGAGTAAGAATGAAGACCCGATATGACAGACGCGTAAATGCACGAGAATTCGAAGAGGGAACTTTGGTGTGGCTTCATAATCCGGTCCGAAGTAAGGGAAAATCTCCCAAATTACAGCCAAGCTGGGAAGGACCATATACTGTAATAAAGAAAATTAACGATGTAACCTACAGAATTCGAAAGACACCTAGAAGTCCACTGAAGATTGTTCATGTGGATAGGATAGCGGTATATCATGGATCCAACAATGCTCGGGACGAGCATGTCTTAGAGAGGGGGTAGTGTGACGGCCGGTGTCATGCCAAGCTGTCATCACTACCGTTGCTAAGGTCTTCTGACGTCTACACGACAAACTATCCGGTCATCAAACACAATAATTTATTAGCAAAGAGGTTTGAAGACTATTTTATTATTTGGAAATGAGTTTTTAGTCCGATGACGTATACACTGTCAAGTGTTCGCCAAATTCACCAGTCATTGACAACAAGGCGATGGCCGTGCGGATAACACATTCCGTTCACGTTCTGAAGGCGTGGGTTCAAATCCCAGTCATAACTGTTATGTGGATTATGGTTTTTATGAAATTTGGAAAATGTTTATGAATATTTGGCAAATATTTAAAAGATTATTTAAATATTTCGAGTAAAAATTAGAAAATTCTAGAAACTTCAGGAAGGAATGGAAAGGATAAAAAGAGACAGGAGATGGAAACACAAATTTAAATATTTCGAATAAAGATTAGAAAATTCTAGAAACTTCAAGAAGGAATAGAAAGGTTAAAAAGAGACAGGAGATGGAAAAACAATTGAATAACGAAAAGACAATCGAAATTAGTAGATCTAGAACATTCTTAGGGGTATATAAGACGGTGTAGACGCGCAAAGCGCCAGTTTAAGTTGAAAAGTGGTAAAGTGAAGAAGAAAAGGAAGAAAGAAGAAGTAGTAAAATAAAGTGAAAGTGAAAGTATAGTGCAGTAAAGTGCAGTGAAGAAGTGCAGTGAAGTGCAGTGAAAAGTGCAGTGCAAAAGACGTTTGTGTTGGTGCTGTCCGCGTCGAAATTAAACGGCGCGTCGTGTGTGAAGTTGAATAAAGTGTCATCAGTGCTACTCGGTGTTTCCTTCCAATCCCGTTACCCCGTCCGTAATACTATTATATTATGGTTTTCTGAGTGAATAAGTTTTCCGATCGGACGAGACTTTTCATATTAAATTATATTTTGTAGAAAGATCGGCATATGTGGTGTGCGATTAGTATTTTAGTGTGCAATTAGTATTTTAGTGGTCAATTAGTTTTTTATTGTTCAATTAGTATTTTAGTGAACGAAGTTAGTTTTTTAGCGTAAGGCATTTCAGCGTGTAACTTTATATTTTTGATGCACTGTTAAAATTTCACTTAATTAATTGACTGCCGCCCCTGGTTGAAATAGCGGTACTGTATACGACTGCTTTCCTTTTGGTGTCGGATTATTAAGATTTTCTTCTTTAAGGACACACGTTACAATCTATTAGGAACTTTGTCAAGAAATTAATAAAAAGTCTAAAGATAGGAAGCTGGTGGTGTACTTCAACAGCTCTCGTTGTTGGGAAGTCATTGCCAACAAATATCCTGACCATTAGTTTAACCTTAGAATGAAGTTTATCGGCCACCTTTCTCGCCATCATAACTTAATTATAATGTTTGTACAAACACTAAACATCTTCATCGGCCTAGCGTTATCCCGGTTGGGTCCAAGACTTATACGCCCTGGAGGTTTGTTCCTCAATCCGCCTGAAGTTTCAGCCCGCATACCAAAAAAATCTATGTTTGTCCCATAGTAGTGTAGAATTCCTGCAACGGCTTAATTCCAAGCACCTACTTTAAAAATACAGACAACAAAATATAAAGTACACTTTTTTAAGTAATTATTATTGAATGATCAAATAATTCAAATTGAAATTGAAAAGTACCTGGGTAGCATAAAGGTACAGAACTTAGTCGCCTATAAACAAGCCGTTAACTTTTTTGAAGTAATTTGATATATTTCTTTCAGTTGGCTTTAACATATCTTCATTGTAGCTTAGGATATGGCGATTCCACCCATATTTCATGTACACCACTAAATAGATTTCTAATCACACTTCTTATTTTTATGTACTCAATGTTTACTAATAAATTAAAAGACACTATTGAAGTTTTACGAGAAACTATACGTAAAATTGTCTTACTTAATGCTATTCGAAAAAACCGTCCTTATTTTTCAAACTACTTCTCAAGAAAATAGAACCATTTAATATAGCAGCTAGTCAGTAATTGATCATTTACTTAAACATCTTCACTTAACAGTAGAAATATTAAGAAAACATTGATCATGTTCTATTTCTCGTAAAATGTTCTATTTAAATTATATAAATATAAATAATATTAGTGGCAGCACAAAAAATTAGTTAAAGTTATAGAAAAAAATGCCAGAACAACGGCTGGGAATAGTGTTGTCATTCTAGCCGCCCCAGGTCTTCGAGGAAGGCCAGCAGGTCAGCAGACTCTTGATGTGGCCCACTGCTTCTCTCAGGGTGCTGTGTCTAGTCAGGTACTGCTGCCTATATTGTGACACCTCAGGACAGTCGAGGAGCAGGTGAGCTGCCGTCTCGTCTGCTGCCATACAGGCTCTACTTACTAGTCTAACTAGATATGACTGAATATCAGTTTTTTCATAGAGCGACTGCCGTGAAGTGTTTGTATGAAAACGCCACTATGTCAGTCCGCCTCCAGGACCAGCGTTCGAATCCCCTTCAACTCCAGCGAGGGGTAAGACAGGGGGATGTCATATCCCCGAAACTGTTTACCACTGCACTGGAGGATGTTTTCAAGCTTTTGGACTGGAATAGCACGTGGCATCAATATCAACGGCGAGTACATCACTCAACTTCGATTTGCAGACGATATCGTAGTCATGGCTGAGACCATGGAAGACCTAGGCATAATGCTCGATGGCCTCTGTAGAGTCTCCCAACAAGTAAATTCAAATCATTTATTTCAGACTTTTCAGTCCATAAAATGTTAGTAATACATTGAGATAACTTAAAACTATGTTAGTAGTTTACACATACGGCACACAAACAAAAAAAAAAGAAACAAAACAAGTACCATCCTACGATATGTGTATCTTTATCCAATGCCTCCAGATTGGACTATGGATGTATTTTGCAATGACTCTCAGGTAGCTGTTGGGACTGTCCCTCACCCTTCGCATCAGCGATGCTGCTCTTTTACGTAAAATGGCATGAAAACCATCCACTCGTGCTTCAGCAAACATCCCTGATGCAGTACAGTGGCGAGGCAACCCCATCAGCAACCTGAAAGCATTGTTATATTGCACCCGCAGGGCACTGACGACCCGCTGCGTATAGCTAGTCCACAAACTACATGTATAAAATGATTGACAATATGCCCTATACAGTGTCGTCTTTATAGCTTTGGAGCATCGGGCAAATCTGCGTGCTAACATATTACAACGGATCGTCAGCCCCCTACGCTCCCTTTCTTTGTCTAGTTCATCTGTCAGATCTTCGTTTACGACATGACCTAGGTACACAATTTTTTTTACTGTATTTAGTGCAACTCCTGATAGTGTCACAGGCGGTACGCAAGAGGGACTCTTACACCCTGCCCTAAACACCAGCAGTTCACTCTTTTTAACATTGTACATTAAGCCATGTGCATCTGCATATATCTCACACACGCGTATCAATTTCCTTAAAGCGCTGATCGATGGGCTCAACAGCACCATGTCATCAGCGTAACTAATGTTGTTGAATATTTTACCATCTATTGAGCATCCTACCTTGGTGCTGTTAAGCTCACGGATCAGCCCGTTCACATAAATATTAAAGAGAGTAGGAGAGCTCAATCCGCCCTGCCTAACTCCACACTTCAATGGATAGGGATCCGAAAAGGAGCCCGACCACTTGACATAGTTGGTTTGGTGATTGTACCAGTACGTAAGGATGTTAATTATTTGGTCAGGTACTCCCATATTCCGCAGCTTATCCCATAGTATCCTATATTGGAGCCGATCAAACGCCTTAGAGAGGTCCAGAAAGGCGGCATATACCGGCGTTTTGCGATCCGTGTAGTATTTGACGGTGTGCTTAAGAACTAATATTACACTCTCCGTCGAAAGACCAGGCCTAAACCCAAATTGGACGTCTTCAAGATTAACGAATTGCGCGAGATAGTTATTCAACACAGCGTCCAAGACCTTAGCGGTTACAGTAGCTAACGTAATAGGTCTATAGTTATTTATTTCGCTGATGTCACCTGTTTTGTTTTTTACGATAGGTACTACAACCGCCCGGGTAAGATTATCCGGCAAGTATGCATGCCTTATACAAGAGGTGAAGAACCTCGCCAAAACTTCACACAGGAGTGGACCCCCATACCTCAGATGCTCCACGCTAAGCCCATCATGACCAGGAGATTTGCCCTTGCTCATGTTCTTTAGAACCTGTGATACCTCATCTGTCGTCACTGTAATTGGTTCTCCTGTCAGAGGACCGCCAGCCCGTAGCATCTCTCCGTCAGCTACCCTCCGAGGCTCCACCGTAAAGTGTTGCCTGAACATATTGGCGATGTCCACAGCTTCCGTTTTACCCCCCACACTAACCGGTAGACTCGGCCTCAGATTCAATTTGCCAGTTTGTTTCCAGAATTGGCTGAAAGACTTATTCTCGTGGTGAGTAGCAAGAATGTCCATACGAACCTGTTCGCGATTGTCCTGAAGGGACTTAAGGTTTTTCTTAAAAGCTTTTCTGCTCTCCGACATTGCCTCCCAGATAGGACCTGAAGCCGGTTTACCACTTACACACCACCTTTGAAAGTGAAGCCGAGCCTCCCTATGTGAGTCCCTGACGAATTTATTCCATCCCGTGACATACCCACCTCGCCGGACCTCTCTACAATGACTACTTTGGATGGCTGCCTCTGTCATAGAATTTGTGATATCCTTTTACAATCTATTTATGTCTTCCTTATGATTTTCATTATTACAATCACAATTCGCGCACTGACTTAATTCTGACACAATTAAGAATAGTACAATAGAAGAATTAAAACCGAAATTAAAGGCACTGTTGCTAGAAAAATTTTATTATTCAATTAATGATTTTTTGACTGATAATTTGTAATTCTAATTTAAATTTTATGTTGGCTAGGTACTTAATTTAATTTTCCTTTGAATTCCTTGATATTATTATTTTATTTATAGTCTCACGCCTGTACCTGTACCTCTAATGATGATTAGCATCTAATGCTCATGAATTTATTTTTCAAACCACCAGAAAAAACAATCTTCTTATTAGTAGAAATTATAGAACGACATTGTTGTAAAGCACTGCACACGCGTAACTAAAGAATGTCCAGAAACAACTTTCGAAAGTCCCAGAGCATAAGGTTATATGAGTTCAAGTAGCTTTTATAATTTACATTAAATTAACTAGTATAGGGAGGTAAATAAAATTTAAGCAATTAGTTACCTTTGTTAGGCTTTTCCGACTAATGAAGCGATCAGTTGGTATGCACGTTCCACGATATCATGAAATTAAAGAAATACTCGGCTTATTAAATCTGTGCAAATAAATTAATTTAATGTATTCGTAGCAGCGGACCCAATCTTTTCAAAATGGTAGCCGCGTGTTGTTTCCATTAGATAAATAGATATGAACATGTTACTGGCCGAGGGGTAATATTATAATATAACGAGTATAAACTATGTATATTCGTACAGCTTTAAGATACATCGAGTTCAAAATGTCGTAGGTAAGGGTCGCGTTTAATGTCGTGCTAGGTATATAGATAGCGAAAGCTCTGCGCATGTTAAGTTAAACTGTACATTATATAATATTATGTGTGATTCGCACATTCATAAAACTTCGATATTTGATATATCATCACATAATTAAAAGGCGCTATAATAATTTTAAGGACTTAACTGTTAATTCAGATGCCCATCCGGAATTGTTAAAAAACAACACCTAATTGAATAAAGCTTTATGTATAGGTAGGTTGAAGAAAAGGTATAGGAAGTTAAGCATATAATTATTTCAAGATTACTCACAATGCCGTCTTTTCTTCTTTCTAGCGTTCACGTTATTCAGCAAAATTAATTTAAATTAGTCGCAGAAAGTCTAGTGTCGACACTTTCACTATAAGAACTGGCTGATGTACTCACCGATGAGTCTGAAATAAATCAATGAATCCGCGCACAGGGGTAAGCACACCTGCGTTTGATATAGAGCTCTTAGTGCTAAACGTGTACAAGTCAAAAAAGTAGTTTTACTGGAGTGACTAGAATGTAAATGAGTTAATACCAGTAATGTAATAAAACAGAATTTGGACCACGTCACATTCAAGATGTATGTCGTATGAATAAAAGAAGAAAGTCAGTTTTATTACACATACTTCGATATACGGTAAATAATATGCTACCTAAGCTACCTATTTGTTTGAAGCACAATTAAGAATCATCTGTAAATAATCAGTACCTAATACTAATGCTGTTAGTACACCGAAGCATTAGCACGCGGCAGTGAAATAAGGAAAAGAATTACTGATAAATATTTTTCTTGGGTTTTTTTTAACATTGTGATAAGCGTAATTAATATACACTTAAATTAGCTGAATTTTAAGATTTATTTCATACATATACATAGTCAGGTGAAAAAAAGGCATTCTTCTTTGGGACATTTTAGTGCCATTGAATTTAGTGATATCCAATGTTGTCCCCTGTTAGTGACAATGGTTTTAAAAGCGCACGACAAATGTTACAATCGGCGAAGAGTATGATTCCAGTCGAAAATGTACTGGTTAAAATGTAACTAATAAATTAACGACATTCAGAAGTAATTTCGATTTAGTTCATTTATTTTTACTTTTACCTTCAGTGTCCACCGTGGATTGCGACACTGTGAAGTACTTGATTGTGATGTGACAAAGATTTGTAATAATATATTATTGCGATTCTTTGTACCAAAATATGGGAAATCAACTACTATAAAACATTTGTTAGTAGATGTCGCGGTTTTAGTGCAATTCACAGAAGGCACACATTTTAAGTAGGATTTTATGAACGAGACTTTTTACTGCTTAAAGACCAAGTGTTGGAACCTAAAAAAACTTGTCTTTTTATTTAGTAGATTCATCATGTTATAGTCGACAATTCGATACAGGATTGTATTGGAAGTTCACCTTTCAGCATTTCTATCAGTTCATCTCAAGTGTGTATATATGTAGTTCAATGTGCATATATTAACTTCTGTAAAGGTTCAAAAATGCTAAAATCCTACTACAATTTTGTAACAACTTGTAAAATACCATTTGCCGGATATACCTCTTTACCATCGAGCCCTCAATACGCAAAATAGGGGTGTCCGCTTTAGAAGTCGCTCGCTCATTGGCGGAGCAGATCCGCCAATGAGCGAGCGACTTAGAGCGTCATAAATGACTCATGGAGCCAAATATGATTTATGACAGTTTTACAGTTGTGATACAGGTACAGTGATTGTATAATAGGTTGAGTTCTGTATTGTTACATACTACAGGTATTAGATGACGCTAGTGTTGCCCAAATTCAGTCTTGGTCTTGCAGTCTTGGTCTTGTTCTTGCGTTTTTGCAAGACCAAGACCAAGAACAAGACCGCGTATTTTTAGCAAGACCAAGACCAAGACTGATCGTGCAAGACTTGAGCAAGAACAAGACTAAGCCTGCAAGACTCTTGCGTCTTGCAGCTAGGACTTAGCGCTATTTCACGGAGTAGTTAGGTGTAACAGTTCGGTGTATAGGTACGCTTAGGAATTCTATGAGACGCAAAAAACTGTATCAAAGAATATGAAAAACTGGACCTATGCGCATTACTTTGTATGAATTCTTGGTCAAAAGAATTGATATAAAGTAACATAACCTAATGATAAAGCTGTTGTGTACTGTTATGTTTGATTTGTGTTGTATTTTATTTTTTATTGAAATAAATGATAAATCGTAAAACTCTTTTATTAAATTTCATATAAGTTGAGGGTTCAATCTCTTTCTAGACAGATATTGTTCTTTAAAATACAGTCAAGTTATTGTAATTAATTTGTTTTTTTTACATGTTTTAGCAAATGTAAGCTTATAAATCATAAATGTTTATTAAGAAACAGTTACTTCCATGGAAAACGACATATAGGTCAGTTGATTTTTCGAATTTCTTATCAAATCTTCAGTTATTTATTAATCTGCTTGATCTTTACTATGGCTGTGTTAATTCAAGCTCACAATGTTCCAATTCTAATACGTTTTTCTAAGATTTAAAAACTTTAATAAATAGTAATAGACTGATAGGTAATTGCAAGACTTGCAAGACTCTTGCTGCAAGACCAAGACCAAGACTGGGAGCGCAATACCAAGACCAAGACCAAGACCAGGTGTATTGGCGCAAGACCAAGACCAAGACTGACTAAGTCTCGTCTTGTTCTTGCATTTGGGCAACACTAGATGACGCCATTATCTAAGAATACTTTTCTAAAAACAGGACAAATGCAAATATATGATATTATAGTTATTTGTAAAAGCCGCCTACGGCTACCTGCAAAATAGATAAGACACAATTGTGTTGCCGGCCGGGGTGGGAAAAGGTGTTGGAAGAGGATATGAGGGTATGAGAGAAAAGGAGTAGAAGATGAAGCCTCTGGCACTCTTACTAACGAAGCGCAACAGTTCGGAAGACTCAGTACAGGATCTGTCCAGTCTTGCTTCCATGGCACGATGTTCAACCGAATCTAATGCCAGGGAAGCCTACAGGCCTTCACCTGCCCTTACTGGCAGCTTCCCGGACCAACGTATCCTAATCGGCGACCACAGCTCCCCGCAGCTGCTCGGGCGGCCCGCGGCCACGTTGTTGGATCTCAGCGAAGTCGCCCTTGTCTTCAGGTGGGATCAGCCCTCTCTTATCAC
Source organism: Euclidia mi (assembly GCA_944739405.2). NCBI lineage: Eukaryota > Metazoa > Arthropoda > Insecta > Lepidoptera > Erebidae > Euclidia > Euclidia mi. The sequence goes on from OX123199.2 coordinate 56,903,234, forward strand.
GCTAAGCAGCTTCTTTTTGAAACATAATAGTTTCACTAAAGGAGGCCACTGCGTCCCAGCCCTCCTCGCCCACCAGCATGGCAGCAACAACTGCTAGCGGAGACAAAGTCGTCCGATCTGCTCGACCAGAACTTCTCGTTGGCACACCCATGCCGCCCATGCCGGACAATACTCCAACGTATGCTGGGTGAAGTCGAGGTCGCCTGCACAGTGGTGGCATTGTGCCGTCCGTTCGTGTCCGATTCGATTCAGATACTCACTGAAGCTGATAGCCGGGCCTAGAACGCAGTCGAGGGAACTTCTTGCATTAAACCATTAAGGTGCTTCTACACGGTGCATGTAGCTGGAGCAAGTAAAGGTGCAGGTTACACGCGTGGGTAATATGCGCAAGCTACTTGATCAAGTTACTCGCTCGTACTTGTACATGGTGCAAATAACTGGAGCAAGTAAAGACGCGGGCTACTTGCGCAAGCTGTACCTATGTACAAGTTATTTGTTCGTGGTCAAGAGCTACATGTGCATGCTATTCGCGCGGTAGCTTTATGACTTGAATCGCGTCAAATGTCACGACGAACGAAAATTATTTTAAAATCATATGTTATAAATGTAATTTTAACAGATAACATGCACGAGTGACCCGCGCGCGTCGCAGAGCACGCGAATTACTTGCGCGGGTGGCTCGCTTTGGTACATGCTCGAGTCGCTGGACCCGCACATTGTTTTAAACGATATGTTTACGGTGCATGTAACCCGCGCAAGTGCCTCAACATGCTCAAGCTACATGCGCCGTGTACAAGCACCCTTAGTAATAAAAATAACTCCGTACATAGAGACACTTGAATTTTCCGAACGTGAACTTTATTAAGAATATAACATGATTTACATTCTAACAACTAAACATATAAACATAGTTATTATCATAGTATTTCCGTGGGTTTGCGCGGATGTTACACATTGCACGGTGACCATTGCATGGTGATCCTGGCTCTCAAGTCTTTATACGTCTGCTCTGCACACAAACACGAGCGCCACCTGCGAACACATATAAACATAATTATATTCACAAACTCGTATTCTTCTCCGGACATCACCCTCTCAGAGATTCGCACTGTGCTAAGAGTATCCTTGTACATAATAGGTACACTATCTCTATTACTATAGGTACTGGTCGATTCCAAACTTAGCAACGGTGTATTTAAATTTATAGTAGGAATTCATATAAAAGTAACTAATAAATCCTTTAAAAAAAGTCAGAGAATCTGAAGAACATTGGACATCCCAGTAAAACATAATGTAGATATTCTGTGTAAGAATCGAACTCACAATACTGGACGCGTTGATAGACGAACGACGAGATCTGTGCAGTCAAGCTACGCTATAGAATGACATAACACTACTTACTTATCTGGGTCCCGCAATTCTTTGAGAAGCAACGCCATGCCGTTATTTCTCCAACGCCTTCTGCCTTTATGAATCTGAAAATGAAAATTTAATTTCAGTTTTAGAAATGACCATTAGAACTTAATTCTGAGGAATTTTATTTTCAAACGAATTGTGCAAACAAACATTTTATGACTAAAATATTAGTACTAAGTTCATTGAAGACAAGCCAGGCGCCGCGCGCCGGTGTCGTGTCGTAACTAAATCATGTCCAGGAACAAATGTTCAAAGTGCTCTTGATATAATATACTCTCGGTGAAACGCAGATTCCTGCGAGTCCCAGTGAACAAGGGTCCTTAGTGTAGAAGTAGCCTAAAATAATCACACCGATTCAAATCAACATGTACTTATTGTTAAAAATAATTTAAGTACTACCTACTTACCATTGTTAGCCCTTTCCGACTATTGAAGCGTGCAGTGACTGCTCTGCAGATTGCAGGTCTCAGTAAGTGTGACCTGAAAATAAAGAAATACAGCTTATTAAAACTAGGTATGCAAATAATTTCATATATTTTTTGTGAACCTTTTTTCACGTATCTACTAAGTTCGTAATGGCGGACGCAAACATTTAAAAATGGCGGCCGCGTGTATTTTCCATAAAATAAATGGACATGAGCATTTCACCGTCCAAAGGGTAAAACAATATAACGAGCAAAAACGATATTCGCACAGCTTTATGATAAATCGACACAGCGAGTTTAAAATGTCGCGTCAAATATTGTGCTCGGTGTATAACTAGCAAGAGCTTGTTTAACTATGAGTGTGTTTCGGTCATCCGTAAAACGAGCATATACATAGTTCGACACACCAAAATTACATGATCAAAAGTCGTTATAAAATAAGAAATCCATTGGTAATTCAAAAGTCTCTCCCGCATTATTAATAACGACACCCAATTCAATTAAACTTCATGTACAGAATGAAGAAAAATTATCTATACATATAATAAAATGGTAGGAAAGTCAAAACTGTACATTGAATATTTTTTTTTAAAGAATACTTGGGGTGTGATCTTCAATCGAAACCGAAGCAAAAAATATAGTTTTTAGAATTTTTGTCTGTTTGTCTGTTTATCTGTTTGTCCTTATGTCCGGGCTAAACTCAAAAAGTACTGCATGGATTTACTTCAAATTTGGCACGAATATTATTAAAAGGTTGGGTCACCATATAGGCTACATATTATTACGCTATCACCTACGAGGAACGAGCAGAGAACCTTTATTTCTTGAACGTATTCTGTAACAACGTGTAATGTAACAATGCATATTTTAATGTTGTTTTTATGTTAACTATGCTATAATCTAGCTTCACACTATAAAAATTACGCAATATAAGTAACTGAGGCTGATAAACATAATTAATTAAATATACGTAGAATCAAGACAATTTTAATGCAGCGCCATCTAAGAGAGTTCTAAAACATCAAGTCGAATTACATCTGTAAGCCCTTTTTGGATATAAATAATTTATATTGAACATGTTGGCGACGTTAATAGTTGTTTTCAAAAGTCATAGATGGAGTTGTACATTTTCTTCTTAAAATTGTATTGTTAATTCGTTTCAGAGATGAGCAAGACTATTAGTTGAAGTTATTTAATTAATTAACTACACCATCGCCACTTACATGTCGCATATAAACTTGCTTTAAATTGTCTTTCGGGATATACATATACCACGTACCTTTGTTTGGATTAACTATATATAAACATCAGTAAGATGTGGAACTAGCTAGATCTTATTTACTCACACACAGCCATTCATTTATTGTTACGTCTGAAGCGGTTTGGCGGATACTGGTGTTCTCTATACATGAGAAGCATCCTACCGTCATGCATTTACACGTCGACCTAGAGAACGGTCAGCGCATATATTTTGATCCCGACAGCGTTGCTGGGCACTTGGAAAATCCGCGTCAAACAAGTCTCTTGGCGTTTTTCAGGCTCTGTTAAATCGACCAGTTTGGGAGGTCCCTTACGTATGACGAGTTGCCTTCATATAACACGTACGACAAGCAAAAGGGTGTATTTAACCGACGTTGACGAGGAGGTGCTTTGGAAGGTTTTCCGGGAAGTTTCAAGGACACCACATTTTGTAGAGTTTATACCGTACACACAAATAATGTCGAATGCTATTTTCTGCGGTTGTTACTTCACAAAGTCCGAGGCCCAACGTCTTTCGCCTTTCTGAAGACATTTGATAGCGTGGAGTATCCCACTTACCGCACAGCCTGCGTAGTACGTCACTTTCTCGGCGGTGACTAATACTGGGATGATACCCTCGCGGAGGCGAGCGTCAGTGACAGTCCCAGCCGCATGCGTCATCTGTATGACGTCATCTTGGTGTTTTGTGGAGTCGCGAACCCGGTAGTTTTCTGGGAGAAGTATGGGGATACTTCTCCCATCATCATCTGTCTGAAGATTTTCTACGAGCTTTGAGGCGTGCTACTGGAGACGAAGTCGAAGTAACTGATGACCGCGCTGATGTGCTGAACACCAGTCTCAGTTCACTTCAAGACGTGGTCATGTCTATCGGCGGCAATCCACTGGTCAAATATTTGTTACCAGCTTCCCAATCATCACCGCATCAAGATCGTGAAAATTGGGAGTATAATGCTGAGACAATTTGAAATGACCACCTTACGAATTTTATGACACCGTCCTTGAAAGCGTTGGGCAAAGCAAATGTTTTTCTTGGATGCACCTGGTGGAACAGGAAAAACATTTGTTACTACTGGCATACTTGCAGAGGTCAGGAGGCAAGGCAAAATTGTCATTGCTGTAGCGTCGCCGGCAATCGCTGCCACACTGCTTCCGGGTGGCAAGACAGCACGTACCATGTTTAAATTTCCCATCGATTTAGAGACCGCCGTAACACCCGTTTGTGGTGTGTCACGTAACGCAGGAACGAGCATTTAATGGGTGGTCACAGTTCTGTTCAGTGACGATTCCTGACAAATGCTTCCCGTGGTGACGCGGGGATCGAGGGCTGACGAGGTGAGTCATCATCATCATCAGCCTTTAACAGTCCACTGCTGGACTAGGCCTCTCCTTTGAAAGGAGGAATCGGCCTACTATACCACGCTGGCCAAACGGGTTGGTATAGGGTCTGTATCAAGTTTCCCGTCTCTTACAGTGCTGTTCTCTGCATAATATGCTCCCTCTGTCGGCTCTTACGACACCCATGGGATGATATGGGGTGGTGACATTCTGTATTCTTAATCCGTCACCACACGGACAAGGTGAGTGCTTCGTTGAAATTATCTTTGTTGTGGTCACGAGTTCGTATGATGCGCTTGACCATTAATATGAGAGCTCAGCTTGGCGTCAATGCACGTGCTCAACAATTCTAAGATGTCTTTCTAAGTCTTGACGAAGTCACTCTACCAGAGGAGGGAGGTGGACAGGTGATGCTTCCAGAGTCTCTCAGTAGAAACCCAAACTCAAAACTCAAACTCAAAATCCTTTATTCATTTAGATCACAAAGTGACACTTATGAACGTCAAATTTAAACATTATTACTGTATGCTTCTACATTTACATTTACTGCCACGTTCGCAATGCAATAGGTAGAACCATGAGAAAGAACGGGCAATAAAACTCACGGTCACTCTTTTTCATCGCCAGGTTTTTAATAATACATAACAATTAAAGATTTAACAAAAAATTAAATTAAAGTTGTATTCAGCTTAGAACCAGCCTATTTTGACGCCCAAAAATGATCTGGCTGTAGCAATTGACGAATGCATTCTCTCGGAAATAGAGGAGAATGAAGTGGTCTACACCTCTATAAACACTGTCGTCGAGCAAGAAAACGCCACACATTATCCCGTGCAATTTCTGAACCCCCTGTCAGCAAGTAAACTTCCAGTGCATGCCATCAAGCTGAAGGTCGGTGTCCCGATTATGCTTCTTCGGAACCTATCTCCTCCGAAGTTGTGTAACGTGACCCGCCTGAAAGTCATCTCGCTCCACAGACACACCAATTAGGCGGCAATTCTTACGGGTTGTGGCGTCAGCGAGGCAGTATTAATACCACGTATTACTCTCATACCTCATAACTTCCGGTTCCCGTTCAAGCGCATACAGTTCCCCGTGAGTGTTTGCTTCGCGATGACCACCAAAAAGTCGCAGAGGCAGACACTGAGGGCAGCGGGTGTCCTGTACGTCGCTTTCTTCCGCATCACCAGTCCTGACTCTCTTTACATTTTGGCTGCGGAGAGCCAAACCACTAATGTAGTGTATCGAGAAGTCCTATAAGTATGTATTTTACCCTATTATGTATTCCTTATTTTCTCCATCTGCTTCAGTCACAACTAATGACTTAATTCAGCAGAATCAACATAAAGTCATTTATTCAAAGCAGGCTGAAAATCAGCACTTTTTAAAGGTCAATTTTACAAAAGACAGTCTCCCTCTGTTATTTCACTTTCTGCAGGTATGAAATATAAAGAAGAAACGGGTAAATAAATGTTATTTTAAAAGGTATAATGGTAGGTATTTATTTAATAGTTAGGTGATGCGTTCACGCAGACGACGTCGCGGGCAGCAGCTAGTAGTAAATAAAACACATATTAATCATAAGATTACTTACATTTCCGTATTTCCTTCAATAGCGTTCACTTTACTCGACAACAGGATACCACAATTAATTTCATGTTGGACTAATTTCTGTCTCGACGCTTTCACCATTAGTGCTTGCATGGGGCGAATCCCGTTCGAGTCTAGAAAAATCAATAATTCTGCGCAGCTGCGCCCTGTGACCAGACATATAGGGGCTCAATGCTAAAGGAGTGTAAGTCAAATATGCAGTTTATCTAGAGTTACAAAAATATGATTAATATGAATACAAGTTGTGTAACGTAATGTGGATATTTAGAACACATGTCATTCTAGACATAACTTGTATGTGAAGAAGAAAATGGCAAGTCTTATCATACATAAAATTCCTCCTTACGTGCTATATAGTTTTTAATAAAAGATAAGTGCTATGTATTACGTTGAAACACAGTTTAGGCAACATCCGTAATACAAAATGCTGAAGTTTTAAGAGGTCAATTTTGTCTGATGTGATGCAAGGTATGACCTTGTAGAATCTTTGGGTAAAAACCGGCCAGAGAAACAATAATAGTCTCAGGGGAGAGAGTGAAATCATCGGCCTCTTTTGCTGTGGATGATCTTTGTTACGACAATAGGGTTCTTTGCCACTTTTAGTAAGTTTTCCAAATATTCATGTTGTTATATATAGAGCCTTCTGCGGCAATCCACAACGAAGTTTTGTTCGTCCTTGTTGAATGTTTATAAATAAGAGTAAAATTATCTAAAAAGAGTATATATTTAATAGGCAGTTGTTAAAGGTGAATGTTTGTACCAAGAACAGGTCCGACCGAAACACGAAGAAGACCTTAACCACACCATTTTCATGACTAGTTTCATATAAACCCTTTGTCGCATGATATCACGTGTGATGGCTGTTGTATTAAGATAATTGTTTCGCCGCCATAATATAATGATTTATGTATTTATTTGAGCATAGGTATACCTTTAAGTAATGTTTTTATTTAAGTAAGGCTATCAGTTAACTGGTTAGCATAGTACAAACCCTGCTTAATTTGGAACCAGTGTGAGCTATCCTAGCAAATAGGTAATTATTATTACATGTTAGCAAATCGAAAAATGCAATTTTTACATATACACCCCTTCGCCATCAAGGCCTAGATACGTAAAATAGGGTTGCCTGATTGTAGCCAATTAGCGAGCAACATACAGCGTCATCCAATGAAACCAAGGGTTCAACTTGAGATACAACGGCTTTACAGTTGATAAATGGGTTCAGTGTATTTATCATAGATGGAGTTCTGTATTCTTGTATATTCCAGATAATGAAAAAATATCTTAATGGTACACCCACAGAAGAATAACTGTATATATCCAATCTCTTTGGGTACACCTGTAACCAAAAATATATTTTTTACTTTATAATCTAACCGTAGAAGAGGGATCTTCACCCATCTGTAATGGATGGAACGTATTTCATATCAAACTTATCATTATTTATTTGTTAAAAATATTTTATTCTAATTATCGAAATAATTATACGCATTGTAGGAGACCACCTCTGCGGGATTAGCTCCGGAACGAGAATAGTGTTCACGAGACTAACACCGGTTTAAAATACATAATTATTTACGGGGAATAAGTTAATATCTGTCAGATCCAGGCATTTAGATATCACACAAAGATCCTTAATGCTATATTGGCGCGCCGATGCAAAACAAAGCGTTGGATAATAAAAATTTTATTAGTTCGCTTTAGGTTTTTGAAATTCAAGGTATCAGTCAGTTCTGGTCAGCTCTATCTCAGATCTCTTTTTCCGTTGCTTTTTGCTAATAATTACGTTGCACCACATCAAACTGGCACTCTAAGAAGTGAATAAAGACTTTGACCCATACTTTTTAAAGACTAGTTTTCTATAAAGCCATGGCCAAATGTATACCGCTTTCAACTAAAGACATTATCATTATTTTTGTATAGACAGAAAAGCTAACACCGCCTACTAAGTACTAGCATTTAAACACAGGCAAGAAAAACGATTCAATGTATGTTTTTAAGAGTGTGTATTTTACTTAACTTGGCTACGAGACTTGGCTTGCGGTTCGTAACAGATCGGCAAAGGTAAGCAACGCTTGCACAGGTCGCCATTTGGATGGGTGACCGTGTGTGGCATTTACATCTGAGCGCTACAGTACTTCGGAGGGCACGTTAAGATGTCGGTCCCGGTTCTTGACTAAAGATAAGGATCGTTAGGCCATGTCAGAGGCCTTCGGGCGGTCTGAAAACTTGGCAACCAGAGTTGGCCACACACACACGAAAAACAAACAAACAAAAACTTAACAGTACTTATTATACTACGTCACATATGTACATTCAATTATGATTACAAAACACACATTTTGACTATCATCTACGTCCATTTATCTCAGATGTCCTTTATTCAGTAAAACTCTTGAAGAAATAGCGAGTATTATTTTTATGTGTGAGAGTAATCCTTTGCCACCGAATCCGGACCATTTATGCTTAAATCAATTAGGCTTTGAATATGCTTGTATACGTTGGATTATAGTCATTTTCAGCACTTTATTATTGCCCGCTGACCACGTTATTCAAGTCACTATCGTTTTAATTCAGGTCTGTTGCATTCACAAGCACCACCTGCGAACAAATAAAATATAATTATATTGAAAACAGTATTTTTATAAGTTTAAGCAAATGAAAAATCGCGTGAAATCGAACTACTTTTTACGTATTTTATCGCTATATATTGGTTTCATTTTATCACACTAAATGATCTATAGAACTACATTAGGTATTTATTACAAGCCACCTTTTCGGTTACTTTACAGGAACCGTGGTCATGAAAACTAATGCAGAAGTTCTGTGTTAGCATCGAACTCACAATACTGGATGCGTTGATAGACGAACGATCTGAGGCCCTAGCCAAACGGCATTCGCTCTGATATCTACTTTCGTTAACGCTTGGTTGCCATGGCAACATAAGGAATTTATTCTTCGTTGACCACGTTATATAACGAAGGCTTATGTCATTTCCATGCATTTTTGCACTTAGCGATTAGCGATATCGTTAATCGAATGCAACTCAGATCTGTGTAGCCACTGACTACGCTACTGAATGACATCACACTACTTACTTATTTGTGCCCCACAGTACTGGCAGAAGCAACGCCATGGCGCTAAGTATATGTCCATCAAGTGTCATCATCATCATCAGCCTTTTTATAGTCCACTGCTGGACCAGGCCTCTACCTTGGCCATACTATACCACGCTGGCGGGTTGGTATAGAGTTTCCATCAAGCTTTCCTTATTCAATAGTCCCTCTGACGGCTTTTACGACACCCTTGAGATGATATGGAGTGGTGGTATCTATTCTTAATCCGTCTCCACACGGTCAATCCGTCAAGTGAAGTCTCTGCCATTATGAATCTGAAAATGTAAATTTATATATAGAAGAGATGATCAGAGCCTAATAAGTTAAGGAATTTATTTTTCATACCACCTGGGAAATATTTTTTTTAATACTTCTAGGTATATATTAAAGTACTAGTTAATTCACCCAACACAGAGAATGTGAAAAATATTGTTTTTATTTTTGTTAAAATCGAATGTAAAAATTCTGTGTATGCATCGAACTCACAATACTGAACGCTTTGATACGAACGACGAGATCTGTGCAGCCAAGCTACGCTACAGAATTAAATAACACTACTTACTTATCTGGGTTCCGAAGTTCTGAAAGAAGCAGCGCCATACTGCTAAAACCCATACGACTACAGCCTCTGCCTTTAGGAATCTAAAAATGTAAAAGTATAGAAATGACGATTAGAACATAACGCTGTGAAACTGACCTTTGGGCAAGCAAACTTTTAGAGACTATAATTTTAGTACTACATGCACGGCGCCAGTAACTCAACTTAACTAAGTCATGTCCGGGAACAGATATCCAAGGTGCTCTGGATAGATTTCCTCTCGATCAAATTTTCGTCATACTTCGTTAGCTTAAATGTCACACTGATGGAAATTAACATGTACCTAGGTGGAATGATTTCAAGTAATTAATTACCTTTGATAGAATTTGCCGTGTATTGTAATGTAGATCATCTGGACCGCAGACAGCAAGTCTCTGCTTGTTTGACCTGAAATTTAAAATACAGTTTTTAATATCTAAAATCGACCAAGTGCATGACGAGCCGCCAACAGTGTAGGGTTCCGTAGTAGCCCTTACTAAGGATAAAAGAACTTGATCACCATATTCGTTTATTAGATGACCCGATTACGTGGTGGGATTGTAGTCGACTGCCACGCTGAAGGTCGCGGGTTCGATTGAAGTCAAACATTAGTGTGCGTGAACATGGATGTCTTGGTTTGAATATGAATTTTCTTTGAAAGTTCTTTATGTACTCATAACACTAATAAACATTTAGACACGTTCAAACACCATGGTATACAACTTTAGAAGACAGAGGTGGGGACACTTTGCAGCGAATTGGTTTTTCAAACGGCTTTGGGAATAAAAAAGTGATTAAAGCAACCCATCACATTTTTTATAACCCCTATCTTTAAAATTCAAGCTTATAGCAGTTTTATACGCGTGGTTACTATGCTTAACGGCGCCGAATAAAATTACAGTTCGCTTGTGCGTAAAAAAATGTGACAGATGCGGCAAGGAACATTGCAAACGCAGCCTTTTTTAAAATCCAAAACTAAGTCTACAACGAGTATAAACGATATTCGCATAGCGTTATGATGGATCGACACAGCGATTTAAGAATTTCACAAATCGAGATATAACTAGAGCTTTGCGCAAGAACAAATAAACATATTGGTCCTTATTACAAGACATGGTTTAAAAATAATACCAGGTTTAGACCTTGTTGGAGAATTTTAAAAGGACTTTTTTAGGAATATTGTTATTTATTTTTATTTGAAATTCGTTCCAAAGAATTATAGTGACAATAGTGTTACAAAAATGTGTTTATAGTGCACGTAAAATCTATTTTACGCAGGTAAGCTTAAGACTAAACCTCGATTTATGTTTAGTCCCTGTTTTGTATAAGTCATATTAGGTTAATCTGTGTCTATGATGTGCGTATGCCCGCATACACAAAACTTAAAATAGATATACTAACTTTCACACAGCAAACATGAAATAAATAAAAATCGCAATAGATGAGAAATTAATTGGTTATTAAGATACAGTTTTTGCATTGTTCAAAAAACATCACTAAATGGAATGAAAATTGAAAGACTTACACAGAGCTTTAAGAATACTCAAATTTAACTATCTTCTACTCACGTAGTTTCTTCTTTCTAGCGCTCAACTTCTGCTTTATTGGACGACAGGACACAACAATTAATTATAACTATAATCTCTAGTATCTGTCTCGACGTTACCACGACGACTGCCGGTTCTGACGAATAGAAAAGCTAAAAGCAGCTACGTGCGGACGTATGGAGGGCTAAGTACAAAGAGCGACCAATCAAATACGCAGATTTACAAGAAGGTAATAATAGGAATTACCAGTAAGGGTTGCGTGCGTGAATGAGTTTGAAAGGAACGCGGATCATTTTATTCACAATAAGACGTCAATTCTATAGAGCTTTGAGTGAGATTAACATCAACGGACGGATAACGGTCGATAAACGGTTCCTAACCGACTATCTTATAAAGTTATAACATCAAACATAATAAATGGGTAGTATTTGACTATTCCTCGATTTATCTCTGATTTCTACGGAAAAATATACCCTTGTTCCACCAAAAATACTTATTGCACCACTAAATATGTATACCCACTAAAATATTTATGTTCACTTAATTTCATAAAGAACACCTGTATAATGACTGTTAAAAATGTCTAATAATAAAATTAATCTCTTCAAATAAAGAAGAAATTATGCTCACCAACCAAATAATGAAATAAACTAAGTAGGTAGAAATAAACTATTTTTTGGGTGTAAGGTTACCAGAAAACCTATCATAACCTATTAAGTTTTCTGAGTGAATAAGTTTGCCGATCGGACGAGACTTTTCATATTAAGTAAATGATATTTTGTAGAAAGATACCTATTTGAAAGAATTAAAATTTTTACCGTTAGGCACTGTATTACTTAATATTTTTGATGCACTGTTAAAAATATTTTCAATCTTAAGGAGACAGATTACAATCTATTAGGAACTTTGTCAAAAAATATCTCTAAAGACAGAAAGCTGGTAGTGTTTTACTTCTGTGCGTCCGGATTTCATGGACATCAACAGCACTCGTTGTTGGGAAGTCAGTGCCAACAAATATCCTCACCCCTGGTTTAACCTTAGAATAAGTTTCTCGACCACCTTTCTCGCCATCATACCTTAGTTAATTATAATGTTCGTACAAACACTAAACATCTTCATCGGCCAAGCGTTATCCCGGTTGCACCCAAGACTTATACGCCCTGGAGGTTTGTCCCTCATTCGGCCCGAACTTTCAGCCCGCATTCTTAAAAAAATGCTTGTGTGTCTCATAGTAGTATAGAATTCCTGCAACGGTCCGAATTCCAAGTACCTACTTTAAAAATACCGTACCGTATTTTCCGTGTGGTGACGGATTAAGAATACGGATTGTCACCAGCTCATATCATCCCACGGGTGTCGTAAGAGCCGACAAAGGGAGCATATTATGCATTGAACAGCACTGTAAGAGAAGGTAAACTTGATACAAACCCTATACCAATCCGTTTGGCCAGCGTGGTATAGTAGGCCAATTCCTCCTTTCAAAGGAGCGTCCTAGTCCAGCAGTGGACTGTTACAGGCTGATGATGACTTTAAAAATACAGACAGCAAAAATATAAAGTACACTTTTTAAAATCAAATAATTTGAATTGAAATTGAAAAGTACCTGGGTAGCATAAAGGTACTGAACTTAGTCACCTATAAACAAGCCGTTATAACATTTTTAAAGTTACTTCATTCATTTTAGCGTAGGATATGGCAATTCCATTTTATTTCATGTACACTATCAAATCATTTCCAATCACACTTCTTGTATTTATGTGCTGGTTTCTTTCAATGTTTACTTATAAATTCCAAAACACTAATGAAGTTTAACGAGAAACTATTAGTAAAATCGTCGGTCTCACTGCTATTAAATACATAAACTTACTTAAACATAATCTTAATGCCGTAATCTACTTTCACTGAGCAGTTGAAATATAAAAAAAGAACTTATCATGTTCTATTGCCCGTAAAATGTTCTATTTAGATTATAATTATGTAAATATGATTAGTGGCGTAATAAAGTTTTTTATTGCTGATCGTACAAAAAAATAAATAAAACTTAAAAAAGATATGGGCCGTACAAGTAGGTAAAATAAAAATAAACCGTAAAATAGGACGAAGCGAAAACAAATTGATTAAAATTACATTTTTGGACGAAGGAAGCATATTGTTCGGGCCGAAAAGGTATGTTTTCATGTGGTCTGAAACTCAGTGGGCCGAGGCTGTGATGCGATCAAATGGGTGGAATAAAGAACAGGCCTTAACCGCCCTAACCTTGGAGGCACTCGGGCAAGACGTCACCTACGAGAAGCTCCTGGAGGCGCTGGAGGCGAGATACGGTGACGCGCACCTAGAACACGTTTATCGTGCTCAGCTGAAGGACAGGACACAACGCACCGGAGAAACTCTGCAGCAGTGGGCTCTAGAGGTGGAAAAGCTGGTCAGGAAGGCATACCAGTCGTCGCCTGCTCTTATTGACGGGAACCTCGTACAGGCATTTACGGATGGGATCCGGGACCTAGAGGTAAGAGCAGCAGTGAGGCTTGGGCACTTCAAGGACCTCAAGGATGCCTTAGCCCACGCTCTGGAGGTGGAAGCAGTGCGACGCGACGATCGAGGTGATCGCATCAGGGAAGTTGTGTCGTCACCTCGGTGCTACAACTGCGGGGAAAGAGGCCATATTCGCTTGAGCTGCCCAAAGCGTAAGCAGCACGGTGATACCCTGTCTCCACCAAAGGGGTCACGTGATGTGCCTGCCAGACAGCGCGAGCAGGGAAACGAGTAGCAGCCAGGACTGCGGGGCGGGTGCTGACTGGTAATGGAAGAGCCCCAAGTATCTCGATCTCGCAATCATGTGACGGGAACAACCTGATCATCGAAGGCGAAATTAACAGAACACCATGCAAGCTGACATTGGACACGGGTGCTTCTCGGACAGTCGTCGGTTTCCACCTGGCAAGACGGGTTCTTCGGGGCTGCTTCAGGAACAACGAATGTGTGAATCTGAGAACAGCTTCCGGTCAGCACATCAACGTCCGAGGTAAAATGGAGGTGGAGCTGAAGCTAGGCAACAAAGTTTACCGTCACAAAGTCATCGTGGCCGATATAGTAGACGACTGCATCTTAGGCCTAGACTTCATGTGGAAGTATTGCTGCGAGATCGATGTTGAAGTGTGGCTCGGAAGAAGTCTTCATGGAAGGTGCAAATTATTTGATTTTAAAAAGTGTACTTTTCTTTTTTTAGGAAAAGTGTACTGCCTGAAGAATGTCTTATCCAAACCCGTGGATCTGAAGCTAAACCCGAAAGAAACTACTGCGTCACCCGGCGGGAACTCTTGGCTGTAGTAAAGACATTGCAGCATTTCAACAAATATTTATTGGGACGTAAATTTCACCTGCGAACCGACCACGCTGCGCTGAAATGGCTACTTCAATTTAAGGACCCAGAAGGACAAGTAGCCAGATGGATTGAACTACTGCAAGAGTTTGATTTTGTAATACAACATCGCAGTGGCAAGTCCCATGGTAACGCAGATGCCCTATCGCGTAGGCCGTGTCCCGACCAGAGCAAGCACTGCACCCGACAGGAAGCAAAGCAGGCAGCGCTAGTGAGGATGTTGAAGACGGATCTAAGCGACGAATGGAAAGAAGCTTTGCAGAGTGCTCAGCATGATGACAAGGATATACAGCCGATTATTGAATGGAAGAAATCAGACGCTCCTAGGCCCAAATGGAGTGATATCGCAGCAATGAGCCCCATCACTATGAGTTATTGGGCACAGTGGGAAAGCTTGGTTGTCCAGGATGGAGTTCTGTGCCGCAAATGGGAAAACGCTCGCGGTAACCAGTGCCATTTGCAAATGGTAGTGCCTAAAACTAAGGTGCCGGAAGTCTTGCAGCTCTATCACAATGGTGCTACGGGAGGTCACATGGGAGTTAAGAAGACGCTTACTAAGATCCGAGAGCGGTTTTATTGGCTCCACTGTCGGGATGACGTCGAGGATTGGTGCCGCAAATGCACAAGTTGTGCGGCTTTGAAGGGGCCACACACTCGTAGCAGAGGTGCATTAAAGGTGTACAATGTGGGAGCCCCATGGGAGCGCATAGCGTTGGATGTCGCTGGGCCGTTTCCTGAGAGCCAGGATGGAAACAAATACTTCTTGGTTGTGATGGATTACTTCACGAAGTGGCCTGAAGTGTTTGCAATCCCAAATCAAGAAGCTACCACAGTGGCCGATAAGCTGGTGCATGAAGTCTTTTGTCGGTTCGGGGTGCCCTTGGAAATCCACAGTGATCAAGGCCGGAACTTCGAATCTGAGGTGTTCAAGGAGACTTGTCGCGCGATGGGTACACATAAAATCAGGACCACGGCTTATCACCCGCAATCAGATGGCATAGTTGAACGGTTTAACCAATCACTGGAAAGGTACCTGGCGAAGATCGTGGAGAGCAAAGAAAGAGATTGGGACAAGCACATCCAACCATTTCTCCTGTCATATCACAGTGCGGTCCACGAAACTACAGGAGTAACACCAGCTTTTGCGAATTTGGGAAGAGAACTCCGTTTACCAGCAGACTTAATCACCGGTATTCCACCAGAATCTCCACGCAATATAACGGACTACGCGACCGAGCTACGCAACAAGATGAACGATGTATATGAGCACATCAGGGAGTCAGGACAACAGATATCTGAGAAGATGAAGACTCGCTACGACCGGAAGGCGAACAACAAAGGCTTCGATGAGGGGTCATTGGTGTGGCTTCATAACCCAGTACGAAGCAAAGGTAAATCGCCTAAGTTACAAGCCAGATGGGACGGGCCATATCGCATACTTACCAGGATGAACGACGTCAGCTATCGAATTCAGAAGGGATCGCGAGGTGCACCAAAGATAGTTCATGTGGACCGGTTGGCTCGTTACTATGGGTCCAACGATGTTCGAGACGAACACGTCTAAGAGGGAGGCAGTGTTGCGAATGACGTTATTTGAGAATAACGCCATCTATCGGTGAATGGGAGAACTAGATGAGATTAGATGTATCGGTTGTTTAAAGCTGTTTCATCTATCCTCTAATAGATGGCGTTGCTGTAAATAGAACAGTTACAGAAATCTAGAAACACGTTACACGTTACCAGAAATTTCGTGAATCGTCTCGAAAAGGCTAGTTATGTGTTCCGGCCGGTATAAATACCGCGTAAACGCGCGAGTCAGACAGTAACAATTGAATATCGGAGTGATAATCATCAAGCGAAGGGAAGTTAGTCGGAAGTGTTTAGTGGTGTTTCTAGTAGTGTGAAATAAGTGTGTTTTTATTAGTGTTGAGAAATAAGTGTGTATAGTGTTTGTGTTAGTAAATAAAGTGCAGTTTTTCTGGCATAGTGTATATAATTTATCACCGAACCTCAGCTCGTAACAGTATGTTAGAATTCTCCAATATTGTTAAGGCAGCGGTTGAACAGATTATGAGTTTCTCAAAAACATTAAGTGGAGGGAAGGTTACGGCATAAAAAGACAAATTATATTTTATTTTCCAAACCTATTTACTCACAGTGTATCTAAATCTACAATAAAATCTATAAATGTCACAGAATCGTCACAAACACGTAGATGTTCTGTGTAAAATTCAAACACACAATACTGACGAACTACCAGATCAGTCTGTGCTAGTGTTGCCCAAATGCAAGAACAAGACGAGACTTAGCCAGTCTTGGTCTTGGTCTTGCGCCAATACACCTGGTCTTGGTCTTGGTCTTGGTATTGCGCTCCCAGTCTTGGTCTTGGTCTTGGTCTTGCAGCAAGAGTCTTGCAAGTCTTGCAATTACCTATCAGTCTATTACTATTTAAATTAGTAATGGTATTTTTAATCACTCTCACTCCCTCGGTTTAGGTACCCTAAGGTAAGCAATGCACCTTGACATTATTTGGTGATATGATAGGTAAATAAATTTAGTATTGTATTTTAATTCAGATAATTAAATTTTTAGATTAGAATTAAGATAAGCGAATTACTTGTAATGTGTCAGGTTCTATCTAGGCACCTGTTACATTTCGATTTAAAATAATCGCAATTTATTTTCCTATTCATCAATAATTGTACCTAATCAAAGGCAGGTTGGTTATCCAGTTAGGTTTAGTTAGATACTAATTAGACCACAGATAAGGTTAGGATGATGATAATAATTAAACTAGTTAAAATGTGTACCTATGCAAGTTATTACATCATGCGATTAATTGCATAACTTACAGAAAGTTTTTTTTAAGTAGGTGCACGTGCGCTGAACGTGGCGCGGGTGGCTTGGAGGAGCGGGGATGACGGGTGATAGTATACGTGTGTGCGTGCCACAACCACGACTATAGAGTTGTTAGGGTTGTCGAAAAAAACACAAAAAAATATTTTTTTTAGTTTTGTATGGAAAAAAAAGTTTTGCTTTCATTATTAACATTTACGCATACGATTCCAAACTTGATATAGATAAACACCTTTAAATATTGTTGGGCCTAACTCGGACACCCTGTTTACTTACTAGAATAAATTATTATGACATCTACTACCTATCCTTACCATTTTATCCTAATCATAATACTGCTTGCGTGATCAGTATAATGTATTCATTTTCATTCTAAGCACTCTGAAACTTATTTATTCTTTGGAACACCTGTAGGTACTCTTAAAATTCGAAATTATTTTGCATGAGTCTACCTACGCCCTGTGGCGGCAATCAAATAGTGTCAAATGTTGTGATTTCGGCGCGGCGGCAACGATTGTTGTATATGATTTCAAAAGAAGCCGCCGGCGCGTGTATCATAACCATGTACTTCCGAAAAGCGGCAAATTTCTTTGAGAAGTAAGTACTAAACCTTTGATGCCGCATTATCAAAGTGCCGATGGTTAAAACATAACTATGCATGCACTCAGTTTGATTTTAATGGATATTTTTTTATTCGCTATGTAGGTATGTTTATGGTACCTATTAGTCGTAATGCGCATAGGTCCAGTTTTTCATATTCTTTGATACAGTTTTTTGCGTCTCATAGAATTCCTAAGCGTACCTATACACCGAACTGTTACACCTAACTACTCCGTGAAATAGCGCTAAGTCCTAGCTGCAAGACGCAAGAGTCTTGCAGGCTTAGTCTTGTTCTTGCTCAAGTCTTGCACGATCAGTCTTGGTCTTGGTCTTGCTAAAAATACGCGGTCTTGTTCTTGGTCTTGGTCTTGCAAAAACGCAAGAACAAGACCAAGACTGCAAGACCAAGACTGAATTTGGGCAACACTAGTCTGTGCAGTCAAGCTACGCTACGGAAGAAATAACACTACTTACTTATCTGGTCCCGCAGGTCTGTGAGAAGCAACGCCATGCCGCTATTTCTCCAACGTGTACGCCCTGCGTCATTATGGATCTGAAAATAGTTACAGAAATGACGATTAGCATCTAATACTGATGAATTTATTTTTCAAACCACCAGAGAAAACAATCTTCTTATTAGTATAAATTATAGAACTACTTACATTGTTGTAAAGCCTGGCACACGCGTAACTAAAGAATGTCCAGAAACAAATTTCGAAAGTCAAGGGTAGATCCCGACGAGTTCCAGTGCAAAAGGTTATATGAGTTCAAGTCGCTTTTATAATTTTCATTTAATTAACTAGTATAGGTAGGTAAATACAGGGTGTCACAAGACCCATCACCAAGCCGAAGTTTACTCGTTGTGGACGTCATACCAAGTCATACTAACCAAAAATAATACCTGAGAAACGATTTTTTTTAAGTTTTCACATTTTTTAAAGCGCAATTCAAAGCGCGCGCGTGCAATGCTCGAAATACCTACTTATCCATGTGGTCTTTGTGCATCTAAAGAACATATTGGCGGGGTACATGCATCGATTTTATACCTAATTAGAAAAATTCCATACTAACTTTGAACCTCAATATCTCCTGAACCAGTAATTTTCCAGGTATGGTGCCCAAGTAAACAATGTTCGTAGTGATTGGTACAACATGGGATTTCAGTTTTCGTTAAGGGTCTTTTTACAGCCTGCATAATTTTAAGCACTTAGTTACCTTTGTTAGGCTTTTCCGACTAATGAAGCGATCAGGTTGGTCTGCACGTTCCACGTCTCCGCAAATCTGACCTGAAAATAAAGAAATACCAACGGCTTATTAAATCTGTGCAAATAAATTAATTTAATGTACCTATTCGTAGCGGCGGACGCAATATTTTCAAAATGGTAGCCGCGTGTAGTTTCCATGAAATCAACAGATATGCACATGTTACTGCCGAAGGGGTTATATTATAATATAACGAGTATAAACGATGTATATTCGTACAGCTTTAAGATACATCGAGTTCAAAATGTCGTAGGTATAGGTCGCGTTTAATGTCGTGCTAGGTATATAGATAGCGAAAGCTTTGCGCATGTTAAGTTAAACTGTACATAATATTATGTGTGATTCGGACATTCATAAAACTTCGATATTTGAAATATTATCACTTATCACAAAATCAAAAGGCGCTATAATAATTTTAAGGACGTAACTGTTAATTCCGATGCCCATCCTGCATTGTTAAAAAACAACACCTAATTGAATAAAGCTTTATGTATAGGTAGGTCGAAGAAAAGGTATAGGAAGTTAAGCATATAATAATTTCTAGATTACTCACATTGCCGTCTTTTCTTATTTCTAGCGTTCACTTTAGGGTCGGA
This sequence comes from Euclidia mi, assembly GCA_944739405.2. Classification (NCBI taxonomy): domain Eukaryota; kingdom Metazoa; phylum Arthropoda; class Insecta; order Lepidoptera; family Erebidae; genus Euclidia; species Euclidia mi. The sequence goes on from OX123199.2 coordinate 56,923,215, forward strand.
ACATATCTGACGGAAGATGCGTCGAACGTATCTTCGGTCGCGTCTATTCCGTCAAATGAATCGGTACACATCTGACGGAAAATGCGTCGAGCGTATCTGCACACATTCGCTGAAAGCGTGGCTATTATGCACACATAGCAGTTTGTTCGTGCAGGGCCGTACTCAGGGCAGCTCAATATTTTACTGTCATATTCTTTTACCTTATCATTTTTCGTGTTCCCTGATGTTATGTAGTCACTGAAGTCCTGTAGTTATTTATATTGCAATTCGAGTTTGACTATTAAAAATAATTATGTCGGACTTCGGAGATTTTTTATAGTAGCCAACAAGCTATAAAGCTAAGTATTAGAATATATTTCCTATATAGTTATGGAGGTTCAAAAATTAAAGACGATGATACGATTTGGTTACGGTTTTTAACAAAATTTATACAAATGTATATGTGTAAATGATATAGAAGGGGTTACAGTTGCAGAACATGACACAAAATGTTTTCTATATAGGTATGTATGGACATTGTTCCCGTGGACCTTTAGCACCTCATACCTAAAAATTGGCCCTCGATCCAAGCTAGCAAGTATGCGTACACTCATAGCACATACTAACTCTACATTATACTACACATTTTGTTTCTGAAAAAATAAGTAAGGTCTGGCGGCCCTGGAATCTTACGATCTTAAAAATCACCGATCTGGGAATGACATGGATATGGTATGTCCAATACCTACGAATTTAGCGTGCATACCTACGAAATTGGCGTGCATGCCTACGAAACGTTGGGCAAATACAATGGCTGCCATTTGGGTTGTACTCCAGAATGTAATCGATATCGATATGGAGGCGGTTAGAGGAAAATAATACATTTTTGTAGTAAGTTACTTTAGTTAGTTTAAATCTTTTGCCAGATTAGTTTATTCCATAATGTAAATGTGGGCGAACATGGCAAAGCGAAAGACGACCCTTGTATCAAACATGTAACAAAATATTCCCTGAGTGCCAATATCGATACTGTATCGCTGAGAAAGTACCGGACATGAATGGCACCATACATACGGTACATAGCCTGAAGCACTGATTAATCTGGTTTTTAGACATCTTTATGCACAAAATCAAAATTATTATTTTCGATATACAATGATTTCATAGCAGATGTACCACAAACCTTGGCGAAATATATGGCGACAGTGGCACGAATGACATTTCTAATAAAATATCATCATGATTAATTTATTCAGTAAACCATGGCTTTCTCTTTTTTCTCTCAGAGATATATCCCTAAGACAAAACGAGACAACACTATGTTTGGTGGCTTTATGTCGATTTCGTATATATGTGTATAATGTCATTTTTCTATAAGTACTATTTGCCCTCTCCATGTATATTCCTTACTCAAAGGTAAAAAATCACGTGGTGCGTGGTCCGCGCGACGTCGACAGATAATGCGTTGCGTTCCGTTAGTACGCTCGACGTACTAACGGATCTTCGGTCAGGTGTGGAATGTTGAACGTTTTTCTATACATTTGTATGTATTGGCGTTACGCGACGGATAAAACGCGACGGATCTTCCGTCAGATATGTTCCGCACAACATTAATTTAAATTAGTCACCGAAGGTTTATAGTCGACACTTTCACCATTAGAACTGGCTGATGTATTCAACGATGAGTCTGAAATAAATCAATGAATCCCCGCACAGGGGTGAGCACACCTGCGCCGAGCTTGATATAGAGGGCTTAGTGCTAAACGTGTACAAGTCAAAAAAACAGTTTTACTGGAGTGACGAGAATGTAAATGAGTTAATACCAGTAATGTAATAAAACAGAATTTTGAACACGTCTCATTCAAGGCGTATCTCGTATGAATAAAAGAAGAAAACAAATTTTATTACACATTGGTTATTCTCACGCTATTAGACTTATAAACTGGCTATAGGTTTTCGATATACATACATACATACATATTCTCACGACTACATCCCCGAAGAGGTAGGCAGAGGTATATTGCTACACCCACTTTTCGCCAATTTATTTTAGTCCCACGTTATAGGAGGCGAGCCTATTGCCGTACCGGGCACATTACCAGACTCCGTGCTGCTACTGAGAATTTCCTAACGGAAAAACGCGGATATGCGGTAAATAATATGCTACCTATTTGTTTGAAGCACAATTTAGAATACATCAAAACCTAATACTAACGCTGTTAGTACACTGACGCAACGCGGCAGTGAAATAAGGAAAACTGTCAGTTGTATGTGTTTAACAGTATTTCGCATATGCGAAATTTTTGTCACTTTATAACATAGAGAGATTAATGAGATGCACCCACAGATATAATAAACAAGGAGATATGCCCTGTAGTTGAAAATGTATCGAATACCTGTGTCGCCAGCGTGCCCCTACCACGCGGCTACACATGCAGATCAGTAAAAGCAATATAAAAACGCATTTTTAAATGAAAACTTACAAAATAATCAATTATAAACCTTATCCTATCGAACATAGCGTGTATTTACGAAGCAACGTTCAACTTACTCACACAAAAACATCGGCCACTATCGTTGTGCAATGCAAAATAACTGTACACTAATTCGTTGCAAGATGCAGCGGCCGTACTACGCGATGCGTTAATAAAGTATCGTTCGGTCATGATCACATTGCTTGTCAAGTCACTTCGCGACAAATTTAGGTAGTAGGTAGTAGTTAAAGAGCAATGTATTTATTGAAAAATAGTATAGTCGTTGTGATACTTGAAAACAATAATAACATAATAACAGCAAGGCATATTTTGCGATTTGTTGTTTTTAATGTTTTAAAGATAAATATAGTAAAATACTTGTAGTTTCATATGGTAAGTGATTTCATTCTACACAAAGTTTTGGTTTCAAATCAAATCAATCTTTATTTTGCAAAACATGAGTAGGTATAAAAAAAAAGATGTTACAGAGTCAAATAGTTTCATCATGTTTTGCTATCACAGCAGCATGCAAAATATATGTATGTAATTAGTTGTACGCATTCTAATCACTGATTTTAAAATTTAATGAATAATTAATAATGCAACTTATAATTCAGTTCGTTATACAAACCATAATCAAATAAATAAAAATTACAATGATTATAACTTATACCATTAATAAAATTTTTATATAAATTTGTCACCTAAATAGTCATTTTCAATTCAATAAATAATTCAATTCAAATTCAATAAACAATAAATAATTCAATTCACATCAATAAATAATTAAAAATTCAATTCACATTCAATAAACAATTCATAATTCAATTCACATTCAATAATCAATTCATAATTCAATTCACATTCAATAAATAATTAATAATTCAATTCAAAATTCAATAAATAAAAATGTCAATAAATATAACTTATACTATAATGAATTATTGCATATATTTGTCATCTAAATAGTCATTTACTGAGTAATAGCATTTTGTTATTAAGATTGCTTTAATTTTATTTTTAAATAGTTGCATGGTATCATTTTCGAGTATTAGTTTAGGCAAATGATTATATAGTCGGACAGCCATACAAAATACGCTCTTATTGAGTAAAGCTGTTTTGTTGTGCTGTTTACCTGAGATTTTTTCTATACCTGAGAATTTTTCTAGCAATCCACAAAACTCATTACAATCAAATTTAAATAAATCTAGGCTTCCAACATCTATTAATAAAACTTTTATTTTTTCTGATAGGCTAGGTCACAATTTTGGTAGTCTTCTCAGTGAATATACAAATCAGTGTGTTATAAATTATTGTAGGCCAGGGGATAGTTACTGTAGTTTAGTTAATCAGATTAAGTTACACCCCTTAGATGAGAGTAGTACTGCAATATTATTGTTTGGTAACAGTTTAACTGTAAAGAGACAGGATATCATAGAATGTGTTGAATTGTTGATAGAACTTAATTCTAAATTTAGTTGTAAATTTATTTTAGGTGCTTTACCTTACTCAAACAACTTAACACACACACAAAATATGCACATACACTCATTAAACATGTTATTGTATAACATAACTTGTCGTCATAGTGACGCAATATTGTTTTTTGACGCTAATAAATTTATTAGTAAATTTATTTTAACTAAAGATACAATGTATCTGCCATTTTATATTAAGCGACAAATTGCTAAGTTATTAGCATACAATTTACAGCAAGGCAGTGAGCCTTGTGTTGACAATTTATTTGATAGGGTTAGTACATGTACTAACAACGTTTTTATTGACACATCTTGTGATTTAAACTCCAAGATAGGACAACAGTTAGGCTGCAGTATCTGAATATAGTACATCAAAACATGCAGGGCCTATCTGGCAAAGAATAAGGGTTAAGTTTATTTCTAGAAAAATATGACGTTAAGGTTTTGTGCTTAACTGAACATTGGTTAAGCACCCATGAGGTTATTGTTATAAATAATTATTACACAGTGCAGAGTTCGTATATAAGAAAGCAGGCTATTAGAGGCGGTTCTCTCATAATGACTTCAAATTTATTAAAATGCAAAGAACGTAAGGATATTGTAAATTTATCTATTGAGCGCACTATTGAGTTGTCCTGTGTGGAACTAGACTTATATATTATAATTTGTGTATATCGACCCCCTTCTGGTGATTATAATCTATTTGAGACTGTTATAGAAGATGCTCTTAATAAAATTATAGGTAGTCATAAGAATATTATAGTATGTGGTGATTTTAATATTAATATTTTAGAGAATTCTTCACAGTGTACTAGATTTCTGAATCTTTTTAAGTCATTTAATTTAAGTAATTTATTCTGTGAACCTACCAGAGTCTCTGAAACATCTTCTACTTGTTTGGATAACATATTTAGTTCTTGTGTTGCTAAAAACCCAGTAGTTATAAGTTCTCTTCCTTCTGATCACCGTGGACAGATAGCTAGTTTTTCATGTACAACATATGATAAATCACATACAGTAGAATGTAGGCCTCAAACTACCAATCGTCTTATACGTTTTAAAAACAATATTATCGCTAAACTCAATCCCTCAATTTTGAACTCAGAAAATCCAAATACAATTTATAATTCACTTTTTGGAATAGTAAATAACGAGTTTCAAGATACTTTCAAGAGTAAAACTGTCACATTAAAGGGTACTACCGGATCTTTTAACCAGTGGGCCACTATAGGTATATACAGAAGTAGAGCCAAATTGTTTGAATTATATGGTATGAAACAACATAGATTTGACACACCTTTTCTAAATTATGTAAAAAACTACTCAAAAATTTTTAAACAAGTTTGTGTTATGGCAAAATCTAAATTTATTAGTAGCAAAATTAAGCATTCAACAAATGTAATTAAAGAAACTTGGAGAATTATAAATAATGAAACAGGAAGAGCACGACCACGGGAAAACCAATTTGAACTAAAAGAAAACAATTTATTAGTCACCAATCAAACTCAAGTAGCGCATATGTTCAATAGTTTCTTTGCGAGCATACCTTTAACAACTACTAGCTCTTTACAATCATCATCCTTAGACGCTGGAAATTTTTTGCTTAGCAGTGTACCTGAATGCAAGAGCGTGTTTAGATTCGAGCACGTTACCCCGCGAGATACATTGATCGCATATAATTCAATTAATATTAAAAATACCGGCGACTTTTGGGGCATTTCAATTAAAATTTTAGGTACTATAGTTGAGACTGTTGCGCCTTACCTCTCTATAATTTTTAACCAATGTTTTGACTCAGGCGTATTTCCGGATTTGATGAAATTAAGTAAAATCATACCTTTATTCAAATCTGGCAGTAAAAATGACGTAAATAACTTCAGGCCCATCTCTATCTTGCCGGCATTTAGTAAAATATTTGAAAAGATTTTATTAAAGCAGCAACTAAGACACTTTAATTTAAATAGTCTGCTTCATAAAGATCAATACGGATTTACTAAAGGTAGATCCACTACTGATGCGGGTGTTGCTCTCATAATACACGTTTATAATGCTTGGGAGTCATCTAAAAATGCTATCGGAGTAATCTGTGACCTCTCAAAAGCATTTGATTGCGTTCATCACGACACACTATTGCGTAAGCTCCGCCACTACGGCGTAGAGGAAACCGCACTTTGTGTTGTCGAGTCGTACCTGCGGCAAAGATTTCAGTGCGTCGATGTAAATGGGACTACATCCTCTAAATTACCTATACAGTTAGGCGTTCCACAAGGCTCTATTTCAGGTCCTTTTCTATTCCTTGTATATATTAATGACTTACCTTTTTATTTAAAAAATATCTGTGATGTCGTACTTTTTGCAGATGATACGTCACTTATTTTTAAAGTAGATAGGAATAGGAATCAATTTGATGATGTAAATAATGCACTTATACAGGTTACACAATGGTTTACAGCAAACAACCTAGTGCTTAATTCTAATGCGTTAAATTTGCTTTACCTAACGTTAGACAACTGGGACCTAATATAAGGCTAGATAGGGAGGAACTTGACACAGTTGACTCGACAGTGTTTCTAGGCATTACACTAGATAATAAGTTACAATGGGGTGCACATATAGCATGTCTTGCAGGTAAGCTCAGTTCTGCTGCGTATGCTGTCAAAAAAGTTAGACAACTTACTGATGTTGACACAGCTCATCTAGTTTATTTTAGCTATTTTCATAGTGTCATGTCCTACGGTATTTTGTTATGGGGCAAAGCTGCGGATATTCAGAATATATTCGTTCTACAGAAACGAGCGGTACGAGCAATATACATGTTAGGTGCAAAAGATACTCTTAGGGAACGCTTTAAGTCTATAGGGATTCTTACAGTAGCCTCGCAATTTTTATTTGCTAATATATTGTATATTAGGCAAAATATAGGTTTATTTACTACAAAAAGTGATGTACATAACATAAATACTCGAAACAGGCATAAGTTATATGCCCCTTATCATCGTTTACATAAAGTTATTAATTCTTTTGTTGCGCTAGGTATTCGTATATACAATAAAATACCAATTAGTCTTTTAGAATTGCCATTTAGTACGTTCAAAAGTAAAATAAAAGACTGCCTTATTAGGAAAGGTTATTATACCATTAATGATTATTTCAATGATAAGGATAGGTGGTCACTTACACTAGCCAACTCTTGATTTTTTTAATTTATATAGATACCTTACTTTTCAGTTTTTTTTTTTTTATATAAAATCTCTAGTTCTATTAATTTAATATTCATGCATTATTAGGTCATTCAACTTACTACATTTACATTTTCATTGTTGTTCCACAAATTTTATTAAAATTTGCTACAGTGTTAGATGAAGGTAACTCGTTATCATGGGCTGGATACTAACGTTTTTGTAATTTTCGTGTATTCATATACCGTCACTTTCTGTAACATACTTTTCCACCATAGTTCTGAACATGATCGCGAGTTGCCTACATTATAAAGCGTAAGTGGATGCTCCTGTTACACAAGATTCACATTTGAAGACTACTACAGCACTTAATTTAATAACTACATATTTTGTATATAATATGTATTTTCTTATTTACTATTTACAAGTAATTAATTACAATGTGAAACAGTTTCAGCTCCTTACAAAAACAAAATATGTACCATAACACTGGCGATTAAAAAGAGTGGCCACGAGTTTTATTGCCCGTTCTTTCTCGTGGTTCTACCTATTGCTTTGCGAATGGGCAGTAAATGTAAATGTAGAAACATTATTAATTTACTTTAAACATTTGACGTTCATAAGCGTCACGTTGTGACCTAGACCTATAAATGATTTTTGACTTTTGACTTTTTTTGACTTTTGACTTTTGTTTTGTTACCTATATCTAAGCACCGTCTCCGACTGTTCAGTTTTTTGAACATATTAACATTTTTACGCACAAATAGTACAATTTCTAAAATATACGTACATGGTAAAGTTAGAATTTTGAAATTAATAAAATATGGTTTACAGCTATCTCTAAGTTTGATATTAAACATTGCTCGTATACACCTCTTTTACGCCCTAAATGAAGCGTCCCTGTCTGTAGAGTTACCCCAGAACAGAATACCGTACCTCAGCTGAGACGTAACATACCCATGATATGCCGTCAGGACAGCCGCAATACTTGTTGTTTTCTTTAACCTATATAGCGCAAATGAATATGTATTGAGTTTGGCACATAACGATTGTACGTGTTCCTTCCAATTCAAATTATTGTCAATGTTTAAGCCTAAAAACTTTGTTACCTCAACTTCTTACATTTTTTCATCTAAATATGAAACAGCTATGTCAGTCAATTTGTTTACTCTATTTCTAAATGTCATAAAGTGAGTCTTAGTTCTATTAATATTCAAATTATTCAATGTCAACCAATTTATTATATTTTTAATGTCAGTTTATTTCCTGCTCTAAGTGCTGTTCGTCATTACCCGTAAATATAATTGTACTATCATCAGCAAATAGTATTGTCTTGTATGTGGTTACTTTTGGGAGATCATTAATATATATATATTAAAAAAAAACGAACCGAGGACACTACCTTGTCGAACAATTTTACTTTTCTGCTTGCAGAAGAGTATATTTCATATTTCTGGGTGGTAGGGCAAAGTCTAGTTATTTGCGTTAATTGTGTTCTGTCATCTAGGTAAGATTTAATTAATTCATAGGCATTTCCTCGTACACCATATGCATAGAGCTTTTTTAATAGTAGGTTATGATCTACACAATCAAACGCTTTTGTTAAATCCATAAACATAGCGGATGCTAGTTTACCACTATCCATGTTACTCAATATCGTTTGAAGAAATCTGTAAATTACCATGTCAATAGATTTGTTTTTGCTGAAGCCCACTTGTTCCTCGCAAAATAAATTATTGATTTCAAAGTAGTTGTAGATACTATCATATATTACTTTCTCAAATATTTTTGAGAGTACTGGCATCAGGGCTATCGGGTGGTAGCAACTCATGTCATCTTTATATTTTTTCTTAAATAGTGGTTTAATTATCGTTAATTTAAGTTTATTGGGAAAAATGCCCTGCGTGATACATAGATTTATTACGTAGCTTAATATTATCGATAATTTCAGAGCTACATGTTTGAGGACTTTTGTAGTTATATCATCGTAGCCTGCGCTTCTAGTGTTTTTCAAGCCCTTGATAATTTTTAATACATCATTCGGAATACACGGTTGTATAAATATCGATTTTTGTTCATAAGCTATTTTGGTTCTTACGTTGCTAGGTATTGAATTCTTAACTTGGTCAATAAAAAGTTATTAAAATTATTCGCTATCGATAACGTTTTGTTAATAATAGCACCATTTATTTTTAAGTATTGAATTTCATCTTTTGGTACATTTAATTTAGTTCTATAGCATTTGCCGGATATACCTCTTTGCCATCGAGCCCTCAATACACAATATAGGGGTGACTGTCCGCTTTGGAAGTCGCTCGCTCATTGGCGGAGCAGATCCGCCAATGAGCGAGCGACTTACAGCGTCATTTACATAAAAATATATAGTCCTTAGACTATATATATTAAGTAAATAGACGGTGTGGACCCCATTACCCGTCAAAATTTAATAGAACTTCATTTGAAACTTTGATACTTCGTTCATAGACATTTTGATTTATTCGTATAAAAATGTGACGCATAAACATAGTGACGTTATAACTTTATCGATACTTTTATTTTACAGACTAGCTTTGGCCCACGTATTCGCCGATGTGGGTGACAGTTATAGCAAAAAAAGGTAGCCTTTGCACTATTGTGATGTAGAAGCTATACTGCAATATTTCTTTGAAAAATAAGTATACTTGTATATAATTATATATCTCAAGAAAAGTGTTTTCATCGATCATCACAAACTTTCGTGTTTATAAAAGTTCAAATAAAACCATCTGCTGCTAACAACTAAGTTTAAAGCTTGTGTAATTAAATGCAAGACTTCACATGTAGGACGATACTATTAACTGTACTAAGTACTGAGTAGTCATTGACTACTTTTTTGCAGTGGCGACAGATTGCCAAAAAACGATAAATTACCATGATGCTAATCGTGTGAGTCATTATCATGATTATATAATCGTAGCCATGATAAACCTGTCGTCATGCAAATGACAAGTAGACTGCTGTGAACCCTTAAAATATTTGTTCTCAGTTCTCGAAAAAATGGTCGTACGTTGTTGTCCTAGGAAAGGTCTATCATTACAGACAGGTTTATTGTAGCCAATAAGCCTGATATTGTAGTGATCGACCGAGCAGAGCGATTCGCATTGATAGACGTTATTACCACATCGCATGACAGCAATCTCGTAAAAGCAGAAAAAGAGCAGGAGATCAAATGTTTGGTCCCAGCTCATGAGATTGACGTTATGTGGGATGTGAACTCGGCGATCATTGTGCCGATAGTTGTGTCAGTAAATGGACTAATCGCCAAGAGTCTTTACCAACATCTAAAGATGCTCGCACTAGGCAGCAGAAAAACTAATATTTTTAACAACACTTTTTGAGTTGTTTTGAGTTCGGTGCCAGTTAGAAGTACGCACACAATTTTATTTTCTTTCTTACTCACCATGCGGGCTCCTGGTTAAATTCTTTTAAATTATTTTATTTCTCACTTATTTTAGACCTAGGCGTATCTATAAGGGTGTAATTAATTTGACCTGTATATATAATATGATTTTGTAAAGATTTAAGTTTATTTTCTAACTAAGCCAATGACATTGTCAGAGACTTTTTCTATTTTACATTCAATAAATGTGATTCATTATGTGTGAAATATTTTATTTTAAATTGACCCTGAAGTTAATTTTATTTCTAATCTACGTATTAGTTAACTCACTTATTACTGCAGCCCGCTCTCGATTGGCGATTTAATATAATTATGTAACTGAGCATGCTGGAATCGTGCCTCCCTTCAATTTCAGAAGGCCTAATTTAGACAAACACTTGACGATCGTGATAATTTGCTAAATAATAAGCATATAACTTCCAAAAGTCTGAAATACGTAACGTGGTTTTGTATTCGAAAACCGTTACGTGGTAATGATCTCGTCATTGAACCTATCATTGCATATAGGTAGTGATTATTAGTGATATTATGTAGGTATATCAATTGTCTATTCACCTTAAAAAGGTAATTTAAAAAATATATTTTTTATCGTTACTTATTTACTAGTGTTTAAATATAAGCTGTATTTATTCACATATTTTACTTTATCTGAGGATTTATCAACATTCAATTGATATTCATTCTGAGTAAACCAAATCTAAGGATTTATTGCAAACATTATCGATATTTTTAAATTCATTTTGAGTAAGCACATCACTAGTCTAGTTAATATTTACGACAATTTCGAAGAATGTTCGAAGATTCGAACTGACATTTGTGTATTTATTTTTCTCTTACATGAGAAAAAAACATAAGTCAGAGTGACACACACAACGTCACAACTTTTATCCCCGAAGGGGTAGGCAGAGGTGTATTTCTACACCCACTTTTCGCCAGATATACTTTGGTCCCACGTAATAAGGGGCGAGCCTATTGCCGTACCGGGCACATTTCCAGACTCCGTGCTGCTACTGAGAATTTCGTGACAGAAAAACCCAATAACACTGCCCGACCCAGGAATCGAACCGGGGACCTCCCGATCCCACGCGCTCATTTATGCCGCGAGACCAACGAGGCAGTCGTAAAGGGTTTGATGTCAAGTTTTCCGTCTCTACGCAAAGATGGTATTTGCATGGTGTTATCCCTTAGTCGCCTCTTACAACACCCACGGGAAGATAGGGGGTGGTGACACTTGTATTCTATGCCGTCAACCACACGGCCAAGTCAGAGTGACGTGCATATATTGGGTAAGGTTGCTATTTTAATGCGGTCTCTATTACTAGTCCAACCTCTCTGATATAGTCTAATACCTAGTTTACACTCTCGCCTCGCGTCTCGCCTCGTACCTCGCCTCGCAGCTCGCGTGTTGTTGCGAGCTAGCGAGTGCCTGTTTACACTCTCGCGATGCATTCAGTTTGCGTTGAGTCAGCAACAATGGAAGACGTCGAAGTAATAGCGGCATTAGCCCTAGCCTTAACAAGTGTTTACCATCTTAAAAAGAAAAATATTTTTTTTACTTTCAACAGAACTCTGCTAGCGGTCTGCACATAACCTCAGAAAATCTTTGCCTCGCATCATTTACTTTTTGGGTATTTTTATGCATCTTATGTTTTGGATCCCAAATTATTCGCTCGGCCTGATAGAGTTCCAAGAACTGCAGCGTTTCTTTTTGGAACCAATCCATTTTTAATTGAAATCGAAGAACACAACCTGCACGGAAGGGCGCCGTAAACAAACTAAAACGAGAGCGCGAGTGTAAACACAGCGCTCGCGTCCCTCGCGAGGCCCTTTGACTCGTGCCTAAAAAACCGCCTCCGACGCGAGCGCCACGAGTGGCGAGGCGAGTTACGAGGCGAGCCACGAGCGAGCGTTTACACTCGCACACCTCGTCGCTCGCCTCGCCACTCGCGCGAGAGTGTAAACTAGACATAAGGTAATTTATGACACATGGAGCCAAATTTGATTTATGACAATTTTACAGTTGTGATACAGGTACAGTGATTGTATACTAGGTGGAGCTCTGTATTGTTTTATACTACAGATACTAGATGCCGCCGTTATCTAAGAATACTTTTCTAAAAACCGGACAAATGCAAAAATGTGATATTGTAGTTATTTTTAAACGCCGCCTACGGCTACCTGCAAAATAGATAAGTCACAATTGTGTTGCCGGTCGGGGTGGGAAAAGGTGTTGGAATAAGATCGGTATGAGAGAGAAGGAGTTGAAGGTGGAGCCTCTGGCACTCTTACTAACGTTACTAACGAAGTGCAACAGTTCGGAAGACTCAGTACAGGAGCTGTCCAGTCTTTTTTCCACGGCACCATGTTCAACCGAACCCAATGCCAGGAAAGGCTACAGGCCCTCACCTGACCTTACTGGCAGCTTCCCGGACCAACGTATCCTAATCGGCGACCAGAGCTCCCCATTCTCTGGCGGCCCGCGGCCACGTTGGTGGATCTCAGCGAAGTCGCCCTCGACTTCAGGTGGGATCAGCCCTCTCTCATCACGCTCAGCAGCCTATTTTTGAAACATAACAATTTCACAAAAGGAGGCCACTGCTGCGTCCCAGCCCACCTCGCCCACCAGCATGGCAGCAACAACTGCTGCCGGGGACAGACTCATCCGATGTGCTCGACCAGAACTTCTCGTTCACACACCCATGCCGGACAATACTCCAAAGTATGCTGAGCGGAGTCCAGGTCGCCTGCACAGTGGTGGCATTGTGCCGTCAGTTCGCGTCTGATTCGATTCAGATACTCACCGAAGGTGATGGCCGGGCCTAGAACGTAGTCGAGAGAATTTCTTGCATTTAAAATCAGTAATTAAAACGCCGTGTGGTTGACGGCATAGAATACAAATGTCGCCACCCCCCCTATCTTCCCGTGGGTGACGTAAGAGGCGACAAAGGGATTATACGATGCAAATACCGTCTTTGCACTTAGAGACGGAAAACTCGACATCAAACCCTATACCAACCCGTCTGACCAGCGTGGTATAGTAGGCCGAGCCCTCCTAATTTGCTCACTATAGTATTGTGACGCAAATTACGAGAGGCCTATGTCCAGCAGTGGACGTGAGTAGGGAGTCAAAGGCTGTAATGATGATGAATTTAAATAACTCGCTACATACAGACACTTGATTTTCCAAACGTGAACTTTATTATTCTGATAACAAAACATATAAACATATTATTATCATAGTATTTCCTTGCGCGAATGTTACACATTGCACGGTGACCGCTGCACGGTGATCCTGGCTCTCAAGTCTTTATACGCCTGCTCTGCACACAAAGAAGATCGCCACCTGCGAACATATATAAACATAATTATATTCACAAACTCGTATTCTTCTCCGGACATCACCCTCTCAGAGATTCGCACTGTGCTAAGAGTATCCTTGTACATAATAGGTACACTATCTCTATTACTAGGGACTGGTCGTTTCCAAACTTAGCAACGATGTATTTAAATTTATAGTAGGAATTCATAAAAGTAAGTAATAAATCCTTTAAAAACAGTCAGATAATCTGAAGAACTTTGGACATCCCAGTAAAACATAATGTAGATATTCTGTGTAAGAATCGAACTCACAATACTGGACGCGTTGATAGACGAACGACGAGATCTGTGCAGTCAAGCTACGCTATAGAATGACATAACACTACTTACTTATCTGGGTCCCGCAATTCTGTGAGAAGCAACGCCATGCCGCTATTTCTCCAACGCCTTCTGCCTTTATGAATCTGAAAATGAAAATTTATTTTAAGTTTTAGAAATGACCATTGGAACTTAATTCTGAGGAATTTAATTTTCAAACAAATTGTGCAAACAAACATTTTATGACTAAAATATTAGTACTAAGTTCATTGAAGACAAGCCAGGCGCCGCGCGCCGGTGTCGTGTCGTATCTAAATCATGTCCGGGAACAAATGTTCAAAGTGCTCTTAATATATACCCTCGGTGAAACGTAGATCCCTGCGAGTCCCAGTGAACAAGGGTCCTAAGAGTTCAAGTAGCCTAAAATAATCACACCGATTCAAATTAACATGTAAAAATAATTTTAATATTTACCATTGTTAGCCTTTTCCGACTGTTGAAGCGTGCAGTGACTGCTCTGCAGATTGCAGGTCTCAGTAAGTGTGACCTGAAAATAAAGAAATACAGCTTATTAAAACTATGCAAATAATTTCATATATTTTTGTGATGCCTTTTTCACGTTTCTAATAAGTTCGTAATGGCGGACGCAAACATTTCAAAATGGCGGCCGCGTGTATTTTCCATAAAATAAATGGACATGAGCATTTCACCGTGCAAAGGGTAAAACAATATAACGAGCAAAAACGATATTCGCACAGCTTTATGATAAATCGACACAGCGAGTTTAAAATGTCGCGTCAAATATTGTGCTCGGTGTATAACTAGCAAGAGCTTGTATAACTATGTGTGTGTTTCGGTCATCCGTAAAACGAGCATATACATAGTTCGACACACCAAAATTACATGATCAAAAGTCGTTATAAAATAAGAAATTCATTGGTAACTCAAATGTCTCTCCCGCTTTATTAATAACGACACCCAATTCAATTAAACTTCATGTACGGAATGAAGAAAATATATAATAGGTAAATTAAACACATAATAATCATAAGATTACTTACATTTGCGTATTTCCTTCTATAGCGTTCACTTTACTCGACAACAGGATACCACAAGTAATTTCGTGTTGGACTAGTTTCTGTTTTGACGCTTTCACCATTAGTGCTTGCATGGGGCGAATCCCCTTCGAGTCTAGAAAAATCAATAATTCTGCGCAGCTGCGCCCTGTGGCCAGAACCTGACATAGAGGGGCAGAGGGTGTGTATAGAGGGGCTTAATGCTAAAAGAGTCAAATATTATTGAACAGCTTCACTAGAGTGGCAAGAATATGATTAACATACTTAATATCACAATAGGTTCATGTCATTTTAGACGTTCTTGTATGTGTAGAAGAAGATGGAAAGTCTCATATATATATATCACATCACATCTCATCATAGCTTCTTAAAAAGCCTCCTTACTTAGGTGCTATAGGTTTTTGATAAAAGATAATCTATTACGTTAAGACATAGTTGAGATAACATCAGTAATACAAAATGCTAATTAAAGCTTTATTTGATACGCCCTAGTCTCCAGGAGTATAGTAAAGTTCAGAAGAGACCGCAGGCCGCCATCGGGCGCAAATTGCCGTGGACATGTCACTAGTCACCGTGACAATCGTGTGCTAACTCGGAATATACCCCAGTTATCTGGTCAGCATTGTTACAGACTCTGCTTAGTTGTGAGCTGTTTTAGTATATAGGTAACTAGCTCTTTCCGGCGGTTTCACCCGCGTCCTGAGGGAACTACTTCACGTACCCGATTAATTTATAGCCTAAGTTACTCCTTGGTACATCAGCTATCCGCCAGTGAAAGTCCCTCAAAATCGGTCCAGCCGTTCCGGAGATTAGCGAGAACAAACAGACAAATAGACAAAAATTGTTAAAATTACATTTCGGTATATGTACCTTGTAAACATCCATATGCATTAAGTAAAAAGCGGATATTTTAATATTACAAACAGACACTCCAATTTTATTTATGTTTATAGATTATAGATCAATCTTAGCCCATTACGTCATAATCATGAAGACAATATTCACATTCTTGAAACTGGTTTATATTTTAAGTATGTTTTATATACACCCCTAATAATGCATGCAATGTTTATTTTAAAGTCTAGCTAGACTCTAGCTAGAGTGAGGACAGTGCCATCTATCGGCAAATCAGAGAATTGTCTGAAATTTTGGATCTTTAGACGTTTAGATACTCTCAACATGAGAAATATTCTAACCACCACATGCACACAACACCATCTAGTCCCAAACTAAGCAGAGCTTGTACTATGGGTACTAGACAATGGATAAACATACATATATCCTTTTTTTTATAAATACATACATACTTATTATACATAGAAACACCTAGACCAAGACAAACATCCACGTTCACACACACAAATGTTTGACTTGAGCGGGAATCGAACCCGCGACCTTCGGCGTGGCAGTCGCTACCGCTGCGCCAACCGGTCGTCATGATTGAAAGTGTCCATTAGTCAGAGCTGGTTTCAGTTTACAAAATAAGTAACAATTAATGATTTAGCAGGAAGAAAGTATTTATAATTGGTTTGAAAGTACGAGCTTAAAATAGACTTTTTAGCTGATGAGTCTCTGATTATCGGTGAAAGTGATTTAGGCCTCTGTTCAAGATCTATATAGTTCCAGTACAATCAATAGTACAAAGGATAGGACCATGGAATACATATTATATGATCTGTGGATAGCACATCCTAAGTTGACAACTCTGGCACAATAAAAGTTTACATGTTCTCAGATCTGTTATGTGTAGGTAGCTTAATGAATAGTCGTCTAAAACAACACAATATCTATCTATACTATAATAAAACTGTAGAGGTGAGAAAGTCTGTACATTAAAGATATTTCGACGAAAATTAGCTAAAAAATCTAGGAAAATGCTAAAAAGCAATACTTGATCATTTTTAGAATTTATGTCTGTCTGTCTGTCTGTCCGACGTCTTTCCCTATGTTGCTAAAGATCTCTAAAATTGCGAAATTGATTTCAATAAAACTTACACCCATGTACAAAGGATACTCAAATCTATAAAATAGTATATGTAACATCACAATCGGTTGAGTGGTTTTCGGTGTACAGCTTGACCTCTCCTTTGTATGTAGTCCCAAACAAAACAGGGATCATCTAAAACTGGTTATCTATGTGGCGCCATCTATGATCTTTATAAGTTTGTTAGTAAAAGTATAGTTAGTCTAAATAGGTACCTTCAAAGTGTTTTATGGCTATTTACTCGACTTTAAAAAAGGAGGCGATTCTAAATTTCGTCAGTATATTTTTATGTATTGTCGATGAATAAATTACTGGAACCGAGCATATTTATAGTTATCCTTCCGACCGATAGATGTCCCTATTTTCAAATAATTTTCTAGCAAAATGTTTCTTGCAAAAAAGACAATAATTATGTGTTGGTTATCTTTCCGTTATTAAAAAAATAATAGAGTACAATATTCGGCACTTTTATAAACAAAAAGTCTCTGTGTCAAAATTTATGACAATGTCCACTTAATTTAAACGGTCAATCTCATTTATTTCAAATGGTTATGTTTATATAATAGTTACATAATCATTTTATTTTATTTTAAATGATAAAATCAATGACCATAGATCCTTTTTTCAATAAATTGTCGATTAGTCCATATTATTTTCTATCTCGGTCGGTTTTTATATGTAAACATAGATGGCGTTTTCTGAAGTTTTAATATTCTCCGTGGATTGATCCTCATCAATTCTCGGTAAATTTTCTTTCGTTTTCGTCGGATTGGTGTCTTAGTCGTTTCTTTTGAATAATGAATGTGGATGTGTTTCTTTGATTTCTTTCGTTCGTTCGTGTTCTGTACTTATACAGGTGTCTCAGTATACCCAAATTCCCACACCTCACGTACGTGGGAATCCGTGGGTGGGAGACTGAGGCCTGAATTCAGATACCTCTTGAGTAACTCAACGGGGCTATCTTACTTTTGGCAGGGCTGCTGGATATTCGTAGCCCTGTGTGTATTTTCAAAATAAATCGCAGGGACAGACTTGAAACAGCTGGAATCGACCCCCGAACATGTTGTTTTTCACATGGTCAGTTATATGTGGCATGTTCACGAGTAAGCGGTAAAAATAATTTACATATTCTATATGAAGGTGGTAAAACAGTTAGATAATGTTGTGTATAAAGAAAGTCTCTAATGATATCCCTACTATCCCTACTTCCTACTAATATTATAAATGCAAAAGTTTGTGAAGATGTATGTATGGATGTTTGTTACTCTTTCACGCAAAAACTACTGAACGGATTAGGATGAAACGGACTTAACGGTTTTTACAGTTATATAGTTTATAAATCAGAATAACACATGGGCTACAATTTATAAAGATTTTGTATAATGTTGCCATAATATAAGGAAAATTATCAATTAAGTCAGTAAAAATCCTGAGCTCTGAAACCTATCTTCGCGTGCGTTGCCTAAACCGTTACATGAAGATAATGTACGGTGATATAGTTTGTCTTAAAAAGTTCTAAATAAAAGTCCGCGGCAGCATATACCTACCTTTTATATAGAAGCCAATATACAACAATAAAAAGTGGTACGTAAAAATAATTAAATTTGATACTACTACTTTTTTACAATGTTTAAAATACAATGTTTAAATTTATTGTCTTCAGTATTTAATGTAGATGAACTTTGTCCTTTACAGTTAGTAGTTTGGGTGAATAGTTTAAAAGTTATCACGATATAATTGGCCTATGCGCAGCGTTATTAAAAGCGCTTACTATGAGTTGGCGCGCTTAAGCGCAGCGGGGCGGAGGAGGCCGCCTGATTATGTACTTTGTGGTAATGTTTTCAGTTTTTATTTTTGCTGCTATTCTCTTCAGTAGGTATATAAGCTCTTCAATGACTTTAATAATATACTTACATACTAATCTTTACCTGAAGTTTGACGACTCATCATTGTCTTGCCCTGGTCCCAATTTATTTGGGGACGGCGCAGTATGTCCTTCGCTTCCATACTTATCTGTCACCAGTCATCCGATCGTTTACGCCTTTCTCTTTCATATCCATCCTTACACAGTCCATCCATCTTTTCCTTGGCCGTCCTCTCCCTTTTCGTCCTCCTACATGCATATTCATCACTGTTTTAACTACATACATATCATCTCTCCGCATAACATGTCCATACCAGGCCAGTCGACTCCCTTTTACCTTTTCATCAATGGGCGCCACTTTTATACTACCTCTAATTTAATCATTCCTTAATTTAAAGTATTATCTGTTTATATGTATGCTACACGGCTAATGTGCAGATCCGTTTGTGATGAAATTTGATATGGATAGTCTGAAACCTGGGGAAGTACAAAGGCTAATTTTTATTAAAATTTCATGCGGGCGAAGCCGCGGGCGCAGCCGCGGGCGAAAGCTAGTCATTAATAATTATTGTTATCCATGGTCATGTTTTACAAACTTAATAATATGTTAAAAATGTCAACATTTGATAGACAGTCAACAATAATAGCCTAAGATCTCGCGACAAATTAGTGCGCTCATCGAGTTTTCGCTAATAACCAAATTTTTATATAAATTTATGATTAAGAGAATATAAGTATTTTTAAACAAATTTTTTGGTAATTGATTTTTGGGAAAACGTTTCGTTCACTTGTTTTTTAAATAAAATATCGTCTACATCACGGCAATATATATAAAGATTCTGAAAAATCACGTTCTCTGTCTCACCATCTGTTGGAGACAGGGTACCTTGCTGCTAAAGCTTTGAGCAGCTCAAACGGTTATGGCCTCTTTCACCGCAGTTGTAGTACCAAGGTGCAGACACAACTTCTCTGATGCGGTGACCTCGATCGTCGCGCCGCACTGCTTCCAACTCCGGAACGTGGGCTAAGGCGTCCTTGATGATCTAGAAGTGCTCATGATCCCATCCGTAAATGCCTGTACGAGGTTTCCGTCAATCACCTAAAAAAACCTTCCGAACCAGTTTTTCCACCTCCAGAGCCCGCTGCTGCAGTGTTTCTCCGGTGCGTTGCGATCTGTCTTTCAACTGAGCACGATACACCTGTTCGAGGTGCGCGTCACCGTAGCTCGCCTCCAGCGCCTCCAGAAGCATTTCGTAGGAGATATTTTGCCCGAGTGCCTCCAACACGGTCAAGGCCCGATCACGAAGGCCCAAGGCTAGGGCGGTTAAGGTTCTTTGTTCCACCCATAAGATCACATCAAAGCCTCAAACTTGATCTTGTATGCTGACCAAGATGAGCCATAAAATGGTGGAACCTTAAGCCCACAAGGCGAGGGCGCTACAGCCGCTGATGTCACTACGTTGGACCCGAGCCCACGCATTTTTTGCTCCACTTCAGCGACACAGGTCTCGTGATGGTTGTGTACACGCTTTTCTATAGAGGATACGAGCTGATACGGGCCTGGTGCTGCTGAAGTTGCTCCTTGACCACCAGGTCCTTCCCTACAGCGGCGCCGAGGTCGTTCATCACCACCTGTTCCTCCAGATAGCAGGCGTGCTCGTCCTTGTCGCGCTGGAGCTGTTCCTCTAGGCGGCGAGCGTGCTTCTCTTGACGGCGAGCCTGTTCCTCTTGGACGGTGGGCCTGCTCGCGGTCATGGTCAGTTTACCAACAGATTGTTACTTACTGCCGGTTCGTAAACCGCTGTAGTCATGCTCACGAAAATTTTATTTCCTGTGGTGGCGTCGTGTGTCGGGTCATCCCTGTCCCTCTAATATGGCGAGAGGGATGACGGCTAGCCCATGCGACATCCTTGTGAACAGGTGCTACTTGCGATGAATGGTCGATGACGGTCCTGCGGGTAGGTATCCAATTTTAATATTTAACCGCATCATTTCCATCATGGTTCTGTTTCGCAGATTGCCTGCATTATAAGGTATGTAATGTAAGTGGATGGTCTTATTTTACCATGCCTATTTTCAGGAGGATAACTAAATGAACATCAAAATTAAAATAAGGTATTATGCTTGAGAATTATTATATACATAAATTCTTTGCTAACATACCGATTACTACTACTAGAGAATTAAAATCATCAGCTATAGTCGCAGGAAACCTATTAGAATCTAGTGTAGGAAAATGTGATGTATTATTTAAGTTCCATTGTATTAATTCTACCGACATTATAAGTACTTTTCAATCTCTAGAGTCTAAGAATACAGGTGATCTCTGGGGCATTTCTGTTAAGGTTTTGAAAAGTATAATTGATGTAGTAGCTCCTTATTTAAGCAACTTATTTAATAAGTGTATTGAATCAGGTGTTTTTCCCGATCTTATGAAACACAGTAGGATAATACCTCTTTTCAAATCCGGCAGTAAGACTGATCCTAGTAATTATAGGCCAATATCGATACTGCCTGCCTTTAGTAAGATTTTTGAAAAGATCATACTCAAGCAATTACTTAGACATTTTAATCTAAACAGCCTCCTTCATAGTGAGCAATATGGATTTACCAAGGGTCACTCGACAACAGATGCAGGAGTAGCGTTACTTAAACACATATTCAGTGCATGGGAGAATGCCCAAAATGCTATTGGTGTGTTTTGCGACCTTTCGAAAGCATTCGATTGTGTCTGCCATGAAACGCTCTTATGCAAACTTAGACATTACGGCGTACAGACTAAAGCATTGAAAGTCATTAAGTCATACTTAAGTGACAGAATCCAATGTGTTGAAATAAACGGCTCAAAATCCAGTGGCTTACCTGTTGATTTAGGAGTGCCGCAAGGCAGCATCCTAGGGCCTTTCTTGTTTCTTGTTTACATAAACGATTTACCTTTTTTCTTGAAAAACATTTGTGACGTTGTACTGTTTGCTGACGATACTTCTTTGATATTCAAAGTAGATAGAAATAAGGAACATTTTAACGAAATAAACAGTGCGCTCATTCAAGTAACTAAATGGTTTAATGTAAACAATCTAGTACTGAACGCCAAAAAAACAAAATGTATTAAGTTTGCTCTGCCAAATGTCAGAAACCTTGGTCCTAGTATAGCTCTAAATGACGATGTTCTCGAAACATCTGAATCTACATTATTTCTAGGAATAACACTTGATTCGAAATTACAGTGGGGTGCGCACGTTACATATCTCTCAGGGAAACTTAGCTCAGCTGCTTATGCCATTAAGAAGGTTCGTAGGTTGACTGATGTCGATACGGCTAGATTGGTTTATTTTAGCTATTTTCATAGTGTTATGTCATATGGCATATTATTATGGGGTAGGGCCGCTGACATCGAAAATATTTTTATATTACAAAAACGGGCAGTTAGGGCCATTTACCAGTTAAAAACAAGTGTCTCACTTAAAGAAAAATTTAAAAATATTGGTATTCTTACTGTAGCATCACAATATATTTATGCCAGTGTTATGCATGTACGACTACATATAAATTCTTACAAAATGAATAGTGACATTCACAATATTAATACTAGGAACAGGCACAAATTATGTGTACCATATTTCCGTTTACACAAAACGCATAGCTCTTTTATTGGGCTTAGTATAAGATTTTATAATAAAATACCAAGTAATATTTTAGACTTGCCTTTAAGGTCGTTTCAGACAATTGTTAAAAATAATCTTTTACTAAAGGCATATTATAGTTTAAATGAGTATCTTGACGACAAGTACGCTTGGAAATAAATATTATTTTATTAGGTCAATTTCTTTTTATTATTAGGTCAATAGGCAGTTTTATAGTGTAGTTAATTACCGTATTCTCTTTTATACTACATTTGCATTCTTGTTCTACTCTTTTTATTATAATTTATCGGATTTGTAAGGTGAGGGTAACTCGTGGTCATGAACTGCTAACTAATAGATTGTAAATTGCTGCAGGTTCATATACCATTACTTTTCGGAACATACTGTTCCACCATAGATCAGAACAGTCATGTTCGCGAGTTGCTTACATCAAAAGACGTAAGTGGATGCTCCTGTTTCACCATATTCACTTTGGGAGGCTTACTAAATGAACATAATTTATTGCTTGAGTATGATATCAATAACTATTAACTTTTGCAATAGTAGATAACTCGCAATGTGAAACAGTTGCAGCTCCTTACAACTATAACATGTAAAAGAATTATACTGGCAGTTAAAAAGAGTGGCCACGAGTTTTATTGCCCGTTCTTTCTCGTGGTTCTACCTATTGCATTGCGAACGTGGCAGTAAATGTAAATGTAGAATCATCTAGTAATTAACTTTAATCTTTGACGTTCATAAGCGTCACTTTGTGACCTAAATGAATAAATGATTTTGAGTTTGAGTTTGAGTTTACAGTAAATAAAATCCTTTGCAAAAAACGGGCACCTTACCACGGTAATAATATCTAACAGTATTGTAACTCCATACAAACGCACGAAACTCGAATTATACTTACGCGCCTCGAGCAAAGTACCCATTGCATTAGACTGTGCGGACTGTGCCATAAGTACCCACAGCCGCGATCGTGCTGCAGCTCGCATGCGGCGCGTCCGGTAGGTATATAACTCACGAAGACGGCCGAGTTACAATACTGTTAGATTATATTACCGTAACCAGTCATTAGCTTTTCTATTATGTACATATACGATAATATTAATATTTTAAGTATGACATTAGCATAAATGACTAGAAATTTCTTATTATTCAATGCGAATATATATTTAACACTTTATCCTGAAATCGGTATTTAGTCAATTTAAACAATTTTTCAATATGTGGCTTTTTAATTACTTTTCGCGGGTTTGCGGTTAAAAGGTTATCAGAGAAAAAAACTAACTTGCAAATTTAGTAGAATAATTTATGTTTGTCGCATAATTATTGTGACTTAAAACAGATATCTTTGTGTCAATTGTAATAGCAGAAATTATATACAAGTGATATAGAAAGTGTAACAGTTGCAGCACATTACAAAATGTAAATTATGTGTATTATGCTAAACCTGGCGAAAGAGTGGCCGTGAGTTTTATTGCCCGTTCTTTCTCATGGTTCTTCGCCCTAGCTTCCCGAACAGTAAATTTAAATGTAGTCTTTTAGTAATTATTTTATAAATGTATTACAGTGACAATCTTAAGCGTCACATTGTGACCCAAATGAATATAGGATTTTGACTTTGACTTACACCGTAAAAATAGTAATTTGCACAATGTGAACACAAGGAGTAAGCAAAAACTAGTGGGAGCCAACTACCGTTAACATAAAGTTCATAACTCATTTGCGGAGTTTGGTATACGATTTTTCAACAAATTGCCTTTTCAAATAATAAATTTACTCATGCACAAATACAAACGGACATTTGGGAACTTTCTTTTACATAGGCGTTATTATTACACTATTAAAGAATTTTTAAATGATAAGATACCATGAGGATAATTTAACTCACGATTATTTTCTTTTATGACCGTATAATATAATTCGTCGTATAATATAAGTCGCTCACTATTGGCCTTATCAGAAGGCTCAAGGTCACTCAGAGGGCGATGGAGAGAGCTATGCTTGGAGTTTCCCTGCGAGATCGAATCAGAAATGAGGAGATCCGCAGTAGAACCAATGTCGCCGACATAGCTCTCCGGATAGCCAAGCTGAAGTGGCAGTGGGCAGGGCACATAGCTCGAAGAACCGATGGCCGTTGGGGCAGAAAGGTTCTGGAGTGGCGGCCACGAGCAGAGGTAGGCTTCCCGCAAGGTGGACCGACGATCTCGTCAAGATCGCGGGAGGCGGTTGGATGCGGGCGGCTCAAGACCGGTCTGTGTGGAGAACCTTAGGGGAAGCCTATGTCCAGCAGCGGACGTCGTTTGGCTGATATGATGATGATGATGATAATATAATTGTTTTACCTATATATTTGTTTAATTCTCGTTTTGATAAGTGACGAGTGAAGAAGTGGAGGTGCCTCGTGAACACATGATGTTTGCAGTATTTGGATATTTTTATGTTTGGAATGTAGTAGGTATATCATTATTTATCCCTGATCATACTATTGTTCATTGTCACCTTTACAAAATTCTTCAACCTGTTTATTGCTGACACATCAACTGCGCTATAGTGTTCTATTGTTGTATTATTTGAATGTTTTTGTTTTTTTCTTTCATTTATTTCCAATCAGTGACGCGAAGTGTTTTGGCTGTATCAGCAATCATGGTACCTACCACAAATTGTAAGATTAAGACTGTGATTTAAAAAGAGTGGGATGAGTTTCTTCCAGGCTCTTCTCATAGCCCTACCATCCCGAACCTGGCTGTAAAAAAAGAATTGAAGTTCATAAGTGTGGCTTTTGTAACTTATGTATATGAATAAATAAGTTTGTATTTGAATGGATAAAACGAACTCCATGACCGTTAAACCATATGTGACACACATAAAGCATTTCCTCGTGTGGAGATCGCACTCACTACTGCACTCGACGCGTTGCTAAACGATGTGGTGACCGCTTACACCACTACGCCATATATGCAGTTACGCCAAAATGTCATCATCATCAGCCTTTAAGAGTCCACTGCTGGACTAGGCCTCTCCCTTGAAAGGAGGAATTGGCCTACTATACCACGCTGGCCAAACGGGTTGGTATAGGGTTTGTATAAAATTTTCCTTCTCTTAAAGTGCTGTTCTGTCCATGGGATGATATGGAGTGGTGACACTCCAGAAAAGTCTTACTATAGTTAGCCATTTCAAAATTAAATAATTGTAAATACCTACCTAGTAGCTTTGAAACATGTTTATAACCAGAGCTTTGATGAAATATTATTTGGAAACTTACATAATTATGTAACTAGGTTAGGTTATGTACCTATACCACACTTTGGGTTAAATAATAAGGGTTAAAGCATCGATATACTGGTTAAAGTATAAAATTACCGTTTTATTGTAATGGGTAATTTGAATTGACATAGAATCTTCATGGTTTGAGATTTTTGAATGAAACTTTTTTCACATGGTTTCTATGATGTTCTTCTTTTAAAACATGTGAAACATTTGAATATCGACTTTCAATTGTTTTTGTTATTCAACTTAGACAGGAAAGATTAATACTGCGAAAATTCGAGTAATTTTTGAATACGAGTTCCAACGCGGCAGTAATGCGGCAGAAACAGCTCGCAATATCAATGTGGCGTTTGGAGAGGTGTCTTCTAATGAACGCACCGTGCGATTTTGGTTTATACGCTTTCGCGATGGAAACTTCGACTTGAAGAACGAGCCACGAGGAAGACTGCCAACACAGGTGAATAACGATGAATTAAGAGAGATGGTGGAAGCCGATCAAACTGGTCAAACTACCCAGGAATTAGCGCCATGGTTTAACGTTACTTTACCCACAATATTTACTTATTTGCGTCAAATCAACAAAATAAAAAAATACGAAATATGGATGCCTCATGATTTGACTCATCTGCAGATAGAAACGCGTGTTGAAACTTGTGTTGCCTAGTTGAATCGGTACAGAAATGAGGAATATTGGATCGAATTGTAATATGTGATGGAAAGTGGATTCTTTATGATAACCGTAAAAGAAAAATGCAATGGCTGACTCCAGGTCAAACGCCACAATAGTGTCCTAAAGCAAATCTTACCAATAAAAAGGTAACGGTAACTATTTGGTGGTCTCAGCATGGTGTTATTCACTATAGTTTTCTCCGATCTGCATACATACATACATACATATATACATAACGTCACGCCTTTTATCCCCGAAGGGGTAGGCAGAGGTGTATTTCTACACCCACTTTTCGCCAGATATACTTTAGTCCCACGTAATAAGGGGCGAGCCCATTGCCGTACCGGGAACATTTCCAGACTCCGTGCTGCTACTGAGAATTTCGTGACAGAAAAACCCAATAACACTGCCCGACCCAGGAATCGAACCCGGGACCTCCCGATCCCACGCGCACATTTATGCCACGAGACCAACGAGGCAGTCGTATAGGGTTTGATGTCGAGTTTTCCGTCTCTACGCAAAGATGGTATTTGCATTGTGTTATACCTTAGTCGCCTCTTACGACACCCACGGGAAGATAGGGAGTGGTGACCCTTGTATTCTATGCCGTCAACCACTCGGCAAGATCTGGTCAAGCCATAACGGCAGATGTCTATTGTACCGAACTCCGAACAATGTTGGCAAAAGTAGCCGTAAAACAGCCCCGACTCATGAATCGATCTTCACCATTATTGCTCCATGACAACGCGAGATACATACATACAGCACGAGAAACAGTTTTGACCCTTCAAGAACTGCAGTTAGAAACTATTCCTCATCCTCCGTATTCGCCAGATCTTGCTCAAACGGACTACCATTTTTTTGACATGAAGTTTTCTTCCCAGGAGGCAGTACAAAATGCTTTCACACAGTTTGTGCAGTCTAGATCCTCAGAGTTCTATCGCAAAGGCATAAATGATGAAAAAGATGGCAGCAATGTATAGATGATAAGGGTAACTATTGATTAAATATGTTAAAAATAAAAAAATAATCAATTTAGAATTTCAGTACAAATCGGCAGTTTCATACTTTAACCCCTAATATATTGTTCAATATTAATGCAACTATTATAATAGTACCTATATCTCTTCATGTCACTTAAACGAATAAATACCTAGATATATCTAATTGTAATAGCCTTATTGCAATAATTGCTTATGACAAAGCATTTCGTTAAATTTTAAATAATGATAATGAAGTAAACAATATATCAATATGTTAGAAAGTATGTACCTACTATACAATAAATAGCACACGTTTAAAGAGCGATACGTACTTTTAGGCCCTGCGTTATTTATTGTTGTCGCGGTGTGAATTATAAATAGAACAATAAAAAAGGAACAATAACAAATAGTTTAACAGTTTACATTGACTTTCGGGATATAATTATCACGTAGGTATTTAGGCACCGTTGATATGATCACAAAATTTTTAATTAATATAAAAATTAGGTATAGTAAGAAATAAGTGGGAAAAAAGCAGCAAGCATTTTCTTAGCAACTGTACTTTACTACGTTAAATGCAAACGAACCCCAACTTCACTACTTACTCTCTCTACCCTACGCTCTGACCTCTCTTTCACAAGCACGTGTAACGGCACGGACCGGCAACAGTGCACGAAGCGGATACGACGCCTATCAGGCGACGACCGACGACATTTTAGTCTTTAGTCTCACCAGAATTTCACGGCGAAAGCTCATTTTTACGTTATATCAATCATAATATAGCTAATTTCTTTAAATAATGCAGCCTCTGATGGACTTAGATAATATAAAATTAATAGCAGAAGTTAGAAAACGCGAGTGTATTTACAATAAACAACATTCCAGATATATTGACAGAATTTACAAGAAAGGACAATGGGAAGAAATTGCTCGTATATTTTGCCCCAAAAACTGGACTGATAATTCACGAGAACAAAAAGACAAAGACAGTAAGTTATTTTCTACTATTATTATAAATAACACTTATTAATTACCGGTATTATTAAACATGTAGTTATTTCCTTAGGTGTTTGTTGAAATAAAATTGTAAACTCAAACTCATTTTGATGCAGAATAGCACTGCATGCATATAAATAATAGAACACGGAGTTTAAAACAAGACACGAGCTTAATTAAAGAATTTTTGACTATAGGTTTGATACAAAAATATGTTTGCATCGTACTGTAAATAAGTAAAAGAAAATATTTCTACAAATAATCATTTCAACTTACGTTTAAAATATGAAGCACATTTTTATACGATTTTATTCGTTTATTCGTTCGCCATATTTTTTTGTAAAACATGAGAAGTCTGTTGATTTGCGCCTGGCAAGCGTGGTGGCCTAGGGTCTAACCTTTCTCGTAGGGAGAGGAGGCATTGTGCCCAACATTGAAATAGTGAATGTAGGTATACATATACAGGGCCAGTGATGATAAGTTCACAAATATAATCTCTCGTGTTGCCATCACAATAAAACACTGACAGGTACTTTAACAAATTGATAGGCATATTATTATGTCATATTTTTTTATACCCGCGCACTGCGCTGTATATCGGTCATCCCGTCATACTCTGCATGTTATTCCTAGTTTAGGACTACCAAATCGTAAAATATAAGGACCGAATAATTTTTCAATATATAAATAATTATCAGCTTATGATCAATTTTATACGCATAAATACACATTTTTCTCTTTTTAGTTCGAACATTGATTAAGAGATGGAATAATTTGAGAACGTGTTATGCTAGAGAATTGAAAAAACAATTAGAATCAATCCTACACCACGGCGCTCCCATTTATGGTAAAAGGCGTGTTTACCTATACCACGACGAACTAGCGTTTCTCAAACCTCACGTACCAAAGGATTTTCTAAATAAAGTTGCACTTGCTCAAGAAATGGAACTCACTGGCACTCCAAATGAAGAAGATAATGATCATACTGAGAATGTGCCAGTAGTACAAGAGGCAAACATACCACAAAAGCCTTTGATTAAAACATATACCAGAACTAAACCAAAATTACAGCCAAAAAGACTAAAGAGAATTATAGTGCCTGAGAAAACAGATACTACATTCGATACATCTTCTATAGATTGTTCTATAATACCCAGTACTTGTCAACTGCTAGGACCTTGTACTATAAAAATATCAAAGGTACATGCATACGATGAAGAACCTCTTGGAAGAATGATTACTGATACAAGTCCAGTCAGAGACGAACTTGTAAAACGACCAAGATTAGTTAACCGAAAGAAGAAAAAACCTAAAGCTAAAACTAAAAGAAGGAGTTCAGTAAGAAAAAAGGCAAAAGTTGCTGATAATGATTCGAGCGCAGTCAAAGAGAACTCAAGTCAAATCTCAGTTACAGAGCAATGCTCGATTGTATTTGATGAAAATTCTATTGGGACTGTTATAGAAATCGAAGATAATGAAAACGGGAACCTACCTAATGAAAATATGATAAATACTGAAGTTCAAACATGCAATTCCATTACAGAAGAACCTGTTCAACCTGCTATTAATATAGGTACAACAGCTGTCGTTAAGGCCAACACTGCTGACACTAATGTAATTGATGGGCCAAATTTCGCTCTTTCCCTTGTATCTATGTTAAAAATGTTGCCAATACACCAAGCTTTTTCGAGTCAAATTGATATTTTGTCAATACTGAAACGGTACATTGACAGTAATGACAGTGCGAATAAAATGCCTGCTGAAGATGGTGGAACTAGCAGTAAAGATAATACCAACAATGGAGCCAAACCAACTGACAAACCAATTCCTACGATAAAAATAGAAGACGATGAAAGTGATGAGGAAGATTTTAAATTGCGTTATCTATACTATAATAAAACTGTAGAGGTGAGAAAGTCTGTACATTAAAGATATTTCGACGAAAATTAGCTAAAAAATCTAGGAAAATGCTAAAAAGCAATACTTGATCATTTTTAGAATTTATGTCTGTCTGTCTGTCTGTCCGACGTCTTTCCCTATGTTGCTAAAGATCTCTAAAATTGCGAAATTGATTTCAATAAAACTTACACCCATGTACAAAGGATACTCAAATCTATAAAATAGTATATGTAACATCACAATCGGTTGAGTGGTTTTCGGTGTACAGCTTGACCTCTCCTTTGTATGTAGTCCCAAACAAAACAGGGATCATCTAAAACTGGTTATCTATGTGGCGCCATCTATGATCTTTATAAGTTTGTTAGTAAAAGTATAGTTAGTCTAAATAGGTACCTTCAAAGTGTTTTATGGCTATTTACTCGACTTTAAAAAAGGAGGCGATTCTAAATTTCGTCAGTATATTTTTATGTATTGTCGATGAATAAATTACTGGAACCGAGCATATTTATAGTTATCCTTCCGACCGATAGATGTCCCTATTTTCAAATAATTTTCTAGCAAAATGTTTCTTGCAAAAAAGACAATAATTATGTGTTGGTTATCTTTCCGTTATTAAAAAAATAATAGAGTACAATATTCGGCACTTTTATAAACAAAAAGTCTCTGTGTCAAAATTTATGACAATGTCCACTTAATTTAAACGGTCAATCTCATTTATTTCAAATGGTTATGTTTATATAATAGTTACATAATCATTTTATTTTATTTTAAATGATAAAATCAATGACCATAGATCCTTTTTTCAATAAATTGTCGATTAGTCCATATTATTTTCTATCTCGGTCGGTTTTTATATGTAAACATAGATGGCGTTTTCTGAAGTTTTAATATTCTCCGTGGATTGATCCTCATCAATTCTCGGTAAATTTTCTTTCGTTTTCGTCGGATTGGTGTCTTAGTCGTTTCTTTTGAATAATGAATGTGGATGTGTTTCTTTGATTTCTTTCGTTCGTTCGTGTTCTGTACTTATACAGGTGTCTCAGTATACCCAAATTCCCACACCTCACGTACGTGGGAATCCGTGGGTGGGAGACTGAGGCCTGAATTCAGATACCTCTTGAGTAACTCAACGGGGCTATCTTACTTTTGGCAGGGCTGCTGGATATTCGTAGCCCTGTGTGTATTTTCAAAATAAATCGCAGGGACAGACTTGAAACAGCTGGAATCGACCCCCGAACATGTTGTTTTTCACATGGTCAGTTATATGTGGCATGTTCACGAGTAAGCGGTAAAAATAATTTACATATTCTATATGAAGGTGGTAAAACAGTTAGATAATGTTGTGTATAAAGAAAGTCTCTAATGATATCCCTACTATCCCTACTTCCTACTAATATTATAAATGCAAAAGTTTGTGAAGATGTATGTATGGATGTTTGTTACTCTTTCACGCAAAAACTACTGAACGGATTAGGATGAAACGGACTTAACGGTTTTTACAGTTATATAGTTTATAAATCAGAATAACACATGGGCTACAATTTATAAAGATTTTGTATAATGTTGCCATAATATAAGGAAAATTATCAATTAAGTCAGTAAAAATCCTGAGCTCTGAAACCTATCTTCGCGTGCGTTGCCTAAACCGTTACATGAAGATAATGTACGGTGATATAGTTTGTCTTAAAAAGTTCTAAATAAAAGTCCGCGGCAGCATATACCTACCTTTTATATAGAAGCCAATATACAACAATAAAAAGTGGTACGTAAAAATAATTAAATTTGATACTACTACTTTTTTACAATGTTTAAAATACAATGTTTAAATTTATTGTCTTCAGTATTTAATGTAGATGAACTTTGTCCTTTACAGTTAGTAGTTTGGGTGAATAGTTTAAAAGTTATCACGATATAATTGGCCTATGCGCAGCGTTATTAAAAGCGCTTACTATGAGTTGGCGCGCTTAAGCGCAGCGGGGCGGAGGAGGCCGCCTGATTATGTACTTTGTGGTAATGTTTTCAGTTTTTATTTTTGCTGCTATTCTCTTCAGTAGGTATATAAGCTCTTCAATGACTTTAATAATATACTTACATACTAATCTTTACCTGAAGTTTGACGACTCATCATTGTCTTGCCCTGGTCCCAATTTATTTGGGGACGGCGCAGTATGTCCTTCGCTTCCATACTTATCTGTCACCAGTCATCCGATCGTTTACGCCTTTCTCTTTCATATCCATCCTTACACAGTCCATCCATCTTTTCCTTGGCCGTCCTCTCCCTTTTCGTCCTCCTACATGCATATTCATCACTGTTTTAACTACATACATATCATCTCTCCGCATAACATGTCCATACCAGGCCAGTCGACTCCCTTTTACCTTTTCATCAATGGGCGCCACTTTTATACTACCTCTAATTTAATCATTCCTTAATTTAAAGTATTATCTGTTTATATGTATGCTACACGGCTAATGTGCAGATCCGTTTGTGATGAAATTTGATATGGATAGTCTGAAACCTGGGGAAGTACAAAGGCTAATTTTTATTAAAATTTCATGCGGGCGAAGCCGCGGGCGCAGCCGCGGGCGAAAGCTAGTGATGAATAATTTCGTATTTTAAACATGCTATAGTTAAGACTATTGTTCAATAACAATAAGCAATCTTATTCATAATAATATGTACTTTTATACAAGTGCTTTCTTCTCAATAGTAATAGTTCAAACCGCCTGTAATTTTAATTTTAGTAATAAAATGTATAACTGAAATCGTTTTTATAAACTGAAATTCCTATCATAATCGTTAACCCATCATTTGCAATATGTTTGCATTGCCCACGTCCAGGCATCGTCGTGATTTTGGTTCACAAGCTATTGTGGCGCAAATTAGGAAAGGTTTTTATGTCCAGGACTGCAATCATCCCCTAGAGGGTGACTTTGTATATGCGACACTGTCGCTTGAGTTCACGGGTACATCATGGCTGAAAGTTACTAGGAACTCCTTTATCCACAAATAAATATGTAGTTACGATGCCGAGTAAATTGCCGTCTATCTCAGCGTGTTTCCAATTAAATATCTCGGGCAACATTCCCGAGATGAGTTTCAGCCTTGTTTATAAACCCACTCAATGCTGCTTTACTTTATGTTAGTGCTAAGATCGTTGTTTTCTGCGTATTGGTCTTGGTATGATATATATTTTTTGAAATCACGTCTTTATAGGTACTTACTATAACTTAAAAGTTTGTGCAGGAAGCGAAGGTATACATACATATAGCAACTTTTATCTTTTCTGAAAAGAATATAAAGATTTCTTTTTCCCGACTACGGCGAAGCCAAAAGTTTATGTAAGTATGTATGCATGTTTGTCTGTTTCACCGTAGCGCTTAAACAACTGAACCGATGTTAATAAAAGAGGTGTCAATATATTCATAATAACGGCCCAGGTGACATACGCTATTAAAATTTTATGAAAATGTTCTATTACGGAAGTAAAGTTTTTACACCCAATGGTCCAAATGATAAGCATATTTCACTTCTGAAAATAGTGATTACTATCAAATATCATACAGACAGTAAGAGCAAGCTATGCCAGCTAATCGTATCGGCGACAATGAATGGCATGTTACCATAATTGATAGGTATTTTAAGGACGCGTTTACAAAATTAGTAGGTACAAAATCGCGTCACTACAGCGACACGGCGGCAACAGTACGTACTACGTACGGTAATTTGCGGAAATGTAGTTCAACTAAATAACTTTGAGACTTAGAATTTTTTGTGATATGTATCTATGTGTGGCATATATGTGTGTGATAGGCCTGGCTGTGCAAATTACGTACAAATAAGTTTCTTATTTTTATATACCTAAATGGACATTATTACTTTATTTTTTCCATTATGTTGATTCAGGATATATTTCGGTATTTAGATATTATTTTGTTTCTTGCGTTGAAATCTGGTAAGATTATGTGGACTGATGGTATATCATCCCATTCAAGTCTGTATAGTATTATATTTATCTATGTTCAAGTGTTGCGACTGGAACTCATAAAAGAGTAGACCTAGTTATGCCGGGTTGGGGCTCATTTTATTTGTTTTAGTGAGACCCTACCACTGGTACTAGTGAAGTAACCTTCCAAGGTTATTCGATGAGTCTTACTGGTACTCTTATGTGAGTAGAGCTAGGCATGCCGAGTTTGGGCTCATTTTGTTTGTACATAAAAGACCCTACCACTGGAACTTATGAAGTAACCTTCCAGGGTTATTCGATGACTCTTGCTGGTTCTTATATGTGAGTGGAGCTAGGCATGCCGAGTTTGGGCTCATTTTGTTTGTACATGAGAGACCCAACCACTGCAACTTATGAAGTAACCTTCCAGGGTTATTCAATGACTCTCGCTGGTACTCATATGTGAGTAGAGCTAGGCATGCCGAGTTTGGGCTAATTTTGTTTATACATAAGAGACCCTACCACTGAAACTTATGAAGTAAACTTCCAGGGTTATTAGATGACACTTGCTGGTACTCATATGTGAGTAGAGCTCGGCATGCCGAGTTTGGGCTCATTTTGTTTGTACATGAGAGACCCTACCACTGAAACTTATGAAGTAACCTTCCAGGATTATTCGATGACTATTGCTGGTTCTTATATGTGAGTAGAGCTAGGCATGCCGAGTTTGGGCTCATTTTGTTTGTACATAAGAGACCCAACCACTGAAACTTATGAAGTAACCTTCCAGGGTCATTCGATGACTATTGCTGGTTCTTATATGTGAGTAGAGCTCGGCATGCCGAGTTTGGGCTCATTTTGTTTGTACATAAGAGACCCAACCACTGAAACTTATGAAGTAACCTTCCAGGGTTATTCGATGACTATTGCTGGTTCTTATATGTGAGTAGAGCTAGGCATGCCGAGTTTGGGTTCATTTTATTTGTACATAAGAGACCCAACCACTGCAACTTATGAAGTAACCTTTCAGGGTTATTCAATGACTCTTGCTGGTTCTCATATGTGAGTAGAGCTAGGCATGCCGAGTTTGGGCTCATTTTGTTTGTACATAAGTGACCCTACCACTGGAACTTATGAAGTAACCTTCCAGGGTTATTCGATGACTCTTGCTGGTACTCATATGGAAGTAAAGCTAGGCATGCCGAGTTTGGGCTCATTTTGTTTGTACATAAGAGACCCTACCACTGGAACTTATGAAGTAACCTTCCAGGGTTATTCGATCACTCTTGCTGGTACTCATATGTGAGTAGAGCTAGGCATACCGAGTTTGGGCTCATTTTGTAAGAACATCAGAGACCCTACCACTGGAACATACCTAGCTCTACTCACATATGAGTACCACTAAGAGTCTTTGAATAAACCTGAAAAACCTGAAAGGTTACTTCATAAGTTCCAGTGGTAGGGTCTCTTATGTACAAACAAAATGAGCCCAAACTCGGCATGCCTAGCTCTACTCACATATGAGTACCAGCAAGAGTCATCGAATAACCCTGGAAGGTTACTTCATAAGTTCCAGTGGTAGGGTCACTTATGTAAAAACAAAATGAACCCAAACTCGGCATGCCTAGCTCTACTGACATATGAGTACCAGTAAGAGTCATTGAATAACCCTGGAAGGTTGCATCATAAAATGCAGTGGTAGGGTCTCTTATGTACAAACAAAATGAGCCCAAACTCGGTATGCCTAGCTCTACTCACACATGAGTACCAGCAAGAATCATTGAATGACCATGGAAGGTTACTTCATAAGTTCCAGTGGTAGGGTCTCTTATATACAAACAAAATGAGCCCAAACTCGGCATGCCTAGCTCTACTCACACATGAGTACCAGCAAGAGTCATTGAATAACCCTGGAAGGTTACTTCATAAGTTCCAGTGGTAGGGTCTCTTATGTACAAACAAAATGAGCCCAAACTCGGCATGCCTAGCTCTACTCACACATGAGTACCAGCAAAAGTCATTGAATAAGCCTGGAAGGTTACTTCATAAGTTCCAGTGGTAGGGTCTCTTATGTACAAACAAAATGAGCCCAAACTCGGTATGCCTAGCTCTACTGACATATGAGTACCAGTAAGAGTCATTGAATAACCCTGGAAGGTTACATCATAAAATGCAGTGGTAGGGTCTCTTATGTACAAACAAAATGAGCCCAAACTCGGTATGCCTAGCTCTACTCACACATGAGTACCAGCAAGAGTCATTGAATGACCATGGAAGGTTACTTCATAAGTTCCAGTGGCAGGGTCTCTTATGTACAAACAAAATGAGCCCAAACTCGGCATGCCTAGCTCTACTCACACATGAGTACCAGCAAGAGTCATTGAATAACCCTGGAAGGTTACCTCATAAGTTTCAGTGGTAGGGTCTCTTATGTACAAACAAAATGAGCCCAAACTCGGCATGCCTAGCTCTACTCACACATGAGTACCAGCAAGAGTCATTGAATAACCCTGGAAGGTTACTTCATAAGTTCCAGTGGTAGGGTCTCTTATGTACAAACAAAATGAGCCCAAACTCGGCATGCCTAGCTCTACTCACATATGAGTACCAGCAAGAGTCATCGAATAACCCTGGAAGGTTACTTCATAAGTTCCAGTGGTAGGGTCACTTATGTACAAACAAAATGAACCCAAACTCGGCATGCCTATTTCTACTGACATCTGAGTACCAGCAAGAGTCATTGAATAACCCTGGAAGGTTACCTCATAAGTTCCAGTGGTAGGGTCTCTTATGTACAAACAAAATGAACCCAAACTCGGCATGCCTAGCTGTACTGACATATGAGTACCAGTAAGAGTCATTGAATAACCCTGGAAGGTTACTTCATAAAATGCAGTGGTAGGGTCTCTTATGTACAAACAAAATGAGCCCAAACTCGGCATGAGTAGCTTTACTCACACATGAGTACCAGCAAGAGTCATTGAATAACCCTGGAAGGTTACTTCATAAGTTCCAGTGGTAGGGTCTCTTATGTACAAACAAAATGAGCCCAAACTCGGCATGCCTAACTCTACTCACATATGAGTACCAGCAAGAGTCATCGAATAACCCTGGAAGGTTACTTCATAAGTTCCAGTGGTAGGGTCACTTATGTACAAACAAAATAAACCCAAACTCGGCATGTCTAGCTGTACTGACATATGAGTACCAGTAAGAGTCATTGAATAACCCTGGAAGGTTACTTCATAAAATGCAGTGGTAGGGTCTCTTATGTACAAATAAAATGAGCCCAAACTCGGCATGCCTAGCTCTACTCACACATGAGTACCAGCAAGAGTCATCGAATAACCCTGGAAGGTTACTTCATAAGTTCCAGTGGTAGGGTCACTTATGTACAAACAAAATAAACCCAAACTCGGCATGTCTAGCTGTACTGACATATGAGTACCAGTAAGAGTCATTGAATAACCCTGGAAGGTTACTTCATAAAATGCAGTGGTAGGGTCTCTTATGTACAAATAAAATGAGCCCAAACTCGGCATGCCTAGCTCTACTCACACATGAGTACCAGCAAGAGTCATTGAATAACCCTGGAAGGTTACTTCATAAGTTCCAGTGGTAGGGTCTCTTATGTACAAACAAAATAAGCCCAAACTCGGCATGCCTAGCTCTACTCACATATGAGTACCAGCACGACTCATCGAATAACCTTGGAAGGTTACTTCACTAGTACCAGTGATAGGGTTTCACCAAAACAAATAAAATGAGCCCCAACCTGGCATAACTAGGTCTACTCTTTTATGAGTTCCAGTCGCAACACTTGAACGGGATGGTATACCATCAGTCCAGATAATCTTACCAGATTTCAACGCAAGAAACAAAATAATATCTAAATACCGAAATATATCCTGACTCAACATAACGGAGAAAATAAAGTAATAATGTCCATTTATACTAAAGAAATTTACTTGTACGTAATTCGCACAGAATACGAGAAGTATCAAATTGATTTTAGCGAATATTTTGTATTCGTATATTGCTTTTTTCGTCTTCGGGCTGCAGCGACAAGCGACATTGAGGCCACTCCCGACGGCGCTCAAGCGCAGACTGAGATCTCATTGCAGAATTTGGATATATAAATCAAGAAAGTGGCTAAATAAAACGAACCTTATTGCCACATATTAAGACACACGTATGCGAGCAAAATAGAAGAAAAATGTAAGATGATTTTTTGCTTTTTTTGAGTCAATTTACAATATTTTGAAAAAAAATAATCAAATTGTTTTTGAGTTGACTATATTTACTACCCTATTCTATCTTTGAAAATCTAAATAAATGTAAAAATAGAGAGAAAATTGTACCCAAAAATAGCAGTATATGCCTATTTTTGATTTAAGAGGCCGTTTCGAATCGATTTTTCATTAATATTAATTAAATATTTTTTATTTATTTTCAAATTGATTTATAGATTAAAAAGTAATCAATTTATCGTAATCATTAGTTTTATTAGTTATTATTTAAAATTGTCGTAAAATGTACCGGAAATATGTGGTTTTTTGATACAAGCGTAAACGCGTCCTTAATCGTAGGTGTTACCGAGTAGTCTTTCTACAATATTTTATTCCAATAGTTGTCTCCATTTTAAATCTATACTGAGACTAGTCTGACATTTTTTTATAGTAATATAATAGGTAGGTACTGTTTATTTTCAATTAAGTACCTAACTATACATAACATCAATAGTATTGTAGAAGTCATAGGGTTTTGACTTGTGCCACAGGTTGGCGATACCTGACACAGAACTATAGTTTGTATTTGTATATTTGTTTACAAACAAGTTGAATTGAGTGACGTATCGACATCTCTTTCAACGCGACTCCTACTATTTTATGATTGCCTTTTTCAATCTGAATCATATTATGAAGATAAGCAAGAGCGGATTTAGAGGGAGCTTACATTACATTTATTTTATTGTATTGTCTATCTTTAATGTATTGTCTATTTGCAGCAAAAACCGAAAATAATTTGTTTTGCCAGTTTAACCCCTTAACCATGAAACCCACCAATAATAAGACAAAACACGTGTCTTAGATGCAGTGTTTGTATACTGTGTGTAATTGTATGTTGTGTGTAATTGTAGACATACTTGCTAGCTTTTTCCCGCCGCCGCCTCTTGAATCTCACTTAGTTAAAAATTTCATACAAACATCATATAAACTTAAGAAAAGTCGCGTAATGCCCAATTTGCAAAAAAAAATAATTCACAAAAATATATAATTCGCAAAATGGCAACTTTTTATAAATGTTGTTATTATAAATACATACGTCGAAGAAATACTGTGGGTACGGGGGGAAAACTGGGTAAAGGAGCTGTCCAGTATTCCTCCCATGGCGCCGTCTTCAACCTAACCCATTCGCAGGGAAGGCTACAGGCCTTCACCTGCCCTTACTGGCAGCTTCCCGGAACATCGTATTCCTAATCGGCGACCAGAGCTCCCCATGCTCTGGTGGCCCGCGGCGTTGGCAGATCTCGACGAAGCCCTTGTCTTCGGGTGGAATCTGCCCTCTCCCGATCCCGCTCAGTAGCCTCTTTTCGGAGCATAACAGCTTCACAAAAGGAGGCCACTGCGTGCCAGTACTCCTCGCCCGCCAGCATGGCAGCAATCACTGCTGGCGGGGACAGATCTCGTTCGATCTGGTCAACCAGAACTTCTCGTTCAGACGCCCATGCCGGACTATCCTTCAGCGTATGTTGGGCGGAGTACAGGTTGACTGCACTGTGGTGGCATAGTGCCGTCAGTTCGCGTCCGATTCGATTCAGATACTCAACGAAACTGATGGCTGGGCCTGGAACGTAGTCGAGGGAACTTCTTGCTTTTAAACATTGGTATCTAATCAAAATAACTCGGTACATACAGACACTAGAATTTTGCGAACATGAACTTTATTAAAAATATAACATGATTTACATTCTAATAACAAAAC
The DNA here is from genome assembly GCA_944739405.2 of Euclidia mi. Taxonomy (NCBI): domain Eukaryota; kingdom Metazoa; phylum Arthropoda; class Insecta; order Lepidoptera; family Erebidae; genus Euclidia; species Euclidia mi. Next base: position 56,963,709 of record OX123199.2, read on the forward strand.
TATATAAACCTATTATTATCATAGTATATCTTTGGGTTTGCGCGAATGTTACACATTGCACGGTGACCGCTGCTCGGTGATACTAATTCTCAAGTCTTTAAATATCTCTACTGCGTACAAACACGAGCGCCACCTGCGAACATATATAAACATAATCATATTCACAAACTCGTATTCTTCTCTGCGCATCCTCCTCTCAGAGGTGCACAGTGTGCTAAGAGGACCCTTGTACATAATAGGTACCCAAGTACACACTATCTATATTACTAGGGACTGATCGATTCCAAACTTAGCCATGGTTTATTTAAATTTTAGGAATACATACAAAAGTAAGGAACAGAACCTTTAAAAAAACACATATAATCAGAATAATTTTGGACAAAAAGGTAAAACTAAATGTAGATGTTCTGGGTAAGAAACGAACTCACAATACTGGACGTTTTGATAGACGAACGACGAGTAATGTGCCGCCAAGCTACGCTACAAAAAGAAATAACACTAACTTACTTAACTGGGACTCGCAATTCTTGAAGAAGCAAAGCCATGCTGTTATTTCTATAACGCGTACGGGCTCTACCTTTAGGAATCTGAAAATGAAAATGTATATATTACAGTTATAAAAATGGCAAGTGGAAAGTGATTCTGAGTAAATTACTTTACGTAAAATCTAAAAATAAAATCTTTGCCCAAGTGGGGCAAAGATTTTAAGACTATAATTTTTGTACATAGCGTAAGTGTAGCTAAATCTTGTCCAAGAAGAAACATTCAATGTGCTTTGAATATTATCTCTCGGTCTGTGCCTCGGTCAAATGTAAAACCCGGCCGGTGCCAGTCGAAAAAGGTCCTAAGAATTCAAGTGCCTGAGAATGGTCATACCGATTCAAATGGACCTTTATGGGCAAAAATAATTTATTAAGTTAATTACCACGGATGAGAAGGCAGCGATAGCCTAGTGGAGATACCAACAAACTGCCGTGTAGAGGATATCGGGTTCGAATCCACGGCGCGCACCAATGACTTTTCGGAGTTATGTGCGTATTGAATTGTAAATTATCGCTTGCCCGTGTTTCGGATATCATTTGAGTTGCGCAGGTTAGATAGGCAGTCGCTCTGTGGAAAAGCTAATATTCAGTCAAATCCGGGTAGACCGGGATAATGCTAGGAGGGTGAATTACCATGGATATGATGGATAGCCTTTGCCGACTATTGAAGCGTACGGTGACTGCTCTGCAGAATGCAGGTCTCAGCAAGTGTAACCTGAAAATAAAGAAGAACAGCTTATTAAAACTATGCAAATAATGTAATATATCTGAGATGGCTATTTCGTAACAGCGGACGCAAGCTTTTCAAGGGTGGCAGCCGCGTGTGTTTTCCATAAAATCAATAGACATGAGCATTTCGCGGTGCAAATTACCCCAATATAATATATCGAGTATAAAAGATATACGCAAAACTTTATGATAAATCGACACAGAGAATTAAAAATGTCGCGTCAAATGTTTCGCTTGCTGGTGTTTGCTAGCGAGAGCTTGTTTAGCTATGTATGTGATTCGGACATCCATAAATCGAGCATAAAGTTCGACACTTCAACATCACATAAGCAAAAATCGCTGTAAGTAAGAACTTACTTAGGAATTGAAAAGACTTCATTTTAAAAACAACACCCAATTCAATTATACTTCATGTACAGGATTGAGAAAAAGTATAAAAAAACAAAAACAATTTCGAGATTACTCACATTTCCATATTTCCTTATATTAAACGTTCACTTTACTCGACAACAGGATACCACAATTAATTTCGTGTTGGACTACTTTCTGTCTCGACACTTTCACGATTAGTGCTTGCATGCGAATCCCCTGCGAGTCTGGAAAAATCAATTCTTCTGCGCAGCTGCGCCTTGCAGACTTAATGCCAAAGGAGTGTAAGTCAAATATGCAGCTTTAAAACTAGAGTAGAGCAAGCATAATTATATAACTTAATACCAGTTGTAACGTAATATGGCTATTTAGAACACAATATGTCACACGCACACGCAACTTGTATGTGTAGAACAAGATGTAACGTCTTATCTTATACTTTAATGTATAAAGCTGAAGAGTTTGTTTGTTTGGTTGAACGCGCTAATCTCAGGAACTACCGGACCGATTTCAAAAAATTCTTTCAGTATTAGATAGCCCATTTATTGAGGAAGGCTATAGGCTAAATATCATCACGATATAAGCCACGGGAGCAGAACAGTAGCCTTAAATAACGCGGGTGTAACCACGGGCTCATTTAGTCACGATTGAGACTAGTGACAGTTTATTGAGAGTTACTGGTTTTCTATATAGACTGTCAAAGTTCTAAATGACTGGTGGGTTAACGTGCTCTCTGCGTCACGGAGAAATCGATATTGAATTATTCATTATTACTTATCAGTAGCAAAATTTCCATATTTACCCCTTCGCCATCAAGCCCTCGATACGTAATACGTAAAATAGGGTTGCCTGCTTGTAGCCAATGAGCGAGCAACATACAGCGTCATTTATGAAACCTAGGGTTCAACCTTAGATTCGACGGTTTTACATTTGTTATATAGGTAGGTACAGTGGTTTTATCATCGATGGTGTTATGTTCTGTTGCATGTTCAATATGACAGACATACTTAGCCATTATATATTTTTACCATAAAGCCTAGAAGAAAGATCTGTAGAAGAAGGACCTTCACCCATCTGTTTAATGGATGGAAAGTATGTCTTATTATTGAACTTTGTACTTATAAGTTAAATAAATAAAGGACAATGGCAGAATTTGGTCTGGGTTTGTTGTGGCGATCTTAAACTTCATATGAACAAAAGAAATTCTTATTTTTTTCTACGATTTTTAATATTTTCACCTTGTCTCGTTAAAGCCGGAGTATTTTATGACGATAAAAAGCATTCCAATTGATTACGAACTAGGTACCTACTTTATTATTTGATTGTTGCCATAGACAATGGTGTGACAGGAATAGACGTTTAACATTGATCCGTATCGATTATTAAATAAGTAATCGATACGATCCACATTTATAGGGTTGGTTTGGTTTAAAATATTTTTAATAAAATGCAGTTATTTAATCTTTAATCAACATTATATCAATAAGGTCATATTTTGAAGCAAAACAACTTTTAAATCCAAGGAGCAATTATTATAAGTATGGAGAGATAGCTTTACGCATAAACAAGAAACCTATCGTTATTTCTTTTTACTTGTATAAAATGTCATAGGAACACCACCTAATACCGGCCCCTGCCTTGTATCGGCCTTTTACTTGCTTTCCACAATAATTACAAACACAACAACTATATTATTATGAGCCGAATTTTTGCACGAAATTATACCTTATTTCATTGACTAAGGTTTCACACAATATGGCCGCTGCCATACGTCACTGGAACGCTCAGTGTCAAATTGTTCTTAGACCCGTACACGCGTGTTGAATTTGGTGATATTTCGTGCACGGGTTCACGTAATCAGCTGTACGCAGAGGTAAAATTTATACCTATACTTTGCGATATCTTTATTGATAAATGCTCATATTATTAATTTGTTAAGTAAACCAACATTTAAGATAGGTATATTATTGTTTTCTTATTTATTTCGCAACATTTTGGCCTGGCCGAGGTTAGGGTTTCAATATATGGTCAAATTCGAATGTCGGCCAAGCGCCCGATAAAAGGTAGGTAATTTAAATCAATCACTGCCTAACTTCGGCCGTCTCATTTAAAAATCTACCCAGCTACGCTAGCAATTTCCGGCCACGGTAGCCGATTTAAAAAGTTTGTGAACTTAAGGCCGGCCAAATATTTGTATTTTAACAAAATCTGCGGAGTGAAGCTTTTTCATCAGTTTTAAATCGTCAATGATATACTAATTGTCTTAATCTACATACTATGCTCACACCATACCAGCCCCAAAATCAGAACTTAATAAAAATGATAATAAGAAACGGATCAATTATGACAAAAATAAAATTAAAGACGCAATACATGCTGTGAAGCATGGAAACATGGGCATTAGAGAGGCAAGCCGGGTATTTAAAATACCAAGGACTACTCTTCAAGTTTGACTACATGGAAGGATTGACGGAAAAAGCATTAGAATCGGGAGAGAAACAGTTCTCAATGAAAATGAGGAGGATGTTTTAGTCCGGTGGCTAATACAACTAGCCAAGTGTGGTTTTCCTAGAAAACGGAGTGATTTGATCAATACCGTTGCTAATATAGTTAAAGAAGATGGTAGACCAAACTCTTTTAAAGATGGACGTCCTGGTTGTAAAGGGTACAACTTATTTATGAGGAGACACCCAATCCTTAGCGAAAGAACCACTGAAGGTATAAGTCAAGCTAGAGCAATAATTTCAGAAGAATACATTAAGATTTATCTGCTTCCTACCCTCTGAGATATGTATGCCGATGTAAGGCTGTAAAATGGGCGAATATGTGGCATTCAAGGCCGATATAAGGAATATTGGTGACTTCTGGATGTAAAGCGTTATAGAAACAAATATAGGAAGGAATTATACAAACGAAGATTAAATAAAGAATAATTGATTATTGCGAAAACTAAAAATATCATAAAAGATCATTAACTCCTAAGCATATCGAAACTACATTAAGTTAAATGCCGAAAAATGTTGACATGGCCGATATTTGGTAGATGTATTGTATTATTTTATTACCCCTTGAAATACTCATGTCGCAATATTTTTTAAAGAAGAAATTACTGTCAATAGTGATGTACTCATGTATTTATCTTTGATTGGTCTTTCTCTTAGCGTTATCCCAGTTTCAATCTGGGGTCCGCTTTCTAGTCTAACCGGATTTGACTGAATATTAGCTTTTCCACGGAGCGACTGCCTGTCTGACCTCCGCAACCCTAAGGGATAGCGATATTCCATGGTTTAGACTAGTGTCAGTTTTATTTAGAAGGTACTGACGCCCTGTAACGATTGTCAAAGATCTTCATGACAACCGGGACCGACGGCTTAACGTGCTCTCCGAGGCACGGGACAAGCGATAATTAACAATTCAATACGCACATAACTCCGAAAAGTCATTGGTGCGCGCCGTGGATTCGAACCCGATACCCTCTGCATGGCAGTCTGTTGGTATACCCACTCGGCTATCGCCGCCATTTCTAAGACTTTTTTTTCCCTATTCAATTATGAACCCAACAGTAGCCGAAGAAAACAATATATTTTAAACAGTTTGAAGGCAATATCAATATATTATATAAAATACCTTGAAGCATCAACACCTGTTTTAAGACCATTAAGTTCATCTTACGTGGCCTACTGCATCTTACCTACATTATCTGCTGGAGCCAAGGAACTTATACCTAATAGCAAAACTAACCATCTCAGGCTGGCAAGCGTGGAAGGCTGGTTGGCCAGCGCAGCGAAAAATATCCTAAATCTATGGGTTGGCCGATGAAGCACTATTCCGACCGCCGCCAACATGCTGGCCGCCGGCCGCAAACCACCGCGTCAGAATTTAAAAACTTTTGATCGTGACAAACGTCAAGTTGTATATTTGTGTTTATAATTTTTATTTTTAGTTTGTTATTTCAAGGCCGATATAAGGAATATTGGTGACTTCTGGATGTAAAGCGTTATAGAAACAAATATAGGAAGGAATTATACAAACGAAGATTAAATAAAGAATAATTGATTATTGCGAAACCTAAAAATATCATAAAAGATCATTAACTCCTAAGCATATCGAAACTACATTAAGTTAAATGCCGAAAAATGTTGACATGGCCGATATTTGGTAGATGTATTGTATTATTTTATTACCTCTTGAAATACTCATGTCGCAATATTTTTTAAAGAAGAAATTACTGTCAATAGTGATGTACTCATGTATTTATCTTTGATTGGTATTGGTATATAATTCGGTATTTATATACAAGATAAGCATTTGATTAAATAATATACCAGTTGTATATTATTTTACGAGCTTTTATTTAGAGTATAGTACTTAGGTGCCTACTAAGAAACAAATACTGTAAAAAGAGAGGTAATAATAAGATATGATTACTATCTTGAGGAGACTTGACTTATGTCCAGCAAAGGATGTATTTTGGCTGAAATAATAATGCAATATTAATGGTAAATACAATTTTCTCACAAAATTACGAAGGCGGAAATCGAATTGACTATGTCCTTCCAGGTGCTTCTCTCCTACTATTCACAAGAGGAATTCAAGTATCCACTTCGAACTGGTGGTCTTCGAACTAGTATACTTTATCCACCTCTATGATGATTCGCATTTCAGATATTTCCAAATCATATAAAGTACTTGCATTACAAAAAAAAAAAGTTTTGTCTTAACCGTACATTTGGTACAATAAGTAGGTTTCTCTCTCTTCACTTGTTACTTGAAAACGAACCCTCCAGGTATGTACAATCAAATAAGTCAGCGGTGGACCAGTTCGAAAAAAAATCCCTCGGCTCGCTCATAGAGTCGAGGCACACTAGAAACTGGTTTTGTATGCGAATGTCAATGTTTGTGTAAAGTAGCACTGGAAGCGACGATGTCTTGCTGAGCGATTCTCACTCTTATTGTAGTTTAGCGGGAAGTTGTTCGACTGTACCTAGATAGGAACAGTATACAGCGCAGTTTAGCATTGTTCGGTATCACAATTTGACGATATTCTTATAATCCGACAGAAAATAATTACCTTTAATTCCTCTTAAATTGACAATACTGAAACATAAATACAATTTTTGAAGGAGTGAAAAACTGCGCTATTTGGTATATTTACATACATAAATACATACATAGTCTCACGCCTATAACCCCGAAGAAGTAGGCAGAGGTGTATTTCTACACCCACTTTTCGCCAGATATACTTTAGTCCCACGTAATAAGGGGCGAGCCTATTGCCGTACCGGGCACATTTCCAGACTCCGTGCTGCTACTGAGAATTTCGTGACAGAAAAACCCAATAACACTGCCCGACCCAGGAATCGAACCCGGGACCTCTCGATCCCACGCGCACATTTATGCCGCGAGACCAACGAGGCAGTCATTTGGTATATATAACCAGTTGAATGTTGCAGTACCGACTAGACAGACACAATTAAAAATTTATTATGTCTCGCACTGATCAGTGCATTGGCAATCAGCGAGTTATTTTATGTTCTCATTCTTTGTGACATTGGTATTGGAAAATAATTGAAAAGAAAGTTAAAATGGTCAAAATCATTTATTTATTCCACAAAGTAACGCACACGATAACTGCCCGGCAGGTGTGATACTATATGTATTACTATATGTATTACTATATGTATTACTATATGTATTACTATATGTACTACTATATGTATTACTATATGTATTACCAAAATGGGATGTACATGGGCGGAAACAGTTAACATTTACGAGCAATATTTTCATCCTGAGTTCCAGAAGTGCAAGCCATGTTCTCTCTTGAAGCTTTATTATCACTTCAAAAAATAAGATTTCGTTATTTCGGACATTTCTGAAAATTACGACACAAATCTGTTTACGATATACTTATATGTACATATATATGATAACTAAGCATATTTTTACAGTTGCAATTTAGGTATATATTTATTGACAAAATTATAAGTTAATCATAATAAAGTAGAAGTATAAACCTCAGTATCAGATATCTGGTTAGTTAAAATAATAGGCACAGCATAATTAAGAAAGAATGCAAAATTTTTCTTTGAAATCATTCTTGATAACAAGCAGACACAAAATTAAGCGAATAAAATTTAGAAGAATTGGACGGTTGCCATTCTCCTTTTCTCATATTTCGAACCCAATTTCGTTTGAAAAAAATGACGTCTGTCAGATCAGCCGGAACATAATTTTTCAAGACTTTTTTTTCCCTATTCAATTATGAACCCAACAGTAGCCGAAGAAAACAATATATTTTAAACAGTTTAAAGGCAATATCAATATATTATATAAAATACCTTGAAGCATCAACACCTGATTTAAGACCATTAAGTTCATCTTACGTGGCCTACTGCATCTTACCTACATTATCTGCTGGAGCCAAGGAACTTATACCTAATAGCAAAACTAACCATCTCAGGCTGGCAAGCGTGGAAGGCTGGTTGGCCAGCGCAGCGAAAAATATCCTAAATCTATGGGTTGGCCGATGAAGCACTATTCCGACCGCCGCCAACATGCTGGCCGCCGGCCGCAAACCACCGCGTCAGAATTTAAAAACTTTTGATCGTGACAAACGTCAAGTTGTATATTTGTGTTTATAATTTTTATTTTTAGTTTGTTATTTTAAGTGTATATAATATTTCGTAAGTTTTGCCGTATTATGTCTAATAACGGTGGCAGAAGTGTTGCGGGAATAGGTGCCAGTCTACCTAGCACATCAGCTACGCTGGTGCGTTGCACCATTTGCTCCCAGGAACGTTATTTTAAAGGTGAGCGGGGCCTCAAAGTACATTTTAGTAAAGTCCATAAACGCCAAAATGTGCTTTCTGGGCCCAGTACATCAACACCCCACAGCATAAACACAGAGCAAACAGTCTCCTGCGAAATTCCTTTTTGGCAATATTTGGGTAATTTAAAAAATTCAATTTCGGTTATTAAACGAATGCCTCGTGGCGCAAGGCCTTCAGTGGCTCAAAATCTAGCATTGTGCATAGGTCTTGTGGTACGGGAGAATTCAGTAACGGCTTGGGAGCAACTCTTCACCTTTCCCTACAGAATCTTACACGCACAAGATGATCGGCTATCAAAAAAAACACTTACAACGAAAATAAAGGAAAACTGTAATGATTCGGCGTCAAAGTTATACCACTATTCACCCAAACCATACCGCAATAGTACCATCTACCACCACGTAGAAAACAAACTGAGCGAAGGTGACATCAGAGGAGCATCCATGCTCCTATTTAGCAGCGATGTGGTGGCGCCTTGCTCTGCAGACACACTCGCGAGTCTCCAGAGCAAGCATCCAGCGCCACAGGACAATCTTTCCTTTCCTGACCCACCTGACTCTGATTCAGTTTGCCTCAGGATTACAGCCAAGCATGTGGTTGTGGCCGTTTGCTCCTTCCAAAGCGGGTCTGCTGGTGGCCTCGACGGTTTAACACCACAACATTTAAAGGACCTTGTGTGTGCAAGCGCCGGGTCGGCCGGCGACTCGCTTTTGAGGGAGCTTACGGCTTTAATGAACCTTATGATCTCCGGCAATGTGAACGATGCCATCGTCGATATTTTGTATGGCGCCAATCTGTGCGCCTTGTGGAAGCGTGACGGTGGCATTCGTCCCATTGCCGTTGGTTGTACGTTCAGGCGTATGGCAGCCAAGATTTGCTGCCGCCATTATAACAACCTTTTAGGCAGCAAATTTCAGCCCCTACAGCTTGGATTTGGATCCAAAGAGGGCTGCGAGGCTGCCATACATGCCCTGTCGGCATACCTTGGCTGTAATCAAGGTGAGGTTGTCCTGAAGGTAGACTTAAAGAATGCCTTTAACTCGGTTAATAGGGACACCTTGTTGACACAAGCTAAATTAGAAACACCCGATATTTTTAGTTTTCTTTGGCAGTGTTACAGGCACCCTTCAAAATTGATATATAAGGAAAATGTTTTGAACGGCGGATCCGTTGGCTGTCAACAAGGCGACCCGCTTGGACCACTAATTTTTAGCTTGGCCATTCACCCAATTATCAAAGAACTAAATACAAAATTTAACATCTGGTACCTGGATGACGGAACCCTTGCAGGTGATGTAGACGTAGTTTATCAAGACCTGGCACTTCTAAAGTCAAAATTTTTATCCATTGGCCTAGAACTTAATCCCAGTAAATGCGAAATTTTTATTAACAATAACTTAGACCAATCACATATACTTTCTAAATTTCAATATCTGGCTCCCAATATTATTCACGTTAAAAAAAAGTTCTGTTCGCCTCCTTGGGTCCCCAATATTAGACGAAGGTTGCATTTATACAGGAAAATATTCAAAATTTTAGTGATATTTCAGACCGGTTACTCAAAATTTATATGCATTCAGCTTTTACTATTATCAAGTATTGTCTTTTTGTGCCTAAATTTACACACGCTCTTCGATCTTCCCCTTTTTGGAAATACCCATCTCTACTCACCCAAATTGACAATCTTATGCAAATTACCCTTAGCAAAATTCTAAATCTGGATCTGAACGACCGAGTGTGGCTACAGGCGTCTTTACCTGCACGCCTGGGCGGCCTTGGCGTTCGCAAAATTTCCGACGTAAGTTTACCAGCATTCCTGTCCCCGGTCCACGGCACTGCAGAATTGACCAGGAAAATTTTAGCACCCACACTGGTCGATCCTGAGGTGCCGTGTAAGATCGATGCCATGAATGCTTGGAGAATGGCTTGTCCAAGCACCGAGTTACCCCGAAATCCATCTTCACAGAGGCAGTGGGACGGGCCGCTTTGCAGCGTGGTACGAGAAAATCTCTTAAGTACGTCGTCCAATGCTGCGGAGCGTGCTCGTTTGCTGGCTGTGGGAAAATGGGAGTCGGGTCTTTGGCTTCAGGCACTGCCATAGTCCAACATAGGTACCATGTTGGACGATACGACTTTTCACATAGCTTCTTGCCTTCGTTTAGGTGCGCAATGTGTCTCTCCACATCGCTGTCACTGTGGAGAGGCTGTCGACAGCCTTTGTCACCATGGTCTGTCATGCTGCAGGAGCGCAGGTCGTATTTCACGACACGCCAACCTTAATGACATGCTTCGCCAGGCTCTTGTCACCGCTGGCGTTCCAGCCCAACTTGAACCTCAGGGCTTGGCACGCGACGATGGCAAAAGACCAGACGGTATGTCTTTACTGCCGTGGAAACTGGGTAGGCCTTTGGTGTGGGACGCAACTTGTGTCGACACCCTTGCGCCATCTCATCTTCCTAGCACAGCGGGTTGTGCGGGCGCTGCTGCAGCTACAGCGGAGACTCTCAAACGGTGCAAATACATAAATCTAATAGGAGATTATGTATTTGAGCCGTTTGGAGTCGAAACGTTGGGACCATGGGGTCCAAGTGCGCGATCTCTTTTTAGAGATCTCTCAAAGAGACTGGTCGACGTCTCGCGTGACCAGAAGGCTGGCCTGTATTTGGCGCAAAAGATCAGCATTGCCATACAACGTGGCAATGCTGCCAGCATTCTGGGCACGCTCCGAATTGACGGCGATGTGTAGGATTTCCATGACGCCCTCTAAATTTTCTTTTCCTTTCTTTTTTTTAAATGTATTTTTAGTTATTTAAGTATAGAAATTATTGTCTTATTTTATGTGTAAATAGTTATTTAGCTATGTTAGTTTTAATTTGATTGCAAATAAATATAACAAGCAAACCTGTAAAAATGGATTTCGTTTCAAATCTTCATTCTTTGGAAATCTACAATCTAAAATCACAATGAATATGTAACCAATTATTCAAATTACAATCTTTCAGAAACTGGTTTTCTCATTGACAATTGTATTACAACACTATCCTCATATTTTTTATCGAAATATTTCTATTATATTTATTTCATTGTGATTAATGGAATAAAAATATGCGTCAACGGTGGTCATTATCTTTATCTTTAAGTATAAGCTTTACAAATATCATTGTAGAATTATTACGGCAGATATTTACAATTTTACTTATTATTACTTACTTACCGGTGGAAGGATATTTTTTGTCCATTTTCGGTCAATTCATTCGACTTTTACATCCGACGGCACTACAAACTATTGTAATTTTTTTATGTCTATAAGTAATAATATTCACAAAAAATATTTTGTAGCAATTAAAATTGCAGTTTATCTTCGACACGGCTTTCACTCCAGCTGGATGAACATTGACATGACATAACATTTTTTTAGGCATATGTTATTCAAGGCTGTATAAAACATGTATAAAAGCTCTATGGCTATCTCACTCGAACATATTATGCAGTTCTGTTATTAGAGAGAATAGAGATGCATATATGATTTCTACTCTTTTTAAAATGCTCTCTCCATACTTATAATAATTGGTCCTTGTTTAAATCAGATAAAAACGTCACAGCATCGTTTTAATGTTGTATCGATTTCACATAAAATCGATTTAAAATGTGCAGCTCTGCTTTTGTCTTTGGCTGTGCCAGTTAGATGCTACCAAGGAGCAATTTGGATGTTACCAAGGATGCTACAGAATACTTCTGCGTTTTGATGTCAAACTGACATATGTTATTTGATAATTCAAACGTATCTTCATCATTCATTCTTAACTAGAAATTAAAACACCGATTATCTTCTTTTGCCAGGTTTCCCGAGTGAAAATAGAATAATTTATAGACTCTGTTACTTATGCCGATTTTTTTGATATTTTTTTTATTACTGTACATTTCAATTTAAATTCAGACATTTTCATGTATGGAGATCTGCCATTATCCTTTAATACTAACTGAAAGTATGAATTCTAAAGAGAACCTATGTAAACGTTGGGTTGCCAATTTCTTTCCTGACGTAACTTTTGAAGTTTTTATATCTACCTAATTTGCAACCTTTTGGGAGCTATGTATAAACACTTCAACAGTTAAGTTGATTCATGTTTAACAGACAAATCTTGACTATATTAATATAGCGTTGTCTGTAAAAACATGGCAGAAAAAGGCGGTTTCCAAGACTTTTTTCATAACACATTCGCGATATGTTTTTAACATGCTTAATTGAATATATAATACTGGTCATCCATTGAACAGACAACTTGTCCTTTTTTAACACCATATGTTTGAAAAATACGCGTGATAGAGAAACAAATATAATAATAATATTTTTTTTATTTCCAAAATAGTGCAAATACATTTACAATTCAGATCTTATACGTAGGTACATTTAAGGGATTTTGGAGGATTCGCCTGAAGCACAGGTTAATAACCTGTGCTTCAGGCGATCAAGTAAAATTATGTTGTATGGTAAAACTACATTAAAATTACTAAAGCTAAAATAATAATAGAAGTACAAAATTATGTTCTTAGTTCTATTTTAATATTACAAGTAACTCTTTTGTCTGTTCATATGACATTTATTATCTTGTAAATAATTAGAGAGTGCTTTTTACAGTAAAAAAGGTTTAAAGTATATAAACTTATGACTATATTTAATTTGTTATATAAAAATGGACCCATAAATGTGTAAAATCTGACAATGCATCCCTGACAATGTGCATATTACCTTGTTATTAGAGATTTACTTCTCTATTAAGAATGTAATAGGCACTCGAAGTAAAAATTAATAATTAAAAGTTATTTCATTCAATGAAACGTGCCAAAATAGTGGTGGTTTCGTTCAATTAATTTAAAAATGCTACTTTACATTTTTATTGTCTTTTATTGGGCTAATGGCTCAGAGATCCATGCAGCAGTGGGTCAGATTATATAAGTCGGATTTAAAATGTTAAAAGGCGATATTTCTGGCATAATTAGCCGACATTCGACTCACAAGTGTTATAGCCCTGTCCAACTAATTATCAATATGTATACATAGCTATAAACATAACTTCATAACTTCACGCCTTTTGCCCCAAAGGGGTAGGCACAGGTGTATTACACACCCTCACTTCGCCAGTTAGGTTTCGGTCCCAATGTAATAGGGGGCGGGCCTATTGCCATCTACCGGGCACATTGTTAAGTGAGCGATAATTAACATAAGCTATAAACAATTCTTGCATTACTGACTGACAGTGACACAACGCACAATGACATGCGAAACCACTGGGCAGAACAAGCTGTTTGGCATACACATATTAATGTTGCTTAAGGCCCGTAGAAGAAGGTGTGTGCACTGATAAGTGCAAGCGTAGTTACGGGCATTCTCTAGTACGTATTAAAATGCCTGTAGGTATCTAATTAACTGAATATAAAAGAAGTGACTGTGTCGTTTTTCTATTGGAAATTTTATTACTTTGTTGCCCTAACTTTGTAGAAAAGTATAAAATCAAGGGTACGCTTCCAATTGATGGCGATGTGGAGGATTTCCATGACGCCCTTAAAATTTTGCTTTTACTTTTTTAATGTATTGCTTTTATTTGTTATTTATTTAAGTATAGAAATTATTGTTTTAATTTATGTATAAATACCCACTTAGTTATAGTTAGTTTTAATTCAATTGTATTTAAATATTTCTGTTAATAAAAAAGAAGATGCCGGCGAATTAAGAACCTCCTCCCTTTTTGAAGTCGGTTAAAAATAAATCTTAGTCAATGAAAGGTTTTATACAATTATGTATAAAATAAGAAATGAATTTTGTTTACCAAGTTACACGAGTCATACATTTATGTGATGCAAAAAGTTGAAGTACACATGTGTACAAAAAAGAATTAGGTACCTCATCAGCTTTCTGCCTGATAGTTTTCATTTAATCTTTTCATTTGATTCAAATGCTACACATATAGGTATATAGGCTATACTAAAAAGTACGTATGTCGACGATTTTTACTTAGAGGTAAATACAATAATTGTTTATACTAATAAAACATTGTTAACAACCATTTAATATAATTACACTGCGTTACACGATTTTGGTAAACTGATAGCTGGAATGGATAGGTCATAACTGTCATAAGTCATAGATAAAAGTTCCAAACATATGTGGTATTCTTCACCTCAACATATGTGGTGTTTTCGAGGTAATTCTTTAATTGCCATAATAATATATATAAATTGAAACCAATTTCATGAAACTAACTTAGACTTAAAATTCTATAGGTACTTACTAAGAAGTATACAAAACATACAAAGAAATACCTACAGGGTATAAAAAGACCCTTAACAAAAACTGAAATCTCATATTGTACCAATCATTACGAACATTTTTTACTTGGGCATCATACCTGGGCAATTAATGGTTCAGGAGATATTGAGGCTCAAAGCCACTTTAATTTTTTTCTAATTATGTACAAAAGAGATGCAATTACGCCGCCAATTTGTTCTATATTAGATGTCCTATGCACCCATTGATAAGTAGGTATTTCGGGAATTGCACGCGCACACTTTTATTTGAATTTTAAAAAATGTAGTCTACATAAAAATATATAGTTTCCCCGGTATAATTTTTGCTTAGTATGACTTGGCATGACGTCCAAAAGGAGTAGACTTTGGCTTGGTGATGGGGTCTTGTGTATATTGAACAGAAAATAAAATAATTTAGAGGGCGTCATAAAAGTCCTCCATATCGCCGTCAACTGGAAGCGTGCCCAGAACACTGGCAGCGTTGCCACGTTGTATGGCGATACTTAACTTCTGGGCTGAATTCACGTGAGGCGTCGGCCAGTCTCTTTGCAAGATGTATATAAAAAGAGATCTCGCACTTGGACCCCGTGGCTCCAACGTTTCGACATGGTTTCGACCCAGGTTTACGTTTACATATTTCAGTAGTCAAATTTTCCGGAACAATTTATTTTCATTTTCGGGAATATAGCAGTACTATGTATGTCAATGATAGAGTACATATATGGTACTCTATTATTGACTTGAATTTATATAATAACTTACGTGTAAAAATAAAAATCTTATAAATCGACCGATCAAACACAAAATCAAATATGTTTATTTATGAAACTATTTCGGACATTACGTCATACAGTAAATCATACTTTACAATAATAAAAATATAAATTTTAATAAATGATCGTTTAAAAAGTATAAATGTTAACTAAATTATAAAATCTAAAACATAACAGCTGTTTACATAAAACATAGAAAAGGTACATACATACATGGTACTCTATTATTGACATGATTTTTTTTTAATCATAGGCAATAAATAATTTGCTCAAATATTCAATAATCGACCAAACATTAATAATAGTACTGACAACTGAGTGTTGTGGGTTCGATTCCCACACGAGACAACACTTTGTGTGATCCATAAATTGTTGTTTCGAGTCTGGGTGTTCATTGTGTTCGTTGGCTGTATGTTTGTAAAGTCCCCCGCGACACAGGATTTATACCTAGTACGGGAGTTGTCTAAGCTTTTAAACTAACTAAGTAATACATCACATTATGAAGAAATAGATCCGAAATTCCGTTTTTAATATATTTTATGGTTCTTTTTTTATTGTACAACTTATGTTTTCCAAGTGTAAAGTTTAAAGTGTTTTCTAAAATAAAACCAAAATGGGTAACACGTGGTATCAGAGTCTGTAGTAAAAGAAAAAGAGAACTGCTATGGAAATATAGGCTTTGTCCAACGCAGCGCATCAAGGACAACTTTAAAACACTATCCCAAAGGCTAAAGCGACTAATTCAACTAACCGAAAAGACTCACAATAATTACCCAATTGGAAAGGCTAGTAACAAATGCAAAACTACATGTAAAATAATAAAAAAATGTAATGACAATTATCCAAATGAAACCATTCCTCAAATGAAAATTGGTAACCAAAAAGTAAAAAATCCTCATGTTATTTCACAAGCACCGTAGGCAGAGACTACGGAATGCCATTTGCAACGATTCTGATATACCTCTCTTGCTTCAGTCAATCCCATCAAGTTTCTTATGCATGCTCTTCTGTTTAGGGCTGACCCTTACTTCCTTCTGACCTGTCCTTTTTAGGATGTCTCCGATCTGGTCAGAGAACGTCCGCCTAGGTCTTCCTAACCCTCTGGGAAACAGGCGTGAGTCTATGTATTAAATTCTTATAACGTGGCTAGAAAAACAAAATCTGAAAATCAATCTAGATAAGACGACATTTATGAATTTTGGACAAAAATCGAATCAGAATTTAAATTTAGAATAGACAAACGGACATTACAAAATTTCTTGGACTACACATAGAAAATAACCTCAAATGGACAACACAGATTGAAAAAGTCTGTAACAAATTGTATCAGTATGCCTATGCACTGTATATGTCGAATAAAACTGCAAAACAAGCGACGATAATCGCAGCATATCACGGTTTTGTACGGTTATGTAGCATCCACATTAAGGTACGGCATAATATTTTGGTGGAATGCCTCTGGTAGAGAATCAGTATTTATAGCGCAGAAGCGCTGTATTTGAACTATTTCGAACTTAAAGACTACAGATACTTACAAACCTCATTTTAAAAAATTAGAACCTTATTGACCTTTCTTTTATTTTTGAGACCGCAATGTTTGTAAAACGAAATTGTACAAAATTCTCGGCAGTAAGTAGTGGACGCCGAACTGGTAAACTTCACTTCATCATCATATCAGCCGAAAGACGTCCACTGCTGGACATAGGCCTCCCCCAAGGCTCTCCACACAGACCGATCCTGAGCCACCATCCGCTGTCCGCGACCCCAACAAGAGCGTCAGTCCACCTTGCGGGAGGTCTACCTCTGCTACGACGTCGTCTGCTAAAACAGCACTATTCCACAAAAGTTTGTTTGTTATGGCGCCTAAAGTGTATAATAAACTACCTTAATGGATAAGCTCAATCGAAAATATTGCATTGTTTAAGAATAAATTACAATTTTCCTACTTGAGAAAGCAAATTATTCAATAGATGAATACTTGAATGATAAAAAATTATGTAAAATGTACTGACATGAATCCACCTACTAAACAATTAAATATGTTATTTTATTAGTTTGACATGTATTCATTACGACTGACATTTTATTTCATTTTTTTCCATTAATTAGCCAATCATTTTATAATTAATTCGTTACTTGCATCAGCCTTAACACTTAACATACCCTTTACCTTCACTTGAACAAATATCACTATCACCTTTTCATCACCATAAATAACTTTGTTTTCCATAGAGTTCGTATTAACGAAAAAGTTATATTTGCGGTCGATTAAAATTAATTAAATTTAGAATAGCTATGAGCACTTTTCATTAGGCAAGTTATCATAGGCATGTTTGTAAATAAGTTATATTTGATAAAAAATATGACTCATCCGGTTATCAGATCAGTGAAGTTCGATCTTCCACGTCTTCTTTACTATATACTTAATTTACAAAAATAACGTCTTCTTCATCACTAGAATTTATTACATTTATAATTTCACTATCACTAGTGTCCATGACGTTTGATCCACCATCTTGGGTAACCCTTTCACGCCAAATGTTTTGGATATATAAGTTATTTAAAGTGGCCAGAATTTCAATTTGAACTTGCTGACTTTTTTCCATTGGTACCATATTGAACATTGGTACAAGCGACAAAGCAAAATGCGACCAATCTATGTCATTTACAGTGCATTCTGTGTTCTCTGTTTCTCGACTGTTCCTTTCCACATTGTTCTTCTGTTTAACTGAAGTTTTTCTCACTGGGCCTTGTCTTTCGATGTTTTTGTTTAGCGCGAGATTTTTGTCATTCAGGCTTGGTGACGTATTTGCTTCTGCACTTTCAACAACTTTTTCACAGATAGGACCCAATATTTTAACTTTACTTGGTGGAACAGTGGGCTTTTTTATAACTTGTACTGATTGTGTATATTCAGAAGCTGCTGGTCTGATTGGAAGGTTTTTGTCGTTCACTATAAGTTTCGATAGATCTTCTCTGACAGGATTAGTCCTTTCAGTACTGACTTTTACTTGAAGAGGATATATCACGACGGTACACTCTTTAAGAGTTTTTTCTTGAGGGTGACTTGTAGCAGTATCGTCGAGAGTAATGGCTTTTTCAACGTCTAATTTTAAAATCTCTGCTGTAGAAACTTTTCTGCTTTTCTCTGCGTCTCTTCGTGAAGATCCGCCAAAATATTTTAGTTCTATGTGTGGTTTAAGAAACAGTAGATCGTCAAAAAAGCGAAACCGCTTTAGGAAAGTCTTGTTGCTTAATTGGTTCCTGGCTTCGTTGTTCAGATCTTTAGTAAAATATGCTCTTAGTCTTCTCCAGATCTTGACCACTTCTTTCACTGTAAAGAGAGAAAACAGATAAAATTCGTATAATAGTATAATAAAATCGTAACAAATTACTGCCTCCGTGATCCAATGCATAAGGTATGCGTTTCCTGATCAGGTTAGGAAGCCCTATGTTCGATTCCCGGGTCGGGCAAAAGTGGTACCGAGTTTTGCCGAATTCTTAATAGGTGCACGGATTCTGGTAATGTGCCCGCTAACAGCAATAGGCTTTCATTAAATAATATTGACAAGATTCACGTGTCGCTTTAAGCAGCCGCGTCATCATTATCTTGTAGTGACTTCGATTTTCGCACACCAAATTGGTAAGATTCAGTATATTCTTCAGCAATTGGCATGTTAGTAAAGCTCCACTGCTTACGTCATCAAGCGCACAAAGTGCTGTCCCGTTTTCTTTTCTTACAATTTAATTTTAAAAAGTAAGTGATTTAATTTAGTTTGTACAGTAAACTCAGTCTTATTAATAAAAAATGTTTATTCTTCTCTTACTCCAAAGTTATACCGGGAGTATTTAATTCTAGATTAGTCACGGAATAGCTACGTGTTAATAACGGTATTAATAAATACGAAGTACATAGGTTCGGAGTAACAATACCTACAATTCTTACACACCCCCTGATATTGAAAGTAAAAATATTACCCTTCCTTTTGGCTTCGCCGTAGTCGGGTAAAAAGAATGAACAAAATGCCCCGGTAATATAAAAAGACACTGACAGTTAGACAAATTTTGAAATTTGACTCTTATTTGACAATCACAACTATCACAAGCGAACACATTGATCTATTACATAAGCGAACACAATTAATTTTCTTTTTTTTATTTCATTTTGACAGATCATTTATGATCTAGCCTA
Source organism: Euclidia mi (assembly GCA_944739405.2). NCBI lineage: Eukaryota > Metazoa > Arthropoda > Insecta > Lepidoptera > Erebidae > Euclidia > Euclidia mi. The sequence continues at coordinate 56,983,453 of OX123199.2, forward strand.
ATAATAGTTTAGTTTACTGAGATAGGTAGTTTATTTACCTCTAGACTACGAGCACTTAACCCTATAGACGAGACCAGGTCCTTATTGCAACTAAAACTTTCAAGTGAGGTGGTATAAAGCCTCCAAGCCTCATCTTCTTCAAGGTCTTCAAAAGGGTTATTGCGAGGTTTATACAATTTCACATGTTTTATTAATGGAAATATTTATTCAATTCCTTCTATCTTTCTCAATGAAATAATCTCTATTCATTTTAATCCACAATAATTACAAAATCAGTAAGTACTTCAACTAACACCAGTTATATTTAGTATTATATAGATATATATCTCAATGGAAGTTGGAAATACAATACAAATCTATGCTTACTCAAGCGTTAAACCATGGGGCTCCGCGGAGTATCTTTTACTCCAGGAGAAACTTCTGATTAGTTAACTCCGTCCTTACTCCTAGTACATTAATACCATAATAGCCTAATCTTTGAAGAAGTCTTGGAGTAAAGTTGTTCTGATGCTAAACATAGTTTATTAATTAGGGTGAATGGAATTATGGATGAAAATTTTAAATATATTTACGCCTGATTACAAAATAAGGCCCAAATATAATACCAGACTTAAGAGCGTATACGCCTCGAGCGGCGGCTCGAGTTTAGGTTTTTATAGTACCGCGGTCGCCCGCACACCGCGCATGCGAGACCCGGCGCACTATGACGGTATCGCGTGGAATAATAATCTTGATCCTTCTTGCCATACATGAACAGTATTCGTTTATGTAATACGTCGATTATGATATGAAAGTATTCAAATTAATTATTTTCAATGCACATGCATTTAAAGGTATCAAATAAAGATAGATATTACATATTTGTTTAGTAGAATGATGTTCCTCAGGATAACAACGACTATTTATAATAATTTGGCGCAGTTTTATTATATGATAGAAATAATTTATAATTGTCATCTACATAATTGTTACATTTCAAATATACATCTATTTTGTTATTAATGCATGAAAACCCACGAATGACACTAAATACAGAACCAAAAGAGTCGGGTAAAAAAAAAATACTTAATTAATTAAAAGAAAGAAAAAAATATACAATATGTTGATTTGTATTTACAAAATATTGTAATTATACAATACATATTCACTGGGTGCATATGGTTCCCACCAAGAACTTAGGGTCCCAAGCCAACCTCACCTGCAAGTGGTGCACCTGCCGATCAACGGACGAGGCTCTGGCAATCAAAATATCCCGAAAAGCGGCAATAGGCTCGCCACCTATTACGTGGGATCGAAACACTGGCGAAAAGTGGGCGTTTAATATGCCTCTGTCTACCACTTCGTGGAAACAGGCGTGAGTCTATGTATGTATGTATGTACATATTCACCTAAAATTATTTCACACAGTGTGTGATGATATAAATCCCTCTTTTTATAAAATTTACATAGATAAGGCCAATTCTCGTATTTTATATGACATTGAAATTATATTTTGAACGAAATGAGATTAGATTTTAAATTGACTCAGAATTGGTATTCTTCTAATTTAAATGTCATTATCATCTAGAGTCCGTGTCACGAGAACATAGACATTTTGTAAACAAAGAATTTTTACTAAGTGACTTAGCGATAGTTCTGTCAAAAACAAATAATTTCAAATCAATGAGCGCAACGGTATAGGTCGGGTTCACGAAAGATGACCACTGCGCAGTAATCATTTTTTAGGTCTCTGTGGAGGTGTGGGGTGAGGCGCGGGTGGAATGCCAATAGTGTGGCTCCGTTCTTGACGCATTCCCTAAATGCGTCAAGAATGGAGCCACGCCATTGGTGCACGAATGAACATATGCGCGACGGCCGCCATTTCTGGTCAACTTTCGTGAACCGACCTATACATAGATACGTGTCATTGGAAACTAATATGTCTATGGATCGGGTTTTTATCGATATTATGCGCTGTCAACCGGCTCTTTTAATGTTTTGAGGTACTGACGCCTAGAGTGTCAACATTTGGCGTTAGTTCATTGAAATGATACATTCTTGGGCTTAACATCTTTTTATCAGAGGACAAAATTAAATTTTTAGTTATCAGGAAGGGGTTGGTGTTAAGTTAAATACAAGTTTATAGGATTGCAACGCTCTTCTCGCTACCGGCATCTCGAAAAAGCGCGTGCAGAATATCAGATGGCAGAAAATTATTTATACCTAAAAAAGAAATTGCGTTTTCAGACTACCGTAACGTTTAATGGTTTTTGTTTAAGTTCATTCTGACGATTTCATTCACAGACAACGTAAAATCTCTATGCCTAGAAATGTTTATGCAATGTATTAGCTAGTTATCTGTTACATTGTTGGTCAATAATTTAATATTTTAGAATAGATATGCTACTTTGACCAATATTATTTATTGCGTAGTGATTTAAAAAATATCGTGTCAATAATAAAGTAACATGTATGTACCTACTCTATAATTAACATACATGGTACTCTATTTTTCATTAATTTACAGATTATTACGTGTAAAACAACAAAAAAATCGGCCAATTTATGAACATTCGACCACTAAAACACAAAATCAAATATTTTTATTTCAGTAAAATTTAACAATATAAATTTAAAAACATAGTGGCATAATTAGGCATTGAAAAAAAAGACTGTTCAAAAGCATAAAATCTAAAACGCAACTGTTCGAAAAAAGGTTGTGAAGCTCTGAATGTTTGTTTACAAAAAGTCTATCTTCTCGTGGCACCAACTATAATTTGGCTTCTATTGTTCTCACTGACGTTGACACATTGTTTAATTAACAACAGGCAGCGATAGCCTACTAGAGATACCAACGGACTGCTATGCAGAAGGTATCGGGTTCGAATCCACGGTATGCTAGAACGATGATGATGACATTGTTCAATTAACGATCTAGTCACGATAACATTCCAATATCAGTTTATTTAGGAGAATACCATTTGTGACATGAGTATGACACTGACATTAGATCGAAACTGCATTTTGAACAAATATAGTTAGAAGAATTGAGTCAAAATAAACTGTTAACTGGTGCAGAATAAGACTGCACAGTAGGTAGGTGGGCTTGTGTGTGTTAGGTACCTGCAATGCGAGCTCGTGGGGATCAGCTGAGCTGCGGCGGTTTGTAAGATAATATTCGATTCAAGTGTGCTTTTAATTGCATTGCATAGTACGTTTTAGGTAAATACCTATTACATTGGTATCAGGCTAACGACGGCGCGTCCTAGCTTAAAAATAACCATAATTTTGCCCCCATTAAGAACCTCATACATGGGCTCTGTAAATTCATCGGTCGGTCACCCATCCATACTATGACCGTGATGTCAATTACTTTACCTTAACTTATGCCAATCCCATGGTCACCCATCAAAGATCAAATGCGTCTAACTACTGTACCTGTTTATACTGTATATTGCCACTTGATTTTTGCAGCAAGGTATTATATCTAACGGTCCGTTTCTGTCAGTCTCGCCCAGCCCCTAGTTGACCGCGCTACTATACTAACCAGTAACCACTAGACTCCAGATGTCTCGACTAACACACTAGTTTAATACGTTATTACGTATTTGTATGTATTCATAAATAAAGTTAAGTACATCAACTTTTCATATTTATAAAAAAAAATACGTTGAGAAAAAAATAAGGATCAAGAAGCTTTAGCCGCGCTGTAAACGTTTTCGAATGCAATATTTACGTAAAATGGCGGACGCGGACGCGAGCGACAGGTCCGTCCTCTGAGAGCGCTCAGCGCTGAATGGCGGACATAGCATCGCGCTTCGAGTTTTATAGGTCTTTTTAAAAAAATCATATTAATTACAAACGAAAAGTTTAGATTCCAATTTTTTTATATGACTTAAAATGAATCTTAAGGTTTCTAAATGTGTATATATCTTTTTAATAATCACAGTAGTTTTTTAGATATAAATGCAAATTTGCGGGCTAAAATTAAGCAAAATGCACTGTTTTGTTCTCCGATTTTCTTGAAAATTATGAATGAAAGTACAATTTCTTTTTTAGGGACTCGCTTGTATAGCTTTTGCTCGTACAGTTTACATTTACAGAATAATAGAACGATAAGTTTTCATAGCACTAGCGACCATTAATGCTGGCCTAAACTACAGAAATTACGAAAATGACTTTTTTAAATTCATCCGTTTTAAAATATTTACTATAGTAACCCATATATTTATCTTTAGCACTCTCTTGATAAAGAACTGAACTTTCATATTTTCTATATCTTTTCCATTAATTGTTATTTATCCGTAACGTAATAAAACAATAAAAACCCGCAAAATCGCCTAAAAAAGTCATTTTCGTAATTTCTGTAGTTTAGGCCAGCATTAATGGTCGCTAGTGCTATGAAAACTTATCGTTCTATTATTCTGTAAATGTAAACTGTACGAGCAAAAGCTATACAAGCGAGTCCCTAAAAAAGAAATTGTACTTTCATTCATAATTTTCAAGAAAATCGGAGAACAAAACAGTGCATTTTTGCTTAATTTTAGCCCGCAAATTTGCATTTATATCTAAAAAACTACTGTGATTATTAAAAAGATATATACACATTTAGAAACCTTAAGATTCATTTTAAGTCATATAAAAAAATTGGAATCTAAACTTTTCGTTTGTAATTAATATGATTTTTTTAAAAAGACCTATAAAACTCGAAGCGCGATGCTATGTCCGCCATTCAGCGCTGAGCGCTCTCAGAGGACGGACCTGTCGCTCGCGTCCGCGTCCGCCATTTTACGTAAATATTGCATTCGAAAACGTTTACAGCGCGGCTAAAGCTTCTTGATCCTTATTTTTTTCTCAACGTATTTTTTTTTATAAATATGAAAAGTTGATGTACTTAACTTTATTTATGAATACATACAAATACGTAATAACGTATTAAACTAGTGTGTTAGTCGAGACATCTGGAGTCTAGTGGTTACTGGTTAGTATAGTAGCGCGGTCAACTAGGGGCTGGGCGAGACTGACAGAAACGGACCGTTAGATATAATACCTTGCTGCAAAAATCAAGTGGCAATATACAGTATAAACAGGTACAGTAGTTAGACGCATTTGATCTTTGATGGGTGACCATGGGATTGGCATAAGTTAAGGTAAAGTAATTGACATCACGGTCATAGTATGGATGGGTGACCGACCGATGAATTTACAGAGCCCATGTATGAGGTTCTTAATGGGGGCAAAATTATGGTTATTTTTAAGCTAGGACGCGCCGTCGTTAGCCTGATACCAATGTAATAGGTATTTACCTAAAACGTACTATGCAATGCAATTAAAAGCACACTTGAATCGAATATTATCTTACAAACCGCCGCAGCTCAGCTGATCCCCACGAGCTCGCATTGCAGGTACCTAACACACACAAGCCCACCTACCTACTGTGCAGTCTTATTCTGCACCAGTTAACAGTTTATTTTGACTCAATTCTTCTAACTATATTTGTTCAAAATGCAGTTTCGATCTAATGTCAGTGTCATACTCATGTCACAAATGGTATTCTCCTAAATAAACTGATATTGGAATGTTATCGTGACTAGATCGTTAATTGAACAATGTCATCATCATCGTTCTAGCATACCGTGGATTCGAACCCGATACCTTCTGCATAGCAGTCCGTTGGTATCTCCAGTAGGCTATCGCTGCCTGTTGTTAATTAAACAATGTGTCAACGTCAGTGAGAACAATAGAACCTTTTTTCGAACAGTTGCGTTTTAGATTTTATGCTTTTGAACAGTCTTTTTTTTCAATGCCTAATTATGCCACTATGTTTTTAAATTTATATTTTTAAATTTTACTGAAATAAAAATATTTGATTTTGTGTTTTAGTGGTCGAATGTTCATAAATTGGCCGATTTTTTTGTTGGTTTACCCGTAATAATCTGTAAATTAATGAAAAATAGAGTACCATGTATGTTAATTATAGAGTAGGTACATACATGTTACTTTATTATTGACACGATTTTTAAAAAATCACTACGCAATAAATAATATTGCTCAAAGTAGCATATCTATTCTAAAATATTAAATTATTGACCAACAATGAATAATATAACAGATAACTAGCTAAAACATTGCATAAACATTTCTAGGCATAGAGATTTTACGTTGTCTGTGAATGAAATCGTCAGAATGAACTTAAACAAAAACCATTAAACGTTACGGTAGTCTGAAAACGCAATTTCTTTTTTAGGTATAAATAATTTTCTGCCATCTGATATTCTGCACGCGTTTTTTCGAGATGCTGGCAGCGAGAAGAGCGTTGCAATCCTATAAACTTGTATTTAACTTAACACCAACTCCTTCCTGATAACTAAAAATTTAATTTTGTCCTCTGATAAAAAGATGTTAAGCCCAAGAATGTATCATTTCAATGAACTAACGCCAAATGTTGACACTCTAGGTGTCAGTACCTCAAAACATTAAAAGATCCGGTTGACAGCGCATAATATCGATAAAAACCCGATCCATTGACATATTAGTTTCCAATGACACGTATATACACGAAAGTTGACCAGAAATGACGGCCGTCGCGCACATGTACATTCGTGCACCAATGGCGTGGCTCCATTCTTGACGCATTTAGGGAATGCGTCAAGAACGGAGCCACACCATTGGCATTCCACCCGCGCCTCAGCCCGCACCTCCACGGAGACCTAAAAAATGATTTCTGCGCAGTGGTCATCTTTCGTGAACTCGACCTATACCGTTGCGCTCATTGATTTGAAATTATTTGTTTTTGACAGAACTATCGCTAAGTCACTTAGTAAAAATTCTTTGTTTACAAAATGTCTATGTTCTCGTGACACGGACTCTAGATGATAATGACATTTAAATCATACGTCATTCGTTCAAAATATAATTTCAATGTCATATAAAATACGAGAATTGGCCTTATCTATGTAAAATTTTATAAAAAGAGGGATTTATATCATCGCACACTGTGTGAAATAATTTTAGGTGAATATGTATTGTATAATTACAATATTTTGTAAATACAAATCAACATATTGTATATTTTTTTTTACCCGACTCTTTTGGTTTTGTATTTAGTGTCATTCGTGGGTTTTCGTGCATTAATAACAAAATATATGTATATTTGAATTGTAACAATTATGTAGATGACAATTATAAATCATTTCTATTATATAATAAAACTGCGCCAAATTATTATAAATAGTCGTTGTTATCCTGAGGAACATCATCCTACTAAACAAATATGTAATATCTATCTTTATTTGATACTTTTAAATGCATGTGCATTGAAAATAATTAATTTGAATACTTTCATATCATAATCGGCGTATTACATAAACGAATACTGTTCATGTATGGCAAGAAGGATCAAGATTATTATTCCACGCGATACCGTCATAGTGCGCCGGGTCTCGCATGCGCGGTGTGCGGGCGACCGCGGTACTATAAAAACCTAAACTCGAGCCGCCGCTCGAGGCGTATACGCTCTTAAGACAGACTCTCTGCGACCCAAATTGCCGCTTGGGGGCGTGGCAGTCGTTCCCCCAGTGTATCTTAACTACGAGAGCGAGAGAGATGGAGAACGACGCCAGCGCGACCAACTACGAACTAAACTGGGGGCAGACGCGACCCCACTTGGAATCGGCACACGAAATCCTTAAGGTGTGCACTTCTATTCGTTTCTGAATTCGTTGCCGTTGTATACAAGATACCTAAATACATCTGGATAGGAATTCTCTTCCAGATATACCTATGTAGGCTATGCAACATTTAAACAAAAGTAGGTATGTAATTTGGAAATCAACTGACCAGAAACTTCTCGCACCGTGTTGAAACTGCCCATAAGTTGCAAAAAATTGTAGGTAAGTAGGTACATACTTATTAAAAAAGTTGCAGGCTTTGAAAATGACTTGTAAGTATTGCTTAGGTACATTTACCATAATAAACCTACGTCTATAACATTTTATACTGCGTCAACACTAATCGGATTTAAATCGGTAAAAATCAGCTATCACGCAACCGTTTCACTTCTTGAGGAGTAAGTAAGATGTAGACAAAACATGGAAATGTAAAGTTATACCTAACCCCTCTTTTACACCTAATATAGTTAGCTAAAAGTAGGTAAGTATGTATAAAATAACAATACATTATAGGTATACGAATATACGAAAAGCTAGTATAAAAAAATAACCAACCTTTGTCCTTTCTCTTTTGCTCGTTGTATTTGGACCAGTTTTGATTGAATACCTCTTCTGCAACATCTTCCCACATTGCTTTTGTATACAATTTCTCCCTGTATCGCGGGTGCATCCTTTTATACAAACACGAACGTTTTTTAACTTCCTTTATCAATATTCTTATTTGATCATACGTTAACTTGTTCATTTCTATTTTAGTAGACAAAATATTGTTTTTATAACCTAAAACTTGTGGTAGTGTGTTCATTTACTCACTAGAGGGGAAACTAAATTGAAAACGTAGATACATTTCATTGACATGCGCCGCAGGCATGCGCTGTTGCCAGCTCGCTGCGTATTTAGCCCATAGAGTTATAAAGGATAGAGTGGCAGAGAGGGGCCAATGAGTATCCGTCGGTGCGAGAGAGAACGCTACAATTAAAGGCGCCCTGCATCTCTCTCTAACAGTAGGTACTGCACAACATCAACATTGCACAATGGCGTGCTACCTGTAACTATTATTTATATCAGTTTATCAGTAATCAATAGTTTAAAAGTTGTTTTTATTGATACACGAAGATAGTTTGAAATGACAAAAAAGTGTATATATACATTGTAAAAATTTGACCATAACACAAATTCAATGTTTGGGGACACAACGACAACACACTTTGACAGTTGCCAACCCCATTGTAGAATGTAGAGCATGCGTTGTTAAAGAGAGATGCAGGGGGCCTTTAACTGTTGCATTCTCTCTCCCACCGGCGGACACAACACAGTATTGAGTTAGGTACTATTCTGCCACTCTATCCTTTATATCTCTATGATTTACCCTATAGATGCAGGGATACAATCGCATCTTCCTCCATCTATTAGTTATATAATCAAGGCGAATAAGTAAAACATACATCACAATAGCGACTGTAAAATAAAAGTATCAATAAAATTATAACGCCACTAAGAATATAATTACAATCTTTGTATGAATAACTCAAAATATCTTTGAACGAAGTCACCAAGTTTCAAGTGAAGTTCTATTTAATTTTGACGGATAATGGGTGGCCATGGCCACAAATGTGAGATTCTTTTAGTGATGATCTTGCGATGGTATCCCTCAATCTATAAGGTATAGGTCGGTTCACGAAAGATGACCACTGCGCAGAAATCATTTTTTTGGTCCCCGTGGAGGTGCGGGGTGAGGCGCGGGTGGAGTGCCAATGGCGTGGCTCCGTTCTTGACGCATTCCCTAAATGCGTCAAGAATGGAGCAACGCCATTGGTGCACGAATGTACATATGCGCGACGGCCGCCATTTGTGGTCAACTTTCGTGAATTTACCTATACCTATATAATATAGGAGCATGACATGTTTTTGTTTGTAAAATCTGGCGCGCTTTTGACCCTTTTTGTATGAAGGCCTCGCTAGGCAAAACTCAAGTGTGTGGGAGGCCGTTATTGTATACTGTGTGTTACTTGCTGGCTTACATCCACCTGAATATCACTTAGATAAAAAGTTTCATACAAACTCTCGAGCAGTCACATAATGCCCAATTCACAGAGGGACTAATTCTCAAAAAATAAAATTATATGGTAACTTTTATAAATGTTATTGTATTATAACAACATACATATGTCGCACAACGCAAGCTAAAAATTACCCTTTGTAAAAAATATATTTTTAAAATCAGTTGTTGTCAGACCATCGGCACACGGCTTGGTGATCGGTCTGTTATGGTCTACCTTGCCAACAACAACCAGTCTGTGAACAAGACCTGGTTGTATTCACACTATGTGGTCGCTTTATGATCATATCATCGAAAATGGACTGCCGGCCAAAGACGCCCAACGGGACGACGACTGGGTACAGGAGCTCTCCAGTATGTATTCCTACCATGGCGCCATGTTTAACCAAACCCATTCCTAAGGAAGGTTACAGGCCTTCCCCTGCCCTTATTGGCAGCCCTCCGGAGCAACGGATCTCGGCGAAGCCGCCCCTGTCTTCGGGTTGGATCAGCCCTCTCCGGAACCCGCTCAGCAGCCTCTTTTTGGAACAAAACAGCTTCACAAAAGGAGGCCACTGCGTCCCAGCCCTCCTCGCCCGCCATCATGGCAGCAACAACTGCTGGCAGGGACAGACTCGTCCGATCTGGTCGACCACAACTTCTCGTTCGAACGTCCATGCCAGACAGTCCTCCAGCGTATGCAGGGCGGAGTCAAGATCACCTGCACAGTGGTGGCATTGTGCCGCCAGCGTCCGATTCGATTTAGATACTCACCGAAGCTGATGGCCGTGCCTAGAACGTAGCCGAGGGAACTTCTTGCAATTAAACATTGGTAATTAAAATAACTTGGAACATACAGACACTAAAATTTTACGAATGTGAACTTTATTAAACATATAAGATTTTTTACATTCTAATAACAAAACATATAGGTAAACATATTATTATCATACTCGAAGTATTTCCTTGGGTTTGCGCGAATGTTACACATTGCACTGTGACCGCTGCATGGTGATCCTGGCTCTCAAGTCTTTATACGCCTGCTCTGCACACAAACACGAGCACCACCTGCGAACACATATAAACATAATTATATTCACAAACTCGTATTCTTCTCCGGACATCACCCTCTCAGGGGTTCGCACTGTGCTAAGAGGACCCTTGTACATAATAGGTAGCCAAGTACACACTATCTATATTACTAGGGACAGGTCGAATCCAAACCTAGCCACGGTGTATTTAAATTTATAATGGGGATTCATAAAAGTAAGTAACAGAACTTTAAAAATACACAGAGACTCTGAATAATGTTGGACAATACAGTAAAACACAATGTAGATGTTCTGTGTAAGAATCGAACTCACAATACGCTATATATCTCTGGACGCATTGATAGACAAACGTCGAGATCTGTGCAGTCAAGCTACGCTTCAGAATGAAATAACACTACTTACTTATCTGGTCCCGCAGTTCTGTGAGAAGCAACGCCAAGCCGCTATTTCTCCAACGGGTACAGCCTCTGCCTTTATTAATCTGAAAATGAAAATGTATAGTTATAGAAATGACTAAAACCAAAGTCTGACAATTTTACTTATCAAACCACTCGGGTGCCCCCGGGTCGGATGGCCACAACAAACTTTCAAAGACTATCGTTATAATGCTACTTTGTTGTACACATAGACCCCAGCGTGTCCCAGAATGTCCAAGGAGTTCCAGTAACTTAAAATAATTACATTAAATTAACCAGTATAAGTAAAAAATAATTTAAGTAAGTAGTTACCTTCAATAGCCTTATCGACTACTGAAGTGGTCAGTCGGTCTGCACATTGCAGGTCTCGGCAAGTCTGACCTGAAAATAAAGAAATATAGTTTATGAAATCTATGAAAATTATTGTAAATTTCTGAGATGCCATTTTTACGTTCCTTATGTATTCGTAATGCTGGACGCAAGCATTTCAAAATGGCGGCCGCGTGTGTAAACAATAGATATGAGCATTTCATCAACCAAGGGGTAATATGATATAACGAGTATCAACGATATGCACAAATATCTATAATCAATCGACACAGTGAGTTAAATTCAAATGACATGCTCGGAGCTTTGCGCTTGTTAAATTAAACTACACCTAAGTGTAATTCGGACATCCATTGGTAAATCGAGCATGAAGTTCGACACACTAACATCGCACAGTCAAAAGTCGCTATAGGTAAGAACTTAATTGATAATTCGCAAGCCTATCCTGAATTATTAAAAAAACAACACTCAATTGAATTAAATTTCATGTAAGTACAGGACGAAGAAAATATAAAAAATTAAACACAAAAATTAAATAAAGTCAAGATTACTCACACTGCTGTATTTCTTCTTTCTAGCATTCACTTTATTCAATAACAGAATATTGAACTTTATTGTGGAAGGACTAGTCTCACCGCTTTCACGATTAATACATAGGTACTGGCGTCACTGGCGATTCGGACGAATAAAATTCACGACGAGTCTGGCAAAATCGATACGCGCAGACAGAGGGTGAGATGAGATCGGCACCCTACGTGCAGACATATGGGGGACTTACTGGTGAAGGTGAACAAGTTAAAAATACAGTTTTACTGGAGTGGCGGGAAAGTAGGACATGAAATAATACCAGTATCTGGTAAAGTAATAAAGATGAAATTTGGGACACGTCTCATTCAAGGCATATCTCGTATGAATTGACGAATATGACAAGTTTAATTAAATATTACCTAGTAATTCCCACGATATGAATCAGGTTTGCTAACTGGTTATAGGTTTTCGATATACGGTAGATAATATACTACCTATTGACTAGATAGATTTATTCTTTTTTTTAAGTACAATTTAGATAATATCAGTAATACTAACGCTGTTAGTACACCGACGCGTTAGAATACGGCAGACACAAGGAAGACTGCCGTCTGTACGTCAGCGTTGCGCATATGCGTAATTATCTCACTGTATTATAATAATGTAGCGAGATTAATGAGTTGAATCCTTCCCAGGTAGCTGTGAAATGGTTGATACTTGTGGTATACGAGTACCACATAGCAATGCGTCACTTCATGTTCTGTCATGTCTGACAGATTTTTGCATTATAATAACACGTACTTAGATAAAATGATGTTGCTAATCTACACTAGCACGTCACTAAAAATATTATGACATTTCTGTGCGGAAAAACTGCACTGCAGTTTCATGGCAAATAAATGTTGTTCTGCAGATGTTTCACTACCGTAACAGTTTTGCAGAGGATCGTAATCGTATGCGGACGCGATGGTGTATTATTATCAACCTATTGCTAAAGCACGGCTGAGGTGTATAAAAATATTTTGTCTGTTTTGCTAGACAGTATAACGTTCTAGTATTATTGGCCAAAAGGCACACAGTCGTATCAAATACCTAACAAAATCATTAATTGTATTATTTACCTAGACCTAGACTAGTCTGTTGGTCCAGTAGTTATGACCCTGACTGCTAAGCCGGAGATCGAGGGTTTGATACACGATTTGAACATAGACAGATCTATGTGTGCTAAGCACAATCTATTGTACTTTGTCTGTGTGTAATTTAAATATACGGTCATAGAACAAGAAGTGTAGGTATTTTACATTATCTGGTTACCATAGTACCTACAAGCTCTGTTTAATTTGACATCATATGACTATTAACCTAGGATATAATTACGACCTTTTTGGAAAATGCTATTTTGTCGTATATACCCCTTTGCTATCAAGCCCGCAATACGCAAAATAGGGGTGTTCGCTTTGCTAGTCGCTGTAAGTCGCTCGCTTATTGGCGGATCTGCACCGCCAATGAGCGAGCGACTTACAGCGTCATCTATGAAACCTGGGGCCAAATTTGATTTATGTATGACGGACTGTTGACAGTTGTTTGTGATACAGGTACAGAGATTGTACACAAGGTGGAGCTCTATGTTGTTACATACTACAGCTACTATAATAATATGCCATCTTTACTCAAAAATACTTTTCTAAAAACTGAACAAATCCAAGTCTACCATCTACTTTAATGTTGTAGTTATTTGCAAACGACTGTAAAATGGGAAACTGTTAGTACGCTCACCACGAGGCTACACTTTGTATGATCCATAAATAATGTTGTAACTCCTACTCCATTCGACACAGGATATATTTCTAGGGGGGAGTGTTATTTTTAAAAAGAAAATCTATTGTCGCTTGTTTGTTACCTCACAACTCCGTGATATTTTATATACACAGATTTAAAAATATATATGTATTTTTCTTACTAGGATATCCATTCGGTATGAGCCCTTCTAAGTTTCAGCAAGTTACAATTCGGGTATGGTGCATTTAAAACAACCATATTATGTTAAAATAAAATTTTAAGTTCTATCTACACAAATTAAATAATATTTTTTACTTGCACGATACCTTTGCCTAAAAATCTAAATGTTTTTGTTTTATGTATCTTGCTGACTAAATTAACCGGGTATTTTCAAAATGGCTTGACCTATAAATATCTCTTAAATGTTGCTTCGTCAGGGCTTTGAACCCGAGGCCTCATGTACTGTGTTTCACATACATACGCACGTTGTTTTAAATATTTAATTATATTTAATGTATTTTATTAAATGATGGAATTATGAGTGAAGCCGTCGACAGTCTTGGCCACCATGGCCTATCGTGCAGTAGGAGTTCTGGGTGTATTTCCCGACGTGCTCACATTAACGACATACTCCGTCGAGCTTCTGTCATTGCCGGAGTACCAGCACCAGAAGAGACCAGACAGTATGTCTTTATTACCTTGGAAGATGGGCAGGTCTCTGGTGTGGATCAGGCACATCTGGATCGGCTAGCGCTGCTACTTCATCAACGGAGACCCTCAAACGGCGCAAATACGATAACCTTTCTGGCAATTACGTTTTTGAGCCGTTTGGGGTCCAAACACTGGAGCCCTAGTGCACGTGCTCTGTACAAAGAAATCGCCGAGGAGCTGATCGACGCTTGCCGTGACCAGAAGGCTGGTTTATATTTTGCAGAGAGAATAAACATTTCCATACAACGTGGCTATGCTGCCAGCCTTCTGGGCACACTACCAGCCGACAGAGTTGCGGAGGAAGTTTTAGACGCGTCGTAGTTGGTTAACAGGAATAATCTCAATCGAACGGCGCTTACAGTAAGCTAGTTTTATTGTTCAATTATTCCATTGTTGTCTCGTCCGAAGATGATGAAAGTTACTAAGGTAGATGTTCAAAGACTGTTGTACAATCAGATATTTTTAATAAAAACTTCTGTTAAGTTATAACTTATAAGTGATACATAATTAACTTAATAGACAATATTATACATCTCTACTATAATAAAACTGTAGAGGTGAAAAAGTCTGTACATTAAAGATATTTTGACGAAAATTAGCTAAAAAATCTAGGCAAAATGCTAAAAAGCAATACTTGATAATTTTTAGAATTTATGTCTGTCTGTCTGACCGACGTCTTTCCCTATGTTGCTAAAGATCTCTTAAATGGCGAAATTGATTTCAATAAAACTTACACTCATGTACAAAGGATACTCAAACCTATAAAATAGTATATGTTACATCACAATCGGTTGAGTGGTTTTCGGTGTACAGCTTGACCTCTCCTTTGTACGTAGTCCCAAACAAAACAGGGATCATCCAAAACTGGATATAGGTATATGTGATGCCAGCTATGATCATTATAAGTTTATTAGTAAAAGTATAGTTAGTCTAAAAAGGTACCTTCGAAGTGTTTTATGGCTATTTACCCGACTTTAAAAAAGGAGATGATTCTTAATTTCGTCAGTATATTTTTACGTATTTTCGATAAATAAATACTGGAACCGAGGATATTTATAGTTATCCCTCTGACCGATAGATGTCACTATTTTCAAATAATTTTCTAGCAAAATAAATGTTTCTTGCAAAAAAGACAATTATTATGTGTCAGGTATCTTTCTGTTATTAAAAAATAATAGAGTATAATATTCGGCACTTTCATAAACAAAAAGTCTCTGTGTCAAAATTTATTACAATGTCCACTGAATTTAAACGGTCAATCTCATTTATTTAAAATTATTATGTTTATATAATAGTTATATAATTATTTCAATGAATCCGGACAACCGGATCTGTCGGATCATACGAAAAATATATTTCTAGTCCTGAATCTGTGTCCTGAATATTTATAATATGTTATTTTTAGAGAAATAAAAGCAACCGTCAAGGCCTAACTATTACTAAAAACCTAAAAACTAATATTATTAGAAGAAAGTATCACAAGAGTCTACAAAATTATTGAAGTATATCAGATGTCAAAAAATTCAATGTTAAGCACCAATTCACGTCCGTGAAAAAGAATATAATTTAATTTTTATTATCATCAAGAAATCAATGTCGGTTCCTGTATGATGTGATTTAATATAGCAGCTTTGTAAGGAGTTCACGTTGAGTGGCGTGAGGTGGTGGCTAGTTTGCGATGGATCTACGATCTCAATGCCGCCGGACTCGGCTAGCGTACTGGCACTCACGAGCCGCCGCCGCCACGGACAGAAAAATAATTTTACGCAATGACAAACGTCATTAATTTGTGTTTATTTTATAGTATTTACTTTTAAGTGTATTGAAGTTTTTATCGTCATATATGTTCTTTAACGGTGGCAAAAGTGATGAGGAAGTAGGTGCGAGTCAATCTTGCACATCGCCTGCTCTGGTGCGCTGCCCTGTTTGTTCCCAGGCACGTTATTTTAAAGGTGAGCGGGGCCTAAAAGTACATTTTGGTAAAATCCACAAAAACCAAAATGTACTTTCTGGCCCCAACACATCCACACATCAC
This sequence comes from Euclidia mi, assembly GCA_944739405.2. Classification (NCBI taxonomy): domain Eukaryota; kingdom Metazoa; phylum Arthropoda; class Insecta; order Lepidoptera; family Erebidae; genus Euclidia; species Euclidia mi. The sequence goes on from OX123199.2 coordinate 56,999,988, forward strand.
AATTCAATTAATGAGCCGACAACCCCTTCTGATATCCCTTTTTGGCAGCTTATAAGCAAATTAAAAAATTCCATTCCCATCCTGAAACGAATTCCCCGTGGCGCAATGCCTTCAGTAGCCCAAAATCTAACCCAGTGCATAGGCCTCGTGGTACGGGAGAATTCAGTAACGGCTTGGGAACAACTACTCACTTTCCCTTACAGAATTCTACATGCACAGGAAGACCGGCAAACAAAAAAAACCTTAACAGCCAAAATTAAAGAAAATTGTAATATTTCGGCCTCCAATCTAAATTACAAATATCCAAAAACACATCGCAATAGCACCATGTACCACCATGTAGAGTCCAAGCTAAGGGAAGGTGATATCAGGGGAGCATCCAGAATCTTATTCAGTAGCGATGTGGTGGCGCCTTGCTCTGCCGACACACTCGCAAGTCTGCAGAGCAAGCATCCAGCGCCAGGAGATAGCCTCTTCTTTCCTGACCCACCTGACACTAACTCAGATTGCCTCAGGATTACAGCCAAGGACGTCCTGACTGCCGTTGGCTCCTTCCAAAGCGGGTCTGCTGGTGGTCTCGACGGCTTAACACCCCAACACTTAAAAGATCTTGTGTGTTCAAGCGCCGGGGCGGCCGGGGACGCGCTTTTGGCGGAGCTAACGGCTCTAGTCAATCTTATGCTCTCCGGCAATGTGAACGATGCCATCGTTGACGTTTTGTATGGCGCAAATCTATGCGCTTTACGAAAGCGAGACGGTGGTATTCGTCCCATTGCCGTTGGGTGTACGTACAGGCGTATGGCGGCCAAGATTTGCTGTCGGCATTATAACTCCATGTTAGGCAGCAAATTACAGCCACTACAACTTGGATTTGGCTCTAAGGGTGGCTGTGAGGCCGCCATACATGCCCTGTCAACGTACCTTGGCTGTAATGGGGGTGATGTTATCTTGAAGATTGACTTAAAGAATGCTTTTAACTCAGTGAACAGGGACACCTTGCTGACGCAAGTTAAATTAGAAACCCCCCAAATTTACAACTACCTTTGGCAGTGCTACAGGCACCCATCAAAATTAATATACAAGGAACATCTTTTGGAGTCCGCCGTTGGCTGTCAACAAGGCGACCCTCTTGGACCACTCATTTTTAGCTTAGCCATTCATCCAGTTATTAGCCAGCTAAATTCTAAATTAAACATCTGGTACCTAGATGACGGAACCCTAGGAGGCGACGTACACACTGTCTATCAGGACCTGGCACTTCTGAAGACCAAATTTTCATCCATCGGCCTAGACCTTAATCCAAGTAAGTGTGAAATTTTTATCAACGATACTTTAGACCAATCCGCAATACTTTCCCAATTTCAAACCCTGGCACCCAGTATAACGCATATTAAAAAAAGTACTCTTCGCCTTCTTGGGTCCCCAATATTTGAAGAAGGTTTTGATTCTTTTATTCATGAAAAAATTCAAAATTTTAGTGAAATTTCGGACCGCCTGCTCAAAATTAATATACATTCGGCTTTCACTATTATTCGATACTGTCTTTTTGTGCCTAAGTTCACACACGCTTTACGTTCATCGCCTTTTTAGGAAAAACCCAAGCCCACTAGTCAATATTGACAAAATTTTACAAAACACCCTAAGCAACATTTTAAATGTGGCTCTGAACGACCGAGCATGGCTACAGGCGACATTACCTGTTCGCCTGGGTGGGCTTGGCGTACGCAAAATTTCCGACGTGAGCTTACCAGCATTTCTGTCATCGGTCCACAGCACTGCAGAATTGACCAGGAAAATCTTAGCACCCACACTGGTCGATTCTGAGGTGCCGTGTAAGATCGATGCCATTAATGCTTGGAAAATGGCTTGTCCAAGCACTGAGTTGCCCCGAAATTTATCCTCTCAGAGGCAGTGGGACGGGCCGCTTTGCAGCGCATTACGAGAAAATCTCCTTAGCACATCGTACAATGCTGCAGAGCGTGCTCGTTTGCTGGCTGTGGGAGAGTGGGAGTCGGGGCTCTGGCTTCAAGCACTGCCATCGTCCAACATAGGTACCTTGTTGGATGATACGACCTTCCGCCTCGCTTCTTGCCTCCGTTTAGGTGCGCCGTGTGTCGCTCCACATCGTTGTCACTGTGGGGAGGCGGTCGACAGCCTTGGTCACCATGGCCTATCATGCAGCAGGAGCGCAGGTCGTATTTCACGACATAGCAACCTGAATGACATTCTCTGCCGGGCTCTTGTCACCGCTGGCGTTCCAGCCCAACTTGAACCTCAGGGTTTGGCACGCAACGATGGTAAAAGACCAGATGGAATGTCTCTACTGCCTTGGAAGTTGGGTAGGCCTTTGGTATGGGACGCAACGTGTGTCGATACCCTTGCGCCATCTCATCTTTCTAGCACAGCGGGTTGTGCGGGCGCTGCTGCTGCCACAGCGGAGACTCTGAAACGGCGCAAATATGTAAATCTCGTAGGGGATTATGTATTTGAGCCGTTTGGAGTCGAAACGTTGGGGTCATGGGGTCCAAGTGCTAGATCTCTCTATAGAGAGCTTGCGAAGAGACTTGTCGACGCCTCGCGTGACCAGAAGGCTGGCATGTATCTAGCACAAAAAATTAGCATTGCCATACAGCGTGGCAATGCTGCCAGTCTTCTGGGCACATTCCCAATAGACGGCGATGTGGAGGACTTTCACGACGCCCTTTGAATATGCATTTTCTTATTTATTTGGATTGTACTTTAATATTTAATTTAATTTTAGTTGTAGTATTTAAGTAGTTATAATTAATTGTGTTATCCTAATATTAATTTATTTTGTTATTTAAATAAATAAATAACACTTTGCCCGAAAAAAAAAAAAAAAAAGAAAAAACATTTCAATTTATTTTAAATGATAAAAATAATTACTATAGATCCTTTTTTCAATAAATTGTCGATTAGTCCATATTATTTTCTATCTCGGTCGGTTTGTATATGTAAACATAGATGGCGTTTTCTGAATGGCGGTGTTAAGATTCGCCGTGGATTGATGAGGTTCTCGGTTAATTTTCTTTCGTTTTCGTCGGATTGGTGTCCTAGTCGTTTCTTTTGAATAATGAATGTGGACGTGTTTCTTTGATTTCTTTCGTTAATTCGTGTTCTGTACTTATACAGGTGTCTCATTATAATCAAATTCCCACACCTCACCTACGTGGGAATCCGTGGGTGGGAGACTGAGGCCAGAGGGTCTAGTACGAGTTTTCCAACGACTTATCCGTTGTAGAGAATGGACAGCTCGATGTGCTTCACTCCATTTCGACTGATCCGCAGTACGAGCTCTCGAAATGGCACGGCGGGCAGGCCATTTCCGATCATCTGCACACATACGCACATAGGCCACGCCCTCTATTTCTCTCTCTTTTTAACTACTCGGAAAGAAAGAGATGAAGTATACGCATTCATTTTGACATTTTTGACACGACGGAGATGGCAAACCAGAATACCAGATTTAAAATACACGAGTGTTGACAATTTTTATATATTTTTTTGTAATATAATTAGTCATGAATTATTTTGATTATTTATTTAATTGTTTTATTTGCAACGTGAAATTAATCCTGCAATAAAATTAACAAAATCTTCTTATTATTAAATGTAATGTAATTTATATGGAATTTTGTTTTACGACCATACACGACTAACAATTTATCTAATGTAACTACACTGTAAAATCAGAAGTCTTAATTAATGTTGCCAAAGGCAATTATTTTTGGGAATTTAACTTTTAATTAGGTACATCTTTATCTTTATTAAATTATTTTATTTATTATTATATATATTATATATATTTCTTGTGTTCGTGTGTATGTCCCTGAACTCCTCCTAAACGACTGGACCGATTATGATGAAATTTTTTGTGTGTGTTCAAGAGGACTTGACAATGGTTTTGATTCACAATTTAATGCAAATAATGTGTACCACATGGATGGTAGAACCAATATGCTTTGAGATATACATGACTATATCTGAAATGATACGTCGAAAATTTTCTTATTAATTTTAATTAGAACTCCAAGTCACTACTTACTCCGCGTCACATATTGTAAAAAACAACGTCTAATTATAAATTATATATTATAAATATAATATTATGAACTAGCTGTCACACGTGGCTCCGCGCGAGTGGATGTATGAGACGAATAATTTCACTCGGATATACTGATGCAATGGCCATGAAGTCGTGTTCATAATATAAGAACAGAATTAGTGAAATAGTAGAACCAACGTATTCGTAGCCTCATCACCTCATGTGAAATTGTTAATAGGCTAATTGCGAATCTATTACTGTGTTAATATTGTATATTCTGGTAATAGATTAGTAACTTAAGCCGTTTGTGTTATTCATTGGACTAAACAACAAAAATCTTCATTATTTGCTATCATTGAACAATAGAATCATCTGATTGAAGAATAGAAAAGTTGAGTATTAAAGTTACTTATTCTAGTTATCCCGATTGTATATACGACTCGATTAAGTACCTATTTCTTATCTCATCTGACCTCCGCAACTTAAAATGATAATATGGTTTTGACCAGAATCAGGATATTTCAAGCTACTGCCGCTACTTACTCTTTACAAAGACGGTCAAAGATCTTTATGACAGAAGGAACCAACGGATTAACGTACTCTACGGTCACATTGCAGCACACAATAACCACAAAATAAAAAAAAACGCTATGGTTTCGAACTCAAGTCTCTCTAATATAAGTTTCTGTCTCTCTTATATTATGTATACAATCTACCCATGTATTTGAAGATTAGAGAGGCATATTTGACAAAAAGATCCATACAAAATACATATGTCAATACTAGCTGTCGCTAACGGCTCCGCCCGCGTGGATGTCGGTTATCGCGATAAAAACGATGTCCTTCCTAGGGTCTTTAATTGTTCGAAGAATTATGAATATGGATCTCTCAACAAGAAATCCTCTTAATATTGGACAACTAATGCTAAGCCGTCGAGTCTGTATATTGTATAATTATAGTATAGTGCAGATGGGATCTTATAACTCCTCACCAGATGTTTCAGATCTCTGATTTTTATTAGGCAACAGAAAAGCTCATCAGACTAAATAACTTTATCTAACACGTCATGGCTATATGTTTTAGCGTAGCTGGGCTCTCCGCATCAGATGTTCGAGATCTTCAAATAATCTCTCATCAGAAAATGCTCATCAGGCATAATGTTTTTTGCCAAACCGCATTTTTATGTTTTATAGTTTCGCCGGGCTGCACAGTGTTCGGCGTAGAACAAGCCAGGTGGACAAAAATATATTTTCAGTCATTATAATATATAATACTATATTATTAAATAAATTATGCCGTGTGGTTGACGGCATAGAATACAAGTGTCACCACCCCCTATCTTCCCGTGGGTGTCGTAAGAGGTGACTACGGAATAACACGATGCAAATACCATCTTTGCGTAGAGACGGAAAACTTGACATCAAACCCTATACGACTGCCTCGTTGGTCTCGCGGCATAAAAGTGCGCGTGGGATCGGGAGGTCCCGGGTTCGATTCCTGGGTCGGGGAGTGTTATTGGGTTTTTCTGTCACGAAATTCTCAGCAGCAGCACGGAGTCTGGAAATGTGCCCGGTACGGCAATAGGCTCGCCCCTTATTACGTGGGACTAAAGTATATCTGGCGAGAAGTGGGTGTAGAAATACACCTCTGCCTACCCCTTCGGGCATAAAAGGCGTGACGTTATGTATGTATACAAAAATTATAAACTGACATATATTATACAAAAATTACAAACTGACATATTTATACAAAAATTATTAACTGACATATTTATAAAAAATAATAGTCAATTCAAATCAAATAATAAATATAAAAAGAACCACCAAGATCACAAGATGTAGGCTCCAAGTTGTTTATTTGTTCCAAAACATTATTACTCTCGATTTTTGTTAATTCCGTAGTTTCTTTGGCAAAAATGAATTTAATTGAACGGCAAAACATCGTCGACGATGGATGAGGCTTTTGCCAGATAATGTTGTTACCTTCGTCGATTAACCTAAGAGAAACAAATGAAAAAACGAAAAGGAACTCATCAGTGTCTTCGCTATTGTCAAATCTCTGTTTATAACCACTATGATGATTTTGATGATAGACCACCCATTTACTTATAAGAGTAAACGAGGAATTGTGGAGCACGCTTGTGACAACTTCTCTCTGAGCTTCTAACTAACCGTTCTGCAGTTTTATTTAAAATAGCTTGTAGCTCAATTTCTGCTCGAGATTGTGTCACAACAACGTGATTCTCGGAAGGATAACACGATTTTTTATTTAACAATTCATTCATATGATAGAAACACGTGATGTCCGACTTTCATAGTCCATGTCCTAGTCTGCTTGTATGAGTGACTTGTTGATTTTGAATCAATATAATACGTTAATGCCTCGTCACTACTCAGCGGTCTATTACTTTGCACAGCACTTGGTTGTTGAAGGCCAATACATACACTTACGGAAGCTGAAGCTTCTTTATAACTCTGGCAACGTTCTTATGTCCAGTTGACCATGCAGTTACCTCTGCTGCAGTCATTAATTCTCCAACACTTCGCGATTGAACTAGATCTTCAACTCTACGTTTTTTAGTTTTAAAAGACGAATCTTCGAAGACTTTTTTAGGCCTGCCAGGCCGAAAAAGGTCAGCGGAGAAGGCTGTGGTTGAGTCGATCGCATACAAAATTCTATCTCATCGCCTTCCAGCCACATCTTATTCTTATTAAGGAAACGCTCTTTTGATTTTCCTGAAGAAACCCATTTTGTAGAAATTTTCTAAGAAATACTAGCTAATTTCATCTTAATTTCCCTTTGACATTCTTCAGTAATGTCAAAGAAATCAAACTAAGATGAAATAAACTCAAATAAACGATCATTTCTATCGCTTTTTTCGAGCTTTAGCCATTTTTCGAAAAGCTCTATTTTACTAATAGAGTAAAGCTTTTCTGAAAAATAAGAAAAAAAAATAGTTGTACTCAAGTGTGTTACGTAAAATACATATATGCCATAATCATCCATAGTCATGCAGCTAAAACATATCAAAACTTCATATATATAATAATATATATATAGATAAGTTCGAAAACAAAGATAAAACATCATTTTTCGCATTAAAAGGATTCTTACAAGAAAAAATATTATACCTACATAGGTACCTCCAGAAGTAAAATCCATCACTAAAACTTTAAACAAAATAAGAACTGTCGCCATGAGGTGTTAGCACAAGTGTAGCAAAATGCCACTGACCTATTTCTTTAATTGCATTTACCTCATTAGCTTACTTTAATAAACGATGACTCATCAGTATGGAATGTTACACGTAAACAATTCTTGGAATCAGGGGTTTAGGGGTGTTGTTTACAGGTAGAAAGTAACTAATTCCGGGAATTTGATAATGACTTCTGTCCACATAGCCTGTTCTAGGGCGGACACTGTGGGCTGTTGTGGTTCTGCATCAGGTGTTCCACTTTCCAAAATCAATTAATATAGACTATAATTATGTTGACCCAGACCTAATAGCAATATTACAAAAAAAGTTTCAAATCCATCCAGTAACTTCGGAGATTAGCGTGTACAAATAGACAAACGGACAAACAGACAGAATTTATTTTCTAGATTCATACTCCTTTACTGATTCTTAGCCTAACAGAGTATTTTTTTTCTAAACATATTCAATGTACAAAAATATTTTTTTTTGTGTTTTATTATATGTATGAAATATAAATATAATAACACAGTAGAGAGTAACGGAGTCTAGTGATGTGCCCGGTAAAGGCAAGGCTCACCTCCTATTACGTGGGACCACTGGGACCTAAAAATTCATGGCGAAATGTGGGTGTAATATTACATCTCTGCCTACCCCGTCAGGGATACAGGTGTGCGTGAGCCTATAAAAAGAATATAGAAATACAAATAATAGCGGATGCCGCAGCTACGCTCATCTATTTTATATACTTATGCAGTTTATCGGTTGAGGTATTCTATCGGATTTATACGGATGACACTGATTTCATCACGAGTGGATCGACCCCACGGAACAGACAAAACAGTGATTTTCTGTGCCGTGATCCACCCATCAAAGGAAATACTACGCTCTCACGGAATATAAACGGCAACTAATATAGTGCCTGAGATTAGCGTGTCCAATCAAACAAACTCTTCAGCATTATAATACTAATTTAGAAATTGCATCTGGCATCACTAAAATGACATTATAAATGTCAGTCAGATTAAGTCAGTTGAATTATTACCTTTGTTGTTTTCTTTCAAACTTAATTATTTCGCCTACATTATGCTGAGTAAGTATTATTCTATCATCGTTTACCTATTCATTGTCAACGAGATACATAGTAAACCAATCCTATTATTTGTCTTTAATTCTCTTAAACTTACTCTTTCAGATCTTTCGTGTTCAGTTTAGCTGAAATAGTGCGCAGATCGAGTTTGAAACGTCTCAGGAGTGTAAGAAGCAAGTAGATCATAAGACATGTGGATAAAAGGACTTCAACACTAAGCAGTTTTGAATAAATTGACAAATGTTGAAAGATGTCGCGCAATAAACAAATTGCAGTGATATACAAACCACTAGGTATGTATTCTAAAGATTAGGATGTTATTTTTATCTGTATTTATACCAATGGTTAGTAAATATAGTTACTTTGTGATATTTTCCCAAGCCAGTATTTCAAATTACTAAATGCATGTGGTTTTAAAGTCAGTCAGTTTAAAAACAAACAATATTCAGAAAAATTTTAGTTATACAATAACTAAAAATTTTCTGAATATTGTTCTGAAATTCATAAAAAAATGATAGGTAACCTCTTAAGTCTGTCATAGTCTTAATAAATATATAATTTGTTGGCAAACTGAAATGATATAATATTATTATTTTGATAAATACAGGAGTAATAAAAAATATCATTAAATAAGGTCATGTCTTTTTTACTTATTTCAATGTTTAATAATTTCTTGTTTTTAGCTAACTACGGCAGACTTCAAGAACCGAGACTAGGCAAGAATATGAAGTGTGCAACAATATTAGTACCTACTGAAATAATGAGTCCACCAATTGGACATGTCTTGGTGTAGCAAGAATATGAAGTCTGTGGCAATATTAGTACTAAAATAATGAGTTGACAAATTGGACATGTCTCGGTGTAGCAAGAATATGAAGTCTGCAGCAATATTAGTACGGAAATAATGAGTTCACAAATTGGACATGTCTCGGTGTAGCAACAATATGAAGTCTGTGGCAATATTAGTTCTGAAATAATGAGTTCACAAATTGGACATGTCTCGGTGCAGCAAGAATATGAAGTCTGAGGCAATATTAGTACTGAAATAAGGAGTTTACAATTTGAACATGTCTCGGTGTAGCATGTTATGGAACACTTGAGTTTAATTTATAGTAGCTGAGATTAGCTTTACAAGTTTATTAGGTATTGAATGTACCTGTGTATTGTATTGTAGTTATTTTTTTACAGAAACCAGTTTTATGTTTAATCACTGGACTTAATATGCAGCAAGTATAGTTTGTGTGAATGTAAAAACGAATTTAATTATTAAAATACATAATTAATTAGGACTGTCTAATTGTGTTTTCATAAATATACTCAATTTATGTAAAATTTATAGTAGCAGAGATTAGCTTTACAAGTTTATTAGGTATTGAATGTACCTGTGTATTGTATTGTAGTTATTTTTTCACAGAAACCAGTTTTATGTTTAATCACTGGACTTAATATGCAGCAAGTATAGTTTGTGTGAATGTAAAAACGAATTTTATTATTAAGAGACATAATTAATTAGGACTGTCTAATAGTGTTTTCATAAATATACTCAATTTATGTAAAATATTTCCAAGATCTTACTTCTTACATGGATTGTTTTGTATTTATAAAATATTATTGTATTTCAAATAAAGGAAAAGCATAATATTGTAACATATATATATTTAGTGAATGCATAACACATATACAGAATAAAACATTGTATGTTGTTCTTTCTTTATCAAAATATACATATTTTTGTCAAGATTACATAATTTCATTTTTCCCTGCAACAAAACATAAGTTGCCTCAAGCAGTGAGATGAAGTAATTGCTTGTGGCAGTTTGGTCCACTCATTTACTGCCTTTCTGTAACTCTGTCTATACTGCAATATACATAACATGATTATAGAGACATGAATTGTCATATCATGTAAACAGCCATCAACGGCTCATCAATCTTGATGCAAATTCCAATTTGCCTGTTCCCATTAGATGATATTCCTCTTCTTCTGATTTGATAATTCTTCTGTAACAAACAATATTCAAATTTAATGATATAATTTAATTGACAAAGGTAGCTATACTCCCTATAATCAGCAATTATTATTTACAGTTAGGTGAACTAACTTTTGAAATTTAGTAAAAAGGAGTAAATGTTAATGAGTCAAAGTGCATAGTACATATAAATTTGATGTAGTGCAATTACGACAATAGGTACATTTGATGCTTCATAATATATATTACATAACAAGAACATGAAAATATTATTTTCAATTGTGTGCCATCACATCAATGATTGAATGGTTTGAGTATAGGGATGTGTTGAATTGCTGTAGCTATCATCTTAATAAAAATAACCGTTCCCTGTTGACAATTTAGAAAACGTTTTTCAACATAAAAAAATTAACAATTACATTGAACTTTGGTGCGTGATCAATGTTAGTTAGGTTAGATAGGTCCATAATTTGTAGGTTCTATTATTAGGTTATTCAAATACTACCTACTATGAAATAATAATTATAATCGCAGTTCAAGGTCCACACCTATAGTTATCTATCATCTTTAGATAATAGGTACCTACTAAATGTTAAGTATAAAGATGTAGTATCGTTTTTCTCGTATTTCCTTCTTAAGTTTATGGAACTAACACAACGATACCTACATTCCTACCTCTAAACAATTAATATCTACTTACAAGTTTGCGAAACAAAGGATCTATTGTTGTAATTAACTTGTTGTGAACCGCCCCGTTATTTTAATTAAATCCATTACATATTTAGGTATATATTTACCTTGCTAGCAAAGTAGACATGACAAAGATATGTTTAGAGAGCCTGTGTAACAGAAAATGTTAAGGTTTGATCACTTCAGAAGTAACTTTTAATATACATATTAAAACAATTTTTACTCACCTGCGTTATTTCTGGGAATGTTATGAGCCTCTAATAACACTCTATGACTCAACCTTCATTAACATTCCTTTGTAGAACCCAAAATAATATTGGTATTAACAAACGGTTGGTTGAAGACAATTTTGTACGTTATCTTCGATTCTCGCTCTTTCTCAGAGTCACACTTCAGCCACATCATCTTCCTGAGCCATTACAATAAGTTTTCAAGCAAAATAACATAAGATAATGATTTTCCTTTATTTATTACACTACTCACAACACGGGCTCACCAAAGTTTTTTCAGTGACAATAGAATGCTCGTTTGCTTCGACAATGGACTCGATATGCTTTATTTGACTTGTCAAAAGTGCAACTTAAACTGCGGATTTGCCTATTTTGTTATCGTCGTCCATCATCGTCGTCGACTCGTCGATCAAAATGACACTTATACTCGCGATTTGAAAGTCGCTCCATCGGGTGACGTTCTTGCTACTCACTCCTAGGGGCGCTTTTAGAAAATGTATGGAAAATTGTTCCCGTTCGATAGGCTATCGTCCATCGTGACGATCGAGTGCAACTGGTACTAGACCCTCTGAATTCAGATAACTCTTGAGTAACTCAACGGGGCTATCTTACTTTCGGCAGGGCTGAATATTCGTAGCCCTGTGCCCTGTGTGTATTTTCTAAATAAATCGCAGGGACAGACTTGAAACGGCTGCAATGGACCCACGAACATGTTGTTTTTCACATGGTCAGTTATATGTGGCATGTTCACGAGTAAGCGGTAAAAATAATTTACATGTTATGAAGGTGGTAAAACAGTTAGATAATGTTGTGTATAAAGAAAGTCTCTAATGATATCCCTACTATCCCTAATTCCCTTCTTATATTATAAATTCGAAAGTGTGTGTATATGTATGTATGTTCCGTTTTCACGCTAAAACGGCTGAACCGATTTTGTTGAAATTTAATCCTACTAATATTATAAATGTGAAAATTTGTGAACATGTATGTATAGATGGATAGATGGATGGATGGATGTATGGATGGATGTTTGTTACTCTTTCACGCAAAAACTACCGAACGAATTTGGATGAAACTTTAGAGTAATATAGTTTATACATCAGAATAACAGATAGGCTACAATTTAAAAAGATTTTGTATAATGTTGCCATAATATAAGGAAAAGTATCAACTAAGTCGGCAAAAATCCTGAACTCTGAAAGCTGTCTTCGCGTGCGTTGCCTAAACCGTAAAAGTTACTTGAAGATAATGTACGGTGAAATTGTTTATCATAGAGGCTCACTATGAAAAATTCAAGATGGCTGCCGTCACAAAATGGCGGATTACTTATTTTCCACATAATACCTCAATACGGGTATCAAATAAAAGGGCTTGATTCGTAGAATAGAGCTCACTATAAAAAATCCAAGCTGGCTGCCGCCACAAAATGGCTGATTACATATTTTCCACAAATACCTCAATATGGGAATCAAATGAAAGGGCTTGATTGGTAGAATAGACCTTACTATTAAAAATCCAAGATGGCCGCCGCCACAAAATAGCGGAAAGCTTATTTTCCACAAATACCTCAATATGGGTATCGAATGAAAGGGCTTGATTGGTAGAATAGACCTCACGATGAAAACAGAATGAGAAGTATTAACAAACAAAACTAAAAACTTGAAAATAAAATTAACTTAAAAAAACATTTATTTTAATTTTGGGCGTAGCGTATCCAGAATAAACATTATGATAGAATTTTCACTTGCCCAACTATTTTATATTTGTCTGATCAATACCCCAGATTGATGAGAAGTTTGGTGCGATCTGGAAGCTAGGACTTACCGAATTACTTTTTAGCTTTTGGTACATAACCTAACTAGATCATTTTTATTGTAATAAAACAGTGTAACACAAAAAATATGTTTTTTACAATGCTCATTCTAGAGTAGTGTAGTTATCAAATTGTTTTCAAAATTGATAGATTTATTGCCTTTAGTATTTAATGTAGATGAACTTTGTCTTTACAGTAAGTAGTTTGGACGAATAGTTTAAAAGTTATCACGTTATAATTGATATAAGCGCAGCGTCATTCAAAGCGCTTACAGAGGGGCGGTCTGATTATGTACTTTGTGGTAATGCTTTCAGTTTTTACTTTTGCTGCTATTCTATTCAGTAGATACATACCTAAGCTCTTCAATAACTTTAATAATATACTTACATACTAATCTTTACCTAAAGTTTGACGACTATGAAAACAAAAGTAATTTTAAGTAGGTATTATTTGTTTATATGTATGCTACACGGCTAATGTGCAGATCCGTTTGTGATGAAATTTGATGAAACCTGGGGTAGTACAAAGGCTACTCTTTATTAAAATTTCATGCGGGCGAAGCCGCGGGCGAAAGCCAGTTTATTAATAAACCCGTTTAAGAGCGAAGAATCGCTTCTGTAAAACTTTCCCTGCGTATCGGTCTATTATAGAACTTAGCCAAACAAGTTGAGCTGTCAGTCCAGCCAGCCGTTCTTCGAATCTCGTCGATCGAGACACCCCTCTGAAGTGCTGCAGAGGTAGACGCATGTCGAATGCTGTGTGAAGAGAATGTGTTAATATTTATACCACTTTCTTGCAAAGAGTATACAAATACTACGTAAGACTTTCTTGCAACACAGTCTTTATCCAACGGCTGATTGAGCTGACAGTTACAGGTTTATACGGTGTTTTAAAAGATAAAAATTGGTTTTTAAAATTACCTCTTATATTTTTAGTTACATTTAAATAATCAATAACAGCCTTAGCCGGACAGACATGTGGTCGGTCTGTGAAAAATAGCAACTTAATAAAAGGTTGCATTCTATTAGGTGCAGATGTTTTTAGTATCTTATCTACTTGAATTGACACAAAATCAGACTCAATTTTAATATTATCTATATTAATGGCACATATTGTTTGGGCCCTATGGCCTGTTGCTAAAACTAAAAGAGTTACAGTCTTTTTTTAACATAATTCTAAATTATCACAGGTTGTGTATTTGTTTTCCATGTAATTTAATACCTTAGACACATCCCATGTGTAATCATATTTAGGCTGACTTGGCCTTAACTTAAAGAAACCTCTAAACAGTCTTTTAATACTGCCATCTGTGCCTACATGAGAGCCTAAAAATAATGACAGAGCAGACCGGGTAGAATTCAAGCTACCATATGACAAACCATCTTTAAATTTACTAGTTAGATAAGATATAATTTCAGGTATACTAGGCTTTAGTGTATTTAGCTGGTTTACATAGCAGTATGTTATCCAATCCTTTATATAAGGGGAATATTGCTTCAGAGTATTTTTTGAGATTGAATTAAGCATTATGTCTGTAGCTTCTTGTTCTAAACCTGCTTCAAGAAAGCTGCGCTGCAGAGCTGTCCTACCATCAATGTTAGGCTCTCATGTAGTGGATGAGATGACCTGGAATTACATAACTTTAGTAAACCTTTGTTTGGCTTAAATAATAATGGCTCACTCGTTAAGAGTTTTTGAAAAATAGGGTACCACGGTTGTGTAGGCCAATCTGGTACTACCATAATACCTTTAGCTTTATCCACTATAATTTTTTCAATAGTTAGAAATCATTGAAAACGGTGGAAAAGCATAAAAATACATTTTTGACCAAGAAAATGTAAATGCATCAACTTTGAATGCATCAGGATCAGGGTGCCATGACACATATTTTTCGCATTTTGTGTTTGTGCGTGAAGCAAACAAATCTATATTAGGTTTTCCAAAAGTGCTAACTATTATTTTAAAATATTTGATACCTAGTTCCCATTCTATACCTATGACCTAATTTCTTTCGCGACTCAAAATCTGCAATTAAGTTATTCTTAGTATTAATGTAAGAGGCATAAATCCATATATTTTTTGATTCACACCACTGCCATATTGATTTTGAGTATTATCCAAATGTTGGTGTTGGATCCCACCTAAACGATTTATTGATATTGCAGTGGTGTTGTCAATTCTCAACAGCATTTCACAATCATGCTTGTCTTTAGCAAAGCTTTTTAATCCTAAGAAGGCTGCGTAAAGTTCTAACATATTGATATGGAGCTTTGCCTCCTCTTGTGTCCATGGGCCACTAGCAGTTTTGTTACTGCATCTTGCACCCCATCCTGTAAGAGACGCGTCAGTCTCGATTTCTAAACAAAATTTGTTTTTCTTATAGGACACACAGCTGTTTTTATATTAGTAAACCACCATGCTATATCTTCTTGATAACTATTAGGTGATGTTATAATACTCTCAAAATTATCATTACTTGACATAAGTGATAAATATTTCATTCTTTCTAAATGTTTGGTATATAACATGC
Organism: Euclidia mi; assembly: GCA_944739405.2. Taxonomy (NCBI): domain Eukaryota; kingdom Metazoa; phylum Arthropoda; class Insecta; order Lepidoptera; family Erebidae; genus Euclidia; species Euclidia mi. The sequence continues at coordinate 57,015,570 of OX123199.2, forward strand.
CATATCTAATGGCTGGACAAACAGAAACTAATGTGCCTAAAACTTGAGCTAAAAACCTAATTAAAATTCTATATTTAAGTTTTGAAAGTAACTCTAAACATCTCTGTCTTTTGTCCTGATTAATTGAAATGATCATATCTTTACTGTTGAAAATAAACCCCAAGAATTTGCATTCTTTTTTAGGTATAATGTTAAATTTTTTATAATTTACTAAAAGCCCCAGGTTTTCAAAAAGATGAAGTATGTAATTGACTTGATCTTTACATTCTAAGTAAGATTCTGCAATGATACAGGTATCGTCAAGGTATTGTACCACTCTTATTCCTCTTTTTCTTATTACAGAGAGTATGGGTTTGAAAATTTTTGTAAACAGAAAAGGTGCTGTACAGAGGCCAAATGGTAGAGCTGTAAACTGGTATAATTTGTCATCAAAATAAAATCAAAGGTATTTTCTGTATTTAAGATCTATGTTTATCATATAATAAGCATTTTTTAAATCAATAGTTCCCATATAATCATTTTCCTGTATTAACTTGCAAACTGTACGGTAATCTTCTAATTTGAAATGGTCAGGCAGCATAAATTGATTTAGTTTTTTAAGGTTTAGAATAAAACGGTATTCTCCATTTGGTTTCTGTAATAAGAAGATGGGTGAACAAAAATGGTCCTTTGTTGGCATACAACTTTCAACAGCCTTAATTCTAAGTAATTCATCAATTTCCTTTTTAATAAGAATTGTCTCAGATTGAGAAAATTTGTTATTAAGAGGGGTTTCTCCTTGACAAGGAGTTTTGATAAAATTGAGTGAATATCCAGACACCTGTAATTGTTTCCCATATTTTTTTAAAATAGTGTAATCTGCCTACCTCTTTGTGCAGGTTCATTTGCGTGGGTTGTAACTCCGTTCGCGCTGTTATTGGGGTGGCCGTCGCATTTTCTTCTGAGAATTAACTTTCTTCCCCCCTCCACCCTGTTGGTTCTCGGTCTTCATTTTGTTGAACCCCAAGCGTCTGTTTCTTGGTTGAGGAGGGACCCGCGAGTTTAAAGGTCGTTGGTTACGAACATTATTTTGTTTAGCTACAGCTGTTGTAGTACCCAAATCCTGAGCAGACTTCTGGACTGCCTTGGCCACCTTGATCCTTTCAGTGAGGCCTTCACCGAAAAGGAATGCATAGTGGGCAACCCTGTAGGGAGTCCTTCAATTCTTTGTTTATGACACTTACAATTAGAAATCTTCTGTTCTGGGTTTCGCTGTGCAATAGCTCGCATAAAATCTTAGCAGCATCATTAAATCTTTTTATTCCATCAACTTTATTATAAAACATAAAACTCTCCAAACCACGGCCAACGGCTGTTAGGGCAGCAGCTACACACTCACTGCCTTTGCTCTTCTATTTTGTTATTATTACTTATATAGTTTTATTGGTTTAGTTATATAAGTAGTTTATTTTGTTATATATACATAATGTAATAATGAAAATAAATATAATAAATGTTACATCATGTTACTTAATTAAGAGGCGGTCACGATATTCGATCTATCCAAGAATTTGACTACATGATGAGATACATATTAGACACTAGCTGTGCCCGCGGCTCCGTTCGCGTGGACTTTGTTTCTTAATTATTTTATTATCTAATAATCTACATTAAAGCTACTTTGTTCACTATATAAGTATAGCCTTCGGGGATACAAACATAAAGGTGCCTAAGCTCGCTAACACGTGACAGAGCTACATTAAGCTGACCGTGCGAAGACAGCTGTTACTTAGATCCACACCCGCAACTTTCAGCGTTTGGCCTTAAGCTAAGCTGTACTCGTTTGAAACTAAAGGATTTTTTTTGGAATTAGAAAAATACGTCCGGGGTATACATAAACATTATCACCTGCTCCGCACCCTATTAAAATCTCGGCTTCGATTACGTTTCGTTGTAAATTAGTTACTTTTCTGGTGCAATCTATTATATTATGTCTCCCATTGGGGTAGGCAGAGACTATGGAACGCCAGCAGCAGTACAGCCCTGCAGTACAGCAAGGCGAGCCTTACTTGGGATGATTTCATTACTGATAATGGACTGTAAGGCGCCATTCACACTATTTCCTGCTTTCACTCTCCTTTCAACATCTCCCTCACATTTTCCATCTCTCGTAAACAAAGACCCTAAATACACAAACTCATTCACTTGTTCCACTTTTTTATCTCCTATCATTATGTTACATTCATTTATGTCTGTACTGTCTTCCCTTTCTGTAACCATTACCTTAGTCTTGCTTACATTCACTTTCATGCCCTTCTTATACGCCTCATTCATTACAGTGACCATCTGTAAATCCGACGCTGACGACGCAAAAAGAACCTGATCGTCAGCGCATAACAGGGTCTTAAACACAGATTCACCCATTCTTAAGCCATATTCAGACTCTTTCAGATCGGTCAAACAACTGTCCATGAATAGGTTGAACAGCCAAGGAGACGCTACACGTCCCTGTCTAACACCATGATCAATGTTAAGCCAGTCCGTGTAGGCCCCGTTTATTCTGACACAGCGACTTGAATCTCTATATAAGGATTGAAGTGCCCGTATCAGACTTATCTTTAGAAATAGCCCTGTGGTGTACGTACCACTGCCGAGACTATGGTCTCGGGTTCGATCGCCAAGTATCCCCGGCCATCACCCCCGCACACACCTCTGACTTTTCAAAGTTATGTCTGCATTAAAAATGTTAAATATCGCTCGCTTAATAATGTGCCCGGTATATGGTATGGTAATAGGCTCGGCGTGTGTAGTACACCTGTGCCTACTCCTTCGGAGATAACGGTGTGAAGTTACGTTATGTTATGTCTCTTGAAATAGCAATCCAGGAGCATTGATGGATTCCAAAAATTCCACTGGAATTTCAATAGTTGGTTGATTCTTTGTCTTCCATAACTCGTTACTCGTATGTTGATAGAAATAGGTGTACTCTACAATTTTCACTATCCCGTGTCCGTTTCTGGGTATCTAAATAGCCCTTTTTCATAAATCGCTTGCGCTCTCAATCTCAAATGCATAGCAATAATAGAATCCTACAGTGTAGACAGATTAACTTCATCAGATCTTGTCCCACGTGGTATAACAGGCAGAGTCTGACAAAAATCGCCACAAAAAATACCGCCCATGAGTTGGTAATTTTGCTTGATATCCTTTAATGTAGGATCTACATATTCGACCGCTTCACGGTTTGTCATCGTGCATTCATCCCATATGGTGGGAAACGTAAGGAAAATTTTAGCTTTGTAGCTGCTGTTTATAGATATATTACAAACAGAGCTATCAGTGTGGTCTAAGTCGATCAGAGTTTTAAACATTGTAGGCACTTTTTCCTCCTGATAACGATCGGTCTACGCAAATAAAATTCTTGCGTTAATGACTGACTGACAGACATCGCACAGCCAAAACGATTGGTAACAAGAAGCTGTAATTTTGCATGTAGGTATGTTGCTCGGGACCTTAGAAGTGCGCTATAAAGGGATTTCTCGAATCTACGGGATCGGGCAGAATATGTGAAATTTATAAGTGGCCATGGCCCAGTGTACGTAACGGACTGCTGAGACGATGGTCTTGGGTTCGATCCCCAGGTACCCCGGGCACGAACCTCTGTCTTTTTGAAATTATGTGAGTATTTAAAATGTTAATCATTTCTCGCTTAAGGGGACTACAAGAGCTAACTTCGCTGTCCTTGTCGGATTGTATGCGTAAGAAAGAGAAGCGCGACGACGACGGGACGTTCAGAACGCTTTACAAACCATAAAATAAATTAATTACAGAAAATGTATTGATCGGATTAAAAAAATAAAACAGTATTTCGTTAGTATGTTGCTTGTTGAATAATTTGTCAAAAATCAGAATTATTGTATGTATTTTAATATGGTTTTTACTCGTTAAAATATTTTTTTAAGAGGTATCTTTGTGATTTTTTTCTATCGAATAAAGTTAGTTGTATTATGTTTTCAACACAGTACTTAACTAGATTATATCCTGAAGAATATCATATATTTTTCTGATTGCGCTAACTGCATTGTATCATATACTTTAAAGCATTATAAAACTTGCGTTTAGCTCTTGTAGGCCCCTTAATAATGAGCCTGGTATTACTTTGGGACCAAAACATAACTGGCGAAGTGAGAGTGTGTAATACACATCCTGTCTACCACTTCGGTGTTAATCTTATTATATAATTTCCAGTTCCACCCGGAGCATCTACTATCATACGATCATAATTATATTAAACGCTGTTCTTCAGTTAGTCTCGAGTCATCATGTTGCAGGATTTCGGTTAGTTTTAATGGGTAAATAGTTTACCTATACATAGCCTAATTGTTATTAATACTTAGACCATCAAATGATGCTTCGGGCAGGCCATATTGAGTTATAGGATAGACTGATATAACTATGTCTTGAATAGCAAGCAAACAACGATTCATCAGTTGGTTGTGCGTGCCTGAAAAAGTCCTCGCCCAATTCGTCTTGAAATCTATGCCATAACTGTGCAGTATCTGTAAGTTTGCGAAACTCCAGCATTACAGCAAACAAATGGCGTAATCGACGAAGACTTTCACTTATACTTGCTTCAGACAAAGCGTTATCCCAGCGATAATATCCAGCCTAAGCTGAACTCTATAATAATATCATAAATTATTTTAATTTTCGAAAATGACCATTTATAATCTTTCAACCGTCGTAATTTTACATTTTACAGATCATACTATATTAAGTTTCAACCAATTCAACTCAAGAGTTACATATTTACATTGCTATAGGACAAATTTCAACCAAAAAAATACATTGTGTTTAAATTGACATAACTTTTTTATGTATGAACCGATTCGAATAAAACAAACATTAAATGTTAAGTGAGGCTTCCCACAATATATCAGTGAAAACCACATTCAAATACGATAAGCCGTTTCTGAAATTAGCGTGCACAAACGCACAGACAAACAGACAAACAGATAAACAGACAAACAGACAAAAATTGTAATAATGATATTTTTGGATTCTCTTCTATGATAAAGACCCCTTAAAATAGTTTTCTCCTAAATATCTTCCATGTACAGACATAGATCACTTACAGATTTATTATATGTGTAGATAAGCTCCACACAAAATATATCCAATATGTAGGTACCTCTGGTACCCAAATCCATGGACAGATTGGATATTGAAACCAGCCGTAAGTAGCAATACCTAGTTAAAAACTTAATTAGTAATTAAGGGTCGGCGTACATAAAGGCGGTTTCAGGCGTTTTATACGTGCTTATAAGCTCGTTTTTGGAAGCGCCTGTAGGCGCGTATAGGCGCGCCCTTTGGCACACGCGCAACTCGTGCGAGCGTTGATGCACTTCTTAGCTCGTATAAGAGCGAGCTTGGAGCGAGTCGTAAGAATTCATATTGTGACACTGACAAGATGTCACTACCGTTTTGAGCGAACACGCCGAAAAATGCCCGTCTACGCGAGTCCGGTTTTTTGAAGCGCGTAATGTAGCGCGCGTGTAAGCGCGTATGCTGAAACGACCATATACGCGCAGAAAAACACGCTAATATGAAACCACCCTAATAATAATAAAGCGCAGTGCAGGGAGGTTTTCACTGTCGAACTTTTATCAACATTTTTCACTTGACTGCATAAAAAAGAATAAAACTATGAAGTAAAGCTTTCTTAACAGGTTAACAGGAACGTCTACGAAATTTATACACGAAAAAAGTAATACTCACATTTGATGTTCAGTTTTATCTTGTCACTAGTGCTCACTTTTAACTGTATTCAATCGGTAGGTACATAAAATGGGATTCTACAATTATGAACAAAAATACTAGTGCGAATCAGACGACACTGCGATGACCCTCAGAGAAATCAATAATAATTTGCTCACAAAAGATGACCTCACCTGCGCTCTACGTGCGGACGTATGGAGGGCTTAATTCTTAAGGGGAACAAGTCAAATATGCTGTTTTACAGGGGTAGCGAGAATGTAAATCATACGAAATACCAGTTACTGTTGCGTATTTGTATAGGGTTAAAAGGAACGCGTCTCGTTTTAGACTCAATAGGACTTTGAATGCCTGTAACACGTGCGTTGTGAAAAGACGGTCAGTACGTCTGTTTCATTCAATCAAAGTGAGATACAATAATTTCAAAAACGACATTCTTCGTCCTATATAACAGTGGGGCTAAAGAATAATGCCCATTTTCCATCGAGACGCCGGCCCAGATGCGGACAGTCAAAAATTGTGGTAGGTAATTGTTATTGCATTGGATTAAAGAGTGTTAAACTAGAACTTTGAGATTGATTAGAGGTCCGCCACATTCATAATTTTATTACAAGAAGTACTTTTATATGCTCAAAAACATTAGGTATGAACATACCCACTTTTATTAGGATAGTTAAAGTATTTCGTTGTTTTGAGTAGAAAGGAATGAGTCAATTATTTGGTACCTAAGGGTAGAAATACGAAAGAAAAAGCCAAAAGTCGTATAAGAGATCCAAAAAGACAAAAAAAGCATTCGCAATGCGCACGAGCAAATAACAATCAAAAGAAATCGAATTTGACATTATTGAAATTTACTCGGAGTAAAAAAAGTGTGCCATTTTGCAGTTTTTAAATAATATTAATAAATCGGTATACATTTCGGGCATAGGTTATCAATCAATATATTTCGTTTTATTCAAAATCGAACTTATTTGTAGTTAAGAGGCTACCTCGAAGGTCAAAAAGTTGAATGTCGCACGGTTTTTGACATGGCATGCCATCACGAAACTGTCTGAAATCTTATTTCGTTCATAACTCAAGTAATAATCGTGTTAGAAAAAAATCGTTAGACCAGTCCCTAATAAACTAGCTCTTCTTTCGGTGAGTAGCAATTTCAAAGCGATAACTTAAGTATTTTTTTAAATATCCGTAAAAATATTTAGAGAAAGCATGTTTTTCAAATTAAAATTAAAGTTAAGACAATCTTCCAATCGTGTATCTGTCCGAACAGTCCCTAGATAAAGACCTGATAAATAATATATAAAATATTCACTTTGCTGGTGTGTCTCACTGCTTTAAAATCTGTAATCTAAAAGGGCATAAATTTTCGAGGTAGCGCCTTAATCGCCTATATAGCTTAAAAATTCGCAAATCAAAAATGTTTAAGGACCAAGTAAAGATTTGCTAGTCTCTAAAATAATGTTGAGTAGAGAATGTGAAATCGATTAAGAAGAAGTGATAATCGATTTAATATTATGATTTCTTTACTAGTAACTTCTGAATCTATTCTATTACATTTTGGCTGTTTAGACGTTAACACATCTTTTTAAAAGGTTTTATTTAGCTTGACCTGTTTATTTGTTTGTTTGGGTCAAATTTACTAATTGGAATTTTACCCCCATCCTGATGACAGATTGATCAGATATTTGGTACACACTCTTAATCTTGGTGACAATACAACATAATATATGCCTTATGATTGTAAATCCAAGATGACCGCCGATACAAAATGGCAGATCACATATTACTTCACAACAACCTCGATATGGGTATCAAATGAAAGGGCTTGATTGGTAGAATAGAGCTCATTATGAAAAATCCAAGATGGCCGCCAATACAAAATGGCGGATCACATATTTCATCACAAAAACCTCAATATGGGTATCAAATGAAAGGGCTTGATTGGTAGAATAGAGCTCACTATGAAAAATTTAAGATGGCCGCTGCCACAAAATTGCGGATTACATATTTTTCACAAATACCTCAAATGAAAGTATAATAATCAATAATCGAATGAAAGGGCTTGATTGATAGAATAGGGCTCACTATGAACTAACAACAAAACTAAAAACTTGAAAATAAAATAAAAAGGATTTTTATGTTAAACGGTTTTATTGCAATAAAAATATGTTAACTACATTTTTTTTTTTGGTTATGTACTAAAAGCTAAAAAATAACTCGGCAAGTCCTAGCTACCAGATCGCACCAATCTTCTCATCAATCTGGGGTATTGATCAGATAAATATAAAATCGTTGGGCGCGTGAAATTTCTATCATAATTTTTACTCTGGATACGCTACACCCAATGATTTTATATTTGTCTGATCAGTACCCCAGATTGATGAGAAGATTGGTGCAATCTGGTAGCTAGGACTTGCCGAGTAATTTTTAGCTTTTAGCACATAACCTCACTACATATTATTTTATTGTAATAAAATCATTTAGGTATCATAAAAATGTTTTATTTTTTTAATATATTTATTGAATAAGTTTCACTCTTTTAGTAATGCCTATAAATTAAGCTATAAAAAAAGGATTATTCAACAACAAATTGAAACTCTATTGTGCTGTTCATGAGTTTCAAACTGGGCCAGCAATGGGCATTGTTCTTTGGAACTAAAATAGTGTTCACAGGACATACGTAATTAGATATCGTTCGTTACCGTCGGAGATACTTTGGATAAAAATGTTAGCAATATCCGACTCGATTAGAACTCGTAGAAGCGTACAATTATGGCCTTTGACCAACGCATTTTTTATCACTGTTTTCATATATAATCCTTGGCATCGTCGCGGTGACGCCTGTTACAAATAAATGACCATATTAAGTAGGTATGGCTATATTAGATCATCCCGTTGAGGAAAATATAGAAAATGTCACTTTAACGCATAAACCCCTTTGTTACCACGCCCACAATATGCAAAACATGGGGTATCTGAGCCGCCATTTATTAGATCATTCAGTCATTCACCCACTTTGTCTTTCATTCAGTCATTCATTCATTCATCGATCATTACATTCACTATTAAGTTATCGCTGATGTCGAAAGAAGCGATGTGTATACCAGGAGAGCAGAAGCGACAAGGAGCTTGAATAGATCAGAAAGAGATCAGTTTAGGGTACTCCGTAACGTACTCAACTGTGTCAGGCAAACAAGGAGCTATTATTCTATGGGGAGATAGCATTAAGCATAAACAATAAACCTATAGACATTTCTTTTTACGTGTATGAAATTTCCTATGTGTAAACGAGACAGATATATTGTATGTATTACATCTTGAAATACTCGTGTCAGCATTTCTTCTAAGAGGAAATATAATTATGTCAATAGTGATGCAGATACGTTTTAATATTTTATTGGTATTGGTACTTATACCGTATTTGTTAACAAAATAGCCATTCATTAAAATATTCTACGAGTAAGTATATTCTTTAACATTGTATATAAGTACTCTATCTATTGTAGGTACCCAACCTACAGTTAGAAAAACCGGTCAAAAGGGTGTCGGGTGAAGAACAATGTAGTTTTGTAGATGTCCTCACTCAACCAAAGTTTCTCCAAATTTTACTGAACATATCGTTGGCATGAGAGATGTTTAATCATCATTAAAGATTAAACATAAGCAATGGGACAGTTTATATACAGGGCTGATGATGAATGAACGAATTAAAAATAAAGTTTTCCTTACTATTATTACTATTATTTGACGACCGGTTTAAGTAAAAATAAGTACGTTCTAAATTCAAAACTTCCCTCCACATTTTTTGCGAGCTAGTTAAAATTACCGTGTCTCATTGAAAAATGGATTTGCGTCGAGAACATTTTCGTGCTATGATTTTTAAAGATTTTAAGTGTCGCCTGAAACCGGACGAATAGTACGATAGACTTCAAATGGCATTCATGAATGAAGGCCCTTCTACGGCAACCGTGTATCGTTGGTATAATGAATTTAAGCGCAATCGAGTAACTTTGGGGGATGAAGAAAGAAGTGGTCGCCCTTAGACGGCTGTTACGGAAGAAAACGTGCTAGCAGTGAAAAATTTGATCCAAGACAACAGACGAGTTACCTACCAAGAGATTCAGCATATACTGCATATTGGATCAGGAAGCCTTCACGAGATTCTACACGTGCATCTACGGGTGCGGAGGATAGTTTCACGCTGGGTGCCGCACAACTTCACCTATGTTCAGAATGATATGATAGACAAATTTGAAGCAGGGTCGTCTCGGCGTGTTTACAACATCTTTACAGGTGATGAATCCTGGATTTATCAATACGATCCAGAAACAAAGCGCCAGTCGACGGTTTGGGTGTTTCAAAACGAATCAACGCCAACCAAAGTAAAGCGACCTAGAAGCGGGGTGAAGATTTCGATCGCGAGCTTTTTCAATTTGACTGGCTACTTGGTGTCAATTCCTTTACAAAACCAAAGAAGCATTAACGCCGAATGGTATACTACCAAATGCTTGGCAGAAGTTATCTCTCTTGTGAGCAACAAGCGACCAAACACAGGGCTCCGCGGGCTACTGCTCCACCACGATAGTGCGCCCGCCCACACCGCAATCAAAACGAGGGACTTCCTAGACAGCACACCGGTCAAACTCCTGGGTCACCCTCCTTAGACCTTACAGCCCTGACCTAGCACCGTATGACTTCTTCTTATTACCAAAAATAAAAAATCAGCCCATAGGGATACAATTTTCGTCGCCGGATGATGCGCTCTCAGCGTTCGAGCAGGCTGTAAACGAGGTGTCTGCGGCACACTGAAAAAAAGGGTTTCGAAAACTGGTTCAGACGCATGAAACTTTGTAAAGAGGCTGATGGAGAGTACTTTGAAAAGATGTAATAAAAATATATTTACTTATAGAACATTTTTTTTAGTGTCGCAAAACTTTGTGAGTGTCCCACGTATGTCGTAGAATATTAATATTATAATACCTACTTGTATTTCTTTCGTGACTTAATTAAATAATGATGATGATCGTTTCAGATGTTTTGCAAGCTTTGAAACAAATAATTGTGTATATTTGTAGCAGAAGCGAAAATTAGTCATAGCTGATTTTATTTATTACTAGCTGTGCCCGCGACTTCGTTCGCGTAAATGTTAGAATTTAATTAGCAAGACATTTATGCCATGAGTATATAATATTTATAACTTTTATATGTACCTAATTATATGCCTAATATATATCTTTAGAGAATTTATTTATACACAACATTAACTGTTTTACCACCTTCACATAGAACATACATACATAGAATCACGCCTGTTTCCCGGAGGGGTAGGCAGAGACCATGGAACGCCATTTGCAACGATCCTGACAATGACATACCTCTCTTGCTTCATTCACTCCCATCAAGTTTCTCATGCATGCTCTTTTGTTTAGGATACTTCTGACCTGTCCTCTTTTTAGGATGTCTCCAATCTGATCAGAGAACGTCCGCCTAGGTCTTCCCCTTCGTCCTGTCCCATTCACACTTGCCTTATATATCGCACGTTGAGAATCAAACCGTCACTAAACGAAATTAAGAATTTTTGAGCTATCACCGCCATCTAGTGACACTACGCACCAAAATATTAATGCAAAAACTCTCATGGCGATACAAAAATCAGAAGTTGTAGATGTCACTAGTGTCGTTATGGAGTTTAGTGGGGATGGTTGCAGTCTTTGACAGCAACATCGACATTTTTTCATTACCGACGGGAACATCGTGTGTTGTTTGTGAACTCTGTGCGGAACAGTGTATTTTTTTGTTTAAGAACACTTTTCTACAAAATTGTACGGTAAGTGAGATTATTATTTACTTCAAAAGTGTATTTAAAGACTTAGTGACAGTATATCACATATATATCATTACATTATACATTCGCGTGTATGTAGGACTATTATTTTACACGTATAGTGTATTTAAACTTAAAATGTCAATTTTCTGTTATTTGTTCGTCTTTAACAGATTCTATTTTTAGTGGAGTAATGTTTTTAAATGTAAACTGTCAGTCTTCTATTATTTTCATATACTTGGTTGACAAACATTTTATTCGAATAGCGTATTTAAATGCAAAAATACACTTTCCACTATATTTCCTGTTTATTTAGGACTAGTAAGTAAATTTAAAGTGTATTTAATGCAAAAATGACAAGGAATATGTAATATAAAAAATAAATATCTGCCTAAATTATAAAGGTACCTCATCTAGAAATAATTATTTCTGAATATTTTAACTGATTTTAACTGTGAATAAAGTGTCAGATTTGTGATTTCATAAAACATAATAATGATAATAACCTGTATTAGCAAAGTCACGGAATGTTTTTACCTTAACCTTGATTTAACTCAATTTCATTGTATTATTTGTTTTCTATAACGACGTGGTAGCTAATATTTGTATAGATTTAGCTACTACATATTATTCTTTCTTTATAGCCTGAATACGCATTCCTGCGTTAAACTTATTTTAGAAATCAGACTTATTAAAACTTTCTTTGTTGCAGTGCTTGCAATAATACAGTATGCCACTAATCAATCCAAGGACTCGTAAATTAAAAGGAATCATTAAAGAAATAAACTCACAGCTCAACAATAAGACAGAAAACACAGATTATACTATTAATTTAAATCAAGTTACTCCAGATAATGCCGAGTCAATTCCTGGTCCTAGCTCCACTACATCTGACATGCAAACTGTACCAAGCGTTCGACGATCTTCTTCTTCATCAAGTAGTAGCCATCCATCCGTGCGAGATTACTCACCTGCTTCTGATGATGATCACGAATATAAGCCCAGTCCTCATGAAAATTCATCTTCTGAATCCGACAACTCAAACCAGACTCAACCGTTAAAGAAAAAAAGAACACAAAACATACATGCGATCCGTTCTTCTCCACCAACGGTCCTAAATAGATCTCGTGCTTCCAAGTCTTCCAGTTCATCACGGTCTTCAAGCTCATCACAATCATCGCATTCGTCAACGTCATCTGAAACGTCCTCTAGCACGGACTCTACTTCGGACAGTTCCGACTCAGAATCGATACCATCAATACGATCTCCAAAACGGGAGTGCCTTAAACCATCTGCGTTACAAATGATATCTCTTGAATATGCATACGACTCTTTATCTGAAGATGATAATTATATCATTAGAGAACAGGTACATTCTGATAATAATATGGATACTAATATTGTTCATTGCGATGTATATGCCAAAAAGCAAACAAACTCGTCCCATTATTTAGAAACAGAGACTGAAATAAGTTCCTACATAGTAAAAGAACAATTAGACCCCGTATCTTCGCCATCCCTTTTACCGCAGAATGAAAATGATGTTCAAAATAACTTTGTTATTAGTCTTCAAACAAATTCATATCCTATTAACCCGCGAACTTTGAAAAGTATCGCACTAGAAAAATGTAAATACTTGACACAAAGATATATTGCTCCTGTAATGGATAAAATTACCAATCAAGTTGACAATGAACAAACGCGAAAGAGAAAACGTGGTAGTAAAAAGGCTCTAGCAAAAACATTGAGAAATATGGGATTGCAATATGTGTCATCGTCTACCACACATAAAGTGATTTCTGAGAGGAAAATGGGCATTCCTTGTAATTGTCGCTGCCGCTTAAAGTGTACATTTAATATTTCAGAGGAAGACCGTAAAATAATTTTTAAAGATTATTGGAAAATGGGTTCGTTGGCAAAGCAAAGAGACTTCATCTCCAAACATATAAGTGAAGTTAAACCCAAATATTAGTATAAAAAAGAACACAATTCTAGAAAACCTAAGCACGCGTTTTATTTGACAGTAAATAAGCAGAAAAAAAAGAGTGTGTAAAATATTTTTCAAGGCCACTTTAGGCATTAATGATAGACCAATTCGAACTGTCATTCAAAAGTTAAGTTCAAGTGGTATTGTTGAACCAGAATTACGAGGTAAGCATGAAAATCATGGGACCAAAGTTCCAGCTGAGCTATTGGCATGTGTAAAGAGTCACATTGAGAGTATACCCAGAATTGAGAGCCACTACTTGCGTCAGCAGACGAGTAGAGAATTCATAGAAGGAGGTAAGACTTTAACAGATTTATATAAGGATTATAGAGATGACTGCCAAAGAAAAGGATTAAATTAAAAATGATTACAATATTAGTTTTTTTACACCGAAAAAGGATAGGTGCGAAGATTGTGTTGCATATGAAAATGCAGAAGCAAATGAAAAGCAAGAAATGGAAGATAAATACACATTACATATTAAAGAAAAAGAATTAAGCCGAGAAGAAAAATCAAGGGACAAAGAATTAATCGATCAACATAATATAGTGGCATGTTATGACTTACAAGCTATGTTACCAGTTCCTAGAGGAGATGTATCTTCGTTTTATTACAAAAGCAGGTTAAATTGCTTAAATTTCACTATTTGTGAATTAAAGACAGACTCTACAGATTGCTACTTTTGGAATGAAGTCGAAGGCCAAAAAGGTGCTAACGAAATAGGCTCCTGTCTATTTAAATTTATAGAGAAGAAATCAGAATCGTCATCTGAAAAACTAAATATTACTTTTTATTCTGACAACTGTTGCGGGCAACAGAAAAACCAATTTGTTTTTTCCATGTACATTTATGCAGTTAAACACTTAGCAAATATTAACTCAATCACGCATAAGTTTTTGATCAAAGGTCATACCCAGAATGAGGGTGACTCTGTGCACTCTACGATAGAGAGGCAAATCAAAAAAATGCTTAGATCAGGGCCTATTTACGTCCCGGATCAGTACATAAACGCCATACGAGAGGCTAAGAAAAAAGGGAAAAATATAATGTAGTCGAGATGTCCCACAGCGAATTTTATGATATAAAAAACCTTCAAGAGTATAAATTAAATAAAAATACAGAGGGAGGGATAGTTAAAGTAGGAAACATAAGAATTTTGAAGATTGAAAAATCTGATCTAGAAAATGTGAAGGTTTTTTACAAAGAATTTTATATGGAAGAAGATTATAAAGAAATAAAGTTATTGAAAATTCGTCGTGCCCAGCCTCGATTACTTCCTGTGTATACCTCAAAATTACCATTATCAGACAAGAAAAAATCTGATCTCAAGGATCTCATAAAAAAGAAGGCAATATTACCTTATTACGTATCGTCTTTTTATGATCATATTTTTTGATTATTTTTATTTGATAAAAACTCTATTTTCTTTGTTATGTTACGTCCATGCTTAGGCATGATGAACCAGATTATTTTTTTTATTTCATAAGAAGTATATTTTCTATTCATGGTAAACTAACATAAACATTTTGTGTCGTATTTTAATGAGAATTTACTTTGAATCTTTTTATTTGAAAACACCTGGATTTGCTTGGTTATGTAACGACCATGCTTAGGTGTGATGAACCAGATAGTTTTGTTTAATTCATAACAAGTATTTTTTTCTAATCATGGTAAACTATAAGACGTATTTTGTGTAAGTTTACCAGAAAATTTAATTATTATTTTTTGTTAGAGTTTATTTCTTTGAAATTTTTAATTATTTGTGTCAAATTATCTCAATAAAAAATGCTTACATAAGATAATGTTAGTTAAAAATTTAAATTAACAACAAAAATGTATACAAGACTGATTGCAATAATTTAAGACTGATTATAATTATGTCATCAAAGGTAAATAATAATAGGTAAGGTAAATCAGCTAACTATAATTACACAGATAAAAAGTGCCCTAAGTTGTGATTTTAAAGTGAAAGTGATTATATTTGAGCGTAACTGTTAAACTTGGAAGTTTATTAAATGATTGAATAATATTTTGGTATTTTTAATTAATTTATATTTTTAGTTCCCGATCATAATATGCAGATAGTGACACTTAACCCTAATTATTGTTATATTAAATTGTAAACGTATTTATGAAAAGTGACATTTCATGAAACTTTCCGGAAAAATGACACTATTTTGAGCAAAAAATAAAAATTACATAAAGAAATGGTATTGTTTTGTACCATGATAGATTTCAAATAAAAGCTAGGATAAATAATTGTTATATAAAGCATATATTTTAATGGTTATCTTCCATTTAATGCAAATTTGCAACAATAACGTATTTGAAAACTTTACATGCTTGTACTGAAAAATTGTATTTTTGGGTTAGGGACGGTTTGATTCTCAACGTGCGATATCTTCTTTGTCAGTCTTTCGTCATCCATCCTCTCCATGTGTCCAAACTATCTTAAGACAACAACATGCCTTTCTTGATGCTTGTCACTACATCTTCTTTTACCGCACACCACTCTCGTATCACACAATTCTTTACTCTGTCGGTTATAGACACACCACACATACTTTTCAGTGCTCTCATTTCTACAGCATTTATTCTACTTTCATGAATCTTCTGCCATACCCAACTTTCACTACCATACATACATATGTAGAACATGTAAATTATTTTTACCGATCATGTGAAAAACAACATGTCGATTCCAGCTGTTTCAAGTGTCTGTCCCTGCGATTTATTTAGAAAATACACACAGGACTACGACTATCCAGCCCTGCCGAAAGAAAGATAGCCCCGTTGAGTAATTCAAGAGGTATTTGAATTCAGGGCTCAGTCTCCCGCTCAGAGATTCCCACGTACGTGACTTGAGGAGTGGAAAATTGGGAATAAAGAGACACCTGTATAAGAACAGAACGAACGAAAGAAATCAAAGAAGCACGATAACATTCAACAATCATAAACTCATAAGTAACGTCAAATACCCAATCCGAGTGTTCCAACGACGACGAAAGCAAATTATCCGAGAACTTGATCAATCCTCGGAGAATCTTAAGGCCCATCCACACGGCACAATTTTACCACTGATCAAATTTTCAATCGAATTGGCTTTGCCCGTCTACACGACACAATCAGATCACTGATTTGCATTCCGTCCACCCGATTGGTTAAAATCTGGTGGTACCGCCTACCCGATGAACTTGAGTTGGACGACTGGCGTCTACACCTCACGATTTCATCAAGTGATTTATTAGTCAACTTGGACGTAAAATCGTGTCGTGTGGATAGGCCTTTAAAGGTCCATCCACATGGCACAATTTTACCACTGATCAAATTTTCAATCGAATTGGCTTTGCCCGTCTACACGACACAATCAAATCACTGATTTTCATACCGTCCACCCGATTGGTTAAAATGTGGTGGTACCGCCCACCCGATGAACTTGAGTTGGACGACTGGCGTCTACACGTCACGATTTCATCAAGTGATTTAGTCAAGTTGGACGTAAAATCGTGTCGTGTGGATAGGCCTTAACACCGCCATTCAGAAAATGACGTCATTTGTCAACGCCATCTATGTTTACATATACAAACCGACCGAGATAGAAAATAATAATTTTGGACTAATCGACAATTTATTGAAAAAAGGATCTATAGTCATTGTATTTATCATTTAAAATAAATAATAATGAAATGATTATATAACTATTAAATAAACATAATAATTTGAAATACATGAGATTGACCGTTTAAATTAAGTGGACATTGTAATAAATTTTGACACAGAGACTTTTTGTTTATGAAAGTGCCGAATATTATACTCTATTATTTTTTTAATAACAGAAAGATACCTGACACATAATTATTGTCTTTCTTGGAAGAAACATTTATTTTGCTAGAAAATTATTTGAAAATAGTGACATCTATCGGTCGGTACGTAGCCATAAAACACTTTGAAGGTACCTACCTATTTAGACTAACTATACTTTTACTAACAAACTTATAATGATCGTAGATGGCACCATATATATAACCAGTTTTGGATGATCCCTGTTTTGTTTGGGACCACGTACAAAGGAGAGGTCAAGCTGTACACCGAAAACCACTCAACCGATTGTGATGTAACATATACTATTTTATAGGTTTGAATTTCCTTTGTACATGAGTGTAAGTTTTATTGAAATCAATTTCGCCATTTTAGAGATCTTTAGCAACATAGGGAAAGACGTCGGACAGATAGACAGACATAAATTGTAAAAATTATCAAGTATTGCTTTTTAGCATTTTCCTAGATTTTTTAGCTAAATTTCGTCAAAATATCTTTAATGTACAGACTTTTCAACTCTACAGTTTTATTATAGTATAGATGATAAAGCCGCAATGAAAAGTTTCAACCTCTTATTTTCGATACCTCGATAATACCACCTACAGGGTAAATTTACCCCATTAACATCAGTTCAGCCATACCAGAGGTTACCGTGACGAGCTGAAAACAGGCAGACAGACACATACGATCGATTAAAAAGTATATACGTATGGGTATGGTATGGCCTTAAGACACGGTATATGCATATTATTATATAATATTTAAAACGAAGAAGAAAGTACCAAAATGTCCAATACCATCGGATTTATTTGCAATGCCATACCATATACCTATTTGTAGTCGACGAGCCCTTCACTATAAATGCATCATGGCGTCTCGATGGGCGTACACGGTACTGTTAACTGGTTGCAGCTCGTACAACTCACCTTTAACCATCAATAACAAATAAATAAATATTTTTAGATGAAACACATTATTTTTTATTCTATTTGATATAATATTTCTTGAACTAAATGTGTTCTAATCATATTTATGAAAGTATCTGGCCTTGTTTTCTTCGGCGTTATTTAAGTTATTAGTTTTAAAGTGTTGGCCGGGGGAAGGGGTGTGGTCACGTTAACTTGTAGCCGCGCCCTGCATACTCTGTATTAGATATCGTATAACAGAAAGCAACTGTTCGCTACTGTGCATTTGCTATCGGTTAGTAATAAAAGGGACATTTTCAGTTTAATGGAGACATACATAACATTTAATTTTGTTACTACAAGTATCTATTACTCAGCATATCATTTTACGTTAAAGTATAGTCATTCTCAGTACACATTTTAAGTGAAACCGCAGACCTTGATGGACGCCCATTCCCCTTTTTTAATGTTTTTAAGAAGTATTCTTACTCTACTCGTGAACTCCTGTGAAAATTATATTTGACGTATTCTCCTGAAGTTCAACATTCTCTAGATAATGTAACTACAAGTTCTGAAGAAATTGAGAACATAAACCATTTTTGACGTCAATTTTGCTGAGTGACTTAGGTACTCAATTGAAACAACCGCCGCTCATATAGGGTGAGGACAAACGAGCTTGACGGACGGACGCAGCATTAATTACTCAAGGTGTGTACTCGCATTATGCAACTAAACGACGCTTGCTTCGCTCAACGTTTGAGTCAGCAGATAAATCGTATTGCGTCGCCATGTGGTACTAACAGGACTTTAGTATGAAATTGAATGCAGCAGAAAATTCGACTACTTTAAGACTCCTAATAAAAACATTTCAGTGATAATATGCCTCCTCTTTAATAACGGTAACCTCATCAAGTCATTAGGTATAGGTACAACTTATTTCACTGACGACATTTCAAATATTTGATTGACTTATTTATATGTACTGACGTACAATATAATAATTATTATGTCAAAGAAATATTTAATTGTCGGACATTAAGCTCGCCTTGCCATAAAACAACAATTTGTAAGTATAACACGCATAATGTTGTGTTGTCCCTGAAATCTACGACACATGACACATTGCTAAACAGTAAGGCCACTAGTTAGCCAGAACACCCTCCGTGAAATTTATAATTGATGCTATATAAATAACAATGAATCTCCGAAATGTTTGAACGCCCGTAACTTTAAAACGACTGGTAGCGCCATCTATCTTTTCCATTGCAAGTTAATTATGTTAACACCTAGCTAATAAATTCCTTTGCATACCGCAGTGTCAAAACGAGCGATCTTTTATCACTTTCTATCCCATTCCCTCCCAAAGGCACGCCTCGCTCTAATTGGTCGCAGAATTCAATCACGCTTCGACGGAGTCGAAAATCAACCGTCCCGCTGACTGGCTGTGTCCTGGTGCAGCTCCGCGCCGCGACGAACACATGCAGCACCGCAATATTTTACCGCTATTTTATACTATAAACGAGAACAAAACCGCCCGCGGGTGTAGTGGAGTGATCTGTGCAGCTTCGGGCTGGAACCAAATGGAGTGATCAGCTTGTGGCCCGACTCTCGAAGATGCCGGCCCGGCCGCCATTTTGTAAGGTAAGGCGTGCCTCCTTATAATATCCTATACTCATTCACATTCACCCACTCTACTGGGCGATTTACCAGCCATTCTTGATACAGTCCACAATATTAATAATTTCTATATCACCAAATCGCCTAGTACATACGGTTCGGTGCAACGCCGAACCAACGACTGTACCAAATTGGATAAGTCATTCTTATATGTATGTGTTCTTTATTGTCAGGAGAAGGTTTGTATGAAAAAAATATTTAAAATAAATTATAGTGAATATTAAAAAAGATAAAAATATGGCGGTACGAAGTTCGCCGTGTCAGATAATTTTTATTATTTTCCAATATCTATGACTGCAACACGCAATAGGGACCTGCTTATGGGTTGCAACTTAGACTCCGCCCTAAAAACGGATTAAAAATCGGACATGTATTGTCAACCTTTACTGGTTAACGTAACATTTTTCATAAAAAATTTGCATGTGGCTTTAACGTGCCATCTAAGAAACTTTTATGATTGGCAAAATTAATATTAGAAGTCTTAATAATAATTATAAGCAGGGCAGCGGCTGGACCACGAGAACCCCCTTTAGTGGCATGCCTTAAGACAGATCTATATCAAGTAGTAGATTACAGCAGGATGAGATGTTATGTCTAAAGCTTGAACTCTGTTACTTTTTACAGAGAGCAAATAGAACTGCAACTTATAAAAAAAACTTCTAAGGTTTGGCACCATTTGCACAAAAGACAGGTACATAAAATTATGCATATTGCATTTCTGATAAAATTGATAACTTTTAAATATCTAACAGTCAGAAGCGCAAGCTATGTTAGCTAATCAATTGTGGGACATTAGAAAGGCATGTACCCATTATTGAGTCATTGTCATTTTAACCCCTTATTGCATGAATTATGAAGGAAGTTACAAACTTTTGTGAACTTAGATTAAACAAATAAAAAAAATATCCCTGATTATTTATGGATTAACATCAAACAGCCATATCTGGACCCGTATGCATTCAAGTTGAAATTATGTAAGCCATATCTGGCTTTGCATGCACAGTTCCTACAATTTTCAAAATCTTTGAACCAGTTCCGCTTGTCATTATAGCATTAGAAGACATTTTACTGTTTATATTTTGTATAATTGCGTATTTTTGCAGTTTTTTTTTTTATTAAACAAAACCTGTCAAATTGACTTCACGCTTCCTGATGGTAAGCTGACAGTGAAGTCCTATTGGGAAGGCCACCATCCCCAATTGCTGGTTAAGCAATGTGACATGACGGCCCTCACTTTGACGGCCTTGAGAGATGCTTTTTCACGACCCGCTTAAAGGACCCAGGATCAAGGGAGGAAGGAAACACGTGACCTGGCAGTGAGTTCCACATCTTTATGGTACGGCAAAGATAAGATGTACCGAACCTTTTCGTACGTGACGGTATCTGCTCTACCGTGTAAGCGTGGCACTTTAACCCGGCACGTGTTGTTCGGGATAGGAAAGGAGAGGGTAGGATAAGTTGAAAGAGTTCTTCTGAACACTCACCGAGATACAATCGGTAAAAGACAGCCATTGAGGCTACGTCCCTGGGTAATTGCAGGGATTCAAGGGTCTTAGTAGCCTCAAGGTCACCTATGATACGGACAGCACTCCACTGCAACCTATCAAGGGCATCTAGAAGGTACTGAGCGGAGCCGTTCCAGAGATGAGAGCAGTATTCCACGCAGGAGCGAACCTGAGTCTTGTATAATAGACACAGCTGCTCCGGCTTGAAAATAAGTAAGTTTTACCTTGAAAGAACCATAAAACATGGCAACGCAATAGCCATTTCTGTATAGCAAAAAAACAGGAACTCGAGTGCATACGAATTATATAAATTATTACCATATTTGACAGGCATTATTTTGACGGTAACGCATAGCAAGCCATATTTGGCGTATAAAATAAAAAATATACAAAAACAACTTACTATTACACATTACGCGAGTCGATGATTCTAAAAGAAAAATAAAAAAGTATTCATGATCTCAGTCACATTATTACCTACTATTATTTTTCACTGATAAAAATTTAACTAAAGAATTGCAGTTAACTGCTGGCCCTGTCATGAAATAACATCAAATAATTTTGACACAGATGACTTACCACGCACAAAAAGATTACATGGTTTTAACGAAGAAATTCTTCATAAGTTACAATTAATTTTGCTCTGGCTAAAGTATCTCTGGCGAAAAGTGGGTGTAGAAATACACCTCTGCCTACCCCTTCAGGGATAAAAGGCGTGACGATATGTATGTATGTAATTTTGCTATAATTCAAATGTTAGTTATTTTGGAAAAAAATAACAAACTTTAGAAACTACCAATGGCTTCGTATGTGGTAAGGGGTTAAACGTAGATATTTCCGAGTAATCATTAACATTATTTAATATCCCTGAAACCGATACTTGCGTCTATATTGCCATTTGTTATTCATACTGACCTAGTGTCACTATGGATACATGACAATACATTTTATTTATTTTAAATAATCTAGTACTTACCTATTTGTCTATTTTTCAAGTAAGGGCCTAAATACACGCAACAATACAAGCTCAATACAACTAACGTTAGGCCCAAAATGCAAAAAACTGGACGCCGTATGTGGTACCCACTTATAGCAACTATTACGAACAAAGATGTAAGAATTGTACCTATTTTTATTTATTTTAATATGCTATGTGTATGACGTTGTTCCTACTATGTATACTAATACATGCGTCTGTCAACAAACTGCTTTGCAGTTTGACAGAAGTAATTATTTTTTGTAAAATGTCTTACTTTAATGTGAATAAATACTTTTTTACTTACTTTACACAAAACGTCAATACTATTGCAGTAGTCATAATATTTTGTCTCGTGCCACAGGTTGGCGATACCTGACATAGCTATATTTGGTATTTATATTTGTGTTTACAAACAAGTCGAATTGAGTGACGTATCGTCATCCCTTTCGATTTTACTACTATTACGTTATGATTGCCTGGTAAATCTAGGCGAAATTTAGACCTACTATCGATCGTGACATTTATGCATACCTATATAATAAGTAGGTATGTTAAGCATCAGTACGCATGCGCCATTCGCAAAGAAACTTCATTGTTATGTCACAAGGAGTCTGGGTTGTCCGAAACGGTCTACGTGAGATGGCAGAACTGTACCGTCAGGTGAAAATGGTACCAAAAGACATAAGTTCGAATTTTCTATATTTTCGTTTTACGTTATTGATTCCAATAAAATTTTTTTTAACCTTTGTTGTCCCACTGCTGGGTAAAGGTCTCCTTTATATTTTTTTGTAATGTTTATTAGAAGAGTACCTGTACTCTTCTAATAAACATTACAAAAAAATATTGTTTTTTGAAATGGTACAGTATTTTGCAGTGTCTGTCAACCTTTATATTTTTTTGTTCAATAC
The DNA here is from genome assembly GCA_944739405.2 of Euclidia mi. NCBI lineage: Eukaryota > Metazoa > Arthropoda > Insecta > Lepidoptera > Erebidae > Euclidia > Euclidia mi. The sequence continues at coordinate 57,038,928 of OX123199.2, forward strand.
GGTGGGGACTCTCCTTATGAGCCATCTCAACTCGACGCCAACCCGGCCAGAGTGTGGTCGACCGGGCTTGAGACTGGCGGAGAAGGTGTGTGGAGGCTCTCCCCTAAAGGCATGGCATGGGCATACTCACCAAAACCACCGGGGTGTCCCTACGGGTCCCGTGTAGTGGCGGGGTCACGCGATTCGCACATAGCATACTTTTCCATGACCCTGCCCGGGATTGGCCCGCCGTTGGTGTTGCCGGGCCCCGTCTCGTTATGACTTGGGAGACGGCGCGGACACTACGCCGCCGCCTCCTTGCCTTATGGCGGACGGGGAGCAGCCCCAGCGCTCGCTGTTCGCAGGCACTAAAACGGCCGCAGAGGATAGGGAGGACGGCAATCTGACAACACCGCATCTCCTCTTCCTCTGCGGCCCACCGCGACGCAACAAATGGTGTGCCCCCATTTGGTCCCGGGAGATAGGGTGCGTGGCAACGCAACACCGACAAGCCTCTCCTCCCGCGCGGTGCGGGGGACAGAAAAACTATCCCCCGCACCCGCACCTTTGACGCATCCTGCCTGCGCAGGCCACCATCAAGCCCACGCGGAGCGTCCACTCCCGGGATCTCGCTTAGCTTCACCGTGGGTGCCACCACGGTTACTGAGCGCACCCACCACGACAAGGTGGAGATCCCACAAGAGAAGTGTCTGTGTGTTACTCAACTATGTGTGCAAAATTGCAAATCAAAGAGAAAAGCATAAGTCCATTACAGGAGACAAAAGGCGATTAAAACAGTAGCCGTTCTTTAAAATTTAAAAACGCTTTTTACTGAGACATGTTGCCGCGTGCAGCTAAAAAGGCTACCAATTGAGTACCAATAGGTAGTCGGCGGCAACGATGCCGTCCCTATCCCTTAACGGTGATGACGGGACGACCTTTGATGTTTTGAGAGCGAGCCAGAGATTGCAATGAACAGAGATTTATGGAAATCCAGGAAGTGGTCTTTGCCCAGCCGTGTGTTACAGACTAATTCATGAAAAAACCCTTACACAAAATAAGTGAACATTCGTTAAATAACGCTGAAAGCCAATAAGTATGCCGAAATTGAATCACCGAGTCGATTAATTGTTTTCAATTCGACATAAAGAAATGCTGATTCTTATTTAGTCGAATAAGCTTAATTGAAAGAGTGTAACTAAGCAGAACCTATCATAAACTCGCAATTGAGTTACCAGCTAGACGCCTCATGAAAGAATCATAGGTTAGAAAGAATCAGTGCCCAGATTATCACAGGTGGTCTCTGGTGCAATGAAAATTCTTTTTATCATAACATAATCCGTACATGTAGGTGGAACATAATAATATCCTGTTCATTGTGCATGTTTCTGCAAAATGATTTAATATTCCACGTACAAAATAACAATGCCTTTAAGGATTTTTTGCCACATTTTAGGATTTCTTAGTGAATCATAAAAATATGAAGAGTAGCAGGAGCGAATCTATAGGGAGCTAACAGTAGGTACATTACAAGTCTACAACGCATGTCTTTATTCTATTGTACCCGCTTGCTTGCCCGTGTTATATGGCATATAACAAAATTCAAACACTAAATTGCCCGTGTTATATGGCATATAACATCGCATCTCAGTCTACTTTGCCCGTGTCATACTGTATATGACATGGCTCCCGCAGTCGAAAGAGTGAAATATACTCGTCTCAGTCGCTCTAGGGCTTAGTTTGTATTATGTATCTCGTTTCTACGTTAAATTTCCCGTCATACTAATCCCAGTCGAGTTTCGACTCCATAGAGAAATTTAAAAAAAAAACGTTCGCTGTCAATGTTGTCATTGAGTGTTGAGTCGGTGCGGAATGTGCGGAATGTGTGAGTGTATTTGTGCTGTTTTTTCTGTTAAATTTAGTTTTATTCTTTAAGATCTATTGTGTTTATCAAGGTATGTAAATAACTAACACGTATATATAATAATTCCAGCATGAAATATAAGATTTGACTTTTTTCGAGACCTTAAGTAGATTTTGGCGCGCAACAGTGATTTTACTGAGAAGATGGGAACTGTTTCAGAAATGTTCATATTACTCAGAAGTGGTCAATGCTATCCATATAATTTTTTTTGTTTTAAAAGAATATGAGACTACTTATTTAGTGTTTATTTATTTGTATGTTTAAAACTGTTATTTGTGCATTATATGGCCTTATCAAATTTAACATAAATTACGCCGCGCGGCGCCAGGTAATGGTTTGGAATCAGAGGCCTCTAATTCATAAATATGTATAGACAAGTGTACTTTTTTATTTTTATCTTATTATCTTATATATAAGTAACGTAATTAAATATTAAAAACGATATGTCACCGCTTTAAGTTTTGAGGTATGAACTTATAAATACAAAGCGAGCTCTAAAACGCGCTATCTCAATTTCAAACGAGCATCACTCGACACCAGAGTCGTAATCTAAATAAACAAAGATAACATTGTATAGTTAGTTTCATAACAAACATAAATAATATAACACTTGACAACCTTTCAAAACAAATTGAGTCACACGAACCGATTGTGTGGAACCCGACCCGCGCGCCGAGGCGATAAAAACGCGCGGGCATTTCATCGTTATCGCTTTCAAGTGGCCGGGCAGAGGGGCCGGTGTGGGTTGCGGCGCGGGGCAAGCAAGCGGGTACCTATACTTGCAGCAAAAACCGAAAATAATTTTCCTTTACTATGAAGCCCTCAATATGCAAACCAAATATGCCCGGGACGCCGTTTGTGTTACTTGTTATAGACATACCTGCTACTTTTTGACCGCTGCTTTGACTACCTGAATGTCATTTAGATAAAAAGTTTCATACAAACGCTGGAACAGTCGCTTAATGCCCAATTCGCAAAAAATATAAATCGCTAAATGGTAACTATTTATAAATGTTGTTATAACTACATACAAATGTCAGACAACGCAAGCTTAAAATTACTGGTATACTCTCCTAAAAATATTTTTAGGAGAGTATACTACGAGTACTACGAGTATACATTAAAACCAGTTATTGTCAGGCCATCGGCACACGGCTTGGTGATCAGTCTGTTATGGTCTAGCTTGCCAACAACAACCAATTTGTGAACAAGATCTAGTTGTCTTCACGTTATGTGGTCGCTTTATCATCATATCGTTGAATAATGACTGCCGGCGCCCTACGCCGCCCTACGGGGGGAAGACTGGGTACAGGAGCTGTCCAGTATTCCTCTCATGGCGCCATGTTCAACCAAAGCCGTTCCCAGAGAAGGCTACAGGCCCTCACCTGCCCTTACTGGCAGCTATCCGAAGCAATGGATCTCGGCAAAGCCGCCCTTGTCTTCAGGTGGGATCAACTCTCTCCCGAACCATCTTAGCAGCCTCTTTTTGGAACAAAACAGCTTCACAAAAGGAGGCCACTGCATCCCAGCCCGCCTCACCTGCCAGCATAGCAGCAATAACTGCTGGCCACAACAGATCTCGTCCGATCTGCTCGACCAGAACTTCACGTGTGGACGCCTATGCCGGACAATCCTCCAGCGTATGCTGGATCCGGCCCAGGTCGTCTGCACAGTGATGGCATTGTGGCGATTCAGATACTCACCGAAGCTGATGGCCGGGCCTAGAACGTAGTCGAGGGAACTTCTTACATTTAAACATTGGTAACCAAAGTAACTCGTCACACATACACTTTAATTTTACAAACGTGAACTTTATTAAAAATATAACATAATTTATATACATTCAAAAACAAAACATATAAACATATTATTATCATGGTATTTCCTTGGGTTTGCACGAATGTTACACATTGCACGGTGACCGCTGCATGGTGATCCTGGCTCTCAAGTCTTTATACGCCTGCTCTGCCCACAAACACGAGCGCCACCTGCGAACACATATAAACATAATTATATTCACAAAATAAGAGCAGCGATAGCTGAGTGGAGAGACCGACAGACTGTTATGCAGAGGGTCTCGGGTTCGAATCCACGGCACGCACCAATCGCTTTTCGGAGTTAAATGCGTATTAAATTGTTAATTATCGCTTGCTAATCGGTGAAGGAAAACATCGTGAGGAAACCTGCATGTCTGAGAGTTCTCCATAATGTTCTCGAAAGACTTGTGAAGTCTGCCAACCCGCACTTGGCCAGCGTGGTGGACTATGGACTTACCCTTCTCATAGTGAGAAGAGGCCCGTGCCCAGTAGTGGGACGGTATAAAGGGCTGATGATGATGATATTCACAAACTCGTATTCTTCTCCGGACATCACCCTCTCAGAGGTTCGCACTGTGCTAAGAGTAGCCTTGTAGCCTTGAGACTGGTCTATTCCTAACCTAGATACGGTGTATTTAAATTTAAAATAGGAATTCGTAAAAGTAAGTAAACCTTTAAAGACACAGATAGTCAGAAGAATGTTGGACAACACAGTAAAAAACATTATGTAAATGATCAGTGGGAGAATCGAACTCACAATATTGGAAGCGTTGATAGAGAAAGGATCTGTACAGTCAAGCTACGCTACAGAATAACATAACACTACTTACTTATCTGGATCCCGCAATTCTTGAAAAAGCAGGGACATACAGCTAAATGTCCATCTGGTGTCACCTCTGCCTTTATGAATCTGAAAATGAAAATGTATAGTTTTAGAAATGACGATTCGAACCTGATGTTGTGGAATTTATTTCCCAAGACAACTGGAAGCTAACTTTTTAAGAATGAAAATTCAAAGTAGTGATAGCTGAGTGAATAGACCGACAGACTGCTACGCAGAGTGTCTCGGGTTCGAATCTACGGCACGCACCAATGACTTATCGGAGGTAAGTGCGTATTAAATTGCTAATTATCGCTTGCTTATCGGCGAAGGAAAACATCGTGAGGAAACCTGCATCTCTGAGAGTTCTCCATAATGTTCTCGAAAGACATGTGAAGTCTGCCAACCCGCACTTGGCCAGCGTGGTGTACTATGGCCTTACCCTTCTCATAGAAAGAAGATGTCCGTGCCCAGCAGTGGGACAGTTTATATAGGTACAGGGCTGGTGATGATGATGAAATTCAAATACTATATTGTAGTAAACCGCGAGCCATAAGGCACAGGACATGTATGTATAAATAAATCGTGTTCTCTCAGTTCAACGTAGATCTCGATGAGTCTCAGTGGAAAGGGGCCCTATGATTTCAAGTAGCTTAAAAAAATTGAATAAAATTAACCAGTACCTACCTATAGGGAAAAAGAATTTAAGTTATTACCTTTAGTAGTCTTTTCGGACTCTTGAAGCGGTCAGTTGATCTGTACATGGCAGGTGTCGGCAAGTATGACCTGAAAACAAAGAATTATAGCTTATTAAATCTACGAAAATAATTTTAATATCCGATATGTCTTTTTAAGTTTCTCGGGTATTCGTAATGGTGGGCGCAAGCTTTACAAAATGGCGGGTGCGTGTGTGTTTTCCATAAAAACAATAGATATATGAGCATTTCACCAACCAGGGTATTATATGACGAGAATAAATGATATTCGCACAGCTTTATGATAAATGCACACAATAAGTTAAAAATATCGCTTAGATCGCTTCCAATTTCGTGCACGGTATACCTACCTACCTATAGCTAGCAAGAACTTAATATTTATGTAATGTATGTGTGATTCGGACATAGGTACCTGAAACGAGCAATAATTTCGACCACAGTTCAACACGCCAACATCGCACAATCAAAAGTCGCTAAAGAATAGCCTATCCTGAATTATCAAAACTCAAATACCAAATTGATTTTTTCATGTACAGGACTATGAAAAAGTATAAAAAATTAAACACGAAATAAATTCAAGATTACTCACATTTCCATTTATTTCTAGCACTCACTTTATTCAATAACAGTATACTTATTACCTATAGCACTTAATAGTGGAAGGACGACTCTCAACGCTTGCACTAATTGTACTGACGGCTCGGACGAATAAAATTCGCGACGAGTCTGGCACAATCGATACAAGCAGACACAAAGCAGACATTGAAATCAATAATTTTGCGCAGACAGAGGGTCTCACCCCTTTTTGCAAACAGATGAAGGGCTTAATGCTGAAGGTGTACAAGTCAAAAATGCATTTTTACTGGAGTAATGATATTGAAATGAAATAATATCAGTTCCTGGTATTATTTCATTGTAATAAAGTATTATTTCAAAACTTTAATAAAAAATTTAGTAATGCTGACACCTACGCGTCTGCATTTCGCATATTACCTATGCGAAATTTATCTGACTGTATAACATAGCAAGATTAATGAGTTGCATCCTTGTCTTATCCGTTTAATATGATGGTAATATATATATCATGCGATGCGTCACCATGTGTTCTGTTGAGACAGACAGATTTTCGCATGATAGATGCCACATAAGCATAATTTGGGGTATTGCTAAATTTAATTCTAAAGTAGGTATATATTCATATATTCCAAATTATATACGATTAGAAACGTAAACTACCAGAAAAATACTGCAGTGTACTAATTTCAGATGCTTCGCTACCGCAACAGTTTTGCAGAGTTGGAGCAAACACGTTAGTGCATAAATGCTGAGTCAAATTTGAGGTGTATAAAAATAGTTTTTGTCTGTTTGATAGAGATTTTGACGTTTTAGATATATAATATATTATTGACCAGCACACAGACTGTCAGATACAGCGGAGTGTTCTTCGTCCTATATCACTATTGGTGCACTTTGGAAAGAAAATAGGAGTTATGAGTTCAATACTGTTGGATCCAGGTATTTCAATGATTGCTGACAGAGTCTTTCACCTGACCTACCTACAGCTTGATTACGTAGGTAGGTATGTTACTTTGTTCGGTCTTTTAAATTTAAGATGGGAATCAGCGGTAAAACGTATGTTTATCATTAATGATCTGGTTAGCGCAGTAGATACAAGCTCTGCTTAATTTGGCGTTATATGGCTGTTATTTATTGACCATATTATTACTACTTTTTTGTAAATACAATTAACCGGATATTCCCCTTTGCTATGAAGCCCTCCATAACACCCCTATTGTGCGTATGGATTCCATACGCACAATAGGGGGGTGTTCGCTTTGGTAGTTGCTCGCTCATTGGCGGAGCAAATCCGCCAATGAGCGAGCGACTTACAGCGTCATCTATGAAACCTGCAGTTAAACTTTAGATGCGACATTTATTACAGTTGTGGGATAGGTTCAGTAATTTTATCATAGATGGAGTAAGTATTGCTGCATATTCTAGACGATAGGTGTAGCCATAGTAAAAAAAGTATTATAATATAATATATAATAAAATAAAAAGTATTATATATTATAAGTAGAGCATTTGCCATAAGCCACCAGTCAATCCGGTGCTAACATTAAAATAAATTATAAATTAATACACAGTCTTACAGTCTCACGCCTGTAGCTCCGAAGGGGTAGAGGTGTAAATATTACACCCACATTTCGCGTGATCTTCTCTCCCTTCTTTTTCTCTCTAATCTCTAACTCTTCAGCTTTATATATTAGTATAAGATACTAATATGCATATAAATCTGAAGAGTTTGTTTGTTTGCTTGTTTGGTTGAACGCGCTAATCTCAGGAACTACCTACTGGTCCGATTTTCAAATTCTTTCAGTGTTAGATAGCCCATTTATCGAAGAAGGCTATAGGTTATATAAATTCACGCTATGAGCCACGGAAGCGGAGCAGTAGCCTTAAATAACGCGGGTGTAACCGCGGGCATCCTCTAGTAAGATATACTTAAAGCTGAAGAGTTTGTTTGTTTGGTTGAACGCGCTAATCTCAGGAATTACTGATCCGATTTGAAAAATTATTTCAGTGTTAAATAGCGCATTTATCGAGAAAGGCTACAGGCTATATAACATCACGCTATGAGCGACGGGAGCAGAGCAGTAGCCTTAAATAACACGCGTGTAACCGCGGGCATCCTCTAGTATTATAATAATATTATAGTGACTTGACAGTTCCTACTTATTATGTATAAAAACATTATGTATAAGATCTGATGACCGCGGCAGGAAAGCAGGTAATCGAAAGAACTACTTGCATTTAAACCTAGGTAGCCAAAATGACAAGTCGAACACAAAGTAGCATGATCCGGTACTCTATGAAGCTACAGGAAGAAGCGGCTTACCTTGTACTTATGGTGAGCGCTGCAAAACGAAATACCTCGCTAGCTCGCGTCAGCCATGTCCAATTTAAAAGGTAACCATGGGCGCAGAAAAATATCAAGTCAGCAGCTTTAAATACCAGACCTTAGCTCTACACTAACCAGCGAAAACAAAGTGGAAGAGGAAGTATGCGCCAGGATAATGGACTGTAACAGATGCTTCTATCATTCTGATATTCTCTCAACAATCTTCTCCGATCTGAGTACCGCAGTAGAAACGCCAAGATGAACACCTACAAAACTATAGTCTGCCCTGATGCCACACACAGGTGCGAGACGTGGTCCCTGACAGCAAAGGAGGAGCAGAAAATGGCATTGTTCGATAGGAAGGTGTTGGGAAAAGTGTTTAGGCCTAACAAAGAAGGCGGAACTTATCGTATCCTGATGAATCATGAGTTAGACGCCCTAAGCAACCGGGAAAACATCGTAAGATACGTTAAGTCACAGCGGCTGTGATGGGCGAAACACGTTGACAGGATGGAGGCTAAGAGAGCGTGAAAAATCATGACGGAGTGGAAATCGTAGCAGAAGGGGCCTAGAGGGAGGCCGCGGACGTGGTGGGGTGACTGTATTCAGAAGGACCTCAAATTTCCATGCCATAAAAGACACTCCAGAAGGAACGATAAGACCCATCAGGAATTAATATTATTATTATTGAAAAACTCAGTACAATAAGACACCTGAATTTAACGAACGTATATTTTATTAAAAATATTACATGATTTACATTCTCATAAAACAAATATCATTATCGCAGCTGATCGGATTGTGGGTCGCAGTAACTATGTATGTACCTATGTGTGAGTGTCTTCAATGTTCGACCTCTGTGCGGTGGTACTAATTCTCAAGTCTTTATACGCATCTCCAGCACACAAACACGAGCGCCACCTGTGAACACATATAGACATAATTATATTCACAAACTCATATTGCTCTCCGAAACTATTTGGACAATATTTATGTATTCAAGTATGTAGGTATATTATGCTATTTATTCAGTAGCATATAGCCTTAGCTTAGTAGCACATCCTCTAACAGGTTTGCACTGTGCTAAGAATAGCCTTGTACATAATATATAGGTATCCAAGTACACACTGTCATACAAGAGACTGTATAACTTTGCACTAAAGATAAAAGTCATGTAGCCTGACGACCATACCAAAAATAAAGTTTCACCAACTCCATCGGCAGAAAGTTACTTAATGCTTGGAATGTTAGAATTTGCCAGTATTTTAAAGTAGTGGTAGCATAATTTGACAAAATTTTCAAAAACTTAACGGGAAGAGTAGGCGATGGCATTTATGAAGACGAGATTTTATTTCATTACACGTGGTCGATTTCAAACCTAGCAACGACATAAAAGTAAGTAAGAGAACCTTTAAAAGAACACCGGAAATGTGAAGAATTTTCAGTAACAGATTAGGTATAACTTAATGTAGATGTTCTATGTAAGAATCGAACTCACAATACTGGACGCGTTGATAAACGAGCGACTGAAATAAAACTTACTTATCTGGCTGGTCCCGCAATTCCGAAAGAAACAACACCATGCCGCTATTTCTCCAACGAGTATGACCTCTGCTTTTCTGAATCTGAAAATGAAAATATATCATTAAAGAAATTACGATTAGAATACTTATGCTGAGGCAATCATTTTTCTAACCACATGCGCGTTAAGGCACGGTACACGCGTAAATACATCATGCACGGGAACGATTTTCCAAAATGTTTCTTCAGTATATATATCATCATCGGCCCTGTACAGGCCCTTACAGGGTCTGTTGTCATTATGAGAAGGGTAAAGCCATAGTCCACAACGCTGGCTAAGTGCGGGTTGGTAGAATCCATCTGTGTTTCGAGAACATTATGGAGAACTCTCAGACGTGCAGGTTTTCTCACGATGTTTTCCTCCGTTTAGCAAGCGATGATTACCAATTTAATACCCATATAAATTCGAATAGTCATTGGCACCTCTGGGTAGCAGTTCGTCGGTCTCTCCACTAGGCAATCGCCGCTTAGTGGATATATACCCGTCGGTCAAACGAAGATCCCGGCGAGGCCCAGCGAACCAGGGTCCTAAGAGTTCAAGTAACTTGCATAGGTAAAAATAATTTAAGTAGTTACCTTTGATAGTCTTTTCCGTCTGTTGAAGCGGTTTGGCAAGTCCAACCTGAAAGTAAAGAAATACAGCTCATTAAAATCTAATCACAAGCAGAGTCTGCGTGTCACGGAGATTAATATGCTGCGCTGGATGTGTAGAGTTACGCAAAAGGACGCATTAAGAACGCCCGCATCCGTGGTAGTATTCATTCCCGTGCCATTGCGGATAAACTGCAAGAGTGTCGCCTACGCTGATGCGGCCACGACATACGACAACCGGCACGTTATCTAGGGAATAAATGTCTGGCCATGCCGCGCCGCCGGACTCCGGTAAACGTGGCAGACCTAAGAAATGTGTTCTTGACGAGGTAAGATCGGATATGCACACACTAAGGTAAGTATCTAACCAGTACAGGTAAAAAAAAAAAAATTTAAGCAGTTACCTTTGATAGCCTTTTCCGACTGTTGAAGCGTACAGTAGCTGCTCTACAGACTGCAGGTCTCCTCAAGTTTGGTCTGAAAATAAGGTGAAACGGCATATCAAAACTATGTAAAACATTTAATGTTCCTATCTGAGAAGAATCTTTAAGTTCTTGATATATTCGTAAGGGTGGACGCAAGCATTTCAATGTGGAGGTCGATTGTAGGTACTTTCCAAAAAAAAAACAAGGATAATATAATATAACGAGTATAACAACATTCGCACAGCTTTAATGATAAATCGACACAGCGAGACAAAAACGTCATGCTCGGTGTATACCGAGAGCTTTGCGCATTATAAGTTAAACTGTATGTGATTCGAATATCCATAAAACGGGCATAAAGTTCGGCACACCAACTTTACATAATCATACAGATGCTATAGGTAAGAACTAAATTTATCATTCGGAAGCCTATCCTGTATTACTTATAAAAAAACAACAAATAACAATCATGTACAAGACGAAGAAAATCTATAAAATATTTAACCACGGTATAATTTATATACTACTTACGTAGCAGTAATTTCTTCTTTCTAGCGTTCACTTTATTCAAAAACTGGATATTGCACTTTATAGTTTATAGTGAAAGGACGCGTCTCGACTCTTTTCCATTGGTACTGCCCCCCTTTCTGATCAATTCGCAGACTAGTCTGGTTGAAATCAATACTTTTGCGCAGACGAAGGGCAAAGGGGTGAGAACCCCTTTTTGCAAACATATGAAGGGCTTGATGCTAAAGGTGTACAAGTCAAAAATGCAGTTTTACTGGAATGACGAGAATGTAAACGAAATTATATCTACCAGTTGCTGGTAAAGTGATAAAATGAAATTTGAGACACGTCTCATTTAAGGCGTATCTTGTATACATGCAGACAAATAGGTAGAAATACGCTATAATGCACACCAAGACAACATGAAATACTGTACATTAATCATCATCATCATCATTTCAGCGGAAAGACGTCCACTGCTGGATATAGGCATCCCCCAAGGCTCTCCCATAGACCGATCCTGAGCCACCCGCATCCATCCGCTGCCCGCGACCCCAAAAAGATCGTCAGTCCACCTTGCGGGAGGCCTACCTCTGCTACGACGTCCTGTGCGTGGCCGCCACTCCAGAACATTTCTGCTCCAACGGCCATCGGTTCCTCTGATACATTAATACAGCGAGTTAAATCTACGACACGTGTACCAACGGCGGCTTTATCACCAAGGGTGATAACTTCCAGGCAAACTTGAGATGGACAGGAATTATGTTAGCAAACATGTGAATCGATAATCTGATTAATAAATTAATAAAATCACGAAAATATTATATTAATTGTGATTCACTATCAAACTTACTAACCAGCTGTACATTTTCGTTATACGGTAAATAATATACCTATTTGTTTGCAGGACAATTCAGAAAATATCAGTAATATTAAAGGTTTATCGACACATATCAAGGCCGTGCCCAGAACGTGACAGACCCCCAGCCATGCATCCCAGCGCCGTCCGGGTCTTTCTGTTCACACACATAAACGTGGATTCGATTCCTACCCGGGATGGGTTTAATAAAAGCCATTTACCATACCTATACATAAAAATAGAGTTTGTGAAATAGCGCACAAATGTTTGTCGATAAAATCAAAACAAAATTTTAATATATAAACATAACTGTTCTCTTGTAACTATACATACTACTTACCTACTCCACTTAGTTTGGAATCAGATGACCGTGAGTGAGTTGTTCTATGGTATTATTAGTTATTTATAGCAAATCGAAAAATACAAATTTTCCGTATATACCCCTTCACTATCAAGCCCCCGATCCCGATACGCAAAATAAGTGAGTGACATGCAGCGGCATCTATGAAACCTGGCGATAAACTTTAGGTACGACGGTTTTACAGTCGTAATATGGGTTCAGTGATTGAATAAAAGATGCCGCTTTGTACTCTTGCATATTTCAGATACTAGAAGCTGCCATTATCTCAAAATACTTACTATTATAAAACTCGAAAAATTCAACTCATCATCATTTTAATTCTCCTGGCGTTATCAGCCGGATTTGATTGAATATTAGCTTTTCCACGGTCTGACTGACTGTCTGACCTCCGCAACCCAAAGGGATAGCGATATTCCACGGTTTAGACCTTAGTAACTATATTCCATATTCTTAGGTTTAGACTAGACGTGTCAGTTTATTCAGAGGTAGGTACTGTATTCCTATAACGACTATCAAAGATCTTTATGACAAAAGGGTTGGATAGTTTAACATAGTTATATAATCTAAAGAGTTTATCGTGCTCTCCGAGGCACGGGACAAGCGATAATTATCAATTTCATACGCACATAACGTTGAAAATCAGTGGTGCGCGCCATTGATTCGAACCCTAGGTATACCCTGTGCATTGCAGTCTGTTGGTATATCGCTATCGCTGCCTCTACCAGACAAATTGAACTGCTTTAAGTATTATTAATTAATGACTTTGCATTTCGAATACGCCTAGACCCACGCGTATTTTACGATAATTGTAACAGGCTTTAATTTACTTCCAACTGCCCAGGTGTATGGTGTATGTAATGAAATCCTGCTAGATTGACACGATCCGGTTTTATATTTAAACTAACTCTATAGTCATTAAAATAAAAAATACGTGATCTGATTGGATAGATGATTTATTTATATTGAAACTATATTTATTTGTTGATTTTATTATATTTTTGATTAAACTATTGATTTTATTGTTAATTGTACAGTGTTTTTGATAGTGTATACCACGTGTATACGAACTTTAGCTTTTCGTACGAATATGTAAAAATGAGGTCCAACAAAACAGATTGTTTGATAGAGGGTCCAATTAAGTCAATCCTTGTCCCATGTGGGGATCAAACCCACATACTCGGCACTGCGGTAAGCAGCGACGAGGCTGCTTACCACTACGCCATTTTTTATTTTTATTTATAGACTCACACCTGAATCCTCGAAGGGGTAGGCAGAGGTGTAATATTACACCCACATTTCGCCATGAATTTTAAGTCCCACGTAATAGGGGGCGAGCCTATTGCCGAACCGGTCACATTACCAGAATCCGTGCTGCTACTGAGAATTTCCTAACGGGAAAACCCAATAACACTTTGCCCGACCCGGGAATCGAACCCGAGACCTCCCAATCCCACGCGCACATTTATGCCGCGAGACCAACGAGGCAGTCAATCACTACGCCATATGCACAGTCAATCTATATCGGAATAAGTGCATGGTTGGCGTCGTGGTTTAAGCGGCCGCCTCGCAGCGTGACAATGCGCCGAGTGTTGTGGGCTCTATCCCCACACAAGCCAACACTTTATGTGATACATAAATTGTTGTTTCTGGGCATTAATTGTTTCCTTTAGTTCTACCTATGTTTGTAATCTGGAGATTAGTCTATTTAGTCCTAGTGCGCGAGTTGTCCTTTCAAAAAAGAAAAAATCATCATGATCTCAACTTGGAATACATAATATTAGTATGCGCATAGAAAACTCAATATAATTTGTCTTATCAGCATTCGTGCTCGTAAATATTGCTGAAGACAATTTAACAACAATAAATCGAATTATCTTGAATCAGCTATAAAAGTAGAGAATTAAGACATTACCTACTTATTGTTCATAATATGTTCATGAAGTTTTGAATTCATAGCAATAGATTATAGTTATTGTTAGAAGTTAAAACCGATATTCGCCTGACAATTGCTAAGAGCTAATATGATATGCTTGCTTATGCGTAGTACGTATCTATTATCTATTAGGTCAACATGAGGTACCTATATTAGCATTTAATAGAACTATAATTACGTAAAGTAACACAATTGAAGGCTTAGCCATGGAATATCGCTATCCCTTTAGGTTGCAGAGGTCAGACAGGCAGTCGCTCTGTAGAGCTAATATTCAGTCAAATCCGGTTAAACTAATAAGCAGACTCCAACCCTCCTAGTGTTATCCCATAACACTAGGAGGTTAGTAGATAATAAATAATCATAGTTTCCTAAACTCATTTAAGTACCTATAGCAAAATATGTCAAATGTTTTTGCACAGGTAGCGCAATAGTTTTAGCGGCCGCCTTACAGCTTGACATTGCGCCTCGTGTGGTGGATTCGATAGCTAACTTTGCTAGTATACCTACTGTGCTATTCCTAACACATTGTGTGATGTACAAATTGTTGTTTCGCTTCTGGATGTTCTTTATATCTGACTAGACGTCGCCAGCAGCTACGCCTGCATTTTTTTTTAAATTTACCCGTTTTGGACGATCCCGTGGGAATTTCGGGAAATCCCTTCTTAGTGCACCCATACGGTTCCCAAGGAACATACATGCCAAATTTCAGCTTCCTGCGCCCAATAGTTTCGGCTGTAGCGTGTCTGTCAGTCAGTCAGTAACGCAAGGATTTTATATATTAAGATTATATGTTTATAAACCCCCAACAATGCAGGATGTCCATTTTTAACATCATTATCTGCCTTTAACATTCCACTGCTGGACTAGGCCTCTCCTTTGAAAAAAGGGATTGGCCTACTAGCACGCTGGCCAAACAGGTTGGTATAAGGTTTGCTTCAAGTTTTCCTTCTCTTACAGTCCTAATCTTTGCATAGTATGGTGCTTCTGTTGGCTCTTACGACACCCATGGGACATGAGGTGGTGACATTCCGTATTCTTATTCAGTCACCACAAGGTCCGGTATTGTTATAAAAAAATATATATTCGTGTTTATCATGTACAAAGTCTGTTTTCCGTCTGTCTGTCCCTATGTATGCTTAAATCTTAAAAACTACGTAACAGATTTTAATGCGGTTTTTTTACAGATAGAACGATTCAAGAGGAAGGTTTATATGTATAATTGACGCGGGCGAAGCCGCTGGCGACGTCTAGTTCTATTATACAAGCAAGCCGTTACTTTATCCACCGTGTAAGAAAATGCGCATGACATACCAAGCGTGACAGATGCTTGTGACAATTGTTATGTTTTTTGTCACATTGTACCTATTTATAATGTTTTCCTTATGGTGTTTCGAAAGACATCGTATCTAGGAGATAAGTAACGTTTTACTTTATCTATCGTCCAAAAGTGTCTAGGTAGGTATCTATGTGCTATGTTGGTCATTGGTTAACTCTTTTTTCGAAAGAGAACTTGAAGAGGTAGAATGTAACCTTGTGTAACCATGTCGTGGGAAACGTCTTTAACATTCATCAAGTGGCACAAAGTAGACACAATATCAAGACTCGAAATAAGAATTTGTGGATCACGTAAAGTGATGTCCTGTGTGCGTATCGAGACCACAACACTTCACGCAGTGTTATATCTTATCTAATACTAATATATAAAGCTGAAGAGTTTGTTTGTTTGTTTGATGAATGCGCTAATATCAGAAACTACTGGTCCGATTTGAAAAATTATTTCAATGTTAGATAGCCCATTTATCGAGGAAGGCTATAGGCTATATAACATCGCGCTATTAGCGATGGGAGCGGAGCAGTAGCCTTAAATAACGCGGGTGTAACCGCTGGCATCATCTAGTACTAATATATAAATCTGAAGAGTTTGTTTGTTTAGTTGAACGCGCTAATCTCGGGAACTACTGGTCCGATTTGAAAAAATCTTTCAGTGTTAGATAGCCCATTTATCAAGGAAGGCTATATAACGTCGCGCTATGAGCGACGGGAGCGGAGCAGTAGCCTTAAATAACGCGGGTGTAACCGCGGGCATCCTCTAGTCAGTTATATATGGCAAGTTGCTAATATTAGGTACCTACTACAAAAATAAGTTCTGTTATGAGACATGTTAGGGACTTTTAGTTTTCTGTCTACGACACACCTAATAACATTCCACGAGAGTTCATATAGCTGATAAAAATAAATGTTGGTGTAATTAATACATTTTAAGTAACCTTTTGGTTTAGTGTTTAGTGACCCTGAATGATACGCCGGAGATCGTGATATCAACGCCCAACCAGAACAAAAATATTTGTGTGTACTCGATGATTTATGCTGAGTGTATTTAAACGTACCTACAAGGGCCGCCAAGGGGGAGCAGATGGGGGTAGCTGCCCCCCACCTAGAGACTAAAAAAAACCTACAATTAATTATTTTCTATTTTCCATATCAACTTACTCCCCCTAGGCCATAGGCTGGCGAACTTTGCCCCCTTCTAGGCAACGCCCCTGCCGATACCTACGTCGTGTATTTAATAGAATATGCATATTTTATAGGTACGTCTATCCGTTTTCTAGTCGCCATAGAAACTACAGATTCTGCAATACTCTGCATAAGTAGTTAGTAAGAATTGTCCTACTACGTCTACGTTCCATTAATCGCTACCAAGATCGCTATCAGAGCTGCGGTAGCCTAGTGGAAAACAAACAGACAGCTTTGCAAGTAGTTTCTAGTTTAACCCTCGATACGTATGTACCACGGACTTTTCAAATTTAATAGAGCTCATAAATGTTAATTGTCGCTCAAACAGTGAAGGCAAATACAACGTGAGGAAACATGCATGTCTGAGAGATCTCTATAATTTTGTAGAAAGACATGTGAAGACTGCCAACCCACACTTGGCCTATGGCGTTACCCTTCTTGCAATACATGTTGGCCGAGCGTCGGCGAGTGAACGCCTGTGCCCAACACTGAGACAGATTATAAACATGGGTGATAATGATGGTGTTAGACGACTAGCAGATATGTTATTCATTTGCTATGGATGGCGTCTAATGCTTTTTAATGTGACGTATCATAAACATGAATTTAATTTTGTTATATTGTATAACTTTGCACGCTCAGAGCAATATGTAGCTGAACAATTTATTGATATTTATTTATTTTATTATGGAAAACCAACAGCTAACAATAAATGAATATGTAACTAATATAAGTTAACATAAAGCCAATTACAGGTCTTCACGTATAGTTAACGAAAATACATAACAGATATTTCTCGATAACAAAAGTACACGAATTTAAAATACCAGTAAAGCAAATTTAAAAAAGGGAAATAGGTTGTAAATTACGAAAAGAACTAAGGAAGAATTAAGGTTCAGCTGCCTTCTTGCCGAATTGCTGTTCGTATTAAATGGATCAAAAGAGAATTCTTTACACAGATATGGAGACTATGAACTGGTAAGCAAACAAAGTGTGTATGTACAGTCAACTATAAAGTCTCTATACGTCTTAATTTGCCGCTGAATATTTTATAAATTAAAATTGACCGATTATTATAATATGTAATACAAATTGTGATCCAGGTAAGATTTCCTTAATTGTCAAGAAACCTTACAAGATTTTGAGAACCGTTCACGTGCCAAGTGGTTGGAACAGGGCCGTAATGTTAGGGCAGGGCAAACAGTACACGTTACAAGGGCAATGGGTCTCAGCATGAATGCAAAAATAAAACCGGTCAAGTGCGAGTCGGACTCGCACACCGAGAGTTCCGAACAAACCTGTAGGTATATACATAATAATTATTTGAAAAAATATGTGGCGTAACTTAAAATTTAAGGTTTACGAATTTTTTCCTATGTGCTATTAAACGTTTCTTTATGCCAAATTTCAAAATTGTAGAGCGACTGGAAGTACCCTTTAGGTTTGACTTGAGCATTTGATATGAATTTCAATTTTATACCTCTATGGGTTCATGAGGAAAGGGGTGTACACAAGGGAATGCAATCTCGATCAGCTAGTGTCATCAGGGGTGGTTTTAGGAAGAGGCTAATGGGTCCAAGTCTCCCCAAAAATCTGTTTTCTAACAAAAGTAAAATTTACCTTCACTAAGGTTCAAACCCAAAATACAACAAAATAAGAAAAGCCTGGATAGTCTATTTTTTTTTTACTGCACGGTTGGCGTAGTGGTTTCAGCGGCCACCTCCCCGTTTGACACTGCGCCGAGTGTTGTGGGTTCGATTCTCACACGAGACACACTTTGTGTCCATAAATTGTTGTTTCGAGTCTGGGTGTTCATTGTGTCCGTTCGTTGTGTTTCTAGTTTATAAAGTCCCCCGCGACACAGGATTTATTCCTAATACGGGAGTTGTCTTAAACAAAGAAAGAAAGAAAAGAAAGCTATTTTCCACTGGGTCTTCAACACTCAACAGGGCGTATTTAATGGACCCCGTTGCTAAACGTAGTACACTTTAAATTTTTTTAATGCTTTCATTATGTATATGATGTAACTAAACATTTACATTTTTGGAAAATTTTCCTTAATTTGTGCTATAAGACATTGCTTCGTACCAAATTTTAAGATTCTGAGTTAACGGGAAGTATGTACTTACCCTGTAGGTTTTGATTCCCTTACGAGTTTTTAAATTTGCGGAAAGGACTATGGGCAAAAATTTATGGGCTCCGTCCCCATATACCAACACACATGGAACTGATGCCAATGTGTACCTTAAGTATCCACTACTTAATTAAAATCC
Organism: Euclidia mi; assembly: GCA_944739405.2. Classification (NCBI taxonomy): domain Eukaryota; kingdom Metazoa; phylum Arthropoda; class Insecta; order Lepidoptera; family Erebidae; genus Euclidia; species Euclidia mi. The sequence continues at coordinate 57,058,130 of OX123199.2, forward strand.
TTTTTTTTACTTAAATCCGTCGGATATATAAACCAGTACCTTTGCTTCGATTGATCTGATAGTAAAATTATTTGGGATGTGCAAGCGGGATTCAAAGGGAGTGGGACACGAAATGGGATGTACGGATCAAGTCTTTTCCTTAAGGTACATTTCAGAGAAAATCTTAATGAGACACCAGAATGTTTTCTGCGCCTTTATTCACCTGGAAAAGACTTAGGCTGCGTTTCCACCTGAGATCTGCGAGGATGCGTAGCGAGGGATGTGTTTGTAAAGAACCAATAGAATCACTTCATTTACCTCGCCTTGGTCAGCACAGCTCTGGTGGAAACGGCTCAGCGGAGCTAGATTTTTGCGCATACAAAACAAGCGAGGGATGTGTGCGAGGGATGTGTGCGAGAAATGTGTTGCGAGGGATGTGTTACGAGGTTTGCGACATACTGTATACTATCGAGTGGTGAGGGATGAACTTTGGTCAACACTATCTATGTATGGAGTGAGCAACAGCCTGATACGGGCACTTACATTCTCATATATTCAATTGCCTGTGTCAGAAATCAGAATAAACGGGGCCTACAGGGACTGATCTAACATTGATCGTGGTGTTAGTCAGGGATGTGTAGCGTGTCCTTGGCTGTTCAATCTGTTCATAGACAGTTGTCTGACTGATTTAAAAGAGTCTGAATGTGGATTAAGAATGGGTGAAACAGTGTTTAAGACCCTTCTGTATACTATACAAAAGGATCTTAAACACTGTTTACAGTTTTTCAGTGGATACCTACTGACGATCAGGTTCTTTTTGCGAAGTTAGCGTTTGATTTGCAGTAGATGGTCACCATGATGAATGAGGCGTATAAGAAAAAGGACATGAAAGTTAATGTAAACAAGCTAAGACCGGTCATAGAAAGGGAAGATAGTGTTACTGAATGTAACATAACTATAGGAGATGAAAAACTGTAACAAGTGAATGATTTTGTGTATTTAGGGTCGTAGTTTACGAGAAATGAAAAATGTGAGGAAGATGTTGAAAGGAGAGTGAAAGCAGGATATATTGTGAATGGCTCCTCACAGTCCATCATCAGAAATGGTATTATCCCAAGGAAGGCTCGCCTTGCTATAATACTCCGGAGATATTTGGTGCCAACACCGATGTATGGTAGCGAATCATAGGTATGGCAGACAAAGAATGACAGTAGAATCAATACAGTGAAGATTGAAAAAAGAATGTTGACATAGTCTGGAGATTTGGAACTAAACAATTAAATGTATAGGTACCCATAACCGGCGAGCATGTATGATGAGGTCTCATGAGGTTAATGAATGTCGAGGAAGAAGTATGTTTGAACCAAAGCATGTTGCATTGTTTAGTCTATGCCTACCTCATTGGGTGACAGGCGTGACAATACATATAGATAGACCATATTTAAAAATGTTGTGTCCACCCGTGCGAAGCCGGGCCGGGCCGCTATTATATAATACATATATTTTTTTATTTAGCCTATATTGTCCCACTGCTGAGCAAAGGCCTCTCCCTTGGATTTCCACAAATCTCTGTGTTTTGCGATCTCTGGCCAGTCGCCCTCAAAAAGTTTCCGTTTCAGTGATAATGGAAGGCTTCCCTTCAACATCTGCTTCATGGACCAGAAGCTCTTCGAAGCATTTTGGATTCTTTGTGTAATCTCCTTGTCTTGCCTGTTACCGAAGGATACTATCTGGCCCAAGTAAGTATACTCGTCAACATAGTGTATTAGCTGCCCATCTATCATGACCCCATATAATATACAGATCAATAAGTATTTACTTTGTATTTACTTACTAGCTAACCCAAGATAAATACTATTACTTCCATTAAATATAAGTAATACTATTAGTTATCGGCAAAGTATCGGCTGTAAAAGAAATAGTTTTAGATTATTATCTTTCAGGAAATGGATTCTAATGGATAATCAGCGTCAATTAAAATGAGTTAATCTAGTATGCGTGTATCTACATACATCAAGCGATATATATCTTATCATAGAGCTAAATAATGTTGTTTTGCACTCGTGCATAATAAACGCGATTATAAGTTTGGCTTTTATAGTGTTGCCTGGCAACTGCTGTTGTGGCGATCTCAAACTTCCAGTTTCATCCTGAGTTCCGCTTACTAGAGTCTAACAGGATTTGGCTGAATATTAGCTTTTCCACAAAGCGACTGCCTGTCTGAGCTCCAGATAGCGATATTCCATGGTTTAGACGAGTGTCAGTTTATTAAGAAGGTACTGACGTCTTATAACGACTGTCAAAGATCTTCATGACAACCGGGATCGACGGCTTAACGTGCTCTCCGAGGTACGGGACAAGTGATAATTAACAATTTACATAACATAACTTCACGCCTTTATCCCCAAGGGGTAGGCAGAGGTGGCGGTGGTGGTGGTACACACCCACACTTCGCCAGTTATGTTTCAGTCACAAAATAATGGAGGGCGAGCCTACTGGCATCTACCGGGCACATTGTTAAGCGAGCGATAATTAACATAAAAAAAACACATAATAGAGAATAAAAGATATCAAACTAGATAAAGAGTGTAATTCAATAGTATTCTTCGCCTCTGTTATGTAAATATATTATATCCCATACTTAGTAATATTTGACTGCACCTTAAATTATTAATTTTAGCGTAGGTTAGCTGACGGCTTAAGAATACAAAAAGATACATGTCGTAAGAGGCATGCACAAGGAAAATGCACAAAATGCAAATATGTACCTAGTATCTTTGCAAACGGACGGCAATATCAACATACACCCTATACAGTCGAACAAGTTGCCGCTAGACCACCATAGGGGCGAGAATCGCTCAGCAAGGCATTGTCGCTTCCAGTGCTATTTTACCCGCACAATGACACTCGTATACAAAACCAGTTTCTAGTGTGCCTCGACTCTATGAGCGAGGCAAGGGATTTTTTTTCAAACTGGTCTAGCGCCGACTTGTTTGAGTGTACCTACCAACCGCATCGCCAGCGTGTTAGGGCCAGCGCCCTAAAGTTTAATTTTACGCCCTTTAAAGTTTAATTTCCAGTGCGTTTATAAAATCCTCGCCGCTGCGCTCCGTTCTGCCTGAGCTGACCCTTATAGTAGACCAAATCCTTCTATTGACTCGCATCGATCCTGTGAAGCAAATCGGAATACGCTTGAGACCAGCAGACGACAAAGAAAGTTTGTAAAGAGTGTAAAAGATGGCGTACGTAGGTAGTAGGTAGATTATAAGCGGTCTCCTCGCCTAACACTGCGAAACTGTTGATTGTTGGTAGCGCTCATAGCGAGATTTGACTTGCCATTCGTAACTGATCGCCAAAGTTAAGCAACGCTTGCACAGGTCGCCACTTGGGTGACCGTGTGTGGCATTTACACCTGAGCGCTACCGTGCTTCGGAGGGCACGTCAAGCCGTCGGTCCCGGTTCTTGTAAAAATACTCCGACACCAGAGTTAGCCACACACTCACACAAGTACAAAAAAATATTGATTGTTATCGAGATTTCAGTACTATCTATGTTAGGTGGACATACGCCGTTGAACTTGCTCGTACTACTGGTTAGTTGTCCACGCGCGATTTGCTAGTATCGGTGACGTAAAAATATCCTTAGAAAATCATAAGTAAAGTTATTTGCAAAAATAAGCTGAAGGTTTCCTTGGTGTTCTAATATATAAGAGGCTGATTCAATTTAAATAATCTTATGATTGATAGATTAGGAGGGAAAAGGTAATAACTACAAAAGCAGAGGTTACTTTGCATATTTTGTTCAGATATTTAAAATACTTTTTTTAGGATTTGGTACCGAAGAGAAAATGCTTTATATGATGTAGATTAAGACATATTTTTTTGGTGTTTTCTATATAATTAGTTTTTTTTTCTATAACATTTACGGAGAAAAATGGTTTTAATGTACCCCTAATGACGCCCAATTCACATATGTCCTCGCCTTAAGACGAATCTCAATTGTTGCAGGACTAGTCTGAAGTCTCACGAACTTACTTACTAATCAACAGTTTTACTGCACGTCTGTGAGATCTCTCCAGTATTGTACTTTGGATAATATAGATAGTAAAGTAATGGCTTATCGGGCACCCGGTATACATCCGTATGCATTTAGTAAAAAGCGGTTATTTTAATATTACAAACAAACAATCCAATTTTATTTATGTGTATAGATATGGCAAGTTTATCATCTTCCTTAACAAAGTGTCAAAAGATCTTTAGTAATCGATGCAAAAGATAAGGTTCCTTTATACGCACAGCTTTTTTTTTGTCTTTTTTCTTTTCTCATTGTGTTTTCCAATTTAGTTTTTAGTTAGGTACCTACTTAATATTTAATTGTCTGTTTTTCTTTTATATCTATACGTAAATTTTACCTTTTGGTGCTTGCTGTGACACCTTAGAATGTTGTACATTTAGTTTTTATCTTATTAATTCTGTTTTTAATTATCTATTACAATGTAACAACTACTGGTTGTCCTAAATAAATAAATAAGCTCTTTCTAATCCAGCTAAGGTACTTTACTTTTTTATTTATAAGTGGGAGACCTCACGCTAATTAATATTGTCACAGCTCGCTTTGCATGAATTGGACCCACTCATACTAAATATTGCACAAACGCACTTGTTTGCGAACACGTAAACTAAAATGTCGACATCGTCATCAAATTCTATAATAGAGAATCTGTTATTATACATGTTCAGATATTATACAATCGTATATTAATCTGTATTTTTATTGTCGAGTAGGCTTATCAACAAGTACATTAACACTAATTAAATGAGAAAGTAAATAGCGTTACTATATTGGACAGATAAGGACACAGTTTTACCAACTAACAAAGGCCGCTTTGTCTGAATTGCCTGTAGAGTTGATTGTACATACCTACGTACTACCCGTCAAGCTAGACACATTGACTTTTGTAACGTCCTTATAGCGTAGGAAATAAGTGTTAGAATCGCACTGCAACTGTACAGCTACTTGACGCTGTGTGTGCCTACCAAGTCTGGAATAAAATCCTTACATAAACAACGGCGTGCCATTGGAGAGGTCTATACCCAGTGGACTACGGCAGGCTGATGATGATGATAAACAAAGGCCTCCGCCACATCTGTCTGTTTGCGATAAACTCAAGTACCTTTGAATGAACGGATTTTAATGTGGTTTCACCAGTAGCACAGAATAAACAGTAGGTACTTACGTACAGAAGCACCACTTCTCAAACCAATTCAATGAAATTGCGACTCTTGCTACAAAGCAACAAAGTGCAATTCAGCTCGCATAAGCACTTAGTGCCTAATGCGATATTCACCTAACCGTTCCCGCTCTTTTCTAACATATAACGCTGTCGCTGTCTGGCGCGGACTGACGCGCTAGCTGTCGCGCTAGGGTTGTCGACTTGCCGCTGCTACTATTATATTTATTCATCGTCTATCTGCCTACTTGACCACGTACCTAATAATAAATAATCATACTTTAAGTATATATCCAACTATTTGAGCTCGTAGAACAAAAACCGCAAAAATCTGGTCGTTTACATTTTCACTATACTAATTCTTAGTTATTTCCTAAACGCGTGAACCGATTTACATGATTCAAACAGATAAAATGGTTTTTGAACTAGATCTTTAATTTGACACCATAATCGTTGGGATATCTCAACAAACTAAAAATCTAATTTTCAAGTTGCTCTCGTAAAATAAATAAAATCAAATTTTCAAGTCAACAACCCTTGCGCGGCGCGTCGGACGCCGGGCAGGGAAGCCGCGCGAATGTGTAGGCACTTATCGCTGTAGGTACGGCCGAGTGAAGGAGGCCTGCCAGTAGATAGAACGGTTCGCGGAAGGTTATTATTTAATTTATGGCGACTCGACATGCCATGTGAGCGGCTAAGACGCCGGTGAAAGCTAGTGCATGAAATCACACAAATTAAATTAAATGTTGAACAATTAGAAAGATATTCGCTACATTCGAAATTAATCTTGTATCGTCTGGGACTTACCAACATTTAAATAACAGATACAAAGATGCGAGGTGTGTGAGGTCCACACAGTCAGTCCACTGCTGGCCGTAGGCTCGTAGGCCGTAAGGAGTTAATATAATAATATGGTAAGTAAGGCAGCGATAGCCTAGTGGAGATACCAACAAACTGCCATGAAGAGGGTATCAGGTTCGAATCCACGGCGTGCACCAATGACTTTTCAGAGTTATGTGCGTATTGAATTGTTAATTATCGCTTGTCCCGTACCTCGGAGAGCACGTTAAGTCGTCGGTCCCGGTTGTCATGAAGATCTTTGACAATCGTTACAGGGCGTCAGTACCTTCTAAATAAACTGACACTAGTCTAAACCATGGAATATCGCTATCCCTTCAGGTTGCGGAGGGCAGACAGGCAGTCGCTCCTTGGAAAAGCTAAATTCGGTTAGACTAGTGAGCGGACCCCAGATTGAACTGGGTTAACGCTAAGAGGATGATGATGATAATAATATGGTAAGTCAATAACAGGCTTTGGCTTACCATACCACGCTGGCGAGACGTGTTTATATAGGGTTAGATGAAAAACTGCAGTCTCTTCAAAGAGATATTTCTTGCTTCGTGTATTTTCCTGAGTCGCCTTGTACGACACGCAATGAAAGTGGTGTAGTGACACTATCTTTTCATAGCGCTGAATTAGTTATTCGATCTATCCATTTTTTGGGATTTTAGGTTCATTTTAGACATAAGCTCCATACACAATATATATATATATGTATCTGAAATCTCCAAATTCGTGGATTTATCGAATATTGAAACAATATTTGAAGACACAACTATTTGAAGTCATGTCCAGATATGTATTGCATACGTAAGACGAATTCATTTTATATAGGTACCCACAAAGATAAGGTAAGAGCATCTTTAGAAATTTGCAAACAGTCTCTAGTCTCAATTTTGCCACCATGGATAGGTATTCTCTAGCAGATAATTTGTATGAGTTATCCAACTAATAAATTTAACACGAACTTATTAGATAAAGATGAAACTGGATCTTACTGTCTATATAATATTTTTGTATAACTAATGAGTGATGATTAGAGGTACGGAATTGCCGCAAATAAAAAATATGAATTTCGCATTAATTTTTTTAATGATAAGGAAATTTCGCAAAAATTTCGCATTTATTTATAAATTACCTATACTAGTAAAATAAAGTATATTTTCAGAAGAAAAACAATATTAACATTAATTAAATGCTATCATAGTTGCAATTTCTACATTCGGCTCCTTAAGAGCTGTTCTGCGGTCTGTTACGAGTACGACGACATTGTACTTGCTGAAGAATCATTCTGCGTCAACACTGTTAGTTGGACGCCAGATGCTCTGTAATGCTGCTTTAGCAAAGGATAGGATAGGAGGCGAGTAAAATGTCCGTCACATTGGGATTTTCGTTTCTCTGTATCGATTTAAGGATTAAACGATGAAAGTGGGTATATCATCACCATCTATTTGTTCAATTCTTGAAAGTCTTGTGAAAAAAGGAAATTTCGAAAAGCTTTCTAAAAGTACATCCGGGATTCCGGGTTTAATGTGAAACTTGCAGCAACTGATGGGTTAAATAATTGTCCTTTGTGAAAGTCCTATACTGCGGTCGCGCGGGATGATGTTTGATATGCGCCATTTTAGTGCGCCAAAACCGACCAATAACAAAATTATGACTAATTTCGCGGAAATTAGCCAAAATTTCCAAATTTTCGCATAAATTCACATCTATTTCGTAAATACGTAAATTCCGTAGCTCTAGTGATGATGGATGGCTTTGTAGTTTAAGCGACAGCCTACGACTGCGCCGAGGAACTTAGGTACGTTCGATCCCCAGATGGGACAAAACTTTATGTGATCCATAAATTGTTGCCCTGAGTCTAAATGTTCTATAAAGCATGTTGTTTGACTGTTTGTAGGTCACCAGTAGACACTTTTAAACCGAGCACCCGTCTTGTTGCCATTGAAATACCTGCAATTCACTAAACTTGACGTAGGTATGATTCATTGAAGCGATAACAGTTTAGTACATTCTTGTTGTAATTAATTACCAGCTAGAAATCAATCTGAGTCCTCGAAGCTTATCGGTTCTGCGGTTTAACGGTATTAGTTATAGTTTATACGATTGTATTAGACATGGATGATTGGATAGAATGCAAGGATATTAAATAATTGTCTAAGAATTGTGTATGTTATAGATCTGAAGTAGAAGATCCTTGCTGATTTCAGCATGAATGGGCCGGCTCGACCGGGGAAGTACTACCCTCTCACAGAAAATCGACCTAAAGTAACAGTACTTAAGCTGTTGCGTTTCGTTCGGTGAGCGAGAGTGACGGAGGCCCTATCCCCTATTCCTTATCCCTCATTCCACTCCTCATCCTATCCCTTTTCTCAATCCCAAGGGGCGGCAACGCACTAGTGACTCCTGTGGTGTTGCTTATGTCCATGGGCGACGGTAATCGCTTACCATCAGGCGATCCGTCTGTTCGTTTGCCGCCTATTACTATAAAAAAAAGAAAATGATAACCTGGTGGGGTTACCAACAGCCATGTAGAAGATCGAGTGTTCAGTCAAACTAATGGCCCGTGCCACTAACTTAACGAAGAAGGTTCGTAATTGCTAATGATCGTCTGGGGAAATAAGGTGTGGTGTTTCTCCAACTTGAGGGCGATCCTTCTTTGACCAGGCTAGTTGTCTTGTGGACTGCATCATACAAAATAATTTAGCGGGTCTTAACCTCTTGTATGCCGGAATACCAGACACAATTAAAAAGCTATTGTGTCTCGCGTAGATCTCACGTTACCATAATTTGTTTAAGGTATAAATACCTATTTGTTTCCGACGTTGCGCTCGTCTTGCACCGAGCGTGGTCGCGGAGAGAATGGTGAGAGCTCAGCGCCGTATTGTGGAAGTGCGGGTTTCGGCACCTACCCTCACTTGGTCTTTATTTAAGTTCGCAATGTCGGTACTCCGACACACTAAACTAATGACGTATACACTGTCACGGTAATATTACCGTGACACTGTTGAGATTTATCACTGCGGCGGTGTTTACATTTGCTGGATGACTGGTGGAATGGTGATGGACTGCAGTCCGACGGACGAATTTGAGAAGTTGTATAAGTATACATATACAGTGTGTCACAAGACCCATCACCAAGCCGTAGTCTACTCGTTGTGGACATCATGCCAAGTCATACTAACCAAAAATAATAGGTACCTGGGAAACGAACTATTTTTTAAGTTTTCACATTTTTTAAACCGCTATTAAAAGTGCGTGCGTGCAATGCTCGAAATAAGTAGGTACCTACTTATCCATGGGGTCATAGGGCATATTGGCGGGGTAAATGCATTGATTTTGTACCTAATTAGAAAACATCCATACAAACTTTGAGCCTCAATATTTCCTGAACCAGTAATTTCCAGGTATGGTGCCGAAGTAAAAAATGTGATTCTGAAACATTTCTCCGACACTAGTTTTGCCGTTGATCGGTTCACCGACAAAACGATTCACTTTTATTTTTTTCTCCGACAGAACTTTTCAATGACGATCGTTTCGCCGACACAACGATTCACTTTTCATTAGTTCACCGATAGAACGTTTCAACGGCGAACGATTCGCCGACAGAACGATTCACTTTTGAAAATTTCATCGGCAGAACCTTTCACCGGCGAGCGATTCGCCGACATAACTGTTCATCTGCCCCTGGGGTATAAAACATAGGTTTTCGACGGGATCCCTCTTTTTCTCATAATGGTTTTTGTCCTAATTTAAATTGTCATAAGGTGCATTGGGGTAATTCCGATAGAAATTTCTATGAGATGACTGAAGGTCTACAGTTTGATAAAATATCTAAGAAGTTTTACATTTACTGCCGTTAGTTTTACATCAGCCTGTAATTAATGAAAATATTCGTGATAATTATAGGTTAGATACTTTAATATATAGATGAGAATTGAAAATATGGCACTTAAAGTATCTGCTCAAGAATTTCAAGAATAGGGAAAATTACGAGCTATCTCGGGGCAATTCCGAAATAGTTCAAAATTCGCTTTTATTAGAGTTTGGAAGAAGACTTACATGTCTTTTTCAATCGTTATCACTCCATAACCAAAACCACGCCCAATATTTTGGTAGTTTGACTAATCTCGATTTTTTTAACTTTATATTTCGTATTTACCCCAGGAAACAAAGCTCAGAAATCCAAGGTTCTTCCATTCAACATTTTTCCTAAAGTATTGATGGAAAAGTTGATGTGAAGTGGGCTGGGGCAGAGCATGGCAAAATAAGTTGTGGTAGAGCGGAACGGAGAAAAATCGAAAGTTCTTTTATCATTATGTTATGAGTGAAAATTTTCAAAATTAAAAGATATTTCAGGTAAAATCAATCTTTTATTAGTATGTAAGAACATAAAAGCTCTTCTCAGTTCTCCATTTGTCACCTGTTCAACAGCCACAGCTAAATCTTGCGGTGCGTAGGTATGTTTTGATTTTATTTCTTACGTAGTTTCGGGGCATGAGAACTCTGCAAAATATATTAATAGTGAAGGTATGTATAATAATTATTCTAAGCGAAACTAGGTCAAATTTCAAGAAATATGGTCAAACTCAAAAGAATTAATCGTCCGTATAGTAGTAGCACGCGAGTGATACCGTGAGGAATCGTTATATACCGGATGACTTATATTACCATCTTGAAAAACAACAGTGCGTTATAGGTAAATGCCATAATAAACTTTGCCCGACCCGGGAATCGAATCCGGGACCGCACGTGCACATTTATGCCGTGAGACAAACAAAGCAGCCAGCAAAGTGATAAGTAGGTAAGAAATACTTTTTACAACATCACTTATGTAGGTAAATTAAGTACTTGAATTCATTGGTACTTTTACGTAGATTGAGAATCACTGTCCTTTACTATGAAAAATCTGTGTGGGGTTATTGCGAAATTTGGTTATGCCGTAATAAACCCGTTGGGGTAATTCTGTTTTATTTGGTTAAAGAGGACTAAGGCATTGTGTTTCAATCTGAAATACGGCAAAGCCGATAATCTATTAGAAAAACAAACAATTATTTAAATAGCTTACCAGAATTAGAAGATATTGATGTTGGGGTTATTACGAATCACTAATATTGGCGCGAAAATCACCCAATGCAGAAAACTTGACGCAACACACGTAATGTTAGTATTAGCGACGCACGACGACTGGTGCGGCGAGAATAATAAAGATGGCGCCTAGACAAATTTTGCCAGTACAAAACTATCATCGTTACAATTAGTAGCTTTTTTTAACTTTCGGAATATACCCATTTTCGGTATTACCCCAATGCACCTTAATAAGTTAGGCATAATTTTCTTTGTCATAATAATAGTGTGCCATAATTGGTTTTTAGGATACTGTGTTATTATTTATTAAGCATAAATATTGTATATCCTATTGTTTTTATTCATAACTTTAATATGCATAAAGTTGTAAAGCATATTGTTTATTTGTCTAATAGTTATAATGGAATAAAGATCAAAAAGCATAAAGGAAACGTACTTTTAGGTGCGTAGGTATGTAATTCAAGTAACTAAATAGGTTATGTTAGGTTCTCTTTTGACCCTTAACGCAAAAATAGGAGCCCTGCGAAGCAGGGCTCCGTCAACTTAGTTTTTAAAAAACTATTTAATTGGACATAATGTCTACTTACCTACATAAATAGTTATGCTTTGGGATAGTATGCTTATTAAATATTATGCTTATAGTAAATACCTAGGATAAAAAAAAATATGATTAAAAAGTTATGGCAAAAGAGTATTATGCGTAACTAATGTTAGGACAAGTAACATTATGCAATGTTAAATTATGACATAAAATCGTAGGAATAAAAATAGAGAACCGTTTTCGACATGTAGACCTGTTTCCATTTGTTGTTTACACCTGAATCAAGTTGTGAAGACGAAACTTAAAGTTTTATGAAAAACCTGAACAAAACTAACCAAAACAGTCACAAAAACTTATTTGATTCAACGTCAATACATGTAGGTATCATACATGTTATGGTTATAGGTACATACGATTTAAAAGGTTAAATGAAATATATTTGCAAATGAAAATAATTTTTATTATTAATTCCATTTGCGAAACGAATGTCGGAGAAATGTTTCAGAATCTGTGTAGATTCCGAAACATTTCTCCGACATTCGTTTCGCCGCTGATCGGTACCGTATACGATACCTACCTATGTTTTATACCCCAGGGCAGATGAACAGTTGTGTCGGCGTATCGTTCGCCGTTGAAACGTTCTATCGTTAAAATAATGCAAAGTGAATCGTTGTGTCGGTGAAACGTTCGCCATTGAAAAGTTCTGTCGGAGAAAAAATGAAAAGTGAATCGTTCTGTCGGTGAACCGATCAACGGCGAAACGAATGTCGGAGAAATGTTTCAGAATCAAAAAATGTTCGTAGTGATTGGTACAACATGGGATTTCAGTTTTCGTTAAGGGTCTTTTTACACCCTGTTTGGTCATCCCGTTCGAAAATTTTGCTTGCGCGATTCAGGGCTTTTAGTCCGTCGCCGTATTGTCATGTCTTCACTACAATCACTTGCTAAACGGCGAAGGGAAAAACATGCATGTCCGATCGATATCCATAACGTCCTTGAAAAACATGTGAACTAACCTGCACTTGCCCAGCGTGTGGACTATATGGTCTAACTCTTCTCGTAATGACAACAGATCCGTGTCTGAGACTAGCACTGGGACAGTCTAAATACATTATGATTAAAACCATAAGTTAATCCATTTTACTTCTAAAAGTACTATCAAGTTCATAATATGTTAATCAATTTTTCGCCTGTAGTTACTACCTATCCTAATATAATAAAGTTGAAGAGTTTGCTAGTTTGTTTGGTTGAAAGCACTAATCTCAGGAACTACTGTTCCGATGTTTAATAGCTCATTTATCAAGGAAGGTTATAGGCTATTAATCAACACGCTATGTGCCACGGGTGGTTAGTACTTACAGTAGCCCTAAATAACGTAGATATAAACACGGGCTAAGCTATATTAAAATGTCTCATGTTAAGTGCTATGCTACAGAACCGATCATAGTGTAGCGCATTCGCATATGCGTTGTGACCACTGATTTTTACCTTAGTTACAGAATTTTTAACCTATACCTACATGTTTAATAGTTTTTTTTTTATTTTATTTTATTTAGTACTGATTGGTTAATTATTGTTCTTTTGTAATTTATTTTTATATATGACCCCATGTCCAAAATAAAGTGATATTATTTATTTATTATTTACTAATAGGTTTTGCCCTTGTTGGACATCGTAACGTAAATGAGTGCTATTAAAGGTATTAATTAGTAAATAATTCCCCTGCCCCATTTCGACGTACCTACTTTAAGAGAACTTTTCTTTTTTTTTGACGCATGATGGAAACCAAACTATTTACGGGCTATCCTGCCCAGGCTGGGACCCTAAAGGGGCTCAGGCAAGGGAGAGTGTGGGACTCTCTGACGAGAAGGGCCAGGCCTACCCACTAAAACCATCATGGTGTTCCTCTATTCGATCCCAGTGAATGGCGGGGACACGGGAACTACGTTAGCATTACTACCGCGACCCCACTTAAGAGTAGGTACCTACTCAGGGCAGACGTCGTTCATCATCCATAGTTTTTATCATTGACATATGAACTTTAGTACATATATATCGATGGTATTTACATATACTGACTAATTTCACACCCATCTCAATAGCCAAGAATTATTAGTCCCGTGTGGATAATACGAGTAGCAATAGTCCTACACTTGCTGTGGCTAATGCGTTACTACAAGTAAATATTCGGCCTGGTAGACCGTGTTGTAGGCTCCCAGCGGTGCTGCGATTTTAATGGTTAGGTTCTCGGAGAATACTCCTGAACCCGTACCTGTAACATCCGTCTTAGACCCATCTGTGAAGATCGTGAGCTCGTTGTGGTTAACTGCTCCTGCATGTGGATACTCATACAGTTTGATTTTGTATTTTTTGTCAAACAGGATGTGTTTTGGTTTGGTATTCGATCGCCGGTGGCTAGGTACTTAAATAACTACGCCATAAATGCAGTCGAAAGATTAATACTTACTTTTTTATTTATAATCTCACGCCTGCGTCCCCGAAGGGGTAGACAGAGGTGTAAATATTACACCCACAATTCGCCATGAATTTTTAGGTCCCACATAATAGGGGGCGAGCCTATTGTCGTTACCGGGCACAACAGACTCCGGGCTGCTACTGAGTATTTGGAAAAACCCAGTAACACTTTTGCCCGACCCGGGAATCGAACCCGAGACCTCCGATCAGCAGTCGCATACGCTATCCACTGGACCACGGAGTCAGTCTTTTGAGTGTAAATTGTAAAATCTCCTAAACATGTAAATTAACATACATAATTATTAGATAATAATTAAACTAATTAAATTTATAAGTGCTGGTTGTTCTATCGCGGGGTCTCGTGTTCTTATCTATTCAAGGACGTAATTCTGTATTGTTGCTAAAGTACTTAAAACGGATTCGCTTGTTATATGACATACTAGCTTTTGCCCGCGGCTTCGCGCACGTTAAATTCGGTATAGCACAAATCTACTTTCAGTCTCAAGTTGTGTAAAGACACTCCTTAGAAACTCTATAGGGTACAAAGTAGCTCGGTCAGTATTCATGACACTATATACCTACTATCATTGATATAAATACTAAAGATACGTAAATCATTGTCTATGGTCGACGCGGGAAAATGTAACAAAATTTAAAGTAATTTTATTTTGTTATAATTTTAAATCATTATAATTTCTACAATCAATAACAGTGTGTTGATTTACGGGGGTATTCCTGAAAGCGCAACTATTTTTGAGCGCAACTAAAAAAGCGCAACTACTTTATTCCACAAAGCGCAACCACGTCGAAAAATAGTGAAGAATAACAGATTCTTAAATGTCTATTTATTATCGATAAGATTTGTAAATCGTCTGTCCATTTTCTATTTATTTATGGTGATCGTTTTAAAAAGTACCAGGATAACAGAAATGAACAGAGGTTAGAAGTGTTTATAGAATCTGGTAACAAATATCAATCAGTAAAATGTTTTGAAAAGTACCAGGGTAACATAAATGAACAGAAGTTATTAGCCTAATAAAAACCTGGTTTTAGGGTCATGAATCAGAAATAAAGCACTGGATGGTATAGGTAAAACTCAGGCGCACAGCAACAGCTAAAGTATACTTAAATGTCCTGTCTTATCAACTATCGATATTTTCCGTTTGTTATTAACCAGCACTATTGCATCTTGATATTTAGTTGCGCTTTGTGGAATAAAGTAGTTGCGCTTTTTTAGTTGCGCTCAAAAATAGTTGCGCTTTCAGGAATACCCCGATTTACGCATCGGGCTCATTAGTCGTGTGTACGGGTTGACACTATAAGAACTGCGACATTTGTAAGCGCCGCGCGCCGCCGCGCTTGGCCGGCGTGTTCTATGAGTGAAAACACAGGTGATATATTATGCAACAATGACTTGTTGAGGAAATTTTATGCAGCTAGTAGTACCCAGCAGCAGCAGTTAGAGGATTTAACCAATTCAGACATGGAGGAGGATGATACACAGTCGGTGAGAAGCGGTATAGAGAATGACCAAAATAGTAGCTTTAGAAAGAGGAGAAAGGACGATTCACCAGGTAGTTGGACAACAGTAAATAAACGCGAGAAGAGAAATCAAGAGCAGATTATAGTAGATAACAATAAAATTGACGTATGTGTAACATGCAAAGATAAACTCCCGAAGCAATTCGCATTAGCGAAATTATTTAAAAGTAATGATAGCGGCGGCATAACACGCGTGCGATATATTAACCCTTTAAAGTTGATCATTTCTTTTGATACTGAAGCGGATGCCAATAAAATTATCAAATCTAAAGTATTCACTGAAATGGGCTGGCGATCGCAAAAATCTTGGGAGGTTGGAGTATCTTACGGGATAATTAGGGATATGGAGGTGGACCTTACAATGGAGGAATTTGTCAGTAATGTCTCGAGTGACGTCAAAATTTTGTCAGCGATACGTCTCAATCGCAGATGCAAAGAAACAGATACAAACGAATCAGTTGATAAGTCGAGCCAGTGGACCGCTAGCGAGTCTATACGTATCTGTTTTGAAGGGCCATCTTTACCTTCTCACGTTTATATATATGGCATGAAAGCGAAAGTCGAGAAATATGTGTACCCAGTAACGCAATGCACAAAGTGCTGGCGATATGGCCATACAGTAAAAATGTGTTCTTCGAGGAAAATAATATGTCCTAGATGCGGTGGTAACCATGAACTGTGTGAAACAACTACATTCATGTGTGTCAATTGCCGGGGAAGTCATTTGGCCTTGGACAAATCATGTCCAGTTTTTATAAAAGAGAAGAAATTACGCGAGTTAATGAGTGAGTTTTGTTGCAGCTACCGTAAAGCTCTGTTATTATATGTACCGCCGTCCCCTCCACCTAACAACAACACACAATCTCAACATACTGTGGCACCGCAACACGATATCATAACAAATAATAGCTTCACGCCATTAGACATCAATCAAGTCAAACATTTGTGTGCGTGAACATGGATGTTTGTCTTGGTCTGGGTGTTTCTATGTATAATATGTATGTATTTACAAAAAAAGTATATATGTATGTTTATCCATTATCTAGTACCCATAGTACAAGATTTGCTTAGTTTGGGACTAGATGGTGTAGTGTGAATGTGGTAGAATATTATTATTATTATTATGGAAAAATATCCTTTTGGTTCAGGAGCCCAATAATCCCTCTGGTTCAGTCTCGGACATTTTTTTTATTTAATTTATTGCCTCACGCCTCTATTCCCGAAGGGGTAGGCAGAGGTGTTGTGTGTACCCACATTTCGCCATGAATTTTTAGGTCCCACGTAATAGGGGCGAGTGCGACTATTGCCGTTATCGGGCACATCACCAGACTCCGGGCTGCTACTAAGTATTCGGAAAAAACCCAGTAACACTTTTGCCAGACCCGGAAAGCGAACCCGGGGCCTCCGATCAACAGTCGCATACGCTATCCACTGGACCACGGAGGCAGGCATTATGATATGTTATGTAGGGTATATGTATATAGGTATATGTATCTATCTTAGTTATTCACCAAACATGAAGTTCGACCACCATTTTATGCGTTAGTTGTTTCTTATCGGAAGTCGTTAGCAGTATTATACTGATTAAATAGTTTGTAACTGTATCTGAGCTCCATTAATGTTAATTCGAAACTATTTTGCACGATGCTGTTACTGATATTAATATACCTACTTACCTATGTTTCGCGTAATGTATATATTCTTTGCCTATGTTAATGTTGTTTTAATGGTTGTGAAATGGTTTAGGTAGCTCAATATTTACTATTGCTTCGGTGTAAACCGTCGATAATCGCTGGTAATCAAATGGTACGGGGATAGCGAGGTAAAGGTAGGGAGACACAGCTGCCATAAGATTCGAACAGTAAAATAATATATAGGTACCTAATAGAAAAGACTGCACATATGACTTAGTTGGTTAAGAGGTCGCCTCGAAGTATGACACAGCGCCTAATGGTGTGGGTTCGATCCTCATATCACACATTTTGCGAGATCTATAGACAGTTGTCCCCAAGTCCGCTTTAAAGTAAAATAAGTAAGTATATCTAAACATTTCCGTATGGTGATGGATGAAGAATACGAAATGTCACCACCCCATGTCATCCCATGGGTAAGAGCCGACAGAGGGAGCATATTATGCTGAGAACAGCACTGCAAGAGAAGGAAGACTTTATACAAACCCTATACTTACCAACCCGTTTGGCCAGCGTGGTATAGTAGGCCAATTCCTCCTTTCAAAGGAGAGGCCTAGTCCAGACTGTTAAAGGCTGAGGAAGAAGATTGAAACATTAACTAAACTCACATGAACTAAAATGAAATCACCAAACAGCAAATGCATATTATATTTCGCAATAAAATGCGCTGATGTTCCACTTATGACGTCAAAACAACGGAACTGCGAGTCGAAATTCGTCGCATCAGTGTAAACCAAATAATACTTAGTCTATTTGTTTGTAGACTTTGTTTATACAGCCATCTATTAACTCTGAACGAGGCTGCCATGAGTACCTATCTACATGACAATGTGTGCAATAAAGAAAGACTAGAGAATGAGCGCAGCTACGCCTTCACTTGATTTAAAATTCCACCGTTTCTACCCGATTCCATGGGAAGTTCGGGCAATCCCTTCGTAGTGCACCCATACGGTCCCCAAGGAACATACACGCCAAATTCTTCAGCTTCTTGCGCCCAGTAGTTGTGGCTGTGGCTTGTCTGTCAGTCAGTCAGTAACGAAAGGATTTTACATATACTTATAGTTAAGGTAGATACCTAGTTTTTGCGCGCCACGTACGTATCTTAGCAACGTCGCGCATTGGAGCTATATGTAACTATTTAGTAATCTGTGGCTATATGATGCTATATCTGCATCTGCTTCGTATCGGTAAACAAGGCAAAGTATAATATCTGAAACACGGATAATTTGGAATGTTGTCTCTTTTTGTCCAAGTGTGATAAAAAAGAAAAGGAATACACATTTCATGTACCTATTTATCGTAATTATCTTCTTCCCATCAGCATTCTTCAGGAGTGCGGAGGGTTTCAAGGCGAGTCTATCTATATGAGGACCAGAATATGAGTTTTGCTGTAACTGCTAAGTATAAAGTAGAAGCGGCGATAGCCCAGTGGTGTACGTAACGGACTGCCGAGACGATGGTCTCGGGTTCGATCCCCAGGTACCCCGGGCACACACCCTTTCGATTTTATTTTATGTGTGTATTAAAAATGTTAATTATCGCTCGCTTAATAATGTGCCCGGTAGATGGCAATAGGCTCACCCCCTATGACATTGGCACCGAAACATAACTGGCGTAGTGTGGGTGTGTAAAACACCTCTGCCTACCCCTTCGGGGATAAATGCGTAAAGTTATGTTATGTTGTGCTATATCGTCTCGTGGTCTGATTGCCCATAGACCTGCCCGCTTATGAGATATCATGCAGTGTTGCTCAGATATTTTTGCCAGTCGTGAGCAGGAGGATATCCTTCCAGTGCCCCGGTCAGGTTTCCCCTTCGGTCAGGGGCAGGGGCCTGTGTTTTTTTACACTTATTGCCGGGTATGGTTACGCCACTTATCTAGGTAACCTTCGTAATTTGAAGCCGTAGCTAACAAGAACATACAGAAAGACTGTAGGTAAGTACAGAAAAAGTTATTCAGAACTAACTTTTGTCCGCGACTTCTCAACACTTACACTTTTAATTTAGGTAACCTACCTTACTCCTTTAGAAAAGTATGTTAAGATGGTGCATTCAAGCTTTTTGGAGGCAAGTACCTACGTTGATACACCCTGATTTGACAATATTTCACTTGAGCTCTATACCTAATTTAGGTATTGCTGTGGTATTGCATAGCAGTTCAATAAGTTATCTATGGTTAGTACCTAACGAAATCAGCGTAGCGCTCATAGCCAGACTTGACTTGCCATTCGTAACAGATGGGTGACCGTGTGTGGCATTTACATCTGAGCGCTACCGTGCTTCGGAGGGCACGTAAAGCTGTCGGTCCCGGTTCTTGTCTAAGGATCGTTAGGCCATGTCGGAGGCCTTAGGGCGGTCTGAAAACTCCGACACCAGAGATGGCCACACACTCACACGAAAAAAAACAACGGAATCAGTATATCAACTGATAAGGTACAATGTTTGATCACGATCAATTCACTGATTTTACCCTAATAGTAACAAACATGCATGGTAGGTACCTTTTTTTTTGGGTTCACAATCTGTTGATATACTTACCTAGGTAAATCTGGAGGCATACTGTGCCTCCAAATTTCTACAAAATATCGTGAGCCAAGGCCTCCCTACCCATTCGTTGTGCTTTCGTTCCGGAGGAACTTTCATCACTTGTATTGATAAAATTAAAACATTTAAGGACGCGTTTACGCTTGTATCAAAAAACCACATATTTCCGGTACATTTTACGACAATTTTAGATAATAACTAATAAAACTAATGATTACGATAAATTGATTACTTTTTTATCTATAAATCAATTTGAAAATAAATAAAAAATATTTAATTAATATTAATGTAAAATCGATTCGAAACGGCCTCTTAAATCAAAAATAGGCATATACGGCTATTTTTGGGAACAATTTTCTCTCTATTTTTACATTTATTTAGATTTTCAAAGACAGAATAGGGTAGTCAATATAGTCAACTCAAAAACAATTAGATTTTTTTCTTTCAAAATATTGTAAATTGACTCAAAAAAAGCAAAAAATCATCTTACATTTTTCTTCTATTTTGCTCGCATACGTGTGTCTTAATGTGTGGCAATAAGGTTCGTTTTATTTAGCCACTTTCTTGATTTATATATCCAAATTCAGCAATGAGATCTCAGTCTGCGCTTGAGCGCCGTCGGGAGTGGACTCTATGTCGCTTGTCGCTGCAGCCCGAAGACGAAAAAAGCAATATACGAATACAAAATATTCGCTAAAATCAATTTGATACTTCTCGTATTCTGTGCGAATTACGTACAAGTAAATTTCTTTTGTATAAATGGACATTATTACTTTATTTTCTCCGTTTTGTTGAGTCAGGATATATTTAGGTATTTAGATATTATTTTGTTTCTTGCGTTGAAATCTGGTAAGATTATCTGGACTGATGGTATACCATCCCGTTCAAGTGTTGCGACTGGAACTCATAAAAGAGTAGACCTAGTTATGCCAGGTTGGGGCTCATTTTATTTGTTTTGGTGAGACCCTACCACTGGTACTAGTGAAGTAACCTTCCAAGGTTATTCGATGAGTCTTGCTGGTACTCATATGTGAGTAAAGCTACGCATGTCGAGTTTGGGCTCATTTTGTTTGTACATAAGAGACCCTACCACTGGAACTTATGAAGTAACCTTCCAGGGTTATTCGTTGACTCTTACTGGTACTCATATGTGAGTAGAGCTAGGCATGCCGAGTTTGGGCTCATTTTGTTTGTACATAAGAGACCCTACCACTGGAACTTATGAAGTAACCTTCCAGGGTTATTCAATGACTCTTGCTGGTACTCATGTGTGAGTAGAGCTAGGCATGCCGAGTTTGGGCTCATTTTGTTTGTACATAAGAGACCCTACCACTGGAACTTATGAAGTAACCTTCCAGGGTTATTCAATGACTCTTGCTGGTACTCATGTGTGAGTAGAGCTAGGCATGCCGAGTTTGGGCTCATTTTGTTTGTACATAAGAGACCCTTCCACTGCATTTTATGAAGTAACCTTCCAGGGTTATTCAATGACTTTTACTGGTACACATATGTCAGTACAGCTAGGCATGCCAAGTTTGGGCTCATTTTGTTTGTACATAAGAGACCCTACCACTGGAACTTATGAAGTAACCTTCCAGGGTTATTCAATGACTCTTGCTGGTACTCATGTGTGAGTAGAGCTAGGCATGCCGAGTTCGGGCTCATTTTGTTTGTACATAAGAGACCCTACCACTGGAACTTATGAAGTAACCTTCCAGGGTTATTCAATGACTCTTGCTGGTACTCATGTGTGAGTAGAACTAGGCATGCCGAGTTTGGGCTCATTTTGTTTGTACATAAGAGACCTTACCACTGCATTTTATGAAGTAACCTTCCAGGGTTATTCAATGACTTTTACTGGTACTCATATGTCAGTACAGCTAGGCATGCCGAGTTTGGGTTCATTTTGTTTGTACATAAGTGACCCTACCACTGAAACTTATGAAGTAACCTTCCAGGGTTATTCGATGACTCTCGCTGGTACTCATATGTGAGTAGAGCTAGACATGCCGAGTTTGGGCTCATTTTGTTTGTTCATAAGAGACCCTACCACTGGAACTTATGAAGTAACCTTCCAGGGTTATTCAATGACTCTTGCTGGTACTCATGTGTGAGTAGAGCTAGGCATGCCGAGTTTGGGCTCATTTTGTTTGTACATAAGAGACCCTACCACCGGAACTTATGAAGTATCATTCCAGGGTTATTCAATGACTCTTGCTGGTACTCATGTGTGAGTAGAGCTACGCATGCCGAGTTTGGGCTCATTTTGTTTTTACATAAGAGACCCTACCAATGCACTTTATGAAGTAAGCTTCCAGGGTTATCCAATGACTCTTACTGGTACTCATATGTCAGTACAGCTAGGCATGCCGAGTTTGGGCTCATTTTGTTTGTACATAAGAGACCCTACCACTGGAACTTATGAAGTAACCTTTCAGGTTTTTCAGGTTTATTCGAAGACTCTTAGTGGTACTCATATGTGAGTAGAGCTAGGTATCTTCCAGTGGAAGGGTCTCTGATGTTCATACAAAATGAGCCCAAACTCGGTATGCCTAGCTCTATTCACATATGAGTACCAGCAAGAGTGATCGAATAACCCTGGAAGGTTACTTCATAAGTTCCAGTGGTAGGGTCACTTGTGTACAAACAAAATGAACCCAAACTCGGCATGCCTAGCTCTACTCACATATGAGAACCAGCAAGAGTCATTGAATAACCCTGGAAGGTTACTTCATAAGTTGCAGTGGTTGGGTCGCTTATGTGCAAACAAAATGAGCCCAAACTCGGCATGCCTAGCTCTACTCACATACAGGGTGTAAAAAGACCCTTAACGAAAACTGAAACCCCATATAGTACCAATTATTACGATCATTTTTTACTTCTTCACCATACCTGGGAAATTACTGGTTCAGGAGGTATTGAGGCTCAAAGTCACGAATTTTTTTTTTCGAATTATTCCAAAATCGTGTTTAGAATGATAAATGTACACTTTCTGCCAAATAAACATAAACAAAATTTTCAATATTTCCCTAAAATAAACGGCTTTAAAGTTCCCGACGCGTAGTGTATACGTACCAGCAATCAGCTGCGAGGTCATTCGCCTCGGCCACGCGACCACTTGATCATAAACTGCCGCCACCACGGCGCACGGTGTAGGTAGATACGGCCGGCGTAGGTACGATGTCTGCAAACGCACGCTATACATTGCTGGTAATAAAAGTTGTAAATTTTTTTAAGCTTAAATTTTTTTTTTTGTTTCCCAGGTTTTATTTTCGCGTAGTATGACTTGACATGATGTGCAAAACGAGTAGACTTCGGCTTGGTGATGGGTCTTGTGACACCCTGCATAAGAACCAGCAAGAGTCATCGAATAACCCTGGAAGGTTACTTCATAAGTTGCAGTGGTAGGGTCTTTTATGTACAAACAAAATGAGCCCAAACTCGGCATGCCTTGCTTTACGCACATATGAGTACCAGCAAGAGTCATCGAATAACCCTGGAAGGTTACTTCATAAAATGCAGTGGTAGGGTCTCTTATGTACAAATAAAATGAGCCCAAACTCGGCATGCCTAGCTCTCCTCACACATGAGTACCAGCAAGAGTCATTGAATAACCCTGGAATGATACTTCATAAGTTCCAGTGGTAGGGTCTCTTATGTACAAACAAAATGAGCCCAAACTCGGCATGCCTAGCTCTACTCACATAAGAGTACCAGCAAGAGTCATTGAATAACCCTGGAAGGTTACTTCATAAGTTCCAGTGGTAGGGTCTCTTATGTACAAACAAAATGAGCCCAAACTCGGCATGCATAGCTCTACTCACATATGAGTACCAGCAAGAGTCATCGACTAACCCTGGAAGGTTACTTCATAAGTTGCAGTGGTTGGGTCTCTTATGTACAAACAAAATGAGCCCAAACTCGGCATGCCTAGCTCTACTCACATATAAGAACCAGCAAGAGTCATCGAATAACCCTGGAAGGTTACTTCATAAGTTGCAGTGGTAGGGTCTTTTATGTACAAACAAAATGAGCCCAAACTCGGCATGCCTTGCTTTACGCACATATGAGTACCAGCAAGAGTCATCGAATAACCCTGGAAGGTTACTTCATAAAATGCAGTGGTAGGGTCTCTTATGTACAAACAAAATGAGCCCAAACTCGGCATGCCTAGCTCTACTCACACATGAATACCAGCAAGAGTCATTGAATAACCCTGGAAGGTTACTTCATAAGTTCCAGTGGTAGGGTCTCTTATGTACAAACAAAATGAGCCCAAACTCGGCATGCCTAGCTCTACTCACATATGAGTACCAGCAAGAGTCATCGAATAACCCTGGAAGGTTACTTCATAAGTTCCAGAGGTAGGGTCTCTTATGTACAAACAAAATGAGCCCAAACTCGGCATGCCTAGCTCTACTCACATAAGAGTACTAGTAAGACTCATCGAATAACCTTGGAAGGTTACTTCACTAGTACCAGTGGTAGGGTCTCACTAAAACAAATAAAATGAGCCCCAACCTGGCATAACTAGGTCTACTCTTTTATGAGTTCCAGTCGCAACACTTGAATGGGATGGTATGCCATCAGTCCACATAATCTTACCAGATTTCAACGCAAGAAACAAAATAATATCTAAATACCGGAATATATCCTGAATCAACATAATGGAAAAAATAAAGTAATAATGTCCATTTAGGTATATAAAAATAAGAAACTTATTTGTACGTAACTCGCACAGCCAGGCCTATAACACATAGATACATATCACAAAAAACTCTAAGTCTCAAAGTTATTTAGTTGAACTACATTTCCGCAAGTTACCGTGCGTAGTACGTACTGTTGCCGCCGTGTCGCTGTAGTGACGCGATTTTGTACCTACTAATTTTGTAAACGCGTCCTTAACAAGATTTTTTTTTTGTATATCTTAGTTTTTAACTGTAAGTACAGTATAATTTTATATTATAACAAAAAACAAACACAGACAAACAGGATTTATTTACAGAAAATGAAAACTGCATAGCATGCTAAAATAAATTTATTTTAATAATGCAAATTGATACCTTTAAAACAAGAGTCGCCATACAAGAACCAGACCATTGTCCAATTCTGCATAACAATACATGTATGTACTTGAATGCATCGTAAACTCTTACAACTAATTGCTTATGTAATAAATATTATTAGCAATATTGCTGAATGGACGCTTTCCGACCGTAATTTTTTTTGCTAAGAGTCTATGTCAAGTTTTAATATGTATGACATATTAAACTTACTTACCATTTTCATTATGTAAGTCTGTTCTGTTTAATCAATATTTTAAGTAAGTATTATGACGTTGTATGTACCTACTAAGTACCTATGTAGGTTTAACTGGCAGAGCAAAGGCCCCCCCATTCTTCTTCCATAAATCCCTATCTTTTCCCTCTTGGAACCAAATATTTTTGGAATTTTCAGGCGAATCTTTTTGCAGGCGTACACAAAGACGTAGGTCCAACGCGAAGAGGTCCTTGTACTAATATTTAGGCATAATTCTAGCTGCCACAGCAATCATGGCACGTGCGGAAACAGCCCGTACTACCATACTATACCAAATACTTAGCCGGTTCGTTGTTTACCAGGGGGTCCAGTCCGAATTTGCACTCTATTTTCCAACTGCGGCCTCTGGCGGTCTAATATAACAGTACCTACCTACCTGTTATTTTAGGATAAATATTTTGGTAAAGTTACTGATTGGCAGTCAAAAAGCACTAAAATCCTAAAATCGGATCCATTCAGTCAGAAGAATGCAGATTGAAAACTTGTTTATTTATATTTAGGCATATCTGGGTTCACTACAATTAGATACCTACCAATGTTTGGGTTGGTAGGTATCTCTGAACAGAATCATAAGAAGTTACATTGCCTCACGCTAACACCAGTATAAAGCCGGCTGCCCAAGGTGAACATTGCCACTTTTGAAGTAATACCGCAAATCGGGTTACTTCAAAGCAGGGATGTTACGGATGCAGATTTTTCCACATCCGCGGATGCGAATGCGGATTTTTGCAGACCCACATCCGCGGATGCGGATGCGGATGTGAACAAAATACCAATGCAAAGTTAGCTTTATTTTATAGTAATAGGCGGCAAAGGAGCAGGCGGATCGCCTGATGGTAAGCAATTACCGCCGCCCGTGGACACAAGCAACATCACAAGAGTCACTAGCCCGTTGCCGCCCCTTGGGGATGGGAAAAGGGATAGGATGAGGAGTGGGATGACGGAGAAGGAATAGGGGGTAGGGCCGCTGGCACTCTCACTCACCGAACGAAACGCACCACTTTAGGTACTATTACTTTACATCGATTTTCTGTGAGAGGGTAGTACTCCGTAGTAGAGTAGGGTTACTCCACAACGGTTCGTATATTAATCCTACGCTACTAAATAACTCTTCACTTGTAACACTAGCTGGTGGTGCTGAAAAGCATTTGCATGCTATTTTAGATAAAAGCTTGAACTCGATTCGATTAACACTCCACCAATTAAGTGGATTCTCATTTAAACCGATTCGCTTTTTATTGCGGAAAGCAAGTAACTCCTTAGAATTGCGCCAGGGCTGACAATTTCTGATGTTTCTTGAGTCTCATCTTCACTTGATGAATCGAGCATCATGCAAGATCACTCTGTAAGCAGGACTGATGTCCTGCACTGTGACTGATATCCGCATTCGCTGATGCTCCGCATCGATTTATGCGGATGCGAATGCGAATGCAGATGTCTGAAACAAACCTGCTTCAAAGGCACTGTGCGCGTGCGTGCCAAAACAACGCACCGTGGGAATCCATCAATCTTAAGGTTTGGAAATTTAGTAACTGCATTAATTGCTTAAGTATTATGTCTGTAACTAATTACTATTTACAAGTAATTAAGTACAATGCGTAACGGTTGCAGCTCCTTACAAAAATAAAAATATGTACCATAATATTGGCGATTTAAAAGAGTGACCACGAGTTTTATTGCCCGTTCTTTCTCGTGGTTCTACCAATTGCTTTGCGAAAGAGGCAGTAAATGTAAATGTAGAAGCATTAAGTAATTTAAATTTTAAATTGACGTTCATAAGCGTCACCTTGTGACCTAGATGAATAAATGGTTTTGACTTTGACTGACCAGGACATACTTATCACTCAAAAAGGCAGTTAAAAATAAAACGCTCAAACACATTCTATGCACGTCTGTTTATTGTATATGGTGTGTTTACTGCAGTGTATAATACATATTTACATTAAAACATCTGGGCTGAGACTTCCGAAGATGCAATACACAATTTCGTTAATGTAACACTGCTGCTTTTACTTTTGATACAAATCTTACAAAAGGATAAAATTACCATGAGAATGGAGATAATTTGAGTATAGAATTGCGTTAGCGAACCTGTTTTTGTATCAGACTATTTTTACTTTTATCTATATGTAACGGGCCTTAGTCACGTATAGGGAATGCAATCTCGATCTCGCGAGATCTCGGCCTTTTTTAGCGAGATTAATCTCGGTCGAAAAATGGGCGAGATCTCGCGAGATTTACGAGATTGCACTCAAGCATAAAAAAGTCTTATTCGAAGCGCGCACTGACACGGACGGATGGCAATCTGTCGGTATCGGCATTAATAAACAATTAAATGAATTTATACGAGTCCGCGGGTCAAAAGGCAAACATTTGCAGTTCGTGGATGTCTGCCTGAGAACTGCGGTTTCAATTAGAGTTGAATCCGAAAAGGCCTTCTCAGCGGCTGGTTATCTGGCCAACAGAAAAGGAAGCCGTTTAGCAGCCGATTCTTTGGACATTTTGTGCTTCTGCAGGAGCTACTTTGAAAATAATTCGTAATAATGGCTTGTGATTTGAACTGAACCAATCTTTCCTTTGATTGGTATATTTTGTTGATTAAGATCTGTAATTTCTAATAGTCTGCCTTATTGGTATATTATTATTTTGTTAATTAATCTGTAATATCTAAAAGGTCTACAGAGTAGATATAGGTTTATTTAGATACCTAATTGGTAATAATACTCCAGTTTAGTAACATAGATGATAAGTAAGTTTAGTTTTTTTTGACCTCTCGTTGTTTTGTTTATTATAAAAGAAATGTTTTATTACTTAATATTTTTATTTTATATTAGAAGCGAAGACTGGTTGTTTCTTTCATTTCTTATTTGACAGATCCGTCCGTAAAAGTTTATTAAAAAATATTATAGACAGATAGGTAGGTACGTCAAACAATGTTTAAAGCATAAAAGTCTATTGAAAATTCGTGAAAAATATTTTTTGTCTTATAATACTTAAAATGATTATGATGAAATATTGCAATTATTTACAAAAGAAACATACAAAACTGCCAATCGATTTCGAACTCGCCAAGTTCGAGATCTCGCGAGATCTCGAAATTGGCGAGATCTCGCGAGATTGGCTTCATAATCTCGCGAGATCTCGCTTAAGCCCAAACCTCGCGAGATTTGCATTCCCTAGTCACGTAGATATTACAAAGTACCTAATAGAAATTTCTTCAAGAGTGATTTAAGATAAGATCCTAAAAGTAGTTACCTAATAATAGTACTAATTAATAGTGGCAAATAAAGCGTATTGCATGCTTATTTTCAATTAATTACGGGAAGACCCGTTGTACTATTAGAAGTACTTACTTATGTCTATAATTCGTGAAAGGTTAATAATACTTTTCTGTAATCTATCTGTAAGTAGTTCTCTTCTTGGACTCGAGAGTACCCGGTATATGGCATTCAATCTATTTTTATAAATAATCTCATTCATAGGATACAGAACTTGTTAGGCACTCTACGCTAATAATACAAAGATGAGAAGGTTGTTTGTTTGTACCCGCTAATCTAATGGAGATATTAACAGTCAAACAGAATATTTTCACGTCGGATGGCCTCTTTATTGCGTTAGGTTATACGCTATATAACATGGTATATACGTACCTATGGTATATACGTAGTACGTAACCATATACAAAAATATTGCACCTAGTGTGGAGAAATGGGTGAGGACCAAATTTTTGACGGATTCGCACAACGGAAATCACAACGGAATGTGTCACATTGGAAAATAAATGTAGCACAGTGGAATTGTTAGGGTGTGTGTATATGGTCTTAAGATTTAGGTAGGTACGTGGAATAAATAAAAATTATAAAAAAATCAAGAAATATTTAATAAAATAACAAAAAATAACAGCCGTACAAATAACATTTATAATTTTTTTCTGGATTTTCTTGTTTTTGTTTTTCTCGATACTTGTGACTTTTTCGGCCGATGATAAAGGCATCTGAAAAAAAGAAACAAGGTCTGCAAAACATCTTGGACAAACGTGTTAGCTCACAAAAGTGACCTTTTGTGAGAAATGAATGAGAAAACCTATCAGAATGACTCGTGCTCTTAAGGAGTTGATCAAAAAACACTTTTACAACAACATGCTCAAGAGTACCTAGGTATTTTCAATTTACTAATAAAACATTAAAGAGGTTTAAGGAAAGCGGAACATACAAGAAAATATAGTTTGACAAAGATCTGGCAAAAAAAAATATTATATTTATAACTAATTTATTAAAATACACACTTCATTCCATGAGTATTATATTAACAACCAGTGTCACTCGCAGAACAGCCGCGGATCTAATGATGTTTATATAATATAGCATCTAGGAGGTAAAATACAGACAGGCATAAAAACGTACCAATTAAAACCATTACCCTCCTTTTGAGCTTCGGCATAGTAAGGTAAAAATAATGATTAATATTTAAGCAATAATTCGAATCGTACTCGTAGGTAGCTAAATGGAGTTGAATTATTGTAAACATAGCTTTAGAAATTTCCCTTGTGACACGTCGCACAATTTCGTGTCACAAATCTCACAATGGAATAAATTTTTATCACGACGTAACCTAAAAGTTGCAATAATTCACAAATTTAACTAAGAATCGAAAATTTCGACATGCCTTTCGACAAATAAGTTAAAGAGGCTTTATAAATATAATTCTATATCTAGAAAATCATAAAAAATATTAATAATTTACTCACCTTAAGTCCGGAAATCTTAACGACACGTGCAGATGACAAACATAAAATGCGTAATGACAATTAAACAACATGGCGGTTTATCCCGATTTTGTTGCCAGCACTTGAAACCGATGTTGCACTACTAAATAATCAAGAAAATTCCACAGTTGGCTTTTTAGTTTCGAAATTATGGTGTCGCACAACAGGAGTGTTACAACGGAAACAATTTTGGGACAATTATAAAATTATTTGTAAAAACTAGAATAACAATGTTTATTTTGCGAATGCTTATAAAAACGATAGCCGGTGTTTATAAGGCTATAATAATATTAAATGATAAAAGGTAGCTCACGTTAAAAAAAAACAGCGACAATAATATTCATAGGTAGTCAAACAAGGACATGCGTAGTTTGTATGGCGCAAAAAAACACCGAGCTTGGTTTTAAATTTTTTTTGAGAAAATTATGCTTTAATTTTGTTACTTGATTAGTGAGACTGTTAACAATACATATAGACAACATTTAGCAAATGTCCAACATTGTTTTAAAGCATGTAAAGTACGCTAAGTTTGGTCACTTATGAACCGGACACCACAGTCTATCTGAATCCGTCAAAAATTTGGTCCTTACCCAAATCTCTTGCGTTACTGACAAACAACGCACACAACAAAACTATTGGGCGCAAGAACCTGAATTCGGCAGTATTTTACTTCGGCATTTCAGGGGTGCGCAAAAAAAAGGGATTACCCGGAATTCCTACAAATTTCTACGGGATCGAGAAGCAAATTTAAATTAAAATGGATGGCAGAATGGATGTACGGATGTTTTACGCAAAAGTTTCAGAACTCCAAGATTCTTCGCAGGCAGATGGTGGAGAGCCTGGTTTTGATATTGAGCTCTCGAAGGATAGACTCGTATGTGCGGAATGCAGTCCATGGAATTTGGAGCATCTTTCGCCAGCACCACATCTCAAACGCGTCAATGCGATTACGATCGGCCTTCCTTAGCGTCCACGTTTTTGAGCCGTAGCTAAAGACGGAGAACACTAGGGAGTTAACCAGCTTAATCTTCTTCTTTCGTGATATGATGCGGTTAAATGGTTATATATTATTGTCCCAAAAAATTACTCGTTTCTATGTCTTGTAGGATTTAAGACAAAGAAAACTTACCTAAATCATAATTTATAAATTAAGAATTATAATCTAGGAGTCAATCCATAAAACACTCAGTAAAGATTTTGAAGTGTGTAGCGACTTTTGTAGTTACCGTACCAGACTTTAACACAACTATTTTTGAGGCAGGAACTAAATTTCAATATACCATTATTTAGTCTTGTGTAATAAGGCCCTTTTAAAGTCTCAGTGTTTGTATTACTAGAATGTGGTGGCATTTTTTATGATTCAGCTCTTATTAATGCGAATATTCCACCAAATCTGGATGTACCAGTAAGTGGACCTCGGGCTCTATAATGGAGAGTCTTGGTTACAATCGCGGTAGCGCTAGAAAAGTGATGATGATAATAAACTGTGTATTTTAAATGTGTATACAGTATAAAATTGTTGGTGAGTCTAAACATTTTTGAGATATTCTTCAAAATCCATTTCAACAAGTAATGTTTAGCTGCACATTTGATTTTACTGGACAAGACAAAATATCACGAATAAAATTAAGTAATTACAAAAAGTAAATGTGTATGTACTACTTAATTTAATTTGTATTTTATAATACTGTATAGGTGCCTATGGAGGCAATTTTGGTTAATGCTATTTTGAATACATCAAATCTCAGTTAAACTCTGTAAAAGCTTAAATCATTATGCTTAATAATAAAAAAATATATTAAATCATCATCAGTCTTGTATATAACCTGACCCACTCCTGGGTACACACTTCTTCTCATTATGATAAAGGTCAAGTTAAAGTTCATGTTGCTGGCCAAGTGTGAGTTGGCACATTTCACATGTCTGTCAAGCACATTATGGATAACTTTTAGACATGCATTATTCTTCACGACGTTTTCCCTTCACCATTTAGCAAGTGATTGTTAACATTTTAATAGGCAATTATAATCAAAAAGTCAGCAGTGCACAGTCCATGGGTTTGAACTCGAGACACTGCATAGCAATCCCTTAGCCTTTACTAGGTTGCTATCTCTATTATATTAAATATACCAGCAAAAAGTATTTATGAATTTTTACTTCGGTCCATTTTGTAGAAATTGTCTAAC
Organism: Euclidia mi; assembly: GCA_944739405.2. Lineage (NCBI taxonomy): Eukaryota > Metazoa > Arthropoda > Insecta > Lepidoptera > Erebidae > Euclidia > Euclidia mi. The sequence continues at coordinate 57,090,332 of OX123199.2, forward strand.
TGAAAACATTCCCCTAAATCTTTTTTTGATAACATCTTTATGGACACCATAATTTCTTAATGTATTTATTTAATAGGTTTACATAAAATAATTAGGTATGATTTACAATACACAAAAAAAAAATGAGATAACATCCCACAAATTAATGTACACACACATAAACTGTGAATAGATGTTTTATCTACAAGAGTAAAGAATGGGCAATGTTCCATCCACATTTTGATACTGGCATACTGAATATATACTTAAATATGAAAAAATTACTGGGTATTGTAGATTCTGACTACTAGAATTATTGTTTGCAGTACAAAAGCAAACAGAATCATGATCATGATAGCAGAACATTATCACTGCTGCATCCAATACCTAGGAGCCCAGGGTCCTTTTTCTAGTCTAACTAAATTCGACAGAATATTAGCTATTCCATAACAGTAATTTGGATCTCTACTGCTAAATAAAATCCTAGAGCAAGGAGTGAAATCATCACAATAATGCTACTGGCAGGTATGTCCTCGACTTAAAACAAGCAACCCAATATTACAAGCACCATCGCACTAGACAATTTTTATATGTTTTAAAATATTTGTGTCTATTTTTGTCTCTATAATTTGAAGTTCAGGTTGTATAACGTCATTTCCGTAGATATAAGAATGCAACTAGTTTTAAGAGCATGAACATTTCAACCTTGCTATCAGTAAGGGTCAAGGTACAAGCCAAACATTTTAGAAATAATTCTTGTACAGCAAGTTTTTATCTTAGTGTCCTTAAACATTTTATTCGCTACAGATTCTATACTCAAATTATTTTGTTGTCACTAAAGTTGTTACAGCATTTTCATGCGGAATAAGCACTACAATAGTCTTTGATCACGCCCAAAGCATAGACTTTCAATACATAAATAGATTCTTCATTTACTTACTTACAAAATTAGTGAGAAGGAACTAAAAAATAAATTTACTTTTAAAATAAATATTTTGTCAGACATTTGATCAATCAAGGGTTTCTATAATAAATAATTTGATGCTAAACGTAATTTTGATATTTGGTCAAACATTGGCTTATGGCATAATACGGACGTCCACAATTTAGACACACATTAAACTAATCAAACTTGGAACACGTACATGTACATTTTTATGACAATAGATATAAAAATATGTTGCTCAGATAACCATAAATAAAACGAGGATTTTAACTATTTGTAAAGGTAGTTTTACAAATTGTTACATTAAATATACTTATAACTCTTCTAAAGAACATCTGTTATTCGAAAAAATGCAAATCTAACATGTAGACAAATGCCTACTTCGTAAGATTTCTACAGTGATCAACTAAGTTATACTGATATAGTTAAAAAGCTATAAAATCAATATAAATCACAGCATGGCGTCAAAGCCATTTATCACACTTAAGAATTATTATTTTATTCATGTGCATTTGAGAATAAAACCACAGTAGTGAGAATAGAGACCAAAATTTCAAGTAAACCCTGACATTTGCAGGAAATATTAATAGCCACATTGATTAGCACCATACAATCTTGCATGTATACATTTTCATTTTGTATTGTTCTATTATAGAGTTGTACAGCTTCACAGTATTTCACACATACTTTCTAATCTAAAAAACTTGAATATTAATTAACTAACTTTAATTAAAAATATATCATAGCCAAAGTACTGAGATTTCAAACATTTCCAGCTTCAATTATCAAGAAAACGTCATATATTTGTCTATGATCTTAAAAAGAATATAGTTCATCGTATTTGATCACATCCTCTCTGTTTCAACTTGTATACATGTCTATGCATTTCTGGCACATTCCAATTTGTACATAGCCAATGCCAAGCATTTAGATTTAAGAAGTATAAAATACTGTGCATCTGTAACTCTTAAAATCCCCTGGATCTTTGCTAATATAAATACTAGTCAATTAAACACAAGAGTAAAATAAGATATTAAAATATAAATTAAATATTCTACTATGTTTCTCTTTAATAAAATAATAGGATATCAAAATTTGGAATAATAAAATAAACCAAGCTATAGTGTCAACTCATATAGACCACTACTACACAAGTAATTATTAAAACTTATACACTAAACATATCATAGACATGTTATTATACTTATTGATAGTAGCACAATTAACACAAAATTGATTGTGACCACTTTTGACCACCATTACAATTATAAACATACTATTATGTAACCGGTTCAAGTGGCAAATCGCAGCCCAATTGTGGTCTGTACGAGTTAAAACATTTATTCCATTGTATTCACTGTCACACAGTCATTTTTGGCACCTTCTTCAATACTATACTAAATATGTAGAGCACTGAGTTGGTCTTCGTTTTCTAAAATGCTATACAGTATCCACTTTAGCATTCTCAACAAGCACGTAAGAAGTTGTAGGCTTGCGCTTGAACGTAACATATGTGTACAGCAGACTGGCCAGAACACTGATGTTTAAGCCAACAAAGTTCAACCATGAGAATACATAGTCACCACCTATTACCATACCCAGGTATGTTACCAAAATGTTCTTCAAGCAACCAATTATAGTGGTAGTAAGAGCACTATTATACTGGGTGCACAGCATTACACTGTATGATAGCACAAAGCCCATCACGCATGACATGAAAAACTGTGCAAGGAATAGTGTGTCATCCCAGTGCTGGTACTCAGCTGAGCGGTGTAGGTCTCCAGTGCCCCAAGCAATAATTGTTGCCGGCATTATCATAAACAAGGCATTGTAAAACATCAGACCATATTTACCAAGATCTTTGGAGTCCAGCTTCTTCTTCATGTACACACCATTAGCAGCTGTGAAGCCATCATTCAGTAGCACTAGGGTGTAGCCAGGCCATGAGAACGTGACGTCATCTGCTGCCGCGAGGAGGGCACCAGCTACCATCGCAAATACACTGGCCTGTACTGACCAGGATGCTCTTACTCCCAACACAAATCTCTCGCCAAGCATCGTCATGAGTATGCTGAACCGACGCAGAGCTGTAAACATGGGCAGACTCAGCTCCTTGGTGCCGCCGAGGCCAGTCGCCATGTTGCCGAGGTAGATGAGTGGCAGGGGCCAGATGCGCCGCGCTATTCCACTCTCCAGCGGCGGAAATTGCACTAACTGGATGACTCGACCGAACCACAACACCATAATCGTCGCCATCATCTGTCCCAGACCGAGCACTTGGTATGAAGGGAACGCGTAAGTAGTCAGCACTGTTTTATTCACCACAGTAATCATAAAAGAAGCGAGCGCATAGAATGCCGCGCTAAGAACTTTCTTGGCGAGCTGAGCTCTGTCCGCGGCTTCCGCCTGCTCCTGCACGCTGAGAGCCGACATCGTGCCACAACGTATATAATTAAACTAACGAGAAACGATAACGATGAGCTAAACTAACATCATCGATTAACCAGTACGTCATGAATCCTTGCGGTCGGTCACGATATTCAACATATTATGGGTGTTCGTTCACGCACATTACACTTTCATGGCCAATTCAATGATCCTTTCATTAAAATGTAAATAAAAGAAACAAAACCTTGATTACACCACATGCCGAGCCGTGCATATTATCGACTGATGACACAAAGGTACTCTCAGTGCTGATGACCAGATGACAGATCAACGACTTGACATTGAGATTGACATTAGAGTTAGACAGACGTAAACATTTTAAGCTGTGCAGTAAGCACAATATACTTGACAATATAGGTACTTATCTATGGCAGTAAGCTTGCCAACGTAGCGCGTAGTTCTGACCGAAGTGACGTACCTATTTGTTTAATAGCATATTATTAAAATAAACCTAATAATGTAATTTTTGTTAACAGAAAAAAATCGTGGCTTCGTCTTATAAGCACTGTATGGAACTTCATTAAAATCCGTTTAAAGCTATACATTATCTATTGCAAAAATCCACTTATAAATAAAATTGAAGTGTCTGTTTGTGATTTCATAATCACTATGCTTTTTCAAGTGCATGGAGTTAGATAAACGATACCCATGGAAGAATAACTAAAGCATGGAATGAACGATATTTTTATGAACAAATTGAATATAGCTACACTCTTCACTCATATGACAAATTAGAGTTGCCAGAAGAAGATGGCACTATGTTTGTCAGTTAGGGCTAAAGACAATTTGAACACAAATTTCGTAGCTTTTTAATTTTTTAGTGATTGAGCAAATCCGCTATCGATATCGATCAAAGTTTCAATAATATAGGTTCAAAATCAAACAGACTTGTAAAAGTAAGTATGTACATGTTTTACATTCCGTAAGTTTGTGTCCACAGCAGTCATAACGCTAGTTACATACATACATACATAACGTCACGCCTTTTATCCCCGAAGGGGTAGGCAGAGGTGTATTTCTACACCTACTTTTCGCCAGATATACTTTAGTCCCACGTAATAAGGGGCGAGCCTATTGCCGTACCGGGCACATTTCCAGACTCCGTGCTGCTACTGAGATTTTCGTGACAGAAAAACCCAATAACACTGCCCGACCCAGGAATCGAACCCGGGACCTCCCGATCCCACGCGCACATTTATGCCGAGAGACCAACGAGGCAGTCGTATAGGGTTTGATGTCGAGTTTTCCGTCTATACGCAAAGATGGTATTTGCATCGTGTTATCCCTTAGTCGCCTCTTACGACACCCACGGGAAGATAGGGGGTGGTGACACTTGTATTCTATGCCGTCAACCACACGGCGAGTTACAGAACGCTAGTTAATGGATAGTATTTATATAATTATTACACAAACTTGCATTTTTAAACGGAATCTATATTTTTTGTTTCAAATGGGTACTCAGTAGCACATAATAATGAAGCATCACAGCATTTTTTTTAAACTTCAAGCTAATCTCACGTGTTTGTCACCAGCCGCGCGTGAAAACTGTTATTTTTCAAGTGATCTAAAATTATCAAATCCTTCTTCACGATATTTTCGTTTTGCAAACTATCAAGTATATATGGGCGCAAATTAAAATATAATGATTATATTGTTACGAAAATGTTAATAATATTTAAGATTGATATTTAAATAACTATTTGTGAACACAGAACTGAGAACTTCACTACTTTAGAATATTAGACACTGTATTGACTGCTTCACTGTATTATAAATATTGGGTATTTAATTTATCGCTTAATAATTAAGATAACTCCAGAAACTTTCAAAGTAAAATCAATTAGTATTAAATAACATTAATCTGATACTTTTATGTTAACGGTAATAAATAACCTGCGCTTATATTTACATTCTGTTGATAGCATCCCATCACCATCTGTTGCGAATGTTGTAAAGCAGCGTTTGATTATTACAATAGATTTGTTATTCGTATAAAATAAATCATATGGTGTTGTGCAATATTCATAACAATATTAATGTTGATTTTTGATAATTAATTGTACAGTAATTTCAATTATATGTTGAAAAGGAAGTGGCAGTTGTTAACATTAAGTGTAATGACGGTTAGTTTATAAAAAGGATTGTAGGTCACATTTTAATTCAATTCTGTGCTAGAAATCGTCTGTAAATAAACCAAGTAATATTACGTGAGTCTTTTTATTATAATGGAGTCTGGACACGATAACCCTGGCGTATCGCCGACATATACGTGAATTCATAGCAATGTTCTTTTTCATCAGACGTTTAGAACGTTGTCTTAAATAGGTAATGAATTTTTAACAAATGTCTTTTAACAAGCTGCTCAAGGTGAAAAACTTCTTTTTGTAGTTTTTCTATTGTACGTAAGTGTTTAGCGCACACGATTTTTATCGCTTCTGTGCCTACTGGCGGAGAAATTGTAACTAACGTAGGCGCTTTAGTGCTGGTTGTCGGAGAAACAGAAGATGTCTCATTTATGGAAGGCGCACGCATACACTAAAGAAAGAAAAAAACCACGTTTTAATGCAAAGCAGTATATTAAAATAAATAAGCATACCCTTTGTGTTTGCCACCCTAGCAATCACTGATGATACCTGAAGCTTGATTTATAGGCCAAAGCCGATTGATAAAAAGTACCTTACACCTTTTTCTGTACTCCCATTACTCCCAGCAACGTGCATTGAACTTTTTATGATCGATTCAGTAGTCAAAATGTGAAAGCTTAACAAATAAATAAATTCACTTACATTTATAATAGGTATTAGTTAGGTATATTAGTAGTATAGGTATTATATAGTAAAACTATGAAATGAGTGGATGTCGTCTAACAGCCTGGCCACGAACGGCCGCGACACGCTGAGCGACAAGCGATTTCAATGTTCATGCCGCTCTCTATTCTGCCGCCGGCGCTGTCACCTCAGTGCAGAACTAAACTGCACAAATAAACATCGAAATCGCTTGTCGCTTAGCGTGTCGTGGCTTTTCGTGGCAACAGTGTAACTGCAGGTAGCTGGCTGAATATTGTTTATAACATACATACATAGGCTCACGCCTGCTTCCCCGAAGGGGTAGACAGAGGCATATTAAACGCCCACTTTTTGCCAGACTTTTGATCCCACGTTATAGGTGGCGAGCCTAATGTTTTGTTTGCCAGAGCCTCATCCGTTAATAAGCAGGTACACCACTTGCAGGTGAGGTTGGCTTGGGACCCTACGTTCTTGGTGGGAACCCTATGCACTGATAATAAAATTGTAGAAAATATTAAAATTAAATTATTCCTTTGGTCGAGACATCGAATGGAGCCAAAGATCCGACTCCTGTTTGGCGCTGCTACCCTAATAAAAGTAAAAGCAAGTAATTATTTAAACACTCACACTGATACGTTTAGAATGGAGGAGTAATGTTGGCACAGAATTTTCTTTTAGTCTGCGCCATCTGTCATTACTATAAAAACATTCCGCAGTAAAATGCTTGGAAAAAATTCTATGGTGCTTTCTAGGCACCCAATTTTCTCCACGACATACTGCAGCAATCCACTTATTTTATAAATCTTTATCACGTGCACAAAGAATCTAAAAAATAACGAGATAAAAATATACGGTGGATAGACATATCGATAAGATTTCTTACAACACTTGAAAAGTCGATATAAATATTATACGGCTAGATTCAAAATCATGATAGAACTGTCATAAAAGATGAACCACTAAAGTTATATAATTTGATGGCATTAAATTGTCTAAATTGTATCTTACACGTCAGTTGACTGTGTTCAATTTTTCAGTACTAGGGCTACCTCTATGTATTATATATCCAATCTCTTTGACGATACCTCGACATACAAACTTTTTTGTTTGTAGCTAGTGTCTGTCTGTCTGTCTCACTGTCTTTCTGTTTGTCCTGGGTAATCTCTGAAATGGCTCAAACGTTTTGACTGGGACTTTCATTAGACGATAGAGGACTTTGTAGGGCTACACAATGTAATTTGACCTGGTATTATATAGGATTGCGCGTCACTTTGACTATTCAAAGATCATTGCGTATTGAATTATTAATAATCATCTGCGTTAAAAGCTAGCTAAGCTCGTTTGCCTCCTAGGTATATCATAAAAAAACTAGTGTGACTTTAGGCTAGTGGTTCATGTCCACGTTCAATAGTGCAAGTCTCCAGTGATTAGTGCATAGTAATTATGATGCGTGATCAGCTCAAATTTATAGTGCATTCGCACTAATCAGTTGCTGTCTTCACGTTTATTGGGTTATCACTACGCACCTGTATTGCTCACTTTCGCCTGCACTAATCAAAGTGAAAATTAGCATTTACGTTGTTCTCAAAGGATATGAATGTGAAATCTGCCAACTCGCTCTTTTGCAAGCGTGGTTGACTCGTGTCATAAATCTTCTCTGAGAAGAGCTTCGTGCCCAGTTAATTACGGGCCTGATATTATTAATGAAATTTTAATGATATTGGTAGTACATGACAATAGTAATAATACATATTCTACTATTATTATTAAATACTACTACCTATTAAAATATAAAAAGCCTGGCCTACACGTTCTAAAATAAAGTAGTAGGTGTGTACCTAGAATGTATCGAATACAGATGAAAAAAAGTAAAAACCATAGACAACGTTGCTTGCTCTTTGTGTAATCTACATTCCAAACAATGCTTGGAACAAAAAAAGTAGTCTATGGTTATATAATTTATAAATAATTTATTTTCGTAAAATTGATAATTATAAACTAATTTATTGTTTAAATTACGTATAAAAATGAATAATATTAATATTTAACTACAAACGAACACATCAAACATTTTCGCACAATTTTCAGTTTTTTTCATACGTTCTGACATAATGATAATGTTGTTTGTCGGACAATGAACGGTGCATTGTGAAGAATCCGTGTAGCAAACCAAACCAAGCGACATTTTGATTATTATTCCATTGTATTGCCATGTCAGTCAATATTGTTTGTTTTTTATAAATAATCGCGGATAACGTCGTAGTGATGCGTTGTAAATAATGTTAGAGGAATAGAAGGTTCCTTAGCCGAATAGTATACGTGGGCAATAATTCGTCGTTTGAGTTTTCAGTTATGTATTACTGTTGGGACGCGTAGCTGTTCTGAAAGTGTCACAGGCTGTGTTAGGAGGGCGTAAAGTGAAATTTTATCGCGTTAACCGGAGTTTGTCGGCGGTATGGCGGTGCCTGAACAGTTTTCGCTTCGATGGAACGATTTCCACTCGAATTTGTCACAATCGTTTCATGCTTTGTTGGAGGGCGAGGACTTAGTGGACGTGACTCTGGCAGCTGGGGGTCAGTACGTGCACGCTCACAAGTTGATCCTGTCAGTATGCAGTCCATACTTCAAGGAACTGTTCAAGGTATGTTGCGAATTTTTGTGATTTATCTTGTTATTCTTTGCGAATGCTGTGCTAAAATTGTTGTAAAAGTGTCAAGAACATCATATTTCCCTTACATGTACATTGTTGATCATTGTTTGTGTACTTTGAGCATTGTTTGCACACAAATCTCGGGTGTACATAGCTATGTATCTGCCAGTGTATTTGTTACCATGGAGACCCCCCATCCCCTTTAACTTGTAGAGTTGTACTAGGAGGGACCATTTCATTGTTATGCTATTGTCTTTAGACATATTTTCACGTTGAGATTAAAATTTTGTTGTGGTTTAGGTTTTGTGACAAAAGATCTAAGTACTTTTTCTTCTATACGACTTGGGTAAGTAGATTATGATGTTTAGTTTAAGGCATTGCTTGTTGTATTAATGTCACATTTGCATTTGAGGCCAGTTTTACTACTGACTGATAAGTGTCTGTTAAATCTATGTGTCAGATAGCACAATAATTTCCTGCAAGTTATTTATTTATCTGGCAGATATTGCCTTTCTAGAGATGGTGCAGCTGAGTTTTAGCTTTATGACTACACATAGGGCAGACTATGAAACCCTCTTTGGTGACAGCTGAGAATGAACTTAAACAAGTTTCCTTGTATTCTAAACATGAATATTACTAGTTGATTTATAGCTTTTAGTCAAGTTCTTAAGAATGTACAAAAGTTACATGGCTGGGTTCTAACTATTCAAGTATTAATAATATTCAATAATACATTCTAGATATATATCTGTTTAATGTTTTGATTTGCTGTTTTTTGGCTTGTGAATTGAGTATTGAAGAGGTATGCTGAGCATATGTTAAAACAATTAATAATTTATTATTTCTATATTTTTTTATGTTATGGTCTACATACCCAAACATGTAGACAGAATACAACAACTATATTATTTAATAAACATTGAATATGGCCTATTACTTATAGGCTTTAAATAGGTACCTGTTATATGAACTGAATGACCTATTGATATTATAATAATTTTACTATTTGCAAGAACTACAAAGAATGAAAACAAGCTTTGAAATAACATGATATTAATGTGTAATCTTTGAATAGGTCTTAAGATTATCATTGAGGAACTTCAATAGTTTTGAAAGCAATGCGGTTATTATGTACGAAACAATGATGACTGTGTTGCATAATGCTGTAGGCGCTTTTGTATCAAAACCTTGCCTTTGCTAATATTAGTGCCTATTGCATTTCAGCAGTAGAATAGCTGTCTATATTGTGTCAAAGATATAAAGTAAAAGCTATTGCGAATAGTGAAAACATTGCAGTACTTACTCACTTACTTATCGTGTCTATGGCAACACATTAAATAGATTTGGCCCAAAACTCGGCCACTCGAATTAAAATTGCAGTAATTTTGTCTCATATCTCTTGACAGTAACTTTTATATTGAATTTGTTAAAAGCATTTTAATGTGGCAATAAAAAAAGGTCCATAGTACCAAGCATCATCATTAGATGCGCAGTACTTTCTTGATTTGGCTAATATTTCTCTTTGTTTCATAGCTATGAAACAAAGAGACCTATTACCTAGAATTTGCATCTACTCTATGAAATATAAATAATAAGTAATACATTATTTTCATGTATCATACAGAATTTTAAACATATTTCAAGGTGCAATAAATGGGTCTTAGTACAAAAAAAAAACTAAATAAATATATAGATAGGAGTTTACTACTAGCCTTAGCGGCATGAATGTTACAATACATTGACTATGTTTTTGTCAAGCATCTGACTCTAAAATATATTACAACAAACTTGAACAGGGCACACATTGACATGAAAAATTAGATACATGACTGCAATGACACTTTCTTTAAAGTCTCTTTTAGACAATCTGAACCTAGGACAAAGTGTGGCAGTATTTAGTCCTTGTTCTACAAGAGGTCCTTTAAGGTTAACCAATTTATCTAAACTAATGCTCTTTGGACTCTGCATATTTTCAACTCATTGAATGTGATCTAAATGCACTTATTCATGTCAAATGTATCTTTCACTAGCATTTATATATTCAAGTTATTTAATTTAGGTTTATTTTGGGATTGAAGTCTATTAGTGATCTAATAGACTTCAATTCCGAAATAAATGTATATGTTGATACATATCAGTTGATCAAATAGACTTTATCATTTTAAGTGTTGCCATTGAAACAATAAGTAGTAACTTTACAGAAATCGCATTAATATAAATGTAATAAGTATTTGTGTAAAAAATATATCAAGTATTCCGGGTATTTGAATTGAGATGAGGGTTGCCTAATTTAAAAGTAATAAAACAGATGTGCTCTCGGCTTGATAATACTTAACCAACTATTCCCAGATTTTCTTCGGTTTTCTCTTCAGATTGTATCATTCACATTGTCTTAACTAAGGTCTATGAACTAGGTTGCCATTTCAATAACCATACATAGCTCTGCTAATATGATAGCCTCTTACTGGTCTAAGCTGATTTGTCTGAATATTAGCTTTTCCACAGAGCTATTGCCTGTCTGACCTCTGCAAACTGAAGGAATAGCGATATTTCATGTTTTATTTATTTACATATTTAAACTTTACGCACATAGATAATACATAGGCAGTTTATACCAGTGTCAGTTTATTTGCAAGACATAGTTCTTTTTGACAAGGCACTGGAACAGCGATAATTAGCAATTTAATACACACATATCTCCGAAAAGTCAGTGGTGCGCGCCATGGATACCAAACCGATACCATCTGCATAGCAGTCTGTTGGTATCTCCACAAGGTTATGGCTTCCTAAGATGGTGTTGTGTTTATGTGGTAGCATATTATTATTATTGCGATGGCATTATTCCAGTTGCAGCCAGACTTAACAGATTTGACAGAATACTAGCTTTTCCACAGAGTTACTGCGGTGAGCGGTATGACCTCTGCAACCTTAGTAATAGTGATATTCCATGGTTAAGGCTAGTGTCAGTTTGCTGATATTCTTTGTATGCCTTCAATACTGTCATGCTATGCTCTGCTCATCCTTTTATTACTGATAATGTCAATGGAATATCAGGTTTTCATGTATATTGATTTAAAGCATACTTACAGAGTATAATATTATGCTCTTTAAGTGTGCTGGGAGTTATATCTATTACCTTGAGAATTCATATTACATTTTACTAAATTTTCTTGGGTGGGTATGGGGAAAACAATTTTTTTGTTACATTTGTCCTACAACATGTTCAATGTTGACCTCATGTTTGCTTGCGCTAGTAAATCATACACAGATACTGAATATGGAAGTCTCCCATATGACACAAATCTATTTGCCCTGTCTTTACATTTGTTTGTACTAATTAAATGCCATGGGCACACTGTTTCTACATGAAAATTAAAAGTTCTGTTATACATACTAAGTATATGCGCTGTAGCATGGTGCAGATGATAGTTGCCTAAGTGACGTTGACATCCGTCAGTACCACATGACTAGGGATGGGACGTTATGCAATTCATATTTATCGATCTAACAAAACTCGCAGCATAAATCTAGTTCACATTAATAGTGTGAAAAAAGCATCTAGTTTTCATTGGTGAAATGGCTGAATTAAAACGAGGTTACAGCATATTATAAAAAAAATTTAAAGGCAAAGCTTATTGCCTTAGTATGGCGTCATAAGCCACCAACTCCTACCTATGCTCTGGACGAAATGGGAAAAGAAAAAGGCCACCAGGTCCTTCGAATGTCACCCTACCACTACCAATATAACGCTATTAAGCTGATTTAGGCCCAAGTAAAAGGTCACGCCACAAGAAATAAGTCTTCGCCGCCATTTACGGCAAATAAGAGGTTGGCCCTATTACAGGAGGCCATCAACAATGTTCAACCTGAAGACTGGTCGAAGGTTATGAATAAAACAAAAAAGGACATTATGTTTGTTCCTGATTCTGATATGAGTTTAGACTAACAAAATATTTTTTTTATAAATGTTCTATTGTTTCTTTACTAAGCAATATATAGACTTTTTACAATAATAATTGAACTGCGCCCAATATACGTTTTTTATTATAAAAACCATCGACTATGCATCATAGCAGTACATCCCATCACTAAATATGTCTATGGCGTTTCGTTATATGCATAAAACTTGCTTAATTTTTCTTTCCATTCAATTTTATTTGTAGACTAGAACATTTTGGTTGGGTTTAAATTAATTAACTGCAGTAATTAATGATTTAATTTATTACGAATGTGGTACTGCTGAAATACTAAGTCATAATTTGTGAATCGCGGCAACTTTCAAGAGTGAAATTAACCGTTACTGAAACTGCCACCCGCACCATGCTACAGCGCAAATAGTATAGTCATTTTGAACAGTTTTGTGTAGTTGGGTTTGAATAATAGAAGTAAGTAAACAAACAAAAGACAATACTTAAACTTTTATAGTTGTCTATTAAGTGTAACTGTATAGGTAGTAACATAATGCTCACTGTGCAAAAACGCCTAAACTACTCATAGATGTTTTTAAACGTAGACAAGTATAAAGCAAAGACAACATTTTTATTGAAGGATTACATTTAGTTTCCACACAGAACATACCTACCTATAAACAATACATTTTCTTTGAAAATGAAATACTTAATGTTTTGAGATAATTATTAATACAATGACCTATGTACTACATATAGGTATCTTAGAATTGTATTTACAATAATAAATATGTCTTGTACTTATAGATACTGCATGACAGTGTATAATCTCAACTTGTTTCATTCACCTATTTACTGAAATACTGACATTAGGGAAGGCTAAAACAATTTGCTTTAGTTTTCTGTTACTTACTGTAAGAATTCTTTAAAGAAAGATATTCATCATCAACATCATCCTGCCGTAGTCCACTGCTGGATATAGGCCTCTCCAATGGCACGACGCCACTGAGTCCGATTTTCATGAAAGATATTGCCCATACAGAATCACCATGTCTGTGAGTTCAGTCCTTATATGCACCAAAAATGTATGTCAGTCTATCAACAAACACTTATAAAATAAAAAATTTCTACTTTTATTGTTACTTATTTTTTATGGCATTTATTTAAGTCATAATGTGACGCTTATGAAGGTAAAATTTTAAGGGTATTACTTAATAATTATACATTTACAACTCATTGCCACATTCGGAATGTAAGGGTGTAGAATGGGCAATAAAACTCATGGATTCTATGATTGATAAGTCCTTTTGATATCTTTTTTTTCTTATTTTGTATTCTCCATTATATTCAGAAGGCCAATACTCACAATCAGTATTTTATTTGACGTTAGAACTATATTATTAACAAAATGAGAATAGATTTTAAATTGACTCAGAATCGGCTAATTCAAATTCTGCTAATTTTATGTCATTATCGTTTAAGTTGACTTCTTTAGTTTGACGTTGACAAATTGTTCAATTTTCGATTTAGTCACTATAACATTCCAATAACAAATAAAATGTCAGTTAATTTAGGAGAATACCATTTGTGACATAAGTATTACACTGACATTAGAACGAAACTGCATTTTGAACAAATATAATCAGGAGAATTGAGCCTCTGTTTTGTGCCATGTTTGACTATTCCGACTCTCCCAATTCAGTTAGATTTTTGGCAACTTCATCTGCTCAGTCAATTTCCATTTGGTCATTATTACTAAATCTATTTTCTTCTATTAAATTCTATGTCAGCTTTGGGTTCGAACATATTATATGCTAGCTTTTGCCCATGATTTTGTATATTATAATATATGAGTTATACCATACATATCATATTTTCTTCTTTATACTTACCTCTGAAAATTATTAAACCAAGTGCAAGTCGAACATACTCATGATGGGTACCGCATTAGAAAGATCCACAGAACATACCCATTATCAACCTAATAAAGTGTCACTGTCACTTTATCGCCAACCAAAATAATGTTTTCCATAGTGTTTGTATGAGCGACTAAGTTATATTTGCGGTTTTTGAATATGTGCTATCATAGGTGACGTACTTTAAAAGGGCCAAATTCTAACTACCCATAACAAACGCGCATGCATGAAGAGGTTAATGAATGTCGAGGAAGCGAAAGAGGTATGTTTGAACCTAAGCATGTGGCGTTCTATAGTCTCTGTCGACCCCAATGGGAGACAGGGGTGACGATATAGATAGATAGATAGATAGTGCTATAATATATCAAAACCTGCTGGCTACATGCTGATCAAACCAATTTTCATTGAGTTTTCATTGCGATCTACATCATATGTTTTTTCTAGATTTGTCACTCTTATTTTAAATGTTCAATGGGGTGGGGGTAGTTGTCTATTTTACCCAATGATATTACAAGAAAGAGGTAGATACGTTACCTACGTAGTAATCAATCCGTAGAAACGGTACACTAATTACGCACACATCGATAACTCCATATTTTGTTTTATTTTCGGTTGACAAGATGTGTCAGTTTCACTTTGACGCCGGCTTGCGACTTCACACACACATATGTCAGACTTGCCAACTGGCTTATGTTTAGCGTCTTGCTTTTGGTACGCCTATAACATATCTACTTTTTTCCTTTTGTAACATCATGGATTTTACCAATTTGGAAGTGGCTATCTTTCAAACAATAACAGAAACAATGGTATTAGGAACCTGCGTGTAATTAAGAAAGATATATCTATAGACCTATAAGACGAATTGCAATTTTTTCCAATAAATAATGGTACACGTGAATTTACTGTAATCTGTCTTTTTTATGTTAATAGTTTTTGTACTCAATAATAAATGAACTGAAGTTTTTAGTGTAAACTGAATTATATTATTAAACACAATGGCCACACAGATAGCCTAATATACAAATAACTTAAAAAAAATGATGCTAGCAGATCCAAGGTGTACCTATCATCATCATCATCATCCACAGCCTGATTTTGTCCACTGCTGAACATAGGCCTCACTTTGTTCTAGCCATTTGCCTCGATCTTGTGCTAATCTATATTATTAGTACCTGTATTCTTCATAAATTCTAAAGATTTTGCAGTTGCCTGTAAAAATATACATTTTTGCTTGTCATCATCATCAGCCTTTAACAGTCCACTGCTGGACTAGGCCTCTGCTTGGCCTAACGGGTTGGTATAGGGTTTGTATCAAGTTTTCCTTCTCTTATAGTGCTGTTCTCTGTGTAATATGCTCCCTCTGTCGGCTCTTACGACACCCATGGGGTGATATGGGGTGGTGACATTCCGTATTCTTAATCCGTCACCACACGGACACTTGTATGCTCGCTTGTAAAGTAAAAGTAAAGTAAATATTTATTGTCTTTGATTGAGTAAATACCGTTGTTCACAGGTTTTGTACCATTAGCCCTTTCAGGACATACAATAATTTTAAATAATCTTGTATGCAAAATGTATTGAAATACTAAAATTAGCACATTGTTTACACCAATATTGTTAAGTAGAGTATGCCCGCAGCTATGCCCTAAATTTTATTTTAATTTAACCGTTTCTGTCTGATCCCGATAATATTAATAATTTTGCGAAATATATCTCGAATTTTAGCTTCTTGCGATCAATAAGTTATTACTGTGCTCTGTCTGCTTGCAGACAGAATTTTATATACACAGATTATAAATTTAATATTCTTGATTATAAATACAATATGTAACGTCGCGTATTTTAACTTTTGCTATGATCACTAGTTTATTTGTTATTAGATATTATATTGTGATGACTCATTCTGAACAACATGTACTTGTAAGAGATATGCAGAAAAATAAATGTTAAAGGTTAAGTTGTGTATTGGGTCTTGGCATTAATAAAGATAAAACTGCTAGAGTTTTTAGGAGTGACCAGTTACAATCTTTCTGCTTACGGGTTGTGTCAATCTTTATGCTCGGTCAATGTTGGTGCGATAGCCCAGTGGTGTACCTAACGGACTGCCGAGACGATGGTCTCGGGTTCGATCCCCTGGTATCCCGGGCACACACCTCTGACTTATCGAAGTTATGTTTGTATTATAAAATGTCAATTATCGCTCGCTTAACAATATGGGCGGTAGATGACAATAGGCTCGCCCCCTATTACATTGGTGCCGAAACATAACTGGCGAAGTGTGGGTGTGAAATACGCCTCTGCCTACCTGGGGATAAAGGCGAGAAGTTGTGTATGTCAATGTTGCGGTTTGAAAATGTTTGCGCGGATGTCACAGTATATAAATTCTACTAGCACAGGAAAATCCCGTGTCTAGAGTCAGTCAGTCAGTCAGTAATGCAAGAATTTTATACAACAGATGAATTTTCATGCAAAGATAAGTAGGTGGGTACTACCTACTTGGTTATTGGTATTGCATTCAATTTCATTTCACTCGCACACTGCCCGATATCTAGTTTGGTTAGGACATTTAGACCACATAGACCAGATTGTGACTGGATAATAATATGTTTCACCATCCAAGACTTCCTTGAAGCCCGGGTCCGCTTACTAGTCTAACTAGATTTGACAGAATATCAGCTTCTCCACAGAGCGACTGCCGTCTGACCTCTGCAACCCAAAGGGATAGCCATATTCCATGATTTAGACGAGTATCAGTTTATTTGAGGGTACTGACTCCTCGTGACGACTTTCAAAGATCTTCGTGCCAGCCGAAACAGACCTTTTAACGTGCTCTCCGAGACACGGGGCAAGCGAGAGTTAACAGTTTAATACGCACTTAACTTGGAAAAGTCAGTAGTGTGCGCCGTAGATTCGAACCCGATACCCTCTGCATGGCAGTCTGTTTGTATCTCCACTAGAGGCTATCGCTGCCTTTATAATATGTATCACCTCTATTTACTCTTAATCTGGTGTTTAATTTGGATTTATTTTTAATAGAACATTAAGATACGCAGTTCAATATGAGCACTACTCTATTGAGTGTATGTAAAAAAAATATAAGTAAAACTGCATTTTATCTTCGTCCTAAGTCTTACTATGTTTGAGAATGCTAATGAGTATATAAACATGATTTACGTTATTCTTCTTTTCTATATTTTCTTTATGCTTCCGTCGAAGCGGAATACATAATTGTGTTATGCTGATGTGGCTTTAAACTCAAAGTTTTAGTATTGCAAGATTTATTCTCAGCCAAAGACGTCTACTGCTAGGCATAGGTCCTCCCTCAGGTTTATTGCGATATTGCACATTATCATAGGGGCTAAATATAATGACCACCATAAAATGCTTTGATACCCTTTTGAGTTCTTTAACTAAAAATATATACTTAACACCAGAAAAATAAAGTCTAAAATTACAATAATACTAGCTATTTTAGTCACGACTGCACTCTAAATTGTATTCGAACACCAAATGTAGTAAATGGTCTCGGGTTCGATTCCCGGGTCGGGCAAAGTGTTATTGGGTTTTTCCGTTAGGAAATTCTCAGTAGCAGCACGGAGTCTGGTAATGTGCCCGATACGGCAATAGGCTCGCCCCCTATTACGCGGGACCTAAAAATTCCTGGCGAAATGTGGGTGTAATATTACACCTCTGCCTATCCCTTCGGGGATACAGGCGTGTGTCTAAAAAAAAAAAACTGGTTATAATTTTACATTAAAATGCTGGTTTAATTTTGGTGATTTACTACTTTTGGATTAACAGTGATTTATTTGGAGTCATTTTGCTTAAATAGGATAGCGAAATGTTAAAACTTTGGTTATAATTTTACATTAAAATGCGGGTTTCCTTTTGGTGAATATTTACTATTTTTGTCTGTAATATGTTACTTTATTTGGTGGTAAGTTAAACATTAGCCATGGTCATATAATCAAATGCGCTATCCTAGTTATAAATAGGATAATATTGATTTTAAGGTCAATAAAGTAAACTATGATATGGCGAAAACTAAGAAGTGATTTCAAATTAAGCTACCTAGCAACAATCACATACCTCAGCCTTCCTCTTGAATCACTCTATCTATTGGTGAAAACCGTATACATACAAACCGTATATTGTACAAAAGTCTGTTTGGTACTTTTTGAATTTATCGCGTTATTGCAGACGTATAGGACGGTAAGTATGTGGCACTTTTATGTGTAGTTGTCTACTTGCTACCTTGTCCGATATGTTCACTTAGTATTCAGCCCTGTACTAATAGCGTCTGTAGGTAATAAGTTGTTAATTGCGGGTTGCCAGTCAAATTGCTGAGTGTTATTAATTATTAATCGCGTTGATTGTTCCAACATCATCATCATCCTCTTAGCGTTATCCCAGTTTCAGTCTGGGGTCCGCTTACTAGTCTAACCGGATTTGGCTGAATATTAGCTTTTCCACGGAGCGACTGCCCAAATTGACTGCCCAAATGATTGTTCCAACATATCCACTGTTATTTTATTAATTAGCTTGTTGGCTTCACAGCTTCCTGTAAGCAGTTTAACATGGCTAGTGTTAGGAATAATTTCTGATAATTTCTGATCACATTCGAGTCGTGTCGCTGGGAGCAGTTTCCACGAAGATTTTTAATGCGAAATTATTTTTACTATCATAAGTGTTACATCGTGACCAATATATGCATAAATAATTCTTCTCTGACTTCTATCCATTCCTAAAGTCTCGCCTGCCTAACTCTTCTGTCTGCTAAAAACGGACACTTTTATAGGTACATAGGATAAACTGATAAATAAGCCCAAAAATCTTATGCATTTCTTGTTTTAAAATAAAACGGTACAACTGAGCACATAAATACACTCTGTAAACCGTCAACATTCGGTACAATTATTGAAGTGTTTGTACTTCGAATTTTTGTTTTAGTAACTTTTGATTTGCGTGGAAATAGATATTTACTCGGACTTTGAGCACAGTTATCAGGTACCCACAGGCAGACTTGCCTAGTGTGGGGTCAAATGTTATAAGTTTATAACGTAAGATGTACACATATCTTTTGGTAAGAAAATAGTTATCTAGTTCTGAAACTATTGCAAAAAGCAGCCCGTGTAACCTGGGAACCTTCAATGGCTTAATAGGTAAAGGGTGTCTCAGTAAAAGTGCACTTATTCATTTTAAAATAAAAACATGTATTTTATGACCGAGTTTTGATATTTTTATTGTATTGTAAAGAAGACATGTTCCGATTAGGTATGGAATAAAATATCCGGCAAATGACCCCCACGGCTCCGATGACAGGCCATTACTCTTTTCATGAAATTTTCCATGACTTTTGCACAGAGATGTGGCTGTATCTCACCGATGATGCGTTGGATTTCCGATTTTTGCTCAGGAATTGTTTCGGCTTTATTCGCATAAACCTGAGATTTCACAAGACCCCAAAGAAAAAAAATCGCACGGCGTTAAATCGCACGATCTTGGTGGCCAGTTGACATCAGAATATCGTGAGATAATGTGTTCTGGAAATCGTTGCTGCAATAAGTCGATTGTTTCATGCGCGGTGTGGCAGGTTGCGCCGTCCTGCTGAAACCACATGTTGTCCTGATTCATGCCTTCCAGTTGAGGCCACAAGAAGTCCGTTATCATATTCCTGTAACGAATGCCGTTCAGAGTTACTGCAATTTTGGCCTCATTTTCAAAAAAGTAAGGTCCAATCACGCCGCCTGATCAAAATCCGCACCAGACACCACCGCAGACGCCAGACGCACCAGACGTTGTGGGTGCATTTGTTTCTCATGGATTGCATGAGGATTTTCTGCGACCCAAATTCGACAATTTTGTGTATTCACGCAGCCATTCATATGGAAATGAGCTTTATCGGAGAAAATGACTTTTTCGAAAAATTGGCATCGACTTCACTTTGCTCCATTACCCATTGAACGAATTGCCGGCGCTTTCCGTGGTCTGCTGGTTTGAGCTCCTGAATTAACTGAATCTTGTACGCATGAAGATGGAGGTCTATAGTCAAAATTCTCTGCATAGTGCATCGTGAAATTTGAAGTTGTTGAGAACGATGTCGAATTGATGTTTTCGGGTTTTCGGCGACACTCTCGTTTACAGCAGCAATGTTTTCAAGAGACCGACCAGTACGTTGACACAAAGGATTCTTATTCCCTTAACCGACCCAGATTCTTCAAATTTTTTGACCACTCTTCGAATGATTGACACATTAGGTGCACTTTCTCGGCTGAAAATTTGGCGAACTTTGCCAGCGGTTTCAGTGTAACTTTCTCCATTTTTGTGACGAGTTTTCACAATTATAACGCGTTGTTCTTTCAAAAACCGCTCCATTTTTTATAATCGGAATAAACAGGTGACAGCTGTCAAATTTCAGAGTTGCCACTTGCATGAAAAAAAAAAATTCATTTTTAAAGAGTGCACTCTTACTGAGACACCCATTACAACACATTCACCGCCGATCCAGGTCTAGTTAAACGTGCCACTAAGTTTGTCTTTATTATTTGGAAAGAATACGAGGTCTCACGCGAGATTCGAGCTGCATGCCGAATGCATTAACTTGCCACTTGCATGAGTGACGGCGTGTGGCATTGAACATTAAAGCGCTACTGATCTTCGGAGTGCACATCAAGCTGTCTGTCCCGGTTCGTGTCTCAGGACTAGTGTTTTCGGAACCGGTATTCTTTTTGAGAACCGGGAATTTCGGTACTTTTGTATAACGGAACCGGGATTTCCCGGTTCTTTCGGTATTTTCGGTTCTTGCTAGTTTTTGTTATAGAAAACGGAAAGGGCCCTACCGCGGGACGCAATTGGACACCTACCAGGTGCCCAATTCCGTCCCTTTCTTGAGCAACACTCCCTTGTCACTTGCATTCAGTGCGAGTACTGATGAAACTTTGGTACCCCTTACCAAGATTCGAGCAATCTTCCATGAGGCATCTTTCTCTAGGCCTTCGATAAGTACACATCTGTTCCCCTGACCCGAATGCCCTGGTAGAAAAACTGGTACAACCGTTTCCGACCGCGGGTGAAGAATGACATTCTTCAGGCAGTACACTTTTCCTTAAGTTGCACCTTCCATGAAGACGTCTTCTGAGCCACATTTCAACACTCGCAGCGTAGCTTCCGCATGAAGTCTAGGCCCAAGATGCAGTCGTGCACTCACCATATCGGCCACGAATACTTTGTGACGGTAAACTTTGTTGCCTAGCTTCAGATCCATCTCCATTTCACCTCGGAAGGTTATGTGCTGACCGGTAGCTGTTCTCAGTTTCACACATTCAATGTTCCTGAAGCAGCCTCGAAGAACCCGTCTTGCCAGATGGAAACCGACGACTGTCCGCGAAGCACCCATGTCCAATGTCAGCTTGCATGGCGTTTTATTAATTTCACCTTCAACGATCAGGCTGTTCCCGTCGCATGATTGCGAGATCGAGATACTTGGGACTCTTCCATTACTAGCCAGCACCCGCCCCGCAGTCCTGGCTTCTACTCGTTTTCCTGCTCTCGCTACCTGGCAGGCACAGCAGGCGACCCCTTTGGTGGAGACAAGGTGCCACCACTCCAGGTCGCGGACGACTGGTATGACTTCCTGACCAGCTTTTCCACCTCCAGAGCCCACTGCTGCAGAGTTTCTCCGGTGCGTTGCGTCCTGTCCTTCAGCTGAGCACGACACTCATGTTCGAGGTGCGCGTGACCATATCTCGCCTCCAGCACCTCCAGAAGGTTCTCGTAGGAGACGTCTTGCCCGAGTACCCCCAACACCGTCAACGCCCGATCACGAAGGCCCAAGGTTAGGGCGGTTGAGGCCTTTTCTTTATTCCACCCATTTGATCGCATCACAGCCTCAAACTGGATCTTGTATGCTGACCATGACTACGAGCCATCAAATGGTGGAACCTTAAACCCAAGAGGCTTCCTACGCTTTGGGCAGATCAAGCGGATATCGCCTCTTTCCCCGCAGTTGTAGCACCGAGGTGACGATACAACTTACCTGATGCGGTGACTTCGCTCGTCGCGTCGTACTGCTTCCACCTCCAGAGCGTGGGCTAAGGCGTCCTTCAGGTTCTTGAAGTGCCCAATTCTTACCGCAGCTTTAACCTCCAGCCTGGAGGTTAGAGCAGCGGTAAGTAATGTGTGTAATCTACGCATCCAAGCCGCTCCTTCATAGGTGCCACCTATGAAGGAGCGGCTTGGATGCGTTTCGGCGAAAATTGAGTGAGTCATGAGTGAGCGAGAGATCACGGCGCGCGGGCGGGGCATGCGCGGCAGGCGCGGGGAAGCTCGATACCACGTCGCAGACGCGTTCCTACTTACTACTTTCCTTCCTATCCTAGCAACAGCGAGCGAGTGTAGGTATTAGTTATTGGTTATAGCGAGCGCACCATTAATTTCGCGCGTTATTTCTTTTAACACTGAATTATTCACGTTAGTTTTAAATGTTTGAATAGTAGACAGTGTGGAAAAGTAAAGTAAAAGTAAATAAGTAAATAGTAGTGTGAACTAGTGTGAATCGCGTAATGAAAATAAAATTCCCGAAAGTACCGAAAGAACCGGGATTCAAATTTGATTTCCCGGTTCCATTTTACTGACAAAAGAACCGGGAATTCCCGGTACTTTCGAGACCGGGATTTCCCGGTTCTGAACCCTACTCAGGACCAGAATCACTTCGGACGATCTAAAGACTCCGACACCAGAGCTAGAAAGAAACCACGAATAAGAAGGAAAGCCTCAATTGTTTAGCAAAAAGTGTAGTTAAAAAGCCGTCTGAGCATTTATTAAGCTTAAAATCAATAAGTTTTAATATCAGACTAATAATAGTTCGTTAATTACTTCAAGTCTCCTTGACGAGCTCCTTCAACAGGATGGAGGAAAATTACTTGGAACTTACTTGTTATAAAGCTGCTTATTATTACTAAGAAATCTTAATAACAAGTGAGTGCCACGTGCCACTTTATCATAAAGCGCATTTCTATTTTCAATTCTAAGTAATAGTGCTCAGTATGATATAAAGGTTTAAGAATATGAAGTATGCCTGTGATAAAATATTCAGTCATTTTTAAAAATAAAGCTTGCTTACACATATTTAATGCGCGCTTTATTCTTTTACACATTGGTGAAATATAGAATCCTCAAAGCTTTTCTCAAAAGCCCGAAAAATGTCCCAAAATCGTTTATAATAAAAACATTTTAAATTAGCATCAGACATTTTCTTATTACTTACCGCACCTGTACCTGCCAACCCCTTTACAAATTGTGGGGGTAGTCGCACAATATTAGTTTTCCTTTATGCTTTCAACAAGGAGATGCTGTTCGGTCATGGAAACCAAGCTGGTTATCCAATATTATCTGCACCGAATGGTTTTGAGTATATTGAATTTTTCAGTCGCTCATATTTAACCGACTTCAAAAAAAAAGGAGGTTCTCAGTTTGACCTGTATGTATGTATTGTCCGCGATTATCTCGCGTTTGGCTGAACCGATTTTGATGCGGTTTTCAGGAAAGTATTTGTTACACATAGGAGAAGGTTTTAGGCCCGTAACCGACCTCAAAAAAAGAAGGTTCTGAGTTTGACCCGTATATATGTAAGTTTGTCCACGATTAACTCGAGTTTGGCTGAACCGATTTTTATGCGGTTTTCAGAAAAAAAGTACTTGTTACACTTAGGAGAAAGCTTTAGTATTTTAACCGACTTCAAAAAAAGAAGGTTCTCAGTTTGACCCGTATACATATATTGGTCCTTAGTATGTTTGTATGTATTATGTGTATGTGTTTGTACGAGTGTGTGTGTGTACATGTGTACGTGTCTATGTCTCTGCGATTAACAAAAAAACAAAGAAAGTCGGTGAAAGAATCTAATGCGAGCGCATATTTCTCATTCTTGTCATTTCAGATAAGGCTCTGTTGTCGTGGGGATGGTTGAGTAATTTTTTCGAGTCAATATCACTTAAAGCCATGCCTTTTAGGGATTTGACCCGCCTCAAGGCAACATAGCATTGGCCTATAGCAAAGATTTTAGGCCCTAAGTCCGCGGAACTAAGTGTACATCCTTGCAACTTGTGTACCGTCACAGCCCAACTCAATATGACTGGCAACATCCGCCTCTCGATATCACCATAACCGCGATTGCCTTGATAGGTCGCTGGCACTGGAGCTATGGAAATGTATCCATCATCATCTTTAAGACGCAATGATATTGATAGATCATCAAATAATATCAAAATGTCATCAGGCAGTTCACCTGGCTTAAGTTGATCTCTTCTTAGTGCCGGCCATTTAAATCCTTTAGGAACACCCATTGCCCCGTTTGCTAAGCCATCCGTTATTGGCATATTTCTCCGGAGCATAATACGAGAGCTCACAGCCAATTTAATAGTATGCACAAGTCCACCACATTTGTTTGGATCATACTTCCGAATGTGGCTGATTCCCTAGACTCATCTCTCTCTTCCAGCATGAAGCCTATGCCCATAGGCACACAGAATAAAAGTAGGTACCTATGTCAAAGTCATGATAACAAACTGATACTAGCAGAAAACTTATCACTAAAATAATTGAATCTAACTATAAACAAACTATTAATTAGCCCAAAACTTAAAGTAAATGGAGTACCTATCACTAAAAAGTATGAAATAAATAAAAAAGTAGTAAACACAAAACCAAGTAAACGAACGAAGTACCTAACACTAAAAAGTATGAAATAAAAATAATAAGAAAAAAACAAAACGAAAAGGAAAACTTAAAAATCGCACCAAAAATGTTTACTAGGTATTTAGTTTCTTTTTTAAAAAAGAGAACCGCCTTCAAAAAATCGACCCACTGAAAAGTACGAAATAATTTTTACATACGCTAATACATAGTATATAACTTATACAAAATACTTAGTTTTTGATGTCGGTGCCAAACCATCAAAAAAAAAAAGAATACTTGGCAAACAGAGAAAATAATATGACGAATATATATCAAATCAATTAAGCCTCAAAAAATATCTGAATTAATAAAATTTAAAATAATCTTCCTATATACTCTAAAAAGCAACTTATATATAAAATATATAAAAAGTATGAAATAAATGCTTAGTTATAAAATAATTATACTTCATTTTGGGCTGTAAGTACTATGTAGATTGACTGCGCTGGTTTGGAAAGGATGACGCCAAACAATAGGCTTTTAGAGGGATTAGGTTTGGCACCGACTTCAAAAACTAAGTATTTTGTATAAGTTATATACTATGTATTAGCGTATGTAAAAATTATTTCGTACTTTTCAGTGGGTCGATTTTGCTTGTATTATTTTGTAAGTATTCCGCATTGTTAAGGCGAAGTATATCTCAACTATAGTGGTCATACGTCCCGCTTTGGACGAGCTTGTCCGTTCAGGAATGTTATTCTGAATTTCTCAACGAGAGCAAAAATGTCCTAATACTACAAACAAACCTAATTTACGAACCTTTCACCAAATTACGTTTGGCCAGAAATTAATCCTATAAGGTACAGCAACCTTTACATACAACGAATAATTCTGCTCAGGTAGGAAACACATAGTGTGTGAATTATTCAAAAAAGCTCTGAAAATATTTTATAGTTCCTATATAATTGTTAGTTCTTTTTATAAACTTTCATTTGCTTGTCGCTCTGACACGTTAACCATAACTTATTTGAGTATGTAAAATCTTGGTAGTTGCGAGCAAAACTTAGATTTCCTCAGATATATTTGTAAAGTTTTCCGCTCTTTGAATGGATTCGTATATCAATGTACTTTTGAAAGTATTGAAATATCAATCGGACTCCGGGCTTCCATTGGTGCATTATATAGTACAATAGCGGCACGGCCTGGCTTGGCACGGGTGATCCCTAACATTTTCTAGAAATAAATATAGCATATGTTGCTCAGGGATAATGTCGCATTATAATAGTGCAAGAATTTTAAAACCGGTCTAGTCCTTTTTTAGTTTATTCGTTACAAACATACAAATCTTTCCTCTTTATTATATTTGTGGGTATAGAAGTATAGATAAACTTTATTCGTTGTGGCATAATCCCCGAAGTTCGGCGCGCCGAACGCTTTCTGCTATTGATCCTTTATAAATCAAAGCTAATTGGTCAGCTTGCTGTTTGATTTGATTAGTCTGTCGGCCTGTCTATTATTACTATTAGTCAATAACTAACAATTTGAATGTGCGACTGCACAGAGGGTGTAGTGGTTTAAGCGGTTGCGTCGCCGCTTAAGGCGCTGTCCTAAGCGACTGTTTTGGTAAATGAGGGGGTGAAGCAGGGGAGGTGAAGGGAGCTTAGCTCCGTCTACTGCGGGGCGCCCCCCTTCATTCTCGTCGCGTGCGGCCGTATTCTGGCGACATCCGTATTCCAATATTTCAAAATCGCAAGCAAAACGTTTTAGCATATTGAATTGAGATACTGATATTAAAATTTATATAACATACATCAATCTGTTTGTAGAATGTAGGCATAGCGCAATTTTTGTTCTCAGTGCAGCCATGAGTAAAACTGGTTTACATTAGACGTTACAGGTATTAAATGTTGACAAAAGTAGGTAAATACCTACGTGCCGTAAGATGATAAAAATAATTAAGTCAGTTCCATGTATGGAGAGGCCATTATTATGTTTGTTTTGTTTTTGTATAAAAATAGTGAAGCAGTTCATAGAATACCTTCATCTAATTCCATTCCTGCCAGTTTTCAAATCTGTTTTGCAATAAATTGGCTGTGACATACGGGCGGACAGACAGACAGACATTGCGAATCTATAAGGGTTCCGTTTTTACAATTTTTGGCTACGGTACCCTAAAAACACAATACTGCTCTACTAAGCGCAAAAGCCGTATCTCAACTAAAGCGAGTTACGAGATAATTGAAGTTTAGTAAAAGTTGATTTCTTTTATTTATTTATGGATGTTTATTGTTATTATAGGTATAATTATTATGGCTAAGGTTTCGAAATACGTCGCCGTTTTTAGGGGTTGTGAGTGATTGGAGAGGGAGCAGGGGAGGTCTTGTAACCCCCCTCACCATTTTCACTTGCCGGAAATACTTGGTTTCCTCTGAAAACAAAAATCTCCAAACATCGGTGTGTATGGCGCTGCCAACTTCCACATTGTTCACACTATTTTAATAAACTAAGGTTGTCGGAGCCCTGCGAAGGGCTCCTATTTTCGGATTAAGAGTCAAAAGAGAACCTAACATAACCTATTTATTTACTTATTACAGTCGCACCTAACCCAAGGCACTCGAAAGCAATGACGCACAAATTTGACATTAGCTGCCAATATGATCATTCCAAGATGGCAGTTTTGCGTTTCGTTTCACGTTTTTCACATAAAACCTAAAAATTACATTTGTAAAACTGTACTAAAGTATAAAAACTATGTTCCGTTTTGCATAATTGCCGAAATATTTATGAAATTTTGGAAATTGTTTAAAAATATTTAGACGCAACTCCGGCATCCAAAATTACTTTTAGGGGATTAAAACGAACTACCTTAAGCCCCCTACACTACCAATACACTCAAATTCAGGCGACTCGTTTTGAAACCCAACCCATTGTTATTTTTCAAAATAGATGAAACATCAAAAATATATGTGGATATACCTTATTCATGAGATACTGCTATGTCGCTTAGAAAATTATAGAATCAGAATTTGAGTTACTGCTTTTTCGTTAGCTCTCGTCATACTTACATGTTTGTATGGAAAAATATAAAAAAATTCTTTCGTTTCAAATATGTGTTGTTTCAAAGAAAATAAATATTAAAAGATATTTATTTATATTCATTTATAATTTATTAACGAAATACAGAGTTTACAGCTCATCAAAAGTTAGCTGTCTACTACAACCCGGCAGGTTTTCTTTATTCTCATCGAATGTTAAATGCAGTGTGTGAGGTGATAAGGCTTCAATACTTATTATTTGCTGTTGTTCACGAGGCACAGTTTCATTTACTTTCCTTTTACGGCTTGGTATTGTAGAAATTTCAAGCACTGATGAAACATTTTCCTCTGCGTGATCTCGCAATGCCATCCCTTGAGCTTGACGAGAATCAACAATTTCAGGCAACTGCCAATTCATATAAAACGCCACAAGCTTCTCCCAGAAAACATCATCTCTTTCTATAATTTCTATTTTTAGTGGTATACTTTCGCCACTCCACACAGCAAATAAACACTTTTGTTTGCGTGTAACGTGGCGTTGCCCCTGAATTTGTTAATAACAATTACAATATTCGTTTAGACTAGTCAGTTCACTTTTTTATCATGTTTCCATATTCGTATTTTATTTGCTCTTATACTATTCTCCAGGCCATTCTTATAGGCAACTTTAGAACATTAAATTTCCACAATCGTGTTTGGACCTATTAATCCCTCTGGCGTGGCACCAATAATCGAATAATCCACAAGGCTCGATTGTTACATTTTCTTGCTTCGCCAGTTGTTGCAAAGCCAGTTGTTCATTTTAGATTCCATGCGCAACTGATTTTACATTGCAAATATTTTATTTGTATAAAATATTTTTTACTAAGTTGGCTTTACTTCTGTTATCTCTTTTTTTTACCACTATACAAAAATTTCAATCTGTCAACATATTCTTACGCAATTCGAACCAGTCACTGCTATCCCTCTTGTAATTTTTGCTTATCACTACGGAATTTGCGTCAAATTTGTTAAAAAATTGTTTGGCATTTCTTGGCTAGCTCTTGAACAGACCGTGTTAGGAATGACTGAAGTCAAATGTGTGTAAGACGTTGCAGAACTGTTATCTTTAACTTCACTGTAATTACAATAATGATAATTAGTTACGTACTTTATTATTAAAAAAATACTATATCTTGCGTTATAGCAAACAGAGAAGTCACCTTCTTACTTATAAATGATTGATTTTAGAAATTAAAAAGATATTAGATGCACTGAGACATACCTAATAGTTTATGAATAATCAAAGTTTTACCCGATGTACCTAAAAATGTTTATGTTCAAAACACAATAATACAACATTAATTACCGCTTGTGTGCGGATTGCGGAGCGCCATATTAGCGCTGTCATCATTATTGTTCGCCGTGGCGGCATCTTAGCGCTCCAGGCGCTCTGACAAGCTAATGAATTTGAAATATAGGTACATAAAATGATTCGATTTTATGTTATTACTCTTTCAAAAATTGAAAACTGTGGCAGCTATGTATTGTGAGAATAATTTATATAATTATATTATGCATAATCGATAATATATAAGTAACATAGTTAGTCATAAAAGACTCTTATGAAAATAATTTGTGTAAAAATTTTACATATTTCATAATCACTTGGCCATGGATGAATTTCTATTTTATTACGACGCTTTCTTGTACAAATCCTTCGTTGAACTTCATTTCTCTAATTGTCCATATTTTATTCTTCTAATTATATATTTATAAGCACAGAAACAATAACACATTAAACGCAACAAGAGTATAAACTTAGGTCCTAATTATATGTGCCCATAGTTATATGAAAAGCCTATTTGATTCAAAGTATTCAGTCTATAACATAAAACATGAAATTACGAACTCAAATCGGCGTATTATAATAACAAACAGGTTTACGTAAAATTTTGTGCAGCGGAGACGCAAGCGACATGACCTATCTCTCACAGGGCTCATAGCCGAATGATGAGGTCTGGGCGGGGCGTAAACTAGCAACTGACACTCAGTACACCGCTTATGCTAATAAGGTTTAAATTGCTGAAGCGTTTGATATTGATGGGATCTACCGAGCGTCAAAATCATAGACGTTTGGCAGATTTTATTTTATTTTACAAAATATACACGTATAATATGAAAATAAATAGGGTAATTCTTTAGTTCATTAGATTTCCTACAATTTTATCAAAAAAAATATGACAGCTTACGATCAAAATATTGCAAACAGTGAGACGAAAGATTATTTTCGGCCTCGATTTTGTGACTTTTTTACCGTGATTCTATTTTACGTACATGAAAAATTCTTTCAAAAGTCTTTTGTTCAGACTTTTGACTTTAAGCTCTAATTTTTGCTAGTTTGTAATATGTACCGTTATGGCTAGATGCGCGACGAAAAATTAGGTGTTTCACGGCTTCTGAGGTATAACAGCGCCTTAATACTTGCTGCGCTGAGCGTCCCCATTCTGGTTTGATCCCCACGCGGACAACACCTTGTGTGAGTCACACATTATTTATTTCGAAACAGCGAGTCCTTTATGTCCCTCGTTTTGAAAATTAATATATTTTTGTTAGATATTATAACGCCATAGCCGTGGTGTACGTAACGGACTGCCGAGACGATAGTCTCGGGTTCGATCCCCTGGTACCCCGGGCACACATCTCTGACTTTTCGAAGGTATGTGTGTATTAAAAATATTAATTATCGCTCGCTTAATAATGTGCCCGGTAGATGGCAATAGGCTCATCCTCTATTAGATTGGGACCGAAACATAACTGGCGAAAAGAGGGTATTTAATACACCTCTGCTTATCCCTTCGGTGATTAAAGGCGTGAAGTTATGTTAGTTATGTCATGTTATAAGGCACTCCACTAATTTAAAATAGTTTTCTTTGAGTTTTATGGAAGGCTATATCAAAAATATCTTGGAGATTATACTAGTACTTATTATTTGCAGCATCTTTCAGCATCAACTAGCAAATAATATCGCCGTGCTCGTTGCGAGTATTGCAACGGAAATAACTTTTTACCCTGAGACGGATCCAGTCAACTGTACAATTTCGAGGAATACTCCCTTCATATTGTGACATCTGTAAATATAATTCCTGGATTTCCTATATCCAGTTCCATATTGAGTTGAGTCGAGTGGCAGTTCCAATAAGTTCGATTCATTTGATTAGAGCATCCGGTGAAGCGGTTAAAATTGAATTCGAAATTCTTGGGATTGCAAATATTATTCCATTGCAGTTTTCAATATAATATAGAAGACAGGTTTGCTGGAAATTCTCGTTTGAATTACGTGTAATGTGAGAGAGCTTACACGTGTAACCATTGATGGCAATTAATGAGTACCTATTTGTGACGTATGAAACGAATGTGTTCTGTGCATTTCAGTTCGTAATTAGATCTCGCAGCTCGTCAAGGAAAGATTCATTCAAAGCCAAGTTGGTACTTATTGCCACTCAATGTATGTATCGAAAGCCTAAGTTGCAACGCGGCGGCGGCTGAGGGGCACAAGTGCTTGAGATCCAGCATGCCAATTCGTAAAACGCTTGACCATCTACCGGCGCACCGCCTGGCATCAAGAGATCCAATTTGGACGGATGAACGTTTGGGGACCAATTTTGACGTCAAAGCGGAGTGGCGAGCCTCTGGGGAGCTCTTCGACCACCGCCAAAAAGAGATGATCGCGGTACCAAACATAAAACCCCCTGGTTTTGATGCTCCTCGTCCAATGTGGGTGAAACTAAATAGATTCAGAACCGGACAGGGACGATCCAACCATCATCTTCACAAATGGGGGCTCAGAGAGTCGCCATCCTGCGAGTGCGGAGAGCCCGACCAAACTAGCCCACGTCGTGAATGATTGTCCGCTCCACCGCTTCCCTGGCGGTATGTCCGAGTTGCACCAGCTCTCTGCAGCGGCCAAAGACTGGCTAATAAACCATCGCAAAGATCCAGCGCAAAGAATACCATGCGAAATGATGAATTGATGATGAGTTGAAAAGTGTTCGCCGGCGAACCCATGAAAGGCTTTTCAAGTCTTGCCAGTATGCTCAAAGAAGTATCTGCAAGAAGGGGTGACGCGTCAAGCAAGCATAAAATTAGTACCAGCCTTAACCGATTCTTGTTTAGTTTGAATACAAAAGATGTGTTTATTGTGTTTTATCTTTAACTTTACTGCGTTCGCGGCAACTAAATACCAAAACCACCTACCTGAACATCAATTGGTAAAAACTTTTGTAATTTGTGATTTTTTTGTAATTGTTTATGTTTATTCTGTTGATATGGCTTATTAATAAATCCGTACAAAAATCCGTTTTGTGGTTTTGAAGTTTATCTCGTTCATAAAGTAAGACATCACGCGGCAGGGACTCGAGTGTTTTGTTATAAAATATTGTGCTTTCATATTGTCAAATTTCGATCAATAAATGTTGTTCCTGCAGTGATGCTGCAGTGTGGATGCACCATTGATATTAAAATTTTATATGAATTTATATATCATTTCGTATTACGAGGTATTTTACTAATAATTGCTACATTCTAGTGTTTCCGTTAAGCTCTCCAAACTCACCACAACCTAACCACAACGATTCAATCATAATCGCAATTTAACGAGGCTAAAACCATACATACATACATACATAGACTCACGCCTGTTTCCCCGAAGGGGTAGGCAGAGGCATATTAAACGCCCACATTTCGCCAGTGTTTTGATCCCACGTAATAGGTGGCGAGCCTATTGCCGCTTATTGGGACATTTTGTTTGCCAGAGCCTCGTCCGTTGATCGGCAGGTGCACCACTTGCAGGTGAGGTTGGCTTGGGACCCTAAGTTCTTGGTGGGAAAACTTGGGCTAAAACCGTGCACCTAATTCTGCAATAACATGTGTCGAAATACAATGATAGACTGCACGGTTGGCGTAGAGGTATAAGTGGCCGTCTGGCCGCTTGACACTGTGCCGAGTTTTGTGGGTTCGATCCCGTGTGGGGATCGAACCCACAAAACTGGCAACACTTTGTATAATTCACAAATTGTTGTTTCGAGTCTGGGTGTTCATTGTGTCCGTTAGTTGTATGTTTGTAAAGTCCCCGCGACACAGGATTTAGTCCTAATGCGGGAGGTGTCTTATAAAAAAAAAAAGTACATATGCTGAATAATTTTCACGCATTCATGTTAATGTTTCGGTGATATAAACCTATGAGAACAATATATATCTGGCTAGGGTTGGTAGGCTTCGGCTAAAAACAGAGAACAGGGAGCGCACATAGTATATTGTATACCCTGCATGTCTACGCACTTGGACTTCGTAAGAATACGAAAGTCCTCATAGAACCCTCAAGAAAGGTTGCGGGCACCATCTGGCATCCTTACTAAAGAAGCGTTTGGATCTTCGTACCACGTGAGGTTGCGAAACTAACACAATTATTTATTCTAG
Source organism: Euclidia mi (assembly GCA_944739405.2). Taxonomy (NCBI): domain Eukaryota; kingdom Metazoa; phylum Arthropoda; class Insecta; order Lepidoptera; family Erebidae; genus Euclidia; species Euclidia mi. The sequence goes on from OX123199.2 coordinate 57,124,128, forward strand.
TTAGTGGAAATGACTACTTTTCCACTATGGTGAACTCGCGCTTGTGCTTTCCGTGGATCTTGCGGACCTATCTTTAAAGTGTCTACATATTATGTACGCTGTTTCGTTAGTCCTATTTTATCATTAGCACTGTACATACAGTTGTGCCTATGAACTTACAACCCAACGTTATTTCGCTAGTCCAATTTTATTTTACCTTTAACAGTATACGCACAATTGTGTAGATAGGAACTCAAATTTATTACTACCCCGTGCCAGTCTCCCCGCGACGGAATAACTTTGTATAGAACCGCTCAGGCTCCCGTTTAACGCTGTTGCAATTCTTATAATTTCATTTTATCATCCTGTGGATTAATTTTAGTTTGAATCAGGGTAGTGCACTATCGATCGCTTCTGTATTAAAATGATAGTGAATAAAGTTACATTCTTTGTCTTTACGCTGTGTTTTACCATGGCTTAAGTTTAATATAAATATATTAGATTTTTTTCCTTTATAGATGGAACGGATTAATTATGTTACGGTGTAAACCAGCGCGACGGTAGTAAGTTGTCGATGGTGTCAAATACGTCATAGCATGGTTTGTGGACTTGAAGCGAATTTTCCTTGTTATTTTTTACAAATATGAATACTGCCTGGCAATGGTTTGGCACTTCTGATACTAATACTAAATAAAAAAGTAACCATGATGCTTATAGATAGTTGTCCATTGATAGATGGATCTAAATATATTTTTGGCGAAAATGCTATTGTGTAGTTGTGTAGTGTTTAGAATCGAACCTACAAAACTTGGTGTACCTAGTGGTAAGCGGTGAAAAAAAAAAATACTCGCCTGAAAAACGCACGCAAAGAGCAAAAGTGGGGGTAACTTTCACACTAAGTAGGTACATGGTGAAGTGGCGGAAGAAATACCATGGAGTGTGAGGTGACTACGTTTTACGTATAATCAAATATATCACCTAGTTTTTTTAGTGGTGGTAAAATCTCTTTTCGCGATTAACCCTACGGGATTCGGGATTCGGGATTCGACCTTAAGAGACTACCTAGAAGGTCAAAAAAACGTGCAGAGGTCATCGCTAAGTGTTAGCTATAAAGTTGAATGTCGCACGGTTTTTGACATTGCATGCCACCAAGGCTTTTTTTTTGTGTCTGGTTGGAAAATCCTCATGGAGTCCCTCCGCCCTGGGGGAATGCCGAAGGGGACTGTCAGACTCTTACTGACTAAAAACCAACCCGTGTTCCTCATGTACCCGTGTGTCGCAGGGTAGGGTATCGCCGAAGCATTCGTCGCTACCCCACGTCGACGGGTATTAGCCCGCCAGGTGGTCAGGCGGGCCCCGAACAAAACCCCCTTGGCGGCGGATAAAGGTGTTGGGCTCCGCCGCCAAAACACCCAGCGGCCGCAGAGGATAGGGAGGACGGTAACGCAACACCGCATCTCCTCTTCCTCTGCGGCCCCACCGCGACGCAACAATGGTGGTCCCCATTTGGTCGCGGGAGATAGGGCGCGCGGCAACGCAACACCGACACGCCTCTCCTCCCGCGACCGTGCCCGACTGCGAGGGACAGAAGAACTGTCCCTCGCACCCGCACCATTGGACGCATCCTGCGCAGGCCTCCGTCAAGCCCACGCGGCGCGTCCACTCCCGGGATCTCGCTTAGCTTCACCGTGGGTGACTAAACCACGGTTACTGAGCCTCCTACCATGACAAGGTGCAGATCCCACGGGGGGAATGCCATCACGAAGCTGTCTGAAATCTTATTTGTTCAGAACTCAAGTAAATCTGAAATCTGAATCAAAACGTATAAAGACGGATTTCATATCTAATGCATTAATTCCGCCTTTGTACTTTTTGTAAAGATTGATATGACAAAGTTTATAATTAAGTTATTATTCTAGTTTGGTATGATTGGTTTGAAAATCTAAAACATATTTCGTAAATCCGAATTAAAAATTTTCAACGAGACTCAAGTAAAAAAATATATTTCTCTAATATTTCTAAAGAGAGATTCTTCTTCCATCATCTACATAAAAATAAATATAAGAGTCGATTATTGACTTTATTTATGGAAGTTGCAGACTTAAGCCGGATAATCCTTTTTAGGGCTGCGTAGTAAACTCTCAGTCATCGATATAGTTTCACTATATCGGTCTAGAGATAATATATAGTTATTTTTTCATAAATTATTAAAATATAATGTTAGTTTTAAAATGATGTTCCATGTTTATGACATTATTTGAAATACGAAATAGAAAGAACAATCATAATTATGCCATATCGTATTTAAAAGACCTCCCCAAGTTAGCTTTGATTGTTGGTAATGCAATACAATATTTTTTGTATTCATAGTAAAATGCCCAGCTACAGGCGGTTAAGTTGTTTCTCTACAGGTTGCTTTGTCTCATTTATTCTTCAGTTTGTCAACGGAATGTTTACTTCTATTCTCATTTTCTTTCTTACACCCCTGACGACTTTCATCCTAAGATTTCAATACCAGTTATCCTAACTTTTATGATACTGTGTTTAGGTGGCACGAATATCTAAGTTTCAGTTACCTGCCTCCTTGCTGCGAGTCCCGCGTAAAAGATAGGGTTGCCAAAGTGTAGAAAGCCTGAATATTTTTGTGTATATATTTGGTAAAATAAAAAACGTTTGTAAATCACACTTAATGTAATAAATTCATTACGTTCGAAAACAAAGCGTAAATAAAAATGCGCGTCAAAGGCAACAGACACATAAAAATTGTTTACAAAATATTCATTATGATCGATGTGTAATACGATTCGTCTGACTTTTGATTGATTCACCCCATCTCGTATACAAATTTGGGACCTTATGTGTCTGCGAGCCCCGTGTATATGTTCTAGACTTTCATGTTATGTGTCCACGGCCCCCCGTAACCATGACGACCGCCGTGCGGACTCACCTGGGGGTCGGTTCGCCCACCGCTATGAGGGGAGGGGAGGGGTAGAGTTTGAGAAGCGATGCTGTATTGTTACCGCGGCACAACGCGACGTCATTCTGCAGCCAGGCGTTGCTGAGTGCACACGTTTGCTTGTGTAAGCTCACTTTCGTATATTTTAGTGCGTTTATTTTCTGTGGGGACTTTGTGAATATTCAAGCAGCGGCAATTAAATAGTTTAGAGACTTCATTTATTTTTTCAGCATTCGATTCTCCAAATTAAAAAAAAGAAACACTCTTAAAAATTCATAAATTAATTACATCATAATTAAAATAATTCTTTTGTTCCCCAGATGAACCCGTGCGAACATCCGATAGTGATACTAAAGGACGTCGCGCACCAGGAGTTGCGGCAGTTGTTGCAGTTTATGTACCGCGGAGAGGTCCACGTCAGAAGACAGGAGCTCTCTGGTTTTCTGCACACCGCTGAGCTGCTGCAAGTCAAGGGATTGACAGGAGGACGAGAGGTAAGTGGCAGTTTTGTTTTTAATTTTATCTTTTTTATTTCAGCTTCGTCGGCAACGACCCTTGGAACTGCTGCGTGCGGGGCGCCAAATTTGTTTTTATTTCAGCGTGCTGGCCAGTGTTTTTCTTTGAAAGTGTTTTTGAATTTGGAGTGATTTTCAAGCATCAGATAAAAACTTTATTTATTACGTTATAATCTGTGTCAAGGTAAATTTTAAATTGGCCTAGTTAACTTATGAAAATATTTTAATGTATATTTTTGTACCTTACATATTATGCTTTTAAATATTGTGGATATCTGATGCACCTGATGTTTGAAAATTGGCGCCTACATTGTTTTTTATTTCAGCGTGCCAGCATTCCTCATCGATTATCTTTAAGACTTCAGGTGGATTATTCAATTATCAGATTAAATATTTTTATTAATATCACAATCTTTGTCAGTGAAATACTAAAACTACGGTTCATTTATTTGGCGCACTTTATTTTTACAAATTGATTTACTTATATGATTTTGGTCTGTTTATAGATTGTTGCCTCGTTGGTCTCGCGGCATAAATGTGCGCGTGGGATTGTGAGGTCTCGGGTTCGATTCCCGGGTCGAGCAAAGTCGGACCTAAAAATTCATGGCGAAATGTGGGTGTAATATTACACCTCTGCCTACCCCTTCGGGGATACAGGCGTGAGTCTATAAATAAAAAAAAAATAAAAAAAATATAATTTTGTTTCAATTTTAGAATATCTGATGAATCTGATGATTGAAAAATTTGCTCCAATTATTCAGGTGTTCTAGCGCAGAGCTTCGTCTTCATTTTTTTACCTTTTAAACTTATTTATAAGCACGGTTCACCACAAATCAGCTGTATAAACTCGTGCCAGCAAGTTTACCTGTATGCCGTTGTTTAGTAGGTACGGGTTCGATACCCAGATTTAAAATTTCAGGTTTCCGCGAGAAGGTCCTAATATGACCGTTAAGCGTAGGTATTTATCGTTTTAAGAGTTCTCCATTTTGGTATATCATCAACCAAGTTTAACTTCCGTATAGAATTATATTTCATATACTTTTTAATAATTTTAAACCAAGAACCGTCTTACAATTTTATTCTTCAATCTCACGTAGGCCGAAGTAGGTAAATCCTTGCAAACAATAAACTTGTTATCGAAATCTCTTAATAAATGACTGAGTTCAGATACACTGCATTCCATTTAAAAACCTCCTCCTAAAATAGGGACCAAGCAGCTAATAGAAAAACAAGTTAAAAAAAAGTTCCTTCATAACTTAACATCTAATTATTTCTACATATCAATCACATTTAAATTGGTTCAGTGGTTTCCAATAGGTATAGAGATTCTTTTTTGTCATGTGTTGCGAAATATGCTCCCCTGGTTACCCGAATAATATTGTGTAAATTTAACTTTTTGGATCTTAGCGATTATCATAAGAGTCCGATTCCCCAATCATCAAGATTAAAAATATTCAAATAATGGCTTCAAGTTTGGCATTTGTTTGCCGCCTTTTGTAATATAATTGCGCGCACTTTTTAAGAATTATTGTTACGTCTCCTTTCACGTTTTTGTTATTTGTCACACATTTTCAAACCCTCTTCTTATACCAAGTAGTGAAAATCTGGGAAAATAGGTTTTTTCTAATGAGAAAACTAAAAGACATGTTGTCCAAAGAATAGAAAATTCATTCAGTATAAAGACAGCCATCAACTTGGGATATGAAATAAACTACGCGCCATTCTCATCCCTGTCACTGGCTGTCACCTATTAAATATACGCAAAAAATCGGTTAAGGCATTTTTTTTATATTATAATAGATTTCTGCTCCTTTATATATAATTATAGTAGGTATTTTCTTTGTAATCGGTTCGACTCCCACTTGTCAAATAATATATTTGAATCTTTTTAAATCATCTTTCATTTCTCGTAGAAAGGGGTTAGACTTTTCATATTAGAAATAATAACAAACATATTTATTTGCATGATATTTCATCGTTTTCTGTGAAATATAATTGCGACGTATTATGTTTTGATAATAATACTTACGTACTTTGTGTAACATTTTCCATCATATTAACAATCAATATCGACTGTAATATTTTTGGGCGTCTGCGCCAGATCATGGAGAGCTAGAAAATCTGGAAACAGAACGAGATTAAAACTGTTTTATTATCTTGACAACTGATAGTTGGCATTAATCTCTGCACCACTCTAAGGTAGACTGGCAGAAAATGCCTAAGGCATTAAATCCACCTTTATACGCTATGTGTGTATATAAAGTTAATAAATAAATGCCTAATGAAGCCAGCCCAAAACCCTTTGTTGCGATAAACGCTTTTATCTGAAATCCTAGTACTTAATCTTCCTAGCGTACCCGGTTTTTTGTAAATTGGTTTTTCATAGAGCGACGACGCCTGTTTGACCTCCGCAACCCGAAGGATAGCGATACTCAATGGTTTAGACTACGGGTACTAACTCCTTATAACGACTGTCAAAGATCTTCATAACAGGCGGGACCGATGGCTTAACGTGCTCTCGGAGGTACGGGGCAAGCGATACCTAATTATCAATTTAATACGCACATAACGCCGAAAAGTCAGTGGCGCCCGCCGTGGTATCGAACCCTCTGCTTGGCTCTATGAGGTAGATACCAGTGGAGATCCACTAGGCTAAAAATAATGACCACTTTAACTTCTTCTTAACTTCTATTGTTCATTTAACTAACATGTATATTGCTGTCTCTTACGAGCATAGAATGCAGGAATAAGTTTAAAAACTATAACCCGACTACGTGAAAAGTACATAAAGTACGTGGTACATAAATGTTCAAGATAGAGCCGTAGTCTTTATCTTTGTCAGTTCAATTTTTTTTTGTAGTTGGAATCTGAGGTATTAATTCCGTAATACAAAATTTAGATAAAATTTATATAGCCGCGATAAAATTTATTTATTTATATATTTATAGTCACCCGCGCTATTATTACGAATATTTTGACACCCCACTCATTAAAATCGGTTCAGTAGTTTAGGCGCTACGGTGGAACATACAAACATACATATACATAGACTGCCAAAAACATTACTCTTCCTTTTGGCTTCGCCGTAGTCGGGTAAAAACAAAGAGATTTTACAAACAAGTCAAACTAAATTTTGTACCTATCTCGGAAATGTGTCTCGACATATGACTAACGGTTTCAATATTCGATCTATCCATAATTTTGGCTACTAGAAATTACATATTTGACATGAGCTCCATACAAATATGTATCGCTAGTAGCGAAATCCATGGATGTCTTAAATAACTATGACCGACCGACCGAGTTCAGTGAAACTAAATTGGCACTATTTATTTGAATGCGTCTCTTTTTAGTTTTATGAAATAGAACAACATAACAAACAAAATTGTGTCGCTCTATCTAAACTCGCAACAATAATTGCATCAAACATACCGCGCCTTGAATAACAACATGACATTCCGTATTCTTAATCCGTCACCACTGTTCTCAATTCCTCTTAATTATTATGTATTGTGATCAGGAGAAACGGACGACAATTTAATCAGAAGTATCTAGTTCTTGTTCGACCTATTTTATTATAATGAATTGTTATTTTATTATCGATTTTTATAAGCCTTTGACTAATAATTGGTGTACCTACATAGCAAATGTCATTATGTATTCAAATCTGTATTTTTATTGGGTTCGGCTTTTAAAGGGTAACTTTCTTATACAGTTGTGGTATACCCAACAGGGTTGCCTAAAACATTAAGTTTAAATTGTAGACAATCTTAAAAGTATTGTTACACACATATTTCACATTTATCACATAAGATGTTACAAACGTAACATTTTCCTAAGTCCAAATTCGAGAAAAATTTTGAACTTAACGCATTTTCTTCAAAAATGTTCTCTATCCATAGATTAATTAGTCCAGCGCTATCACAGTACTTCTTGCAACTTCATCAATAATTTGGCAATAGAACAGCGATAATTATGTTTTTCTAAGCTCTACTGTAAAGCGTTCTGTATGATTTTTCACGTGTAGTAACTAATTAAAACAGTCTCTATATGACGCCATAATTAACCATAAATTAGTTGAATTTTACTTTTAAGATTTTATGGTTTCTTAATAAGTAAACTTAATAGGAATCCTTATACATAGTTTCGCAATGTTCGTCTGGCATTTATTCCGGGCGGGACATTAAAGAGTTGAAACTTGGGATGATTATACATTTCGAAAGAGAAAGTCGTGAAACAAAATAAACAAACCGCCATAACGCGACTCGGATGTCCCTTTTATTAGTTGACGACGTTAAGCCTTCTTGTTGTTAAGGTGGTAACGAAGATTCTTATAAGCTATTAGTGTTGTTTATTATAACAGGGGTGGCGTTCGAGAGTTGAGAGGTACTCGTTTAAAGAAAATAAATCTGTTTATATAAAATTCTTGCGTTACTACTTTGACTGACAGACAACGTACAGTCAAAACTATGAGGCGTAAGAAAGGTGAAAGTTGGCATGTATATTCCTTGGTGACCGGAGAAGTGCAATAAGAAAGGATTTCCCGAAACTCCCACGGAATCGGGCAAACATGATTAGATTAAAGTACGTAGCTGCGGGCCTCCTCTAGTGTATTATACTAATAATATAACTATATTTTTAACGGTAGTAGAGCCTTGCTGATTTCAGCATGAATGGGCCGGCTCGACCGGGGAAGTAGATACTACCCTCTCACAGAAAATCGAAGTAAAGTAACAGTATCTAAACTGTTGCATTTCGCTCGGTGAGTGAGAGTGCCGGAGGCCCTATCCCCTAATCCTTCTCTCTCATCCTATCCCCTTTCCCAACTTGTGACTCCTGTGGTGTTGCTTGTGTCCATGGGCGTCCTATTTTCGTGATTTATGACAACACTGAGCAATGCGACGGAACGATCCAATTGTAGCTTGGCAATAGTTACAGGGAGCGTGACATACATACACACACATACTTAAATTTAGGGCGGGCGAATCCTCAGGCAAATTCTAGTAGTATAATATTTAGTCCGAATATAACACACCGTGCGGTTGGTGCCGTGTGGTTGACGACTTAGAATACAAGTGTCACCACCCCCTATCTTCCCGTGGGTGTCTTAAGAGGCGACTAAGGGATAACACGATGCAAATACCATCTTTGCGTAGAGACGGAAAACTCGACATCAAACCCTATACGACTGCCTCGTTGGTCTCGCGGCATAAATGTGCGCGTGGGATCGGGAGGTCCCGGGTTCGATTCCTGGGTCGGGCAGTGTTATTGGGTTTTTCTGTCACGAAATTCTCAGTAGCAGCACGGAGTCTGGAAATGTGCCCGGTACGGCAATAGGCTCGCCCCTTATTACGTGGGACTAAAGTATATCTGGTGAAAAGTGGGTGTAGAAATATACCTCTGCCTACCCCTTCGGGGATAAAAGGCGTGACGATATGTATGTATGTATGTATAACACACATATATATGCATAGTTACAAAACTTGTCAATGGGGTAAGGGCTTTGACGAGCGGCGTTTGTTTATTATTTTCATGAGTAGGTTGCGAAAAGACTAATGTCTTTTAAAATCAGCGGAGGTTTGCTTTAACCCCTTTTCTATTGAGTTACCTGCTAAATTAATATGCTTCACCCTGAAAACCATAGAATTTGAATAGTGGCAAACTATTCTTAATATTTACAGTGTAGGTATTCAATAAAGTTGCTAGGAAAATTTTCGCAACTTATTAAGGTCATACAAGTTAACGGGTAATAGTCGCTAACTTTATCTTATTTTCGCGTTTCATCATCACTAGCCCTTTATACTGTCCCACTGCTGGGCACGGGCCTCTTCTCACTATGAGAAGGGTAAGGTACTCCACCACGCTGGCCAAGTGCAGTTTGGCAGTCTTCACATGTCTTTCGAGAACATTATGGAGAATTCTCAGACATGCAGGTTTCCTCACGATGTTTTCCTTCACGGATTAGCAAGCGATAATTAACAATTTAATAAGCACTTAAGGCGCTGTTATACCTCAGAAGCCGTGAAACACCTAATTTTTCGTCGCGCATCTAGCCATAACGGTACATATTACAAACTAGCAAAAATTAGAGCTTAAAGTCAAAAGCCTGAACAAAAGACTTTTGAAAGAAATTTTCATGTACGTAAAATAGAATCACGGTAAAAAAATCACAAAATCGAGGCAGAAAATAATCTTTCGTCTCACTGTTTGCAATATTTTGGTCGTAAGCTGTCATATTTTTTTTGATAATATTGTAGGAAATCTAATGAACTAAAGAATTACCCTATTTATTTTCATATTATACGTGTATATTTTGTAAAATTAAATAAAATCTGCCAAACGTCTATGATTTTGACGCTCGGTAGATCCCATCAATATCAAACGCTTCAGCAATTTAAACCTTATTTGCATAAGCGGTGTACTGAGTGTCAGTTGCTAGTTTACGCCCCGCCTAGACCTCATCATTCGGCTATGAGCTCTGTGAGAGATAGGTCATGTCGCTTGCGTCTCCGCTGCACGAAATTTTACGTAAACCTGTTTGTTATTATAATACGCCGATTTGAGTTCGTAATTTCATGTTTTATGTTATAGACTGAATACTTTGAATCAAATAGGCTTTTCATGTAACTATGGGCACATATAATTAGGACCTAAGTTTATACTCTTGTTGCGTTTAATGTGTTATTGTTTCTGTGCTTATAAATATATAATTAGAAGAATAAAATATGGACAATTAGAGAAATGAAGTTCTACGAAGGATTTGTACAAGAAAGCGTCGTAATAAAATAGAAATTCATCCATGGCCAAGTGATTATGAAATATGTAACATTTTTATACAAATTATTTTCATAAGAGTCTTTTATGACTAACTATGTTACTTATATATTATCGATTATGCATAATATAATTATATAAATTATTCTCACATTACATAGCTGCCACAGTTTTCAATTTTTGAAAGAGTAATAACATAAAATCGAATTATTTTATGTACCTATATTTCAAATTCATTAGCTTGTCAGAGCGCCTGGAGCGCTAAGATGCCGCCACGGCGAACAATAATGATGACAGCGCTAATATCAGCAATCCGCACACAAGCGGTAACGAATGTTGTATTATTGTGTTTTGAACATAAACCTTTTTAGGTACATCGGGTAAAACTTTGATTATTCATAAACTATTAGGTATGTCTCAGTACATCTAATATCTTTTTAATTTCTAAAATCAATCATTTATAAGTAAGAAGGTGACTTCTCTGTTTGCTATAACACAAGATATAGTATTTTGTTAATAAAAAAGTACGTAACTAATTATCATTATTGTAATTACAGTGAAGTTAAAGATAACAGTTCTGCAACGTCTTACACACATTTGACTTCAGTCATTCCTAACACGATCTGTTCAAGAGCTAGCCAAGAAATGCCAAACAATTTTTTTTACAAATTTGACTCAAATTCCGTAGTGATAAGCAAAAATTACAAGAGGGATAGCAGTGACTGGTTCGAATTGCGTAAGAATATGTTGACAGATTGAAATTTTTGTATAGTGGTAAAAAGAAGAGATAACAGCAGTAAAGCCAACTTAGTAAAAAATATTTTGTACAAATAAAATATTTGCAATGTAAAATCAGTTGCGAATGGAATCTAAAATGAACAACTGGCTTTGCAACAACTGGCGAAGCAAGAAAATATAACAATCGAGCCTTGTGGATTATTCGATTATTGGTGCCACGCCAGATGGATTAATAGGTCCAAACACGATTGTGGAAATTTAATGTTCTAAAGTTGCCTATAAGAATGGCCTGGAGAACAGTATAAGAGCAAATAAAATACAAATATGGAAACATGATAAAAAAGTGAACTGACTAGTCTAAACAAATATTGTAATTGTTATTACCAGATTCAGGGGCAACGCCACGTTACACGCAAACAAAAATGTTTATTTGCTGTGTGGAGTGGCGAAAGTATACCACTAAAAATATAAATTATAGAAAGAGATGATGTTTTCTGGGAGAAGCTTGTGGCGTTTTATATGAATTGGCAGTTGCCTGAAATGGTTGATTCTCGTCAAGCTCAAGGGATGGCATTGCGAGATCACGGAGAGGAAAATGTTTCATCAGTGCTTGAAATTTCTACAATACCAAGCCGTAAAAGGAAAGTAAATGAAACTGTGCCTCGTGAACAACAGCAAATAAAAAGTATTGAAGCCTTATCACCTCACACACTGCCTTTAACATTTGACGAGAATAAAGAAAACCTGCCGGGTTGTAGCAGACAGCTAACTTTTGATGAGCTGTAAACTCTGTATTTCGTTAATAAATTATAAATGAATATAAATAAATATCTTTTAGTATTTATTTTCTTTGAAACAACACATATTTGAAGCGAAAGAAATTTTTAATATTTTTCCATACAAACATGTATGACGAGAACTAACGAAAAAACAGTAACTCAAATTCTAATTCTATAATTTTCTAAGCGACATAGCAGTATCTCATGAATAAGGTATATCCACATATATTTTTGATGTTTCATCTATTTTGAAAAATAATAATGGGTTGGGTTTTGAAACGAGTCGCCTGAATTTGAGGGTATTGGTAGTGTAGGGGGCTTAAGGTAGTTCGTTTTAATCTCCTAAAAGTAATTTTGGCTGCCGGAGTTGCGTCTAAATATTTTTAAACAATTTCTAAAATTTCATAAATACTTCGGCAATAGGGTATTTGACAAAAAAAATCGAATTAGTCCGTCAGTTAGATTATCGAAATATATTGGATACGTATTTTTTGTTTTATCAAATCAGTAAAAAATTACGAAGATATAACGCTTCAAAGATGGAGAAACGCCTAAGAGTGGGGGGATGTAACGTCACTTGCCAGTAAAAAGTGTACTGGCAAGTGACGTCGTCGAAGTTTGTCGTCTTTATATTGTTTACGTGACTAAATAAAATATACGTGTCCAATATTTTTTGGAAATCTATCTGACGGACTAATTCGATTTTTTTAGTCAAATACCCTATTATGCAAAACGAAACATAGTTTTTATACTTTAGTACAGTTTTACAAATGTAATTTTTAGGTTTAATGTGAAAAACGTGAAACGAAACGCAAATCTTGGAATGATCATATTGACAGCTAATGTCAAATTTGTGCATCATTGCTTTCGAGTGCCTTGGGTTAGGTGCGACTGTAATAAGTAAATAAATAGGTTATGTTAGGTTCTCTTTTGACCGTTAATCCGAAAATAGGAGCCCATCGCAGTGCTCCGACAACCTTAGTTTATTAAACTAGTGTGATGAATGTGGAAGTTGGCAGTGCCATACACACCGATGTTTGGAGATTTTTTTTTCAAAGGAAACCAAGTATTTCCGGCAAGTGAAAATGGTGAGGGGGGTTTTAAGACCTCCCCTGCTCCCTCTCCAATCACTCACAACCCCTAAAAACGGCGACGTATTTCGAAACCTTTGCCATAATAATTATACCTATAATAACAATAAACATCCATAAATAAATAAAAGAAATCAACTTTTACTAAACTTCAATTATCTCGTAACTCGCTTTAGTTGAGATACGGCTTTTACGCTTAGTTAGCCAAAAATTGTAAAAACGGAACCCTTATAGATTCGCAATGTCTGTCTGTCTGTCCGCCCGTATGTCACAGCCAATTTATTGCAAAATAGATTTGAAAACTGGCAGGAATGGAATTAGATGTAGGTATTCTATGAACTGCTTCACTATTTTTAAACAAAAACAAAACAAACATAATAATGGCCTCTCCATACATGGAACTGACTTAATTATTTTTATCATCTTACGGCACGTAGGTATTTACCTACTTTCGTCAACATTTAATACGTATAACGTCTAATGTAAACCAGTTTTGCTCATGGCTGCACTGAGAACAAAAATTGCGCTATGCCTATATTGTACAAACAGATTGATGTATGTAATATAAATTTTAATATCAGTATTCTTTTTTTTTCTTTTTTTTTTCTCAATTCAATATGCTAAAACGTTTTGCTTGCGATTTTGAAATATTGGAATACGGATGTCGCCAGAATACGGCCGCACGCGACGAGAATGAAGGGGGGCGCCCCGCAGTAGACGGAGCTAAGCTCCCTTCACCTCCCCTGCTTCACCCCCTCATTTACCAAAACAGTCGCTTAGGACAGCGCCTTAATTCTGAAAAGTCATTGGTGCGTGCCGTGGATTCGACCAGTCTCCACTCAGCTATCGCTGCTTTTTTTTTTCTCGCCTTTCATACAGTGAATAAATATTGTTTCTGAATTCTTCTAATTGCGGCTATGGAAACCGAAATATTGCGTGGCGCCACAAATCGCGCTGTTCCGGTTTCGATCCAAGGCCCGAGCAATGAAGCCCTCGGTCCGCTTAAAATAAAGAAATCGCACTTTTCAATATAATTTTATAATCTGCACTTGGTGATGATATAATTATTTTAAAATATATTGTGCTATATCTTGCTCTAATCATAAGTTGCTTCGAAATTGACACCACTTACTTTGTTGGCTAAACAGGAGTTTAACTTGAATGGATCACCATTCGATTCTTACGTCGTGTATAGCAGCCTATATTATTTGGTAGTCGATGCACTCGATTTTTGCAAAACATGAAGTATTCATATTTGCTACTCGTCTTCAAATACGTCCATAGCTTTCGGAGTATATCGTCTAGTCGGCAAATGTCCGATTCCAAAAATGTCCAGCGGTCGCAAAATGTCCAATTTGCAGAATGTCCAATTCGACATATGTCCATCTCGCAGAAAGTCCAATTCGCAAAATGTAAATTTTTTGCCATTTCCCGTAATCTTGTATTAATTTATATGTATATAATTTACCCAGGATCGTTGCGCGATCGCAATAATACCGTCGGCCCATCTAGGTACAGGACAGGCGACATTTATTTTCCCCGTCTTCTGAAAATGTCACCGTTTTTTTCCATCGTTCTGTTACGGCCCTACTCCACACTGTTAAACATACCTATCTGATATATCAAGTCTTTGCGATACTGACTAGTAGTATCAGTAGTAGACTAGTAGTATCAGTTTGATGTTAAAGCAAAATGAATCATTTCGACGAACATGTCCGCTGTAAGTTTAATCAGCGTCGCTGCAATGCTTTGACAAACTGGACGGAGCGCTCGTCAAAGCCCTTACCCCATTGACAAGTTTTGTAACTATGCATATGTATGTGTGTTATACATACATACATACATACATATCGTCACGCCTTTTATCCCCGAAGGGGTAGGCAGAGGTATATTTTTACACCCACTTTTCACCAGATATACTTTAGTCCCACGTAATAAGGGGCGAGCCTATTGCCGTACCGGGCACATTTCCAGACTCCGTGCTGCTACTGAGAATTTCGTGACAGAAAAACCCAATAACACTGCCCGACCCAGGAATCGAACCCGATCCCACGCTCACATTTATGCCGCGAGACCAACGAGGCAGTCGTATAGGGTTTGATGTCGAGTTTTCCGTCTCTACGCAAAGATGGTATTTGCATCGTGTTATCCCTTAGTCGCCTCTTACGACACCCACGGGAAGATAGGTGGTGACACTTGTATTCTAAGCCGTCAACCACACGGCACGGCACCAACCGCACGGTGTGTTATATTCGGACTAAATATTATACTACTAGAATTTGCCTGAGGATTCGCCCGCCCTAAATTTAAGTATGTGTGTGTACGTATGTCACGCTCCCTGTAACTATTGCCAAGCTACAATTGGATCGTTCCGTCGCATTGCTCAGTGTTGTCATAAATCACGAAAATAGGACGCCCATGGACACAAGCAACACCACAGGAGTCACAAGTGCGTTGCCGCCCCTTGGGGTTGGGAAAGGGGATAGGATGAGAGAGAAGGATTAGGGGATAGGGCCTCCGGCACTCTCACTCACCGAGCGAAATGCAACAGTTTAGATACTGTTACTTTACTTCGATTTTCTGTGAGAGGGTAGTATCTACTTCCCCGGTCGAGCCGGCCCATTCATGCTGAAAGCAGCAAGGCTCTACTACCGTTAAAAATATAGTTATATTATTAGTATAATACACTAGAGGAGGCCCGCAGCTACGTACTTTAATCTAACCATGTTTGCCCCATTCCGTGGGAATTTCGGGCCATAGACTTATAAAAACCTAAAGACGTAGTGAATCGCGGCCAAAACTGAAGCACGCAATATGAAGACGATTCGGCAATATGAAGACGGCCGCTTGTCAGTCTGCCACGGGTCGCGACGTGAGTGACAGCATTTGACGAATATTTTTAAATTAATAATTTCGTAATTATGCCTTCATGTGTAATAAACAGCTGCAAAAACAATTCTTGTTTTCAAAACAAGTCAACTGGTATTACTTTTCACAAGTAAGTAATCGATTATCCATACTTAACACAAAAATAAATAATTCATATTATCACTGCATTCACCGCCATTTTCGACGCCATTGCATCAGTGTTGCAAATTAATTAGATTATTGTTTTGTCAAGAATCGGGGAGTTTTGATTATATTAGAGCGAGTTTGATAAAATGTTGTTATTGTAATAAATGTTATGTTTTAGTATGATAATTAAGTAAAGTTGAATTATTATACGACTGTTAAAAAAACTGAAATGTGAAAATATTGTAGGTTTCCAAGTGAAATAATCTGGAAAGAAATCTGGATCAGAACTGTACGGGATAACAGAAATGATGCTAATTGGCTCCCTTCAAAGTTTAGTTTTTATCGGCTATATAGCAGGTGGGGTCGCACATTACCTATCGAAAAAAAATAAATGCGAGCCATGTTTGTCACGGTTGTTGTCTTCAAAAAAACGGGATTTCCACAAATTAATTTCATTGAGAGACAAAGGTGGTTTAAGCTATCCCTCAACTGATACTTATAATATACTAGCTGACCCGGAAAACGTTGATTTGTAATTTTTTATTTTTTTTTGAAAAATAGATGTTGGCCGATTCTCATAGATACCGGATAAGCACAAAAAATTTCATCAAAATCGGTCAAGCCGTTTCGGAGGAGTATGGGAACGAAAACTGTGACACGAGAATTTTATATATTAGATGTTGTACTTGTGAATTGGTAGTAAGGAAAATTGTGAAGGAAGGAGTGACTATTACGTCAGTTAAACAGCACAACTATTTAAGATCACAAATACTTCAGAGATTTATTGGTAATCGAAATATTTTTTCAAATTTCGAATATGAACATAATAATATGTATGCCGTGGAACATCAAACCAGCTTAATAAGATGTATCATTGATAAATACATTAATATAAGATTTCATCATATTTCAAAACAAGACACATTAGCGAAAAGCTGTGACTCAAAACGCCAGAAATATAAAAAAAATACACAGCATAAGGGTCATTAAAATTTGTGATTATAATAAAAAAAATATCTAATATATCTTTTATTTCATAAAACCCAATAATACAAAACTTAATATATTTACCAACATTATATTATTATTCATTATACTTAATACTTTTACCAAATTATCATATCTTACTGGGGAGCCGCTGCAGAAGGTGTGCAACATTATTATCTAGTACGCGTAAGTCATTGTACAGTGTTAGCGTTGGCTGTGTGTGTGTAACTACGCACACATAGCCGATCTTAGCCCTCACATAATTCGTTGCAATTGTTTAAGACCGTTCCGTCTTTAGGTTTTTATAAGTCTATGTTTCGGGCAATCCTTTCTTATTGCACCCCTACGGTCACCAAGGAATATACATGCCAACTTTCACCTTCCTTACGCCCCATAGTTTTGGCTGTACGTTGTCTGTCAGTCAAAGTAGTAACGCAATCATTTTATATAAACAGATTTATTTTCTTTAAACGAGTACCTCTCAACTCTCGACCGCCATCCCTGTTATAATAAACAACACTAATAGCTTATAAGAATCTTCGTTACCACCTTAACAACAAGAAGGCTTAACGTCGTCAACTAATAAAAGGGATATCCGAGTCGCGTTACGGCGGTACTTTTCCCCGTTCGGCGTTAATACGGATCTTTTCTATTGTCACGGACAATAGGGCTTGCCCTTTGTGTTGAACTTCAGCTTGTTCCTCTACAATGGTGAAGCTCCTTTGGCTCCTGCTTTATAGGAAAGTCAAGGAGTTGCAACGGCGATTTAATACTGTTGTGAGGTGGTTTATATAACCTGTTTATTTTTATTTTATTTATTGAGGATTTTCAACAAAAAAGTATACACTACAGTTTATACAGATAATATCACTTAAGTATTAGACAAGTGTACTCCTTCAGTCATAGGAAACCACAGCATGCGATTATTTTTTCAACTAAGTTAAGCAGATTTGCTAGATACTAAAACACGTATACAAAACAACGTGACATTTTAACCGATAATAATATACAATAAATAAATGATTACAATATAATATAATACCGTAAAATACAAATTATATAGGTAATATACGAACAAAATGAAACAATTGACAAAACCTAATACACACATATTAAAAAAGGACAATTAAACATACCTATCCATCTAAACACTTCTTAAATGTACTTAAGGGATCACAGATGTCAATTTCCTTTGTTTTTTATATATTGTTATACTGCCTACAGAGCCTTGGTACCGCAGCATAATAACCTAGATTTACTACGGGAAGTTGGTACGTCAAATAAGCTATATGACAGTGCAAGTGTCAGATAATAGTGACTTACCACCTCTACATACTCGAAATTACTAAATAAAAAAGAATTTATATGTGTCTCGACATTTTAATACAATAAAATTAATTGATGTTCTTGCCCAGATAATCTAACCGATAATGATTAGTGGGTGGTGAAACTGGAGTCTAATTCCACCACCTCTATCTCTACGTAGACATTATCATCCAGGTGAATCCTTCAGACCGATGTTTGTATTATGCCAAATTAATGAAAATTATCCGAGAGTAAGGGAAATGATTGTGTATGTCCTTCTTAAACTGCGGTATTTGCCCAAAAATCTGGCCAAATCACAATCCTCAAGATGGCGTAAGGGGCAAGTTGACCACTTTAACCATTCCGGCGACTATGTCAAAATTATTCATAATATTCGTTTATAGTTAAGCATATCATTTTCTAACTGTATTTCGCGATTTGATCCGCCGTCTCTCCTTACTTTGTGATATATTTTTGGGCTCCTAAGAGTTAAACGTGATGTTTCATAATTTAAATTATCTTCTTTTAATTGGGCTCACTTAGTATAAAAAAATATTTATGATGATTGTAAGCTGCTGAGCTTAGCGCGTTTAAACGAAGAAGCTGAAATGAGTACAGATAAAAAAAGTATAAAAAAACGAAAGTTGTATGACGTACTGGCGGTGGTACTTACTTCTAATACTGGCATAGTAAACATAGAAACAAAGTAAACTTGTCCAGTATAAGCTGATCTCTCCTTACATTGAAAGTGTAAGCAATGACAGATCAGTTATGTAAGTAGGCGTGATACACATTTTTTGAGTCTGAGAAATGCGTTATAACATAAATAATTGTATCGAATTAACTTATTCGTTATCGCGATGTGAAATCTACTAATCTTTTTTAGTTACTACTTCTATGTTTTTTTTCTAAAAAGTCACGATAAACATCGCAAATATTTCACCGCTGTTTGCGTAAAGGGCCACGCCTACAAAGAATACAGTTAGGTCATAGAATGTTCGAGAATAAAACGAATGTGAAGTTTAATGTTAAATAATTTTACAGTTAGCTTAGTTGAGAACTGGTTTATACATTTATTGAATAATGCCATTATCACAGACGTTTTAAGTTTGTGAACATTCCACAGGTTGTCTTGTTAAGTTAATAGACGTTTTAAGTTTGTGAACATTCCACAGGTTGTCTTGTTAAGTTTGCTATACATTATACGTATCATTGCAGCCGAGTTTCGTATTTGGGGTTGGCAGAGATATGTTGTTGGCATAATTATGTCGCCGACTCATATTGACTACCTACTAGATTAATTTCACGACTTTCCTTGTGTTTGGAATTTAGTTTGCATTGCAAATTGCAGCATATCAAATTTTAATAAGAAACATTATGTTATAAGTATATGTCTAATTTTGTGTTACAAAGGGGTACGTTCAATGTCACCAAAAAAAACTACGTTTTACCTTTCGTCAGTAAATGGGCCATACACGCGACTAAATGAGTAAATATTTAATACCTAAGTAACTTGGCATGTTCATTTATAGCGTATGAAAGTCTGAATGTTGTTATAATTTGAAGCGTAGGTAAGACCGACTAATGAACCCGAATGCCACAAGCGAAGGCTTACATTTAATTAGTGTAGAAATAAGTCATGCCTTTATAACATGGACGCTCAAATGGTTGAACATTTTGAAACAATCACAAATTGGAATGGAATTTTATTTTAACTGCCTCCGTGGTCCCGGTTCGTTTCCCGGGTGGGCAAAAGTGTTACGAGTTTTGCCCAATTCTCAGTAGCAGCACGGTATCTGGCAAAGTGCCCGGTAACGGTAATAGGCCCCCTTAATACGTGGTTAATACGTAGGACCCAAAAGTCACCTAACCTCTGCCTACCCCTTCGAGGGTGGAGGTATACGTGTATTTTGTTATTTACGTCGAAATAGGGGTAAACATAAATCATATTTAATTGTTGTTTTACGCTGTATTGTGTATCACATTACATCTGACGTTCTCTCGGAACTCATAACAAACAATTAAAAGTATAAAATAAATACTTTCATGCAATATAGTGTTGTTTTTGTTGTTTGTAATAGTTATTCTTGTAAAGCTTTTATAATATTATGTTACAAAATGATTTTCAGCCATTGAGAGGCAATTAGTACTGATTATGTTGCAGCTAGGTGGGTGTTGTATACCCGATGTACCTATCTATGTTTCTGTTCTAAATTCAATGCTTTTCTAATACCTATGTTCATATTTTCTACTAATTGGTACTTCATATTTTATAGAATACCGCTAATTATACCTAATTGCCTTTTCATTGAAACGTACCGTCATAAACATATAAATGGAAATCAATCTGTAGGTAACGTCAGCAACATATAATATGGTCTAAATTCATTAAAGTTATTTTGATGACACAGAAGTTTTGTTAAAACTGGTAGACCACTTTTTGGCTGACCGTACATATAAAAAGATTTGTTTTGACTCATATAATTTCGTCGCAGAGATGACGCTACTGAGATGTTGAGATGGACGTGTGGAGTGACCAGGATGGATAAAATTAGAAATGAGATTAGGGGAAGTCTGAAAGTTGCACCGGTGCAAGAAAAGCTGAAAGGAAATCGTCTATCGTAGTATGGGCATGTGATGAGGAGGGATGAAAATCATGTGACTAGAAAGGTGATGAAGATGAGAGTTGAGGGATATAAGCCAAGAGGAAGACCAAAGAAAAGATGGATGGATTGTGTGAAGGGTGACATGAATGAAAAGGGAATGAATGATGAGATGACGTCTGATAGGAGAGAATGGAAGAGAAAAACATTCTGCGCCGACCCCAAGTAATATGGGAACAGGGCAGGCAGAAGAAGAAGTGATGACGCTACTGAGTCTAGAAATATTATTTGGACAGTGGGCTGCTTTTATGACGTAGTCTTTTATTAAGGAAGGGGGTTGATATTCCGCCGCTATAGAGAAAATAGAGGTAGAAAGTTTGTTTGGCTATCCGTTGTTTAAGCTAGCACTATGAAATGTGGGCTAACATATATTCAGGACTTGAATAAAAAATGGGATATATATTTATAAACTACCGCAAAACTATCATTTGATTACAAATTACCAAATACATCATTTGGTAATTTGTACTCAAATAATAAAGTTTTAATAATTATTTCCTCAGCGCGATTTGCATTTTAAAGCCCTATTACAAACTGCAAGAACCTTAATATCACGTTAGGATTTCTAGAAGCTGACTTCTTATTAAAATTTAAAATAGAAATGAGCGCTTAGGTGTAGGTAGGTATACCTACACGGGTGGTACCAGGATGATGAATTTGAAGGAGGTGTAGCGTCAGCAGCCACTACATGCTAACGTCTAAAGATGAAATTACAACTGTGCTGATATGAAACATGCCTGTCAAAAGTTGCCTTGTGCCTCGGAAATCAGCCTGCCTCGAAAACTCTTATAGTGCTCTGTAAATCAGGCTACCTCGCAAAAGCTGCGTCGTGCTTTGTAAATCAAATTGCTTGGCAAGAGATGCTTCGAATCGGCCCCTTATCTCTTAAATCAATTTGCCTCACATAGCTGCCTCGTCTAAACCAAACTTCGGTGCGGTAACGAAGCGGTAATGAATGGCATTATCACGTATCCGACGTGCATACGAGCTGATCTCTAATAGTGTTTATGCACAGAGGTAACCAAGTTAACCTGTCTGGCACAAAGGACCAATATATGTACCATTATTGAGTTAATACCCAGTGACGCGTTACAGCGAGTGATGGAGGCTCCATCGGCGGCATTGAGTAGTGAGCTGTGCACCTACAGCTGATAGATTGATTTTATTTTTAGGCGCACACGGTTACCTCTGCTTTTATATTTTATATAGTTTTGCCCGTACGTGGCTAAAAGCGTGGTACTACCCGTCGGCTATCCAACACAAATAACATTTCAAATAGAACCAGTGTAGGCCTGCTTTGAACGCGCCAGCGTTCAACCAACAAGACGAACTCTTCATACATAAACTAGTTTTAAAGAGTTATAAACATGTACCTACATATTTGTCCTCACATACTTTCGCGTGTATAATAGTAATAGTAGATAAGATGTCTAATTAATATTGTAATCAAATTCTTCGTTTGAATAATATAATAAATAGAGTAAAATTATTCTCGTCAATGAAATGTCTACAGAAGGCTTACGTATTGGGCTGGATACAGTGGGTCTTTAATTTTATTTACCTTTTGAAAATGGAGTAACAAATGAGATGTCTAATTAATATTGTAATCAAATTCTTCGTTTGAATAATATAATAAATAGATTAAAAATATTCTCGTCAATGAAATGTCTACAGAAAGCTTACGTATTGGGCTGGATACAGTGGGTCTTTAATTTTATTTACCTTTTCAAAAGGGAGTAATAAATAAGATGTCTAATTAATATTGTAATCAAAGTCTTCGTTTGAATAATATAATAAATAGGGTAAAAATATTCTCGTCAATGTTATGTCTACAGAAAGCTTACGTATTGGGCTGGATACAGTGGGTCTTTAATTTTATTTACCTTTTTAATATGGAGTAGCAAATAAGATGGCTAATTAATATTGAAATCAAATTCTTCGTTTGAATAATATAATAAATAGAGTAAAAATATTCTCGTCAATGAAATGTCTACAGAAAGCTTACGTATTGAGCTAGATACAGTGGGTCTTTAATTTTATTAACCTTTTTAAAATGGAGTAACAAATAAGAGTCTAATTAATATTGTAATCAAATTCTTTGTTTGAATAATATAATAAATAGGGTAAAAATATTCTCGTTAATGAAATGTCTACAGAAAGCTTACGTATTGGGCTGGATACAGTGGGTCTTTAATTTTATTTACCTTTTTAATGGAGTAACAAATTTCATTCTTCAGCTACATAATCTATGTTTATGCTTACGAAACTTTTAACTACCACATTTACATCCAAAACTAATAGCGTCAAAAAACGAAACAAAAACTAAATTACAACTTTTCCCCAACAGCGCAGTGAATCACCATCAACAGTCCCAGAGGAACCAGCCAAAACCATGTTGCCCCCCGGCGAGCCGGCTGACGCGACGCCCGAGTGGACGCCTAACGTCGAAGACACCACGTCTTCTGAACCGCCGCCAGAGCCCACTGAGAACATCACCATCAAGGAAGAGGCTGCTAGAAGCCCTCTTAAGAGGTAAGATCCTTCATATCTTTCTTTAGCAGTACAAAGTCAAACTTTCCACACAAAGTCAAAATTTCCTTTCACTTTCTCGTCGATTACCGAAGTAATTCATAAAACAGTAACTTAAAGCTACGGTATCTATATTATTGCACTGTTCATTGCGTGTGAGGACTTTCTAGGGAGGATTTTTGGAAATAAGTAAATATTTTTCTTTTATCTGAGCGACATTTATTCGAGCGAAGCAGTGGGTAACAACTAGATGAAGTAAAAAAAGGATATTTTCGCTATTTAGATAGTTGCAGTTTTATAAACCTGTTTAACCGAAATTTTACAATCAGCTTTTTTTTTCAGTACTAATTGTCATTGACAGACGTATAAGCTAGTAAACACACCTGGAGTTATTCAATATTTCAAAGTGCACGTCTCTGTTTCTGGAACCGGGTAATCCATTTTGTTACACAAGCAAAGCTGGGCTGTTTGTTCTCTGTACATTCATGTTATTTTCTCTATGGCGAACTGAGTTTCGTTTGGACGTAAAAATATTTGAAATATTTTACTTCAAATAACCTATAAAGTATTTCTCCTGTAAAATACTTAAAGATCACAAGAATGTTAGCTTTTCATCTTGAATTATGCAGCCAGCACGATATAAATAATTTGAAAACATTTTACACTTTTGATAAAATGTGCATCGCTCCTTCGGTATGAATTTTCTTTTCGTCTTAGTAGTAACTTTTATCATATTTATAACCTATTTGAAGTATTTGAATTTTATAATTTTTTATTATCGCGCCGACTTAATCCACTGCCAATATCATAGCAAAGCCATGGCCCGCAGCCATCCACAAAAGCAATAATTCAAATTTAAATCATAAATCCCTAAAGTGTATTGACTCTCAGTTAATAGTCAGCGAATATTGTAATAAGCTTAATGTACATCTGCAGATAGATATGAATTTAATTTAGTAGGTACACCGGTATCGGATTTAAATCATCTGCCCTGGGGGAAATGGTCGGCTGGAAAGCTAATTGGGGTGGTTCGAGCGGGGTTACCTAGGAGATGCAGGGGTGTTACCTAGGCACTGTAGGGATGCGTCCAATTAGTAACTTATTGCATACCATATACCTACGTCTGGGTGTCAAAGGGTTCCTTTGTGTTACGCTATATTGAAATTTTATATTTTACCGGTACGGTGCAATCGAGCGTCTCCGCTTATTAGTTATTAGTGCCATAACGAAAGCAGTAGACTGGAAGTAAACCTACCTGTTAATGAAGCCTCCATTTTAAAATGATGTAAATTGAATATCGGCTGAGACGGCGCAACCACTACAAAGGATTTTTTTATTAGTATGCATTTTCCCAACCATCTGTATTAAAAGAGGTAACATTAATTTTTCCATGGTAGTGGAAGCGATTTACTATTTACGTTCACCTCTTTGCTTGGAAAAGCTATTGTTTCGTTGATGGACAAAAGGATCTTTTAGATCGAAAACGTAATAATTTTACATTTGCGGGATTGAATCTCGAGCAGATCATGATTGTGATTATCAAAGAATATGAACAAAATATCTGGCAGTTTTCAGAAGTTTTCTCATTTTGATGGCCCGTCATAGGTAGTTAGAAAACTTCAAAAATAATTTACTGAGTTTGATAAGGGGGATGAAATTGCAATGGATGATCATTATATAGATACTTTCTTACGTTACTTGTCTTATGCGTTTTTAGGGTTCCGTACCTAAAAGGTAAAAAAACGGGACCCTATTATTAAGCCTCCGCTGTCTGTCTGTCTGTCACCAGGCTGTATCTGATAAACCGTGATAGCTAGAAAACTGAAATTTTCGCAAATTATGTATTGCCGTTGCCGCTATAACAACAAATACTAAAAATAAAAAAATATTAAGGGGGTGTCCCATACAATAAACGTGTTTTTTCTCATATTTTTGCTCAATATTACTAACGGTAGACGCTTAAAATTTTCACAGAATATGTAGTTGTAGATTACCTTTCAAAATAAATAATTAAATAAAAATAAAGTAAATATGAAAGGGGTGCTCCCATACAACAAACGTAATTTTTAAGCAATTTTTTTCTCTATCTTAATAAACAGATAGTAACAATACATACCTACAACAAACGTGATTTTCTTGTAGAGATGATGGTGCGGAACCCTTCGTGCGCGAGCCCAACTCGCACTTGGCCAATTTTTGAATATCCAGAGTGAGATGAACAAATTAAGTTTGTGATCGTATGATAGTCGTTGGTGTTCCGGCCGTCCTGAACGATAAGATTAGACTTCTTTCTTGGAGAAACGTCATTGTTTGTACAATATTGAATAGAAAATAGTAATAACAAGCCCATGTTTAAAATAATTTCAAGAGTCATAATCTAAGAAAACTGTCCTGAAGACATGGATATTAATACGATTAGGGATCTAGGCCATTAATTCATTCGTATTCGATCATTTATTAATTACAGCAAAGTGAAGTACTAGTGCTAGACTACCAGTGTTTTTACAAACAGAGCCCTATATTTTTTTTTACCTTATGAAATATCCAATCCTCTTCCATTAAAGAGTGTTCGCGCTAACATGTGTGTTCAAATTTTTTCGTTTGATGGATTTCTATTTTTGCAATCAACGTATTCGATGCTTTTAGTGAATATTTGTCATGAATATGCTCTGTCATCTTTTAGGAATGGGAATATTCGGTTTTACAGGCTATACTGATTTTGAGGCTTCATTTCCATACATGTGCCGAAATAATGGTTTGATATTAAAATACTTATTCGCGAAACCTTGTACGGTTTTTCTACCAATTTATACAAAAATGCTTAGCCAGAGTACCATTAAAAATTGCGTTATATTTGTCAGGTTATTGAAGAACACTCCCAACAAGAACAGTCACGTGGTGAAGAAAAAGCCTCGCCCCATCAAAGACAGCCCCAC
Source organism: Euclidia mi (assembly GCA_944739405.2). Lineage (NCBI taxonomy): Eukaryota > Metazoa > Arthropoda > Insecta > Lepidoptera > Erebidae > Euclidia > Euclidia mi. The sequence goes on from OX123199.2 coordinate 57,150,395, forward strand.
GCATCCGGAGAACACGGAATATGCATACGATGGGTATGTACTTTTTATTTACTACGTATTTCAGCTTTACATCATCATCATCTCAGGGACGGCCACTGCTGGACTTACACCTTCCTCTAGGCTCTGCCCAGCTAGCCACCCAGACCGATCTTCAGCCGTATCCAATTTACTTATATTTATCTCAGTCATAGCAGAGGTAGTCCTCCAGCAAGGTGGACTGATGATCCTGTTGGGACCGCGGGCAGCGGATGGATGCGGGTGGCTCAGGATCGGTTTATGTGAAGAGCCTTGGGGGAGGCCTTTGTCCAGCAGTGGACGTCTTTCGGCTGATATGATGATGATGATCCCAGCTAAGAGACGTCCACCGCTGCACATGTCTTCCAAGGCTCTGCACATAGACAGATCTTGAGCCGTCCACATCCAACATCTTCTGCCGAAAACCAAATTTCACACTTTAATGATTTGTCTATATCTATTTCCGTATAAAGAGGGATTATACAAAGTGTCACTACCCCATTTCATTCCGCGGGAGTCGTAAGAGGCGACTAAGTACAAACGAACTAGTACAGATCGGTTCACGAAAGTTGACCACAAATGACGGCCGTCGCGCATATGTACATTCGTGCACCAATGGCGTGGCTCCGTTCTTGACGCATTCCCTAAGTATTCCACCCGCGCCACACCCCGCACCTCCACGGGGACCTAAAAAATGATATCTGCGCAGTGGTCATCTTTCATGAACCGACCTATACTAATGCCTTTGTATCTACGGGAGGAGACGAAATACTCGACATTGAACTCTGTACCAACCCTTCTGTCTGACGTGATATAGTAGACCAAAGCTTAGTATTACCATCTCTGGATAGGCCGGGCCTTTTCTTCCAGATAAATTTATGATTTTAATGATATTTGCATCAGTTACCATGATAAATAAATTTGACAGCAACATATTAGACAGCCGTGAAACCGGCCACAAATCTATTGTATGCAATATGCATAATAATTCATTGTTGTGGTAGGTAGTAAGCAATCACCGAGTAGGTAGCCTAAGTTGGTATAAAAGGCACCAACAAATATTGTTTGTAAACATTTTCAATTATAAAGTTTTCCAGTGAAGTATCTGAATGCAACCATTGAAGCACTTGAGAATCCTCATCGTTGCATTCGTATTTGTCTGAGAGCAATTCCAATTGGTATTGTAAGGTGAATTAGATCTTGCTTGCAAAAGGGTATATAAATGAAATGTATTGTTGAGAATATATCGGCAATATAATAAAATTTATATTCAAAAGCTTTGAGGTGGAATCGTAAATATGGGTACTTGAATATGGAAGAAGTCTTAGGAATATTTCAGACAAGCAATGGGGTGTAAGATATTACATTTACATACTACAGTGGTTAGAGGTTATGTTTGCTATTCGGATTGTTGCGCGTTAGAGTTGCCTAGTCGCGTAATATAATATTGAAATGACACATGACAGATTCCTTTGCATATGCAACAGTGTCAATGTTTGCTTAGTACTTGTGTACCGATAAATACGCCTGAAAAAGATCGCAAATCTTAATATATAAAATCCTTGCGTTACTGACTGACTGACAGATACGCTACAGCCGAAACTATTGGGCGCAGGCAGCTGAAATTTGGCATGTATGTTCCTTGGGGGCCGTAGAGGTGCACTAAGAAGGGATTTCCCGAAATTCCTACGGGATCGGCCAAAACGCGTAAATTAAAAAAAATGCAGGCGTAGCTGCTGGCGTCCTCTAGTAAACGATAAAGGCGTACATTGTAGGTACTACGATATCGGCACCGTAACGGTGCAGCTAGTTCTCTCATTGAAAGGGTCTCTCCAAGTTCACGTTTGCCTTTATTAATACGACGGTTGCCGTGACGCCCAGAATGCGCGCATACCTAACTCTTTCTCCTAGCGTTATCCCAGTTTCAACCCGAGGTCCGCTTACTACTCTAACCGGATTTGACTAAATATTAGCTTGGAAAAGCTAATATTTAGTCTAAACTGAAACTGGAGCGACTGCCTGTCCGACCTCCGCAACCCAAAGGGATAGCGATATGCCATGGTTTAGACTAGTGCCAGTTTATTCAGAGATAGGTACTGACTCCCTATAACGACTGTCAAAGATTTTCATGACAACCGGGACCGACGGCTTAACGTGCTCTCCGAGGCACGGGCAAGCGATAATTAATAATTCAATACGCACATAACTTCGAAAAGTCAGTGGTGCGCGCCTAGGATTCGAACCCGATACCCTCTGTATGGCAGTCTGTTGGTATCCCCACTAGGCTATCGCTGCTCTGCGTGCATACCTAACAGCAAGTGAAAAAAGTTTTGAAGAAGGAAGTCATATAACAGGAACTTAAATTAGTAAAGTAGAGAAGTATTTGAGATTTTTCAAGTCATTATTGACTACGTGACGATACCTCAAACCCGCGCCTAAGATCAATTGTGGTATTATTAAAGACCCAATACCCTCCTGAACGGGTAACTCCTGAACGGATTGTATGGGTGCGTACCCTTAGATACACAACTAAATTCAAATGTTGACGTCTAATATGTGTTAAGACACCGCTCCGTCGAATCAGTAAGACATTGCACGTTTGCCTACGCCTCACTGGTCACAGTGAGCTGTGTAACTTACCGTTTTGAAACGTAGTAGTTCCTGGTATTGGTGTTTAATGTTACTGCAAGCAATTGAAGCGATATCTTTGAGACATTTCGATCTTTGAGCTACAAGTTGGTTGCCGCTTTGAAGTGCTTCCGTCAGAGATTTATGGGTCCTTAGACGTGTTGGTATTTGCTACTTCGTTAGTAGTCACAGAAATACTTCTGTCTTGTTTGTTTTGTTGTGAGTGTGGCCAATAGGGAATATGCATAATATTTTTTTATATTTTATGTATTTTATATTTACTTATTAGATCAATATATATTCATACGAAATATAAATACTCTTCACAGTGTTCAAATTATGCTATAAAATAAAGTTATAAATATCAATAATCTGGCCTGCTAAAAACGACGCCATTTTGCCGCGGGCTCATGATGACGTCACAATGCACACTCGGTAATTCTCAAGTGTATAATAACATTAGGTGTTACAGTAATTTTAAAGCTATTTTCAGTCATAATAACTATTCAGACGATAGATAAAAATAAAAAAACCATTTTATGGGTATTGTCTTGTACCAAAATGCAAAAACAATATAAGAAGTACACCTGATAAAATATTTTTTCCTATTCCAAAAGATGCGAAAAGACGAAAACAATGGTGTAAAGTAATGAGAAAATATGATGAAGTATCTTCAATATCGAGTTTGTACTGTTGTGAAGATCACTTTAATGTATGTTGGTATCGTATTATTACAATAATATCGACGACCCAGTTGATGTACCTAGCGGGAGCATAACAGACGGTCGCGGGTTCGATTCCCGCTCAAGTCAAACATTTATGTTCGGGAACATGGATGTTTGTCTCGGTCTGTGTGTTCCCATGTATTATATTAGGGTTAGAAGGTGTTGGGTGAATGTGGTAGAATATTAGTAGTAGGTAGTCTCTGCCTATCGCAGTGAGTCTATGTATGTAGTACCTATAATATTAGTGACAAATAATTAATTATGTTTTTAATTATTAATACTAAATAATATGTTATTACTTTCTGAAACTACTTAGGTAACAAAAGTTAAATTATGCACTGCATATTTTTCGTCGAGTTTTACTAAAATTCGAACTTATTTCAGGTCGAAGAAGATACCGTAAATTATGTTCAATACAACATTATGAAACAAAACGGGGAAAAGGTTAAACTACGGTTAAAGAACAAAGTTGTGCCTCATATATTCCAGTGCCATAAACTAAGTGTGCCATCACGAGTAGAGAGAAAGGGTTCTTTTAAAAGACAAAGATTAGCATTAGTACATACATACATACATACACAGTCTCACGCCTATAACCCCAAAGAGGTGGCAGAGGTGTACTTCTACACCCACTTTTCGCCAGATGTACCTACTTTAGTCCCACGTAATAAGGGGCGAGCCTATTGCCGTACCGGGCACATTTCCAGACTCCGTGCTGCCACTGAGAATTTCGTGACAGAAAAACCCAATAACACTGCCCGACCCAGTAATCGAACCCGGGACCTCCAGATCCCACGCGCACATTTATGCCGCGAGACCAACGAGGCAGTCGTATAGGGTTTGATGTCGAGTTTTTCATCTCTACGCAAAGATGGTATTTGCATCGTGTTATCCCTTAGTCGCCTCTTACGACACTCACGGGAAGATAGAGGGTGGTGACACTTGTATTCTATGCCGTCAACCACACGGCTAAATTAGCATTAGTGTTTTTGTAAATATATACATAATATAATACATGGGAACACACAGACCGAGACAAACATCCATGATCACGAACATAAATGTTTGACTTGAGCGGGAATCTAACCCGCGACCTTTGGCGTGACAGTCTGTTACGCTCCCGCTAGGTACATCAACTGGGTCGACGATATAAAAATTTTTTTTTTCCTTTCGAGTCTATTTATGGGATGTCCCATGGAACATAGATTTATTTATATTGTATCTAAATGGAGAATGTTCGGGTTTGCCTCGGAAATATTCCGTATTTATTACTTATTATGAAGAAGGAAATGTTTTCTTGACAATATAAGTTGTTGAGATAGATAATCATTTATATCTTCCTAACGGGTAATTTATATTTCTTTTTATAGACTCACGCCTGTATCCCCGAAGGGTTAGGCAGAGGTGAAGATTACACCCACATTTCGGCATGAAATTTTAGGTCCCACGTAATAGGGGGCGAGCCTATTGCCGTTACCGGGCACATCACTTGACTCCGTGCTGCTACTGAGAATTCGGAAAACCCAGTAACACTTTTGTCCGACCTGGGAATCGAACCCGGGATTTCCGATCATCAGTCGCATACGCTATCCACTGGACCACGGAGGCAGTCATATTGTTGTCAATACAATAACGTTATGAGATTTTAGTAAAATAAGTAAATCTCATACAATATTTAATATCATTAACGATGAACGATTAACACTAGTATAGCACCGATAATAAGTATAATGTACTGTAAGTTTGTTGTTTGAAATACGGCCCGCTACAGACGGAAAACTCCAATACATAGGTTTAGTATAAGAGTCCCGTTCGCACTGAAAGCCCTTCGGGTACCGACCTCAGAGAACTAAATTGTCTCCAGTAGGTTGCTGACTATTGTTGATATGTGGAACTCTTGCCTGACCACGTTCCCTTCTTCCTATGATCCCAGGTCCTTTCATCTGTTCTCGAGGCCATCAAGGCATGATGGGCTCATGTCATTATTATTAATATTATGACCTTTATGGGACCCCATGAAAGCTTAAGATCACGCGAAACGGAGTCATTGACATGGGTATTAATAAAAAAAAACAAGGTACAGTCTCCTATATATTATATGTACAAGTTCCTTAAAGCCTCCAATAGGTTCTGTATTAAGGCTCTGTTGGCAATGAAATCCCTTCAGGTACCGAATGCTGCAAACTTACTGTTAGCACCGAAATCCCTTCAGGTACCGAACTCTGTTTTTTTTTGTCTGCAGTACGTTGAAAGTATGTTTTTGTTTGTTTCCAGCGAACCACTTATCGACTTCGACAACGATTTATTTCACAGCGTGCTCGTTCTGCCCGAGTCTGCTAAGGAATCTGGTAAGTCAACTATATAATATTCTACTATATACACATAACACCATCTAGTCACAAACTAAGCAGAGCTTGTACTATAGGCATCTACTTACTAGAGTATCATAAACATACTTTTATACTTTGCCTTTTTAAATACATCAGTATGTTACATAGAAACACTCGCACCAAGACAAATATCCAATAACACGTACATAAATATTCGACTTGAGCGGGAATCGAACCCTCGACCTTCTGCGTGGCAGTCGTTTACACTTCTGCTGCGCCACAGGGCTGCCCTGCTTTATATATTACCTACTTATATAATTATATTGCAATAAGGTATTTGACTACTTATTTTTCATGTCGTAATATAAAATAGACTAACTATATTTTACCTAGGACATTCATAACTTGGCGAAAAGAACTGGAAAACTTAATTTTATTAAAATGTATAGGTACTTCTATAATGGACTAATTAAAAGCGTTGTAATATTCCTGATTAGACTTTCTTTGGCGTGTAACCTTAGTAGTTAGATTCGCAATATTGTCAACAGCTGCCTCGTTTTAATATTAATTTTCTTTTAAAACACAGGTGTAAACCTAGTTCAGGCAATTCATTTTTAAACCTACATCGTATAGTAAAATACCCTTAACCGGCATGTGAGCCTATTGTAATATTCAACATCATCATCAGCCCTATATTTATAATGTGCCACTGCTGGGAAGGGTAAGGCCATAGTCCACCACACTGACCCGGCCGGTTGGCGGACTTCACATGTCTTTCGAGAACATTATGGAGAACTCTCAGACATGCAGGTTAATATTGTATACATATTGTAGTGTGTTATACTATATAGATCTAAATATATCCATACATTTAAATATAAATATCATTTAATAAAGATTATTGCAAAGCTTTTCTGAGAAAGGTATTAAACATACGTCTTCTGATAACTTCAAAAGCTTCTTAAACCTTGTATAAGTATTTATACTTGGTATTGCATAGATTTGCTTGACTTGATAATATCCAATAGATTAAATATAAACTCATTCACATGTCTTTCGAGAACATTATATGGAGAACTCTCAGACATGCAGGCTTCCTCACGATATTCCGTCTCATTAAGCAAGCGTTAATTAAAACAGCAAAAGTCTGAAATCAATAGTCTGCACCGATATAAATGCTGTTCGCTAATTACATTGACGATTTGACTACAGACGCCCCTTTCTCTGTTAAGTTCGTTATCGATAGACGAAGGGTTGCGGAGTACGTACGAACTGTGTTTGGATAATAGTATGATATGTGCATGTTTTACATGTGGGTTTTAATTTTTATACAGAAAGGTACGTTTTCTGAAGATTCGGTTATTGTACCACATCGTACTAGTTACATTTGCATTTTTATGCAGGTGTTAGCGCACCTTTGCTATTTTCGACACTTGGCTGGATTCAAATGTCCCGATAAAGTACGTTGCTAACCGTGAGACATTCTCTTTATGCGCGAACTAGAAGATGCCCGCCGTTATACCCGCGTTATTTAAGGCTAGTGCTTCGCTCCCGTCGCTCATAGCGTGATGTTATATAGCCTATAGCCTTCCTCGATAAATGGGATATCTAACACTGAAAGAATTTTTCAAATCGGACCAGTACTTCCTGAGATTAGCGCGTTGAACCAAACAAACAAAAAAACTCTTCAGCTTTACATGTGTTTTTAGCTTTTGCTACTCCGTTTTGTCTTTGGTATATAGGATACGTGCTTTATAGAATCCTTTCCTGAAAACGTAAGGTCATAGCTGATATTTAGGGATATCAACTGCCCAGAATTGTGAATATCAGGCCTATTCATAAACTACCGTACTGCTAGACACGAGCTTCTCCAAAATGAAAATGGTTAGGCCATAGTCCATCGCTTAGCATTACCACGTGAAACTTCAGTCATATTTGAAAACAATTCAATGAATGCTAAAAAGTGCAAGTGGCCCCATTATGTTTTCATTCGCCATAAGTTTGCGAGCGATAATTAATGCACTTACACTTATGTGAGCAGTTGAACTTCGGGGGCTATTCGATTTAGATCTGGTTATTACACTTTGCTCTGCCTATAAACACTGAGATGCCATATTTCTGGCAGAAAAAGTGATCAATCTTATATCACATGTTCCAAACTTTAAGACAATAGAACACTTGGATCTTTTTACTTTTTCTTTATAATAATATATTTTACCACATATACACATCACTATCTAGTCCCAAAGTAAGCAGAGCTTGTACTATGGGTACTAGATAATGGATAAACATACATATATAACTTGTTTTTGGTAAATACATACAAATTATACATAGAAACACCAAGACCAAGACAAACATCCATGTTCATGCACACAAAAGTTTGACTTGAGCGGAAATCGAACCCGCGATCTTATGTAACTGACCTACAAAAGATTATAATATAGACAGTAATGATTTAATTATAGAATCCATTTATTTCGTGAAAACTGTTTTCACGAAGTCCATGGGTATCGCAAAACTGAAGTTTAGAAATTGCTAACAATTGACTCGAATGAAAACTGAGAGAACGAACGCGCCCAGGGTATATATTTTCGCTTACGAGTACTTCAAAATTTACTTCAATAATTAAGTGAAAAAAAACAACGCGAGCAAACCTGGATGCCGCAGAGTTCTCCATAATGTTCTCGAAAGACATGTGCTTGTGAAGTCTGCCAACCCGCATTTGGTCAGCGTGGTGGACTAAGGTTTTACCTAATTCTCTTAATGAGAGAGGGTCCGTGGCGAGCGGGTCCGTGGCGAGCGGAGGAACGGTTTATATACAGGGCTTATGATGGTGATGATAATAACAATCTCCAAATAGCCTGTTGTCCACTAGGCTATATTCCACTAAGCTATCTTCCATTAGACTATCTTTCACTGGACAATTTCCTAATAGGCTATCTTCCACAAGGCTATTCCCTACTAGACTATCCCCATACATTCAGAAAAAAAAAACTATAAACCAAAAATAATTCTTACCCAGCCGGTTGGAACTGCAAAACAGGGGGCGTCAAGTGTCCATCCTGCCATCGGTTCTTCGCGAACCGCTACAATCTGAAGGTGCACATCCGCGACAAGCACGACACGCGTGAGGGCACGCTACAGTGCGACATATGCCAGAAGAGGATGCGCAACCCGTCCTGTTTGCGCGTTCACATGTACCACCATCGCAAGCAGGCCGCGTACCTCGCGCAGCTGAGCACGCAGGGCGAGCAGATGAAGCACGTGTGAGTATTGATTTTTTTAATGGTTTTTTTACGGTGGTGGTGTGACTTTGTGGTTGTCGAGGGGTGGTGGTAGTCCTAAGAAGAGATCATACAATATTATTTAGCGGGTCTTAGTCGCGATAATTTACTTATTTAAAGGCATAAATATATCTGTTATTCTGCTTCGTTGTCCTACCATGTCCCTCCGCGACCACGACCGTTGCAAGCCGGTAGAAACGTAGGAGAATAACAGAGTTACTTATGCCTTTAAATAAGTAAATTATCGCGACTAAGACCCGCTAAATAAGTATATGTATAATGTATACAGATCGCGAAAGTTTAAAATCGACTAAGAAGAGATGATGAAAACTTACTTGATCTAGAATAAGACTTTGGTTACTATTTTGTTTAACGCATGGAAGTACATTATGTTTATGTGTGATGTGTGCTAAGCTGTGGTAGAGGTAAGTAAGTTGTATGAATGTGAACTTAGCTGTTTGTCTATCTGTGTGAGTACTACGCTGTAGGGGAGGGATGTCTATATGTGGGTATGTGTTACGCTGAGGAGGGGACGGATGTCATTGTGTGCGTGTGTGTTAAGGTTTATGATATGGAAAAGGGAGTCTTTGTGTCCATGTATGTTAAGCTGTATGGGGAGTGTGACTATTTGTAATATTTGTATGTATGTGTAAAGCTATGGGAGAAGGTGGCTTTGTGTGCGCGTGTGCTAAGTTGTGTGTGGTTGTGTATGTGTAAGTGTGTGTGTGTGTTTTCTTTTATATAGTAATAGGCGGCAAACGAGCAGACGGATTGCCTGATGGTAAGCAATTACCGCCGCCCATGGACACAAGCAACATCGCAGGAGTCACAAGTGCGTTGCCGCCCCTTGGGGTTGGGAAAAGGGATAGGATAAGGAGTGGCATGATGGAGAAGGAATAGAGGACACGGCCTCCGGCACTCTCACTCACCAAACGAAACGCAACAGTTTAGGTACTGTTACTTTACGTCGATTTTCGTTGTGTGTTAAGCTGGGGGGTGGTGCTTACATGTTTAGCTGTGAGTTGGTACTTATGTGTTAAGCTGTAAGGTGCTGTAGTGTCTATGTGTGCGTTTTGACTAAGTTATGAGGGGGATGTTAATGTGTGTGTACTAAGTTTTGTTTTTCTGTGCTTGAAAGTTTCGCTGTGTGTGAGGGGTGTGTATATGTGTGAGTGTGTGTTAAGCTGTAAGACGTCGATCTATATATTATCTATACATATGGTATATTTATTATTTCATATTATAGTGTGTAATGTTTTTATTGTGTGTGTGATTTAATGTTGATGTTTTAATTATGCTTTACGAAGGAAACGTTGCCGCGACTGCCGTGAAAGGTATTTAAATACTAGATTGTAGTATACTAGCTTATAAATATTTATTTTTTTAATGTCCTAATACTATTTATTATTAGTCTTTTATCGTTTATTTTGACTCCTTAGGGGTGGTATATTATATAGTTGCTTTTAATGGTTGCCTTTTAAGGATAAGTTATTTTATTTATGGATAATTAGTGTTTTTTTTAGGTACATTTTTGTAGATTATATATATATATATATATATATATATATATATATATATATAGGATTTTGTTAAGATAATTTTCAGTAAATTAGTGCTTTTATATTTTTTATTATTTTATATATTGCAAAGTTTTTTAAGGGGTGTCTGTTCTCCTTAGTGAATAATTTATTTTGTGGCATTGTTATAATATAGTTAAATTAGCTGTTCTATACAAAATTGATTTTACAATTTTTGGCAAATGTATAGAACAGTTTATTTTGAGGTTTGTATTATATTAAAATAATGATGAAAATATAGTGGTAATTTATAATGTTGTGTTGATTTTTATGTTGGTTGAAATGTTTTAACATTGGTGTTGGTTATTATTCGTTTTCTTGTTGAATGTTTTATTGTATTTATGTATATGTGTAACGTTGTAAATAAAATATTCATAGATTTAAGTCTCTTTTCCGAAGGGGTAAGTAGAGATTATGGAATACAATTAAATATAAGTGGTAATATACATTATGTGAAGTTATTATTGATTTTTGAGATGTGGATTTGATTTAGAATTAAAGTTGTTGATATTAAATTAATTAAATATAGTTTTAATAAAATAATGAATTGATTATTACATTTAAATGCATGATGTTAGGTATAAGAATAAGGTTCTGAGTTTGGTTGTTATTGAGAAAATCAGTGAACTGATATTGTTTCTTAATTTATCCTTTTTAAAATACGAATTATTTTCAAGATTAGTAGCTCTACCCTAATAATAATATGCTATATGACATGACACTATGAAAATATTTAAAATAAACTAATCTAGCCGTATTGACATCGTTCTACTTACGAACCTTCTTAACGGCATAAGCAGCTGAGCTAAGTTTCCCTGAGAGATATGTAACGTGCGCACCCCACTGTACTTTCGAATCAAGTGTTATTCCTAGAAATAATGTAGATTCAGATGTTTCGAGAACATCGTCATTTAGAGCTATACCAGGACCAAGGTTTCTGACATTAGGCAGAGCAAACTTAATAAGTACATTTTGTTTTTTTTGGCGTTCAGTACTAGATTGTTTACATTAAACCATTGCTGAGATAAGTTAAAATAGAGCCTTATTTGTGCACCACATCGTCTTGTGCGTCATTTCACCAAATAAAAAACTAATAGTGCCGGCTACCCGGCTAGAGAAACTAAAAAAAAATTTTCAAGGCCAATGTGTGCGCTTTTACAATAAAGTGCCAAGCAATATTCAAAATTTAAGTTATAATAAATTCAAAAAGATTATAAAACGTAAACTTTGTCAAAAAGGGTACTATTCAGTGCTAGATTATATTAAAGATAAAAATTATTGTTAAGTTTCATGTGAGTGTGAGTTATTGTGTCTATATTATGCTAGTTTAATTTAGTACTTATATATTATAATTAAATTATAAAGAACAAAACGAGGAAAAGAGTAACTCTGAGATTTTTACCTAATTCTTCTCACAAGGCTCTACTTTCTAAACAGGCATAATTTTCAGTAAGTACTCATTTACATAAAGCATTTAAAATTACTTCTTTTAACACTATGTTTATAACTTTCTGACATGCTTAAAAAGCTTATTTCTTATGGATATAAACATAATCAGTTACTTAAGTTTGGGTTTAAGTTAAAAGATAATTTACTGCTTAAGTATGATATCAATAACTATTAACTTATTCACTAGTAGATAACTTACAATGTGAAACAATTACAGCTCCTTACAAAAATAACACGTTTAAATACACTTTAAAATGATTCTACTTAAATAACATTTCAAATTAGTTAGGTACTATAAATCAAAGATCACTTTGAAAAATAAACAATAACATACATTTACCACAAATAATACAACTTATCATAACATTATAATATATGTATTTAAAGATTCTAAATTACAGTCAAATAAAATACAATATTATTAAAATCACATAATTAAATTAAACTTTAACCCATCAATAAACATCAAATTTAAATTATACAAACAAACTATTCGATACAACGTAAAATAATTATAAAATTAGATACTATTATAATTCTTTAATTCTCAATAACTATATACCTACATACAAACTCAAATTAAGACCTCTATCCATTTATGTATAATTTAGATAAAAATCAATTAAATATTCTAATATCCAGATTTATAAAATAGTAGTGACAACTAGTAAAATTTATGCCATCCACACAGTTTAATTAACTATCTAACTAATCAATACTTCATATTATTAATTACCATAGTTTTTCATTACTTTATGATTATGACAGTCATAAAAATAATTTTACTACCTTCTAATGCATTCTTATAATTTGTTATCCATGCATGTAATATATATACAGTAGTTTAATTTTATTTCTATTTAGCATAGATAAAAGGCAATTTACATGACGACGAATTAATACATAATATATAAATACTAGAGGATGCCCGCGGTTACACCCGCATTATTTAAGGCTACTGCTCCGCTCCCGTAGCTCATAGCGCGATGTTATATAACCTACAGCCTTCCTAGATAAGTGGACTATCGAACACTGAAAGAATTTTTTAAATAGGACCAGTAGTTCCTGAGATTAGCGCGTTCAACCAAACCAACGACAACCCAGCCTCCTAGACACCTAATGTTTTCATTTCTACAAACAAAAAAATCTGTCAAAGCGGTGAGGTATGCGGGGCAAGGCGGGGCTACAAAAATGCATTCTAATTGGCCGGTTCAAATTTGTGGAACGTCATAATTCGTATCTGGTGTTGGGATTGGTCTTATATAAGACGTATAAGTCTAATGTGTTATCTGAAAGTGTTCGCCTTACGTGTGTCGTCTAGTAGGTTGGGTTGTCGTTGAACCAAACAAGCAAACTCTTCAGCTTATATATAAGTATAAGATGTAATAAACAAACCACATTAACATCTAAACTATATAACATAGTGTTACCTAACTAACTTAGTAAAAGTTGCATGTCTTGAAGCGTCAAAAATTGATTGAGGGTCGTTCATTGACTTCAGTGATGAATCAATAACCATCATAATATTTACACTAACTGTGTCCACGGTTACACCTACGATATTACCCGCTTTATTGATGTGACTGCCTTCGTGGTCCAATGGATAGCGTATGCGACTGCTAAACGGAGGTCCCGGGTTCGATTCCCGGGTCGGGCAAAAGTGTTACTGGGTTTTCCGAATACTCAGTAGCAGCACGGAGTCTGGTGATGTGCCCGGCAACGGCAATAGGCTCGCCCCCTATTGCGTGGGACCTAAAAACTCATGGCGAAATGTGGGTGTAATATTTACACCTCTGCCTACTCCTTCGAGGCTACAGGCGTGAGACTATAAAAAAAAAATTTCGGGCAAGTGCGAGTCTGACCCGCGCACCGAGGGTTCCGTACGCTTTTTACGTTATTTGAGGTTGGTGCTAATTACGCTAGTCCCCTAAATCTGTATGAGCGCCCATACAACGCCCATACAACTTAGAGGACTATCTTAAATGGAGTCTACTATGTATATATGGGGACACCCTTAAATTTTCCACTTTTTATTTATTTTGTAATTTTTCCTTTATTTGTGCTGTAAGACCCTGCTTTCGGCCAAATTTCGTGATTCTAGTTCAACGGGAACTACCATATAACCTGAAAACCCTCGGCATGGCAGTCTGTTGGTATATCCACTCGGCTATCGCTGCCTATCTGGTAGTCTATCGTTCTTGATAGTATATATTTTTGTCTCTAGTATTAAGACTAAATATAATTCGTCTCAATATGCCTAAAGATAAAAATATTAATTTTTATAGAATTCTAACTAGTGACGGACATATAGACGAGTACAAAAGAGTCACAAATCAGAGACAATATCAACAGAGATGGCGTAGTGGTTTTAGCCGCTGTCTCACCGCATGACATTGTAGTGTGTGGGTTCGAACCCCATAAGGGACAATGCTTTGTCTTTGTGTGATCCACAAATTGTTTTTTTAGAGTTAGGATGTTCTTTGGTGTCGCATGCGGAAAACGCACGGTACACGTTTTACATTCTCACAATATAGTACGGTATATGACATACATCTAAAATCACGAATTCAATGAAAATAGTACTAGACTACACGGTTTAATGGTTTAAGCGGCCGCCTCACCGCTTGACACTGCGCCGAAGTGTTGTGGGTTCGATCCCCACACGAGACAACACTTTGTGTGATTCATGTTATTTCGCGTTTGGGTGTTCATTGTGTCCCTTAGTCGTATGTTTGTAAAGTTCCCCGCGATACAGGATTTTGTCCTAAGGCGAGAGTTATCTTTTTAAAGAAATAAAAAATAAACAAAAATAAACCCACAACAAAATAATCTTTCTCAATACCATTTACTTAAGCATAAACTATCAAAACCTATTTACACCAAAGCATTGCCAAACATCAAATCATTTACCGAACAACATCTAATGAGACAACTTTTTAATTCTAATTATAATGCATGATGTGTCCATACAAATGTGTAATGATGTGTCCATACAAAATATGTATGAAGCGATTGTTATTTGTATGCTAAGCGCGTCTTGAGTCGCATGCCTTTGCGCAAATATGCGAACGTGATATCGCGAACTGTATTAATTCTAGTTACTTATTTGTGGCACGTGTTTTCTAAAATATTTCTTTATCTGCTAAGCTAATGTCTGATGCTGTGCTATTTTTGACGTTTTATTATTTTCTATTTTTATATATCCAAAGTCAACTTGGTAACTTTGAGATCCAGTTTGAATCAAAGTTAAAGTTTATTTGGCGTTTTAACAGTGGCTATGAGTTTTATTGCCCGTTCTTTCTCGTGGTTCTATGCCCTTGCTTTGCGAAAGTGGAGCTAAATGCAAATGAACAATCAATAGGTAATTAGCTTATCAGAAGCGCCACATCGTGTCCCAATTGAATAAATTATTTTGATATTAAATCAAAATATGCCAAAATACATAATAGTTGTTATGTAGGCCATGATTTAATGTTACACGGACATTCAAAGTTACTTTGTTTGATGATATTTATTTTTGCGTTGCCTATTCTTCTTCTATAGAATGTACTTTTACTTAATTGATTTATTCTCAAATTGTTTGCAATTAATTTTTGTTTATTTGCAAAGCTGTTGTGGCTGTGTATTTTAAAGTCTTCTTAAACTGCTATGCTATTACTGTTTTTTTGCATTTAGCGATTTATTTTATTTTAATTTATCTATGAATATAGTCTAAATTTGTTATTTACTTATTACTTTTAAAATTATAATAATGTTGGATAACTTCCAATAGCAACATATTATTTTTGCATGCTTAGAATACTCAAAGTTACACCTGACATTCAAAGTTACTCGGATTGTTGGTATTTCTTATGTCTTCAGCCTTAGAATTAACATGAATTTTGCTGGCGATTATAGCAGACTTAGCATGTGTTATCATAACAAGACAAATTCCTTCTTATTCTCTCAATACTGTAACAACAACATTTCCATCTTAGATCAAAGTGTATCTGTTCAACATATTATCATCGTACAAAGTGCATATACGTACAAAGTGTATATATTAAGTTGTTCGTTTGTATTGTTCGCAGTTTCTCAACGAGCTCTACTCCGGAGGCCAACAAGTTCTTAGCGCAGCTTAACCAAGGCGAAGCCTTGCGTCCTGCGTAAGTATCAATACCAAACATATTCTGCTTGTACTTTTTATAGCAGCGATAGCCTAGTGGAGAGACCGATGGACGGCTACGCGGAAGGTCTCGGGTTCGATTCCACGACGCGCACCAATGTCTTTTCGAAGTTATGTGCGTATTAAATTGTTATTTATCGTTTGCTAAACGGTGAAGGAAAACATCGTGAGAAAACCTGCATGTCTGAAAGTTCTCCATAATATTCTCGAAAGACATGTGAAGTCTGCCAACCCGCACTAAGCCATCGTGGTGGACCATGGCCTTACCCTTCATAGTGAGAAAAGGCCCGCACTTGGTAAACTTCTTGTGTCACGAGGACCTGAATACACATTTAAAAAACGGCTGCCATGAACGCCCAGAAAGGTATCAATAATTTATGAACCACAAGTGTTCTGGTCGCCCTTCGTAGTCCAGTCGATAGCGTATGCGTCTGCTGATCGGCAGGTTTCGGATTCGGTTCCCGGGTCGGGCAAAAGTGTTACTGAGTTTGCCCGAATTCTCAGTAGCAGCACGGAGTCTGGTAAAGTGCCCGGTAACTGCAATAGACTCGCTCCCTATTACGTAGTTCCCATACAAATGACATGGTGAAATGTGGGTGTAATATTACACCTCTGCCAACCCCTTAGGATAGAAAAACGACAGGCTATTAAAAAATAATGGCATAGGAGGCAAACGACCAAACGAATTGCCTGATGGTAAGCGATTACCGCCGCCCATGGACAACTGCAGCCCCAGAACAGAGCTTTGCCTACCTTGATGGGAAAATAAAAAGGAGGAAGAGTATGAGGGAGAGGGAAAACTGGATAAGACCTCCGAGACTCTCACTCACCAAACGAAACGCAACAGTACCTATATAACACCGTATAGATACTGTTATTTTACGTCGATATTCTGTGAGAGGGTAGTACTTCCCCGGTCGAGCCGGACTATTCATGCTGAAATCAGCAAGGTTCTACTACCATCAACCCATCACAATTTCGCGACTTCTGAAATGGCATTATGTTTCATAATCGTTCAAGCGTTATCCTTTATTTCATGGCCTAGATCAATGTCAGTTTACTTGAAGGTGCCGACACCCTATAACGAATGTCAAAACAGATTATTCATGACAGCCGGGATCGACGGTTTAACGACTTTAACGTGCTCTCCGAGGTACGGGGCTAGCGATAGCGAAGCATTTAAATACGCACATAAGTTCGAAGTCAGTGGTGCGTGACGTGGATACGAACCCGATACCTCTGCATGACATTTTGTAAGTATCTCAACTAGGCTATCTATTTGAATGGGTAGTTTGAACCTATTAAGGAAGGTTTTATCAAGGGTAACATTGAAAAATATTTTTTCTTTGTAGGAAAGACATAATTTGGGGAAGTGGCGCTTGAGAACCCTAGAACTCTTCCCCCTTTCCTAGATCCAATACTAGTACAAGGTACCAGCAGAATGTCAATACAGTACTGTATGTCTCGTAGAATTTGCATAAAAGAGTCATGAATTGCAACAGAAAATATTGCAATTCACATTAAATATCTATAAATTTTATGTCGCACACATATAACGTAACTAACGCTTTGTATACTTAAAATAAATGTATATTTACTTGTAGGAAAACCAACAGTACTATTTTAATATTTTTGCAAAGCAAATTGCATAACATGCCTCCTTAACAATTCCAGTTACCAATCACCTCCCGAATCGAAGCCCGACACCAACAACTATGCCAACGAGGAGCCCAAATTCGACTCTGTAGTTCCCAAAACAGAGACGGACTCGGAGACCGTATGATGCAAGGCCAAGCCTCGAAGACGGCGCATGAAATATGACTTAGAGCACCCCGCAAGAATCTTCCGAAACTTCACGCAGCATACCTATTGGAATGATATGATCTTCACTATGAGGTACAGTACCACTTATGGTCCACGTATAATCTAAATAACACCAGAAAAGTAAAGTATGGTCTAAATACCACCAAAAAAAGTAAAAAAAAAACAACATTCCGCCATTCCCAAGTGAACGCCGTTCTCTTATCGATTTATCGCCATTGCCAACTGAAAAGTTATCTTTCAATTTTTTCCGAGGACTTTTTCAGTGAGTATGTATTTGACTGTATGTATGGACTGATATGTCAGTGACTTATACATTGTTCTTCTATACGTATATATATTGACAAATTGTGATCAAATGTAATGTGATCATTTATATAATCGATATTTGTGGTAATGTGTAACTAGAATGACGTATATGACGATCAGATAAAATCTAATAATGAAAAAAAAATGATTACTCTGTGCGAAAAAAATGCCATAGATAACGATGAGATAATTAAAGACTCTTTGGTTAAATTACGAATATGAAAGCCAATTATTCCACTGATATTTTTTGGTCAAAATTTAATTTAAAAAACGTCTATTCAGTTACACATTATAAATTATACTTATAGTGATAAAACATTAGATTGGTGTCTATTTATCGACTAGTATATAAAATATAATATATAGGGCGTCACATATGATGTCTACTTTATGTATTACTTAGCATTTGTAACCATTTCAATTATAATAATAAGTATTACAGGACTGTACCTCGAATTTAAACGATCTGATCTGATTCCTTGATGTGTAGAATCTTAGTATGTACGATAATTAATACGTCGTTTCTAAAATGACAAAAAAAAAGAAATTGTCTATACAAACATTTCGACGGTCAAATTGACAGTATTGTGATGCATTTTTTTTAAATAGACCCTTATTTATTTTATCTAAATTGACAAGGGCATCAAGGAAAACTGTTTAAATTATGTTGTTTACACTTTTTTATATATTTTTACATTCCAATACACAAATTCCAAAGACTGAACGACTATAACGTAGTATTTTAAAAGCGCAGGATTAATTTAAACTTGATTATTATTATGATATTCGATTGGCCGGTACGTCTGCAATTTCGTTCTGCAATCTCAATTTATTTGCAATATTACTTACTTATATACAGATCTAAGACTGAGATTGATGCCATTCTATTCTTTTAATTAACTTAACACGCGAACTTATTTACTTTAATGCTTTAACTTATAACTCGTATTACATAGGGAGAAATTTGACGATAAAAATATCTGTTGACACTTGAAATCCTGCGCTTACCTCTGAGAGATTTCATATTAACTTGTACTTTTATGACCATTTCTATAACGTACAAAAATAATAAATAAATCTTCACTCACATAAAAAAAATATTTATTTTAAATTGTCAGTACAAAAATAAAGGACCCGGTTCACAGGGATATCTCATAATATTAAAACAAAATGGCCAAGTACAAGTTTATTTTAGGCAGCTAGAACAAAAACAGATTAGATTATAAATAATGTTGCCATTCTATTACGAGTGTACAAAAATAAAAAAAAAATACACATTGTTTTTTTTCACCATGGAGTCTCCATGAAAAGGTCACCATGAAACCTTACAGTACAAATAAATAATATCGTTTTATTAATCATTTTATGTATGCTTTACTTAGTGTTAAGTACTTTTGATTTAAGCATATAATTTTAGTTTTAAACATGAACAATTTTATACGTACAATATAGTTTTAGCAATGTATACATTTTTTTATATAATATACGAGGGTTGTTTAGGTTCATTAAGGTAATAAAAAAATTATACCTCAATATTAAAACGACTGTTTATGTAAGATACTGTCCAAGCCTTAATGGCGGCTCACATTCCAATTTGGTAAGGTATTAAATTGTTTTTTTTGTTCATATGGCCGGAATACCGCACGGGTCGTTTATATTATAATTAGTTGATACTCGTGACAACTTTCTGGTCATGCTTTAAAGCGACTATAGCTTTAACGTTGTAAGAATCGTCCCATCGTAATGAAGTCGAAATGTATTGTAGTCATTAGGTCTCTTATTGACGAATAGAGCGAAACGCGCGCAATACGGCAGCCGCGCCGCTCACCCCGCATCGCATTTGTATATTTTTTGTACCAACACGCGACAACGCGATATTAAAAATAAAAAATAAATATAAAAAAATAAACCGATACGTCCAATGACACGGTGTATTTAACAAGGTTTGGGTTCTAACCATTAATTTTAAGGGGTTATGTGACTAACACTATTATATCGAAATGAATTTCTTTTACATTCCACTAGTTTAGTAAGAATGCGTAATCTTCAATTTAAAAATAAAAAATCATTTTTTTACATCTTTTTTAACTATACATATTATATTTATGTTTAAGTAACATTAAAGTTTAAGGATTATAAAAAGAGATTATTAAGAATTAATGAATTAAGTAAACATTCCATAGTGACGGTAGCTCTTGTAGATTTTTAGCATTTATTGATATATGATGTGTTTTTTACCAAATTATTTTTATACCAATGCTATTTACACTATAGTATATGTTGAGATATTAAGGTGCAGCCATTACGGCGTATGTCTTACGCTCACAAAAACTTGGTTTAGTTATGTTAAGTGATGATTTGAACCGTCGGTTAACAACTTAAGTTGCTGCAGTTGCTTTTTCATCGTTTGAAACGTCACCGGAGTCCGCTCAAGGCTTCCTCGGAAGCGCTCAGAAAATATTTTGTACTTTTATTATATTTAATACTCAGTATATGTTGCCAAATAGATGTACTTTCATTAGTATATTGAACAAAGTGTGAGGCCCGAAACGGTATGAAATATTAAGGAGCAGTTTCACTAACCGCCGATAAGTAACGGTGCATTTGACGTCACACGAATTCCGTTCTCAAAACGTCTGTCCAGAGGTGAAATTGACCGTAATTCTCTTTAACATTTAAGATTGTGTACCGTACAAACAATGTCCGGTAGTGTATACGCACTCTTATAGTTTGAGGCGGCCTCGATATGATATAATTTACTCTCTATATTACATTAGTGTGTTAGTGTATCTGTTTATTCATATTATCGGTGTGTCAATGATTATATCACTTAGTATGTATCAATATCTTCTAAGCTGTGCTCAAATGTTCTTTAAAAGTGCAGACTAAACCATGACAGATCATTAGTATATAAGTGATGTCCATTTTGAATTTCAATTGATGCTTTACGTGTTTTTTTTTTGCATATCGGCGGAAGGGAAATACATGATTTGATATAGATGTTGTAACCACAATGGTAATAGCCTGAAGTACAGTAATCGTATTATATGAATCTCGTTGTCTAAGATACTCAATATATCTGTGTGTAATATCAATAGATTTAATCAAGCATAATCATTAATAATAATATGTAATAGTATAGTTGGGTGTCGTAACAAATAATTGTTCAAGTAATCGGTGTCATTAAATGTACTTATCATATTAACGCTGTTAGTACACTTACGCAATCGCATGCGTCAACAAAACTAAGAAATATCTGTCAGTGAGGGTGTTTGAATTTTTCCTGCCACCAGACGACGTTTCATATGCGTCAGGTCCAAACGTGTACAGATGCGAACACAGTTACACACACATGAAACAAGCAAACACAAATGTGAAAAGTTATAGGCGCTTTGACACTTTTGACAGTTTTCTGGACCTGTCGCGTCAGTGCTGACGTCTGATGGGCGTCATTTCAGAAAACCCTCATTGCATGAAAACGTTTTGTATATGCTATGTCTCACTTTATTACACAGCAAGATTAATAAGTTGCATCCTTGTCACTAGTGTTCCGCAGATAACTGCGAAATTGTCGTTATACCTGACGCAGGCGTTTTGACAGAACATGCGTAAAGTTTTTCATGTTGTTTTGACAGTTTCGCACATGTTTAGTCGCCGCAATAGTTCCGCCAAATGTTCGCAGCCGCATGCGAACGCGTAGGTGTACTAATAGCGTAATTGTTCAGAATGTCACGTTGAGCTCGATTTGAAATTCTAAATGATGACGAAAGAAGAAATGTTGTGCGTTGTGAACGTCCACGCAGCCATACAAAACGATTTAGGCAACTAATCTAACGTATTAATTAAAATAAAACTGTCCGTCTTTAACATTATTTTTTTAAGTATTTTTTTTCTACGAATCAAAATAACCGGTTGATTTATAGTTAGTTAATAAGTAATCTGTTCTGTATAACACACGGTGTTGTCACCCCGATCATTCCAATGTTAGTTTACGTAATTATAAGAATTTATTAAGAGTATTTATATATCTTCTATATGTATATTTTGGGTAAAAAAACGTAAAATTGAGATGGTATGTAAATTTGACAATAAATTGTCTTCAAGTCGGCCAGTATTGTATTCGTCGGTAGGAAAGTTTGCGGGGTCTAGGGTAAATTTACCAACTCCAGGCGCTAAAAAAAGTACGTAGTTTTGATATAAATGTTTGCGCCATATATCCCGGCCCCCGGTGATAAGTGTTCGTCCATATAGAGATGGAATCTCGTCAAAGGCTGCTATGAGAAAGATTTTTGTAAGAACCTTTTTTGTATGATCCTTTGTCTCTGGAACTTAGTGTCGGGACGGATCGTCTATGCATAATGTATGGTGATGTCTGCATCGCAGAACAGTTTAATGATTGTAGTGTTTTCACGTATAACTACACGTTGAATGTGCTCAATATTCTGAACTTTGATCATAATATTTATCGATGTAAGTTTTCGAATTTAACCTACTGAATGTAGTGTATCTGATATATATTTAATCTTGTATGACTATATGTAATGAAAGCTGCTATTGTGTCGAAATGCTCAGTTTAGTACAGAATCAGAACAATCATTATTGAAATGTACTACTCTGCTGTGTTTAACTCACGATTCGTAAAAATATTTTTTGTCTTTAAACCTGCTTTCTCCATACACACGCAGACAGAACTTTGATACAAATTTTAGAATTACACTTTCGTCAGATCTTGCAAAATCCAAATGCGCAGTGAAAAACAAACTTCATGAGAATCTGGCAGGAGATCCATTTTAACGTATTTCTTCTGCGACTTACATTTTATTATTGAAGCTTACAAAACCAAGATGGGAATTAATTGCTCAAGTGTGTCCAAAATGTCCACTTATTTTCAAAGATTGTCATGATTTATTACTAAATCAATTTGTCGTCAAAAGAAGAAAGTAGTTTAAAGTAACTATGTACACTTTCTATAATTAATATTTTTAAACAACTTACACACAGTCAAATATCCCAAACGAAAGCGAGTCTGTTTCAAACCAACCAGATAACTGATATTTTATAAGTACATTCATTCCACCATAAAAGCTACCAAATTAGTCAAAATTATGATAATCATGTTGTAAATTCTTGAATAGCAATGTCTTACTGTACATTTTTATTACAGTTAAAACAGAGGTCAATGTCGCTTAAACTAATTCGCAATTGAATTTAAATAACTTGATTTTTAATCGTGAATATTTTTGGAGACGCTCAGCGTTAATGTACTAGCGTTTTTTATTTATTCCTGACTGTTTTATAATATGAAAGTACTAGCTAAACTCGCTGTTTTTCCTGTTTTTTTATTCAAGTGACCCTCTCGAGACTTCTGAAATAAAATATAGGATTTTAGTTCTTGATAATGCGCCATTGACACATAGCTACCGCATGGAATAGAAGTAGGCTAGAATTAAACATTAGCCGTAAGGTCTAAATGTGAGGTCTAGCCGTGTAGGCTAATCTTACGGTCTTGCCCCGTTGCCTAGCCTCACAGGCAGGCAATCGCCATCATGAAAAATTTGGTCTGGTCAATATGTAAAAACAATGACTAAAAGATTCCAATTTAACTGTATGTTAATTTTGTAGACTAGACTTGTGGCAAATTCTCCGCGTTAACCCCTCATGAAGTCGCTATCTAGATTCGAATATTTATTAAAACAGGCTCAGCAGTTCTATAGTTTATTGAATACCAACACTCGCATTGTCATAAAATCAGTTTACTTTTCGACACATAGCAGCTTTTCAAGCCACTCTCTAATATTTTTTATACAACGAAGATATTATTTGATTCGGTAAATCTCTTAAGCTCTCTAAGTTGTGATTTGTATTTATTGTATAAGATTATAACACCGACTGGTTTCGTCTATGGTTTCACCATTTATAAATGTCGATATATGTCTATAACAAGTACTGCATATTAAAAAGTTTTGAACAATAAAAGATGTTTGATTCAATTATTACCTTTTGATGTGATTTTTTTAATTTAGTTTTTGTACTTATGTGTTTAGAATTTTCCCTGTTTAATTTTTTCTTGTGAATTTTATTTGTTTGTGTACAGGGTGAGTTTTAACAAAGATATTTTGATAGCTATACCATATATGTTTGAAGTAATTAAAATACTTGATGAAGATTTGTCTTTTAGTAAATGACTGCATTAAATAAAAAAGAAAATGGATTTTAATAGATCTGTTACCTATTCATATTTATGTAATTTGTCTATATCGCGTAATTATTGAAAAGTAGAGAATGTGTTAGATTTGCCACCACGTTTCAGCGTAGGTTTCATACTCCCTGAACACTGGAATGACCGTTACATAAATATTAGTATGTTTCCAAGGCGCGAAAGTTTAAAGCTATTTACTATTAATAATTGGTAAAAAAATTAAAGAAACTTTTTAAAAACGTCTTTGTTAAAAGCTCCTCAGTATATTAACACGAAGTACAGTACAGATTCCAATTTGTTTTATAAAAAACTATGCATTGTATTAATTAGGTTTTTACCAATTTATATTTCTATATAAATTCTTAGGATTCTTATTAGGATTCTTCCCGTAGCAATACTTATATTCTATCGAATATAACTGAGCCAGTACATAGACATACCTATCGACATTTATATCGGTATGATTCAGCAAGTTGTTGGTTTTGTCCAAAAACTTGTTTAAAACTCTTTTCATAATACTCCCACCACAAAGGTCATAGTCTCAAAAAGTTCCGAGTTCTTTTTTCCCTCCAAAACATGACTTGTGATGTCAAGTGATGTACAGTGCTGAATCATACTCAAATACCTTTTATATTTTTATATTTTAGCTTTACTGAAACAATAAATTATAATTTTGTATGAAGCGTTTTATTTTCTATACCTTACCCTTACTTAAAAGTATACTTTGGCTAATTATTATTTGAATATCTGCAGTTTGAGCTCGCAGACAGCAGGGTTGCCAGACTTTCTATGGGGAGACTATGTTGCCACATAACAGCAATAAGTATTTTTTAAGAATAGCAACTTTGAGTATTTGTCAAACTTAATGGTTCCCCTGGTTCCCCATCAGGACTAAAGTTGGCTACCGGAGATACCTATTTGATATGAAGCTTATGTCAAATATGTACCTTTAGTAGCAAACTCCATGGAAAGATCAAAATATATTGAAACCTAGTGATAGATTATAATATACCTAACAATTTAATTTACATTTGCGACGCTATACAAAATGTTAAAATCCGTATTTTCTTTGTCGTCCACCAGGTGGCGCTTTATTTGTGTGATTCTTAGGGCTATTATTCAAAATTTTTGGATATGGACAAAGAGATTGGATAATATACATAGAGCCAGTCCTAGTACTTCCAAATTGAACACAGTCAACTGACGTGTAAGATACAATTTAGCGTCGCGATCGACGATAGAATTGTCGACGGGAACAATTTCCATACATTTTGCAAAAGCGCCCCTAACGAAGAGTAGCGATCGATAGAGACTGCTAGGGGGCGCATTTAGAAAATGTATGGAAATTGTTCCCGTCGACTAGCTATCGTCGATGGTGACGATCGAGTGCAAACTCGTACTAGACCCCCAGTTCTATCATGATTTGGAATTTAGCCGTATAATATTTATATCGACTTTTCAAGTGTTGTAAAAAATCTTATCGATATGTCTATCCACAGTATTTTATCTAGTTATTTTTTAGATTTCCACGTGATAAAGATTTATAACATAAGTGGATTGCTGCAGTATGTCGTGGAGAAAATTGGGTGCCTAGAAAGCACCATAGAATTTGTTCCAAGCATTTTACTGCGGAATGTTTTTATAGTAATGACAGATGGCTCCTCACTTCTAAACATATCAGTGTGAGTGTTTAAATAATTACTTGCTTATAATTAAACTATCAGCAACAGTAGTGAATTCCGAAGCTTGTTAGAATCCATCATATTACAAAAAAAATTAATGCACCTTTAGAAAAAATCTGATCTGTCTTTACAGTCTGACAGTAATATTTAAAGGACAGTAATTTGAAGGTTTGATAAGAACTGTCTGCTTTCATAGTCACGACTACTGAGTGGTTATGCATCAAAATAAGGGAATCTTCATATGAAAGTCAATAATGTAATAAGTAAATAATGTCATCTACCCAGAGACCAAAACTTGGTTGTTCTTGTTCGACTAGTAGACTAATAATATGCCGATCCCAAGATAAAATCGAAGGGCTAGTCTAGCCACAATGTTTTTCTCTCTAAATATTCTGTGTGTCACATGTATGATCGAAAAGTGTCCGATCCCGCACATACATTTTTACACATAGATTTGTATTACCTACACTATGTAATGAGAAAATGTCAATAAAAAGTGATTATTGTTAATAACAAACTTTTGGGGACTATTGAAGATTTTCACTAAATTATTTATTTTAACTTTAATTTTATGTGTTTTGATACAATAATCCATGTCGACAATGCCTTTTCTCAATAAAGTGATTATTGTTAATAACAAACCTTTGGGCACTATTCAAGGTTTTGTCTGATTTATCTATTTTAAGTTAATTTTTATGTTATTTGCTTGATAAAATCCATGTCGACTATGTCCTATCCTTGTAAAGAATTAATTTGGATATGACATTCTCAGTTATCATAATGCTTAAGCTATGAGTTTTGCTTTTTTCTTAATTATTTGCTTTCTCTAATAAAAATATGTTATTTGGGGGTGATGATTTATTTATTTAATATTTATTAATCCCACTTACAGCTATCATTACAGCTCAAAAACTAACTATAAATAAGTATAAACATTTATGCCGAGGGTGTCGTATGAGGCGACTAAGAGAAACACAAGAGAAGGAAATGTCGAAATAAAACCCTATACGAATACGTCTGGCTTGTGTGGTATAATAGTAGGCCAAACCTCCACGGAAGGTTTAAGACCAACAGTGGACTGGAAAAGGCTGTTGATGCGTAAAGAAAAATACCATGAAAATTAGAAAATAATGCCTCGAAAGATTATGTGCTACTGAGTACCCATTTGAAACAAAAACATATAAGTTCCGTTTAAAAATGCAAGTTTGTGTAATAATTATTTAAAGACTGTCCATTAACTAGCGTTCTGACTGCTGTGGACACAAAGTTACGGAATTTAAAATGTATAACATATAAATAATATACTTTACAAGTCCGTTTGATTTTGAACCTATATTGAAACTTTAATCGATATCGATAGCGTATTTGCTCAGTCACTATTAAATTAAAAAGTTACGATATTTGTGTGCAAATTGTCTTTAGCCCTAACTGACAAACATAGTGCCATCTTCTTCTGGCAACTCTAATTTATCATATGAGTGAAGAGTGTAGCTATATTCAATTTTCACCACAGCAGCTCAAACATGCCGCTTTTGCTGCGAGACTACAGTGAACAAAACGCGATTTTGATTCGAGCGTGAGGCAAAGTAGCTTTTTAATTTTTCAATCTTCAGTGCCACGAATTGACATTGTTCAGCCACAAATTTGAAACATTCGAATTTTACTGTGCTCTGTCTCTGTCACATGCATATAAAAAGTGAGTGAAGAAACAAACCCCTTCGAATTCGAAATTCGATTTTGCAATTCGACCTCAAAGAAAACACCTACGGCAACGCAAAAAAAAAGATATTTGTTTTTTTTTATATGTTATTGTTTACATGTTTAATTTATTATTGGATCTTAATAAAAATAAGTCTAATTAATAGTATAAAATTGGTATTTAACCAATATATTTTTATTTAGAATTACAACAATGATACATTTGAAAAATAAACATCAGGGACGCGGTATTAAAAGGCGATTTAAAAAAGTATCGGGAATAAAAATTTCGCTGATGCTGATACAGTAGGTACCTATAGCGTAACGTGTTAAATTATAATAATATATAAAATAATCTAAAAAGATGAGTGAAACTAGCGATGATGACTGTACTTTAACACCAGAAGAGTTAAATCAACAAGTGATTATGCAGAATTCAATCTATTCCTGTTCATTTCTATGTCTCCTAAGTAATATGTGTTCTCACTGCTGTGGTGAAAAGCTATGTGTGCTACACGAGAGCAAAGTTTTTTGTATCTCGTGCTGTTGAGTCCCTCACCACGCTCAGGATTCTAACTTTGATTCACTCGCTACGCTCGTGAATCAATTATAGAATCCTTCGCGTGCTCGGGACTCAAAATAAGCACTCGAAACAAAAAACAACTTTGCTCTCTTGTTGCACAAATAACTATTGTTCTTAAAAATATCGTTCCTTCCATGCTTCAGTTATTCTTCTGTGGATATGGACTAAAATTGTTTTTTTCCTGATCTAACTTTTTATTTAGTTCTGACGTGGTCTATGATGAAGCATTCTTGCTCCGTATGTACATAGTACATATTATATTCAATAATAAACTTGATAACACACCGTTTAATGTGTAGGTATGTAGAATGTTGATTTACAGTACCCGGCGATAAATATTGCACATCGAAAGATTTTGGAAAGAGACAATCGGTTAATTTCGGCTTCGTAGAGCGTTATCTCTGTCGCACGAAATACAAACAGTCCGGTATCTATTAGGAGCTGTTAAAACAAATATGATTTGCTTCTTTTAATAATTATTTTTATCCTTTGTATAAAATACACCAATTTATTTAAGGTAAGTGATGGCTTTAAATTGGGGTAAAATAAAAAAAACATGGTCACATTATGTTTACCATTTTGAAAGTTATTCACTTTTTGCCAAAAATAATAACAATCCGTGATTATATAATTTATTTAAATATTAAATAGTGATCAGTATAATTATATAATATACTAGCTGTGCCCGCGACTTCGTTCGCGTAAATGTTGGAATTAAATTAGACAATTTATTTATACACAATATTAACTGTTTAACCACCTTCACATAGAACATGTCAATTATTTTTACCGCTCACTCGTGAACATACCACATATAAAATGACCATGTGAAAAACAACATGTTGGGAGGTCGATTTTAGCTGTTTCAAGTGTCTGTCATTGCGATTTATTTAGAAAATACACACAGGACTACGAATATCCAGCCCTGCCGAAAGTAAGATAGCCCCGTTGAGTAACTCAAGAGGTATCTGAATTCAGGCCTCAGTCTCCCGCTCAAAGATTCCCACGTACGTGACGTGAGGAGTGGGAAATTGGGAATAATGAGACACCTGTAGGTATATGAACAGAACACGAACGAACGCAAGAAATCAAAGAAACACAATCACATGCAATTATCAAATATTGAAAAGAAACGACAAACACACCAATCCAAGTAATCTCATCTCACCGCCATCTATGTTTACATAATTATACAAACCGACCGAGATAGAAAATAATATGGACTAATCGACAATTTATTGAAAAAAGGATCTATAGTCATTATTTTTATTACTTAAAATAAAATTAAATGATTTACGAAACTATTATATAATCATAATAATTTGAAATAAATGAGATTGACCGTTTAAATTAAGTGGACATTGTAATAAATTTTGACACAGAGACTTTTTGTTTATGAAAGTGACGAATATTATCTATCTATACTATAATAAAACTGTAGAGGTGAAAAAGTCTGTACATTAAATATATTTTGACGAAAATTAGCTAAAAAATCTAGGAAAATGCTAAAAAGCAATACTTGATAATTTTTAGAATTTATGTCTGTCTGTCTTTCCCTATGTTGGCAAAGATCTCTAAAATGGCGAAATTGATTTCAATAAAACTTACACTCATGTACAAAGGATACTCAAACCTATAAAATAGTATATGTTACATCACACATCGGTTGAGTTGTTTTCGGTGTACAGCTTGACCTCTCCTTTGTACGTAGTCCCAAACAAAACAGGGATCATCCAAAACTGGTTATATATGTGGTGCCATCTATGATCATTATAAGTTTGTTAGTAAAAGTAAAATTAGCAGGGCTCGAAAATATCCGATATTTATTATAAATATCAAAATATCGGATATTTACGATATATATTATCGTAAATATCCGATATTTTGATATATATCAGATTCGGATATATATCAATTTTGTATTAAAGTCTTATTATTATTTCATTGTATTATTTATGAATACTATTATATAAATAATAAAATAATCAATAAACACAAAAATTTACTTAATTTTTCGTAACGAATTTTTCTGACACCACTGACGGACTGCACCATTAATACCGGCAGAAGTGTTGCCATTTTTAGATTAGAACTTACCATTAGGGAGTATGTTTTAACTCTACTCCCACGCCATTTACATCTGGGAAGTAGAAATACAGTAACAAACGCAAAAATAATATTCTTTTTAAACCATTTTTGTATTTCAATATATCACAAAAAACCATTTGATATATATCGTCGAATCGAGGTTGATATATATCGGATATATATCTTGATATATATCCATTGATATATATCCTCGAACCCTGAAAATTAGTCTAAATAGGTACTCTTTAAAGTGTTTTATGGCTATTTACCCGACTTTAAAAAAGGAGGCGATTCTTAATTTCATCAGTATATTTTTACGTATTTTCGATAAATAAATTACTGGAACCGAGCATATTTATAGTTATCCTTCCGACCGATAGATGTCACTATTTTCTAGCAAAATAAATGTTTCTTGCAAAAAAGACAATAATTATGTGTCGGGTATCTTTCTCTTATTAAAAAAATAATAGAGAATAATATTCGGCACTTTCATTAACAAAAAGTCTCTGTGTCAAAATTTATGACATACTCCACTTAATTTAAACGGCCAATCTCATTTATTTCAAATCATTACCTATGTTTATATAATAGTTATATAAACATTTTATTTTAAATGATAAAAAGAATGACTATAGATCCTTTTTTCAATTAATTGACGATTAGTCCATATTATTTTCTATCTCGGTCGGTTTGTATATGTAAACATAGATGGCGTTTTCTGAATGGCGGTGTTAAGATTCTCCGTGGATTGAGTAGGTTCTCGGTTAATTTTCTTTCGTTTTCGTCGGATTGGTGTCTTAGTTGTTTCTTTTGAATAATGAATGTGGATGTGTTTCTTTGATTTCTTTCGTTCGTTCGTGTTCTGTACTTATACAGGTGTCTCATTATTCCCAAATTCCCACACCTCACGTACGTGGGAATCCGTGGGTCGGCGACTGAGGCCTGAATTCAGCCGGGACAAACTTGAAACAGCTGGAATCGACCCCCGAACATGTTGTTTTTCACATGGTCAGTTATATGTGGCATGTTTACGAGTAAGCGGTAAAAATAATATACATGTTCTATATGAAGGTGGTAAAACAGTTACATAATGTTGTGTATAAAGAAAATCTCTAATGATATCCCACTATCCCTACTTAATATTATAAATTCGAAAGTGTGTATGTATATGTATGTGCCGTTTTCACGCTAAAACGGCTGAACCGATTTTGTTGAAATTTAATATAGAGATATCTTGGACCATGGAAGAATAACTGAAGCATGGAAGGAACGATATTTTTAAGAACAAATTGAATATAGCTACACTCTTCACTCATATGATAAATTAGAGTTGCCAGAAGAAGATGGCACTATGTTTGTCAGTTAGGGCTAAAGACAATTTGAACACAAATATCGTAACTTTTTAATTTAATAGTGACTGAGCAAATCCGCTATCGATATCGATTAAAGTTTCAATATAGGTTCAAAATCAAACGGACTTGTAAAGTATATTATTTATATGTTATACATTTTAAATTCCGTAACTTTGTGTCCACAGCAGTCAGAACGCTAGTTGATGGACAGTCTTTAAATAATTATTACACAAACTTGCATTTTTAAAGTGAACTTATATATTTGTGTTTCAAATGGGTACTCAGTAGCACATAATCTTTCGAGGCATTATTTTCTAATTTTCATGGTATTTTTCTTTACGCATCAACAGCCTTTTCCAGTCTACTGCTGGTCTTAAACCTTCCGTGGTGGAGGTTTGGCCTACTATTATACCACACAAGCCAGACGTATTCGTATAGGTTTTATTTCGAGATTTCCTTCTCTTGTGTTTCTCTTAGTCGCCTCATACGACACCCTCGGCATAAATGTTTATTTATACTTATTTATAGTTAGTTTTTCAGCTGTAGTGATAGCTGTAAGTGGGATTAATAAATATTAAATAAATAAATCATCACCCCCAAATAACATATTTTTATTAGAGAAAGCAAATAATTAAGAAAAAAGCAAAACTCATAGCTTAAGCATTATGATAACTGAGAATGTCATATCCAAATTAATTCTTTACAAGGATAGGACATAGTCGACATGTATATTATCAAGCAAAAAACATAAAAATTAACTTAAAATTGATAAATCAGACAAAACCTTGAATAGTGCCCAAAGGTTTGTTATTAACAATAATCACTTTATTGAAATTTTCTCATTACATAGTGTAGGTAATACAAATCTATGTGTAAAAAATGTATGTGCGGGATCGGACACTTTTCGATCATACATGTGACACACAGAATATTTAGAAAATGTGTAATTTGGCCAAGTTACACATTTTTGCTAGAGAAAGTAAACCGTGTGGTTGACGGCATAGAATACAAGTGTCACCACCCCCTATCTTCCCGTGGGTGTCGTAAGAGGCGACTAAGGGATAACACGATGCAAATACCATCTTTGCGTAGAGACGGAAAACTCGACATCAAACCCTATACGACTGCCTCGTTGGTCTCGCGGCATAAATGTGCGCGTGGGATCGGGAGGTCCCGGGTTCGATTCCTGGGTCGGGCAGTGTTATTGGGTTTTTCTGTCACGAAATTCCCAGTAGCAGCACGGAGTCTGGAAATGTGCCCGGTACGGCAATAAGCTCGCCTCTTATTACGTGGGACTAAAGTATATCTGGCGAAAAGTGGGTTTAGAAATAAACCTCTGCCTACCCCTTCGAGGATAAAAGGCGTGACGTTGTGTATGTGTGTAAAGTAAACAATTAAGAATAAGGTAAAACGCATGCTCAGGCATTATGATAACTGTAAATGTCATATATTATCCAACTCGACACATTATAAGAAAAGGCATGGTCGACATGGATTATTGTATCAAAACACATAAAATTACAGTGATTGATTTGATTGATTTTCGTGTGAGTGTGTGGCAAACTCTGGTGTCGGAGTTTTCAGACCGCCCGAAGGCCTCCGACATGGCCTAACGATCCTTATCCTTAGACAAGAACCGGGACCGACAGCTTTACGTGCCCTCCGAAGCACGGTAGCGCTCAGATGTAAATGCCACACAAAATTACAGTTAAAATAAATAATTTAGTGAAAATCTTCAATAGTCCCCAAAAGTTTGTTATTAACAATAATCACTTTTTATTGACATTTTCTCATTACATAGTGTAGGTAATATAAATCTATGTGTAAAAAATGTATGAGCGGGATCGGACACTTTCCGATCATATATGTGACACACAGAATATTAAGAGAGAAAAAAATTGTGGCTAGACTAGCCCATCGATTTTATCTTGGGATCGGCACATTATTAGTCCACTAGTCGAACAAGAACAACCAAGTTTTGGTCTCTGGGTAGATGACATTTAACAAAATTTCTTTCAAATGAAGATTCCCTTATTTTGATGCATAACCCCTCAGTAGTCGTGACTATGAAAGCAGACAGTTCTTATCAAACCTTCAAATTACTGTCCTTTAAATATTACTGTCTTTGTAAAGAAAGATCAGATTTTTTCTATAGGTGCATTAATTTTTTTTGTAATATGATGGATTCTAACAAGCTTCGGAATTCACTACTGTTGCTGATAGTTTAATTATTAGCAAGTAATTATTTAAACACTCACACTGATATGTTTAGAAGGGAGGAGCCATCTGTCTTTACTATAAAACATTCCGCAGTATAATGCTTGGAACAAATTCTATGGTGCTTTCTAGGCACCCAATTTTCACCACGACATACTGCAGCAATCCACTTATTTTATAAATCTTTATCACGTGCACATAGAATCTAAAAAATAACGAGGTAAAAATATACGGTGGATAGACATATAATAAGATTTTTTACAACACTTGAAAAGTCGATATAAATATTATACGGCTAAATTCAAAATCATGATAGAACTGTTATAAAAGAAAAATCACTAGGGTTATATAATTTGATGGCATAAATTGTCTAAATTGTATCTTACACGTCAGTTGACTGTGTTCAATTTGATAGTAAAGACTACCTCTATGTATATTATCCAATCTCTATGTATTGGACCATGGAGACGGACATAGGCTACTATAAGTTGCAAAAATTAAACTGGCAGGTATTGTAGGGCGGGTAGAAGTTTGTACAGCACAAATTTACCTCTGGGAAGTAAGAACGCATGCGCTAATAATTAAGTGCTGCGCATGTGCTATCGCATATCTGTCAGTACTGTCACATCATACCAAGGAGCAAGTCATCATACATAACAAAGAGTAATACATAATGTCATATTGTGCACGGTAATTAAAATGTTCGTTTAAATAAACTAATAAATTATACTTATATTGCGCTTAAAGGTAGAATTCCGTGCATCGCGATCGATCGCAGCCGCGCGCGGCCAACGACTGTCGTCGATCGCTCGCGACAATAGTCAAAGTATGAAAATGTATGGCACCGCTGCCGAGGCCCGCGACTGACGCGCGCGGCCGACGATTGTCGTGAGCCGCGCGCGGCAGTCTTGAAATTAGTAGATGTTGTTCGTCAGTTCCCTCTAGACGTGTGTCTAGCGAAGTCAAAATCATAGTCGAAATGCAAATTGACATTCTTGAAGAAGCAGAGGAGAATGACGAGCTCCTGTTGCTATATTATGAAACTAGAGTACCAATCGACCCTATCTTTAAAAGCAGAAATTAAAAAGGATACTAGCAAATATTGATTCAAAAGCCATTATATTGTACCTAATGAAAAAAAATGTTGGAAGTTTGGAACGATAATACAAAATTGAATTGTTTTTATATGTATAGTCGGCACAACTTCCGAATTCTTTTTTCATTAGGTACTACTAATTTCAAGACACTGCCACGCGCGGCTCACGACATTCGTCGGCCGCGTGCGTTAGTCGCGGGCCTCGGCAGCGGTGCCATACAATACATTTTCATACTTTGACTATTGTCGCGAGCGATCGACAACAGTCGTAGGCCGCGCGCGGCTGCGATCGATCGCGATGCACGGAAGTCTACCTTAAACGGATGAAACGATTTGCCCTACCTACTAATATTATAACTGTCTTACTAATAAAAATTACGACACAGTGTATACAAGTACTATAAGCATTGCGTAACAAAAACGCAACTAATAAAAAATATTTTGACAGATTGCGTGTATACATGCGTTATAAGAGATCAAAATATCTATTTAGACTTACACAAGCTCTACACACGCTTACACCCTTGTATAAGGAGTGCGTAAGAGCAATATGGCGGCTATTTGGCCAGCTGAGAACGCTGAGGTTGTCACTTTACTTAGGTTATGCGCGCAATCTATGACAAAGAGGTTGGACTAGGAAGGTTATATTCAAGGAGCAAGTATACATGGAGTGATAGCTTTAAGCATAAACAAGAAGCCTATCGTTATTTCTTTTTACTTGTATAAAATTTCATATGTGTAACCGAGACAGATGTATTGTATTTATTACCTCTTGAAATACTCACGTCGCAATTTTTTCAAAAGAAAAAATGACTGTCAATAGTGATGTACTCATGCATTAATCTTTTATTGGTATTGGTATATAATTCGGTATGTAGAGACAAGATAAGCATTTGATTAAGTAATATACCAGTAGTATATTATTTTACAAGCTTTTATTTAGAGTATAGTACTTAGGTGCCTACAAAGAAACAAATACTGTAAATTTTTTTACAGTATTTAGAAAAGTAATTGAAAAAAAGTCTTTTTACAGTATTTAGGAAAGTAATTGAAAAAAAGTCTAAATAGTCAAAATCATTCATTTATACCACAAAGTAATGCACACGATAACTGCCCGGCAGGTCTGATACTATATGTATTACCAAAATGGGATGTACATGGGCGGAAACAGTTAACATTTACGAACAATATTTTCATCCTGAGTTCCAGAAGTGCAAGCCATGTTCACTCTTGAAGCTTTATTATCGCTTCTAAAAATAAGGTTTCGTTATTTCGGACATTTCTGAAAATTACAACACAAATCTGTTTATGATATACCTACATATATGTATATATGATTACTATAGCATATTTTAACAGTTGCAATGTTGGTATATATTGATTGATAAAAATATAAGTTAATAATAATAAAGTAGAAGTACAAACCTCAGTATTAGATATCTGGTTAGTAAAAATAGTAGGCACAGCATAAGAATGCAAAACTTTTCTTTGAAATCCTTCTTGATAACAAGCAGACACAAAATCAAGCGAACAAAGTTTAGAAGAATTAGACTGTTGCCATTCTCCCTTTCTCATATTTCGGACCCAATTTAGTTACAAACCTTCATTCTTTGGAAATCTACAAAAAAGCACAATTAATAACCAATTATTCAAATTATAATCTTTCAGAAACTGGTTATCTAACTGACAATTGAATACAACACTATCCTCATATTTTTTATTGAAATATTTCTATTATATTTATTTCATTGTGACTATTGGAATAAAAATATGTGTCAACGGTGGTCATTATCTTTATCTTTAAGTATAAGCTTTACAAATATCATTGTAGAATTATTACGGCAGATATCTACAATTTTACTTATTATGACTTACCGGTGGTAAGATATTTTTTGACCATTTTCGGTTAATAGTCCCATTTGGCTTTTACATTCGACGGCATTACAAACTATGGTAATTTTTTAATGTTTAGAAGTGGTCATATCAATAATTGTAATATTTTGTAGCAATTAAAATTGCAATTTATTTCGACACGGCTTTCACTCCAGCAGGACGAACATCGACATGACATAACATTTTTCTTGGCATATGTCATTCAAGGCTGTATAAAAGCTCTATGGCTATCATACTCGAACATATGCAGTTTTGTAATTAAAGAGAAAAGAGATGCATATACGTTTTCTACTTATTTTGAAATGCTCCCTCCATGTATAATAATAATAATAATAATAATAATAATAACCTAGCAACACGTCAACAAGACGACATATAATTTTTCTCGAATATTTATATCTGTATTATTTAACATAGTTTTGGATTCAGATATATATTTTATTACTACAAGAAGGACTTCTTTACCGCATAAACACATAATTATATCAAGAAACCATTAAATTAATATGAAAAGTAAATACAATAACATTATTCAAGATGACGTCTTACGTCAATGACAAATCCCCTACGAAAACTGTAAATAAACAAAGGTAAACATGTAAATACGAAGAGAAAATGAAATGTTGACAAGAGCTAGGGCAGCTGCTGCACGAATTACACCCCCGGACTCGTCGCTCAGCTCCGCCTCGCAGCCGCCGGCACCTACAACAGAGTTGTCGGCAATTGCAGAGGCGTCGAGCTCGTCGAGCGACGAGTACTTCTCGCCGCCGACGTCGCCACCACCTGTACGTCGGCGAGGGAGAGGCCGGCCACCGACACGCTTGGGACCCCGAGACCCACCGGTCTCGAACAGGGCCCCCGCTACCGGTGGTGATGTGCACCGCATGAGATGGACGAGTTCAATGAATGAAAACGTCATGCGGGCATATTTTGTGGCCACAGAGGGAGGAACTAACCTCAGTGCTTACCGTGATCGTATGCTGCCCTTGTTTCAGGCACTTGAGCCAGCTGTCAACGTGTCAACACAACGGCTATCGGATCAAGTGCGGGCCATCCAACGGTGTCGTCTGTTGGATTACAACGTGCTTGAGAGACTTCGCTCTGACTTGCAGAGAAGTCTCCCCATCACTTCTCCATCGCGAACTCAGACGGCGGTTGCACAACTACAACAGGTTGATGTCGCCGATGAAGAGATAGATGACGAGACTTCTCATGTAAGTACCCAGTACAATGATCGTTTAAGGAGCGCTTTGGAATGTGCTATTGATGAATACCGATCCATAAATCCAAATATTCGGCCTCTTTTGCCTCGGTTGCCCATGCATAAGAAAAACATAGCGCTAGTGGGTGCCCTGGATTCACTATTGTCAATTTATTTTGAGAATAGTGAAAATCTCAGCGATACACACTCAATCCTGTATTGTGCGGCTGCAGCGGCATGTCGAGTAGCGGGAGTTAAATTCCCTGTAGATAATACTACTACTCGACGGGCCGCTGCGATGCCAGCTTGGCAGCGCAGGATTGAGAGTCGTATCGCTGAGACTAGGGCACTCATTGGCAAGCTATGTTCTTTTAGGACCGGTAATACGCGACCGAGAGTGATGCGCTTTGTGACTCGGGCCTTCGTGGGAACTGGTATCAGTTCCCAAGATTATTTATCTCGAGTTACAGAGCGCATCGACTTTCTGAAACAAAAACTTTGTGCATGGGCAAACCGTATTAGGCGATATAAAAAAAGGGTGGACCGGTATTGCCTTAATCGCACATTCCAGAGAGACGAAAAGCGGGTGTATAGGGCATGGGAGCACCCTGATTCCTCGACGAGTAATGGCGATGGGTGTCGACCGAATGATGATGCCACTGTTACA
This sequence comes from Euclidia mi, assembly GCA_944739405.2. Lineage (NCBI taxonomy): Eukaryota > Metazoa > Arthropoda > Insecta > Lepidoptera > Erebidae > Euclidia > Euclidia mi. The sequence continues at coordinate 57,189,377 of OX123199.2, forward strand.
TTTTGGCGCAGCATTTGGTCGACACCCGTCAGCCATGCGGAGGGTGATTGGATTGGGGATGTTGAGCGAGCATGTGAACGAATTCCAATAATGGAGCCTATAAATATTACTATCGACGACATAGTCAGCGCAGTCCGTCCGTTACAGAACTGGAAGTCTGCGGGACCGGACGGGCTGCACAATTTTTGGCTTAAGTGGCTCCGAAGTTCGCATGCTTGCTTAGCATCTCAATTTCAATCGTCTTTGGAATCAGGGTCGCTGCCTGATTTTTTAACATCCGGCGTTACCCACCTGCTTTATAAGTCTGGTAGTACCACGGACCCCAAGAATTATAGGCCAATTACATGCCTACCAACTTTATACAAACTTCTTACATCCATTTTGAGAACGAAATTATCTAAACATATATTTGATAATTCAATTCTATCTGTTTCTCAAAATGGATGTAAGAGTGGGGCTCGTGGTACTAAAGAGCTCCTATTGATTGACATGGCCATTAGCCAACAAGTGCGCCGTAACCGAAAGAATCTATCGACATGCTGGATAGATTACAAAAAGGCGTACGACTCCGTGCCTCATGCGTGGCTTTTGAGGGTGCTAGAGTTGTACAAAGTAGATACAACTCTATGCACCTTCTTAAGGGCGTGTATGGGGCAATGGAGGACCGTATTGCGCTATCCAGGGTGTCGATCGATCTTGAGTTGCGGTGCTCCAATAAGGATCGAGCGAGGTATATTCCAGGGCGACAGCCTGAGTCCTCTGTGGTTTTGCCTTGCCCTGAACCCCCTAAGTACCTTATTAGAGGCTTCAGGGCTAGGCTATCAGTTGAGGAGAGGAGGTCATGTTACATCTCACCTCCTTTTTATGGATGACCTGAAATTATTTGCCCCCAACAAATTCCAACTGACTGCATTACTTAAGGTAACCGAAACCTTTAGTAATTCAATCAGGATGGAATTTGGTGTGGATAAATGTGCGGTCATGCATGTGAAGAGAGGCAGGATTATGGAATCTGCAGGGATACAACTCTCAGATTCCATACAACTTAGATCCCTCTCCCCAACTGAGACCTACAAATACCTGGGTATGTCGCAGTCTTTGAATATTTCTGAGACTGACATGAAACAGACGTTGCAGGCTCGGTTCTTTGGCCGCCTGAGAAAAGTACTTAACAGTCTTTTATCAGGCGGCAACAAGGTGCGAGCCTGCAACGGGTGGGCCATGCCAGTCCTAATGTATTCCTTCGGCATACTCAGGTGGACCCAGACTGAACTAGATGCCCTGGATAGAAAAGTCCGTTCAATGCTGACTGCATCTCGCATGCATCATCCACGCTCATCAATAATGAGGCTGTACATCCCGCGGAAATGTGGGGGTCGAGGCTTTTTATGTGCTAAGACCCTCCACAACCGCGAGGTGTGCAACCTCAGAGATTATTTTCTGCAGATGAGTGTGGATGTGCATCGCGATGTAGTCGGAATTGATACCGGGCTTACCCCGCTCGCTCTGGCTAAAGAGAACTGGCACAAACCTGCAGTACTTAGTACTGAGGACCGACGAGAAGTATGGAGGGGCAAGGAGCTGCATGGACGATGCTACCGGGCCTTACATGGGCCCGATGTACATTTTAAAGCTTCTATTTCCTGGCTGCGATTCGGTGATCTCTTTGGAGAAACCGAAGGTTTTGTCTTTGCAATTATGGACGAAGTTGTCATGACAAACAACTACCGGAAGTATATTCTGAGGGATGGGACGGTTGACATATGTCGGGCGTGTCACCAACCCGGGGAATCGCTCAGGCATATAGTGTCCGGTTGTTCGAGTCTTGCCAACGGTCAGTATTTGCACAGACACAACCAAGTGGCCAGGATAATCCATCAGCAACTAGCCCTTAAATATAATCTCGTTGGTTCAGAGGTACCGTACTACAGATATGTGCCCGACCCAGTTCTCGAGAATGGTCGTGCATTGTTGTACTGGGATCGGTCTATCATTACAGACAGGACTATTGTAGCCAATAAGCCTGATATTGTAGTGATAGACCGAGCAGAGCGACTCGCAATGATAATCGATATCACCATACCGCATGACGGCAATCTCGTGAAGGCAGAAAAAGAGAAGGAGATTAAATATTTGGACCTAGCTCACGAGATTGTTGACATGTGGGATGTGGATTCGGCGATCATTGTGCCGATAGTCGTGTCGGTAAATGGGCTAATCGCCAAGAGCCTCGATCAACATCTAAAGAGGCTCGCACTAGGCAGCTGGATCAAGTCCTTGATACAGAAGGCAGTTCTTCTCGACACGGCACGCATCGTGAGGAAGTTCCTGTCTCTGAGGCCCTAACCACCGGTGGCTTGGTCCCTGTACCCGACACCGGTGGGTCTCCGTGGTCCCTTTTATATTTTTAAACATTTTTAATGTAGTTTAATAATATAAAATTAACTATGAGAAATGTGATGAATAAAGATAATAATAATAATAATAATAATAACTGGCAACACTAAAAGTCAACAGACACAATTTTCTTAGATAAATTTTGTATTGATTTATTTTATTGTTTCTGAGGCGTATACTATATTACATATGAGATAAACACAATTGTGTAAATAATTATTATCACAAACTTCTTTAAAAACCAAAAAGAAAATAACTACAAAGTAAATATCAAGAAACCAAAATGACATCAGATGTCACAAATGTAAACAATGCAAATAAAGTAAATACAAGAGTAAATACAAATACAACTAAGAGAAAATGTTGACTAGAGCCAGAGCAGCGGCACAAATAAGACCCCCGGACTCGTCACTCAGCTCCGCCTCGCAGTCGCCGGCGCCAACAGTGCCGGCCATTGCTGAGGCGTCGAGCTCATCGAGTGATGAGTATTTTTCCCCGCCGACGACACCAACACCAGCGCGCCGCCGGGGAAGAGGCCGGCCGCCGTCACGCTTGTGACCCCGAGACCCACCGGTTTCGAACAGGGCCCCCGCTGCCGGTGGTGATGTGCGCCGCATGAGATGGACTCAAACGATGAATGAGAACGTCATGCGGGCATATTTTGTGGCTACAGAGGGAGGAACCAACCTTACGGCGTACCGTGACCGCTTACTGCCTCTGTTTCAGGCCTTGGAACCAGCTGTTAACGTTTCGGCACAGCGACTGTCGGATCAAGTGCGAGCCATTCAACGCTGCCGCCTGTTGGATGACGACGCACTTGAGAGGCTACGCTCAGACTTGCGAGGTATCCCTGAAATCACACCCTCCACACGCAATGAGGCTCCAACAGTGCACGCTTCACTCAGGGCCCAAGAAGAAGGTGAGGAACTGATGGACAGGGATATACAAGTAAGTACCCAATGCATTGATAAGATAAGGAGTACTTTGGAGTGCGCCATTGGGGAATATCGGTATGCTACATTAGAAAGCAGACCCCGGCTGCCGCGTTTACCCACGCATAGAAAAAATATAGCGCTTGTGTGTGCCCTGGATTCACTATTGCCTACTTACCTAGACACTAGTGAAAATCTTAGTGATACACACTCAATTCTATACTGCGCGGCCGTAGCGGCGTGTCGAGTAGCTAATATTAAAATACAAAGCAGTATTACTATTGCTCCTCGGGATGCCGTTCCGGCTTGGCAGCGTAGAATTGAGCGTCGTATTGCTGAGACCAGGGCATTCATAGGCAAGCTAATCTGCTTCAGGTCGGGCAATACTCGCCCGAGAGTGATGCGTTTTGTGAGTCGGGCGTTTAAGGGGACAGGACTTTGTCCTCAAGAATATCCGTCACGGGTCACAGAACGCATCGACTTCCTGAAGCAGAAAATCTATGCGTGGGCGAATCGCATCAGGCGGTACAAAAAAAGGATTGACCGATATACCCAAAATCGCGCATTCCAAAGAGATGAGAAGCTGGTTTATAGGAATTGGGAGCGACCTGAACCAGGTGTGGATGATGGGCGTCGACCAGATGATGCGAACACAATTGCGTTCTGGCGCAGTTTATGGTCGACTCCCGTCAGCCATACAGAGGGTGACTGGATTAGGGATATTGAGCGATCATGTGAGGTAATACCTCAAATGGAGCCTGTAGCCATAGACGCCAGCGACGTAAATTGTGCAGTCCGTCCATTAGCAAATTGGAAATCTGCGGGACCGGACGGGTTGCACAATTTCTGGTTAAAATGGCTACGCAGTGCACATGTTCGCTTGGCATCCCAATTCCAGTCATCTCTGGACTCAGGATCGCTGCCAAGTTTTATGACAACTGGCGTTACTCACCTGCTCTTTAAGTCTGGTAGTACCACGGAGCCTACGAACTATAGGCCTATAACTTGCCTGCCTACAGTTTATAAAGTTTTTACATCCATTTTGAGAACAAAATTGACATTACACATATTCAATAATAAAATCTTATCTGAGTCTCAAAATGGATGTAGAAACCGGGCACGTGGTACTAAGGAGCTACTCCTTATCGACATGGCCATTAGCCAACAGGTGCGCCGTAGTCGAAAGAATCTGGCGACATGCTGGATAGACTATAAGAAGGCCTATGACTCTGTGCCACATACGTGGCTCTTGAGGGTGCTGGAGTTGTACAAAGTAGATGCAACTCTATGCGCCCTCTTGAGGGCATGTATGGGGCAGTGGAGTACGGTGCTTCGCTATCCAGGATGTCGACAGCCTTGCGGGTATGGCGTACCTATAAAGATCAAGCGAGGTATTTTCCAGGGCGACAGTTTGAGTCCACTATGGTTTTGTCTAGCACTGAACCCGCTGAGCACTTTGCTCGAAAGTTTAGGGCTAGGCTATCGATTGCAGAGCAGAGGTCAGGTTATTTCTCATCTTCTTTTCATGGATGACCTAAAACTATTTGCCCCCACTGACCTCCAGTTAACTGTGTTACTAAAGACAACTGAAAATTTTAGTAATTCAATTAAGATGGAGTTCGGTGTGGATAAATGTGCGGTCATGCATGTAAAGCGAGGCAGGAGTGTGGAATCTGATGGTATAATGCTTTCAGATTTCACACAACTTAGATCTCTCTCTGCAACCGAAACCTACAAATATCTGGGTATGTCGCAGGCATTAGACATTGATGACGCGGGCATGAAACAGGCGTTACAGGTACGTTTCTTTGGCCGCCTGAAGAAAATCTTAAAAAGCTTTTTATCAGGTGGAAATAAGGTGCGTGCCTGTAACGGTTGGGCCATGCCGGTCTTAATGTACTCCTTCGGCATACTCAGATGGACTCAAACAGAATTGGACGCCTTGGATCGGAAAGCTCGCTGTCTACTCACGACATACCGGATGCATCACCCGCGTTCGTCGGTGATGAGATTGTACATCCCGCGTAAGTGTGGGGGTCGTGGCTTCCTAAGTGCCAAGACTCTCCACAATCGCGAGGTGTGCAATCTCAGAGAATACTTTCTAAACACTGACGCGGGGATGCACCGAGATGTGGTCGCTGTAGACAGTGGGCTTACCCCGCTGGGTCTGGCGAAAGAGAACTGGCGCAAACCTGTCGTACTTGGTGTAGAAGAGCGCAGGGAGGTATGGAAAGGTAAAGAGCTGCATGGACGATTTTACCGGGCCTTGCATGGGCCCGACGTAGATTTTTCAGCATCGGTGTCCTGGCTGCGTTTTGGCGATCTTTTCGCCGAAACAGAAGGTTTTGTGTTTGCAATTATGGACGAAGTTATCATGACGAACAACTACCGGAAGTATATTCTGAGGGATGGGACGGTCGACATATGTCGGGCATGTCACCAGCCTGGTGAGTCGCTCAGACATATAGTATCCGGTTGTTCTCGTCTTGCCAACGGCGAGTATTTGCATAGACACAACCAAGTAGCCAGGATTGTCCACCAGCAACTTGCCTTAAAGTACCAACTTGTCGACTCTGAAATACCGTACTACAGGTATGTGCCCGACCCAGTTCTTGAAAATGGTCGTGCTACTCTGTATTGGGATCGGTCTATCATTACTGACAGAACTATTGTGGCTAACAAGCCGGACATAGTGGTGATAGACCGATTAGAGCGCCTTGCAATGATCATCGACGTCACCATACCCCATGACGAGAATCTCGTGAAAGCCGAAAAAGATAAACAAATGAAGTATTTGGACCTGGCTCACGAGATTGTCGACATGTGGGATGTTGACTCGGCGATCATTGTACCGATAGTCGTGACCGTAAATGGTCTTATTGCCAAGAGCCTCAACCACCACCTCAAGAGGCTCTCGTTAGACGGCTGGATCAAGTCCTCTATACAGAAGGCAGTATTGCTGGACACGACACGCATCGTACGGAGGTTCCTTTCTCTGGAGCCCTAACCACCGGTAGCTTGGTCCCTGTGCCCGATGCCGGTGGGTCTCCGTGGTCCCATTTTATATATTTAATTTATTTTTTATTGTAATATTTAAGTATGTAAAATGTGATAATGAGAGCAATATTTAATAAACGGAATAATAATAATATTCTACCACATTCACACAACACCATCTAGTCCCAAACTAAGCAGAGCTTGTACTATGGGTACTAGACAATGGATAAACATACATATATACTTTTTTTTTGTAAATACATACATATTATACATAGAAACACCCAGACCAAGACAAACATCCATGTTCACGCACACAAATGTTTGACTTGAGCGGGAATCGAACCCGCGACCTTCGGCGTGGCAGTCGCTTACACTCCCGCTGCGCCAACCGGTCGTCTCGTATACTTGCTCCTTGGTTATATTTCTTTGATCTATGAAATGAATGTTATTGTCGGTGGAGGCGTTCGGAAGCTATGAGTACAAATCAAAACATATTTATCCTTCAGAAAATAACAACCATTAGTCTTTAGTTTTTGTACATTAGATTAATAGATAAGGGATATTTTTAAGAAGAAACTCCATTTAATATATAATTAAGCTAGTAAAATTATATATAAACTATAAAATAAAATTAAATTATTAAAACCAAGTTACGATTAGAAGTTTTTGAACGTACTTCATAAAAGGTTGTCAGCATATTTGACGTACACACAGCTACACATCAACCTATACAAAACCAATATTAGCTGAACTACTCAACAACAGGTTGGTCACACTAAGGGAGTTCGCCTAATATTGGGCTTGTTTAGGTAAATGTGTAAATGTTTATACATAAATATGGACATGTATTAGAACATGGCTTTGACATTTGAAGGTGACGTTATTATGTACCTTTCGGTAGATAATGTCATGTATACTGACCGAGTTAGGTACTTTGTGCCCTATAGAGTATCTGAAATCTTTAGAATAATCAGGAGTGCCTTCATACAACTTGAGACTGAAAGTAGATTTGTGTTACTCCGAATTTAACGCACGCGAAGCGGCGGGCAAAATTATTCTATATATTTTTTAATAACAGAAAGATTACATGCATGACAAATAATTGTTGTCTTTTTTGCAAGAAACATTTATTTTGCTAAAAAAATATTTGAAAATAGTGACATCTATCGGCCAGAAGGATTATTATAAATATGCTCGGTTCCAGTAATTTATTTATCGAAAATATATAAAAATATACTGACGAAATTAAGAATCGCCTCCTTTTTTAAAGTCGGGTAAATAGCCATAAAACACTTTGAAGGTACCTATTTAGACTAACTATACTTTTACTAACAAACTTATAATGATCATAGATGGCACCACACAAATAACCAGTTTTGGATGATTCCTGTTTTGTTTGGGACTACGTACAAAAGAGAGGTCAAGCTGTACACCGAAAACCACTCAACCGATTGTGATGTAACATATACTACTTTATAGGTTTGAGTATCCTTTGTACATGAGTGTAAGTTTTATTGAAATCAATTTCGCCATTTTAGAGATCTTTAGCAACATAGGGAAAGACAGACAGATATAAATTCCTAGATTTTTTAGCTGATTTTCGTCAAAATATCTTTAATGTACAGACTTTTTCACCTCTACAGTTTTATTATAGTATAGATAGATATATTCCTCGAAATGGTTTTCTTATTACAACAATTAAATAAAATTTATTGGAAATATTTTTTTGGCAAATTACAGCTGTAGTGTACATAATAATCACCATTATACCTATTGTTAAAATAAGACATTGTGATAAAAAATAATAACATTTTCATCTTAATTTTTTTAAATCTGACTGCTTCGGTTACAAAATATTTATAAACATTGTAGATAATTTCGCGTGACTGACCTCGTAAAGTTTTCTCACTTTTTCCTAAAGATGCCATATAACAAGTACTTAAAATTATTTAAATTTACATACATACATACATACACATACATAGACTCACGCCTGTTTCCCCGAAGGAGTAGGCAGAGGCATATTAAACGCCCACTTTTCGTCAGTGTTTTGATCCCACGTAATAGGTGTCGAGCCTATTGCCGCTTATCGGGATATTTTGTTTGCCAGAGCCTCGTCCGTTGATCGGCAGGTGCACCACTTGCAGGTGAGGTTGGCTTGGGACCCTAAGTTCTTGGTGGGAACCCTATACACCTCTATTTAAATTTAGGGGTGTTAACAACTCTAAATATATATTTTGAAATGGACCGAATGGACGCGACCGCACTCTATCGCACTTGAATAACGACAACATATGGACAAAACGTCACATAGGTAGTGTGCGACAGAGATAACGCTCTACGAAGCCGAAATTAGCCGATTGTCTCTTTCCAAAGGTCGAAGTGCAATATTTATCGTACAATTGAGTTTATTTCGGCCGTTCTTCTCAAGAAGTAGTAGCTTGAAAAAGTCGGCATCATCTACAATATGGTTTTGAATGCTATACGTGTTCTAAACAACCAAAATGCAGAAATAAATATTTCTTTGTCTGGATGGAAAATAATTATAATATTTATATGTCGTTCACAAGTGTTGCCGTGAAACCCAGATGAATAAATAAATTTTATTTTGAGTAGGTATACAATGAAAGAGCTATGAACTCTCTTGCATTCTTTCATACTGGTAGAGATAAATTGGCTTGGCATGAGAATGAGGGTGTTTCTTAGACTATATATTATTAGTATCCTTATTTTATGGGGTATTTCATATTTCTTCTACCACCAGACGGTGCTTAGTATGCATCAGGTCCAAACTGACGTATGATACCTATGTACAGACGTGTACACACACATAATATAATAATTCCTCCTTGCATAATACCAAGGAGCAATAATTACATAATACAAACAAACACAGACGTACGAAAATAATATACTAGCTTTGACACTATTGACAGGTGTCTGGACCTGATGCCTCAGTGCTGCCGCATAGTGAGCGTCATTTCAGAAGACCCTCATTAGAACAAAATATTGGAGCCACCTGTTATTAGAACATTAAGGTTCGGTCCTATTAGATAAGAAGATATATCCATGGAGTGAGCTACTAAAGATAAGTACATACTTATTCGACATATTTTGTATGGGGCGTATATATATATATATATATATATATATATATATATATATATATATATATATATATATATCTAGTAGGGCTGCCATCATGCCATCATGGCATGCATATAGTCCGTGTGGTGACGGATTAAGAATAGGGATTGTCACCACCCCATATCATCCCATGGGTGTCGTAAGAGCCGACAGAGGGAGCATATTATGCATAGACCAGCACTGTAAGAGAAGGAAGACTTGATACAAACCCTATACCAACCCGTTTGGCCAGCGTAGTATAGTAGCCCAATTCCTCCTTTCAAAGGAGAGGCCTAGTCCAGCAGTGGACTGTTAGGCTAATGACGATGAGGGCTGCCATCACCTAAATTTCCGGCGCCGGATAAACATGGCAAAATTCCCGGATATTTGGGCGAAATATGGTTTTCCCCGGACACCTCTAAAGAAGTACCATTTATCGCTTATGTATAAAAACTGGGACACTTACAAAAACGTCTGCTGGACGGCCCTCGGATGCCCTTCAAACTAGGACAAATTCGGGGAATTCCGGACGAAAGGCAGTCAAATATTGAGACCGGCCATAAGAAGCGATAGGTGGACAGTTACCGACAAGTTTATGATTTGTAATTGTAGAAGGTGTATACTTAGGTGAAGACGATATGGACGGGGTCGCGAGAAAGTATGCTAATCGCGAATCGCGTGACCCCGCCAACATACGGGACCCGTAGGGACACCGCGGTGGGTTTTAGTGGGTATGCCCCGAACGCCTGTAGGGGAGAGCCTCCAAATACCTCCTCTGCCAGTCCCAAGCCTAGCCGTTTTAATGGCTGAGTTGGCGGAGTTGAGATGACTCATAAGGAGAGTTTCCCACCGTAGTGAACAAAAAAAAGGTGAAGACGATATCCAGATTCAGAAGATTATAGGGCATTGTAGCTGACATGGTAGTACTTTTTGAAGAACGGAGTTAACGAAGGCTAACAATAAAACAGCCTCACAACTTAAAAAAATATTCTTGTATTACATGAACAGCAAGTCTTCACAATGTCCACCATCAGATGTATCATTCATTGTACAATAGTAGGTAGATTGTATGACAAGGGAGCAAAATAGTATTTTTACGGCGAGAGCGCTACTTTGAACTACGAGCGCAGCGAGGGATTCAAAGTACATTGCCCGAGGGAAAAATAATTTGCTCTGGAGTCATATATTCTACTTTTCATCCCCTTTCTATGAGAAAATAAATAATTTCGTGGGAAATAAGTTTTGTATGACGTTGTTAGCTTCTGTAGTTATTGTTTATGGAGTTAAAGCATTGTCACTTTCATAACGCGATGTAGAACTCATTATTTTTGCAAAATACAATAAAGTATGAACTGATTACAAGAACAGAGACGTAGGCACAGAACACCATATACCCTGACGGGGACGTAGGTAATTCGTCCGCTTCTGTTTACACACAGACAGTTATTTATACGTTCCAAATTCAAATCACTTTTCCGGCCGCTAAAAAGTTCTGAACAGAAAAGAGCTATTTTGGTAAAACAGGTTGCCAAAATAGCTCTTTTAGCAAAATAATTTTGCTCCCGCTAAAAGAGGTACAAAGCGACACTTTTTGAATAGATGGGATGAAAAATATTTTGCAACGCCTGTAATCATCATCATCGTCCTAGCGTTGCGTCTAAAACGTACACTACGCCATCTATAATATTTACTGTCAAATTCTGCGTAGGTACATTGTTCATTGGACAGATGGCGTTGTACTAAATTATTGTAGGTACTTACCTACATTGATAAAATCTACTATTTATTCCTTGTGGACCAGAATAATGTATCTAAATAATTATTACGATATTGTATTCATTAAAAGTTATTCATATAGGTTATCTTAATATATAAAATCCTTGCGTTACTGACTGACTGACAGACACGCTACAGCCGAAACTATTGGGCGCAGGAAGCTGAAATTTGGCATGTATGTTCCTTGGGGATCGTAGGGGTGCACTAAGAAGGGATTTCCCGAAATTCCCACGGGATCGGCCAAATTTAAAAAAAAATGCAGGCGTAGCTGCTGTCGTCTATGAATATAAGGCATGAACACTGGTGCTCCTCGAGGTAGACACAGCACCCGTCTAAATACCAGACGGTGGAAAAGCGCTTAACTTCATTAATTGACAACCATACATACATAGACTCACGCCTGTTTCCGGGAGAGGCAGGCAGAGACTGCGGAACGCCATTTGCAACGATCCTGACATATCTCTCTTGCTTCATTCAGTCTCAGCAAATTTCTCATCGACAACCATGCGTTCTTTTAGTAAAATGGAAAGACCCGATACCCTAACAATGCGCACTGCTATGCATAGGCGTACCTACATAGCAGGGGGCCGGGTGGTACGTGTCCACCACAGTCTAGTGCCCATGCCAGAATTTTGGTTACTGATTCTAAAGTCTAGACTGGAAGCCTAAGAAACGTCACACTATTGTATTTTGTCTGATAATAAATAGATACGCCAATGGCGACATGATATGTGCCACAGGATGATGCACAACCTCTCAATAAAACAAATTCATAATACAACTAAATATAATTAAACTCTAAGCCAGAACATGCCAGAGCGGATCCTCTGGTACTCCATGAGCCCTTCGATACGGCCCATAGCGGCTACCGTAGGACATTTGTCGTAGAGGTACTTGTAGCATACTTCTCGAACTCTCTCAGCGTATACGCGGTCTAACGCAGCTAGCTTCTCGCTTGGAGTTGGCTGACAGCCTGTGTACAAGACCCATCTGCGGTACAATTAATAATATTTTGCATGGATCGTAAACATTTCAAGCTATTACATGCTTTGTTTTGCAGAAAGCATGTGCCTACACGAAAAGCTGCACATTTGGACGGTTTTGGGGATTCAAGTGTAAAAGTGTTCACAATTTCTGAATGCCTAAGCATAGTAAACATACGTAAATTAAAAGAGGTTAAGTTCAACAGAGGACTTCAAAACGCTGTAAATGAGTATCAGACTAAGCACATCTACTTATCTTTAAAATCCGATAAGCGTATTAAGTTTTAATCAACAGCGTACAAAGACAATTGTGCTGTTTTGAATAGCCTTAAATAGAGTAAGACAATTCAATCCCGAAAGACAATTTAAAGTAAGTTTTAATGACCAAGAATGTTTAAATTCCTATATTAAATAGTGTACTTCATAATATTACCTGCCCAAGTCATGACAAGCATTCGTTGCACTATGCATTTTCGAAAATATCTGAGTCGTGAAGAAATTCTTTGCTCTTTCGACTTCTGAATTGGTAATGCAGTTGCAGAGATACATCCATTCACCCTGGATTAAGTTGCACATGTCGTCAATACTCATCACGTCACATAAGAATTGGACGCCCCATAGGCCCGTATCTTTGTAGTTGATGTTGAAGGCCTTGTAGGCATCGCAGAGGCGTAAATCTGAGGCATAGCGCGCTATGTTTGTTGGTATTATGTTGCCAGAAACTTGTGAGCGGTCCCATCCACCTACTGCGCAACGGGCTACCTTGAATAAAAAAAGTTTTGTTGTTATTTATGGCAACTTCTTAAACTATAGCACAGGCAGGCTACTGATAGAAAGCTAATATAAACAACTGATGCTTACCTCCATCACTAGGTTATCCTCGTGGCACCAACTCGGACCCTCAACAGCTATGACCACATTAGCTAATGGCATCGAATCATCGCGGAAACGAACATCAGAGCCGGTGTACCGATAGGGCCTCATTTCTTTCACGTTTCGAATTACCAAATGGTCCAGGTGGCATTTTGCCATCATTGCCATTTCGGCATGTCTGACAGAGCCGACGGCAGCCAGAACCGTCCTGCATGGGTCAAAAAATTTACACAAATATCTATCTATAGTGCAGCTGTTGAAATTACACAAGTTGGAACTAGGTCCCATTACGGTTTGCGCTAGAGGCGTACCCTGAAAAGCAGCACTGTGCAAGTAGTCGAAAAGCATGGCGTTGGTGTCTTCTTCGTATCTGATCATCTCGTAGTAGACCTCGGACCTTTGGTGTTTGATCTCGATGTCAGCTAACGCGTTGTTGAACACGCAGTCACAAAGTAAGTCGAAGGTCAGCGTTAACTGTTCTCTTAAACATTGGACGTAAAAGCAGATCATCTCTCTAGTGGTGAAGCATCCAAAGTTGGCTCCAGTCGCGGTTAGCGCTTTGAACATCTCAATTCTGTTTCGAGTCTTTGATCTTTTGTAAACGAGGTGTTCGAAGAAATGGGCTATTCCATTCTCGAATTGTTCCTCGTACCGCGACCCAGCATCGATGTATAGCCCGGCACACACGTATGGTGTGTAAAAACGCGATTCAGTGACGATAGTCAAGCCGTTTTGTAGTTTAGAGTATTCTGTACCGGCAGTCCATCTCGAAGTGGGTTGATAGACGGCAGGGCATGAACAGTGTCTGATGTAAGCTCTCCACGGATGCCATAACCGCTGGAACTTGAGAGGCTTGTTCATAATTCTACGAATTCTAACTATATATTATTTAGCTAGGTATAGGTAGCTTCATACATACATACACATACATATTTACAGTAATTAAAGTAGGTAGGTATTGTGTGTTCTATGACAGAAGACATAAAGACATGAAGTCATTGGTGACAGAGACGTAAGTCATAGAGCCATAACTTTTGTATAACCTTAACGTCCAACCCAAAGAGATTGGATATGCTTTAGTTATTCTTCCATGCGTCCAACCTCTCTGCATAGAGCCTCAACAACCCATAAAGTAAGCAATAACCCAGAGACACAGAGTACCTTTGTATATAGGAGGATAGAGACGTCCCTCAAGCTATTAGCGCTACCTGGCGGTCGTTTCTAGCATTTTTAACTATAGTACTTTATTAGATATTATTAGATAAATTTATTTTATTATGGTTCAATAACATATACATCCCTAAGTGAAAACCATGGTTTTCGCTTATGGATGTACCTACATGCTACTGACCCATTTAATTTTCACCAGGTGTGTAACTGCGTACTGTACAATTATATAAAATAAAACATTGATTTAATAGCATCCTTTATTTTTCAAACGTCTTTTACAATATTAATAACATTTTTGTTGTATCTGAGATTTTTGATCATAGTCAATTCTGGATCTAGTCAAAACTCTATTGATGACTTTACACCAAGTAAAAATAAATAAGTTGGTGCATATTTCATCAAAATTTTTGAGATTTTTGATTCAATATGCGTGAGTTCCTAATGCAGTCCTTCCGCGTGACTCCACTCATCCAGCGCAGCATATTCATCTCATTGACACGCAGGATGTGCGATACAATCGCTGACAGCTATAGTTTGGCTAAAAACCTGTGTTGCACATTTTACTTTCATGTTTGATATTTTCTTTAGGCATTAAGCAAAGTCCTTGATATGCAGGATTTTCACTTTACAGAAGCATAATATGTTTCCTTTTGCCAAATTTTCTTGCCCATCATTAATTACTTTAAAATTATTTTTATTATTTTCTCAAATTGATCAAATATGTTGTCATTCAAGCCGGGTTTAATGGAGGCTGTTCGAATCATTCGGCTAAGTGTTAAAAGAAATGGGTTTTCTCATAGCTTTAATCGTCATCATCATCCTCCTAGTTTTCAACCTGGGGTTCGCTTACTACTCTAACCGGATTTGGCTGAATATGAGTTTTGCCACAGAGCGACTGCGTCTGACTTCCGCAACCCAAAGGGATAGCACTATTCCATGGTTTAGACTAGTGTCAGTTTATTTTGAAAGTACTGATGCCTTAAAATTACTGCCCACTCCTTTAAGGAAACTTTACATACAAAACGATATCCATAAGATCAGAGAGAGTAGATGACTTATAAAAGTGGCTTTAGTAGTTACTTACAAATTTTATTACAGTTTTAAACACAACATTTTCTTGTGGACATTGCTGTGAATGTGGCTGAATTCCAGTGGACTGCAAACTTCTCGAGTAAGATAGGACCTAGGCGAAGATTGCGGGAATCAGAGTCGAATATGTTGCCACAGTAGTTGATGAAAGAAGGATCGTCAGAATCACAAGCTGGGTCGTCGTAAAAAATGCACAAGAAATACCAAACATATTCATTCACACAAAAGAAAATAACGGAGATTTTTCAATTTTCAAAAAGCTTTTATGTCAATTTTGACATACATGTTTGACAATGTAGGATTACCATAGAGCATAGATATTTATTTATAGAGATGTATTTCTTATTGGCGCTTTTAAGACAAACTTTCTGTGACCAGTGTGACCCATATTGCCGCTTGGCGGCGTGGCAGTCGCGCTGTGACAGCTGAGTCTACGAGTGCAAGAGAGACGAAAGTTTCTCCTGTGTCACTTAACTACGAGAGCAAGAAAGACGGAGAACGACGCCAGCGCCGCCAAATACGTACTACACTGACAACCGTCAATACGCCAACTTTAATCGGCACACGACATCCTTAAGAAATAAGCTTCTATTATGTAAAAATTTGTATTCATTGGTATTACTTTACGCTATGGTTTGACAGCTGCTCATCGTTTGAATATCAGGAAATTAAGAAACATTAACATTTAAATATTGTTTTCAAAATAATAATTGTTGTTTATAGATATTTTTATGGAGAAAAGTTTAAGATTTTTTTTGGATTTAGAAATAAATATTATAAGAATAATTAAACGTGAGAATATGTGATTATGTAAAAAAAGGAGTTCTACTGTCACCTAGCGCTCATTTTATGTAAATAAATGAGGTTCTATTCAACTTTCTCCTAAGTTTTAAAACCATGCCCAGAGAGGTTGGACTAGGTTTAGACAAGGTTATATTTCTTTGCAATAACCCCAATCAATAACAGCTGTCGAATTATAAATTACTATGACCTTCTTGCACGTCAAAAAAGATTGGTCGAGACAATAAATAGCAGCCAAAATATAAAATGTGGTATAATTTCATTTAATAATAATAATTGTAACACTGTCAATTATTTTGCAAAACGTCCTTTACCAAATATTGTAAACAAGTTGCGAAAGAAAAATTACTTGTGTTTATTCAGAGGTCGTTTTCGTCCATTATTAATTGATGACTTTAAATCACGCAATGTCGCTTCTGTGCTGAATTTTAGTAACTATTTCCATCGATCATTATGTCGTAGGTACCTAATTAAAATAATTTTGGAAAATGGTGACATTATCGCATCGGCTGGAATACTTATATAGCAACGCCAAGCTCTAGAAAATCCATTGACCATGATTTCGTTCATCATCATTATCATCATGATTCTACTTGAGTTCACTATTGGATATAGGCCTCTCAGGCACGCCTCTGAGCTCAATTACCGCCTATCAAAGAAGAGTTAGCACATAAAAGTGGCGTATGGCCGATCTCACATTGAATGCGCGTTCCTCAAACGGGCGCTCGGCGTGTGGTCGGCGTGCGCGTTCAATTTGCGGTACAAGGCGATCGCCGGGCACACGCTGACCGCAAGCTCAAGGAACGCACATGCCCAATATGAGGGAGGCTCAAAGGCAACTAATAAAACAGCGTAGTGATACCAAAGCTTAATATAATATCAAATTCAATATCTAAGCCAGTACATGCCGGACCGGAGCCGTTGGTAGTCCATGAGGCCTTCAGTGCGACCGATGGCGACGACTACAGGACATTTGTCATAGAGGTAACGGGAGCACACCTCCCGAACATCCTCTGCGTGCACCTTATCAATTGTCGTGATCCTTTCTAGCAGTGATGGACAACAGCCGACGTATAGCATCCATCTGCAACGAAGGAAAGTGGTCAGGCAACCTTAGGCTGATCAGAACTGAGTTACGCAAACAAGTTCAAATCGACCAGCTCAACCTTTGCAATAGGAAAAGGTTGACAATACAATGTATAGTATACATACATAGAGCGGGATACTGCATGTCAGATATTTTTCCTGAAAGCCATTGCCGCATTTTCCATAATATGGAAAATGCGGCAATGGCTTTCAGATATCCCTTATCTTTTGTCATTCGAGAAGTTCGATATGGTCAACATATTTCTATTGCAATAGTGGGTCAATCCGAGGGTGCGTGGCAGGTTCCTCTTGCCTTCTATTAGTGTATGATGGAGTTTTGCCAAGTAACGCCTGATTCAATCAACTAAACTCAATTCGTTTGTTTGCATTACTTTCAATCAGATCATCTGAAGTTCTGGTGGCAATTTATTTGCGTCACAATACATCGTAAACTCTTCACGAAGGACACTTATTAGGTCAGATTAAGGTACATCGGTATGGCTTATCTTTTCTAAGAGGTTAGCAGTGGCACTCTAGCAAATTTTAAAGTTGACTGCCTCCGTGGTCCAGTGGAAAGCGTATGCGACTGCTGATTCGATGTCGGGTTCGATTCCCGGGTGGAGCAAAAGTGTTACTGGGTTTTTCCAAATTCTCAGTAGCAGCCCGGAGTCTGGTGATGTGCCCGGTAACTTCAATAGGCTCGCCCCCTATTACGTGGGACCTAAAAATTCATGGCGAAATGTGAGTGTAATATTTACACCTCTGCCTACCCCTTCGAGGATACAGGCGTGAGACAATAAATAAAAAAATGTAATGTTAAAATGGTGTAAATTTAAGTAGTGAAGTTAAATTAGGTACTGGAAAGTAACACTGGACAATTTACTGACAGCTGAAATCGAGGATAAAAAAGAACATGAATTCAAGGCAAGCGTAGTAATCATTACAAGTAATCTCTTATTCGTGTACATATTAAATAATTAATTAAACTTAATTCAATAATTACCTGCCCAATTCATGGCATATCCTTGTTGCACTTTGCCAATCAGAAAGTAATTTCGTCTTCATAAACCTTTTGGCGCGTTCGACTTCGGCTTCAGTCATGCAAAGACTGTGATACATCCAACCTGTCTGTATCATGTTAGACATGTAGTCTAGACTCATGACGTCACTGATAAACTGAGAACCCCACAGTCCTGTGTCTTTGTAGGTGATGCTGAAGCTCCTGTAGGAATCACAGTAATGCATCTTGGAGACAGTTTGTGCCACGCCTCCAGCCAAGAGGTCTCCGGAAAGCTGGGAGCGGTCCCAAGCGCCCATTGAATGTCGTGCTATCTGAAATGATAAAAAAAAAAATGATTTTTTATTCAGGAAGTTTTTTTTTATAGACTCACGCCTGTATCCCCGATGGGGCAGGCACAGGTATAATACTACACCCATGACTAAGTATGGGCAATCCCATCTTAATGCATCTCTACTGTCTCTAAGCCACATACTTGCCTATAGTTTTGGTTGGGAGTTGTTTATTAGTCAGTAGCATCAAATTAAAGAATTTTATGTGTACAGGCTGTCTCTACCATTGGTAGAGAACACATTGAACCCTTGGTAGAATTAGCCTGGTGGAGATACCGACAGACTGCCACGTAGAGGGTATCGGGTTCAAATCCACCGCGTGCACCACTGACTTCGAAGTTATGTGCGTATCAAATAGTTAATTATCATCCCTTGTTTTGTGCGTCGGAGAGGAATGGTCCAGTCATTTAAGGCCTAATTAGGTGCATATCTCGGCAAATCGACATATCCAGTATATTACAACGTAAAAACTTGTATTTTGGCTTCCTTAAACTGACTTCTCGAAATTTACAAATAATTGGATGATCGCAAGTTTTAAAATCAGAGGTCTAAGGTCTCAAAAATCGATTTTTAAAAAAAATAATCTAATATCTCGTTTTCTTTGGGTTAGAAGTTAAACCATTGTTTCTGGCTGTCATGAAGATATCTAACAGTCGTTACGAGGACTCGGTGAGAAGTCAGCTTTGTTAACTAAAGACTTTTGGCAGAATACCTTTGGAAAGTTCAAAGAAGAGGACTTGCTCAGAAATTGTGCGTGTTCACAGGATTGTCATTGTATCTAATCCAATAGTTGATACACTGTGAAATGATTGAATTAGAAATCCAAGCAGCCTATCAATGAGTAATTATGAACTATATTAAATGGCACAAAATCAATATTTGGTTAGACAAAACAAACCTCCATAACAACATGATCATCGTGGGTCCAACTTGGTCCTTCCACAGCCATGATGACGTTCGCAACCGGCATCTCGTCATTGCGATACCGGAGATCAGACCCCGTGTAGCGATAAGGATCGTGAGGTACGCATTTCACAGACCTTAGATGAGATAAGTAACAATTCAATAGATCCACAATGAGCTGGTGAGATATACCCCCTACTGCTGCAACAACTGTCTTCGTTGGGTCAAAATACTTGGTCATTTGGTTATAAATGGTGCATGCGTTAAAATTGAAAAGGTTTTCGCTGGGTCCCATCACGGTTCGACCGAGAGGTGTGCCTTGAAACGCAGAGCTGTGCAGGTAATCGTAAAGCAAGGCGTTGGTGTCAGCGTCGTGCTCCATCATTTCAGCGTATACAATCCCCTTTTGTTTATCGATTTCACATTCATTGAATGAGTTGTTGAATACGCAGTCGCATAATAAATCAAGTGCGAGGGGCGTGTGTTCCCTCAATGTCTGCGCATAAAAGCAACTCATCTCCCGCGTCGTAAAGCATTTAAAATTAGCTCCTATAGATTCCATAGCATCTTCTAACTGCTCTTGACTACGAGCTTGTGTACCTTTGAAAGCTATATGCTCGAAGAAGTGAGTTATACCGTTGTCGAAATCGCTCTCGTACCTAGAGCCTGCGTCAATGTATATACCGATGCATGCGTGTGACATCTCCGGCCGTTCTTCTGTCGCAATTGTCAAGCCATTGCTGAGCTTCGAATATTCTGTTTTAGGACTTTGAGTTTGTAATAAATGTTGGAAGTGCGTTGGGTATGGGTAGTGTCTTTTGAAGATTTTGGACGGGCTCCATACACGTTTTAACAATTGGTGTGACTTACTCATGATTTGTAAGAATACTATTTTATTTGTTACTTTTAAAAATACAGTTAAAAACTAAATTATATAAAAATATTTGATCGTAAAATATAACTTCTATAAAAATTACGGCTGTAATGACACGCAGACTACAAACATTGCTATCTGAAGTTGTCAATGTCATTAAAAATGTCTCTGATAAGACAGAGAGACAAATATCTGCCTCATGAATAAGAAGAATTAATCGAAACACAGCTATAAAACCTAGTATTATTCGTTAATTTTTCCCACAATTTTTCATTACTGTGATTTAAATGTTAGGTACTTTATATCTTCTGCAAGTTGTGACACCTGGATATTATGCGCATTTACTGAAAGCTATTAGTTGAACATAATAACATTACAAGTTCTGGACTTACTAAGGAAATAAATAAATCGTTTCTTGAGCAGATAATTCTTTCAACCATATCTGCAGTTGGAAATCGGTTTCTACAATTACAAAATTTCATTCTTTTTAAAGAACACTTTTCTCACTCATTTGTAGGACATTTACAGGTAGTAGAGCCTTGCTGATGTCAGCATGAATGGGCCGGGTCGACCGGGGAAGTACTACCCTCTCACAGCAAAATCGACGTAAAGTAACAGTATCCAAACTGTTGAGTTTCGTTCGGTGAGTAAGAGTGCCGAAGGCCCATCCCCTATTCCTTCTCCCTCATCCCATTCCTCCTCCTATCCCTTTTTCCAACCCCAAGGGGCGGCAACGCACTTGTGACTCCTGTGGTGTTGCGCGTGTCCGTGGGCGGCGGTAATTGCTTACCATCAGGCGATCCGTCTGCTCGTTTGTCGCCTAATTTTACATAAAAAAAAACATAGAGATCATTCAAGACAAGTATTTGAAAATTGCTAAGATTTTTTTTCTCTTCGTCAGAAAGGTGTAAACGATTGCATAGATTGTACTGCACTATCCATGTTACGGGAAAATATACCTACTAGTTCCACAATGGTCAATGTAATAAAAGTTTTATCTGCACGATGATAGTCTACTCGTGTAGATATGTGACAGTGGAAGTAGACACGACACGGCTCCTTCTCCAGAAAGGGGTCATTCGAGTTCATCTTAGTTATATAAATTATATAGAAGGATGTCAATTTACACATAGATTAATTACTGCTTCAGTAACGGTCAAGTTTAACGACAGTGGCCAATTTATCGTCTAGAATCTATAGACTAGGGTATTTCAAGCAATGATCTTACTATATTGTAAAGTGTAAAAAGAAAAGTGTGCCCTATTGCGTAAGATATGGAGGTGACTGTAGTAATTTACATCGAATGAAGGTTTTAGCATTATCCGTTTACTGGGCACCGCATATTGTGTGTACCTACCATATTCTTATATCACTGGTACATACCTACACCTATATGTTTTAATGCTTTGCTATAAAACCAGTCTATAAACCTCAACTACTTATGTGATTTCGACATACTTGTCATAAATTGCCGATAGGAATAATATTGCGATAGGTCTAACCAATCTCGAAAAGTATGAAATTTGTTACATCGGAGTCTGGAGAAATGGAAATTCCGAAAGATGTGTACTGATTTGTATTAAATGAAGAAGTCAAAAAACTGTTTACTCACTGAAGAGTGTATGCAGGAAAAGAATAAAAGATTGAGTCATTTCAAAATCAGTTGTGGCTAATTCTCGTGTTAGCGCTACTAGCATGCATTTGGCCAATATTCGCGAAACGCAAGTCGCTGCCAGAATCTCAGCGAAAGATAGAACGTGTCTACAATGGCGAAGACGTAAAAAATGGACGATTCAAATACGTCGTTGTTCTCCTCTTAGGAGACGCGAGGATGTGCACGGGGTCTTTACTGGCGCCCACGTGGGTCATAACCGCAGCACACTGCCAAGTAGACAGCGTCCAATACGGCGACATGACTGTTATCCCCAGTGAGGCAACAACGATCAGTAGGTTGCTAGTGCGGATACCACACCCAAACTATGCCACAATCAAGGAAAACGATATTGCTCTGTTGCTGATTCAAAAAGTGCCTGTGACTAGGTTCGGTAAACTATCGGCGCTCGACTACAGATCCATGTATGGTTTGCAAGTGGAATGGGTTGGTGGTGGATTCACAACATGGCGTTGGACTTACAGAAACGTGGTGGCAGACTACACGAGGCCGCTGCAGCTTGCTTCTGGAGTGATCAAAAGGTGTGAAATAGAAACAGTGGGGACGCACCTTTGCGTGGCTTCACGATGTCTTGTAACGCAGCATGTTATGCCAGCGGATTCTGGAGGACCTCTGTTCTTGGGAGACGCTATAATTGGTGTGGCATATTCGTTGGAACGTTACAATACTATATCTGTGTTCACCGCTGTCAGTCCCTACTTGCCGTGGATTGCGAAAGTCATGGAAAGCCACAATGATACACATGACAGGGGGAAACGATGATGAAAACCTAAAACGGTGCAATATGATTCAAAGATTAGTTTACCTATTACCATTTGAAAAATTATGTACTACATAGAATAGGTACAGGGGAATCATTTGAAAAAAAAAACATGTGCATACTTTATTTATTGTTTATTTATTTATAGTCTCACGCCTGTATCTCCGAAGGGGTAGGCAGAGGTGTAAATATTACACGAGAACCATTAAAAAAAAAACCACGTGCATACTTTAATTGTAGAATAATGGTGTGTTGCGTCGCAGCCCGGCCACAGTCGATTTTGTAATTTATAGACGTACCAATTAAATGCTCTTAATTTGTTCTTGCAGTACCAATGAACAGATTAAATGTACCTACCACAAATATATCTTGTAAAAAAACACTTGTTTGCAGCCGGGCAGTACCGTATACGTTGCAGCCCGGCCACGTGTATATTTTCTGGTAGGATGCTCAGAATGTTCTAAAATATAAACCAAATAAATGTTCCTTTTGTGTTCTTTATTCTTTTCAATGAAATATACCAAGAGAAGCGCTTATATAAACAAAAAAATATTTTAAATAAGAATTTGCACCAAGCGCCTGTAGAACTAAAATAGCACGCCTGCTTATTTGTACAAATTTGCTAACGCATATCTTTAAGACTAATCCTCTAGGAAAAACGGACTCTATTGTGTAATGAAAATAATGTCATGTTGTTTGTCCCGGGTTCGATTCCCGAGTCGGGCAAAAGTGTTACTGGGTTTTCCGAATTCTCAGTAGCAGCACGGCATCTGGTGATGTGCCCGGTAACGGCAAAAACACGGTAATATTGCCGAAAGGCTCACCCCCCCATTATGGGACCTAAAAATTGATGGCGAAATGTGGGTTTAATATTACACGGCGTAATATTAAGGCGTGAGTCTATAAAAAAAAAACAAATATTTGTCCACTGTCTGACTCACAATAGTCACAATGGTATAATGATGCAAATAAGGGAAACATATGTTTTTTTTTTTCATATGTACAACTCCCGCATTAGGACTAAATCCTGTGTCGCGGGGGACTTTACAAACATACAAATAACGGACACAATATCTCTCTTCTACAGTCCACTGTACATATATACTGGGTGTTCAGTGGACTGTAGAAGGCTTTTTGATTATGCAGATATTTTAAATAGATATAAAATATATGCGTTTGTAGGTGTATTCTAAAAGGAAGTATATTTAATAAAAATAAGCACAGAAATATACAAAACTAGATGAGCCCGCGGTTACAGCCACGTTATTTAAGGCTACTGCGCCGCTCCTGTGGCTCACAGCGTGATGATATTCAAATCGGACCAGTAGTTCTTGAGATTAGCGCGTTCAACCGAACAAACAAACATACAATTTCGGTATATGTACCGTGTATACATCCATATTCTTTAAGTAAAAAGCGGTTATTTTAAAATTACAAACAGACACTCCAATTTTATTTATGTGTACCTATATACACTACCGCTCATAAGTATTTGCCCACCTTGAACTGAGGATGTTTGAAGAAAATGATTTTCTTCTAATTGTACTAATTTTATTATGACAATTAATTGCCGTATGTTATTAAATCTAATAAAAACAGTTTCCCTATTATGATTTAACTAAAAAAACTCAAATAACCAAAAAGCAGGCAACCATAGCCTAGTGGATATACCAGCAGACTGCCGTGCGGGGAGTTCGAATCCACGGCGCGCACCACTGACTTTTCGAAGTTATGTGGTATTTAATTGTTAATTATCGCTCGCCTCGTGCCTCGGCGAGCATGTTAAACCATCACTCTTGGCTCTCGCGAACAGTTGTTGACAGTCGCTACGCGGAGTCAGTACCCTTAAATAAACTGATACCTACTGGTCTAAACCAAGGAATACCACTATCCCTTTGGGTTGCGGAGGTCAAACGGCAGTCGCTCTGTGGAAAAGCTGATATTTAGTCACATGTGGTTAGACTAGTATGCGTAGACCGGTCGCGAAGGCGTGCCACGCCTTGGCGGCTTTTATGCTATGAGAATCATAGCATCGCCATAAAGCGACTCAAGCGGCGAAATTTAGAAGTTGTCTTAGATCGTCACTTACACAGATCACTACTACTTTTGACAGCTCCCAATACAGTTACCATGGTCACCACCATATCCTCGAAGCAAAGTTGCATGGAAAGTTGTCAAAACTGTCGGTCTTAGACAAGTTCTAATTTCGCCGCTAGATTCGCGCGAATAATCTTTGCATCGCCAATTGGTGATGCAAAGACAATCTCTTCGTGCAATGCAAAGATTATCCGCGCGTCTCTAGCGGCGAATTTGGAAGTTGTCCGGTTAGACCAAAGAAATTGGATATAGTATACATAGAAGTAGTCCTAGTACTTACAAATTGAACACAGTCAACTGACGTGTAAGATACAATTTAGACAATATTATGCCATCAAATTAAATAACCTTAGTGATGTTTCTTTTATGACAGTTCTGACATGATTTTGAATTTAGCCGTATAATATTTATATTGACATTGTCAAGTGTTGTAAAAATCTTATCGATATGTCTATCCACAGTATATTTTTATCTTGTTATTTTTTAAATTTCCACGTGATAAAGATTTATAAAATAAGTGGATTGCTGCAGTATCTCGTGGCGATAATTGGGTGCCTCGAAAGCACCATAGAATTTGTTCCAAGCTTTTTACTGTGGAATGTTTTTATAGTATTGACAGATGGCGCAGACTAAAAGAAAATTCTGTGCCAACATTACTCCTCCATTCTAAACGTATCAGTGTGAGTGTTTAAATAATAACTTGCTTTTACTTTCATTAGGGTAGCAGCGCCAAACAGGAGTCGGCTCTTGGGCTCCATTCGATGTCTCAACCAAAGGAATAATTTAATTTTATTCTTTTGGTCAATTTTATTAACAGTGCATAGGGTTCCCACCAAGAACTTAGGGTCCCAAGCCAACCTTACCTGCAAGTGGTGCACCTGCTTATCAACGGACGAGGCTCTGGCAAACAAAACATCCCGATTAGCGGCATTAGGCTCGCCACCTATTCACGGGATCAAAAGTCTGGCAAAAACTGGGCGTTTAATATGCCTCTGTCTACCCCTTCGGGGAAACAGACGTGAGCCTATGTATGTATATATGTATGTTATAAACAGTATTCAGCCAGCTACCTGCAGTTACACTGTTGCCACGAAAAGACACGACATGCCAAGCGACAAGCGATTTCGATGTTTATTGCGCGTTCTGCACTGAGGCGACAGCGCCGGCGGCAGAATAGAGAGTGGCATGAACATTGAAATCGCTTGTCCCTCAGGCTGTTAGGCGACATCCACTCATTTCATCGTTTTACCATATCCTTACTAATACCTATTATCAATAAAAGTGAATTTATTTATTTGTTAAGCTTTCACATTTTGGCTACTCAATCGATCATAAAAAGTTCAATGCACGATGCTGGGAGTAATGGGAGTACAGAAAAAGGTGTACGGTACTTTTTATCAATCGGCTTTGGCCTATAAATCAAGCTTTAGGTATCATCAGTGATTGCTAGGGTGGCAAACACAAAGGGTATGCTTATTTATTTTAATATACTGCTTTGCAATAACACGTGGCTTTTTTCTTTCTTTAGTGTACGCGTGCGCCTTCCATAAATGAGACATCTTCTGTTTCTCCGACACTAAAGCGCCTATGTTAGCTACAATTTCTCCGCTAGTCGGTACAGAAGCGATAAAAATCGTATGCACTAAACACTTACGTACAATAGAAACGCTACAAAAAGAAGTTTTTCACCTTGAGCAGCTTGCTAAAAGACGTTTGTTAAAAATAAATTATTTAAGACAACGGTCTAAACGTCTGATGAAAAAGAACATTGCTATGAATTCACGTTTACTTGATAGTTTGCAAAACGAAAATATCGTGAAGGAGGATTTGATAATTTTAGATCACGTGAAAAATAACAGCATTATTGAAAAATACCTTCCACGCGCGGCTGGTGACAAAACACGTGAGAATTTGCTGTGATGCTTCATTATTATGTGCTACTGAGTACCCATTTGAAACAAAAAATTATAGATTCAGTTTAAAAATGCAAGTTTGTGTAATAATTATTTAAATACTATCCATTACTTGCGTTCTGACTGTTGTGGACACAAACTTACGGAATGTATAACATGTACATACTTACTATACTTTACAAGTCTGTTTGATTTTGAACCTATATTGAAACTTTGATCGATATCGATAGCGGATTTGCTCAATCACTAAAAAATAAAAAAAATACGAAATTTGTGTTCAAATGGTCTTTAGCCTTAACTGACAAACATAGTGCCATCTTCTTCTGGCAACTCTAATTTGTCATATGAGTGAAGACTGTAGCAATATTCAATTTGTTCTTAAAAATATCGTTCCTTCCATGCTTTAGTTATTCTTCTGTGGGTTAGACATCACTTTTGACAGATTTCAATACAACCAAAGAAATTGGATATAAACGTTCTGTGAATACAACCTTGCTTCGAGGTCATCGTGGTAATTGTATTGAGCAGTCAAAAGTGTCATACCCGGACAACTTCCAAATTCGCCGCTAGAGTCGCTATAAAGAATCTTAGCATCGCCAATAAACCCCTGTCTCCGTATTCTAAGTTTTTTTTTTTTGTTGTGTGGCTCCATCGGTTGGATCGATGATTTTGTCAATGTCAAGGTGGAAAAAGAGATCAAATAAATTAATAAAAATACATAATAGATGACTGTTGACCGGTACTAATAGCAATGGTTTCTCTTTGAAGGGCCGAATAAAAATACATAATAGATGACTGTTGACCGGTACTAATAGCAATGGTTTCTCTTTGAAGGGCCGAATTAATGAAAAATGGAAACACCAATATTTAGCAGAACATTGAGATTAAAGGAATTACAAAGATTATTAGAAAGATTGTCCGTGTAGTGACGGATTAAGAATACGGATTGTCACCACCCCATATCATCCCATGGGTGTCGTAAAAGCCGACAGAGGGAGCATATTATGCAGAGAACAGCACTGTAAGAGAAGGAAAAATTGATACAAACCCTATACCAACCAGTTTGGCCAGCGTGGTATAGTAGGCCAATTCCTCTTTTCAAAGGAGAGGCCTAGTCCAGTAGTGGACTGATAAAGGCTGATGAATATATTAGAAAGATGAAACGGATGAAAGCAGAGGATATATATAATTATAATAAGTCTATAATTTAATTTTGTTAATAGAGATAAATTTGTATAAAATTTTTACAAAGGGAGTGTGAACTAAAGTTAGGAGAAACGCGAGATTAACAGGTCTAAGAATTTGGTGAGGAAGAAGGTCATAGAGAGGAGTAACCAACTTTGGGCAATAGAAAAAAATGTGTTCCAAAGTACCCTCGCCAAGGCCACACTTACAAATAGAATGATCTCTTACACGAATTTTAGCTAAGAGTACTGGGGAGCACACAAAACCCAAGCGGAAACCGGATAATCACAGATGTTGCAGGTTTGTTCACAAATTTATATATGCAAAACCAGGATTTGGGAGGAACGGTAGGTTGAATGGTACCATACAATTTACCTTTAACCAGTTTGGAAGTCTGCCATAGATCATTCCAAGAACTAATCATTGAAGACTGAGCCTGGGAGCGTAGATCACGAGCAAAACAGTAGTTATATGTAGAACAACCAGATTGGGCTGCTGTTTTGGCGTGATAATCAGCAATTTCATTACCTGTTATCCCCGAATGGCCAGGGATCCAGGCTAGAACTACCTCAATGCCAGCCAAGTGACACCTATACAGCGCAGCTTTCGTTTGCAAGGTAATATGAAAGTTATCTCGAGATTTGAATGGGTTTTTCTGTATATCGGATAGAGAGCTGAGGGAATCTGAGAGAATGAGAGTCTTGTTTAGCCTATGTGATTCTATAAAAGTTACTGCTTCTAACAAGGCAATAGACTCTGGAGAGTCTATTGCCTTGTTAGAAGCAGTAACTTTTATTTTAAGATACCTCACCAAAATTATATTTTCACTGGAGTGAAAATAGAATTTTGGTGAGGTATCTTAAAATTAAGGACAATTTTATATTTAGGGAGCCAAACTGCCGATACAACGGGGCTATCGTCGATCAATTTAGAAGCGTCGGTGTATAGGGTCACCCAATCGCACCAGTCATTGGTCAAGATATCACGTAGTTTGAAATTGGCTTGTCTGCAGCCCTTGTAAAGGTAAATTCTAGGCTGGAATATTAGGGACTGGAAATCTGTGAGAAAGAGGGGATGAAAAGAAAACTGAAAGACAGGGATAGAAGTGCATTTGAACTTCCTGTAGGAGATAATGAGGAGAGGGGGGTGTTTGTGGGTCCAATAAGAAGATGTGGAAATGAGGGTGGTTAGAGACTGTAGAATGGAAATCAGAGGGTGGGAGCTAAGTTGAAGGGCGTTGTAGAGATATCTATCACCGAGGAATTGACGACGGAGATGGAGGGGAGGATCTAAGCATTCCACTTGAAGTGCATTGATCGGGGAGCATTTCATAGCACCCGCTATAATTCGCAGACACTTTGACTGATTTTTTTCTAGCCTAGCAAGAGCAATTTTGTTGCATGGTTCTAGCAGGAACCTAGCATAGTCAAAGTGACTACGTACCACAGCGTTGTACAAAAGCTTTTGGCAGAAAGAGTGTGACCCCCAATGAACCCCTGAAAGGGCCCGCATGACGTTCACACCCCTTTCGCCCTTCCGCTCAATGTAATTCAAGTGGTATAAGCCGGAAAGTTTAGAATCAAGGATGACGCCCAAGAATTTGACGTGATCAACGGTGCCGACAGTTTGATCACCCACAGAAAGATGAATGTCTGGGATGTTGCGTTTTCGAGAGAACACAACGGCGCTTCATTTGGAGATAGAGAGGGAAAGGTTGTGGTCAGAGAGCCAGATATCCAAATAGTGTAGGGCAGAATTTAAACGGGCAGATGACTGTTGAAAGGAAGAGGAGCTAGAGTACAGGGCAATGTCATCAGCGTACTGAAGGATGTTACAGAACGAGGAAACAGAGCGGTCAAGGTCATAGGTATAAAGGTTATAAAGGATTGGACTAAGGACTGTTCCTTGCGGGAGCTCTTTCCAAACAAGTCGGGGAGGGAGGAGATTACCCTGATGACGGACAGCGATGGAACGGCACATTAAAAGGTAAATAATATTGTATTGATCAGCCTCACGGGAAGACTCAGCTGGAGCATTTTCTGCCTGAGTAGCGGAAGCTGGACATTGTCATAGGCAGACGAAATGTCGAGAAAAACCCCGATAACGTGCTCGTTCCAAGAAAAGGCAAGGCGGACCTCAGAGGTAAGGATACACAGGCTATCCAACGTACCCTTACCCTTCCTGAAGCTGAACTGGGTATTGGAAAATATACCTTTGCTTTCCAGAATCCATTCCAGCCGGTTTTTTATAAGGTTTTCCATAATTTTGGCTAGGACTGATGAGAGGGCAATAGGACGATAGGAAGAAGGGATTTTGAGGTCTTTGCCAGGTTTGAGAATTGGGATAAATATTTGGTTTTTCCAGGATGCCGGGATTAGATATGTGAGAAAGATTGCATTGAGGATGTCAAGAAAAAAGTGCTTGCAGGTATTCGAAGACTTACAGATAAAAGAATAGGGGATACCATCTATGCCAGGTGAAGAATCACGGAGATGGCCAATGGCAGCGATTAGTTCGGAGAAGGAGAATGGGTCATTCATAGGGTCTGGAGGGAGTGCAGCAATAGTGGGGTTGGGAGGCGGAAGACATTCAAATTCTGGAACATAGGGAGGGGCTAAGTTGCATTCAAAACCGTGGATGAAGGATAAATGATCATTTGACGTAATGTTAGGATCTTCCACGTATTTACGGTAAGATTTAATATTTCGCCAAATAAGAGATAAATGGGTTCGGGGGCTCAGGGAATCACAAAATTTTCGCCAAACTTCAGCTTTTTTGAAAGAGAGGAGTCTGGATGTGGAAGCGGCAATCCTTTTGTAAGTGAGGAAGTCGGACATGTTTAACGATGACGCAAACTTGTTCTCCACCTCCCTGCGAGATCGAACGCTTGCAGAACATTCAGCATCCCACCAGGGAGGGGAGGAAAGAAGTCTACGCGAAGGTGATTTAAGAGGGATAGAGGAATTAGCGGCGGATAAGAGGGCAGACGTAAAGCGGTCATATAAGAGTAAAAGGTTTGAAGGGTCGATGGAGGGGTATGAACCAATTTCAGAATCTACCAATACTGAGAATTGGTCCCAGTTGGCCCGCGGGCGACAGTATTTAAGTAAGGGTTGGAAAGAGGATGTAAGTGAAGGAGGTAAGGAATAATTAAAGGTAATTAAGATGGGGAAGTGATCACTGCCAAGAGAATTAGGTGAAACGGACCAGGACAGATGTGATACTAAGGAAGGAGAGACAAATGTAAGATCAGAGACACTGATATTCTGAGAGGGGGAGCTTCTACGGGTTGGAGAGCCATCATTCAGAACACATAGAACTATAGTATCAAGGAGATCTGGTATGGAGGAAGAGGAAGGGTCATTACAATGAGATCCCCATAATGTATTACGGCAATTAAAACCACCAAATACTACAGTAGGGGCAGGAAAAGAAGAAATAATAGAAGTTAGGTAAGAAATAATTCTAAGATTAGGGTGTGGAATGTAAATGGAAACAAAGGAGACATTAGCCACTCTAGCGGTAACAACATTTAAACCTGGGTCATGAGATGGTAAGGGAATTTGGGAAAAAGTGATAGATCTATTGATCAACAGGGCGCAACCCGCCCAACCATCCTCTCTGTCATCTCGGAGGCACGAGAATCCTGCAACCCTAAAATGGGAACCAGGCCTCAACCATGTCTCAGAGACCGCAAAGACTTGTAACGGTTGATCAGATAGATGATAATATATCATGCTTATTGCGCCTAATGCTCCTACAGTTCTATTGAAGGACTTGTAGATCCATTAAGCGCATTGTTACGGGAAAAGACTTGGAACAGTTGTTCTACAAGAACAGAGGCATTGTACGGTAGGGTGTTAGAAAACTTTGACAACATGTTGATTAGCGAGCACAAGAGTAATTCAATTAAGTTATCATTTGGAGTGGCTAGGGGAGTGGGGTCAGTTTGGGAAAAAGGGCACAGCCATTAGGTTGGGATGAAGATGGAGAAGAAATGAAGGCGTTGTAAGCAGTACTGTCATAGGTACGATTTGCCAGGCACAGGATTGGGTCGGGGATGTTGGAAAACAGTTTTTTTATAAGAAGTAATAGGACTAGACGGAGATACTGGTGCAATGAGGGTAGAATTCTGAGTAGTTTGGGTAAGAAGTTGAGTAGATTGAGGTGTTGCAGCCGCCTCGGAATACAGACGTCTAGCCTGGGGGAATCTAACTGATGTCTCTAGAAAACTGACGTTCTCCTGGGACATCACCATTTGATGGATTTTTGGCGGGAGTGTTCTGGACAGTTACTATCCATTGCTGTATGTCTGCCCCCATTACATAGGAAGCAGGACACCTCGGAGTCAACAAGAGTACAACTATCACCGGGATGGGGTTGGGCACATTTAAAACAGCGGGGTTGAGAGCGACATTGGTTGGCAATATGGCTGAAACGGCAGCACTTTCTACAGTGGATAGTGGGTAATTTGTAGGTGGAGACAGGAAGGAAAGCATTATAGCAATATACCTTTTCAGAGAGGGATTGCCCCAGAAAAGTGAGGACAACAGAGTTTGATGGGATCCAAGTGGTCTGACCATCCTTTTTAGATTTAACATTGAGGCGTCTCGCTTTAATCACATCACCACAATTTACAGGCGTGTTGATGCCATTCACAAGTTCTTCGAGGGATCAGTCAGTAGGAATGTCTCTAACCATACCCATTCTAAAAATTTTAAAATGGGGAATGTACTCTGAATATTGGTTGCTACCCAGTATGCTCAGGTCTAAAAATTTATTTGCAGATTCTGCCGAGTTAAACTCGACAGAGATTTTGTTACGACCTAGATTTTTTAAAATTCTCCTCCCTCCTTTATACCAGAGATATTATTTTTATGTAAAAACTGCGCAAACAGAATCTTGAAAGATTGGCCTGACGAGGGGTTAGGTTCCATTCTGGAGACATAGACCGAGAATGGGGCCTTATCCGAGACAGAGTACTTCGGCATGGCGTCGTTATCGAGCCCGGGTTTTACATATATAGATTGAATCGACTCAGCAGGCGATCGTGTTTTCTTGGAGTCAGTATTGGTCGTATCGACGGCTGACCGTTTCAGTGTCTTCCCTTTGTCGGGAGGAAAACCACCGCCCCCATCAGGGGGCACCTCCATGACCTCCATGGGAAACAATGAACAACTACAATGGAAGGGTGGCTTTATTTACAACTAAAGTAGTAAAACCATTAACCATCACAAAAACAGCACAAACAAACACAATTTGGAGTCACAAACAGAAACCGACCGCGATATTTTTAAATGGTAACCTAAAAACGTGTTTTCAAATCACTCTTTAACCACCAAGTCCAAGTCATCTCCTCCCTTATTTAATTTTCTACTCTAAGTTCTAAACACACCTTTTTCTAAGTCATGTCATTGCCGTTGTCAAAGATTAAGACAAGCAAGACCATAGACTAATATATAAAGACAAGACTATAATGTCAAGCTTTAAGATAAACTATCTAAAATTGTAATTACAAAGAATGTTGAAAACAGTATTCCGGAACAGTTTAAGATTAGCACCTCATTCTGTCAGATACACAACATGCTGGTGCCCAGATGAACCCATTGACCCAGCCGTCCAAATCACATATATGACTAACGGAGTAAGGATCGCCACGGAAGAGAATTGTTCTCCTCTGGCATGCGTGTCACTATTTGTAGCAGTCGGGCCCAGGTATGAAACCGTTAATTCCCATGGAATCACCCATTTCTTTGAACACGTAGCTTACAAAGGATTCAGGACCATGCCCAGGACAGTATTAGAAAAAGCAGTACACAAACTGGGCGCGAGGCTGACCGCTAAGACGACTAGAGAAATACAGACCTTCACAATGATCCTACCTGCAGAATTAGCTCCAGAAGCAGTAACTTTCTTATCCAAAATAATTCTTGAACCTGAGCTCAATTCAACGGAAATAGAAAAGGAAAGATACATGATAGGTTTAGAAATGATCGACTCAGATAATAATCCTAAAGCTACATTATTAGATTATCTGCATGCCACAGCTTTCCAAGGCACTCCTCTAGGACAGCCTGTGATAGGCCCAACGCGTAATATCTGCAGGTTTGACAGAAATGCTTTATGCAGTTTCCTTTCCCAAAACTATACAACTTACAGATTCATTTTAGCTACCTCTGGTGGTGTATGTCACGCCAATATAGTGGATCGCGCTGAAAAAACTTTTGGATGTATTCCTGCTAGTGGAGCCTGGCAGCTAGATCCAGGACCTTGTAGATTTACGGCCTCTCAGGTTATATACCGAAACGATGCTATGCCTTACGCCCACGTTGCTATAGCGGTGGAAGCGCCTGGGTTTGCTAGCCCAGATTATTTGGGGATGTTTGTGGCCAGCTGTCTCATAGGTTCATGGCATAAAAGTCAGGGCAGACCATCGTTTCAGCCATTTATGACAGCACGTGATGCTGCTTTACACGAAGTGTGCGAGATGTATGAATCCTTCTATATTACGTACAAGGACGTGGGCCTGTGGGGCGTCTACTTTGTCGGCGACAAGATGAAATTGGACATAATGGTAAGTTTCATACAGGAAGCATGGATGGATATGACGATTTCAGCACACGCGAAGGATCTTGAGAAAGCTGTGAACATGGCAAAGATGAAGTTTGCGAGGCATTACGATGGCGTGATCAATTCATGTCGCGATATTGGCACTCAGATGTTGTATAAATGTACAAGAAGACCTCTTCATATTATGATGACCAAGTTAGATGCAGTAAATCTTTTCAATGTAAGAGCCTTGGGCGAGAAGTATATATATGCAAAAAGTCCAGCTGTGGTCGGAGTAGGTCCTACGGAGGCTTTACCTGCGTATAACAGGATTGAGTCTGGCATGTTTTGGCTGAGGTGGTAACTGCTGATTGCGCCGTGATAATTTCATAATTTTGACTGCAGACTGGTTCTTTATTATATACCTTTATAAGATTTATGTCGAATTTTGAACTTTGTTTACAATTTATTTTAACGTTATGCATGCTTATTAATTGATGTTGAGCTGAAAATATACATTATAATAATACATGAAGTGAAAACTTTGAATCGGTACGCCCTACGAATCACCTAACCGGATGAACCATACGTAAGTTCATCAGGTTGAGAGTGAGATCAAGCACAGCTAAAGTTTGTATGGAGAAGATTAGAAGTGATCCGAGCTAAATTAAATTAATATAAATATTTTATAACGAGGGTTACCGAGGATATGTACAGTCAACAGCAAAAGTAGATGATCAAAATCAGAAATTCAATACTAATGCACGGAGTTCGCGTCAGAACTGTGTGGCGTCGAAGTGATTCAAAAGTATGTGATTGTAAATTATACCAATAATTAACTACTCGTACAGCTGCCATTAATTCGTGATCAGTTTTGACTCCAAAAGTTATAAACTCAATTCGTATCAGAACTAAGAATTGAAGAAAAATTTCAAAACTAGTGAACATTGTAACGTAATACTACACGTATTGCGTTATAATATCTCGCAGGCGCTTAACGCCAGCTTAGCCGTTCGCAATATTACCAAATAAGATCATGTTCACTAGCCAAAGGCAGTTGTGAGTCATAGGCCTATATCTATATAAGATGGGTGCGCGATCTAAGTCGATCACTTGCCCTACACACCGTCTCGCTGATGGTTGTAGTGACTATTACTACCTACTATTATTACTATCCTACTTCTACTGTCCCGCTGGGGTTCTTCCTACGGGCTACGTTCTTCCTACGGGCTCACTGCACCGTCTTCTTCCTACGGGCTACAAGCCACGAGCTGCTGGCGCCGTGCCGCTACTAGCCAGCTGCCACCCAAGCCTCCGTTCCTGCCTATGAGCTCCTACAGCCAGGCCACGGACGCCTGAGCCTGACCGCTCGGCCCACATCGGCTGCACCGCTTGAGACCCCGCTCAGCCTGAACCTCGACCACAGAGCTGCCTGCGCAGCGCACCTTGGCCAGCTCATCGGCGACCCTACGAGCAGCTACCCTGCGAGCGTCGGAGAGCAGCAGGAGTCTACACTCCAGCCAGCTCAGGCCAGTGCTTACCTAGTTCGGTCATACTGTATGTAAGCGGTAGTGAGACATAATAAAGAACCTGTTCAGCCTAGCAGTGTTTCTCTCGAACCCCGACATCCTACCTGAGATCCCCCGTCTCAACAGTTAAAATCAAATATAAATGATGAAACTGAGGCCACGTAATCATGAGGCAAATAATTTATTCATACTTATTTTTGAAGTACCCCAGTAATTTAATTTGTTATGTTTTACGGAAAAGCAGATGAATTGCTACCGGGCACATCACCAGACTCCGTGTTGCTACTGAGAGTTTGGAAAAAACCCAGTAACACTTTTGCCCGACCCGGGAATCTAACCCGAGACTTCCGATCAGCAGACGCATACGCTATCCACCCGACCACGGAGGCAGTCACTGGTCCACAGAGGCAGTCTTTGTATATTCAATATAATTTTACCAAATTTCATCTCTCATGTATTTTCTTTTTTGTAACTTCTGTCAAATGTTCAAAAGTAACTGATGTGATACAAAACCATAATTCAATAAATATTACTATCTTTGCATGTTTGTGCATTTATGTCAATGTTCAAAAGTAACTGATGTGATACAAAACCATAATTCAATAAATATTACTATCTTTGCATGTTTGTGCATTTATGTCAATGTTCAAAAGTAGCTGATGTGATACAAAACCATAATTCAATAAATATTACTATCTTTGCATGTTTGTGCATTTATGTCAATGTTCAAAAGTAACTGATGTGATACAAAACCATAATTCAATAAATATTACTATCTTTGCATGTTTGTGCATTTATGTCAATGTTCAAAAGTAGCTGATGCGATACAAAATTATAACTCAATGATTGCTTTTGCCTAGTCGGCTACAATATATCTGTCACAGTACACAGTGTATCTATCTGTCACAGACTAATGCCACAATATAAAGATATTATTACACTGTGCTAATGCTATGCCTTGCGTTTTGTTTCTTTTTTTATGTTGTACTTTTTCTGTGTCTGTGACAAATAGTTTTTCTATAGGTATGTATAAAAACCGGAAGGTAGATTGATAATTTTATCTTAAGTGCATTATTTATGCACTTAAGATAAAATTATGGTGATTATGGTTATTATGGTGCATAGGGTTCCCACCAAGAACTTAGGGTCCCAAGCCAACCTCACCTGCAAGTGGTGCACCTGCCGATCAACAGACGAGGCTCTGGCAAACCAAATATCCCGATAAGCGGCAATAGGCTCGCCCCCTATTACGTGGGATCAAAATACTGGCGAAAAGTGGGCGTTTAGTATGCCTCTGCCTACCCCTCCGGGGAAACAGGCGTGAGTCTATGTATGTATGTATGTATTATTTATATTTACTTCGCGCTTTTGTCACACTGTTAGCAAGAGTTCCAAAGAAATATAACCTTATTAGTCCAACCTCTCTGAAGAGTTCTGTTGGAATAGTGCAAAAATCCAAGTACCTATCGAAACTCTTTAATGTCAATCTGTAATTCGGATGTCATGTACAATAATATAAATTTGCATTTCGAATACAATATTGATGAATTTTACTGATCACGAATATATGGCAGCTGTACTAGTAGCAAATGATTGGTATAATTTACAATCACATACTTTTGATTTACTTTGACGTCACATAGTTCTGACGCGAACTCCGTTCATTAATATTTGATTTCTGATTTTGATCATCTACTTTTGCTGTTGACTGTACACCGATACTAATAAATTAACCAGATTTATAAAACATGTTTTATTTGAATTCTGTCTAGCGATTTTAATCCTATTTTATCTCCCGTTCAAATATTTTTATTTTTGTGTCCGACTTTCTGGAAACCAATTTTTGGCGGATCGAGAAGCAGCAATTAGAATTACTTACTACAATACAAAAATAATACTATTGATCCTAAAATAATTAGACGTCTTTGCCACATATTGCACGTGTCTTATACCGGGACTGGTAATGAGAGCCTTAGACAGTTTTAGTTAAGTATAAATATTTTTCATAGCGAGGAATTTGTGGATCACAAAAAGTGTTGCTTCGTGTGGGGATCGAATCCACTGCACTCGGTGCAGTTTTAAAAGGCAAAGGAGCAGCTTACGTCACTACTCCATACATGCAGTCAAAAATATGACTTTCTAAGCTGTCTCTATCCAGTAGCTTCGAAGACAATACACTTTAACTGTCATCATAATTTACTGAACGGACTGAATGTATTCACCGATATCCTTGAGAGGTTCGTCTCACTAATCGCATTATCTCTCCACTCCAGAACTGTTCTGCATCCCAGTGGCTTGGGACTAAGCCAGTGATTAACGCGCAGTGATAACGAGCTTCAACGGTATTCAAAGCTGTGGCCGTTATGTTACACGTTTAAATACCTTCTCTATTCATATTATAGAGCAAAAGTGTGTGTAGTTTTCACCTCAAAATTGCTGAATCAATTTTATATAATTATGGTTGGGTCAAAAATATTTACTTTGTAACAATTCAGACCTTTATTGAGGCGCTTCGTCCAAAATATGACTACCAATATAAACGTGAATGTTTGTGAGGCTGCATGGATATTTTTTAGTCTTAAATTCAAACCAAATGATCTAATTTTGATTGAACTTTGCAGTAATACTAGTAATACGTTAGAATTAATAGCACAATTGCTAGCTTTTGTTCCATTAACCGTAGCGGTTAAAGCCATTGGTGGATAAGCTAATAAAATTAATAGTTAGATATATTTCTATACGCTTGTACTAATCTTACAAAAATTAATTATAAACGACTAGTAAATGCATAACTAGCTGAATCATTTCATTATTCGTATGTATACCACAATTTGTGTTCACGCAAGCGTTCAAGCGCAAAATTCGTAAACACCATGAAACTACTATTTAGTTTCGTACGAAACATACGTAGCTGTTACAATGAAATTTCTCATACACTTGTTATTGAATGTTTTAGTATTGTTATATTTTAGCTTCGCGGTTCAAGAAACTACAAAATTCGTAGTAGATTTTGAACTAGATGTATTTTTGCCAGAATTACATAACTTCTACTTATATGCCTTGGATTTTGGTACGGTTATCTCTTGCTACCTTTGGCTCAATTACATTTGTTTCGGCTTAAAACGTACGATTTCTCAAGATTTAAAGAAACTTGTGGGTTCACCTGGTAGTAAATTTTGTTCTTAATTCTAATAATTGTTCTACAGTTTTTGGATATTGTTTTAAATAACTTTACATATTCTTTCTTTTCATCGTGGCTGAAGTTGCATACCATTTTTCTAGATAGTGTAAATTTATTTTAGATAAAAACATAACAACAAGAAGATTCTTCAAAGACGGCAAACTGTACATGGTGCAGTTAAAAAAGATAAACGATGTGCATGGAATAAAAACCCATAAGCTAATGATACGTGAAGGAATGATCGAATCAACTCATCCGAAGCGATGGATCTATAAACTAAAGTCTCAAAAGCCTTATCTACCTTTGAATAAAGGTGAATTTGTAAAAGCTTTAGGTGTAAAGCAAGCTTTAAAGGAATATGAAAAACCAATGTTTCGTGCTGAAAAGGCAACGCCGAAATTCAAGTCATATTACTTATCTGAAGCAAATAAATAAATAATACATTTTGATAATGTGCTAGTGCTAAGAGTACCAATGGACCTGAACTAAAATATTTTATGTGGTATATTTTGCATCAGGTTGCCTTTTCACGTTCAAGAGGCAAAATAAAATGTAAGGAAACATTGCTGCAGTGTAAAAATTGATGATTTCTAACATTGTTTGGCTTATTCGTTGTAGAGCAGGATCGTGATATTTTTCGATTTCTGATATTATTTTATTGATCATAGGCCACTGTCATTTGAACTATTACTAAAATATTTTTAATTTAATACATTTTCTATTGTAATGTCGTTTGGTTCAATCAAATCTTTAAGAATATATTATTCAGCGACAGCTTTTTCTGCATTATAGCTCCAAAGACTTATTGATGTATAAATTCAATAAAATATGTTTCTGATTTATTACTTTTATTGCTATAATTACAAATTTGATAGTTGAACGATCTATTCTCTTATAACAATATGAATGATTTAAGCCTATAACATGTAACGTTTGTTCAGTTAAACACTTAAACATATCTTTAAACACAATTATTACAATAATATATTTAGCACAATGGATTTATGTTTTAAGCTAATTGAATTGAATATTTTAGAAAGTATTATTTAGTTATCTTTTATTTATAGTCTCACGCCTGTATCCCCGAAGGGGTAGGCAGAGGTGTAAATATTACACCCACATTTTTAGAAAGTATTATTTGACATGAAACGGACTTGTATGTCAAAACGACTAGTAACATCTAATAGCCAGCGGCGGAACTACAAAAACGATTGAAAAATCACGCAAGCAACATTTTCACAGAAATTATCATAAACTCAAGTATCAAGTAGATGTTTGACTCATATGCCACTTCGTTCTTCAGAATTGTTTGTTAAATTTTATAATTTACGTGTTTTTCTGTACCTTGTTTCTTTTGATTGGCTGTAGAGAGTAAGGTATATGTTTTTTGGGGCGGTTACGATTTAATAATCGATATCGTATTTTCTTTGTTGTGTTCTCCTTTATATAGCTCTCAATCCAGTTCAGAAATGGGCTTATTGGAGTGAATTTTAACAAGTGCTCGTCAACATCGGCAGCTAGTCCTATAATTTTACCGTCATATATAAGTGGTGTTCCAAAGTCCGGCGTTAGTATTGCCCTTTCATTGATTTCTGTGTTAACATCTATACATCTTGCTACAACACACATGTTTGGTCCCATGGTCGCCTTTTCTTGGCAAGAGGCAACTACCCCTGGCGCGAATCTTACTGCATTGGGTAAAACATGTGTATTGTCTGTACCTGTCTGAGCTAGTTTATGCCTAAACATCGGTTGCCTTTTTTGATTCATCTCTATAAAATATCCTCTCAATATCTTCTTCTTCATTTTAAAAATATTCTTCAGGTTTATTTCTTCGTTATTTTGCGTTTGATTAAAATATCTTAATGTTGAATTGCGTGGTAGCACATCGAATGAACAGAACCTAACTTCGTGTCCAATTAACGTTCTGTAGTCGATGGCTGCTAGTCGGCCGAACTGTTGCTCAGGTATTGTCTGTATTAAGGCTATAGCTATATTATTTGAGCCGCTCACAACCTGCTTTAAGTTCATTCGCTTACTTGGGATGAGATCAGGACGCGAATTCGGATGATACCTCCTGTGTAGTATTTGGCTAAAGGTTGGATAGTCTACTGTCTTCATATCGCCGTAGCGGATCTTGTACGCGTGGCGTGGCAAACAAAACCTTGTTGACAACACATAGCAGTTGGTGACCAAGGAACCGGCACAAATCTGGTAGCCTTTCGGCGTCCCTGTGTGTTTATTATAAATGCTTACGATATACGCTTGTTGGGTGGCTTTCCCAAAATCTATATTTACTAGACGTATCGCTACTGTCGCTAACACCATATAAAATGGACTCATATCGACTGCTGCAAAAGCTAAATAACATTGAGTTTTTACGAGCCATCATATTTTTATAGTAAACGCTTTGATACCTGAACAAAGTCACTTCGCAAAGACGAAATTATTTGTGGCGTTCCAAAGGCGTTATCGCAAATAAAGCAATAGGTACGTTTGATTGTAAGTTGAAAACTTAAAGACTTTTACACAGTTTAAACAGTTAAGCTGATCAATTCAAATGCAACGTTTCGACGCTCAAATAACATTTGCATACAAATAAATATTGGTAGACAAAGGTTACAAAGCTACACTTATGAACGTCAATTAAACGGTAGGTAATTAAGCATCAATAAAATCCTGTGATAAATTGTTACATATATTTACAAACCCAAGTTACAAATCTTTGAAATACAACCAATCTTCAGATAAATCTGTTGGTAGCTCTGGGACATCGCTGCCTTAATATTCTAAGGATATTAGATTATATTCTAACACGAATACGTGTTTAATACATTTAGCCCGAGTAAGGACATATAAATAACATAGCGAAATGTAGGTGTTATATTATACCTCTGCCTATCATAGTAGGGGAGCCCACGATGCTAAATTGGGATTTACTCGAGCGTCACGGAGACCTATTGGGTTGCAAAGCTTAGATGATAAAAAGATAGTAATGTAAATAATGTATAATTTTTCATCGGTGGGGGGAGACATTAGACGAGTATAGACATTCAAAATTTAAAAAAAAGGCTGTTGCCATAATCCCTTCAGATAATCGTCAGATTATGAGTAAGCACGTCTAGGACGTTAGGGTAAATATACCTATCTTAAGCTGACGCGCTTTGCAACTTTCTAATAATGGCCACAAGTTTGCGTGACACCTAAATCTTCAGATTATTCAAAGAGAGCCTTTTTAGGTTCACTTAACATCCCCTTAGAAAATCTGACACGCTCGATTAATTTTCTTCCTTTTTTTAATTTTGAAATCTTACCTCCACTATGCAAACGATCAGATTAACATTCCTACTTTATTAAAATTACGTAGGACATGGATGCTATCAATAACTGACGCGCTCGAGTAAATCCCGAAATCCCTTCATGGGCACGTATTTCATTGATAGTAGGGGAACTATCAATAAAATGCGTAAGTCTATAAATAAGTAAAGGACACATGAAAAGCCGTATCACATTGATGACATGCCATGGATTTGCATAGGTCTTAATTTAGTTGCAAATTAGGTTATACGAGTACAAGAGTAAGTGAGTATCCTGGTAATAACTACAAGTTTGATGTTTAAAGCCGCTACTGAAACTATATTAGTAACATTTTGTGGGCAGTATTCGAAGCGCTTTAAAATATACCTACTAGTAATATTAGAAAGCGCTTCGAATACTGCTCACAGTAAAAGTAAAAAGTTACTAATATTTTATTTTATTTAACAGTTTTAGGAAAACTTACAGCTACATTTTAATGTAACAGAATCGAGTACAAAAAAAGAAGGCCAAATAAAAGTTTTCACGGATAACAGATAACATAAGTTTTTT
Organism: Euclidia mi; assembly: GCA_944739405.2. Classification (NCBI taxonomy): domain Eukaryota; kingdom Metazoa; phylum Arthropoda; class Insecta; order Lepidoptera; family Erebidae; genus Euclidia; species Euclidia mi. Next base: position 57,232,490 of record OX123199.2, read on the forward strand.
ATTTTTATTTATAGACTCACGCCTGTATCCCCGAAGGGGTAGGCAGAGGTGTTATATTACACCCATATTTCGCCATGAATTTTTAGGTCCCACGTAATAGGGAGCGAGCCTATTGCCGTACCGGGCACATTACCAGACTCCGTGCTGTTACTGAGAATTTCCTAACGGAAAAACCCAATAACACTTTGCCCGACCCGGGAATCGAACCCGAGACCAACCAATCCCACGCGCACATTTACGCCGCGAGACCAACGAGGCAGTCGACAAGATAACATAAGTGATTGTAAATAATATAGTTTCAGCACATAGTAAATTATTTACTCATGTGGTTTCAGTAGCGGCTTTAAACATAAAAGTAGTAATTAGTAGAGACTTCGTTCGCGGCTCCAGCCGCGTGGACGTTGGTTATCGCGGTAAAAAGAATCTCAGTGTCACTGTTAAGCTCCTAACTATCTCGACAAGGAAAATCATATCATAATGTTGCTGCGTTGTGACGTGAAAGAAGGATAAATAAAGAAATATTATTTTAGAATTTTTATCATTAGCATGAATTTAGAAAAGCACAACGTATGGAAATGTTACAGGTTAGTTGTATGTCTTCTTTTTTTATAGCCCTCTCACGCACTAGGAATAACGACTGCGTTGTGGAGGACAGGACTTTAGAAACATTCTGTCCATGGACACAAGATATTCCCAGATTCAAAACAACAGTTTGGGATCCCACAAAGCGTTGTCTCATGTCGGGATTCTACTCACAACATAACACATTACTGAACGGGGCGTTGGCGAGCCGCCCGCGGTGTCTTGAATCGCCGTCGACTGCAGTCTCAAACATTCGCAAGAACTATTTTTTGGGCGGTAGGTGTCAAAAAGTTAACAGCTGATAAAAATTATCAAGTTTTTATTTAATTAATTTATAGTATAATAGTGAGTTTAATTGTTGTATTATCTCAGAAAATACAGTACTTACATGAACAGTATTGTTTATGTAACAAACATCCAGTAAACTACACCACCTGCCAGCACTCACATACTCACTGCCATTCTTCACAACACTCATAGAAAACCACTGCAAAACAAAGATGTCACAACTTGCTGATATTAAAAAGGCTCAGGACAGTCTTGAGGAGTCCTTCTCAAAGAGGATGGCACAGCTTGAGGCACAGCTGCAAGTTGCGGGCCCGGCAAAGGAAACTGTTGCAAAAGTAGCCGACGAGTTCCAAACCTTTAGAGAACTGATGTTTTCAATGCTTAGCCTTCTGTGCAAACAGGTGAATGAATGTTGCTATAGTATCGATGCTATAGAGACTAGGCACAGGCGCAAGGCTCTTGTGTTTCTTGGGGTGCCAGAGGAGGAGAAAGAGGACTGCAGGGCTTCAGTTCTTAACACTGTTCACCGTCTGGAGCTTTCCACCGTGGCGGCACCTGACATCAATGTTTGTCACAGAATTGGATCGCCTAAGAAGGATCACCAGCGACCAATATTGGCCTGGTTTACTAATGGAGATGCCAGAACAGCAGTTTGGAAGGCCAAGACCAAACTTAAGGACGCGTTTACGCTTGTATCAAAAAACCACATATTTTCGTTACATTTTACGACAATTTTAGATAATAACTAATAAAACTAATGATTACGATAAATTGATAACTTTTTTATCTATAAATCAATTTGAAAATAAATAAAAAATATTTAATTAATATTAATGTAAAATCGATTCGAAACGGCCTCTTAAATCAAAAATAGGCATATACTGCTATTTTTGGGTACAATTTTCTCTCTATTTTTACATTTATTTAGATTTTCAAAGATAGAATAGGGTAGTAAATATAGTCAACTCAAAAACAATTAGATTTTTTTTTTCAAAATATTGTAAATTGACTCAAAAAAAGCAAAAAATCATCTTACATTTTTCTTCTATTTTGCTCGCATACGTGTGTCTTAATTTGTGGCGATAAGGTTCGTTTTATTTAGCCACTTTCTTGATTTATATATCCAAATTCTGCAATGAGATCTCAGTCTGCGCTTGAGCGCCGTCGGGAGTGGACTCTATGTCGCTTGTCGCTGCAGCCCGAAGACGAAAAAAGCAATATACGAATACAAAATATTCGCTAAAATCAATTTGATACTTCTCGTATTCTGTGCGAATTACGTACAAGTAAATTTCTTTTGTATAAATGGACATTATTACTTAATTTTTTCCGTTATGTTGAGTCGTAAATTTCGGTATTTAGATATTATTTTGTTTCTTGCGTTGAAATCTGGTAAGATTATCTGGACTGATGGTATACCATCCCGTTCAAGTGTTGCGACTGGAACTCATAAAAGAGTAGACCTAGTTATGCCAGGTTGGGGCTCATTTTATTTGTTTTGGTGAGACCCTACCACTGGTACTAGTGAAGTAACCTTCCAAGGTTATTCGATGAGTCTTGCTGGTACTCATATGTGAGTTGAGCTAGGCGTGCCGAGTTTGGGCTTATTTTGTTTGTACATAAGAGACCCTACCACTGGAACTTATGAAGTAACCTTTCAGGGTTATTCAATGACTCTTGCTGGTACTCATGTGTGAGTAGAGCTAGGCATGCCGAGTTTGGGCTCATTTTGTTTGTACATAAGAGACCCTACCACTGCATTTTATGAAGTAACCTTCCAGGGTTATTCAATGACTCTTACTGGTACTCATATGTCAGTACAGCTAGGCATGCCGAGTTTGGGTTCATTTTGTTTGTACATAAGTGACCCTACCACTGGAACTTATGAAGTAACCTTCCAGGGTTATTCGATGACTCTTGCTGGTACTCATATGTGAGTAGAGTTAGGCATGCCGAGTTTGGGCTCATTTTGTTTGTACATAAGAGACCCTACCACTGGAACTTATGAAGTAACCTTCCAGGGTTATTCAATGACTCTTGCTGGTACTCATGTGTGAGTAAAGCTACGCATGCTGAGTTTGGGCTCATTTTGTTTGTACATAAGAGACCCTACCACTGCATTTTATGAAGTAACCTTCCAGGGTTATTCAATGACTCTTACTGGTACTCATATGTCAGTAGAGCTAGACATGCCGAGTTTGGGTTCATTTTGTTTGTACATAAGTGACCCTACCACTGGAACTTATGAAGTAACCTTCCAGGGTTATTCGATGACTCTTGCTGGTACTCATATGTGAGTAGAGCTAGGCATGCCGAGTTTGGGCTCATTTTGTTTGTACATAAGAGACCCTACCACTGGAACTTATGAAGTAACCTTCCAGGGTTATTCAATGACTCTTGCTGGTACTCATATGTGAGTAGAGCTAGGCATGCCGAGTTTGGGCTCATTTTGTTTGTACATAAGAGACCCTACCACTGGAACTTATGAGGTAACCTTCCAGGGTTATTCAATGACTCTTGCTGGTACTCATGTGTGAGTAGAGGTAGGCATGCCGAGTTTGGGCTCATTTTGTTTGTACATAAGAGACCCTACCACTGGAACTTATGAAGTAACCTTTCAGGTTTTTCAGGTTTATTCGAAGACTCTTAGTGGTACTCATATGTGAGTAGAGCTAGGTATGTTCCAGTGGTAGGGTCTCTGATGTTCATACAAAATGAGCCCAAACTCGGTATGCCTAGCTCTAGTCACATATGAGTACCAGCAAGAGTGATCGAATAACCCTGGAAGGTTACTTCATAAGTTCCAGTGGTAGGGTCACTTATGTACAAACAAAATGAGCCCAAACTCGGCATGCCTAGCTCTACTCACATATGAGAACCAGCAAGAGTCATTGAATAACCCTGAAAGGTTACTTCATAAGTTTCAGTGGTTGGGTCTCTTATGTACAAATAAAAAGAGCCCAAACTCGGCATGCCTAGCTCTACTCACATATAAGAACCAGCAATAGTCATCGAATAACCCTGGAAGGTTACTTCATAAGTTTCAGTGGTAGGGTATCTCATGTACAAACAAAATGAGCCCAAACTCGGCATGCCTAGCTCTACTCACATATGAGTACCAGCAAGTGTCATCGAATAACCCTGGAAGTTTACTTCATAAGTTTCAGTGGTAGGGTCTCTTATGCCCAAACTCGGCATGCCTAGCTCTACTCACATATGAGTACCAGCAAGAGTCATTGAATAACCCTGGAAGGTTACTTCATAAGTTCCAGTGGTAGGGTCTCTTATGTACAAACAAAATGAGCCCAAACTCGGCATGCCTAACTCTACTCACATATGAGTACCAGCAAGAGTCATCGAATAACCCTGGAAGGTTACTTCATAAGTTCCAGTGGTAGGGTCACTTATGTACAAACAAAATGAGCCCAAACTCGGCATGCCTAGCTCTACTCACATATGAGAACCAGCAAGAGTCATTGAATAACCCTGAAAGGTTACTTCATAAGTTGCAGTGGTTGGGTCTCTTATGTACAAATAAAATGAGCCCAAACTCGGCATGCCTAGCTCTACTCACATATAAGAACCAGCAATAGTCATCGAATAACCCTGGAAGGTTACTTCATAAGTTTCAGTGGTAGGGTCTCTTATGTACAAACAAAATGAGCCCAAACTCGGCATGCGTGGCTTTACTAACACATGAGTACCAGCAAGAGTCATTGAATAACCCTGGAAGGTTACTTCATAAGTTCCAGTGGTAGGGTCTCTTATGTACAAACAAAATGAGCCCAAACTCAGCATGCCTAACTCTACTCACATATGAGTACCAGCAAGAGTCATCGAATAACCCTGGAAGGTTACTTCATAAGTTCCAGTGGTAGGGTCTTTTATGTACAAACAAAATGAGCCCAAACTCGGCATGCCTAGCTCTACTCACATAAGAGTACCAGTAAGACTCATCGAATAACCTTGGAAGGTTACTTCACTAGTACCAGTGGTAGGGTCTCACTAAAACAAATAAAATGAGCCCGAACCTGGCATAACTAGGTCTACTCTTTTATGAGTTCCAGTCGCAACACTTGAATGGGATGGTATACCATCAGTCCACATAATCTTACCAGATTTCAACGCAAGAAACAAAATAATATCTAAATACCGAAATATATCCTGAATCAACATAATGGAAAAAATAAAGTAATAATGTTCATTTAGGTTTATAAAAATAAGAAACTTATTTGTACGTAATTTGCACAGCCAGGCCTATAACACATAGATTCATATCACAAAAAATTCTAAGTCTCGTCTCAAAGTTATTTAGTTGAACTACATTTCCGCAAATTACCGTACGTAGTACGTACTGTTGCCGCCGTGTCGCTGTAGTGACGCGATTTTGTACCTACTAATTTTGTAAACGCGTCCTTAAGGGTACAGCTATATCGGTCAAGGAGTTCCTGACGAAACCACGGCAGGCTATATTCACAAAGGCTCGACAACACTTCGGGATGCGGGCATGTTGGACCCAGGACGGCGTTATCGTGGCTAAGGCATCCGATGGTAGCCGCCTTAAGATAACCACCATGGAGCAGCTAAACTCCGTGATGCTGAAGCACTCCGGGGCTGCAAGCGGCTTATCTTCGGCGAGCAGGAGCGACACTGCGAGTGGTACGTCCAACACAAGCGCTAAACTGCGTAAATAATCAATCGTTCTAGATTCGCTCTTTCATATTTTTTTTCCATTTCATATGTTCTTCAACGTTAGTTACAATCATTTACGCATGTATTCAAGATAATCTTAATATTGATTTGTTTACATTAGCTCTTAGCCACCGTTACCTACAATATTATGTATAATTAGTAAACCATGTTACCCACATTTATTTAGTCACATTTATCGCGTTTGCTAATTTGTTTATTTTGCTGTATTGACAAGTCTGACATCAGCTGTCAAATTGACATTGACGTGAAACTTCTGCCTTATGCGTTCGGAAACATTATTGCTTTGGTTTTTTTTTTTTCGTTTTGCTTGTGTGAGCTGGCGGTTGGTGCAGAGATGTTTAGTATTCATTAATATATTCTATTCTTGCAATTTTTTTTAAAAACAATTAGGTATTTATTATTTAGTATATTAGTATTTATTATAATTTTATATATTTTGTATTATTTATTTTATGGATAATTATTCGGATGACGATGCATGTCTGTCTGCTTATGATACAGCTGACTCTGACTTAAGTGATAATAATAGTTTTTGTTCCGCTGATGGCAATTTGGGTAACTGCTTGCGACAATCCTTCGTTGCTCAGCAATCCCAGCCATGGCTAAATGTTTGCCACATAAATTCGCAAAGCTTACCCAGCCATCACAACGACTTACTGGAGACATTTTCCGATATTAATGTACACGACGTCCTGATTTCGGAGAGTTGGCTAAAACCTGAACTTCTTTCTACATCTTACTCTCTACCCGGCTTCATTTTAATACGGAATGACCGTGTCGGTAAGAGAGGGGGTGGTGTCGCTATTTATCTCTGCAGTGCCATTCCATTCAAAATTATTGAGTCATCACCGGCTTCTTCACCTGCAGAATATCTTTTTCTCGAAATTGACGTCAAAGGGGCTAAAGCCGTTCTTGGCGTTGTCTATTGTCCACCGACTCTCGATTATTTCTCCAGTATCGAGCCGATACTGGAATCTTTAGGGTCAGAGTATGAACATCACATTATCATGGGCGACTTAAATACCAATCTCCTTTCTCTCCAATCCAGCCGTTCCCGTAAACTCCTTGAAATAATTGAGTCAGCCAACATCCACATTCTGCCACTACAACCCACTCACCACAACACTGATGGGGAGGATACCTGGCGCGACTTAATTATTACATCTTCTCCTGCCCTAGTTTCCTTGCACGGACAATTTCCTGCTCCCGGCTTTTCCCGTCACGACCTTATTTTCCTCTCATACCACCTAAAACCCCCCAAATCCTCGCCTAAAGTTCTGCACAGGCGTTGTTTTGGTCGTATGAATTTTGTCAAACTTTGTGAAGATGCGGCTAATATTAACTGGGAAGCTATGGAATGTTCATCGACAATTGACGAAAAGGTTCGTATTTTTAATAGTAATGTTTGCCAACTCTATGATGTCCATGCCCCTATAAGGAAGGTGAAATTAAAGCGCCCACCGGCACCCTGGATTACGAGGGGTGTGCGAATGGCTATGAGGCGTAGGGACCGAGCTTTCCGGAACTATAAGAAGGACCGCTGCGACAATACCTGGAACCTTTTCAAGTCTGCAAGGAATCGGTGCAATCAGATGGTACGCAACGCTAAACGCCAATACATTCTGCATAACATTTCTTACTCATCCCCTGCCGATATCTGGAAGTTTCTTGGAACTTTAGGTATCGGCAAACAGCGACGTGTTGGCTGTCTTGGGACACTCAGTCTGGATGACATCAATACTCATTTCACAACCACCACCACATTGGATCACCAGACTGAGTGTCTCACAGTAAACTACTTAGCTTGTTTAACACGACCCAAAATAGATTATTTTCATTTTTCTCCACTAGCCCCGGATGAGATCAAGAAGATACTCCTCTCTATAAAGTCTAACGCAGTGGGATGCGACAACATTAGCCGTCGCATGATCACTACTATCCTAGACCACCTCCTTCTAGCCATCTCGCATATTATTAACTTTTCTCTTACTTCTGGCACCTTTCCAGCCCTGTGGCGTAAAGCTTATGTTATTCCTCTGCCCAAAATCCATAACCCTTCTCACCCGAATCACTTTCGTCCCATCTCTATTCTTCCTTTCTTGTCCAAAGTCCTAGAGTCCTGTGTCCAGAGGCAATTGTCTAGATTTGTCTACACAAATAACTTATTAAGCCCTTACCAATCTGGTTTCAGGCCTGGACACAGTACTTCAACCGCCCTCCTCAAAATGACTGGCGATATTAGGGAAGGCGTGGAGAACACCAAAGTCACTATGCCTTTAATACCGTCAGTCACGATGTCCTGCTATCCCTCCTTACCCATCTTATGATCTCATCCAAAGCTCTGGATTGGTTCTCAAGTTATCTTCGAGGACGCCAGCAGTCTGCCCGCCTCGACGAGTTATCATCGAAGTGGCGTGACAATGGCTCTGGTGTTCCTCAAGGCGGTATTCTTTCTCCTTTATTATTTTCTATGTTTATTAATCTCCTAACTCACAATCTTCAATGCGTTTATCATCTGTACGCCGATGACTTGCAGATATACTCTCAGGCATCTGTTGAGGATGTCTCCACAGCAATTCACGAGGTTAACAGGGATCTAAGCGCCATAAAGAACTGGTCACACAAGTTTGGTTTGTCCGTAAACCCCAGCAAATGCCAAGCAATCATAATTGGTAGTCAATGGGCTATTAAAAGATTAGACCTCTCAACTTTACCATCATTAGTCTATGACAGCAACATAATAGAAATGTGCCCAGTTGTCAAAAACCTTGGCTTACATTTAGACTGCACGTTAAGCTGGTGAAACCAAGTCACTGAAACCAGCAAAAAGGTTACTGGTACTCTACGTGCTATCAATCGATTAAGAAACTTCCTTCCACCCAAAACTAAGACAATGCTTGTGCAAACTTTGGTATTTCCATAATATTTTCTTGGGCTTACGCGAATGTTACACATTGAAATTAAACTACAGTTTACGGATTTTATCGCGTTATATTGGTTTCACTTGTTTTTACATTTGAACCGAATGATCTAGAAACTACATTTTTATTACTAGCCAACGTTTCGAATTCTTTACAGGATTCATGTTCACGGCAGACTGAGGTGGTATTTGTCTTTGTCTTGAATTTAAAAGTTATCTCAAAGTACCCGAACATTTTTCAACTATTGGTGTTACTATCTACGCAGAATGTGCTCACTGTGTCTTGATGTCTTCTGGTGACTTTGTCCTTCTTGGGTTTCATTAGCCTGATAACAGGGTCCCAAGCTGGAGGAACATTCCAACCATCTTCCCTATTGAAATTAGGATGTTTTTTTTAATTTCAATAGCTTCTCGTAACATTCTTGGAATAAAGCGGTGTTCTTTTGCGAGTATCTGTGGTTTATCAAATCGCAGGTAATGGTTGGTTCCTTGTTCTACATGTTGTTGTGTGTAAACCTGGGCTGCGAGGCAGACTCTTGGATGCAAACGGGATAAGGCTGCAAAACGACAATTAAAAATGTATATAGCATGAAAATACTTAAGTGAGTAATTTCCATATCGCTGCCAATTACAAAATGTATAGTCAACTACATAAGTCCATATATGTACATCTACGTGATTTTAAACGGTTTTATCGTCCCAAGTTATTATTATTCTCAATATCTTGTAGGATTCAAGAAAACTTATCTAAAGCGTAATTCATAAATTAGGAATATTAATCAGAGAGTTTCAGGCATCGATAGCCTAGTGGAGACACGAACAGACAGCCACGCAGAGGATATCAGGTTCGATTCCACTACGCGCACCACTGATATTTCGGAGTTATGTGCGTATTGAATTGTTAACTATCGCTTGCCCCGTGCTTCGGTGAGCACGTTAAGCCATCAGCCCGGCTCTCATGAAGATCTTGGACTGTCGTTCTAGGGAGACGGTACCTAACACCACGGTACCGAATAAACGGACGCTAGTCTAAGCCATGGAATATCGCTGTTCCTTTAGGTTGAGGATGTCAGACAGGTAGCCGTTTTGGGAAAAGCTAATATTGAGTCAAATGCGGTTAGACTAGTAAGCGGACCCTGGGATAGAGCCCGGGATAATCAAAGTCAAAATCCTTTATTCATTTGGGTCACAAAGTGACGCTTAAGAACGTCAGAATAATAAATTTATGAAATAATTACTTACTGATTCTACATTTACATTTACTGCCACGTTCGCAAAGCAAGGGCGAAGAACCATGAGAAAGAACGGGCAATAAAACTCACGATCACTCTTTCTCATTGCCAGATTTTAATAGTCCACTGCTGGACTAGGCCTCTCCTTTGAAAGGAGGAATTGGCCTACTATACCACGCTGGCCAAGCGCGTTGGTATAGGGTTTGTATCAAGTTTTCCTTCTCTTACAGTGCTGTTCTCCCTCTGTCGGCTCTTACGACACGCACGGGATGATATGGGGTAGTGACAATTCGTATTCTTACTCCGTCACCACACGGACAGGTTTAGCATACTACATAAATATTTACATTTTGAAAGGTGCTGCAGCTGTTACACCTTCTAGTACTACTTTTAATTCCCAAAAGACAGAAAAGATTTTGCGGTGTGTACCTTTTGTAGTTGACTGTACATATTATGTGCGAAATTAAACGATGGTTAATAATTTGCAAACACAATTTAAATACGAGAAGCGTGGCAAATAATATGTAAATTCGAGTGTCCATCCAATTATTAATGTAATACATTAATTATGATCGAAATGAACTGCGTTACTATTTAAACAACGTTGTTGTTTACATGCACGTATTTTTTTGACTTAAAAAAACAGTTAACGCATTACAATCTCTACTACTGTTACACAGCGAATCAATGAATATGGGTTTTTGTTACTCATTCAGGCAAAAATCACTGAACGGATTTTGATAAAACATTGCAGTATTCAGCTTAAAAGTACATCAAGATAGCACAATTGCTTTTTTTGTCCCTATGTTGGAATAGTGCAAAACTCCAAGTATCAAAACCTCTTTAATGTCAATCTGTAATTCGGAGGTCACTTGCAAAATTTAAATTAGTATTTATATATTTATTTTTTTCGATCTATTGTTTTTTCTCTGAATGTGTTTTGATGTTTTTAATTATTATAATATTATATTGAACCATCATTCAGTGAACTTGCGTTTTACTCCTCTCCCTGTGGCTTTTTCCAATACCCTTGTCCAATACCCTATAACTGATCAACACGCAGGTGAAGCTTCAAACGAATATGGCAAACATATGGCGTAGCGATTTAATTATTTGCATTGCCACTTATCTTCTTTGGGGGGGTATCACTTGCTACTTTTCGATTCTGAGCAATATTCGTGTTCATAGAATAAAGAGTTTTAGTGGAATTAGTATGTCGGGGATTAAGTAAAAAAATCTTTGAAGCTCGATATCTCAGAAACCGTTAATTTTGGATCCCTAGTTGACGGGTTCAATTTGTTGCAAATGAGTTCAAATATAACCTCCTTCAAGGAATAGGCCGAATTACCAAACACCCTGTATAGTGTGATTCCTGAGGAAGGTCTAGGCGTATAATTCACGAAGGTGGAGCCGCGGGTGAAATCGAGTATAATTATAATCATCACTTATTATTTGCCATTTTTTGCCTTTCTGGTCTACGATTCAATGATGAAGTAGACGGTATCGTTCCCGTGGTCTGTGAAATTATTATAATGAAAATAATATTTACCCTGAAGGTTTATGAATATAACTTAGCTATTTCAATCGGGAGAATAGCTCCAGGTTTTAAAAATCATACATACATACATACATAGACTCACGCCTGTTTCCCCGAAGGGGTAGGCAGAGGCATCTTAAACGCCCACTTTTCGCCAGTGTTTTGATCCCACGTAATAGGTGGCGAGCCTATTGCCGCTTATCGGGATAAATAAAAATCACTTTCCGTTTGTTTTACTAAAAATCACCTTCCGTTAAATGTAGTGAGCATATTGTGCCCGATTTTTGGGTATCCAATTGCTTTGTCCTGTTACTTCAGCCCATTTAAATTGTTCTTCGAGTGTGGACGGAAAGCTAAAAAACGTACAAGTTAGTTGGTCATAGTAAACCTGGACAGTTTTTGGAAGGAAAGAGCACATGTAATTAATTAAATCTTTGCTATTTACCAATTACTAAACAACCACAGTATCAATATACCTATTCTTATCGCAATAGAGGTACATCACTAAACACGTCATATTTGCACAAAATTTGACGTTTAGAGTAGATTGCTGTGTATAGTCGATTTTACATACAGTAGCGTTATGTAAAACCAGCAATGTATGCTTTTTGTGTCATAGTGATATTTTATTTAATTTAGCTAAATATGCACTTACCGGTGCAAACTAATGTTTCCATTATACAATTTTATGGAAACGGGTCTTATTCGCGATATTTAATTAATTTAAGGTATAAATATCTCTGTTTTACCGTCGTTCCGGCCGTCTTACAACAGGGATGTGCCAATGGTCACGGCGGGACTAATGTCCCTCACTATCCTCACTTGATTTTTATTTTTATCCTAACTGTTGGTACGTCGACACACAACGCTTATGACGTCTACTCACTGGTGAGCTGGTGGCGAGGTTTACATTTGTTGATTACTTGTAGACAGTCTGTATCCATCCTCCCGGTTGAAATTTTTATGCTTTTTGATTTCAACCGCTTCACGTACTATCCTAGAGTATTAGTGACGATCGGTAGATAAGACCTTTGGTTGATGTAATTCGATCGAGTGGTTTGGTCAAGACTCCAACAAAGGCTCAGCTATGGCAGACTTGTTAATTTGCCGGTTTTTTACAGCTGCGATGTGTTCCTTGACCCTTTCAGCGATGGTTTGTTTGGTCCCACAACTGCAGTGGACGCCAGGTGTTTGTAGAGGAATGACATCCTTCGGGGTGCGCAGATTGTGTGCTACCTTAGAGAGTGGACTATATACAGTCTTGATGGAGTATTTCTGTAGTACTGTACCAACTTTGTCCGTCACTTCCCCTTTATGTAGGGCATGTACGGTCCTTCCTCTTCAGACGTTGTATCTTCTAGTTGAATCCGTTGCACCTAAGTACCTCCTGAACATGTGATAGCTCACTGTTCGAATGTTCAGAGTCACAGAGGTCATGCGCTCTGTTTACTAGTGAAGTCACTACGGATGCCAAGTGTCGCGGGTGATGATGCGAGAATGCGTTGAGATACCTATCTGTGTGTGATGTTTTCTATAAACATTGTGTCCCAAGCAAGGACTTTAGTCCCAAGGTACCGTTTTCCCTTACTGTCACTTTTACGTCAAGAAAGAGTAACGACCCGTCTGCCTCCATTTAAAATGTAAATCTAATATTAGGGTGTATGGAGTATAAGCTATTTGCGAACTGTTCTACGTTTTGCTTGTCGCCTTTCATGATACAGGATGCATCGTCGACATACCTCTTTCATAGCTTTACATTTGATGCCTGCATGTCTATGGATTCCTCGAAGTACTCCATCCAGGGCCTCAAGTCTGGTATTACAATAGTGCCAAAATGGTCGATCACTGACTTCATAATTGTTGATTTTGACAAGTTTGGTAGTCTACTGTTACAATGGTGTCATTATGATTTTCCGATGGTCAACCACTGACACTCCATTGAAAGACATGGCATGGATTGGTAGTCTCGTACATAATGACAAATCAATGACTGACGTATGCGGTAGTCTGGTAATATTTTGACAGTTCCTTTGATCAGTGACCTACCATCGTAACGCCATCGTGCAATCATTGCTTTTGACGAGTGTTTGCTTGTGAAAAATAGTTACAGACAATCAAAAAGTTTAATGTACTACAAAAAAGAGATTATGTATTCACTGCGAACTAATATTCTCGAGCTAACTAACAAGCCCGTCGTTGAAAGAGGATGACTACAAACCCTTTTACGGATATTTCCGAGGCGAAATTTGTAAAAACGTTTCAACTTAGAGAGGAAAGGATTCAGTAAGGGAGTTATTTCAAAAACTCATTCCCCTTAAGGCCAGACCGTGTCAAAACGATAGCGTATCGGCAGAAAGGAAGGTGAGAAAACTGAAGTTAATATTGATTTATTATTCTATTCCTATAAAGAAGAAATTTATTAATTAATGTTATATTTTTATTGCTGATTCTGGTAGCACTCATTTTACGCATCAGGATCTTACCAGACCTTGATTGGACAGGGTGCCCTCCATGACATTTCGCCAATTACTGTGTCGCAGCCCATTAAAGAAGTTACAGAGGCATTATATAAAATATACCATCAATATATTAAATGGAAATGAATATCATAGTTCGCCTAGTTCAGTTTGTGGTTTTCCAAATTTGATGTTCAAGTGTCTACTTGAACAAATCAAATTATACATGTACATTCTGCCTTCTGAAATATACAAGGACATCAAAGCTAAATATTCATATTCCAAACATAAGAAACAGGAAATTCAATAATATTTTCAAACATTGTAGCTGTGCTTTTAACCCAACTATGGCAGAGCTCAGATGAACATAGTTCATCTGAGTGACGGAGCTAAAAGGAAAGAGTAATGTTTTTACACATTGGGAATGGAAGTGTTAGTAGTAGATAATGATGACTATAGATAGTGACCAGCAGTGGTTTGGTACTTAAATAAATGATAATGTCATACCTATGTGATAGTTTGAAGTATTAGTACAATAAGATCTTCCCGATCTCTTTTTAATATTGCCATACCTACCTGACAGGAACGGTTATGTTAATGATGACTAGATAGTGACCAGGCTTTATATATAATGTTCCTAATTTATCAATATATTCTACCTACATTCTATGGAGTCTTGTAAAGAATTTAAGTACATAATTCAATTAAATAATGTCTGAATTATGATGAAAAGTGTTTTAAATTAATTGCATAGTACAGAAGATCTTAGTATAAAAGAATATGATGTAATGAGTGGTGTGTTTATAAATATTTACTTATCTCTCTTACAGATACAAAATTCAAGCAAATGGGCAACTTCTTTATGAGTTTTGTGACCGCTCATATCCATATGTTTGAGATATATATATTTGTGAGGATTCGGCAAAGCCAGTATGAAGAAAGTTGCTTTGCAAGTAAGATGCAAAAGTGAAGATTTATGATAGTTAGTATATGAGAATAGTGTTCAATTTTTGTGTCTATAATTGGAACCAACAATTCTTAATAAATTCATGTTCAGAAATTATTTATCTTTAATAAAACAACATTGTTAATAATAACACATAATTATGAGTTTTATTTTTCTTCTACAACACATGAAACACAAATAATATTTTAATTGTAATAGGAATGTATCTATGATCTAACTCAATCTTCAATATTTTATGTTTTGGTTATGCCAATTCTTTCTCGAATATAAACACCTTTAGTAGTCAACTCGCTATCTTTAATTTTATTATAGTATTTACTCCTGTCGATATAATCACTTTTCTTTGAGGTGAGAACTGCATAACTTTGCTGTATCATTTCCTTTGGAATTTGTTATCCATAAAGCATTTTCCATTGATATCTTCGTTTTGGATCTAAGAGAAACATACGAGCTACTCGGTATTAAACAATTCAACGCAAAGCATTGAGATTATTGAGAAATTTAACAAACTAGGACTTTGTTTATAAAAATGTAGTTTTGAACTTTTGACAGTTCTTACGTCAAAACATTATTTGACTTTGACAGCTAAACAGAACAAATATTATTGAGTTGAATGGTTAAATTCATTGTTTTTTTGCTATTTACGAACTTTAATACAACTTTAGAGTGCTTATAACTAGTAATGAATATTTAAAAAATATATAAATGAAATCTGGCATGAAAAATAATCAAATTGAATGGTAGTTTTTCAAAAATCATTTCTTCTAATGGTGTTTTTTATCTATGGCAATACAACAATGTCATTCTGCCACCATTCAATTACGAGTCCACTGATCGATCACTGAACTATCATTATGAATTACCAGACTACGAACTTTTGTCAAAATGACAATGGGATCGTGTTGGAATGACGAATGTGTTTAAAATAGCAGACTTGAGGCCCAGATATTGGCCATTACCAGGGCTACTGGGCTACCCATAGTTAGGTTACACACACAACATTATCTACTTACCTTACCCATAGTAAGGTACGTAGATAATGTTTCCATTTCAAGATTAACGGTATGGCTTGGTCTCCTACAGCTTACAACGTCAACGAGCGTTAATATTCATCAGTTATTTCGAAGAAGGAAATTCATAGAAATGTATAAAATATACATTTTTATATTTTGCATGATTTTAAAAAATGTACATTAATGGCACAACAGCAGGTGATAACAGCCATGAAGGCGATGGCTAGTGTTGATTTGTGTATACGAAGGCTGGTTTGTCCGGCCTGGTTAAAATACTCCAAATTTTTATACTCCTGGATTATTTTTGCATCAAGGTACAGGAACCAAAATAGTTCACGTCACGTCACTAAGGAGCTGAATGCAGAATACATCGTTTCAAATTTTTTAACGACTTAAAAAAGAGAAGGTTTTGCAGTTGTATTTTTTATGTTTGCTATCTCAGAAATTTTTTATTCATTTATCAATTTCTGACATTATTATTGTTTGAAAACTGATGGTCCCATCCATGTTTGAGGAATCGTCGCGGCAACAAAAATTGTATCACATCTAGCACAATATTTAATGGATCACACAAAGTAGTAGTTTTGTGTGGAATCGAACCCAAATCACACGTTGAACAGGAAGCAACCATCTAAACCACTATGCCATTCGTGCATCATGAATGAACACTTATAGCTACGTGATAAAATGACCATGGACGAATTAGCTTCATTAAAAAGCCTTGTAACTCGATTCGTGTGTTAACCGCGTGGTTAGTTCAAAGTTGGCCGGTAGCTAACTCATACATTTAATCAAGTTATCAAAGCTTTCGACTCGGTCGTACGTGTCAACCGCCGGCACGGAGTTTAGAACCGCTAATAGAACTACTAGAGTAAAAAATACTACGACTAACGTGGTAAAGAAATCTATTAGCAAACTAAACTTTGCCCACGGCTTCGCCCGATGATAATTTTATTTGATTGAACTTATACTTTTTGGAGAACCAGATAATAAACGAAGAGCGAATCATTATATCCGCCGAAAGACATTCACTTCTGTACATATGGCTCTCCACATGAATCGATGCTGAGCCACTGAGAAAAGCGAATAAAGAACGCATTAAAATAGTTCTATGAATGGGCAGATGAAGATACTCAGTCTCATTTCGAAATGATTAAACATGATCATAAGTCGACTTCAGAATTAGGAGGACTTTCTTAATTCGGTTGTATTTTGTTTGTGTATGTTTCGTTATTTCTAACCGATATCAAATATGTTTCTTGGCATAATGTATACCTACTTATGAATAAAAACACGTAAAGTTCGACACTTTGACCTCGCCACCATTCTTCACCCTAATCGTCATCATTCGAGTGCTGACCCGTTTGCGATCCAAGCCAAAGCCTTGGAGCCCGTGACCTGCTTAACTTCGTAGCAAATAACACGTTTGAAAATATTTCTGTAACTATTTTGCTTGGCTTGCCGTTTTATGTACAAATATGTGTGCACTCAGAAAAACCTATTTTGTTCGTCAAGAATATTATTTGAATGCAATTCAATCAAAAGTGAATGGGTATATCGGAGTCAAATCAAACAGTATCTCAAAACCCTTCCAGAGACAGATACTCATCATTAACATCAAATCAAATGCTTCAAAAGAAAATCAAGCGGAACAGAAGCACTAAGTGACGCGGAACATTGAAGCAAATGAAGACAATTGTAGATAAATTATACAATAGCCAGCAAATGAAGCAAGCGCGTCGGACGTACAATAGAGGCTTGATCGCTGGTTTGACGTAGCTAAACGGTTATGCAAATAAATGGGTTTAGCTATTGCAACTGTATTCTATGAATTAATTAATTTTGATTTTGTTGGTAGTCATTTGGTCATGTGTCACGTGTCTTTTAGAAAGACGTCGTCTGATGTGTCTGATGCAACAAAAGTAGGTAATGGAATAAGGTTCCAAAATCATATATTATGTTGTTCTATATTTTTGTAGGGATACGGTGCACCATAATAGCTATTCAGCTACTCCATATTTTTTTAAGTAAAATATGATTGATTTGGTCTTTAAAAAGGCAACCTCATTGATATATCAGTCTTGTGTCGCGTGGCTTACAAAAGTTCCGTATGACGTATTTACTCGTAGTACAATAGAATAAGACCTCAGAGCCGCATTTATTCAGAGCATATACCACGAGAGAAAAATATGAGATAAGTAAACATATTAGTTTGATGGTTATGTAAATAAGGTTGAAGAGTTTTTTCTAGTGTTCTATACAGTATATTGCTGGACTTAAGCAAGCGCGTCACCAGCCGATTGTCTAGGGGGGGGGGGCAGTACGCCAGCTGATGGCCTAGGGAGGGCAAGTTGACATGGAAAATGAGACATGTATTGAGAAAAGTGTAAATTGTAGGGTTTTTTTGAATCTCTAGGGGGGGGGGGGGGGGCACTGAAAATGTTGTATTCTAACTACGTCACCACACGGAAAGTAACATTTTTTTATTTCTAGTGACTTATTTCTAACTAACTTTAGTTTTCCATCCACATGAAGAACAAATCTAGTACTACGTTCAATAAACTACTACGTAAAATATGATTGATTTGGTCTTTAAAAAGGCAACCTCATTGATACATCAGTCTTGTGTCGCGTGGCTTACAAAAGTTCCGTATGACGTATTTACTCGTAGTACAATAGAATAAGACCTCAGAGCCGCATTTATTCTGAGCATATACCACGAGAGAAAAATATGAGATAAACATATTAGTTTGATGGTTATGTAAATAAGGTTGAAGAGTTAGTACCCCCATCCTCCATTTTGAATTCACCGTAGTAAAAGAATATTTGTTCCGTCCTGTAAAAAACAGAAAAACTCAGATGCAATTGTTTTTCACGTAGAGTGGGACACAGCAGGATTGATAGGAACCTAGTTGGACTTTGAACGGTCGTACAGTCAGACACATAAGTCCTTATACATTTACTTTTTATTGTATTGAACCGTTTTATTGTGTTTTATCAACTGCCTCCTTGGTCTAGTGGATAACTTTTTTGTCTGCTGATCAGTAAGATTGATTCCCGAGTCAGCTAAAAGTGTTTCAGAGTTTGCCCAATTCTCAGTAGCAACATGGAGTCTGACAATATGCCCGGCAAAGGCAAAAGGCTCACCACCTATTAAGTGGGACACAACATTCATAAAATGACGAAATGTGCGCTCCACCTAACCCTGAGCAGATACAGCATGATTCCATTAATAAGATTTTTTTATTTTATTTTGTCTAGAAAGCCTACATATACATATGTATAATAATCTTACTCTTAGTCAGTAAACTTATGGCGATTTATAAATTTAGAATAAAAATCGGGCAGTTTCAATACATAAATGACTAAGCAAATATTTCAAGGTGTGTAACGTTTTGTAGTCGACTGTACAGCTAAGCCTTTGATGAACAACGGTAAACGCCCGGTCAAAACGGTCAGTCACATGATGGCTGTTGATAACTGTTCGTCTGGAAGCCAGTCAAAGCGTCACCGTGCAATTTTCTTTGAGTGACAGGTCAGCCAACAGTTAGCTTCGAGAATCGGATGCCTTGCGTGATGAATTTGATGGTGGAAAAGCGTGGAATTGAACAGTACTCTTGTGTTAGCAATAGCCTAAAAGGAGACCGTTGCTCGACATGGATCTTAGGTTCAAATTTCCTCTCTTCTTAAATATGTGCGCCTTCCAGTTACAAAATACAGTGCGCGAAGACCTCGTCCGGAAACCAGAATGGAAGAAAAAGACTTTTATAGTCTGCAAGCCTGCACTTGGCCAGCATGAGGGATTTCGTATTCCTTGTCGTAGTATCATCCCAAGCATTGGGATAGTCAATAAATTTAATAAGATTGATATTACAAAACCAGTTGAAATTTCAAAATGGGCCTCAGTAAAGGTTAATTAAGCAATTTAAATCGATCGTGTTCTAAATACTTGTGTCTACTCTCCGAGTGTATAATTATTCATTAGGCAAAATTCAACTTAGTCGTGTACCCTTATTTGTAAGACCGTCGTACATTTTCTAAGGCTCTATGTTTTCTCATCATTTCATGTAAAATTTTCATTATCAACAAACGCCGGGGGCTGAGACGTTTCTTCCAAAGTTTACATTGTACGTAAGACACGAGACATGTAATTAAAGTATGTAAACACAGTCAAATTATTATACTTGCCTGTCTTTGCCTGTTAAGTCCTGTCTTGTTAAATACGACTCTATTTGTTCGAGAAAGGCTCTACATTTGAATAAATAAAACATTTCCGTTTAAAAAAGAGAAATTGTTTTGCTTTTTGTTGTCCAAGTTTGTGTAGCCTTGTATTTTTCTAACCCCGGGGTAAACAGAGTATTCCATCAACTTTATACCCGACAAAAAAGTTAATCAGAACTCGCAGAGATTAGTTGCTATGCAGAGAATCTCGTGTTCTAGTCCGCAGCGCGCCCTATTGACATAATTACCTCTTTCTAAACGCCGCCGATGGAAAACACGCGAGGCAACGTGCATATCTGAGAGTTCGCCAAAATGATCTCGATAGACATGTGAACCTCTCAGCAAACCCGCAATAGGTCATCGTGATGGACTTTGACGTCACACTTCTTATAGTGAGAAGAGGCCAGTGCTCAACAGTGGGATTGTTTATATACAGATAAACAATCACACTGTTGAGCTGTCTAGATACAGGGCCAGATACAGGGCTGTTGATGACAAGTACCTACAAGAATTCTTTCGAACGCCTATGATATTTGTCACTATAATGTACCAACATAAAGTATGTTTTCTTCTTAAAGTTATGCCTTACATTACTTTATAAAGAACTTGATGATTGAAAGGAGTCGCCATGAGTTTTATCCTAGCATATATGTTATTACCTTGTTATTACGTATAGATATGTCTATCATGACATTGTGGCGTTTCCAAAAATAGTATGGAAATAAAGATTTTAATTTGGTTTATAGTTCACTGGGAATAAATGCGTTATTATTGACGATTATATCTACGAGACTTATCGGACACATGCGGAAATAATAATGTATTAATCAATCAAAGTTTATTTCCGTGAGGTGATCGAACCCGCTACATTCGGCGTAGAGTTTAACGACGAGATGGGAGCTTAATCACTACCTATCCACATTCGGCACTGTCGCAACCACACCAAATTACAAGCCATCCTTCCATTCCTGACTTAATAAAATTTTCCAACAAGACTTACTGCAACCTCTTGAGATCTTTATACAGCGTCGAGACACCTGATATTTCATCAAAGATATCCATTACAATGCCGTCTCGGTACGAAGCGACGCGCAACGGTGTACAACTGATAAATTAATTAGAGGATGTAAAATTGAATGCAGTGAGGCGCTTTGTATTTGATATTTTAATTGCTGTTTCATGCCAATTCTAGCGGGAATCCTGTTATGATTACAGCACTGTGCTGTGAATATTTTATACAGAACTAGTAATGATTAAGTTTATGAGATATAAGTAGGATAACCCCGTCTTTGGCTGCATTGATTTGCATTTGAACTAGGTCTCTATCTGATTGTCCTAGCGTTACTCTAGTTGCAGCCCGGGGTCCGCCTAGGGATAGCAAATTCACCGGAAAATCACCGGAGCTACAACTTAAAAAATACGCTTATACTGTGAGTCAGGAGTTCGGAATTACCATGCACGAGCTATATTCCACGCCTTTATTAAGAATCTGGGTAAATAAAATAAAATCATGTTGCCTGGCTAGGACTTCCAAATATTTCCAGCATACCAAAGATAAGTGTTACTTGACAGATGCCTACTGGACGGATATTGTTTTACTTGATAGTACCTTTAATCATCATCATCAAAACTTACACGCCTTCGAGCCCGGAGTTCGGATTCTAACCAGATATGACAGAACCGTACCTTTAATTTCGAGTAGTCTCTAGCCAGTAACCTCAAATATTTCCCCAAAACTCCTTCATACTTATTTATCAAAATAATTTATAGTTTCAAAAGAGCTCGTATCATTCCACAACGCGTGCAACGTTAACGCGAAGCACTGCCATTTCAATTTGACTTTTAATTTCGGAGAATGAAAAAATGTACAGTGAATTTTCGCTTCGAATCCGGAGATCAATTTACGAGGTACAGCTATGAATTGTTCATTATTATTTGTTATCTGTTGTATTCTTATTCAAGTTAATATTCGAGAGGAGACTTGCAGATGACGGTATGAAGTATCATCGGCTGTTTTGTAGAATATCGACGAAGCGATTTTTGATTGTACTCGATCGCGACAAATGGTAATTTTTGAGCTATTGTAGTGTTTTCACGAAATTACCGTAAACTTACAACAAAATCCGTAAGAATATAAATAGTTCTGGCGCGAAGGAAGGAAAAACACACAACAAACCAACATACTATCTCATTTATAACATTAGCATGGATGATGTTTGTCAACTGCGATTAAAAGTTAATTTTATCAAAATAAAAGAACTAATCCAAATATAGAGTCAGTTATAATTTTTTCCGATTTCTGAAATAGACTTCGGATTGATTTCATAGCAGATTCCAAGACTTTATCGCTTTGGCTGGATTTGCAGTTAAATTATGCTAACCTTCATTCGCGGGATCCCGCTAGTAGTAAGTCCCAAACGGAAAACTAGGTGTCTTTAAAAGGCCACTGCTGCTTAACCTTACTACACAGGTGATTAGTATGGGTCGTGATCTGGTACTACTCCTATAAGTACATATTATACAAATGTATTTATTATTAAGATCTGCAAATGTATACCCATATTCGCATATTAATAAATGAATTATGAATTATTATGAATTAGGATATAATCATTGATGGACTGGCTAGTGACACTTAAAAGCCTAACACTATGATTTTCACTTCCTATGTTGTTGTTTCTATTCATAACCAACTTGACTATACGATTTCTTATTCAGCACTCAAGTTCCGTAACTACCTTCGCCATAAATAGCACCATAGTAACACGTGACCTACATACTAGCGATCTCTTTGTTATATAAGTCCAAGTGGAAATTAAAAAGCCATTGTAAGCTCCACAATTGCTCCGTTGTTAGGCCATAAACACAACAAAAGAATTTACCCCGTTCACCCTCCGAGGGAGAGAATGGCTCGGACTGGCAATTACTATCGGCCATATATACTAAATAATATATGTGGCGGCTGTAGGTTTGGATTTGGTAGCATAAATAAACACTAATGATAAATACATCATATCAACGTAAAGTATAGGTCGGTTCACGAAAGATGACCACTGCGCAGAAATCGTTTTTTAGGTGCCCGTGGAGGTGCGTGGTGAAGCGCGGGTGAAATGCCAATGGTGTGGCTTCGTTCTTGACGCATTCCCTAAATGCGTCAAGAATGGAGCCACGCCATTGCTGCACGAATGTAGGTACATATGCGCGACGACCGCCATTTGTGGTCAACTTTCGTGAACCGACCTATAACTGAAAATAGTTTTGGATTAGAATAAAACAAATCTGGATTTAAATTAACGTGAAAGTCAAGGTCAAACCGGGGCACTACAGTAATATCAGTAGGTATACAAAGGAGTTATAATGCTAATAATTATCAATAATAAGGAGTTTTCACTTTGCCGCAGGAAGATGCAGAAATCAATTTGAGTCCTTGATTTGAGTGGTTTATGATTGGAGAATCTTAAAATATTGTTACAAAATAACGAGTCTCCGAGTCAGGGTTCAAACTTTCTAAACAGATGTGCCCCATGGTAGACGTTTTCATCGCTTAAGGTCCAGCCTGACCACGGCAACGTTAACATCTCATTGCATCCTTTCAGTATATGCAGGGTTAAGGAATAGTCCGGCATTATGACAAAGGCAAATCAAAGGCAATACACATCTTCGAATATATTATTTAGAAATGTATTCCTCGCCGCTGTTATTAAAATATTCTCTAATGCTACTGCTACATCTGCGTTAGCGTTAACGTTGATGGCAATGGCCAACTACGCGTTAATTAACGCGTTAAAAATGCGCCTTGGCTACATTAAGGTTACAATGCCGTTAAAGCTGCGCGTCCACCGGATCGGAATCGGAGCGTACGGAGCGGAAGGATTTGTTGCTTTGTATTAATTTCTATGAAACTGCGTGCACTGGATCGGCATTTCTGCGCCAGAGACCGGTATTTGTGCTGATGACGTCATCCGCAGTGAACGCATCATTCGGATTCCGAGCGTTTCAAGTTCTGACGTGTTTGCGTCATTAAACTGTAGGCAAAAATACTTATTCACGATGAACGACGATGTTTTAATTACTTTAGTAGAGTCATAAGAATGTACCCAAAAATCTATGATATTCATTATTTATGATATTCATCAAATGTATAATATTCTCCGAAAATTAATCTACAACAATATCCTCGTCACTATCCTCCTGCTTTAAAAATACCTAAATTGCCGATGCTGAATCCGAATGCAGTGGACGCACCCCATCGGCATTTTGTAAATGACGACGCTCCGTCCGCTACGTACGCTCCGATTCCGATCCGGTGGACGCGCAGCTTAAGCGTTAATTCCTCGTGAATTCACACGTTAAAGACTTTTCAAAAAACGAACCTTTAAAAAACGAATATGCACGCTCCTTAAAGGTTCTAATTTTGAATTGTAAAGTAAACAGTCCTTACTCTGTGCTCGCATCCCGTCGAATGAGACTTAAACAGTTAAACTGCGCGCTAAAACCCTTTGATGTGTCCAAAAAACCGACACCCGAGCTATCGCTTAACGTTTAACGCCATAGGAAATGCCGTTAGTACTTTAACGCGTTAAAACGTTGGCCACATCTACGTGGCGCCTAAATTAACGCGCTAATTAACGCGTTAAGACGCAGGTGTAGCAGGGGCATTAGATCTAATTCTGAAAAATAATTTATGCGTGCTGAATGGCTGTACTCAAGACCTCAACTGAAGGACCACTGTGTCACTGTGATACCACGCACTATCCGTAGTAGTAACGGTCTCACTAATCGCCGTAAGGCTCGACAAAGGCTTTATGAAACACTGCAGTAGCACTGCAATCAATTGCTACATTTAGACCACTTCGCAGACGAAACGCTCAATATTATTGGAAGAGGCACTTGCCAGAATGTATCAGAGTTTGGAAAAGCTTTTGAATCGTTTACTAACTCTGACTACTAGTCTAGAGTTGTTTTATTTTTGCCAGAACTGTATTTTGGACGGTGCGTATAATGCATTGTTTTTTTTTAGTTCTTATCAAAATGATTTTGTATTAAGTTTTGTTTTGATACTGATGGTGTATGGTAATGGTGATTAGTTGTTTTGCGTTTATCTTCTGTAATCTGTGAAATTTTCAACTTGGAGAAAAATTCTGAAAATACCTTTTTCATTAAGGGATGATCAGTTCATGTATTTTCCACCACCACCAGTTGGTTAGCTATAATTTGATCAATTTCGAATCGCTAGAAAACAAATAAATAATTTCTTTTTTCAACATGTCTGGATGTCTGGGAGGCCTCCGTTACTTAACCCACCTACCGAACTGCAGCTGACGTTCACGGATCTTCATGATACAACGTTCTGAAGTATGACGTATGACGATCTTATCCTGGGATGAGAACTGGGATGAACCGTGACGGCTCTCTGATCGGACAAAGATGGCTATCCATCCTAGCGACGACCTTACCAAAACCTAGCTTAACTTTCTTTATCTACTTTGATCGGTAAATCTACCGAGCCCTACGAAGTCTTACAAAATAGAACATTGTAGAACTATAAGAAAAAAACGGTGCGAATTTAATCAATGGAACACCATATTAAAAGAAATTCAATTTGTAGTAAAAATTACGATCATTGGAGTTATCAGAATTATGAAATGCAGGAAATATAGGTAGTTGTTAGAACGGTTGTTTTTATCTCAATGTGAAAATGTTTTGGTTTTTATACTTAACTACCTCTATATTTTAGCGTTTATTTTTTATCTACTAGTTATTAAATTATTATAAAAATAGCATAATACGTAAGTATAATTATTATGGACAAATTATGACTATTGCACCCACTTAATATAGACGTTCGTCGACGGCAATTCTTTTTATATCCAATAATATTATTGTTGTCTTAATTTTCTATTATATGATATTGGTAACATCTTAGAAAAGTTAGATTTTACTTATGTAGGTATTAGAATGTTATTCTTTTTGAATGGTGTGTAATTAAATATCGTCTTCTACGTTAAAACTTGTATTACATATTTAATAGCTGCATCCCTTTTTCACCGGCGCCAAAGGAGGGAGAGAAAGCTATACCTATTCAAGGTCAATATCAGTATTCAGCCTCTTAACGCAAAATTTGCCAACACACTTGTCTTGTTCGTGAAATATTGACATGCATTATTTTTGTAAGGTTTTTAGTTTATTTAAAATAACATTGAATTTTCAGATCAGCTGACAATGAACAAAGTAATATACACTGCTATGGTTCTAACCACAAGCGTACCATTAGTCTTAAATTCTCCTCCGAGTGCTACCGTTAGTCGTCGAATCTTCCATGGAGTTCCCGATAAACACAACAAATACAATTTCGTCGTATCACTAATGTCCATTGATCACAGAGCCTGCACCGGCATTCTATTAACACCAGAATGGGTAATGACCACAGCACATTGCACAGTGACAGACATACATGCGCATGATCTAACTCATATACAATACGACGATCTACTGAAAGCCCCCAATTTTAGAGCAATGAATTCTTCAATTGTTGCGCAGGTCATTCATCCAGGATATCGGCACATTTATGGGATTGATGACATTGCACTGCTGAGGATAGAACCTGTATCAATGGAAGCATATGGGAAGATATCAATGGTAGACTATTTGGCAGTAGTCGGTCGCGCTGTGGAATACGTTGGCACCGGGATTACAGAAGAAAATAATTATGATAAAGATGTTCATGAACTAACAATTGGCAAGGGCGTAGCGGTATCATGTTTCGATTTACATGATGCAATTTATGTGCCTGGTCTGTACTTGTGTGTTGCATCAAAATGCACGAATAATGAACCGAAGCCAGCACACGGTGATGAAGGAGGGCCGCTGTTCTACGATGGGAAAGTCGTCGGCATCCTCAGCTATATAGCGTCACCAAATCCATGTTACACAGCGATAAGTCCCTACACAACTTGGATCCGTGATGTGTTGACGGCGGAAGAGAATTGAAGACATAATGTCTAACACTCATTTAAATAGGAGTCCTTTGAGATTAGGTAGCGTATGCGATGCTACTTTCTGAGTGCAGCTTCGCTCGTCTCTGATCATAATCTAGAATTTACTCAAACTGTGGAAGACTGAGATGATCACTGGAGACGATAAACGACCGAACTGTGGTTACTACAAATCAATGTAAGATGTGGCCACGTGCCACCGTATGTACGTATTGCTACACACTGTGAAGATACATAGGGAGATAAAATCTCCTCTGTGATCTGCCTTAACAGCCTAGCACAGGAGGAGTTTCGGTAGCATACGCCATTCTCGGAGCTCTCCCCTTTTGTGTAGAACTTGGCCACCCAGGAGGTTTTAGTGCGGTCAAAATTCGACATTCCCCCGAGGAGACTGGCTCGCCTTTTGAAGCTTTTAAAAGAAGATTAAAAGGAAATATATGATAATGCCTAAAGACCCATAATGTTTAATGTAGGTATTTGTCTTACTAAGGGTACGAGTTAAAGAAAATGCACGTTGTTGTGGAGTTCTACAGACATGGCCACATCATATTGCAGCCCTGTGCTGCAGACGTACTTTACAATAAAGTAGTATATATATATTATATGACAATGATGTTATTATTTATCAAATAATTTCGTTTTTATCAAGTTTGGATTAAAATATAGTATTTTGTATATTAATTTTGTTTACTATAATATTATGTATCGCCCGTGCTCCCTTCTTATCCATTCGGATTGCCCAATAGTGGCCGAAATATTTGTGAATTGTGCTGGGCAATTTTAATTGGATGCGGTAGGTATTGGTATAGATTCCACACGAATAGCCAGAACTTAATCAATTATAATGCTTTACCGTATCACGCTGTCGGTCAATGTATTTTGGACATTCGATAAACACATATCGCTTATACAGTCCTGGGTCATAATATAGATTTATCTGGCTTTATTAGGGGTCGTTACAGCTTAAATCTTACATCCACGCCAGCTAAGGTAGAACTATGTAGGACATGGGCAAGTAATGGCACTCGCTTACCTCCCCATCTCTGGAGAAAGTTAGAGAGGCTTCACAAGCAATATCCAGATATGGAAGTTCACCCTACGATTACATATCTATCAAACGTATAAAGCAGTAGGCTAATTAATAGAATATATAATAATCCAAAGATCAGCAAAAATATAGCGTAATTTTTAGGTCTATGATATCAATGTCCTCACAGATTACTATTAAATTAGATTAGAGACAGAGACGTCGGAGCAAGCTAATCGAAAAATGACGTTTCTATTTATCGGTCTGTCGTTTCTGTGGCAGCGTTGTGCTTAACAGACCATAACTGCAGAAAAAGACTACCAGAATTATCATTCGTAAGCTGTATAATAAATATCGCCTAGCACGAATGGTTTTGCGTATTACAAAACATTTATGAAACTAACCACGTGTTTCATATCCTATTTCCTGTCGTATAAATGCGATTTATGATATAGCTGCATACGTGTAGTAAAATATTATTACCAAAATAAGCACTGTAGGAAACACTCATAATACTCGTGATTGTACTGTGATTATATATACATTCGTGATTAGAACTTTTGCAATTGGCACCAGTTTTCTATCATAATTATATTTTTTAAACTAGTTTTCTATTTAGAGTTTCTTTTTATTAATTGCTAGTAATTTCAAACAATAAAGCGAGTATTCTAGTCGAATAATCGGATGAAGAATTTAGGTATAGTGTATGTAACAAACGTATAGTGTATGTTCAGTCGAGATATTTTTATTGAACATCTGTAAATTTTGTTGGAGCTCTCAGGAAGTTAATTACTAGAATAATAAAGTAAGTGCGACTACTAATGTTTACAATATACATAATTTTATATGAGTATGCGAAGCCAATGTCAAAGCCTATAATTTTCTACATATCAGATATACTAGGAATCTAATACATACAATAAACTAAATTAGTCAGTTAGTTAAAAAGGAGATCCAATACCGGCATCGAAATTTCGGCTTAAGTCTACGGATATATCGGACATCATTCTTAAGCCGACACAAAGTCCATGGTCACATGTTATCTCTATTTCAATCACACGTGCAGAGGTTTAACTACCTTTACCTAGTTTACGGCTAACCAATAAAGTACATTACTTCCGTCATTTCAGATCACAGCGTAAACATGAGTATGGACCAGATTATATTCACATACATTCTTCTGGCATCTAGCACGCCACGTTGCTTATCTGCTCGTCGACGCACAGGACTTCGGGTCCTTTATGGAGTCCCTGATAAAGCGAACAAATACAGTTACGTTGTCGCTTTAGTAACGACCTCCGAACGAAAATGCACCGGTACTCTGCTAGCCCCAGAATGGGTTCTGACTGCGGCTCACTGCATCGAAGCTGAAAATGAGGTAACTCATGTTCAGTATGGAAATATGGAGCACTTTCCATACCAGAATGAGTCTAGGAAAAGTGAGATACTTCAAGAGGTACCACATCCTGGTTACCAGAGGAATTCAGGAAAAGATGACGTTGCATTGTTGCGCGTAAGTCCTATTTCTTTGGAAGTTTTTGGCACATTGTCTGCTATAGATTACAAATCCCTTATGGGTGTTGCAGTAGAATACGCTGGATTTGGTACAACTGAGTTTGAAAACGAAGAAGACGACCGTCGGCCGTTGTTGATTGGAGAAGGCGTGGTAAGATCCTGTTCGATTATTACAGATGAAAATTATGTCATCGGTGCATTTATGTGCGTGGCACCAAAATGTACCAACAATAATGGTGATTCTGCTTCTGGAGACTCCGGTGGACCTCTGTTCTACGATAAGAAGATAATTGGTATTGTCTCCTCTGGCGAGACACCCATCGGTGTTTATACAGCAGTCAGCCCGTATATAATATGGATAAGAGAAAATATGAGACTTTACGAAAATAGAAGGCAAAGCTCTCATAAAGCAAAGAACATAAAATTGCGAACATTGTTTTCTTTGGATGAAATATCCTAAGAGTTCCAAATAGAAGGGTTCCGATAAAATGAATGATGGCACTATATTCGCCAAATGAGCCCTTAAGAAGATCATATTCTTAAAATGGTAGTGAATCACAAACAAAGAGAAGCGAAGATGGAAGAAGAAGTAATCAAGGGACAGTCGCCATGACTTAATGTTTTTGCATATTTGCGCAGAATAGATAAAAAGTATGATATTACGAAGTTGACTGAGAACCTTATATTAAGCTAGTTCATAGTTGTTCTATAAAGCGTACAGACAATCTTCTAGGGTCGCTCAATACACAATGAAATAAAAATGGTAACAATCTATACTATAATAAAACTGTAGAGGTGAAAAAGTCTGTACATTAAAGATATTTTGACGAAAATTAGCTAAAAAATCTAGGAAAATGTTAAAAAGCAATACTTGATAATTTTTAGAATTTATGTCTGTCTGTCTGTCCGACGTCTTTCCCTATGTTGCTAAAGATCTCTGAAATGGCGAAATTGATTTCAATAAAACTTACACTCATGTACAAAAGATACTCAAACCTATAAAATAGTATATGTTACATCACAATCGGTTGAGTGGTTTTTGGTGTACAGCTTGACCTCTCCTTTGTACGTAGTCCCAAACAAAACAGGGATCATCCAAAACTGGTTATATATGTGATGCCATCTATGATCATTATAAGTTTGTTAGTAAAAGTAAAGTTAGTCTAAATAGGTACCTTCAAAGTGTTTTATGGCTATTTACCGACTGATAGATGTCACTATTTTCAAATAATTACCTTGCAAAAATGTTCCTTGCATAAAAGGCATTAATTATGTGTCGGGTATCTTTCTGTTATTAAAACAATAATAGCGTAATATATTCGGCACTTTCATAAACAAAAAGTATTTGTGTCAAAATTTATTACAATGTCCAAGTCTTAATTTAAACGGTCAATCTCATTTATTTCAAATTATTATATTTATATAATAGTTATATTTCATTTCATTTTATTTTAAATGATAAAAACAATTACTATAGATCCTTTTTTCAATAAATTTTTGATTAGTCCATATTATTTTCTATCGCGGTCGGTTTGTATGTGTAAACATAGATGGCGTTTTCTGAATGGCGGTGCTAAGATTCTCCGTGGATTGATGAGGTTCCCTGTTATTTTTTTTTCGTTTTCGTCGGATTGGTGTCTTAGTCGTTTCTTTTGAATAATGAATATGGATGTGTTTCTTTGATTTCTTTCGTTCGTTCGTGTTCTGTACTTATACAGGTGTCTCATTATTCCCAAATTCCAACACCTCACGTACGTGGGAATCCGTGGGTGGGAGACTGAGGCCTGAATTCAGATACCTCTTGTGTAACTCAACGGGGCTATCTTACTTTCGGCAGGGCTGGATATTCGTAGCCCTGTGTGTATTTTCTAAATAAATCGCAGGGACAGACTTGAAACAGCTGGAATCAACCCCCGAACATGTTGTTTTTCACATGGTCAGTTATATGTGGCATGTTCACAAGTAAGCGGTAAAAATAATTTACATGTTCTATATGAAGGTGGTAAAACAGTTAGATAATGTTGTGTATAAATAAAGTCTCTAATGATATCCCTACTATCCCTACTAATCTATATATATAAAAGAAAGTCGTGTTGGTTACACTATTTATAACTCAAGAACGACTGAACCGATTTGGCTGAAAATTTGGGGTAGGTAACCAGAAAAAACACATAGGATACAATAAAATGCAAAACATAATCTGGGAGGGATTTTGGAGAGGGTCGAAGTTTGTAGGGACCAAGGACAAACCTCCAACCTATTGACAGTAAGAACGCATGAGCTGTAATTATTGCTATCTGTCAGTACTGTCACATTATACATTGTCATATGGTGCACTGTCATTACTTCGTTCGCTTACTCATATAAACTAATAGTTATTGAAAAAGCCTTGGCTAATACCTACTATAGTATTTTCGCTGTATGATGATATGCATGACAGGTCTCATTTTACATTTCACGCATACTACTTTCAACTTATGAAAATAAATTGGCAAAAAAAACAATAAAAAAAATATCTATTAAAAATTACAAATTAAATTGATACTAGTATGTCTCTCTCTATTTTCATAATTATTATTAACTGTAAATAAATTATTTAAATATAATAAAATATAATCCTCAAAATGTCAGATGCATGAAACGAACCCTCTGTCAGTAGAGATTGACACCATTGAATCGACATGAAATCGATTAATAGGAGCGGCCATCTTGTGATCGAATACGTCACTACGTCAGTACGGGCGCCTCCTATGCGATTTGTGATTCTGCCTGTTTGGCGTGTCATTTTTATTTTTTTGTTTTGTTCTATTTGGTACGTACAATGCTAAAAACAACAAAAAAGATAGTTTTAAACTCTCAAAGCCTGTGAGTTAGTGTGAGTGCTTCGTTTGAGGACCTTCTTTGAACGAGAGCGTGCAAACGGGGGCCCGGTGATAGCGATCGACATTGTTGTGTACAGAGTTGCGGCAGCTCTGAACATCGGCTTCAGTTTCTCGAATAACCAAAGAAAATTTGGAGAAACTAGTTTTGAAGACAAGAAGCTGTCCGCTCCGAAGAAACGTGAGCGTTAAGCTTCTATACCTGACATAGATAGTTCCGATGTGGTGGCAATATGAAATCCCTGCATCGATAAAATTTATCAGTCGTAGAAATAACACAATCGACAATATTTACAGACTTGTATAAATGTCCACCTCGACCAAATTTGAGATCAGCAATTATTTATCTCAGTCGGAGAAGATTCCTATTCAGATATGAAGTTTTATTCCGAGTGTCAGTGATGAATAATAAAAAAAAGTATTTTAAAATTACTGCGTTTTATTTGTGAATATATTTGCCAAGACACTTTTAATATGAATATATTTCGAAGATGTAAAATCGGTAACTACGTACGATCGCATGTCGTTAGCCAATTAATTCGATATTTATTAATAATCGCTTATATTTCCTTAGGTTACATCACTATAATTGTCAATTATGAACTGTCATGCATATCATTACATAGCGAAAATACTATAATATAAGGTATAAATGTGAAAATGTACCAATTTCACGCTAAACCGGCTGAACCAATATTCTCTACTCATAAATGCGAAAGTGTATATAGAGATATATCGGACCATGGCTTTGACATTTGACTGTATTTCGGTAGATAATGTCATGAATACTGGCCAAGTTTCTTCGTTCCCCATAGAGTGTCTGAACTCCTTACAATTATCAGGAGTATGGAGTACCTTCACGCAACTTGAGACTGATCGTTGGTGTTCCAGTCTGTTAATGCGGAATCTTAATGCACCAAAGCCTTGTAATGGCAAACGGCTACGAGTAACACCTAGGAGGAAGAGGAAACATTATAAAAGCTATTCGCTATGAAGGCTTCCGTAGTGGAGGTATCCACTTACCATAGCCATTATCTTCGACTAACTATTAATAGTATTTGTATAAACGATAAAGCTATATTTGCGGTTTTTAAGATGTGCTTTATTTCAAAAACTGTTTTTTTTTTTTTTTATTATAAATTAAAAATTTTCGTTGGAGGTTTTTATAACGATCTACAGCATGTATTTTTTTTAGATTTGTCCCTCTTTTACTTTAAAAGTTAGAGGGGTTAGTCACACACACCCATTTTACCACTTTGGAACCGTATTATCTTTCAAACGATTGACTTCGAGATACAATGGATTTAGGAACCTCAAAATAATTTTTAACAACCCATTTTCTACATCAGTTCCATGTATGTAAAGCCTTAATATTCAATATTTTTTAATTTCTATAACGTCGTAAAGCGGTTCACAGAATAGGTACATCTAGCTACCAATTTTTAAATGTATTGTGTAAACTGAATAGTTTCGGCATTAAGTGGCTATGATATACGGCTAGACTGATAGATATAGCGCGTCAATAAGGATTCCATTTGGATTCCATGTTTAGCCATTTTTGACTACGGAACTCTAAAAATACTGTTTACAAAATTGTTTTAAATACTTCTTGCGGTTCTATTTCTTATTAGTTCCTATGAACAGAATTGAAACGAAAATTACTATTGTAATGGTGTTACTGGCGACACCAAATTAAATAATAATATATAGCCCTTAGGTTGCATACTTGTTTCCACATGTGTTTGTCTTATCGCTACGATGGCGCCAACGTTATGCAATTAGTAAACTCATAAATTCTAAGAGGTTGAAAAATTTATAAGAATTATGTGACAGGCATATGAGTAAAGAAATAGCCATGAAATATGAGAAAACATTTGCACTGTAGTGTTCACATGCGGTATAGTTGAGGATCATAAAAAAGGGACCAACCAGAAGAAATGGACCCTTGTCAGGTAGTAAGGATTTGAGAGGCGTTGCGTTGGTGGTGTTTGACTGGACAGTCGGGCTTAAGAGGCGGAGCGAGTCGGGTCCCAGGAAAGCGGGGCGTGGTAGTACGGGACAGTCAATGTGGGGACGCTGAACCGGGCGGATCTCGGATAGTCGGTCTTATGGCGCGAAAGAGAGAGTTCATGGGAACGCTCTAGCGTGGTGTTTTAGACAGTCAGTCTTAGGACGCGGAAGAGGGCAGATCTCGGGAACGCGTAGCGTGGTAGTTTAGGAAATACGGAAAGAGTGGTGTTTCGTGGGAGAGTTGGTCTTATGGTGCGAGAGAGATCGGACCTGGCCTAGCGCGAAAGAGGTTCGGTGTTGGTCGATAATTAGTGCTTAGTGATATCGAAGAACAAGGCGAGCGGCTTCAAGAGAAGGTGATCAGCACAGGGCAAGGGGTAAGTTTGGCAGTGACGCAGCTAAAAGTCCGGTGTCTGTTATTCACTTTACTGTAATTTATTGCATGAACTGTATAACATTAATAACTCTGTTGTGTATCTATGTCTATATCACACCATATATGTATACCAGGCTGACTAAAATATAAAGTTCTCTATGAGATATTGTACATAGTTATATTATTAATAACCGCGTGCACCATTAGTAGTGGTTCGTACCTTGTTGATGATGGATGTGAAGACGAGCGATGTATGATGGGAGTCTCTGTATTCGCGATCAGGTGGTAGAATGCAGGACTTTCACAATCGCTGTCTAAACCTGCGTACAGGCCAGTACATAGCAGCTGACAAGGTTTTAAAGAGCGAAAGAAGAGCCACCTGTCGGTCACGCGGTAACCGTAAGTCCTGGCGGCTAATCTAGCGGCGATTGTAACGAGAGCTTCCCTGCAAACTATGCGCGATGGCTTAATACGTTTAATTGACTATGTTTGTAGGGGCTTCAATGTTGTGACTTGCGGCAAGGAGGCGTTTTGTGACATCAGTTCTAAGACTGTTACTGTACGCTCAATACTATACACTGGATATCGCTGAAATACTCGGGGCCGATAATACTATATGACTAATATACCTGGATCATGTTCTCCGTCTCCCTGGAGCTGCCGTCTCTGAGATACGCTGCCTTGTACTCAAGTACCAATATGTGAAGCATGAATATATGGAGAGTGATTTTGTGATGACAAACCAATACTAATGTATCGCTGTCTTTAGTATTTTGATGTCCACTTTCATTCAATTATAAGCATTTACGTTTGGTAAATGCTGTCAGCAGAGGAATATACAGTAAGGACGAATTCCATGGTCCTGCGCGGGGAGGTGCGCGGAACCCTGGCCACAAATTACTTGGCGGGGCTGGCATTTTAAACCCAGTTATTAAGAAAACTAAAATTTTAATCAGCCTGGGGGCCATAGGATTCCGTTACATTTGGTGCCGTGACCAGGATCCTCGTCATAAAATGTTCTGATTCACTTCAGAACAACGAGGAAGAACTAAAGAGTTACTACACAAACACAACGTAGAAAAACACAAACACAACGTAGAGAAGTAACAATACACAACGTAGGAAAATATCGATCTAATTAAGTCCCAAACTTCAAACTTCAAACTTCAAAATCTTTATTTGCTTTGAATGTATGTACATGGTTGAGGTCTTATATAGATGGTTAGTTCTAATACATTCTACCCATTGAGCATGCAAATATATTTATTATTAACACAAATAGAAATAAAGAGAAAATTACAGAAATGCTTTTACAAGGATTACAAATATAATTACAAGGAAAAATTTCAATTACAGTCGTTTTCACAACATTACCTACAATTCATCATTTAAGAAGTCTGTTATACTGTAGTAACATTTTTCTATTAGTAATTTATTCAAGTATTTTTTAAATTTGCATAGATTTTGGTTTTTGATGTCATCGGGTATTTTGTTGTAAATAATTGGGCCCATGCACACAATGCTCTTTCTTAATAAGGCTGTCTTATAGTCTCCTTTATTAAGCAGGTATTTGTACTTGTTTCTCAGCAGTGCTGAGCGTTTACTGGTTTCAGACATATTAGTGAATAAGTGAATATTGGTTTTGACAAATATAGCTACTTCTAATATATAAAGACATGGGAAAGTTAGTATTTTTAGGGATTTAAACGCAGGAATGCAACTGTCAGTTATTTTTAGACCTAACATGGATCTTAAACATCTTTTTTGTGCTTTGAAAATTGTTTCTCTCTCGCTACAATTCCCCCAGAATATCACACCAAATCTCAAAATCGACGCAACAAGGCCATGATATGCTATAAGCAGAGTTTCAATATTTACTTTTTTAGATAAGTTATAAAGAGCATAAGCAGAAGTGCTCAGTTTCTTGCAAATGACTTCTGACTGTGGCTTCCATGTTAACTGGCTGTCAATTTGTATGCCTAAAAATTTTGTTATGTTTACTTCATTTATTGTTTGGCCATTGTAATCAATATTAAAGAGCCCATTTTGCAGTTTTTGATAGAAATGCATAACGTTAGTTTTATTAAGATTTATGAGCAGGTTGTTGTTAGTCATCCAGTTAACTATATCTGCAAGAGTATTATTGATGTCAGCCTCATAGGATTTTAGTTCTAGACATTTAATTATGGCAGTACTATCATCGGCGAAGAGTATCATTTGCTGTTGAGTGTGATGTGGGAGATCATTAATATATAACAGAAAGAGCAATGGTCCGAGGACACTCCCCTGAGAAACTCCGTATTTTATTTCTTTACCATCGGATCTGTAGTGAACTTCATTTTTAGTTTTGTTACATATTCTTGTTATAACAGTATATTGCTGACGGTTGGTTAGATACGATTTTATTAATTTTAATATGTTGCCTCTGATGCCATAATAATAAAGTTTGCTCAACAAGACATCATGTTTTACACAATCGAATGCACTCGACATGTCAGTGAAAATAGCGCATGTAGGTATCTTTTTATCCATATTTGTCATTATTTTAAGTAGTAAATCGTATATGGCCATGTTAATACTTTTGTTTTTTCTGAAACCTTTTTGCTCATCGCATAATATATTAAATTTTGTTAAAAAGGAATAAATTACTTTGTACAATATTTTTTCAAAAATCTTAGAGTATACAGGGACTAATGCGATAGGCCTATAATTACGTATATCATCTTTACTGTTTTTTTATGTAGTGGTTTCACTAGGACTGTTTTAAGACTATTATGAAAGATACCTGTGCTAATACATAAGTTAAATATATGACTTAATGGTGTCGCTACGCTATCAGCCACAAATTTGACTACTGGTGTACAAATTTCGTCATAGCTGCAGCTCTTGGTGTTTTTTAATGACTTTATAGCATTTATTACATCTTGTGGGACCACTGGTGGCATAAATAGTGAATTTCTGATGGGGCTTATAGATGCGCTAGTCATATTTTTGGAAATATCTGTGATATTCTCAATAAAAAAGGAATTAAAATAATTTGCTATTTCTTTTGGATCTTTAACCAATATACCATGTTTATCAATTTGCAAAATAGATTCTCTCGGCATTGTATTGTTCTTTATGACCTGCCAGGCAGCCTTAGATTTATTTTCAGATTTTCTAATCATATTACTATTCTGGACCTTTTGGGTAAGTTTTATAATCTTTTTTAGTTTTTGTGAGTAGTTTTTGAACCTATTTTT
The DNA here is from genome assembly GCA_944739405.2 of Euclidia mi. NCBI lineage: Eukaryota > Metazoa > Arthropoda > Insecta > Lepidoptera > Erebidae > Euclidia > Euclidia mi. The sequence continues at coordinate 57,270,463 of OX123199.2, forward strand.
ATTTTCTGAAGTTGGTTTTATCCTGTATTGCCAAAGCATTTGCCTTTGCTTTTTGCTACAGAGTTTTATTCCCTTTGAAATCCATTTGTGCTTTTTGTTAGATTTTATTGTTATTAATTTAAATGGAAAGCACAAATCATAAAATAATTTGAAATTTTCTAAAAAGTGATTATAAGCTTTATTGGGATCATTGGCATCGTAAACATCTGAAAATTTTAGGCATTTAATATATTTATCAAATTTTGAAAGATTCTCTGCAGATATATCTCGTTTTCTGATTCGGCATGAAGTCAGCAGTGGAATTTTATTGACTGGGATTTGTAAAAGTTGAGCTGTGTGATCTGACAGTGAAAAGTCTAAGACTTCTGCCTTACAGTTTTGTTGGAGATTATGTGCAAAGTTGTCTAAGCAACTTTTGCTTGAGAGTCTAGTTGGTTGTGAGATTGCTAGTTTTAAGTTGAAGCTCAAGAGAAAGCATTCGAAATCCAAAGTAATTCTGTTCCGTTTTAAAGTATCCACATTATAATCCCCACATAATACTAGCCTTCTTTCATGCTTAGTACATAACAATTTTAAAATAGAATTAAGATTTCCATAAAAAAATCCATATTGCACATTTTAGGCGGTCTATATAGACATACAATTACAATTTTAAGTTCAATCAGTTCAATAGCGCAACATTCTATTATACCATTTATTGAGTATTTTGATATTTCAGATAGTTCCTTAAATTGGTATCCCGTTTTCACAAGGATACAAGCGCCGCCACGCTTTTGCTTTCTAGAATAACATGCCGCTAATTTATAGTTAGGAATATGTAGTAGTTTTTCATATCCTGATTCTATAAAATGCTCAGTGATACAGAGTATGTCCACATTTTGTAGATTGTTTGCGAGTTCCTGAATGTGTAGTGACAATAAGTCTGTTTTGTTTAACAAACCAGTTATATTTTGGTGTAAAATTGATAGAGAGGTATGTGTTGATTGAGTATGGCTATGTACTGTATCATGGTTGGTTAAAGTTGGTGTTAACTTTGTCCCTTTACTGACGAAAAAATGTTTGATTTGTGTCAGGCAATTGACTGACGAGTGAGTGAGCTGGTTCTAGTGAATTCTTAGTATTCTTAGACAATATAGGAAAGTAATCAATTATTTTCTTCTGCCTTGTAATATTTAGAGAACAAGTTTGGTTTATCAATGTAGTTACAGTGTGTTGCTGATGGTTGCTTTTACAATCTGTATCAAAATACAATTGTATATAATTTTTGATGTGTTTAAAAATAATGGCCATAGCCCTGTTATTCACTTAGCCCGTCAATGCAGAAAACATTTCATAAGTGTATTTGATATATTTATTTGTATCAAATAGATAAGCATATTTATAGGTACAGTTATTACGATATAAAAGATGGTTAAAAGCTTCAATTCTCTTATTATATATTGTAACATTACTTTTTAACTTAAAGTTTGGCGAACAGATTATAACGTTAGTATAAGTAATTTTCTCGAGTATACATTTTATGTAATTAACACACTATCGAACGATGAAGGAGTTTTGTGTACCCCGAATTTATCGTGAGCGAAGCCACGGGCAAAAGCTAGTAAGGTATAAATGCGAAAATGTACCAATTTCACGCTAAACCGGCTGAACCAATATTCTCTACTCATAAATGCGAAAGTTATATATTTATATATATAACTTCTATTCTATAGAGATATATCGGACCATGGCTTTGACATTTGAATGTGTTTCGGTAGATAATGTCATGAATACTGGCCAAGTTTCTTCGTTACCCATAGAGTGTCTGAACTCCTTACAATTATCAGCAGTATGGAGTACCTTCACGCAACTTGAGACTGATCGTTGGTGTTCCAGTCCTGTTAATGCGGAATCTTAATGCACCAAAGCTTTGTAATGGCAAACGGCTACGAGTAACATATAGGAGGAAACATTATAAAAGCTATTCGCTATGAAGGCTTCCGTATTGGAGGTAGCCACTTACATAGCCATTATCTTCGACTAAATATTAATAGAATTGGATAAACGATAAAGCTATATTTGCGGTTTTTAAGATGTGCTTTATTTCAAAAACTGCTTATGTATTAGAAATTAAAAATTTTCGTTGGAGGTTTTTATAACGATCTAACAGCATGTATTTTTTTTATATTTGTTCCTCTCTTACTTTAAAAGTTAGAGGGGTTAGTCACACACACCCATTTTAACACTTTGTCAACCTCAAAATAATTTTTAACAACCTATTTTCAACATCAGTTCCATGTATGTAAAGCCTTAATATTCAATATTTTTTTTATTTTCTATAACGTCGTAAAGCGGTTCACAGAATACATCTAGTGCGATTTCAGATTAGCGTTTTAAACGCGCGTATAAGCTCGTTTTTGGAAGCGCATGTAGGTGCGTATAGGCTCGCCTTTTGACACTCGCACAATCCGTACGAGCGTTGACGCGCTTCTAAGCTCGTATAAGCGCGAGCCGTCAGAATCTATGTTGACACTGACACGATGTCAATATCGTTTCGATCGAACACGCCGAAATATGCCCGTTTACTCCATTGCGTTTTTTTGAAGCGCGTATTGTAGCGCGCGTGTAAGCGCGTATGCTGAAACGACCATATACGCGCAGAAAAATACGCTAATCTGAAACCGCCCCTAATCGAATCGAATAACTCTAAAAATACTGTTTACAAAAATGTTTTAAATACTTCTTGCGGTTCTATTTCTTATTAGTTCCTATGAACAGAATTAAAACGAAAATTACTATCGAACGATGAAGGAGTTTTGTGTTACCCCGAATTTAACGTGAGCGAAGCCACGGGCAAAAGCTAGTTAATCATAAAAATAGGAAATTATTGCTGAAGTGAGATTGAAATATTGTTGTTTCAGGTGCTCTGCAATTAAGCAGATTTGTTCCAAGTTGACTACTTTCTCTTATGCCCGATTTCATCTTTATATATAAAATTCTTGCGTTACTGACTGACTGACAGACACGCTACAGCCGAAACTATTGGGTGCAGGAAGCTGAAATTTGGCATGTATGTTCCTTGGGGACCGCAGGGGTGTACTAAGAAGGGATTTCCCGAAATTCCCACGGGATCGGCCAAAACGGGTAAATTAAAAAAAATGCAGGCGTAGCTGCTGGCGTCCTCTAGTCTTCTTATATTTTCAGCCACTTAAATGTTTTGCCATCATTTATAAACCGGTTCATTTTTCTGGCTGAAGGAAGTCCTAAGGATCACCATAGGTTTACACGTGGCCAGAAATAAGTTAATTAAAAAATTACGACTGAATGATATTGGATTTGTCTAAGGGGTGACCTCACCGTTTTAAGATACTTTTAATTACGTATCTTTGTGTTCTAAAGAGAGGATGGATGACGAAATACTGACAAAGAAAATATATAAGGCAAGTGTGAATGGGACAAGACGAAGGGGAAGACCTAGGCGGACGTTCTCTGACCAGATTGGAGACATCCTAAAAAAAGGACAGGTCAGAAGTACCCTAAACAGAAGAGCATGCATGAGAAACTTGATGGGAGTGATTGAAGCAAGAGAGGTATGTCAGGATCGTAGCAAATGGCGTTTCGTAGTCTCTGCCTACCCCTCCGGGAAACAGGCGTGAGTCTATGTATGTATGAATGTATGTGTTCTAATGTCTTTATATTATTTGCCGCCAAGTTCTTTTAATCTGCTAAGTGTCTGGATGGGAATTAGGATTTCGTAGTGTTTATAAGGGGCGTAGGCACCATTTTCCATTGCACTTTACTGATTTTATTAGCTTTTCCAAAGCGACTGTCTAAAAGAGATAGCGATATGTCCTGATCTAGACTAGTGTCAGTTTACTCAGAGGTATCGACTCCCAACAACGACTATCAAAGATCTTCATAACAGCCGGGGCAAGCTATAATCTACAATTCAATACGTACATAACTCCGAAAAGTTATTTGTGCGCGCCGTGGATCTGAAACCGATACCCTCTGCATGGCAGTCTGTTGATATTTCTATACTGGCTATCGCTGCCCAGCGCTGGAGCTGTATAAAAATTTATATATATTGAGTTATATATAAAACATATAGTTTTCTATTAGCCAGGGTTCTTCTTTCTCTATAAACGCAAATATAATAATCACATATTTTGTGGCCACAGAGGGGGGAACTAACCTCAGTGCGTACCGTAATCGGATGCTGCCTTTGTTTCAGGCGCTTGAGCCAGCTGTCAACGTGTCAACACAACGGCTATCGGATCAAGTGCGGGCCATCCAGCGGTGTCGTCTGTTGGATGATACCGTGCTTGAGAGACTTCGCTCTGACGTACGGAGAGGTCTCCCCATCACTTCTTCATCGCAAACTGGGACAGTGATTGCTGATCAGCAACATCTTAATGTCGTCCATGAAGAGGTAGATGACGAGACTTCTCATGTAAGTACCCAGTATAATGATCAATTAAGGAGCACTTTGGAATGTGCTATTGGGGAATACCGATCCATGAATCCAAGTATTCGGCCTCGTTTGCCTCGGTTGCCCATGCATAAGAAAAACATAGCGCTAGTGAGTGCCTTGGATTCACTATTGTCAATATATTTTGACAATAGTGAAAATCTCAGCGATACACAGTCAATCCTGTATTGTGCGGCTGTTACGGCATGTCGAGTAGCAGGAGTTAAATTTCCTGTAAATAATACCGCTACTCGACGGTCCGTTATGGTGCCAGCATGGCAATGCAGGATTGAAAGTCGTATCGCTGAGACCAGGGCACTCATTAGCAAGCTGTCCTCCTTTAGAGCCGGCAATACACGACCGAGAGTGATGCGCTTTGTGACTCGGGCCTTCGCGGGAACTGGTATCAGTTCCCAAGATTATTTGTCTCGAGTTACAGAGCGCATCGACTTCCTAAAACAAAAGCTTTATGCATGGGCAAACCGTATTCGGCGATATAAAAAAAGAGTGGATCGATATTGCCTGAATCGCACATTCCAGAGAGACGAAAAGTGTGTGTACCGGGGATGGGAGCACCCTGATTCTTCGGCCAGTAATGGTGATGGGTGTCGACCAGATGATGATTCCACTGTTACTTTTTGGCGCAGTATCTGGTCGATGCCCGTCAACCATGAAGAGGGTGATTGGATTGGGGATGTTGAGCGAGCATGTGAACGAATTCCATCTATGGAGCCAATATATATAACAATTGACGACAGCCAGTGCAGTCCGTCCGTTACAAAATTGGAAGTCAGCGGGACCGGACGGACTGCACAATTTTTGGCTTAAATGGCTCCGAAGTTCGCATGCTTGCTTAGCATCTTTCAATCATCATTGGAATCAGGGTCGCTGCCTGATTTTTTAACATCCGGCGTTACACACCTACTGTATAAGTCTGGTAGTACCACGGACCCCAGGAATTATAGGCCAATTACGTGCTTACCAACTATATATAAACTTCTTACATCCATTTTGAGAACGAAATTATCTAAACATATATTTGATAATTCAATTTTATCTGTTTCTCAAAATGGATGTAAGAGTGGGGCTCGTGGTACTAAAGAGCTCCTTTTGATAGACATGGCTATTAGCCAACAGGTGCGCCGTAACCACAAGAATCTATCGACATGCTGGATAGATTACAAAAAGGCATACGACTCCGTGCCTCTTGAGGAGCGTGGCTTTTGAGGGTGCTAGAGTTGTACAAAGTAGATACAACTCTATGCACCTTCTTAAGGTCGTGTATGAGGCAATGGAGGACCGTATTGCGCTATCCAGGGTGTCGATCGACCTTGGGTTGCGACGCTCCCATAATGATCGAGCGAGGTATATTCCAGGGCGACAGCCTGAGTCCTCTGTGGTTTTGCCTGGCCCTGAACCCCCTAAGTACCTTATTAGAGGCTTCTGGGCTAGGCTATCAGTTGAGGAGAGGAGGTCATGTTACATCTCACCTCCTTTTCATGGATGACCTGAAATTATTTGTCCCCAACAAATTCCAACTGACTGCATTACTTAAGGTAACCGAAACCTTTAGTAATTCAATCAGGATGGAATTTGGTGTGGATAAATGTGCGGTCATGCATGTGAAGAGAGGCAGGATTATGGAATCTGCAGGGATACAACTCTCAGATTCCATACAACTTAAATCCCTTTCCCCAACTGAGACTTACAAATACCTGGGTATGTCGCAGTCATTGAATATTTCTGAGACTGACATGAAACAGACGTTGCAGGCTCGGTTCTTTGGCCGCCTGAGAAAAGTACTTAACAGTCTTTTATCAGGCGGCAACAAGGTGCGGGCCTGCAACGGGTGGGCCATGCCAGTCCTAATGTATTCCTTCGGCATACTCAGGTGGACCCAGACTGAACTAGATGCCCTGAATAGAAAAGTCCGTTCAATGCTGACTGTATCTCGTATGCATCATCCACGCTCATCGGTAATGAGGCTGTACATCCCGCGGAAATGTGGGGGTCGAGGCTTTTTATGTGCTAAGACCCTACACAACCGCGAGGTGTGCAACCTCAGAGATTATTTTCTGCAGATGAGTGTGGATGTGCATCGCGATGTAGTCGGAATTGATACCGGGCTTACCCCGCTCGCTCTGGCTAAAGAGAATTGGCACAAACCTGCAGTACTTAGTACTGAGGACCGACGAGAAGTATGGAGGGGCAAGGAGCTGCATGGACGATTCTACCGGGCCTTACATGGGCCCGATGTAAATTTTAAAGCTTCCATCTCCTGGCTGCGATTCGGTGATCTCTTTGGAGAAACCGAAGGTTTTGTCTTTGCAATTATGGACGAAGTTGTCATGACAAACAACTACCGAAAGTATATTCTGAGGGATGGGACGGTTGACATATGTCGGGCGTGTCACCAACCCGGAGAATCGCTCAGGCATATAGTGTCCGGTTGTTCGAGTCTTGCCAACGGTCAGTATTTGCACAGACACAACCAAGTAGCCAGGATAATCCATCAGCAACTAGCCCTTAAATATAATCTCGTTGGTTCAGAGGTACCGTACTACAGATATGTGCCCGACCCAGTTCTCGAGAATGGTCGTGCATTGTTGTACTGGGATCGGTCTATCATTACAGACATGACTATTGTAGCCAATAAGCCTGATATTGTAGTGATAGACCGAGCAGAGCGACTCGCAATGATAATCGATATCACCATACCGCATGACGGCAATCTCGTGAAGGCAGAAAAAGAGAAGGAGATTAAATATTTGGACCTAGCTCACGAGATTGTTGACATGTGGGATGTGGATTCGGCGATCATTGTGCCGATAGTCGTGTCGGTGAATGGGCTAATCGCCAAGAGCCTCGATCAACATCTAAAGAGGCTCGCACTAGGCAGCTGGATCAAGTCCTTGATGCAGAAGGCAGTTCTTCTCGACACGGCACGCATCGTGAGGAAGTTCCTGTCTCTGAGGCCCTAACCACCGGTGGCTTGGTCCCTGTACCCGACACCGGTGGGTCTCCGTGGTCCCTTTTATATTTCTAAACTTTTTTTTTCTTAATATAGTTTATTGATATAAAATTAACTATGAGAAATGTAAATAAATAAAGTGAATAATAATATTCTTTATTGACGTAAAATAGGATCAATTACAATAATGAATTCCCTGATACCTGCGCTAGTAAAAACTGTGTTGCAGGCATCAGTGTCTTCCCCGTTATGTTGCACAATAATACATCAATGATTTAGACTTGACCTAAATAATGACCGAAACAATAGGTACGCGTAAATAGAGAAAAAAAAGAAAGACTGTAGATGTGTGTGTATGTGTATGTGTGAGTGTGTGAGCTCGTATGTATGTGTGTGTGTGTGTGTGTGTGTGTGTGTGTGTGTGTGTGTGTGTGTGTGTGTGTGTGTGTGGGTGTGTGTGTGTGTGTGTGTGTGTGTGTTTTAGTGTGTGTGTATGTGACTTTTTATGGTTTTCAGAAGATTTTCTACAGCATCATAGTCCATTGACTGTAGCCAAGTTGATATTACTATTTTACATTTCCTATTATTATATTGGTGCAAATTGTTAATTTTGTTACATATATTATACAAATAGGGAGCCAGAAAGTCGTAGGATCTCAGGATCTCTGAGCAAATGTTGATTTCATATGAGGCACGGGCCAGCGTCTTATGCGTTTTTGTGGCAACATTAGGTTAGGGACCACTTTCCTGTGATATCTTTGTAAAATTTCTCACACAAATATCTTTCTTACTGTTAGCACACGTGCTTGTTCATAGAGGGCAGAAGTTGGATGCCGATATGGTAAGTGAAGAATAACTTTAAGCACCATACTTAGAAAGTATGATCCTGTGTATAGACTATATTACGAACGGATTGAAAGCTTCGTAAACATTTTATAACTTATTGGAAAAATCTTAGACAGCCCGGCTATGTTTAGTTTTATGAAGAAAGTGGTTTTCTTTATAGTGTCATATAATGCGTAAATACTAAACACTGTACGAACTATGTGTATCATAAAAATGGCTTCATGTCTGCGTTTGTAGAAAATATTACTTATTTTCAATCATGGGAAAATTTGTGAATGCATGATGATACTTTTTTTCGCAAAAACTATATAATAGATTCTGAGGCTTTTTTGTAGCTATAGCTAATGCATAAGAATCGAATATAACTAGTTTGAACAAACATTTTGGTGCTTCACTAACATGCTGACCTTGAGAATTAAAAGTCAGCTCGGTGGAAAATCTACCACGTGGTCTTGAACTAGGAAGATCATCCTGGTAGAGATGGTGGTAGAGTTTGTAGACTGAAGTGCTCTATACATTTCTTACCTAGTATTTTGGGCAAATATAATTACGAGAATTGGCCCTCAGAACCGATCGCATAAATCTGTAGAAACTTACAATTTATGTCTGGAAATATAATAAGGAATAGTGAAGTTACACGTTGCGCTTGGCAGGTATGTATTTTTCTAATAAATTGGAGTGTCATGCTGGCCAGAATTATTTTAAACTGATATCTCTCGGCTACAATCCTTGTGTCACAAACACAATTAGCAGACAAACGGTATTTTTGATTTTAAGGGTCGTTACATATCTGACGGAAAATGCGTCGAGCGTATCATCGGTCGCGTCTAATCCCTCAAATGGGTTGGTACATATCTGACGGAAAATGCGTCGAGCGTATCTAAATCGGTCGCGTCTATTCCGTAAAATTAGACCTGCGACATAACGCGTCTAGTCAGTTTCTGCGTTCAGCATCTACAGTACGGTTGCGTTGTGTGATATTGAATTTTAAAACGCCAACGCGTCAGTCAAAATACACGTGTTGCGTGGCGCGCGCGACGTCGACCGACAATGCGTTGACGGAAACGGAACAGACGCTGTGCGCTCGACGCACTAACGCATCATCGGTTAGGTGTGAACGGTTGAATGTTTTATAAGTAAGCAAGGAATTCCTTTATTGTCACATCTTATCAACGTACAACCATCATGTTACAAACAAAGGTAAGTAGGTACATATAAATATAACCTGTTACAAGTAAGTTTGTAGGCACGTTTTATCATATAATTGTCTGTTTTGGGGTTACGCGACCGATAATACGCGACGCATTCTCCGTCAGATATGTACCGACCCTAAACTTACGCGATTTGTATACATCATACAAAATTATTTAACGAGTCCTAATCGCGTAAAATTTGGTATATTGATATATATTTGTATTTACGGTTTAATACCAATCTCTTTCTTACATTTCGACGGTTTTGCACCGGTCGTGGTTGCGTAAGGACTGGTGAGTGCTCAGCGCCGTCTTGTGAATGGGTTTTGGCACCTACTGTTACTTGATTTTATTTAAGGTTTAAAATTTTTATACCTTAAATAAGTTAATTTTATTGGATTAAGACCAGTTAAATAATGTTGTATGAAGCAGATATGCTGTATAACAATGAATAACTGAGTTCACGTGGACCACATTCTGTCGCTATTATCGACCCTGTCATATTGCCCTGCATGATAACAACCACAACGTAACCACCAGTAGCACAGTGAACACAACATTTTCGCCAACGTAATGGTAAGCTTGCGTCTTCTCCACAACGTTATTGATTGACGAATGAACGCCATACAACCACATGCGACAACGCAACCACATCCCCACTTTGTATGTACCACACATCGACCACAAAAAGTCACAGTGACGCCATTCACAAGTAACCATAGCTCAATCACCTCTTATAGCGACGTGGTGTGATTTTGAAGACGGCGCGGCGTGTTGTGATACCTACATGTGAAACAAGCCTTATTGCTCTACAAAATTAATACCCTGAAATAAACAGTATTGTGTCTCTTTCAATAAACATTCTCGATTATTCTATTATTGCGGTATCATGTTTAAATATTATCGTTTTTCAATATTTATTTTTATACTCTGGGCGGAAAGATACATTGCTTCCAATAAGTGTTTACGTCTAAGACATTGTATTGAATGTATAGTCGATCATGCTAGTATTAGGAAATAATGCAAATGGTGAAACCTAGGTGTAAAAAGAAAGCTAATCAGTGGTCTAGGAAGGTTTTTTATTGGTGTACTCAATAAATCTGTATACACGCTTCAGCATGCTTAACTTGATGCAAATTAGCGCTCCTAGTGTGCTTGGCTTGGCGTTCGTTGTAGGTTGGCAAAGTTAAGCAACGCTTGCACAAGTCGCTACTTGGATAGATGACCGTGAGTGGCATTTACATAAGGGCGCTACCGTGTTACGAAAGGTACGTAAAGCTGTCGGTCCTGGTTTTTGTCTCAGGCGAGAATCTTTAGGCAATGTTGAAATTCTTTGGGCAGTCTAAAAACTCGGACGTCAGAGTTGGCCACACATTTACACGAAAAAGAAAGCTCAGACCTGCAAAAGTCGTTGAATGACAGCGCAGACAAGTATTTTAGTGGCATCTAGCGGAGCACGAAGGTACTACGTAGACAGCAGACTGACTACTTGAAAAACGCGCTATTCACAACGGCCAGAACAGGTTATTTCAAACCCTGTCTTATCACAGTCTATTCTGTAAACAATCACATCATGCGACAAAGCAATTATAGCCGCGATAACAATGTAGCATGATTTGCAATCTGCTTTAATACCCCCCAGTTCCATAACGCTGTTCTCTCCCCATTAGCCAGCCGTTCCATTTAAAAAATGTCATCTATTACCTTAATAGGGTGTATTAGTGTAACCTTCTTATTTTCCCCTTGCGCCATCAAGACGTATTTACGACAATGTTATGAAGACTAAGGAAAACAATGTCTGATGTTTCTCTCGGGTTTAATTCTTGGAGGTTGGTGGTAGTTGTGAGATGTAGCGATTTCTTATGAAAATACTTATACCGTTCGACGAATTATTTCTGTGGCTGGTGTTCTACTACTTGAAATGCAGCGTGTTTTACAACTGAGCTAAGAATGTAAAAACTTGTGATGTGTGTAATTTCGAAAAGGCGAAGCGAGCGACTCTTTGATCACATTTAATTTTTACCATATGTGGCAATTGAGCTTACAATACGAGTATTTTATTGTTTGTTGTCTTACGAAAACAGCCTTTAAGATGTACATAGTCTTACATACATAGCCTCACGCCTATAACCCCGAAGAGGTAGGCAGAGGTGTATTTCTACAACCACTTTTCGCCAGATATACTTTAGCCCCACGTAATAAGGGGCGAGCTTATTGCCGTACCGGGCACATTTCCAGACTCCGTGCTGCTACTGAGAATTTCGTGACAGAAAAACCCAATAACACTGCCCGACCCAGGAGCCGATCCCACGCGCACATTTATGCCGCGAGACCAACGAGGCAGTGCCTTTAAGATGTATTATAGGTGTATATTTTTATCACAAGTAATCTTCATTCCAGATATTTTAATAAGTTGATACGGATTTGCGCCGAGACACACGCAATACATATAAATAATTATGAGTCTTGTCATATCTTCAAAATTAAGTCTAAGCAAAGTCCATTTGCTGTAAGCAGAGGCTCTAAGCTTTAGCAGACTTTGTTACGCTTTGTCGAATATTATATCGTTCAACATACGGCACAAAAACATACAACGTATTTTGTAAAGTTGCAACATAAAAAATATTTTTACTTATACATTAGTCACTAGTTTAATTTCTTCATAATAGTGAATTCCTCTACCGCTTATAACTTGCAAAGAAAATGTATTCACTTACTCTTTTATTTGTTTTGTAGACGTTTTGGCAAATTTCCAAATTGTGCACACAACCTTGATTTGCGTACGAATACCGCACTCTTAATCCCTTAGTAGCGGGTTTGCCGCCACGTACATTTTCCTTACTCTACTACTCCGACAAATAAGCAACAAAGGGAAAACTATATAAAATATAGCATACAGAGTGATTATAGGAAATGGCAGGCGGCGGTGTCGGCACTCAAGATTTTTGCACACGAGATGGAAATATAGACGATTTGCAAATATCCTTGCAATCTTTTATTTGATGATAGAGCTTCTGAGACAGTAGTTAGTCATTTTATAGAAACTCAGTTTGGCAAAGCAGTGGTATGTTCGTGTTGTGCTTTAAAACATTGTTATAATATTTGTGAGAGAGTCAAAAGACCAGTTTGAGAAAATATAATAAATATTTTTGATCTTGTTTGGGTTTCGAAGCATCGGCACCACGAACGTTGTAAAAGTAACGTAGAATTATTGTATATAAAAGTAGAGACATTTTTTATTTGAAGTTCCTTACTATTCCTCTAGTAATTTACCTGAGATCTTCCTATATTTTACGCCTCAGTCTTAATCCATATTATTTAAGATTCACACTTAGCATAAATCCCGTGTCGCGCAGAACTCTACAAATATTCGAATAACGTACACAAAGAACACTAGCACAATTGAATATCACACAATGTTGCTTTCTATGGAAATCCCCACGAACCTCGCCGCAGTGCCAGAGAGACGACCATTTTAACCGCTACGCCACCCGTACAGTCAATTTCGTAGTCAGATGTCACAACATACCGAGATAACTCTCAAGGGACTCACCGTTCTACAAAATACACCTCTTCGAATTTCACATTCACATTTAAATAACTTTCGCATTTTTCGTTATGCCCTACATTGAAAATAAAGATTGAAGATAGTACAATATGCAGGTATTAATGCCAGAGGGACCGTATATTTTTTGGATTTGCTGGTTAGCTAACGTAATTTTAAGTTTGTAGATGTGTAAATAGCTGCGAATATCTAGTGAATATAATTTGGACTGCAATGCAATAAATGCTTCGAATAAGTCAGATGACTTCAGTATCTATTTAATTTTATTTCTGCTTATAAGAATGCTAAAGAGTGTTCTTAAAAATGTGTGAAGTATGCCAATTTGCTACTGGCCGACATTTAGACTTTGAAATGCATAACCATATACTTCTCTCACAGTGAAAAAAATATCATCGTTCTAGCGTTAAGCCGGTTGCATCCAAGGTTTTTTTTTATGGTAATAGGCGGCAAACGAGCAGACGGATTGCCTGATGGTAAGCAATTACCGCCGCCCATGGACACAAGCAACACCACAGGAGTCACAAGTGCGTTGCCGCCCCTTTGGGTTGGGAAAAGGGATAGGATGAGGAGTGGGATGAGGGAGAAGGAATAGGGGATAGGGCCTCCGGCACTCTCACTCACCGAACGAAACGCAACAGTTTAGGTACTGTTACTTTAAGTCGATTTTCTGTGAGAGGGTAGTACTTCCCCGGTCGAGCCGGCCCACTCATGCTGAAATCAGCAAGGCTCTACTACCTGGAATTATCTAAATATAAATTTAATCAAAGCCCGGGTAACGTTTTCTAGTCTAACCAGACTTGACAAAATATTTGCTTTTTCACACAGCGACTCGGCAGTCGCTCTGTGAAACAGCATAGGCAATAGCCCCCGAGGACTAATAAGAAAGTGATATTCCATGGTTCATGTCAGTGTCAGCATATTCAAGAGTTCTAACTCCACATAACGACTTTCAAAAACTTCATCACAGCCGAGACCGATGGCAAAACTGTTAAGCACTTGACATTAATAAAATCAACAATTTAATCAAAATTTATTTGGAAAGAAATTAACTCACTTTCTTTTTTAAATGCTAAGTATGAAATAAATTAATTGTCACAGAAATTACAATGCTGCGTAGGTAGTGCTTGAGTTTAAGCGGATGTTTTGGACTCCGAGTGTGTGTCATGAGATTTTAATTTGACAAAATGTTTGATGAATATTTATGAAATTAGGATGGCGATTATATCCGACCTAGTTTTGGAGCGGCGTTTTCAAGTTAATTCCCCAATCATAAGCATATTAACGCTTAAAATATTCAAATAGGTTTGACAGATTTTATAATGATTTGTTTATTTCAGGGAAATATCAATTTCGGTTTTAAGTCGTCTACGCATTATTACAATTTGAAATTTTGTAATTTTCGACATCAGGAGTTTTGAGGTTTGCTTGTATTGAAAATATTCTAGCGAGCTTAAAATACGACCGTTTGGATGGCTTAGCAGATAAAGTAGTTATCTCAAAATTGAACACTGCATAAAGTGATATGGGCTCGAAACCCATACGAGACAACTCTTTGTGTCGAGTAAATATTTATTTTTAGTCTAGGTTCTTTGTATCAGTTCCATAAGTATATTGTTATTCAGTGTTTCTAAAGTTTGCCGCGATACGGAAATTATTCTAAATGTAATATAATATTTACGAAATCAAATTCATTACAAATTTTCATAAATTATATATAAATTATTATTATTATGTATTGCACGTCTTGAGGTAGATAATGGAGAAACATTTTTTATTTATATTGTATACCACAACTGCTATACCTATTATCGCAATAAATGACATTTGAATTTGAATAAAAATCACGTACCTTGAGATTAATTCCAACTCCCCTTATGTCAAGAAAAAAAATATTCTCGCTGTTAGAATACTTCTGACGTGACAAAAATTGAAAGAAAGAAAACCATGAGTGTCATACATGAGATATTGATATAAAAAGTGCAGGCGTAGGCGCTATGCCATACGCCGCGCCTCTGTTCCATATAAGGCAAAAAACTTGTGTGATCAACAAATCTTTCAGTATGGGTTCCTTCGGACTTTTATCGTTGTTCGGACTTTTGTCATTCCTTCGGATATTTGTCGTTGTTCCATATTTGAGAACTCGTCACCTTACATGAATGATTTAATATCGCAGCAGCGGCGATTAAAAAACAATAAGTAAATAGTGATTTTTTTTTTCACTATACATTGTCGAACAAAACAACTATAAGTTGTTGTACCTA
The DNA here is from genome assembly GCA_944739405.2 of Euclidia mi. Lineage (NCBI taxonomy): Eukaryota > Metazoa > Arthropoda > Insecta > Lepidoptera > Erebidae > Euclidia > Euclidia mi. The sequence continues at coordinate 57,285,749 of OX123199.2, forward strand.
CAAGTCTATTAAAATTGAATAGCGATGACCCAGTGGATAGACCAACAGACTGCGAAGCAGATCTCAGATCCGAATCCACGGCGCATACTACTATCGTTCGAAGTAATGTGCGTATTCAATGATTTTTAAATGACGCCTGCTTTATCCTTAGGTCCACATTTAAGATTATTGTACAGTCGTTATGGGAGTCAGTGCTCACAATTATCCTGAAAATGATCACTGTTATCACATATTATTTAAATAAAAATCACTGGTATAAACCATAGAATATAGACCTTGAGAAAAGCTAATATTCTGTGCTGCGCTTTATGTGAAATAATAGGACTAAGAAATAATATATTCCTAAACTTTTATAGTGCATGAAAAAGGTTTCTGAACTTGCCAAACATCTCCAATAAACTCTTCAAATCATAGCCCAAGGCTCTTCTATTTTATACTAAATAGCTCAAGGCTATATGGCCGTGAGTTTAGCTCTCCACAAGCGGTCTTGTGTGGCCCCTACGTCCATATGAGTAGTGCTTCACACAAGAAGCACTACTCATATGGACGTAGGGGCCGGTCGAGCGCCGCCTCAAGACGTTGAAGTATTAGATGCGGCCGATCCGGGGATATTGAGCCATAAATAGAGAAGAGACTTTAAAGAGTGTTTATGATTTATAAAATGGATGCTGTCTAAACTCTTCCACCTTTTTTAAAAGATTACTGGCAGAGTATGAGTATTGTCCTTACAAAAGTTATAATATTTCCCTCAATATGGTAAAATATAGGTAATTTTATGTTTTCCAATTTTTGGCAGCAGTACGCCGGCGCTTTGTCGGGTGAACTTTTCGATTTTCATTATGTTGCTTCGTTGCTGGCTGCAACAAAGTTTTGGTACGGTAAAACACTCCAAGTTGGCAACTGGAAATAGTACGGTTAAGTCGCGGACGAACTTAGCCGTGGCTTCGTGGGAAAAGAAAATTCTTTATTCAGATGCGACTTTTGTAATATTTAGTACTTTGCTGACAAAGCTTGGCACCTTTTTAGAAGGTTCCATATAAGGATACCAAAAGCCCTGGGATTACGTTGCTGAAGTCTGACCGTTGACCGTCTGTCAATGAGCCGTATCTCACGAATCGTACTAAGTACTACTAATAAGTTGGTTTAAAATTTTCACAGCATCTTTATAGCCGCTATAACAACAAGTAATAAATAAAGGACTATGTTCGTGGATCACTGATAAGCGTTCACATCAGCTGATCGGATTTGATTTCCAGGTCTGACAAAAGTGTTACTGAGGTTTCCCGAATTCTCAATAGCAGCATGGTAAAATGTACATTGCATGGGACCTACAAAAAATCATAAATTATTACCAGTATAAGAAAATTGATTTCTTTTATTTAGTCTGTGTGCAGTCCTGTTAACTTATATGATGTTATATCTTATGTAATGGTACGGAACCCTTTATGTGCATTGAGTGCATGCCCCACTAGTACCTACTTGCTCGATAATCTACAAGGTAGATAAACCTACAAAGCAAAACATGTAGGCATTAAAAATGACATTCTTCTCTAGAATATGTAAAATAATACCTACTCACTGAAATTATATGTTATAGAAAACTAGTTGAAATCTGTTTACTGTTTGTTTGGTGTTTCCTAATTTCAATTTTGCAGTATCTAATCTTTTATATGGCACTCATTTAAACACAGTTCTCAATTCAGTGTTTCTAGTAAAAAAAAACATCAAACAGGGCAATACAAAACTTTACTTAGCTTGAAATGGGAATTGAATCGGCGTCAAGCGTATTAACTATCGAATAAGAAGGTTTGGGTTCGATTGTCGTTATTGTAAGCGTACCAGAACCCTAAGGGGAAAATATACTTTATCCTCTGGCCTTTCTGTACTACCATATAATCAAACCTACGAGTCTACGTGTAAACATGTTCTACCTATAATACTAAAAAATTAAGTCGACAAAGACATTTACAAAGAATTCTTTAACTAGACAAACTTTAATTGGCTGTCTAGTTAAATAATTATTTGCGTAATTAGAAGAAATTTACGTGTTATAATTGAAAACTAGATTAATTGAAATGAAAGAGAAACAATTACTAGGTTTTCTCTACATTGAATCTCTTTAAAGGCCTATATATCTATATAATAACACATACACACACAGGCACATGCACATCATACTTATGTACACACCACAAACATAAACACAGCCACAACATATGCAGATGATATTTTGTATTTTTATTTTTTTATTTTTTTAGCAATTATTTTTTTTTTATTATCCAATAATTATTTAGTTATTTATATTAAATATTTATATTTTAAATTTTTATCGCTCGCTTAATAATGTGCGGTAGATGGCAATAGGCTCGCCCCCTATTACATTGGGACCGAAACATAGGTAACTGGCGAAAAGTGGGCGTGTAATACACCTCTGCCTACCTCTTCGGGGATAACAGGCGTAACGTTATGTTAAATATTTATCATTTTGTTGCTTTTCTTTCAGTACTTTTCTTTCAGTACTTTTCTTTAATAAGCATAAAGTAAACACATTGTTGCATCCTAATGGAAGGAAAGAGGAACCTACCACGCACCCTCGGATTGACTACCCCAACTATTGCAATAGAAAAAGGTTGACAATACCGAACTCGATGATAAGCGATGGGCAACGACTGAGCTAGGCTCAGTCGTTGCGCATCGCTCCTGAGGATGCCTCGTGCAGAGGCGAAACACGTGTCGAAGAAAAGTCGGCGCATACAGCGGGATACTGCAAGTCAGGTATCTTCCTGGAACCCATACCATTCCTATATCCATTATCATTTTAGAGGAGTTCGATATTGTCAACCTTTTTCTATTGCAATAGTTGGGGTAGTCAATCCGAGGGTGCGTGGTGGGTTCCTCTTTCCTTCCATTAGTTTACAATGGAGTTCCGCCAAGTAACGCCTGATTCAATCAACTACATTGTTGCATTGTAAACATGTAATGAAAGTGCGGCGTGTCTTTTTGGATAAAGCTAGAAACCTGAATTTTGAGTAACCAAGCAGGCATTGTATAAATATGGTATATTTCAAATTTCATTCAATTTGAACGAGTAGTTTAAGAATTATAACGAGTCAAATTTCTTGATTTTGTCACACACTGACCGATCATCAAAAGTCTAAGGCACTTCTAGCAGACATAGAAGCTTCAAATTTAGAATAAAATTAGTGTTGAGTGTATGAATCAAGGAAAAACTAAAATATTTTTCAATATCGGTCCAGTTTTCGAGATCAATCAACTGCTTAAATAACTTTGTAATCCCATATAAAGATATAAGATTACAAAATTACATTTGCAGTTAGGGCTTTAATTAAGAAAATTCACTGTTGGTGGACAAGAAGTAGAAGGTACCGGAAATGGAAAAGTAGAACTATCTATAAAAAGAAATGAGATCCCATAAAAACAATACTTGTCAAAATACCACGACTCGCTATCGTAAAAAGTTGTGAGATCCATGTAATACCAAGTTGGTTAATTAAAAATCTTTAATGTTTTAAATAAATAGATTGACTTGGCAATCGCACTAAACAATCTAATTTATATATTACTTATGAAATATATTATGTTTTCTTGCGATGGCCAAGTCAATCTATTTATTTAAAACATTGAAAGATTTTTAATTAACCGACTTGGTATTACATGGATCTCACAACTTTTTACGGTAGCAAGACTTGGTTTTTTGACAAGTATTGTTTTTATGGGATTTATTAATTTACTTCATACTGAATGCATAAAATTGATAGGTAATGCGATAGTTTTGACAAAAAATGAAGTAGCCCGTTTGACAATTAACAGAATCGAATGTCAAATGAGATATCGAAAGATTCTGAATCGCCCCTCTGGTTAGACTAGATAGCGGACCCCGAGTTCTAACTGGGAAAACGTTAGGAGAATGATTGATGATGTGACGGAACTTCATGGAAAAGCGTTTTCAGTGGATCGTCAAAACGACGAGTTTGACGTAATAGAATGGAGCCTTCCTATTCCACAATGTTTTTTTAACGTTAAAATAATAGTCGGCCTGTTCCACGAGTCTTCGTTCCTGTGACACAAAAATAATATATTAATAATTTGGCTAAAATGGTGCGATGTTCCTCCAACTAGAGATAAGATTCTTTGCTCTTGTACATATAGCAATTTAGTGCGCCACTTTTGATAGCGTGATTCGAGGTCGTTAATACCTGTTCAACATTATAAGATGCATGAAATTAGTTGTAAGTGGCTAAGGCTACACAAGTGACGTTTTAAAATAATGAAAAGAAACGTAAATAAAATAAAATAGTGCTGGTTAAAAGCTTATAATACCCGAAAGACAGATCGCTCAATTATTGAATAGACTCCCTGAATTCTTATAACTACTATTTAAATTTATATAGTAAAATGCACCTTCCACTGTTATCTCTGCACCATCTTAAGGTTGACAGGTAGAGAATGCCTCATGGTCTTAATAAATGTCCACCTTTGTACATATATCCATGTTTGTGTATAAAGAAATAAATAAATCGAATTACGTATTAGTCAATAGAAGACTAACCTAGTTATTCGCACTCACACAGATCTTGCAATTTGCCGCCATATTTATTGCCAAAATGATCTAGATCCTAGAGCTCGATTCTTTGGGACCTACTTCAGGGACAAATCAATTTGCTGCTGACACCTGTACAATAAGCCACTAACATTAAGCTTGGTACGAATCAATCCTTAATATACAAGAGCTAACGTATCGCCAGAGTTTTAGCTTAATTAACTAGCGAAGTTAGTTTTAAATTGTGTATTAATTCTGAACGGTTTTTGCCCAGTTTTTGTTGAACCATTGGGTTCTGTTCAGTTTATAGATTTTTTCAAGTTTCAATTGCTTGACGTGAAAGAGTTTTGCAGTGAACTTTTAGGATTTATTGAGATTTAATCCTTTTGCTTTTTTAGCTTTGCATAGCAGCGAATAGTTAGAAAATATGAAAAGAGAAAATTTCACGCGCTCTCGGATTGACAGGTTAACCATTGCATATGAAAAGAAAATGTGGATAGCCAAATGCATATGATTATACACTGAATTGCAGTATTTGGCTTCTTTTAGATTATGAATAATTATACAATATTAATACTCGTACACACTATTTAAAATATCACGTTATGTTGCTATTTGAATATAATATGCCCATTCGCCAGGGTATTATTATTATTCATTGCCCTTTATTCATAATTATAATTATGTCTCTTTGTTGAGTATTCACGCCTATTTCCCAGGAATATATTATTGTCTAGTTTTTCTGCTATGTTCATTTATATAGCTTTATGATTAAACTTGACGCGTTGGATGGCGAAGTGGAGAAGGTTTGAGTTATTGAGAAAATTAAAAATTGTTGCCAAATAGGCAGTAATAGTCTAGTCGACAATAATAGTGCAGCGACAAACAGACTATACACAGACTGGAGAAACAATTTGTGGAACACACGAAGTGCTGTCTGTGGGGATCGAACCCACAACACTCAGCGCATTGTGAAGCGGTGAAGCGGCTATAATTGAGTAATTCTATGGCGGCTCACAGATATTTGGATTCAATTTTATAAGCCTACATCACTCGATTGCGTATACGGAGGCCATTTAAAATCAATCAGAATGATCGGCTTTCATTAAGTTAATTACAACTGAGCCTAGTCTACCATAACTAAATAGATGTTATCTGTTGTAAAACGAAACGTTTATTATAAGTTACATTGTGTCACCACATAATTAATTTTATGTAAAGCTTTGCGTGAGCTTATGAGTACTTAATTTTGTTCCTTTTTTTCATTCAATCGTGTCCTATGAATCTGTGAAGGCAAGACCTGTGTATATGTCACAAAAAAGTGTTAATCACGACGCGCGTTGCTTGTTTAAAAGTATAGAGAATATTTTATGGATCATGCTTTCATCATCAACAGTCTGCCATAGCCCACTGCTGGATGTGGGCTTCTCCAATGGCACGCGACTGAGTCCGATTTGTGAAGTTTTTATTGTAACTTAATCTTGCAGTAGAGCTGGACTCTTTTCTTGTCATCCGGGCTTACATACTGAAGAGATACTACCTCTTATAACATCGTATTTGCACTGTTAGGGACAAATTTTAGTTCGCGTTTTACAACGTAACTAGTCGGCGCGGCGTGCGAATATACATATAGTATACGCCGATAACCAGCCGAGACCTCTAGCAATAAGGCACGAGTTCGTGTTATAAGCGACCAGAAATACAGCTTGCATAGCACCCTATACTTAGAACGCTTACCTAAAGGCAATATGGGAGGTAAGGACTTTTTCTGAAACCGTAGCGTACCAATGCTAAAGCAGTCAAAAATAGAATTCTAGGTGCCATGAAAATATAAACACATAAAGTCACTTTGCATAATAGGCATATATTTTCATTGTTGTTAATTATTCTGCGTAGGTGTAATAATAAATGTTTTTTATAGTAATGCAGTTTAGTTTTTCCTAATTTATTTTGTTTTGTAATTTATTTTGTTTCGTAAATTTCAGACAGCGCGTGGTGCGTGGCCTGAATTGTGTGGATAATCGGTTTTATTACTGAATTTGTACGCTAATGTCTCTTTGTAGATAAACATGAAAATTTTTGTTACATAAAAAAAACACATTTAGGAAGATCCACCGAGTCCGCGATGAAAATTTATTAAAGTTATAATTATTAGAAGAGGTACGCACACTACACACAGGATACGCTTGCCTAGTAGTGTGGGCCCGCTGGATATAACAAAACACGTAACAAATTTCTCTATAAATTTTATCATTCTATAATTTTTTTTTATATTAAAACATTTTTGCCCCATCCCCCATTCCGGGCAACCTTTTTGTAGCACTCCTTTAAGTTCACAAGGAACTTACATACCATTTGCAATATCTTGTGGCCAGTAGTGTCGGCTGTGCGTTGTCTGTCAGTCGGTCAGTCATGCAATAAAGTTATATATACAGACAGATAATCACAGAGCAAAAGGCACATTAACTTATTACATAAAAACACATCAATTTTGATACACATACCCAGCTAAGGCGCCTGCCTAATAACTACTTACTTTAAAATTAGCTTACTTTGTCTACTAATTTACAAGTTTTCATACATTTCCTTAGGCTAGCATTTTACAAGTTTCGATGCTAAACATTAATTTTGAAAGCTACGGGATATATAGATACACGGTAAAATCGATTAATGGATGAGGAAGCGTAAGCACAGAATAAAAGGCATAAATAACGGACTTCGGGTTTTTAGGATTCGTTCCAGATGTAGCGGGGATTTAAATATTTATGTACTCAAGTGAAGAGCTTTCAATTTATGTTGCCCGTTAGTAGAAACCATGAACATCAATAGATCTACGGAAAGGCATTTACCACTTTGGTATATTGAATTGATATTTTATAGTTTTACTCAACTTCAACTTTTAATACGAATGTTCAGAACAGAAAAAACGATGTTCAAGATGTTTTTTACTTAAAAATGATTTTTGGTCTAGCTAAAGCGACTACCGTAACCCAAAAGGATTGCAACATTCCATGGTCTAGATCAATCACATGCAAGAGTACTGACTCCCTGTAACGACAGTCAGATCTTCGCGACAGCTGGGACCGGCGCCTTAATGCGTCCAAGGCACGGAGCAAGCCTCCCTCATCGCAGTCTGCTGGTATCTCCACTTTGCCATCGTTTCCTAAAATAATATTGAACATGAATACTTAAGTCAAACTACTTTATTCTGTATGGATGTCTGTTTAGCTCAATGATTATTACTAACCGTTTTTTTATATAAGACAACTCCCGCAGTAGGACTAAATCCTGTGTCGCGGGGGAATTTACAAACGTACAACTAACGGACACAATGAACACCCAGACTCGAAAAAACAATTTATGGATCACACAAAGTGTTGTCTCGTGTGGGAATTGAACCTTCGGCGCACTGTCAAGTGGCGAGGCGACCGACCGCTTAAACCACCTGCTCCAACCATGCAGAATATTATCATGAAGATTGGAAGAAATGAAGCTCAGCCTTGCCTAGCATGACTAAATAGGTGTTATCTATTGTAAAACGAAACGTTTATTATAAACTAGCTTTCGCCCGCGGCTTCGCCCGCATGAAATGTTAATAAAGAGTAGCCTTTGTACTTCCCCAGGTTTCATCAAATTTCATCACAAACGGATCTGCACATTAGCCGTGTAGCATACATATAAACAAATAATACCTACTTAAAATTACTTTTGTTTTCATAGTCGTCAAACTTTAGGTAAAGATTAGTATGTAGGTATATAAGTCATTGAAGAGCTTATGTATCTACTGAATAGAATAGCAGCAAAAGTAAAAACTGAAAGCATTACCACAAAGTACATAATCAGACCGCCCCTCTGTAAGCGCTTTGAATGACGCTGCGCTTATATCAATTATATCGTGATAACTTTTAAACTATTCGTCCAAACTACTTACTGTAAAGACAAAGTTCATCTACATTAAATATTAAAGGCAATAAATCTATCAATTTTGAAAACAATTTGATAACTACACTACTCTAGAATGAGCATTGTAAAAACATATTTTTTGTGTTACACTGTTTTATTACAATAAAAATGATCTAGTTAGGTTATGTACCAAAAGCTAAAAAGTAATTCGGTAAGTCCTAGCTGCCAGATCGCACCAAACTTCTCATCAATCTGGGGTATTGATCAGACAAATATAAAATCGTTGGGCAAGTGAAATTTCTATCATAATGTTTATTCTGGATACGCTACGCCCAAAATTAAAATAAAAGTTTTTTTTTAGTTCATTTTATTTTCAAGTTTTTAGTTTTGTTTGTTAATACCTACTTCTCATTCTGTTTTCATTGTGAGGTCTATTCTACCAATCAAGCCCTTTCATTCGATACCCATATTGAGGTATTTGTGGAAAATAAGTTTTCCGCTATTTTGTGGCGGCGGCCATCTTGGATTTTTAATAGTAAGGTCAATTCTACCAATCAAGCCCTTTCATTTGATTCCCATTTAGAGGTATTTGTGGAAAATATGTAATCAGCCATTTTGTGGCGAAAGCCATATTGGATTTTTCATAGTGAGCCTATTCTACCAATCAAGCCCTTTCATTCGATACCCATATTGAGGTATTTGTGGCAAATATGTAATCCGCCATGTTGCGGCGACAGCCATCTTGGATTTTTTATAGTGAGCTCTATTCTACGAATCAAGCCCTTTTATTTGATACCCGTATTGAGGTATTGTGTGGAAAATAAGTAATCCGCCATTTTGTGACAGCAGCCATCTTGAATTTTTCATAGTGAGCCTCTATGATAAACAATTTCACCGTACATTATCTTCAAGTAACTTTTACGGTTTAGGCAACGCACGCGAAGACAGCTTTCAGAGTTCAGGATTTTTGCCGACTTAGTTGATACTTTTCCTTATATTATGGCAACATTATACAAAATCTTTATAAATTGTAGCCTATCTGTTGTACATACATACATAGACTCACGCCTGTTTCCCGGAGGGGTAGGCAGAGACTACGGAGCGCCATTTGCAACGATCCTGACATATCTCTCTTGCTTCATTCACTCCCATCAGATTCCTCATGCATGCTCTTCTGTTCAGGGTGCTTCTAACCTGTCCTGTTTTAGGATGTCTCCAATCTGGTCAGAGAACGTCCGCCTAGGTCTTCCCCTTCGTCTTGTCCCTTCCACACTTGCCTTATATATCTGCTTGGTCAGTCTTTCGTCATCCATCATCTCCACGTGCCCAAACCATCTTAGCATGCCTTTCTCGATGCTTGTCACTAAATCTTCTTTTACCCCACAACACTCTCTTATCACACAATTCTTTACTCTGTCAGTCAAAGAAACACCACACATCCTTCGCAGTGCTCTCATTTCTACAGCATTTATTCTACTTTCATGACTCTTCTGCCATACCCAACTATCAGTACCATACATAAGAGTAGGTACTAACACCCCCCTATGGACAGCCAAACGTGCCTTTTTGGACACGTTTTGGCTATTCATAAACGCCTTCAGAGCTCCATTCACTCTATTACCTGTATTAACTCTTCTTTCAATATCTTCTACATTCTTACCATCTCTTGTAAACAGCGTACCTAAATATACAAACTCATTCACTTGCTCCACTCGCTGTCCATCGATCATAACATTCTGATGTATAAACTATATTACTCTAAAGTTTCATCCAAATCCGTTCTGTAGTTTTTGCGTGAAAGAGTAACAAACATCCATCCATACATCCATCCATCCATCCATCCATCTATCCATCTATACATACATATTCACAAACTTTCACATTTATAATATTAGTAGGATTAAATTTCAACAAAATCGGTTCAGCCGTTTTAGCGTGAAAACAGAACATACATACATACACACTTTCGAATTTATAATATTAGAAGGGAAGTAGGGATAGTAGGGATATCATTAGAGACTTTCTTTATACACAACATTATCTAACTGTTTTACCACCGTCATAACATGTAAATTATTTTTACCGCATACTCGTGAACATGCCACATATAACTGACCATGTGAAAAACAACATGTTCGGAGGTCGATTGCAGCCGTTTCAAGTCTGTCCCTGCGATTTATTTAGAAAATACACACATGGCTACGAATATTCAGCGCTGCCGAAATTAAGATAGCCCCGTTGAGTTACTCAAGAGTTATCTGAATTCAGGCCTCAGTCTCCCACCCACGGATTCCCACGTACGTGAGGTGTGGGAATTTGGGAATAATGAGACACCTGTATAAGTACAGAACACGGATGAACGAAAGAAATCAAAGAAACACATCCACATTCATTATTTAAAAGGAACGACTAAGACACCAATCCGACGAAAACGAAAGAAAATTAACCGAGAACCTCATCAATCCACGGCGAATCTTAACACCGCCATGGCGGATTCAGAAAACGCCATCTATGTTTACATATACAAACCGACCGAGATAGAAAATAATATGGACTAATCGACAATTTATTGAAAAAATGATCTATAGTAATTATTTTTATCATTTAAAATAAATTGAAATGATTATATAACTATTATATAAACATAATAATTTTAAATAAATGAGATTGACCGTTTAAATTAAGTGGACATTGTAATAAATTTTGACACAGAGACTTTTTGTTTATGAAAGTGCCGAATATTATACTCTATTATTTTTTTAATAACAGAAAGATACCTGACACATAATTATTGTCTTTTTTGCAAGAAACATTTATTTTGCTAGAAAATTATTTCAAAATAGTGACATCTATCGGTCGGAAGAATAACTATAAATATCCTCGGTTCCAGTATTTATTTATCGAAAATACGTAAAAATATACTGACGAAATTAAGAATCACCTCCTTTTTTAAAGTCGGGTAAATAGCCATAAAACACTTCGAAGGTACCTTTTTAGACTAACTATACTTTTACTAACAAACTTACATTTAATGATCATAGATGGCATCACATATACCTATATCCAGTTTTGGATGATCCCTGTTTTGTTTGGGACTACATACAAAGGAGAGGTCAAGCTGTACACCGAAAACCACTCAACCGATTGTGATGTAACATATACTATTTTATAGGTTTGAGTATCCTTTGTACATGAGTGTAAGTTTTATTGAAATCAATTTCGCCATTTAAGAGATCTTTAGCAACATAGGGAAAGACGTCGGACAGACAGACAAACATAAATTCTAAAAATTATCAAGTATTGCTTTTTAGCATTTTCCTAAATTTTTTAGCTAATTTTCGTAAAAATATCTTTAATGTACAGACTTTTTCACCTCTACAGTTTTATTATAGTATAGATAACATTGTGTCAACACGTAATTAAATTTCGAATTCGATTATTAATAAGTGAAGTCTTTCGTGTAACCTTTTGAGTGTTTAGTCAAAGAGCTCAGATATTTTCAAAGAGGCGCATTTCTTATGGGCGCTCTGAAGACAAACTTTCTGTGACTCAAATTGCCGCTTGGCGGCGCGGCAGTAACGCTGTGACAGCTGTCTCTACGAGAGCCGGAGAACGACGCCAGCGCCGCCAACGGCGCCAACTACGAACTAAATTGGAGACAGTCCCCGCTTGGAATCGGCACACGTAATCTTTAAGAACTGCGCTTCTATGTAAATCTGTATTCATTGGTTTAGTTTTGTTGCTTTTTGTCATACAATCGTGTCGAATGAAATTGTATGAGCGAGAGAAGTATAGCAGTACCTATTTTATAAAATCTTTCATCATCATCAGATAAAGGCCGCTCCAATGGCACGATACTGAGCCCGATTTGTGAAGTCTTTATTGAAGCTTATTCTAACAGTGCAGCTGGGTTCTTTTCGTGTCAGCCGGAGCACTTTACTAAACCTCGAGTATTTGTACTGTTTGGAACAAATTTTATTGTCTGGGGTATGGTAACTTGTCGAAACGAAACTAACCGAGACTCCTGGCAATAAGGCACGCTTTTCTACACTAATATTATGAAGAGGAAAAAATTGTATTTTTGTTTGTTTGTTTGTAATAGATAAACTCAAAAACTACTGGACCAATTTTAAAAATTATTTCACCATTAGAAAGCTACATTGTCTGCAAGTAGCATAGGCTATATTTTATTTTAGAAAATATAGGGTTCCGTAAGATATTTGGGTTTTTCGGGTACGCGAAGTAGTTCCCTCAGGACGCGGGTGAAACCGCGGGAAACGGCTAGTATGTTATAAGCGACTAGACATGCAGCTTACATAGCACCTTCTAAAACGCTTACGTAAAGGCAATCAGGCAGGTAACGTCACTGTAGAGTACTTACCAGTGTTTAAAAACAAGAAATAGCCTTCAAGGTGCAATGAAACTATAAACACATAAAATTAACATTTGTTTGCTTTTGTAATACAATGATATTAAAGTAAAAATGTGTCTTAATAAGTATTTTTTTTATTGTAAAAGTATTCTGCGTAGGTGTAACAATAAATGTATTTTATAGTAATGAAGTTTGTTTTGTAATTTATTTGTTTCGTATATTTCAGACAGCTCGTGGTGCGAGGCCTGAATTGTGTGGATAATTGGTTATATTACTGAGTTTGTACGCTAATGACGTGTTTTTGTAGGTAAACACGAAACTGTTTGCAAAATGAAAGTATATTGATGTTAAATTACTACAGGTACCCACAGGACAGGCTTGCTTAGAGTGGGGCCACTGTGCTAGATACAACAAATCATGAAACATTTTTTTTGCCATAAATGTTTTTCATTTAATTTATTTTTTTGTATTGAAGTTGAAACAAATATAGTTTACACATACCCAATTATACTACGTTTTAGAAAATAGAGAAGGTCGCACTTGCAATTAATGACTTTTGCCAAATATTTCGCAAACGGATACCTAAATAGAAAAACGATTAAAGCAAACCCTTAATGTTTTTAAAAGATCTATCTAACGATAGCCCACAATTTTTTAGAAAAATATCAATATTTCAAATTTAATAAAATTGTTTCGGTGTATAGCTGTTACATTAATTTTAGTGCTTGGACATATAAGTACACTGTAAAGGCCTATTCAAACCTGAGCGATATTCGTTGCCGCTGTGGGTAGAGGTACATACCGCGCGGGTTTCGCTCAGGTATTTAGTATCAAGTACCGCGGCTAGAGCGACCTGAGCGATATTCGCTGCCGCTGTGGGTAGAGGTACATACCGCGCGGGTTTCGCTTAGGTATTTGGTATCAAGTACCGCGGCTAGTTCTTACCTCTCTGAGCGAAACTCGACTACCGCGCGTTATTCTACCCACAAGGATAGCGAATACCGCTCAGGTCTGAACAGTAATATTACCGCATACCCACTGGATTTCCTCTACCGCAGACGGTAGCGAATACCGCTTAGGTCTGAACAGGCCTTTAAGCCTGTGCCAGAGTAATGGATCAAGAAACGCAAGCAAGCACAGAATAAAAGGCATAAATAACGGACTTACAAGTTTTTAGGATTCATCCCGGATGTAGTGCGAATTTAAACAAATATTTATGTACTCAAGTAAAGAGCTTTCAATTTATGTTTCCCGTTAGTAGAAACCATGAACATCAATAAATCTAAACGAAGACGCATTCACGAGGAGATATTGAAGTGATATGCTATAGTTTTACTTGAACTCAAATGTTTACATATAAACACATACATAGACTCTCGCCTGTTTCTCGCAGGAGTAGGCAGAGACTATGGAATGCCATTTGCAACGATCTTGAAATATCTGTCTTGCTTCATTCACACTTAACAAATTGCTCACGCATGCTCAATTTTTATTTCCATGAAAATGCTTTTGTCTTCTAGCCAGAGCGACTGTCGCAACCCAAAAGGATTGGGACATACCACAGTTTAAATCAGTAAATGTATTCAAGGGTACCGACTCCCCATAACGACTGTCAGAGATCATGACAGCCGGATCCGGTGGCTTGACGTGCTCTGCGAGGTACGGCTCAAGCCTCTTTTGGCATAGCAGTCTGCTAGTATCTCCACTGGAGTATCGCTCCTTAAAGCAATATTGGACATAAATACATAAGTCATAAAACTTAATTCTGTGTGGATGTTTATTACATCCGAATACCGAGCAATAATAAAATATTATTACATCCTACTACTGTCTTATTAGCTACTAAATTTCTCCTGTGGCTCCATGAGCAAATTCTCCTAACTAAATGTGTTCAAAATGCAGTTTCGCTCTAATGTCAGTTTCGTTCCTATTTCAAAAATGGTATTCTCCTAAATCAGCTGATAGTTGAACGTTATCGTGTCTAGGTCGTAAATTGAACAATGTGCCAACGCCGAACCCTAAAAGTCAAATTAGACGAAATGACATTAAATTAGCAGAATACCGATTCTGAGTCAATTCAAAATATAATCTCATTTCGTTCAAAATATAGTTTCAATTTATCCTTGTGGTGACGGATTAAGAATACGGATTGTCACCACCCCATATCATCCCATGGGTATCGTAAGAGCCGATAAAGGGAGCATATTATGCATAGAACAGTACTGTTAGAGAAGGAAATCATGACACAAACCCTATACCAACCCGTTTGCCTAGTGTGGTATAATAGGCCTATTCCTCTTTTCAAAGGTGAGGCCTAGTCCAGCAGTGGACTGTTAAAGGCTGTTGATGATAGTTTCAATGTCATATAAAATACGAGAATTGGCCTCTTCATTAAATATACTCCATATAAACATGCAGCTAAACCTTCCTCGGGGATAACACTATCTATTGGTGAAATTTGTACAAAAATCCGTTCGTTAGTTTTGAGTTTATCGCGTTCAGTTCGCTACACACAGGCAGGCCAAAAGGGGCACTTCTATTTATAATATGTATAGATTTTAAAATGCTCGTAACTAGTTCAATATAAAAGCACAAATCTAAAACAGTTTTATTTTACTCTTCGTAAAAGTTGTGAATCCATTTAGGCAGATGCTGTCGATCTGATAGCATTTTAGCACCGCGCCGAGTGTTGTGAGTTTAATCCTCGCTCTAGACAAAACATTTGTGATACAATTGGGTGATTTAAAAAAGACTTCGTTGTTTCCCCTTATAAAAATATATATGTGAAGTACCGCTCACACTACATGGGGTATAATCCTAGGGCGACAGACAGATAAAACATATTTTATATCTATGATATACGAAAAAAATTCGTTCGACTACCCTATTATACTCTGAACCGATGTCTATTCACAGATATACAAGATCAGATGTTAGTGCATCGAATGCTTCGTAAGGCATGTCATGCCTAAACCAATTCTACTGTTGCAAGCTTAATGCGATTACCGTGCAGCTTGGAAACTCAGCGCTCGAAATTGGATCAATGAGATATCTGGCCAGGACCTTTGATTCAGACGGTTGTTGACTAACCTTAGGATGGGTTTGTGTGACAACGTTGATACGTCAAAAATTAGGACAAGCATTTACCTTGCTCATGGTAATTCGATTTAATGCCATTTTTTAGGATTGCGTACCTAAAAGGTAAAAAACGGGACCCTATTAGTAAGCTTCCGCTACCCGTCTGTCTGTCACCAGGCTGTCTATAATAAACCGTGATAGCTAGAAAGCTGAAATTTTCGTAATTTATGTATTTCGGTTGCCGCTATTACAACAAATACTTAAAATAAAAAAAATGAAAATATTAAGGAGGGGTCCCATACAATAAACGTGATTTTTTCGTATTTTTGCTCAAAATTACTAACCGTAACAGGTAGACGCTTAAAATTTTCACAGAATTTGTAGTTGTATATTACCTTTCAAAATAAATAATTAAATAAAAAAACTAAATAATAAAGGTGGGCTCCCATACAACAAACGTAATTTTACAGCAATTTGTTACTCGATCCTAATATACATGTAGAAACTTAAAAAATATATAAGTATACATACAACAAACGTGATTTTCTTTTATAGATGATGGTGCGGAACCCTAAGTGCGCTAGTCCGACTCGCACTTGTCCATTTTTTTTTCTTTTTCGTGTGAATGGGTGGACAACTCTGGTGTCGGAATTTTAGACCGCCCAAAATCCTCCGACACGATCTAACGATCCTTGTCCTGAGAGAGGGACCGGGAGCGACAGCTTAATGTGCCCACCGAATAACGGTAGCGCTCGGATGTAAATGCCACAACTGGCATTATTGATATAGTGATAGCTGTAATTAAGAGCACTTTTCATAAACGTTTCTATTTAAAAGTCAATTCTTCCTGCCTGTTCATGTAGGCAGGAATAATTGACTTTTATCCTGAGTTATCTACCCCGAAGTGACGTCATTGGTTTTAAATGTTGCCTCGTATATAGGTGTTGCTTGACAACACACATACAATATTTCGGCATTAATAATCGCCCAGGGAAAAATGCGTCATACACAAAAGATAATATTTTAAACAATGTACTACCTATCCCTTTGGTTATGCACAGGTGCTTTGTATAGCTTGCATTGGAACAGGTCTTGTTTCTATTTTGCTATTGTACACGAGAATACGTCATATCCCAGTGAACTCAAATGCTACAATACTACAAAACATGTTGAACTAAACTACGAGTGGTTAAAGTTCGTGGACATCTGAGTTACTTCATACCTATTAGACGAGTTTCTCCTACTATGTATGGAGGTTTGCTCTACTGTTCTGTATTGCAGCCAATCAAAATTGATATTTATTTCTTCCGCTCTAAAAATCATTAGTATCAATATTTATATAATTGAATACTTTCAACAACTTATTTTGAAATAACATCTTTACGTCAGAATTGATAAAGTAAATGTTTTGCTTGGACCGCTATCGGGCCATCGAGTAAAGATAATTTTGCTATGATTTTGAACTTGTTACATCTATGTATGTGAAAATATACGGTTCTATTTATTCTGAACTCATTTTTTATAAGCTTTTATTCTGTCTACTAGATTGTTCGTTCCTCCTCTTCATTCCTCTAAACTACCTCCTACCTACTTTAATTTAAATTTAAATTATGCTTATCAAAGTTTTAAAATGATTTATTTGCGCTTTGTGCGTTGTGTTGCAAAATAATTGCATTTCGAGTGATACCCCGTACCCCTAACACGTTCCATTCTTTTCAAATGTTATCTTAATTCAATTGCACTCTAACTTCATATACGATCGCATATCTGTCTGTGCAAAGTTCCGAATTTCACTTAGTACTTTCAAAGGATGGCTTGGACCGAAATAATCGTGGTACCGTAGAGACTGCAGCTTTAATTGGCATTCCACTGAAGACCAATTGAACTTGCAATCTCGTGTGTATTGCAGATTGACGTTACTATCAATGCATTGGTCCAGTTGTGAACGGACGTATTTCTGAGACTTTCTTTTGGGTATTAATTAAATCAATCTGAATGCTCAGTTGGCGTAATGGTTTATGCGGCCAGCTTGCTGTCTGACCCAAGTGTTGTGGGTTCGATTCCCATAAGAAACAATAGTTTGTGTGATTGTTGCTATGAGTACAGTTGTTCATCGTGTTCTTTGATTAAATATAATAATATGTAAAGAGTTTTATACGCAGTTACTACAATAACTACTGAAAAGCAGTGTGATTCTGAGACCTTCTACCTAGGCTTCACAGGCTTGTAATTAGACTATCCTTCAAAGATCATACGAAAACTTTCATGTATTTTTATATTAAAGTAGAGTTTAACGGCGGCTCCGCCCGTGTAAATTGTATAACTAAACCTCAAGAATCACAATATATATTGGCGAAAACCGTACATAAATCCGTTCAGCAGTTTTGTTGTTTATCTCGTTCATCAGACATACAAGACGCAACAGGAACTTCATTTTATTACATGTATATGTCACCGGAAAATAATAAGAAGCGGAAATTTATAAATTTCCTAGTAAAGAGCTATGGCAGATTTTTATTTCAGTGCACTAAAAGCATCTTAAAAACTCATTACAACCAAAATTCATGAAATATTTTAATACGATTTTCTATATTTTAGTCTACTTTAGATAAGGCTAGGTAAATAAGTATAAAATTTAAAATAGCTATTATGTTAATTGATTGCCGGCTTTTCGTAATGACCATTTCTTTGGTTTGTCAGAAAGCCACAAGGTTGCCAGAGTAAATAATTATTTTTCTAAGATAGAATCATTAATGTTTTTTATAGATTAAGAGATTTATATAGTTAATTAATATTAATAATACCTACTATTTTTTTGCTTGTTACGTTTATTTCTATGCGGATTTTAAATAAAGTACAGTATTAATAGCTTCTTTCGATATTTAAAGTAAAACTGGGCGCTGGCTAAAAGATGGCCATTCAGAGCTATAAAAAAAATACAACATGACATTTGACATTTCGATTTTTTTTACATCATCTTGCTGTCGTCCGCGCTCGTCCGCGCTTGTTTGTTTATGTTTGTGTTCTGAGTGTTTTCGCTGCTTTTTAGGGTTCCGTACCTCAAAATGAAAAACGGAACCCTTATAGGATCACTTTGTTGTCCGTCCGTCTGTCAAGACCCTTTTCCTCAGAAACACGTAGAGGTATCAAACTGAAATTTTTATCAAATAGTAAAGTCTGCTGTTCCTTGAAGATGTGAAAAAATCAAACTTCTAAGCCAACGCAATGAAAAGATACAGCCGTTTATGCTGCAAATTTTCGCAAATATTCGAAACTCAAAACCTACAGGGTACTTGCCGTGAACTCAGAATCTTGAAATTTGGTACGAAACAATGTCTTATAGCACGCATAAAGGAAAAATTGCGAAAACTGTAAATTTTTAGTTACATCATATCATAAAAATATTTTTAATAATTTTAAAGTTATTACCATTTTCTCATGAACGCGTTAAGGTATTAAATTGAAATTCATATCAAATACTCAAGTGTATAATACCTTGAAGCTGTAACAAAATCAAACTTCTATGTCAACGCAATAAAAATAAACAGCAATTTAAGCCGCATATTTTCTCGCAACTCCTCGCAAGGGAATCAAAACCTACAGGGTACTTCCCGTGAACTCAAGATCTTGAAATTTGGTACAAAGCAATGTCTTATACCACAAATAAAGGGAAAATTGCGAAAATCGTAAATTTTTTGTTACATCATATAAAAAAATATTTGTATTAATTTTTAAGTTTACGCGCTCATGAGGAAAGGGGTAGTCCCTTTCCTCATGAGCGCGTAAAGTTATTAAATTCAAATTCATACTAAATACTTGGATCTATTATACCTTTAAGCTGTAACAAAATCAAACTTCTATCTCAACGCAATCAAAAGAAACAGCAATTTTACTATATTTTCAAACTCGCAACTACTGGCAAGGGAATCAAAACCTACAGGGTACTTCCCGTAAACTTAGATTCTTGAAATTTGGTACGAACTAACGTCTTATAGCACAGATAAAGGAAAAATTGCGAAAACCGTACATTTTTAGTTACATCATATAATTTAAAAAAATGTAAGATTACTAGACCTTCCCTTATGAACGCATAGAGTTATTAAATTGCAATTCATATCAAATATTCAAATCTATAATATCTTTAAGCTGTAACAGAATCAAACTTCTAAGCCAACACAACCAAAAGATAAAGCTGTTTATGCCGCAAATTCTCGAAAATTTTTCGAAAATCACAAGGGAATCAAAACCTACAGGGTACTTCCCGTTAACTCAGAATCTTAAAATTTGGCACAAAGCAAACTCTTATAGCACAGATAAAGAAAAAATGGCGAAACCATAAATTTTTAGTTTCGTCAAATAATTAAAATATTTTTAATAATTTTAAAGGTGCTACCCCTTTCTTCATAAACCTGTAAGGGTATAAAATTGAAATTCATATTAAATGCTCAAGTCAAAACTAAAGGGTATTTCCAGTCGATCTAGAATCCTAAAATTTGGCATAAAGCAACGTTTTATAGCACATAGGAAAACATTTTTGAAAACCCTAAATTTTTAGTTACATCACATATTTTTTAAATTATTATATATACCTTAAGGTTTGTACGGAACCCTCGGTGCTCGAGTTTGACTCGCACTTGACCGGTTTTTTCCCTGTTTTCAGTATTCTTTTTTTTGACTTGTTTTCGTTTCTTGTTATGTGACTCAAACTGTTTATGGACTCTGATATTGCCTCTTTGTGACTTGTGCGTGCTTAAGCTCCGATACTGCCATGTTTCTTGGATATTGTTTTGTACCCGGTTTCTACAGCCAAAATGAGTGTTCGTGGTCGTGGCCACGGCAGTTGAAGTCCGTAGGGAACATAATATAGAAACAACTGAATATGATCTCAGAGGCAGTGATGACGCTATTTTAATAAGAGGTAGAATAAAATCAAGACACATAAGTCGGAAACAATATTATGTTTATGTTTTGATTGAAAATATATACCTGGACGAATAGGAGTCACTGAATATTGCTGTAGTTGCCTTGTTGGTCGGCGTACGCTAGGATGTTGCGCTCATGTAAAGATCATCGTTTGGTATTTGGGATGGGCTAGACATCAACAAAATATCTTTGCACCAGCTGCCTTTTTAGATGATGTGCTAGGTATAGAGGATGATGAATAATAAAATATTGTAAAATGAAATCTTGTGTTTTTACTATTCACCAAACCTTTTTCATACATTAGGGAACCTGAAACATATTTTTATCCTTGGTAATCCTATGTAGGTAAGTACCACGTTAAGAAACCGTCGACGGCTCACTATTTCACACGACTGCCCAAAAAAGTAGTGTAAGTACATATTGTTTCTTTTTTAAAATCATAAATCATATTTAATTTATTCATGCACCATGAAATAAAAATATACATACGGTTATCCGCAATAGGCTTCGTCAAAATGTCACAGAGAATTGCAATATGAAATGTATGTGAGTTTCTTTATTCCGCCATAACTTCGGCTGAACCGATTTCGGTGAGTGGGCTATTGTTGGAATCCTCACGTGACATAGGCTATATATTTTTTGGGAAATCAGTCGTGTTTTATATTTCTTTGAAAAAAAACGTTCAGTATGTAAATAGTCAATATTGATAGCATATGTTTAAAGCTGCATAAGAGCATCTGATTTTAACGACTGATATCTATGTATGTCATGATAACAGACTGGTCTCTCTATGCACAGACGAGCTTAAGACAAATCCAAGTGGTGCCCACACCTGGGGTTGCTTAACTTGCGTAATCGTTAATAATGTTTACTAGTGGGCATAAATTTTATGCTATCGAGTTCCTTCAGTTTTATATACCAATAAATTATTATTTGATGCAGCAATATACTAAATAGATGGTAATTAATGACATAACCTATAAAACTTCTAAGCATAATAACTCAAAAACCTGGTCTCCTACAGTTACGATTTTTTTACCTTTAGAATCAGCAATAAAGTCCGTGTGGTTGACGGCATAGAATACAAGTGTCACCACCCCCTATCTTCCCGTGGGTGTCGTAAGAGACGACTAAGGCATAACACGATGCAAATACCATCTTTGCGTAGAGACGGAAAACTCGACATCAAACCCTATGCGACTGCCTCGTTGGTCTCGCGGCATAATTGTGCGCGTGGGATCGGGAGGTCCCGGGTTCGATTCCTGGGTCAGGCAGTGTTATTGGGTTTCTGGCACGAAATTCTCAGTAGCAGCACGGAGTCTGGAAATGTGCCCGGTACGGCAATAGGCTCGCCCCTTATTACGTGGGACTAAAGTATATCTGGCGAAAAGTGGGTGTAGAAATACACCTCTGCCTACCCCTTCGGGGATAAAAGGCGTGACGATATGTATGTATGTATGTATCAGCAATATATATTCTATCAAACAAGGTATATTTCATTTATAGATGCTAAATTTGGTGATTAACTAAAATGATGTATGGGAAGCTGCCATAGCTCTTTGTAAACTTTCGTAGGATTATAAACGAGTTGTAAATTGTATTATTTTACGCCCATATTTTCGTAAATTATCAATTTGCGACGTCTCGTCGTAAATGTATAACTGACGGAAATCCATTCGTAAGATTCTAAACAGTGTGACCAATCACAGAAGAGCTTTTAATTTTACGCTTCTTTAAAATACTGCAAAGCACACACTGCTATCTTATTGGTCGGTCGGTGATAATGAAGATCGGCATCATTTCAACTTAATACTTAGATTTTGTAAGTCAGGGGGTGCTTCTGTCTATTGGTCTGTCCGACCATTACACAGGGCTTCGGGTACGCGCTCCCGGCTCTCCGAGCTACTGTAGTCACTACCCCATATCCGTCCAGTGATTACAGTACCGTACCCCCGCCTACAACCCCTTTCTTCCTCGTCATTCCATCCTATCCATTTCCCCGTATCTCCTATCACCGTCCTCTATAACGATCACATTCCCAAGGAGGGTTGGCGTCAGGCAGGCGGCCGGCTGGTAAAACACATGCCAAAACCTTCTGTAGTATGGCCAAGTGTATACATGAGTGCGATAGGGTTAGGGCGTTCCCTGCAGGCGACGCCCAGGGGCAGCACCCGGCACCTTCGAGAAGTATGCAAGGGTTGTTGCACTACTCCGGGCGAGTGCAACGTAAGAAGCGAGCCTGTGACGTAAAGGTGAGGTATGCAAGTTGGAACGTAGGTACGATGACTGGAAGAGCTAGAGAGTTAGCTAGTGTTTTGAAAAGAAGACGAATAAATGTGGCATGTTTGCAGGAAACGAGATGGAAAGGTATGAAAGCTAGGGAGATCGGTGAAGGATACAAGTTTTATTATTGTGGAAGTGATGGCAAAAGAAATGGTGTGGGAATTGTGTTAGACGAAAATCTGAAAGATAGCGTGACAAGTGTAAATAGAGTTAATGACAAATTGATTGCTGTGAAAGTGATGTGGCAAGGTATTATTTTAAATCTGATAAGTGTGTATGCCAGGTGTGTATACCCAGGTAGGCTGTGATGATTGTGAGAAAGAGAAGTTTTGGATGGATTTCGATAGCATGATGACGAATATACCGGAGAATGAAGAGATTATTGTGGGAGGAGATTTTAATGGATATGTGGGACGAACAAGTGAAGATTATGAAAGAGTACATGGATGGTTGGGGATTCGGCAGCCGAAATTGTGAGGGAGAAGCAATTCTCCAAGCTGCTGCCGCTTTTGACCTAGCAGTTGCAAATACTTGGTTTCAGAAAAAAGAGCAACATCTGATCACATACAACAGCGGCCACCACATGACCCAGATCGATTATTTCTTGCTAAGACGTAATCGACTCAACTGGGTCAAGGACTGTAAAGTGGTACCAGGAGAACATTTAGTCTCGCAGCACAGGCTCCTGATGGTCGAACTTAAGATTCGAATACGCTCTCAAAGCAGCAACTGACTCCAAGAATAAGATGGCATATGTTAGAGAAGAATGAATGTGTAGAAAAATTCAGAGATGAGAGTGGTAGATAAGATGTTAGAAATGGGCGATATGAATGATATTAGTGTCAATGAGTGTTGGGAAGAGATGAGTAAATGTATTAAGTGTGTAGCAAAGGATGTGTTAGGAGAGTCGAAAGGGAAGCGTATGAAGGATAAGGACACGTGGTGGTGGACAGAAGAGGTACATAATGCACTTAAGGAAAAGAAAGCAAGGTTTAAAGAATGGCAGCTAATGAAAGGAGGAAATGAATCTTTAGAAGAAAGTAAGAAGAAGGAATATAATGAATGTAAAAAGAGAGCCAAAAAGGCCGTAGCCATTGCTAGATCCAAAGCCCTAGACCATTTGTACGGGTTACTTGAAAAACCCGAGGGTCATAAATATTTATACAGCATGGCTAAAGCTAGGAGAGAAAGGCGAAGGATGTATGCCATATTAAGTGCATGAAAGACGAAACAGGAGCGATTCCTCTGGACGAAGACAGAATAAAAGAAAGATGGAGGACATACTTTGAAAAGTTAATGAATGAGGAGAACGATTGGAACGGAAACCTTGAGAATGAGGTGATGAATATTGGTTTAGTGAAGGAAATAAATAAGGACGAGGTAAAAAAGGCTGTTAGTGGAATGAAGAATGGAAAAGCGTTAGGATCAGATGGAATACCAGTAGAAGCATGGAAAGCGTTAGGAGATGATGGATGGGCGTGGCTGACTTTATTCTTCAATAAGTTGTTGCACGAGGAGACCATACCCGAGGAATGGTGCAACAGTTACCTGGTGTCCATTTTTAAAAATAAGGGTGATATCCAAGAGTGCAAAAATTATCGGGGAATAAAGTTAATGCCTCATAGTATGAAAGTATGGGAGAGAGTAATTGAGCGACGCCTGCGTGACGAGAGTGAGATCTCACGAAACCAATTCGGTTTTATGCCTGGTCGAGGTACGGTGGATGCCATTTTTGCACTTCGCCAAATGTGCGAAAAATACACGGAGGCGCATAAAAACTTGCACATGGTGTTCGTCGACCTTGAAAAGGCATATGACCGAGTGCCTCGTGAAGTCGTGTGGTGGGCCCTGAAGAAGAAAGGAGTGCCTGGGAAATACCTGACGTTGATTCAAGCCATGTACGCTAAATGCCGAACGCAAGTCCGATCCGCAGCTGGTATCACAGCCAGATTCGATGTGGCCGTAGGCTTGCACCAAGGGTCAGCCCTTAGCCCCTACCTCTTCCTGTTAATTATGGATGCTATATCATCGGACATACAGGAAGAGGCACCCTGGTGCATGCTGTTTGCCGACGACATCGTTCTGGTAGCAGAGAGTGGACAGAAGGTGCAGAGCAAGCTGGAGGAGTGGCGGCAGAGATTGGAGAATATAGGCCTGAGAATAAGCAGAACCAAAACAGAGTATATGTTCTGTGACTTTGGCGGTCTCTCCAGTCCTATACCGGTAACACTCGGCGGTACACTTCTACCAGTAAGCTCCGATTTCCGCTACCTAGGTTCACTCCTGCAAGATGACGGCGAAATTGATCGGGATGTTAGGCAAAGAATCAACGCAGGATGGATGAAATGGCGACAGGTCTCAGGCACAATATGCGACCACAAAATGCCTGTGAAATTAAAGGGCCGCATGTATAAGTCGGTTATAAGGCCTGTCGTACTGTATGGAGCTGAGTGTTGGGCTACAAAGAAGATGGACGAGAAACGATTGCATGTGGCAGAGATGAGAATGTTACGATGGATGTGTGGAGTGACAAGAATGGACAGAATTAGGAATGATTACATTAGAGGTAGTATGAAAGTGGCGCCCATTGATGAAAAGATAAAAGGGAGTCGATTGGCCTGGTATGGACATGTTATGCGGAAAGATGAGATGTATGTAGGTAAAAAAGTGATGAATATGCATGTAGAAGGACGAAAAGGGAGAGGACGGCCAAGGAAAAGATGGATGGACTGTGTGAGGATAGATATGAAAGAGAAAAGGGTAAATGATCGGATGACTGGTGACAGAGAAGTATGGAAGAGAAGGACATACTGCGCCGACCCCAAATAATTTGGGACCAGGGCAAGACAATGATGACTTAGATTTTTTTTAGGTTTTCCTTTGACACTAAACACAAAAATAAGAGCCCTGTAAAGCAGGTCTCTGTCAACTTAGCCTTATAAACATCGCTATAGTGACGGTTTATTCGTTAAAAGTGGCGATCAATGGCGGTTTAGAGGACGCCAATGGAACACGTGACTTATTCAACCAATCAGAGCGCACACGGCGTTCGGCTATTACTTACCTATTAATTTACGAATGAATTGAGTTTATCAATATATGAAAATATGGGCGTAAAATAATACAAGTTATCTCTCGTTTAGAATCTTACGAAAGTTTTTAAATTGCCTAGGAAATTTATAAATTTACGTTTCTTGTTATTTTCCGGTGACATATGTATACATTTTAGTTATATAGTTATACTTACGTAGTTAAATACTTACTCCAACTGTCAATAGTGGCAACACTACCGTGAGTAAACATTAGCCCCGTAAATAAAGTTTAAATAAAATATTATAGCTGCTTCAATATCGTTTTAAGTAATATAATTATACTCTGAATAACTTAATTCTTCAGTGATATCGTTTTCCACCAATTTAATTGACGTTTAGATCATTTATAATCAAATATTCATCTCAGTGAAAGTGACAATAATAAATCAATCGCCTGTGAAGTGACCGAACAATTGCGTTTAGTGGAGTGGCGAAGTGCTATATTGTGTTAGTGCGGATACAAGAAATTTTCAAACAGTAGTAAACAAACTTTTCAAAAGTCGTTAGTCATCAATCAATAACATTATAAATACAAACAGTGATACCAACCTAAGCGCATTGACTGTGGGCGCGTTCCAGTTATTGTCATTGGGCACATCCTTAGCCTTAGGGCCAAAGTTGTCCACGGGTCAAAGTAACCTTCACATCAAGCATTTTTGAATCTCATGAAAAAGTTATTTAAACTACGTTTAGTGTGGGAGCGCAATTGCACAGTACGGTTGCAAACCGAACCATACTAGAAGAAAATATATATATTTTTTTGACGTAATCCGTAAATCTACTTCATAATGAAGACGTGTGCAGTATGTAACGTCCATTTTACTGATGGCGCTCAGTGCGCTAGCTGCAAGAAAGAGCTTGATTTTACATGCGCAAGTATCTCAGAATCGGGCTGGAGAAAACTGGGATCTGACAGGAGAGCTCAGTGGAAGTGCCCTAAATGCAGAATCTCCTCCTCACCGAAAGCGCTTACTCCTGAACCGTCTACTACTTCGTATGACATAATGCTTTCTGAGATACGCTCCATTAAGCTGCAGCTGCAGAGCTTACTCGTCCTGATTGAGGATATTCGTGCTATCAAAAGCGATTTGGTGGAGTTAAAGGATGCGTATGCCCATTCTAATGAAAAACTTGAAGACTTTGGCAATAGAATACAGGAACTTGAAACAAAAGCAGCTGAATTTGATAAGATTCAGGAGAGATTCGACTCGATGCAAGCAGATATATCGCGAATTAAACATGATTTTCTCCATCAGGAACAGCGTTCTCGTCTGAATAACGTGGAGATCAAAGGAGTTCCTTTCAAAAAGGATGAAAATTTATTCTCCATTTTGGATGCCATTGGTCGTAAGATTGATTACGTCTGTCCGAAGACGCAGATTAATTATATTTCCAGGGTACCTATGCATAGTACCAATGAAAAATTAATAGTCGTTAGTTTTCTCAATCGCTATATAAAAGAGGATTTTATATCTGCCGCACGCATGGTAAAGGATCTGTCGGACATACAAGGAGGCCATCGTATCTATGTCAACGATCACCTGAGCGCGGACTCTAAAAAATTGTTAACGAAAACTAAACAACTTGCTAAGGAAAGGAATTATGACTATGTATGGGTGAAACACGGTAAAATACATGTACGTAAAAATAACACCAGTAAATCGTTTATTATACGTAAAGAGTCCGATTTAAACAAATTACTTTAAAGTGTCACCCATTCATGTCCTTGTTTTTATTTTTGCATGCTAGTTTATTTGTAATATTTAGTCATTTGTGTATTGCTATTATTGCTTATAAGTTCTATGATACAACCAACTGCTTTAAAAGGTTTAGCATATCTGCTGTGCTTGTGCGTTGGACACCTCTTTGTTTGTTAGACTATGCCCATTACATTGTTGATCGCGTTGCTTGCTATATATCTGCTACGTTTGGAATTATGCTTGTCTCGCTCTTGCTTGCGCTTTCACCTGACTGGTTGCGCTATTGTAGGTTTTGTGGCTTGCTGATCGTTTTATATTTTGTATTGTCGGTAAGTATCAATCACTCTATTATTAAACAAAGATTCGTGAATAGACACGTTAACGATTGTTTTTATTCATTAGTTATCATGTTTGTTTCTACAGCTGTAATTTGGATAAGTAATGGCTAACGGATCTAATAACTTGAATGTATATTATCAAAATGTTCGCGGATTAAGATCGAAAACAGACGGTTTTTATCGTCAAGTCTTGATGAACAATTTTGATATTATTTTATTAACAGAAACATGGTTATTGGATGGTATCCGTGATTCGGAATTTTTTGATGATCGGTACATTACATGGCGTCGAGACCGTGATTATACACTCACGGGGCAGTCGCGTGGAGGAGGTGTACTTATTGCTACGCGTAGGGACTTATCAGTTTCTTCACAGCATCTATTACATTCTACAGCAGAAGACCTTTGGCTAAAGATAAGTGTAAAAACATTGAATTCGCGCGACTCTATAAATTTATATATATGTGTCTTATACCTGTGTAATCAAAATAATGGCCTTTCATTCTCGTTGCAACTACGTAACTTTCTATCTAAATTAAGCGACTTATCTATTAGTAAAAGTAATGATGTCTATTTAGTTGTGGGCGATTTTAACATGAGCGGTATATCATGGATCTCATCGATTAATACTGCCTCGCTGGTCCCGACCAATCTCTCTACTGCCGATGAGTATCTACTCGCAGATGAGCTATGTTTGGCGGGTCTTGAGCAATACAATACTGTTACCAATAGGTATGGCAAATTATTGGACTTAGTTTTATCGAACAATGTTGTAAATGTATCAGAATGCTGTGCTCCTTTGGTGCCAATAGACCCCTACCATCCAGCTTTATCGATTATTATCAAACTAACAGTATTACCTATTCTGAAGTGTGTACCGAGATTGCGTTATTTGTTTACTAGAGGTGATTTTCAGTCTTTGAACGACTCTATTGGTCAAGTTGACTGGCATCGCGAGTTTTCACATCGTTCAATGGATGAGGCAGTAGACTTTTTTAATGATAACATTATTAAATTGCAAAATATCTACATACCCCAGAAACTGTATTGTCGAGGCAGGTACCCTGCATGGTACAATTCATCATTAATAAAAGCAATTAAAGAAAAATACAAATATTTAAAAAAGTTTAAGAGGTGTGGCAATACATCTGATAGACGAGCATTTGAAATCCTACGTGAACGCATTAAAGTAATGGAAACTACCTGCTACAATAATTACATTCAGAGAACTGAGTCATCTATCAAAAATGATCCCAAGTGTTTCTGGAAATTTGTAAAAAACCGTTTTAATACTCATTCTATGCCTAGTACACTAACTTATGACGGCAAAATAATTCACACTGGTGAAACTATATGTGAAGCATTCTCGACTTACTTTCGTTCGACTTTTCTCAATCGTGGTACTGATAATGGAACTTTTAATTCTGGGAACTCTGTTTCGGATGGCGCTTCGTGCAATTCAGTTGCTGATATTTCGCGCGTTGAAGTAAACACTCAAGTTGTCACTAACTTACTTCGTAAGTTGGATATATCCAAAGGTTGCGGACCTGACAATATATCATCTCAACTGCTGGTGAAATGTGCATGTTCTATTGCCATGCCTATCTCGCTTCTTTTTGAAAAGTCTCTGTCTTTGTGTGTAGTTCCTAGGATATGGAAATCAGCCTATATTACACCTGTGCACAAAAAGGGCTCTAAAAGTGAGATTGAAAACTATAGACCTGTTTCCAAACTATGCATTGTAGCTAAAGTGTTTGAGCGGATTGTATATGACCAGCTTTATTCTGCAATCTCAAATGAACTTAGTCCTTTTCAACACGGTTTCCTTAGGAGTAAATCCACAGCTACAAATCTAGTTTTACTGAACGATTTCATCACTAAAACCATGGATGATGGAAGGCAGGTTGATGTCGTCTATACGGACTATAGCAAGGCCTTCGATAGGATTGATCACAACATTTTAATTGGAAAGCTTTTTAAAATTGGAATTCATGGTGACTTACTACGTTGGTTCTCGTCTTATATTGAGAATAGGTCACAAGCTGTAGCACTTAATAATTATAGGTCTAATTGGGTGTCGGTTTCAAGTGGTGTCCCGCAGGGCTCGTTGCTCGGTCCGCTCTTGTTTGTGGTCTACGTAAACGATATTGAGCTCTGCCTGCAGTCATCTAACCTACTTAGCTTTGCAGATGATATGAAAATTTACGCTGGTATATCATCCATGAATGACACTAAGGCACTCCAGAGTGACCTTTGTCGATTGCAGGATTACTGCTATTTAAATAAACTTGACCTTAATCCAGCCAAATGTTCCGTAGTATCATTCACAAGAAAACATGACGTCATTAATGATTCATATTCTCTGGGAGGTCATATATTACCGAGATGTAGCACTATACGAGATCTAGGAGTATATCACGACAGCAAGTTATTATTTGATACACATATTGACACAATAGTTAAGAAGGCCTCTAAATCACTTGGATTTATAATGCGTTTGAGTAAAGCTTTTACCGAAGTAAAAACTCTTAAAATACTTTATTGCACATTTGTGAGGAGTCACTTGGAATATGCTTCCCAAGTTTGGAACCCATGTTATTTTAAGTATATTGATCGAATCGAGAGAGTACAAAGGCGGTTTGTTAGGTACTTGTGTTTTCATCAAAAGATTCCTTACAACCCTGATGATTATTTTAAAATGTGCAGACAGCTGCACATTTTGCCACTTAGCAACCGACGAGAGATTGCCGACTTCACTTTCCTGCTCAAGATAGTGAACAACGAAATTGATTGTCCTGATTTACTTGAGAAAATCTATTATAATGTGCCACTAAGATCAATACGTTATAATCCCCCTCTTCGGGTTCCTATTGCATCTACAAATTATAGGCAAAATAGTTTCATGGTGCGTGCAAGCAGAGCTTTCAACAACTTGTGTAAACAGCGTGATATTGACCCTTATACATGTAGTGTGTCTTCGGCAAGGAGGTGTCTAAGTAATCAATTTTTCAAGGAATAATCGAAATGCGTTCGATATGTATAATGTATGTATAATGTAAATATGTAAAAAATGTCGGGAATTCTGTTTTGCTCACTTGAATGTGCACTCTATAGCTATAAGTGAAAACTTATAATTGGCTTACAAGTGCAAAACTGATGATAAACACAATATTTTTAGCTGTAAGTTTTCCATGTATGAAATAAATAAATAAATAAATAAATAAACTGAGTAAATATTGCAGTGCCTTAGGCGCAAACCGAGCTTGCGATTTTAGTTATTATTTGCTATTTATATTGAAAGCATCCAGAGGGATTAGGAAGGAGGGATTCTTGGAATTTTCATCACTAAGGAGGTAAGCGTTAACTAGACTACGCTATAGAACTACATCATTTACAAAGGAAGATGCATGTTTCACGAAACTGCTCAAGGTAAGATTAAATAATAAAATATATATTGTTTCAGTGAATTTGGTCTTTAAGTTTGTATGGGAAATGTAAAACTTTTGAAGAAAGAAGCTTTCGATTTCATGGAGATCTGCGTTGAATCCTATTCAACGCATATGTACAGTCCGTTCACAGTTATTTTACCTCTGACAGATGTCGGTGTTTATTTTCTTTATGTTGGAATTGTACTCTGTGATGAGTGTGATGACAGGAAAGTAAAATAGGGTTACCCGTGCATAACATTTTACCCAATATTAGTGGAAATGCTTCAAAAATTCAAATGCTTGAAGCTCATGGCCGCAAAGTGGTTAGATTACCGCCATACCACTGCGAGCTAAACGCAATTGAACTTATGTGGAGTCTCATTAAAAGGCGAGTCACAAGCAAAAATTGAGGACAAGAGGCAACCAACATTGTGAATTTAGCTGAAGAAGCTTTTCAATCTATCACTGCAGAAGACTGACAAAAACAATCCAAACATGAGCGCCACATTGAAGACAAGCTTCGTGAAACAGATGGGTCTACGGATGCTGAAATGGACAGGTTCATAATAGAATTAAATTCTGAGTCTGATACAGAATATGACAGCAGTTACGAATCATCATAACATTGGCAGTCCACATGGATCATTCTTATAGACTCACGCCTGTTTCCATGCAGGGGTAGGCAGAGGTGTAATATGACACCCACATCATTCTTATTCAAAATAAATATGAAAATTAAATTTACAGTTTTTGTATTTGATAATTAGAACCTCACGTTGGCGTAATTATGATGCGTTTACCTTTATATATTAAATAGACAACATTTTTATTATAACTACTTATCTTCAAAGGAAATTAGTTATTTCGTAAGAAAATAAATGTACATGCATATAGCCATGCCGATATCAAGAGGTTTTGTTACAAACATTACTTCCAAATATTTAATACGATCGCTTAGGCAATAAAAAATAAGTACATTTTAGCAATAATGTATATTTAAAATGGGAGTATTATATACCAAATATAGCAACACAACGCCCAGGTTGGCCAATCTAATAGCTAGAGGTAAAATAACTGTGAACGGACTATATAGGATCTTCTTGAAACATTTTACAGACTATTAATAAAGAAGGTGAAATATTTTTACAAATTTCCTATTTATGGGACAGAAAATACAAAAAATTCAATTAATGATAGATTTTATCACTGATTACATGTTGATTTATCACAAAGCTACTTACTACATTAGAATTGCCTTTATTTAATTTTTTATTAGCCTGTAGTGTCCCACTACTTGGCAAAGGCCTCTCGCCTAGATTTCCATAAATCATTCATGGCTTAGTGATTGGGTGACTATTAGTGATGGGATAGTAGCACTCATAGCAAGACTTGGCTTGCAGTTCGTAATAGATCGGCACAGTTAAGCAACGCTTGCACAGGTCGCCACTTGGATGGGTGACCATTTGTGGCATTTACATCTGAGCACTACTGTGATTTGGAGGGCACCTAAAACAGTCGGTCCAGGTTCTTGTCTCGAGTTAAGAATCGTTAGGCCATGTTAGAGGCCTTCGGGCGGTCTGAAAAACTCCGACACTAGAGTTGGCCACACACTCACGGGAACAATAAATATCAAAGTGATGGGATGGAATTCGTAAATTACGGAAAAACGTCTTCAACCTCAGGTGACCCAGCGGTATGATATACTTTATAACCTATTCTCATGCCTCCAAATATACTAATAACGTAATAACTAAGTATATAAGTAATTTTGATGCTGGCTGATGTGCGACCACGGACACAGTGGCATAATTTTGTTTTAAATTACTCAACTTAGAACACTCTTCGTATTCAATTTGCAATAAATATCAAGTGCTTAATCCACAGTAGTAGGAGTATCGGCTCTTAACATAGTGTTGGGAACAGGCTTATTGCTGTACTACTTACGTCAGATCTCTCACGAGGCCGTACATTCAATACCCGAGGGGCTTTCGTTACTTAACATGACTGTCTGTACCTACGTATTCTATACCTTTTTGCCTTTCCCAGCCTTTCGCAGCCCACTGCTGGACATAGGTCGCTCCTAATTGACGGCCGGTTGGCGTAGCGGGAGTGTAAGCGACTGCTACGTCGAAGGTCGCGAGTTCGATTTCCGCTAAAGTCAAACATTTGTGTGCATCTTGGATGTTTGTCTTGGTATGGATGTTTCTATGTATAATATGTATGTATTTACAAAAAGAACGTATTATCTAGTACCCATAGTACAAGCTCTGCTTAGTTTGGGACTAGACGGTGTTGTGTAAATGTGGTAGAATATTATATTATTAATTTGTTACACAGTAGCGATGTGAGTCAATTTGGCCCATACCAAGCTGGATTGACCAGTCCGTACAGGGTTTGATGTCGCGTTTTTCGTCCCTTTGCTAAGATACTATTTACTTAGTGGATGTTCCTTAGTCGTCTCATAAGACACTCACAGAATGACATAAAGTGTATGTATTTATGTAGTGATATTTTGTATTCTTAAGTCACCATTTTCTTAGTAAAACCGTGTAATATTCACTGAACCTATGTAATTAATCGTCCGTGTGGTGACGGATTAAGAATATAAAATGTCACTACCCGATTTCATTCTGTGGATGTTGTTGAGGCGACCAAGGAAAATAGACGAAGCAAATAATATCTTTACGAAGAGACGGCAAACCCAGCATCAACCCTATACCAACCTGTCTGGCCAGCGTGGTTTAGTAGGCCAAATTCTGCTTTTGAGTCACAGTGCTACTGTCTAGCAAATAAGGAGAGATTTATCCTAGTTCAGGAGTTGATTGCAAAAAACTGCAAAGGATAAAAGGATAGCTAAGCCATCAAATCTATCTTGCACAATGAGGGTGATTGATATTTCTTCTACCACCAGACGGCGCTTAGTATGCGTCAGGTCCAAACTGACGTCAGATATGTACAGACGCGTACACATACATAATACAAACAAACACAGACGTACGAAATTATAGGGGCTTAGATAGTTTTGACAGGTTTCTGGACCTGATGCCTCAGTGCTGCCGCGTAGTGAGCGTCATTTCAGAAGACCCTCATTTAAATGAACACAGACATTACAAAGTCATTATTTCTTCTTTCTCTTAGCGTTATCCCAGTTTCAGTCTGGGGTCCGCTTTCTAGTCTAACCGGATTTGGCTGAATATTAGCTTTTCCACGGAGCGACTGCCTGTCTGACCTCCGCAACCCGAAGGGATAGCGATATTCCATGGTTTAGACTAGTGTCAGTTAATTTAGAAGGTAGTGACGCCCTGTAACGACTGTCCCAGATCTTCATGACAACCAGGAGCGACGTACTCTCCGAGGCACGGGACAAGCGATAATTAACAATTCAATACGCACATAACTCCGAAAAGTCATTGTGTACATTACAAAGTCATTATCTGCACCTACTACCTCCTCTACAGATAAACAAACAAAGGGTGAAATAACTCGTAAATTGATTCGAAAGAAAGAGACCCAACACTTCTGTTTCACTCACTTTGATATAGAAACATTGTTTGCAAACGATGTTGGTTCTCGTTTGGAGAACGGCCAAACCAAATAAAGGAAACTGACTGACATTTAACGACGATAATTAATTACAGAGACTAATACATTTGATCTCTAGCATAAATTTCTTTAATAAATTATTATTAATAAATTAATGTTTAATTTCGTCATTAATTTTCAAAACGGATTGTTAATGGCAAAGCCTGTTTTGTAATTGTATTAGCTTGCGTATAATTTTGTAATTTTGCCGTACCTTTTATTTATTATTAAATTGTATATTTGGATAGCTCTAGAACCCTTTTTAGCTTAGATACACAAAACAGATACATATTCGTTTAGTATATTCACTTTTTACAAATACATGATGCGAGAAATGAAAATGATGACACGCGAAAATTTTCAGACATATTTTTGGCGGTAAAGCGACTCTTAGGGCACATTAAGCAAGCACCGTAACGGCACGGCTCCAACCCAGCGAGTAAATTGTTATTTTAATCTGACCTTTAAAATAATTGTGTATAGTAGAATACATAGCAGAATATCATTGTAAAATGCCACACGTTGGTTGTCAGTTGAGTGTGCTTGTTAGTATCTTATAACTTGAAGGCACCACCATGCTGCAACTTTACGGTATGACAACCTTTATAACTTAAATACTTACTCAAAGGTACGTAATTTATGGTATATTAATTAAGATTTTCTTCTCAGCCGTACAGTGTCGTGGACACCAATCATCGGAAGTGGTCTGTAGTCACGGATTTAATTCCTATATGGGACTACAATAAAATTGTCCATAGTTAATTATAGCTTACTAAACGGTGAAAGAAAACATCGTTAGGCAATCTGCATGTCTGGGAGCACTTCGCAATGATAACGAAAGACATGTGAAATCTGCCAACCCGTATGACCAGCGTAGTAGACTATGGCTTTACCCTTAACATAGTGTGAAGAGGCCGGTGGCCAGCACTGGATAATATAGAGGGCTGATGATGATGATAGGATAAACATTTCTTTGCCGCAAATTAGTCGTTTGAGGGTCTCTTTATGGTCGTTATTTTTTGCCGGTAGATACTAGTGATGTGCCGGATCGTTAAAAATGTATATCCGCGATACGGATCGGAATACGGTTATTTGGTGTCAAGATCCGCGGATACGGATACGGATACGCATCTTTATTTTCTTACTGAATCGATGTCGGTGCGCGCGACCTTGATACGATAGTTGACGTCACGCACGCCCGGCGCAACAATAGACAGATCATGTTTCGACTTGTATTGAAATTATATTAAAAATACTCAGATTGGAATTTAATAGCTTTTCTTAATTCTACCTAACCACCTATAGTATTCCATTCTATCAATTGGAAATTAATAAGGTGAAAGACCCTTAAAAGATCCGCGAGTAAAGTAACGGATACGGATACGGATCTTTCTTCTTCCTCTTATATCCGCGGATACGGATACGGATATCCGGAACATCACTAGTAGAGACTGACGAAGCTTCCGTAACCATACATAGTAAAGTTGACACAACATCACGCCACATATACTTACCCTAAAATACATTGTCTATTGTCGGACAACCCTATTCGATCGTCGATCAACCATTCACTTGACACCTGGGGAGGTAGCGGTCCGAGGTTACTTCTCAGAGCAAGCTAACATTTCGTATAAAGCTTGTCACCAAAGGCGGGATTACTAGGAAAAGAATTCAAGGAAAAGAGACAAATAAAACAAATCTTACATTACAGCATCGTGTTTATTGGTTATCAAGTGTAGTAAATATATAAACAGTTCAGAATTTCAGTTGGTTGGCGCTTTCCAAGAGTGCCCGTAAATTCCGGGGATCATTACGTCACCGTTATTACGTCATCAAAGCTATTACGCAATACGCCAAACAATTCACAGATAGGCGCACGAAAGTCTTACATTCATTTAAAACATTTTGTTCCGGACTATAAAGTATGTTCCTTCTTTATAAAAGTTTAGGACTGTTGCACACTGTGGCGTAATGGTCTTATTCAGATATCGCTATAATGGTGCGCAAAGAGTTTTAAACTATAATGAAGAGACATTAAATCCATTTTTGATTACACTACTTCGTTGGGAGAGAAAAGTATTCGTCTCTTTTTTAGTGAGGTCTCTGAAGCT
Source organism: Euclidia mi (assembly GCA_944739405.2). Classification (NCBI taxonomy): domain Eukaryota; kingdom Metazoa; phylum Arthropoda; class Insecta; order Lepidoptera; family Erebidae; genus Euclidia; species Euclidia mi. Next base: position 57,323,120 of record OX123199.2, read on the forward strand.
TTGGTGTTCGCACACATGTTTCATAATCTGTAGTGTATATCCATTTGGATATATTAATACCGTTATGGTCACAAAAGGTTACAGACCAAGCATTTAACCCTGCTATTTGACATTGTAAGACCTTAATAAATTATTTGTTTGTTTTGTTTTCCGTGTGAGCGTGTGGCCAACTCTGGTGTCGGAGTTTTTTTTTAGACCGCCCGAAGGCCTCCGACATGGCCTAACGATCCTTATCCTTGGACAAGAACCGGGACCGACAGCTTTACGTGCCCTCCGAAGCACGGTAGCGCTCAGATGTAAATGCCACACACGGTCACCCATCCAAGTGGTAACCTGTGCAAGCGTTGCTTAACTTTGCTTTACCTTAATAAATAAAACCATATTTTAAATGTAAGCACCCTGTTTAAAACTGATCGTGCGCCTCAGAAATGACATGCTTGTAGTCAAGAGAATACCAAAATAACAACCAGTAATCCTAAGTTTAGTTCAAATACAGGTCAAAAATTGTTCAGTCACAATTTATAAGAAATAGTAGCTTTTCAAGTACTATTTTTAATATATTAATAAGAAATTCACAGCATCGTTTTTATCGGATGGTAATATTGTCGCTATCACATTGAGTTACGGTCTCTTTTCCTACCCTCCATATTAAAATACAAAATTATAAAAAGAAAAAGTTCACAGTTCAATAGTACTGTGTAAACTTAATTTTACAAAAGATTAGGTAATTTTGGCACACATCACAACTTGACCTTACGATAATTGTATACTAGCTTATAGCTTTTTGATCAGTCAAGGGCCTGTTGTTCAAGAGGCTGGTTTATTGGTTCGAGATATTTATACTCACATTCCATGTGTTTTACAGTCTAAAAATCAGGCATAGCTGAAACAAATTTCCTTTGTCAAATAAGATACATTTGCACGTCTAAATAATTTTCTAGCAAAATAAATGTTTCTTGCAAAAAAGACAATAATTATGTGGGTATCTTTCTGTTATTAAAAAATTAATAAAGTATAATATTCGGCACTTTCATAAACAAAAAGTCTCTGTGTCAAATTTATTACAATGTCCACTAAATTTAAATGGTCAATCTCATTTATTTCAAATTATTATGTTTATATAATAGTTATATAATAATTTTATTTTATTTTAAATGATAAAAAGAATGACTATAGACCCTTTTTCAATAAATTGCCGATTAGTCCATATTATATTTTATCTCGGTCGGTTTGTATATGTAAACATAGATGGCGTTGAACAAATGATTTTTCGTCGGATTGGTTGTTTTCTGTGTCGTTTCTTTGAAATAATGAATGTGATTGTGTAATGTGTAATATCGTTGCTTTTTTTCGTTCGTTCGTGATCTGTACTTATACAGGTGTCACATTATCCCCAAATTCCCACACCTCATCCGAATCCGTGGGTGGGGAGACTGAGGCCTGAATTCAGATACCTCTTGAGTAATAAGCATGAAATATACCTGCAACATTCCATACCCGGCCTCAAGGGTACGGGTATGGCCATGCACCCAGTACAGAAACCCAGTATTAAAGTACCAATGGGTATTTTCAGGGCAGGTCTTTGTCGGCTTTCTTTTGGAGGCTCTTACAGACGTTTTCATCAGTTTGATGACTTTTGGCTCACCCACTCACCCAGGCCTAATTTATTAAATATATATTTTTTTATATTAAAAGAAGACCCGTTTATTCCAGTTATTAGGTTTTCAGTCTATACTTTATTACTTTAAACGAGCAATACATACCTATATATTTAGATAGAGTTTGGCATGGTAAGTTTAAAGTCTACATAGTTAGATTTCCCGGGAAAACGCCACAAAAAAAAGAATCGTCGAGCGAATCTCGGTCGCACCAGGTACGTATTATTTATTATTGTAGAAATACTAGAAATTGTAAATCAGTAGAGTTGCCACCGCGCTCCCCCCCGTGGGATCTCCACCTTGTCGTGGTGCGGGGGCTTAGTAACCGTGGATTGGTCACCCGCGGTGAAGCTAAGAGGGATCCAGGAGGGGACGCTCCGCGTGGGCTTGACGAAGGCCTGCGCAGGATGCGTCTAAAGGGGCGGGTGCGAGGGACAGTTCTTCTGTCCCTCGCAGTCGGGTGCGGTCGCGGGAGGAGAGGCGTGTCGGTGTTGCGTTGCCGCGCGCCCTATCTCCCGCGACCAAATGGGGGCGCACCATTGTTGCGTCGCGGTGGGGGCGCAGAGGAAGAGGAGATGCGGTGTTGCGTTGCCGTCCTCCCTGTCCTCTGCGGCCGCTGAGAGTTTTGGCGGCGGAGCCCAACACCTTCATCCGCCGCCAAGGGGGTTTTGTTCGGGGCCCGCCTGACCATCTGGCGGGCCAATACCCGTCGGGGGTAGCGAGGAATGCTTCAGCGATACCCGACCCTCCGACACACGGGTACGTGAGGAACACGGGTAGGTTTTTAGTCAGTAAGAGTCTGACAGTCCCTTTCGCCCTTCCCCCAGGGCGGAGGGAGTCCATGAGGATTTTCCAACCCGACACCAAAAAAAATAAAATAAAAGAGTCGCCACCGCGCTGCCATTATTATATATGGTTCCGTGTATAAGACTTTTGTTGTTATTATTTTTTAGCTAAGGCCGCTCGGCGAGTTAATTGCCTACTATTGCGTTGACGCACGGGTTGTCACGTGTTTACACCGCGGCGCCGGTTTGTCGGCGCGCGTGCTTTTTCGCCGTTTTATTTAAGTGATTGCGCTGAATACTACAGAATTTAAGCTTGCATATATATTTTATTCAAATACCTACTGACTAGCTCAGCGTTATATAACTATCTAAATGCCCTTTATAGCGAGAAAAATGTAACAAGTTTAATTTACTGTCGTTTAACACATTGTATAATATTAATAACGTTTATTACAAAACTGAATGTACATAAACAATTCGAGCGGGCGAGCAGTGTAGTACCTACATGAATGCGCGCGATCAGACGCGCGGCGAGCTTGCCGCGCTCGTGAGATTGTGTGCGTGAAAAGTGTGTGCGTACACGGCGCCCCGGCGACTCACGCATACATTGAAACCAGCGCGGCGGCGCGGCGGCGGCCGATTTGTATGAAGCTATCCTACTATTCTGTTTTTACTATGGCTAGCGGCTCGGGGCGCGGTGTCGAACGGAGAACGCGTACACCGTACAACTTATGATCAGGTATAGGTACGTACGGGCCGTACTGTCATGCGACTTCGTTCGGCGCGCAGTTCGTACAATACCTATCGGGTGTGGTCCGGGACTCCGGGTCGCTACCGTACATACCCGGTGTGCGTACTGCCATGTTCATACTGGGTATTTATATCTGTACCAGTATATTATTATACGCATTATACCTATTGAGTAACTCAACGGGGCTATCTTACTTTCGGCAGGGCTGGATATTTGTAGCCCTGTGTGTATTTTCTAAATAAATCGCAGGGACAGACTTGCAACAGCTGGAACAGTTAGATAATGTTGTGCATAAAGAATTTCTCTGATGATATGTATTATATAATATACATATGCAAGTTATAAATATTGTATACTTTTGGCATAAATGTCATGCTAATTATATTCCAACATTTACGCGAACGAAGTCGCGGGCACAGCTAGTATAATATAAAAATCTATGTTTGTTTGTGATTGAAATTATAAGATTGAAACCCCATTCATAGATTGAAATTATAAGAGACTAGCTGTGCCCGCGACTTCGTTCCAGCCCTGCCGAAAGTAAGATAGCCCCGTTGAGTTACTCAACGAACGAAGTCGCATGACAGTACGGCCCGTACGTACCTAAACCTGATCATAAGTTGTACGGTGTACGCGTTCTCCGTTCGACACCGCGCCCCGAGCCGCTAGCCATAGTAAAAACAGAATAGTAGGATAGCTTCATACAAATCGGCCGCCGCCGCGCTGGTTTCAATGTATGCGTGAGTCGCCGGGGCGCCGTGTACGCACACACTTTTCACGCACACAATCTCACGAGCGCGGCAAGCTCGCCGCGCGTCTGATCGCGCGCATTCATGTAGGTACTACACTGCTCGCCCGCTCGAATTGTTTATGTACATTCAGTTTTGTAATAAACGTTATTAATATTATACAATGTGTTAAACGACAGTAAATTAAACTTGTTACATTTTTCTCGCTATAAAGGGCATTTAGATAGTTATATAACGCTGAGCTAGTCAGTAGGTATTTGAAAAAAATATATATGCAAGCTTAAATTCTGTAGTATTCAGCGCAATCACTTAGGGCCTTCTCTCACGGAGCTATTCAAATGCTACGGGACTGAGATGCAAACCATGATCGAATACTGGTATGCTACTCTTTACCGCACACGGTGCTACGCAAATGAGACTATATTTTATCATTTGAAGAACAACATTCGTACCTACGACGATGTCTAGTGACTCTAGCGATGAAGACCATTTTCTTCTGTATTTATACCTATTACAAGAATAAACGAAAATATAAAAGAAGATTCTGGGTGCACCCGTATATCGAAAAAAATATCATTTTTAGGGCATTTGTCGAGGGACAATTCATCATTTTATAGAATGTCAATAGAATATATTATTATTTGAATCTTTATCTGAGAAATTATCTTGCCAACTATCTAAATAATAACCCCACTGCTTCGCTTCCTTGGCAATAAAATTATTGTTTATAAATTTAATGTACACCTGTCATCATATCAGCCAAACGACGTCCACTGCTGGACATAGGCCTCCGCCTCCCCCAAGGTTCTCTACACAGATCGGTCTGTGTATACCTATAAATTACCTGCTATATTGTTTTTTCTAAATTTCAATCCACGCCTTTTATGTAACATCTTTTCTTACGTACTCTGGCAGCTTATAATTATACAAACATGGAAAATGTTCTACCTCCTGCACAAAAATAATATTAAAAGCTTGTTCCGCCGCCATTTTGTAATGCGACGCATACTCGGGTAGCGTGCGACCAGCAAGACGGTAGCGTGCGACTGACATCAAACGCGTCGTCATAGCGTCTCGTCGTGTGCGAAATTAGCTGAATATGTATGGCGGCTACTCACAAGCGACGCGTAGGATACGGGTACAAAACACAAATCGTTTGAGAGTCGCTTCGTGAGAGAAGAGCCTTAAATAAAACGGCGAAAAAGAGCGCGCGCCGACAAAGCCGGCGCCGCGGTGTAAACACGTGACAACCCGTGCGTCAACGCAATAGTAGGCAATTAACTCGCCGAGCGGCCTTAGCTAAAAAATAATAACAACAAAAGTCTTATACACGGAACCATATATAATAATGGCAGCGCGGTGGCGACTCTTTTATTTTATTTTTTTTGGTGTCGGGTTGGAAAATCCTCATGGAGTCCCTCCGCCCTGGGGGAAGGGCGAAAGGGACTGTCAGACTCTTACTGACTAAAAACCAACCCGTGTTCCTCACGTACCCGTGTGTCGGAGGGTCGGGTATCGCTGAAGCATTCCTCGCTACCCCCGACGGGTATTGGCCCGCCAGATGGTCAGGCGGGCCCCGAACAAAACCCCCTTGGCGGCGGATGAAGGTGTTGGGCTCCGCCGCCAAAACTCTCAGCGGCCGCAGAGGACAGGGAGGACGGCAACGCAACACCGCATCTCCTCTTCCTCTGCGCCCCACCGCGACGCAACAATGGTGCGCCCCCATTTGGTCGCGGGAGATAGGGCGCGCGGCAACGCAACACCGACACGCCTCTCCTCCCGCGACCGCACCCGACTGCGAGGGACAGAAGAACTGTCCCTCGCACCCGCCCCTTTGGACGCATCCTGCGCAGGCCTTCGTCAAGCCCACGCGGAGCGTCCCCTCCTGGATCCCTCTTAGCTTCACCGCGGGTGACCAATCCACGGTTACTAAGCCCCCGCACCACGACAAGGTGGAGATCCCACGGGGGGGAGCGCGGTGGCAACTCTACTGATTTACAATTTCTAGTATTTCTACAATAATAAATAATACGTACCTGGTGCGACCGAGATTCGCTCGACGATTCTTTTTTTTGTGGCGTTTTCCCGGGAAATCTAACTATGTAGACTTTAAACTTACCATGCCAAACTCTATCTAAATATATAGGTATGTATTGCTCGTTTAAAGTAATAAAGTATAGACTGAAAACCTAATAACTGGAATAAGCGGGTCTTCTTTTAATATAAAAAAATATATATTTAATAAATTAGGCCTGGGTGAGTGGGTGAGCCAAAAGTCATCAAACTGATGAAAACGTCTGTAAGAGCCTCCAAAAGAAAGCCGACAAAGACCTGCCCTGAAAATACCCATTGGTACTTTAATACTGGGTTTCTGTACCGGGTGCATGGCCATACCCGTACCCTTGAGGCCGGGTATGGAATGTTGCAGGTATATTTCATGCTTATTACTCAAGAGGTATCTGAATTCAGGCCTCAGTCTCCCCACCCACGGATTCGGATGAGGTGTGGGAATTTGGGGATAATGTGACACCTGTATAAGTACAGATCACGAACGAACGAAAAAAAGCAACGATATTACACATTACACAATCACATTCATTATTTCAAAGAAACGACACAGAAAACAACCAATCCGACGAAAAATCATTTGTTCAACGCCATCTATGTTTACATATACAAACCGACCGAGATAAAATATAATATGGACTAATCGGCAATTTATTGAAAAAGGGTCTATAGTCATTCTTTTTATCATTTAAAATAAAATAAAATTATTATATAACTATTATATAAACATAATAATTTGAAATAAATGAGATTGACCATTTAAATTTAGTGGACATTGTAATAAATTTGACACAGAGACTTTTTGTTTATGAAAGTGCCGAATATTATACTTTATTAATTTTTTAATAACAGAAAGATACCCGACACATAATTATTGTCTTTTTTGCAAGAAACATTTATTTTGCTAGAAAATTATTTGAAGATTGTGACATCTATCGGTCGGAAGGATAACAATAAATATGCTAGGTTCCAGTAATTTATTTATCGAAAATACATAAAAATATACTGACGAAATTAAGAATCGCTTCCTTTTTAAAGTCGGGTAAATAGCCATATAACACTTTAAAGGTACCTATTAGACTAACTATACTTTTACTAACAAACTTATAATGATCATAGATGGAACCACATATATAACCAGTTTTGGATGATCCCTGTTTTGTTTGGGACTACATACAAAGGAGAGGTCAAGCTGTACACCGAAAGCCACTCAATCGATTGTGATGTAACATATACTATTTTATAGGTCTGAGTATTCTTTTTACATGAGTGAAAGTTTTATTGAAATCAATTTCGCCATTTTAGAGATCTTTAGCAATATAGGGAAAGACGTCGGACAGACAGACAGACATAAATTCTAAAAATGATCAAGTATTGCTTTTTAGCATTTTCCTAGATTTTTTAGCTAACTTTCGTCAAAATATCTTTAATGTACAGACTTTTTCACCTCTACAGTTTTATTATAGTAATAGATTAAGCGCTAAGTCATATAGTAACTTTGGAAAAGGGGCTTGGAAAAAAAGGGAATTAAATAATAACTCTTAAAAAGGCGATACGGAGTTCGCTGGGTCAGCTAGTTTCTTTATAATATAACTTTCGCGGAAATGCTCATTGCAATTTTATGCTGAAGTGTATCAGCTCCATAAGACACAATAAATCTAATCTAATACTAATATATATAGCTGAAGAGTTTGTTTGTTTGCTTGAACGCACTAATCTCAGAACTACTGGTCCGATTTGAAAAATTCTTACAGTGTTAGATACCCCATTTATCAAGGAAGGCTATATAACATCACGCTATGAGCCACGGGAGCGGAGCACCTTAAATAAAGCGGGTGTAACCGTGGGCTCATCTAGTACATAAATAAATCAGACCCACCTTTTCCACCTGCCTCATGACACGCAGCATATTCAGATCAGCCATGTTCTTTAGCTCCTGAACGTTTCATTGGCCACTTCGGAGTAGTTTAGCAAATAGTGCCGGGTATTTCAACACGTCTTCCAAGCTACGGGGGACCCTGGATGAAATTATATCGATTAGGTATATAACCTGGCGACGAAATTAGAAACATTATTACAATGCCGAGTTTTAACTAGAAATATTGCTTATACAGCGCCCGCATACCTACCGTGTTTTATACACTCCCATATATTTCTATGTTAAAATTGTGTGGTGTCTCACTTGTACAGAAAAATTCTTCAAAAATAAACTATCTTCATATCGGATTTCAGCTTCAACGATCATGTCTTCAAAAATTATATTTAGTTTTAGTAAGCGAGCTCCTTACGCTTTTCTTTATTTTAAATAGCAACTTCATTCGCTTTGACGGTGAAAGGATATTCATTACGTGACTGACTGCTCTATAATGTTTTTTAATAAAAATGCTGTCTCACCTGTCTCCGCCAATACTAACGTAATCAGCACCAATCATCCTCTTGATGTAATGGAAGTGCTCTGCGGACAAACAAAAATAATTATACATGCGAATATAGTACTTATGAGTATAGGAAGAAGGGTGATTTTCCATCGCACAAGTAAATACATCACTTCATTTTAATTAAAACAAAGCGATTTTAAGCTAAGGCAGATTAAGCCCGCTTTGGCTTAAACCGGAGTGACCCTGTTTAGTAAAATTACCTTTAGCTACGTAAAAATGCAGTCAATTATTTTTGAATTGCCTTCGAACCATATTTGGTTCGGTACGTAAAGTGAGGCTAACAAAACGATAAAAATATAAACATCACTTGTCAACAGATTTGCACTTAGTTCATCATCATCATCGCGCCAGTAATAACCTGTTTTTATCCAAAACTTTTACTTAAGTATAGCCTTTTAGTTTATCCACAGATTTTATTAATTATAATTATAAATATATAATAAAACTGTAGAGGTGAAAAAGTCTGTACATTAAAGATATTGTGACGAAAATTATCTAAAAAATCTAGGAAAATGCTAAAAAGCAATACTTGATAACTTTAGAATTTATGTCTGTCTGTCTGTCCGACGTCTTTCCCTATGTTGCTAAAGATCTCTAAAATGGCGAAATTGATTTCAATAAAACTTACACTCATGTACAAAGGATACTCAAACCTATAAAATAGTATATGTTACATCACAATCGGTTGAGTGGTTTTCGGTGTACAGCTTGACCTCTCCTTTGTATGTAGTCCCAAACAAAACAGAGATCATCCAAAACTGGTTATATATGTGATGCCATCTATGATCATTATAAGTTTGTTAGTAAAAGTATAGTTAGTCTAAAAAGGTACCTTCGAAGTGTTTTATGGCTATTTACCCAACTTTAAAAAAGGAGGTGATTCTTAATTTCGTCACTATATTTTTACGTATTTTCGATAAATAAATTACTGGAACCGAGGATATTTATAGTTATCCTTCCGACCGATAGATGTCACTATTTTCAAATATTTTTCTAGCAAAATAAATGTTTCTTGCAAAAAAGACAATAATTATGTGTCTTTCTGTTATTAAAAAAATAATAGAGTATAATATTCGGCACTTTCATAAACAAAAAGTCTCTGTGTCAAAATTTATTACAATGTCCACTTAATTTAAACGGTCAATCCCATTTATTTAAAATTATTATGTTTATATAATAGTTATATAATCATTTCATTTTATTTTAAATGACAAAAACAATTACTATAGATCCTTTTTTCAATAAATTGTTGATTAGTCCATATTATTTTCTATCTCGGTCAGTTTGTATAATATGTAAACATAGATGGCGTTTTCTGAATGGTGGCGTTAAGATTCTCCGTGGATTGATGAGGTTCTCGGTTAATTTTCTGTCGTTTTCGTCGGATTGGTGTCTTAGTCGTTTCTTTTGAATAATGAATGTGGATGTGTTTCTTTGATTTCTTTCGTTCGTTCGTGTTCTGTACTTATACAGGTGTCTCATTATTCCCAAATTCCCACACCTCACGTACGTGGGAATCCGTGGGTGGGACTGAAACTGAGGCCTGAATTCAGATAACTCTTGAGTAACTCAACGGGGCTATCTTACTTTCGGCAGGGCTGAATATCCGTAGCCCTGTGTGTATTTTCTAAATAAATCGCAGGGACTGACTTGAAACAGCTGGAATCGACCCCCGAACATGTTGTTTTTCACATGGTCAGTTATATGTGGCATGTTCACGAGTAAGCGGTAAAAATAATTTACATGTTCTATATTATGAAGGTGGTAAAACAGTTAGATAATGTTGTGTATAAAGAAAGTCTAATGATATCCCTACTGTCCCTACTTCCCTTCTAATATTATAAATTCGAAAGTGTGTATGTATGTATGTTCCGTTTTCACGCTGCACGCATAATTGATATAAGCGCAGCGTCATTCAAAGCGCTTACTATGAGTTGGCGCTCTTAAGCGCAGCGGGGCAGAGGTGCGGTCTGATTATGTACTTTGTGGTACTTAATGCTTTCAGTTTTTATTTTTGCTGCTGTTCTATTCAGTAGATACATAAGCTCTTCAATAACTTTAATAATATACCTACATACTAATCTTTACCTAAAGTTTGACGACTATGAAAACAAAAGTAATTTTAAGTAGGTAGGTATTATCTGTTTATATGTATGCTACACGGCTAATGTGCAGATCCGTTCGTGATGAAATTTGATATGGATAGTCTGAAACCTGGGGAAGTACAAAGGCTACTCTTTAATAAAATTTCATGCGGGCGAAGCCGCGGGCGAAAGCTAGTTAATCATAAATTTGTATTATTTTGTATATTACTTATTGTATATCTTCGTTATTGCTTCGTAAATAAAATCACTATTATTTTCTCTCGCACCCTCTGAACTAGAAATCTGTTGTCGGAATCGATATATACCTATGTACTATAGTCGGTTTCTATATTCCACTATTTTGGTAAGTCTGCATGCAATCAACGAGTTAGTCCGTAAAAACGTTTTGATTTTCCTTATATAATCGCATGCCTGCGAATAATATCTCACCTAGTTCTTGTATTTCTCATCTAAAATCACCTATTTTTGCTGTATGTATGTATGTATAGGAACATACCACAAATATTATAATAACTTATAATGCGAACAAAGGGATATTTTATAGCTGCCAAACTAAATTTTGTACTGATTTCGCTGATGATGAGTGATCGATTTGTCCTTTTTTTAATACGATAAAAATGTTGTGCAGAATAAATATGATTGATTATATTTTGCTTCCATCTCTTTTGAGTTTTGTCAAAGAGAAAAGGAGACAAATAGTATTTTAGTTTACTCGCGCACAACAGAATCACCAGCATTATCCATTAGTTGACTGTTCAGAGACCATCACGAAACTAAAAAGAAATAAATCAAATATGCAAACACGTATAATATTACCCTATAGCAAAACGAGCGAGAAAGACGGCAAGGAGCAAATACATTGCTCTTTTTATTCGGACAGCCGAGAGGAGCTCTCTGATAAAATAATTTATGTACGTCAATTGCCTAGTTTGACTCGAAAAGTAAAAGATTGGATGTAGTTTATGTATTCGTACATGGTTCTCTACGGATGATAGCTATAAATCAGACCTTGAGTAAACACGGGAGACTAGGGAAATACTGCCGTTTCAATCGCCCGATTTTATGTTTTACTTTCGGTGTCAGATCCTATAAAGATTTGGTTTTATTGTGATTTGACTGTCCAGGAATGAAAATGTAAAGATTTCAAGTAAGTACATTCTTATCAAGTATTTCAAACAATATATTGTTTTGAGATTTAGAAGATACTATGCTGACTTACAAATAAATATAAGCATATACGGAGACGTAAGCAGTGTAGGTAACACTTAGTAAGCAGCACGTTAACAAGGAAATGAGTACTTATAGCGCAACAGATTATCGACTGCTTAACGAGGCCATAACTCTGATCATAAATCTGCTTGCATATAAATTGAGTTTTAGAGTAAAGTTGAAGAAGGTCGAAAATACTTTGCCGAACCACCAAGATTGACAAAAAGCTTTACTCCTACATAATTATAATTACGGACACAAATCTTAATGTTTTCCAAATAGAAATACGAAGTGTTTTGATAGTATTTGCTGCCATGCTACCACAAGAAGTATACGAGAATAAGGCTAAAGATAAGTAATAATCCGGTGATTTAAAAGAGTATGTAAGTGAGTGTCATTTATATTCTGATGTTCCTTAAGTATAGCTTACATTCAATAAAAGACATTTTAGTTTTTTAACTCTCCGTATAACTCCTTATGGTCTGATATTTCAAAACCCTATCAAAACATATCATTTGATTCCCTACCCGAAACAGATGATATCGATTGGTAATTATTATATCGACGTAGAATATATATTTTATATTTATTTTATATATTGCTAGAGTCGCAATAACATCGAAATCACCAAAACCCTTCAGTGAACAGACGGAAGCACGTTACTTCCACTATACGTATTTATTTATCTGAAAGCAGGCAACATGTTTATGGGCCAAATAAATAAATCATACATGATTTTCCTTCGCATCCTGATCTGAGACGAGTTTATAGATTATGTATTTATATGTTTGTATCCTGTAATATATGTTTGCGTATTTCTTTGAGATTTTCGGGTAAACATCTATTCTGTGTGACTGGGAAAGGAAAATGATGGGACAGATTTTATGTTGTTTTGTAAGGACTAAGTGTTTGGTCTGCTTATTACTACGTTGGGCTGGTTAGACGGATCTTGTATTGAAATATGAATTTATGTTGGCTGAATTTGGCGAAATGAAAGCATATTCGGCTTATACAATGTAGATCTTTTGGTGTTTTGGCTAGTTATGAAAAAAAATGCGTAAATGAAAACTCAGTACGTAGTTGAGTATTATCTGTTCTACAATAGAATATACTAATAGTGATAACTTATAACTCATATTAGATTATAGTAATATTTAATTTCTTTTTATTACGTAATTCGTAGGCAAGTGAGCTAGTGACAAGCCTAATGATGAGCAGTAATCCTGGCATTATAGGTAAGTACATAAGTGCGTTCTGTTTGTGTTGTACGGCCGCCGGCTAGGCCGTCGGCCATGCCGCCGGCACTGTTTGTAGCAGGCACAGCGTAGCAACCACAACTAAGTAAAGACAAACAAATGTATATCCCTACGCGGGACTGCTATACGTAACCAATCTAAAGCATATGCTTATCAAGCAATGAGTTTTGACATTTGTGTTAGACCTATCTGCATAGTAGCGATATTTTTTTAACTATTTTATAAATATTTGTGTTCATTAAATATTTTATACCTACCTTATATTTTAGAAGACGTTTTAAACTCAAATAGAATAGAATAGATATATTTCGACTCATCCGCAGAACACAGTCCGATCTGCAAGGATCGCAATTTTCAGTAGAGGCTGTCAAAGTTCTTGACTTGAATAACTCGTTATAACTCTTATAACGAGAGAATTAAAATTATGATTTTTTGGTATGTTATTATAACAGCCCAGCCTAATTAGATGCCCTAAAGTGTATTTTTCTTGTCCTTTTATTGTACGAGATAGTGAGTTACATATCAACTTAGGACGTTTTATGGCGGAAGAGCGAGCGTCCGTGGTAAACATCGTGCGTTGTTTTGCGGAAACGTTCGATTTAAAAGACGTTCTATGTTAACAAAGGTTGTTTTTTGTTGGAATTTTTCATCCTTTAAAAGTCCTTTGTGAACAAAATAAAATAGAAAATTAAATACAATGTCATTTCTTTTTATTAAAAAGTCTTAAAATAGTTGACAGAACCTTAGACGGCAACGATTAGACTTCTAGCATTAATGAGTAATTATAATTTTACTAATTACTAGTCACGTCGTATAATAGGCGGAGTAATTATATTTACTTATTTAACAATAAATAAACTGTGTAAGTATGTACTTATATTCATTTAACTTTACGTATAATCGTATATACTTATTTAAATGTAATCAAATTGTACGTATATATAGACAAATTAATAGTCATAAATGACAAATTTTATCACAAAATTGCAACTACGTACCTTTCTACACTGGGGTTCGGGCTTCACGAGATGTCACAAACTTATTTTGTAAGGACCTACTTAATATAAAATAAATGTATGACTCATCTTATCATGATCTGTATCATCACCTAAACCTAAAGACATCCTCTGTTAGACTTGGCCTCCCAAAGGCTGTCCACAAAACTCCAATGATGAGCCGCCTGAATTCCACCGCTTCCTGCGACCTTAATATCTTCTTCTTTATAATATTATACACGGTGTAAAAAGACCTTTCACCAAGCCGAAGTTAAGCTACATATTATGCTAAGTCATACTTAGCAAAACAATACCTGGAAAACGATTTTTTTGTAGACACATTTTATAAGCCGCTATGTAAAGTATGCGCGTGCAATTCTCGAGATACTTAACTATCCAAGGATGCACAGGACATAATTACATTATATAGAACAAATTGGTGCGTAAAATGCATAGATTCTGAACCTAATTAATAATAAATATGGTAACTTTGAGCCTCAATATCTCCTGAAGCTGTAATTTCTCAGGTATAGTGCAAGTAAAGAATGTTCGTAATGATGAAATGGGATTTAAACTTTCATTAAGGGTCTTTTTATACCCCGTATAAGAATAAGAACAATATTACATCGTTTTTCCCTGGACATGGGTGCACAATATTTATAAATAATAGTAAAATACATCAAAACATTAACAAAATTTAAAATCGAGTACTCATACTCATATCAGTACTTAACTAGGCCGTCCTGTCAAATCTTTAGACTACTAAGCAGAGCCTGGGTTCTAAGACAAAAAGTTGTGGCTGCAACCCTGGTCACGTTAAAATCATTATAATGATACACTTCAGTACTTACTCTGAATAACTTGTGAGCAGCACAAGTCCATTAGGTCTTTATATTTTTTGAAACACAGTTTTCATTGCATCATCGATAACGATCTTGTGCCTTTCAAGTCGGGTCCGCCTGCCCTTCCTTTAAAAATACACTTTTATCCTCTCTCATTCATGCATACATACATATCTCATCCATGCAGTCTATCAACAACATAATAATGTAATAATATGTATCTCAAAAGGAGTTAAAACAGCAAGAGTGTTAATAAATAGTTTAGCATACTTCAATTTTCTCGCAGTGCATGTCACTGGGAGCTTGTAGTAAATGGCAGACTACTTAAAATTATGACTTAGTTTTCTATTATCAGAGCTTAATATTATATCGCATGTCGAATGAACATGTATATATTTACAAAAAAAGAGTAAATTTCTCGTAACCATAATACACATTCGGCTTATTTTGGAACTAGATGATGTTGTGTGCATGTCGTAGAGTATTTGTGTCATTATTTATTAGTAGGAAACAGCATGGGAGTTAGTACTGAAACTAACTGGGTAACCTGTAACCCGTGTTTATACTTCTAACTGTTTGAGCTGTATTAACGATGAATTTGCAAAACTTAATAGATTTCCGAAGAAAATTAACTAGGTTGATTACCGTAGACACCTTCGATAGACTAAACAGACATGATATTCGGTTTTGAGCTATTACAGATTCCTTTATTTTCTTTGTCCCGTCATGTTTGTATATAATTTCTTCCCATATATCAAATTCACGACTGGTTCCTTTGTACCAGGAAGCAAAGACGATTCTTGCCAGTTTATCTTTCATTCGTAACTAAAATATAAAAATTCTTTTGCACAAATATTTTTAACAAACTATTTTTAAGCGTTCTTTGAAACAATAAATTTTGCGATAAATTTAACTAATTTCTAATAAAAAATCTTTATAATTAGAGATTTTTTTAATCGAACAACGTCCTAATTGATTCAACGTTTTGAGTAACAACGTCCCATCTTAACATTGAACCCACAAATTGTTTCACAGACTCCGGCGAAAACTGTCCTTTTTTAACCACAGACGCTAAAAACTTCAATAATGTTCGTAAAAAAACGTCTTAATATTCCATAAGGCCTCTACTTTTTGTTGCTCAATATTGCATAAAAATCGATTACTCTGTGAAAATTAATTACGGTAATCGTCTTTTTGCGCCAAAATTGCGTTTCTGAACAACTCCATCGAAAAACGTTCTAAATAATCATCGATCGCTGTTAACTATGAACTGAGTTAAAAAGTAATAAATATAACAATCTGTGTAAATTTAGGAACTTAAAGTTGTACATAGTGAAGTTATACTTGTAAAACATCGTCACTTACCAGAATTGAAATCTTGATTTGGAAACGCGGTATATAAGTTTGAAAACGCCGAAGTAAGATCAGGCTCTTCTGGATCTACTTGAATCATATTTAGTATTTTGCGAGATCCTGATATCTTTAAAAGTATCCCTTGTAACGTAATACTACACGTATTGCGTTATAATATCTCGCAGGCGCTTAACGCCAGCTTAGCCAGACATCGTTCGCAATATTACCAAATATGGTCATATTCACTAGCCAAAGGCAGTTGTGAGTCATAGGATTTATGCCTATATAAGATGGGTGCGCGTCGTAGAATGGTCACTTTCCCTAGACATCGGAACGCTGCCGCTACACCTCGCGATTATTCTACATTCTACTTCCTATCTACTGTCCCGCTGGGGTTCACCCTACGAGCTCACTGCACCTGACGTTCTTCCTACGGGCTGACGTTCTTCCTACGGGCTACAAGCCACGAGCTGCTGGCGCCGTGCCGCTACTAGCCAGCTGCCACCCAAGCCTCCGTTCCTGCCTACGAGCTCCTACAGCCAGGCCACGGACGCCTGAGCCTGTCCGCTCGACCCACATCGGCTGCACCGCCTGAGACCCGCTCAGCCTGAACATCGACCACAGAGCTGCCTGCGCAGCGCACCTTGGCCAGCTCATCGGCGACCCTTCGAGCAGCTACCCTGCGAGCGTCGGAGAGCAGCAGGAGTCTACACTCCAGCCAGCTCAGGCCAGTGCTTACCTAGTTCGGTCATACTGTATGTAAGCGGTAGTGAGACATAATAAAGAACCTGTTCAGCCTAGCAGTGTTTCTCTCGAACCCCGACATCCTACCTGAGACCCTCCGTCTCAGTGGCGCCCAACTCTATTTGTCTCACTTCCAATTACTGCAGTTGTTCTTGTTTAGGAGGTCAGTCTTTGTAAACGAGGAGGTGCAGACATCAGCGAACTGGTACGTACTATCTAACTTGTGTGTATCTGTGTATTGCTGTCTATCTTTAATTTCTATTCTTGTATACCTATTATGTGTTATCTTACTATTGTCTAATTCAAATTTCAACTACCGATTCCCTACGTAACTGTTCGCAATTTGAAATAACCGTTTTTTATTTTTGCAAGTCACTATCTATTGTCTACATTTTTACACCGAATCGTCGTAGTTTCTTTGTAAAGCAGAACTATTGCACGCGGAGGGCTGTAATATACTTACGTTCTTTTCTATCATACTTATTTTATATCATCATGAGCACTAACCCTATCAAGTACTTCCTACTTAATAAAAATGAATTAGTCTACGAGGTCGCTATTCGCGGAGAGGAGCCGGCTACCTCTGTTTTAGGTTTACGGAAGCAGCTACCTAAACTACTCGAGCTGATTCCGAATGACGAAATCCTAGAGTCAGGCCTAGACATAGCAGACGACTTCAAGGGAGCTAGCCTGTCAGTTACCGACTTAGATTCGCGAATCTCTTCCCTTAAGGAGCTATACGACCACAACTTGGCTAAGCGAACTACGGCTTTGCACAACCAGGTCTACCACAGATTGGGCAGATTAGACAAATCCGAACCTAAATACGGCAAGAAAATATCCGACCTGACTGAACGCTTTCGGATGCTGTCGGCAGAGCTATCTAAGATAGAACACTCGAATGTTCCGTCGGCGGAAGTCGGAGCCACGATGACTTGCACGGATTCAACCCCTGCACAGGCAGCGTCGACTCCGGTAACTGTCCACTGTGAGCATTTGAGGGTTGGCGAACTATCGAAACTCAAATTCGACGGAACAGGCTGCGTTCGCGAATTTCTACAACGCGTGACGGAATTTAGGACGGTTAGAAATCTACCTGCCAATAGATTATTCGATTACGCGTCCGAAATTTTTACTGGTAATGCGTTATACTGGTTTCGCGGTGTTAAAAATTCCATTTCTACATGGGACGAACTAGCTAGTAAACTCACAGCTGATTTTACACCGTACGACTATGATTATAAACTTTTAGCCGAGATTCGTAATCGTACTCAAGGGCAAACTGAGGGTATAATCATCTACTTATCAATTATGTTCCAACTTTTTGCGCGATTGTCACCGAACACGGTACTAACCGAACATGAAAAACTAAATATATTGCTTCACAATATTAGACCGTGTTATTCTACAGTACTAGCTTCATGTACTACGGCTATAGATACTATAGACACTCTAAAAACACTATGTCTAAACTATGAGAGGTTCCAGTGTTTAAGTGCACAATTTCACGAACCTAGTTACCCTACGTCTAACACAGTAGCACCTGATTTAGCTTACATAAATAAAAAGGACACGCACGGTCACTATAATAATTCACAGTACTATAAACCGTCTAAACTAAAAAACTACGCTTCTGTCGCATCTATAAAAGTCGAACAGAACGATACACCTGTGCCTAACCCACAACACTATAATGTCAACATGATATCTAAATCAGCTGTTCCTACAAAAATAACTAATAAGAGGTCTGTTTTCTGTCCGCGATGTCGTTCAACTGATCACTCGCTAAGGACGTGCAAGCGTGAACGTTATCCGATATGTTTTAAGTGTGGCCTTAGGGATGTCACGTTCGTAAATTGTCCTAACTGTAAAAATATTTTTTTTTCAAAAAACTAATTTACTCGGATCGTAGTTCGTCAAATAAGATGACAAACCCTACCGTTTGTACATCCTCTAAACCTAAATATTTTGACAAAGAAGACTGGAAAAATTGGCTGAACACTCTAAAAGTGTATTTTTCCAGTTATTCTGTGGCTGCGATCCGTGATCAAAAACCTAATACTGATTTTCGACCCTATGTTAATGTAACCATTAAGAATCTACCCCTTACTGGTTTACTTGACTCAGGTTCTGCCGTGACTATATTGGGCAATAATTCTCATATAAAACTTATTTCTAAAACTAATCTCCCTTTGAATAAGTGTGACAACCCTACTATAGTTTTTCGATCGGCGGGTGGTCATCGTCTGACACCGATCGGCTATATAAACCTACCCACCACTTTTAAAAATAAAACTTGTTATTTAAAAGCGTACGTAATTCCAGAAGTTACTAGTTCGTTAATTTTAGGTATTGACTTCTGGAAAAGATTTAAATTGTTACCAAACTATATTAACTCTGTTTCTTTATCTAATAATTACTCTCGTAGTAATTCCTTGTCTAATAAAGTTAATGCTACCGTGTCAGCTATTGATACTAACACTGATAACGATACTACCGTAACCTCGGATCAGTGGTATAATACTATCTACAATGGCTGTAAAAACTCACCTACATCTTTTCCTAACTATTCCATCAAAAATGATAAGTTATACAGATATATGGTATCTAAATGTACATTGCGTAAAGTATTCGATTGGAAAGAGGTCCTACATACCTCGGATAGAACTGCCGCTATTAAAGAATACCATTCGGAACTCGCTGCGGGTCATTTAGGTATTTTTAAAACGTATAAACGTTTAGCGCAGCGTTATTATTGGCCTGGTATGCACGCTGACATTATTAAGTTTATATCTTCGTGTGATACTTGTGTCGCACGTAAACACCAAAACAATGGTACTTTATATACACACACATACAACTTACTTCGTAAACCGGCTGGGGTTAACGTGGGTGATACTGTGTGGAAAAGAACCTACGACAAATCATTTGGCAAAAAACTAGCTCCCAAGTTTACCAAGTGTACTATTATTGCTAAAAAGTCACCACTAGTATACGAATTAGCGGATTCGTCGGGTAAATCTATTGGCAGTTGGCACATTAAAGATTTAAAACTAATTAACTACACTGATTCCTAACCTAACTAGATTCTTTCATTGTACCTACCTGCAGTTTGAGTTTCATAGTCACTATCTACTTAGCACTGTCTACAGAAGTTCGGAGGACTTAGTTAGACGGATTTTCTTGTCTAGACACGAAAAATCCTGCTGTACAGAGAGGGGTATTGTAACGTAATACTACACGTATTGCGTTATAATATCTCGCAGGCGCTTAACGCCAGCTTAGCCAGACATCGTTCGCAATATTACCAAATATGGTCATATTCACTAGCCAAAGGCAGTTGTGAGTCATAGGATTTATGCCTATATAAGATGGGTGCGCGTCGTAGAATGGTCACTTTCCCTAGACATCGGAACGCTGCCGCTACACCTCGCGATTATTCTACATTCTACTTCCTATCTACTGTCCCGCTGGGGTTCACCCTACGAGCTCACTGCACCTGACGTTCTTCCTACGGGCTGACGTTCTTCCTACGGGCTACAAGCCACGAGCTGCTGGCGCCGTGCCGCTACTAGCCAGCTGCCACCCAAGCCTCCGTTCCTGCCTACGAGCTCCTACAGCCAGGCCACGGACGCCTGAGCCTGTCCGCTCGACCCACATCGGCTGCACCACCTGAGACCCGCTCAGCCTGAACATCGACCACAGAGCTGCCTGCGCAGCGCACCTTGGCCAGCTCATCGGCGACCCTTCGAGCAGCTACCCTGCGAGCGTCGGAGAGCAGCGGGAGTCTACACTCCAGCCAGCTCAGGCCAGTGCTTACCTAGTTCGGTCATACTGTATGTAAGCGGTAGTGAGACATAATAAAGAACCTGTTCAGCCTAGCAGTGTTTCTCTCGAACCCCGACATCCTACCTGAGACCCTCCGTCTCACCCTTTTTATTTAAAATACTGAATAAATTGTTTTTTTTAAATATAATGTAATTAAGTACAGAACACGAAAACGCCCCAATTTTCTTCTTCTTCCAATTAACATCGGCCGAACTGCTGAACAATCGCGGTGCTCGCGCCACCCGTACTCCCCGTATCCCGTACTATGTATACGTCGTGCGTTGTTGCGCGGAACAAATTCAGATGAAACGTTATTCGATTCTATATCTACGAAAGTAAATAAGATACGAAAATTCTAAAAACACAGTTTTGTAGAGTTTGTATTCCTTATCCCATTTAGCTATTTAACACGATTTTGGTCTATGATCACATGGAGCTCTATTCTACGGATTGGTCGATTTATTTGCCATGAATGTAGGTATTACAATTCCATGTTACAATATAAATGGTGTATCCTTGTACATTCTGCCGGAAAAGCATGCAAAAATTAAAACAAGTCTATATCTAAATTTTACATAAGGTTTTTTCATAAAGAATTATCAATAAGAAAATCGTTTACAGAATAATAACACTTGTATATTAACAAATTTACTAGTTCTTTTTAGAAACTTTGCAGTGGTTTGGTTTTAATACTATCAGGTATTTTGTTATAAACAAGAGGTGCCATGCATATTACACTTTTTTTTAATAATGCTGTCTTATAGAAGCCTGTGTGAAGCAAATTTTGGTATTGAGATCTCATCTTTGTAGGTCATTTCCTTGTGTCGTTAATTGAAGGAAACAGCTGTTTATTCGTTTTAACAAATATGTATAACTCTAGAATGTACATGCATGGAAATGTTAATAAATTATATTTCTCGAAAATAGGAGTGTAACTCTCTGTAACTTTTAGTCCAAACATGGCTCGAAGGCATCGCTTTTGAGCTTTGAAAATGCTTTCTCTTTCGCTACAATTTCCCTTAAATATTAACCCATATCTTAAAATTGATAAAACTAGGCCATGGTAAGCCATTAGTAATGTTTCAGCGTTAACCTTTTTTGACAAGCTAAATAGCACGTTAGCAGATGTTCTGATTTTTTTACAGATGCTCTCGGCTTGTGCTTTCCAGTTTAATCGATCATCTATCTATTAGAATGCCTAGAAATTTAGTAAGATTTTGTGTGTTATCATATTCTCCATTATAATTAATGTTTATACTAGTAGGGCGACTTTTTTGGTGGAAATGCATGATAATCGTTTTTTTTTAATATTATTAATTAAGTTATTATTATTTAGCCAATATACAACGGAATAAAGCGCATTACTGATTTCATGTTCATATATTTCTTTGTTACGACATTCTACTAATAAAGTGCTGTCATCTGCAAATAATACCATGGAATGTGGAGTTTGAAAGGGAAGATCATTATTGTACCTATATGAAAAATAACAATGTCAAGAAGGTCAATGATTATAAATTTAAATACATGGAAGCTATAGATCCGGCTGATGCTAGTGTGCTAAAGTAAAGTATATACATGTATAAAGTAAAGTATGAAAGTTGTGATTGATTAATATTATTGTTCTTCAACTACCAAGCTATATTTATTTCATAACTTCTTTACATTTTTCTCTGTAATACCATATGACTAGGCCACACGAAACGAAAGTATCCGAAAGAACTTTTGTAATTGTAGACTAACAATGATCTATTCTATCAAGAACAAGTTTGGTTCCTTCTCAAAGAAAAGTGATTATCGCGTCCCGTACAATTCGTCCACAATGCCGAAGCGAAACTTAGCACTTTATAACAACAATATGACACTGCGGCGCTAGAGCGGTGTACATTAATCTAGCCAACGCCATATATTCACTAAAACAGCTCGCTCGGTGGAACTTTACAAGTTCATCGCAAGGGCTGTAGCGTGAAACCAAGACTTTCTGCTACGTAATTGATTGAACATTTTACTAAATAGTGTAAAAGTAGTGTATCTAATCTTTTCACGATCAATTAGAAAACAAAATAATACAGAGTGAAGCTCAATCATCCGGGTACTCATATTTAATTTATTATGAACTAGACGTCGCCAGCGGCTTCGTCACGTCCATTATAGATATAAACCTTCCTATTGAATCATTCTGTCTATAAAAAAAACACATTGAAATCCGTTGCGTAGTTTTTAAGATTTAAGCATAGGTACATAGGGACAGACAGACAGACAGAAGACAGACTTTATCTATGGTATTTACAGCTATGACGAATGAAGGAGAGAAAGAGTTCTGGAGCGAAAAATAAAAGTAATTTTGTTTACATCAATAGGTACGAGGGTCAAACTGAAAGTTCTTAGAACTGGCCACTTATAAACAATATAATAAAAAAAATATTCTAAAATTTGAAAATAGAACTCTTTGCCAATATTACTGAGTATATATTTCATTCATTTGTCATTTGTTTTACGATTTGGCGGCAAATTGAAAATTGTCTGTGTCACGTCAACATGAATTTAACACGAGAAAATTTTCGTGCAATGATTTTTTATGACTTTCGATGTCATTTAAGTCAACAAGAAAGTTATGATAGACTACGATTGGCCTTTCACGATGAAGCCCCATCTCGTGCGACTGTTTACAACTGGTTTAATGAGTTTAAACGTGGTCGCTCTAATCTCACTGATGATGTACGTGAGGGACGGCCTTCTACGGCGATGACTGAAAATAACATCTGTGTTGTGCGGCGTATGATAGAGACTGACAAAAGAGTGACCTATCAGCAGATTCGGACAAGCTTAGGCATCGGTATGAGTCAAGTGCACAAAATCCTCCACGAACATTTAGCGGTCAGGAAGCTTTGCGCCCGGTGGATACCTCATAATTTGACTAAGGCTCAAAAACTCCATCGTGTGGATTGGTGCCGTAAAATGATTGAAAGATTTAACGGAGGTGACTCAAATGCTGTGTTCGACATACTAACAGGTGACGAAAGCTGGATTTACTGTTATGATCCTGAAACCAAAAGACAATCTGCTCAGTGGGTGTTTCCTTTCGAGGAGTTGCCAACTAAAGTGAAGAGAGATCGAAGTGCGGGAAAAAAAATGATGGCCTCGTTCTTTGGAAGGATAGGTCATTTCGCAACAATTGTGTTAGAGGATCAAAAAACAGTTTCTGCAGAATGGTACACTACCAATTGTTTGCCACTTGTCTTGGAAAAAGTTCGAGAGAAACGACCTCGCAGTAGGATCCTCCTTCACCACGACAACGCCTCGTCGCACACCGCCAAGCGAACGATCGACTATTTGGCGACATCAAACGTTGAATTACTGGGTCACCCGCCGTATAGCCCCGACCTCGCGCCTTGTGATTTTTATTTATTTCCAAAAATTAAAGAAAAACTTAAAGGAAAGCGGTTTATGAATGCTGAAGAAGCGGTGGCTGCGTATCGCGATGCCATTGAAGAGACCCCTAAGGACGAGTGGGCAAAGTGCTTTTCCCAGTGGTTCCATCGCATGCAGCGGTGTATTGACGTCAATGGACAATATTTTGAAAAGATATAATAAAACTAATAACTGGCTAATGTAATCAGTTTTTGATTTTCTAAGAACTTTCAGTTTGACCCTCGTATATAACGTTACTGACCGGATGATAGACAACGCACAGGCAGAACTACTGGACATAAAAGGTGAAATGTTGCATGTGTGTATTGTGTGTTCCTTAGAGGGTATAAGGGAGCACTAAAATAGGATTTCTGGCAATTTCCATCTTACGTAGGTAAAATAGTCCCATTCGGGCGGAGCCATGGGCCAAGTATAGCTTTTAATATATTCTTAAAAGGGTTAACAAAATATCTTCTTGAAATAATACCAACAAACTAACATAAATATTCAGTTTATAACAAGTTACAAATTAATCAATAAACACTTCGGCGTGCCTCCGGCGAAGAATTTAATATCTATTCTGCGCCCAACGCTATTAATTAATTTTATAGCTTCTGCAACTGTAGCTAGATTAGTACCGACTTGCATTATTCACTTGACATTACCCGGCAAAATTGGTTGCCAAAGTGAAATTACTCTCTGCAGTCGTGATCACAATAATTACCATTTTCAAATAATTATACTTCAATAACTATATTATCTGTCAGAAATTAAGTCTTAATTTGACCGATCGACCGACGATCTCTAGTGTTGTCACGTGTCAAATCGAACCCATCATAACGCTCGGTGGAGTGTTAAGCAGAGTGGTTATATAGACTAGAAGGCGGACCGCGGGCTTCAAGGACAAAATCTTGGATGCAGCGTTTATAAGAATAGAACGAATTCATTTTTTTAAATGGTTGGACCAAGGATCAAATAGGCATATTTAATAAACAACCCTTAGAAGACTGACTTATAAATGGAAAGACGTTTGTATAACACTTGACACATGACAATTGCTTCCTGGTTTTACAAATAGTAATACTGTTACGAGCTGGGGTTCGTGATAAATTATGTGCACTATGCCAGAAAAACTGCACTTTATTCACTAACACAATAACACTAAACACTTCCGACTTATTTCCTTCGCTTGATCTTGATCGCTTTCCGTATTCAATTGAACTGTGTCCGTTCCGTTCGCTCGCCCTCTATTTATACTCGCCGGATAACATCACTAGACTTTTCGAGACGACTCACGAAATTTCTGGAAACGTGTAACGTGTTTCTAGATGTCGCGTAAATGTTCTAGTTACACCAACGCCATCTATTAGAGGATAGATGAAGCAGCCTTAAACAACCGATACATCTAATCTCATGTAGTTCTCCCATTCACTGATAGATGGCGTTATTTTCAATTCGTAACACGGCCTCCCTCTTAAACGTGTTCGTCTCGAACATCGTTGGACCCATAGTAACGAGCCAACCGGTCCACATGAACTATCTTCGGTGCACCTCGCGACCCCTTCTGGATTCGATAGGTAACGTCGTTCATCCTGGTAATTATGCGATATGGCCCGTCCCATCTGGCTTGTAACTTAGGCGATTTTCCTTTGCTTCGTACTGGGTTATAAAGCCACACCAATGACCCCTCATCGAAGCCCTTGTTGTTCGCCCTCCGGTCGCAGCGAGTCCTCATCCTCCCAGACATCCGCCGTCCCGACTCCCATGGAGCTCTTACATTGCACACCTTGAATGCACCTCTGCTACGAGTGTGTGGCCTCTCGACAGCCGCACAACTTGTGCATTTGCGGCACCAATCCTCGACGTCGTTCCGACAGTGGAGCCAATAAAACCGCTCTCGGACCTTAGTAAGCGTCTTCTTAACACCCATGTGACCTCCCGAAGCACCATTGTGATAGAGCTGCAGTACTTCCGGCACCGTAGTCTTGGGCACTACCATTTGCAGATGGCATTGGTTACCTCGAGCGTTTTTCCATCTGCGGCACAGAACTCCATCCTGGACAACCAAGCTTGCCCACTGTGCCCAATAACCTTTGGTGACAGGGCTCATTGCTGCGATATCACTCCATTTGGGCCTAGGAGCGCCTGATTTCTTCCATTCGAGAATCGGCTGTACGTCCTTGTCTTCTTGCTGAGCACTCTGCAAAGCTTCTTTCCATCCGTCACTCAAGTCCGTCTTCAACGTCCTCACTAACGCTGCCTGCTTCGCTTCCTGTCGGGCACAATGTTTGCGTTGGTCGGGGTAAGGCCTACACGTCAGAGCATCTGCGCTACGTTGCTCTCGCCGCCAGACAGGCACATCAGGCGACCCCTTTGGTGGAGACAGGGTGTCACTGTGCCGCTTACGCTTTGGGCAGCTCAAGCGGATATGGCCTCTTTCCCCGCAGTTGTAGCACCGAGGTGAAGAAACAACTTCCCTGATACGGTAAGGTCGATCCTCATGACGCGCTGCTTCCACCTCCAGAGCGTAGGCCAAGGCTGCCTTCAGGGACTTGAAGTGCCCAGGTCTTACCGCTGCTCTAACTTCCAGGTCCCGGATACCATCCGTAAACGCTTGTACGAGGTTCCTGTCAATGAGCGCAGGCGACGACTGGTATGCCTTCCTGACCAGCCTTTCCACCTCTAGAGCCCACTGCTGTAAAGTTTCTCCGGTGCGTTGTGTCCTGTCTTTCAGCTGAGCACGATACACATGTTCTAGGTGTGCGTCACCGTATCTCGCCTCCAGCGCCTCCATCAGCTTTTCATAGGAGACGTCTTGCCCAAGCACCTCCAACACCGTCAAGGCCTGATCACGAAGGCCCAAGGTTAGGGCGGTGAAGGCCTGTTCTTTGTTCCACCCATTCGTTCGCATAACGGCCTCAAACTGGACCTTGTATGCAGACCACGATGATGAGCCATCAAATGGTGGAACCTTAAACCAACGAGGCGAGGGCGCCACAGCTGCAGGTGTAACGTCGTAGGACCCGAGCCTACACAATTTCTTCTCCACTTCAGCGACACAGGTGTCGTGATGGTCGTGTACACGCTTCTCTATAGAGGCGACGCGAGTCTCAAGCTGGTCGTGTACGAGCTTCTCCACGTCGCTGATACGAGCCTCGTGTTGCTGGAGCTCCTCCTTTACCACCTTCAGGTCCTTCCCTACAGCGGCGCTGAGGTCTTTCATCAACACCAGCTGTTCCTCCAAACGGCGGGCCTGCTCCTCCTTGTCGCGCTGCAGCTGTTCCTCTAGGCGGCGCGCGTGCTCCTCTTGACGGCGAGCCTGCTCCTCTTGACGGCGAGCCTGCTCCTCCTTGTCGCGCTGTAGCTGTTCCTCCATGCGGCGCGCGTGCTCTTCTTGACGGCGAGCCTGCTCCTCCTGACGGCGGGCCTGCTCCTCCTTGTCGCGCTGTCGCTGTTCTTCCATGCGGCGCGCGTGCTCCTCCTGACGGCGGGCCTGCTCCTCCTGACGGCGGGCCTGCTCCTGCATGAACACCATCAGAGCCGCGATGTCGGGCACCGCCATGGAGTGTGCGCTGGCAGGCTCCACTGCAGCCGCGGAGTCGCCTGATCCACCAGACGATGGAGAAGGAACCTCTCCGAAGCGCCTCTGGTCCAGGTCTTGCTGGCGCTGGTTCCTGGTACGCACTCCGTCAGTTTCTTCCTTCGGCATAACCGGCATCATTTATCCCACTTCTGACACCAATTTGTTACGAGCTGGGGTTCGTGATAAATTATATGCACTATGCCAGAAAAACTGCACTTTATTCACTAACACAATAACACTAAACACTTCCGACTTATTTCCTTCGCTTGATCTTGATCGCTTTCCGTATTCAATTGAACTGTGTCCGTTCCGTTCGCTCGCCCTCTATTTATACTGGCCGGATAACATCACTAGACTTTTCGAGACGACTCACGAAATTTCTGGAAACGTGTAACGTGTTTCTAGATGTCGCGTAAATGTTCTAGTTACACCAACGCCATCTATTAGAGGATAGATGAAACAGCCTTAAACAACCGATACATCTAATCTCATGTAGTTCTCCCATTCACTGATAGATGGCGTTATTTTCAATTCGTAACAATACTTTTTATCACCACACCAACCATGCGAAGTGAGCAAACACAATGTGACGATAAAGCTAGATAATTAACAAACTATTTATATATTCGGACGTGCATCGTTTGGCACCGCCGCAGTGGTAATTATTCGTGGGGAGGCGATACTGTCGTAAGGAATTGGCAATTAGTGCATCTACAAATTATAGAGGTCCGTGCCAAGTCATGTGTTCATAACTGGGGCGGTACGCGTGCCAACATAGTGTGGATAAATAGACGTGCTATTGTAATTACGTATGGATATAGTCGCTTAGTGCGTTGGAATATGGCCCTTTAAGTTGCGGAGGTTCGGCAGTCGCTCTGTGGAAAGGCTTGCTCTATAAAATTTGGCTAGACTAGAAAGCTCCGGACCCGAATTCAGACAAAGCCTATAATATTAGCCGAATTCAGACAAAGCCGCAACTCAAGACTCAAGCTAGTTAGACATCCTTTAGTACTTAAAATATAAATTGTCATCAGTGAAATTTACCATGTAACTTGAGTAAGAGTAAGTTGCACCCCTATCCGCAAAGTTAGTTCCCCAACTTTGGACCAAGTTCATAGTAAATGAGTGATAAAGTAGAGCCAAGTTGGGATCAACTTGCCAACATTATTCGGAAGGAATAAAAATATTTGCCGACGTTAATGAGGAGACCGGGGTGAGAGCAATTGGCTATCTAAGTAATATGGCCAAGATTGGGTAGGTAATTATATCTGCCATAATGTTGAATGAGAATAGGATAAATTAATAACCTTTGTCATATGAAGTAAAATGTCATACATTATAACTTTGCCTCTTAATTTTCACAAGAAAACCATAGTACTAACATACTTTTGATGTTTCGGGTTAACTTAAGCCTTAATGTAAGCAACCTGCTTTTTCAATCACTTTATAGATATCAGAGGCATGATCAAATGATCAGCAGCCCTAATGATCCTGCGTTGAATAGCGCATATATCTACCCTTATTATAAGGACTCATCCGTGTGGTGACTTATTAAGAATATAATATTGTGCCACTATTGTCTCACTAGGGTCGTGCGATTTTTATTAATTTATTTATAGTCTCACTCCTGTATCCCCGAAGGGGTAGGCAGAGGTATATTGCCACACCCACTTTTTGCCAGCTTTTATTTTAGTCCCACGTAATAGGGGGCGAACCTATTGCCGTACCGTCCACATTACCAGACTCCGTGCTGCTACTGAGAATTTCATAACGGAAAAACCCAATAACACTTTGCCCGACCCGGGTATCGAACCCGAGACCTCCGTATCCCACGCGCAGATTTATGCCGCGAGACCAACGAGGCAGTGTCGTGCGACTAAGGAAAATACATATAGCCAATGGTATGGTAATGGTATCTTCGGGAAGAGATGAAACCTCGACATAAACCCTATACTTACCCATCTGATCAGGCTGATATAGTTGACGTAATCCTCCAACAATGCAATTGTGTTGGAAATTAAGAAAGGTTATTGTCCAGAAATGGATTGCGAAAAAATACTCAAAAGAAAAAGGTAAGACCTTTCTTTGACTTTGATTTTATGTTTGTCATTAGCATTTCATATCGTACCAGTGTTCATTTTACTAAGGTATAGCCATCTATTCCGTCTATGTGTATTTACAACGGTAGCCAAACCGGAGGGTTTAATAGTTGGCCAATAATTTCGGTTCGGGTGACAACAGATGCTGCCGGTTGTTAAATCGAATAAATAGTTGGTTGGCAAGTTTGTCGGTGCGGTAGAGCAAGGACGTTTTGTTCTTACTGAGATTAGAGCTGTTACAAGCGGAGTTTCTGTCTTGTTTTAGATAAGATGGGACTGGAAGGTGTGGACATGTTTTAGGACTGTATGGCCTTTGGTTGTCATTTTTAATGGCAAATGATGCAAAAGTATTTGTGATGAATATGTATGTAATTACTTTAAGAAATATATGGATATTTCTTAAAGTAATTACATACATATTATTAGGACAAGCAAACAAACACACTTAGTATGGACTAAGTGTGTTTGTTTGCTTGTCCTTCCTTCACGTTCCAATGGATTCATGTGTTGGTATAATTTTTATGTGTGGAGATAGTTAGGAGGTGGAGAGTGAAACTTGCTCGTCAGGGGTCAAATAAAAATGAATGTGTATGGCTTTGAAGCAAAAGACATCCAATACACAATACTTCTGGCTTCAGCAGTTTAGGTTCTGCGGTAATACTAGCAGGAAAAGTGATTAATATCACAGTCAGGTGATAACTTGAGATTACCTACCTAGTACTTTTGAGGACGCCATATAACTAATATTAAATTACTTAAGCACCCAAGAATAGAAATTTTTCCAACAGCAATTGGTAGCTATACAGAGAGAGAGTCTAGTCAACACTATAATTTAAAATTTATATTTTAAAATATCAAAACAAAGAGTACGTAATGAATGCCATTTATTTGCTACAACGATTTCCTACTAATTACTCTGGAAGTACAGAACAAAAGACTATGATTAAATACTCTAGTCGCGAGGGTTAGCACACAATGAAAATGTAGGGTGCACCGCAATTACACTCGTGGTTTTTCAGTGATTCGTTAGTTGGTGTATATGTGTGTGTAATAAATAGAGCTTGTTATAAATTTTTTATCTGTGTAAGACCATCATATGTATGTAACACATACAATTTTACAACAAATCTCAAAAATAACTGAAAAGATTTTAAAAATTCTTGATCTCATGTTGCATAGTCAGTCACGGTTGACTGAGAGTTTATTCTGTGTCGCGGGGAACTTTACAAATATTCGATCAACGGAAAAAAAGTACAACCAGAGTCGTAACAACGATTTGTGTTTCACTCAGTGTTGTTTGTGGGAATTAAATCCAGAACGCTCGGTGCAGGACGAACATACAGCTTAAATCTTTACGGCCTATGTTTAGAAATATTACTGGTATCTTGCTAGCAGCATAGCTCTTTTAAAGTTCGCTGGGAACATGTTAACTACGGGCAGGGTAAGCGCTGCTACGTCGAAGGTCGTGGGTTCGATTTCCGCTCAAGTCAAACATTTGTGTGCATGAACATGGATGATTGTCTTGGTCTGGGTGTTTCTATATATAATATGGATGAATTTACAAAAAAAAATGTTTATATGTATGTTTATCCATTATCTAGTATCCATAGTACAAGCTCTGTTTAGTTTGGGACTAGATGGTGTTGTTTGAATGTGGTAGAATATTATTAAAAAGGCAATTGCATTTGACTGCATGTATTGCACAGTGACATAAGATGAACGCCTTGTCACTGAGTGATATAAAGTAAATTCCATAGGACAATGATTAGAATAAACCACCAAAAGCGTATTTTCCTATTTTTTTTTAATTATCCTTTGTCGTCCCTCTGCTTGCAAAGGTCTCCCTTACACTCCTCCAAGTGTCCCTATCCCCTGTCAAGTTGGGTCAGTTGCTGTTAAAAGCTGTTTAGACTTTTGTAAATCTTACTTAATCTCAAAAACTACCAAGAAATTTAATTATGCAGATGTATTTTAAAATAGTATTACTCGCAATCAGAATCTGCTTACTTTAACCTAACCCTACTTATATCTTAGATAAAGTAGAATCTTAGCCCAGCAGCGGCTTGTAATAGACTATGCAAATTTCGCCACCGATGTGTTAATTTCAGGTTTAGTTCGCACCTTGTTTGGTGTGTTTAAACAAGTTTATATGTCAAGGGTTTTGATTGTGGCCTACAAAAAGGGCAGTGCAAGCAGTATTTTGGGAACGGGATAAAATATTATTTAGGTCGAAATAAAAAAAAAGGTATCTCAGGCAGAGAAAGAATCCAATAGTTTATATCGTCCAAAGAAAGCTACAGCCATATAGCTGGTTAGGCAGAGTTCCATAGCACGCTGTGACGTCACTTCATTCTATTATTTATTTCTTTTTTATTATAATTTTCACACTCCTAATTACTGATCTATTCCATTGCTTATATATTGCTTACGCCCAATGTTCGATTCCTGCTCAAGTCAAAAACATTTGTGTGCGAAAACATGGACGTTGGTTTGGGTTTGTTTGGAATATGTATGTATTTTCAAAAAAAGTATCTTTATCCATTATCTAGTACCCATGTGATAGTATAAGCCCTGCTTAGTTTGTGGCTAGATGGTGGGTATGTCTTATGACATTATTATTATTATTTATTCAATATTTACTACGGATTACTGAGATATTACAACATGAAATATTATACAGTTTAATATAGAAGTTCCTGAGTTATAGTCAAGACAGTTTCGAGATAATTCGATCGAAACTGCGAGAATTTGAGACAAACGCTTCCAATTACTCTTTGAGCCAATATATTCTGTTAGTTGCAGGTTCTAATGGCATTATGGTTACACCAGATTATGGAGATCAATCTGTACTAATATTACAAAGCGTATTAAACTGGCGTGGCCGCGAGGCGGTAGCAAATGTGATATTGATGGGGAATCGCTCTAAGCTAGCTCGCTTACTTGCAGAATTTCACATGTATATAATTGGGTTTGAAGTTAAATTGAAATGGCTGGAAGTCTTTAGAAAGGTTGATGAGTTTTTGGTTTTCGGCGGTAGCTGAAGAACTACCAACTATATTAAACAATTAACCATAATTCTACAATGACACTGTAAGCAGCCAGTAGTGTACAATGCAGTTTATAGAGATTTGTTTCTTTTTACCAAAATATCCTTTAAATGCTATGGTTCAATTTTTTCGTGGACCGAATCGGGGACGTCTGGAAAAAAGAAATGTCCGAAGCACCCGTAACCGGCAAGCATGTATGAAAATAGTAATGTAAGAAGAGGAGGCGCGTGAGGTTTGTAAGGATAGAAGCAAGTGGCGTTGATGAAAAAGGCGTGAGCGAAAGTAGATATGTATGTATGTTAAATGTTATTCATAGATATATTTAAAATAATAAGAGTCGCTAATTTGTATTCGCTGTGTCGGAGAACTATGGAGTGCCGCAAGACCTTACGGTAGGGCTAAGTGAATCGCTTTGTGCACCTCAAGGATACCGCTATGGGATTAGATTTATCCGCCTAGTCATGACTATAATCTTTTTTTTTAATATATACTACCGCACCACTCCTTTTCTTTTTTTTAAAGCAGAGCTTGCCCTAAATCCCGTGTCGCAGAGGAATTAACAAGCATACAGCCAACAGACACAAATATCACCCAGAGGCGAAATAAAAATTAAATTGATGTATAGTCTCACGCCTGTATACCCGAAGGGGTAGGCAGATGTGTAAATATTACATCCACATTTCGCCATGATTTTTAGGTCCCACTTAATAAGGGGCGAGCCTATTGCCGTTACCGGGCACATCACCCGACTCCGTGCTGTTACTGATTATTCGGAAAAACCCAGTAACACTCTTGCCCGACCCGGGAATCGAACCCGGGACCTCCAATCAGCAGTCGCATACGCTATCCACGTGTAAGGATCAATCCCAAAACAATGGGCATTATTAAACGGCCACTTAAGCCACTACGCTTTAGGTGCAATCAACCCAGTGCCCGATTTCTTTCATTTATTTAGTCACGAGAACTTGATCACACTTATTCAGATCCAAAGATCAATGGCGTTAATGATATCCATCAGTTTCTACACATTGGCAGCCATACTTGATAAACACACAACAACTTTCCCCAACAAAACGGACCGATCTCTAGGGAACGAAGTAAACTGGGCGAGCGAGCGATTTGAATTCAAGGTTCCGGCGAAAAATACTTGCCGTAATACAATTTGTTTCTGCCTTTTCTAATACGAAATTAAATGAACCGACACGGCGTAAATTTGAATTAGAAGATCTGTAATATAGTATTGTTAATCTTGAACTGTTTGGTTGTAGTTGAGTAGAATACTTCAATTGCTGAAGGCATTATCATAACACTGTATCGACTTGTGGGTGTGTCGCCTACATGATAAAAGTAAGTATGATCCATTAATTGATGTCTCGAGTCTGTGTGTTTTTTGTATCCGTTGGTTATGTTGGTAGGTAACTGTCTGCTAAGTTAGCGTGGAATTTTTATTTAAACTTATGTTATAAAGCTGAATAATTTGTTTGTTTAAACGCGATAATCTCTGAAACTCGGTTTCTAAAAATGAATTTATAATAGCTACATCCATGAGGTCTATGTAATCTAAATTCATCCTACGAGCTAAGAAACTGAAAAAATAAAATGATCCCGGGCGAAAAAGGCAGAGGTGAGTGATACGATACAAGACCTTAATGGACGATGTGTGTTCAGTGATACCACAGGACATGGATATTAAATAATATAATATTAACTCGCTATTAGCTTTGCGGGCGTGTAATAAGTTTTATTGGACGCCAGGACGAATATTTGTGACCAGTTTTCATGTTTGTACAAAGTAATATATAGCGCTGTTGTTGACTTTAGGTAATAAGAAAAAAACGTTTGACAATGAATATTCAAACCAAGAAGTATTTGCCACACAAGTTAATTCCGCGCTCGAGCGTGCGTAGTGTCCGGAGGGACATCGCCAGCTCAGTGCCAAATGTGCGGTCAAACCATGCGCATTCACCGCTCTCTACCGTATACGCATTCTGTTCGGATATGTACCACGCCTTGACAGCTGGTGTCAACCACAGAGTACCTTTGTATATAGGAGGAGTCAACCATTGCGATGTTACAGGGAAAATGTTAGAGATATCCTGCTTGTAATCGAATTGCAATATGGCTTGGGATGCTTTGAATTCTCACAGACAGCTATCGGTTCTATAATAATTAAGATGTTATACACAAAATTACTTCCCTTGACAGAAATATCATAGCCGAGCTCAAGATACCGAAACTAGAAACATAAAATTTGGACAGAGGATTCGTTTTATGACTGAGGCACCCACTAAAGAATCATATTTAATATGCCACCCCTTAATGAGTAAACTAAAGTTTTAGGAGAGGCGAAGACGCGGGTGACTGCATGCTAGTAGGTACATATATTACTGCTACTGGTTAGCTCTTGGCAGTAACATTATAGCTGGTAGTGATATTTTCCGTCTACTCTCCCGACTCCCATTTATATCTTCATCAAAATCTAGTAGCTATGGTCACATATTAAATTAGACTTAAATCAACGCGGAGTCCTTGACGCGGTATCAACATCTCATTTAGTGTCATTTAGTGCTCTCGGTAGCACTAAATGACACGGTCATCATTTCGAACGTCACTTTGACAGGCGTACGTGGACACGAGCGCCACCGGCTAGCGAAGATCAGTCACCCTATTTGCTCGTTATCTGGGAGTAACTATCTTTAGTCCTGGAATAGAATATAATGTGTTATTGCTTTTGATAACGAACGCTTTTTAAGGTATATTCTACTAGGAAATGAATAATTCACACGTATCTAAAAATAATGTTATATTCTAGTGAGGTATTTTACGTTGTCAGGTAAATATTATATTATTAGTAAAAAATACTTTTAATTCGGATGCTTCTAGTTTTTATGCCTTGCAGGGTCTGCTATAATCCAAATATAACCGCTAATAGCCTAGCGTGCTTAAGAACGCTTATTCAAACTACATAGACGAAGTCGTTTAATATAATAGCATTAGAACTTAAAACCGAAGGCATCGTGTAATACGAAATCGATACGAGCCATAACGAGGCTAAATCGACGTACATACGCCAGTGGGAACAACACGGGATTAGATATACTCTAGGGTTGCCAGACTTAAATATAAAAGCCAGACTGTTTGGTACATCAAGCCGGATTTTTTTGGCTTGAGGCTCGATTAAGATTTGATTGTTATAGATTGGATGTTAGGCGCAATGGCTTATCTTGGCGTTGTCTAGCCGACTTTGCCAGTCGGCTAGTCAACACTAGCTCGATAATTATTCGGAGCAACACTTTGATATAAGAATAGTTTTTCGAGTCTGGGTGTTGTGTGTTTTATCAGTGGGAATATTCATAGAGTGATCATGAGTAGTCCTTTATAACAAAAAAAGAACCAAAAAGTAACACCCTGGGCTTGTTAGTTAAAACTAATGGCAGGCGTTCCAAATTTGCTACAAACAGATTTACGCGTTAGAAACTGTGCATGGCCGTTGACAGCAATTTTTTTAAGTTAGTTTATAAGCTCTAACATCCAGTCAAAAGTTAATATTCGCTTTTGATACTGACCTACAATTTTATATTCCAAAAATAGCTTACATTTCTAAGCCAAATTTTCCTGAATACAAAAAGACACCAAAGGGCATTATGAATCCGTTGTTCACTTGCTAGTTCCGAGTTAGGAAATACTGACAAAAGCTGGATAGCCACTTCACCGAATACAACCGTTGTTGACAAAGTTCGGTTTTATCGCATATTGACAACCCTACGGAAGCTTGCTTTCGGATTACAAGTTTCGGTCACCGGTTTCCGTACACAGCACTTTTGCATCCTGGGATCAGTTTCACTATCATAAACGCTTTACTTTTTTTCATAGGTATTATCCTGAATAGAATCGGTGGAAGATTTTTGAACTGTAATTTTTGCAAAGGTTACTTTTTATGGACTTTAGCCTGAATCTCCGCAGGGGTAGGCGGAGGTGTTGTGATACACCCACATTTCGCCATACTTCAGAGAATCGGTGGAAGATTTTTAAACTATAATTTTTGTAAAGGTTACTTTTTATAGACTTTGGCCTGTATCTCCGAAGGGGTAGGCAGAGGTGTTGTGATACACCCACATTTCGACATGTCATTAATTTTAGGTCGCACATAATAGGGGGCGAGCCTATTGTCGTTACCGGGCACATCACCACTCAGTGCTGCTACTGAGAATTCGGACAAAATCAGAAACTCTTTTGCCCGACCCGGGAATTGAAGCCGAGACCTCTGTTCAGCGGACGCATATGCTATGCAATGGACTAAAGAGACAGTCAAAGCCAAAAGTAATGACGTCAATAATTGAGGTTCATTTCACGATTCTGTGTTGTGGGTATGATCACCATATGGAACAAACACATTTATGATACACACGACTTTACAACTCTAGATGTTCAAATTCAAAGCTATATTTTCAGGGCAAAGAAATTTGTCACCGAGCAGCCTGTATAGGACGGCAAAATATTTGTATCATTAAATTGGTAAATTTTCGTGATGTCGTTTTGTTTTAGTCATGTAAAATCCACCGTAATACATAAATTATTCCTAGCGCTCGTAGTCCGTTTAAAATAAACAAGTAAAAATGTGCTATTTTAGTTTTTATTCCTCACTAGCTTTCGCCCGCGGCTTCGCCCGCATGAAATTTTAATAAAGAGTAGCCTTTGTACTTCCCCAGGTTTCATCAAATTTCATCACAAACGGATCTGCACATTAGCCGTGTAGCATACATATAAACAAATAATACCTACTTAAAATTACTTTTGTTTTCATAGTCGTCAAACTTTAGGTAAAGATTAGTAGGTATGTAGGTATATTATTAAAGTTCTTGAAGAGCTTATGTATCTACCTGGCCTTAAAAGTCCATTACGACCCACTGCTGGGCTAAGATTCTACTTTAACTAAGATATAAGTAGGATTAAACGCACCTTGTAAATTTTATCGCTGTAAGCAAACTGAGATTGCGAGTAATACGATTTTAAAATACATCTGCATAATTAAATTTCTTGGTAGTTTTTGAGATTAAGTAAGATTTACAAAAGTCTAAACAGCTTTTAACAGCAATAGACCCAACTTGACAGGGGATAGGGACACTCAGAGGAGTGTAAGGGAGACCTTTGCTTTAGATGGTTTACTCTAATCATTGTCCTATGGAATTTACTAAATATCACTCAGTGACAAGACGTTATCTTATGTTACTGTGCAATACATGCAGTCAAATGCAATTGCCTTTTAAATGTGCCCGTAGTTAACATGTTCCCAGCGAACTATAAAAGAGCTATGCTGCTAGCATCATACCAGTAATGTTTCTGAACGTATGCCGTAAAGGTTTAAGCTGTCTGCTCGTCCTGCACCGAGCGTTGTGGATTTAATGCCCACAAACAACACTGAGTGAAACACAAATCGTTGTTACGAGTCTGGGTGGACTTTTTGTACGTTGATCGAATATTTGTAAAGTTCCCCGCGACACAGAAGAAACTCCCAGTCAACCGTGACGGACAATGCAACATGAGATCAAGAATTGACAAAATCTTTTCAGTTATTTTTGTGATTAGTTGTAAAATTGTATGTGTTACATACATATGATGGTCTTATACAGATAAAGAAAAATTAATAACAAGCTCTATTTATTACACACACATATACACCAACTAACGAATCACTGAAAAACCACGAGTGTAATTGCGGTGCACCCTAAATTTTCATTGTGTGCTAACCCTCGTGACTAGAGTATTTAATCACAGTCTTTTGTTAAGTACTTCCAGAGTAATTAGTAGGAAATCGTTGTAGCAAATAAATGGCATTCATTACCTACTCTTTGTTTTGATATTTTAAAATATAAATTTTAAATTATAGTGTTGACTAGTCTCTCTCTCTTTATAGCTACCAATAGTTGTTGGAAAATTTCAATTTTTGGGTGCTTAAGTAATTTAATGTTAGTTATATGACGTCCTCAAAAGTACTCGGTAGGTAATCTCAAGTTATCACCTGACTGTGATATTAATCACTTTTCCTGCTAGTATTACCTCAGAACCTAAACTTCTGAAGCTAGAAGTATTGTGTATTGATTGTCTTTTGCTTCAAAGCCATACACATTCATTTTTATTTGATCCCTGACGAGCAAGTCTCACTCTCCACCTCCTAACTAGCTCCATATATATCCAGCATAAAAATCATACCAAAACATGAATCCATTGGAACGTGAAGGCAGGACAAGCAAACAAACACACTTAGTATGGATATGGATATTTCTTAAAGGAATTACATACACAGCCATCACAAATACTTTTGCATCGTTTGCCATTAAAAATGACAACCAAAGGCCATACAGTCCTAAAACATGACCACACCTTTCAGTCCCATCTTACCTAAAACAAGACATAAACTCCGCTTGTAACAGCTCTAATCTCAGTAAGAACTAAACGTCCTTCCTTTACCGCATCGACAAACTTGCCAACCAACTATTTATTCGATTTAACAACCGGCAGCATCTGTTGTCACCCGAACCGAAATTATTGGCCAACTATTAAACCCTCTGACTTGGCTACCGTTGTAAATACACATAGACGGAATAGATGGCTATACTTTGGTAAAATTAACACTGGAACGATATGAAATGCTAATGACAAACATAAAATCAAAGTCAATGAAAGGTCTTTTTACCTTTTGAGTATTTTTTTATTATATTTATTAGGGCTGCTGATCATTTGATCATGCCTCTGATATCTATAAAGTGATTGCAAAAGCAGGTTGCTTACATTATTTCTGCTTAAGTTAACCCGAAACATCAAAAGTATGTTAGTACTATGGTTTTCCTGTGAAAATTAAGAGGCAAAGTTATAATGACATGACATTTTACTTCAACTATCCTATGCTATAATATATATATATATATATATTATCCTATGCTCATTCAACATTACGGCATATATTACCTACCCAATCTTGGCCTTATTATTTAGATAGTCGATTGCGCTTACCCCGGTCTCCTCCAACCTACAGCTACACTTATTAACGTCGGCAAATATTTTGTTTCCTTCCGAATACAGTTGGCAAGTTGATCCCAACTTGGCTCTACTTTATCACTCATATACTATGAACTTGGTCCAAAGTTGAGGAACTAACTTTGCTGATAGGGGTGCAACTTACTCTTACTGAGGTTACTTGGTAAATTTCACTGATAACAATAAATAAAAATAGAAAGAACATACATACATACATGCATAGACTCACGCCTGTTTCCTGGAGGGGTAGGCAGAGACTACGGAACGTCATTTGCAACGATCCTGACATACCCCTCTTACTTCATTCACTTCCATCAAGTTTCTCATGCATGCTCTTCTGTTTAGGGTACTTCTGACCTGCCCTTTTTTTAGGATGTCTCCAATTTGGTCAGAGAACGTCCGCCTAGGTCTTTCCCTTCGTCCTGTCCCAGAAAGTCCTGTCCTAGAAAGAACAAGGTTACAGTATTGTATAGACTATACAATACAGGGTGTTGCTCTCATAAAACACATTTATAATGCTTGGGAGTCATCTAAAAATGCTATCGGAGTATTCTGTGACCTCTCAAAAGCATTTGATTGCGTTCATCACGACACACTATTGCGTAAGCTCCGCCACTACGGCATTGAGGAAACCGCACTTTATGTTGTCGAGTCGTACCTGCGGCAAAGATTTCAGTGCGTCGATGTAAATGGGACTACATCCTCTAAATTACCTATACAGTTAGGCGTTCCACAAGGCTCTATTTTAGGTCCTTTTCTATTCCTTGTATAGATTAATGACTTACCTTTTTATTTAAAAAATATCTGTGATGTCGTACTTTTTGCAGATGATACGTCACTTATTTTTAAAGTAGATAGGAATAGGAATCAATTTGATGATGTAAATAATGCACTTATACAGGTTACACAATGGTTTATAGCAAACAACCTAGTGCTTAATTCTAAAAAGACTAAATGCGTTAAATTTGCTTTACCTAACGTTAGACAACTGGGACCTAATATAAGGCTAGATAGGGAGGAACTTGACACAGTTGACTCGACAGTGTTTCTAGGCATTACACTAGATAATAGGTTACAATGGGGTGCACATATAGCATGTCTTGCAGGTAAGCTCAGCTATGCTGCGTATGCTGTCAAAAAAGTTAGACAACTTACTGATGTTGACACAGCTCGTCTAGTTTATTTTAGCTATTTTCATAGTGTCATGTCCTACGGTATTTTGTTATGGGGCAAAGCTGCGGATATTCAGAATATCTTCGTTCTACAGAAACGAGCGGTACGAGCAATATACATGTTAGGTGCAAAAGATACTCTTAGGGAACGCTTTAAGTCTATAGGGATTCTTACAGTAGCCTCGCAATTTTTATTTGCTAATATATTGTATATTAGGCAAAATATAGGTTTATTTACTACAAAAAGTGATGTACATAACATAAATACTCGAAACAGGCATAAGTTATATGCCCCTTATCATCGTTTACATAAAGTTAATAATTCTTTTGTAGGGCTAGGTATTCGTATATACAATAAAATACCAATTACATACATACATACATAGACTCACGCCTGTTTCCCGGAGGGGTAGGCAGAGACTACGGAACGCCATTTGCAACGATCCTGACATACTCAAACTCAAAATCATTTATTCATTTAGGTCATAAGCGTCACTTTGTACGCTTATGAACGTCAAAGATTAAAGTTAATTACTAGATGATTCTACATTTACATTTACTGCCACGTTCGCAATGCAATAGGTAGAACCACGAGAAAGAACGGGCAATAAAACTCGTGGCCACTCTTTTTAACTGCCAGTATAATTCTTTTACATGTTTTATTTGTAAGGAGCTGCAACTGTTTCACATTGTGAGTTATCTACTATTGCAAAAGTTAATAGTTGTTGATATCATACTCAAGCAATAAATTATGTTCATTTAGTAAGCCTCTCAAAGTGAATATGGTGAAACAGGAGCATCCACTTACGTCTTTTGATGTAAGCAACTCGCGAACATGACTGTTCTGATCTATGGTGGAACAGTATGTTCCGAAAAGTAATGGTATATGAACCTGCAGCAATTTACAATCTATTAGTTAGCAGTTCATGACCACGAGTTACCCTCACCTTACAAATCCGATAAATTATAATAAAAAGAGTAGAACAAGAATGCAAATGTGGTATAAAAGAGAATATTATATAACATACCTCACTTGCTTCACTCACTCCCATCAAGTTTCTCATAAAATGCTCATAAAATACCAATTAGTATTTTAGAATTGCCATTTAGTACGTTCAAAAGTAAAATAAAAGACTGCCTTATGAGGAAAGGTTATTATACTATTAATGATTATTTCAGTGATAAGGATAGATGGTCACTTACACTAGCCAACTCTTGATTTTGTTAATTTATATAGTTTTTTTTTTATATAATATCTCTAGTTCTATTCATTAATATTCATGCATTATTAGGTCATTCAACTTACTACATTTACATTTTCATTGTTGTTCCACAAATTTTATTAAAATTTGCTACAGTGTTAGATGAAGGTAACTCGTTATCATGGGCTGGATACTAACGTTTTTGTAATTTTCGTGTATTCATATACCGTCACTTTCTGTAACATACTTTTCCACCATAGTTCTGAACATGATCGCGAGTTGCCTACATTATAAAGCGTAAGTGGATGCTCCTGTTACACAAGATTCACATTGGAAGACTACTACAGCACTTAATTTAGTAACTGCATATTTGTTTAAGTATTATGTATGTTCTTATTTACTATTTACAAGTAATTAATTACAATGTGAAACAGTTGCAGCTCCTTACAAAAACAAAATATGTACCATAACACTGGCGATTAAAAAGAGTGGCCACGAGTTTTATTGCCCGTTCTTTCTCGTGGTTCTACCTATTGCTTTGCCAATGGGCAGTAAATGTAAATGTAGAAGCATTATTAATTTACTTAAAAAATTTGACGTTCATAAGCGTCACGTCACCTAGATGAATAAATGATTTTTGACTTTGACTTTTGACAGCCCATTATTATAAATCAAGAATACAAATTCTATGTAAAAAGCGGGTGTTAAATGAATATCTAGAGTGACAATGACTGATTGTCCCGGTGATGTATTTCTGTATTGTGATGACGTTGAGTGATTGAGCTATAATGTATTAAGACCTGGGTGACACCTACCTATTCGCGCTTAAGTTTATAATTATAAATTAAAAGAAATGGTGGCGAACGGACTGTGATTCTGACAGGCTCTGGTTTAGAAAGAGAAATGATGCGATTATTCCTTTTCAAGTTTGTCCATTCGGTAAAGTAAACGAAGTTTCCAGCCTTGTGTGGCATACGTTAATTTTAATGTCCATGCAAACTATTTTGTTTTTAGTTATATGTAAAAGCAGCAGAATATACATATTTAACTCACGAAAATAGTCCACTTCATAATTATCACGTAATTACTAAACAAGGCAAGATATGTTCATAGAAGCAGTCACTAGTATATTATACAGCCTATCCTAGCCTATAATAATAGCCGTCTTAATTAAAAGGGTTTGTAGGCTTTAAATATACTCACCAATAAACTGAGGTTCCCGAAATCATAGTAGTGAATATCTTTTTGAATTGCCAAAGAATTAAAAAAAAATAGTAACGGCGTTTTTATCGTAAAGACTTTTGAATTATTCTTCTTCCATTATAAATAGCAATTATCTCACTAAAGGAAAGCGTTCAGAAAACACGATGATTCTCAATTTTAGCCCTATACGTGTATAATAAAATACATACATATATCTAAATCACACACATCCACGTACGTCAGACACTATAAACGTAGTATTTAAAACCGTAAAACTAATATGGCACTGCGGCAACATCAACCCCTTTTAGGCAATCAAATTAATCTCAACCAAACGCTCTTTCTTATAAAGCAGTTTGCCAACCATAAAAAGGTCAATAAGCCAATGTAAATTTACTAAATGAAGTCAGGAAATAATAAAGTATGTAAAATAACCTCCAAATAGCAACCTAATTGTCTTCGAATGGCTTCCATTTTTAATTTGGGCATACTACTGGTTTGGAGGTCTAACGAGTCGTCTCGATTCGATTTTCCTAGGGATTAGTGCCAATTTAGAGACTGTTAAGTTTCACTTTGATATGATTGGCATTCGGCGCACAGATTGGCCCGCTTCAAGATCAGTTAAAGAGATAAGTACAGTGTAGGCAAAGATAGCGTAGTGGAGAAAATTACAGACTATTATGCAGCGAATCGCCGAATCAAACCTGTCACTCACACCACCGACTTTTTG
Source organism: Euclidia mi (assembly GCA_944739405.2). Lineage (NCBI taxonomy): Eukaryota > Metazoa > Arthropoda > Insecta > Lepidoptera > Erebidae > Euclidia > Euclidia mi. Next base: position 57,367,382 of record OX123199.2, read on the forward strand.
AAGTACGCGTTTTGAATTATCAATTATCGCTTGCTAAACGGTGAAGGCAAACATTGTGATGTAATGCTGAGCCTTCACCATAATTTTTCCGAAAGACATGTGAAGTTTACTTCGTGGGCGCAATAGCGATGTAGACTATGGCTTTTACCCTTCTTATAGTGGCCACTGCCTAACAGTGCGACAGCATAAATACAGGTCTGAAATTATTAATAATAATAATGTCAGACCTATTCAAGACTCGCCCTGAATCGAATCTTAAACTAACTCACTCATACTGAGCTAAACTGGTACTAATTTCCTAGAACAATAAAGAAACCGATGCGAACAAATCTGTGATGTTCGATCGAATCAAGTTGAATTATAAGACGCCTAAGCCTGTTAAGCTTCTTGATGAAACTAATTAAATTTCCTTCAGCGGTTATTTAAATTTGAACTGAACCCATTTGAATGTAATAGTTAAATTTCAATAACTTGGATTAAGTATATTGAGTGAAGCGAAGGATTGAAGTTTTAAAAGTAATTATGCAAAACGTAGCAAACGCCGTTTGAGTTAACCAATGAGATGTAACAGTGCGATGGAAATGATCTTCGAAGAGTTTGGGTTTGTCCGGGACAGTTTGAACAATAGGCGGTGTAAAATCTATGGCATTATGCAAATACCTGTGGATATTGGATCCGTTCAAGTGTTAAATAGCAATTTAAATTTTCGTGGTCATTTAAACTGATTTTAAATTGTCTATTGCACAATCCTTGTGCTGTCGTCGTCCTTGCAACAGTGCCCTCCTGGTTTCTGAGTCCTATTGGTTCCTCGAAACAAAGGTACGTGGTATATATCCCAAAAGACAATTTAATATACGTTCTAGTATTGTGTCATTTCTTGTATATATGACTATACTGATGGTCCTACTGTTTCTCGTGTATTGTGAAGTTAGTACCGCTTGGTCCAAGAGCTAAATGGTGCGTACTCCGTAGATATTTATGTCCTAGCAAGTTAGCTACGTCTCTTCTGAAATGTCTTCTGGGCAGCAATTTGGTAGCAATAATCCAATTAGAGATCCATCACATCTTCCTAGCACAGCGGGTTTTGCGGGCGCTGCTGCTGCTACAGCGGAGTCCTTCAAACGGCGCAAGTACGTTAACCTGGTAGGGGATTACGTATTTGAGCCGATTGGGGTCGAAACCAGGGCTGTGAAAGTTCCATACATGGGTAATTTCATATAGATCAGCGCCATCTACCGAAGATTGCAAGAAAAAAATTACATATATACCTAGAAATATCTGTAGCGATAACTGAACGGTAATTTCGTCATCATCGTTAAGATCTGAGTGGCGCAGTGGAAGAGTGCTAAGCTCATAACTCAAATGTCCGTGGATCGAATCCACGCTAATCAAGAACTACTTTTTGTGATTTTTATATTTTTTTACTTTTAAATTGCATATTTTACAATATAATAGTTGTCATTTACTTATTTATTAACACCGAAATTAAACATTTATTTTATTCTGAAAAATGAATCCATTACTAACGCCATCTATACGATCGGAATAAAAATAAAATTGTTTGTACGCCAATACGCCATCTAGAGTAGAGGATGCATATTGAACTTTTCCTTAGAGAGAGTTGCGCATCTATACCAGTATATCTGTATAATCTAAGGTCGAAACGTTGGGGGCCGAAACTTTGGGGCCATGGGGTCCAAGTGCGAGATCTCTTTTTAGAGACCTCGCAAAGAGACTGGTCGACGCGTCGCGTGACCAGTCTGGCTGGGTTGTATTTGGCTCAGAAGTTAAGTATCGCCATACAACGTGGCAATACTGCCACCGTTCTGGGTACGCTTCTAGTTGACGGCGATGTGGATGAATTTCATGACGCCTTCTGAATTATTTTCTTTTCGTGCTGTATATATTTATTTGTATATTCTGTATATGTGTTTTTGTATAGTATTTTATGACTTAGTTACTTTTTCGTTGTATTCAATTGATCAATAAATAAACAGTTATTTGTTCTTATTAGATGATTATTGGATTAAAAGTAGATTAGACTCTGGGAACTGTTAAGCCTACTTATCTATAATCTTGATGGCTGGTAAAATATGGACTGAAAATTACAACTGGTACCTATTTTATTTATTTAGGTTAAGGCTTACCAACTAAAACACATGCAAAACATTCATTCGTAATAAAATTTCATCGTATGCTTTTAAATTCAAAGTTAGCTCAACTTTGTTATAGATTTATTCATACCCATATTATAAAGCTGGAAAGTTTGTCTGTATGTTTGTTTGGTTGAACGCGCTTATCTCAGGGACTACTGATTCGATTTGAATAAATATTTCTGTATTGGATAGACTATTTTATGGAAGATGGCTAGATAACATCACGCTATGAGCTTCGGGAGTGGACCAACCTCAAGCTCTGCTATTGTAGAAATTTAGATTCTGTAAGGCATACCTACACCTACGTATGCATTATCCGTCGTGCGATATTACAAACATTCAATAAAATAAAGGTCACAAATATCGCCTACACATTTGGCAGGATCATATTTTTTCTATCGTGTTATCTCGTATTGGAATCAAACTTGTAGCAATCAGCATCGTGCAAGCAGCGAGGTGTCTGTGTAAATCACTAAGCCACGGATGGCTTAGTGATTTACAGGCTTAGCGTTATTCATTTATCATGTATTTAATAGTATTCTCTTTTGCTCTGTTTTCTTTTAAGATAGTTTTCTTATACTCACGATTCGGGAATGATTCTTGTGTCATAGGAGACTTTATATGTTTTATGGGTGGGAAAATAGACACAAAAAAAGACTGAAATACGTTCTTTTTTACTTAAATTTTGCCTGCGACTGGGAAATCGCTAGGATGATGGTGTATCGTATAGAATTAGATATCAAGATGAATATTTTGATGTTTTTTCTTGTTACTGCCTATTTTAGTGTAGATAAATAATTTCGTTTCGGTCAGCTGGAGATAAACCAACAATAATGCGAAACAAAATATATAGAAAATGAAACATTTGTGTCATGAACACAAATGACATTCTCATTATGAAAGGTACGATATAAATTTGTGAGTATATCTGTTTTGCTATTTATTAATCTTATTTAAATACAGAGCAGAGTAGACATGATAAAGCCGTCTTCTACATCTACACTAATATTATAAAGAGGAAAAATTTGTATTTTTGTTTGTTTGTTTGTAATGGATAAACTCAAAAACTACTGGACCGATTCAAAAAAATCTTTGACCATTAGAAAGCTACATTATCTGCGAGTAGCATAGGCTATATTTTATTTTAGAAAACATAGGGGTCCGTAAGATATTTGGGCTTTTCGGGTACGGGAACTACTCCTCAGGACGCGGGTGAAACCGCGGGAAACGGCTAGTTGTAAATATTTTTATACTAATGAATATAAAATTTTAATTTATTTACCTTTTGCGATCACAATTTTTTATTTTTATAGAGAAAAAATTTGTACCAAATTAAACGGTTTTTCATATGCTCTTTATAAATTGGCAAAAGTAACAAACCAAAACATTGCACGTACAGCCTATTTTGCATACGTAGAATCCGTCCTCAGATATGGGTTACTAATATGGGGAACAGCTCTCACATACAGAAAATGTTTGTGGCCCAAAAACGATGCATCCGTTAGATTTGCGATATTGCCCCTGACGTATCATATCGACATTCTTTTTTTTTTCATAATATTCTACCACATTCACACAACACCGTCTAGTCCCAAACTAAGCAGAGCTTGTACTATGGGTAGTAAACAATGGATAAACATACATATATACTTTTTTTTTGTAAATACATACATATTATACATAGAAACACCCAGACCAAGACAAACATCCATGTTCATGCACACAAATGTTTGACTTGAGCGGGAATCGAACCCGCGACCTTCGGCGTAGCAGTCGCTTACACTCGTGGGAGTGTGAGTGACTGCTACGCCGAAGGTCGTGCCAACCGGTCGTCAAGATTGCGAATTTTCCCATTAGCTTGTCTTTACATACTAGAAATAGGTAAATTTATAAAACAAAATCCAGATTCGTTTAAACAGGCAAAAGATGTCACTCGACGTGACAATATAAGAAATCCTATGTAATAAATTACCAAATTATGTAAAAATACTTCCCACAAATAAATTTATACCAGCGTTACGTAGTTGGCTCATGCAGAAAAACTTTTATTCTATCCAAGAATTTTTATCAAAAAAATATGATTCGGTGTAATGAATGCCTCATTGACCTATTAATAAATATTTATATGACATTAATACTATTAAATATGATTGTTACAATATATTCACTTCACATTGCATGTTCCTACATTTGCATGCTATTTAAAATTGGCTAAACGGGCTTGCACCTTTATATCATTATATTATCATTAAATCAACATCTGTAATGTACCCTGTTTACAGCAAATAAAGATATTCTATTCTATTCTATTCTATAGTTCCTAGTCTTATTAATTTGTTAAAAACAATGTAGGTTTCAGTACCAGTTAAGCAATAATTTGTACTTAAATATTTCACAAAAATATTTAAATTTTCATTCAGAATTAACTAGTGAAGTTTCAGTTTTAACGATAGCAATTATGTACAGAAAGCTTTTTATGTTTTACAATTAATTCTTTTCAGGCTTTCGGCTTTAAAAAAATTGCTGCAGATATATATTTTTTGTACTAGAAATTAGACATTATTTTGTGGATTCTATTTTTATTTATTTTATAATAGCTTTTTTGTTTTAGCACAATGTTAGACAAAGGATTTTAATTGCGTGAACTCATTTTAAAGTGTAATACCATCTGTTTAGCCGATGTTTCAGCTGGAAATCTTCAGTTAATGTTTATGTTAAACAGTACCTTGTAGTTTTTAGACAAATTAAGCTGTATGTGATAAGTTTGAGCTAAATGTAGTAAGTTTAGGTGAACCTATTATACATTAAATTGGGCTGAATATTTATCCCATCTTAACATTTCGATTTTGTAAGTCTGTTGATGATCCATGTTATTTTCTTCATGAAAACATTTCGTATCAATACTTGGAATAAACTTTGTTCAGTTCTTCCAATACGTACTACTATAGTGTAGAGGTAAGACGTTAGTATATAACCAATGTAACCTGTATTTTTTATGAGCACAATATATGTTATTGTTGCGCAAACAACTTATTTTATTCTCTGTCTCTCCTATCCCTTTTCCCATCCCCCAGGGGCGGCATCGCACTTGTGACTCCTGTGGTGTTGCTTGTGTCCATCAGGCGATCCGCTGCTCGTTTACCGCCTATTATTATAAAAATACCCTTTACATGGCGACCCTGCCTGAGTCGGTCTGATGTAAGGGCATTCTAATGAAATATTGAGCACTACATGAACGGATTGGCAAATACTTATATTTTATAAGAAAAACTTCCAAAGTATTCGACATGCATTTCTATAAAAAATATTTTATTTGTGAGCGACTGCCGTTGGTTGGAGGCATTTACTAAAAGTTATGATTTTACGGCATTCGAGAAAATCACTATCACTTATTGGCAGAAAATAGGTGGCAATTGCCTTGACTAGGATGAATCATAGAAGATGAGGACTTCATTTCCAGAGGACTGGAACTGGACTTACTAGACACTTCAATTTCAAGTGAGTGTATGACAAAGAGATAAAATCTTCAATACATTGGTATATGGTGTATATCGAATAATTATATTAAAATATTTTCTGAAATGCAGGCTAATAAAAGTACTTAAACCATACCATCATTTGTCACGATAGAACCCTCTATAATTACTCAGCCCATTAGAACCTCGCTCATTCGCAGTTGAGATGAACGAAGCTAGTCATCACAACGTCAATCGAATTGCTAAATAACATTTACCTTTAGAAAAGAGGCATGCATTCTCTTGAGAACACTCCTTCAATACCCCAAAGAGTACTTACGTATATGTACAAACCTTTACCCATTAGCGTTTCCTTGCTTATTACTTGACCAAACAGTCCCTTTTAGACAACATATTCCTGCTGAATACAACAAATCGACTGCACAAAGATACAGTAAAATTTCGCATAGCACTTAATACCTATAATAAGGTTGGATATCGCTTACCTCTCCTAATTCGGTCAGTCCATTGGTGGTCGGTGGTTCGTTTGCAGAGTCGGCCCTGAAAGAAGGAATAAAAGACGCACAAAAAAAATAAAGGGAAAGATACATGCGTTCGCTTTTGTTACTTCGCTGTGCTTTGGCAGTCGAGAGGCATTAGCTGAACTACGCTCTTGGAAATATAGATGTTTTTGTTACACATAATTGGCCGGATATTTGATGTTTCCGCAACGCATTGGATAAATTAGAATCTTGTTTTGGTTGTAACCTTAGATAATTATGAGGGTATATCTGGACCGTCTTGTGTGTAAGAATAACTTCTATACTTCGATATAAAATACAGTTCTTTGGATGTTTAATAGCACTTTTTATTTGCAGTGGTACTTTTCTTGATTTTAAACTACTTGAGACCGGCTCAGAGTTTGTTAAAACCACTTTACATTGATCGTATTTTAGATTTTAAGACAGCCATTGTGTTTTAAAAACCTAAAATACCTTTTTACTAGTTAAATTATCTAGCATCTTATACTAATATATAAAGCTGGAGAGTTTGTGTGTTTGTTTGGTTGAACGCGCTAATCTCAGGGGTCCGATTTGAAAAATTATTTCAGTCTTAGATAGCCCACTTATCGAGGAAGGCTATAGGCTATATAACATCGTGCTTTGAGCAACGGGAGCGGAGCAGTAGCCTTAAATAACGCGGGTGTAACCGCGGGCATCCTCTATAATATATAAAACCCAATGTCCTCGGTAAGCGGTATAAGCAGCAATGCGCTGCTGTAACACGATGCAAGCCGATTTGACATAATATTATTATTTTGAGTAGATATATCATTGGTTAAAAGTTTCGTTAGTTTTTAGGGTTCCGTACCTCACAAGGTAAAATAGGAACCCTTATAAGATCACTTTCTTGTCCGTCTGTCTGTCTGTCTGTCTGTCCGTGTGTCACCACCGATTTTCTCAGGAACTGGTGGACCTAGCAAATTGAAATTTATACCAGATACTGAGGTCTATGGTTCCTATTCGATGTATAAAAATCAGGGTCCTGGGTCAACCCGATAAAAAGATATGGTCAAAATTAGATTTTTGCGAAAACTTGTATGTACCAAAATTAACCTTAATTTTCAATTTTTTTTAATTTTCGGAATTTTTCCTTTACTTGTGCTGTATGACCTTCATTTTACCCAAAATTGACAATTCCAGGTCAACCGTAAGTACCTTATAGGTTTTGGGTCGAAAATCTACATGGTAGTTCCCGTTGAACTAGAATCACGAAATTTGGCCAAAAGCAGGGTCTTACAGCACAAATAAAGGAAAATTACAAAAAATAAAAAAGTGAAAAATTTAAGGGTGTTCCCGGTACATATGTATGTAAATGGAGTCTACTATGTAGCAGACTCCATTTAAGATAGTCCTCTAAGTTTTATGGGCGCTCATACAGATTTAGAGGACTAGCGTAATTAGCACCAACCTCAAATAAGGTAAATAAATAAAAATGTGCTATTGTGTGAAAGAAAATATTTATTTGCATTCAGCGAGATGAATAAAATACAGTTGAGATGGTAAACAACATGTCTAAAGCCTGGCGTCGACTACAGTCGAACCGCGTCGAATCGCGCCGAGTCGCATTTTATCCGTGTGCGTTCATTACAGACGAATCGAATCGAAGCCAGCAGTCGGCGACAGGCTGCTGTAGGTTGTGCTTGTGTTGTCAATGGTGGATAGCTCGGACGAAGATATGTTCTTGTTTCAAATTCGTTCATTATTCCCGCTATTTCTTCCCATATATTTTGTCTACGCTGCTTGTCATGATAATGAGTATCTTCATGATCATATTTTAGTGTTTTTTAGAATCACGCCTGTATCCCCGAAGGTGTAGGCAGAGGTGTAATATTACACCCACATTTCGCCATGAATTTTTTAGGTCCCACGTAATATGGGGCGAGCCTATTGCCGTACCGGGCACATTACCAGACTCCGTGCTGCTACTGAGAATTTCCTAACGGAAAAACCCAATAACACTTTGCCCGACCCGGGAATCGAACCCGAGACCTCCCAATCCCACGCGCACATTTATGCCGCGAGACTGATGAGGCAGTCATGATCATTAAGTTCATTATATTTCTGAGCTAGCGAAATTAACAGCTCTTCATTCATTTCGATAACTTTTTGTGTAGGTATTTACGCCATGTAGTACTCGTCTACACTCATCCACTGACCCGCGTCCACTAAGGCGCGCCGAGTCGAGTCAAAACGCGTCGCCGCAGAAATTCGCCTGACGAGCGATGCGCGCGGTAGATTCGATTCGGCTCGCCGCGGCTCGTCGCTAATGAACGCAGGTTCATAGAAATATATAGGAGGCGACTTTCTGCGTTTCGATTCGGCTCGGCTCGGCGAGCCTAGTGGACGCTAGCCTTTAAACGGACAACTCAAGTCACGCATGCGCGTTACGATTTGTTCGCGATAGACTGAAGATGTCACGTCGAAAAACGAATTCATCTGTCATTTTAAAAGTTGCTCGAGAGTTATCCCCTCACCTGATCTATAGTCATATTATGACCGAAGAAAGTAGGGCGATTTTTGATACGTAGTCATATTATGACCATTTTTTATGTTCGCATTTCAAGTCTGTTTTCTCTGTTTTACCGATTTGTAGCGGCTTGCGATTGCGTTAGGTTGTTAGGACAATAACACGCCTTGCGTATTGTAAACAAAAACAGACATGCACCAAAAAAAAAAAAAGGTTTCGTCTAATCAAAAGAAAGTTCCCGCGTCGCTGTAAGTGTCCTGTCGCAATTATAAATTTTGATACCAAAAAAACGCTGCAGCATCAGTAAGAAGCAATTTAATCATGCCTTAGTAAGTATTTTTTCGTTTTATGTTTAAGTTGATAATATTCGTAGTGTAATTTAAGATTAAAGACACTTTTCCTTAGGTAAGAACCAATTCGCCCCGCACCCGTATATTTCATATGATTTTACGTATTGTTTCTGCATTTGTTGGAATTTTTTTTGTTGTATTGTTTGAATAATTTCATAAATAAATAGTATATAATATGCAGAAGTCCTCAAATTCATGTGTTTTCTAAATATTCACGAAAAATATAATGCAGGTAACAGTCGGTCATTTTATGACCGGCTGTCAGGCCGAGTCATTGTCCTTTGTTACTGCAATTTTTATTTAATTAATAATTATTTACAATAACTATAAGATTGTCATTTTTTTAAATTAAAAGCTCCTTTTATACTCTTTAAGACTCATAAGTCTTTATTTTGTATTTTGGTTTGATTTTGTTATAATGAGCATAGTTTTAAATATGCCCTGCTTTGGACCGCCTAAAACGAGGGTCTTGTTAATTTACCTTTTGTTTAAAATTAATGCAATTTTGTCGCCTAAATTTATTGTGATTCTTTTAAACATCAAACAAGCTTTCTAAATATATATATATCTCATGAGTTTAATGAAATATGTTTAACAAAGTGAAGGTGCAAAGTTCAGACATTTTTATGCGGTTTTTACGCGTACGGTATGAAAACGACAAAGACCGCTTATGGAATTTGTTGATTTACGTTAGATATTATTATGAAAAGGTGTAAATGTTTTTCAATATGCTTATTCCTTTATAATAGCAGGTTAAATAAAAAGGAAAGAGAAAACTACAATTTGTTTATTTTTTTATATATTTCATCAGAAAATCAGAATTTACCCAATTTCATTACATTTTTATTTTTCTCTTGAATACAGTTCGGTCACAGTACGATATAATGTTACCGTTGTACTGTAACTTTTGTTTTGATTTTAAATTGTAGATAATTTATCAAGGATTCCATCAATATATAATGTGTCAGGTATTTATAAACAGAAAGGCCATAAAATGCTAAATATGTGACCCACTCAAATCGCGCCGCGGCGCGTCTCAATTCGGCGATCAAATTACGGCAACATAGCCGCCGCGACCGTATCAGGTGAGGGGTTATTAGTTACTTAAATTTACAGTGCCATAGTTTCGTGAAAAGACCAAGGATCTTTCACAGTGCAATACAAAAAATATGGCCATTTATACATAATTTCTTACCAATTCTTATTAATTTTGTAAATACTATAATAAAACTGTAGAGGTGAAAAAGTCTGTACATTAAAGATATTTTGACGAAAATTAGCTAAAACATCTAGGAAAATGCTAAAAAGCAATACTTGATAATTTTTAGAATTTATGTCTGTCTGTCTGTCCGACGTCTTTCCCTATGTTGCTAAAGATCTCTAAAATTGCGAAATTGATTTCATTAAAACTTACACTCATATACAAAGGATACTCAAACCTATAAAATAGTATATGTTACATTACAATCGGCTGAGTGGTTTTCGGTGTACAGCTTGACCTCTCCTTTGTACGTAGTCCCAAACAAAACAGGGATCATCCAAAACTGGTTATTTGTGTGGTGCCATCTATGATCATTATAAGTTTGTTAGTAAAAGTATAGTTAGTCTAAATAGGTACCTTCAAAGAGTTTTATGGCTATTTACCTGACTTTAAAAAAGGAGGCGATTCTTAATTTCGTCCGTATATTTTTATGTATTTTCGATGAATAAATTACTGGAACCGAGCATATTTATAGTTATCCTTCCGACCGATAGATGTCACTATTTTCAAATTATTTTCTAGCAAAATAAATGTTTCTTGCAAAATAGACAATAATTATGTATCGGGTATCTTTCTGTTATTAACAAAAATAATAGAGTACAATATTCGGCCCTTTCATAAACAAAAAGTCTCTGTGTCAAAATTTATTACAATGTCCACTTAATTTAAACGGTCAATCTCATTTATTTAAAATTATTATGTTTATATAATAGTTATATAATCATTTTATTTTATTTTAAATGATAAAAACAATGACTATAAATCCTTTTTTCAATAAATTGTCGATTAGTTCTATCTCGGTCGGTTTGTATAAGTAAACATAGATGGCGTTTTCTGAAGTGTTAAGATTCTCCGTGGATTGATGAGGTTCTCGGTTAATTTTCTTTCGCTTTCGTCGAATTGGTGTCTTAGTCGTTTCTTTTGAATAATGAATGTGGATGTGTTTCTTTAATTTCTTTCGTTCGTTCGTGTTCTGTACTTATACAGGTCTCTCATTATTCCCAAATTCCCACACCTCACGTACGTGGGAATCCGTGTGGGTGGGAGACTGAGGCCTGAATTCAGATACCTCTTGAGTAACTCAACGGGGCTATCTTACTTTCGGCAGGGCTGGATATTCGTAGCCCTGTGTGTAATTTCAAAATAAATCGCAGGGACAGACTTGAAACAGCTGGAATCGACCCCCGAACATGTTGTTTTTCACATGGTCAGTTATATGTGGCATGTTCACGAGTAAGCGGTAAAAATAATTTACATGTTCTAAATGAAGGTGGTAAAACAGATAATGTTGTGTATAAAGAAAGTCTCTAATGATATCCCTACTCTCCCTCATCATTCTGGTCGTTCCCTCAATGCTGAGGATCGTGACTGTAGTCAATTTTCTCCACTCGGTCCGGTTCTGCGCCATATGTACCGCACCCTGTATCCGGCCTCCAGTCACCTCTTTGAGTTGGTCCACCCATCTAGTTGGCGCTCTTCCTCTAGCGCGCTTCCCCTCCATTTGTCCGAGAATGATGAGTTTCTCCAGGCTGTGCAACGTGGATCGCATTATGTGCCCAAAGAAACTCCGGATCCTTTCCTGGCACGTATTCAGCAGGCGCTTGGTGACCTCCCTACTTCCTACTAATATTATAAATGCGAAAGTTTGTGAAGATGTATGTATGGATGTTTGTTACTCTTTCACGCAAAAACTACTGAACGGATTTGGATGAAACGGACTTAACGGATTTTACAGTTATATAGTTTATACATCAGAATAACACATAGGCTACAATTTATAAAGATTTTGTGTAATGTTGCCATAATATAAGGAAAATTATCAACTAAGTCAGTAAACATCCTGAGCTCTGAAACGTATCTTCGCGTGCGTTGCCTAAACCGTTGAAGTTACATGAAGATAATGTACGGTGATATTGTTTATCTTAAAAAGTTATAATAAAAGTCCGCGGCAGCATATACTATAGCATATGCATAGCCTACCTTTTATCTAGAAGCCAATATACACTAAAAAAGTGTCCGTAAAAATAATTAAATTTGATACTTTTTTACAATGTTTAAATTTATTGTCTTCAGTATTTAATGTAGATGAACTTTGTCCTTTACAGTAAGTAGTTTGGGTGAATAATTTAAAAGTTATCACGATATAATTGACCTATGCGCAGCGTTATTAAAAGTGCTAACTATGAGTTGGCGCGCTTAAGCGCAGTGGGGCAGGCGGTCTGATTATGTACTTTGGGGTAATGTTTTCAGTTTTTATTTTTGTTGCTATTCTCTTCAGTAGGTATATAAGCTCTTCAATAACTTTAGTAAAATACTTAAATACTAATCTTTACCTGAAGTTTGACGACTCATCATTGTCTTGCCCTGGTCCCAATTTATTTGGGGTCGCCGCAGTATGTGCTTCGCTTCAATACTTCTCTGTCACCAGTCATCTGGTCGTTTACCCCTTTCTCTTTCATATCCATCCTTACACAGTCCATCTATCTTTTCCTTGGTCCTCTCCCTTTTCGTCCTTCTACATGCATATTCATCACTGTTTTAACTACATACCTACATATTATTATCATCTCTCCGCATAAAATGTCCATACCAGGTCAGTCACTTTCATACTACCTCTAACGTTCTCATTCCTTAATTTTAAGTATTATCTGTTTATATGTATGCTACACAGCTAATGTGCAGATCCGTTTGTGATGAAATTTGATATGGATAGTCTGAATCCTGGGGAAGTACAAAGGCCACTCTTTATTAAAATTTCAAGCGGGCGAAGCCGCGGGCGAAAGCTAGTTTTGTAATTAAAAACCTAAAGGGTGCTTTTTGTGGACTTAGAGTACTGTAATTTTGCAAGAAGCAAGGTCTTACAGTATAAAGACAAGAATAACTCCAAGAACAGTTTTGTAGATAGGAATGTACTTAAATATTTTCGCGATTACTGCTAAAGTTAAGGAGGTCATTCATGTTAACAGTAGAAAAACTTTTCTTATACTTATTTTAGCAATATTCTATAACGGCACTCGACATAAAAAACGGGCAAAATTCGTCTTGATACACGATGCAACGCGTACGGAACCCTCGGTGCGCAGGTCAGACTCGCACTTGCCCGAATTTTTTGACGTCGGATCGCTTCGCGTAGCGTCGTTTGGGCCTGCTCATTGAGGATACTATAATTGTACACAAAAGAAACCAATCGGCTTATATTTGTGGTACTTTATGTACTTTAGCAGACACTATCAACACTTAAATAGTTTTAAGTAGGGGAAAGGTGTACGAGATGATCCATTGAGGGAAGATGATCCTTTTATATTGCAACGAAACTAGTAGTGCCACCTAATTGTGTTTATTGGTAAAATGTAGTCCCTAATATTGCCCCGCCTTAGTCAATCGTAATGGCGCCTTGAGCGACGGTCAAATTTTTTGAGGACGAAAACAGAAATTTCGCCACTGTGATCTAAGGTAAGGTTGTCTTTAAGATTGTGTAATGTGTTCTAACGTACTTTATTGACGTGGTTGATGTATTAGTTAGCTTTGTATATTACTCTATTTTGAATTTTTAGCAGCATGGAAACAGTTGAAACCACACATGTTATGTTATCGATCATTGAATAAAAAAGTGTATATTGGGGCAAGATGATTATGTTACTGGTGTACAAGACGATCCGTGTGGATCATCTTGTACAACGTTAACATCATCATATTGACTATATATTACAGAAACATTTTAACCATTTGTATTATTGTTTTTTTAAAGCGATTATCCGTATGAATTCACATGGGGTTGGTATAAAGTAACGCCAGGAAACAGGCGCTTAGAACTATAAATTTTTATTTTTATTTCATTTATACTTATTTGTTAAAATTGATGAGGATAATTTTTCCGTCATGTTGATTTTGAGAAGTTAGATTTGCTTGACTAGATTAGCTGTTTTCGACGATAAATTATTTACCTACCTACTTTAAAAGATTATTTCATGTTGTTAAACCTTTACTTGACCACAGATCTCATACAATGTGATTATTGTTTCCTTCTTAAATTATAATGGAGACTAACAGACTTGATTAAATAGAGTAAACCCTAATTATGACTTTATTCAGTTAATTCTGCTATAACCTATGATAATCTCAAATTTAGTGGGTGCATATGGGCACATGATCCTGGGATCGTCTTGCCCCTACCGCAGGGATCATCTTGGACACCGGGGTGTACAAGACGATCCTTTCATAACGTTTTAAAAAAACGGGGTTTATAACAATAAAGCATTTAAAAATATATTTTTTGAGTATGACAACAATTAGATAGATAAATTGACTATGGATAAACGTATTTATATCTGCAATAAGTAGAATATCATTTATACTACAAGCATTCTCGCTTAAGAGAATCTAAGTTTAAATATTTATGAAGTTTCCTTGACAATCATTCTATATTAATCATTATTACGAAACTCATTATAACGTTTTCTGCCACAACAAAATAAATACTTTACACAAAAACTACCACTTAAGACTTGTTACAGATGTCTTAATTAATTGTGGCTAGGGTTAGCTCTCCGTAGTAATTAAGTTTTGCAAACTACGTTGTATTCTCATGCGTTTATTAAACCTATTTAAGGCGCCATATTAATTTAAAGTCGTGAAGTGGGAAAATAAATGGTTAACATTTTTATATCACACCAGGTTTGTTATGGTGAGAAAATATGTCACGATATTTAAGTAGTAGGTTTAATGTTTTAAATTGTTTAATTGCACTAGAGATTTTTCTATGGTGAGAAAATATGACACGAAATGGAAGAAGTAGGTGTGATGTTGTTAGATATTGATATTGATGCAGTGGATAAATTATTGCTCATAGCGTGAATTGACTTGTCGTACTTAATGTTTTAGTAATGCTTGCTAAGGTCACCATTTGGATGGGTGGCCGAGTGTTGTTACTTTTACTGGAGGATGCATATTAAACCGGCGGCTACGGTTAGATCATGTGGCAGGTCATAGAGATTATACGATAGCATTATATCGAATAAAGGATTATCAGCCTCCGTGGCCCAGTGGATAGCGTATGCGACTGCTGATCGGCGGTCCCGGGTTCGATTCCCGGGTCGGGAAAAAGTGTTACTGGGTTTTTCCGAATTCTCAGTAGCAGCACGGAGTCTGGTGATGTGCCCGGTGACGGCAATAGACTCACGGGCCTAAACGGGCCCACTATTTTCTTCATTGTGAGTGGTAAATATGGCTCTATTGCTTTAAATGATGGTAATAATAGAGATCACAGTCACTGACTATTGGGAGAAAAGTTAGAACTAGATGGTGACTAATAAACCGGTTATTTCTTGCAATTTAAACAGTCATGCAAGTCACGACAATCTTTGACAGTCGTTTCGGGCAATTAGTTTCCTTGAATATTTTAACACTTGTCTCAGCCATAGTATATCGAAATTCAAAGGGATAGCCCTTTGAATTTCGGCGTTCAGGCAGCAATCGCTCTGTGGAAAAGCTAATATTCACTCAGATCTGATAAGACTATACGATAGAAAGTACTAGTCGGCACTAGTAAAAGTTTCTGTACTGCGTATCAGTACACTTTTATTAAAACATCAAACATCAGAGTTCACCAAAATTTTCTTACAAGAATATAATAAAATTAAAATTATCCTGAAGTAAAATTTTATGACCGATTAGCCTAAAAGTTGGTTCAGTTAGTCATTAGTTGATTAAATGATAAACTTCCCAGAAATAGGGATTAAAACAGTGACTACATTAATATTTAGGTAAATGCTATTTCTGTATTAGATTATTTAATTATAATTGCGTCGACGTCACGTGAGATTAAATACAAACTTCACACAAAGTAGGTACATTAAATCCAATGTCTTTAATTTGAAAATGAATTAGGTACCTGTTAAGGTTTTAGAGCGGTTTCAGATTAGCGTTTTATACGCGCGTATAAGCTCGTTTTTAGAAGCGCATGTAGGCGCGTATAGGCGCGCCTTTTGGTACACGCGCTACTCGTACGAGCGTTGACGCGCTTCTAAGCTCGTATAACTACGAGCCGTCAGAATCCATGTTGACACTGACAAGACGTCACTACCGTTTCGAGCGAACACGCCCGTATACGTGAGTCTGGTTTTTTGAAGCGTGAAATATAGCGCGCGTGTAAGCGCGTATGCTGAAACGACCGTATACGCGCAGAAAAATACGCTAATCTGAAACCGCCCTAACCGTGGTAAGAAAATAGTTAAAAGGCTTTTTAGGTCGGGAACGTTGAGCAACGCGTACACCGGGCGCTACTTGGCTGGATGACCGTGCGTGGCATTTGCGGAGGGCACGGCTTCGGGGCAGGTTCTTGTCTCGGGATAAGAATCGTTAGGTCATATCGGAGGCTTTGGGCGGTGAATCCCACCAGAGCCAGAGTTACACAAACACGAAGAAACAAAGTACGGTTTGTTTCTTTGTGTTAGTATTTTGCTCCCTTGTTTTCTCTTATAAAAAATGAAGTGAAAGAAACAAAATAAATGAGACTAGTTAATTCTAAATAGTTTTAGCATAAAGACTCCTCTCCGAAAATATTCTCAATTTTAAAATATTAACAATGACCACAGACGTAAAGTGTATCTCATTATGTTTTCTGATGAGATTTCTCATTAGCGATACAGTCATTAGCAATACACTTAAAAGATAAGATATTTGTCGGCAATTTTGTAACTTAAATATTATAGGTTACAAAAATGTGTACTAGATAACACTTTTTAGAGACTTGTAATATAGATACCTACGTCATTATAATAATATCGACTATCCCAATCGATTATCCTACAAACAGTGATAGCTTCTTGGAGAAACAAACGGACTGCTTCGCTGAGGATCTTGGGTTCAATGGATGAAAGGAGTGTACCAATGACATCTCGTATGTGTGGATGAAATTGTTAATTATTCTTTGCTAAGCAGTGAAGGGAAACAACATGGGGAAACTTGCACAACATTCTCGAAAACCATGAAATGTCTGGCAACCCGTGTTTGGCCAGCGTTGTGGACAGTACAACATCATCGTCATCAGAACAGCCAACACAGTTGGAGTTTGGGGGCTCTTGCCCCCAAACTCCAACTGTGTTGGCTGTTCTGATGCAGTGTTCGTTCGAATCGTGTTGTGAAGACACATAGGCCGAGCTTGAACCACCCGCTTCTAACCGCACAATACAACGTGTCTAACTAAAGAGGTCCTCGTATGTATTCTGGCGTGGGTATCGTTATGTCGACAAAAGATTACCCATATGCTATTCCGATGGATAAATTATGTTAATGCAAAATTCCTTCAAATTACGTCCAGGCGTTCTTGCGTGAAAGAGAAACAAATTTTCGTCTATGCTCATAAACATTAGCGTCCATAACAGTAGCCTGAATGATAAACAACTGTTTACGCTCACATCAATCATTTCCCAAAAGAGTTTATTACTCGTAATCGTGTTTATCCATCGTAATCAAACTACGCATTAACGACCAGAGTAATCAAAATTTCATTCGATCGTCTGTTAATTGGCATTCAGGACGAGTACTTAACTCAGGCATTGCCCTTCGGCGAATTTTGTCTCCCTTTTTAGCCTTGGTGCTAAATTATTTAGGTCACATTGTAAGAAAAAGCGTGCAACATATTAATTTCCTAAGATAATTCAGACACGATTAACTAATGTTGAACTAAGCAGAGATTTTGTTATGGAACTACTCTTACCCCCATTCCCACTACTGTATCGCCTGTGTATCCATGTTTTTCAGCATTTACCATAGGAGACTTAGAGTTTTGATAGGCCTGATAGCCCATAATAATAGGCCTAGGGATGAGTTGAGTAAGACTATTCTTACAAACAGACCTCTGACCCCTAAGAGACAGTTGATAATTTGCGATTATAGGAAAAAGCAATCAGAAAAAACACAGTCCGTCTGAGTAAGTACCAATTAGTCACTGACCTACACACACGCCCGTTTTACCTATAAATCTGGAACTGACAACATACACATAAACACAGATGATACAAAAATCTGGAAGTAAATATATTTCTATGAGTAAGTTCGTATAGTTACAGAACTATATGAGCCGTAGCAACCCACACACAACAATAAATACAAAAACCCCGACAATACAAATAAAACTATAAATACAAGTCATTAGAATTCACAACACGTTGAAGATAGTCAAATGACGAATGTAACACAACTACAATACAACACGTCACATATGATTGATCAGTGGCTATCAGTCATGGTTAACTTTGCCAAATTGCATTGTTGGCATAAAGCGAGATGGGACGGCGGGCGGGTAGCGGGGATGTTTAAGCAGCGGTAAGATGTTAGAAGCGACTGGTTGGGTGAACCTAATAATACTTAAAGAATAATTGAAAATTGACTATATGAGAACTATAAATGGTTACTACACGTATATAGAAACAGCTAGAATGGTCTATTTCAGTTACTTTCATAGTATTTTGTCACATGGAATTCTTCTCTGGGGGAATGCTGCAGACCTTAACACAATATTCGTTCTGCAGAAAAGAGCAATAAGGGGTATTTACAACCTAGGTCCTCGTGTTTCTCTAAGAGAAAAGTTCAGTGAGATAGGCATTCTAACCGTTGCTGCGCAATTTATAAGTATACGAGAATCTGTTATATGTCCACAAGAACATTGACACATTTAGTAAAAAAAGTGATCTACACACTATTAATACTAGACATAAGAATAATCTTATAGTTCATAGCACCCGCCTCCACAAAATAAGTAGCTGTTTTATGGGGCAGTGTATACGCTTTTATAACAAGCTCCCTCTGAATATAAGAAATTTATCCATAAACAAATTCAAAATTATTGTTAAAACTACACTGTGTTTAAAAGCATATTATAACATTTCTGATTATATAGGCGATAAAAATGCTTGGGATTGAGCTGCTCTAATTCAACACAAAAATATAAATTATGTATAAACTGAACAATTTTAATTTGACTTTTGGTAAGCACTTTAAAAAAGTTTACACGAAACAAGTAATCATTTCATTTCATATCATGTATATCTGTTGTGAAAGAAATCGATAAATAATCATCATCATCCCAGCATTATCACGACTCCGTACACGACTTTCACCTGAAACTACTGATTATGTATATAATTATGTCAAATAAATTTAATTCGGCCCAGCTGCTTTCTCATTAAAAATGAATTTTAATGTTAAAACAAGTTTTATCGGTTATCATCTCTATAAATGCCAGCGCCCGCAACATGCCTAACATCTAAAATGTACAAATTGATCTCATTAGCGGTGTCATTAGCGTACATTTTTCATAATATTTTGCGGCAATATTTTATCTTATATAATGAGCTATCGATGCATTGAAAATAAAAAATATTTATTACATCAAATACGTGTTTATAAATAAAAAGAAAATAATACCCAGCGCGCCATTCACTGTGAAGCTATAGAAATGCAAATGGTTAAAAAACAGACTGCGCTGTTACCAAATAAAAGATTTATGTAGTCTTTGTGCCTGGCCCGTTTGGTGTTCAATTCGCGGTCAATAATAAATTGTTTATGTCTGAGTGTATTTATATTGTGTATTGTGTGTATTTATATAATGGTCCAGTCACTTTAGGCAAAAAACGGGGTCAATCTCGGAATTTGAGATAATAACCTGGAAACTTGTATACGGCTTCATTTTGGCGTTCTAAAAGTTGTCTCAAAAGTCTCATCTCGTGTCTGCGTCGTAAGTTATTCGAGGTCAAAGGTCACGAAAATCGGTTTTTTGCAATTATCTCCGTTTCTATGGTTCCAATCACTTCAGCACCTATTATAAAAATTGAAGATAAAAAAAATTGCCACAACTTTTGTCTCAACTCTTTTTCTGTACGCTCAACCCTTTTCGAGATAGAGAGCGGAGAGCACCCAGCGCTCAGGCATATATACTGACATTTATTGTTAAAATTTTTATAATTTTACTTATTGTTTACAACATGTATTTTACTATGTATTAGCATGTAAAGTTGTGAGTACGATGTGGGCATTATTAAAAATATAAACAAATAGTTATGGCAACCTGTCTGATGGCTTAGGCTGACATGCTTATGCATACACCTTCTGATGGCGTGGAGGCATAGTGATACAGATCGTGCTGGCTCCCTCAATCAAGGTTGAGCCGTACGATTGCTGTTGAATGCGGGCCATCAGTGGGCCGAGTCAGTCAAAAGCGTCAGATGATTTCCTGCATTGTACTTGCATACTAAACCCCTTTTTTTTGTCTGGACTTTAAAAGATCAAGAAAAGACGAAAGAAATTGAAGTGACAAAAAAAGCAATGACTCTGAGTTTGTTTCGGCTTTTCTTCTCAAGAAGTCATTTAGCTAGGAAAAGCCGGCATCATCTAGAATAGGGTTTTGACATGTATAAGTGTTGTAAACAACCAAAATGCAGAAATAAATATGTCTTTATGTCTCTTTATACTTCAGTTTTGGATAAACTCTAGTAACGCCAGTAACTATAAAGCTACGCTTCCGCTTATCGCTACCAGTGAGACCTGTACCTCATACATATACAAATGAGTACGTTTGTCGTGGTTTCACAAACTGTCAGCTATTCATACTTGTGACAAAGACATTCAACGAAAGGGAAAATTTACGTACATTGTAAATCAGATATCAAATTGTACAAAGTAAGTCGTTCTTGTTAATGATAAGGGTTATAATTAGAAACGGTTTCATATTCAATTTTGTTTAAATGTGTCAACTTTGCCGGCCCCATCGTAGGAAAATAACGCAATAAGAAGAGCATGCATGAGGAATTTGATGGGAGTGTATGAAGCAAGAGAGATATATCAGGATCGTTGCGAATGGCGTTCCGTAGTCTCTGCCTACCCCTCCGGGAAACAGGCGTGAGTCTTTGTATGTATGTATGTACACTAGTATAACTCACACGTGGTCTGAACACAGAGAAACTAAACAGGGCTAGTATGATCTAAGGGACTCGTATGTGTTATGACAACCAACTGATAAAGATACTAATTAATTTCTAAAATACGAATGTAGCAGCTAACTAGTTTAAGCTAGGCGCTTTATTCACGCCTCCTCAAACCCAACCATGGCGTCCATGTCTAACATCCGACATA
Source organism: Euclidia mi (assembly GCA_944739405.2). Classification (NCBI taxonomy): domain Eukaryota; kingdom Metazoa; phylum Arthropoda; class Insecta; order Lepidoptera; family Erebidae; genus Euclidia; species Euclidia mi. The sequence goes on from OX123199.2 coordinate 57,388,764, forward strand.
CGCGGGAGGTGGACACGCGACTGTGTATATTACTGGCGCGGCTAACATGGCTAGGGTACTGTCTGGGTGGCCTATGGCCACACCCCAGGACGGAAGCCTCCTCTTCACATGTCCCTCAGCATAGTCAGAGGTTCTGTGGATGAGCTGGGCTGGCTCCGAGGGGCGACGGGACTGCCGTTGGTTACGATGCCGATGGCGGCTACGGCCTTAAAAAGGCAACCGTTCGGCCCGACCCGCAACCCTGAACAGACAGGATCGGGAGTCTTTCTCCTGGACGTGGGGAGGAGACAGACTGCGAGGAAGAAAACCTCTTCAAAAATAACCCGAACCTCAAGCTCTGGCGCCCGGTGAGGAGGTGCGTGGCTGGGGGGAACCCAGTCGCTAGGGCGCTACCAGGGGAGCTCCCCCTTAAGGAGCAAAACTAAAAATGGCGATGGATCAAAAGAAGATATTACCCCAGGAGGGTACCGCCCGCTTAGCAGGCGGAGAATCCCTCGGCACTCCGGCGTCAGCCGTAGTGTCCAGCCCCTCGTATTCTGGGGGGGGCAAACCGCGCCAATACCCGAGTTCGGGTTCTATAGATGCGGGCCTGCACACGCCCAGTTTTGTGCGCCCCAAAACGCCTAGTTCGGCGTCGTCCCGTGTCCAGTCGGGCGAAAGGGACACAGATAGGAGTAGGCAGACTACTCCAAACGGAGAAAGAAGGCGACAGCGAAGGGTATCGGAGGACAGTGACAGTTCATTCATGTCTGTTTCCTCGCTGTCGTCCCAGACCCCTAAGGAGGGAAGGGGACACAAGAGAAAGCCAAACGGCCCGGCCGATGTAAATCTGCCCAATAAGTTGCCGCGGTCCAAACGGGTTCCTAAAAGCACCAATATTGGGAGAAGCGGAACGGAAACAGGAACGGAGACAGAGCGCGAGGACGCGCTTGGCATAAAAATCCCCTCGGGCAGTGAACAGTCTCGCGCGGCAGAAGTTGCGGTCGAACTGCCGGACCAGCCGACCGTCGATGTAGGCTCCAAAGTTTTGGAAGCATTGTCGGTGGTGGAAAAGGTTTTAGAAGGAACTAAAGGTTTCAGAGGCCAGAAGAAGGTATCTCTGAGAGAGGCAGTTGCGGTGGTCAAGGTCGGGGTGTCGGAGCTCCACGGAAGAATCGACCCGACAGCCCCGACGTCCTTGACTGGGAGGTTAGAGAAGGAGAATCGCGAGCTCCGATCCCAGCTAGCCTCCTTAGGAAAGCAAGTGGCTGCTTTGACTAGAGAACTGGAGGAGCTCCGCCGTGGAAGCCATGAAAGGCTCCCGTTTAAGCCTGCAGAAGGGACCAGCGCGGCTGCTTCACCCCTTAAAGGTGAAAGGCCAAAGACGCGACTCGGGTCGAGCCCCACGTCTACCCGGGACCAGTATATATCCCAGGTGGACCGCGTACTGGCTGAGGTCCGAGTAGAGGCCCTGGCAAGGGTTTTTTCCGACGGGGGCCTTCAGCCTTCTCAAAGCGCGGTCTCAAGTGGAGTGACCGATATAGTTATGCCAGCCAGGAAAAGGGCACGCAAGCGAAAGAAAGGACGACGAGCGGTGAAGGAGCCGCCAGCGTCGGTGCCCAATTGCCCTGCTCCAACACAACCACAGTCTGTCCCGCCAGCTACGGAGGTCTGGGCCACGGTCGTTGGCAGAAAGACGAAGACCAGGGATGCCAGAACAACGGCTGCCCATCCACCGCCTAAAGAAAAGGCTGTACCGCGGCCTCCCTCGACTGCAGCCATCACGATTTCCTTACCCCCTGGCTCGGAGATTTCAATGGCTAAGGTAATGGAAACTGCCAAGGGAAATATTAGGCTAGCCGATCTTGGCATTGCGGGTGGTGTACGCGTCAAGAGGGCTATCACCGGGGCTCTGATTTTACAGGTTCCTGGAGAAGGAAATGCCGCTAAGGCGGACGCGCTCGCGGAACGCCTGCGGCAAGTCCTCTCTGGCACGGGCGCGGTCATAGCACGTCCGTGCAAAACAGGCGAAGTACGGGTTATGGACTTAGATGAGTCCATCATCCCAGCCGAGGTGGCCGAAGCTGTGGCTGCGGTAGGGGGATGTCTTGCATCCGAGGTAAAGGTTGGAGCCCTTCGTGTCTCCCGATCGCGGCTAGGTACGGCCTGGGTTCGCTGCCCACTTGCGGCGGTTCGCAAACTAGCAATCGCCAAGCGGGTTCAAGTGGGATGGGCTTCGGCTAGGGTAGAGGTGCTGGCAGCTCGACCGTTACAGTGTTACCGGTGCCTTGAAATGGGACACGTAAGGGCAACGTGCCCCAATGAGACAGATCGCGGCGCACGGTGTTACGTGTGCGGTAGCACAGGTCACGTGGCGCGTGCATGCACCGCTTCCGCGCCGAGGTGTCCTGTCTGCTCGGATCTTGGTCTGCCCGCGGACCATCGGCTGGGGAGTAAGAAATGCTCCCCACCTAAAAACAAAAAAAGAGGGCGAATAATTACTTCAGCCCCAGCCGCGGGCAGCTCAGACTCACCGCTGGCTGTAGGAACGTCTCAGCCGGCTATACAACCGGCAGGGGAGGTAATGGAGGCCTAAAATTCGCGCCCCCCCACAGAATTTTACAGGGCAACCTAAATCACTGCCGCGCAGCACAAGATCTGCTGATGCAGACACTCGCGGAGTGGTCGGTTGCCTTAGCGGTGGTAGCAGAGCCATACTCCATCCCGGACCATCCCCGATGGTTTGGATCGGAGGATGGCACCGCTGCCGTTTACTGGGCAGGAGGGGAAAATGACCCCCATTGCACTCTCCTTCAGAGGGGGCTAGGGTTTGTGGCAGTAGAGTGGGGTCCACTGGTTATAGTGGGCTGCTACATATCCCCTAATTGCGGCCTCCCCGCCTTCGAGGCGTATCTAGATGGTCTCCGAAGTTGCGTGTGCGGCTACCTGTCCCGTCCGGTACTCGTTCTAGGCGATTTTAATGCCCGTTCTACTGAGTGGGGCGATCGGCTAGACGATGTAAGAGGAGGTACGCTCATCGAGTGGGCAGCGGGACTGGACCTCGGCATTTTAAATCGGGGTTCGATCAGTACCTGTGTACGGTGGCAGGGGGAGTCGATCGTCGACCTGACATGGGCCACTCCAGACGCCATCAACCTGGTGACAGGATGGAAAGTGGCTACGGAGATGATCACTCTGTCGGACCACCGCCACATCATGTTTGATGTGGCCATCCGCCGCCCTGGCGCTAACCAGAACCGCCGCAATGGTAGCCTTCCACGTCGTTGGTCCCTCAAGCGAATGGATAAAGACATGCTCGTCGCCGCAGCCATCGCCGCGGACTGGCAAGAGGAAGAGGTCTCGTCTGATCCCGATGCACAGGCAGCCTGGTTCCGTCGCGTTATGACAGACGCGTGTGACGCATCGATGCCACGGGTCCAGCCAGGAGGTAAAAGGGGCTCGGTATATTGGTGGTCGCCCGAAATAGAGCAATTACGCACAGAGTGCGTCAGGGCCCGTCGCCGATATCAGAGAGCCCGACGAAGACGGCGATTCACAGCCGAAGAGGTTGTCGATATGAGGCGGGAGTATGGAGTCGCTGCAAAGGCGCTCAGTTTTGCGATCGCGGATGCCAAGGCTCGATCCTGGAAAGAACTTATAGAGGGGCTGGACATGGACCCATGGGGGCGTCCGTACAAATTTGTACTGGGCAAGCTCAGACCATGGGTCCCGCCACTGACACAGACTCTGGACCCGCAACTCGTGGAAAGAGTGGTAGAAACCCTCTTTCCCAGAATCGAGGATAATCTCACAGACCTACCGATATCGCCGGCGACCGTGAGGTGGTCCGACGACTTCGAGGTGACGGCGGCTGAGCTAGACCGAGCTGTGTGTCGACTGGCGGCCCGAAACACCGCTCCGGGTCCCGACGGGATCCCAGGCCGGGCGTGGGTGTACACTGTGGAGGCCTTGGGGGACAGGTTGAGGCGACTGTTCACCAGCTGCCTCCGGTATAGCGTATTCCCCACCGGCTGGAAAGAAGCCAAGCTGGTCCTCATCAATAAACCTGGCAGAACTGCTGACTCTCCTTCGGCGTTCCGACCTATTTGCCTGTTGGATGAGGTGGCGAAACTCTTCGAGAGAGTTATCGCCGCCCGTATCACCGAGCATCTGTCACGTGTGGGTCCTGACTTATCGGATAGCCAATTCGGTTTCCGGCAGGGGCGTTCGACGCTGGACGCGATAGAACGCGTTCGGTCCCTGTCGGAGGAGATTGTTCGTCGGAAGGGAGTGGCTTTGGCTGTTAGTCTTGACATAGTCAACGCCTTCAACTCCCTTCCGTGGCAAGCCATTAAGGAGGCACTGTTACATCATAATGTGCCTCCATATCTACATAAAATCATTGGGACGTATCTGCGCGACAGGTCCATTACGTATATGGGTCGGGACGGCTTTGAACACCGGAGGGAGGTCACGTGTGGGGTTCCCCAGGGGTCAGTGTTAGGACCCCTGCTATGGAACCTCGCATACGATGCGGTTCTGAGGACCAGTCTACCCCCCGGCGTAAGTGTCGTCTGCTATGCGGACGACACTCTGGTATTAGCAAGAGGGCATGGCTTCCCTGAGGTAATTCGGCTCGCGGAACTGGGAGTGGCTTGTGTCGTCCGACAGATAAACGGGCTAGGGCTACAGGTAGCGCCTCATAAGACCGAGGCGCTGTGGTTCCACAGAAAACGTCAGAGTGTGGTTCCACCCAGCTCATTTGTAAGAGTGGCTGGTGTGGAGGTTCAGGTAGGTCGGTACATTAAGTACCTCGGCCTTACCCTGGACAGTCGCTGGAGCTTTGAGGAGCATTTTGAGCGGATGATCCCCCGAGTTCGTAGGGCAGCGGGGGCCCTTCAAAGGCTGCTGCCGAACCTCGGGGGTCCCAGGGAAGAAGTTCGCCGCCTCTATTGTGCGGTCGTACGATCCATGGCCCTCTACGGAGCGCCTATATGGGCCACACGCCTAGCGGCGTCCTCCCGCTGCAGGGCTAAGCTCAATAGTGTGCAGCGGGTAGCGGCCATTCGGATCGTACGAGGATACCGCACAATTTCATCAGAGGCGGCGACAGTCCTGGCACGTTTTCCACCCTTTGACATCCTGGCGGACATGGACGCGAGGGTCTATAGCCAAACTCGCGCAGATCGTCGGGAAGCGAATGGGGACGTCCAGGACGTGCTCGAAATGCGGCGCAATGCTCACCGGCAGGCTTTGCAGCAATGGCGCGCGCGGCTGGAATTGCCGCAGAATGCGCGCCAACGCGCTGTCGGTGCCATTTTGCCAAGCCTTGAGGCGTGGGTTGGACGCAAACACGGCCGCGTCACCTACCGATTCACTCAGATACTCACCGGGCACGGGTGCTTCGGTGAGTATCTGAATCGAATCGGACGCGAACGGACGGCGCAATGCCACCACTGTACAGGCGACCAGGACTCCGCCCAGCATACGCTGGAGGATTGCCCGGCATGGGCAACGGAACGTGAAGTTCTGGTCGACCAGATCGGACGAGATCTGTCGCCGTCAGCAGTTATTGCTGCCATACTGGCAAGTGAGGAGGGCTGGGACGCAGTGGCCTCCTTTTGCGAGTTCGTAATGCTCCAAAAAGAGGCTGCTGAGCGGGATCGGGAGAGGGCTGATCCCGCTCGAAGACAAGGACGACTTCGCCGAGATCCGCCAACGGGGCCGCGGGCCGCCAGAGCATGGGGAGCTCTGGTCGGCGATTAAGATTCGTTGCTCCGGGAAGAAGTACGGGCAGGTGAGGGCGTGTAGCCTTCCCTGAGAACGGGTTCCGTTGAACCTGGCGCCATGGGAGGAAGACTGGACAGCTTCTGTACCCAGTCTTCCTCTCGTTGGGCGTCTTTGGTGGGCAGTCGAGGTGGTTTTTAGTGGCAACACCACATACTCCGTCTCATTTCCCCAAGAGACGGAGATCCGAAGGGATTTTCCACCTCGTAAAAAAAAAAAAAAAAAAAAAAAAAACAAAAAAAAAGGCGCTTTATTCACCGGCGCCGTTTGACTAGCAGCCTGAATGATATTCAGCCATTTAATGAAAGAGCTAGGCAAATCATTTGATGCTTTGTATAGCATTTATCTACTCTCGTACCCAATTAATTATAATATCCATCATTATCTCGACTTACGTTAGACTAGTAAATGGACCCCGGGCTGAAGACGCTAGAATAACGCTCGGAGAATAATGGTGATATATTTTTTTGTTAATCATGATCATCATGTCAGCCGCTTCTGGACATAGCCCTCACACAAGGTTCTCCACACAGACGGATCTTGAGCCGCCCGCATCCAACCGCTTCCTACGATCTTATCCAGATCGTCGGTTCACCTTGCAAGAGGCCTAATCCCGCTGCGTCGTCCGGTACGTGGTCGCTACTACTACTTGACGTGTATGCACCTTGCCTATCGCCACTTCAGTCATTTATTCATTTTGTTAATCGATCTATTGCACCTTGGTGTTAACAGGCCGGTTGCAACCTAACAAATAGTATGATTTCAAGTAATACATAAATAAGCAAGTAATAATAAATCTGTCCGTGTGGTGACGGATTACGGAGACAGATTGTCACCACCCCATATCATCCCATGGGTGCCGTAAGAGCCGACAGAGGGAGCATATTATGCAGAGAACAGCACTGTAAGAGAAGGAAAACTTGATACAAACCCTATACCAACCCGTTTGGCCAGCGTGGTATAGTAGGCCAATTCCTCCTTTCAAAGGAGAGGCCTAGTCCAGCAGTGGACTGTTAAAAGCTGATGATGATGATGATGAATAAATATGAAAGAACTTCTTCCTTAAGAAGTAAAGCCTTCATGAGAACCATATAAACTAATTATCTATTATCTTGTTACTGCACTTGATAATAATATCATTTACTAGACTTCGCCTCCGACTCTCCCCCTCCCCCCCCCCTACTCTGAATTAAACTATCTTTTGGTAAAACCCGTATAAGAATCTATTTTTTAAGCATATCGTCCATACTGAAAGGTAGAAGGAATATGTGTAGATAGCAATGCACAAGCTCTTCAAGAATAGAGGATTTTTATAATTTTCGTTTCGCATCAGGATCGAATCCACAACACATAACGCATTTATAGACGCGAGTCACTTACTTAGTCCCTTGTACCAGTGCAATAATCTTAAGAAAACGAAACCACACCTTAAACGTGCCACAGTAAGGTCTTCAGTTCTTTGCAATGTCAGACATTTGAGTAGAGTTGATGTCGTACAAGCATTTAATTATGTGAACCTGTGTTAGTTTGCTACATCACATTGTTTAGTATGCAATGATAAGGGAATGGAGAAGATGTAACATTAGTTAGGAACAGTGGTTCGTATCTGTTAGTTATGAGCTCTGTAACTTAATAAAGCTTTTCAGTGGAGACACCTGACACTGAAACTTGACTACCAATAGAGCAATCGCTTCGGTTGACTCATCTGATTCAATTTAAGGATTCTAAGTATTTGTACCATCAACTCGAAAGAAGACGAAGTGGAGACATTTACTGAAGTGCCTGCTATAACTGACATATGACCCCTGACTTTAAAACTAGCGACCATCCAATTATAATTGAATTTTGAGAACAATTTTAGGAGGCAAAAATTAAAGTTTATATGTGGGAATATACTAAGTATGTCGATTTTCCGAGGTCAACCTCTATAATGACTGGACTAACATGTGTTTAGAAATATGACAAAAATTACTTCTTTATCTCTTTTTATTGCCGTCATACAATTAATTTATTTCAAACCGCAATTTGAGGTGAAAGAGTTTCATTCTTATATAAAATTATAATAAACCATTACATTATTCGTATTTCTGGTTATCATCACTAAGACGGTCCTAGTACACTATTATAAACAGTAACTACTTAAACACTACACTATTATGCAAGAGAGATAACCCGAAACGCAACCGGAGCTCACTGCATATGCATATTCATCTCTCATTTTGACGAACGACACGCCATCGATCGCACAATTCATTCCCAGACGATTCGTCTATGTTTGCGCAAGCTTAATTACTTAATATCAGGTTTGCTTGGACTCACTGTGGATTACTGACTGACAGATGTTCTATCAACTATGAAGTACAGAAAAATTAGAAAATATTTATAATAAACTTTTATCACTAACGTTATGTAGTTATACGTAAATAAACTGCCCTTAGTGTATATGTCAATAATATTGACAGAGTGCACCTATTGCTAAGTGGTTTAAATGTTCATCATCCCCAATGCGCCGCTTATCGTGTGTTCGATTTATATGCGAAACACTATAAGTGACACAAAAACTTGTTTTATTTAAGGCGTTCTTTGTGCCTGTTGTATAAACGTTTCCAAAGTCACCGCATCAGGATTTTTAATAGGGTGAATTATGTCTATGAAATATTATTTACTGCGCGATTATAGACTTTTTGAAAAGTTATTCGGCAAGCAAATTGGATGTCTCTCTTCCTAATGATATGGACGCTAATAGGTAATTATCGGTCTGATTATCTGCTTCTTGAAAATGTTTATTTCCTTTTTCTATTATTATTTACGTTCCCACGTTATTTGCGAAATACAAGTCTCCATTACACTTCAATTAGCACACACCTCACAGTGCTCACGAATGGGTTAACACACAAGGTGTACCGGAAACTATAGTTACAACTTTGTAACGTTTCGAAATTAATAAGTATGTACACTGGCACTGCCGATGCCATGCGAGGATTTAAATTTAAGCGCTGTAGTCCGTCATCTAAGCATGCACAAGTTTTGATGGATGTTTGTTATTTTGAAACGATTTAATGGTGCTGGCGTGGCGTGCTGGGAATCTGTAACTGGAGAATTTTCATGCTATACTAATTAGTGTTGGTAGTCTACTCTTTGATATGAATGAGCAGAATTTCAAATAATACTAATGGTTTGTTTGGTTTAATGATTATTAGTGATCGGAGTAGGTAGATTGAAATGGCGTCATTGATCCGAAACGTATATATTAATATGGTCATTCGTCCGGAAATGGTTGATTATTACAAAAAAACGGAACTTTGGTAGGAATTGTATTCTGTCAGGGTTGCAGAATTTACGAAGAGTTACCGCGGTCCTGGAACGCAAAGGTCACTTGATGCAACACGGGTGGGTTTTAGTTAGCAAGAGTCTGACACTCGGGAAAAAAAAATGTAATATGTACATATTTAACAATAAACAATGTTGATTTTTGCTCATTTTATATTTATTCTACCCTTGTATTACCATGACCACTATGAAAATATTGAAATTTGTAAAAGTGCAACAATTTATAAAAAGTTGTGGCCGTATAAGGGCTAAAAATAAAAAATATTAAAACTTCGATCGGAATTCGATTTGTTTTTTATTATTCAACAGATAAGTAAATAACAAATTAATTTGTTTTGATACCTTCCTTTAAATTTTGATTTGAATAGTAATAATGTCACTACCAACATTAACAATATTTAATTGAATCCGGAAATACTGGAATTACTTTTTGGAAAAATGGCTTATCCATGTTATTCTTTTTTTAATTAGAGTGTGTCTAACTCTCGTAGCCACAAGTTTTCTTTTTGTAAAATTTTTGACTTCATTACTTGAAAAATAGTTAAAATGTAATATTTCCTGAGACTTTTCGACATGGCATGCATTGTAAGGTCAGTCCTTTGTTATAGTGTAAGATGCCAGAGCGTTCTGACATAACTTATTTTCACATGGATGAAACCTTCACGACTTAGTAGCGTCTTGTATACTTTATATACCTGCCTACTTGTGGAGCTTGCCCTGTGACACCTGGGCAGGTACCAGGTGAGAAAGGTAACTAAAAATATGAGTTATCTAACTTAAGTTTGTATGACTGATTTTTATATATATTTTGTAGAATATTATTCTAAACTAGAATTATAAAGTGTTAGACACTTTTCATGGACTAGAGCTTTTGTCAGACGCTTTAAAGCTCGACAAAAAATTAATGAACTTTACTTATTTTTTCATGTCTGACTTTTAAATATGTTATTCAAGTAACTATTCCAAAGTTATATTTCATCAGTCAGACAAATCCGAGTGACCAAACATCCCATAAACACAAAAATTATTCAGCCGGCGCATGCTTCTCAGAGCAAAAAATTGAAACATATTGAAAATACTTACTAATTTCAATCCAAGATTTTTGCATCCTTATTTCAATAAGTCCCTTATTAAAAAAAAAGATTTAAGAAGATTAAACCCATACAAAATGTATATCTATGTATTTGTCAAGTTCAATCTTTTTTAATCTCTTTGAGCCATTTCGAATCTTTTCAAATCTCTTTTTCTAATCAGGGATGAGCTTCAAGAATTAATAAATATTAAAGTGAATTTATTTATTGCATGTATTTGGGATAGTGAACATATGAGGAGCCATTTTGTTTTATAAGGAATTATTATTATTTTATTGTAAAAAAGATACCAGTTAGAAAAATAAAAAAGAAATATTTTACCAAAAAATATGTAACTATGATTAATTACAGCAAATATTTGTTTATCTTTTTATTATCGCAACTATCGACACAGTTAATTGTTATTTAACGATGTTTTTATGGAGAAAAATTAAAGATTGCTTTTAGATTTAGAAAGAAATATTATAAAAAAAAAATTTACGTGAGAATAAGTGATTATTTAAAAAAGTGAGTTCTACTGTCATCTAGCGCTCATCGTATGTAATTAGATGAGGTTCTATTCAACTATGTTCTAAGTTATAAAACCATGTTATACACTGTAGAGTGGAGCAGATGGTGAGTTTAAGAAGGGGAACCAAGTTGCCGTGAACGTCTCACTCGCTCTGAAATGCATGCGCATAGTGCTCTCGCGCTCGCACTCCCGACTGAATAATTTTGTGTTTAGGGCATTTTGTGTTTAGGGGATGTTTGGTCACGAATTTGTCTGACTGATGAAATATAACTTTGTTATAGTTACTTGAATAACATATTTAAAAGTCAGGCATGACAAAATAAGTTAAGTTCATTAATTTTTTGTAGAGCTTTAAAGCCTCTGACAAAAGCTTTGGTCCATGAAAAATGTCTGAAACTTTATAATCCGAGTTTAGAATAATATTCTACAATATATATATATATTTTTAGTTACCTTTCTCACCTGGTACCTGCCCAGGTGGCACAGGGCAAGCTCCACAAGTAGGCAGGTATTTAAAGTATACAAGACGCTACCAAGTGGTGAAGGTTTCATCCATGTGAAAATAAGTTATGTCAGAACGCTCTGGGATCTTGGACTATTAAGGCCGTTACTAAAAATAGGTTGCCATGTAACCTAAGCAAATGTATATCTTCAAATTCATTTATTACTAATTAAACAATAGCAAATTTTGGTAAGTAGCAATAAATTCAAGCAATTCATTCCACTGCGGCTCTACTTTAAAATAGAATTGTCCAGCAATTTCATATTTCTATTCAAGTCATCCATTGCCCGTCCCTACTGTCCAGTGAATGCCGATCGTAAAACCGGAGATTTCAACCGCAACGACTTTAGAGGCCGATTTGATCTCTTCCTTTTATTTTACTTTCTAGGAATATTCATTCGATACAAAATTGCGGTATAAAATATGTGAGCTGCTTCTATTGCTATTATTTGAAATAGAAATCCAAGTATCATTTGTATTTATTATTATAAAATGTGTGTTTAAACTTTTGAAATATATATATGTTGCCGGTTTGATTTGATTCCGGGACAATAGTTTGTTTTCTGCATTATTTTCTGTCTAGATGATATTGCACCATAAATACTAGTATATACAAGTTTCTTAGTAAGAAGATCTTTGAGAGTTTGGTTTCCTGATGAATGACTTTAATATTAGAGTAATTAACGCCCATCTTGTAAACTGCGCTGTGAGGGAAGGGAACGTGAGCGATTGTGGTCACTTATGTGAAGAAATATGTTGTGGTGTATGTCCAGCTTGAGAGAGATTCGTCTGTCCAGGCTGGCGCTAGTGCCTAGTGCACTGTAGAACGACGAAAATATTCGAAGACTCATACATACATTAATCGCGCGTGAGAACTCAGCTTGCGCGATTCAGGATTTTAGTTCTGTCGTATACGTTAGATGTCGCCGTGTTGATAGTCTTCGGCATCATTCGCTTAATGACTTCAGTGGTATCTAGCTGTAGCTACCTCTACAGGCTGAAGCTAAGTGGGCAGACCAAACGTATCCACATAATGCCCAAATTGGCTACAAACACGAACAAACTTACAGGTAAAATATTTTTGATTATATTGTGACAACTAAAGTTATAGTAAATGACGTGCCTCTTGAAGTGACGAGCTACATGCCAAAGCACTTAGCTTACATTACAGTATTCTTAAATAAACACGTTTATAAGTTAAATTGTTAATTATCACTAGCTAAACGGCGAGGGAAATATCGTGGAGAACCCTATATGTCTGAGTGTTTTCTAAAGACAAGTGAAGTCTGCCAACACGCAGTTGGCCGGCGTGGTATAATATGGCCTAACTCTAAGCCATTATGCGAATTGGCCCGCATCCTGCATTGGGATAGTTAATATACGGGGCCACAGTTACTATATGGTCTGTGTACATGGCTAATATAATTATACCAGCTGAGCCCACTGTTACCCTTGCGTTATTAATGGCTACTGGTCCATACCCTTTGCTCATAGCTTGATGGTATATTGCCAAAAGCCTTACTTGATAAATAAGCTATCCAACAAATTTATAATTATTCAAATTAGTTGAAAAATTCCTGAAATTGGAGAGCAACTAAACAAACCAACTCCTTATAATTACAAACTAGGTGATTTGTAACCGAAATCGTATCAACATCAACTCGACAAGTGGTTCTTAAATCTAAATGCCACGAAATACAGGTAGGTAATAGTATTCTGCAAAAAATATTTTTTCTATTTTCTATATTTTCTCTTTTGCGTGAATGAATTGATATATTATCTTTCTATTTATTCGATGAAATAAAAGGACTTGAGCGTACCAATTGCTAAAAGGTGCTCAGTTATAGATTGACTATACCATTGCGTGACATCATGTTAGGTATGTCGAGGCCCACATACAGCCAACAGCATCCCACTGCTGGACGTAGACTTTGCCCAATTTAAATCACTGTAACATTGAGAGTCAAGAGAAGGATTTGTCCTACTTTGTATGGGTTGTGACACTGTGTTCTTATTCGTAACTTTACGGATACCTAATTTAAGAAGAACCACCAACCTACCCAAGAGCGTCGCCAGCCGATGATCTAAGGCAAGTTGATATGGAAAATGTAGGGCAATTCGTAGGATTTTTTGCATCTGTAGGAGGGGGCAGCTGCTCCGCCCTGCCCCCTCTCGCCCGACGCCTATGAACCTACCTACTAATAAGTGGTAGCCACTATGGTACAAATATAATCAGTTGAATACTTTTCTCTCTCGTTCCCGTAATTTCTCTCTCACTTAACCGTTCCCTGGAGGCAAGACAAACTTAATTCCATGAATCTCCGTCAAATACAAACAGATATTTTCCCAAAATAAATAAAATGGCATCTCATCTGTGTGATGCGTATAAAATGAAACTCTAGAAATGTATTGTGCCCGTTCTGAGCGAGAGAAGGGGAATAAATGAGCCCACAATAGCTCAACGGATGAGGACGGAGGGACGTGAATTTGAATCAGAGTGCGTGAAATATTATAATGAATATTTTTGCAGTATCTTTAGGATCATTTAGTTAATATACATAGAAGGCTGTATATATGTGACGCAAAAATTATTCACTCGTTGCGAGCGACGCATTTTTTATGTCATTTATATTCATGATGTTTTTGATGATGTGGCCATTTCTTATAATAAATTTTCATGCTCTGACCAGGCAGGGCTTTTTATGTCGTACGACTGTGTTTTGTACATATTACTTTCATCGGAAAGTGAGTTCGTTTTGTCTATTTTTCTTTAGTTGTCATTGATCCCAGCCATATTAAATAGCCACAGGGATCGAGCAGAGCTGAGAGTACTGAAAACTCTTAAATAGATATGGCAAAATAATAAAAAATAAGGACTTCTTCATAGGTTGGTGTTGTTTTTTCTTTCTACAATTTTAAAAATCATCACCTACATTAGCAGCATAAGTATCACACAAATCGCTAATTTTATGGAGATGCCGAGGGGTATGATCATTGATCAAGTCTCTATAAATTTCACATGTCTCTATTATTTCATAACTTCACGACGTTATCCTTGAAGGGGTATACAGAGGTCTATTACACACCTACACTTCGCCATTTACGTTTCGGTCCCAATGAAATTAGGGGCGAGCCTATTGCCATCTACCGGGCACAGTATTAAGCGAGCAATAATTAACATTTTTAATACACACATAACTTCAAAAAGCCAGAGGTGTGTGCCCGGGTACCTGGGGATTGAACCCGAGACCGTCGTCTCGACAGCCCGTTACGTACACCATTGGGCTATCGCCGCTTTTTTCTCAATTATTTCGTAATCTAAATATAATGCCTTTTTCCTACAACCTTGCTCCAAAATTGTCAGGCAATGGCCTGATACAATGGAATCAACGTAGTTTTCTTAATTTACTTTACTATGATAGTTCCAAAGTTTATACGCCAAATTGACCATTCTAAACAGTAAAATCAATCCGTAATATTATAAGGTATATACAACCGATGTAGAAAATAATCTTAAGTGCTACAACAATCTATATAAATATTTTTTTTATAGACTCACGCCTGTATCCCCGAAGGGGTTGGCAGATGTGTGATATAACACCCACATTTCGCCATGAATTTTTAGGTCCCACGTAATAGGGGGCGAGCCTATTGCCGTACCGGGCACATTACCAGACACCGAGCTGCTACTGAGAATTTCCTAACGGAAAAACCCAATAACACTTTGCCCGACCCGGGGATCGAACCCGAGACCTCCCAATCCCACGCGCACATTTATGCCGCGAGACCACTGAGGCAGTCAGTACAACAATTACCCATGGATTGTGTAGCTCTCATTTAAAAGCAATCTATCATGTACTGTGTCTGTACCCATAGAAGTTTCTTAATTTTTCATTTTACAATACATCCTTATATTGTCGATATGGAAATATATTAAAAATATTGTTTAGCATTTTAAATTTATCTAGACCAGGGTCGATAATTTTTTAAACCAAAAAAAAATACAGTAGGATGCAACCCATTAAAAAAGGACGGGAGGAATATGATAAAAATGAAAGGAACAATAAATTACGGTCGATCCGAGTTCGGGAAGTGGGAGGGGGTGAGTTTTTAAGGGTAAAAATGGTTTATCTTGATTGCCGGCAAAACTACAAGTCCTATGGAAAAAAGTTAAATGGCAAAATTGTAGGTAATAAAAAGATCTACAACTTTTGTTTTTATTGTATCTTTTTCAAAAAACAATTTTTTCTACGAAATTTGGTGAAAACTTACCTTATTAAGTCCCAAATACACTGTAATATATTTGATTCAAACTATTTATTTTTTCGCCTTATTTTAACTTAATATCAAAAAAGCACCCTAATTTTCAATCGAAAATTCTCACGTCAAACATCAGGTCAAAATAAAAACAAATCAAATACAAATCAAAATCAAACAATTGGTCATATCCAAAATAACATTTAAGATGAAACCTTTGACTATGAAGTTATGTGATAGTAACAGACTGAAGAGCAACATTTGCAGTCAATTCGACGAGATATTCCAACATTGTCATTTGAAACTCCCTGAAGATTCGAATCAATTGTACCTAATTGTCTTTCTGATTTCCCCAAACACACCCAATTACCGTGACAAGCGCTGTCCTGTATGACAATTTATAAACCTACGCTTATATTACTAGTATGACTGTGTATTATGAATGGCGCAGTGTTTTATGTGGTCGCCGTACCGTTTAGTACTGCGCCAAGTGTTGTGGATTCAATCCCCACACGAGAGTACACTTTGTGTCACTTACGATTTAATAGTTCGTGTCTGGGTGTTCTTTGCGCCTGTTGATTGGATATTTGTTATGTTCGCCGGGAAGCAAAGCAGTTAAGGTATATTTTTTTTGTATTTTCGTGTGAGTGTGTGGCCAACTCTAGTGTCGGAGTTTTCAAATCGCCCGACGGCCTCTAACATGGCCTAACGATTCTTATACTGAGACAAGAACCGGGACTGACGGCCAGGCATTAATGAACTTTAAATTAAAGGTGTAAAGTTCTTTTACTATTCTTAACGTTGTTTATGAATAGAATATATGGATGTTTGTTATTTTCTCGCGCAAAAACGAAATTTTCCAGTAGTATAGCTTATTCATCAGGTTATTCATTTTGTCGCGAGAAGCATTTTCTACGCAAGCGAAGCCACTATCAAACACTAGTTTTACTTATGACATTGTTCTCGATCCTTCGAGTTTAATTCTCGCTCCAATACAGGCAGATATTGATCCTTCTCTTCGTAAACACAAGTTTGTATTGCAAATATTTGCTGAACTTGAGTCGCTTTAGACTTTTGATAACGTGAGCCAAGGCTAAATGTATTTATTGGAATTTTCAACACCCGAAACGTATAGGCTGTCGTATTTATATACAAAATTAGCTGAGCTCTCGGTAACACCCACGTTATTAAGTGCTACTGCTCTGCACCTGTGGCTGCGTGTCTGCTGTGGTGATGTGCCTGCCTAGATCAATGAGCTATCTATGAATGAAGTCTTTGAAGTTTGAAGTCTCTCACTATGAAGTCTTTCTCACAGCAGTTGCAGACTGTTGCTCGCCAGGTGGACAACATGGAGATGCGTGGCCGTCGTAAAATACTTCTACTGCATGGTGTTGAGGAGCATAAGAACGAAGAGACAGCTCAAGTGGTTGTGCATTTAGTAAAGCAGCGCCTTAAGCTTGAATCCTTCTCTGCAGCAGACATCAAGCCATGCCACAGGATGGGCCGCCAACAATCCAACAAGAAGCCCCAGCCCATTCTTGTCAAGCTTCATAATGTGTCGCTGCGGGACACTGTATGTTTCGCAAAAAGCAAACTAAAAGGAGCTGGTATTACGATGTCCGAATTCTTAACTCGTGCGCGCCATATAGAGTTTATGGCAGCCAGGGAGTGGTTTGGCGTCAATAAGTGCTGGACGAGGGAAGGCTCCGTCTTTGTTCTTGATGCGGACGATCAACGACATCGGGTCCTATCGCTGAGTGATCTCGACAGGATGAAAGGTGCGGAACCGGTGAAACCTGCAGTGAAGTCTGTCGCTGCGAAATAAAGACGAGCTGCAGCATCGGCAAAGACATAATAGGTTCTTCAATTTCTTGTTTTTGTTTACATGACTGGGTGAATTGCTTTCTTTTCTATTTATTCTACCTTCTTCAATTTTTTAATTAATACCTTCTAACACAAATTTTATAACTTCGACATAATTATATCACTTGTCACTGTCATTCTCGTCTACATTTACTGAAACTCATCCGCTCTGGATACAAGGCTTTTGAGCAAAGTATGTGACACAAAAAAATATAAACCACTTTTAATTATCCATTTCCTCTGTCTACTGATTTCACCCAGTCGTTTCTTTATTTTCTTTTATTATTATTGTTTTTCTTCTTATTACTGTTTCTATTGTGTTTTAGTTTAGTGTTCTTGCTATTTATAACAATTTATTTACGCTAACACGCAACTGGCGGGTGGACTCAAAGATATTATTAGTCTTTTACACACACATATACATATATAGGGGTGCATAGGGATACCAAGAACTTAGGGTCCCAAGCCAACCTCACCTGCAAGTGGTGCACCTACCGATCAACGGACGAGGCTCTGGCAAACAAAATGTCCCAATAAGCGGCAATAGGCTCGCTACCTATTACGTGGGATCAAAACACTGGCGAAAAGTGGGCGTTTAATATGCCTCTGCCTTTTTTTTTTTTGGACTCATGGTGGAAACCAAACAATTTACGGGCTAACCCCCCTAGGCTGGGCCCCTAAAGGAGCTCAGTCCAGGGAGAATGTGGTGACTCCCCGACGAGAAGCGCCGGGACTACCCACTAAAACCACCATGGTGTTCCTCTATCCGATCCCATTGAATGGCAGGGTCACGGGAACTACGTTTGTATAACTGCCGCGACCCCAAATATGCCTCTGCCTACCCCTTGGGGGAAACAGGCGTGAGTATATGTATGTACTATATATATTTTAATTTTTATTTTTATTTTTATTATTGATTTTTGTATATTATATTTTTCTTTATATGCTTACATTTATGAATGATGATTCAACTAGCAATTATAGTTTTGTAACCGCTACTAGCCTTGATGACAGCTTTACTAGTTTGCCTTCACTTGCTGAAACTCTTCAGTCTCGGTTTTCTGATGCACCGGGAAACTTTAATGTAGTCCATATAAATGCACAAAGTATTCCAGCCCACTTCTCTGATATGCTGACTAACTTTGATTGTCACAACTTACACGTTATTCTTGTCTCAGAGTCATGGCTTAAGCCATGTCTGCCATCTGTTTCCTATTCTCTTCCTGGTTTCCATCTAATTAGAAATGACCGTGCGGATGGACGTGGTGGAGGTGTCGCCATTTATCTACGTCATCATATACCTTTTCGTATTATAAGTATCTCAGGGCAGCCACCACCTCCGAACGCCGGCGAGCATCTCTTTTTAGAAGTGGAATTGAATCACTCTAAACTTCTACTAGGTGTTTACTACTCCCCTTCATCATGCGTCAACTTCTTTTCATCTTTCGAAAATATTCTAGAAACATTAATTACTTCCTAGAATCACGCAGTTATAATGGGAGATTTTAATACTTGCTTTTTAAGACAGGACACACGTGCATCCTCTCTTAAAAGTATTATAGAATCTAGTAACTTAACTATTCTCACTCTTAATGCCACACATCACTTTCCAAACTCAGTTCTTTCTCTACTCGATCTCATTCTTGTTTCTTCTCCTAATCTTGTTTACAAGCATGGCCAATGCTCTGCTGATGCCTTCTAGTACCATGACTTGCTTTATATTTCATATAAATTACGCCCCCCTAAGGCAAAACCGAGGATTATAATGCAACGCAATTTTAGTGCGACGGACCGATCGCAGCTCTGCGAGGATGCCCGTAACATTGACTGGTCAACCTTATTTGCTTCAGATAATATAGACGCTAAAGTCAACATTTTCTCGACGAATTTAATACAGCTTTATGACAAGCACGCACCAATCCGAGCCATAAGGCTAAAACATCTACCAGCACCTTGGCTTACTGATAAAAATAAAAAAAATATGTCTAAGAAAGCTGCAGCTAAAACAAGGTATAAGCAACGATCAACTGCGTTTAATCTGGATAAATATGTTAGTGTAAGAAATTTCTGCAATAAGTTGTGTAGGAAAGCACAACGCCAACATATCCATAATTTTGTTCAAAACGAAGACTCAGCTAAAGTCTGGAAATTTCTCAAAAGTCTGGGAGTGGGAAAGTCACGAACTGACGTGTCATCCAAAGACATCACTATATTAATTCACTCAATGTCCATTTCACTGCTTCGTCCAATTTTGATGGGATCACGAAAACTAACACGTTACTAGATCTTTCAAATATTCCGACTCCCAAATATTCACCTTCTGTTTTCGAGCAATTTACCGATTGTGATGTTACAAAGAGCATTATGTCAATCTCATCCAATGCTGTTGGTAGTGATTGTATTAGCCGAAACATGATCCTTCCTATCCTTGATGAAATCCTTTCTGTCCTCTGCCACATACTGAATTACTCAACTACAAGCCGTACCTTTCCCTCAGCATGGAAAGAGGCTCAAATAATTCCTCTACCTAAAAAGCCAAAACCCTGTTCCTTTTCTGATTATCGTCCTATATCCATACTACAATTCCTTTCCAAAGTCCTAGAGCGCCTCATTCATAAACAACTATGCAAATTCCTTTCTAAAAATTTTCTCCTAAATCCCTGACAGTCCGGTTTTCGTCCTGGACATAGTACTGGACATTGGTTCATATCACTGATGAGATAAGACTGGGTATGGATAGTGGAAAGCTCACGCTACTTTCCTTACTTGACTTTAGCAACGCGTTCAATACCGTTGATTTCCACATCCTGCTTGGCATACTTCGCTCTATTAACATATCTCCAACGGTGGTTGACTATTTCCATAGTTATCTGTTTAATCGCCGACAGCGTGTGTGCGTTGAAGACACGTACTCTTCATGGTGTAATACAGCTGCCGGTGTACTGCAGGGTGGCGTCCTATCTCCGTTACTCTTCGCAATTTTTATAAATTCTATATCCCGTAATTTAATTTCGTCCTACCACCTTTACGCAGATGACTTACAAATTTACTTGCAGGCACCCCTAGAATCAGTAGCAAACGCTTTTTCTTCAATAAATACTGACTTAACGCAAATATGTGAGTGGAGCAAAAAGTTCGGCCTCAAGGTAAATCCCTTAAAAACGCAGCTTGTTCTTATCGGCAGTCCTAGGATGATCTCGAGGGTCGATTGGTTAATGTTGCCTGAGATTAAATTCGACGGTAAAATATTAAAATGTACAGACCATGTGAAAAATTTGGGCATATATCTGGATAGCAATTTAACATGGGGCCATCAAATACAGAAGACCAGTCGTAAGTTATTTGCGTCAGCGGGTTCCTTACGTAGGCTGCGGAATTTTCTTCCAACAGCCACTAAAATTGCGCTTGCTGAATCTTTACTCCTTCCAGTACTCGATTATGCCGATGTCAGCTATCTTGATCTCACTGAGCAGCAACTTGACAAACTTGAGCGTCTCCAGAATTTTTGTATAAGATTCATATTTTGGTCTTCGCAAATATGATCATGTATCAGAATTTCGTAACAAACTCAAGTGGCTCACAATTCGTCTTCGCAGGAATACTCATATTCTTATATTATTGTATAATATTTTATTCGATCCTAGCACTCCCCTGTATCTCAAAGCACGTTTTATGTTCCTCCATGACACACATTCAAAGTTTCTGAGGTCGTCAGAGAATCTGAGACTGCACATGCCAACGCATTCAACAAACTTCTTTAGTAAATCCTTTGCTGTCCAGGCAGTGCGCTTGTGGGCTGCGTTGCCATTAGAAATTAGGCAAGCAAAGTCAATAGGCATATTTAAGAAGACTTTAAAAGAACATTTCCTAGCTAGTAACTAAGTCATTGTTTATAGCATGATTTTACTATAATATCTAAACTGTAATATGTATGTAGGTATATTATTATGTACTAGCTTTTGCCCGCGGCTTCGCTCGCGTTAAGAAATAATATTATTAATTAGGTATATTTTTTGCGGCTTTGCTTTTGTTTAGCGTGTGTAATAAATTAGGGCCTACAAAACTTCTTTGTACACAATATTCTTAATGAATCTGTCATAAGGCGCTAAAACTATCAAGCTATTGGGTGAATAGTCGTTAGATCCAGATTCCTTATATAATATGAGACCGTTTCTATAAACTTCAAACTTAGATGGGAATATTAATCCTGCTGCTATTAACTCACAAGGTCCGCACTAAGTAGCATTTTTCATCATATCAGCAAAATATTCGTCAGGTGTTAAGTAGTTATTACCTTTCCTGTCGTGGGTCATAATTGAAAACTTGCTCAAGTCATTAACCACATATCTGACAATGTCTAAACACACCTCCATCGCTCTATCTTGTGGTCCGTACATTAAATAAGAGAGAGCACGAAACAAACATGCACCGTCACCAACAATAGGGACGACAGTACATTCTTCAACTTCTCCATTAACGTTCAGATTTTCTTTAGCCATTTTAAAAAAGTCGAACCGACAAAACCTACGCTTAAACCAAACGAAAACAAAACAAATGCCAAATATAAAGTCTATAACCAAAACTACTTAACCGAAACAAAGCAAATGCAATCTAAAATATACTACGTCTTAATTTATTCGTTCCATAAGGTAATAATAGTTCAAACTAATACATTTACATCCTCCATCATCCATTATTTTATCCCCATGGGGATTGAATTTATCATAATCCTATTTAAGCGGACGTCTTCATCATAGTAGCTCCAATCTTTAATTTCAATTCAATCAGTCAAAAATCTAAGAAGATTTATACAAACTTTCATCCCCTATTTTATCCCCTTAGGGGTGGAATTTATCAAAATCCTTTCTTAGGGGATGCCTACGTCATAGTAGCTATATGCATGCAGTCTCAGCCCGATCGGTTTAAAATTGACAAAGTTTCATACAAACTTTCATCCCCTATTTTATCACCTTAGGGGTAGAAATTATCAAAATCCTTTCTTAAGGGATGCCTACGTTATATTAGCTATATGCATGCAAAGTCTCAGCCCGATCGGTTTTAAATTGACAAAGTTTCATACAAACTTTTATCCCCTATTTTATCCCCTTTGGGGTAGAATTTATCAAACTCCTTTCTTAGCGGATGCCTACGTCATAACATCTACCTGCATGCCAAATTTCAGCCCGATCCCTCCAGTGGTTTGGGCTGTGCGTTGATAGATCACTATGTCAGTCAGTCACCTTAGAGTTTTATATATACCTATTTAGATAATACATATCATTAGAGAATTTCTTTATACACAACATTATCTAACTGTTTTACCACCTTCGCATATAACATGTAAATTATTTTTACCGCTTACTCGTGAACATGCCACATATAACTGACCATGTGAATAACAACATGTTCGGAGGTCGATTCCAGCTGTTTCAAGTCTATCCCTGCGATTTATTTAGAAAATACACACAGGGCTACGAATATCAAGCCCTGGCGAAAGTAAGATAGTCCCGTTGAGTTACTCAAGAGGTATCTGAATTCAGGCCTCAGTCTCTCACCCACGGATTCCTACGTACGTGAGGTGTGGGAATTTGGGAACAATGAGACGCCTGTATAAGTACAGAACATGAACGAACGAAAGAAATCAAAGAAACATAACCACATTCATTATTCAAAAGAAACCACAAGTCTTTGTGGTTTCTTTTGAATAATGAAACACCAATCCGAGGAAAACGAAAGGAAATTAACCGAGAACCTCATCAATCCACGGAGAATCTTAACACCGCCATTCAGAAAATGACGTCATTTGCTCAACAACTATGTTTACAACAAACCGACCGAGATAGAAAATAATATGGACTAATCGACAATTTATTGAAAAAAAAGATCTATAGTCATTGTTTTTATCATTTAAAATAAAATGAAATGATTATATAACTATTATATAAACATAATAATTTGAAATAAATGAGATTGATCGTTTAAATTAAGTGGACATTGTAATAAATTTTGACACAGAGACTTTTTGTTTATGAAGGTCCGAATATTATACTCTATTATTTTTTTAATAACAGAAAGATACCCGACACATAATTATTGTCTTTTTTGCAAGAAACATTTATTTTGCTAGAAAATTATTTTAAAATAGTGACATCTATCAGTCGGAAGGATAACTATAAATATGCTCGGTTCCAGTAATTTATTTACCGAAAATACATTAAAATATACTGACGAAATTAAGAATCGCCTCCTTTTTTAAAGTCGGGTAAATAGCCATTGAAGATACCTATTTAGACTAACTATACTTTTACTAACAAACTTATAATGATCATAGATGGCACCACATATACAGGGTGTTACATATCCATCCGTCCGATCAATGAAGGGGTTGTAGAGTAGCGTAAAATGGTGAGATATTTGTCATTATTTCACGGAAATTCAACATAAAATTTTCCCATGTAAATTTAATTAATTTTAAATAATATCATATCAGATTACCCATGGCAACACTAAAGACTCATAAATCGTATTAGCTAGGTAGGTATCTACCTAAAGTTCATAAAAAATTGACGGCAAAAGCGGCGCCTTTGAGTGCATAGGCCAACCGACCGCCTCCTTTGACAAAAGCCGCCGCCGCGCGTCATCGTCCTTTACACGTGCCAACTATTATTTTAGGTATAAACAGATTTTATGCACTTGATGCAACAGCTGATCTTTTGCTTCGACGGTTTAGGTAAAACTCCGTAAAACAAAGTACAGTATTAAGGTTTTCTGTTTGTTTCGTGCGAGTGCGTGGCCAACTCTGGTGTCACTGTTTTCAAACTGCTCGAATACCTACGACATGGCCTAACGATTCTTGGATGCGGCTTTACGGGCCGTCGGAAGCCCGGAAGCGCTTTCATGTAATGTCACACGCGGTCACCCATCTAAGAGAAAATCGTCGCGCTATGACTACGGTACTTACATTAATAACTACCTACTTTTTAATTGGCTTAATCTTACGTAACTAGGTACCTACCTTAATTGATAAAAATATCAACTTGCTGTAAGTTGCGACGGTCATTCTCCACATGTCCGCCGCCCACGTCCAGACACTTACGGCACCTTTGCACCATATCCGAACGCACACTTCTTAACACTCCTGGGTTTAAACTTCGGAAAGCAGAAACGATACGCGCACGCATTTCTTCTTCAGTGTCACACGGTTTTTGGTACACTATTTGTTTAACGTGTCCCCACAAGTAAAAGTCTAAAGGCGTTAGGTCCGGTGATCTTGGTGGCCACGAGATAGGCCCGCTTCGTCCAATCCACTTGCCAGGGAACTGTGCGTCAAGATACTCACGCACAGCTCGTAAAAAATGAGGTGGGGCACCGTCGTGCTGGAACCACAAGCTGCGGTGGAAGCTTAACGGCAACGAATCTAACTCGTCACTTAGAACTTCCCTCAAAAATCTTAAATAATTGGTACCGTTCATGGTTTCATTTAAAAAATGCGGACCAATAATACGGTCGCCGAGGATTCCCGCCCACACATTGATGCGCCAACGATGTTGAAAATGGCTTTCTTTCATCGCGTGTGGATTTTCAACAGCCCAGACGTGTTCATTGTGACAGTTGAAAACACCCGTCCGCACAAATGAACATTCGTCGGTAAATAACACGCGCTCCAAGAACGTAGCATCCTCTTCTACTTTGCCAAGTAGCCAGTTGCAGTATTGTCTTCTGTGGGCATAGTCCGACGGCATAAGTGAGTGAACACGTTGGTAGTGAAAAGGATGCTGTCCGTCTTCTTTTAATATCCTCCACACTCGCGCGTTACTGGTGCCCAGTTCACGTGCCGCACTCCTGGTACTCTGCGTGGGATCCTCA
Organism: Euclidia mi; assembly: GCA_944739405.2. Lineage (NCBI taxonomy): Eukaryota > Metazoa > Arthropoda > Insecta > Lepidoptera > Erebidae > Euclidia > Euclidia mi. Next base: position 57,413,950 of record OX123199.2, read on the forward strand.
GCGAATAATTGTAAGACCTGTTCCACTACACCGTCGCTACTTTGTGGTCTGCCACCATGATTGCGATTCGAATCATCGCGAGCACTGCCCGTGTTGTACACCCGGTGGTGAAGCCGTTGAAACGCGCGCTCCGACGGCACGGGTAGACCCCGTGGTCTGGCATACCGCTCCTCGTACTCCCTACGAGCACCTGCATAATTGCATTCACTCCTACCTAAGCACATCAACATGTTAAAGTATTCAGGGTTTGAATATGACATACCTAACGAATCTACTATTTCACGCGGAAGTCTAAACAAAAGGAAAGCTAGCGAAAGACTGAGTGTTCAAGTAGGCAAATAGTTAATTCGTAAATCAAATAGGTAAATAATTAGAGATGTAACAAATGTTATTCACTGGAGTACTGTTTCTATCGATATTTTATGTTATTGTTTACCTGATAGAATATCGGTAGCTAAACCCCTAAAACGTCAGCTTTGTGTAAATTTATGTTTTTATTTGCTGTTAATAAATAAAAACATTCCATGGTTTAGACTAGAATCAGTTTATTTAAGGGTACTGACTCCGCGTGACGACTGTCAAAGATCTTCATGACTGTTGCTCCGACGGTTTAACGTGCTCTCCGAGACACAGGGATATTAACTATTTATTACGCACGTAACTTGGAAAAGTCTTTTTATCTTATTATGTATTTGATGCGCGCCGTGGATTCGAACCCGATACCCTCTGCACGGCAATCCGTTGGTATCATCACTAGGCTATCATTGGCCTAGTAGCCTAGCAGGCTATCATTCTAGTTTTAACATGTCATGTTAAAATTAAATAAATCGATATTATCTCTTGATCGTAAACATCACTAGAGCGGTCCCTTTGTGTACGGCGGCTCGCTTGACGGTAAAATTGCACTATTTTAAAAAGGCGGCATGCCCTTTGACACGGTAAGCGGCGAAAGCCGACAATTTTTAATAAATTTAAAGGCCTATCCACACGACACAATTTTACGTCCAACTTGACTAAATCACTTGATTAAATCGTGACGTGTAGACGCCAGTCGTCCAACTCAAGTTCATCGGGTGTGCGGACCACCAGATTTTAACCAATTGGGTGGACGGAATGAAATTCAGTCATTTGATTGTGTCGTGTAGACGGGCAAAGCCAATTCCATTGAAAATTTGATCAGTGGTAAAATTGTGCCGTGTGGATGGGCCTTAAGAATCATAAAGGATTCCGCTATTGAGGGGAGTGTTGTTAGTTTACAGAATTTTCGCCAATTTCGGGGTAATGTTTCTCGTTAGCACTGAGCTAAGGAAATTTATTCTGATGTTTTATGATGACCTAGATTTTTTTTATTATTTTTCCTGGTATGCCTGATAAGTCAGTAATATGACCTTTCGAGATCAGACGGGGGTTTATGAAACACACTGTATAACCAGTTTTGGATGATCCTTGTTTTGTTTGGGACTACGTAACAAAGGCGAGGTCAAGCTGTACACCGAAAACCACTCAACCGATTGTGATGTAACATATACTATTTTATAGGTTTGAGTATCCTTTGTACATTAGTGTAAGTTTTACTGAAATCAATTTTGGCATTTTAGAGATCTTTAGCAATATAGGGAAAGACGTCGGACAGACAGACAGACATAAATTCTAAAAAATATCAAGTATTGCTTTTTAGCATTTTCCTAGATTTTTTAGCTAATTTTCGTCAAAATATCTTTAATGTACAGACTTTTTCACCTCTACAGTTTTATTATAGTATAGATAGATGTATGTATTATTATGTATTATGTATATTATCACGTATATTAATATGTATTTTATTATGTATTTATGCACCCTATGTATATATGTTAATTTAAAAAAGTAACTTTATTACTACACCATTGAATTATTATATTTCTCTAGACTATTTCTGTCCATCTACTCCAACGTCCATGGGTACAACGGTACCCAAACACAAAGTAGCGTTGCACGTCCCGGTTACCAGAGTAGCCAAAGCGCCAAATTTTTTAAAACTGCCATCTAAGGACAATTAGTGGTATTTTTTTGACTTTTGGTGTTTGGAATCAATAGTTAACTAGCTATTTTACCATTTAAATACGAGATGGCAGTGTAACAAGCCTTGACAAAGGAATAAAAAATATTTTACTTTAGTGCATATTTCGCAACATGTGTTTTGGAGTACCAGCCAAGTAATATCGTAAGTTCTTAAGTTTTACTAATTGTTTCTTAGATTATTATACGTAAAAATAAACTTGATGAATTGTATTTTATAATTTCGTATACATATTACAGTTCTTTGAGTAAAATCAAGTTATATTTCGTTTTCAAACTACAACTGTGTCGAAAAAAATGGCGGCCCCTAACTTTTCGGCCTAATTTTAGCTCTGTTTACTTTTTTTCAGTGAAATTACATTAAAACAACGATCAACATTTCGTAATAATCACAATAATGTACTTTACTATCATAAATATACAATAAACACAGAAGATTGATTAAAAATGTTATTGTGTTCCTGAGGATTTTTGATATGTTTAGTATAGTACCCACGGACGTAACTATATTGGTTCACAATAAGGGTCGGTACAAACATATTTGAATTATTTTTGTCTTGTTATTTTTTGCGGTTTTGGATGTTGAGTTTTTTGTTTTGGTTTGTGGTGTTTGGTGGTGTTTTATTATACTCATATTTTCTTGTCATATACTTACTAATAATATAATTTTGCTCTCTTTTTAACGAGTAATAAATGTTTTGCATACTAAATGAACATGAGAGTACATTTACACTTTAAATCTGTTGGTAAAACTGAAATCTACCGCCCACTCTCTCCGTAAGCAATTATTTTGAACTTCAGCGAGCAATTATACCCTCGATAAGTTACACAAAAAAACAAGAAAGCCTTTTTTTTATAGACTCACGCCTGTATCCCCGAAGGGGTAGCTCCGTTTTCTAACATAGAGGATGTGTTCTACTATTTTATATCACTAAGTATAGTTTTGTGATTTATTGATAATAATTCATAAACTTAAACAATATTATTTATTTTTCGATATAATAATACTTTAAATACCGAATGTATTGTGCTCATTTGTTTATTGCCATAGTTGGTTTTAAAAATATTTATTTCCTCATAGTATGTGCATGTGCATTTTATTATTTGCTTGAAGCTGCGCGGCTATGAGTTTACAAGTCACTATTAAATTTGTTGTCCTTAATTCAAATGTTGGCTTAAATTAATACATACAACACGTTTAGATCACCAACTGATGATGAATTTTACATCAGATTTATTTTTTACTTTCATATAATTCGATTTACACATTTGTAATATATATTGTACAAATTTATTATTGGTGTTTAATTTAAAACCCAAACTACAAAAAATTATAACTACCTATTTTTAAGTTGCGTAAATTACACAGTGTGGACGAATCCTTAGATAAGCGGCCATATTGCTTATATTTTGCCTTCGCGAGCGAGACGAAAGCGCGTGAGATTCCACGACAAAATTAACAAGAGAGGTGTTTTGGTTCGATTTATTAAACTACTTAGCGATAATTAAACAATCATTTATGCATCATTCGAAAGGCACATTCGTCTTGTTTCATGTGACATTGTTTTATTGGTAAAATTAACAATATTTATCTGTTGCGGTGTGAATTAATACAATTTATATGTTCATTTTTGACCGAATTCAATGTTCACATCTGTTTTTAACAGCTTAAATAAAATTTGTGGATCTTAAAACATACATAGTTTTAATCGTTCATTCTTGTACAACTTTTTTACAGTTTTTTCTTTATTCTAGCTATTATAGTTAAGTATATATGTAGGTTTTTATGTTACAACATGCGAGCGCAGCGACATCCGAATCATGGCTGCGCGTATCCGGACGTACAAGGGTATAACAGTCGCTCGGGCTGGACGTGGGAGTGGCCATGCAAAGGTTGCCTGTAAGAAATTGCTTTTAGCGATAAGGCCGCCCATTGTGCATTTAAATTGTAAACTTAACTACCTCTCTTGTCTCTGTAAAATTTCTGTGTATGGTGTACAATAAAGCATTATCTAATCTAATCTAATCTAATCTAATCTAAAAAATCAACGTAGGCAATTTCACGTGTACAACAAAAATCTAGGGGGGAATTGTGATTGAAATAATTTGAGCGGAAGAACGTGCCATAGTGAAACTATGTCGAGCTTCGATGAACGTAGAATATAAGATACATTTTTGAAAGAAAGGCTTTTTTATATAATAATAATAAGATTTTATTTCAGAAATTATTTCCATAAATTTCTTTCATTTCGTCACCATATACAAATTTCAAAAATAATCAAATAATTATAAAAAAAAGCAATCAAATAAATAATAAAATGTCACAACAATAATATAAAACATACACAACAAAAATTAGTCAAATGAGTCAAATTCGCAGAATAATAATAATAGATAATAAATCAAAAGCAATGTCACAAATTATAAAATAAAATTAAAATAATAATAAAAAAAGACTTTAAAAATAATTCAAACGCATGTCATATTGTGCAGTAAAATAATAATAATTCAACTACATGCCCATCGTGATTTGCATCCACCTGTGTTGGATCGGACAATCTAATCTATTTGCAACCATCTTCAGAATGCCGTTGGTACTCCCTCTCACGCGTTTCGAGATCAATTGATCACGAATAGAAAGCGCTCAGAAACATAAGTGCAAACAACGTACAAACAAAACATCGACCAAACAATATCATTACCACTAAGCGCTAGTAGAGCCTTGCTAATTTCAGCATATATGTACTTTTTTTATGTTAATAGGCGGCAAACGAGCAGACGGATTGCCTGATGGTAAGCAATTACCGGCGCCCATGGACACAAGCAACACCACAGGAGTCACAAGTGCGTTGCCACCCCTTGGGGTTGGGAATGTGGATAGGATGAGGAGTGGGATGAGGGAGAAGGAATAGGGGATAGGGCCTCCGACACTCTCACTCACCGAACGAAACGCAACAGTTTAGGTACCGTTACTTTACGTCGATTTTCTGTGAGAGGGTAGTACTTCCCCGCTCGAGCCGGCCCATTCATGCTGAAATTAGCAAGGCTCTACTAGCGCTTAATGGTAATGATATTGTTTGGTCGATGTTTTGTTTGTACGTTGTTTGCACTTATGTTTCTGAGCGCTTTCTAGTAACGTGATCAATTGATGCCTCAATTGAAATAGAAAGCTGATATCATGGCATAGATACTGATTATCCAATCAGTGAAACAAAATTTTACTGCTTTGAAATTGTGACGTATTGCGAATTGCAGTACCTACCAAACACTTTTGAGTTGCTGTATCCTTACAAATTTCTTATCATAATACGTTTAAAATCGTTTGTTCTGACTGACATGTTACCATCGCAAAGCCTAGGATACTAAACTTAGAATAATGATGAATGCAGATTATTTTGCCGACATAGACACCCACTTGAAAATGACTTGATAATAGTCCTGTCATGACAAAAGTCGCTAATTCTAAAGCTAGGAGCACTATGAAAACCTGCGTAATAGCTAGTATAGTTCAATACTTTTGTAAAATTTGTCAAATATTTTTATTGACACGAATGACCAATGGATAAATTGAATCAAGATCCAGATAAAAACGATGTGCGCATAGAATATTGAATTCCTCTAACGGATATAACTGTTTTATTTTTCAGCAGGCGAATATACATTTCTAAAAATTCCAGTGTGGCTTTTAGCATAAATGCTCACTTATACAAAAATCACAGTCAACCGTAGCAAAATAGCTATGGTAACGTAATAGCTTCGAGTTGGCATTGGCATGGCATTAGGTTGACTTGGTAATGGCGAAATATTGACTTGGTAATGGCTTCGAGCCTTTTAAGCTCTTTGTCATTCAAGTACAATGAGAATATATATATGCATTTATTTCTGGCCAATCTAAATTAGTCATCAACCTAGCATTAAAGGTGCAGCCCGAGGTACGCTTTCTAGCCTAAGCGTGTATTATACGTGTATGACAGAATTTTAGCTTATTCCAATACCACATACCAACTCCTGTCTGGCCTTCGTAAGACATAAGAACGTGATGAATCTTTGAATTGAAATGTGTTCACCACTGTTTGTGATGTGGTTGAACTTTGTGGTAACAGAATGTATAGACACTATCCATGCACAATTTCCCGCAAAGCCGGTTTTAGGTTAAAAAGGGAAATCCTGTAAAAAGGACAATTCTTTGAAGAGAGAAAATTTCATTATAGACCCTACTAATGGAAGAATTGCTACATCGTTAAGCTTTTAAGTTAGTTACTTTTTAATTTCGTTTGTTTTTTAAGTGAGGGTGAAGGGTACTTTATTATGCTTTTGATACTATTTGTTTCAAACTACTCTCCCACATCCTGCATATAACAATCCATTCATAACCTTGGATAACAACACCAAAACTATGGTCTGATTGTGTCTTGCATATCATAACTAGAGGATACCCACAGCTATCCCCGCACTTTTTTTAATGTAACTGTTTCAGCCCGATTGCATGGGAATTTCGGGAAATCCCTTTTTAGTGTACCACCGTCCACCTTTACGGTCCCCAAGGAACATTGTATATGCCTAATTGCAACTAATTGCGCCTTATAATTTCAGCTGTAGCGTAACTGTAGTAACGCAAGAATTTTATATAATTATACAGAAAGACAGATATCACAAGCCAAAGTTCGAGCAAATTGTAGGTAAATTTAGAAATACCAACAGAGTGGCCTATACCACTCTACTTGAAAAAGTACAAACGGTGGTTACTGGAGACTGGATAAATGAATGTTGTGGCACGAGAAAATCGAATAATGTATCCAACAGCGGGCGCCAACAGGTTGATTGATTGATTACTTGGAAGGGGAATAATACATTCTTTTGTAGTACTTCGAACAACTACCATTTAAGTATATAATTGCAATGAAAAAAGAAAACCAATTAATGATATGAACTGAACAGAAACTTAATCGTAAATTAATGAGTAAAGCATTTTCAATGTCTTCTATTACTCAAGAACTAAGTTTATTAAAACATTTTCCAATCTTCCATAAAAAAATAAAAAAGAATGGTCCCGGCCAACCTTTGGAGAGAAAAAAAATATATTTACTTTGTTAACTTTAAACAAATTTGTTTCAGGATCTCCGCTTTTAATTGTGAACCTTTCTTTTGTTGAGAAAATGGAATTTTGGCAATTTCGCCCCTACAGAGCTGTATGAAAGAAACAAAGACGTTTAAGCGCGTGCTAACTGTTCATCTTGACAAATATAACGGCGCTCAGAAATTGGACTAATAATAAATATTCAGCTTAATCTTTAATCTTTTGTAATAATAGAGTAAAACATTGGTAAGATTAAAATTCCAGTATTAGAGTGTAGGTAGTTTTTTGCCAAAGAGTTGCAGCCAGTGTTATGTGGCGATTGTTCTCATATGGGATAATTCTGTGACAGATCTTTGTTTTGAGTATTTTAAGTGCCACCTACACAGTATTTTTATATTTTTATATAATTTTTAAAGTCAACTCCCGCACTAGGAATAAATCCTGTGACGCGGGGGACTTTACAGACATACAACCAACGGGCATAATGAACACCAAGACTCGAGACAACAAATTATGGATCACACAAAGTGTTGTCTCGTGTGGGATTCGAACCCACAACACTCGGCGCAGTATTAAACAGCGATGCGGCTGCTTAAACCACTACTAGTACTGTTTATTCTGTGCCACTACGCCAACCGTGCAGTCAAAATAATAAGATAAGTGGTCTGGGCATATACCTACCATCAAATGTTTGCTAACCTGGCTTTGACCTAGTGATTAGCGACCCTTACTGCTAAGCCAGAGATCGTATGTTTAATTTTCGCATACGATGAAATCTTTATGTAATGAACGCTAATATGTGTTAATGAATTTCTTAATATGAAAAAAAATATATATACTTTGGTTACACGATTATCATAGTACCTACAGATATACAATTAGATTTCTTAATTTCTATTGGTGCATCTACATAATTATAGTTGGTGAGTTACGTTTCAAAATACAAAACAATTTATAACAAAGCAGTTGAGTTATATCTATAGATGGTTGCCAAAAATAAAAATTCATGCACCCTTTTCGCCCATTGCACTTTTTACTATCAAAGCGTATTCTAAGCCCATAAACCTTTAGAAATCTTCCCGTTTATAGTACAAATAAGGCACGAGACAGAGCTTCATTCAAGACGGATAGCTGTAAGTGAGGAGTTTAGTGCGGGCGAGTACAAATATCATGTCGTTTGTGCCGCTCCGATGTATCCGCGTTTATATGAGTTGTTGGGTGGGGATTTATTGGACGTGAAGTAGCGAAGACTAATGTATTTTTTTATAGAAATAGATGAAATAACATTAAGTGTGCGTAGATTTATGTACGCTTGAGGACCTCATGAACAGCTGCAATAATGCTTATTGGACAAACGGAAAGTAAGGCAGAGATGCACTACTCACCCACACTTCGCCAGTTATGTTTCAGTCCCAATGTAATAGGGGGCGTGCCTATTGCCATCTACCGGGCACATTACTAAGCGAACGATAATTAACTTTTTTTGCGATCATCATCATCAGCCTGCCGTAGTCCACTACTGGATATAGGCCTCTCCAATGGCACGCCATTGAGTCCGATTTTCGGCTCTTCGTGTTTAAATTGTATATTTAAATAATTAAACAAAATTGAAGTTTGTGATTTCGTTATGACTATATCTTCTCCAGATCAAGCTTTAACTAACCATTTTTTTTTAATTTTTGTCATTGTGCAATCTATGGAAGGCTTAACTGATTTTAATGTCATTTGACTGGAAGACAGTTTGTTGTACTACATGATTGTAGTTTTGTAGCCTATAATTAATCCAAATGAAACTGTTCTGAAACAACAAAAAATACATTCTTATTGGCAACCTCCTCCTCTATACGAAGTCGTTTAAAAATTGTCTTGTTAGAGCCGCTTCCCCAACGTCCGTGGCTTTAAGACATATTCGTAGCGTTGCACGCGTAACAAATACAAAAGTCCTCAGAGAGACGGCTAGAAATCCAACTGCAACTAAACGCCTGTGTTTTACTTTGTGCCAACTTAATTAACTTAAGCTGCAAGATGAAATAGCCAGCCGTCCAACTACAAGATAAAAAGTAATTATTAAATTGTGTACACGCTATCTGAGGTTTGTTTTGTGATGGACAATTTTAGTAATATTGTTTTGCTCGAGTGGTGTAGTTTTTAATCGACATCAAAAAAAGGAGAAGGTTCTCATTTCGTCAGAATCTTCTTTTAGAAGCGGACGCTTCGCCGTTTAACACCTGATACACGACATTTTGTTCCATTTTGAGACAACTTTAAGGAGGGGCCCATATCCCGCAGAGGACTGTGGTAGGCTGATGATGATAAGACAACTATTCGTGTGTCCTAAAAAATATTTTCTGAGTGTTTTCACAGTGTGCTGTCACAGAATTCATATCTAGTGTCGTAGTTGTCTTTTTAAATCAAGACGAGTGGTAAATAAAAAAGAAAATAATGATACCCGTTATAGTTTTAAAATCTCTACGGGCCTGTGCACGTTGGACCTACATACATATAATGTCTCCGTGTCAGACTCTCAAAAGGCCGGTTATTTCTCTGACGTTAAAGTTAGAAGAATAGCCGTGATAAGGAGAAATAATCAAATATTTTGTATGTATGAATTTTATATAAAGACTAGTAGACGCAGCTAACTTCGTACCTTCAACATTTTTTTTCATTATTTTCTTCTACTGACATTACCGAACAGATAAAATAAAGATTTATCTAATTTGATGCAGTCATTTGAGAGTAATCCGCGTACAATTCGTTAAGGTATTTTTATTTATAAGATAACAACTGTTTACAGTCATGTTACAGAGCTTTCACCGGACACACAAAGCAATTATTTAACACGAATTGAAGGTTTAATTAACAACATACCTCAACACATTCTCTCGCAACACGGCCGAGCGTTGTTCATGTTTCACAAATATGCGTTAAACACATACTTCATTTGATATTTCAGTGTATTATTTCAACCTCTCGTTGGTCCAATGATAAGAATTTTGTTGTTAAAATTATATCTATTACGCAAGGATAGTAATTGAAATGTACAAGCTTATTAAACTGTATATTATTTTGTTTTTGCCTGACTGACAGATAAGGCACAGCCGAGAATATTCGGTGCAAGATCTTGAAATTTGTATGTGTGTATGTGTCTTGGGGTACCGTACCGGCCGTACCGGTGCACTAAGAAGGTATTTTTCAAAATTCCCACTGGATTGGGAAGAAGCGCTTAGATTAAAATGTGCAAGCGTAGCTGCGGGCATCCTGTAGTCTTGAATTAACAGTTTCTATTTCTCATCTTTCTTTATTTCCAAAGCCCATACGTGCGACCGAGGGAAGTAATTGCAAAATTTCATTAACTCACTAATCGTTCGGTTACACACTGGCTGGAACTTTCCGAGTAGCTCATTGGATTTTGATCCGTCTAGTTTTAATTACACAGATCAGCCAGCTAAATTGCTTGTTAGGGATGAAAGTTAGGCATCTAAGTGAATCGGTTCGAGTTCTGAGTCGGAGAAGTTTTGTTTAGTTACCTTAATATTCTGATATAATTTATGTAGCTGATATGGTCGTGATAGTTAATTGCTACCGACATTTACTTTATAGTACTAAACTTTGCCCACACTTGACAAAATATTAACAAAATATCCCGTTACGGTGGTCTGTTGATACTTTATGTACATTATTACCATTCCTATACGTACACAGTAACGCAATATTAAAAGTGTCTTAAATATCTTTGTCACAAATATATAATAATATCAATACAAAATGTGCAACTGACCCCAAAGTAACAATATACTTTTATTTCAGGATCCATTATCGTACCATAACATTGCTCTTTTGCGACTTGAAAGAAGGACAAAGAAGCACATTTCCACATTTGTAATGTTAACACGAACTGTGGCAGTTCCACAAAAAGACTGTGGTATTCTGTGTGAAGGTCTAGAAGTTTCTCCTCCCTATGATAGTTCATGGCGTGTCTTGGGTTTGATTCTCACACAAACTAATACTTTATAATTATTTAATCTTTTCACTGTTGTTGCAGTATACCTTTACATGTCGCGGTAACATTGTATAGTAATTAAATAATTATAATATCCACCTTTTACTTAACCTGCCTCATTGTGGGGCCACTGCGTTTTATAATTATAAAAAGGTTTTTATAAGCCTAGATGTACCACGCTGCCCAAGTGTGGGCAGGCACACATATTTATGGAAGGCTATAAGGAGAACTCTTATGTTTTCTTTCACCAATTAGTAAGCCATGAAAAGTATTTTTTACGCACAGAACTTCATAAAGTCTACAGTCCATGGGTCTGAACCTAAACGAAGGTCTCTGCGTAGCAGTCCGTTGGTGTTTCTATTAGACTATCGCTGCTTTTAATGAGCTATCAATGATGTTAACACTATAACATATTGTTATTTGACCATACTTTTAAGGTACCTACTTCAATTTCAATCAAGATTTACTCTTCAAATCTGACGTCTGCACCAAGCTATATCATATTCGCTTGCTGCAGGCTATATTAAATGCAATATCGATAATAATAATTGTTCTAAGCGACCGTCCCCATCAAATGAAATATCGAGGTTGAAGAGGCTCTAATAACGTCATACTCTCCGATGAACGCTGGAGAGGGATGGAGGGAACCGATGAAACTATTTTTTATGTTTTTTTATGTTATGTTGGGAGAAGTAAATCCATTACTTGACTAGAAAGGGTTGTAGATTTTACCGCCGTGTTTGTATATTCGTCTGTTCTCGCTTAAATATTGACCTTCTTATTTAAATTTTGTCTGCACGTATGGCCCAGTGGTTTAAGTGGTCACCTCATTTAGAACTGCAACGAGTTCAGACATGCATTTTGTGTGATTTACAAACTGTTGCTTCGAATCTGGGTGTACATTGTCTATGTTGATTTAATCTTTGTGAACTCGTCAGGATTTAATTTTATCTTGTTCTGAACGCTTGTTTAAAGTCGCAGTATCAGGGGAATGATTTGGTGAAGTTTTGTTTTTAACAGAAAAATATATAATTAACTGAGTACCAGAATAAACTGAGTTCATACTCTTAGAAAATCAATCATACATCTACAAGTGTAAAGAGACACCGACCAAAAATTTAAAGGACCAAATATTTTTTTGTATTATTAACCTAAAAATTCATAGCGAAATGTGGGTGTAATATTTAAACCTCTGCCCACCCCTTCGGGGATACAGGCGTGAGACTATAAATAAAAATAAACAAGAAACACCAACATTTCTAAACAATGCATAAGTTTACAGCAAGAGAATTTATTAATAATATGTATGTTTAATGTTATGTAATTGAATTTAATGAATTTGACTTTATTGGATGAAATTATTAATTTGAATACATTTTTATTTAATTAATTTATTGACCTTGTAATTTGCAACTGAACTAAATTTAAGGTACCGTAATATAATATGTGTGTACTTAGTTAAATTTAATGACATAGAAATATGTAAGTGTACTCGAACTGAATTTTATTATTTAATATTAATTTAAAATTTTGTTTCTTTGTTATAGAGTCAAAGTAACAATATCTAATGTAAATAATTTATGAAATGTTATGTAATGTGAAATGGGTGATAATAAACCATTATTAGTATTAATATTATTATTATTCCTTTATTTATTTTTCTTTAGATTTTATTTACATTTTTAAATATACAATGAAAATTATTATTATTATTATTAATGTGACTCGCTCGGAACTAAATCTAAGGTATTACCTCAACGGGACGGGAAGATTTACTGCATTTAACTGACACTCTCATACTAATTTACTGTAAAATAGTAGGTACAGTTACTTTTGGACAGGGCTGCCACCTCTTATTATACCTCATTGTTAATTAAAATACTCTCTTCTTGTATTATAAAAAGGAAGAGTTTGTTTGTTTAATTCAACGTGCTAATTTCAGGAACTGCTGGTTCGTTTTGAATAATTATTTTTGTTTTACATAGCCCAATTGTAGAGGAACGCTTTATGCCTATAAAGCCTTGCTTGAATCATTATGTGACACGAGTGTGGAACAGTAGTTTTAAATAATGCGGGTGTTAATGCGGGTTAGCTAGTTTTAAAAGCGACTATAAATTTTTTTGGATATTTATTAATAAAATTTGGAAATTTATAATTATAATAATAAAAAAGCATATTATTCTATAAATGAGTATCTGAATGATAATTTATAAAATTAGTAGATTAATGGAATTTATTGCTTAATTATATACATTCTTATGACATGTATTACAATAAAATTAAACTATGTACATAAAAAACTAAACTATCCTAAACTATGAAATCAAAAAAGGGCAATAAAACTATAAAGCGTTAAAAAATTCCTCCGCAACACTGTCGAGTGGTAGCGTGCCCAGAAGGCTGGCAGTTTTGTCACGTTGTATAGCAATGCTTATTCTCTCGGTGAAATACAAACTAGCCTTCTGGTCACGGGAAGCATCGATCAGCCATCTGGCGATTTCTTTATATAGAACGTGTGCACTATTTTCAGGTGAGTTCTGAGGTAACAAACGGAGGCGTTCTGCGTAGCAATCTTTAGGTTCTCCACTAGTCAATCGCTGGCTCATGGAATTAAATGCCTTAAATATTTTTAATTGACGACAAACAGACCATTTCGTCATAGCTGTATGTTATATATTAAACTTATACTATTCTTATACTAATATTTAAAGCTGAAAAGATTGTTTGTTTGTTTGTTTGGTTGAACGCGCTAATCTCAGGAACTACTGGTCTGATTTGAAAAATTCTTTCAGTGTTAGATAGCCCATTTATCGTGGAAGGCTATAGGCTAAATAACATCACGCTATGAGCGACGGCAGCGGAGCAGTAAGCCTTAAATAACGGGTGTGTAACCGCAGGCATCCTCTAGTATTATATAAGTATATTTTTAAAGCGTATTTGTGTTTACGTGTCTATGTTTTTTACACATTAACCTAATTTTTATTGTAATTTTCTTTTATTCTGATACATTTCAATAATTATCTGATATGTTAGCTGTGTAACAATAAATCGCTTCTCTCTGGTATTTTAAGAAACTTAAGTCAGACTAAGAATGTTGTGCAAGTTGGCTTAAGCCTCTTAACATTGTCCGATGTATATGGGAATGTTACCCTTTATAATAAAACTTTCTCTTCGTTCGTGTTTTTTCAGGTAAAATAACGCAAACGTCGAGTTATGGAGAAAATATAATTCTAAATCTTTTAGTTTGAAAATAATATTTTCTTTGAAATGTTCGTCGGCCTCTTAAACATCCCGCAAAACGATTGCGTTAAAATTAACTAAAGTGGCCTAGCCCTTATCACTTTCTTCACGTCAGCTTACATCGAATATCGTAGTAAGCCGGGCATAAATAAATATACGCTTTAAATAGATAAGTATAAAACCTTCTATACTATTATAGAAGTCATTAGGGTATTTTGACTACGCTATTATTTTAAAACAATTCGCAACAGATGTCCCACTTCTGAGAGTAAAACAGCCCTAACCACAAGTTTTGCTTGTACGTAAATTTCTGTAACGATAGATACAGTTTTGTTCAAAGTAAGCTTTATAGTTTTAGCCACAATCTGATAAGGGTGCGCAGTTTTTGTTTGCAATAATTTAGACCCGTTTTATGTTTTCATTTAGCAATTATGAAACTGTTTTCGAGTTGCTGTGTATAAAATTGTTGTATTGATATTAAATATGTGGTATTGTGAGTGCCTGATTTTTATTCCTAGACCTAGTCGTTTTTTGCATGTTTATTTGACAATTATTTGTAACTTGGGCAGTGTTTGATACATATATTGGCAATTATGTCGTATAAATTACTCAATAATCAGCTACTGGGTGTAAGAATCGGCTTATCGAAAACTGATACTTCCTTACTCAGTACATGATACTAAGGTTCTTGGCGGTCGAATTTACGGGGACAATTCTAACGATTATATAATAAAAAAAAACAGCAATTTAGATATCAACACGAATACTCACACTACCAGCTGTTACGGCTCTAAAGCGGCGGGCAGCACCGGCAGCATTACGATGTACAGTCGAACAAGTGCCCGCTAGATGTTAATGGAAAACGTTCTATGGGTTCAGTGGTCACAATGAGAGTGTCGAAGGTTCAATTCTTGGTCCATTCCTTTTTCTTATAGGGACATAATAATAAAACATAATTTTGTATCTGAAGCTTAATCTAATCTAACCTAATCTAATACAAAAAAACATAAAACAAATCTAAAAGTGAAAATATTTACAAGGTTTAGGCGTCGTAAAATGCCTCCGCATCAATGTCATCGGGTAACGTGCCCAGAAGGCTGGCAGCATTGCCACGCTGGATGGCAATGCTGATTCTTTGAGCAAAGAATAAACCAGCCTTCTGGTCACGTGAGACGTCGATTAATCGTTTAGAAATTTCCCGGAATAGAGAACGAGCACTCGGACCCCATGAGCCTAGCGTTTCCACCCCAAACGGCTCAAACACGTAATTACTCACTAAATTACAGTATTTGCGCCGTTTGAGGGTTTCCGCAGTTGCAGCAGCAGCGCCGGCGTGGCCTCCCGTGCTTGGAACATGTGATGGCGCGAGGGTGTCTACGCAGGTTGCGTCCCACACCAAAGGCCTACCCATTTTCCAAGGCAACAATGACATACCATCAGGTCTCTTACCGTCGTCACGTACCAAACCATTTGGTTCAAGTACAGCTGGTACGCCAGACGCGACAAGAACACGACGGATTATGTCATTTAGATGGGCATGACGAGGAATTCTACCAGCGCTTCTGCTGCAAGATAGCCCATGGTGTCCGAGGCTATCGACGTCTTCTCCACAATGACATCGATGCGGAGAAACACACGGAGCACCTAAACGCAGACAGGTGGCAATACGGAATGTCTCATCGTCCAACATTGTTCCTGTGTTACACGATGGTAGTGCCTGAAGCCATAGACCGGATTCCCACTCTCCCACAGCCAGCAAGCGAGCACGCTCTGTAACATTAAGAGATGTATCCAAAAGACTTTTACTTACTATGTTACAAAGCGGCGCGTCCCACTGTCTTTGGGAGAATAGGTTGGTAGGCAAATCAGTGCTTGGACACGCCATTTTCCAGGCGTTTATAGCTTCGGTTTTGCACAACACTTCTGAGTTAACTAGTGTAGGTAATAAAATTTTCCTAGTTAACTCTTCCGTGCTGTGGACCGAAGATAGAAACGCTGGTAAACTAACACTAGAAATTTTGCGTATACCGAGCCCACCTAGACGTATGGGCAAAGACGCTTGTAGCCAGGCTCGGTCGTTCAAATCCACATTTAATATTCTCTTTAAAGTAATTTGGATAATTTTGTCGATTTGTTCTAAAAGTGATTTGTTTTTCCAAAGTTGGGAAGATCTTAAGGCATGTGTGAATTTTGGGACGAAAAGACAATATCGAATAATGGTATAAGCCGAATGGATATTAATTTTGAATAAGCGATCAGAAATTTCACAAAAATTTTGTATTTTTTCCTCTAAGAAAGAATCGAAAGATTCTTCAAATACTGGAGAACCCAGGAGGCGGAGAGAAGTCTTATCAACAATTTTTAAGTTTGATGCCAAATTATTAAATTTTGATATTATCGAATGTTTTTTTGTGGAGTCTGTTGTATTTACAAACAGCTCACATTTACTATAATTTAGTTCCAAACCAATAGAAACGAATTTATTTTTAAGATAAGTCAAATCTTGCAATACTATGTCTACTTCGCCCCCCAGGGTCCCGTCGTCCAAAAACCATACATTAAATTTAGAATTTATTTGTCGAATAATGGGTTGTATAGCTAAACTAAAAATGACTGGTCCAAGAGGGTCACCTTGTTGGCATCCAACTGCAGATTCTAAAAGATTGTCCTGATATAGTAATTTTGTGGGATACCTGTAACATTGCCAAAGAAATTTAAAAATTTTGGGGGTTTCTAATTTTGCTTGTGTCAACAAGATGTCCCTATTCACTGAATTGAAGGCGTTTTTCAAGTCAACCTTCAAAATGACCTCTCCATCACACTTCCAAGGTACGTGGAAAGGGCATGTATAGCAGCCTCACAACCCCCTTTGGAACCAAAACCTAGCTGTAGGGGTTGGAATTTTTCTGATAGCTCCCTGCTGTAAAATTTACAGCATATCTTGGCTGCTTTACGCCGATATGTGCAACCTACGGCAATGGGACGAATACCACCATCCCTCTTGTTAAGGGCACATAGATTCGCCCCATACAAGATGTCAATGATGGCATCGTCCACATTACCGGAGAGCATCATATTGACTAGCGCAGTCAACTCCTTCAAGAGTGTATCGCCAGCCACCCCAGCACTTGCACACACAAGATCTTTAAGATGCTGTGGTGTCAAGGCATCAAGGCCACCTGCCGAGCCACTCCGGAAGGAGCAAACTGCTGCTAACACGTCCTTGGCCGTGGTGATCAGGTGTTCTGATTCACTGTCGGGAGCTTCAGGAAAGGAGAGATCATTAATGGGCGCTGGATGCTTGCTCTTCAGACCCGCAAGCGTCTCTGGAGAGCAAGGCGCCACCACATCACTACTGAATAATAGTCTAGACGCGCCCCGTATGTCACCATCCCTTAATTTGGATTCCACATATTGATAGAGTGATTTATGCTTGTATAACGTGAATTTAGGGTCTAAAGTGTTGGCCGAAATTTGACAATTATACTTAATTTGGGATGTTAATGAATTTTGGGCTGCCTGATTTTTAGCAATATGTAAAATCCTATAAGGGAATGTCAATAATTGCTCCCAGGCCGTTTTGGAATTCTCCCTTACGACAAGACCTATGCATTCAGCCAATTTTTTTGACACTGATGGTCTTGCCCCACGGGGAATTCTTTTAATAATCGGAACCGAATGTTTTAATTTAGATAAAATTTGCCAAAAAGGAATTTGGTGGCTGTCTCCTGATCCAGATTGTGAAAGTATTGAAGGGCCTGGAAGTACATTCTGGGATTTATGTACTTTACCAAAATGCACTTTCAGACCCCGCTTACCTTTGAAAAAGCGGTCCTGGGAACAATCCGGACACCGCACCAGACCAGTCAGTGACGTGGCAGGTTGACTGGCACTCACATCCGTATCGCCATAACGGTCTTGCATGCAATTTATTTCAAAAAGAATTACAAATAAAATATACAATAAAACATATTTACAATATAGACAGATACGCATAAACTGTCAAAGATTTGTTGTTTATAAATTGAATCCACAGATTGTTGTATGCGGGCATCCAGACTTTTTGGGTGCAGTGGCACCGTCCTGTTTGCTGTTTCCTGGTATCTTGTCGTATTTGCTTCTCTTATACGACCGTAAAGCGAGTTATTCTCCTGCTATTGTAGCACTTCTGACTTTGATGCAAACGGCTTTAAAATAATTTCAATGGGAATGTGGTGTACACATGACAGTTAGCTTTTGGAATCGTAAACTGAACAAATATCATTGATTGGAACTCGTTGTGATCTTGGTTAAATATATTGCAAATTTTTGCTATTGTTTATTTGGTATATTATGTGATATTGTATTTATAAGGTACTATTATTTATATTTTTTTTTTCTTGGTTTTTATAAGCTGTCAAACGTACACGTTACGTTTCGTTTCCCTTCTAAAACATATTATTCTTATATATATTTTTCTTATATATATTAATGATCTGCCATATATTATGAAAAACAATGAAAATATAGTGTTATTTGCTGATGATACATCACTTATATATAAGCTAAGACGACAGCAATCTACTAATGACGATGTAAATGACGCTCTCTCTGAAGTAGTTAATTGGTTTAGTGCTAACAATTTACTCTTAAACGAAAGAAAAACAAAATGTATTAGATTTTCCACCCCTAATGTAAAACAAGTTGAAACCAATATACGAATGAATGCAGAAGAGTTGAATCTTATACATAGCACCGTTTTCTTAGGCATAACCTAAGATTCTAAGTTACAGTGGGGCCCACATATAAGTAAGTTGTCGAATAGACTTACTCGTAGCTCTGCAGCGTACGCGGTTTATAAGATTCGTCAGTTAGCTGATATAGATACAGCCAGAACAGTATATTTCAGTTATTTTCACAGTATAATATCATACGGCATTTTATTATGGGACAATGCAGCTGACATTCAAACAGTGTTTGTACTGCAGAAGCGAGCTATTCGTGCAATTAACAGTCTTGGATCAAGGCATTCTCTGAGATAAATATACATAAGGAAATTAAAATAATGACTGTCGCATATATTTATGAAAACTTGATATATGTCAGGAAAAATATTATATGTTTTCGAAAATAAGCGACATGCATAGTATAAATACACAAATAAAAATAAACTTGTGTAGCACAAGTTTATTTTTACTTTAACTAGACTGCAAAAAATTAGTAACTCGTTTAAATGTCAAAGTATACGCTTCTACGACAAAATTCCATGCAATATTCAGGCATTAAGTTTAAATAAATTCAAAGTATTTATTAAGCAGAGTTTGTGTTCCAAAGCGTACTACTCAGTAAAGGATTACTTAGAAGACAAGAATGACTGGGGTTGACTTTCTCCAATTTGCACGCAGGCTAAAATGTCATGTAAATAGTATTATATTATAAATATTTGACATTTGTAATTTATCTATTTTGTTATTATTTATATTCTGACATTCTAAAATGACAGATTATTTTTATTTACTTTAATAGTAATTATTGTATTCTGATTTTTACATTACAAATTGAAATTCAATTATTTTATTTATGTCTTGACATTTCCAATAACTTAAGTGACATTTAATAATTTTATTTACATTTGTAATTAATTTCTTTTTTTTGACATTTTCAAATTGTCATTAAATTATTATTATTTTTTTCGTGACATTTTAATTAGATGACATTTTATTGTATAATTTTTATTATTTTAATATTATTGTTTACAACATGTACTCAACCTTATGATAAACTGTAAGGAGCAAGTACAATGCGGGAATTAGTAAACTTTTCAACTAATATTAGTGGAAACCTGTCTGGTGGCCTAGGCTGGCATGCTTATGCATACACCTACTGATGGCGTGGAGGCTTAATGATTCAGGTCGTGCTGGCTCCCTCAATCAAGGATGAGCCGTACGATGGATGTTGAATGCGGGCCATCAGCGGGCTGAGTCAGTTATAAGCGTCGGATGATATCCTGCATTGTACTCGCATCTAAACCTATTATGTCTGGTCTTCAAAAGAATATAAACGAAGAGATGAAATGACAAAAAAAACTTCTCTCGACTCTGAGTTTGTTTCGGCCTTTCTTCTCAAGAAGTCATTTAGCTAGGAAAAGCCGGCATTATCTAGAATAGGGTTTTGACTTGTATAAGTGTTGTAAACAACCAAAATGCAGAAATAAATATGTCTTTATGTATTTATGTCTTGATGTCTTTATGTCTTTATGTCTTTATGTCTTTATGTCTTTATGTCTTTATGTCTTTATGTCTTTATGTCTTTATGTCTTTATGTCTTTATGTCTTTATGTCTTTATGTCTTTATGTCTTTATGTCTTTATGTCTTTATGTCTTTATGTCTTTATGTCCTTTATGTCTTTATGTCTTTATGTCTTTATGTCTTTATGTCTTTATGTCTTTATGTCTTTATGTCTTTATGTCTTTATGTCTTTATGTCTTTATGTCTTTATGTCTTTATGTCTTTATGTCTTTATGTCTTTATGTCTTTATGTCTTTATGTCTTTATGTCTTTATGTCTTTATGTCTTTATGTCTTTATGTCTTTATGTCTTTATGTCTTTATGTCTTTATGTCTTTATGTCTTTATGTCTTTATGTCTTTATGTCTTTATGTCTTTATGTCTTTATGTCTTTATGTCTTTATGTCTTTATGTCTTTATGTCTTTATGTCTTTATGTCTTTATGTCTTTATGTCTTTATGTCTTTATGTCTTTATGTCTTTATGTCTTTATGTCTTTATGTCTTTATGTCTTTATGTCTTTATGTCTTTATGTCTTTATGTCTTTATGTCTTTATGTCTTTATGTCTTTATGTCTTTATGTCTTTATGTCTTTATGTCTTTATGTCTTTATGTCTTTATGTCTTTATGTCTTTATGTCTTTATGTCTTTATGTCTTTATGTCTTTATGTCTTTATGTCTTTATGTCTTTATGTCTTTATGTCTTTATGTCTTTATGTCTTTATGTCTTTATGTCTTTATGTCTTTATGTCTTTATGTCTTTATGTCTTTATGTCTTTATGTCTTTATGTCTTTATGTCTTTATGTCTTTATGTCTTTATGTCTTTATGTCTTTATGTCTTTATGTCTTTATGTCTTTATGTCTTTATGTCTTTATGTCTTTATGTCTTTATGTCTTTATGTCTTTATGTCTTTATGTCTTTATGTCTTTATGTCTTTATGTCTTTATGTCTTTATGTCTTTATGTCTTTATGTCTTTATGTCTTTATGTCTTTATGTCTTTATGTCTTTATGTCTTTATGTCTTTATGTCTTTATGTCTTTATGTCTTTATGTCTTTATGTCTTTATGTCTTTATGTCTTTATGTCTTTATGTCTTTATGTCTTTATGTCTTTATGTCTTTATGTCTTTATGTCTTTATGTCTTTATGTCTTTATGTCTTTATGTCTTTATGTCTTTATGTCTTTATGTCTTTATGTCTTTATGTCTTTATGTCTTTATGTCTTTATGTCTTTATGTCTTTATGTCTTTATGTCTTTATGTCTTTATGTCTTTATGTCTTTATGTCTTTATGTCTTTATGTCTTTATGTCTTTATGTCTTTATGTCTTTATGTCTTTATGTCTTTATGTCTTTATGTCTTTATGTCTTTATGTCTTTATGTCTTTATGTCTTTATGTCTTTATGTCTTTATGTCTTTATGTCTTTATGTCTTTATGTCTTTATGTCTTTATGTCTTTATGTCTTTATGTCTTTATGTCTTTATGTCTTTATGTCTTTATGTCTTTATGTCTTTATGTCTTTATGTCTTTATGTCTTTGTGTCTTTATGTCTTTATGTCTTTATGTCTTTGTGTCTTTATGTCTTTATGTCTTTATGTCTTTGTGTCTTTGTCTTTATTTCTTTGTGTCTTTGTGTCTTTTTGTCTTTGTGTTTTTGTGTCTTTGTGTCTTTGTGTCTTTGTGTCTTTGTGTCTTTGTGTCTTTGTGTCTTTGTGTCTTTGTGTCTTTGTGTCTTTGTGTCTTTGTGTCTTTGTGTCTTTGTGTCTTTGTGTCTTTGTGTCTTTGTGTCTTTGTGTCTTTGTGTCTTTGTGTCTTTGTGTCTTTGTGTCTTTGTGTCTTTGTGTCTTTGTGTCTTTGTGTCTTTGTGTCTTTGTGTCTTTGTGTCTTTGTGTCTTTGTGTCTTTGTGTCTTTGTGTCTTTGTGTCTTTGTGTCTTTGTGTCTTTGTGTCTTTGTGTCTTTGTGTCTTTTTGTCTTTGTGTCTTTGTGTATTTGTGTCTTTGTGTCTTTGTGTCTTTGTGTCTTTGTGTCTTTGTGTCTTTGTGTCTTTGTGTCTTTGTGTCTTTGTGTCTCTGTGTCTCTGTGTCTTTGTGTCTTTGTGTCTTTGTGTCTTTGTGTCTTTGTGTCTTTGTGTCTTTGTGTATTTGTGTCTTTGTGTCTTTGTGTCTTTGTGTCTTTGTGTCTTTGTGTCTTTGTGTCTTTGTGTCTTTGTGTCTTTGTGTCTTTGTGTCTTTGTGTCTTTGTGTCTTTGTGTCTTTGTGTCTTTGTGTCTTTGTGTCTTTGTGTCTTTGTGTCTTTGTGTCTTTGTGTCTTTATGTCTGTATGTCTTTATGTCTTTATGTCTGTATGTCTGTATGTCTTTATGTCGTTATGTCTTTTTGTCTTCATGTCTTTATGTCTAGACTGTCATAGGACGAGAATCGCTCAGCAAGACGTCACTTCCAGTGCTACTTTACACGCACATTGACACTCGTATATAAAACCAGTTTCTAGTGTGCTTCGACTCTATGAGCGAGGCAAGCGATTTTGTTTCAAACTGGTCCAGCGTCGACTTGTTTTATTATACCTACATGGCGCGGTTACTCGGCCGCGCCCGCGAGCCTTGGCCTATGTCACGTCAGAGTAAACGCGCACTACCGCAGAGGGCCGCAAGTACACTTACACCCAGTAGATTGTCATCATTACCATCGGAGATCCTTGTCTGATTTTGATATAAACAGATTATTATAAGGCTTTGTGTTTATGAAGCGGCTGACGTCTGACCGCCGCAACCTAAGCCTGAAAGACTCAGTGAACAGAGCAATAGGTCGCCTATTGCTCTGTTCACTGAGTTTTTGCTACCCCTTTATTAATAATATTGCACGAATATATATTATAATATAGAGCTAAATAAGTTCTATACAATATTTAAAAATACATTGTTTTTTTTATAGTAGGTACTAGGCGGCAAACAAGCAGACGGATCGCCTGATGGTAAGCAATTACCGCCGCCCATGGACACAAGCAACACAACAGGAGTCATAAGTGCGTTGCCGCTCCTTGGGGTTGGGAAAAGGGGTAGTATGAGCAGTGGGATGAGGGAGAAGGAATAGGGGATAGAGCCTGCGGAACTCTTACTCATCGAACGAAACGCAACAGTTTAGGTACCGTTACTTTGCGTCAATTTTCCCAGTCGAGCCGGCCCATTCATGCTGAAATCAGCAAGGCTCTACTACCTATTTTCATTAAATAATTCAATCAAATGTGCAAATCTCCCTAAATATAAATAACTAGAGCTGATTTTAATAGAAAATAAAAATGTATATTTTTGTCGCCGGTGGCGCTTCTAGCAATCAGTAAAGCGAACAACTTTTGACAGCTCAGTGTATTTCACTCGTCCGAAATTTAAAAGTTTTTACTACTGCGGGCCTGTAAAGTACTGGCTGGTTGTAGCAGAAACGACACTAATCTGTGGCAGGAGTGACGTTAAGAGATCGAATTGACGTTTATTTACGCCCTGTACACACCGAAGAAGATTTAGAAAATATTTAGAAGTAGTTAAAATCACTCGCTTTGAGAAGCTCACTCAATAATTGAGACAAACGAGTTGGACTGTTATGAGATATTGTCAAAATCATTACAGTTACAATATTAAAAAGAAGAACTAAAAGATTCTAATATTTTTATAATTAGGTCCCTTAATAAACTAATCCAAAGCATATACCATTATTACAGCAATATTTATAGCAATTTTTGTAAACCGTTACTTTACAACGAATATAATTATATCTGTAGAAGCAGGGCTCCGTCCACTTAAACTTATAAATGTCGCATTCATGGGGTTGAATCTGCTATATGATTGAATGACTAGCGTGTTAATTGAATGACGACATTTAATTAAATGACTAGGCCGAACGTTGATTGAACAAGCGTCACTCAACATCCAACTAGTTAGCGGATTGTAACATAGCCCTTTGAACAGAGCGGACGAAAAGTAAGTTAAGTAAGTTTATCCAACTAAGTATGTCTTTTAAGCTAAGTTGAGAATACTCTCTTCGCAGGGCTCCTATTTTTGGGTACAGGGTCACAAGAAAATCTTTTAAGTTTGCCGAGTGGACGAGATTTTTTTCATAAATAAATAGATCGTGATTTTAGAAATAATAATTATAAGGTTATTATAAATAATAATTATAAGGTTAAGTTGACGGAGCCCTGCTTTGCAGGGTTCCGTTAACTTAACTTATTCTGGATGTAATTAAAAACTAAGAACCGTAGGTGAAATAAAACCTTTACGTTAACAAAAATAAGTCAATAGTCCGACTTATTAGACTTTCCACTACCACGAGATCGGTATCTACGCGAGTCAAACCGCGGGGCATTGCTAGTTTGCTATAAAATGACAATGCATAAAATTTTTCTTTTTCTTCATGCGACGCCTACTTTGACTTTACAAGCGCTCCGAGGCACAGAACAAGCGACAACTAACACGACATTTGTTCCAAACCAAACTTTTGTCTATCAGTCTATTCGTCGCTTTACCGGGCTGCCGCTATAATAATCATCAGCCCTTTATACTGTCCTACTGCTGGGCACGGGCCTCTTCTCTCTATGAGAAGGGTAAGGCCATAGTCCACTACGCTGGCCAAGTGCGGGTTGGCAAACTTCACATTTCTTTCAAGAACATTATGGAGAACTCTCAGACATGCAGGTTTCGTCACGATGTTTTCCTTCACCGATTAGCAAGCGTTCATTAACAATTTAATACGCACTTAACTCCGAAAAGTCATTGGTGCGTGCCGTGGATTCGAACGCGAGACCCTCTGCGTAGCAGTCTGTCGGTCTCTCCACTCAGCTATCGCTGCTACCGGGCTACCGCTATTTGTTTGATATTATTGTCCTTTCCTTCTTACTACTATTGTAGTCGCGAAAGTTTGTGAAGATGGATGGATGTTCGTTTCTTTTGCCCGCAATTATCTGATGCTGGAACTGCGAGACAGATAACGATAAAACTTTGCAATAACATAGCATAGAAATAGGCTACTTTTTGTAAATGATAAATGTAAGTAAGTAGGACTTATCAATATTTTACACAAGCAACAAATTATAGTATTTGTAGATAATGGATTAGGTTAAATATTACCAATGGTCACCATTATCAATACTATAAACCGCCAAGTCATAAAGTACCACTCACTCCACTGTCCAAACTTTGATAAACGCAGAACTCCAACGTAACAATAATTAAAATCTATTCCAAAGCCATTAGAATTCAATTTAACGGCTGCAGTACTAAATCACTCTTATCTATTTCTATTAGTAGTCAAACAATAGTACCTATTTGGTTGGACCGAACTTGTTCTAATCTGATCAAATAGACCAATAGGGAGAGGATTATCATATCAGTAAGACACTTAAGTGGAATTTACATATAGTAAAAAGCAATATTTTCTCCTTTAAACAACAACAGACTGTAAATATGATTGTGGGCATCGAATCCATATCAAGTATAAAGCGGTGAAGTGGCCGCTAAAACCACTACGTCAATTATGAAGTAAAGTTACAATATTAATTTATCAAGATGTAATACAAATTATGAAGGAATTTCTGCTATTGCCAAGTACAATCCAAAAGAGTACGTGTTATACGAAACTCTGAAGTAGTTGAGTTATATTTTAGCGGTTTAAAACGGTATCATCTAATGCTTTACCCACTGGAATGCTTCCGACTTTTGGAAAGTAAACATTTGGACCGGAATATCCAAGTAAAATAACTTTGACTTTGTTTATCGAATATCTATACAGTTAAAAGACATTATAAAACAGTTTCTTATTTCATTTGATGCAAAGATTCTGAATCCTTTAATGAGAAGTGTTTACTAGATTTAGAAAATATAAAGCTTTTTCTGACGTGGATTCAGAAGTTGCCATAAAAAAAAAAATATTATACAATAATTTGATACACAACAATTCGATCTTATAAATCGTTGAAGTCTGGTTTCAAAATGCCTCTATTAATTAATAGGAATTTGATATCTGTACGTCAGATGCAAATATTGCCGAAATGTTTGTACACTCTACAATTTAATTAGTGAAATTAATAATTTGGAATCAATTGCACCTTTCATAAGCATGATTAAGTTCGTGGTAAAACCAAATTGAATACAGGCTTGGTATGAACGATTACATTACAAATTAGCTATGGAATTAGCCGAAATAATTGCTGGATGTATTTAGTTTAATAATTTGAGCGTCGAATAATACATATATTATCATGTTGTTAATTCCAAGCTTAAAATCAATACATAATTTTGGATTAATTCGTTTATGTACGGCAGATTATATTTTATCTAACATAACAAATTATACAAATCTATGAAGTTATCAGAAAGAAAATTAATCCAAGTTTGCCTTGAATAATATTTCAATATAGGTTTACACACCAAAACAAGAAGGAAAGAGACTCACGATGACTTTTAGTTCTGGTCAGACTTTCGTCTTTGAGTGCAGGGTACGTTATATGTAAGTTCAACCATATTTCTCTGAGTATTAGGGCTCCCACAGAGCTATATATTATTTTCTTTAGATAAGCTTTATAATATTTTATGGTTTACTAATATTTCTGGGACAGGTCTATATAACGTAATTATTTGAACCTTAAAGTTTATTGCATAAATTGTTGTTCATGCATGACCGCGAAAGTTAAAAACATACTTCTTTTTACGTAGAAGCTCCTAATAGCGACTGACAAAATAAAATTCTACACGATAGCTTTAACGAACTGAAGCTCAACCGAACACTTTTGTCGAAACCGTGGGAGGCACATAAATATGCTTTTTTTGTGATTGATCATCCAAATATAGACCAGACGGTACCATCTCCTAACCTCACGAATACATAAATTCACGCGTTCGCCTCTTGCCACAGATCACTCAACTACTTTTTGCATGAGTGACTAGTGATTTATTAGATTGCCGCCAACTCGAAGCTACACCAAATGCATCATCGGCTGGATGTCCAAATGTCAGTCGTAATTGACTTAGTCGCCATGGCAGCTGACGTTAATTTTCATAAGCTGATCGAAAGCCTTGAGGCTCTAAAGCGCAATGCAGTTGAAACATAAATATGCTAGTTGCGAAACGAAAGTAACCATTCCTATATATTCTTATTAGGTCAATATGAAATTAAGAAGTATAAGATATTTCTGGAATAGTATAATTGAATTCGTGTTTAAAATAATTGCCGAATGTATGTGATACAGTCCGAAACAGTCTTTTTTAAAGACAGCTCCCGCACTAGTAATAAATGCTGTGTCGCGGAAGACTTTACGAACATACAACCAACGGTCAAAAAGTACACCCAGAATCAAAACCACAATTTTTGGATTACTCTAATTATTGTCTCTCGAATCGAATCGGATCGAACCCGCAACACTCTACCACTACGCCAACCGTGCAACTTATTTCTATATTTATCTACTTCGTGGTTCAATTTGACAGCTACCTATATTGCGGCACATCGCGAACATTTTATTACTTTATTAGGATGCTTGCTTATCTATATATATAAAATCCTTGCGTTACTGACTGACTGACAGACACGCTACAGCCGAAACTATTGGGCGCAGGAAGCTGAAATTTGGCATGTGTGTTCCTTGGGGACCGTAGGGGTGCACTAAGAAGGGATTTCCCAAAATTCCCACAGGATCAGCCAAAACGGGTAAATTTAAAAAAAATGCAGGCGTAGCTGCTGGCGTCCTCTAGTAATCTATAAGCTGCGAATACAATTCCGCTCATCACCTTAAGAATAAACACCTATACGTCTACACAATATTAAACCTTATAAACTTTACAAGGTGCTCACCTTTATTGACGGGATTAAACCGCTGTCTATTACTTTCAATCTCTCTCTTTGATGTGAACTTTCTATGTAAAACATGCCAAGCGAAATTCGACTTGATAAACTTCAGCATAAGAATGTTATTAGCATGCGGGGTGACTATGCTCTTGACAAGACTAACATAATTATTACTGTAGCTGAATTCAATATTGATCTTTCTATTCAAACTTGGAGGAGTTATGAAATTAGTTTTAGCAACGAGATAACTAATTTACGAATAATAACAGGAATGATAGCATCGATAGCCTAGTGTAGAGACCGACAGACTGCTACGCAGAGGGACCGGGTTCGAATCCACGGCGCGCACCAATGACTTTTCGGAGTTATGTGCGTATTAAATTGTTAATGATCGCTTGCTAAACGGTGAAGGAAAACATCGCGAGGAAACCTGCTTGTCTGAGAGTACTCCATAATGTTCTCGAAAGACATGTTAAGTCTGCCAACCCGCACTAGGCCAGCTTGGTGGACTATGGCCTTATCCTTCTCATAGTGAGAAGAGGCCCGTGCCCAGCAGTGGGACAGTATATATACAGGGCTGATGATGATGAGGAATAATATCAGTGCTATATATAATAGTAATAATATCAGCCGTGATTATAATCTCTTCATCTGTTGGGCGTAGGCATTTTCTCTCATTATTGGAATGATTAGGTTATACTCCACGCCGATAGCCAAGTGCATATTGGCAAAATTCAGACGACTTTCGATAACATTATCGAACTTTCGAATTTATCCCACACGTCTGACAACCATGGATGTCAACGCCCTGCGCACGAAGCATCTTAAAAGATGCACGTCAGCTCGTGAGGGTTCTATGACCCGTAGCCTTTTTCAAAATGGAAAGCCACACAGCATCGGATCGCACCATTTAAATCACGGACTAGCGGCCGATGCTACAGACGTGACCGTGCTATTGCGGCCATCTCTCTTGCCACGATGTGTGCTGCGGGCTTGTACGCGTTAGTCGACAGAATCTCGGACTGTGGAAATAGGCAAGTCATGGCCTTTTTAACAGTGCTAAAATATTGGATATTTATAACAAAGGTACTTGGTAAATATAAATCCAAAAAGCATCTCACCGCAGCCTTGCAGTGACCGACTCACGGACCTGACACACTGCTAAGAATACCTCGGCGATATCACCCTTACCACCGCGTGATTTGATCCGCAATATTACGCGCCGGGAGCAGTCAGCTTACCAATCAGAAGACATAGACGCACATTCACTGCAATCTGTGATTTTGTTATTGCATTGATACTTTATAACATTTTGAGGACTATCAACTCTCAATCGCCATATAATATAATATATTAAATCAAACACTAAAATATTTATAGTTATTGTTTTATCAAACATTTATTCTTCTGCACGACGAAAATAGATAAGCTGTTACTAAAGTGAATGGTGGATTCCTTTTTGATATATAGCAAATCAAATGACAAACGTCTTTTTCCAAAGGCATACAAAAACATTTTCAATAAAATAGGACCTCATAAATGTTATTTTCTTTTAACTATTCTATCAAAGTCGCGAAACTATTGTATATTCTACTTTTAGTCAATACATTACGGTAACAAAAGTTATTCCCAACTTTATTCTTCGTAATTATTATAATACGGTATAATATCCCCAATTTCAACGTTGCCGTCGAATCGATTATATCGAACAAACTTGAACCTTAACAAACAATATTAAATAAGAATATTTATTACTTTTCAAGTTTCGCTTGGACTAATAAAATATTTATGAATATCGTTGATTTATAACGCAATCGAACTTTTCGAGTTCATACCCGCGATTATTGATCGGAAAATCTGTTTGAGTTAATCAGTAGCATATTAGTGTTTATAGGGAATTATATTATTTTAATAGTAGATTAGTAGACAAGAGCTTTAAGGCATCAATTGCAGCCCGAGATATTTAGGCGCACGAGCGCAGCGAGGGCGCCTATAGTTCGAGGGTGCAATCTGTGCTTACGCCCGAGCTAACTATTCTGCTTTACATCTCGATTGTGAGGTAAGTAGAAAAAAACTGGCATTACAAGAATAAAACATTTTATTTGTTGAAATTTATAGTAAAATGAGAACAATTTTCAAAGGAGAATGACCATTTTTGTATGGAAGTTGGGCTAAGTTTGCTTCTTGATGGTTTGACCAGTAATATTTAGAAAATATAGTCGTAATTAAATCAGGAAAAAATAAATACGAAATTCGGCGGCAGTTCTTAGATATCGGACATTTAAGATTCTAAATATTTTGAGGTTAAGTTTTGTAATAGTCATATGATTTAATCATATTAGTAGTAGTAAATTAGTTAATTAACGCGCGTGCTTTGGAGAGTAGGTACGTTAAGCCGTCGGTTCCGGCTGTCATGAAGATCTTTGACAGTCGTTACGGGGAGTCAGTACCCTCAAATAAACTGATACTGGTCTAAACCATGACATACCGCTATCCCTTTGAGTAACGGGGTCAGACGACAGTGGCTATGTTGAAAAGATGATATTCTGTCATATCTGGTTAGTCTTGTAAGCGGGTTCCTAGGCGTTTCAGTATTGGATGCAACTGAGATAATGCTAGGACTATGACGATATGATTTAATCATATTAACAGCATTTATTTTAAGTATACCCCGACGGACAAAAGGCGTGAATATATGTATGTATGCTATTTTAATTCTCTAATATATATTTGATACATATAAGTATAGAATATAGTTTTAACAAGAAGTGGAGCTAAGAAGCAAAGCTGGGGTATTTTCAGTCTGATATAATAATATTATATTTCTTACTGAGAATTCTCAATACCATGGGGTACAATTAATGAGAATTCAATGACGTTAGTTAGCAAAAGATAATCTCATTCCTTTGGACTTATTATAAAGTTGGCATTAAAACTAAACTGTTAAATGCTAAATAGGCAAATGAAACACAGATATTATGTTATTTTTCATTTTATTTGTTATTATAAATCTTGTTCAAATGAATCATATACCAATGAAGCAGGAGCTTGTATATCGTATACCATAATGTGGTGCAGGTTTGACCTCAGAAGTTGTTGTTTTATTATGGATTTTTAAGCTGCTGAACGTGGCTACACAGTTCAGCAGTGGGAACGAAGGGAGAGACTTGTTCCAATGCAGAGTCCTTATAGGTTTATACAGTCTGCAGGACCAGAAACCTATCTGCATTCGTGTTTCTTTAATAGTACTATGGTTGTTGTTCAGCTTACCCCATTCTTATACGAGCTATCTTGAACTAATGATATTCATGTTTTGAATAAATATATTGTTGCACATATTATACTTTGGCTGTAAAAAGGTTTCCAAAAAACCGTAATTAGTAATGATGCAGATGGATTTTTAAAGAAAAATTCAGTTATTTCGGTTGAACACATCTAATATAGGAACGAATTAATCACTTATTACATTTTAGGACACACGCCTATTCACGGTGAATTCGCCGGGAAAGCTTACGGTTGATCGATATACCTACCACATAATAATGTATGGAAAACCAGCTCACAAATAAAATGTCCCCTTTTATGCCCTTTAAACGGATGTAATTTTATAATTATGACATATGATATGAAACTGGACGATCTTTCGAGGCCGAACAATAAGCTCATGTTTGTCTCTCTTCAGATATATTATGTTTAGTTAAGCACAGAGTTTAGCACACGGTTTTTAGTTAACAGGCTTAGAAATGTTTATCTAATAATTTCATTTTAATAAGATTTATGACACCCAAGAACTCAAGTAAGCCCTACACTACTTAACACTACATACACACATCATCAATTAGTCCCAAACTAAGCAGCTAACATATATCCTATTTTTTGTAAATACATAAATATTATACATAGAAACACCCAGACCAAGACAAACATCCATGTTCATGCACACAAATGTTTGACTTGAGCAGGAATCGAACCCGCAACCTTCGTAACAGTCCCTTACATTCTCGCTGCGCCAACCGGTCGTCTAATTTATGACACACTCAAACTCAAGTGGGCCCTGCAGTACTTAACCGTCGTTTTTGACGGCGGCAAGCGAGTACTACCTATATGTTTAGGACAAGGCCGCACGTTTTTACTCCGTACCGAGGTAAACCGTGAATAAGGACCCTTATATAGAACAAAGGGCGTCTGGCCAAGAAATAGCCTTAGAGGCCCCCTGTACTAGACATGCCAACCCTTTTCAATGTTTATTGTAGGTTTTTTTACTATATGTTAGTATTACATACGGTTTCAGGCTGTTTTCTCTTCAACAATGTGGTAATTGTTATAAAAGATACACGACTAAATGTTGAGCGTTTTTTTAACTTTTTGTAAGGAAGGTCATCTAATTAATTTCAAATTAGTTTCTTTACTTGGTTTCTGTAAATACTGCCAAGTATACAAATTTACTGGCAAAGTACAATAACTCGAAATCAACAATAACCGCTCTGGGAATATTATCTTGGAGTTACGCAATTGTTTGAGAGCATAAACTAACGCCATGGAGCGAACAAGACCATGTTAAATAACTATAAATAATGTATATATATCATCATAGTCATCTTGCTAGCGTTATCCTGGTTATATACTCGTACAAGACTTTCGCCTTAGAGCTCGGGGTCTGATTTCTCATCTAATAAGAGGAGATTGAATAATAGTTTTAGCCACAGAGCGACTGCTATTTGACCTCCAAAACCCAAAAGAATAGTGACATTTCAGGGCTTAATTCAGTGGCGGTATCTTCAAGAGTACTGACTCCCCATAGCAACTGTCAAAGATCTGCATGACAGCTTCACGCGCTCTCCGAGGCACGGGGCAGCCAATATGTATATTATGTCGCAGGCATACCGTTTAAAGGGCATAATATAAATATCGACGTATGTTTACGAACAATAGTCGGTTGAATATGACACGGCAAATGGCAAAAAAGTCATACAGTACTTATTAAATTTCACGTGCGCCTGAGATAAGTGCGGTTATGAGAAAACCTAAGACCACCTATAAAGTTTTATAGGTGGTCTTAGGTTTTCTCATAACCTTGACTTAAAGTAGGAGTCTCGGTAACGAACACTTCTTCAATTTATCTTAAATAGCTGTTTCTCGCGGTTTCACCCCCGTCCTGAGAAAACTACTTCGCGTACCCGGTTAATTTATAGCTTAAGTTACTCCTTGGTACATCAGCTATCCGCCAGTGAAAGTCCCGCCAAAATCGGTCGAGCCGTCCCAGAGATTAGCGAGATCAAAGAAACATATAGACAGATAGACCGACAGATAGACAGACAGACAGACAAAAATTATAAAAAATGTTTCAGGCATTGATATTATTTCAAAATATGTTGAAATTATAAAAATTATCGCTTCGCTCATTTAGTTTTGGCATATTACAAAACTGCAACTGTTTAAACGTATGCAACTGTTTGTAAAAAATATTGCTTTAGTTTATAAACGGTCCCACTGCATAAGCCTCTCCTCGTAGAGAGAAGGAGGAAAACGAAATCATTATTTGATTTTATTTAAAATATTTTTTTGCCAACGTAAATCTATACTATAATAAAACTGTAGAGGTGAAAAAGTCTGTACATTAAAGATATTTTGACGAAAATTAGCTAAAAAATCTAGAAAAATGCTAAAAAGCAATACTTGATCACTTTTAGAATTTATGTCTGTCTGTCTGTCCGACGTCTTTCCCTATATTGCTAAAGATCTCGAAAGTGGCGAAATTGATCTCAATAAAACTTACACTCATGTACAAAGGATACTCAAATCTATAAAATAGTATATGTTACATCACAATCGGTTGAGTGGTTTTCGGTGTACAGCTTGACCTCTTCTTTGTACGTAGTCGCAAACAAAACAGGGATCATCCAAAACTGGATATTTATGTGGTGCTATCTATGATCATTATAAGTTTAATAGTAAAAGTATAGTTACTCTAAATAGGTACCTTCAAAGTGTTTTACGGGTATTAACTCGACTTTAAAAAAGGAGGCGATTCTTAATTTCGTCAGTATATTTTTATGTACCTATACATATAATAAAATGGTAGGAAAGTCAAATCTGTTCATTGAATATTTTTTTAAAGGATATTTGGGGTGAGATCTACAATCGATATCGAAGCCAAAAATATAGTTTTTAGTATGTCTGTTTGTATATCTGAGATAAACTCAAAAAGTACTGCATGGATTTACTTCAAACTGGCGGATACTGGTGTTCTCTATACATGACAGGCATCCTACCGTCATGCATTTACACGTCATCCTAGAGAACGGCCAGCGCATATATTTTGATCCCGACAGCGTTGCTGAGCGCTTGGAAAATCCGCGCCAAACAATTCTCTTGGCATTTTTCAGGCTCTGTGAAGTCGACCAGTTTAGGAGATCCCTTACGTATGACCAGATGCCTTCATATTATACGTACGACAAGCAAAAGGGTATATTTAACCGACGTCGACGAGGAGGTGTTGTGGAAAGTTTTCCGGGAAATTTCACGGACGCCGCATTTTGTAGAGTTTATACCGTACTCACAAATAATGTCGAATGCTATTTACTGCGGTTGTTACTTCACACGGTCCGAGGCCCAACGTCTTTCGCCTTTCTGAGGACATTTGATGGCGTGGAGTATCCCACTTACCGCACAGCCTGCGTTGTAATTCACTTTTTCGACGGTGACCAAAACTGGGATGACACCCTCGCGGAGGCGAGCGTCAGTGACTGGGCGGCTGGGACCCGTCATCTGTTTGACGTCATCTTGGTGTTTTGTAGATTCGCAAACACGGTAGTTTTGTGGGAAAAGTATGGCCATCTGTCTGAAGATTTTCTTCGAGCTTTGAGGCGTGCTACTGGAGACAAAGTCGAAGTAACTG
This sequence comes from Euclidia mi, assembly GCA_944739405.2. Classification (NCBI taxonomy): domain Eukaryota; kingdom Metazoa; phylum Arthropoda; class Insecta; order Lepidoptera; family Erebidae; genus Euclidia; species Euclidia mi. The sequence goes on from OX123199.2 coordinate 57,449,319, forward strand.
ATGAACGCCTACTGAACACCTGTCTCAGTTCACTTCAAGACGTGGTCGTTTCTATCAGCAGCCATCCACTGGTCGAATATGGGTTACCAGCTTCCCAATCATCACCGCATCAAGACCGTGGCAATTGGGAGTATAACGCTGAGACAGTTTACGATCCGGGTGAAATGACCACCATACGAAATTCATGACACCGTCTTTGAAAGCGTTGGGCAAAGCCATGGTAAAATGTTTTTCTTGGATGCTCCTGGTGGAACAGGAAAAACATTTGTTACCACTGGCATACTTGCAGAGGTCAAGAAGGAAGGCAAAATTGCCATTGCTGTAGCGTTGTTGGGAATCGCTGCCACACTGCTTTCGGGTGGCAAGACAGCACATGCCATGTTTAAAATTCCCATCGATTTAGAGAGCGCCGAAATGCCGTTTGTGGTGTGTCATGTAACAGTGATAAGGGACACATGCTAAAGGATTGCTCTCTAATCGTATGGGATGAGCGTACGATGGCCAATAAGAAGCAGTTGAGGCCGTGGACAGAACTCTGCAGGACATCCGCGGCGAGTATTTGATGTGTGGTCATAGTTCTGTTCAGTGGTGATTTCCGACAAACGCTTGCCGTGGTGACGCGGGGATCGAGGGCTGACAAGGTTGCTTCGTTGAAACGATCTTCGTTGTGGTCACGAGTTCGTATGCTGCGCTTGACCATTAATATGAGAGCTCGGCTCGGCGTCAATTCACGTGCTCAACAATTCTCCGATGTCCTTCTAAGTGTTGGCGAAGGCACTCTACCGGAGGAGAGAGGTGGACAGGTGGTGCTTCTAGAGTCTCTCAGTAGAGTTGTATCCAGCTTAGATGAACTCATTCGCTGTGGGTACGGGGACATCAGTTAAATACCGCAATAGCAGAATTCTTGGGTGTGTGAGCGGGCTATTTTGAGTTCCAAAAAAGACCAAGCTGTAGCAATTAACGAATCCATTCTCTCGAATATAGAGGGAAATGAAGTGATCTACACCTTTGTAAACACTGTCGTCCAGCAAGATGATGCCACACATTATCCCGTGGAATTTCTAAATACCCTGTCAGCAAGTGAACTTCCTGACTGAACTTCTGCCTTAAAGTCATCTCGCTCCACAGACACACCATTGAGGCGGAAATTCTTACGGGTTGTTGCGTCGGCGAGGCAGTATTTATACCACGTATTTCCTTCCCCGTGTACAGTTCCCCGTGAGTGTTTGCTTCGCGATGACCCTCAATAAGTCGCAGGGGCAGACACTGAGGGCAGCGGGTGTCGAACTCAGGACGAGCTGCTTCTCACACGGGCAGCTGTACGTCGCTGCGGAGAGCCAAACCACTAATGTTGTTTATCGAGATTGCTCCTATAAGTATGTATTTTTACCCTATTATGTATTCCTTATTTTCTCCATCTGCTTCAGTCACAACTTATGACGTTCAGCAGAATCACCATAAAGTCATTTATTCAAAGCAGGCTCAAAATCAGCACTTTTTGAAGGTCAATTTTACAAAAGATAGTCTCCCTCTATTACTGTACTTTCTGCAGATATGAAATATAAAGAACAAACGGGTAAATGAATGTTATTTTAAAACGTGCAATCGTAGGTATTTATTTCATAATTTGGTTCTGTATAGCGTTCACGCAGCCGACGTCGCGGGCAGCAGCTAGTACTCTATATTTTTTTTAATAACTGAAAGATACCCGACACATAATTACTGTCTTTTTTGCAACAAACATTTATTTTGCTAGAAAATTATTTGAAAATAGTGACATCTATCGGTCTCTCACTCTGTGTGACTCACGCCTGTTTCCCGGAGGGGTAGGCTGTCCTTTTCTTAGGATGTCTCCAATCTGATCAGAGAACGTCCGCCTAGGTCTTCCCCTTCGTTCTGTCCCATTCACACTTGCCTTAAATATCTTCTTTGTCAGTCCATCCATCCTCTCCATGTGCCCAAACCGTCTTAACATGCCTTTCTCGATGCTTGTCACTACATCTTCTTTTACCCCACACCACTCTCGTATCACACAATTCGGAAGGATAACTATAGATATCCTCGGTTCCAGTAATTTACTTATCGAAAATACGTAAAAATATACTGACGAAATTAAGAATCACCTCCTTTTTTAAATATGCCATAAAACACTTCGAAGGTACCTTTTTAGACTAACTATACTTTAACTAACAATCTTATAATGATCATAGATGGCATCACATATATAACCAGTTTTGGATGATCCCTGTTTTGTTTGGGACTACGTACAAAGAAGAGGTCAAGCTGTACACCGAAAACCACTCAACCGATTGTTATCTAACATTTACTATTTTATAGGTTTGAGTATCTTTTGTACATGAATGTTAGTTTTATTGAAATCAATTTCGCCATTTTAGAGATATTTAGCAACATAGGGAAAGACGTCGGACAGACAGACAGACATAAATTCTAAAAATTATTGGTAGCGCCATCTACCTTCCTATATATAACTAATCGCATCAACATGAATCGTTCCACGCTTGTCTAGTGCGAGCGATATCATATTTCCGTCCCTCTCTTTCCCTCTCCCTGGAAGAGGCACTGCCTTCGCCTGATTCATCGACGCGATTCGTGGACGCGAGTGATAGTCGAGAACATTCCTCCCGCTGAGAACGCCGTCTCGATACCGCTCCGCGCCGCACCGCTGTATGTGATTTACCGCTTCCACCAAGGAAAACCCGCTCGTGAGTGAAGTGAAAACAAGCAGCTGCATCACGAAACCACCAGGAGGAAAAGAAACGAAGAAGGCTATATAAGGTAAGTGCCTTCCATCCTTGAAATAGCCTATACCCACTCAATCACCTCCTCCCGTATCCATCTCCTCTTCCCTTATTCCTTTCTAGGCGACCCAGAACTCGCCCTAATACAGTCCATCCATTAATCCTTCCTAAGTCGCTTAGAACCCTACGGTTTCGGTGTAAAGCCGAACCATTTTTTTTTTATCCATACGAGTCGGATTCATTTACGTTTATACGTTATACCGCTATACCTAGGCAGTTATAGCACCTAGCTATACTCCTAATATATTCATATAACCGTCACATGGTTATTTCCGCCCGCATCAGTAGGTAAACTTTTATGTAGCTACCTACTTATTAAATTATTAATTCTGGAAATATCATAGTTGTCTTATAAATCTCATATTTCAAGCAACTTTTATTTCCTCAGCTCTAAAGTGTTGCCTAATTAGCCTACTTAGGTAAAATAATAGATACATTAGATATTCTTATTTTGTTTCGGTCTCATTAGCTTATACTTACGTAAGCATGTCACAACAAAAGAAGTCACGCGTGTCGGAAGACAAAGAGATGACAATCTTAGAAGCAAAACGCAATATTTTATTTGAGCGCATTCAAAATATCTATGAACGATCAAAAACCGCATCTATGTCTGACAGCAATAGCGAAGCATTTCTCAGTTATTGTACAACAGTAGATAGTATTCGAACAGATTTTCATAAGTTGTTAGACGATTATAACGCAAGATTACTTTCTATCAATCCTGATGAAAAACCGAACTATCAGGCGTATACCTCATTCGAAGATCTTTATTGTATTATTAAGCGTATACAATCGCAATTGGAGGGTAAATGTTCAGCAGAGCCCGTTGCCCGCAAATCGAGATTACCGCCAATCGAGATTATGTCGTTTGACGGAGATATACGAAATTGGCCGTTATTCTATGCAAGTTTTAAGTCTACAGTGCACGATAATGGTTCTCTGACAGATGCTGACAGGTTGTACTATTTAATAGGTAAACTGTCACCGAAGGCCCAGTCCGTATTTGCAGGTGTCACACCCAGTGCTGAGAATTATCAGGTCATATTTCAGTCACTACTTGACAGATATCAAGACACGCGCGTTCTAGCGTCTACGTACTTTGACCAAGCTTTAAATCTCAAACTGTCCAGCAACGCGTCTGTCTCGAATTTCCAGCTGTTTATTGATAACTTCGTAACCGCGGTTAATTCTCTTAGGAATTTAAAATTAGAAGATCTTTCCGACTTTATGTTGCTTCAACTCGCTTTAAAAAAGTTTGACACTGATACAATTCGCGCATTCGAGATGACGGAACGCAATAATAAAATACCTACACTAGATAGTTTTATTTCGTTCATCAAAGATCAGTGTCGAATATTTCATAATACGCAGTCTGGTTCACCTGGCCCGTCTAACACTAACAACAACAAACAAAGGTTGAATAAATCGCGAAATAGTAATAATAACTCAGTCCCTAATCCACAATCTTACGTAACATGTTCGGAATCTAATAGTAATAATTCACAGAAGTGTCTGTGCAGTAATATAGTGCACGACCATTACTATAAGTGTCCCACATTTAATGATTTAAATCCAATTGCTCGTTTTAAAAGCGTAAAAGATAACAAAGCTTGCATTAATTGCTTAAGCATAAAACATAAAACGAGTAATTGTTCCAGTAGAACGAGATGTCGCACGTGTAAACAAAAACTTCATGCACTGTTACATTTTGATAAAAATAACCGGTTGTGAAGTCAAGCCGCTAACCTTGACACACTCACGCAAGTGCAGAACACGGTAGCTGCGCCTTCCACGCCTCGCAATAACGAAGTATCGTTGTGTATGACATCCATTGCGCGGGCGACGCGCACGCGAGGGCGGCACTCGCGCATCTATAATGATCCGCGCAGGGCCAAAACGCAGTGTACAGCGTCTAAGACGGTACTGTTAGCGACGGCGCAAGTTATCGTTTATGATGTTAATGGGTCGCCGCACATGGTACGTTGTCTGTTAGATAGCGCATCTCAGACCAATCTAATAACATCGGAATGCTTCAAACGCCTCGGATTATGGAATAACTTTAAAAATACTAACTCAACCGTCAAAGGGATAGGCGGATCAGAAAGGCATTGCATGGGTTCCGTAGATGTTAAAATACATTCGCGTTTTGATAGGAACATTAATTTTAACATTTCTTCGCTTATCGTGGAGCGTATCACGGACGCATTGCCGAACGCTAATGTAGACGTAGCATCACTCACTCATCTCGAGTCATTGCCGTTAGCCGACGCGGAGTTTGCGAATCCGGCAGGCATTGATCTTTTGATCGGAGCTTCAATATTTCCGCACTTGCTACTAACTAACATAGTTCGTAGTGAGCGATATGATTTACTGCCCGCTATTGAGACGGTACTTGGGTATGTGATTATGGGTACCGTACCTACGTTACATACTTCTCATTGTATTACGTCTTGTTGTTGTTCTGCTCTTCAAGAGATCAAGGTGGGTGCTAAAACTGTGTGTAAGATAAAGCACTAATTAGCTATGCTATGCTATGCTATGCTATGCTACGCCATGCTATGCTATGCTACGCTATGCTATGCTAAGCTACGCTACGCTACAATATACTATACTACACATCCGTTTTGTATATAGATGACATTGCCTAATGTCATACCCGCTCCGCTAGCAATTTCGCTTTGTGAAGAGCTTATTCAGCTTTTCAAGCGAGGCCAGTTTGATCTTGTCAAATGGACAAGCAACTCTTAGGAGGTTCTCGCACGCATACCAGATTCTCATAAAGCTTCTCCAGGCATTGAGTTTGAGAAGTCTGTACCGCATAAGGTTCTCGGTTTACGTTGGGACAAATCCTGTGATAGTTTTCGGTTTGACGTCTCACCGCCAGATGATAAGTGCACCAAACGCACTATGCTGTCCACAGTGTCTCGACTAGGGGACATAATGGGTTTTGTGGCTCCCACAATTTTGTACGCCAAGCTCTTGACTAAAGAGCTTTGGCTATCAAAATGTGAGTGGGATGAAACACCCCCTGACCATATTGTCGCCGCTTGGGGCCAGTTTGTGTTGAGCTTAACGCTCAATCAAATTACTATTCCGCGTCATCTTGGGTTGGTAGATGGATGTACCGTCAACTTAATAGGTTTCGCTGACGCCAGCGAGCGTGCTTACGGCGGAGTCGTATATCTGCAAGTCCGCATTGGTTCTAACTACTCGGTGCAGTTAGTTTGTGCCAAGTCTAAGGTCTCGCCTGTTAAACCATTTCGGTTGCGAGACTGGAGTTGTGCGCGGCCCTTCCGCTGTCTCATTTGCTCCACAAGGTTCAAGACACAGTTTTGCCTCACTACTCTATTAATAAATATACGCATTTTCCGACTCCAAGGTAATGCTCGCTTGGATTCATTCTTCTCCTCATCGCTGGCAGACTTTTGTCGCCAACCGCGTTAGTAAATTGATTGAACTTGTTCCCGCTACTTGTTTCAATCACGTCGCGGGTTATCATACTCGTCTTCAGGAAGAACTCTCCATAGATCATATTGACTGGAAGTTTATTCCACCAGCATCACCACATTTCGGTGGATGTTGGGCAAGCATGGTCAAAGTAATTAAAACGCATCTCTTCAAAGTTATAGGTCAACAGATCCTCTCTTACGAAGAGCCTTTAACCGTCCTTGCACAAGTCGAGGCACTGATCAACTCGCGTCCGCTTCCAACTCAGTGAGATCTAGCCTGAAGTTGGACTTACCTCTTAGTTTAAGTATTTAGTTAGTAGTTTTCACTATTATTGCGTTTGTAGTTTTCGCTAAAGTTAATTTAGATTAATTTATTGTCATATCGCTGTCTTAGCCTATTGATGGGTTATGCGGTAGTACACCCAACATAGCTAAGTTCAATTCTATTTTTTTTAAAGGCAACCCTTTAGGGTCGGGGGGATATGGTAGCGCCATCTACCTTCCTATATATAACTAATCGCATCAACATGAATTGTTCCACGCTTGTCTAGTGCGAGCGATATCATATTTCCGTCCCTCTCTTTCCCTCTCCCTGGAAGAGGCACTGCCTTCGCCTGATTCGTCGACGCGATTCGTGGACGCGAGTGATAGTCGAGAACATTCCTCCCTCTGAGAACGCCGTCTCGATACCGCTCCGCGCCGCACCGCTGTATGTGATTTACCGCTTCCACCAAGGAAAACCCGCTCGTGAGTGAAGTGAAAACAAGCAGCTGCATCACGAAACCACCAGGAGGAAAAGAAACGAAGAAGGCTGTATAAGGTAAGTGCCTTCCATCCTTGAAATAGCCTATACCCACTCAATCACCTCCTCCTGTATCCATCTCCTCTTCCCTTATTCCTTTCTAGGCGACCCAGAACTCGCCCTAATACAGTCCATCCATTAATCCTTCCCAAGTCGCTTAGAACCCTACGGTTTCGGTGTAAAGCCGAACCAATTATCAAGTATTGCTTTTTAGCATTTTTCTAGATTTTTTAGCTAATATTCGTCAAAATATCTTTAATGTACAGACTTTTTCACCTCTACAGTTTTATTATAGTACTAGCTTTCGCCCGCGGCTTCGCCCACATGAAATTTTAATAAAGAGTAGCCTTTGTACTTCCCCAGGTTTCAGACTATCCATATCAAATTTCATCACAAACGGATCTGCACATTAGCCGTGTAGCATACATATAAACAAATAATACCTACTTAAAATTACTTTTGTTTTCATAGTCGTCAAACTTTAGGTAAAGATTAGTATGTAGGTATATTATTAAAGTTATTGAAGAGCATATGTATCTACTGAATAGAATAGCAGCAAAAATACAAACTGAAAGCATTACCACAAAGTACATAATCAGACCGCCCCTCTGCCCCGCTGCGCTTAAGAGCGCCAACTCATAGTAAGCGCTTTGAATGACGCTGCGCTTATATCAATTATATCGTGATAACTTTTAAACTATTCGTCCAAACTACTTACTGTAAAGACAAAGTTCATCTACATTAAATACTAAAGGCAATAAATCTATCAATTTTGAAAACAATTTGATAACTACACTACTCTAGAATGAGCATTGTAAAAAACATAATATTTGTTGTGTTACTCTGTTTTATTACAATAAAAATTATCTAGTTAGGTTATGTACCAAAAGCTAAAAAGTAATTCGCTAAGTCCTAGCTGCCAGATCGCACCAAACTTCTCATCAATCTGGGGTATTGATCAGACAAATATAAAATCGTTGGGCAAGTGAAATTTCTATCATAATGTTTATTCTGGATACGCTACGCCCAAAATTAAAATAAATGTTTTTTTTTAGTTTATTTTATTTTCAAGTTTTTGGTTTTGTTTGTTAATACTTCTCATTCTGTTTTCATAGTGACGTCTATTCTAGCAGTCAAGCCCTTTCATTCGATACCCATATGAGGTATTTGTGGAAAATAAGTTATCCGCCATTTTGTGGCGGCGACCATCTTGGATTTTTAATAGTAAGGTCTATTCTACCAATCAAGCCCTTTCATTTGATTCCGATATTGAGGTATTTGTGGAAAATAATATGTAATCCGCCATTTTATGACGGCAGCCATCTTGAATTTTTCATAGTGAGCCTCTATGATAAACAATTTCACCGTACATTATCTTCAAGTAACTTTTACGGTTTAGGCAACGCACGCGAAGACCGCTTTCAGAGTTCAGGATTTTTGCCGACTTAGTTGATATGTTTCCTTATATTATGGCAACATTATACAAAATCTTTATAAATTGTAGCCTATGTGTTAGTCTGATGTATAAACTATATTACTCTAAAGTTTCATTCAAATCCGTTCAGTAGTTTTTGCGTGAAAGAGTAACAAACATCCATCCATACATCCATCCATCTATACATACATCTTCACAAACTCTCACATTTATTATATTAGTAGGATTAAATTTCAACAAAATCGGTTCAGCCGTTTTAGCATGAAAACGGAACATACATACATACATACACACTTTCGAATTTATAATATTAGAAGGGAAATAGGGATAGTAGGGATATCATTAGAGACTTTCTTTATACTCAACATTATCTAACTGTTTCACCACCTTCATATAGAACATGTAATTTATTATTACCGCTTACTCGTGAACATGCCACATATAACTGACCATGTGAAAAACAACATGTTCGGTGGTCGATTCCAGCTGTTAAAGTCTGTCCCTGTGATTTATTTAGAAAATACACACAGGGCATATTCAGCCTTGCCGAAAGTAAGGTAGCCCCGTTGAGTTACTCAAGAGTTATCTGAAGTCAGGCCTCAGTCTCCCACCCACGGATTCCCACGTACGTGAGGTGTGGGAATTTGGGAATAATGAGACACCTGTATAAGTACAGAACACGAACGAACGAAAGAAATCAAAGAAACACATCCACATTCATTATTCAAAAGAAACGACTAAGACACCAATCCGAGGAAACGAAAGAAAATTTACCGAGAACCTCATCAATCCACGGCAATCCACACCGCCATTCAGAAAACGCCATCTATGTTTACATATACAAACCGACTGAGATAGAAAATAATATGGACTAATCGACAATTTATTGAAAAAAGGATCTATAGTAATTGTTTTTATCATTTAAAATAAAATGAAATGATTATATTACTATTATATAAACATAATAATTTTAAATAAATGAGATTGACCGTTTAAATTAAGTAGACATTGTGATAAATTTTGACACAGAGACTTTTTGTTTATGAAAGTGCCGAATGTAATACTCTGTTATTTTTTTAATAACAGAAAGATACTCCACACATAATTATTGTCTTTTTTGCAAGAAACATTTATTTTGCTAGAAAATTATTTGAAAATAATGACATCTATCTCGGTTCCAGTACCTAATTTATTTATCGAAAATACGTAAAAATATACTGACGAAATTAAGAATCACCTCCTTTTTTAAAGTCGGGTAAATAGCCATAAAACACTTCGAAGGTACCTCTAGACTAACTATACTTTTACTAACAAACTTATAATGATCATAGATGGCATCACATAATTATATAACCAGTTTTGGATGATCCCTGTTTTGTTTGGGACTACCTAAAAAGGAGAGGTCAAGCTGTAGACCGAAAACCACTCAACCGATTGTGATGTAACATATACTATTTTATAGGTTTGAGTATCCTTTGTACATGAGTGTAAGTTTTATTGAAATCAATTTCGCCATTTTAGAGATCTTTAGCAACATAGGGAAAGACGTCGGACAGACAGACAGACATAAATTCTAAAAATTATCAAGTATTGATTTTTAGCATTTTCCTAGATTTTTTAGCTAATTTTCGTCAAAATATCTTTAATGTACAGACTTTTTCACCTCTACAACTTTATTATAGTACTAGCTGAGCCCGCGACTTCGTTCGCGTAAATGTTGGAATTTAATTAGCATGACATTTATCCCAAGAGTATATAATATTTATAACTTTTATATGTATATTATATAACTAATATATATCTTTAGATAATTTCTTTATATACACAACATTAACTGTTTTACCACCTTCACATAGAACGTGTAAATTATTTTTACCGCTCACTCGTGAACATACCACATATAACTGATCATGACTGTGAAAAACAACATGTTCGGATGTCGATTCCAGCTGTTTCAAGTGTCAGTCCCTGCGATATATTTAGAAAATACACACAGGACTACGAATATCCAACCCTGCCGAAAGTAAGATAGCCCTGTTGAGTAATTCAAGAGGTATCTGAATTCAGGCCTCAGTCTCCCGCCGAAAGATTCCCACGTACGTAACGTGAGGAGTGGGACATTGGGAATAATGAGACAATGCCTGTATAAGAACAGAACACAAAGAAACACGAAAACATGCAACAATTATAAATTCATAAGTAACGTCAAATATACAATCTAAATAATCCAACGACGGCGAAAGCAAATTATCCAAGAACCTCATCAATCTTCGGAGAATCTTAACACCGCCATTGGTACCAATAACCAAAAGAACAGTGTACGATGGGCAGGCTCTTTTTCGGATGTATACAGGTTGCAGTGCGGAGTGAGGCAAGGTGGTCTGACATCGCCTAAGGTCTTTAACCTATAGGTACATAAATAAACTTATCGGTGAACTCAGCAGTGCCAATGTCGGGTGCTACATAGACGGAGTCTGTGTCAATAACATAAGTTACGCAGATGACATGGTACTGCAGAGTCCATCGATAGGAGCTTTACGGAAGCTGTTGAAAATGTGTGAGTGTTACGCGGAGGCTCATGGGCTCAGATACAATGCAAAGAAAAGCGAATTATTAGTATTTAAAGTGAGGGGCAAAACTTACACCACAGTACCTTCACTTAGTTTAGCTGGTAGCACTATTAATAAAGTCGCTCATTTCAAGTATCTGGGCCACTGGGTCTCTGAGGACCTCAAAGATAGTAAGGACATAGAGAGGGCACGTAGGGCGCTAGCTGTCCGGTGTAATATGCTGGACCGCAGGTTCGCACACTGCCGTAATGCAGTAAAATTAACACTTTTTAAATCCTATCGCCAAGCATTGTACACATGCAGCCTGTGGGTTAACTATACTTTGGGAGCGTACAGGGCCTTACGTGTCCAATATAACAACGCGTTTAGAGTGCTATTGGGGCTGCCGCGATTTTGTAGCGCGTCGAGCATATTTGCGGAAGCTCACACAGATGGTTTTCATGCCGTTAGAAGAAAGCAATGCGCATCACTGTTAAATCGTGTCAGGTCCAGCCACAATGGCGTGCTAAGCGTGTTCGTGGATAGGTGGGACTCTCCACTACTGCGCCACTGGATACGTCTGCACACTGACCTTTGATAAGTGGGCAGCTTTTTCTCTTTGTCCTACAAATTTTAAATGTTTTTTTTTTCTGTGTTTGTTCTTTTTAATTTTCTAAATGTTGGCTTGTGTAAATTGTATAACTATGATTGTTGCTTGTAATTTTAAATTGTGTTAACCTATGGACTAATGTCTGAAATAAATAACTATTATTATTATATTATTATTCAACGCCATCTATGTTTACATATACAAACCGACCGAGATAGAAAATAATATGGACTAATCGACAATTTATTGAAGAAAGGATCTATAGTCATTGTATTTATCATTTAAAATAAATAATAATGAAATTATTAAGTAGGTATATAACTATTATATAAACATAATAATTTGAAATAAATGAGATTGACCGTTTAAATTAAGTGGACATTGGAAACTTTTAAACACTCGCGTTGCATGTTTAAGTGGACATTGTAATAAATTTTGACACAGAGACTTTTTGTTTATAAAAGTGCCGAATAATATACTCTATTATTTTTTTTACCCTGGCGAAAAGTGGGCGTTTAATATGCCTCTGCCTACCCCTTCGGGGAAACAGGCGTGAGTCTATGTATGTATGTATTATTTTTTTAATAACAGAAAGATACCCGACACACAATTATTGTCTTTTTTGCAAGAAACATTTATTTTGCCAGAAAATTATTTGAAAATAGTGACATCTATAGGTCGGTACATAGCCATAAAACACTTTGAAGGTACCTATTTAGACTAACTATACTTTTACTAACAAACTTATAATGATCATAGATGGCACCACATAAAAAACCAGTTTTGGATGATCCTTGTTTTGTTTGGGACTACGAACAAATGAGAGGTCAAGCTGTACACCGAAAATTACTCAACTCATTGTGATGTAACATATACTATTTTATAGGTTTGAGTATCCTTTGTACATGAGTGTAAGTTTTATTGAAATCAATTTCGCCATTTTAGAGATCTTTAGCAACATAGGGAAAGACGTCGGACAGACAGACAGACATATATTCTAAAAATTATCAAGTATTGCTTTTTAGCATTTTCCTAGATTTTTTAGCTAATTTTCGTCAAAATATCTTTAATGTACAGACTTTTTCACCTCTACAGTTTTATTATAGTAAATAGATAGATAGATAGTTGTAATAAATTTTGACACAGAGACATTTTGTTTATGAAAGTGCCGAATATTATACTCGATTATTTTTTTAATAACAGAAAGATACCTAATTATTGTCTTTTTTGCAAGAAACATTAATTTTGCTAGAAAATGATTTGAAAATAGTGACATCTATCTATCGGTCGGTAAATAGCCATAAAACACTTTGAAGGTTCCTATGGTTCCTATTTAGACTAACTATAGTTTTACTAACAAACTTATAATGATCATAGATGGCACCACATAATTATATAACCAGTTTTGGATGATCCCTGTTTTGTTTGGGACTACGTACAAAGAAGAGGTCAAGCTGTACACCGAAAACCACTCAACCGATTGTGATGAAACATATACTATTTTATAGGTTTGAATATCCTATGCACATGAGTGTAAGTTTTATTGAAATCAATTTTGCCATTTTAGAGATCTTTAGCAACATAGGGAAAGACGTCGGACAGACAGACAGACAGACATAAATTCAAAAAATTATCAAGTATTGCTTTTTAGCATTTTTCTAGATTTTTTAGCTAATTTTCGTCAAAATATCTGTAATGTACAGACTTTTTCACCTCTATAGTTTTATTATAGTATAGATAGATAGATAAGTGAAGTTGATATTAACTGTTGATTAAATTCAATAATTCATTAAGTAAGGTATATAAAGTGATGTGAAAAATTGCTAAAATGCTAAATATTTGTGAGATAGTGTGTGTTAAAAGTTTTAGGAAGAGGATTTTTTCATGTTTTCGAGTTTTATTTCAACGAACTGCAGAGAAAAGGTTATTATACATCATATATCTATAATAAGTTTTCTAAGCATATTTCAAGGATGCAAAAACCGTCATTATTTTTGTGATACGTTCAAAACTAACTGAGATATAGGTAAAATAATGACGCCGGTCCGCTGTTGCTCGATCAAGAGGTAAAGCAGCCTACACTACCGGCCATTTTTTATTTTTTACGTCCCGCGCGGGAGGGGTTAAGCTAAATAACGAAGAAAGAGGAAAATTAAGCATGTCGTATACTTATAAATCTTAAAGATAAGACATGCTTATTTTTTACAGTACAGAATCAATTATAATAGAGTTAGTACAAAATAAACATTGACTGTTAATATTTTTGTTCGGTATTTATTGTTGAAATTATTGCTTCTAAATTAATATATTTTCATGTCGCAGAGATGTGGAACTAGCTAGATTTTTTTTACTCACACACAACCATTTATTTTATGTTAAAATCGTGTACCTAAGTAAAAATAACTAAGATGTGTTATAATTTTTCACCATATAAACGAAACCATTACTGGTGAGGATGGATATCCCTCATACCGGCGCCGATCACCAGCAGAGGGTGGGCATTCCACTGAGCTAAACGTGCGTGGCCAGGCGCAACTGGCGATAGCAGATGGATTGTTCCTTACTCACCAGTACTGCCCAGGACCTTCCAGACGCACATCAACGTCGAGTCGATCAAATACATCTGAATACGTCAACAAAGGGAGCGACCAGGCGACGTTTGCTTTACAGAGCACTGAAAGAGACGAGGTGACCAAGTACCAGTCTGGTCGCTACATCAGTACGTCTGAAGCAGTTTGGCGGATACTGGCGTTCTCTATAAATGATAGGCATCCTACTGGTGTGCATTTAAACGTCCACCTAGAGAACGGCCAGCGCATGTATTTTGATTCCGCCAACGTTGCTGAGCGCTTGGAAAATCCACGCCAAACAATTCTCTTGGCATTTTTTAGGCTCTGTGAAGTCGACCAGTTTGGGAGGTCCCTAACGTATGACGATATGTCTTCATATTACACGTACGTCAAGCAAAAGGGGGTATTTAACCGACATCGACGAGGAGGTTTTCCGGGATGTTTCAAGGACACCGCATTGAGTAAAACTGGCAGGACACCTTCGCGTCAGTGACAGTCCCAGCCGCATGCGTCGTCTTTTTGCTGTCATATTGGTGTTTTGTGGAGTCGCGAACCCGGTAGCTTTGTGGAAGAAGTATCGCCATCGTCTATCTGAAGAATTTCTACGAGCTTTTGACGAAAAAAAAACCTCCTCGTCAATGTCGGTTAAATACCCCCTTTAACCGACATCGACAAGGAGGTTTTCCGTGAATTTTCAAGGTCACTGCATTCAGTAAAACTGGGAAGACACCCTCGCGTCAGTGACAGTCCCAGCCGCATGCATCATCTGTTTGCCGTCATATTGGTGTTTTGTGGAGTCGCGAACCCGGTAGCTTTGTGGAAGAAGTATCGCCATCGTCTATCTGAAGAATTTCTACGAGCTTTGAAGCGTGCTACTGGAGATGAAGTCGAAGTAACTGATAAACGCGTACTGAACACCAGCTGTCTCAGTTCACTTTAAGACGTGGTCATTTGAATATATGGGTTACCAGCTTCCCCATCATCACCGCATCAAGACCGTGGAAATCGGGACTACATATAACGCTGAGACAATTTACGATCAAGGCAAAATGGCCACCATACGAAATGTCCATGTCGCTTTGTTCTCTTCAGAGCAAAAACAAATTTATCACATCGTCCTTGAAAGCGTTGGGCAAAACCAGAGTTAAAATGTTTTTCTTGGATGCTCCTGGTGAAACAGGAAAAACATTTGTTACCACTGGCATAATTGCAGAGGTCAGGTGGCAAGGCAAAATTGCCATTGCTGTAGCGTCGTCCGGAATCGCTGCCACACTGCTTCCGGGTGGCAAGACAGCATATGCCATATTTAAAAGTCCCATCGATTTAGAAAGCACCAAAACGCCTGTTTGTGGTGTGTTACGTAACAGTTATAAGGGACAAGTGCTCAAGGATTGCTCTCTGATCGTATGGGATGAGTGTACGATGGCCAATAGGAAGGCAGTTAAGACCGTGGATAGAACCCTTCAGGACATCCGCAGTAACGAACATTTGATGGGTGGTCACAATTCTGTTCAGTGGCGACTTCCGACGAACGCTGCCCGTGGTGACGCGGGGATCGAAGGCTGACGAGGTGAATGCTTCGTTGAAACGATCTTCGTTGTGGTCACGAGTTAGTACGCAGCGCTTGACCATTAATATGAGAGCTCGGCTCGGCGGCAATGCACGTGCTCAACAATTCGCCGATGTCCTTCTAAGTTGGCGAAGGCACTCTACCAGAGGAGAGAGGTGGACAGGTAGTGCTTCCAGAGGCTCTCGGTAGAGTTATATCCAGCTTAGAAGAGCTCATTCGCGGTGTGTGCGGGGATATCAGTCGTATAACGCACCAGCAGAATTCTTGGGTATGTGAGCGGGCCATTTTGACGCTCAAAAATGATCAGGCTGCAGCAATTGACGAATGCATTCTCTCGGAAATTTAGGGGAATGAAGTGGTCTCTATAATTTTCTGAACTCCCCGTCATCAAGTGGACTTCCAACGCATACCATCAAGCCGAAGGTCGGTGTCCTGATTATGCTTTTTCGGAACCTATCTCCTCCAAAATTGTGTAAAAGTCATCTCGCTCCACAGACACACCATTGAGGCGGAAATTCTTACGGGTTGGGGCGTCGGCGAGGCAGTATTTATACCACGCATTCCGCTCATATCTCATAACTTCCCGTTCCAGTTCAAGCGCGTACAGTTTCCCGTGAGTGTTTGCTTCGCGATGATCATCAATAAGTCGCAGGGGCAGACACTGAGGGCAGCGGGTGTCGACCTCAGGACGAGCTGCTACTGCTGTACGTCGCTATTAGTGGCGTCTATTAGTGGTTTGGCTGCGGAGAGCCAAACCACAAAAGTTGTTTATCGAGAAGTCCTACAAGTATGTATTATTACCCTATTTTGTATTCCTTATTTTTTTCATTTGCATCAGTCACAGCTTATGACTTAATTCAGTAGAATCACCATAAAGTCATTTATTCAAAGCAGGCTGAAAATCAGCACTTTTTGAAGGTCAATTTTACAAAAGACAGTCTCCCTCTGTTACTGCATTTTCTGTAGATATGAAATGTAAAGAAGAAAATGAATGTTATTTTAAAAAGTATAATCGTAGGTATTTTTGGTGCTGTATAGCGGTCACGCAGACGATGTCGCGGGCAGCAGCTAGTACTAGAATAAATATGTAGTTTACATATCGCTCATTTGCGACAAGAACGTGTTAACGAAAATATGTATCGTTATGGAATAATGATACAGTAGAATCCGGCGCATCGCGCTCTACTTGCTGCTAAAACGCGATATTTCTAGCGCCGAAAATGACTGAGTAATGAGCGAAAAGGTTGGCGACTATCGGTTTAGTGCCATCTCTTTCCACCCTTAAGTTTAATGCAAGATCGGTTCACGTCAGTTGTCGCCGCTCGCTTCAGGAGGAAAGTGCTACCCGATTGCGGCAAAAACGTAACAGCTCGTGGTGTCACGGTTTTGATGAAAGGTAAATACAGCTTTTTGTTTTTTTAGTCATTTATTTTTGCGGCTATAATGGGTCATTTTGTATGTGGGTCATTATTGTAGTTAAAATAGTAATCGCATGCTATGGTTCACATAGAATTGTATCGTTGTTGCTGAAATAAACAATGTCTTTTGTTGGTTAATTTAAGATGTTCCGTTACAGTTGATAATAAAAGTACAAAATGTTTGGTCTTAATGTTGGTTATCTCAAGTTAACACATTCTTGATTAAAAAGAATACATTTTTACAACAAATAGCTTACAATGTTGCATTATAAATGATAAAAACATTGTCTAATTACAATTATTTTTCAGATGGCTTCATGGTCTAGGAAGATTTTAAAGCTTGAATTAATGAACATTCATGTAAGTTAGAAAAATGAAAAGATAATACCGATTCTCGAAATACAAATGAATTAACACTAGAAGCGCCGAAGATTAAGATCCCTTGTGAACCGCCGTCGTGACAAATTTGTCACATTCTATTTATTATATATGTAATGATAATTGGTATGGCATGAAAGTTATTATTAAACCAATTTGTTAAATATTCAGAACATGTTTAATAATCAACTTAAAAATAAAATTCTTATTATAACAAACAAAAGTAACAAAACAAATCACGAATTAAAAATATTTTTTTTTGTCATATAATCGTGACAACTTACTGAATAATTCTTATAAAATTTTAAGTTATCTATAAACTAGTTAATATTATCATTAGAATAAGTACCTAATACATAAATAATATTCTTTATCAGCGCAATTATTGCAGACAGTTTTTTGCACATGTGGCACTTCACAGATGACTTATTATTTGAGCATTTCGACTTTACCTGCCACCTTGTCCGTTTTTCTTGTCTCCCCGGTATGTTTGCCGGAATTTCCACAAGAATTGTTCTACTAGTCAAATACTTCTTTGTCTTCTTTCCCAATTGTAATAAAAAGTCTGTGTTAAATTTTAGTTGATAGTTTTATACAATACCTATGCATTTACACATGCTAAATCCAACCAATTATAAAATGTATGAATCGGCCAACTTCTAGAAGCTGCCTTTACTGTATATTTACGATCCTTTTGATTTACGACGTCTACTTCATATTTTGAACTGTAGAATAACACTGCTTCAGGTTTTTATTTGAACTTAGGTCTATTGTTACAGCGGGATGCATGGTACTGAGGATTAGGACATTTTTATTAGATTTAGTCTGATAAACAGTCAACGATGTATCGCCTGTTTTTAGCACAAACGTACTATGTAATTCCTATTTGCGTTCTCAACGGAAGTGGGTATTTCTCTTCGAGCACTATTGATAGTGCCCACGACACTAGTATTTTTAGATTTCAAATATTACACTAGTAAAAGTGGTGTAAAAAAATTGTCACAAGTAACATTTCTTCCCTCATCGATGTAAGGCTCCATCAATTTCTTCACGACCCAGACACCTAAAAGTTCGTTATTTGGCTTATTATTATTTTTGCCTTATCTTAGTAAGGAAAAACATTTATTACGTAATGTTCATATTTTTCTACAGCCATCCAAAACCACATTCCAAGGTACTACATACCTTTTTACGAATCTTTGTAGATTTACGTAAGTGTTAAGTTTTTTTATTTCATTTACTCAGATTTTATTATTGTTAAGTGAACTGTGAATTCAGAAACGCCTTGAAACTTTGTGCCATTAAAAAGCAATAATAATAATGTTATTTTCCTAATATTTTCAGATTAGAGGATAATCTTTGTACTGAATGATTACCTATATGTGATTTGTTTTGCTAATATGTTTATTTGATTTAAGTGAGATTTAATTAAGATTAGTTTCCTAATATTACTGAGATAAGCAGAGGGTTGTGGTGATTATGCTAATATGGCATTCCTAAATATTTAATAACGTTATAATTGCTAACGGTTGTGAGTAAAAGTAAAATTACAGATATTAGTGACTGGTTATAATTGTGATATATTTTTTAAATGTGATTATTACTTGTATTTCAGCGAAAGTTACACAATAACTTCGCTAAAATATCTTTAATGATGTAAAACAAAATACAAAAATATAGAGATTTCTACAAAAGTAACGTGTCTTAATTAAAATGTTCCATACATTTAGTTTACAGATTATCAATAAAAACGTAACAATACGACATAACTTGTAAATGTTTAGATTATTATTCAATTTTTTTTTCAAGAAAAACGATACATATCTGTTTGTTTTGCAATACTCAAATTTTTTTACAAGAATAACGCAACAAGGAGGACCCTTTTTTAAATAAATAATCATAATAAATTTAATAACTGACTTAAAGGTCTGAATGCAATTTGATCCAAAAAACGAAAACCTTGAAGTTATGGTGTATTGAACTGAATAGTCTAAACATAATAATTAAAAAGTTACATGAATTTTAAACTTTCAAATGCGTTTTACCACAAATTGAGATTTTTACTTTGTCACGTTCTTGCCGCAAATGAGCGATATATGGAAAACTTTGTGAAACTGTCCCAGCGGACAGAAAATGGAAAGTCAATTATAACCATACTCCCAAAGCAATTTTATCTTTACACTTCAATACATATTTTATTTAAATCAGAACACGACTGTGTTTATATCAAACCGGGTCTCTACTAGGCTACAATTGACGCGCAGCATGTTGCACAACAAGTTGCCCAACATATTGAAAGGCAGCGCGGAACTTTTGTTGAACAACGTTGTCTGTCTACGCATATACTACATTACGTCAGTCTTCGACAACATGTCGCCAGAGAAACTTGTGTTGATTTCAGCGGCAGTGGTTATAATATTATCGAAAAATGCGTCAAAAAGAAAAAAACCACATTGGTGGGTTAGAAAATACCTACAAAATAACAATAAGAATCAACAACAATTGATGCTCAACTAACGATGCTCTTTAACAAACAACAAGCCGCGCGTCATATTTCGCGCCAACTGGCAACGTCGCGCGCTGTTGTGTAACGTTGCCGTACATGTTGAGCGTCACGTGTCGCGCACCAAATGTTGCCTAGTGGAAACGCGGCTTTAAATGGCTCCTATAAATATTTAGTACTTATTCGTAACCGAATGCCAACCAGCAATACAAAACTATTATATTTGAAGTTAATAATGAATTTCAGAGTCATTTTTCTTTTGAAACAATATGCATTTTATGAAAAACGGCTAAAATGACCTTGAAATAAAATTTTAACTGCAATGAAGTTTGAATCCCAGTCAACATGATTATTATGTTAGAATTAAACCACTTTCGGTTGTATTACATTGAATAAACACAATAGACGTTGTTACTAAGAGTTTCGTTCCACAAATGATAGAATGATTGTCAGAAATTCTACCTTATTAATTATTTGCCTTATTTAATAGTTGTTATATATTTATTTATAATGACTGTAATTCCTGCCTACTAACTGTAATGAGACCACTGCTATCTCTTACTGACGTGATTTTGTGGTATTAGCAGCATGTAAGCCGACACAATAAACTTTTAACACATCGTTTTTGTTGCTGTCTCCTTGTAGTTCTATTAAAAAGAGCGAGAGAGCAGTAGTCCTGCGACAGAATCAGTTCCAGATTCCTCCCATTTATATTTTTTTTATTAAACACTATCAGTTCTTAAAAATATTTTTGACTATTGGTTTCATAGTTCGCGAAGTATGCCAAACTTGATTTTGCATGCTTTTTTGACTACCAACACTCCATATTGCCTCCATAACTATTTTAATATATTACAATAAATAGTTTAAATCTGTGCTTCAGACAGGTGACTGCTCAAAAACAACTATTTGAAACGGTGAGGCTTAGCTTTTATTGAAAACGTTATTTTATTTATAAGATCATTACTCTTGAGGAGTTTAGTGTTCAGGGAATTCGAATTAATAGGTTACAGGAGATCTTCAAGTGATGGAGGGCCCACAAGTAACCAAACACTGTAGATTATTGGGTTCTCAAAAATAATTCATGTTACCAAGACTACTAAAATATGGATATTGTTTTGCTGAGCTTGTTAAATGTGTTGACTTTTAAAAACATACGTAAGTGTTTATATTTACATTAAGCGTTTATGAAAGATTTTTCTAGAAATCAAGTTTTTTCCATCACCAAAATGCTTTACAAAACAATGTTCACTGAAACCCGTGGTGTATCAACGCGCTTTTTATAGTTTCATACACAGCTTAATATAATTCTCACATACGCAATCACAACGATGCACCACTTACAAAGGCTGCTGCAGTTTGCTTACCACTTTAATATTTATTCGGGGTGTAAATAATAAATGCGTTCCCTACTTTTAAAGCTTTCATTTTGGTTTTGATTTACGTAGTATGCGTTATTCATTGGATTACATTACAAGACTCTTTATAACTTTAGGGTAAACAATTATGATATTGTCTCGTTTTATTTGGGTTTACATCAGTTTCTTTTTGGTTAATTTAAGAAGTTTTCAATTTAAATTTGACATCGTGAGATTTAAATCAATTTATAGTTTGAATATTTCTATAGACCTCAGCTCACTGCTATAGATAAGTTATATAGGTAGATTAATTGGATGACACTTTGCTGGAGCACAGATTTCAACAGAAATACTTTACCAATTCAAAAAAAACTTCTACTGTTTAATGTTTGCCCGACGTTTCAACCGGAGTACCTCGGTTATGATCAGTGTGACTGAACCTGATGAAACCCGTCCGAAATGTCGGGCAAAATTCATCTTCAGATTGGTCATAATTAAAACTAATAGCTTTGCATGAAGGTTTGGAGTGTTGGTAGTCATTTTGAGTGTAAACTTCCCAAGTCGTCGTACGTTATGTATCGGACTCCGAGCTGGTAGTAGCTGCGAAGCACTCCCAGAGAGCGATGGAGTGACCGCCTTCGATGCCGATGAGGGAAGCGATCTTTCGAGGACTGGCGCTGTGGGCCTCCAGAATATCTGTAACAAATGAATAGTCACTTTAGTTTACATCTTCTTTGCAGAATATGAGCTAACGCCTACAGTATCCTTACCACGGTAGGCTACGATAAAAATTAAAAAGAAACATAACATAACTTCACGCCTTTTATCCCCGAAGGGGTAGGCAGAGTGTATCGGGTTCGAATCCACGGCGTGCACCAATGACTTTTCGAAGTTAAGTGCGTATTAAATTGTTAATTATCGCTTGCCCCGTGCCTTGGAGAGCACGTTAAACCGTCGATCCCGGCTGTCTTGAAGATCTTTGACGGTCGTTACGGGGAGTCAGTACCCTCAAATAAACTGATACTGGTCTAAACCATGGCATATCACTATCCTTTTGGGTTGCGGAGGTCAGACGACAGTCGCTCTGTGGAGAAGTTGATATTCTGTCACAACTGGTTAGACCAGTAAGTGGACCCCGGGCTCCAAGGCGTGTAAACCTTGGATGCTACCGGGATAACGTTAGGAAGATGATGATGGGTAGGCAGATGTGTATTATATACCCACACTTCGCCAGTTATGTTTCAGTCCCATTGTAATAGGGGGCAAGCCTATTGCCATCTACCGGGTACATTAAGCGAGCTAAAATTAACAATTTTAATACACACATAACTTTGAAAAGACAGAAAAAACAGAAACCCTTGAAAATAAGTGTGTCCCTGGGGATCGAACCCGAGACCTTTGAAAAGACAGAAAAAACAGAAACCCTTGAAAATAAGTGTGTCCCTGGGGATCGAACCCGAGACCAGGCAGTCCGTTACGTACCCCACTAGGCTATCGCCTATAGTTAAAATGACTGCTGGAAATTAGAAAGCACACGAGTGGATTATAGAGTAGAGTCAGTCTTATGCTCAGTACTGACACACGGTTATACTCGATAGTTTTACTCGAAAACGAGTAAAAATCATCGTGTGGACTGCAAAACTCGCACTTCGATGACATCAAATCTATACTATAATAAAACTGTAGAGGTGAAAAAGTCTGTACATTAAAGATATTTTGACGAAAATTTGCTAAAAAACCTAGGAAAATGCTAAAAAGCAATACTTGATGTTTTTTTTAGAATTTATGTCTGTCTGTCTGTCTGTCTGTATTTTCCTATGTTGCTAAAGATCTCTAAAATGGCGGAATTGATTTCAATAAAACTTACACTCGTGTACAAAGGATACTCACACCTATAAAATAGTATATGTTACATCACAATCAGTTGAGTGGTTTTCGGTGTACAGCTTGACGTCTCCTTTGTACGTAGTCCCAAACAAAACCGGGATCATCCTAAACTGGTTATATATATGGTGCCATCTATGATCATTATAAGTTTGTTCGTTAAAGTATAGTTACTCTAAATAGGTACCATCAAAGTGTTTTATGGCTACTTACCAATCGATAGATGTCACTATTTTTAAATAATTTTCTAGCAAAATAAATGTTTCTTGCAAAAAAGACAATAATTATGTATCGGGTATATTTCTGTTATTAAAAAATAATAGAGTATAATATTCGGCACTTTCATACACAAAAAGCCTCTGTGTCAAAATTTATTACAATGTCCACTTAATTTAAACGGTCAATCTCATATATTTCAAATTATTATGTTTATATAATAGTTATATAATCATTTAATTATTATTTATTTTAAATGATAAATACAATGACTGTAGATCCTTTTTTCAATAAATTGTCGATTAGTCCATAATTGTTATTTTCTATCTCGGTCGGTTTGTATATGTAAACATAGATGGCGTTGACAAATGACGTCATTTTCTGAATGGTGGTGTTAAGATTCTCCGAGGATTGATCAGGTTCTCGGATAATTTGCTTTCATCGTCGTTGGAATACTTAGATTGGATATTTGACGTTACTTATGAGTTTATGATTGTCGAATGTTATCGAGTTTCTTTGATTTCTTTCGTTCGTTCGTGTTCTGTTCTTATACAGGTGTCTCATTGTCTCATTATTCCCAATTTCCCACTCCTCACGTCACGTAGGTACGTGGGAATCTCTGAGCGGGAGACTGCGCCCTGAATTCAGATACCTCTTGAATTACTCAACGGGGCTATCTTACTTTCGGCAGGGCTGGATAGTCGTAGTCCTGTGTGTATTTTCAAAATAAATCGCAGTGACAGACTCTTGAAACAGCTGGAATCGACATCCGAACATGTTGTTTTTCACATGATTGGTAAAAATAAATTACATGTTCTATGTATGGTAATGAAATTTGGGTATGGCAGAAGAGTCATGAAAGTAGAATAAATGCTGTAGAAATGAGAGCACTGAGAAAAATGTGAGGTGTGTCTATGACCGACAGAGTAAAGAATTGTGTGATACGAGAGTGGTGTGCGGTAAAAGAAGATGTAGTGACAAGCATCGGGAAAGGCATTGTCGGTAGTATATACGCATATTGCTGACATTTGTGATAATGATATGATAATGATATAAAAGATATAGAGTCAATCAGGAATGAAATGAATGAATAAAAGAAACCGCCCGAGCTGAATGCTGTAAGTGCACTGATTTATTCGTAATAAAATGATAGGTACTACACCAATGCAACGGTGTCGCGCATATAATGTAAATGCCGAGTAAGCATTTTGTACAGGTAGGCTAACTGTACATCCTGCTCACTCAAAAGATGATATCAGTATAATGATAAAGAATCTATGAAAACAATGAAAAATCAAATGAATTCTTACACTAAATGATATAATATTGAAATTAGATGATACATAGAATGATAATGAACAATTTATATTGTTAGTACTTATAGCTACGAGTATGTTTAAAGTTTATTAAATCGCGACCTAAGAGGAGTAGGGGAGGTCCTCACGTCTACACTTAACACTAATCTTTTGATTTCACTTGGTACGCACTCTATTGGCCTGATCACTTCATTCACAGTTTCACAAATTGCACTATCACTTTTATTGTACTGCTGTAAAGGGGGCACGCCTGCCTCGCAGCATGCCTCCCGCGACACGGCTGCGTCTAGGCAAGGTATGCGGCCGCAAGGTCTTCTCCTCAACTTGACTTTTATTATGATGCAACGGTGTCGCGCATATAATGTAAATGCCGAGTAAGCATTTTGTACAGGTAAACTGTACAGGCATGTTGAGATGGTTTGGACACATGGAGAGGATGGATGACGAAAGACTGACAAAGAAGATATATAAGGCAAGTGTTAATGGGACAGGACGAAGGGGAAGACCTAGGCGGACGTTCTCTGATCAGATTGGAGACATCCTAAAAAAGGACAGGTCAGAAGTACCCTAAACAGAAGAGCATGCATGAGAAACTTGATGGGAGTGATTGAAGCAAGAGAGGTATGTCAGGATCGTTGCAAATGGCTTTCCATGGTCTCTGCTTACCCCTCCGGGAAACAGGCGTGAGTCCATGTATGTATGTATGTTCTATGTGAAGGTGGTAAAACAGTTAATGTTATGTAAGTATAAAGAAATTCCCTAAAGATATATATTAGATATAGAATATAGATACATATAAAAGTTACAAACATACATACATAACGTCACGCCTTTTATCCCCGAAGGGGTAGGCAGAGGTGTATTTCTACACCCACTTTTCGCCAGATATACTTTAGTCCCACGTAATAAGGGGCGAGCCTATTGCCGTACCGGGCACATTTCCAGACTCCGTGCTGCTACTGAGAATTTCGTGACAGAAACACCCAATAACACTGCCCGACCCAGGAATCGAAACCGGGACCTCCCGATCCCACGCGCACATTTATGCCGCGAGACCAACGAGACAGTCTTATAGGGTTTGATGTCGAATTTTCCGTCTCTACGCAAAGATGGTATTTGTATCGTGTTATCCCTTAGTCGCCTCTTACGACACCCACGGGAAGATAGGGGGTGGTGACACTTGTATTCTATGCCGTCAACCACCCGGCAGCACATATAAAAGTTATAAATAATATATACTCTTAGCATAAATGTCATGCTAATTAAATTCCAACATTTACGCGAACGAAGTCGCGGGCACAGCTAGTATCATATAAAATAAATTAGCGGGTCTTAATCGCGTACAATTAACTTATTAAGGTATAAATACCTATTTGTTACCTTATTAAGGTATAAATACCTATTGTTTAAAATCGATTATGACATCAAATATACTGTAATTTTACTCTAAGCGAGCCTTCGTAGTCCAGTCACTTATGGCAAAACACGGGTACAATCTCGGAATTTGAGATAATAAGCTGGAAACTTGTATACAGCTTCAATTTGGCGTTCTAAAAGTTGTCTCAAAAGTCTCATATTATCTCGTGTCTGCGTCGTAAGTTATTCGAGGTCAAAGGTCACGAAAATCGGTTTTTTGCAATTATCTCCGTTTCTATGGTTCCAATCACTTCAACACCTAGAATGAAAATTGAAGATAAAAAAATTTGCCACAACTTTTGTCTCAACTCTTTTTCTGTACGCTCAACCCTTTTCGAGATAGAGAGCGGAGAGCACCCAGTGCTCAGGCATATATACTGTTTTACAAGGTCACGCTGCGGATGCAGAAAATCGGGCTTGCAATGCACTTTAGCTTGCGGACAATGCAATGGGCAAGCTTGTCTCAATGCTGTTGTATTGCAAGACAATCCTGAGGAAGAAACTGCATTTGATCCAGAAATTTTAGAAGGTTTGGAGACAATCATGCAGGTAAACGAAGATGATGAAGATGAAATTGAAATTTTCAATTTCCCAGGAGATGATGATGAAGAAGAAGAAGAAGAAAATTGATATTTTTGAACTTCAAGTTATTGAAGAATTTAAAAGTACATTTAATTTTAATTGTAACAAAAGTACAGCTACTAAATAAAAATTAAATTATATTTACTTGACTTATTTCTATATACAAGGTATTATTCACCGAGATTCACGGTTGACCTTGTATAACATTATATATGCCTGAGCGCTGGGTGCTCTCCGCTCTCTATCTCGAAAAGGGTTGAGCGTACAGAAAAAGAGTTGAGACAAAAGTTGTGGCAATTTTTTTATCTTAAATTTTCATAATAGGTGTTGAAGTGATTGGAACCATAGAAACGGAGATAATTGCAAAAAACCGATTTTCGTGACCTTTAACCTCGAATAACTTACGACGCAGACACGAAATAATATGAGACTTTTGAGACAACTTTTAGAACGCGAAATTGAAGCTGTATACAAGTTTCCAGCTTATTATCTCAAATTCCAAGGTGAATCCCTAAAGTGACTGGACTATCGAGTCTGACTCGATCGAGTAAAATTGTATGAGAGTACAGAGCATTAGTGTTTGAAAAGTGTGATGACATAATATTGTGTCCATAATTTGCATGAGAAAGATTGTTAATTATCGTTTGTCCCGTGCCTCAGAAGCCAGAGGTTCTAGCTCTCATGCAGATCTTTGACAGTCGTTATAGGGAGTCAGTAATGCTGAATACACTAATAGTCTTCTAAACAATGGAATATCGCTATCCCTTTGGGTTACTGAAGTGAGACAGGCAGACGCTCTGAGGAAAAGCTAATATTTAGTCGCATCCTACGAGACTAGTATGCAAACCCCAGGTTTTAGCTGGGATAACGGTAGGAGGTAAATTTGCAAGAGAAAGAATTCATCAATCTGTAATATACTTTTTTTCATCACATACATACACTTTGTTGTTTGTCTATTATTAAAAAGAACTGACCGTTGGTACCATAAACTTTTATCCCACTGTCGGATCCGTCGCTTTCGTCTCATGTCGTTGCTGTGTTGACAACTTTAGTAACTCTGCCAGTCAGCAGTCAACTACTTCCATAGTGGATTGACAAGCAAACACTGATGGTGGGTACCGTCTGCATGATTGTGTATATTGTGATCACATTTGCCAGTAATTTTAGAAATAGCAATTGCACTAGAAAACTGGCCGTATAAAAGTGTCGTGGATGATTTTACTTATTTGTAGTGCTCCTAGTGTGCCTTAGCTAGCCGTTCGTAAGGGTTCATTTACATCAGAGCGCTATCGTGTTTCGAAGGACATGTAAAACTATAGGCCCCTATATTTGTCTCAGGATAAGAATCGTTAGGCCACGTTGGAGGCCTGCGGGCGGTCTGAAAACTTCCGACACCATATAAATAGTCAAATGAAAGAATACTCAACTGATAATTTAATTGTTTTTCAGATATTAGTTCTTAAGTTCAACATTTACCTGTGCCTGTCCTGTAAATCGTTGCTTCCTACCAAATTTTATGATTCTAGTTCGAAGGGAAGCGGCTTAGTGCTAGTTTTTGTTGGAAAAAAATGGGTATTATCACGTAAAACGCCGCATTTGTAAAAAACTGGATTAACTAAAATTGATTTGTTTAATAGTCCAAGGTTGGTAGTGTTTGGTCCAAGGACCTAAGTACTCATTTGTTCGTGAGATAACATGTTTTAATATACGTGCAGACAGATTACCAACACATAAATCCTGTTTGAGTTGTGTTTTCCTTGTGAGGAATGGTTCGCTTGTCGTTTGCGGCATTTTTAGTAGGTACATTAGACATTAAGTCCTGTATGAGTTGTTTTTTATTGTATGGTACAAGACCCTTAACTGGCACCATTCTACTTATAATTTTATTCAACTACGAGCGAGAGGCAGTTGCAAGTCTATTTAAATATCATCTAACTAAACGTAAAGTCTGTCTTAACTAAATATGCTGTCTTTTTACACAAAGCACGATGATTGTGTGAAATAAGTAGGTATTAAGACCAAACAGTAGAACTAAATAGTCAAACACAAAGACAGAGGCAGCGAATGTAATTAAAACTCGTGCACGTCAAATATTTCTATCCAGACAAAGTGTTCGGTTTGTTTGAAATAAACTGCCACAGTGACTAAATCCCAGATGAACTTATTATCCAACACTCAGTGTTGCTAAACGAACACGGTATTTAGAGAGGACGAGTTTATGACGAGCTTGGTAGTGTTACAATGATGAATGCATACAGTTTAAAATATACATCACTAGCTGTTGCCCGCGGCTTCGCGCGCGTTATATTTGGGGTAACACAAATGTACTTTTAGTCTCAAGTTGTGTAAAGACACTCCTGATTACTCAAAAGACTTCTTCGTGCCAAATTTCAAAATTATAGATCGACTGGAAGTACCCTTTAGGTTTTGATTCCCTTGCTAGTAGTTGCGTGTTTGAAAATATGCTTAAATTGCTGTTTCTTTTGATTGCGTTGACATAGCAGTTTGATTTTGTTACATTTTAAAGGTATTATAGACTTGAGTATTTGATATGAATTTCAATTTAATACCTCTACGCGTTCACGAGAAAAGGGGTAGTAACTTTAAAATTTAAAAAAAATATTTTTATTATATGATATAACTGAAAATTTTCGGTTTTCGCAATTTTTCCTTCATCTGTGCTGTAAGACGTTGCTTCGTGCCAAATTTCAAGATTCTGAGTTCACGGGAAGTACCCTGTAGGATTTGATTCACTTGCAAGTTTCAAAAATTTGGGGTAATTAGCGGCATAAACGGCTGTATATTTTGATTGCGTTGGCTTAGAAGTTTGTTTTTTTAGAGCCTTAAGGGAGAGTGAAAATTGAGTATTTAGTAGATATACATTTTAGTTTGATGCCTCCATGCGTTCCTGACAAAAAAAGTGTCTTGATAGACGGACGGACGGACAACAGAGTGATCCTATAAGGGTACCGTGGTATTTCCTTTCGAGGTACGGAACCCCAAAAACATACGTGATACATTCAGTTAAAATTTACAGCAAAGTATTAAATGGCTTATCGTGCACTTTGTTTGCACTGAGTCTGATGATATTGTTTAACAGGTGAATAAATACATCCATATATAGTAACGTTGATGAAACAGCAAACTTTAATTTCACTCGAACTGTATTATTGAATTTATATTGTTTGTTTGGTTGTCTGGTGATGCGGATGCTACTGATAGTTTATATGTACATACATACATACATAGACTCACGCCTGTTTCCCCGAAGGGGTAGGCAGAGGCATATTAAACACCCACTTTTCGCCAGTGTTTTGATCCCACGTAATAGGTGGCGAGCCTATTGCCGCTTATAGTTTATATGTATTCTAGAAATATGTCGTGTGAGAAAAATGCCCATATTCCAAACGACACAACAGGTTAGGCTTACCACAAAGTGGTCCGACGATCTGGTTAAGAACGCGAGAAGCTGTATGGAAAATTGGACATAAACCACCCACATTCGCACTACTGTACAGCCTTTGTAGCCAGGTTTGAAACAATGACCATATAAGACTCTGATTTTTGACACTCGTAAAGTGCCGAGAAAGTTAAAATGTCTTGGAATCCCCAAAGAATTAAATCAGAATGTTTTTATGCGAGACGGATTAATAATTTGTATGTTAATATTACAATGTTGCAAAATATTACTCAGAATTTAAAACGTAGCTGGTATAAAATAATCTTTATTACTTCTATATATATATAATATTTGGCACTTTCATACACAAAAAGCCTCTGTGTCAAAATTTATTACAATGTCCACTTAATTTAAACGGTCAA
Source organism: Euclidia mi (assembly GCA_944739405.2). Taxonomy (NCBI): domain Eukaryota; kingdom Metazoa; phylum Arthropoda; class Insecta; order Lepidoptera; family Erebidae; genus Euclidia; species Euclidia mi. The sequence goes on from OX123199.2 coordinate 57,480,016, forward strand.
TCTCATATATTTCAAATTATTATGTTTATATAATAGTTATATAATCATTTAATTATTATTTATTTTAAATGATAAATACAATGACTGTAGATCCTTTTTTCAATAAATTGTCGATTAGTCCATAATTGTTATTTTCTATCTCGGTCGGTTTGTATATGTAAACATAGATGGCGTTGACAAATGACGTCATTTTCTGAATGGTGGTGTTAAGATTCTCCGAGGATTGATCAGGTTCTCGGATAATTTGCTTTCATCGTCGTTGGAATACTTAGATTGGATATTTGACGTTACTTATGAGTTTATGATTGTCGAATGTTATCGAGTTTCTTTGATTTCTTTCGTTCGTTCGTGTTCTGTTCTTATACAGGTGTCTCATTGTCTCATTATTCCCAATTTCCCACTCCTCACGTCACGTAGGTACGTGGGAATCTCTGAGCGGGAGACTGCGCCCTGAATTCAGATACCTCTTGAATTACTCAACGGGGCTATCTTACTTTCGGCAGGGCTGGATAGTCGTAGTCCTGTGTGTATTTTCAAAATAAATCGCAGTGACAGACTCTTGAAACAGCTGGAATCGACATCCGAACATGTTGTTTTTCACATGATTGGTAAAAATAAATTACATGTTCTATGTATGGTAATGAAATTTGTGTATGGCAGAAGAGTCATGAAAGTAGAATAAATGCTGTAGAAATGAGAGCACTGAGAAAAATGTGAGGTGTGTCTATGACCGACAGAGTAAAGAATTGTGTGATACGAGAGTGGTGTGCGGTAAAAGAAGATGTAGTGACAAGCATCGGGAAAGGCATTGTCGGTAGTATATACGCATATTGCTGACATTTGTGATAATGATATGATAATGATATAAAAGATATAGAGTCAATCAGGAATGAAATGAATGAATAAAAGAAACCGCCCGAGCTGAATGCTGTAAGTGCACTGATTTATTCGTAATAAAATGATAGGTACTACACCGATGCAACGGTGTCGCGCATATAATGTAAATGCCGAGTAAGCATTTTGTACAGGTAGGCTAACTGTACATCCTGCTCACTCAAAAGATGATATCAGTATAATGATAAAGAATCTATGAAAACAATGAAAAATCAAATGAATTCTTACACTAAATGATATAATATTGAAATAAGATGATACATAGAATGATAATGAACAATTTATATTGTTAGTACTTATAGCTACGAGTATGTTTAAAGTTTATTAAATCGCCCGAAACACTGCCCGACCCAGGAATCGAAACTGGGACCTCCCGATCCCACGCGCACATTTATGCCGCGAGACCAACGAGACAGTCTTATAGGGTTTGATGTCGAGTTTTCCGTCTCTACGCAAAGATGGTATTTGTATCGTGTTATCCCTTAGTCGCCTCTTACGACACCCACGGGAAGACAGGGGGTGGTGACACTTGTATTCTATGCCGTCAACCACACGGCAGCACATATAAAAGTTATAAATAATATATACTCTTAGCATAAATGTCATGCTAATTAAATTCCAACATTTACGCGAACGAAGTCGCGGGCACAGCTAGTATCATATAAAATAAATTAGCGGGTCTTAATCGCGTACAATTAACTTATTAAGGTATAAATACCTATTTGTTACCTTATTAAGGTATAAATACCTATTGTTTAAAATCGATTATGACATCAAATATACTGTAATTTTACTCTAAGCGAGCCTTCGTAGTCCAGTCACTTATGGCAAAACACGGGTACAATCTCGGAATTTGAGATAATAAGCTGGAAACTTGTATACAGCTTCAATTTGGCGTTCTAAAAGTTGTCTCAAAAGTCTCATATTATCTCGTGTCTGCGTCGTAAGTTATTCGAGGTCAAAGGTCACGAAAATCGGTTTTTTGCAATTATCTCCGTTTCTATGGTTCCAATCACTTCAACACCTAGAATGAAACCCAGCGCTCAGGCATATATAATGTTATACAAGGTCAACCGTGAATCTCGGTGAATAATACCTTGTATATAGAAATAAGTCAAGTAAATATAATTTAATTTTTATTTAGTAGCTGTACTTTTGTTACAATTAAAATTAAATGTACTTTTAAATTCTTCAATAACTTGAAGTTCAAAAATATCAATTTTCTTCTTCTTCTTCTTCATCATCATCTCCTGGGAAATTGAAAATTTCAATTTCATCTTCATCATCTTCGTTTACCTGCATGATTGTCTCCAAACCTTCTAAAATTTCTGGATCAAATGCAGTTTCTTCCTCAGGATTGTCTTGCAATACAACAGCATTGAGACAAGCTTGCCCATTGCATTGTCCGCAAGCTAAAGTGCATTGCAAGCCCGATTTTCTGCATCCGCAGCGTGACCTTGTAAAACAGTATATATGCCTGAGCACTGGGTGCTCTCCGCTCTCTATCTCGAAAAGGGTTGAGCGTACAGAAAAAGAGTTGAGACAAAAGTTGTGGCAATTTTTTTATCTTAAATTTTCATAATAGGTGTTGAAGTGATTGGAACCATAGAAACGGAGATAATTGCAAAAAACCGATTTTCGTGACCTTTAACCTCGAATAACTTACGACGCAGACACGAAATAATATGAGACTTTTGAGACAACTTTTAGAACGCGAAATTGAAGCTGTATACAAGTTTCCAGCTTATTATCTCAAATTCCAAGGTGAATCCCTAAAGTGACTGGACTATCGAGTCTGACTCGATCGAGTAAAATTGTATGAGAGTACAGAGCATTAGTGTTTGAAAAGTGTGATGACATAATATTGTGTCCATAATTTGCATGAGAAAGATTGTTAATTATCGTTTGTCCCGTGCCTCAGAAGCCAGAGGTTCTAGCTCTCATGCAGATCTTTGACAGTCGTTATAGGGAGTCAGTAATGCTGAATACACTAATAGTCTTCTAAACAATGGAATATCGCTATCCCTTTGGGTTACTGAAGTGAGACAGGCAGACGCTCTGAGGAAAAGTTAATATTTAGTCGCATCCTACGAGACTAGTATGCAAACCCCAGGTTTTAGCTGGGATAACGGTAGGAGGTAAATTTGCAAGAGAAAGAATTCATCAATCTGTAATATACTTTTTTTCATCACATACATACACTTTGTTGTTTGTCTATTATTAAAAAGAACTGACCGTTGGTACCATAAACTTTTATCCCACTATCGGATCCGTCGCTTTCGTCTCATGTCGTTGCTGTGTTGACAACTTTAGTAACTCTGCCAGTCAGCAGTCAACTACTTCCATAGTGGATTGACAAGCAAGCACTGATGGTGGGTACCGTCTGCATGATTGTGTATACGTACGTCACGGAGGTCAATTCGATCGTATAGTTATATATTTTGTCTAGCCCTAAAAAATAAAACAGTGAGTTTCGCTTCATAAGAGGCATATATTCAGTAAAAGCGCAGTGTCGTCCAAGACATTTATTGTGGTACAGTGTTTTAGTGAAGTGTAAAGCCTAAATAGACTTGAATTTAAAACTCTCGCAAAACTTGCTCTTGTTATTGACACTTCAACTACCCGATATCTAACTGTATAAACAAAATCTTATAATCCTGTAAATTGACAATAGTGCCTATACCAATGGTGTGAGTGGACAACAGCCATGGGAGTGTTTTTCGTATTACAGTGCCGGTTACTGAAAACTGAAGCGCTTACAACAATAACAAACATTATTTTATAACAGCGCCATCTCTGTTATTACACCCCGGTACTACCTTCGCGCGTTGTCGAGTGACCTGACGACGCGACGTCTGAGTGAGTGAACTATCTTTGCGTCCGCGCTTACGCTTGTTGCATCCTAGGCGCCATCTACAACTTCCGCGTGATTGACGAAGTAAACAAAAAACAATACAAATTACAATGGTAAAATGCGGCGGATGTGGCAAGTTTCTCGCGGCCAATGCCGCTGTTAAATGTAACAGATGTTCGACGCCGTATCACCATGGCTGCGCTAATGTTGCTGATGCTGCATCCGTCGGTGGTAAGTGGATGTGTCCGGGATGCTGCGGCAGTTCCCTTACACCGAAAAATTCTGCCAAGTCTGCGATTAATTTCCATACACCAGAGGCGCATTCTGAACCAGGCGGCCTCAACGATTCTTCACTTAGCGTCGCCGGAGATAACATTAGGGCCGACTTAGTGTTGGAAATACGCTCCTTTCGTAAGGAACTAAATGCGTTGAGGGCTGAGCTCCGTGAATGCAGGGTGGAAATTGCTGACTTTAAGGGGGCATTGAAGTTATGCCATGACAACATCTCCAGCATGGATAGCCGTATTACGGCCTTAGAACACAAATTTGAACAGGGTGTCCCGGCGAATGTAGACACATTAGAGGATACAATCAAGGAGTTAAAGTGTCAGCTAAATGAGCGGGACCAAGAGTCGCTACTAAACGATATTGAGCTAACGGGTCTTCCCGAACAGAAGGATGAAAGTCTTATCCATTTGGTCAAAGTTATGGCTACTAAACTAGGAACCGAGGTCGATGACAAAGATATCGTGTATGCCAGGCGTGCTGGGTCAAGCCGACGAAACAGGACAAACACTGGCTCTGACGACCCCACAGCTCTAAAACCTCGGCCTATTTTATTGAGGTTCGTAAGACGCGAGACGCGTGATGCCTTTTTGCGCGCGGCTCGAGTACGCCGAGGTCTCACTTCATCTGACGTGCAAGTAACCGGTCCGTCGCAACGTGTCTATATAAACGAGCGTCTGACAACAGTTAATAGGCGTTTATTCTACCTAGCTAGACAGTCTGGTCATCAGCGGCAATGGAAGTACGTCTGGACTCGGGATGGAAAAATTCTAGCACGAAAGGACGATGGCAGGCAAATTGAACGCATACGTAATGATAAAGATATTGCTAGGGTTTTTGGTTCAAGTTCAGTTTGACTGCATGTGATAATAATATTATAAGCATGAGGCGCATTAGACAACTATCTGCCTGCTACTTGCTGCGCGCGATATCTATTATATCACTTAGCATAATGCGTTCTATAATGTTGTTTGCAAAACGTTGTATATTTATTTTATTTTTTTGCCGTTATATAGTGTTAAGTTTGGTTAGGTATATAAGGTATAATTTAGCTTATATCGGTGTGGACGTGTGTCTCACTGCGCAGCATACAATTAGAATTATTTTTATCTCAATTAAAACATACGGAAGCCATGATACACCTTCAATATTTTTAATTATTTATCACATGATTTTGGCATACATATCATGTTATAATAATATATCTATACTATCAACTTACTATAATAGCATAAATTGGTTCAAATCTAGATGGACCTCTTTATATTGTCACATACGTTGTATAATATTATTAGTCTGTTATTACTACTCAACTTGTTATTATAATATGAAACATAGATCTATGTACGTTAATAATTTACGCGATAATTGTAAAGATTATTATTATAGGGATAACAGTACTGCAATTTATGGGACTATTTCTGAATGGATTTGTATAACTGAAAATTATTTGTCTAGTTGTTATGACTTATGATTGACAAATTCATAAAGGTTGGTTTGCTGAACGTGGGCTCCCTGGGTACAAACCACGATGATTTTATAGCGCTAATAGATAGGCACTGTTTTGACATCATGGCTATAAATGAAACGTGGCTTCGGCCGGGCGAGGACTCTAGGGCGCCTGTCGTTCCTGGTTTCACTCTGCAGCACGTTCCTCGTCCTAACAGTGTGCGCTCAGGCCGAGGTGGGGGCGTCGGCTTTTACATAAAGCGTGGCTTCAACGTGCGTTCATTGGCTGGCAATACAGATAGTCGTTATTTGTCAGTTGAACAGATGTGGCTGTCGTTTACACGTAATGGTAAACATATCGCTATTGGTACAGCATATCGTCCGCCGTGGCTTTGTCTAGATAATTTTATTGATGCTGTCACTGACACTATAAGCACCCTGGGAAACTGTGACAATATAATACTGTTGGCTGATTTTAATGTTAATTTGTTAAACATTAATGATGGGAAAACAAAACAGGTTAATGAATTCCTAAGTTGTCTGAGCCTCAGCCAATTGGTTACCACTCCAACGCACTACACTGCTACCAGCCAGACATTAATAGACCTGGTGTGTACTGATCTCCCTGTAAGAAATATATGCGTCGAACATTTCGGGGTGGTTAATAGTCATTGTGTTATTGTGTGCGAATTACATATTAGAAAAGTTAAACCTATGCCGCAGTTTGTTAGATATAGACCGATTAAGCAGATTTGTGAAGAAAGTTTTAATACACATTTAGCTTCCATTGACTGGGATGGATTTGTGCAAATGAGCACGGTGGACGAGATGGTAAATGCATTTAACCAGCACGTCTTGTCGGTGTTTGATATCCACGCGCCGCTTAGAACTTGTATTATCAAAGAGCCGTCTTACCCATGGATAACCGACAACATCAAATTAATGATGGGTCTGCGAGACGATGCCTTGGCATAGAAAAACAAAATCTGATAGTAAAAAAACTTATTACAAGCAACTGAAATCACTTGTGTCGGCCGCATTGTATAATGAGAAGACTGTATATTTCAAATTTAATATTAATAAGAAAGTCAAGAATCCAAAATTATTATGGAAAAATATAAAAAACACAGTCGTGCCATCTACACCCAACATAGATATAACAACTAATTTCACATGCCCGAATATAATCAATAGTCATTTTTTAAATGTTTCTGGGCCGAAGCACGTTACCATCTCGCAGCTGACTTACTTCGAGTTTCATAGATATGGTTTAGCTACTTTTTCCTTAACACCAGTTACTCAAAATTCTGTACTACGAATAATTCATAGTCTCAAATCTAACGCCGAGGGTTGCGATGGCATTAACCTTGACATGCTTATTTTGACTGTGCCACACACATTACAATTGATAACCAGTATCATAAACACGTCAATTGCATCGTCAACATTCCCCGAAATCTGGAAACTCGCAAGTGTTAGACCGATACCCAAAGTGTCAAATCCCAGAGATGTCAAAGACCTCAGACCTATTAGCATACTGCCTTGTTTATCTAAATTGATGGAAAAAGTAGTGTGCCAGCAGCTGACCTCTTATTTAGAAAAAAACAACATGCTGCCCGTATATCAGTCAGGGTTTAGGAAGAAGCGTGGCACCTGCACGGCACTTTTAGATGTTACCGACAACATCCTATCGGCCCAGGATCAAGGCATGTGTACATTGTTGGTATTATTGGACTATTCCCGGGCATTTGATGGTATCAATTTGCAGCTCCTTTTATCCAAATTAAGGTACTACGGGTTCGATCAAGGAACATTGCTATGGTTCAATAGCTACCTTACTAACCGAATGCAATATGTTGAATTGCGTAAAAACGACGGTTATAGCAACTATTCTAATGTGACGTCAATAGAAAGAGGCGTACCCCAGGGATCCATTTTGGGGCCAATTCTTTTTATTTTATACTGTGCAGACATAGTTACGCGCATTCAACATTGCAAATACCACCTGTACGCCGATGACGTCCAACTGTATATTTCTTTTAAGCCTGCAAACTATCAAGCTGCTCTTAATAAATTGAATGCAGACCTAAATAGTATATCTGCGTGGTCAGATGAAAACTGCTTAGTATTGAATCCTCAGAAGACAAAGTACATGCTGTTCGGTACTGATCAGCAATTGCAAACAGTACCGAGGGACTTACATGTTCTGCTCAATGGGGTTATAATAGACAGGGTACATGAAGCCAAAAACCTTGGTCTGAAGATAGATTCAAACCTTCGTTTTGAAAATCATATAGCCACTGCAGTCCGGAATTGCTTTTACCGTATAAAAATCCTGTACAAAATAAGGCATCACCTATCCCAAGAATTGCGAATATTATTAGTTGAGACATTGGTTTTGTCCAAGTTAAACTACGCGGACGTCGTCTGTGGTCCTAGGTTGCTCGCTAGAACGCAGCGTCTTATACAGCGAGTCCAAAATGCGTGTGCACGGTTCTGTTTCACTATCCCCCCAAGAACACATGTAACACCGTTCTTGAACCAACACGGCATACTAAAAATGAAATCCCGACGTAAGCATCACTTGGCGTGTCTATTTGGTATTATGAAGTATCATGAGCCATCCTATTTGTATGACAAGTTGAGTTGGACGGCAAGTAGAAGGGAGTGCACAAGTAGGCGGTGCTCACAGCAGCTTGCCATACAGCCTCATAGATCGGCAGCATTTAAAGGTAGCTTCAGATACGCTGCATCGAAGGTGTGGAATAATCTACCACCACCCATACGAAACATAAATGCGCTAGCTACCTTTAGAATACGGTTAAAACAACATCTTATAAATGAACAACGGCAACATGGCAATATTAATTGTGACGTGTCTTTTATTTAAAATTGCTTAAGTTGAGGTGGTTTTTTGCTTCGATTTTATGTTCGCTTTGCTGAGTTGGTGTAGGTTATACGTAGCTATGGGGTAATATTATCGAATAAGGTGATATTGTCGCTATACTGTGAAACTAATTTCCAAACACTTACGGTTAAGTTTAATTGGCGAGCTGCCCGTTTTAAGTTAATGCACGTTAGGTAACATATTTATTCGCTAGATCTACTGTTGTATTTATACATTTGAATATTTATTTATCGTTTATCTATGTATTTTATATCTACATATGCTTATACAATATATTAAGTCAAATTTTTTATATAGCTATTTATGCTTATTGGCTTCCGTACGTCACTATGGCAGGCTCCAGTGGAAGACCAGTGCCTGGTCCTCAGGACCAGGCAAATACTGAACTGGTGGCCTGATTGCTGTAGCTGTGGGACACATGACTATCAGTGATTTACTTGTTTCTTTGTATTTTCTATATTTATTCATTTTATATTGTGTCACGCTGTATTTTGTTTTTTATACTTTTCCTTTACACATTGTGTCCTTGTAAGCTGCATGCAATAAAGTTTTCTTTCTTTCTTTCTTTCTTCTTTCTATATTGTGATCACATTTGCCAGTAATTTTAGAAATAGCAATTGCACTAGAAAACTGGCCGTATAAAAGTGTCGTGGATGATTTTACTTATTTGTAGCGCTCCTAGTGTGCCTTAGCTAGCCGTTCGTAAGGGTTCATTTACATCAGAGCGCTATCGTGTTTCGAAGGACATGTAAAACTATAGGCCCCTATATTTGTCTCAGGATAAGAATCGTTAGGCCACGTTGGAGGCCTGCGGGCGGTCTGAAAACTTCCGACACCATATAAATAGTCAAATGAAAGAATACTCAACTGATAATTTAATTGTTTTTCAGATATTAGTTCTTAAGTTCAACATTTACCTATGCCTGTCCTGTAAATCGTTGCTTCCTACCAAATTTTATGATTCTAGTTCGAAGGGAAGCGGCTTAGTGCTAGTTTTTGTTGGCAAAAAATGGGTATTATCACGTAAAACGCCGCATTTGTAAAAAACTGGATTAACTAAAATTGATTTGTTTAATAGTCCAAGGTTGGTAGTGTTTGGTCCAAGGACCTAAGTACTCATTTGTTCGTGAGATAACATGTTTTAATATACGTGCAGACAGATTACCAACACATAAATCCTGTTTGAGTTGTGTTTTCCTTGTGAGGAATGGTTCGCTTGTCGTTTGCGGCATTTTTAGTAGGTACATTAGACATTAAGTCCTGTATGAGTTGTTTTTTATTGTATGGTACAAGACCCTTAACTGGCACCATTCTACTTATAATTTTATTCAACTACGAGCGAGAGGCAGTTGCAAGTCTATTTAAATATCATCTAACTAAACGTAAAGTCTGTCTTAACTAAATATGCTGTCTTTTTACACAAAGCACGATGATTGTGTGAAATAAGTAGGTATTAAGACCAAACAGTAGAACTAAATAGTCAAACACAAAGACAGAGGCAGCGAATGTAATTAAAACTCGTGCACGTCAAATATTTCTATCCAGACAAAGTGTTCGGTTTGTTTGAAATAAACTGCCACAGTGACTAAATCCCAGATGAACTTATTATCCAACACTCAGTGTTGCTAAACGAACACGGTATTTAGAGAGGACGAGTTTATGACGAGCTTGGTAGTGTTACAATGATGAATGCATACAGTTTAAAATATACATCACTAGCTGTTGCCCGCGGCTTCGCGCGCGTTATGTTTGGGGTAACACAAATGTACTTTTAGTCTCAAGTTGTGTAAAGACACTCCTGATTACTCAAAAGACTTCTTCGTGCCAAATTTCAAAATTATAGATCGACTGGAAGTACCCTTTAGGTTTTGATTCCCTTGCTAGTAGTTGCGAGTTTGAAAATATGCTTAAATTGCTGTTTCTTTTGATTGCGTTGACATAGCAGTTTGATTTTGTTACATTTTAAAGGTATTATAGACTTGAGTATTTGATATGAATTTCAATTTAATACCTCTACGCGTTCACGAGAAAAGGGGTAGTAACTTTAAAATTAAAAAAAAATATTTTTATTATATGATGTAACTGAAAATTTTCGGTTTTCGCAATTTTTCCTTCATCTGTGCTGTAAGACGTTGCTTCGTGCCAAATTTCAAGATTCTGAGTTCACGGGAAGTACCCTGTAGGATTTGATTCACTTGCAAGTTTCAAAAATTTGGGGTAATTAGCGGCATAAACGGCTGTATATTTTGATTGCGTTGGCTTAGAAGTTTGTTTTTTTAGAGCCTTAAGGGAGAGTGAAAATTGAGTATTTAGTAGATATACATTTTAGTTTGATGCCTCCATGCGTTCCTGACAAAAAAAGTGTCTTGATAGACGGACGGACGGACAACAGAGTGATCCTATAAGGGTACCGTGGTATTTCCTTTCGAGGTACGGAACCCCAAAAACATACGTGATACATTCAGTTAAAATTTACAGCAAAGTATTAAATGGCTTATCGTGCACTTTGTTTGCACTGAGTCTGATGATATTGTTTAACAGGTGAATAAATACATCCATATTTAGTAACGTTGATGAAACAGCAAACTTTAATTTCACTCGAACTGTATTATTGAATTTATATTGTTTGTTTGGTTGTCTGGTGATGCGGATGCTACTGATAGTTTATATGTACATACATACATACATAGACTCACGCCTGTTTCCCCGAAGGGGTAGGCAGAGGCATATTAAACACCCACTTTTCGCCAGTGTTTTGATCCCACGTAATAGGTGGCGAGCCTATTGCCGCTTATAGTTTATATGTATTCTAGAAATATGTCGTGTGAGAAAAATGCCCATATTCCAAACGACACAACAGGTTAGGCTTACCACAAAGTGGTCCGACGGTCTGGTTAAGAACGCGAGAAGCTGTATGGAAAATTGGACATAAACCACCCACATTCGCACTACTGTACAGCCTTTGTAGCCAGGTTTGAAACAATGACCATATAAGACTCTGATTTTTGACACTCGTAAAGTGCCGAGAAAGTTAAAATGTCTTGGAATCCCCAAAGAATTAAATCAGAATGTTTTTATGCGAGACGGATTAATAATTTGTATGTTAATATTACAATGTTGCAAAATATTACTCAGAATTTAAAACGTAGCTGGTATAAAATAATCTTTATTACTTCTATATCTTGAGGAGCTGGTACTCAATTAGATACTGCAATCAGCAAGTAGAATTACTTGGACTATCATACTATTAAACAACACAAAAATGCGGATACTGATAGTATTGTTTCTAATTCCGCTAGTGTGCTCGCAGTTGAGTCGAGATAATTACTGTAGTTAACAAGAAGCAAAACTTTTTGCTCCCTACATTTTATGAAATCTAGTAATAAAACTACTAGTAAACATATTTATGTATTCATAAATACATACGCATTCTGCTTACGCGATTGATATTCGATAATAAATTAATATGTTTTGTATAGTAGGTATAGTGAAAGTTTAAAAGCTAATATTCAGCCATTTCTGGACTCTTATAGACTGCTGCGCGGACTCTGGGTTATTGCAAAAGTCTTGGATGCAATCGGTATATAATGCTGGGACGATGGTGAAGATGACAAATTACGAAAGTTGAACATATTAACACAACGTTGTGGTAGTGGCGTTCGTCTCAATTTGCTATGTGGTATAATATTATTTTTTTCGTCACACACCTGTATCCCCGAAGGGGTATGCAGTGTAATATACACCCACATTTCACCATGAATTTTAGGTCCCACGTAATAGAGGGCAAGTCTAATGCCGTTACCTCATGTGAGAATTCGGAAAACTCAGTAACACTTTGCTCGACCCGAGAATCGAACTCGGGACGTCCGATCAGCAGACGCATGCGCTATCCACCGGACCACGGAGGTAGTCAAAATTATTTTACGCGTTATAAAATCAACATAATTATTCCAAAGTAGTCAAATGCCACATAAAATAAACTTGAACGAATCTAGCAATGACTTAAATACATATAAAGTTTCTACAGCAATTATAGAACGACGTTGTAAAATTTACAGCCATCGTAAATGGTAATTGTCGAATGAGTAATATCCTGATATGTGAAAGTTGTCGAATCATAAATTAGAGAAGCATTATCTCCTTTATAACTTCTCGTTACAATCTCTAGATTTTGATATGGTAATTTCAAACTTTCGGGCAAAGAAATTAGTTATTATAAAAATGAAATTTACTTTGCAAGGTTATTTTTAAAAGTAAATCTAAACATGAGAAAGTGAGTGCGGGGTTTTAATTAAACATACACGTGCTCCGTTTTACAGAATGACAACGACGTCTCGTGTAGAGCATTCCAGCCTTCATACAGGGGTTCTGTAAAATGCCTTACATACTGACGAATACATGACGACACTGGCAACCGACAATCTCCACCGACACAAGCAGCAGTTTGTTTAAGAAAAAGAAAATGAAGTTGCGATTTTCTCGTAATTGGACCTTTTCCTATAGAACAACATAGCGATAAACTAACTGGACCTTTTCCCATTAGACGGGTTTTCACTCAAACGTGTGTCTATGACTGAAAGGTTGAAGACTCACAAACTACTGCAAGATATACGTGCCTGTAACATTCAAGTAAGCTTATAAAATAAAATCTATCAAAGTGGAGCACCCCGTTGATTTTAGTGAGTAGGTAAGGGTGGAGGCTTTTAGGAAAGACTAACAGTACCCTTTAACGAGCCCTAAAACAACTCTATTACTCTTGTTCCACTGACACATTTGCGACACGAAGCCGACAGACGTCGAGTGCGGTGTGTACACTCATATTTACATGTTAATTAAGCCGCAATTTAATAAAAAGTGCAAGAAATTATTACCGAAGCAATTCCAGTATTTCCATTTAATACGTTACTGATGTGTATAGATTGGTTTATTATATACTAGATTTTGCCCGCGGCTTCGCCAGCATGATATTTTAATAAAGAGTGACCTATGTAATTCCCTGAGTTTCAGACTATCCATGTCAAATTTCATCACAAACGGCTCTGTAGATTAGCCGTGCCGCCGCCGCCGTTTCAGTATTATCTGTTTATATGTATGCTACATATAAACAGATAATACTGAAAAATTACTTTTGTTTTCATAATCGTTGAACTTCAGGTAAAGATTAGAATGTAAGTATATTATTGAAGTTTTGAAGAGCTAATATAAATACTGAATATAACAGCAGCAAAAATAAAATCTGAAAGCAGGTATTAGGTACCACAAAGTACATATCAGATAAACAGACCGTCCCTCCGCCTCGCTGCGCTCAGGTCAGATATATCGTGATAACTTTTAACTATTCGTCCTAACTACTTACTGTAAAATACATAGTTAATCTACATTAAATAGGACCTACTGAAGGCAATAAATCCATCATTTTTGAAAACAATTTGATAACTACTCTAGAATGAGCATTGTAAAAATAAACATATATATTTCTTTTGATGTTATTCTGTTTTATTACAATAAATAATGATGTAGTTAGATAATGTACTAAAAGCTAAAAAGTAATTCGGTAAGTTCTAGCTACCAGATCACACCAGTCTTCTCATCAATCTGGGGTATTGATCAGACAAATATAAAATCGTTGGACAAGTGAAATTTCTATCACAATGTTTACTCTGGTTACGCTACGCCCAAAATTATTTGTTTAGTTAATTTTATTTTCAAGTTTTTAGTTTTGTTGTTAGTTGATACTTCTCATTTTATTTTCATAGTGAGCTCTATTCTACCAATCAAGCACTTTCTTTTGAAACCCATATTTTTTTTTTTAAGACGACTCCCGCACTAGGAAAAAATTCCTGTGTCGCGGGGGACTTTACAAACATACAACCAACGATCACAATGAACACCCAGACTCGAAACAACAATTTGTAGATCACACAAAGTGTTGTCTCGTGTGGGAATCGAACCCACGACACGCGGCGCAGTACCAAGCGGCGAGGCGACCGCTTAAACCACCACGCCAACCGTGCAGTCAAAATCTTGGATTTTTCATAGTGAGCTCTATTCTACGAATCAAGCACTTTCATTTGATACCCATATTGAGGTATTTGTGGAAAATATGTAATCCACTATTTTGTGGCGGCAGTCATCTTGGATTTTTCATAGTAAGCTCTATTCTACCAATCAAGCCCTTTCATTTGATACCCATATTGAGGTATTTGTGATAAATATGTAATCCGGCATTTTGTGGCAGCAGCCATCTTGGATTTTTCATAGTGAGCTCTATTCTACGAATCAAGCACTTTCATTTGATACCCATATTGAGGTATTTGTGGAAAATATGTAATCCGCCATTTTGTGGCGGCAGCCATCTTGGATTTTTCATAGTGAGCTCTATTCTACGAATCAAGCACTTTCATTCGATACCCATATTGAGGTATTTGTGGAAAATATGTAATCCGCAATTTTGTGGCGGCAGCCATCTTGGATTTTTCATAGTAAGCTCTATTCTACCAATCAAGCCCTTTCATTCGATACCCATATTGAGGTATTTGTGATAAATATGTAATCCGGCATTTTGTGGCAGCAGCCATCTTGGATTTTTCATAGTGAGCTCTATTCTACGAATCAAGCACTTTCATTTGATACCCATATTGAGGTATTTGTGGAAAATATGTAATCCGCCATTTTGTGGCAGCAGCCATCTTGGATTTTTCATAGTGAGCTCTATTCTACGAATCAAGCACTTTCATTCGATACCCATATTGAGGTATTTGAGGAAAATATGTAATCCGCCATTTTGTGGCAGCAGCCATCTTGGATTTTTCATAGTGAGCTCTATTCTACGAATCAAGCACTTTCATTCGATACCCATATTGAGGTATTTGTGAAAGATATGTAATCCGCTATTTTGTGGCGGCAGCCATCTTGGATTTTTCATAGTGAGCTCTATTCTACGAATCAAGCACTTTTATTTGATACCCATATTTAGGTATTTGTGGAAAATATGTAATCCGCCATTTTGTGGCGGCAGACATCTTGAAATCACAATCATTTAAATAATAATTTATCTTTTAATCTTGATGACAGTATGAGTGTATACCAAATATCAGATCAATCTGTCATCAGGAAGGGGGTAAAATTCCAATTAATAGCTTTCAGAGCTCAGGATTTTTGCCGACTTAGTTGATACTTTTCCTTATATTATGGCAACATTATACAAAATCTTTATAAATTGTAGCCTATGTGTTATTCTGATGTATAAACTATATTATTGCAAAGTTTCATTCAAATCCGTTCAGTAGTTTTTGTGTGAAAGAGTAACAAACATCCATCCATCCATCCATCCATCTTCACAAACTTTCACATCTATAATATTAGTAGGATAGGATTTGTCTTCTGTTTCTAGTTCAGCTAATTAAAAGGAAAAATAAAAGCTTGGTTTCGTCTGACATCGTGCAATTAGCCTGTTCAAACAGCCGATCAAGTTTGTTTAGCTATGTTAAATGACTATGCGATACAGTTTTTGTACGTATTTGTTTGGCAATGGTATAAGGAAGGCTAAAACTAACGTACTAAATAAACATATTTTTAATAAGGTAACTGATACTTCGATTCCCATTCCAGTAAAACATTTTGTGTGCATGAACATGAATTTTGGCTTAGTCTGGCTGTTTCTAGGTATAATATGTATTTACAACAAAGTACCTATGTTTTTCTTCTTTTTTTCTTCTTCTACATAAGGGTTAAATCCTGTGTAAGTTCCAAACATTAAACCAACGGACAAAATATAGAAGTACAAACGTTATTTTTGTCAGCAAAATGCATCTAGGATGCCATTAAAAACTGTTTTCAAAGTTTGCCAACTTTGAAAACAGCTTTTAATCCATCAGAAGTACGAAGGATATAAATTGTAATAATGTAAAATTAGACCCTTATCACAGTGAGAAGAGGCCCGTGCCCAGCATGGGACAGTACATATACAGGGCTGATGATGATGATGAATGTAAAATTTTTCGTGGAGAAAATACTAGAGCTAAAATCTAGATATTAAAATACAGTTAGTATTTTTACGAAAGGATTCAAAAGAGCAATGGTGAAACTATAGAGTCTGGTTGGGATTACCGTTATAAAGAAGAAGCAACTCATTATAAAAACGCGGGCTGTTTTTATATGCAAAAGTAGATTTTTATGTGGAAAGTCCCTACATGAAGGTTTACAACAATTTTGGATACTTATAGAATTTTAATTTTGGAAACGAATTAGCTTATTTATTAGAGACTTCATCTGCTCACCATCATCCTAGTGGTAGTTAAACTAACGTCAGTATAACTATAGCGATTTGTATACAATCATCATCTTCATCTACCTAGTTGCATGCAAAACTTTCGTCTCGGAGCCCGGCGTCCGTTTTCTAGTCTAACGAAATATGACACTGTAATATCTATTATTTTCTTTTGTTTGAGTAAAATACTGACGGAAACAAATAAGCTATCACGCAGTCAACGATAGTCAAGGTTAAGTGTATTGCCATGAACCAGATGGAAAGTTCGCCCATCCGTAATTTTGGTAAACACGTAAAGCTATCGGTTACAGCGTTCATGAAAATCTAAGTAGTATCATCAATGCCCTGACACCTAGCTAAATTATAGAATACGACTATCGCTTTGCATTGCAAAGGTTGGATTTTCTTAAAAATGTTGTGAAACTTGGATACAACTAGACGGGCGCTAGGATAATAATTATGACTAATTTCAAAGAGCACTATGAAATATTTTCAAAGAAGTGTCAAGAACAAAAAAAATATATAGAGTTTTCTAAAATAAATTTGATTAAAAAGCAACAAGTCACATTTTTACTTAGAATGTTTAACATGTATTTATTTTCTCATTTCCAAAGTTAAATCAAAATACTTTTACTCATTCTCTTTAACTAGAAGGTAAAATACGAAACGCCGTACAAAAACATACTTAAAAAAGGAGCATTTCAAATAACATTTCAGACATAAATAAAGAAATGCTTTTTGTTTTGCGATACCGTCTTCTCTAGGTTTGTATCGGGTAAACTAATTTGTAACTTTAAAACGAACTTGGCGCCTGGATTTGGTTTTGTTTTGTTTCTGTAATTTGTACTTTACTGTTGTTTGTTTGGGGTGATAAATGTCTCGCGGTAAATTTTATTTCGCTCGATATATCCGGGGTCCTGACGCGAGTTACAGGCCTAGCTTAGTTTGGGACTGAAGGGGACTCGTATTGGGTAGCGGAATGCTACTGAAATAAATTTCACTGACGTACATGATGCCTAGAGCTTTTGGTTTTATTCTGACCAAATATTTCACGTTCTTACTGGAAAAGTAGAGCGACTACTGTGTCTGATTGTTGATTTATTTGTTGTTTTGTCTCGATATATGGCTTCCAATCACAATGATTAAGCACTGACAAGAAAGCTAGGGTTGCGGCTCGTGGTTGGATGTGGGTGGCTCAAGATCGATGGGGATGGAAAGTGTTGAGCGAGCCCTGTTCAGCAGTGGACATTTTTGGGCTGAAATGATTTAGAAAGCTATAAATATGTGTTGCTTCTGTAAATTTTCTTCAAACGCATAATTCAGTGCGTTACTTAAATTACTGTTATTAACAAGTTTTAATCTTAAAATAGACTTTATAAGATTATGACCAATCTGCCTGCAGGGTCGCAGCATAATATACTAACCGTGATTCGCATTGTCCTATTACTACGGGATGTAGACAGACATCAGGTTCCCGAACACAGTCATATAGGGGAGAGACACACACACCTCTGTCTGCTTCAAGAGGCGGAGTATGAACCAGGCATTAGGTTTCCTACAATGAAATAAAAAAATACCAAGCTATTTAGTTTTTTATGTTTGTATTGATAGTATGCCAGTATACAAATACATCATAACAATAGCTTTAGAAAATTTCAAACTCCATCCTAGAAAATAAAACCTACATCCAAAGCAAATTGCTACATTGATCGGAAAAACGCACTCTATAGTTTAGCGCGGAAACAGAAAAATAGGTCAGTATATTGAGGCTTGATAACATGTCAACAGCGCTAAAGTGTCTAAACACACTATGCCGAACTTACGCGACCTAAGTTCCGCGGCCAAAGTTCCGCGGCCAAGGTTCCGCGGCCGATTTTACTTTCCGATGTATTCGGCTGATATGACACACTGTAACTGCCGAACTTAAGCTCATGCTACGAACTACGCTTGTGCTCTACTACTAGAAAAGTTGCCACTGAACTTATGCCCGACCGAAGTTACGCTGTACGCTATAACGCAGCGTAACTTCGGTATAATGTGTCGTCAGTAATTCAAATAGCTAAAAATTTCAGTCGCGTAACTTCTGCATGGTGTGTTTAGACACTAACAGGCGATGTTATTGTTTAACAGTTTAAAGCTTAAACGACAAGAAAATTATATCATATTTTAACGGCAGGGCGCGTTTTTATTGGGGTATTTGTGGGATGGAATAGAGCTGTTTTTTATTTTTGTGGTGACTTTATTGTGAGTTCCTGCGATAATAGTTGTTTGGATGGTCTGTTTTCAGAATTTTTGTGTGCTTACAATTACGGTATTTATTAATGAATCTGGGAGCTGTCATGCAAGGGAGTTATGTTTCTAAATCGAGTGTAAATAAATTATGAATCATGCAAGCTCGAGAACTCCCAGACTCAGAAAAAATTGTGTGGTTCGAACTCACTACCCTAAGTGCAGTGCCACGCAAGGAAGCCGCTTAAACCACTACGCCAACTGTGCAGTCATTTTATCACAACACTTTGAGTCATCTATAAATTGATGTTCTTGTCCGTGTCATTGTGTCCGTCTATAGGTGTATATAAGGTTACATTTGTGCGTTGTATTATTTTTTTATTATGAGTATATGAATAAACCTTGGGTAAAATATATAATACTCATGTTATTTATGAGATATTAGATATCGCAAATTTTGGCGAGAACTTCAGTTTATTTTGGCGGAAAAAGTAAACACCTGTGCAGATTCCATTCATTTCATTTCCACAAAGATTTTTTTTATCGGCGCCAATTTTCATATTTTATTTTTTAAAATACCGTTTTATGTTATATATTAGATTCAAACCTAGATAACTTTCTTTCCAACTAGATTTCCAAGTATAAAAACCAATTCTGATAAGAATCTGATAAGAATTATTTTTAATGGAATCTGCACAGGTGTTTACTTTTTCCGCCAAAATAAACTGAAGTTCTCGCCAAAATTTGCGCTACCTAATATCTCATAAATAATATGAGTATTATATATTTTACCCAAGGTTTATTCATATACTCATAATAAAAAATAATACAACGCATAAATGTAACCTTATATACACCTATAGACGGACACAATGACACGGACAAGAACATCAATTTATAGATGACTCAAAGTGTTGTGATAAAATGACTGCACAGTTGGCGTAGTGGTTTAAGCGGCTTCCTTGCGTGGCACTGCACTTAGGGTAGTGAGTTCGAACCACACAATTTTTTTCTGAGTCTGGGAGTTCTCGAGCTTGCATGATTCATAATTTATTTACACTCGATTTAGAAACATAACTCCCTTGCATGACAGCTACCAGATTCATTAATAAATACCGTAATTGTAAGCACACAAAAATTCTGAAAACAGACCATCCAAACAACTATTATCGCAGGAACTCACAATAAAGTCACCACAAAAATAAAAAACAGCTCTATTCCATCCCACAAATACCCCAATAAAAACGCGCCCTGCCGTTAAAATATGATATAATTTTCTTGTCGTTTAAGCTTTAAACTGTTAAACAATAACATCGCCTGTTAGTGTCTAAACACACCATGCAGAAGTTACGCGACTGAAGTTTTTAGCTATTTGAATTACTGACGACACATTATACCGAAGTTACGCTGCGTTATAGCGTACAGCGTAACTTCGGTCGGGCATAAGTTCAGTGGCAACTTTTCTAGTAGTAGAGCACAAGCGTAGTTCGTAGCATGAGCTTAAGTTCGGCAGTTACAGTGTGTCATATTAAGGTTATAGGATAGGTAGATGAGATCGTGATGGGAAAAACCAGGAGCAAGGAACTGGCCATGGGATTGGGCAAGGGACGGGTTAGAGGTAATTATTAAGTCTAGCCATGTGTCTACACCTTCGGTATAGTTGTGAGTGGGACCAAGCGGGAGCGTGTGTAGACTGGCAGACTCAATTAATTGCTGGAGTTTATGGGAACGGGGGGAATCGGTGGCAAGGTCAGTGTTGAAATCTCCCATGATTATATGATGAGCGTATTCTGACCCTAAGGATTCCAGAATCGATTCGAGACTGGAGAAGTAGTTTATAGTGGGAGGACAATAAACAACGCCAAGAACAGTTTTAGCCCCATTGACTGAAACCTCGAGGAACAGATATTCTGCTGAAGCAGAAGAGTTAGACGATGAAGCTAAGATAATTTTGAAGGATAATGAGCTACGGAGGTAAATGGCTACACCGCCTCCCCTTCTGTCCACCCTATCATTTCTGATGAGGACAAAACCAGGGAGAGGGTAGGAAGTAGAAAGTAGATGAGGTTTCAGCCAGCTCTCTGAAATCAGAATGGCATGAACGTTAGCATTATCAAAAGTAAGAAGCAAGTCGGTATAGTGGCTGGGTATACTCTGTGCGTTAATGTGACACACATTTAACAGCCGAGATGTGGTTTGATCGAAAGTACGCTTTAGTAAATCACTGAGCGACTCGGTCGCTGAGCTAAAGCTGTCATTTATTGATGAACCAGCAGAATCGTTGGCGGAGTGAAAGGAATCATCATCATCATCTGATAGCATAAAATATTCTATATATATAAAGATAATAAATAAATATAATAATATATAAGTAACCAATAATTAATGAACTAAGTGTAAAAATAAATATATGCTTTTGCTACTAAATAGTAGCAAAGGCATGCACACGAATTGATGCAATGCTATCACTGCACCACCCGCCAGCAGACACATACAGATAACAAATTAAAAACAATACAGAAATGTAAGAATACTAAATCAATACTAAATACAAAAGAACGTAACGCAACACTAGACAGACAGTTAAATACACAACACAATGATTGCAGTTTCAGAACGCAACCCAAAATGTCAAGTTGACATGAAAGCTGTCAAAAGAGTGAAATAAATACGTAGACAGAGAATCCTATAGACTAAATGATATTTTTGTCACACCCACACAGGAAAAAGAGCAACTTATGCCGATGTAATGGAAAGAAATGAAACAGCATGTTAAGATTTTTTGTTTCACCGAGCGTGCCACTTTTTTGTAGGTATGCTAACTACTTAGATAAACAAACTTTGACAGCTGACATGTAGGCTGTTGCGGACCTAACCAAGGTCTGTAAATAAAATCCAGTGGACTGTATGAAACTGGTATAATCTTGTTGTAAAGTAATATTAATAACAATATGATAATTGGTCGTTGTAGTACTACGTGAACAATTAGTGCGCGCGCGTCGTGCAAGGAGCTCAAAGATCAAGTGGGGAGCGCGGATGCGGCCGGTGAGTTGTCGGACCCGCACCGCCTCGCGCCCCGCAGGTGCGGGCAGCCGAAGAGGGCCGAAACGGCCCGAACATCCTGCCCGGGGTTGAAGTCTTCAAGTAATGGGAAGCGGACAGACGTTATTGAACGCCCGCAGTATTGTCCCCTTGTTCGTCTTCAACTTGACCACGCGTGTCTCTCCATCGCAGCCAGGTTTTGTTTCTATAACTCGCCCCAGTGGCCACACCAGTGGCGGTTGTCCTCGCTCCTTGATTAGAACGAGTGTCCCCACGGATAACCGGCCTGTGGAAGCGGTCCATTTGGTTTTGGTCTGCAGTAAAGAAATGTACTCTAAATTATAGCGGTTCCAAAAATGCTGTCTAATATGCTCCATTTGGTGGTAGCGCTCTAGTCTCCCGATGGCGACATCAGAAACCTGTGGATGCGGAACAGATGTGAGTGGCCTGCCAATTAAAAAATGGGAAGGAGTGAGAGCGGTTAAATCTAGTGGATCAGAGGATAAAGGGGTGAGAGGACGAGAATTTAAAATTGCCTCAATCTGAGTTAGACACGTGGACATTTCCTCATAAGTGAAGTGAGTTAAACCTAGTAACCGCCTTAAGTGATGCTTGGTGGACTTAACTGCACTTTCAGCGATACCGTTGAAATGGGGGGTGTAAGGTGGAACAAAGGAAAAGTCTATGCCTTGCTGTCTGACTTCGAAGTCAATCTCAGCATCCTGTAAAAATCGCCCCAATTCATTGCAGGCACCAACAAAGTTAGTACCATTGTCTGACAAGATACTCTTAGGCTTGCCACGACGAGCCACAAAACGATTGAGAGCAGACATATAGCCCTCCCTAGTCAAATCTGTAACGAGCTCAATATGCACGGCTTTCACAGCCAAGCAGACAAATATGCACAGGTATGACTTTATAAGCTTACACCCACGCCCTTTGCGGTCGGCTATCAGTACTGGCCCGGCATAGTCGACGCTACAGTTATAAAATGGATATTGCAGCAATGTTCTCGAAGACGGTAATTGACCCATTCTTGGTTGCACAGTTTGACATTTTAATCTGAAACATTTAATGCATTGTTTGACTGTGACCTTCGATAAATTTCTGCCACCGAGTGGCCAGTACGTCTGTCGAATAGTCGCCAATAATAATTGAGGGCCTGCGTGTAACAACTTAAAATGATAATAATAATATAAAGAAAGAAGTCTGTTCTTACGAGGTAACAACTTTCCTGATTTTAACAGTTCATACTCTTTAGGAAACATCTCAACTTGAGCATGACGTAAAATAAAATTCAAGGAATCATTTAGTTCTTGAACAGAGAGTGAACCTACAGTCTTGTTATGCTTGTTCTTTAAATTATTTATATATCTCCTCCAATAGGCAAGTAGTCTTTGTAATTTATTAAAATCAGAAAATTTTGTAAATAATGAAATGATGAATGATTGATTATGTGAAACTAAACTACTTAATGATAAATGAGAGGATACGATTTCAGGTAGATCTTGTTTCATGCCTTCATTTGGAAACTCCGGCCAGTCATTTTCAGCTTTAGACAAAAATTCAGGACCAGTCCACCACAAAGAACTTTCGCTGATTAGGTCGGCCTTCAGCCCACGAGAAACGAGATCTGCCGGATTGTCCTTCGACGGCACGTAACTCCACTTATGCCCTACAGTGCTTTCTTGTATTTCGTTAACGCGATTTCGTACAAAAGGCTTCAATGAAGTCGGCGTCATTGACAACCAACCCAACACTATGGTTGAATCACACCAAAACTGGCATCTGCTAATAGGCAAGGTAAGAGATTTCAACACACTAGTACACAGTCTTGTTCCAAGAATGGCTGCACATAATTCAAGTTTTGGAATGGTACATGGCTTTATAGGTGCTACTCGATTTTTTGAAGTTAAAAGATGCACAGTCACCAATCCGTCCCTATTTGTGGATCGCACGTACACACATGCACCGTATGCCCTTTCCGACGCATCACTGAAAATATGTAGTTCACATGCATTTGAATTGTCACATACGGCCCATCGTGAAATTCTTAACAAATTTAGACATGGCAAAGTACTAACGAAGGACTCCCAGAGTCTTCGAACTTCATTTGGAATGCATTCATCCCAGCCACACTTCATCATCCACAGGTGCTGCATAATAAGTTTAGCCTCAACAATACAAGGACCAACTAAACCTAACGAATCAAATATCTGACTGATCACAGATAAAATGTGACGCTTAGTGACATGTTTGCTGCTATCAATGTTAATAGAAAACACTAGAGAGTCCGATGCGCATAGCCAATGAAGACCCAATGTTTTTGAAGGTACATTCCCGCCTTCAGCGAAATTTAATCTACCCGTATAACCTACTCGACCGATCATCTGAGAGAATATTTCTGGGCTATTAGACTGCCATTTACGCAAATGAAAATGAGCTGTGGCAAAAACAGAAGCGACCCCTTTAGCCATTGCTACCACCTTGGGAATTGTGTCTCCACCACTAAGATAGACCTTGGGAATTGTGTCTCCACCACTAAGATAGTCATCCACGTAAACGTCATGCGCTATCGATTCTCGCACCCTTTTATTTGAAGATGTGGACGCAAGACTTACCAAGCATTTTGTGGCCAAATAAGGAGCGCTCGCTGTGCCGTAACTCAGGGTGTTGAGACTGTATGTTTTTAAAGGCAATTTTGAATCCTCCCTAAAAATAATTTGTTGTAAGGGTCGCTGTACTGGTGTCAAAAAATCGCCCTATACATTTTCTCCACGTCTCCAGAAATGACGTACTTGTGTTGACGAAAGCGTACCAAGATACTAAAAAGGTCATCCTGGACTGTGGGACCTACCATTTGGATATCGTTGAGTGATAATCCAGATGTGGTTGCAGCTGAGGCATCAAAGACTACCCGAAGTTTTGTGGTAGCGCTGGACTCCTTAATGACTCCATGATGTGGCAAGAAATATTCAATAGTACCACCTGAATGAGGTTTATCTGTTTTATTGTTTTCGGTCATATGTCCCAGGCGCTCGTACTCCTGCATGAAAGTGACATATCTTTCTTTAAAGACGGGATCACGATGGAATCGACGCTCTAATGACAAAAACCGACGCTTCGCTATATTGAAGGACTCGCCTAATACACTGGGGTCCTGCTTCAGAGGCATGGTAACTATAAATCGACCAGTATGATCACGGATTGTATTTAATTTAAAATTGGCTTCACAAAGTCTTTCTTCATGAGACAATGAGTATTTTGTAGGGACAGAGTCAATCTCCCAAAATTTGTGTAAAGTATTATTAAGTTGGCCTAATGAAAGGTTACAAATTTGTGACTGTGATGAAGATGGATGAGATGGAATAGTAATAGCCCCTGATACTATCCACCCGAATTTGGTGTCACGAAGAGTAGGCTGATTATTTCCTAAGGTTATAAAAGCAGGACCAAGGCATCTCCAAAATAACTCTGCTCCCACCAATATATCAACCACTGAGGGACTGTAGAATAGTGGGTCGGCCAACTGTACATTTGATGGCAAAGGAATTTTATCGACATCAATTAAAATAGACGGCAATTCTTTTGTAATTACAGGTAATACGAAACAGTCTATACTAGTTCTATAACTACTGCAGCGTGATTCTATAATTAAATTACAAGACTGTGTAGTAGTAGAAATTTGAGTGTTGATACCTGTTACCGTGGAGCTCGTGCTTCGTCGAGGCAATTTCAGCTTATCGGCTAGTCTCTGAGTAATAAAATTGGCCGTGCTACCATTATCGAGCAAGATCCTGGCGTCCATCTTATTGCCCCAATTGTCCACGACTTTCACCAACGCTGTGGAAAGCAAAACATACGACGCAGTAGTATGGTGCATGGATGTGTCGTTAGATAACACGACATTTTGTGGAGTGCAAGTAGATAAAGGCGCCCCCCCAGAAATGTCAGTAGATAAGGTCACACTACTGGAACTAGGCATAGGATCTTGGAAATTGGTAGATTTCGGTTTGTCGACATGTAAAAGGACATTATGTTTCTCATTACAATATTTACACCGCGCTAATCTACATTGCTTAGTTAAATGACCAAAGCGTAAACAGTTCACACAAACCTTTAACTCCTTTGCTTTCGAGACCCGACTGTCAACAGACAGCTTACGAAACTCTTCACATGTGTACAAAAGGTGGTGTTTGTGACACATTGGACATTTAATAGGTAATTTCTCATCTTGTGTGGTAGCAACAAACGATTTAGGCTTAGATTCTATTGAACTATTATTACTTTGTTTAATTGATTGTTTGTTATGTTCTAATGTTTCCAATAAGTCAGCCTTTTTGCTAATGAATGAACAAAACTGAGTCAAGGTGGGTGATTTTTCTATCGTGTTACGATGTTCCTCCCAATCTCTACTGGTCACAGAATCTAACTTAATGGACATCATGTACACAACTAGCGTATCCCAGTACTCAGTAGGCTCGTTCAATGTTTTCAATGCTCTAATGTTTTTATTAATGACGTCAACTAAATGCCGTAAAGAAATACAAGATTCTTTAAAAATTGTTTCAACATTGAATAGAGCCTGCACGTGATTATTTACTAAAAGCCGACTATTATTATAACGATCACACAACAAATTCCACGCCATTTGGTAGTGTTCACCTTTAAAATCAATATTTTTAATTAACTCCAATGCATCGCCGTTCAGCGACGCACGTAGATAGTGAAATTTGCTTATGTCGTCAATGCTACTACTGTTATGGATTAGTGACATATATGTATCTCTATACTCAAGCCAGCACTGATAATCACCATCAAAACTAGGCAAACTAATTTTTGGTAAGCGAATAAAGCTGCGTTGAAACGATTCACCTGAATGTTTGCATGCTGAGCCCGCTACAGAACCAACATCGCCGGCGTCGCTGGTGACCAGCAGACTCCGAGCTTGTGCGGCTAGTGCGTGAAATCGCTCCTCGAACTTGGCTCGCTCCGCATATGCATCGTCTGGTTTGTCCATGAGCACCTCGATTTTCATCTGTAACGTGTCAAATTCATCGTATATGGCATCAAACTTACTCAAGCGCCCTTCTAATTCAATACGTTGCAAAGAAGAAATAGACTCACAGCTGAGCAGTATATTAATAAAATTGCCAAAGTTAGTAAGCTTTGCTTTCATAGCATTGCGCTTTCTAATTAAGATCTCCAACTCACTGGACATATTGAAGTTAGATAACAGTCAACTATAAAGGCAAAAATAATACTAGTTAACTAATCACGAACAATGGATGGGTATAAAAATCTGCACTACACACAAAGGAAACAGATAATAACCTACTAATGAATAGGCGCGTGACCTTGAACTAGAACGGCAGCGCCAGCTGTTACCTACAATGGCGTCGAAATATGCGTACAGCTGATTTACCGTTATACCTATTATTTATTAGAATAACGGCTAGCGACAAGCAATGCAGCGATGCGTAAGCTGAAGAGAATGTAGGTACTATAAATCTAACTCAGGAAAGACAAGAAATGGAAAATTAATGTAATGTAAACGTTGACCGTTTGGAAAAAAGATATTGTTTGGAAAAAGGATTTATAAGGGAAAAAATTGGAACAAACTCACAAAACACCCGTATCCTTAACCACAGGCAAACTGAATAATTCCCTCGTAGCGATGACTCGGCGTAATTCGATGCGCTTTGTACTCGAAGCTCCAGGGATTGACGTAGTTCGCTTCTACTTCGTTCTTCCAAAACGGCGACTTCGACTTTGTAAAAATTCCGTTGCGACGATGACACAGCGATTTGAATTTCAAATTCCGTACTGCAACTGCCAACGTTTTCGGTTTCTCCAAACCGAAATTTATAGGCTCGACGTGACCAATGTTGCGGACCTAACCAAGGTCTGTAAATAAAATCCAGTGGACTGTATGAAACTGGTATAATCTTGTAGTAAAGTAATATTAATAACAATATGATAATTGGTCGTTGTAGTACTACGTGAACAATTAGTGCGCGCGCGTCGTGCAAGGAGCTCAAAGATCAAGTGGGGAGCGCGGATGCGGCCGGTGAGTTGTCGGCCCCGCACCGCCTCGCGCCCCGCAGGTGCGGGCAGCCGAAGAGGGCCGAAACGGCCCGAACATAGGCAGCTGTCGTCTCCATAAAAAATATAGTATTTACGTGCTACAATAAAGTAATTCAAGCTATATTGTGTTGTGAACTATTGAGACTTGTGTTGTATTTTGTGTTATTGTTTAAAAAACATGCGGTTTTATGTTATAGGGTGTAAAAGTGATAGTGGAATGAAAACACCAGGATTGTCTTTTCATTCGTAAGTATTCCATCCTTTACCTGTTACTAGGCATTCAGTAACATTATATTATATTCAGAATTGTGTATAATGTATTCAAGATGTTAATTTATCCTTGAAAAAAGCACTAAAATAACAAATCTTTAGTGTTGCCAACTTTTCTTTATATAATTACCCTCTTTTGAGGGTAATTAAAAATAGGGTATAATATTTTGAGATTTGCAGTGCCTATTAAAAAAGTATTTCAAAGTTTGAATAGCTTGTTTCAGTTTTCCTGAACATGAGGAGTTACGTCGCGATTGGATTATAGCTACAGGCCGATCAGATTGGACACCAAAACCGTCATCAAAAATTTGCAGCCTACGTTTTGAGAAGACAATGTTAATTAAAAAGAAGAAACTTACGCTGCTATTTCCTAATGCTGTGCCTATTCTGGTAAATATTCAGTAAATTACATATTAAGTATTGAGCCAGATTTTATGACATTTTTATCCACATTAAGTGTATTTAACAGTTTAGTGCTGACCATCGTGTTATTAGTTGCAAACATTATCTTGTGCATTTTTTTCGCTATCCCTTCGGGTTGCGGAGGTCAGACAGGCAGTCGCTCTGTGGAAAAGCTACTATACAGCCAAATCCGGTTAGACTAGTAAGCGGACCCCATATTGAAACTGGGATAAACGCAAAGAGAAAGAAGAATATGAATCTTGTTCAGAATATTAGAATACAAAAAAAACGAAAAGAAAAAAATCCGTAAACATCAGCTTCCTACTACTGGTTTGTAATGATTAGTGTCTTAAAGATGATTAACTTTTTTAGGAAACCAAGTCCTATATTCCAACATCTTCCTCCACCAGTATACAAGGAGAAACAGATATTGAAATGGAAGATAATTTAAATATTCATGTAAGTACACAATTTCCATAATGTTGTTTCCCACGAATCAATACAATTTGCAACATATTTTCACTATTAAAATATTAAATTACTTGTTTGTTTTGTACTGTAATATAATCATTATGTCAAAATAACTTACAAGTTTAGTGTAAAATGAAAATATATGTTATTTAATAATAATAAATTGTTTTTTATTTATATATCCCACGGATTTAAGTAAAAACAGGATTTTAATCAAGTAGTGGATACTTAAGCTACACATTGGCATCAGTTCCATGTGTGTTGGTATATAGAGACGGAACCCATACATTTTTGCCCATAATCCTTTAATATATATATAAAAATTAATCATAAATACATACATACATAGACTCATGCCTGTTTCCCCGAAGGGGTAGGCAGAGGCATATTAAACGCCCACTTTTCGCCAGTGTTTTGATCCCACGTAATAGGTGGCGAGCCTATTGCCGCTTATTGGGACATTTTGTTTGCCAGAGCCTCGTCCGTTGATCGGCAGGTGCACCACTTGCAGGTGAGGTTGGCTTGGGACCCTATGTTCTTGGTGGGAACCCTATGCACCCTAATCATAAATAATGTTGTACTATTTGCTTACAAATCCAGTACGTACATACATATAACCACCTATGAAATGCCAGTTTAACTACCGACAACGAAATGTCACAAACGATACTTTTCTATAAAGGACAATGGCAGATCTCCATACATCAAAATGTCTGAAATTAAATTGAAGCGAACCGAAATAAAAAATATACCAAAAAATTTGGCGTAAGTAACAGAGTCTATAAATGATTCTATTTTCACTCAGGAAAGGCGGAAAAAGAAGATATCGGTCTTTGAATTTTTAGTTAAGAACTAGCTGAGCCCGCGACTTCGTTCGCGTAAATGTTGGAATTTAATTAGCATGACATTTATCCCAAGAGTATATAATATTTATAACTTTTATATGTATATTATATAACTAATATATATCTTTAGATAATTTCTTTATATACACAACATTAACTGTTTTACCACCTTCACATAGAACGTGTAAATTATTTTTACCGCTCACTCGTGAACATACCACATATAACTGATCATGACTGTGAAAAACAACATGTTCGGATGTCGATTCCAGCTGTTTCAAGTGTCAGTCCCTGCGATATATTTAGAAAATACACACAGGACTACGAATATCCAACCCTGCCGAAAGTAAGATAGCCCTGT
Organism: Euclidia mi; assembly: GCA_944739405.2. Taxonomy (NCBI): domain Eukaryota; kingdom Metazoa; phylum Arthropoda; class Insecta; order Lepidoptera; family Erebidae; genus Euclidia; species Euclidia mi. The sequence goes on from OX123199.2 coordinate 57,510,382, forward strand.
TGAGTAATTCAAGAGGTATCTGAATTCAGGCCTCAGTCTCCCGCCGAAAGATTCCCACGTACGTAACGTGAGGAGTGGGACATTGGGAATAATGAGACAATGCCTGTATAAGAACAGAACACAAAGAAACACGAAAACATGCAACAATTATAAATTCATAAGTAACGTCAAATATACAATCTAAATAATCCAACGACGGCGAAAGCAAATTATCCAAGAACCTCATCAATCTTCGGAGAATCTTAACACCGCCATTGGTACCAATAACCAAAAGAACAGTGTACGATGGGCAGGCTCTTTTTCGGATGTATACAGGTTGCAGTGCGGAGTGAGGCAAGGTGGTCTGACATCGCCTAAGGTCTTTAACCTATAGGTACATAAATAAACTTATCGGTGAACTCAGCAGTGCCAATGTCGGGTGCTACATAGACGGAGTCTGTGTCAATAACATAAGTTACGCAGATGACATGGTACTGCAGAGTCCATCGATAGGAGCTTTACGGAAGCTGTTGAAAATGTGTGAGTGTTACGCGGAGGCTCATGGGCTCAGATACAATGCAAAGAAAAGCGAATTATTAGTATTTAAAGTGAGGGGCAAAACTTACACCACAGTACCTTCACTTAGTTTAGCTGGTAGCACTATTAATAAAGTCGCTCATTTCAAGTATCTGGGCCACTGGGTCTCTGAGGACCTCAAAGATAGTAAGGACATAGAGAGGGCACGTAGGGCGCTAGCTGTCCGGTGTAATATGCTGGACCGCAGGTTCGCACACTGCCGTAATGCAGTAAAATTAACACTTTTTAAATCCTATCGCCAAGCATTGTACACATGCAGCCTGTGGGTTAACTATACTTTGGGAGCGTACAGGGCCTTACGTGTCCAATATAACAACGCGTTTAGAGTGCTATTGGGGCTGCCGCGATTTTGTAGCGCGTCGAGCATATTTGCGGAAGCTCACACAGATGGTTTTCATGCCGTTAGAAGAAAGCAATGCGCATCACTGTTAAATCGTGTCAGGTCCAGCCACAATGGCGTGCTAAGCGTGTTCGTGGATAGGTGGGACTCTCCACTACTGCGCCACTGGATACGTCTGCACACTGACCTTTGATAAGTGGGCAGCTTTTTCTCTTTGTCCTACAAATTTTAAATGTTTTTTTTTTCTGTGTTTGTTCTTTTTAATTTTCTAAATGTTGGCTTGTGTAAATTGTATAACTATGATTGTTGCTTGTAATTTTAAATTGTGTTAACCTATGGACTAATGTCTGAAATAAATAACTATTATTATTATATTATTATTCAACGCCATCTATGTTTACATATACAAACCGACCGAGATAGAAAATAATATGGACTAATCGACAATTTATTGAAGAAAGGATCTATAGTCATTGTATTTATCATTTAAAATAAATAATAATGAAATTATTAAGTAGGTATATAACTATTATATAAACATAATAATTTGAAATAAATGAGATTGACCGTTTAAATTAAGTGGACATTGGAAACTTTTAAACACTCGCGTTGCATGTTTAAGTGGACATTGTAATAAATTTTGACACAGAGACTTTTTGTTTATAAAAGTGCCGAATAATATACTCTATTATTTTTTTTACCCTGGCGAAAAGTGGGCGTTTAATATGCCTCTGCCTACCCCTTCGGGGAAACAGGCGTGAGTCTATGTATGTATGTATTATTTTTTTAATAACAGAAAGATACCCGACACACAATTATTGTCTTTTTTGCAAGAAACATTTATTTTGCCAGAAAATTATTTGAAAATAGTGACATCTATAGGTCGGTAAATAGCCATAAAACACTTTGAAGGTACCTATTTAGACTAACTATACTTTTACTAACAAACTTATAATGATCATAGATGGCACCACATAAAAAACCAGTTTTGGATGATCCTTGTTTTGTTTGGGACTACGAACAAATGAGAGGTCAAGCTGTACACCGAAAATTACTCAACTCATTGTGATGTAACATATACTATTTTATAGGTTTGAGTATCCTTTGTACATGAGTGTAAGTTTTATTGAAATCAATTTCGCCATTTTAGAGATCTTTAGCAACATAGGGAAAGACGTCGGACAGACAGACAGACATATATTCTAAAAATTATCAAGTATTGCTTTTTAGCATTTTCCTAGATTTTTTAGCTAATTTTCGTCAAAATATCTTTAATGTACAGACTTTTTCACCTCTACAGTTTTATTATAGTAAATAGATAGATAGATAGTTGTAATAAATTTTGACACAGAGACATTTTGTTTATGAAAGTGCCGAATATTATACTCGATTATTTTTTTAATAACAGAAAGATACCTAATTATTGTCTTTTTTGCAAGAAACATTAATTTTGCTAGAAAATGATTTGAAAATAGTGACATCTATCTATCGGTCGGTAAATAGCCATAAAACACTTTGAAGGTTCCTATGGTTCCTATTTAGACTAACTATAGTTTTACTAACAAACTTATAATGATCATAGATGGCACCACATAATTATATAACCAGTTTTGGATGATCCCTGTTTTGTTTGGGACTACGTACAAAGAAGAGGTCAAGCTGTACACCGAAAACCACTCAACCGATTGTGATGAAACATATACTATTTTATAGGTTTGAATATCCTATGCACATGAGTGTAAGTTTTATTGAAATCAATTTTGCCATTTTAGAGATCTTTAGCAACATAGGGAAAGACGTCGGACAGACAGACAGACAGACATAAATTCAAAAAATTATCAAGTATTGCTTTTTAGCATTTTTCTAGATTTTTTAGCTAATTTTCGTCAAAATATCTGTAATGTACAGACTTTTTCACCTCTATAGTTTTATTATAGTATAGATGAACAATGTAGGTAAAATGAAAGTTATAGTATGAAAGTTAAATAATAGGTAGGTACGTCTGAATTATCAAATGACATATGTCAGATTGACATCAAAACACAGAACTATTTTGTAGCATCTAACAGCCACAGCCAAAGACAAAAGCAGAGCTGCACATTTTAAATCGATTTTATGTGAAATCGTTACAACATTAAAACGATGCTGTGACGTTTTTATTTGGTTTAAACGTTGTTTTGCTTCAAAAATATTAGCTTATTGATAAAATGTTGATTAAATATTATATAACTGCATTTTAAACCAAACCAACTCTATAAAGGTCGATCGTATCGATTACTTATTTAATAGTCGATTCGGATATAGCACTCACGTCTATTTCTATCACACCATTGTCTATGGCAACAATCAAATAATAAAGTATTCGTAATCAATAGGGAAGATTACTGCCAAGTTAAACCACCAGATGGCGGTATCACCAACTACAGTAAACAATGAATTTTGGCAAGTATGACATTTGAGTGACAGCTTGACAACTCGTTTACACTTCAAACTTTGGATGCGCGATCTCTTGGCGATCTCATTATCTTATCTCAAAAAAGTTACTAAAACAGAAACATTGTATAATTTTGATTGTTATTGATAATTGGGGTAATTATATAGTGAACTGTTTTGCCTTTATAAATAAGTATAGATATATTGTTGTCTTGTTGATGACAATATTTGAAAAGCGCGCTACGAAAGTTTGTTTACTGTAGTTGGTTGTGCTGCCATCTGCGTCGAGCTTTGCGTAATGTTCCCTATTGGAATGCTTTTTATCATCATAAAATACTCCAGCTCGAGAAAAAGTGAACATATTAAAAATCGTAGGAAAAAAAAACAATTTGTTTTGTTCATATGAAGTTTAAGGTCGCCACAACAAACCCAGACCAAATTCTGCCATTGTTTTTTTGCATTGAAATAGCAACATATGACGTCATCAAATTTTTGCGTCAAATAGCATACCTACTAATTTTATGTATATTAGTTAGAACAATTCGAAAATTAAGTATATCATCAAAATATTGAATGAAAGTGGGATTGTATTTGAATATTTTATTGTAGGTATTGAAAAGTCGAGATAATTTATTTTTGACTGAGTATTAGTTGAAAAGTCCAAATTAGTTTGCGTTTGACAGCATAATAATATCATCCCCGTATCTTATAACTATCCTATGCCGATAAAATCAATAAGGCAACGTTTCTTTTCGGACTACATATTATTTTCTAATTGTATCTATAAATAGGGGTAATTTTTGCCTTACTCGGTAACCCTGAATATAGAGTGACGTCCTATGTTTGTCCCTTTCTGCGACACGCTTTGCCGGTGTCTATAGGATTCTCTGTCTACGAATAAATAGAATCTGTGACATCTGTGTAGATTATTCGTAAACAAATATTAAAACATCATTAAAATATTTTGATATGAGGTGCGTTATAAAAGTGATGTAGTATGTATATATATATGTAGCATACAACGTAAACAAAACAAACAAATGATGTGGATAAGCGTTTAAACTTGCTACGGAACAATATATTATAAATAAAACTATTTACGTGGAATGTTCTTGCCATTCCCGGTTGTTGCGGAAGGTCCATCCCCCGAGCCACTCCCGGCGCCTGAAGAAGTGATGCACTGCACTTTGGGGTACTTCTTCATCAACCCACTAAGCTCATCTTCGGCAATAATCTTGTGACGGCTTCCGTCCGGCGCTTTTACGAAGATATTGCCATCTTGGGTCCAACCAGATCTCATGCCAAAGTGCGACCGGGCCTTACTGAATACAGCCTGTCGCACTCTGGTTAGGAATTCTCGAAGCGAAATAGATGTGCCCTTAAGAGCAGTGTTTGCGAGCCAAGCTGAAGATCTAGTATCCACTCTAGCAAACCGGACAAGTATAGGCCGCTTACTGCCTTGTTTGGAGGAACCAAGTCGGTGGCAATTACAGATATCAGCGGATGTGATGTTTTTCAATCCCAGCTTGCTCTGCATAATGCCCAAGATTGTTGCAGTGCTGTTCTCATTCTCCTCCTCTGGCACGCCCAAAAATAGAAGAGACTTACGTCTATGTCGGGTCTCCACGGTGTCGAGCTGTTTGTGACACTCCTGGATTTGTTGGCGTAGCAGGCCCAGCATATTGAAAACCAGCTCACGGAATGTACGAAATTCTTCTGCAACCTTCGCTACTGTGTCTTTGGCTGAGCCTCCACTATTTAACTGGGTTTCGAGTGCTGCCATCCTCCTTGTAAAGCTGTCTTCCAGACCCTTCTGTATGGACTCAATCTCTTGAAGCTGGGACATAGTGCTTGTGAGAGTGTGTAAAATGTGGAGAAGTTTTGCTGGCGGGCGGTATGTACTAACACTTAATAGTTTAGTGTCATAAACACTACCTTAGTTAGAGGCAGTTAAAAATTGCAGTTATATACTATTTTTATGAACTATAACTCAGATTTACTATATTTTTTGAATTAATAAAATTTTCAAAATCGCAAATATGTGTTAACTTTTTTAACGCCTACCGCCGAAGAAAGTTTTCTTGGCAGACTTATACAGCATGGCTAAAGCTAGAGAGAGAAAGGCGAAGGATGTATCCCATATTAAGTGCATGAAAGACAAAACAGGAGCGATTCTTATGGACGAAGACAAAATAAAAGGGAGATGGACGACATACTTTGAAAAGTTAATGAATGAGGAGAACGATTGGAACGGAAACCTTGAGAATGAGGTGATGAATATTGGTTTAGTGAAGGAAATAAATAAGGACGAGGTAAAAATGGCTGTTAGTGGAATGAAGATTGGAAAAGCATTAGGACCAGATAGAATACCAGTAGAAGCATGAAAAGCGTTAGGAGATGATGGATGGGCGTGGCTGACTTTATTCTTCAATAAGCTGTTGCACAAGGAGACCATACCCGAGGAATGGTGCAACACTTACCTGGTGCCCATTTTAAAAAATAAGGGTGATATCCAAGAGTGCAACAATTATCGGGGAATAAAGTTAATGCCTCATAGTATGAAAGTATGGGAGAGAGTAATTGAGCGACGCCTGCGTGACGAGAGTGAGATCTCACGAAACCAATTCGGTTTTATGCCTGGTCGAGATACGGTGGATGCCATTTTTGCACTTCGCCAAATGTGCGAAAAATACAGGAAGGCGCATAAAAACTTGCACATGGTGTTCGTCGACCTTGAAATGGCATATGACCGAGTGCCTCGTGAAGTCGTGTGGTGGGCCCTGAAGAAGAAAAGAGTGCCTGGGAAATATCTGACGTTGATTCAAGCCATGTACGCTGAATGCCGAACGCAAGTCCGATCCGCAGCTGGTATCACAGCCAGATTCGATGTGGCCATAGGCTTGCATCAAGGGTCGGCCCTTAGCCCCTACCTCTTCCTGTTAATTATGGATGCTATATCATTGGACATACAGGAAGAGGCACCCTGGTGCATGCTGTTTGCCGACGACATCGTTCTGGTAGCAGAGAGTGGACAGAAGGTGCAGAGCAAGCTGGAGGAGTGGCGCCAGAGATTGGAGAATGTAGGCCTGAGAATAAGCAGAACCAAAACAGAATATATGTTCTGTGACTTTGGCGGTCTCTCCAGTCCTATACCGGTTACACTCGGCGGTACACTTCTACCAGTAAGCTCCGATTTCCGCTACCTAGGTTCACTGCTGCAAGATGACGGCGAAATTGATCGGGATGTTAGGCAAAGAATCAACGCAGGATGGATGAAATGGCGACAGGTCTCAGGCACAATATGCGACCACAAAATGCCTGTGAAATTAAAGGGCCGCATGTATAAGTCGGTTATAAGGCCTGTCGTACTGTATGGAGCTGAGTGTTGGGCTACAAAGAAGACGGATGAGAAACGATTGCATGTGGCAGAGATGAGAATGTTACGATGGATGTGTGGAGTGACAAGAATGGACAGAATTAGGAATGATTACGTTAGATGTAGTATGAAAGTGGCGCCCATTGATGAAAAGATAAAAGGAAGTCGATTGGCCTGGTATGGACATGTTATGCGGAGAGATGAGATGTATGTAGGTAAAAAAGTGATGAATATGCATGTAGAAGGACGAAAAGGGAGAGGACGGCTAAGGAAAAGATGGATGGACTGTGTGAGGATGGATATGAAAGAGAAAATGGTAAATGATCGGATGACTGGTGACAGAGAAGTATGAAAGAGAAGGACATACTGCGCCGACCCCAAATAAATTGGGTCCAGGGCAAGACAATGATGTATGCGATTGCAGTGTCGTATTATGAAACGAGTAATTTTGCTCATTTTACCGCTTATAAAGTTGTTAGGAAACTGTGAGTCTGCATTCATACTTTTCACAATAAATGTTTGTTTGTTTTGGTAAAACAAACAAACTATGAATGTGAAGGTCTATTTGCTACGGTTGTACGACTAAATTGCTGACAATTTTAACGAAATTGACATGGACATTATTTAAGATATTGTTTTACATATATCAACTATCAATAGCCTACAATAGGGTACAGTTAATATGATATTTAATTTTGGCTCACACGCAACATAAGGGTTACTTAGCTTTAAAATAGCTTAATATGTATTGACAAACCTTTGGATTGAAAAATAAACATGGGCTTCTGAATTCGAAACAACTATTTAAAAACAACTTTAAGGTAATCATTAGGTATTAATGATGATCAAGAAACCTGCCAGACATTTAGAGAGCTCAAGCAAAATTGACAATTCAGACCGACGCCGACGTATCAACGTTTATGCTTGAAACTAGAGGCTACAGTTGCTTTCAACGTATTTGCTCTTTATAATTCCACCTTGGATGATTTTAAGCATTCAAAGTTTCAGCATTAGAAACTTTGAAAAAGTCGACAGCGACTGACGTCATTGGCATTTGCTAGTGTTTTAAAGGCAGCCATGAATGTGCTTTCTCTCGTAAAATTTGATTTAGTCTTACTATGCCGTTTTACTGAATAGTGAAATAAATTAAGTAAAAATCTCATTCAATGCACCAATTTATGTTTTACTTCTATAATGTTGTTAAATTTTAACGATCGCTTGGGCCAAATATGCCTTTGATTTACTAAGGGCAGACAAAAGTCACTCTGATGAAAAGCTAATATTCTGTCAAATCTAGCTACATTATAAAATAGACCTTTAGCTCCAAATCAAAAATTCTTGGATACAACCGAAATAACGCTACGATAAAGATCAAAGTCGATATAATGTATTTAATAAGGACGCAGTATGATTAATAGAGTAATGAACGTAGAGAAAGTGCGTGAGGTTTGTAGATGATAGAAGCAAGTGGCGTTCTGTTGTATCTCGTAGAGACATTGATGAGAAAAAGGTGTACATCAATATATGTATATCATATGTTGTATGACGATTATGAACGGAACATAATAATACGTATCTTATATCTTGACTGCCTCCGTGGTAGAGGGGATAGCGTATACGTCTGCTGATCCCGAATTCCCGAGTTGGACCCGGGTCGGGCAAAAGTGTTACAGAGTTTTTCCAAATACTCAGTACCAGCATCGAGTCTGACAATGTTCCCAGTAACGACAATAGGCTCGCCCTCTACTACGTTGGACCTAAAATTCATAAAGCGAAATGTGGGAACTGCAACTCTCCCTACGCAGCCGTAGAAGCAGGCGCCAGTCTATAAAAAAATATTATACGAAGAATACGTTTAAAAAGGTTTTCTTACCAGTGACCGAAGTAGCAAACTGCAGATATTGTGGGTACTTGTCTACCAAACGTTTGATTACATTGATTTGCTCCAAAGTCAGCTGCACGGCGTCCTTATTCTGAGTGGCGCATGGTACGAAGACGGTGGACCAGAACTGTGAACAAAACAGAGAAAACTTTAGAGTGGCGTTGTAATGAAGTGTGCCATTTATTTATGTTTTATTTTTTGGTTGAATTTTTTAGGAATGCGGTTATCTTTGTTAACGATTGTGGATGATTATAATATTACAATGTCAATAGTCTGGCAATATTGAAACCTTTCGATAAGTGCCGTTTAAATAGTATATTAAATCATACAAATCTTGCTCACTTTTAATCAGAATAATTTCTTCTTTAATGTATAACGAACTTAAAATTGATTGAAAGTAGAAGTAGGTATGCATCTATAATTTGTTACCCACTGCTTAATTATTATTAATATTTGCAGCCTAACCTGTACCACTGCAGGACAAATGGCTCCTTATCCTCTTTCCACCTAACTCAATCGCGAGCTGTTGAGCTCAATTGTAAGCTAGTAAAATGTTAATTAGTATTTCATGTATGTTCGTAGTGGCTAATAATTTCTGGTCTTTTTGATTTTTTCACCTTTTACAAGTGACAATTGTATAATTTTATTAGACGAAGCAGTAATCTCAACTAGTACTCTATATAAATCACTTTTAATATTACTCAAGCCCCGTATAAGTCTCTTCTGCAGTAATAATTAAACCTTTGAAGTGCCCTTTAGCCTTCAGCTTTTATTCAAAGTCATTGTTGTCAAAACGACAAAGATGAGAGACGAAGAGATATTAATAACACGTAGACTCAAACAATGGCCAACCCAACAAAGAAAAATAATAAAGTGCTTATTAAAGCCTGTACCAATTTTCATGAGAGCAGCATTGTGAAAAATTTAAAGAGATACACGACCGTCTGGTTCGGTCTTAATAATAATATTAATATTCTACCACTTTCAGCAGAATTTTTACTAGGGGTACTAGATAATGGATATAACATACATACATATTTTTTTTTGTAAATACAATATTATACATAGAAAAACCCAGACCAAGACAAACATCCATGTTCATGCACACAAATGTTTTACTTGAGCGGGAATCGAACCCGCGACCTTCGACAAAGCAGTCGCTTACACTCCCGCTACGCCAATCGGCCGTCGTTAAGGCGCTGTTATACCTCAGAAGCCGTGAAACACCTAATTTTTTGTCGCGCATCTAGCCATAACGGTACATATTACAAACTAGCAAAAAATAGAGCTTAAAGTCAAAAGTCGGAACAAAAGACTTTTGAAAGAATTTTTCATGTATGTAAAATAGAATCACGGTAAAAAAGTCACAAAATCGAGGCAAAAAATAATCTTTTGTCTCACTGTTTGCAATATTTTGATCGTAAGCTGTCATATTTTATTTGATAATATTGTAGGAAATCTAATGAACTAAAGAATTACCCCATTTATTTTCATACTATACGTGTATATTTTGTAAAATTAAATAAAATCTGCCAAACGTCTATGATTTTGACGCTCGGTAGATCCCATCAATATCAAACGCTTCAGCAATTTAAACCTTATTAGCATAAGCGGTGTACTGAGTGTCAGTTGCTAGTTTACGCCCCGCCCAGACCTCATCATTCGGCTATGAGCCCTGTGAAAGATAGGTCATGTCGCTTGCGTCTCCGCTGCACGAAATTTTACGTAAACCTGTTTGTTATTATAATACGCCAAATTGAGTGCGTAGTTTCATGTTTTATGTTATAGACTGAATATTTTGAATCAAATAGGCTTTTCATGTAATTATGGGCACATATAATTAGGACCTAAGTTTATACTCTTGTTGCGTTTAATGTGTTATTGTTTCTGTGCTTATAAATATATAGTTAGAAGAATAAAATATGGACAATTAGAGAAATGAAGTTCTACGAAGGATTTGTACAAGAAAGCGTCATAATAAAATAAAAATTCATCCAAGGCCAAGTGATTATGAAATATGTAACATTTTTACACGAATTATTTTCATAAGAGTGTTTTATGACTAACTATGTTATAGATTATCGATTATGCATAATATAATTATATAAATTATTCTCACAATACATAGCTGCCACAGTTTTCAATTTTTGAAAGAGTAATAACATAAAATCGAATCATTTTATGTACCTATATTGCAAATTCATTAGCTTGTCAGAGCGCCTGGAGCGCTAAGATGCCGCCACGGCGAACAATAAACAGCGCTAATATGGCGCTCCGCAATCCGCACACAAGCGGTAACGAATGTTGTATTATTGTGTTGTGAACATAAACCTATTTAGGTACATCGGGTAAAACTTTGATTATTCTTTAACTATTAGGTATGTCTCAGTACATCTAATATCTTTTTAATTTCTAAAATCAATCATTTATAAGTAAGAAGGTGACTTCTCTGTTTGCTATAACACAAGATATAGTATTTTTTTAATAATAAAGTACGTAACCAATTATCTTTATTGTAATTACAGTGAAGTTAAAGATAACAGTTCTGCAACGTCTTACACACATTTGACTGCAGTCATTCCTAACACGATCTGTTCAAGAGTTAGCCAATAAATGCCAAACATTTTTTTTAACAAATTTGACTCAAATTCTGTAGTGATAAGCAAAAAATACAAGAGGGATAGCAGTGACTGGTTCGAATTGCGTAAGAATATGTAGACAGATTGAAATTTTGGTATAGTGGTAAAAAGAAGAGATAACAGCAGTAAAGACAATTTTAGTAAAAAATATTTTGTACAAATAAAATATTTGCAATGTAAAATCAGTTGCGCATGGAATCTAAAATGAACGACTGGCTTTGCAACAACTAGCGAAGCAAGAAAATGTAACAATCGAGCCTTGTGGTTTATACGCCACTCCAGATGGATTAATAGGTCCAAACAAAAAGATAAGTAGGATAGGTTGCCTATAAGATTGGCCTGGAGAATAGTATAAGAGCAAATAAAATACAAATATGGAAACATGATAAAAAAGTGAACTGACTAGTCTAAACAAATATTGTAATTGTTATTACCAAATTCAGGGGCAACGCTACGTTACACGCAAACAAAAGTGTTTATTTGCTATGTGGAGTGGCGAAAGTATACCACTAAAAATAGAAATTATAGAAAGAGATGATGTTTTCTGAAGAAAAGCTTGTGGCGTTTTATATGAATTGGCAGTTGCCTGAAATTGTTGATTCTCGTCAAGCTCAAGGGATGGCATTGCGGGATCACGGAGAGGAAAATGTTTCATCAGTGCTTGAAATTTCTACAATACCAAGCCGTAAAAGGAAAGTAAATGAAACTGTGCCTCGTGAACAACAGCAAATAATAAGTATTGAAGCCTTATCACCTCACCCACTGCCTTTAACATTCGATGAGAATAAAGAAAACCTGCTGGGTTGTAGCAGACAGCTAACTTTTGATGAGCTGTAAACTCTGTATTTCGTTAATAAATGATAAATGAATATAAATAAATATCTTTTAATATTTATTTTCTTTGAAACAACACATATTTGAAGCGAAAGAAAATTTTTATATTTTCCATACAAACATGTATGAGGAGAGCTAACGAAAAAGCAGTAACTCAAATTCTAATTCTATAATTTTCTAAGCGACATATGAACATGAATAAGGTATATCCACATATATTTTTAATGTTTCATCTATTTTGAAAAAATAAAATAGGTTGGGTTTTGAAACGAGTCGCCTGAATTTAAAGGTATTAGTAGTGTAGGGGGCTTAAGGGAGTTCGTTTTAATCCCCTAAAAGTAATTTTGGCTGCCGGAGTTGCGTCTAAATACTTTTAAACCATTTCCAAAATTTCATAAATACTTCGGTAATTATGCAAAACGGAACGTAGTTTTTATACTTTAGTACAGTTTTACAAATGTCATTTTTAGGTTTTATGTGAAAAACGTGAAAAAAAACGCAAAACTGCCATCTTGGAATGATCATAATTGACAGCTAATGTCAAATTTGTGCGTCATTGCTTTCGAGTGCCTAGGTTAGGTGCGACTGTAATTAGTAACTAAATGGGTTATGTTAGGTTCTCTTTTGACCCTTAATCCGAAAATAGGAGCCCTTCGCAGGGCTCCGTCAACCTTAGTTTATTAAACTAGTGTGATGAATGTGGAAGTTGGCAGTGCCATACACACCGATGTTTGGAGATTTTTTTTTCAGAGGAAACCAAGTATTTTCGGCAAGTGAAAATGGTGAGGGGGGGTTTCAAGACCTCCCCTCCTCCCTCTCCAATCACTCACAACCCCTAAAAACGGCGACGTATTTCGAAACCTTTACCATAATAATTATACCTATAATAACAATAAACATCTATAATAAATAAAATAAATCAACTTTTACTAAACTTCAATTATCTCGTAACTCGCTTTAGTTGAGACACGGCTTTTGCGCTTAGTAGAACAGTATTGTGTTTTTTAGGGTACCGTAGCCAAAAATTGTAAAAACGGAACCCTTATAGATTCGCAATGTCTGTCTGTCTGCCCGTATGTCACAGCCAATTTATTGCAAAACAGATTTGAAAACTGGCAGGAATGGAATTAGATGTAGGTATTCTATGAACTGCTTCACTATTTTTAAACAAAATCCAAACAAGCATAATAATGGCCTCTCCATACATGGAAGTGACTTAATTATTTTTATCATCTTACGGCTCGTAGGTATTTACCTACTTTCGTCAACTATTAATACCTATAACGTCTAATGTAAACCGGTTTTGCTCATGGCTGCACTGAGAACAAAAATAGCGCTATGCCTATATTGTACAAACAGATTGATGTATGTAATATAAATTTTAATATCAGTATCTCAATTCAATATGCTAAAACGTTTTGCTTGCGATTTTGAAATATTGGAATACGGATGTTGCCAGAATACGGCCGCACGCGACGAGAATGAAGGGGGCGCCCTGCAGTAGACGGAGCTAAGCTCCCTTCACCTCCCCTGCTTCACCCCCTCATTTACCAAAACAGTCGCTTAGGACAGCGCCTTAAATTGATATTGTGGTGTGTAATACAATCCACATGAAGGTAAAGTAGCTTATAGCGTGACTTGTCTTCGCGTAATAAATTGGTAAAGTTAAGCAGCGCTTGCACAGGCTACCACTTGGATGGGTGAGCGCTTGTTGCATTTACGTCAGAGTGCTACCGGTTTCAGAGAGTATGTAAAGGCTTTTTTGAAATTCCAAATCAAACATAAGTATGAGAGCACGTGTTTTGTTGCAAAATGTCTCTAAACTGTTGTTTGATACTTCACGTGACCAGAGTTTGGTGTATTCTAGAGGATTGTTTATTCTTCGTTCAAAGAAACATCATTGCTCTACAGCATGGCAATGCTGCCAGCTTTTCGAAAATGCTCCCCAACGAATTTAATGTGGAGGCATTCTACGTTGTCTTACCTAAGTATTTTCAGTTCATATTTTAATTTTAGATTAAGATACAAAAATACCTGCTTTATACTATAAGGTGGAGCATTTTTTAAATGAGTAAACTATAATTATTCATCATGCATGTCGAAACAATTCAAAATACAAACGGTGCAATTTAAGAAAATAACCAAATCTCGTTGGCCGTGTGTCGCCAAAATAGTAGTAGTTTTAATATCTAAAACAATTCGTAAAAATGCAAGAAGATATTTTAGGTGTGGTGATAGATGCTGGATCTCAGAACACCAAGGCTGGCTTCGCTGGAGAACCTTCTCCGAGGATCATGATTCCTACGACGGTTGGCAGGTAAAATCAATATTTTAGCATTGCCGACTCTTTATTCTGTCTATGGAAAACGTTATAGTGAACAGGCATTTTCATCACCTAGTTTTGCTGGTAGAAGTCGTTAAACCTCTTGTATATAAGACGCCCTGAAGCCATGATCCGCCTTCTTGTCTTATCAGTTTGTAAAGACGTGCTAATCTCAGAAACTGGCAGACCATCTTGGTAGGAACGAACTAGTATCAGGATTTACTAGTTAGAACTTAAATTTCTTTTGCTTCATTGTAGAAATCATCATTGTGTTAGCGTTATCCCGGTTACATCCAAGAATAGGAGTTCAATGTGAATGTATGCAGTATTTTACAAGCAGCCATAGCCTAGAAGAGATACCACAACATGATTTGTGGGAGAGACTAGTTTAGTTTAGTTGGTCGTGGGTTTTCCGCACTTAGCCACTTATTTGGGCCATTGTGAGTAAGTGGCGACTTGATTGACGCCGACTTCTCATACCACCTTAGCTCTTTCCAGAAAGCCATTAGTTGGCTGATGTCGTTCAAAGCCTCACACATGGTTCTGGGGTTGTTCAGCAGCTTTGCCCGTTGGTCGCTCACACTTGTGCAGTGCAGAATGATGTGAGCGGGTGTTTCTTCGGTTTCCATGCAGCCCCTGCACAGTGGGCTGTCCGTAACGCCTATGTTGAATAGGTGCTTGTTGAGTGGACAGTGGCCGGTTATTATGCCTGTCAGATGCTTAAGAGTTTTCTATTAGAATGCGGCAACTTGTGCGAGAGTCGCTTGTTCAAGCAGGGGATAGCATCTTTTATTTGTCTGCATTCTTTTATGTCTGGTGGGTGGTGGGAGAGACTAACACTGCTACGAAGAGAATCTCGTCATCGAATCCAAAGCAAAGGCGGCAGGCGACGTTTGAAACGTGAGAAACATCTAGATTTATTAATATATAGGTAACTAGCTGACCCAGCGAACTTCGTACCGCCTAACAGTCGATTCTTTTTTTTTTACTTTTCCCTCCGTAAGAACCGTCCTCGTACTTCAAGAAAAATATTACACATACTTACATTATTACACATACATACATATACCCACGCCTTTTTCCCTTCAGGGTAGACAGAGACAAAGGAACGCCACTTGCTTCTATCCTTACAAACCTCACGCGCTTCCCCTACATTTATTACTCTTTTCATACATGCTCGCCGGTTCCGGGTGCTTCGGACCTTTCTGATTTTCAGAACGTCACCAATTTTGTTGACGAATGTTCTACGAGGTCGGCCGCGACC
Organism: Euclidia mi; assembly: GCA_944739405.2. Taxonomy (NCBI): domain Eukaryota; kingdom Metazoa; phylum Arthropoda; class Insecta; order Lepidoptera; family Erebidae; genus Euclidia; species Euclidia mi. The sequence continues at coordinate 57,526,049 of OX123199.2, forward strand.
GGCTTGCCCATACACGTTAGCTTTATATATTTGGTGAGTCATTCTGTCTTCAGTCATAAAAAAGAAATATTATAAAAAAGAATTAGCGAAATCGGTCAGCTGCTCTCGAGATTTGCGCTTAGCGACACATTCAGCGATGCCTGTTTTATACTATAGATAAATAATATTATCTCATAGTAAGACAGGGCCCGTGATGAATGAAGATTGTATAAACGTGTAGGCTTAAACTTTAGATCTAATGCTTAAACACGCCGCAACAGCCTACGTGAACAGCAACATAGCCTAAGCATATTCTAGTGAATGAAGCAATTTTAAAAGCGACAGGATCCCTCCCTCACGTTTGAAACGTGAGGAACATCTAGATTTATTATTTACATAGATAATCTGAGATTCAGTGATTCGTTAGCGTCTATTTATTCAGCGTAGTTTCACTAGTGCTAGAATGTCGCTTAGTCGAGGCGGTATCTTATCTAATGAGTACGGCTTTGGTATGTTCGCAGTCTGTTTAATTTATAATACAAATAGATCTTGTTAAGCCTGTATCTAATTTACTTTCAAGCAGTTAACTTACTGCTCGTTATTTCTATAATTCCATGTATATATGGCGTAATGGTTTAAGTAGCTGTTGTGCCGTTTACGTCGAATACTGTGGGTTCGATTCCTACACGAGACAATACATTTTTGTATCCCCAAAATGTTCTTTCGAGATTTAGTTCAGGTATTTATAAATTCGATGCATATATAGTGTAATGGTTTATGGCTGATGCGCCATTTAATACGCCGAGTACTGTGGGTTCGATTACTACACGAGACAACACTTTGTTGTTCATAAAATGTTTTTACGGAACTGGGTTGGTTCTCTATGTGCTTGAATTTATTTTCCCTAAATCGTGTTTAAGATAACATTGCGCCAATTGCTAGTAAAATAGTAATGATGATACAAAAAGTGTGCCAATAAATAAAACTCTTTTCCCCATACAATATTTGCATTCCGTTAAAAAGAAAATAATCCTTGTTATTACTTTTTTTGTGGTGTGAAATATTGTTTTACTTTATATTTAATGTGAGTTTTAATTATGGTAATGGTGCGATAACGTATAAAAAACTGAGAAAATGTATGCAAGATGTCCTCAGCAATCCAATATCAAAGTTTACAATGTGTTTTTAATAATATTTCTGTTATAATTATGACAATGGACACAGACAATAACTATACGGAGAACAAAAATTTATGGAATTTGAAGTTTTGAGACGTGTGGAATTCGAACCAGTGGTGTCGGTGCACTGGCATAGTGACCAATCAAACCGTTACGCAATACAAGCACTCAAAATTAAACAGAAATTACAAAAAATATATTATCTTCATCCAAATCACAATTTTATCTATGAATTCCTTCTCTGAATTCTAATTAACAGCTCTTCAAGTAAAAATAATATTTTTATGTACTGGTTTTTATTTGTTATGTACAAATAGTTTTATTTGTTAAGTATAGAAATAATGGTTTTATTTTATGTTTACATATATAGTCACCTAGTAATAGTTTAATTTTCTTAAATAATAAATAATAATTTTAGCTGAGAATAAATAGGTATATTAAACTTTTATAAACTATACTATATATACTATCTATATACGTATCTATATCTATGTATAAAAATAAATAGTGCGATAAATTACACGTACTCTATCCCTCTTTAAAACTGAACAAAATAGGTGTATACATGCGGTAAATCGGGCCTTATCTATTCATCCATATTTAATACTAGAAGCTAATGTATAAATCGCTCTAAAACCTCCGCAGTACATTGTACATTATATATTTATTTAGATCGTTGATACTGAAAGCCTCACGAAGGTAGACCCAACGAGAGATTTCGTAAAACATTGTACTTTGTTTCAAGCTATTGACATTTAAAGTGATTTGGGCTCGGCCATGCTTTCGGTCGAAAATAAAGACTGGCGAAACTCTCTTTAGGAATAGAGCGAAGTTTATAAAGTTAATTGGTTAACTTGTAAATTAGGTAAGCAGTTGTTGTTTTATTTTCAGTGATTAATTATTTTATTTTTAAGAAACCATAATACTTAACGCTTGTAAGCGACTAATCATAGTTCTTAGAGGTCAGGGATTTATAAAGGTATCTTTCACCCGTTATTAATCTTAGAGCCAGAGCAAAGTCATTCTGTTCTCCCGCTTTTTTGCCTTCCTTTTTTAATTCCTTCGTAGAATTACTAGGTAGGAGCGGGCTCAGATCTTTAAAAACGAAAGGAAACACTGCGGTAGAATATCCATTACTCACTAACGTCAAATATTTGTAAGGGGGTGTTATAACATTGGTCGAGCCTCCTTAATCATGCTGTTACGTGGCTGTGACTATAGTAACAAAAGATTAACAATATTTGAAATTTTCATCAAAATCTTCTCACTAGTTTTAGCGTGAAAAAATACATACAAAAATAACTTTGAATTTATAATATCAACATGGATTAGTTTATTTTGAGCATAGGCTAGGATTACAATTTTGTTGTGTTCCAATTAAAAGGCTTTATTAAAAATATCTCATCCAATTACTGTTCAACAGATGCATGTTATGTACAATTCGTTACAACTTTTTCGGTTCGATGCTATACTCTGTTACAAAAAGAAATTAAATACATTGAAAGCTGTTAAGTGCAAATAAAACCTGCTTTGCAACATTTTAGATACATCACTGTAAACAAAAATATGATTAACGTCCATCCCTTCATGGATAAAATGCTTGAAATATTTTCAACTAGATACCTATATTTTTTAGTTAGCTTTTAAACTCGGAAAGGCTTTTAAAAGCCTGTAATGAAACGTATGTACTCAATTTTTTGTCTGTAATCGCTTCTGTACAAATAATACTTTGGCATGATATGACTGCTTTCTCATTTTCTTTGGCGTAAACAATTATTTCTACAGCTAAATGAAATTCAGTCGTATGGTGAATTCTCGACGCTAGTTTCCTAAATTTTTCATATTTTAAACTTTCGCGATTTATTTACATTCTAGTAATAATATAAAGGGTCTTAATGGCGTAACTATTCAGAAGTAAAAGTTAAATATCTTGTACTTATAACGAAGTTTAGGCGTGACTAATACCAGCCGTGATCACGGGATGACGTTCGAAAACGTCGGTATAAATAAGAGTACTTTTGAACACCAGTTAATCAAAAAAAAGGGATGTGGTATATATGGCAGAATAATTATATTCTGCCCTTCAAAATAAAACTGTATCCAACTTTCTGTCCCCAGATTCCGTAAGCCCGCCTTACACGATGGCGTCCCACCATACTACTGCGGTAACGAGGCTACAAAGAACCGAGGCATATCCAAGCTAGTGTGGCCGGTCCAAGAGGGTATGATCACCGACTGGGATGAGGTTGAGAAGCTGTGGCATCACATCTTTTTTAAGGAGCTCCATGTACCCCCGGAGAATTCGAGGGTCATGTATGCTGTGCATCCTCTGGTGGCTAGGGAAGATATGTAAGGTTTTTATTTTAATAAGAACATCAATTCATACTAGGTATATAAATAGCTAGTGGAGCGCGCAGTTACACCCGCGTTATTTAGGGCTACTGCTCCACAGCTTTCGCTTAAAGCGTGATATTATAATAGCCTATAACCTTCCTCGATAAAGAATATGTCTTAATAAACATGAAAAAAAAATTATAGGTAAAAATACCAAATTTATAACTAGATATTTCCTTAGTTCATTGACTTTATTATATTCTAACGATGCAGTTTTACTCATTTCACCTTACATTTTATCGCTGTGTGGTATAAAAGCTCCTAAACTCGTTGAAATAATGTCGTGTTTTATTAAATTTTAGTACTATTTTTAGTTATGTTGTAAGTTTGTTTGTAATAAGCATAGGTACTTATCTGTAGTCATAAGCAGGAGATACTTAATTCTAATGGGTACGAGACAACACAATTATTATGAACTATGCTTTGTAGAGGTTAAGGTTTTTGGTCTAGTGTGTTGTATATATGTGTAGGGTGTATTTGTTTAGCAAGAGATAAGCCTTAATAATATGTACATTTACGTGATTTAGAATAGTTTTATCGTTACCTCGAATTATTATACTCAATAACTAGTAAGACTTTTGAATGAAAGTGGCGCCCATTGGTGAAAAGGTAAAACTGAGTCGATTGGCTTGGTATGGACATGTTATGCGAACAGATGAGATGTATGTAGGTAAGAAAGTGATGAATATGCACGTAGAAGGACGAAAAGGGAGAGGGCGGCCAAGGAAAAGATCGATGGACTGTGTGAGGATGGATATGAAAGAAGAAAAGAAGAAGAAGGAATAAGGGAGAAGAAGAAAAAGGGATAAACGATCGGTTGACTGGTGACAGAGAAGTATGGAAGCGAAGGACATACTGCGCCGACCCCAAATAAATTGGAACCAGGGTAAGACAATGATGTATAACTAGTCAGACTTTTAGACAAAGATAACTAAATAATTATATCATTAATATAATACGAGTGTTAAATTCATTAAAAATGATGCACTCGAATTAAAATGTTTTGCATCTTTACGTTAAACCGTAAAACTTTAGTTTGAATATAAAAACACTTGATTTTTTCGACCGAGTTTTGTTGCACAGTAAATAATACAACAAATAATTACGTACTACGACATCAGACCGTATGATTGCATATAAGTAAAAATTTTAGTAATAATTTCAGATATCTAAACCTTCTTTAAACATTATATTCCCAGGGCACGAATAAGTGAGATCCTGTTCGAATCCTTCGCCATCCACGGCCTCTACATGGCAAAGTCTCCAGTACTCGTCCTATACGCCAGCGGTAGGACCTCTGGCGTCGTTTGGGAGGATGGCCACGCGTGTTCCTACGTGGCACCAGTGTTCGAAGGCTTCCACTTACAGCATTCTACTGTGAAGTTTCCTATCATTGGCCAGCTACTGACGGAGAGATTGCAACAGCTGCTGTTTAAGCTAGGGTATTCGTTTACGACGCCTTATGAGCTCGATTTGATGGATCAGATCAAGGTATGTAGTTTTTCCGGAGTACTAAAGCTAGGAGCGACATGTTTATAAGCTTATAGATGAAACAGTTTAATATTCATTAGCGCACAAAAGAAGACCCCGGTTATTTATTTTACAGTCCAACTGACTTTTTGATAACTAGATCATTAGATAAGTATAATGCAAAAAATGCACACATTACGAGAAAAACAAGAATTTCACCTTTTGAAATACATGGTGAGAACATTTTACATTCGGAAAATAAAAAGATAATCTAGTCTGTGAATTTAAAGAAGAAGAAGAATTTAATTTGATTTAATTTAGAAACTCCCAAGGAGTCCCTGAAAGTCTGAACTTGGTCAATTGTAGCATACGACAACAGTAAAAGACTATATTTCTACTCCTTCCAGAAAAACATATGCTACGTAGCGTTAGACTACGAAACCGAACTGGCAAGCATAGCGGGCTACAGTGACTGTAAAGTTCGATACAACCTGCCTGACGGCCAGCACATCATGCTTGGAGAAGAGAGGTTCCAAGTAGCCGAAGCCATGCTGCAGCCAACTCTAGCTGGACATAACTGCAAAAACTTGGTCGATTCTATAATAGCTAGTATTGATCTGTGCGATGAGGATTATAGGTAAGAATAATTGGATAGTTACACAAACCTTATACCTTAAATGCCAATAATAATAAAGTTTCAATGCAAAGAGACTTGCAGAGAAAGCTATAGAGCAAACTTTTTTAAACCGCATTTGCATCCTGTCACTGGTCACCACTCAGGAAAAGGTGACAGTTTAGGAAGAGGACGTAAAGGCCTACCTTCAGTCATCAAAAAATTCTTGTGCACTCCGGTAGTCGACCATGTAGTCTATCATGTTCTAGCCAACAGATTTATATTGAAGCCAGTGTAATTCCATACCATTCAAAAATAAATAATTAATAAGACAATTATCCAACACTAGGAACAAATAAAACAATAAACAATATCTTAAACCACGACCTTACACGTAGTCAGAAACATTTTTTATCTTACGTTTTATTTATTTTTATCTTATAATAACTATAAAAACCCTGTACACACTGTTGTAACGGAGGTCGTCAATTTTCTACAATGCTTTGTATGATCAGTCGCGACGAATTTTTACGACGATTGCAATCAATTGCCGGCGGCATTGTGTTGATATTTTACGATAATCAATAAAACAAATATATATCGAAGTTCTTAGGGTCAGTATAAAGTGTAGAAGAATTTGGTGTGGTGTCAGTCGGCTGGGAACATGCCATACGAGCCAATTTTGGTTTTGGCCTCATTACATTTATAGTAGATGATCTAAACATCGTCAGAAGAGTTACCGCATTCTTTTGGTGACTATATAGACCGATACAGGAGTGACTACAACGGTCAAACCTAGGTCTGAACTAATGGAAGAGGCAGTTATATATTGTTCAGACCTCAAGCCTACAAAGGGGATAGGAGGAGGATTTCCCGAAACGGAATATGTACGATACGAAGCGTAATGTTATTTAGTGATTAAAAACATTAAAATTTTGGTTTCAGGTGTTAGTAATTTTGTGGTTTAAATGCTGTTTACTGCGATCGTAGCTTTCCATTAATAGAAAGGATTAATTTACCCTTAAAATAAAACTTGTTGCTTCTGTCTAAGCATTTTATGCGCCCGATAACTTCAAATATTGTGAGATCACCCACAATTAGTCCCATTACGCAATAATTTTGTCATTAAAAGAAAGAAGTTAGCATAAAATAATATCACTTTTATAAAAACCTATAGAATAATCCCTATACAAACCATTCACTGCAGCTGAAATGAATAAAAATCCATAACTGTCACTTAAAAGAATACTGCTATGAAAACACACTAAGTATTTGTTGTCGAAGATAGTAAAATTTCTCGATTATTCCGGGCTCAAAGCCTTTTCATCCCGAACGTTTTTAATAAAAGCTTTCATAATTTTATTGATAGCCTACTATTATAGTGTTATAAAACACTTTTCATAGAATGGTTATTGTAGCTCGATCTTGAATAAAATTTCTCATTTATTTATTACTTAATCACTACAATTCGCCCGTGGCTTCGCTCGCTTGGGTATCTTTTATCGCCATAATAGGCAACTTATATGTTATCTCATGTATAAGTTACTGTATTTCAAATTTTCATTAAGACCGTTCAATAGATTTTGTTTGAATGAGTAACAAACATTATATCGAATCCCACAAACTTACACATTTATAGTAGTAGCAAGAATAAAATAAATAATATCTTATAGATGAAATATAGGATACTCATTCAGAAGCGACGTTTTGGAAAATGATAACCTCATTTTCCAAAACGTCGCTTCTGAATGAACAAACAAATCAAACTATGGATGATATCCGAAATAAACAGTTATTATTATTATTATAGTTTGGTTTTAATTCAGCTCCCTTTTAGAAGGGGTAAAAATCGCATCATGCGGGCCAAAACCAAGCGTGACACGTTAGATGGAATAAGATGACGATATGGATGATGACGTCAGAAACTTGCGAGTAATGCGACATGTATTGAGTATGGTGGCTTTTTGTAGTAAATGTACTGAATGTTAGGGCATCTGAAGGATGTTTAGGCTCTGCCTCAGAGTTTTGGGTATTATACCAGTTGACGATAATACAATTGGAACTATATGGACTGTACTAGCTTTCCACTGTGTTTTCAATTCAATGGCAAGATCTTGATATTTAGTGAGTTTCTCAGCTATTGTTGACTGCATGTTGTGACTGTTTGGAATGGCTATGTCGATAATGTAAACGATGTTATCAATTTTATCATGTAAAGTTATATCTGGCCTGTTGTAGTGTATGGTCTTGTCTGTAATTATTGTTCGATCCCAGTATATCTTGCAAGTTCTATTGTCGAGTACAGTGTCTGGTTTATATTTATAGTACGGACTTTTCTTATTAATGAAATTATGTTGATGTGCTAGGTGTTGATGTATTATTGCAGCTACTTGATCATGGCGGTGTTTGTAATCGGTCTGGACAAGAAATTTACATGCGCCAGTTATGTGCTGTATGGTTTCTGAGGCTGAGTGGCAGTGTCTGCATAAATCAGAGGTTTGGTTCGGGTCTTTAATAATGAATTTTTTGTAGTTTCGTGTACTTATAATTTGGTCTTGAATGGCTAACATAAAACCTTCTGTTTCTGGGAACAGTTCACCTCGTAGGAGCCATTCGTTCGACTTTTCTTTGTCGACGTATGTTTGACCCAGATCACTACGATGTCTTCCGTGAAGACTTTTTGCTGCCCATTTGGTTATATTTTGTTCTACACTATTCATCTTTTCATTAGGTTGCAAACGCTTGTCATGTAAATTTAAAGGGGTGAGTTTTTTATCTAAGTCTGTGATGTGTTTATGTAGAATTGAGTGCTGTGATTTATTGTAAAAATAGTGTCGAAGTGTAGATATTTGCTTATTGTGTAAGTTTTGTATGTTTATTAAACCCCTTCCTCCTTCCTTTCGTGGTAAAATGAGCCGCTCTATTGAAGATTTTGGATGGTGCTTACGATGTTTTGTCATGTGTGTGTTGATGGTGCGTTGGAGGTTCTTAAGATCAGTTTGTGTCCAGTTAATTATTCCAAAAGAGTATGTCAGGATAGGTATAGCGTATGTGTTGATAGCTTTAATCAAATTTTTCGAGTTAAGGTGAGATTTTAATATAAGATTTAGACGGATCTTAAACTTCTTAGTTAGGTCTGCTTTAGTATCTTTTTGCAATATTTTCCGAGACTGTTGAAATCCTAAATATTTGTAAGCTGTTAAATCATCCATTGCTTCAATAATATCTCCTTTTTCTAAAACATACCTGCTATTATCGATTTCTCCATTAGTTATTGATAAGATTTTGCATTTATCAACACCAAATTGCATACAAATGTCGTCGGAAAACTGCTGAGTAATGTCTGCGAGGTGGAAAAGATCATCTCTATTATTAGCGTAGAGTTTTATGTCATCCATGTAAAACAGATGTGTAAGTGAAAATCGGCTTTTAGACGTAACTAATTGATAACCAAGATTATTATTATTAAGCAGATTAGAAAGTGGATTAAGGGCTAGACAGAACCATAATGGGCTGAGTGCATCTCCTTGAAATATGCCACGTAGTATGGATATCGGTTCAGAAGTCACAGTAGTGGAGTAGTTATTTAATTTTAAGACTGTTGTCCAGTTTTTCATAGAAGAGCTTAGAAACGTTATGATCGTAGGGTTAATTTTATAAATTTGCAGTATTTGTAATAGCCAGCTGTGTGGTACGGAATCAAAAGCTTTGCGATAATCTATGAACATGGTATGTATATCAAGTTTCTTCTTATATGCTTCATTAATTGTCACTGCATCAATTGTGAGTTGTTCTTTACAACCTTGACTATACTTTCTGCAACCTTTTTGCTGTTCTGAAATTATATCGTAGTCCGACAAATGTTTGTATATTTCTTCGCTTATACATGCTGTTAATATTTTATATATCGTTTGTAGACAAGTAATGGGTCGGTATTTTGAGGGATCTGTTGTGTTACTTTCTTTTGGTAACATGTATGTAACTCCATGCGTAATATAATTTGGCATAATAGAAGGTGTTTGTATAAATGAGTTGATGTGATTATGTAGATATGGGTGAATGTTAGTAAATTTTTTGTACCAATAGTTATGTATGTTATCACTTCCAGGTGATTTCCAATTATGTGTTCTTTTAATTACAGTTACGAATGTGTCTATTGTGATGTGCTCGAATACCATTTCTGGGATGTGATTAGTAGTTTCTTTAATAAAATTGGTCCACTCAGCATTCTCGTTGTGGTGCAAGGGGATTTCCCAAATATTAGACCAGTACTCTCGTAGACTGTCACTTGAGGGAAAATATTATTTAGAAGCGGCTTTCTAGAGTTAAGGATCCTGAAAGGATTTTCACAGGTAGTAGAGCCTTGCTGATTTCAGCATGAGTGGGCCGGCTCGACCGGGGAAGTAGTACCCTCTCACAGAAAATCGACGTAAACAAACAGTACCTAAACTGTTCGTTTCGTTCGGTGAGTGAGAGTGCCGGAGGCCCTATGCCCTATTCCATCTCCCTCATCCCACTCCTTATCCTTTCACTTTTCCCAAACCCAAGGGGCGGCAACGCACTTATGACTCCTGTGGTTTTGCTTATGTCGATGGGCGGCGGTAATTGCTTACCATCAAGTGATCCATATCCTCGTTTGCCGCCTATTACTATAAAAAAGGTATGCTTAGCTGGAACGTAACATACATCACATAATATACACACTGCTATAAATACAATTCATCGTGGACACGTCAACTTACATAAAATTGTCGAGAAGATTGCCCCTAAGAGCCAAAGTGCAAAACGATAACTTTACGGAAGAGGTCCTCAAAGTTTAATCCGGCATATTTTAAAGATGGCGGTCCGAAGCTTATGAAACTTGGCGTATTTACTAAAGAAACTACGCTCCAGTATTATACGCTTTAAAGCGTTTTCGATATTTTATGTACAGGTGACAAGAATGGATTTTATGCTCCTTTAGGATATTTAGATCGGTACAGATATTAAATATATTCGATGCTCTAAGTCTAAGCGTTTGAAGGCCATCATGGATAAAGCCGCGTGTGATGAGAATGATGAATTGTTCTGCTTCTGGGTGTATGATGTTTAGAATACACCTGTATTTTATAAACAGAAAAGTATGAATATTCAATTACCTTAGTGCAGGTTTTACCTAGAATGAGATTAGATAAACATGGGTAAGATGTCTCAAGATATGGCTGTTATAAATTTATTATTCAAAAACTTTGCTACATTGAAATAACACCAACTCTGACCCAGACCAAACATTATGTTTTTCGAGTCGTAAACACAAAGCAAGCCCACATTAGTCATCTTTATTCACAGAATAATTATCTGATCTGTGTCTTTATCATACCATAATTTAATGCAAATCTGTCTATTCTAGAAAAATATTCTTCAAGAACATCGTCTTCTCTGGTGGATCATCCTTATTCCCCGGGCTAGTGGATAGGGTCATGCAAGATCTGACCCACGATCTAAGGTCGGGGAACATCAGACCGACTATCGATGCTATGGCAATGAGGCAGTATGCTGCCTGGGCAGGCGGGTCAATGATGGCTTCTATGTCCGTGCTGAATGGCTTCTGGATGACCAAGGCGGAATACGAAGATGCTGGTTCTGACGTTGTCAAATTTAAGTTCTTTTGATTATGATAGGCTTACGAAGAGATAGCTTTGTAAGGTGAAGCAATATAAACTGTTTAAAAGCTTTGTGTTTTTCTTTCACACCTACCGAATTTAAGGATACCGTTGACGAAATGACCATTGATTCCGTCAAATAATTGTGACAAAGTCGTGCAAAAAGGGCTTAGAATAAAGGTACGAACACTTCATTGATTACTACCATTCTAAAATCAAAAGACAGATTTTAATACCATGCTTAATTTAATTTAGTTGGTATATCTAAGGGTGTAGAATATGCTTCTTATTTTTATTTTCAATTGTTTTGTTGTATTAAAAAAATCGCCTGGTAACTCACTTATGCTTCAGTTCTGGCACGGTGTTCGTGCGAGAAATTTGGCGATACATATGTACTCGCCAAAATGCAGTAAGCCCGCAATGTATTTTTTGGATAACTTATTTAATGCGGTTATGTACTAACGCTCTGTAATAGTCGTTTTAGAAACGTTTTCCCATTGGGCCACGCCAGCAGCGCTTCGACGTAATAAACGCGCAGCTGATTTATCATGTATTTCTTGTGGTTTTCCCCCTCATGCTGAGATGATATTTGAGGGGAAAACTGGCGTACGATAGGTAAATAGCAATATAGCAGGCGCACGTAAGGCATGGTGCAATCATTCCGCGGATGTCTGGTCTAATACAGTTACGTGTATATACCAAGGCTCTTTGAAATCCGTTTTAGTAGCGTGTTACGCGTTGGGCACGCTGCCGACGCCACAGCGTAATAAACGCTCAACTAATTCATTATATTTTTGTGGCTTGCTCATCCTGATGAGATGATATGCGCGTGGTGTATGCTGTAGTAGGTACTGTATCCGTAATATGGCTTTTTACGTTTTTTGTATTTTGTTACTGGTTGGAAAATCGGGGAGAAGACAGGAATATGGTAATTTACCAAGTCTATATTATGAAATCCGTTTTAAAAGCATACTACGCCAGAGTCACGCTTCAGACGCTTCAGCGTATTATACGCTCTACCTAGTTACTTCGGAAGGTAATTTCATACATTTTAATATCGGCGCCGACAGAATTTCAAGGTTCTTAAAACTTTCGTTATAAGTTTTAGGACTCCATTTTAGGTCATAAATGAATTAACTGCCTGAGTGAAATTGTTTATTGTAAGAAGTTTTACTATGCTTGGAGTTTTTTTATTGGCTATAAAACGCTTTCGTAAGACAAGTTTCTCATTCAGATAGTTTTAATTTATTTTTATTATTTATTTACGCTATTTTAATATCTTTTTTAATTTGTAGCTTAGAGCGGAGTTAGTATTGAATAACTGAATAATGATTTAGCTCGGCAAAGTATATTGGTACTTAAAAATAAGACTACCTTTGAGTGGTTTTTCATTATACTGGTCAAATAGAAAATCTACTGGGCAGAAAACAATACAAATATATACAATATTTTTTTTAAGAATTTCTGGGAACCCACTCGGAATCAACCCTGTGTCGGAGAGGGACTCGACAAAAATTCAACCAAAGGGCACAGAATATCGAGATCCTCAGATCCAGTAAAAACAATTTGTAGATCACACACGCTATTGTTGTTGTAGATGGTTGTAAGGATCGAACCCACATGACGACGCACGCCTTAGAGTAGAGACATTGAACTTCAAAGGTTAAAAAAATAATCTAAATATATCAATCATATTGAATATTATGATGTTATGCTCAAATAATGTAATAATTACTTATACCGTTGCTAGAAATACGTTGTATAAATGAGGATTTCACAAAATTATGCTAAACATTACGGTATTAGATCTAATTTTGTTATATTCATTACTTCGCTGTAGCCTGGTTGAATCTAAATGCAAATTGAAATCTAGGCTAAGTGTATAAATAATTTAGAGTAGAATTCGATGAAGGTCTGAATTTTGTTTCCGTAAATAGTAAACAAGATAAGCTAAAGACAAGGACAACCTCCAAAAATATATTTTCCATTTTGCTGCCAATATTTTCTTTATTATTTTCTAATTAACTAAGACAGAATTTTAAGTCGAAGTGTCATCAATCATTCGATTAATGTCCAAACGAAAATATTAGATCTCTCAAGGAAAACTGAGCTTTGAAATATTAGTAGCACCTTGCTAACTTTTATCGAGAGGTCGAAAATACGACGCCAAATCGAATTATACTAACGATCCATTACTGGAGTAATTTGCAGTGAAATAATTCAATTTTCTCGTGTCGACAATAATAATATTATACTTGTCGTGCTAATTGACTTTCTTGATTTCATTTCATTTGGGCGCGAGAGCTTATATTGGAGCACTTAATGGGTACTGCAGATGCCTCACGTTTGACTTTATTAATGTAAGGACGAGTACACACTCGGTTTTCGAAACACAAAGTGAGTTGGCGCGTTGGGTGTCTGGATGTATTTAAGCAAACGAAGACCGCTAGCTATTCCTCGGGATTAACGGGATGTTGAATTGTCGTGCGTGTATGGACGGCAATTTTAGCAAAAGCAAGTCGCCAACTACTCCTAGGTAAATAGTATCAATTTCTGTTTTATGACTCAATCCATTTTTTATTTTATATTATTTTACACGGCTAAGATGACACTAGTTCAATGGCTACCCTATGTGTACGATGGTATGTAAGGTGCAATGCTTAAATACATAACTTTGTATAATATACTACGATTATTTTAATTCCATATGAAACCAGGTATTAACACTTTGTAGGCCAAAAACGCCTCTAGACGTCATAACAACAAAACCTCTATTTTGTCTCGTTTACTATCCATCTTTCAAAGCAAATCGTTTTATAATTGTAATATCAAAACAGAATAAACACATAAACAAGAAATAAACTCAAGGGATACTATAATTAAGTACTGTTACAAATGAATGATCAAAAATATCCGTAATTCAAAGATATTATACAGAAATAAAAAATATCTTTATTCCGTGAACGGAATACGATATATCGGTGTTTGCTGCAATAATAAATCGTTGCTATTAATCATATTGATTTAAGGCTGGGTCACACTCCATTGCAGCCAATATCGGACGACATCTTTTTTTTGTATTAAAAGCAGCAAACAAGCTTTAGGCCATGGCTACACAATAGAGAACGTTGGTTATTGAAAAGAGACAGGCTATTATTAACTAATATGTTTCTTTATAAAACGAATTTTAGTAAGTAGGATAATGCGAACTATCCCAGTTGGTGGGTTGTACGCAGAGGGAATAGGTTGCCCGGCTTAGTCACCTTTTTGTGTCCTGTGTATATTGGCTCTGAACTATTAGTGAGGCTCTCTCTCTAGTGTCACTTCAGACTAGCCTTAATGTTTGACCTTTTTTATGAACTGTCCCACTATTGGACACGAGTTTCTTCTCACTATGAGATGGTTCAGGCCTTAGACTAGCATGCTGATCATGTTCGGGCTATCAAACTCCACATGTCTGCTGAGAATATTACGGAGAACTTCAGACATGCAGGTTTTCATGATGATTTCCTTCACCGATTAGCAAGTGATAAAAAACAATTTAATACGCACATAACTTTGAATAGTTTGCGCCGCCATTAATCTAGAAGCGCTCTACGTAGTAATCTGTTAATCTCTCCGCTAAGCTATACTTACTGCCTCAGGCAAGACTAAAAAAATGCTCCCAACATAATTTTACAGGGAAGGACGTCTGTGTAAAAAAGGTACTCCAACAGAAATTGCGGAGCAGGTAGGTATGGAAGTTACGCTGAAGGCATATGCAAGAGCGTGGTAATTGATTGAATATCTTCGTCGAGTGCAAGAAGCGCAATAATGTAATTTGTAGCTGCTGCAGATGCATAACCGCGTGACAGTAGGTATATTTGGATAATTAGAAAACCATATCCATGTGGTGTATATTATATACCTAATGATTATTATATACTAAAGTTTATGCCTACGCCACGATTACAGCCAGCTCTACTAAATGGCACAATTTATTTCCTCCATGCCTAATTACTGGGCAAGGACCATGAAGAACCAAAGAAAAAGAAGATCGCGATTAGACCGTTTAAGTGTCCAAGAAGATAATAATATTCTGATTTAAATGCTGGTTTGAGGTAAAAACCTCAAACCAGCTTTTAAATCAGAATGTTGGAGTCAACGCAGTAATAGGGGAGCCCACGATGCTAAACTGGTATTTACTCGAGCGTCATAGAGATCTATTCGGTCGCAAAGCTTAGATGATAGAAATGTAAATAATGTATAAATTTTCATCGGTGGGGAGAGCGGCTATAGACATTAAATTTTTTTAAAAGAAGCTGTTGCCATAATCCCTCCAGATAATGGACAGATTATGAGTAAGCACTTCTAGGACGTTAGGATAAAGCATATATAAATAATAAATCTGACGCGCTTGAGTATTTCAAAACGGCGAATTCACTCATTCACATTGGCAACTTTTTAATAATGGCCACGAGTTTGCGTGACACTTGAATAGTAAATCGTCATTTAACGTCAGATTAACTATTTAGGTGTCCCTGAGAGCCTTTGGTTCACTTAACATCCCCCTAGAAAATCTGACACGCTCGGTTAATTTTAATTTTTTTGTTTGCATTTTGCAATCTTACCTCCACTATGCAAACGATCAGATTAACATTCCTACTTTATTAAAAATACGTAGGACATGGATGCTATCAACTGACATCTGACACGCTCGTGTAAATCCCGAAATCCCTTCATGAGCTCCCCTACTACAGAGGAGTTTAGCATTTTTGCTATCTTATAGGTACTATTATAACAAACTCATTTATGAGCTATCTAAAAAAAGAAATGTTACCCGCAGTTCAAGTCTTAAAGCAAAGAGGTTGGACATTCTTTGTCTTAAAGGCTAGGCTTAAAGGTTAAAGAGCCTAATTAAAAACATTGAGTTTTGACATTTGTGTAGCAAAATTATATTTACCATGGATAAATTTTCAAATACACGAATACGCATGTATCAACTGACGTCGTACACAGACAGTGGCGCCGAATCGCAACACTCACGCCACTTTCATATTTTAATCTCATAGATCAACTGTCATGTATGTCAAACACTGTATGCGTCAATCAAAAAATCAAACAGCAGAATGCAAAGCGAATCGCCTGCTATTGTGATTGATAACGGCAGTTTCTGCTGTAAAGCTGGCTTTTCCTCTGACAATCATCCCGTGTCCATTTTCAGAACAGTGGTTGGTAGGCCAAAAGACCGAATTGGTTTCTATGGGAAGACCCCTTACGAGGTGTATATAGGGGATGAAGCTGTCTCAAAAAGTGACTATGACTTACTTTCTCCGGTCGTTCGAGGGCAGATTGTGCATTGGGATAACATGGAGAGAGTCTGGCATCATATTTTTTATAGGGAGCTGAGGGTCGCTCCTGAAGAGAGGGAAGTGATATTGGCTCTAGCGCCGACGTCTACGTTGAAAGAGAAGTGAGTATTGTAGTTTATTTTGTTGTCTTGTTCTTAGAGGTATTGTCTTACGTTTATAATAATTTTATTTTTGTGTCTATAATAGCTTGTACTAGCTAGTTATAGTAGTTTAGCTAGTTAGAATTAAATGCCGACAGTTTTCATATCATAATATTTTATGGGACTCCAGCGGCCCGTCCCGGCTTTGTACGGATGGACTTTAAATATAGTAACATATTATTATAGCATATTATGTTACTTAATGGTGAAATAATTTTATCAAATTTATTTGATACAAATATTTTAATCTTTCCTCTTTGTTAAATTAACTAGAATAAAAAATTAAAGCTGTTAGCGATTGAGTTTTTCTTAGGTGAATTAGTGCCAGAGATGATTTTTAGCTAGGTTCAAACACGAACGCTTCTATACTGATTAAGATAATTCAGTAAGGCCTACCTATAGTTGTAAACGAGAGGCTCGTGAGCCGGTAGTAACTGAAACTAGCGCCTAGAAACGAATAACGAGCTGCTTGATACCGGGAAGATACGCGATTTGAGCATCGAAAAAAACATTTATATCACATTTTTTATTGTTAAACTCTTATTTCTTTATACAGTAGCACTTATTATGTTCTGCTATTTTTGTTTATTTAAATAAACACCGAAGGCACCGTTTAATACTTACCTACTAATTTACTTAATTCTGAGACGAACGGGAAACTATGTAGTATAGTAGTTATTTTGTGGTTTAGGTATCTACTCATCTTTATAAACCAAACGCGGAAATCTCGCGTCACGCGGCAGGATAGATGCGGGAGGGATGTGCGCATAGGTAACTGTTTACACTTATTTTATGGATAAATACCTATTTCCAAAACATCTCTTCAAATAAATTATTAAAATAGTCCTATTCCATTGCTGTGCTGTGTCACATTTTGTATGAGAATTTTGAGTTTTTAACACTTAATACAGATGCAAATGTCATTGTTATGTTTCTCTTGATTTATTTACTAAAGGATACATTGAATGTATCCTTTAGTAAATAAATCAAGAGAAACAATAAAAACAACAAACTAAATCATGTGAATATATCAATGAAATGTAAAGAGCCGTTTCGAGCCGCTAGTTATCCCTAGAAATTATAATGAGCCAAATAAGCCGTTTCTAGCCACTAAGCTAGAAATGTTAGTAACCAGCTTCACATCTACCTCATAACGGGCGTGCACCCTACGTGAGCTCTTCGTGCGCTCGGCCTTCGCTCTGTAGTGCAAAATGAACGCTGGGCGCACGTCGAACGTACGCTCAAGAAACGCGCATACCCAATGTGAGGGTGGCCTTAGTGTGTAACGCGTAATAATCTTTTACTGGTAACGAAGCGTTAGTCTGCCCTAAGTGCGAAGATCAAAACTAAGCCGGATCGTTCCAGTAATGATCTCGAGCAATAGCGAAGGATTACGTTGTAACATCATATGCACATCAACACATTATGTGAAGATTAATGAGATACCAATCGGGAATCGATCTAAGACGATCTTAAGATGGCGGAGGGATTAATTATATACGCGAAACCTCCTTCATATGCAGCGGACGTTTGTGACGCAGTGATCCTAATTAATCCCGAGCTGTTAAGATAAGATGCCTCTCTGGTCGCGTGGGATCAGATTTTTGATTGAGAAATTTGCTTCTCAAGTTGAAAAGGCACCACCATATCCTTTATTCTTCACCTTTGGTGCTAGAGTGTAAGAGTGTGGACGCACTAGCAGCTGACCGCTCTTCGATGCTTATATGAAAACGCGCGATGTCAACGTACTGATTTGCAGCCAATGTATAGACATAATCCAACCCCGACGCCTCATCTTTAGATTGATCCCCGATTGAATCGGTATCTCGGGCTGCAACTAACCTCTAGTATGTTTAGGATCTAAACGTGTTAATGTTAAATGTAGTTGACTCAATGTGATTATTAACCACAACGCATTTATAATAATATGTAGACAAATATAACTAAATATATATTTTTTATAATGAAAACAGCTAGAATTCACAGTCTATATAAAATTGAAAATTATATTCATGATGTAAAAATGCAGTATATATTTTTAAAATCTGTCCCTATTCCCCCACTTACAAAACGCCCCCGCAACCTTATTAATGATATACACACATCAACAAAGTCTAGGGATATCTTAATCCTAAATTATTTACGAGTTAATTAGTTTAGAACCTTGTTAGTTTCCACAAAAAGTTTATATACAGATTAAAACCTCTTTTATTCTATTTTCAAAATTTGAACATGGAAAGAAAAAAAACAAAATAATAAACAAAATATGGCGGCAAATTTGCTAGTAACTCGTTACATTAAAGAAAGTTAAAACTGTTTTATTATAATTATTAATGAAAAGGGTTTTTAATTGTTTTTCTTTTTTAATTTAACGTGACGTACAAACTTTAAAAGTCATGTCACGTCGTCATTTGAGTCGAGATGAAATGTTACGAGCCGTGGGCATGTTAGAAAATGGTGCAATTCAACACGTCGTTGCTGAGGCCCTACATACCAGTCAAAATGTGATATCAAGGTTGTGGTCACGTTATCGCAGTACTGGAGATGTGGCCGAACAGCACACAGGTAGATATCGTGTTACTACGCAGAGACAGGATCGATTTCTCCAAATGACCGCCAGAAGACAACCCAATATCACAGCGCTGCAACTAGTGCAAAGGCTCCAGGAGGACCACCAGCTGCTGGTAAGCGACCAAACCGTGCGAAGAAGGTTACATGAAGTTGATCTTCATGCTCGAAGACCATTGCGTGTTCCAGCATTGCGACGTGGCAATCGCGGTCGGCGGCTTTCGTGGGCTCGGGAGCATTTACCATGGAGTGACGAACAATGGTCTTTGGTGCTGTTCACCGATGAGTCCCGGTTTGGGTTTCACCCGGATTCACGAAGAACATGCGTTTGGAGAGCTCCAGGGAGAGTTAGCCGTCTACGGCACCCTCAGAAGGTCCACCCATACCAAGGCGGGACAATCATGGTGTGGGCAGGAATTCGTCTTGGCGGACGAACCCAACTCGTTTGGATCCAAGGCAGCATGACTGCACAAAAATACCACGAGGAGGTAGTAGAGCCCGTTATTGTCCCACACAGAACTCAAATAGGCCATGAATTTCTACCCATGCACGATAATGCTCCTTGCCATACGGCGCGGCTGGTATCGACCGCTCTCCGAGAGCACGATATTCAAGTTTTGGATTGGCCTGCACAGTCGCCCGACTTAAATCCTATCGAGCATGCCTGGGACATGTTACAACGAAAAGCTTTGAGAGATTTTCCACCAAATTTGACGACTGAACAACAACTTTACGAACACTTGCAAAGGACATGGGACCTCATACCCACAAGACATTGACAATTTAATTTTAAGTATTAACAATAGATGTCGATGTGTAATCAATGTAAGAGGTGGCAACACTGATTATTAATGATTAGATTTTACAAGATTTTTTCCATTTTTATTAAAATTAATAGTTTTTTAAGAAGAAATGTTTGTTGTTATCATACTAATTTTCCATGATGATTAAAAAAATTATTTTTTTTATTTAAAACAAAAAAAAACACGAAATGTTTTTTATTTTTATTAAAGACCTTAAAATAATCTATGATTCTTCTATTTACTGTATCAGAAAATTCTTCATAGATTTTTAGATATTTGATGAAATATAAAATATCCCTAGACTTTGTTGATGTGTGTACAAATCAGAGCGAGACGACGTATTGGAACAAATTTCTAAAGTGTGTCGAACAAAACTAAAATTTCGCTTCAATTTCCAGCCAAGGCGACGCTTTGAATGGCACGCTTTTAGGAACGTGCCTTGACAAACGGCTAGGTAATTTTCTATGCACTAGAAGTATTGTCACGTGCTCATTTCTAGATGGAATCTAGGTTACATTAAAGACTGCTACTTTAAATAGTTATTTTGGAACGCTTGCCTACATTTAGCGTGAAGTGTCAGAGGTGTATTCGCAGTGCTAGATGACATGCTATCACAAATTGTACTCATAATAGATTCAGGAATTTCATATTAAGATTTAAAAGTAATGCATTTAAAATTATGCTCAGATACAGTACAAAATATGAATCTGCTCAAAGTATGCACAAAAGAGAAGTGTGGGAATCAAACCCTTCGATCTAGCAGAAATCAATAACCATTTAATTTTGACTTGTCCTTTAGCGGAAATATACCATTTGACCAACAGGCCAGTCTGTAAAGCCTTGGGCCGTCACAATACAGCCTTCAAATCAGATGGACATTGTTGCTCATATGCTTACAAAACCGTAATGTCGACTTTGCAAATAGTGTTTACTCAAGCATTTGAATACACCAGCCCTTTCTCAGTCCTAAGGCCTTCTTGTATTTTCCCACATTGTTTCAAGTACAATGTCAACTCTGTTTACACACACATACGACATATTTTGTGAAAACTACACAAAGCTAGCACTTTCTGTAATATTCATATTAAAACTTATAATCTAATATATAAAAAAATATATTTGGATTAAAACTTCTCCAGCACAGTACTGAGATAGTATTCATTGAAAATGGCTCACTAAATGCACAAAGGTACATAACAGAAATCCGTCACCATGCACAACCCGCACTGACTGTAATTGGTGAAGATGCCATTTATATGGACGATAATGCTCGGGCCCACCGTTGTGGCGACGTAGATGCTTATACGCAAGAGGTCGGTATTCGTCGTTTGGATTGGCCAGCGCGGAGCCCCAACCTTAACCCCATTGAGCACGTCTGGGAGCATCTGAAAAGGCGAGTACGAGCTGTCCAACCACTTCCACAAAACATCAGGGAACTTAAACGTGTGATCTCGGCTGAGTGGGAACACATCCTTCAGGACAGCATCAAAAGCCTGGTGGAAAGTATGCCAAGACAATTACATGCCGTAAGCACTGCAAGGTAAGGTGATACTCGTTATTCATATATGATTTTTTTAATTTTTTACGTCTTTTTTATTGAATATCCATCAAATACTTCTTGTGGTCTTAATTTCATTATACCCATAAAAATGCTCACTTTAACACGGCTCCCTGTTTAAATTGACTAAAATACCGATTCCAGGATTTCAAGTGTTTAAATATATATTCGCATTGATAATAAGAAACTTCTAGTCATTTATGCTAATGACATACTAAAAATATTAATATTATCAATAGAAAAGCCAATGCCTGTAAGGTGCCTATATTTTTTTCAAACGAGTGTAAATAAAAATCTCTTGTCACTGTTAGTGGTCGCGCGTTATAGAAATAACTTGACCGGTATTATTTACTTAATAGGCATGGGGATAGCTCGCAAAGTGCATTTCCTGGTGCTAGGTGATTACATTATTAAATATTGTTCTATTTTTAACCATGTATTCTCCAATTTATTTTTTTATTTGGCAAATGTACATAAAACACTAGAAATAATTTATTAGGCAGAACGTTAGCCGGTTGAACTAGTATTTTATGGAAACACAAAGCTGCTCTCTGTTATATTCGGATTAAAGCTTCTATACTTTATTGATATGATTGTAAATCCTAAAAGCTTTCAGTAGAATTAGGTGTGTGGATGCTCAAACATTTGTTCGACAAAGTTTGTTCGGCATACAGTCAATATAGAAGTGTTATGTTCATAGTTCAGGTGCATAGCGATAATACTAAATCATGGAGGAAGGAACAGTAATGGAAATTTGCATTTTGTACAGGTACGTTGTTTATAATGAATGGGGTGTAAATGATGGAGAGATAGGAATAGCGCGTTTCTACAGATTCCTTACTAAGTGATAAGATGTTTAGGAGAAATTGGCGACGATGCGACTATTTTTAGAAGCACACAGCTAGAGCTGTTATGCATTTTGAGCTTTAGTTCGAAACAGTGTAAGATGACCTAAATGGTCCAAGACCTCATTAAGCTGCATTTCATCATATCAACGTTAGTAAGATCAATGTTCTTTGCGTAATTTTGTCAGCATGTGAGCAGAAATATACCTAATGGTTTAGCACTAGTAGATATCGGTGAAGAAAAAGGAGTTGCATCAGTTGAATCAATTCTATAGCCTTGCAGAAGACAGCCGCAAAGCAGCTATATTTCCATTGTTATTTTGAAACAGTAATCCAAGCCTCCTTTCTCATTCGTAGCTGGCAGGACAAATCGAAGGAAACGGATACCTTCGACTTCTTTTTCGTTCCCTACGTTGACTTGGCTACATACGAATGACCTTTTTTGATATTTTCTTTCCCCTATTACGTGGGACCTAAAAATTCATGGCGAAATGTGGGTGCAATATTACACCTCTATGTTCTGTTTTCACGTTTAAAAGGCTGAACCGATTTTGTTGAAATTTTATATAAAGATAGATTGGACCATGGAGACGGACATAGGCTACCATAAGTTAAAAAGCAATTACTGGGAGGGATTGTAGGGAGGGTAGAAATTAGTACGGCACAAATTTACCTCTTTGAAGTAAGAACGCATGCGCTGTAATAATTGAGTGCGCATGTGCTATCTGTCAATACTGTCACATCACACATAATGTCATATTGTGCACGGTGCTAATGAATATATGTAAATAGCTGTGCTCTATAAAGGTGCTTACATTGTTCGCATATATTATTAGAAAGTAATAATTATATACTACGCTTAAACGACTAAAACGTTTTTCTCAACTTATATTATAAATGCGAAAGTCTTCATAGATATACAATACATTTATTGGACATGTATTGGAACATGGCTTTGAAATTTGTCTGAATGCAAGATGATGTTATTATGTGCCTTTCGGTAGATAACGTCATGGATACTGACCGAGTTACTTTGTACCCTATATTTTTTTCTGAAGTCTTTAGAGTAATCAGGAGTGTCTTCACACAAATCGAGACTGAAAGTAGATTTGTGTTACCCCGAATTTAACGCGTGCGAAGCCGCGGACAAAAGCTAGTATATACATAATATATTCTTGGCGCAAGTGTCATAGGTTTAACTTTAATCGGACAGTTGCCCATGTTCCTCCGAGATGTTTAACGGTTGAAACTATGTTGCATTTTTTATGCACTAGTTGTTTTGTAATATAAATTCCGCAAGAAAGAATTTATTCGGCCAGTGCATAAAAGGATTTAATTAAAAACAATTGGTAACAACAAGCGACATTGAGCGTCGTATTCCACGTATTTGTTATCCTTGTCTAAGCACTACAGACTATAACTACGCACTCGGCTATTAAGAGCCTAGCGTATAGATCAAATTAATTGGTCTCAAAATTAAAATTCTTTAAAAAAAATTAATTCACCACACATTTGTCGTAGAGGTTAAAGCAGTAGCCCCACCATTTAACTCTGTGCCAAATGCAAATGGTTAAATCAATTAATAAGACATCGTGTGATAGATACACAAGATGTTTCGAGTCTATATTATGTTCTTAGTGTCGGGACAAGTAGTAATAAAAAATAAGATATTCGATGAAATATATAAACTCAACAGAATAACAGGTATCGTAACAGTATAAATACAAAGTTATACTCAGATACACAGCAGTTTACATAATATAATAATTATGGAATATCCGTTTAAATTGAGCCCTTATCTTGATCGACATTTCAAAGTTGGTTTACAGGCAAACCGCTTGGCATTCTAACATTACTGGCCCTTCGTTTAAGCAAATTGCTTTAATATTTTAATTTATTTCCATAAATATTCTACTACAAACACTCAACACCATCTAGTTCCAAACTAAGCAGAGCTTGTACGTACAATGGATACGTTAATACATATATAGATAAGCATACATATACTTATTTTTTGTAAATAAATAGATATTAAACATAGGAACACCCAGACCAAGAGAATCCATGTTCACGCACACAAATGTTTGACTTTGGGAATCGAACCCGCGACCTTCGGCATGGCAGCCGTTTACACTCCTGCTACGCCACCGTACCCTTACTCCATTTAAGCAAACTGCTGTAATATTTTAAATTATTTCCATGAATGACACCGTAAAAACAGAACTAGTACCAATGTCGGTTGGAATAATAAATTTTGAAACTGAATACAATCCGAGTTTTTACAAAATATGAGTGTGCCAAAGGTACGGTCGATAATATTATAAATTGTTTCCGAGATTGTAAACGCTTGATTCAAAAGGGGATTATGTTTTCCTTGATTTATTGAATTAGTGGAGGAAAGAAACTTAGGCGAGGGCGTGCTTCAATAATTCATTTGAATATTTTTGTCTGTTAACCTTGTTTGGAAATGGATGGCTGTTTATGAATGCGCTAACGAAAAGTTTAACTTTCTATGAAAACACAGTAACCCTGAAAAATATGTTTAGATTTCCTAGTTTGTTTAAAAACAATATGTAGCTGCTATAAAGGGGAACCTTTATAACAGCTACTTTTTAATAAAAACAAAGAAGGAAAGAAAAACATGTAAGGGGTGTAAGCTTTGTATGTATGGAAGGCTTTTGCTTCAGTAACTCTTTAACAATATTCAAATTGGTCTAGTTTTTAAGCAGGATATCTCGTACCACCTAAAATATTGTAGAGTTTAGAACAGTCAGCATATTTATAAGGGTGCTTCCTTGTATCAACAACTATCATAGATCTTCAAGGCAAGCTTAAACGGCTATATGTCCTCATCAAGGCACTGGTGTAAATATTTGTGAATGGGTCACCCATCTATAAACCAGACGATGGCGAACGCGTTTAACTTCGCTTACTATCAGATTTATGTACTTTGCCACGGGCCTATCAGCGAAAAGGCCAAATTACCCGTCCGTATTAAAGAGCATTGTCCAACTTTAGTGTTGACTAACAGTAGGTATGAACGTTCAAAAAGTAGTTCTCAACTTGTGCTATCGCTTTGTGTACTCTCAACTTGCCAGGGTAGTACGCCAACATGCCAATGGCGAATGTTTATTTTTAACGTCTGTAAAGTTTCCATTGTCTAGACCGGCCAGTACATAAATCATTTTTGTGCTATGCATACAGTTTGAATTTTGTTTTACATGTTAAAATTGTCTTCACAGTTTTGTTACGTGCGATGGCGTCATGGGTTAATAGGAGAGTAGCGCAGTCAGAGGGTATCAGAATGAAAAAAATACATAGATAATTAAGTAATCAATATATTTGGCTTACATGGTGTAGTGGTTAAAGCGGTAGTCTGGCCGCTAGGCAGTAGAAGGATTTGGCCTACTATACCACGCTTGCCAGACGGGTTGGCAAAGAGTACGATGTCGAGTTTTTCGTCTCTTTCGCAGGATACTATTTGCTGTGTATATTTTCCTTTGTCGCCTCTTACAACACCATGGAATGAATTTTACACCCATGGAATGAAATGGGGTAGTGATAGTGATATTCTGAATCCATCACCGCACGGAAATCTATCATTTGGTCGTGAATAATATAAGCATCAAATAGAATAAGCTGTGTATACGGGTATAGAGTACGTACCATTCTTTAACGACTGCATCAAATGAATAAAACTTGTAACCTGCCAACTATATTAAAAACTAAAGTTTGATTCGGAAAACCCCTTTAAACCGAAGATAATAAGTCTGATGCCGTAATAAACCTTAATCCTATACTTCAGTCGGAGTTGGACCTCATTAAAACACACCATTAATGCGCTACGGACACAAGGATAGTAACACAAAACAAACATCACAGTTAAAAGCAGCTTCTCAAATTTATTCGTTGTAAAAATACGTTTGCAAGCAGAACAATTTTTAAAAGCGCGTTTGCAAAAATGGGTAGAGAGGAAATAAAATGTGGAAAAGTATTTGCCAAAATTCTTGCTGTAAATACAGTGAATAGTTTAGTGGCCAGATGATTACTATGATAATCATCTTGCATAATCATCTGCATGAATGCAATAATAAACTAAATTGAATACCATAGCCATTTATCCTGAAGATAAATTGAAATCAAGTGACGACACAAAATCTCTCGTCCAAAAAATTATCAGTCCTGAGCAGATGAAACTTCACGTACGCGGCCTACATAAGATAAAAAATGGCGGTGTTATAATCAGAACTGACACTAAAGACGATATACAGAAGCTCAAACAGTCAGTGCAGCTCACGAACTCAGGCCTTAAAATCGACGAGCCTCATAAGCGGAAGCCAAGGGTGGTAGTTATAGGTGTGCCCACATCAATGCAAGAAAAGGAAGTATTTACTTGCCTGTACCATAAAAATCTAGCCGATGTGTTGCCGAGTTGCAATCTCGAGACGTTTTTCGATTCCGTAAGATTAAGCCACAAGTCGGGCAAGAAAGACGGTGAGACCTGCAACTACATTATAGAGGTCTCTACAGAAATCAGGAAAGCTCTCATTACTTAAGATAGAGTATTCGTTAACTGGTCTTCATGTCCTTTAAAAGACTTCACATTGGTTACGCGATGTTTTAAGTGCCAGCAAATGTTTTGGCATAATCCTAGCTGCCACAGCAATCATGGCACGTGAGGTAAGGGAACGATCCATTAGGATCCTCTCAGATAGTAAGGCTGTCCTCTCAGCCCTCAAAAGCCATACTATCACCTCGGCACTCACGCTTGAATGCCACCAGAAACTAACAGAGGTAGGTAAACTAAACAAATTAACACTGCAATGGATCAAGGGCCACAGTGGCTCAAGAGGGAATGACGCAGCCGACGTACTCGCCAGAAGAGGGGCCACTTTAGAGGTGGTGGGACCCGAGCCCATAATTCCCCTCCCTTCTGGTTTTTATCGCAACCTGGTAAGAAATAGGACCAGGACCAAACACAACCAGTCCTGGATTGGTATTGAAACATGTAGGCAGGCCAAGGAGGCTCTTCCCGCAGTAGACGGTAAGATAGCCAAAGAAATCCTCCGGCTGTCCAAACAACAACTGCAGACAGTCACGGCCGCCTACACAGGACACGGATTCTTTAATAAACACCTATTTACTATAGGTATCACCGACAGCCCGCTGTGCAGGGCCTGTATGGCAGCAGACGAGACGGCAGCCCACCTGCTCCTCGACTGCCCTGAGGTCGCACAGTACAGGCAGCAGTACCTGACCAGATACAGCACCCTGAGGGAGGCCGTGGGCCACATCAAGAGTCTGCTGGCCTTCCTCGAAGAGCTGGGGTGGCTCGAATGAAGACACCATTCCCACCCGCACGCAAAATACACGCCAAGACGTGGAGTTGCGGAAACAGCCCGTGCCATCAAGTATCAAGTAAGTGCCAGCAATATGGCCATGCCACTAAGACTTGTCGGGAGGCTACATACATCTGTGGACATTGCGGTGATCGAGGCCACTCTATAAAGGATTGCGCGAAAAAGGCAGAAGAACCACAGTGTGCTACATGCTTGCACTACAAAAAGCCGAGCAAACATATTACAGGATGCATTGACTGTCCAGCGAAAATGATGGCCGAGAAGAGGTACATCAATACCATTGATTATGGAGATACCTAAGTTCTCTGTATAGAATACACCATACTCATTTTAATAAGACAATAAGTACGTATATTTCATATACTATTTTATAAAGTTAACACCTCATTAGAATATTGACCTACTAACATAACATTGTTTCATCTAGTTTATAAGTGCACGTAACTATATAAATAAATGCTAAATTGTCTATCACTGACATTATTCGCGATTCTGCTGACCCGCAGTTTTCCAAGTCAATTGCAGTTTTGTTTATCATGCACAACACGTAATACATTCGATTCTAATATACGATCAATGATTATGAATAGGTACCTAATAATTAGTAACTTAGTTTTATTTATTGATTATATTGTATACTGCCAAATTGTGTAATTATATTGCTGTATTGATAAAATACAAATCAACCAATTTTTTAAGAGGGACCCAACTGCCTGTGATACAGTTTTTAACTAGTACAGGAGTCTGGTGTTCTTCCCAATTCTTTGAACACTATTAGCCGTAAGTTTTATATAATATTATAAGAATACTATTTGTATCCGTGTTATTTGAGGAATAAATTTATTATTATTATTATTAATTTCCCACACAAAGAACAGCGAAACTCGGAATAAACATTTTTTGATCTCTCAATTTGTTGTCCCGAATTGGGATAGAACCCACAGTACTCGGCGTAATTGAAACAGCAAGGGACACTTTGCGCGATCTGATCTGTTGATGATGCATTGAGTTAGTAAAATCTCTTCGTACCTACATATTCGATGAATGCATCTAAATCAAATACTAGGTAATATTTTTCTCAACGCTTTATTAAAAAAAATAATGACTTCAATAAAAATGCTTAGAAGAAGGAGCAACTTACACTATCTCTCTCAATTTATCCATTGGCTTAACATAGCTTCCATTGTCATGCTTGTGTATAACTAATTTTTACTTAACTTAATCTTTTTTCGTGAATATTGGTAGCCACAAAAGGTTTTATCTTTACGCCACAAATTGATCGCGTATTATCCACAACACCGCATCATCCACGCAGACTAATTTTATTGACAATACTTATAAATTGGTCGTTTTGTTATTTGAGATACAAAATACAATAAGGATGTATACTCACATGATACTGGTACCAACAATTCTGTTTAACATAGTATAAGAAGTGGTCCAGTGGATAGCGTAGTAGAATGCATCTGCATATCTATATATAATTCAAAATACTGGGCTTGTTTCATTCTTTTTAGTTTTTATTTAAGTTAATTTTTTCACGTATTTTTTTAAATTAGTCTTTACGCAGTCGGGTTTTTTGTTTTTCTTTAAATTATTTTTTTTATTTTATACTTTTTAGTTACGATAAATTACCGAAAATATTTGTTCTTCATGATTTTCACTGATTTTTTGTTTGTATATCGTTTATGCGTCTTGAAATAAAAACTTAAATCAATAAGTAAGAAAATTAGCGAGAGTGATTGTTTTGTTAAACAAGTTTAAATCGTTATATATCCTAAACTATTATTTAAAATGAAAAATGATTAAAGGAACCTAAAGATGATTTTAAAATACCTATTTAACGACACCCCACTTGACATAGTTCATCGACTTTTTTTTTTAATTTTGACAATAAGGTGTCTGGTTGTCGCTGTGGTGAATTTTGATTACTGTCATGTCTTTAGTGACACTCGTTAGGTTAAGACGAATCGATTGACGTAAGAATCATCAAAATCGGCTTACGCATTTGGTCTCTAGAACGCCACATAGAAACAAACATACATACATACATTCATACAAACATACATAGACTGATAAACACATTACCCTCCTTTGCGTCGCGCAGTCGGGTAAAAAGGACCTGTTTCAATTTTGACCGTTAAATAGAAATTGAGTTTACTAATACGGCAATGGTAGCGTAGAGGAGATACAAACAGACTACCATGCAGACGTTATCGGGTTCGAATCCACGGGGCTCTACCTACTTTTCGAATCTATATGCTTATTAAATTGTTAGTTGTCGCTTTTCCCGTGTCTCAGAGAGCAAGATTAAATTTTCCCGGCTATTATGAAGATCTTTGACTGTCAGGACGAGAGTGACCTCAAATAATCTGATACTGCTCTAAAGCCCTTAAGTCACATCGCTTAACTACCGCGCAAATGTCTAGTGAATACGCAGCTGAAAATGAGTATTATCAGCAGCGATAGCCGAATGGAGAGTTCGACAGACTGCTACGCAGAGGGTCTCGGGTTCCAATCCACGGCACGCACCAATGACTTTTCGAAGTTTATTCGTATTAAATTTTTGATTATCGCTTGCTTATCGGTGAAGGAAAACATCGTGAAGAAACCTGCATGTCTGAGAGTTCTCAATAATGTGATTGAAAGACGTGTGAAGTCTACCAACCCACCCTTGGCCAGCATGGTGGACTATGGCCTTACCCTTCTCATATTGAGAAGAGGCCCGTGCCTAGCAGTGGGACAGTATAAAGGGCTGATGATGATGATGATGATGATTATTATCAGCACGTGCTGACCCGATGATGAATCACGTTCGGAGTTTTATTGAAAGTGGTTAGGTATTGACTGCCCTCTCGGCAGTGCTAGCGGATTCTATTCCACTCAGCAAATTTTCATGTGATGAGCACGATTATTTGCTCTAACTAGCAGTAATTCTGAATGAACATAGATATTTGTATTTCAGAATATACACGTGTGCTTATCAGTTACTATTGTATGCTTTTTGCCAAGTTTAGGATTAGATGACCGCGTGCAAGTTGTCCGAGAATAATAATATTGTTGAATATTGTTATGGTGCTTTCACTAGCTGAATTTTCGTATTTACAGACTACTCTTTCAGGAGGCTAAAAACATACATACATAGACTGCCAAAAACATTACCCCTCCTTTTGGCTTCGCCGTAGTCGGGTAAAAATCGGTAGCGCGACGAATTTTACAGGCATTCAAACAATGGACACAACAAATCAGCCTAAGTAAAACCCGTCTGGGAATCGAAAACAATACATGCGACCTGCTGGCACATCTCCGTGTGACTATTTAATCCATTACACCACAAGTGACGTCAAATCTGATATAGAAATTACAAAATTGTCCACAGGTTTTCATTCTAAGGCTGTCCGAAATCAAATAGAAGGCCGGATGCTTAGCGCTGTCGGAAAATTATTATGATGTTTCTTTTGGACGCCATAACCCATGGCTGCGTTGGTTGGACAATACACACGATGGTCGTTATCAATTGATGGGATTTCATAGCACTATTGGCTGCTAAAATAGTTTTTTTTTAATTTCCTTGCTTTTGTAGTTTTAGTAAGTAAGAGATGGCGTAAAACAGATTTTTGAGGAAGAGATTTCACACATAAATGTGTTTAGAGAATTGACGTTATGAGAATGAAGATTTTACAGTGCCGTCACATGTTTAGACGCTAAAAATAGCCCCAGTTTTATTTACAGTATATAAATTAATATCTATAAAAACAGGGAACATTTTGTAGCGCTCAAATTGTAAGATGGAAGACGTCCTTAAATATAACAAGCACCTCTATTTTCCCAACAGATAACTTTGGAAAACACTTTTAAATGAAATCATTCCGACAAATCATCGTAACGGGGAACAGTATCTATAATATAATAATGATGACCAGATATTTTATGTCAATATACTTTAATATTCTCGAGAGCCGTTTAAAATACTTCCCAAGGAAAAATGTTGGAAATTTTATGCGAGAAATAAGCAATTATGGTGGTTTCAAACGCATAACTTTGAGGATAAAAATGTCAAATGCAGAGTTCCCTGTCATACTAAAGCAGGGTGTGCGGCATCTAAATGATAATGATAGCAATCTGAAAAAATCGTAATTCATGAAAAGTAAGCTATTTTACTTACTAGTTGGTCTAAGGTTGGAAAGAAGAGGAAATATTATTATACTCTGGTCGATAGATATAAGGTCACACCGTACAGAACCGCTAGCGAACCTTTGAAGCGGCGACCCCAAGCATGGCTTATCAACCCATGGAAAGCTACAAGGAAAGATTGTTGTGACTTATTACACTATGTATAATGCCACCAGAAATATATAGCTCGATGCTGTAATTATTCACCTGGAAGCTCAAGATATAATAATCCAAACATTAAGACGACGCGACGGAGATATAAAAAGCGTAGCGTTTGACTGCACGGTTGGCGTAATGGTTTAAGTGGCCGCCTCGCTGCTTGACACTGCGCCACTGCGTGCTGTGGGTTCGATTCCCACACGGGACAACATTTTGTGTGATCCATAAATTGAATTTTCGAGCCTGGGTGTTTATGGTGTCCGTTGCTAGTATGTTTGTAAAGTCCCCCGCGACACAGGATTTATTCCTAGTGCGAGTGTTGCCTATCTAAAAAAAATTCTATACATAATGTCTGAGTAAACCACTATGACATTGTGTTGCTAATAACACAGCTTAAATAAATGTATGTAATCATTGACCCCATTGATGATGATTGGTCCGTATGGATAGACTTGGGTGATACCTAGGTACGTATGAATAGCACTGGATGACTCTCGACTGAGAAGATGATGATTACGAAATAATTATTTTTTACGACAGGCTCTAGAAATTGGGCGGCTTTGGCTATCTCATGTAATATCGGTACATAAATATAGAGTGCCTCCGTGGTCCAGTGGATAGCGTATGCGACTACTGATCGGAGGTCGCAGGTTCGATTCCCGGGTAGGGCAAAGGTGTTACTGGTTTTTTCCGAATTCTCAGTAGCAGCTCGGAGTCTGGTGATGTGCCAGGTAACGGCAATAGGCTCGCCCCCTATGACGTGGGACTTAAAAAAATTCAAGGCGAAATGTGGGTGTAATATTACACCTCTGCCTACCCCTTCGGGGATACAGGCATGAGTCTATAAAATACTAGCTGACCCGGCAAACGTTGTTTTGCAAATTTTTTTTGTTTTTTTTTTTTTTTTTGAAAAATAGATGTTGGCCGATTCTCATAGATACCGGATAAGCACAAAAAATTTCATCAAAATCGGTCAAGCCGTTTCGGAGGATTATGGGAACGAAAACTGTGACACGAGAATTTTATATATTAGATAATAAAAATAAATATAGGCAATACTACTACTACTACTACTGGTACTAGTGATTCGGCGATGCACCGAATCGTATGTATTAGGCGATTTGGAAAAAATATTAATATTGTGGACTGCATAAGGATGGGTTCTGATCGCCTAGAATAGGAAAAGGGAGTGGGTTCATGGGAGGAATAGGACAACTATGATAGTTCCAGTAATAATAATTGGGTTAGTAGGTAGCTACATAAACGTATATTACCTACGGAAGCGTGCGGAAATAACCACGTAATGGGTATGTAAATGGACTAGGAGTATAGCACCACAACGTCTAAAAGATTTTGACAGGCAGTGTAAACGCCGGCAATCCCAGCTTTCGTACATCTTACTGCTAATATTATAAATTTAAAAGTTTGTGAGGATGAATGGATATATAGATGTTTGTTACTCATTCACCCAAAGGCACTTGAATATCTTATACATTGCACTATCACATCGGCTATCTTCAGTCAGGTTATCGGTTCTCACGGGTGGAGCCGGGCGCAAAATGTAGTTTTACATATAAGGGCACAGTTACGATGGATCGGGCTTTCACATCGGCTTTTTATTTTCTGACGGCGTCTCATATAAAATTAACTCACCAGTTAGTCGAAACTAATGTCCAGCGTTATGCAAACCAGGCCTAAATCAATCTTTCGTTCCAGAGTGCACTGCTGCGAGATATTCTTCGAGACCCTGAACTGCCCCGCATTGTCCTGCCAGTCTCAAAGCGTCTTAGCCCTTTACGCGTCGGGATACACCACTGGACTTTCAGTAGACCTCGGTTATGACATAACAGATGTGAACCCCATCTACGAAGGTGGCCATATGAACTACGCGCACGTTGAAACATTCCTTGGTGGGCGGGCTTTATGTGATTACATTCAAGAGAGTCTCGAATCCCGAGGAATAGATCTAGGTGAGAACCCAGAAGACATGGTAGACAAAATCAAACAGGCGTCCATGATCTTCAATCCAACTAGACAAGAAAAATGTCCTACAGCGAGGTATAAAATGCCTAGCGGTGAATATATCGACGTCAGTCAAGAAATGTTCGACGCTGCGGAGATGATTTTCCATCCAAAGTACATTCAAGGGGAGGATACGAAGTGCATAGGACTTCAGAACGCGGTTATAATTGCGACCAAGAAATGTGACGCTGATCTACATAATGATTTGTTGGCTGCTGTTGTACCAACTGGGGGTCTGTCTGCTACTCCTGGGTTTATCAAGAGGTTGTCGTGGGAGATTGAGATGGCTCTAGGCAGGCCTGTTAACGTGATTGGTTCCAATGAGACTTATTGCGTCTCATGGCTGGGAGGCGCCATTTTCGCTGGCATGAAAGACGTTGAAAAAGTAATGGTACTGAAGAGACAGTTTGAGGAGTATGGTGAGAGGATTGTAAGAAACAAGTTTATGTAGGTTTATTATATTATTAGTTTCATTTGTTCTAGTGTTTTTCTAAATGTTATTTCTATAACTTTATTCATGTAGTTTATTACTTGATAACTTGTTTATTACTAAATTAAATAACTTTGTGATAAATAAATGTATTTTCCTGTGAGCCGACAAAATGTACTGTTCAAAATTCAAGTCCTACACGGCAAAATTACTTCTGGCAACGATTCTAATTTCAGCGGTCAAATCGGTTTATTTTCTGTAGATATGTGGGCAGCACAGTCTGTAAATAATTTTGAATCACTTTTAAGCCAGTTATTTAATAAAACCACAATAGATCCTTCGGCAAATAAATCGTCCATCTTCAATAAAACGCTTACGCGTAAAAGTGCGGTCACATAAACAATTTCTAGAATCTCAAATGTTAGTACTTCATAACATTGTGGTATTAAGAACACTAAATGTATAGCTGTGTATACAATATATGTTTGATTTTTTATAAGCTCACGGGGCATTTTGTTAATTGTTAGCTACGTTGACGCTCTAATAACAACGGAATCAATCAGTATAATACTAATAAATAAAGTATAATACTAATAATTCCTTTTAGCTGGATAACTACACATAGTTATCCAGCTAAAAGGAATTATTCACAATGATAATATGTAGGCTTGCTTAACCATGTTCTATCATATTTTCAACGAAGGTTCTCAATTAGGTTGTACTAGAGGACGCGAGCAGCTTCGCCTGCAGTTTTTATTAATTTACCCATTTTGGCCGATCCCGTGGGAATTTCGGGAAATCCCTTCTTAGTGCACCTCCGGTCCCCAAGGAACACACATGCCAAATTTCAGTTTCCTGCGCCTAATAGTTTCGGCTGTAGCGTGTCTGTCAGTCAGTCAGTAACGCAAGGATTTTATATATTAAGATTTTAAGTTGTTTTTTTTTTCAGAATTCTGTCATACAGAGATTTTACGTTACAGAAAATTCCTTGTAAGTTTAGAAGAACATACTTTCTAATTCCTGATTGATCACCCAATTTGCAAGAATATTTGTTGATGTTGTTTTTGTCGTTGATCACATTTTTTATATTTAACCGTCTTGTTACATACCTATAGATTTGTTCACGATTTCGCGAGCGGCTCGCTATACGTTATATTTTTTTATTGCCTAGGAAGACTTACAAACAAGTGGGTCATCTGATGGTTAGTGATCACCGCCGCCCATAGACAATCAGACACCTGCAATACCCGAAGGATCACAAGTGAATTGTCGACCTTTTAAAAAATAATATGCACGCCTCTTAAAGATTCCAACTTTGATACGACTTCTCTTATGCAAAGAACACTATGTAACCAACTATTGCGGATAAATGTCATCAAAATCCGTACAACAATTTTCCGTATTCAACCCACAAACATAAACTCATAATATATACTTAATTATGTAACAAGCTCACTATGATGGCAACACAGGTACAATATCGTAGTATCTAGTAAGTACGTAATTGCTGGTATTGTATCCGAGTAGTCGGTTCGTTACCCGACTGAATTATTCATATCTGACTTATACCTATCAGCTTGGTGCTCGTGGATAGTAATTTAGACTTTGATTTATAGGTAGGAGCTAGGAGGTTCTGTGAAGGGTATTGCTTCTGGCTACAGACAAGGATTTTGGTATACATAATAACATCATCTTTACTTATGAAATACTACAACTTACATTACTGAAAGTCAGGAGGTACTCTATAAAATACTTATGAATGAAATACTTATGTCATGCTTTGAGCTTATTTTGCTTTAATGATTAAGGCTTCATAGGCGATTGTTGGGTTTAAAACTAGGGATATATAAATCTCAGAACATTTACAAGTGTTATGTACACATATACTTACCACAAAAATATTATATACGTTAAGATACTCGACCACTCTGCCAAGAATGCAACGCCTAAGAAGAAGAAGATGAAAGATACTCAGTTCTATAAACTTTTTGTTCACCATAGTCAAGTATACAGGGTGTCACAAGAACCATCACTAAGCCGAAGTCTACTCGTTTTGGATGCCAAGTCATACTAAGCTAAAATAAAACTTGGGAAATGTTTTTTTTTTCATAAAACACTTTTTTTAAACCGCAATTAAAATAGTGCGCGTACAATTTTCGAAATACCTACTTATCCATGGGTGCATAGGACATCCATAGAACAGGTTGGCATGGTAATTGCATCGATTTTGTTCCTAATTACAAAAATTCCATAGTAACTTTGAGCCTCAATATTTCCTGAACCAGTAATTGCCCAGGTATGGTGCCGAAGTAAAAAATGTTCGTAATGATTGGTATAATATGGGGTTTCAGTTTTCGTTAAGGGTCTTTTTACACCCTGTATAGGTGACGTGTTAGTTAAATCGAATTATTCATTTCTTATTTTTACTTCTTATATCATTTTGCTCTTCTGAAATGTCAGAAAAATTATTTATCGAAAAATGTTTTTCAA
This sequence comes from Euclidia mi, assembly GCA_944739405.2. NCBI lineage: Eukaryota > Metazoa > Arthropoda > Insecta > Lepidoptera > Erebidae > Euclidia > Euclidia mi. The sequence goes on from OX123199.2 coordinate 57,563,224, forward strand.
ATGAGAAGGTACATGGGTCTGACCTAGTTTACATTATTAATATGGCTATTGAGAAACCCTTAAAATTGATCGCTGCCCTATATATCTGCTTGGTCTCCATATTACCATACACGCAATAATTCCATCCCCTACCTAAGATACATTGTTTAACCATAAATCAGTGAACGGAACGCATGTGCGTATGGGTAGCCAATATTATTTGTAAAACGTATATTGTGGCTATTGTGGGTTTATAGCATAAAGGAAGGCAAATACGAGAGCGGGCATGGAATGGACAATTCTAGTTTTCCATACTTCTATAATATAAAAATGAATCGCAAAATGTGTTGGTAAGCGCATAACTCAACAACGCCTGGACCAATTTGGCCAATTCTTTTTTTTAAATGTTCGTTGTAGTTTAAAGATGGTTTTTACGGCGAGAAAAATTCTAATAATTGCCTGAAAAACCCTAAAAACAGCCCTTTTCTTTTTCCCATACAAATGTTTTCTAACTAAAACGTAGAGTCAATTTGTAATTTATTACCGCTGCATAAAGTTCAAATTCGCGTGCGCGTTGATATACTTCTTTGTTTGATGGCAGTTTTGACAGGTGTCCGGACCTGAAGTCTCAGTGCAGCCGCCCAGCGGGCTTCATGTCAGAAGAAACCCATTGATAATCCCTACTTAATATTATAAATTCGAAATTGTGTATGTATGTATGTTCCGTTTATAGATAAAAATTAATCGCAAAACTCAACAACGCCTGGACCAATTTGGCCAATTCTTTTTTTTAAATGTTCGTTGAAGTTTAAAGATGGTTTTTACGGCGAGAAAAATTCTAATAATTGCCAGAAAAACCCTAAAAACAGCCATTTTCTTTTTCCCATACAAATGTTTTCTAACTAAAACGTAGAGTCAATTTGTAATTTATTACCGCTGCATAAAGTTCAAATTCGCGTGCGCGTTGATATACTTCTTTGTTTGATGGCAGTTTTGACAGGTTTCCGGACCTGAAGTCTCAGTGCTGCCGCCCAGCGGGCTTCATGTCAGAAGAAACCCATTGATAATCCCTACTTAATATTATAAATTCGAAATTGTGTATGTATGTATGTTCCGTTTTCACGCTAAAACGGCTGAACCCATTTTGTTGAATTTTAATATAGAGATACATATTATATTGGACTATGGAGACGGATATAAGCTACCATAAGTTGTAAAAATTAAACTGGGAGGGATTGTAGGGAGGGTAGAACTTTGTACGGCACAAATTTACCTCTTGGAAGTAAGAACGCATGCGCTGATAATTGATTGCTGCGCATGTACTATCGCATATCTGTCAGTACTGTCACGTCATACCTACATAATGTCATATTGTGCACGTTGATTAAATTGTTCGCATATCTATACTAATATAATAAAGCGGAAGAGTTTGTTTGGTTGAACGCGCTAATCTCAGGAACTACCGGTCGGATTTAAAAAATAATTTTTGTATTCGATAGCCCAGTTATTCCGGAAGGCTATAGGCTATATAATATAACGGTTCGATCCTTTGGGGCCGGGCAAAACGCTAAAAAGGCTAAAAGATAATGTCGGCTAATCTCAGGAATTAGCAGTCGGATTTTAAAATTTGTTATTGCCTATGATAGCCCAATTATTCCGAAAGGCTATAGGCTATATAAAATTACGCCACAACTTTTAGGGGCCAGACAAAAATAATAAAATGGTCAAACAAGAAGGGGGAGGGTTGGGTCAAAGGCAAAAAAAGGCTAAACGAACAGGATACAATATATATGGGTATCGTTTTCGAGATTTTCGGGACGCTGATTAATAATATGAAATTTATTTAGTGATCCAACGTTAAATTAAAGATGGCGCATGAGAAAATTTTAAAAATCAATATGGGTATCACCTTCGATATTTTAAGGGGTGGGGAATCGAAATGCAACATCTGTTTCGTGATTCAAGATGGTGGATGAGAAATCAAACATGGCGGATGGAAAAATTTTAAAAATCGATATGGGTATCGTCCCTGATGATTTAAGGGATGGAGAATCCAAATACAACATCTATTTCGTGATCAAAGATGGCGGATAGGAAATCAAAGATGGCGGACGGGATTTTTTTAAAGTCGATTATCAGAGACGATAATGGGTATCGTCTCTGATATTTTAAGGAATGGGGAATTCAATAATTATGTTAAAATCACACAAATATTGTTCCAGTCATCACCAATGTTATTTTAGAAAAATATTTTTAAATAAAAAAAAAACAACTTTAAAAAAGACTAAGGAACTAAAAAACAAAAAAAAAATTGGTTTTGGGGCAAAAGTTTTTCGAGTCGGTGCCAAGCCAAGTATTTCTGATCTGACTATAAAACCTCTACAAATTTTTATATAACTTTCGTTGTTGATAGAATAGGTAGTTTCTAATTTAGTAACTTTTGGCGTAAGGCCTTGGCACCGACTTCAAAAATGTTTGACCCAAAATCAATTATTTTTTATTTTTAGTTCCTTAGTCTTTTTTGAAGTTGGTTTTTTTTTTATTTAAAAATATATTTTTATTTTTTGCTTTTTAGTGGTTAGATAGGTGGTAAGTAGGTACATAAGATAGTGTAGGTGGTACATGATGGGGAGGCTTTCTTTACGTGCCTCAATTCTGAAATGTAGACCTGTACCTTTCTGGCAATTTCAAGTATTTTTTTGTTTTCAACTAACTAGCCTAAACACGTTCGTTTTAGTTCCATCATCAGATCCTGGAAATCATCCAATACCAATGACAAAACAAACGAGCCTAAACACGATTATATTGTGTTATTGTATTACAAAGATACCATGGCCACCTTCCTGCTCCATCATCAGAGTTTAGTAAACATTCAGCACTAAGTTCCATGTAAAGGCGAATCAAACGAGCCCAAACTCAATGGGATTGCGTCTTTGTATTAAAAAGATCCCATGGCCACCTTCCTGCTCCATCAACAGACCCTGGAAAACATCTAGTACTAAAGTTCATGTAAAGACGAATCAAATGACCCCAAACTCGATGAGATTGGATTATTGTATCACAAAGATCTCATTGTTACCTTCCAACTCTATCATCAGACCATGGAAATCATCCAGCATCAAAGTTCATGTAAAGACGACTTCAACGAGCCCAAACTCGACGGCATTGGGTTGTTACCGTCAAATCGCTTCAAGTGTGCTTATAAAATTTGAAGAGTTCCTTCGATTTTTCAGGATTCCAAGATCAGATCCTGACCTTATGATCATGGGACCTACTAGAAGGTATACTCTTTCAATCGCAACAAGAATTTTCGAAATCGGTTCAGGCGTCTTAGAGAAATCGGGGAACATACATAAAAAAACAAAGTATCCGACGAATTGTAAACCTCCTCCTTTTTTTGAAGTCGGTTAAAAACACCACCTATTTCGTGATCAAAGATTGCGGTAGGGAATTAAAAACAAAATTAATATGGGTATCGGTTGCGGTGTTTAAAGGGAATAGGAATTCAAATACAACATCTATTTCGTGATTCAAGATGGCGGATGGGAAAAAATTTAAAAATCAAATTGGGTATCGTCTTTGATGGTTTAAGGGATGGTGAATCCAAATACAACAGCTATTTCATGGTCAAAGATGGCGGATAGGAAATCAAAGAAGGCGGACGGGATTTTTTTTAAAGTCGATATGGGTATCGTCTCCGATATTTTAAGGAATGGGGAATTCAATATTATATAAAAATCTATGTTTGTTTGTTCATCATTTATATACTCTGAAATGATAAGAGATTAAGCGCTAACTCAATGGTAACTTTGGAAAAGGGGATTGGAGAAAGGGAATTAAATAAAACCTCTTATAAAGGCGATACGGAGTTCGCTGGGTCAGCTAGTATATAATAAAGATGAGGAATTTATTTATTTGATTGGTTGAAGAAGCTAATCTCAAAAACTACTGAACCGATTTGAATTATATTTTTTTGTTGAATAACTCATTTATCGAGAAAGACTATATGATAGAGGAGCAGTATTTCTAAATAAAGCAGGTGTAACCGCAGACTCATATAACCTAATATATAAACTACCGGCCTACTGCTGGCCACGGACCGTTTCTCACTATGAGAAGGTATAGGCCATAGTCCACCACGCTGGCCTAGTGTAGGTAGGCCGGCATCACACATTTTCTCGAATATTAAATTGAGAACTTTGACTTACATGTTCACTCACAATGTTTTCCTTTGCATTTTAGTAAGCGATCGTGAATAAATTAAACACACATACATGTGGTTAATACGGAATGAATAGATTTCTTGCTGCTGTTAATATGGTTGCAGCCAGTTTTTGTTGTTCACCAAATAACATAGCAGGCTCTATACATTCAATACAAATTTCTGTGGCAATAAAAGCTATGAAAATGAAAAATATCAAACATTATATACAGGTCATGAGTGCCAAATACACACATCATGACTGCCAAAATTCAAAGTTACACAGAACTGAAACAATGCAATTTTTTTTTAATCTACATTTATATTTTGACAAAAGCAAGTGTTACGTAATGCCATATCATCGCAGCCCAACATGGTTTTATCCCCTCCCTTTAATAAAATACAGAAAGCTTTGAACACAACGCCTTTACGAATTTATAAAGAGAAAACCCTTGCTACTCAAATTCAATTACACCGATATTAACCTCGCACACAATTTCGACACTATAATTCAGACTTTAAGGTTCGTTTTTGATTGTACAGTTGAAGTATAGAAGGATATGATTTGTTTCGTACCCATTGTTTGCTTATTTCCTTAGCCAAAGTATTTTTTGATGCGCAGGGGAAACGGATTTGCCTGGAATACTTCAGTTTTCATATCAAAATATCTCTTAGGGTGAGATTTATAGGGCTATGTTTATCTTTATACTGTGCTTGAAGATGGGCCAACATTTTTAGGCTATTTATGTCGCGGCCTCTGGCCATAGTCCGGTCAATATAGACCTTTGAAATAACAAAAATTGCCGGAGAGTCAAATATTGGAGGAAAGTTAGGGTTTATTTGAAATGCCAATAAAGTCTTATAATCCTTCCCATCGATCCTTTGTGTGCTACAAAAGTTATTTGGGGTCAAACATCAAATTTGAGGTTTTTTAGATTTTCTCGAAAACGGTAAGTTTTATCAAAATAAAACCTGAACTAAAGTTGTAGATCATAAAATTCTCTACAAAAATGGCCACAATGATTTTTTCCTATGAGTTACCATTCCTGAGATATCGCGATTCTAAGAGTCACCTCATACATGATATGCACACATTTCCACGCTACCTGTGAGGTAGTGTACTCGGCGCGTTCTTTTTACCGTGGTTTCCCCTGTAGGCCTACTCCACTAACTGTCATGACAATTTTAGGATAATTTAAGGGAACAATACCCGTCAAGTTCTAGATATTACCTTATTATTGATATTGCTATTGATTATTGGGTTAACTATTGTTCTGATTTCTTTAGATATTTTAATAAGATTCATACTCTTGTACTTCAACAGTCATATCTTCTTCGATTTCTTCTTCTCCCTCTTCTTCCTGCTGGATGTTCATAAATTGTTCAAGTGTGGCTGAATAATTGGTTTCTTTATTAAAATCACAGGAATCTGCGCCAAAATATTTGTAATATACGCGAATGAAATGAATTTAGCAATAGTAGCTGTTAAATTTACTAAAAGAGAAAATGTGAGGGATGATAAACTTTTTACTAATAATGTTGTCGAGATTTTTCTATCGTCTGTCTGTTCTTTTAAACCGATCTCACATTGGGCGTCAGCGTTCCTCGAGCGTACGCCCAGCGTGCGCTCGGCGTTCACTCCGTCGGCGTACAAAGTGAACGCCGGGCGCTCGCCGAACGGACGCTCGAGGAACGCTCATGACCAATGTGAGGGAGGCCTTAGTACTACACCTTTGTTTGCTTAATACTAAGAAACGCTCCGAATAGTTGCATCTTTTTTCTGGCTCTGATTTCTTGGAGTGAAAAGCCATAGCTGTTAGGTTCCTCGGTCAGTCTAAGCATTTTTATTAATCAATAATAGGTGTATCAGCTATGCCTTTGCCTAAAATTTCAAAGGTCCCTTTTGTTCTTTTAATACGTGTGCGTTTGCAGGTTTTATCTATATTGAACTTGACTGCCGAGTTATTAGATATTTTCAGTAGCGATGCAGTATCTAGAAATATGGCCAATATAAGACTTGATCCCTGTTTAGTGTGATGACATAGAGCTGTCCGAGTATTTAGTCGCTATAACTCGTTTAAAGAGCAAAAAAGAGCAAAAGTTATAAAATATTAATAATTTGTAAGTTCTTCACAATTTATGTAACTTATTTATTTTTTACTGTTATACAGACAGTAATCCGCAAAAATATTTTATACATCCCACAAAATAATTTACCAAAAATATCCTTTGCGCAATGAATAAAACATTTACTCGTTTTAAAATGAGACATTACGAACGAAAATATCTCATAACATTTCAGTCAAAGACAACAATTTAATGCGGCCTCAAAAACAATTAAAATGCACAATAATTTCTCAAAGTTTTTTAATCCCGCAGCTTTGATCTTACGTGACAAAAATAATAATTAAGGCTTTAACAAACAAGAACGTGGAGAATGACAAGCCACAATGATTGTGATACAAAAATGCGAGCTCTCATGTCATACCGCAAGGTTTTATAACTGGCAACACTTATTAAGCCTCTGTTTATAATTAAAATTTTGCGGGTAACACACGAGTTTAAAGCTGATCATTTACCTCTGATGTGTGGGATGAATAATTATTATATTAATTAAGTAGATGTATTTTTTGTTACCCTTCTTTTTGGTTGGTATGACATCTATTTAGCTGTTTTTAGCCGCTTGATTTGGAAAGTACTTCGGTTCTCGTCAAATGTTGATAACTGATGATGCTTATCTTTACCGTTAGTCTACATCAGGTCTGTGAGGGCACCAACGGCTCACTCAGGCCTCCTTGTCATCAATCAGCCTATTGCAGTCCACAACTACACTTAGGCCTCTCACAACACGCACCACAGTACACGATCTTCTTCTTCCGCATCTAGTCATCCCAGCCACCTTTTTTTCAAAGGGGCACCTTTGGAAAAAAATGCCCATGTGGTCACATATCCTTTGATTTTTTTCTCAAGATATAGTTTTTGTGAGCAATAAAGTGACAAACTTCTTATGACTCACCCATAAATTAAAGGTCGAGAATCGTAGCTCATACACCAGTGATAGTAACCAATGTACCGTTGCATCAACTTCAAATATCAAGCTATACTAGCTGTTCTCTGTGAGGTACGCTTTAGATGACGCTTTTGAGGCATTGACGAACAAAACGCAACCTTCTATGAAGGTATTCTCGATCGAGCGCGCTCATGTTTAAACCAGCATATTTGGTAAAATATGCTGATTTATCCTTGAGATAGGTAGCAGATAGTAAGTTGATGCAGTATACATTTATTCACCAATAATAGGTAGTAACCTATTAGTACATCCACCCTGTCTTATCAGTTACTATTAGTTGAGCGTGTCAGGATTTCAGACCACTAAATTTTATAACGAATTAGTCGAGCTATCTTTATAGTCTAGCAAAAGGTATTTAATGTTATTTTTGTCCAACAAGAATAACTGCCACGTAAATGCTTTATAAGCTGCTTTTAATGATCTTTACTTTTTCAAAGCTTGATCCCAATAAGACATCAAGTTAGGCAAATTGTTTGGTTGCAAAAAAACGAAGGCTTTACCATCTAACAGACATAAATCGGGGGCACAAACAAAACTACTCGGGTAACCACAAACCTGAAACTAGAGGTGACTACAAAAATAGCTGAAACGCTCGGTTCAAGTTTTGTTCGGCGGTGGACGGAATTAGTTGGTGGCGCGTACTATTTTTACCCATTGCTTATAGAAAGTATAATTGCACTACTATCAATAAATATATTTCGCTGGAGATGAAGTAATATAGGGTTTCGGTTACGGTTTCGCTATACGGCAGAAAATGTACAGTCGTGCACTAAATATGATAAGACAATATCACATAGGTTATTTTTATTTACAGAAAATTATCTAACCATTTACAAAAAAATACCTATTGTTATGTCATTATTTAATAATTCTGTTTCCTGTATAAATAAGTATGAAAAAAATTGTGTAAAACAAATGAACGTCTACAAAAGAAATGTATATTTTTATTCCGTGCTTTTAAAAGTTTCAGGTGCATGGCTTTTTTGGTTTCACTCGCTATTTTATTTACAACTGTACCTCTGCCGTATAGCGAATCCGTCGAGTCCAAGAATCTGCCCAATCCACGAATCTGTCGAGTAGGGAATCTGCCGAATCACGAGGCTGTCCAATCCAGAATCTGTCGTATACCGAACAAGCGATTTTTAGCATATTTAGAAAGTTTTTTAAAGATACACAAATATTTATTTTATTTGCTAGTACTACTCACACATACACACATACAGGATGTTGTTGATATGCATTTGCAAAATATTTCATGGATGAATATACTACTATATCTGAATGCAAAAATCAGCTCGTTGTGTTGACCGCCGCTGCCGCTCAGCTGATCGCCGCGAGCTCGCATTACAGGTACCTAACATATAAAAGCACACCTACCTGCAGACTTATTCTGCACCAGGAAACAGTTTATTCTGATTTACTATCTAAGTAACATTTAATGAAAATACGGTCTTACATCATCGCACACTGATTAAAATAATGTAGGTGAATAAGTATACGATCTATGTTTGTTATACAATCATTTTGCAAATGCAGATCACCATATTGTATAAATAGTTAACTAATCATCATCGGCCCTGTAGGTATTTTATATACTGTCCCATTGCTGAGCATGGGCCTCTTCTCACTATGAGAAGGGTAAGGGCATAGTTCACCAAGCTGCCCAAGTGCGGGTTGGTAAAGTAAAATACTTTCTTTAATTTCATATTATCTTTCTAAACAAAGTCTTCCAAATGTACATTTACATCACTAATGCACTGGTATAATACATGTTGTATGCATTACACTCGCATACTGCCGGTGCAGATTATCTTACGCTTTTGCGGCAATATAAAGGACTTGTATGGTTCTACTAGCGCCCTGACTATGTACAGTCAGCATCACATATATATGAGTGTACAGGGTTGTCAAGCTGAAGCGATAAAAAAGTTGCCATGAGTTTTATCGACTGTTTTTCCGCGTGGTTCTACGCCCTTACGTTGCAAACGTGGTAGCAAGTGGATTTCCACTTGCTACCACGATTATGCTACATTTGTAGAATCATTAAGTAATTATTTTAATGCAAGATTTTAATGCAAGGGTGGGAGTGAAGCGTGATGGGTATGAAAGTGTACTAGGGAAGTTTGGAGATAAGAGTGTCAATGACAACGGCGTGTACTTGTTAGATGTATGTGTGGAGATGGATCTGTCTGTGATGAATACATGGTTTCAGCATAAAATGGTACATATGTACACGTGACAAAATAAGGAAGGAAATGTTGTGTTAAGAAGCATGATAGACTTTGTGATAGTAGATGAAAGAATGAGAAGGAAAGTAGTGGATACCAGAGCTTATCGCGGACCTGATGTTGGCACAGACCACTATTTGATTATCAGTAAAATAAGTGGTCTTTTTAAACGCTGGCGGCACCGAGATAAAGGTTCCACTACAGAATTAGAACGTATAAAAGTGGAAAGATTGAAAGATAAGGGTATGAAAGATATGTACAAAAAGCAATTGAGCGAACGGATGGATAAAAGTTGGAATCTTGTAAATAAGGAAAGTGTGAGTGAGGTATGGTCGGTATTTAAAACCAACATTGTGAAATGTGCTGAAGAAGTATGCGGTTTGAGTAAAAGAACAAGTAAGAAATGCGAGAAAGCTGACTGGTGGGATGATGAAACTGGAAGAATGGTTGAGGAAAAGAAAAAAGCATGGCTGGATATCCTAGCAACAGAGGCGACGAATAGAGCTAGTGGTGGTATGAATGAAGATAGTGTTAAAGAAATGAAGGACAAGTATAGATGTGTGAAAACTAGAGTCAAAGAATGTATAGAGAGGAAGAAGAATGAGAAAAAGGAGAAGTATGAGGAACAATTCGGCGCAAGTTTCCGAGAGAATATAAAACTCTTTTGGAAACTCGTGAAAGAAGCGCGAGGTAAAAATATGAGTACATCGATGAAAGTGATTAGGAATGGAGGAGGTGAAGCCATGAATGAAGAAAGAAAGATACTTGAGCGCTGGAAGAATTATTTTGAGAGTTTATTTGAGAAAGATGTGTGTGAAATAGAGAAAGAAGAAACTATAGATATGTTTGTGAGCCCGACTGATGAAATTGGCATGGATGAAATTATGAAAGCGTTAAAAGGTATGAGGTCAGGCAAGTCTGCTGGATGTGATAGAGTGACGACTGAGATGTTGAAGGCTGGCGACGGACTCATAGTTAACCTGCTGCATCGCCTTTTTAATCTATGCTGGAAACAGGGCCAAGTTCCAGATGACTGGACGAAGGCAGTGCTTGTTCCAATTTATAAAGGCAAAGGTTCGCAGCAGGAATGTCAAAATTATCGCGGGATCAGCCTTCTTAGTGTTGGTGGAAAAATGTATGCCAGAATTTTGATTGACAGAGTAGTAAATGTGACTAATGACAAGATATGGGATGTGCAAGCGGGATTTCGGAAGGGAATGGGATGTACGGATCAAGTCTTTTCCTTGCGCTGCGTCACCGAAAAATGTCTGGCAAAAAACCAGAAGGTGTATTGCGCGTTCGTAGACTTGGAAAAGGCTTATGATAGGGTGAATAGAAAGGAATTATGGAAGGTGTTATCCATGTATGGGGTAGACAACTTTATAATAAGGGCTCTGAAATCCCTGTATAGGGGTTCTAGAGCCTGTGTCCGAATCAATGGTGCCTATTCGGACTGGTTTGACATCTCCCAAGGTGTCAGACAAGGGTGTGCAGCCTCGCCCTGGTTGTTCAACGTATTCATGGATAGCTGCATGAATGATATGAGAGAAACTGAATGCGGGATCGATATGGTAGGAGTGCGTGTTAAGTGCCTCTTATATGCCGATGATCAAGTCATTCTTGCATCATCGGCGAATGAGTTGCAAGACATGATGGACTGCATGAACAAGAGCTTTAAAGCGAAAGGTATAAAAGTTAATGCACGAAAGACGAAAGTGATGGTGTTTGAAAAAGATGAAAGTGTGACTGAGTGTAATATTACGATTGGAGGTGAAATTGTAGAGCAAGTAAAGGAATTTGTATATTTGGGTAGCGTATTTACAAGGGTCGGAAGATGTGAGGGAGACATTGAAAGGAGAGTGACTGCGGCAAATCGTGTAAATGGAGCACTGTGGGCGTTTATGAACGGTCAGACGGTGCCAAAAGAGGCACGATTGGCGGTTCACAATGGAGTGCTTGTCCCCACCTTGATGTATGGAAGTGAGAGCTGGGTTTGGCAGAAAAAGCATGAAAGTAGAATTAACGCAGTTGAGATGCGATCACTGCGTAGTATGTGTGGGGTAAGACTGATTGATAGAATTCCGAATGCAACTATACGAAAGAGCAGTGGACTGAAAGAAGATGTGGTGACAAGGATTGAGAAAGGAATGCTTAGGCGGTTTGGACACGTGGAGCGAATGAGTGAAGAAAGAATGACGAATCAGATATATAAGGCAAATGTGTGTGGGCAAGTCGGTCGCGGCATTCTTCGACCAAATTGGAGACATCCTAAGAAACGGAAAGGTCCGAAGTACCCGCAACCGGCGAGCATGTATGAAAAGAGTAATGAGTGTAGAGGAAGCGCGTGAGGTTTTGTAAGGATAGGAGCAAGTGGCGTTCTGTTGTCTCTGCCTACCCCGACGGGAAAAAGGCGTGAGTATATGTATGTATGTATGTTAAGTAATTAACTTGCATTTTTTTACGTTTTTAAGCGTCACATCGTGACCTAAGTGATAAATGGTTTTGATTTGACTTTGCCTTTGAAGAGGAAATATAAAAAGGAAATATAAAAACATATTTTATAAGCAATGGGCACATGGAGAAGATGGATGACGAAAGACTGACAAAGAAGATATATAAGGCGAATGTGAATGGGACAGGACGAAGGGGAAGACCTAGGCGGACGTTCTCTGACCAAATTGGAGACCATCCCGTAACTACGGCTATGCCAAAACGTCTTTAGAAGTAGTCGGTAGCACACCTGTTTTTTTCTAATATTTATAATTATGAGCCTATATTTACTCATCATCTTCTTGCCCTGGTCCCAATTTATTTGGGGTCGGCGCAGTACGTCCTTCGCTTCCATTCTTTTCTGTCGCCCGTCATCTGATCATTTACCCCTTTCTCTTTCATATCCATCCTCACACAGTCCATCCATCTTTTCCTTGGCCTGCCTATATTTACTCCCGGTACATATATGTACATAATTATATGAGGAAGGATTGCATGGACCCTTAAATAGTAGTCGTACAAATAAGAAGCTACATATCTTGACTCTGTCTCGCTCACTTGAGTGCAACGCTAGCAATGCAACGTACGTTTCGAAAAGCAAGTCGTATAATAAACAGAACTGAAATACTATTGTGTGCTCGCTCTTACAATGAAATCTTCAAGTGTTCATTGCCAGACAGACATTCCTTTCTCCACTTAACTTTTAATCGTTAAAATAAATTTGAAGTAGTTTTATTATTACTATCTACTATCTCAAGAAGGGTGAGATTGCTTTTAAGCGGTACAGCGAAATGTCTTTCTTAGCATAAAAAACAATGGACTTCGTTTATCCTTGGTCGTGGCGTTCGTATAGTCGGGTAGTCAACAGCAAAATTCGAATAAGTGCCATAAGCAATTTAAAATGGACAAAATCTGCCTTTATTACTTGTTAATGTACAAAGAACCGATAGTATGGCTTGGTGTCTGCGAATATTTAGCTCTTCTAGATGACTCATGCAAATGTATTTGGAAATGATTTTGAAGTAAGGGCTAGCGCATACATACAATTTTTAATTGATCAACTATTTTGTTGTCTATCATATGTCTAAAAGAATATATTGAAGCACACATACTGTCAACTCGATAGTTGCTCGGCAAAAAAGTCAAAAATGCTTATCGATTTGCTCTTGATTTAAAAGTTGGGCAACTATCGATCAAGCACTAATTTGTATTGCATTGTATTGATGTGCGCAGACCATCGACTAAACAGTCGATTCGCGACTGACCACGACTACCAATCTCGTATAAGGATTTGAAGCGGCGCCACGTCTCTATCTTTGTAAACACATTGACTCGAGTGTTGCTGAATAAATACTGTTCGATTTGAGGAGATAAAATAATCGATTGTATGCGCACTTCCATCAACTAAACTGTTTGGTTGAGTCGAAATCACGAAAAGTACACAACTCGACGAAACAGCTTAGTCGATGAACAAGTAGTATGTATACGCTCGGCCTTACTTGAACATATTACCAGCCTTTTTGTAGTCAGTAAACTAACAGAAAAGTGAAGTGGAAAAACATCTTTAACAGAAAAATGCGAAGAAATTGAGCGCAATTCGTTAAAAACAACATTGCAAATAAGAAATGTTCCCAAGTCAAACAATGATAAAAAGCAAAATTTGTTTCATATGGTGCATAAACTTGGTGAAACTTTAAATCACAACCTGGCTTCTGGTGAAATTCGAGATGTAGATCGTATTGCAAGCAAGAATGATAAAAATGTCTGTACTATATTTTTTAAATTTACCAACACCTTGGTCAAACAACAGTTTATGAATTTGGCAAGCAACAAAAATAATCCTTCCAAGAGACTTTGTGCTGCTCACCTAGGACTACAAGGAAACGATATGCCCGTATTTCTTTCCGAAAGCCTAACAGCTAGGGGAAGACGTCTATTTTTCCTGGCAAGAGATTTTGCGCGAACCTGGAATTACGATTACTGCTGGACTGCAAGCGGACGTGTGTTCCTGCGAGCAACAGTGGACACCCACACATAATGATAAAAAACGAAAATCATCCAAACTATACATTTTCCGTACAATTCTAAAAAAACATGGCTCCATTTCACGTAACTTGGTGAAACAGGGTAGAAGGACGGGTACATGCACAACCGAACCACACAGAACTACATTGGCGAGAAAACAGTTTTACATAGCCTCTTCTCGACTTTACAATACGGCAAATAAATTAAAAAACATCTATTCGTTAACCACGAATCTTTGCAAAACTGTAATAAGATACTAGCTAAAATCATACAATTACGAAGATACGGAAGCATTACTGAAATAAAAAAATAAAAAATATTCATTATTGCATCCCTAACATAAACGGTCCCTCCTATGACTTGCTTAAGTTCGCATACTACACACATGCAATCAACTTAGTCACCACACAATCACTTTACCCATGCACACATACCACATAATTATTTCACTTACACAACCACATTTACTCATAGATACACTTACACACAAACCCACACACTTACACACACATTCATGCTCCTAACGATTATTTTATTTTTCTCCTCATACCCACCTACTTAATTGTTAAACAAAATTTTCTATATTTTACTTTGCATGCCAGTGTAAAAAACCAGTTTCATGTTTTTCGCTTTACTACGTAGACATAAGATTTATGCTTTAATATAAGGAGAAGACACTGGCTCCAGTAATACAGTTAATACTAGCACTGGAGTCAGGGTTCATACTTATTGTGTAACCTTATTATGTCAATAAAATAAAGTAAAGTTAATGAAGTGTTTCATTTGATGTAGTCAAAGTTTAACAAAATAAATTTCACATCATTTACTTATGGAAACTGGACATAAAATCACAGTCCAATTAGATAGTTTTAAAGAAGAGCATGACTGTTTTAAACTTATTACATAAACTAAAATTGTATGCATCACCAGCACGTTATTCTATTACTGAGAATGTTCATTATTTTCCAGTCAATAAAACTCCTTTTAGATTCTTTGTCAGCTCCTGGACTATGAGAGCGATTACCAGGTCAAGCAACTGTTATTGAGTTCTATAGTTAGACAATTATCAGTAGTACTAAAGCGCCAGTGAAGTTGGGATTTAGTAACTATTAAGTCCCTACCGTAAGTTCCATTTTCTTCCTTGAAAAGATTTCGCTCGCTCTAAGAAATGATCTTGAATCGTGTTTTTTATATTGTTCAAAAACAAGGATTCAGGAAAAAAAATATATCGTGAATACAGTGTAGTTTTCACGTGTGGGATTATTTTCTTGCAATGGGTACGCTACGCGTCGTCAGTGGCGAAATATCTACATACGCTCATATCTCAGTCTGCGACCCAGAAGAATCGCCGATTTGTCAGATTAGGTGACGTCATAATGCTATGTCATGTTTTCAACTTAAGTCATTGATCTATATAACAACTAGATTAGAAAAGACCGCATAGATTTGTTGCCATGTGTTATAGGTCCGTGGAACTAATAGTGTCACATTGCCATTAAGTGTCAAATTTGTCGACACGATAAGACAACAATCGTAAAAATGGTATTATTTGAGTATACGTTGAATAGTATAAAGCCCATTCACGTCGTAGATATAAAAAAAATTATTAGACACGATAACAAGAAAATAGCTTAGTACTTTTTCCTTGGATAGTCACTGAAAATACTAGTTACAAAATAAAATAATCTACTCCTGTTGTTCCTCATCAAATATATTAGTAGTTTTCAAGGTCCAACGCGACATGATAAGAACTCTCAAGGAGTTTTACGAGTTCCAAGTTCCCTTTTATCGCCGGGAACCTAAGGGGTCAAATGACTCGCAATTTTTCACCGCTATATTATTATGATGCTGTTGACCTCACTACAAATTGTCTGAGGGTACTCCACTAATATTAACGAAGGAAAGGGTCAACTTGAAAATATCAGGATTTAAATTTGATTGGAATTGAGATTTTGGCGATTAAATATTTATTATTGTGGTGTTTAGTTGTGTCTTGTTGAATCCTGCTTGATGAGGGTCAGACAGGTGTTTTAAGCTGGTGAGCTGTACAGGTTAAATAATGTAAATGATGAAACAAGTGTGTTTGCGGCTGTTGAGTTATCACACCATTGTTTCAATGGCTCTGAGTATTATTTGATCGGTTTTGTCGCTTTGTGTTTTGAATTTGACGAGATTGAACAACAGCGTTGCAAATGGTATGATAACTGTGAAAGGTATTTGAAATAGCGATGACCGGAATGTAATAGAGCTAAAATGGTGCTAAGAATTTCGACGTGATAGAATGGTTGGAATTTTGGGATGATGTTTTAAGCGCGAAAGGTATTTGGAATATTGATGACCGAAAAGGTATGCAACTAATTTAACATGGTAGTTTTTTGGAGTTTGATTATAAGATACAAATCAACGCAATTTTGGAACAAAATTGTCTGATTTTATATATGATATCATCACATAAAAATAATCACTTGAATATGGCAGAGCACCGTCAACTATATATACCTCTGATGGTTAGACATTATTTTACCTATAGATAAAAAATATTCATGTTTTCACACTTCACTGTTTCAATTAAAGTCGTATTTTACCCCTTGTTTTGAAAAGACTGTAAACTATATCTTCTAAGTAGCAACAAGATACAAATACCATTTTGAGAACAGCTTACAAGCAGGATACAGTAATAATTAGGAATTTTTGGTACATTTTTCCGCATAGGAATCGAACCCATTAACCCTCAGTTGTCAACCCACTTTGCTACATTCGTTATATACCTAATACCTATGTAAAACTGACAAAGATAAATGTCCTACTTAAACATACAACTAACAATTTTATTCTGCTAAACAAATTTCCATAAAACGCTCCCGTTCCCCTTTTTGACACGTCTGCAACCAAACCAAAATGGACGACGACTTAAAAAACTACATTAATTCCAACATTTCAATGGTTTACATTTAAAATTACATGGTTGCAATCTCTTTTCGTCATTCTTTTTCGGTAACTCGACTAGTATTCGTATACTTACCTTTATTCATATCACTAGAAAAGGTTGCTTCTCAATTTGATGTGGGTGAGAATGTGGTTTTAAAAATAATAATATTTTATCTCATAGTCCACCTCGCTCGACAAGCACGGGTTGGCAGACTTCATTTATAACTGCGAGATTAATAAGAAGGACTCTCAGGTACTATCGCTGCCATGATCTAACCCCTGCAAGATATTATGTACTTAACGTGTATATATCATTTATGTTTGGTTGTGACACATTGAGGTAACATAACAACTAGAGTATCAAACTCCTACAATTGACGTTCAAAATAGGGCGGCGAGCAGCCGAGATTTCCAATTATAATATATTAGTCTATGAGCCGAGATAGCTGACGTAGCTTTGAAACCAATATACACCTTAGAAAAAAGCCTATATTCATCTCATTCACTTTTTCAATAATGACGTTCCAAAATGTAAATTTGAATGAGACAACAACTGCACGTCAATCGTGACTTGCGGTGTTCTCCAGTTGTAAAAATGTTTCCCCCGAAAACATAACGCAGATACACACCTTTTTTGAGCACACGTATAAAATGTGTACCAAATTGTGTAGAAATTGAAATAAACAAAATAGATGTTTTAAATAAAAATATTTTAAGGCATTTTGTTGTTGATTGTATCTCGTCGATTTTTCTTTAAAAATATCTGGAATAAAATCTATGTATAAGACAAAAGACAGAAACAAAAATAAAATATTTATTTACTGATTCGTACACCTTTATCCCCGAAGAGATACACAGCTAAACAGACAAATTTCATCTTATGAATTTTAGGACCCACAGGCCGGGGACAGGCATAGTACCGGTACCGGGCGCTCCAAGCTGCTACTGAGAATTCGGAAAAACTCGATAACACTTTTGCCCGACGCGGGAATCGAACCTGGGACCAGCAAACGCATACGCTATCCAATGGACCACGAAAACTGTTTACTACTTCTCATTTTATAATCATGAATCTTTCTATTGTCCATGCCACGAGAACATAGACATTTTGTAAACAAAGAATTTCTACTAAGTGACTTGGTGACAGTTCTGTCAAAACCAAATAATGACAAAACCAATGAGCACAACGGTACATAGGTACGTGTCATTGGAAACTAATATGTCAATGGATCTGGTTTTTATCGATACTATGCGCTGTCAACAGAATCTTTTAATGTTTTGTGGTACTGAAACGCATCCGATGCCTGGAATGTCAACATTTGGCGTTAGTTCATTGAAATGTTACATTATTCGGTTTACCGTGCATTTATCAGAGGACAAAATTGAATTTCTTAGTTTTCAAGAAGGGGTAGGTGTCAAGTTAAATGCAAGTTTATAGGATCGCAACGCTCATCCCGTGGCCGGCATTTCGGCAAAGAGGGTGCAAATTACAGAGGGTAAACTATTAGTCGCACCGAAGATTCTTTACACCTAATAAATATAAATTGTGTCTTTTGACGCAGGTTACCCCGAATTACCCCGAATGTATTTTAACCGTGACTTTTAATGAATTTTGCTTAAGTTCATTCTCACGTTTTCGTTCATACACAATGTAAAATCTACAAGCAAAAAAATTTAATGCGATGTACTAGCGAGTTGTCTGTAATATATCAATTTTGTGGTCAATTATTTCATATTTTAGGATAGCTAGTACATCGCTTGGAGCAATTTATTTATTTCAAACCATAATAGACTATTATGTTTGTCTCCTATCATTGACATACACGCTACTCTATTATTGACTTAAATTTAGTTACGTGTTAAATAACTACTAAATAATCGGCAAATTAATGAAAATTCTTCCGGAAAATTCGACCACTCATACACAAAATCAACTATGATTCTTTTCATTAACATTTACACTATAGCATAAAATCTAAAACACAACTGTTTGAAAATAGGTTGTAAAGCCCTGAATGTGTGTTTACAAAAAGTCTATCTTCTCGTGGCACCAACTTCACAAAATTTTCTTAATACAGCCAGTTTCTGAATTTGAGCTTTAATCAGTTGAAAATTTCTCAACTTGTTGAAGTCAACTTAAGTTCTTTCTGTTTCACAGGTCAGAGTGAAATTTTTCAAAGCGCTTTCAACTGAGTATTCTTCAAATCATGAATAACTCAAACCGAACAACACTAGTACGTTCCGATACAAGTGAAAAAACCGGTACTAACCATAGATTCGTATTAATTAACATTTTACAAAGAAGCACACTTATCAGTTAATTATTTTTATGCGGCAACAAAAGACGAAATAAAGTTGTATTTAAAATTATTTCAACGATTATTTAATTTTTAATAAACAGTTTCTTGAATTTGTTCAATAATTTGGAATAGTGAAAACGGAACGTGTATGTTATGTCAAAGCATAAAGTAAGGAACTAATAGAGACCGCATAAAAAAAGCAACCTTACCCAATATATACTCGTATAGTTCCCTTAGACTTATGATTTTTTTCTCATGTAAGAGAAAGAGAAATATACAAATGACGTTTCGATTCAAATCTTCGTAGGTTGTCAGTGTCACAAATTTTTTAACAAGATTAGTGATGGGCTTTCTCAAAATGAATTTCGATAAAATATCGATAATGTTTGCAATCAATCCTTAGATATAGTTTACTCAGAATAAATATCAATTGAATGTTGATAAATCCTCAGGTAAAGTAAAATATGTGAATAAATCCAAACTTAAAGATGAATAAATAAATTACGATTCGATTTATTTTAAACTAGAGGACGCAAGCAGCTACGCCTGCATTTTTTTATTTACCCGTTTTGGCCGATCCCGTGGGAATTTCGGGAAATCCCTTCTTACCTACGGTCCCCAAGGAACATACAAACCAAATTTCAGATTCCTGCACCCAAAAGTTTCGGCTGTAGCGTGTCTGTCAGTCAGTCAGTAACGCAAGGATTTTATATATTAAGATTACCTTTTTAACGTGAATAAAGCAATTGACATTTATTGTTTTATTTATTTATTATTTATTTTTGGTTTGTTCGTTTGTTTGGTTGGTTGAACGCGCTAATCTCAGGAACTGCTGGTCCGATTTGAAAAATTCTTTCAGTGTTAGATAGCACATATATCGAGGAAGGCTATAGGCTATATAAAATCATGCTATGGGTGACATGGCAGAGCAGTAGCCTTAAATACCGCGGGTGTAACCGCGGGCATCCTCTAGTTTTTAAATAAATAATTTCACACATAATTAATCATATTTATTTAGGGTAAAAAAGAAAAAGTCACTGACAGTGTCATTGGCTTAGTTAGAAAAAAAACTCTCTTAAGAAGAGACATAAAGACATAAAGACATATTTATTTCTGCATTTTGGTTGTTTACAACACGT